>FR989953.1:456990-5256990 GCA_905404175.1 Anthocharis cardamines | reverse complement strand
ACTTGACTGAAATAGGTACCTACCGTTTTCGGAAACGTAGGTACATTTCAGTCCTGTACCGCACCTGCTAGCCCTCTGGTGTTGCAGATGCCTATGATGAGCGGTGCTAATCATTCACCATCATGTACCGTTTGCCTCCATTCTATAAAAATAAACTTTCAGCAGATATTTTATTTATAAATTAATAAAGTCTGAATATACTATGAAATTTCTTGAATTCTTAGAATCTTACAGGATATATCATATCATTCTATTTTCAAACAGTAATGTCGGTGACGTAGTGATGTCAGCTGCTGCAGAGACGCTGCCAGCGTCTAGCTCGCGAAATGCTTCTCCTCAATGTGATACTGCACCCACCCTTTCTACTTTACCGACTCAAAAGTCCGGAAAACACATAGTTCATTGGTTTCGTAAAGGCTTGCGTCTCCATGATAATCCTGCTTTGCGAGAAGGATTAGTAAACGCAATAACATTCCGATGCGTGTTTATAATCGACCCTTGGTTCGCCAGCTCGTCAAATGTTGGTATTAACAAATGGAGGTAAAACAATAATGATTTAATTGTTTATTTTTTATATTAAAAAATGTTTTGAACTTTTTGTTTTTTTTTAGATTTCTTCTGCAATGTCTTCAAGATTTAGATAGTAGTTTAAGGAAATTAAACTCGCGACTGTTTGTGGTACGCGGTCAGCCGGCTGATGCGCTACCAAAACTCTTTCAAGAGTGGGGCACTACAGCGCTAACCTTCGAAGAAGATCCGGAGCCCTACGGTCGTGTACGTGATCATAATATAACGACAAAATGTCGCGAAGTCGGCATCACAGTTATATCGCGAGTATCTCACACCTTATACAAACTAGACAGGTAAATATAATTCTTGTTTAGTTCCATCCCTTCCACGTAAATTTTGGTCACCACGTTGGTATTTTACGTTACATCCAGATGAACCAGTGACGTAGTATGATATGTAGTATATACTATGTCAATGTTTCTAACACAAAATAAATGATATAGTGTAAAACCATAAAAAACCTGGTTACCAAAACTTACATGGTAGGCTTTACTTAAACTTCACTTTAAACATTAAGATCACTTTAAGTAACTATTTGTTTTAGTATAATAGAGAAGAACGGTGGGAAAGCACCGTTAACATATCATCAATTTCAAGCTCTGATTGCGAGTATGCCGGCACCGCCGCCAGCAGAAGCCACCATATCTTTACAAAACCTGAATGGTGCCACGACACCCATTTTGGCTGATCATGATGATCGATTTGGTGTCCCGACTCTCGAAGAACTTGGTAAGTATAGAAACGACATTAGCGACAATGGCTACTCTAACCATAAGTCCACCTCATTCAGGTAACTGTAATTTCTTGTTTTTATTTATGTTTTAAGTGCTATAAAATTGATAAATATATTATACGCCCCTTGATTCGAAAACAAACAAGGTCCTACGATACAAATTACATATAACTATACTTCAACTCTTACACAATAATGAGATTGATAATGCATTTATATGTTATTCCAGCTATGAAACAAAGCAGTGCATTCATATATTTTTGTGAATCTTTTAAGGTTTTGAAACGGAAGATCTTAAACCGCCTATATGGATTGGCGGTGAGAATGAGGCTTTAACTAGGCTAGAGAGACATTTGGAACGGAAAGCATGGGTGGCCTCATTCGGTCGGCCCAAGATGACACCACAGTCTTTGTTGGCTAGCCAAACGGGACTATCGCCATACTTAAGGTACCTTTTATGAAATTCAGACTGTGTAAACATACCGTGCAGTAATGTGCGTACTATTTTTTTATATTTTATAGGATAGTGGGCAAATAGGCAGGTTCACCAGATGGTAAGTGATCACCGCCGCCCATAGACATTTGAATGGTAATAGAATATGGATTGAGAAGATCCTTCAGTAATTAGTTTGACAGCGCATAATTGAATGATATTCTGTGGTTGAGGTGTAATCAACCATCAAGTCAATCTCACACTTGTCTGTCAATATGTAACCTAAAAATCATATCCACTTTAGATGCAGTCACTTTTATAGAGACATTTTAGTTTAGTTAGGATGAAATAACAGTACCACTAAAGTATATTAATAAAAATCAATTTAATTTGTTGTATTTTTATTACTCGAAAGAACTCAATCGAATACACTTTAAAATTAAAAAGATTTTAATAATATGAATTTAATTGTCACGTATACACATAATGATAACAAAAATAAACGGCTTAATGCTGTGATAGCCAGTGCTTAAAACTCAAATACTATATTAATTATGCAGAACATTGACATAGTATTAAAACTAGTATGTCAATGATGCGAAACGTTTTCTTTTTATCTTTACATGAATATAACCTACTAGTACTAGCCGCAACGCGTAAGCCGTTTAAATATAGAGGCAATCTAAAAGTAAGCCAGATATTTTAGTTAGGACATCTTTATTTAAGTGGTTATATAATCAATTGTTTTATTTTAGATTCGGTTGTCTATCAACGCGATTGTTCTATTATCAATTGACAGAATTGTATCAGAGGATT
Source organism: Anthocharis cardamines (assembly GCA_905404175.1). Classification (NCBI taxonomy): domain Eukaryota; kingdom Metazoa; phylum Arthropoda; class Insecta; order Lepidoptera; family Pieridae; genus Anthocharis; species Anthocharis cardamines. The sequence goes on along the minus strand of FR989953.1, from coordinate 5,254,438 downwards.
AAAAGAGTGCAACCCCCCCTTTCATTACATGGGCAAATATTATGGAGGGAGTTCTTCTATTGTGCAGCAACTCGCAATCCTAATTTCGATAGGATGATCGGAAATCCCATATGCGTACAAATTCCATGGGAAAAGAATAATGATGCACTAGCTAAGTGGGCCAATGTAAGCGTTATTTTAAAAAATCAATTTAATACAATATATCTATTTTACATAACCAAAACTCGTATATTATAATAACTTGGACGATATTGTTGAATAAACCCCTTTTCTATGAAGTAAATTCCTGAATCCTGTGTGGTGTTCTGGGGCACGGGCAGATACATTTCTGTGTCTGTTCTACTGATTATTATTTACAGGCAAATAGGTGATCAGTCTTTTGTGCCTTTACCGATTCGATTTTCAATTTTGTTTCCCGGGACATCGTACCCCGAAATTGCTATAGTAAAAAACACTCGCATAGGAAAACCATTCCTACTTGCATAGGTAAGAAGCACAATCGTATTTGCAAGAAAATACTTTAAAGTGTAAAATCTTGCATAGGATTGTACTCCTTATTTGTAAATTATTACAGTTCATTTTCCTATGCGAGTATTTATAATTTAAAGTATTTTTAGCAAATTCGATTGTGTTCATTATTTGTTCGTTGTTACGGTTCGTTTTCCTATTCAAGTATTATATTTTATACTTTATTTTTTGGCAAATACGATTGTGCTACTTATTTCTAAGACATTACGGATCGTTTTCCTATGTAAGTATTTTTTTTCGGGAATAGCTAATACTTTCTTACTTGCAAGTTTTTTCCGCTCGCACCAGGCACTTCCAAGCGAAGCCCTGGTTTTAAAACCTGGTAGCGTAAATACGTCTCATCTTTACCCTGAAGACGATCATTATCATGCGTTCTTATTTATTATTCAAAATAGACATTGACCGTGATCCTACCTGATGGTATGAAGAGGCTAATTCAAATGGTTAATAAAGATACCCATGTTCCTATAAATATTTTAAACCATTGAGTTGGTTCTTCTGAATATTTGTGTTTATTACAGTTTTGACGATTTAAAAAAATGACAATTTATTAACAGGGTCAAACTGGTTTCCCATGGATTGATGCCATCATGAAACAATTAAGGGACGAGGGTTGGATTCATCATTTAGCAAGACACGCTGTTGCCTGCTTTCTAACTCGTGGTGATCTTTGGATCTCATGGGAAGAAGGGATGAAGGCAAGTTTTCAAAGGTTAAATTGTATTTATATAGCTATATTCAAATCGAATTTTAACATTATGTTCCCAAATGTGTTGAAAAACTCGAGAAAGGAGTAATAAATCATTTTTTAATTACTAGGATTTATTCTTTTATATAATGTATCGTTTGGGTCAAAAGGGGCGTATCTATGGATACTTGTTCGCCTACGCTACAACGCCTTAATAATAATAAAAATGCTTTATTTATGTACAACTATCTTCTACACGCGAGTTCGTCGTTTTTTGGACCTTTTCTACTTACTGCAATATAAACCTATCCCACCTTATTATGCAATATTTTTTTCGTGTAATTAACGGTTTATGCACCGCACGCCGAAATATCTCTCAGATAGTAGGATTTTTTCCGACTTTCTTGACAGTCATCGTTGTAATTTGGCCTATATATTATTCTGAGGTGACAAGAATACTGTAAAATTTCATCAAAATCCGTTCTGTAGTTTTTGCGTTGTTGCGTAGTTGTATAATGTTATTTTCTTTAGGTATTCGACGAGTTACTACTGGACGCTGATTGGTCAGTGAACGCGGGCATGTGGATGTGGTTATCCTGCTCATCATTCTTTCAGCAGTTCTTTCATTGCTACTGTCCCGTGCGCTTTGGACGAAAGACAGATCCCAATGGAGACTTTATAAGGTATATTCTACATACGAGGGGCGGCTGATAAGTCCGCGGCCTGAGGTACTTAGCACTGACTAATTATCTCACTTGTGTTAGTACTAGTTGAGACACTTCTTGGTAGTATAAATATAACCTTTTTTCGATAATAAGGTTATTAGTAAAATATCTGTTGAAGGACAAACATCATCATGTCAGCCGATTCGACAAATTTAAGTAATATTGAACACCGCGCCGTGATAAAGTACTTCGTAATGAAAGGAAAAACTCAGAAATGAATTTTCGAAGACATGTCATTAGTTCTTTGGGGATCTGCGCCTTCATATACCATGGTCAAAAAATGGGCTCGCTAATTAAAACAAGGTCGAGAGAGCTGTGAAGATGATCCGAGTCCGGGGCGTTCTGTGACGGTAGTGACGGAGGAAAATGTTCGAAAAGTCGAAAAATTTGTACTGGCCGACCAAAGAAGAAAATTTTGGCAAATAGCTGAAGAGTTGCACATCAGTTAAAAATAGGTTGGATAAATTATGCACGAGCATTTCAATATGAGAAAATTCAATGCGCGTTGGGTACCAAAAATGCTTTCACCGTTCGACAAGCAGCGGCGACTCGCGTCTAGTAAGGATTTTTAGAGCTAGTCGGGAACAATCTAGACGAAATTTGCGACCGAATCATAAACATAGATGAAATCTGGGTTCGCCAATGCAATTTTGACCAAAATTGAAGTCCATGCAATGGACGAAAAAAGGAGAAAGGCCGCCGAAGAAATTTAAGGTTAAATATTCGGCATCAAAGCTTATGGCGACTGTTTTCTGGGACAGCGAAGGTGTTTTGCTGATTGCTTACCTACCATAGGGAACTACTATAAATGGACAATATTATGAAAATTTATTGGCTCAGGCGCGAGAGGCAGTCGCTCAGAAGCGACGTTTGAAATTAGCACGCGGAGTGCTGTTTTTGCAAGACAAAGCGCGCGCCACACGGCGCGCGTTTCCCGGCTGGTGCTGAAGGACACAGGCTTCTAGGAAATTGACCACTCACCTTAGAGTCTACACCTGGCTCTCAGCTACTATTTCCTTTTTTCCAATTTGAAAAAGGAGTAACGAGATCGTAGATTTACCGATGACAATGAAATGTAGACGGTTGTGAAAACCCAATTTGAGGGCAAAGATAAAATATTTTTTTTTGAGGTTTAAAAGCGTTGCACGCCGGATTTGTAAAATGTATTTTGCTTGAGGAAGACTATATTGAAAAATAAAAATAAAATACTCATACTTTTCTTTCATCTAATGCCTTAGGCCGCGGACTTATCAGCCGCCCCTCGTAGCTTCTATCTTATAAAATTAAAGGAAGATTTACTAAAACAATTACCTTCATCTATATTAACACTTATTTTGGGCAAGTAAAAACCTAACTACCCGCAGTGTTTGAGAAACATACGATGTATCGCTCTCACCATAAAAACATTTTTTTTTATTTGACAAAAAAAAAATATTTTAGCATGACAACCACGACAAAATTTTGTCGACCCGTTTTCTCGTGTTTTAATCGATTATCTCTGTCTTCCGAGTCTACACTTAAAATTCGACTTCTAATGTCAAAAGTAGATATATTTGTCGATCGAGATATCTATCAAAGTTGTATCTCTCGACATCGGCAACTTTGTCTTCGCTCGTCCGCGAGATATCTCTTGATGGACATGGTAGGCGGGCTGCCTAGCATGACGGCCACGAGATATCTCGCAGACGAGAGAAGACAAACTAAGATGTAAGATATCTCGATATATTATATCTCGACATCGACAATTTTGATAGAAAAGATATCTCGATCGACAAATATATTGTAGCGACATCTATAATCCGCTACAAGAATCAATACAAAGACGTCAATTCCTGAATCGCGCTATCAAAGTTTCTGTGCGCGCTTACTATATATACAACATCTCGACATCAACCACTGGGGCCTTAGGGCCGGCCAGTCAGTGGTTCGACTGGTCGAGGATCCTCCCTTTAGGTTGGAGGAAGACCACACCTACCTTCCTCCACATTGGTGATCTTCACCGTCCCGACGTGATTCAGCCACCATCCTCCACATTGGTGACCCCGCAGAAGAACACCTACTTCTGAACATCATGAAGCATGACGTCATCACTCCTTCCTACAACATCAATCAACAGCATCCAAGTCACAGCCAGCCAGCACCTTCGGCTTCAACGGGTATCCTGTCCACTAGCATACAGCGAGCGCGTATGCCTGGTCATCACCCTCAGCCACCTTCAGCACAGCACACTGCACTTCGGCCGGTCAGCAAGCAGAGCACATCTCTCCTGGTCGACGCAGCAGTCAGCTTCGAACACTGCAGCACTCCGACTCACTGGAGCAACATGCAGCATCATCGCACTCAGTTCCGACTCACCGCGAACTCTGCGACATCCGATTCCGACTCACTGGAATCTCGGACAATCTGGCACTGGCAAGCAACACTCAACACAGCTGTTTCAACAACTCGATCGACCTCCGGTCTTCGGGGGGGAGTACTGTAGCGACATCTATAATCCGCTACAAGAATCAATACAAAGACGTCAATTCCTGAATCGCGCTATCAAAGTTTCTGTGCGCGCTTACTATATATACAACATCTCGACATCAACCACTGGGGCCTTAGGGCCGGCCAGTCAGTGGTTCGACTGGTCGAGGATCCTCCCTTTAGGTTGGAGGAAGACCACACCTCCCTTCCTCCACAATATCTATTTTTGATATTAAAAGTCGAGTTTTAAGTGTAATTGTCATGTTAGACCCGGAAGAAATAAAGAGATAATCGATTAAAACACGAGAAAACGGTCGACAAAATTTGTCGCGGCTGTCATGCTAGGCCGGCTGGTCTCATTTTCTTCATTACTATAGTTGAGCAGCTAATAACTTTATAAATATATCTATAATGACAGGAATTATATTCCGGCTCTAAAGAACATGCCAACTAGATATATCCACGAGCCCTGGGTAGCACCTGAAGCGGTGCAGCAAGCGGCTAGCTGCATCATAGGAAGAGATTATCCGATGCCGATGGTGGACCACACGAAAGCCTCACAGATCAATATCGAACGCATCAAACAAGTTTACGCACAACTTGCAAAATATAAACCACAAGGTATTACAGTGTATATATTACATTACATAAACTTCCCAGAGTTCATTTCTTAGTAGCGACACTATCGATTGGTATTTTTTTATATCAAAATCAACGGATTCGATTCATGGAAGGAATATTGGTTTTTGAAAAATGCAATCATGCGCTTCATTAAAATCGGCGACTCCTTTCAGTTCTTTTCGCTATTCCTCGTAGTTTCGGAGTTGGCCATGCACGTCCACTTTTCCATCTGTATTTTCACCAATTCACCTCTATTTATATAGTATATTACGCGTATTATTTAAGATTATATATTGATAACGCGTTTTAAGTTGGAACTCAGTTTATATCTCTCATTTATACTGAAAATCAAAACTAGATATTATTCTTCCTTCATTAATATGTTGTTCTATTTTTGGAATTATAATATGCATATTAACAATATATTTCATTATATAACATCTACATATTCTAGTTCTCAATATATAATACTACTAACTTAGTGTGCCAATTGCCATTTTTGGGTGTTATTTTAAAAGACAATCTATGCTTTTTTGTTATACTCAAATATTTTTTATCTATAGGTGTTCTAAATCCTCAACTTCTACAACATCTAAATGTAATGCAATCGTCATCAAATCCCACGTCGATAATTGCCACTATCAATCAATCAAACTACTTATGTAGCCAAACAACAGAAGGGCAGAGTACGAGAAACCCAACTGCTACTCGGCCTTGTAAAGAAGATGAAATATTTATTCGTCCAACTAACAACTATATTAGATCTAGCTTGGACACGACAAAGTCTCTATTCAAGCAAGTCATATTAGTTCAACAGCAAAAGGCCACAAAGCTGTTAAAACAACCAGTCTCCTCTCCACCACCCAAAGACCATTACTTAATGAATGATGAGTTAAACATTTCTTATAAAAACTTATCTAATAGAAAAGAAAATTGCGAGTTCAAAAATCTCACAATAGAAAGATCCCAAGATGGGTTTGTAAAGGAACAAAATTCTTTTGAAAATTCAACTGATAACACAACTGAGAAACCTGAATTGTATATGATAAATAATGGTGTCATGTCCCATGCTAATCTAGAACAAAGTTACATACCTATAAGGAATGTTTATGATTTAAAAGATAAGGATATTCAAGATGATGGTGGTAGGATTCATCAAATGGTTATTAGTAATGACAGACAATTCCTTGGATTACCAGATGAAAATCCACAACAACATGAAAACTAAACATACATATTCATACCTCCCACGTATATTGTGTTAACCAACATAATTACTAATAAAAAAAAACAAACTTATAAATTTTTTGTATAGACAATATAAATATATAGACAATAACAAGAGGGTTCCAGATTATTGGAATGTTCGGATTATCACAATGTAATATTACATTGAATGCTAAGTTTGTTGGTTACCACAACTTACATGGGAGGTATTAATATACCGACACCCCCGAGGAACAAAATCGCATCTTCGGCATCTAGAAGTCAATATACACCTACATTTTTTTCCAATTATTCATAAACCTATTTACTTATTTTAATTTTTACTCTCCGGAAAATATGTAAGAAATATAACCCAGTTTTTTGGTTGTACTGTAAAATTTACTTTTGTCTATTACAATTTTATTCCTTGGATACGTCGATACAGTAGCGGGACCACCATACAAGCCCAAAAAAAGAAAAAATAATAATGCCTCTTAACATAATTATATTATGATTAGTTATATATAAACATGTATAACATTAAATTCGGCAAGCCGGGCTTTTGGGCTTGTATGGTGGTCCCGCCACTGTTGATATATATGATCTTGATTTATATGTTGATATATATGTTCTATGTGCAACATGTGTCCTTAATAAAACAGTTATACTTTTTAGAATTGTTTTTTACTTTCCACTTTCACAAAGGGTTCATATTTAATGCAGCCACTGTTTCCATGTGTTGCTTCTGTGCCTTCTGTACTTTTCTAGACTTTGCAGTTGGTTTTTCTCTTGGCTCTCGTTTGTTGCAGCGTAGCTCTTTTTTAATAGCTGATATAATATTTATCTAAAATTAAACACACAAAGTCAAAAAAATTTAACTTCACAATTTACATGGCATATAAATTTTACTTACTGATTCAGGAATGTGGACATATCTGATATTTCTACCATGTAAAAATATATTTTCAAATGAATATTCATTGCCTTGAGGGTCACAGTATACAGCCTTTGTTAAAGATAGGTTCATAAACCTGTAATTTAATGATGATTAATAATGAATACAACAGTATAATAACCAAATTAATGTATGTATCTACAAAAAATCTAAAATATATCAAATATTTAATTAAATAATTCTTAATATTTTTTTAAACCTCTAATAGTATGCCTTTAGTAGTATTACACTGATATAATTTTTTTATTTGTCAATTGTATACTGTCTGTATTTAAAAGCTGGCAGCATTTTATGTGTCAGACTGTCACAGTATTATTAGCTCTTCTGTAAAATTAAGAAAATGTAGACATTGTTGATAGTCTATCTGACTCTTACACCACGCACTTATTTAATTAGATATGTAGGGTTACATTAAATAACACGATTGATGTGTGATTGGGAAGGTGTATGGTGAAATTGGTTTGATTTTGCTGTGGATAGAATGTACTAAGCAAAAAATCTGATTGTACAAATGGATAGAAATCCACAGCATATGCTAGCATATGATGCCACACTATGGCCTTAGTTTTATGTCCACACTTTGTTATACGTATAATAGATATGAGCCTTTTAAATAATAAAACATTCATAATAATATTATACTTACCCATCAACTAATGTAAGCTCCCCACACACATATGAATCGTTTCTTAGATCAACAGTTATATTTTTATCCTGTAATGACCTGATTAAACATAGTAATGTGTTGTGATATTGGAATTTTTCTTTAGATATGCCAATAAACATTATAAAAGAAGAATGTTCAACTTTAAAATTTATACTAAACTAATAAGGGTTATTGCTAAACTGAAACAAAAAGCAAAATTAATTTCACAGTGTTTATTACATTATACAAACTATGCTATTTTTACATGGCTGAATTATTATTTAACTAAGTTTTAATGATTACTAGTCTTTCATCTGGTTTTGACTTTAATTCCAATTCTGCTCTTTTTAAGGACCATTTTTCGCCATTGTTTTCTGCCCAGAAAAAATAACTTCCTCTACCTTTTGGTCCAGATACAGGTACTTGAAATCTAGCAGATTCTTGATCACAATAATTATTTTTACTATCAGTAAGTTTAAATCGTCTATCCTTGATTGGTTCTCCTAAATGATAGATAGCTCCTGGATGAGATCTTAACGTTTTGAGTGCAATTTTATAGTAGTCTAAATTTCTTACATTTTCTACAAGTTTATTTTGTAAATACATTCCAGTACTTGCAACAACTACTCCGCCTATGGCGGCTATTTGAACTAATCTTGAATTCGACACTTTATTCATTATAATTTGGACTTACGTTGAGCATATAAAACAGTGTTTGAAACTAAAGTTGGTTGGTTGTGTAAAGCACCAAAAATGAATATTGCTAATTTCAGTAAGACGGTTTTCTCGTGTACTAAAACCATCTATTTATAATTAATACGAATTGTATGAGATATTATTATTTTATATTCAATAATGTATTGTTGTACATGACTACCATTTAAGTATATTTTAAGATAATTTCTGAATTCCAAATTGTTCTGTGATTTCAATCCTTTTACCTCGCCGTCAGTGTTGACCACAGAGTCCACAGACTTGAGACCAGTGTTGCCAACTTTATTTTTACGAATCCACCAAATGTGGCATCCTGATCCACCAGAAAACCACTAATCCAGAGACAGTGTTGCCGATTTAGTGGATTTGTCGCTAGACCTAGTGCAATTGTAGCTCTCTAGCGCTTTTTTCTCATAACTGCACCGCCCCCCCCCCCCCCCCCCCCCCCCCATTATATTGATAGTTTTTCGGACGCCTAAAACTATTGAGAAATAAAAGTAGCGAGTTCATTTGGATATTTCCCGTCCAAAATGTTTTTTTTGTTGCATGTCCTTTTATCATTATGGTATTATATATATTAAAATGTCTCGCTTTAATATTATCTTAGCGTAACTAACCGAGAAGAACTGGTGTTTCTTCCTTTGGAGTTTCGACGTAGTTCTTTTTGTTTTGTTTCGTGGAAAGTGAACATTTTAAATAGAGGTGCTACTGAGGAAGAAGGGACAGTAGGTTGTGTAGGTTCATTATCAACATCTGGGGTGATGATGACAGTAAAAATTTAGTTGATAAAAAACAACTTAATTTTAAATCAAAATATATGAAAACGTCTTTATTTTATAGATCTACCCAACCTACCTATTTTAATACATATTTACAAATCGTTTAGCAGAAACTAGTGCATTTTAGAAGCCGGATATTAGCAAGATATAGCGTATTTTTGGTAAGGGTAAGGCATAGAGCAACCCGGTTCGCCGGTGGCCCGTGTTGCTCTATGGGGTAAGGTAAGCGCATTTTAGTTTCTTTAAACGGCAATACTGTCCAGAGCCACGGCAGTTATAATAGATTTTTTTGCAATTATTATTATTACACTAAATATATATAGGTATTCTTGGTAGCAATCAAAATAATAGAATTTAGTGCATTACTGTCAAATAATTTAAGCATTTTAAGGTTTCATGGCCGCTAGTTTTTTCAATATTTTTGCTATTTAAACGATTTAAATTTTATATATATATCTCTTCAGAAAAATGTACTCCAGCTTACTCGTGTGTATGTACTCCTCGATTGGTATCAACATTTACATTTTTATCGTTTTGTGGGTTGACACTGTATTACTTAAAAGCGTTCATATAATGCTTATGAGACGTCTAAACCCTTAGTCCCTCCCGTGATGATAGCTATAAAGAATTCGAAATATCGGCACCTAAATATCCAAATAAGTCTGCGAAAAATCAGAAATGATAGTTTTCTTTAAAATATTCTTTCCTAACTAGAGTATTCATGTAAATCGTACTAGTGGTTGAATATTGCACCTTACCACTAACCGGAAAAATCTAAACCACTAGAAAATCCACTAGCCACTAAAACCAAAATTTGTCCGCTAAATGGGAGATCTAAACCACCAGATCTAGTGGAAAATCCACTGAGTTGGCAACACTGCTTGAGACTATAGTAAGGGATACTACGTGTTGACCAATCACCAAAGAGGTGTTGACTGTTGACACTTGACTGTTGCCACTTGCCAACTTCACTAAAGCAATAGGGAATATGCATGCATTTTTTTTATATTTTTTATCGACTTGTTACATCATTTTACCCTAATAAAAAATATAAATACTCTTGGCAATGTCCAAATTATTTTTTAAAATTACTTTGAAAACATCGATAAAATTTGATCTGTTTCAACGCGGCCATATTTCGCGGGCTTTGGATGACATCACATTACACGCTCAGTGACGCATAGAGTGAGGTAACCAGTGTTTGACGCCATCTTCGATGTCGATGGACGCCATAGATAAATCGATGCCGATAAATGACAGAATGTGTAAGGTGACGTCACGTTTTGTTTCGACCAATGGTGATGCGTTTTGCAAACTTGAATTTCTCTCCCTTATTTAACACATTTTAATTAATATTTTTTGCAATTAAACACGAACTAAATAAGAAAATAATTGTTTAGGCATAATATCTGGGCCATAAGGATTCAAGGGAAAAAATATCAAGTAAATTTAAACAACATGCATATTCCATATTAGCAAATGTCGCTACTCGCTAGACAGACGCACGGTTCAAAACTCGCTAGACGATGAAACTTTGTTTAGTATGAAGAAAAAAAAACATCAAATAATATACATTTTACCTAAATAAAATCATTATTTAATAAAATATTATTATATTTAAAAAAATGTTAATCAAGTTAGGAAAGGCTCCAGAAATGTCGCTAAATTATTTTAGTCGTTAAATTGTAAATAAATGTCGCTTTTTGCGGTCGCGGTCGCGGGAACCAGTGTTGAGTGTGACCAACTATAAAGTATATATAAATAAGAGATCCTGCGAGTTGCGACCTGCCAATCACAAACAACCCCTGTCAAACTCATATTATAATATGCTGAAAATAGGGAATATGCATATTGCTTAAATTTACTTGATATTTTTCCCTTGAATCTTTATGGTCCAGATATTATGCCTAAACAATTATTTTCTTATTTAGTTCGTGTTTAATTGCAAAAAATATTAATTAAATTATTATTATTAATTAATTAATAAATTAAGTCAGAGAAATTCAGATAGAGCGGCTCGAATCGTCGATGATCAGGCTCATTCCGATCGGCTCGACCCTTTGGCGTTGCGTAGAGATGTAGGCTCGCTCTGCATCTTCTATCGCATTTATCACGGGGAATGCTCGGAGGAATTGTTCGGTTTAATCCCGGCCGCTGAATTTCGCCATCGGACATCGCGTCAAAAATACCACGCATACCATCTTGATGTCTGGAAGTCCACAACTGCGCGATTCCTGAGACACTTCTTGCCCCGCACAACCACTCTGTGGAATCAGCTTTCGCCGGCGGTTTTTCCGAACCGATACGACTTGGAAACCTTCAAGAAGCGAGCCTACATCTTTCTTAAAGGCCGGCAACGCACCTGCAAGCCTTCTGGTGTTGCGGATGTCTATGGGCGGCGGTGATCACTTACCATCACGTGAGCCGTCTGCCCGTTTGCCCCCTATACTATAAAAAAAAAAAAAAAATAATAATTTGAAAAACGCATCACTATTGGTCGAAACAAAACGTCACGTTGCACGTTCTGTCATTTATCGGCGTCGGTATTTATACTGTGTTACGGAGAAATATAGTTTTTATTTGTTGTTTTTTCCATTAGTTAGTGCAAGTTTAGCATTCTGGTGATATTAGGAATCATTTAGGACGATGATTAAAGTGGTTTCGTCAAAATACAATTGGAATAGCACTCTTTCTCTCTGGTTGTAATTTACTTACATTAAAGTGATCTTCAAAACAATATAAACACAGCATTGAAGATACTTCATCTCTTCTCATTAATTTACACCATTGATTTCGTACTTTCGCATCTCTTGGAATAGGAAAAAATATTTTATAGGATGTAATTCTTATAGTGTTTTATCCATCGTCTAGGAATTACAATAAATAATAATTATGACTGAAATTCGATATAAAATTAATGTAACACTTCAAGTAAACAAATACTGAGCGTGGTCTGTGACGTCATCCAAAGCCCACGAAATATGGCGGTGTTCAAACTGATCAAATTTTATCGATGTTTTCAAAGTTATTTTAAAAATTAATTTGGACATGGCCAAGAGTATTTATATTTTTTATCAGGTTAGAATGATGTAATAAGTGAATAAAATATATAAAAAAAATGTATGCATATTCCCTATTATAAAATATTGCCAGATGCATAATTTTTAAATTTTTATCTACATTTTACACTAATATTATATAGCGGAAAGAGTTGTATTTTTGTATGTTTATAAGGAATAAACTCAATACTTACTGGGCCGATTTTAAAAACATTCACCAGTAAAAAGCTACATTATCAGCGAGTTAAATAGGCTTGCACCCAATTGGAGTACAAAAATCAGTAAATTATAAATCTATATAACCATCATAAACATATTCATCTCTATCTCTTTATACAATGTCTTTGTCATTTCCTTAACGATTTTTTAGCTAGCTAGGAATCAAGCGCACTCACCATATTCATTAATGGCTTGTTTTACATATAAAATGGTTATAAAAATAACGTTTTGTTTTAATAAGGTTAAGTTGCAAGAATATTACAATTAATTACTGTTGTTTTGTTTCATATATTTTCACTATTCCTGTCTGATAAACTATTACTGCCAAATATGCCGAATTAAATTGATATTCAGACAGCCTGTCAAATACTTAAAACTTGAATAATATATACATATACTTCTCAAGCCGAGTGTAAAACAAAAGCTTTTAATTGATATATTTTAGGGGTTTTTAAAGTTGGTCCTAGGGAGATCATTTTGTAGGAGTTGGCATCACTGCACAAATTTTGTGTCATTGACAATTGACATTCAGATTTCAGCTTATGAGTTGTAAAATGTCATTGATTGACATTATTTAAATTTTGTAGATTAGAATAGTTCTTTCCTTTGGTTCTATGATTCTATCTCCAAAATTGTCCTAAATCCTAATTCAGTTGATTTCTATTTCACATTTTGTGTTTGGGCCGTGAGTTCATTTAATATCAGAATTCTGTAATGTTTTAAAAGAAAAATTATAAACAGAAACACTGACTAGACTAAAACTAAAATATGTTGAAAATAAACAGCTAATGATAACAACGTTAAGACCTTGATCGGTGTTTTCATACTTCAAATCACAATGTTCAAGAAATTTAAAGACAAACTAGCGGAAGAAGTGAAGTCGTCGCCACAAAGAATTCAACAGTTTGCTCAAGCTGCTCAGGTACTGTTGGACCTCAAAACATTTTTAAACACAGAGGTGTTAAGTGCAGTATTTTCTGCTTTATTCGTAGATTGTTATACTGTTCATTTTACAGGCTGCTGTTACTTCAGCATCCAGCAGTATATCAGACATTACAAATAATGACTTATTCTCAATTGGAGACAGTGGTTAGTATTATAATGTTTTCATTGTTAAGTATTTTTTGATAAGTACCAATTAAATTATATGTATATAAAAGCTAATCTATAACTTATTCATTTTCATTAAATTCAATCAGCTAAATTGATTTGGATAAAAGTTGGCACATATATGGGCCTAAGGTTTTAAGTGAGTGTTATTGTTTTGAAAAAGTCACAACATAATGTTCATACAAATCATGAAAGTTTGTGATCAAATTGTCTGTAATCAATGCAACATTGTTTTTTGATATGCCTAAATGTGTAGATCAATTATTATGTTGTATATTTCAGATTCATCAAAAACTCAGTTGCCTGGTAGTCAGACAAATACCATACAGAACATTAACCAAATAAGACAAAGTACACCAGATCTACCAGAATTTCCAATGGATTTTGAGGTATATTTGCCTTATTTTAAAACTTGAAATGCTAATTAAATGAAAAAACTATATCTAATTTTTCATATTTTTTCAGGATAGACAACGTCATAGACGATTATCAAATAGTTCATTTGCTAGCGACATATCTTTTCGACTGCCAAATTATGAAAGCCCTTCTATGTATCACTTACAGGTATGCTCACTAGATTTAAGACTTAATAGTCAAATTTTAGTTTTAACTTATAAATATAAATCTTTAAACTTGTTATTATTGGTGAATTAATCCCAAGTTTATGAATTATTTGTTGATAGTTGAGATAAAATTTTCAGACATATTTTCAAGAGTAAATAGTGCATCTTCCTTTGATATAAAAATAAACTGGATACTTTAAAAAATTCATTATGATATCTTTAAGAGTTACACTTGCAACAAAATTTAAAAAAAAACTTTAAAAATATTAGTTTTAAAAATATAATCACATTAGATAATATGTCTTTAGTCAGATATGGATGTATCAGCAAGTGAAGCTGAAGAAAAAGGTTTTATTAGTGGAAATGTTAACCTGGACCGTGTAACAAAGGAACAATTGTATGCAGCTTATAGAAGGACTCAGGATCGATGTAAAAAGTACAAAACTCAGTATTCTGATTTGGCACGCCACTATAAACTTTTGGAAAGAGAAAATGCGAAAGCAAGGGTAAAGTTCAAACATAATTATTATTATTATAATATAGTAAATGTAACATTTTCGTTCTTTTGGCTACGGCATTCCAATTTCATTTAATATTATGTTCCTTTTAAAATACCAAAACATTTACCTACCGTTTAACAGTTACCTAACACTGTAAGTAATTATATCACCTAAATAATCCCCAGTGATTATTGTGATATTACTTATTTAACTTTTTGGATTTCATTCTTTTTCATTTTGCAGACAGCATACAGTATTATGATTTCGGATTATCATTTATTTTAAAGTATCCTAATTCAAATAATAATGTATCCATGTTTTTTTGTTTTCAATAGAATGTTTTGGTTGAGACGCAAGATAAAGCACTTAGAAGAATATCAGAACTAAAAGAGCAATGTTCTTTAGAGCAGAGCGCAAAAGTAAGTAAGAATTATTTATCAATTGACTTCACAATAGGTTCTTGAGTATTTTATGTTTCTCCCATAAGAATTTAAGTATGAAAATCTAACATATATTTCACAAAAAATTACATGAAATACATACCCATTATATTATAAGAACAAAAAGTATAGTAAGTAGTCAAAAAATTTGGTGATTCTTTCAGTTATACCTCTGGTTTTTTTCGACATCTGTAGTAATACTAGTTTTCATATTTGTTTATTATACAATATTTTTATTAAAGATTGATGATATTATTATTCTTTTCTTTATTTTACGCACATTTATTTGTAGGCACACCTCGAAAAGGCACTTCGCATTGAATTAGAAGAAAAAAGTATGAAAATAAATGCTTTAAGTACTCAACTAAATCTTTTGCAGAGTGATAATAATCTTTCGGCTCAAAAGGACACAGAAAATTCACAAGTGCAATTAATTAACTTAAATGATGAAAATGACGCCAAGGAAAAAGATGTTTCCCAAATTTCTGATAATTCTATTCTTAACAATAAAATGGAAAAACTGGAACAGTTGTTGAGTAAGTATAAAGAATCACTTAAAGCGTCAAAAGAAAAAAATTCTGTTTTAACTGCAGAGGTACAAAAGTTAAACTTGGACTTAGATGTTAAGAAAAAAGAAAACCATGAGTTACAACTAAATATTGAGAAAGCGGCTGAAAGCAAAGAACAAATTCATGAACTATTAGAGAAAATAGAAAGCTTGGAAAATTTGAATAATACTCTTGAATTTTCTAAAAGTAAAGAATTGTCCATTCTCGAGAGTAATTTGCAAAGTTCCCAAGAAGAAATATTGCAATTGCAAGAAAAGATAAAACATTTGAGTAAACGAGAAGAAGACTATGCTATATCTTTGGCCGAAAACAAGTTAAGCATTCATAAAGAATTAGAAAGTAAAGAGGCTGAAATAAAGTCGCTTAAAGAAAGTTTAACTAATAGTCATGGCGAAATAAAAACACTAAATAAAACAGTTAAAGATCAGCAAAACGAGATACTTAAATTGGAAGGTGAATGTTTAAAATTAAACAACGATTTACGTCATTTCGCTGAAACAAAAACGAAATTCGACGAGCTAGCGAAGGAATATGAAAATCTGAATGAAAAACGAAAGGTGCTCGAGAATATTAAGGTGAAAAGTGAGGAAGAAATCAACTGCTTACATTTACAATTAAGACAGGAAACAGCAGAAAAGTTATCAGTCATTGATAGGAATGTTTACTTAGAAGGTCGTAACTCACAAGTTACAGAAGAAAACACGAAAAAGCGATCGCAAATCAATAAACTGGAACATGAAGTAGTAGTACTAAAAAAGGAATTGGATGATTTAAAAATGTCTTTAAGCGAGCGAGAACAAACTGAGGTGGAATCAAGTATATTAAGATTAACTGAAGAAGCATCTGCATGGAAATTGAAGTGTAGTAGTTTAGAATCAGAAATACAAGAAGAAAGAGTCGAATTAGTCAAGCTTCAGGCGGAAATCGAGAAATTACTGAGTAATCATGAATCTTTACAAAAGAATAATATTGAACTACACGGTACACTCGAAAAATTAACAAATGAAAACGTGAATCTATCTAAAGAACTCGTAAAATATGAAAGTATTTCGACTAATCTAAAAGATTTAAAAAAAGGGTTGACAGATATTCGTGATATAATTATATTAATGTCAAGTGAAACAAAATCTTTAAATGGTCATGTTATGGACCAGTGGATACCAGAATTTAAAGAAAAAATTATGAGGTATAATTCTTTATATCAGCAGGAAATACAAGACTTGCAGCAAACTAATATTTCCCTGAAAGAACAAATTGTAAAGCTTAACAACGAATATGAAATCCTTAATAAAAATAAAAATTCACTAAATGATGAAAATATTACGTTAAATCAAACACTGAAAGATAAAGACGCCGAATGTGTTGCACTTTCTCAAAAAATCCAAAATATTACCACAGATAATGAAATCAGTATTTCCAAGTTAAAAAATCAGTGTAACACTTTAGAAAAAGAAAATAAAGAACTACTTAATAAAATAGAATTACTAGATAGACATATTATAAGTCTAAAGGAAGAGTTGAATACAAGTCATGACTTGCATAATTCCACCACAGAGAAGCTTGACAATTTGATGAAAGAAAATAAGGAAATAATTGAAATGAAAAAAGAACAGTCGGAAAATGCCAAATATATAACCGAATTGGAAAGTAATTTAAACATTGTGAAACAGCAAAACACTGAGTTAATGTCATTTAAAATAGAGATGGAAATAAAGTACAATGCATTGGATTCAGAATTGAATGATCTACGTATTATTTATAGTAAAACAGAAAGTGAATTTCATGCTTTGAAACAGGAATACGAAAATGTGAATTTAGCACGAGAAGACATTAAAAGTAAGTATATGCAGGTGGAATCACAATTAAATGAATTACGAAAGACTTTTGATATTATGCAGAATGATCAAGAATCCTTGAAACAAAATAACAGCGATTTGTTATTTTCAAAGAAAGAATTAGAAAAAAAATATAAAGAGATGGAAACAGAATTAAATGAATTGCGTAATATTCATGTTAATTTTGAAAGTAGTCTAGATACTATTAACCAAGAAAATACTGTTTTAAAATCATCACATGCTGAGATCGATAAAAGTCTTAAGTTAGCAGAATCTGATTTTAAAGAATTACGTAAAACTAATAATCAAATAGAAAACGAAAAGGCTGAATTAGAACATACGATAAATGAATTGAAAAATAATATATCATCTCAAAATGAGGTCATACAAGATCAAAAAAACATTATCGCACTGAATAACAAAGTTTGTGATTGTGATAATCTTAAAGAAGATAATAGAAGATTGCATTCTGATATTGAGGGTTTACAAACGTATTTAAGTAAGATTTCAAAGGAAAACAGTGACTTGAATGATAAATTAAGAGAATTGTTTGTATCTGGTGACAGTAATTCAGAGGGAAACGATGAACTAAAAACTGAAATACAAATTGGGAAAGATAAAATTGAGGAATTACTGAGAGAAAATTCTGTACTTATTGAAGAGAATTTAGAATTAAAGGATCAAATACAATCTCAGCTTAACAGTACACAGGCCCTCCCTCTAAATGCAAAAACTACTAACTATGATAATTTAAATGAAAAGTATGAACATCTATTGGAAACAAAAAAACTTCTAGAACTAAAGGTGGATGAACTAGAACAAATGAACTCTTCTTTAAACAAAAACATGGATCAAAATCAAAATAATTACGAAAGACTTAAACTTTCCAATGAAAAGTTACAAAGAAAGCTTGATGAAGCTCTTGTTAGCTTACGACACTTACATGCTCTAGAAGAGAATACAGAGCTGGAGTATCTTCGAAATATCCTCTACGAATATTTAACTGGTTCGGGAACACATTCCGTAACATTGGCTAAAGTATTAGCAGCTGTTGTTAAATTTGATGACAGACAAACTGAACAAATTCTACTAAAAGAAAAAGAACGCCAAGGTTTTGTAAGTACCTTTTGCATACGTATATCGAATAAGATTGGAACTCATAATAATCAGTAATAATATTTGTTTTTCTTATTACAGCTTCACCAATTGGGCATCATTTGATATGAAGAAATGTAGAAAAAATGATAACATTTGTTGCTTAATTTTGTGTACATATTAATTTCAAAACGGAATGACTTACATTATTTATGGTAGTATTTTTAATTTTGTAAATATAGAAACTAGATTTCAAGCAATACACAACGGAATAAGGTATATGGCAATTATTATGAAATGACTTTTATTTATTAAAATTCATTATTTATATATACATTATTATCTGTTTATTACTAATAATATTTGGAGATAATTAGGTAATAAGTGCAGTAGAAAGTAAATATTACTAACACTGTATTCGTAAAAGATTTAACTTCAGTATATTATGTACCAAACCTCTGCCATTTTATGTTATGCGTGCTTGATCAATGATAATTTATACAAATCGGCTTATATGCATTATATTGAAAATTTGTACTTATATGTGGATGCAGTTTTTTTCTGTTCAACCCCAATAAAATAAACTGGTTTTGCCGTCCATTTCTTTTATAGGAATATAATATTGTTTAAAATACCATATTACAATATTTTAGACACAACATATTAATTTAAAAATTAAATCTAGATACAAAGTCCATTTGTCAACTTGGCATTTTTTTATTGTGCCCTTAAGTTTCCTTTAGTGAGTGATTGTGTTAAATTGGAAATTATCAATATATTTTAGAGACAAGTATTAATCCTGAGAAGCTCATTCATGTATTAAATCATCATGTATCACAGACACAATAAATTGAGTATGCGTGAAAATCATAAGCATATACTCAATGTATAAAATGTTTTTAAATTGTACAATCTTATATTAAAAATTAACAATGTAAATTAAGTTATAGATACAATGATTCAGTAGCATCATGTGTTAAACTTGTAATTACTTTTTTTAATTAGTTACCAAATTGATTGCATTCCATGCAATAAAAGTAAGAATTTTTACTTTCATGCAATGTTATTAATGTGCCTACATTAATACCTTATTTTAATGTAGCTATATAGATAATATAAGAATTTTAATAAATATATATATAACAGTTAATATTATCATGTATTTATTTACATCTATCAAAATAATGTCCCCTTAAACATAACATCTATTAGAACTATTGGTAGCCAATCATCAAGCTGAACAATCAACTGAATTATAGTAATATTAAGGGTTATTAAAATACATATACAAGAGAGATCATACAACACTTGGACTATCAGACATCAGTGTTGTATAATGTAAAAAATGGGCTTTGAATTAAATTTGTATTTTGTTTAAAAAGATCTTTGAAATTCTTTGGGTCAGTACTAACAGAAGAAGGAACAATTAGTAGTTAGAAGATCTAGTGGACCTTACTTAATGATATCAGTGATTAAAAAGCTCACAAAATTTGCTGGCTAGGTTACATGGAGGGCCGGCCACATTGGAAAGGAAAATGGTCAGCCAGCCCAAATACCGCTGGAGTGATGAGAAGAGAAAGATTTGTGCTGCCACCAAACTGAAAACTGGCGGTAGATAGCAGATTAAGATGGAAGTTCTTGTTGACAGAGCCCATTTTGGGTCACTGCACCATACTAGTAGTAGTATTAAAATCGACTAGCTAATACTAACCTAGGAAGTAAAATTAAATAACTAGATCAAATGTGTCAAAATGACTACTTTTATTATGTTTATAGTTAAAAATAATTAATCAAATTGTTGGTATCAAACTTCTTCGGATGAATATTCATCTTCACTTAAAAATCCATCCAATGACTCATCATCATTATTATCATCTTCATCTAGTGTCAACATCTCTGACATCAATTTTTCAATTTGTGCCAATGATTGTTCTCCATCCTGTTTTTTCAAATATCTGCAAAACAAAACCTTATTTAAAATTTGGTGGGAAGGTTTAATAATTCTTGTACAAAATACAATATTAATTGTTATCAATTTATAGCCAAATTGATAAAGAAAACTCCTTATTTAAAGAGGACAGAAAAATCTTGCAGTGCCTTAATTTTATGTGACTAAAAAAGCATACCGAAGTAATGTTCGTCTTTTTCTCTCTGGTAGATTTTTCATCATTGCTTGTATTTCGGTTTCATTTGATTCTTGCTCCTTTTCATCTATTATGGTATTCTACAAAAAATATATAAATCGATACAGATAGAATGTGGGTAAAATAAACTAAATGTATATATTTTTTGAGCCTTACTTACATCTATTGGTTTACAACATTTTGCACAGATTTTTTTTTCTGCAGTACACTTGTTACAATATATGTGGTAAGCATGTTTAACTGTTTTTTGATCACAGCCCACACATTTTCTAGGAGCAGCGAGTGATTTATATTTTTTATATTTTATTTTCCATTCAATTATTTCTTTGCAACGTGGGCACACTCCAGAAATTTGTAATGAGTTTAGTGTTTTGGTTTTTTTACTTGTATCATGTAAGTCGTTTCTAAATGTAGTTCTGTTTTGATGCTTTTGAGGCCTATTTCTTCTAATATTTCCTTTTGTTGCACTCATTTCGAATAACTTAGATTACGTGATTGTATTATTAATTTATGACCAAATATCAATACCTAAATCAAACATCACTTAACACTTAACCTACAAGTTATGTCATTACCAGTGTAAAGTGTTGCCAGCGGTGTCTTGTCTAAAGTTACCTAAACTGGTTAAAAAAGTAACCTTTTAGCATGGACCTAAAAAAAAGAGCGGACGGAACGTCGCGAAGAAATATTTGAAGCACCACAATGGCGGGGGCGAACTATGTGTGAGTGTCTAAATTATTGCCAGATGGAAAAAAATTACCCATTTTTAAGGTGTGGTGACCTCGGAACTTGGATTTTATTATCAATAACTAAAAGGCAACGAAATACTCTAAAATCTAATTGATTTTATATAAATGAGCACTTTTAAAATAAATGATGTATTTTTTGTTTAATCTTTATATTCATTATTGCGTTTGTATTATTTATAAATGAACTGCATTCAAGCTCAAGGTAACATGAAAATAATTTTTTAAATTTTATTTATACTCAATAAAATTTGGTATACCTAAATAATATTTGATCTTATTATTTAGATATTTGTCTTTTTTGACAATTGATGGTTATTATATCATGTGTGCCTTTTAATATTGATCTCCTAATAAATACAATTTGATCTATGTTATAATTAAAGTTTAAAAAATATTCGATCAATCATAAATAGTTTTGGTAAATATTTTTAATGAAAAAATATCTTTATTTATAATATTATAATAAATTTACACGGTGCTAAGTACATTAAGATAAAAATAATTTAACTCCTACGTTTAAGGTAATTTGCAAATTTAAATTACTGACAACACTGTTTGGTTGCGTTTTGCTAAATTATATTGAAGTATAAACGAGAATTATAGTGAATAAATAACTTCCTTACTTATAAAAGGTGATTCCCTGACTTTCTTTAATGGAACCATTATGGTTTCTACAACTTTTCATCACGTAGAACGGCATCTTTTATTTTTCGTCATATAACATCACGCGCAGGCGGTTGGGAGCGTAATGGCGAGCGATCGGCTTCCTATGGTGTGAATGTGTGCGTGCCGGCGTGTTTGTATTAGCGAGCTGGCTTCCTAGGGGTGCTTCAGTTATTGTAACGAGAGGTGGTGTCCGCTCTTTTTTTTAGGTCCATGCCTTTTAGTATGAAAAGTAACTTTTTTTTTGTTGGTTGTATTTACAGACATAATGACAATTTAGTAATGTTTTAATAATGTTTCCAAATTAAACAAAAGTAAATGCGAGTTTATGATTGACCGACCCCGGCCGAATGATATATGATTCGGAGACAAGCACGAACGAACTCTAACAAGAACAAATCCATCTGATTGAATAAGCGTGTAAACGAGAGTTTGGTCGTTTTTATTATAGATACAATATCAGTGCGAGAGAAAGTACTTGTTTTAAGAAGTTGATCCTAAGAGGATTATTCGTCTGAGAGTTGCACTCACTGCCTACGAATGAAGTTTTTCGTTAGCCAATATTGCATTCCGTTTCATGTAAGATATTAAAAATTAATTCTACAAATTCCGCAAAATAACCTAAAAATAACCTGAAGGAGTTGAAAATCACCTTCTGGCAACACTGGTCATTACCTTATATTAATTATTATCACAGAATACATTTAATCAAGGTAGCTTTGGCCCTCTTTATAAGGTATTAGTTTTAAGTGCATAAAAGTCTGATTATAACAGTTAAAAAATACCTAAAAGGACTCTAAATAAAAGTTTATTCAAGGACTTTTATTTTGTTATAATTGTGGAAAAAATATGACTACCAAAAGAAAAAAAAAGTGTTTTATGACATAAGTTAATTTGACCTAAAAGATAAGAAACTTTTTAGATTATCGATTTTCTTTATCACGTCCTTAAATCCTTCTAAAGTGGTCCAATGTGACCCAGGTTGAATGTATGTGTTTTTTTCAACTTAAAGGGTTCGATTCTTGGCTAAGCAATAGAATTCAAAATCCCAATGATGCAGTTTTAGTTTTCATCAAAATCCGCTTTGAGTACTTTGAGAGCCATGGACGCCCACAAAATTCAGCCTGTATATGGTCAAATTATAATTTTACAGCCTTATGTTTAAATTTGATATTTAGTTGTGCTTAGTGCTTCAATTTTAAATAAGTCTGTTAGCCAAAAATGAAAATTCGGGCTTTGACAAAACCTCAGTAATTCGCTACATTTCTAGCCACTAAAAAATGCAATTTGGCGAAGTGGTCTCTGATATCTGCTCACTAGACACAAACTAAAATGCACTAGACACAAACTAAAATGCTCCAAGCTTTGATTATTGACATATAAATAATCAAAGGCTCCAAGGGTGGTTAAATCCGAGTTTGTTTCCATAGCAACATATTACGTAATATAAATCATGTACATAATAAATATATGTATACATATTATTATGACTAGGTACATTCATTATTGGTGTTGCTTGAGATACTGCCTATTAGACATGCACAAATCATGTCAGGACAGAGATTGACCATGATATATTATATGGATCCTTTTAATACTGGGACTAATTTCAGGAACCATGTTCATGGAACTCTAGTTCTGCTAGGTCACAAGAGCGTTTTGTGTGCGAGCAAAACATAGTAGGTTATTACAGTTCCAATGTTGGTTTTATTATAGATTGATGCAATTTTAAACTAGCGAGAAAGTATTTAAAACTATAAATTTTTAACTATTTTATAGGAATCGGGGGCCACTTACGGAAATCAAGGACAGTCAAGATTTCAAAGCCAAAACGAAAAAAATATATATTTATTCAATTAGCGACTATAATGTACATGTACAATGTTAGATAAATCCTCAGATTAAATAACAAAATTTAATCTGAGCATAAATCATATTATTAGTCTTTGACGGTTTTTGTGTTAACGAAATGAAACTGCTAATTACAAACTGATAACCTGATAAAAAAGCAGCTAATTTTATTAACAGTTTATAATACACAAGCTGCTTCGGTTGACGTTAGCGACTACGCGTTGAATGTGCGTTTAGCTAATTCGAAAATCGTTGAATGAAACACTTATTATAACGCTTTTTCGGTACACGAAAAGCAGCTTAAATAAGCTGCTTGTTGAATTAACGCCCACTCCTATTATTTACGCCTTAGTTCGTGTCAATTAGGCCGGCACTCGGCAGTAGTGAGTAGACAATAGACATGGGTAACTTAGCGAATTAAACAGTAACTCAGGCGCAGTGTACTGCGGTCTCTCTTTGAGTTATATAACTCAAAACTGCACTATGACTCATTAAAATGGGAAATTCAAATAAATCCATCTTGTGACTACAGTCTACACTGGTTAATTTGAAAATGCTAGTAGAATTTATTATACTGAAAAATATTCCAAAACTATTTCTATTCCCGCCATTTATATGTTATCTACCAGTTAAAAACTTTAACATCCACTTGAATCGGCTGTTAAGTTACCAGCAACTTTATCTGCCAGATATTTCTATTCAAGACTTGTGAAACCGAAATTTGTAGTTTATCTTGCAGATAGGTTCCGAATAGGCTATTCGGGACTTTATCAGAAAGCGGTGAGACCGGCCCTTAGTAGAATAAATAATAATTATTATAAAATATAATAAAGATCTTCAAAAAATATCGAATCTGATATTCGGAAATAAATATCGATTATCGATATTTCAAAATTAAAAATATCGCCGATATTTATCGATTTTTTTCTAAAAAAATATCGATATTTTGATATATCGATAGTTGATGCCCTTCCCTATGGCATTTGCCATTTTATTTGTTCAATGTTCATTGAAATTCTGATACGTAGTATCCCTTACTAGTCTGTGAAATTCTATGACGAATTAGTTTTCTTCTTAAATTGTATGCGGTTAATTGTTCTTGGCGTTAAGGAAATATTTAAAGGCGAGTTTGTAAGGTAAATTAAGGAAAAATGTTTAAAGTTAGGTTGAAATCCCGTTGTATATCATTGCTTATGATTCAATCAAATTAATAAGCCGGGTCTGCCGCGTCGATATTTTTGTTTGAAACTGGCCTCTACGAATTTTTTATCAACACCGACGCTCATGGAATGTTAAAACTACACTAAAACTAAATTCACTTGACAATCAAAGCAACAGGGTAACATAATAAGCATGCAATCAAAAGAGCTTGATGTGCTCTCGAATTTGTAATAGTTTTAAGTTTAACAGTCTTGGCTTCAACGAAGCAACCAGTCTTTCCATCGATTAGCGATTTTACTTTCAAAATATTTTATGACTGCTGAAATCGCCTAGAAATATACATTTATTTATATTATTATATATCTATATAATTCGTATAATTTTGGTTGAAATTTTAATAATGATTTTTTAATTTACAGTTGAGTATT
The DNA here is from genome assembly GCA_905404175.1 of Anthocharis cardamines. Lineage (NCBI taxonomy): Eukaryota > Metazoa > Arthropoda > Insecta > Lepidoptera > Pieridae > Anthocharis > Anthocharis cardamines. Next base: position 5,228,724 of record FR989953.1, on the reverse strand, counting down.
ATTGAACTAAAACACAACTTGCAATGGATGGTGATTATGGTGAGGATGATTTTTATGAATATCCAGATGATTTGGGATTGAGTATGGAACCACCAAACGTTAATTCTGGAAACAACTTTGGGTAAATATGAACTAAATCAAATTTAATTTTGCCTACTAGAGAGTTATTATGAGTGACTTTTTTTAATAAATCGACATAATTATATTTATAGTTTCATGAAATTATGTATATTTAGCTATAGAGTGTGCTTTTTGCACATTACTGTAGGTTGATATTTATAGAGGCTGATTTATAAATGTACTAACTAATGGGCCATGATTAAGACTGATTGAATTTAATTTACTATAACATATTTATTTCACTAAAAACTAAATATTTTCAGTAAGTATTGCTTATTTTTCAGAAATCGATACAAAAATGCCTATGGCTCATATGCCGGTGGATACGGGCCCAGGGGTTGTGGAAGGGGTGGATTTGGCCCACCAGTCAACTTTGGACCACCACTTGGTTTTGGCCCTTTGCCTATGCCTTTTCCCGGCCCTCGAGGGCCTGGATTGTGGGCTAGAGGACCACCGCATCCATCTAGACCACAAAAGAATGAAGCTGTCAAATATTTAATTAGTGAGTAGAATGTACTTACTAATTAAATGATGGTATAATATACTATAGATTATAGACTTTAATCTTACTTTTGTACATATAAAATATAATGTTGCCATAAAGAATTCAAAGTTAATATTATTTTATACATGTAAGACAATATGTTTTATCAATCAAGTTTAAAGGCAGTTTAGATCACGGAAATATGTTTCGTGAGATCTGTTCAAAAATTCATAATATGATTATAAAATGATGAGAACATCATTGTGGTGGTGTAGGTTTTATGGGTATTTTAATTGTATAATAATAGATGGTGGTACTGTTAGGTACAAAACTGTCCTAAGCAATCGGTATTTTATTCTGAAATTAAGTATAATTTTTGTTTTCAACTATTACGGATAAAGATTGCCATAACATCTTACCTAACCAATGGTAAAATAATAAACATTCGGTCATCTCTATCTACCAAGTTAGTGCCAGAGATATTGGCAAAACAGTAAGAACTGGTGTAGTGCAGTGTGAAATGGAAATTTTTGAAAAATTTACAGCATTATGAAAAAATAAATTAATCTTGATATCTTGAAGATGTATAAATAAGATACTTTATAACGGATTAAAACGCTATGTGTTATTTATGATGATGCCGAAGTTTCGGATGCTTTTAGCAACCGTGCTCGTAGCAGACAAAGATGACAGTTGTCTCATTTTAAATATAAAATAAATAATAAATCGCGTTTTAATCCATTATAAAGTATTTTATTTAAATGTGTGATATTCGCGTTAATAAAAGATAATATTATCTTGAAGATCAACTATCAACTATCAAACGGTTTGTGAAAACAGAATAGTTTTTCACAAGCAGGAATTTCAAGTATTACAGTGGTCTAGACAGAGACCTTAACGGTCTTACTTATAATCGTAGTATAAGCTTGATATAGTTAAAATATGTTTTTATTATTTTGTTCTGTAGTCTTTTTGTATTCAATAGAGCGGGAAAAAACATATTTTTACTATATCAAGCTTATACTATGTTTATAAGTAAGACCGTTAGTCTTTAGGAAAAATTATGGTAAAATCAAAAGGGCTTTGCTAAAAAATTGTGTAATTTACCAGTGGCAGGACCACCATACAAGCCCAATAGCCCGTTTTGTCCTATTGATGCTACCATACAAAAGAAAAATAATAATGCCTTAATGTAATTATATAAATCTTATATAACTTACATGATTACGTAATTATATAAGTTATATATAAACGCGTATAATGTTAAAGTCGGCAACCCGGGCTTTTGGGCTTGTATGGCGTCCCGCCACTGGATTTACCCTTATCATCATTATTTAAAGTTCTCTGGAAAATGATTCGAGAACAGTGGGATGAAATTTCTCTTCACTATTGCGAAAAATTCGCTAAAAGTATGTTGAAGCAATTGCTTACCAATTGGCGCAGTTATATAATCAAAAAGTTTATAAATACATAAAAGATATTTTAGATTTCTTTTCCTTTTTCTTACTTTCTTTGATGTCTAGAAATATTTGATATAAATTGTTGTTTTACTTAATATATTAATGAGAAGTATGAATTTATGGTATAGTTGGGAAAGTTTTGTATCTAACGTTATTCTGCAGTTAAGCAGTATTGACCATATTGCTTATAGTGCTTGGAGTATCTCAAACAACGACTGGTCTGTTGTAATAAATAATGTTTATTGTTAATTATGGATTAGTGATCAATTAAATCTAAATTGATGTAAATATTTCATAAAGTGTCATTCTACATCTTTGACATTTCCAGAATGTGGTGTACCTCGGGAGCATTTAAGGAACTTGCCAAGGGATCTCTTGCAACTCATCACGCCGGACTACTGCGGCCTTTGCGCTGTAGAGTTTGATACCTTTGCTTTATGTAAGTTATAAAATTTTAGTTTACTATAATAGAAATATTAAATAAAATACTTTGTACCCGTTTAAAACGCGATTTATATACGTTTTTTTTACCTTTATTTTCTTTTCAGCTCGCTTGCATTACAATTCGAAAAACCATTTGAAAAATCATAAAAAATGGCAAATGAATCATGGGCAAATGGGAAATGCCAACAGGATGGTAATTAAAATAACTTTTAATTTTAAGGCATAAATGGATAGACAAGAGAGTCGAGTCAATAGAGACAAGTTCTTACAATAGAGTGTAAGGACCCAAGATTATCAGTCAGCTTGTAATCTTTGGCTGTTTCATTTTTAATTCATATGAATTTTATATTTTCTTGCTAAGAAATGTATTTAAGAATTTCCATAGACATGTTTTTATTTTTGAAATTAATACATTATTTTTATATTTTAGATGCCTATAAAGTCTCGTGATTTGTATTGCGAGCTGTGTGATGTGCAAATCACTTCCAAAGTTCATTCCGAGTCCCACTACGCCGGGAGGTCTCATAGAGCGTAAGGATTTATTTTTCTATCCACTGTTTACATTTACGGGTAAACATTATATGTGCTACGTTTCCAAAATAATGATGGTTTGGTGCACTGGTTTGAAATTGTGACAATTCTTAATATATTGACAGATTTTGATTTTAAGAGTCCATCTGTTTTCATAATATGAAACATGTCAGTTTGATCTGGTTTGACATGTTTGATATGAAACCGATACCAATCGCTTCCTTAGGAGCTGGAGTACATATTTTAAAAGAGATATATATCAATTAAATCGTTTTTATAGCAAAAATATTGCAAAAACGAGTGGGCGTGAAACCCTAAAATGTTGAGAATATTGAACAATAATGCACTTAATTCTATTACTTGATTGCTACCAAGAAGAACGATATACATTTAGTGTAATAATAATAATTACAAAAAAAATCTATTACATCTGTTATTTTTTAAAAGAAATCTAATAAAACCTAAACAAATCTTCAAACTCAATTTTTCTCAAAATGGCAACCATGTGGGTTGACACTGTATTGATTATAAGATTATTTAATAATTAGAAATCGTGAAATTATGTTACATATGACAACATATGTTTTGAATTAAACACAAAATATGATTTTTTTTAGTGTCGTCGAAGGTCGTAGAAACCCGAAGAATCCGATATTAGTTCAACCGGGTATGGAAGAGCGCGTGTGAGTATACAATATATCGTTGTTTGTGTTGGAGTGTTTAATTTTTTTTGTCAATCAGCTCACATTAAAATTTAGTTTCATGCCAATTGTCTGGGTCTATCATTATTTTTATATTATCTATCTTTTTGGCTACTTAAACGCTTTTTATGAGTTTTAAGCATCAGTCTGGGATCGCTTAGTGTCAGGCGGAATTTCTATGGTGCAAAAAGGAAGTTTTAAGTGTATAATAATATTATTTCTGTAAATATGAATAAAAAAAATTTCTTTGTTTATTTAGAATCCGCTTCATATTGTAATTTAAATTAATTTTGAATTAAAGGTTTTTTTTATTTTTTATTTATTTATTTATTCATACTTATTTACACAAATTTTAGCATGAAATGGACCTGATACTTATTTTACAAATGCTAAAGTAAATGTATGCTTGACAAGATTTCAGAAACAACTGAAATGTTCTCGATAAAACGCTTTATAGACAAAAGCTCAAGGTTTTAAATCCATAGTGCTTTCTTTCTTAAGGCATATTCCTCGTTAACAACTATTGCTAATATATTTGTTCATTGCAGTAAGCAGTTGATTCGCCGCGAGAAAAAGTTTATCGGTTCCGTGGAACCGGCCACGCCAGCGGCGACTGAAGAGAAGACTAAGGACAAACAGTTGCCTCCTGAGTTGTACTGTGAAATTTGCAAGGTGAGCATATTACTAGAGAAAATATTTCGTCGTTGCGCCTGCCAAATTCCATATGTGCATTTTTGTATAGTTTTGGGAAACAACGAAAAACGTATTATTGACTCACATACGGAGTTTTTCTTAACGGTCAAAACACATATGGAATTAGTTAAACTCGTTTCCAATTCGAATATGACAAAAAGGATTTTAGTAACACAGTAGAGAATAAAACGAAGATTATTTTTTGTGCAAAAACCAAAAATCAAAAAAATGCACATATGGAATTTGGCAGGCGCAACGACGATTTATTTAGTGCAAAAATGATTCAAAAACATAAGTTTGAAGTAAGTTCTAGCTTCAGAAATCAAAATATTTGACAGGCCTTGGCCTACTTGATACTTTAAGCACCGGCGATCAGCGATTTAGTCGCTATTCGGAAGGTCGATGCCGTGATCTCTTCAACTCTTACACTACATAACTAGTCACGGTGCGTTTTGGACCATCGATGCAACACTAATTCGCGATTCACATTGAACGCGATGCAGTATCGATATTATATGGATCAAGAGCCGTATGACGTCAGTACAGCAGGCCTAGCATGACAACCGCGACAAAATTTTGTCGACCGTTTTCTCGTGTTTTAATCGATTGTCTCTTTATTTCTTCATATCATTCTATAAAACTCAATTTATAATATCAAAAATAGATATATTTGTCGATTGAGATAACTTTTCAATCAAAATTTGTCGATGTCGAGATATAATATATCGAGATATCTTACATTTTAGTTTGTCTTCTCTCGTCTGCGACATATCTCGTGGCGGTCAAGCTAGGCCGGCTGGTGACGTCACAATTTTCTTGTGCTTTTTTATGCAATATGGGGCAAACGGGTTGTCGGCTCACATGATCACAACATAAGCGTTGCGTTGGTTGCGTATTTATCTTTCAATTTAAAAACGAATAAAAAGCTGTATATCAACTTCTTACTTCTATATTATATTTGTAAATAATTCTGAGACTGAGCTATGTTACGCACCATATTCACATTTAAATATAAAAACTGACTGTTAAGCATATCATTTTACACAATGTATTCCTTGTAAATAAATGGATTTAGTTACACTAATATGTTTTCTATAACTCGGTGTTCGTTATTTAAATTTTGTTTGCAGACGTTCGTGACTTGTTCCGAGCAAATGACTCTTCATTTGAATGGAAAGAGGCATTTGAATAAGGAGAAGCAGTACATCTTGAGAATGATGAAAGGAGAGCAGACTCAAGACAGTAAGTAAATTTATGGTTTTTAACAATGTCAGAAGTTATTTAATATGGATATTTAATTATTCTATCAAAATCTTTATTACTCATAGAGATTCAGCGCTATACGCGAGAATATATCGCGATATAAGAACCAGATGAATGTATCTACAAAAAAAACCAAAATTTTTTTTCCTCATACGTAACTAAATAATTCTTAACTTTTTTTATTCGTCAATTGTATTCTATCTGTATTATAAAGCTGGTAAAATTTTAAGTGACGGAAAAATATGACTCTTACACCGCAAATATTTATAAAAAAATTTATATATATAATATATAAATAGCATATTGCAAATGCAGCTGGCTTTTTCTTCTGTCGTCTGTTTTGTATGTAATTATTTTCCAAACCTAATTATGGCTCAAGTATTTGGGGATATCCTAAATTTATATTATAAAATAATTTTCAGCTAAATCTAAGGAGCAGGCTCCTGAAAACACAGAAGGTGAGTGTTTTTTTTAATACATATAATATGTAAATATAACCCATTAATAGTATTGTGTCTAACCTTAATCTGTAAGTTAATATAGATATTATCTTTTTTTATTCAATATAATGTATTTAACATACAATATATGCCTAAAATCACTCAGAGTACTAATGCAGATATTCAAGCTTAAACATTGTTACTAAAGCCATTTTGTTATTCATTTTAACCACATAACAGGAAAAATAGTAGAAGTGCGAAGTAGGCGTGGCACGCGCGACACAATTAAGCATGGTGGCGCTTAAGAGCGCCCAACCCGTCTTACTTTCCATACAAAAGCTCGTACGTGATTATGGCGATGTAACCGATTTTTCTTTGAAACTTTTGAACTAATAGGTATCTCGTGCACTATATCTAGGTTTCTATCGAAACAAAATCTCAAAATTTTCAGAAATAAATTCAGTATAAGCCTCCAAAAATCAGCTTTTTTGCAAAAAAAATACCTGAACTTTGGACGTTCATAATGTACTCATAAATTGTGAAAGTATTGTTGTGATAGAAACCTTGCAAATATAATGGAGATTCTAAATTACAAAAAAATATTTCCCAAACTTGTAAGGACTACAGAAAAACACGTATTTCCTAGAACAAGTTTTATGAAATTTCCGCACACTATTTTTCGTTCAATTTTATCGCGTTCTCACTCACTCGTTAGCGGTAGAGGTATGCGCTTCATGAAACAAAAAGCTTTTGAACCATGCTCGCGTTGACGATAGACGAACCGGGAAGGGCCCTCTTAATCGATCACAGTCAGCCAAAATCATCCTTATAACTTTTACATAAAGTTTAGTTTAGTTTGTTTTAATATTACAAAACGTCGTATGTATTGTTTGCGCTAAGCTAACCGTTATCGCCAAGCACTAAGATATATTATCAACTGTAGGATCAGTCTAATAAATCTAAATCAAATAAAGTTTTTAGTTAAATAAAAACAACGAATCGAAAAAAAAATTGTATCTGTGTGCAGTGTTAAATACCCCGTTCATTTGTGTGAATTTGGCGACAGTCGATCCGGTACAAATTATGACACATTGCACTTCTACTTACTTCTTCTGTTCTGTGATATTAACAATCATTATAATCCGTGCTTTCATTTGTCATTAACTTCCATTGCGACAATCACAATTATAGCCTTGGCCAAAGGTATTAGGCATCACATATGTCTACTATGTTATTGATATACCCAAAATATATTATTTCCTATTTGTAACATTGGCACAATACGATAATTTAATGGGTGGAAATGAGGAATATTAAAAAGCGTGTTTTCTTGTCTGTATGTCTATTTGTTCGTTCGCATCGGGCATCGTAATCAAAATGCAGATTTCATATTATAATTGGAACTATTGGGAATCTTATATTTTCATTACAATAATGTATATCGTTGGTTCAAAGGTAAAACTCACTAAGTGACATTTTGAATATAAATAAAATAATGTTCCTACTATTAGTTATTTTAAGAGTAGACCTACGGTTAGAACAAAGCACTGATTGCGTATTGTGGTCCATAAAACTTAGGAAGCGCAATACGAACTTTTTTGTTTTGTCTTATCGTAGATGTACCTACGTTTAAAATACTGTTCACTGTGAAATATTTTCAAATGATTCAGCAACATGAGTTTCTAAGTGTGAGGATTTTATAAACAGGCGCTAAAAGTTTAAAAAGAACGATGATCTTTCGGACTTTACCAATTAAAGTTGGTAAATCTTTAGTTTTAATGGTAAATCTTACCAGTAACATCAATTTTTCGGAGCTTTCGTATTGCTGTCATCATGACTAGGGGTTGATATTTCAAAATTAAATTTTAAAAGATTTCCTGAAACTCGTTTTTTCTATGGTTCTTAGTTGAGTTGCCTACTACTTTTTGCCAAGCCAGTTGAATATAATGATGATAAGTGTCAAAGATTGGTTCGATCTTAGATGATTTGCTGCTGTCGCTCGATGCGGAGCTCGTGAAACTGCCGCCGATTGAAGATAAAGAGGAGAGAAAAGGTATAACGACACTATATACGTGATATGTTAACGACAGCTATCCAAAAACTCGTCTTAACAGAATGTTTTACCTTTGTTAAAATTTTTACGTTTACATGAATGTTAAAGCCCGTGGTATGTGTATTACTGCTTTCAAGAAAGCGGCACGAGTCGTGAGCACATATGAACCGTGGTGGGGATTGAGTCAGCATTCGTACATTGTCGGGCAAAATTTTTTGGCGCCTTTTTATTTCAATCGGTAATTGAAAATTATATTCATTAATTGATAAAATTGTATTAGTGTACTGTACACCTGCAGTGTGTTTAAATAGATCCATCATGTTTTTCGTAATACATATTTAAATCATGTAACAAAACACTGAGTAGATCATTGGTCAGAAATTAAAAAGTAGTCACTAAAATTGCACTCAAGTGTACGATAGTCGAATGATACGCGTGGACCCAATAGACGACGAGCATCGACTGCCAAACCAATCACGTGGAGCGTCAGCGTGCTTAACGTCATATCGACCAATGAAAAGTGTGCTCACGAGTCACGACTCGTGCCGGCAACTGTACGTGTTAATGGGCGGCAGTAATCACTTATCATCGGATGTTGTATTTGGTTTTGTGATACTGTGTGATAGGGATGTTACAGAGGTGGTTTTATCGGAACCGAATTCGAATTCGGAGGAGGATTTAAAGGCTTGTCGGAACTGGAATCGGAACCGGAACCGGAATCGTAGGCAGAGGCAAAAGTATTCATCAGTTTAATTCATATCAGTTCAAAAAATAAAACACCTTCCTGGGTGTTGAAAATACAAATAAACGAATTTTCTTAAATTTTAAACAGTAGTAAATTAAATAGCCCTGACCGCGTCCATCGCCGCCGCCATGCTGAGACCTCCGATTCAAATTTATCAGAATTAGAGATGCAAAATGCATTTTTGGAAACGGATTTGAAGCTCCGTAACATCCCTGCTGTGTAACACACTCGCATGTCTCCCAAACAATTCGATACACGACTGATATAAGAAAAATAGCATTAGGTTAAAATATAAAGACCTTAATTGGCTAGTTGTTTCTTTGTTTTTATTTTATCTTTTATATGTCGATGTCACTGAAGTTTATTGCTACATATTTTGTTTTTTTTCTTATCTCTGGGGTTTACCTAATAATTAGTAGGTATAGAATCCGTGTTGCAAAAGTCTAGTTTCGTTTTTGTTCAGCAACATGAGAACTCAGAACATTTATAGTGGGTGTATGTTTGTGTAACAATTAATTTTAAAAGTAACTTAATATTTGTATGTAAAATATAATAGTTATTTATTTTTCAAGTTTGTCTACTTGAGGTATGAAATTGAGTTATCTGAAGGGATTTATTTTTATATACGTACGTATTTTTTTTTAACTTATAACTGTGTTCATGTAATAAAAGGGTTCATGGCTATAGTTTGTAGTTTTATTCTTTTTATTGGTTTTTTAGATATGCATGTTTGTAAATAATTTTATTTTTGTAAACTAGTAATGGGTTTTGGAATAACCTGGCTATTCGTGAATGCTTATTGGTTGGTTTAGTTTATTAGATATATCTGTACAAGTTATATGAAAACTGAAAGCCCTGAATTTGTAATGATTACCAAATCTGCGAATAAACATACAGACGGAAGTTTATTTTCTATTATTGTTTAAATGAAATAACTTTTACCATATTAAAACGCTATGTATTCATTAATTAACTTATCTCTACGTTTCAAGCAGGGACTGAAACCGGTTAATTTTAATTTTCCATAATACGTGTCTGACTGAGATACCATTATATTAGTTTTAAAGAGACACTAAACTTACCACAGTATTTTTTTTTCAGTAAATATGAATAAAAACGAAAAAATATTAACAAAAATTTAATATACCGGTATAACTCCCATAGTAAATTAACCGGTATTCAGTCCCTGGTTTCAAGTGCTTTATAGCTGGATAGGCGTTCTTAATGCGGTAAAAGATATTTCATTAGAGTTTAGACACTATTAATGTTTTTACTAAATATTCCAAATCATATAAGAAAATATACGAGGTTGTTTATATTTTAACCTTATATGCATAGGGAATCAAGAAAATGATGGCGAGGGAGTTTCTGGCGAGGTGCCAGCTACTGGTGAGGTGCAAGCTGCAGGCGAAGCGGCCGTCGCATACGAGTGGGAAAATAATGGCGAGAATTGGGACGAACCAGAAACTCTAAACTAAATGGTATCAATATTATAAGCGTTAATGGTATACTTCTAATAGTTTAATTGGAATATAAATAATATATGGAAGAAATATATATTTAAAGTTTCTCTTTTCTTTTCAGTATAAGTCGGGAATCGGGATCCAGTACTTTTTTTAAGTTTTCACACAACTGGGTCTGCATAATCGGCACAATTGGTTCTGTAAGAGTGATTAAATTGTATAAGTAATATAATTATTAAATATAACATATTACTGCTGAATTGAGTTGCCTTATTAACGCCTGTATTACCTACATTATTTTTATTGTAATATGTAAAATTACACTACCACAGACTGATTCAATAAGCTATTGGTTCTCTTTGATCTTAAGAAACAAGTAGGTAAGTACCTTAATTATTGGTGGAAGCAAATAGGTCTATGCGTTGTATACGTATTACGTATGTAAATAGCAAAACATTTGCATTGTTTACATTTCTTATGGATCAATTAGTCACTAAAACAAATTGAAGCATACAATAATAGTAGAATGTATAAATATTATAGAACTAACCATTTTATTGGCCTATCGTAATTTCATCATAAGAAGAAACAAGAGAATTTCTTTTATGCTAGATATCGACAGACGAGCATGAGGTTCACTTGATGATAGGTGATACCTCAGCCATAGATGATCATTGACAGAACCTCAGTCAATGATGCGCTGTCGACCCTTCGAGCATTCGGAAATCAATAAACTGAGATCGAAACGCTATGTGCACTTCAAAAAAAATAATAGAATAAAGCATTACCAAGAGCAAGAATATCGCCGTCTGCGTCGGCGACGTCCTCCGAAACAGCCATTTTTGAATCCAAACCATAACGCTAGCGATAGAACTGCCAGAAGGCCTACTAACATAATCCCTTGAACCTTGGGATCATAAAAATTGATCGGCTCCTTCTTCGCGTTCGAACGACTCGCCGAACCTTTCTTCGCTCCGGATGGACTCTTAGCCATTGCTGTCGATGATGTCTTATCGGTTAAGTAACCCATATTAAATTTGAATTTCATTTATACAGCTTGATTTTTGTTAAGACTGCTCATTGCATGGCTTGTTACGGTATTTTTCACATTTTTATTTTGTTGATGTCTGCTTTGGAGACATTTTTATGACGTACCTAGTACTTATTAAAGTAACAAATAAATGACTGATGACGTCAATTTTACAAGAAGGTAAAATATAATTTAAAAAGTATTCCTTTTCAAATAAACTAAAGGTGTTATTTTATAGTAAGTTATTTCGAACCATAGAGCAACACGGCGAACCGGAGGGGAGTAGCCATACGCAGGCTTTCCCCTCTGTCAAAGTACAAGTCCAAACGGTCAGCACACTGAATTTGGGCCCCCTTTTTTTGATTTTCGGATCTTTTTATTTTTAATTATTTGTTCGTTAATGTTCGAATGTAAAAATTGTTTGTTCGACTTTTATTTATTTATAATTAATTAAACAAATGATCATCCGTTGGCCCCCTTACTAGATATCTTTATTTTTATCGCTCAGATTCATTAATTTTGATCAATTTTATCGTTTGTTCGAAAATTATTGGTGAAAAAATGTTGCTCTATGTTTCGAACCATGCGGCGATGGCTGGAGTTATTCTATTGTTTTAACTTTATAATCGTATAATAAAAGTTACATCACCTTACGTACCTACTTATATTTTAAGTTTTCACCCGGCCTAGCATGACCGCCACGAGATATGTCACGGACGAGAGAAGACAAACTAAGATGGATGAGTCGAGATATAATGTATCTCGATATATTATATCTCGACATCGACAATTTTGTTAGAAAAGATATCTCGATTGCCCTTAGGAGCAAACCGCAATAACGCTCTATAAGCGACTGGGTGCGAGAGAGTGCGCGCTATGACACCAGCGTCAGAGTGTTCGTTCAAAGGGATACAAAGCAGCGCCGCGGTGGCTGGGGTCAGAACTACTCGGACCCCAGAGAAACCGTGCCAAGTAAATCTGTCTACAATCTTTGGTACAATTAAATGGACTTATTTATAGGAAAATGATACCGTCAACATATTATTTTATCACTTGAGTTATTGGCGATTGAAACTAGCGAATGCTATAACAATTTTTTGTCTTATTTTCAAGAATTGGACAAGGTCAAGGAATTGCAAAACAATAAATGTATTTGTTTATCTACTACATAGACGTATCGGGCAAACGATTATGGAAACTTCGAGATATTATTTAAATTAATTTTTCCAGGTAAGTTTGGTCACCTGTATATAATATTTGACCAAAAATTTATAGGGGACGTTAAAAGAAGGGTAACAGAATACATATAATTATACAAAATTTTTGTTTGTCTCTATTCATTCACGCTAATCTCCGAAACTGCTGAACAAATTTTCATGCATAACATTCATGGACAGATTAAGTTTAGTCTAAAACAAAATAAGTACCATAAGCTTATCTTATTTAAACAAAACTAAAATAATTATGAAAGAAATTAATATCATGTCAGATTACAGATAATATCATTATAGTGATTGGTGACATTTACCGATAAAACATTTTCGATCACAGTTTCTACAATATCTTACAGTACCTGAAATGTCGTACGGGTGGCTTACAATTAGTAATTTTTAGCCTGTGATGAACCGAGATTTGTTTGACGTTTAGTTTTCTGTCACAGGCACAGTTCTTAAGTTGATATTAGGAAAAAATTTGTTGAGGCGAATTTTCTTTTTTATATTAGTAAGTGTTGAAAATATTGTTATTTTTTCTTGCTTTTGCTTAACTTTTTACAACATACTTCCTTATAAAAACAATGGGTTCAGATACTATTGCTACTCCTCCATCGGTATCATGGGCGCAGAGAAATTCATGTGTATTTCTAACTTTCAATATTGAATGTGAAAAGCCTGATATCAAAATAGAAAGAAAATTAGTATCATTTAAAGGCATAGGTGCACCTGAACAAAAGCTATATGAGGTTGATATACCGCTTTATGCGGAAATAAATCCCGATAAAAGTACTCAGGTTAACAAAGGAAGATTAATTGAAATTGTTCTTGCTAAAGAAAGAACTGAAGAATCCTTTTGGCCTGCATTAACGAGTGACAAGAAAAAACATCACTGGCTGAGAATTGATTTTAATAGATGGCAAGATGAAGAGGAAAGTGGAGACGAAATCGGGGATGACATGTTTTCAAACAAAATGGGTGACTTTGGTGACGATTATCCGGCAGATGACACAAGCTCTGTAGAAGATGAAGATTTACCTGATTTAGAATAGGTAGTCATTAACTTAAATTTTAAATTATGCAAATTATATTACGGTCTTCATTTCTTGATAAAATGTTAGTTTATAATTAGCAGTGCCAGTAAGTTGATAGCATGCATTTGTATTTTAAATTCAGTGTGTTTGGGGAACTTGTATTTTTTTTGAAATTACAAATTTCAGTATGCTAAGCAATAAATTAATATTTTTTTTATGTAGTATTACATTAGCCTTGTTTATATTCTTAGATTAATGAGATTCAAACAAAATATTTAATATACTCACCATTTTGTTGAAAAATTATGTTTACCAATGAATAAAGAGAAAAATGCGAATTAAATGAAATAATATTCATATTGTTTGTTATATTAATGAAATTTTTTAGCACCTATTACTATAAATTCCTTATTTTTTAAGTAACATAAAGGGACCTATTACCAACGGGCTACCTAAATCTGACCACTTTATTATAAACAAGGAGGCCCTCAGATGAGTGAGTTGAGGATTTCAGTCGTTTTCGGTGGTGCCTAAGGGCCAACCACCAAATATTAGGGTCAACTCCCAATTTATATAGGTACTAGAAAAATTCCTATTCAAATCGCTAGCTGGCCAAAATTTTGGTTATAAATCAATATATTTATTTCGAGATACTGCCATTTTGTCAACCTTTTGCCAGTTTGTATACATTCAATTAATAACAAGAATTAACATTAATGAAATCCAATTAGTTTTTTCATTTTATATGATCAAGTTCCGAGATATTGTGGTCTCTGCAAGGCGCCTTTTTTTTTTAGCGGAGCTCTCTGGAGATAAGTTATTACAGGTTTTAAAATTAAAATAAAAAATGTTTAAAGTTACCATAATATGTTTACATTTTTTACATTAATAAATTAAAAAGTCTTCTCAGAAAAAAAATCGCTTTTTTGGGACTACTTATATATTGCAGTATAAGAACCAGATGAATCTATCTACAAAAATCTCAAAAATAGTTTCTTTAGGTATACGTAACTAAATAATTCTTAACTTTTTAAACATCTAATATTATGCCAATATACTGTTATCATTTTTTTATTTGTCAATTGTGTACTATGTCTATTAAAAAGCTGGTATAATTTTAAGTGGCGGATTGTCATAGTATTTCTGTCTCTTGTAAAAATGAGAAAAAGTAGATACATCCATCTGACTCTTACACTGCGATATAACCCTTAATTAAATTAATGTGGATATCCTTAATTGGTTAATAAAAGGTGCATTTACGTCCTTTTCATCTTAAATATTCATTGATAAACATTTTTTTAAGGAGAATCTGCCTAGTAATATATATCTGTAATTTTGTCTAGTTTGTGTAATTTTTCCATCTTTATTTTCATTCATTGATTTTTACTATTATTTTAATGTATCTAATACCAATGAATAAAAATAGCTTTATTGTAGAAAATTATTTTCACAAAATATCCTGATAATGCTAAGTTCAATATTTATTTGAGACAAGCTGAAAGATTTTGCATTGAATTGGTTGTGTTTATAGTATTAAAATTAGTAAGAATAGAAGAAGACCCTGTGAGGGAATGCAAGTAATAAGACTCAAAATAAAGCTTAATTTTTATTTATGAGGCTAACCTCTATGGCAATCACAATAATTATCCTCCAATCAATAAAAATACCTTAATAACATAACAGCACCTAAGCAATAAATAAAATAGAAAATCCTCTGTTGGATGTTCTACGCACAGGCTTGTCCCTTCTTTTAAAAGGCATTTCTTTATATTTTATGATGGATTTTTCACAGCAATACACAAAATAAACAGTTTTATAAACATAAATGAACAGGGTTCTGCATACTTTTAAATGTAATTATATTTGGATAGACATTGCAGAATAAAATAAGTTCAGTTTATAATCATCATTTTACTAATTTCATATTCTTATTACAAAAATAAATTAATAATACAAATAGCAATTATGAAACATTTTTCATGTAAGACATTTCTTTTTCTGCAAATTAATGTCACTACCATGATAATTTACCAAACCACAGGTTTACAGCTGCTCTGTTTTAATAGTACCTAGTTATATTAATAAGTAGGTATATTTAATTTTATAAATCGATATTGATTCAGCAATCAAAGGTGAAACACCATCTCGTCATAAATATCTAGTGACTGTTGTTAATAATAATGAGTTATTAAATATTTGTGTTTTTATTGACACTTGATTTAATAGGAAAAAAATTAAGATTTCAAAGGTTAGTTTGCGTTGATAAAATATTACATCAGCATTGAATTGCACTTTAATGATACTATTTACAATTTCATCACAAAAGGTCGCAAAAGCAACGGGTAACGCTTTTTCATTTTTAAGATCATGAAGAGTTATTTGAATTTAAGCAAACTATACATTATTCAAAAACCTTAATACTAAAACACATGGCAACAATTATTTTCTTTGTGTAATACGAAATGTCTAATGGAGCGCAGTTTGGATATGCAGGATGAATCTAAGTACCTAACTGCTAAATTCCGTAATAATTAAGGTCGCTTACTAATATTACAAATTACTTAACATTTAAATGCACTATTCTACTACACCACCACTATCGAGAAATGTTTTCTTAGCGATTTGATACAGCTGTGCCGACATTTTCTCACTGGTCTCTTTAACCATTTTTGTAAAATGACCTTCTGGATTGTTCAATAATTTGTATGGGTGATCAAATTCAACGAGTCGGCCTGCATCCATCACCATTACACGGTCTGAATCCATAATAGTATTTAGTCTATGTGCTACCGTCAATACTGTGCAGTCGGCAAACCGTTTTCTAATTGTTCTTTGAATGAATTCATCAGTTCTGAAATTAAAGAGAATTATTTATTGAGACTGTTTAATTGTAAACGTAACCTATCATCATGCCGTATCCATAGGGCCAGATTTAGGATATCCGTGGTTACCGCCCAGGGACCTCCACAAAAGAGATTGGAAAAAAATCTTTTAAATTCCGACCAGTAACACTAGTAAACAACTTTTCCTTTGATATGTTTTTTTCACTGTTGTGCTTTTAACTACTGTACTTTGTACAAAAATGAATATATTGTTCATTAATATTTAAAAAAAAACGCATACTATTTTGGAAATAATTTGGGGCCAGGGGCTACCACCAACCTCCACTCCTCTAAATCCGGCCCTACGTATCTATTCGCGGACGGTTTTAACTGAAAGGCCATAGATTAATAATTGTCTTTTTAACCAATTATTAATATATGTGAAAGGCGTTTCATTAGCAATTTTATCAACGCCTTTTGTCATAAAGAAGGTGATTTACTAATAGCGAGGAAATTATTGCGGTGATATTTTCATAATCGGTCCTGCGAGAGGCAAGTGAATAGCAATCCTTGGCTGATTCCTTGTGATTTTAAGGTTTTTACCATATACGTACTTGGGGTCTACATTCGCTGTAGCTTCATCCAACACAAGGATACGGTTTCCTCGCAGAATAGCGCGAGCGAGGCATACCAATTGCCTTTGACCCAATGAGAAGTTCGATCCGCCTTCAGACACTTTGAAGTCCAATGATGGAATCGCAGCTTTTAAATCGACCTTTAGTGAAACAAAATAAAGATCATATTAATATAAGAAAATTGGTTACACATATATGCATATAATATGGAATGTTGAAATTTGACATAGCATTTTTTAAGTGGTTGTATGTTGAATCATTATGTAATTAGCTATAATTTTATAATAATTCTATTTAATATAAAAGAAGTTTGATTTAAACTAGGTACTTTGAATAAATACATTTAAAGAATTACAAATTTGTAGCTAATCAAAAACTTACAGCTTCAAGTGATCTCCAAAGTTGCTCATCATCGTAGCAGCCAAATGGATCCAAGTTGTAGCGAATTGTTGCCGAGAAAAGTACCGGCTCTTGTGGAATGATCGATATTTTAGACCGTAATTCCTAAAAAGTAATTTCAATATGATAAATATGATAAATGGGCAATGAATTGCAGTAAGAAGGAAGGTACTAAAAATTAAGAACATATTAACAACAATAAGTTTTTTTTTTAAATTATTGTTGATTTATTTTCTGTGGGTTGAGGGTTCACCTTCCCCTAGGGAGCCTCAATATCTGACAAATAGAAACGTACCTGGAGAGCTAAATTTCCGGTGTCCACATCATCAATAAGAATTTCTCCTTCAACAATAGCTAACCGGAATAAAGATGAAATTAGCGAAGACTTTCCAGCACCGGTTCTTCCAACGATGCCCACCTAAAAGGATTTATAATATAAATAAATGCCTTATCATTCTCCTAATAATAAAAACCACTTCAGATGAGAGAAATGCCAAAGATGGATTGAATGTGCAAAGTAACGTGTGAAGCAGAATTACATTGTATGTAGATTTGCCATGGGGTTTTGTATACACTTAAAGAATATAAGGTATACTAGTAAGTAGTAGTAGTAGCTAGTACGAGCTTTGAATTCAATTTTTATTTTTTTAACTTCGAGTAGTTAAGAAAATAATTAATGTTTAATAATGTTAAAAGATTTTTCTTCTCACCTTCCAACCGCTTTCTAAAATTAAGTTCAAGTTTTTCAGAATAGGCAAATCTTCAGGAGTATATTTCATAAAACAATTTCTGAACTGAATGCGACCTCGGGAAGGCCAATCTTTCGGTGTTTCTTGGACTGCAATAAATCGAGAATAAACAACTATTATAATATGGATTTTGTTAAGATCATAATTTCCTTCAGTGTGTCACTAATATGAAGCTTAGGAATGGCAATAGTAGCTGACAGAAGGGGGTGTAAGACTTTTACCATGCTGAGATGATGCAATCAAATGATTATCGCCAGCTACATACTCATTTCTTTAAAGAACTTTAACTCTGAGTGAAAATGTTACCTCCTTTATCCCATTGGGGTTCTCGTTCAATGTGAGTGTATTGTAAAATACGTTCGACACTCGTCATCTGTGATATTACTTCTGCAGTCTGTCTAACACCAAACTGCAGCATTCCAGTCAAAATTAGAGTTTGCGAAATTGCCAATCCCACATTTCCGCTGAATATGGTTTCTGAAATATTGAATATTATACAATATGATAACGTGAGTGAAGGTTATTATAGAGTTATTGGGTTAATGTTTGTCTAGTTTTTCTATACAATATAGTAATGTTTAAGAACACTAGATTACAATATAAACTTAGTATCACGTGGCTGACACGTGTAAGTAACGCTTCCCACAAAGTAAAATAATATGATTTTTAAACCTATTAAGACCGGTAGTTATGTTATCTATAATTTATTATTTATACATTACTTTTTTATTTAACTTATTTAATAATATAAATTACTCTATGCAGTTTCATTTACTCAAACAATATGAGATCGTAAATGTACGAGTATGTATTCGGTACTTACTGCTATCAATAACTAGGAAAGCGACGATAACGATGGCCAAGTATAGTACACATATGAAGTCCAGCCAAAAGCCTAGGGTTACTCCACTCGCTAGATAGCTGGTCCACGTCGAGGTGTGGATATCCTGATAGAAAAAAAATAACATTGTTAATCTAAACCATAAATGCCCGTAACCATGCTTGCTGTAAGGCACATAGTGCGGGTAACTTTCGACCCGCGGACTGTATTCACTCTCAGAGGAGTGAGCACGAACGACTATCGAGAAAGTATTCGTATCGTCCAACTGTCAGTTGTATGAGAAATTTCATACAAATGACAGTTCGACGATACGAATACTTTTTCGATAGTTGTTCGTGCTCACCCCTCAGACCGTTAATACGGACAAGCATGCTATAGTAATTCGCATACTTGTCTTAGTCTCCCCGTAACGGCAGGATAAAATATTTTTTTATTTTATACTGGCGTTGGCAAACACATATCGTTGAGTAGTTTCTTACTTGAAATCTATCAAATTCTTGAATCAGTCGTTGCTGTGCGCCAGAAGACCTGATAGTACTTATCCCGTTGAGAGTCGCTGCCATGTGAGAGAACACCGGACTTCGGGCTGTAAATAAACAATAATTAATTTAAATGTAAAACTATTTATATACCTACTATTATTTCGAAAAAGGTTAAAACCGATTATAACTTTTAAATAAAATATTGTATACCGGATTAAAACGCGATTTATTTTTTATATTGTTTAAATTATTTATCCCGACGTTTCGGATGCTTTACAGCAACCGTGGTCGCGGGGAGACAGCATCTCAAATTATCTTCATCTTTAAACAATATATATAATAAATCGCGTTTTAATCCGGTATACAGTATTTTATTTAAATGTGTGATACTCGAGTTAATAAAAGTCACGATTATAACTTACTCGTGCCTTCCAACCGCTTTATAGACTGCGCTGATTTCAAATATATTTGGAGGATGGTGTAGAATAAAAGAAGGATAATTGTAGTGGGTAGAAGAGTCCAGACTAATGCAGCAGCATTCAAGGCCAATATACTGAACATTACTAGGTAAATTTGAATACATTCCAGAAGGAAACGAGGTAGTAGTTCATCCAATGCGCCGATATCTTTCGAAAAACGATTGAGAATACGACCTGAAATTGAAATAGTATTATATATTAATATATTATACATTTTAGACTCATCTCATATTCATAGGTAGAGATGAAGAGCAGATAATTTTGGTGTCTCCATTTTGAAAGAGTAGTGACAGTCAAGCTTGTTTATGTAAATAGTACCTAGGTGACTAATATTTACAAAGTGAACGAACGGCTTTGCAAAAAAAAAATTAGCCCTTATTTATTAATATTCGTAGACGTTATTTATGTCACACAATTT
Organism: Anthocharis cardamines; assembly: GCA_905404175.1. Classification (NCBI taxonomy): domain Eukaryota; kingdom Metazoa; phylum Arthropoda; class Insecta; order Lepidoptera; family Pieridae; genus Anthocharis; species Anthocharis cardamines. The sequence continues at coordinate 5,208,227 of FR989953.1, read as the reverse complement.
GCGTGAGCGTCTTTTAAATAAAAAAAGTAAATGATTATTGTATGATTACCTGATGAATTTGTGTCAAAGAAACGCATCACACCACGAAGCATGGAGTGGAACATGTCGTTGTGGAGGTTCCGAGATGAAGTCATACAAACTTTGAAGAACATGAATGCTCGGGCTGTTATGAAGAATATGCAGCAAATAATCAACGCTGTGTACACGTACAAATATTGTGCTGTGTCCAACGGTCCAATGTATGCATGGATATTCAAATCTGAAAATGAAAAGTAACATTTTAAATGATTAAATTATATTTGATCAGCTCGTTGGCCGATTGGCGTGGGTGCGGATCCCATCGGGATGACTTTTTATAATTTTCTGGAAACATGAATTTCCCACGTCTTGTCTTGACTTCGGGCCTTAAACGGGTGGGAGGAATATCGATATTTGACGTTATCGTTTTCAGTCCGAATGCCGATATAGTATATCGGATATACTCTGGCTGATGTATCAATACATATCATGAAGTGAGCATCTCGCTCAATATGTAACATAAAAATGTTTTATTTTATTCTTGGTTAGAGTCAACTTACTAGGCTCAGCTTCAATTCCAGTAAAGTAGCTTGTAACGCTGAACGTGCTGTTTACAGGAGTGTCAACTGTGCTGTAATCTTTGGTAGTGCCGTTCGACTCCCTTTCTTTGAGTCGCGTGACCTCATTCGTCCTGAAGACAATAAAATAGACCACAATGAAGAAATTGGTATGACTGAAAGAAATAACTGAATATCATAATAAGTTTCTGATGTCTAAAGCCATGATTTTTAAAGCCACATAATGCTGAGACTGCGGAATTTTTAATTTTAAAACTCAATTTAATGCTCAAGTTCAAATATCTTAGGTATGTTTATAAGCGTTCTGACAAGAGACGGATAATAAGAAGATATTTGATCCTCTTTTTAGATATTATATGCGCGGTTCCCAAAATGCCCAATAATTTTTATTAAAGGATTCTTGATACCAGCACTATTTTTCAAGTTTCTCTAACTCGTTATATTGTTTTAAATTCCGGGGAACTTTTGATTAACAAGACGCTGTGGTCGTAGAGATTTGCATTTTGTGAAAAATATCTAACCTTAGCTCTTAGAAATTGAAGAAGACTTCTTACCAAACAGTCACCCAGTAGTCACAGAGCGTAGCTGATAGTTGGCCAATTACGAGAAGGAAGACCATGAAAAGAAGCCGTCCTGTTTTCCCACCAGCCCGCAGGTACGCGCCGTACACATGCCAACCCATTGAACCCGATTCTCTCTCCTCTTCCTCCATTTCTTGAGCTGGTACTTCAGTTGTAGACTCAGCCAGAGATGGACGCCGTGTTGTTGATAACTGTAAACGCCATTAAACAAATAAATATGAGTAATTTTAGTTCATAATCTATCATTTCAATCCTAATAACTGATAATGTGAATAACTAAAACTCTAAAACCTTGTTTAGCCACCTATTCATCTTATCTTTCTCTCGGAAGACGAAAGCATTGGTTGTATAATATGATTAAAACGCGATTTATTATTTATGCGTTTCGAATGCTTTTCAGCAACCGTGGTCACGGTAGACTGATATATTTTGTGTGATACTCACGTTAATAAAAGACAATATTAACTTAGGTGACAATAGATATGCCAGGACATGGAAAAATATGGCCACGTGAAAGGACATTTTTAGAAAAACATGTAAAGCCACTTACCCTAGCAGAAGTTCTCCTGGACATTGGTGGAGGTACATCTGGTACAGGTTTGTCATCTTCTTGGACAGCTGATAATAATTTAGCGAAGTCCTTGCCCGAGTGCATGAGTTCATTGTACGTGCCTTTTGCATCAATAGAACCCTTTAAAGTAAGAAGTATTTGTGTAATTTAATATAATAAAAACAGGTCATAATTGTATATTATATTTTTAAATAAAAATATCAGATTTAAGATTATTAAAAGTGTTAATATAGGAAATTCTGTTCCTACTTGAGTAACTATCAGCTATGAGTTAATATATGATAATTTTATCGGTTATGTAGTTGATTTAAATGAAAGTAAGAATAATTTATATTTCGTTCCACCTCTAAGCGGATATCAACACTTGAAGTAGATTTGCATTTGATTTCCTTGAAATATCGAACAAATAACTGATAAAATACTTACATTATTCATAATGATTATATAGTCAGCCGCTTTAAGGTAATGCAATTGATGGGTGACCAGAATTCTCGTTGTATGACGCAAGTATCCGCTAATGCATTCATCGAACAACTGTCTACCAACATGGGCGTCTACAGCAGAAAGCGGGTCATCTAATAGATAGATATCTGCCTGTAAAGTTAACAATATTCTTAAAATTTGTTTCCTTTATTATAATCGTCATTCTAAGCTCGGTAACTACTCTACTTACTTGTCTGTACACAGCTCTTGCCAAATTTATACGAGCTCTTTGACCACCAGATAGAGAGGCACCCCTCTCTCCAACTAGAGTTTGATCACCATGAGGGAACTGTTGGAAATCTTTTTGAAGTGCACATACTCTAACCACCTACAAAAAAAAGAATATCAGTCACTTATGGGTGTTACATTCGATACTTGTTTTTAATGTTAGTGGGAAGCAAAAGAGCCTGGGTGTTTTCGTGTTGAGTGATTGTCGCCGTAATATAAGCATCCGTAACATCAAATAACTGCGAGTGTGTTACTGACCTTTAAGGTGAGAGAAAGTTTGTTAACTTTTCTAATAATGCTATTATAACTTGCTACATTACCTCTTTATATTTTTTAGAGTTGTATGGAAGTCCAAATAATATGTTTTGCCGAACAGTTGCGACGAATAACCAAGGTTCCTGGCAAGCGTACGACAGAGGTCCAGAAAGGTAGATGCGTCCATTAGTTGACCGCAATTCATTCAGGAGTAATTGTAAAATTGAACTCTATAAAAAATAAAATATATTATATTGTATTTTTTTACAAAGTCTTCGATTTTATATATGTATAAGGATGTTATCTCACTTTGCCAGATCCGACAGCACCGATGATTGCGCACAATTTTCCTTTAGGAATGCTGATATTGATGTTCCGTAATGTCACAGGTCCACCCTCAACCCAATTGGCAGAAACGTCTTGAATAAGTACGCCAACATCAGAACTCATAGGCGACATACCTTGTGTCTGAGGAATTAATCCCTTTTCGTTACAGTCGAAACCTAGAAATTAATTAAAAATAAATTGAGATGTTATATAAATATTTCAGAGAGTTGAGAGGAATATTTTGTTAAAACATTGTATTAATAATATAAAAATTAGATTTTTTTGTTATGTTTGTGTCTCAGTTATTCTTTTTCTCTTTAAAACTAAAAGTTACTAGTTTTAGTATTTGACAAATATATGGTAATAATAGTTACCTGGATTGTAAATGCCTTCTTCTTCAATTTTTTTGAATGTGTTTGTACACAGATCCGATTCACTTAATATTTTCATTTTCTTGTTTTCAGCCTTTTGTACAAGCTTGGCTATATCCACACCCGCAACACTACGTAAATCCTCTCTTTCATCTATTTCATAATAGAAAATGTTTAAAATAATTTCGTTAATTCTGAATACAAAAAAAATATGACTGAATATGTACAAAGTATGATCGAAAGATAGGTTTCATGAATGAAAAAACTAATTGAAATCGTTCTCATTACTAAAAATAATTTATTACTTAATTCTGCCCCTTCATTTATTTTTCCAAAAAAAGAGGGTAAAACGTCAAATTTTGACGTAAATATAGTAAAAATAATTCCTTTTAAATATTTTTTCAGTTAATCATGCGGCTGCTGATAGCCAAACAATTTTCTTAGCCTCAAAGTACATATTATAATCATACTTATTTAATTCATATAAATAGATTTTTTTTAATAATAAAGAATAATAATTTTGCCAAACTACATATAATATGGTCAATAAATAATGCACCCGTATTATTTCAAGATATCCGAATTTCGTGAAATAGTTGACTTCGTGAAATTATCAATATAAGGCAACGACATATCATTATATTCTTTATTGTTAATTGTTATTGATTAAATAATTTAGTACACATGCAATTATTATAAACAAACACCACATATTAGTTACAGAAAATAAGCATCGTTAATAATAAAACATGCGCTTTAATATACCTGTACCCATTTTTTAAAATCTTCATTTTATGGACGTTTCACAAAGACACTTCATTTGACTGTTTTAAAATTTAGTATTCAAAATCGTACCCAATAATAAAAGATCTTGTATTCGACGAATAGAGATATAAGACTCCAGTGACATGGAAAGACTTTGAGGCAACGTGATTGCTAGAGACATTTGGAGAATGTTGAACATTTGAGCCATCGGGAAAGCCTGTGAAAGCCACACAATATTCGTCATTATCAATTTTTACCTTCTTCGAAGTGTTTAAACGTCTGTTTAAGCATAATTGTTTCCGCTGTTAAAGCTTGTCTTTAACCACAGTCTCTGCTTTGCATGCAATGCGTTTTTTATATATTTACAAGCTGGCGGTCAGGTCTAGTTAATATAACTAGATATAAATAAATGTTATTAACAACTAACAGAGTCTCCGTTATATATCGGACTCTTAATATAAGGTAATAAGCATGATGCACAGCGTTTCATGCATAAAGAATTCCCCCAATACAATTCGAGACCAGAATGGTCTCACATACCCAATAGCATGAATGCCTCAAGGCGTTGGACGGAAATCAACGCCTCCGCCAAGAACGATACTGCGTTTGACATAATTATCGAGAGAGTGCCTTGCAGTGTATTGAAGAATTGCGCCAGAGGAAAAACCTGGAAATTAGATCACTGCATTTTTTGCCATTTATTGTACTTATTTTTCTAACATACTGCAGTGAAACCTAAGTATATCGAACCTCAATATAACGATTTAAAAAAATCTTAAAAATCCCTCGGCATTAAGAGTTTTTATAAAAACCTCTGTAAATTGAACTTTTAATAACTGCAAAACATACTATACATACGAGTAGGAAGTACAATAATTAATCTCGGTATAACGATCTTTGTTATATTTTGTATACCTTCCTTTGCATAATGTATTCAACCAATCCATCTAACAATAATTCATGTCTTACCAAGTTTTAAAAAATTAAATTTATTGTATGACAATTCAAGGATTCAAACTGTCATATCAAATTAACGTTTGTATAACTGTTTTTGTATCAGTGCCATTTAAGTGCGTGAGTGCGTTACATTTTAAATACGATTCTTCGACGAACCTAACCTCTACATAACAAACCTCATTGTAACTTTCTTGCATCGAATACTTTCTAATCATAATTTTAATCAAGGTTTCACTGTATGTGGTACATTTTTGGATCATAACAATGAATTATGAGTTTGAGTCACTCAAGTTTAAACTTACAATGTCAGCAGTAACTTGGAATCCGAACAAAGAGTATGAAAGGAGGGTAATGTAGAGCGTCAATCTCTCTGTGAAAACCATGAAACTGAGGTAGACTCCTCGTAAGTAGGAGGCAGATGTGACGCAATTGATCTCGTTCTTGCGGGCCATGGCCACCACCTGTTCAAATGGTTTCTCCCAGGCGTACATTTTGATGACCTAAAAACACAAGTTTTAATAATATAAAATAATAACATAGGTATTTATGTTATATGGTAACTCTGGAACAATGACGACTAATGAGGTTGTTATATACGGTCCGTTGAAATTAAAAATTGTAAACAAAATAATTGTTATAGTCATTAGTATGATAAATTATTTTCAGACAGATAACATCAAGAATATTAAATTTTATGGTAATTAGGCATTATTTTAAGATAACTATTATATATACGGGAGGATACAGAACAAAGTTTGACTGCACGTGATGTCGTTCGTCATAGATATAGACTGTAGATTTTTTTATGTTAGATATCGACAGACGAGCATGAGGTTCACTTGATGGTAGCCACAGAACATCAGTCAATGATGCGCTGTCGACCTACTTTTTTTCTTCGAGCATTCGGAAATCCATAGACTGAAACCGAAACGCGTAATGTGCACTTCACGGTTTTTCCATCTATGAACGGTGGTTCGTTACCCGGTCGGAATTTCGATATTCCTCCCACCCGATGATACCAGACGTGGGGAAAACATGCTTAAAAATAAAAAAAAAACCTATCGTCCCGGTGGGATTCGAACCCACTACCCATCGATGCGTACGGCAGGTGTTCTACCGAACGCGCCAACGAGCCCGTCAGGGATACTGTAATGTGATGTAGATGATACTTTAGCCATAGTACGTGAGTTTCAAACACATACCTGCATTCCGTTGATAATTTCATCCATAATTCGCACTCTTTCGTCAGTTTTGCATGCAGTTTTCATTCTCAACCGAGCAGCTAATTTACTCATATACGCTGTAATAAAAAGAAATTAAATATTAATTTAAAATTTGCAACATTATGTATTATTTGTAAATGACAATTTGTCAGTGTGAAGGCCCGTTTATATGATGCCATTTTCTTGCACATACAAAAGCAATAATTTAAGCGCTATTATTGACATCCAAGAATTGTAAGCAACTGTTTACACGCAAACACGTGGATTATGTGTTCTTAGTTACACTAAGAAAATTATTGAAACAAAACTTGTATGACAGATCAAGAATGTTACCATTTGTTTGTTGCTAGTCATTTATTGCTTTAATTTAATTGAATACATCAGGCAAGAAACTTGCGTCGTGTAAATGGCTCTTAAATGTACTTAGGTATGTATCTTCTAGAAACAAATAAAAAAAAAATCTTAATATTAGTAAAAAAATAATGAATACTGTCTGTATACCGGATTAAAAAGTGATTTATTATTTATATTGTTTAAATTATTTATCCCGACATTTCGGATGCTTTTCAGTAACCGTCACGGGCAAACAGTCTGCGCGTGACAACGGTTGCTGAAAAGCATCCGGTATACAGTATGTTAATAAAATAATAAATCGCGTTTTAATCCGGTATACCTACAGTATTTTATTTAAATGTGTGATACTCTCGTTAATAAAATACAATAAAAATTAATAGTGCAAAATTTTGTGAACCATAAACTGTTACGCATAAAAATACATTGCCGCATAATATTATATTATCTTAATTACTTTATAAATTAATTTTAATTTTTATTAAAATAAAGACGTAATTAACCGTCTGCCTTATTCATTAATTAATTACGTCATTTAGATTATACGTACATTGGACCGGTATTGTTTGCAGCACAATACCGACGACTCCTACGATGGCAGCGTAACCGATCTTCAGGTAGATGAGGTAGCAAACTAGTACCACTTGCAAAGGAAGCAGCCAGATGAAATGTGTGTAGATGAACGCATAGTCGAATCGGTTGACATCATTTGATAGAAGATTTACCACTTGACCCGCAGTAGTCTGCGCTAACGCACCTGAGCTCATCCGCATTACCTGGAACATTAAAATTAAACAATAGGCACACGCTCCCTTCAATCCAGTCATTTGGACGCTGTAAATTTTGATACCAATCACTTCCTTATGAGCTGGAGTACATTTTTCAAAAGAGATATATATCATTCGACGTTTTAAACGATTTTAATCGCAAAAATATTGAAAAAACTAGTGGGCACGAAACCCTAACATGTTGAGAATATTTAACAATAATGCACTAAATTCTATTACTTTGATTGCTACCAAGAAAAACGATATACATTTAGTGTAATAATAATAATTACAAAAAAAATCTATAATTTCTGTTATTTACTAAAACCTAATTAAAACTTCAAACTCAATTTTTTTGTTGACACTGTATTGCTTAACATTGTCCATTTATAGTTATTACTAGAGGCTGTATGAGCAATTCAAATTTAATAAATTTTAATGGCTTTGTACTGTTTTGTGTTCTTAGTTTGAATAGTTAAACATATTCCAGAAAGTTCGAAGTCCAAATAATATTTTTTTGCTTTAATGTGCATCTGATAGCTAATACCAGTCTGCATCAATTGAACAAAACCAAAAGGCGCAAGAACCTTCAATATTCATAAAAACCCTCAGAATATATATGTTCTACTTTAGTAAGAAAATAACTTTTACGAATGTGTGAGAAAGTATTCGTATCGAGAGGGGTGAGCACGAACAATTATCGAAAAAGTATTCGAATCGTCAAACTGTCAGTTGTATGAGAAATCATTTGAAATTTCATACAAATGACAGTTCGACGATACGAATACTTTTTCGCAAGTTGTTCGTGCTAGACCCTCTGTTGTTTGTGTGCAATTTCAAATAATTTCTCATACAACTAAACGATCGACGATATGAATACTCTCAGTTAAAATAACGCTTTTTGGCTTATGACGTCAGAATAGATTTATTTAATAGTACCTTTCTGTAGATAAGTGAACACGCCGCAATGCGCACTTTCATTCCAAACTGTTGAGTGGAGTAGGTGCCATGATGGTTCAGAAAAGCTATCATGAGTGACATGAAGATGACCGCACACGCGCAGTAGATGGCTTGTTCGTAAGTCATGGTTGAACCTGGCTCCCAGTATGATAACATCATGCTTAACGCTACTGGCTGGAACGGCCTGGAATATATAAATGATATATGAAATAAAATTCATTTTAAAAATGTCTTTATTAACGCGAGTATCGTACATTTAAAAAAATACTTTATAACGAATTAAAAGCTGACAGCTGTCACCTTTTAGTCTGTCCGTGACCACGGTTGCTGAAAAGCATCCGAAACGTCGGTATAAAAAAATAATATAATTAATAAATCGCGTTTTAATCCGGTTTAAAGTATTTTATTTAAATAAAAAAAGCCGAACAATTAAAATAATTTTAAATATGTAAAGATAAAGAAAGAGCGATCAATTTCTACTTTATAGTTCAGGTTCTACTTATTTTATGGTTTTCTGAGTCTTAGCCCAGTGATAACAATAAAATATAACGTTATTTTTAGTAAACTATTGACGTCAAATCGAAATAAAAAAATATTAATAAATTAATATACAGATAAGTAAGTGACCGTTCTGTGCTATGAAATAATTTTTAGTTATCTTATTTCTCCGGGATTCGAACCCCACCTCTGATGTCAAAATCAATGACACATACAACTAAGGCATGGAGGCTATCGATGAACAATTCTTTATTATTGAATATGACTATTTAAACATGGATACGAACAATGTAATAAAGAAAAGTTTTACGTTTTCTTTGAATAAATAGCAAGAAAATTGACAGCCAACATTCTGAGATATTGTATTATCAGAGAACAGTTAAAGTCATTAGAACGACGATAGATAATGACAATGTATGTATATCGTCAGTGGAAAGGCAAACTTGCTAACGCGCCAAAATGATACCTACTTGTGGGAAATGAGGTTTTATATTTTTCATTTGATTTATTAAGTAAAAATAATAACGTTGTTAAAATTATGCTCTATCTACCTCTGAAAATAAAATATAGTTTTACTCTATTTTTGACAAACTGGGGCTTTAACAGTTTTGCTTTTCCACTGACGATATGAATATTTATTGCGCGGTAGTTACTTGAGTATGAGTGCTTGTATCAGGAACATGACGCCGGAAGGTGCGTAACTCAGCCAGAATGTTTTGGTCATTGCACGGAGTAGAGACGGTTTTCGCCCTTGTTTGTTGGCTAAAGCGATTTCTTCGAACCATTTTCTGTAAACAATTAAAAAATATATATTAGATTCAAAAGAAATTTTAATAACAATAGTCCGAGTCAATAATAATATTTACTAGGACATAACTACATAGAGTAATCGAAACGTTAGTTGGAAATGCACATTTTCTAAAGTCCGTATTCCAAGACGTGTCTCAGTTCTGAATTTAGTTTTGAGACTTGTCAAATCATTTTTTCTCTATATTAGAATTTTGACATATTGACAGTTCTCAAGAATAGATTACGACTTGAGTAACGTCTTAGAATACGGGCCTAAAAGTAAATAAATTATGATTTATATGGGGTTCAAGTGATAGTCTAATTAAAAAAAGCCTTAAGAAAAGAGTCTTTATAATGGAGATGGAATAATATCACAAAGGTGGTGGTATATGGTATTATAATGACTTCAAGGAAATGCCAATATATTTGTTTTCATATTTAAGGAGTATATATGTCAGTTAGTTAGTTTGAAGTTCTATCAGGAAATACTTTGCAGTTTCTAAGTATGTATCAAGAAGATATTATTATAAAATCCAATGTCAGTGGATTGTTTTATAACTAGATAATATTATAGTTGACTTAAGTTTTTCGACCTTAACCTACTCCGGTGTGCAGATCCTATTGTTTTTTAAATTAAAATAGAATGACATGTTATTGAATTTATTCATTATTTATTTAATGAATCGTTCTGGGATATTTCTCGAAGAAGACAATAAAATTTTCTTTAATACTACGTATTCCAATCGTAAAGCGATATTGTCGGTAATGTATTTTGTTCATACAATCATTATGTTAATTAATAATCGGACTTAGTTTGAGTTTTATATATTTGTGACCTTTTGTGAACTTAACGGCGAAATAATGAAATGTTAACCAAATTGAAAATCTTCTTAAAATGTTTCTCTATCATAGTATCCTATATTGTAATAAAAGTGACAGCAATACAGTAAAGTTTGAGCATTCAGCCTTAAGGCTCCGTCCAAAACCTGCTCCAAACCTGTGGGATACGCGAGCGAAATCTAGTGTCTAACCCTTGAAACTAGACGTAAATACGACGGGGACCAGTTTTGTCTGACATGTCAAGTTCGTCAGATTGTGTGACTAGATCTTGCTTAAATATAACTTAATCAATTGAGCAAAACGAATAAAATATACTTAATATCTATAATTTTACAATTGGGTGCCGGCAGCAGCGTGCACCCTGTCAGAGAAGAAAATACGCAGAAAACTTTTTCAAATACAACAAGAAAATTTTGAGTCTCTGGAGTCGACGCGTGCGAAACATATACAACATAATATAATATCAAATACCTGCACGAAGTGAATTTTACATTAACTTAATTGATATAAATGTTTCATTACTTATAAATTATATTTTCGTAGCCAATAGTGTGTAGATACAGATGCCATGATAATAGTAAAAGAAATCCTATTTATATTTACAATGTCCACCTAACATATTTCCTTCGATACGATATCGATACGATACCATATATAGATTCTTTTACGTCTGATAAGTGAATACTAGTTGAATACATGATGCTTTGTGAACCCGTAGATTTGCAGAGCTTCAGCAATATTTGCCTTGTGTCTGACCTTTAACTTTTCAAGTGCGACTCTAGCTATTCTCAAATGCTAATCAACATTGATATGTAATTAAAATTATTACTGTCCCATTTAATTACATACGTTAAATGATATACAAGAAAAGAAGCCCTCAATTTTAATTATCGTTTCAATATTCAGCGGTAATCTTAGGTATGATAGTTATGTACATATGTATGTAGTACATTTCACTTTTTTATATAAGAATATACTATTAACACATTTTGAACTTATTTCTAGTACTGTAGAACTATGGTCTATGATATGAGTATTGAGGTAAACCGATTCTTAGAATAGTAATAATATAATAATTATATATGCACTGACAGAGGTAGGTAAGTACATACTTACACATGTTGGATCGATTATAATTATGAATAATGTTTTTATTAATATCGCATAATTGATGTATTATAAGAAACCATATTGCGCATTGTGGTTTAGATGAATTTATCTCGAATGAACGTACCTGGTACATACATAACATTATTTCACTTCATTTGTGATTCTAAATAAAATACTTGGAAGCTTATATCACTGCATCGTGAGGGACAATTAGAAGATATTTTATTGACAACTAGAAGTATCACTAGAATTATATAGTCTACCTTCCCACAGGGGGTTCCCGTACCATGGAAAGAGTTCAGATATGTTTCTGATATTTTTCCCTGGTGGGTGTTGCTGTCGGCTTAGATACATTGAAAGGTAAGCGGGTGTGGACTATGAGTTCAGCCAATAGATGATAGATGATGATGAGATGAATAGATGCCTTTTTTATCTATTCTGTGGGCTCAGCTGTACGTAAAAGTGCGCACTACTAGGCTTCCAATAAAGTTCACTTGATCGATAATTCTTCAGCTACAGGAAATCTATCGAAGAGTAATATATTTTTATATCTATCATATTTATATTTCACGCAATCGAAGAAATAGACTGAAGCTGAAGTGCATGTTTCTGAGAAAATAATGTACCTATGCTATATTAAATTAAAATATAGGTACATCTATACAATACAAATAAAAATTAATTACCACAAATTGTTTGTCCGCGTTTCACTTCAAAGCGGCTGCATCTATTTGACTGATTATTTTTTTGTTGTATTTGTAGTTGTCAGCAAGGACCGAATACCGGTTAATTTATTTTGGGAGTTATACCGGTATAATAATGGTTTTTGTTAATATTCTTTCGTTTTTATTCATATTACTGTAGTAAGTTTAGTGTGCATTACTCTGTAAAACTAATATCATGGTATCTCAGTCAGACACGTATTTTGGAAAATAAAAATTAACCGAAAGTAAATACTCGAAAATTTGTACGGAAAAGTGAAGAATTTGAGTTTAAACATCTCCATAAAAAAGTGTGTGAAGACAGATAATTGCCATTTTATTTCATTTATTACTACAGTAAAGATTTAATCTCATTTTCTTCATTAGTAGGCATCAGTGGCGTTCGAAGCCGGGTCGGGCAGCTATTAAACAATATATTTATCTTGGTAATCACAAAATGGTGATAATGTAGTAATGTTTGTGTTAAGTAACAGGAAATGAAGGTGATACTACTCACAAACAGAACTTAATACCTGTAACTTTATGTCGAATATGCACTTCCTCGGGAACATGAGTCGGTACATTTAGCAATAATTAAATAATAATATTGATTTATAAGGCTGCTTGCAGAATAGTGTACCTTTACAATTGAAATGGAACAGCAGCCAGGAATAGAATTAGTTTGTCCAGAAATTTTCTATTTGACAGGTCGTCTGCTACACAATTCACAATGAACCCGTATCCCTCTCCCCAAGTTTATCAATTTTATAAAGTCGGAAGCAGGGAGAAATTGCGCCAGCGATACCAATTCTATTGCTATATGCTATTCTAATTCAAAAGGGCACAGACCTTGGAGAAATGACCAGATCAGACCAAATTTTTTTTGATGGCGTTGTTATTGAAAGGTACAGGCGCAAATAGGCTAGTTACGGTACGGCATTTGAGACATAAAATGCTTAGTGATGACCATGGTCAATCCTAGTTAGTAGCTAGCTAGTTAAACAAAGAACGGAATTTGCACAGAAGAAACAGAAAACGTTTCTTCATTAAAGTTATAAACTCGTTATTGCCCTTGATTATTGTTTCTCGAAGCTTTACTGTACTTTAGTCCATTTATTGTTTTTTATTGTTAAATAGTATGTCAAACCCTTACTTTTAAAACTGTACAACGGGTTTGGTCCGAATTATTTAGGTGAGCCGATAACGTTTTGTCTGGCGTGCAGTCGTCATATTGTAACGGAGGTTTTTAATTGGATTACTTTTAAATTAAAATATAAAATAATATTAATTTGTGTCAGTTCCTAAGTTAAATTTAAAAAAAGTCCAAGTGAGGACGAAAAAATAAAACCGTGTTAGATCTTTAGGTTACGATGTCACGACTCATTGACCATATTAGTGGCCTCGTGAGTATTTTTTATCTAAAAGCAAACGAAGCAACTTTTATAGGTTAAAATAAATAAATAACTGTAAATAATTCTATGACATTTATTGACCAAGAATTCATTGTTAATTAGAAAATAATTGTCTGATTTTCATTCAAATCTTTGTACCTAATTGCTAATCGGTATTATTTTTCCTTGATCTAAGATAAAATCTATTTATTTTATTATTAGAAACGTTATAGGATTATTTTTTAATTATTTTCAAAGAAATACTGTGAGAAGCGAATAACATATTACGTTTAACAATCTCATCTTTTCGACACTTGTTCGACAATTATTCTTTCATTCATAATATTTACCAGTATAAGTATGTACCTACTTTAGTTGATCAACTATTTATACACCTTTGGCGGTGGTATTTTAAAAACTTCTTCCTTTCTGAATGATTATTTAGTAAAGTCAACCTATAAACTAGTCAATTATATACAATAAAGCACATGTGTCAATGCTTTTTACTGTAATTCTACTGTATTCTAAGCGGAAAGGACTTATATGGAATTTATAAGTGAGATTATCAATAAGCACTTAAAGACACATGGGTGACGGGTAAAGTAGTAGGTATGTAAATAAATTATTAGTGAAAGCGCATTTAGTAAGCGATGAATAAAACTGATAACCGGTATAATGTGTACATTCCCAGCGGCTTTCGGCGATATTTATGTCTACGCTAATATTGTAGAGGTAGAGTTTGTTTTGTTTGCTGAGATTATCTCTATAATTACTGCGTTTATTTGAAAAATCCACTAAAACTTAGGAATAATAAAAGTAGACCTTTATTTTATTTACATTTAGTTTCAAGTTCGAAATTTAAATGTGTGTTTTTGTCGTAGGAATGTTAGTTTTAAACAATTTCATGCCCCGATATTGAATAGGTATTTTAATCGGATTAGATGAATATTGATCAGAAAAATGATCAGGAGTAACCGAAAACATATAATAAATTATCAACTTTTACAGTTTCTGATTAAATAATGTAAAAAGGACATAGATACCTAAACAGACAAGAGAAAAAAATCTAGTCTGCTTTTTTTCGTATTCTTTCTAATCAGTATAATAAACTTAATCACCAAACAAATGCCATAGGTAGGGTGATTTAGCCGGTTTTCGTCCACTTAGTGGACTTGCCAGCTTATGGGCTTAAAACTAATATGTTCTACTGGCCCAACTCTAACAAACCGAATTTTTATTGAAAGCTGATATAGTCTATTTTAGGCTTACATTAAGTAGCAAATAATTATAATTAACGTTTTTTTTATATAAAATGTTTTAGTGAAAAGTACCGATTTCGTTAGTTTTCGTCCAAAAATGTTAGTTTTCGACCTGGTGTAGGCTAGTTTCCGTCCACGGTATATAAAGCATATCCATTGCACATTTTCTTATACATACATTTCTAATTATCACGGATCTCTGCAAGAGCTTTTTTAAGGCATCCTCAGAGTATCATGGTGCCTTTTTCTAGTTTTTTAGACGAAGACGTCATCTATAAAAATGGGATTTATTAAAAATTAAAATAATAAAATAGGTCCAAACAATATACGCGATTACGTACATCATAAGTGGCTTATATCGCGTATATTATATGTAGAAAAAAAGCTAAACGAAAAGTAACATAACGCTGTTTGTGATGGACGGAAACTAAATACTTAACCAGTATTAGTTTTCGTCCACTCATGGACGGAAACTAAAGCAATTTTCAACGTATTTTTTATTTTTCGTCCGCAATATTTGAATATATATTTATACTTGCAATACTGCTAAATTGGTGGACGGAAACTAAATATCAGACTAACTAACCATCGAAGATCATTCCATAATGATTTCAACAGAATTTTTTCGCATTCCTTATTTTAAACGACTAATCAAACTTTACTTGTATTTTTGTGTTTTCGTCCACGCGGACGAGAACTGAATATTTTACGAAATAGGTACTTCAGTTTTTGTCCGCCTCGATTTTTAAAGTAAAACTTTAAATGAATACGAAACACACATTTTAATATGTTCTTTATGTCTTTACTTAGTCATTAATACCCAAAACATAAGAAATACATGCTAAAACAATAAAAAAAACTGACTGCAAAGTTAAGTCGTACCACTATTTTTTTTACATTTATGATGACATGTTTGTAGCTCGGAAACAAGCCTCAGATAGAAGTAGCTTTTGTTCGAGTCTCAACTAGTTAATAAATATTTTGATTTAATAGACATGCAGATTTGACTTTAGGGTCCGTAACGAGACCAAATTTGCGCGGTTGACTATTTTTATAATGTTATTCTATGTAAATTTTTTACAAGATCCGCGTTAGTGGACGAAAACAGGACCTGGACGGGAAACCGGCTAAATTACCCTATAAAGTGTTGTTTTGTCTTGTTTTTTCCATTCTTAATTTTCCTGTGATTCTTTTGGTTTTAACGATCGGTCATCGGTAGGTAATTATTTGGGTATTTTCGAAAAATCATCCGAATATAAATCCGCAATAATTTACACATTTTTTTAAATCTTTAGCGAATGTTAAATAATAAATTTTACATTCACAGTAGATATTGTTTTGATTCTGTCTCTAAATATTGTAAACTAAAGTCGCAATCTGCATTTTGCATTAGATAGGTTCTAGTTTCTACACATAATATTATATAAAGAAGTTAAGAAACAAGAAAGAAATCGTTCAATAATGACGTCAAACATACATTTTTTAGAAACGCAAATTCATTAGGAATGTAAAACTGTTGATATCTAGAGATAAATAAAACATATAATATGCTCACTTTCAATCTTTAACTGTATAGATCCGAATTTTTGAAACTAAAAATATTTCAACGTAAGTTCCAAGAATGGAGGTGAACTAATCGTGTTCAATGTTTTTTTCTTATTTACGTATGCAAAAGATTTTGAATACCAGTTGTGGGATTTTACGCACATGTTATTGCATTGAGTTGTTTACAATGCAAATAAACTATAAAGTACCTATTTTATAGTATGAATTGCGTATTTTTACGTTGTCATATTTCGGTGATAGCAATATCGGTTATCATGCCAATTATATTATTTGGATAGTCCCGGAATTTATTTTATTGGTCAAAATACTGCCACATTTATCTGATTCTGATAGCTATTGGCCACACTGAAATTAACAGATATTTAATTATTTATTTCTCATTGATCAGGCTTTCAGAAACTCAGAAGATTATTTATTTATTCAATAATTAGCTTAGACAAGTGACATAAACACTAAGTTGATTAAGGCATTAAAAACGGCTTATTAGCAATTTCTTCCAGACATCCCTTATCAAGGTTAATGTTCTCAAGATATTTAAATTTCTGCTGAGCTAATTATGTTAATTCATATTTTTTTTAAACTTTTTTTTGCACGTGAGGCTCTCATTAAGTGTTGTGGTGTCTGGTAGAATGATCTCTGCTTCACAACATAATGCTGTGCCAGGATCCGAGTGGACTTCAACGCATTGTTAGGTACACACATTATATGTGTGTACCTAATAATGTACCTTTTCTTCTTATATAATTTTTCTTTTTTGTAATAATAATAATAATTGTGTGTGTGATGTCCTGCCGGAATGTTGGCATCTATATTTGAAAATGCTATTTCCCCACTTCTATTCTATAATGTCCAGAAAGTCACTGATTTGCAGTGAACATCAATGACAAATAAATCTATAAGCGTGCATGACGTGAGCTGTCAATTGCGGAAGATGGTGGAATTCCGAACCTAATTAATTTTAAAATTTCTTTTCTGTAAATATTTTCCTTTTTTTTCCGATATTGTAATGTTATTCTGTTATTTGGGACATAGACGGATCCAACAAATAAGAGATCACTTTAGTCGGTGCAGCCGTTCTTGAGTTATACATGGTGAAACTAAGACAACTTTGTTTTATATAGATATATATATATATATATATATATATATACATATATATATATATATATATATATGATAAATGTTAAACAGATAAATTATTAACATGTACTTGCCGTACGAGATGCCTACAGTCTGATGTGTTTGCACGTGACAGCCAATGGTTTGACCTGAATACCTGGTTTCTGTTAGTGGTAACTTCGCAAGAACTGAATAATTACTTACATTCACTTAAATACTATCGTTGAGACAATCCATTTGTATCTTTATTTTTATAGGATCAAATTGATTTTTGATAAACTAATTTAATTCGTACCTACGAGATCTTACATAAAAGGATTTGTAAATTAATGTAAGACTTCTCATGAAATATTTACTGGTAGCAAACATTGACGTCATTTGCATTAGTTTTGGTTTTAACATTCTGCTTTTATTTTTTTGGCTAAAAGCCAACCAATCTCCATATCAAAACTGCCAAAACAATCAGTTGAGTATTTTTTGGATAATAAGTACACATCTTCACACATAAATTTTCATATTTGCAACATTACAATGAAGAATAAACTTCAAATATCCGACGATTTCATCTTATTCAGATATTTTGTGAATATTTAGATACAAATATAAAAAAATACTTTAAAGTATGTAAAATAAAGTAAATTTCATAAATTTAGGGTAGATAATACATTAATTATTTAGAATGTTTCAATCTCAGGTCGAAACCATTGAGATTGCAATCAAGGTTGACATTCCACAAAACTTTTCTTAAAATCTTTAAGGCGGCATCGATATACAATAAAAAAAGTTTAAGAGACTTTTATAGGTCTTCTCAGGAAAACATTGTTAAGTGGTGTCACTTTCACGTAACCACTAAAATGTTTTTCAACGCCAAACCGCTCATTGCTTCCGAGTTCATTTAAAAATATTGATATTTCGAACTGAATGTTTGTTGGCATAATTTTGCAACTGATTCTGGATCCTCTTTTCAACAGAATATCATTCGAATGGTCAATTCATCTCAGTGTTTTTTTTATACTTAGTATAACTAATACTACTAAGAATGCACAAACATGGCTAACATGACTTAATCATAAAAGTTGCATGAAATTAGTGACATTTAAAATATCTATAAAATGATTACGATAGCATATATTGCCTCTTCTAAAAATCCTTACCCAATCAGAATTATATTCTCAACAAATGTCTTAGAAGTTCACAAAACTTGAAAATCACTTGCAACGAACATTAAACCGGTCGCATAAAAATCCCTCAGCATCAGGATCAGTGATTCAGTATAGGTATATACATATTTGATATTTAAATATGAACTTAACTGATTATAAACGAAAAAAAGGGGAGGTCAGGGCTGATCGTCTGTCTTTCCGGACCAATATAATATGGAGACAAATGAAGGGACATTTTATAGGTATGCGTGGTTTACAATCGTAGCATTTTCCATCAGCTTATATATACTTCAATAAAAAATTGGCTAGTATTATAATAAATCACCTATTTTGAATCTTGTATCTTAGGATTCGTATTAGTTTTGATCTACACTGAACTACATTCCGATTTTTCAATATATCATATATTAAATATATATTTGTGTATATATAAGGATGTAACCAGATGGACTTGTTTTGCTGAAGGCCGGTAATTCGAGTCAGATGACCAGCTACATACATACGTACCTAGTTGATCACGCGTTCAGGCCAATTGGTGCCCTCATTGTTTTGACAGTTTCACGGAAGTGTGGGGCTTATTTGAGTGACCGCAGCGATTATTTTGCTTGAATGGGCATGTTTAAAACGCTACGTTAATATTTTCATATAATGTCAATAGTAATGCATCACTGCATACAATAAGATGAATAAAAGTGGTTCACAAAACTTTAACGCAAAAAATACTGAAGGGATTTTCTGAACTCACTATTTATTTAAAGTAAATATTTCTTCCGCGTGTATAGTATGAGACATATTTGTATATCAACGTTTTTTTTTTATTTTAAGAAACTGCATCCACGGGAGGCGAGTGGTCTTTGGAATAAAATAAAAAAACATATTTGTTTTCAACTAAAATTGAGATCTCCAATAGAAGATAAGACTGCCGAGGTTTTATATTAATATTCATCGGTGAGAAATAATAGATTTACGAAATGCCCTTCATTCGTACCCAATTCATGGTCGACCAGGGTATATATACTTCGATTAGTAGTCGAAGGAGACAAAATCTGATTGGAATAGATACGTTATGGTAAGATAGAAATAGCATCTATTATATTGTATTTTCCAAGGTTCGCCCTTCTCATTGATAGCAATATCCAAAAGCGGATTCAACCAATGCCTTTTGTTGCTTAAATCTTGTCATCCCGAATGACATACGTCTAGAAATCGAATTATATAATCTCGAGAGTCGAAATTTCTCGAATCGTGTTGTGAAGTTTATGACTGAACGGTCATAAAGAGCTGTGCCCTGTAGCAGGGTGAGGGTTACATGGTATTAACATCGTTATTATTTGTATTAAATACATTAATTATATTATTTTCTATTAACAATATTAGCCACGTAGATGTTTAGTTGGGTATGCATTGAATAAGTTCCTTTTTTCATTTATGATCCGATCGGATAGACCCGTATGATTGAATGAATGATGAAGTAACAAAAAATGATCTGAGCAAAAGTTTTTTGATGAGTACCTACTGAATTCACCTGCATTCTCTATAATTATAATTAGCAGTGACAAGGCATGCAATTCGAGTTTGTAGCAACAAATGTCTCAATAGGGATAGGATTTAGTTGGTAAGGCCGTGTAGTGAATACTTATGTGCATATAATTCCCAATTTAGTATACGTTGTGTTGAGTCATGCGGATTGCTGTAGCACGAACAAGTTTTAATGCCCATTCTACTCCTTGTACTTATTATTAAGATTTATCTATATAGTAATTTGCAATTGTAGCTTATCACGTCATGTGTTTTTTTTTTAAGAATAACGTTTTATTACTTTAACTAAACCAAGTTAACATTTAATCTTCCACAATTGACATTTCACGCTATGCTTACAGATTTTTATAATAATTGATGTCCACTGCAAATCTATATAATGGAAGATGCGAACACAGATTTTATACGGTCGCCGAATAGAAGTGGGAAAAGATCTAGAATTTTTTTTTTATATTTGAAGCCAACATTCTGTCAGTACAACGTCTGTCGGGTCCGTTAGTCTATAATAAACAGATGAAATAATTCGCTCATGACCATTGATCACCTAACATTAATAATATACATACATATATTTCACTCTTTCCCTCTTTCTTTTGAAAAAATGGGTAATTTGTAAAACCAATAAAGTTTTAGTCAGAATACTAAAGCTTCTGTCGCCACAAACAAGTTAAAATTCAATGAACTCTACATTATGTTATGTAAAGGTTTCACCTGCGTCGAGTTGCCGCGAGTGTCGCGTAGGGCTCGAGAAGGCATGTTGGATATACTAATGCGAACACGTTCACAAAGCGTTAATCATGACATTGTGTTGTAAATAGGCATACATCAGACATCGCGATGACAGCGATGATTACAACTTAATGATTTTTTGTTTATTTTAATATATTATAACTCGAGATTTACGGATGTTGATAAGTCAAATTGGCTCACAATTACAAAAGTGAGCATAGCACACGATAATACGAAATGAAAGGGTCTGAGAAGGAGAATAATCAAGATTAATATTCATCTATCCGTAGAACAAAGTTACTCGTACTTGTGCATAATCGTTACGCTCTTTATTCTTTGAAAATGAACTCCGAAAATCATTATTCGAATGCTATCTTCGAAAGCATTTCGTGTTTTTTAAATTTTGATTTTACGAGTAAATTATACAATTTACTTTAGTTCAGTAGTAAAAAAAAAATCAGTAGTTTAATGCAGTTTGAGGAAAGGGCAGGAGGGCAAAATAATGTCAAAAGCATTTCGTGAATATCGAATATTTTTTTAAGGTCAGGGCAAATACTCCATATGTCCATACTGAAAGGATAGACCTCTTGCAATACTATATGATAATATATCCCTTCCTTCCCTCCCACCGGCGCGGTGGTGCAATGCGGAGGGAGTTGAGGTTCTGATCAAACGGTGACTCTCTGCTAACCAGAGAGCCTGATAACCCACTAAAACTCTCTTGACCCTCAAGTCTCCCCATTGGGCTCACGGGATAACACGTGTATAATAAATCGAGGCCACTGCGCAAATATCGAATATAACTCAAGACATTGGCTTCAGTGTTTCTGATCAATATGTTTATTCAGCTGCTTATATATTTTACACATTATTATTGTACTTTAGCTTACATTAAAGCTAAGGCTACCCTGACCTATGTCCCTTTATTCGCGTTGATTTGCGCGACGTATCCTTATTGCATCGAGAATTCTGTGACTTGGCGCTACATGCGTTATGACTAAGCTCCTCCATTCGTTTACTTGTGTTATGTACGTACACAGTGGCACATAAGCAAATAAAGAGTTAACAAGTGCCTCGTCGCCTTGATTAGTACTTCCCATTCGCTCAGATTCTAGGCCTTTGTGACAAGCCCGCTCACCAAACACCGGTTGAAATATAATAATTTGAATGTATATTTAAAAGGGTATATAGAATCAATTTTGGGTAACATCTCAACTCTTATTTTATAAGACCAGGTTGAGGTAAATCCTTACATATTTTAAAAAGAGAAATGCTACAGAAATTGATTAGAGTTACGTAAGAGGTTAAAAAATGCTTTCTAATATTCAATCGACTCGGTGCAATTTATTTAAAACTATCTAAAAGCTGACAAACGTGAAAATATGTTTGATTTATTTGATAAAATATATTATAACAAGATTGAATGCATGCATGTTTTATATTAGATATCGTGGTATAGGTGAGCGTGAGGTTCAATTGTTAGGTTATCTTAGCTGCAGCACATCAGTCAATGATGCGATGTCGACCTAATTTTTTACTTTGAGCAATCGGAAATCCGTAGATTAAATTTCCGATTGCTCAAAGCCGAAACGCGCAATGCACTTTATGGTTTTTCCTTCAATGAACGGTAATTTGTTATCCGGTCGTAATTTACTACTACCTGAAGTGACTAGATGTAGGGAAAATGTTTACAAACAATTATTAACCTATCGTACCAGTGGAATTCGAACCCGTGAGCCATCGAAACGCATGGTAAGTGTACTACGAAAAACGCGAACTAGTGCGCTCTTTACTATGCGCTCCTCATAATGAATAGACTCGTGAATAAAGTTGATGAGTACCGGAATAAGAAATAATAATATCATTGGAGGTAAATACGATGGTCTGGTATGTAAATAGGAATTCTTATAACGTCAATGTTAAGTATCCACTTACTATAGATATCCATGACTAACGTGATTTAATTTGCGTGCATTTTGTTGACATTTAAAACTCGCTTGACCTTATTAATGAGTTATTCAATAATATTGTCTGTGACGCTAATGTGCCAATATATATTTTATCTCTTATGATAATAATTTAAAGGACTCTATTTACGACCGTACTCCGTTACTGGTTTCCTGAAAATTTGTAAACAATAAAAATACTCCAAGTCAGCTTTGATGCTAGATAAAACAAACCTACAATGTCAAAAGAATTAGTGTATCTAGATTCATATTTACTAATATTTTAAACGCGGAAGTAACTGTTTGTTACGTTCGGATGGCTAAATTATACGACTACTTTTGATTCTGAGACAATTTCCCCATTTTTATGAAATAAGTATCTACTTAAAATTTTATAAAGAGATGAAAGTCAATACGTGAAGAGGCATGGAGCAGGCTTTCACTCTAGAGAGAGGTCCTTAATATAGAACCAAACCCAATACAATATTAAAAAATATAAGTTAATTAATTTTTTTTGTTTTTATCAGATTATATTGTTTTATTATTTAGGTACTAGCTGTAACCGGCATGCGTTGAATGCCACGTAAAGTAAAAGTGTTTTTTTTTATCTTTGCAGAACTCATTAAAGTTTCATCATAATTGGATGAATAGTTCAGGAGTACATAGAGGACAAACTTACATTGATTTTTATTTATTTATATTTTATTACGATAAGCGTATGTCTAATGTCTTTTTCACAAATGGGTATAACTTGACAATTGGCTGCATTATAGCGAGATATCTGATAAATTAGAATATCTACAAAATATGTACCTAATGAAATACAGCAAATAAAATATATGTTATTGTTTTGTTATTTTATGGTATGAATATTTCAATTACAAAATTTATACTATACTAATATGAATAAACTCAAAAACTAATGGACCGATTTTTAATTTTCTTTCACTAATATAAAGCTACACTATCATTGAGTAACATCGGCTATGTGTATAGTACATCTACATTGCACCCGGGTGAAGCCGGAGTGCGTTGCTAGTCCTTTTATAAAAAGTGTCCCGTTTTGCCAATTTTATCATCATTCATCCATCGAACTTATATAGAAATCGTTATTTTAAAATTGGACGTGTAGACTTTACAATCAGTCCAAAGGTCCATTGAATTGGCTAATGATGGTCCGGTTCCTGTGTCGTTCGAGACAGTCATCGATGTACCGTCATCACACATTAACCAATGAGAAGGTATGTAACCGATTACTAGGAATGACGAATGAATTAGACCGGGAAGCTTTGTTAGGTTATTCATGTTTGACTTACTATTGAAATGATAAAACAATGTAGGTTTACATAACATTTAGCATTACTAAAATGTAGAATTTAAATGGAAATAGTGATATAAGATAAATATTATATTATCTTTTAGGCAAACGAAGTTTAAGTACATGGCAAATATATTTAGTATCTGTGGTACATACAAAGGTGCGATCTATGGTGAAAAATAAAATGTATTTTTTCACATTTGAATCAATTGTATTCATGAAATACAATGAATTATCCGCTATCTTTTATATTAAATATACTTTAATCTTATGACATTTAAATATTAATCAGGGATGTAGCTACTGCCGTATCAGTCCTGGCGAGACACGCCCCCCCCCTAGCTACAGGGCCCCCCAAACCCGTGTTAGCGAAAATTTACCTTCCATTAGGGCTTCGCCGCAGTTAGAAAGAAGGGCCCCCCACCAAATTTCGATACAGGGCACATCAAGGGTAAGCTACGCTCCTGGTTATGACTGTTATGAGTAACAAATTAATTTTTGGATTTACCTTTGCGCAATTCTTTAGAAACTATTAACTTAATTACTTAAAAATTATTCATGGAATGCCACTAATAGCATTTTCAGAATTGGTTTAAATTTGAAATGATAAGAAGATAATGTATTAAGTGTTAAGAATGCAATAAGTAAATGAAATGTGCTTAAAAAGTCATTAGATTTTTTTGAATGAATGGCTCGTGATATCGATTAAACCTAATTTTATAAGGTAATTAAGTAACAATTACCATGATTCACGCAATGATTATTTTTATTCCATTAAATATCAATAATAAAATGTATTATTATTTAAAAATTGCAAACTGCATTAAGCGGACTTTATTGTTTCGCGAACCCAAACATACTAATTGAATGTACATCGAACATAGTTTCTCTGAACCAACTTTGTAAATAATATTTTTCTTAGAATCTTTTAGGTATGCCATGTTCTACTCATACAAGGTCAGTTTGATTCCGAAAAACACTATGTCGCTAAAATATCCTATTATCGTGTACGGCGGTGTCCGTAACGCGGTAATTAATAATTTGCTACACAGGTATTGTTGACTTTACAAATAATTCTTTTTATCTATCATGTCAAATGTCAAAAGACGTCGTTATTGTAATAGTCATGTATACTCTCAAAAGTAAGTGACTGCTAAATAAATTACTGTACTTTTTTAAATTTTATATATATCTATTTAAAAGAAAAGCTTTGTTCGTTACACCATTAATAACTCAACGGCTGCACGGATTTTAATAATATCTTATTTGTTGGATTCGTATATGTCCCGAATAACAGAAAAACTATTATAATAAGGGAAAATCTGAAAAAAATATGTATATGAAGAAAATTTAATTTAAAATAAATTAGGTTCGGAAATCCGCCATCTTCCGCAATTGACAGCTCACGTCACGCACGCTTATAGCTTATTTGTAATAATTGATGTCCACTGAAAATCTATGTTATAATAGAATATTTTGTATCTCTGACCGGAAGTCCCGAGTTGAAATATCGGGAAGCAGAAAAAAATATTTCTATGGGACAGGGTACAGACGTGATCATATACTTGCTTGTAAAATAAAGTGTCTCACTGTGGTATTCACTTTACACTTACCTACCTACCCATAAAACACCCTTTGGATCAAAATTAGTTTATTCGGTTGCCAGGGTTTTGCAAAAAAAGGGCAAACCATCAAACATAATATTTTAGAATGTATTTAAATATATTATAATAACAAAAATATGTAATTGTATTCAGTGCATTAGTTATTCAATTAAAGTTATTAGTACGTTTTAACAGGTAATGTTGAGTGACGGAAAAATCGGTGTCAAATATTTGTAGAATGTGTTAAGTATAGTCTACATAAAGACACATACAATGTAACCTTGAAAAGCAGTGACAATCTGTAACGTAGCTCTTAAGCAAATAAAATTATATGATACTGTATTTGCATATTTGTACAGAATTACACAAAAATACAAAAAAGACTACTGTTTTAAACTATCTTTTAAATGCTTAGTTACATCAAGTCATCGCTATTTGCAAAAAATGGTACATTTAGCGGCAGCGGCCGACGAGTGCTAGAACCGAATCCTACTCATTTCACTTGGTTTTATTGGATTAATTCGTTATATGTATATACATATATATAAATATTAAACATTTTACACCACCTAAATAATGTATAAGATACTATTTTTAATGATATGATATGCTTTAAAAAAAAATCACAGTGGATCCCTACTTATTTTTTTTGTATTTTAATTTAGCATAAAATTAAAATACAACAAAATAGGTAAGTCTTGTTATAAAATTCAATCGTCAAATAGAAATACTAGTTACTTTATGTGGTACGAGTCTTTGTATTTATAAGTATTTTTATTTGAAGATGTCTTATTCGCTTTCATAAAAGACAATATTAAATCTTCTATTGCTATATTAAAACAATATAGCAGTCTGCAGTATATTTGAAATACTTATATGCTTCTTGGTATACGACATCGGTATTTCTTATAATATTCCATGCCCTTGGACATAGAACTAACATTGCACGGAAGTATAATCCGAGTATAATATAATGCTAATAAGGTCAGGTTGGAGCTAAGCAGTCAAGAATAACGTTATTACTTTATAGATTTAATGTCACCCCAAAGCTACTTACTACAATACAAGTAAGCTATGTGCTAATCCACTACTTACTAATATATATTTTTTCGTTTTAAATTCAGTAATATAATATGTACGTATTCCTATGGAATTTGTAGAAATACTGCATTGCCGACACTACTGTCCACAAAGCCTTTCGTATACCTTTTTTGTGCAATGAAAAGTTTAAAATTAAATCCATAAATAAATGTACCTATAGCAGAATCATCGAGTTTTTATCCATTATTCGCATTTATAACGTTAGGATAAAGTTCGCTGTTCGGTCTTTTTAACGTAAACTTTTGAAAGATTACTAATTATATTCTATGTATTTATTATTTCGGGATTTATTAAATAAACATACATATGCATGTTAAGGGCTAGGAATGCGAGTTACAAGGCGAGTCACATTCCTGATGTTTTTTTTAAATGCGTCACCGAATAAGGAAAAGGAATTTGAAAATCGAATCAGGTAGCAATGTGTATGTGTGTGAGACCGTCTTAACATCGGAGATTCAATATGGGTAAATTTTTAATACATCCTCCATTACCGAACGAATAATAAAGTTAATAAATAAATCTATAGACTGAAACGATGGTTAGAATCCACGCCCCATCAAAACACAGCTCAGGGTAGTTGTACAACCCAAAGTGTCTACGATAATATTTTTTTTGGTTTCACTTGATGGTGGAAAATTAGCCCTATGTACGTAGGATTATAGTCAATTAATATCCTCCTTGTCCATCAAATAAAAAGTTGTTCCAATTTAACAACACATTCAATTTCAATTCAATTTGTTTAAGAAAAAGTATTACTTACGTTGATTGATTTATTTAAAATTTAAATAATACCTATAAAAAAGGTACCTGTATGGTAAGATAATACATGTCAGAACTGCATAAATAAAAAGACAGGATAAAAGCGCATGTCTAGACTGCAATAATTTTGTCGGAGATGGAATCTGCAGTCTGCACGTACCTCGGGATGAAATACTCGCTCCAGACTTGCTCCCGACCGTAATGAGCGAGCTATTTACAGTCCATACGCAATACTATAAAGGTTTTATAGTATTAAAAACCAGGTCTATAGAGGTAAATGTACTCGTGGTCAGGTAATGTGATCATATACTCTATAAATAGACTTGGGATAAGGGAATTCGTTTTCTTGTTGCTTAGAGTACAGAACAAGATAGACAATATACTATTTAATATTGTATAGGTATTCTTTATAACAATTTGAGTGTGTGTGAAGCAGTCATATTCATACAAATAATGAGGGTCTAGTTTATATACATGGAATGACCATGAGCAATATAGTTGTTTACTATCATGTGAGCCCTTCGCTCTTCATTTTTTAATGTTGTCTTTATTTTTCTCTTTATTATATATAAATCTCCTGTACAAATGATCTACTTAGATTGGTAAAGTGTATGTCACTAAATTTCACCTAAGCTGCTGGACCGATTTCGATGATTTTTTCTATGGGTTTAGATTCACTATTGTACTGGGAAAATGGCGGTGCGATAGAGTCTCAGGAATAGTTTTTTGTGGCCAAACAGTAGGTAATATTCATTTGAGATGTTTTTTTTTCTTTTTGTTAGAGGGGGCAAACGAGATGACCGCTCATCTGACGGTCAGTGATTCAGACGCCAATAGACATTTACTACACGAGATAGGTTGCCAATGCGTTGCTGGCTTTAAATATCATGTCAGTAATAGGTAAATATAACTTTGGTTATAAAGTTTATCGCAAAATTTGTCATTATAGTTCAATGAATTTAAAAATACAAGTCTATGACCTCGTTTTTTTGTAGACATCAAATATATACATAAATATGATAAATATATGTATTTTTAATTTTAATGCTTTATAGATTTTTTGTAATTCGTAAATGTTATACCGGTGTCAACTGAACAGTCGTTTGATCATATCGTTACCAATCAAACGTGATCATGTATAGGTTAAATGGAAAAAACATCAAGGGATATCTTCGTAAGGCTCAATATATTTATAATATCAAAAATAAACGCCCAATTTTAACATTCAATAGGTTGTATTCGATACTAAAAATGTCATTGAGTACACCCTTAAAATGGTTTTGTTTTATAGAAATCGGATGGCGAGAAGAAAAGTTATCGTCATATAAAGATAATTTCAAATTGGAATAAACGACCCCACTGAATTCCACATATTGATATACTAAGTTCGATCGCGATCGAAGTCGCGGGCATCAACTAGTTAAAAAATAAATTCCAAATAATATAATTATTATAAATTTTTCCTTAGTATATACCTAAATCAATTTCCTAGAAAAACCAATGCGTAGGTAAGTAATTACCAAGGTCAGAATGCAGATGACATAAGTACAATATTTCTGTTTCTATTTAGTATTATACCTCGTAAACTTAAAACTTCTTCCCAAAAACAGCAATAACGTAGGAATTTAAATAAAATACTGTATACCGGATTAAAACGTGATTTATTATTTATATTGTTTAAATTATTTATCCCGATGTTTCGGATGCTTTTCAGCATCCGTGGTACTAAAAAACAAGAGGACACCGTTAGTCAATATTGTCATAATATAGAAAATTACAGTAAATATCCACTCCGTAGGAATAGATGGCGTTAATATGGCAACTTTGTGACATTTCAAAAATCAGATAACTGTCATCTTTCTGTCTCCCCGCGACCACGATTGCTGAAAAGCATCCGAAACGTCGGGATAAAATTTAAACAATATAAATAATAAATCGCGTTTTAATCCGGTATACAGTATTTTATTTAAATGTGTGATACTCGCGTTAATAAAAGACAATATTAATAACGTAGGTACATAATTTCCTAAGTTACAATTTTGTGCTAACTTGAGGTTAGACAATGTGAAATTTTCAAAAAACAACAGCAGCAACAACAGCGTTCGAAAGGGATTTAATAAATCGTTTCTTGTTTAATTTGCTATATAATTATGGTCTTGGCGTATCAGTATTCAGTAATTTAGTACGTGCGCTTTCGACGTTATCATTATCCCTACTAAATGTTCAATGGTAGCAAATTAGGTATCTTTATTTATTAATAAAAGGTATCTAAAACAAGTTTATATACCTTGGATGTGAAGTATATACCTATAACCATAAAATGAATTAACAAATATTTATTATAAAAAACGGGAAGCGTAAAGATAAAATTTTTGTTTATTTTATCAATAAATTACAAGAGTTAATTTGTAATCTGTATAGTCT
This sequence comes from Anthocharis cardamines, assembly GCA_905404175.1. Taxonomy (NCBI): domain Eukaryota; kingdom Metazoa; phylum Arthropoda; class Insecta; order Lepidoptera; family Pieridae; genus Anthocharis; species Anthocharis cardamines. The sequence continues at coordinate 5,177,936 of FR989953.1, read as the reverse complement.
CTTTAGTGCCTTGCGTTTCGATGAGTCGGTGTTTCGAAACCAACTTTCTTTAATATTTTCTGTAAACATGATTTCCCAACGTTTGTACACTGGCTTTAAACATGTATGAGCAATATCGAAATTTTTATGGTGTACTTGGGCAGATGGAAAACCATGGAGTGCATGTTGTTTCGGGTATAGTCACAGGTCTATGGATTGCTGAATGCGAAGTGAACATTGCCTGTGTCTGCAGCGGAATCACCTATCCATCTACCGATATCTTACATAAAAAAAAGGTTGCGTTGTAAATTGTAATTTGAATAATAATAAGGAATATAATACTATCGCAATTTGTATCGTGATTGAACATGGGTTTATTTACATTATTGTTTTGCCTTTGTATCATCGTGTTACTTGTAACTTGTTTTAGGTAATAAATAATGTATTTATTGATATATTATAATAGTTAAAAAATAAAATAAAATCATCCGCTATATAAAGTATTGATTATGATGTACATAAAAGCGACAAAAACTCAAATGGCATTGTGTTAATGAGTAGGATACATAGATTTGATAAACTTTAGCATATTACTGAGCTTTTGTTGAAGCTAGAATGTTCATTTATAGTCCACAGATTGTTTTAAAAAATCCGTATCTTTGGTAATGTTAACTCTACTCCAATATGCCGCTGCGAAGCGCTATGGCTAGGACTGCGGTCACCTCGTTATTATTTTAGTTGTCTAGTGCCAATGTAGTACTGCGTGTGGTACTGCGACTAAATCGTTACAAAAATTCACAATATTTGATACTAGCTGATGCCAACGACTTCGTTCGCGTGGGCTTCATCTTAAGCTGAGCTTTTGAGCAAGGTTTCTTCATATGATATATTCATATGAAGAAATCCACTATTCCACGAATACATATTGAAAATGGCGAAATAATCAAACTATTTCATTTCGATAACAAACTGTTATTGACATCTGATAATTCGAAAAAGTTCGACGCGAGTAATGACATTTCCTTTTTTTTTTTACAAATTGTTACAATTATGTATTTATTTATTGAATAATGTTATTCGAGACTGAAATTAAAATACATATTATAAAAAAATAATTTGGATTTTGTAACACACTGTTGCTTTGATTTTTGTACTTCTTTCGTATATTGGTTTATATTTCCAAGTCCAATGTAAAAGAGATCGAACGACATGCCATTAATAAATCAGACGGTAAGCAAACTTTCCTTTATTTTATCGCATTTATTCTAGGAGGGTAATACTTCGTAATCACTCGCGGTACTTAAAGATACTGTAAATTGTAATTTGAATAATAATATACGACATTATGTACGCTTGGAAGAAGAACAATAATTAGGTTTTGGCTATTCAAAGATAGCAAAAAAGACAATTTGTGAGAGACATTAAAATTTATTTATATGTATTAAAATTAATATTCGCTAATTAAATGTTATAAGAAGTATAATGACCATATTAAATTTTAAGGTTTTTTTTAATAATATGCCAAACTCCATAACGCCATATCCATCTTATATTGGATAGGTGTACATCATTTTGCCTGAAAGTCACTTAATTAGTGATACAATGCTAAATTGTGTGTTCTTAGGAGACAACATAATGTGTAAACAATTTAACAATATCCGTAACTTTAAAGTGATATATAATGTTATGCTTAGTTTTATATTGTTCTGTATCTATGATTCTACATATATAGAACAAAATATTATGTCTAAATACTTTATTTTCGTCAAGCCGAAATTGATAAAGTTAACGATTGTCTATTATCAAAATAAGTAGAGGGTGAAAAAGGGTTCTGAAAAAGTTAATTTGAAAATTAGTCACATATTAACTGATACACCAGGGGAAAGCAGAAGTGAGAAGAAGAAGAGAGACAAAAAATGTAGGTACAGCCTTTGTAAACGCTTTGATGATGTATTTGGAAAATCTAATTGCATTTATCAATTAATAAGTGTTGAGTAATTTCTTTTTTTTATTAATATTTAGTGTGATTGAGTATCGCAAAGGATTTTAACATTAACTATTATATAAAAATGAACTATTATTTAAATATATAAAACGCATTCATAATATTATTTGAAAATATATGATATGAAATAAGATATTCGATAGCATTCCTTAGTATTCGGTATTTGCGCATTACCTTGTAACATGAGGTCGACATTTGTAAATTGAAGTCACATAAAGATTTTACTCACATCAATATGCTAATTACCTTTATGGTTATTTGAAAAAGTATATGTTAAAAATAGGGTACTCACTTCTCGAGACGATCGCCAAGTTTATCAGAATGGTGGTTTTCTTTGGGTTTTGTTAGATCGGAGTCGTAGAGATCACGCTTGTAGCCTCGCCAAAATGTGGGCATCATCCACACGAACCATGTCTTGGAGAATATACTTGCCCGCATGTAGTTGTTAGTCTTCTTTTCACGATTTTTCGGAGGAATTTTCATGGGGTCCTCCGGACGTTTATTTCCACTGACCATTTTTGATTTTTTTTAAAACTCCAGGTACAATAAAAATTTGTGTACAGTTTTTATGATCGCTTATATTCTTGAACGTCGAAAAAAAAATTAATTTAGTATAATATCAACATTTTTATCTAGACAGTCCAAAACCGCGATGTCGGCGCTAGGGCCGGGGTGCGCGAACGCAGAGCGCCTGACTGCTGACGACACAACCGAATCGCAACCGCCTTCCACTGAGTGCGCGCGCCGTGTGTTCTTGTTTATATGAACGGACGGCGCTTGATCGGCGCCAGCGTCTCCTGCGCCGTAACTTTTGTTCTTCACAGGCCATAGCCTCATTATCGCAGCTTTTGACTTTGTCGTAGAGCTATGTTTCTCAAACATTTTGATGCTAAAATTTAAGTAAATCGTTTTGCGCAAAAAAAATATTACAACATTAATTAATACATAGTTTACTTATACATTCAATCTTTCAAGACTAACTCAGACAGACTCTTATTAAAAAAAAACGCGACTCCCTCAGGGGTCACAACCACCCAGATTGAAAAAGATGCCTTAGACCTTTATTACTGGTATTTATGTAATTCTGAAATCATTTTTACCCTTAGATATAATGGATATAGTTAGATATGAATGAATTCTTTATTGCGCACAAAACACTATATAGAAAAATATATCTCACAAAGTTATTTATTCCTAAATCTGTAAAATAAAATATTTAGTAACATCATGATAACTTTCATTAATAATTTTAAATATGTTTTTTTATCCAATGCATATTATTATAGTCAGACTCACGTTATTTTTAATAGTGTAAGTAGGCAGTGCATAATATTTACTATACTAATCAACGTCCATGACATAAAATAACAAATAATAATACATATAGTTACCAAAAGATGTTTTACGAGTTGGTATATGCCCAATACCATGCTTTTATGTACAATTTAATTGAGAATACTTTTTACTTTTTAGTACTACTCTCTTTCATTTCTGGTTTTCGTTGTCACCTGTCGTTTTAAAATTTTGAGACGAATGGCATGGGAATGATTCGTAATAATTGATCTCTGAATTGGGACTTAGGGCCCCCAGCTATCAGTTAACCTCCTCAACGTGCGGTGAGTCCAGAGAAATCGCTTCTTGAGCTGATGATCGAAACTCTTCGTAGCTAATTGGCACCGTAATTTTTAGGGCATCACAATAACAACAATATAAGAAGAGTAGTTTAAGGTTTTTATTATATATTATTGACATTTCAACAATGTAAACCACTCCAATGGCACTGTGGCAAAAAGTTTGTTTACAGTCTCCATGATTTTCACTCTGAGTTTTAAATTCACGTCAGTTCAATTTTCGAATAATTTGTGCAGTAAAAACTTCTCACCCATATTTTGTTACTGTCCGTCAAAAAATATAAAAAAAAAAAAACTAAAAACTAAAAAGCCTGAAGTGAAATCCCACATGCTGGAAAACTCGTGCGCCGTGTTCGTTCATTAAGACAACCTTGCCTTTTCGGCTTTCATCACGTGACATCAACATGTACCTACAGCCCGCCGCGCTATAAATACAACACAGGTTTATTAGCAACATTATTTATTATATATACGACAGTCCGACTTTAGGTCGGTGAAATACTATAGTAACTATAACTATTATGGGGTGTAACCCTTGATATTTGACAGGGTACAGTGAATTGTCTACCGAGATCACAGCTTATAGATATTATATGTATAATATGTATACCTAAAGTATAGAGGTCAATGTCATGAATAGCTAATTTAAGAGTGACTCAAAAGGGAAGAAATAAGAAGTTCATCAATAGCTTAATAGTTTAAATCTTTACGCAGGTTACGAGTGTTTTGTTTAACACGTTGAACGCCCAGATAAAAATACGTCTTCGCCCCATGGACTGTATGCCCCACAGTTTAGCCCGATTGGTTCCATCGCGCCGCGGCAGACACGGTTTGACTACCAGTACGATCTGTATAAATATTAGATTATAGCCATTTTTCATATGTACGAATCCGAATCCGAATCCGGAAAAACCTGCAATGACTCTTTTTTTAATTTCTTTTGGCCCACTGAGAATACATACTGGCAGACATAATATGGTGTCTGCCATGGCGTCAACGTAGAAAGCAAACCTACAAAAGCTTGTGTATGCCCTTCTGTATATACAATATAACTCTTTTTCTGTAGCTGTAAATTTCCTAATATGTATTCGTAGTAAAAAAACCCTAGTGACCCATTTCTGTGTCTATTTCACTAATAATTTTTCTCTACAGTCCTGTAGGTAATCAGCCTTCTTTGTCCCACCGAAAGGTTTTTTTTATTATACCAATGCTGATAAAACAAAATTTATTTCCATATCAAGCTTAACATTTATAATTTACGTATAGAAATGATAATATATTATGTTCCTGAATGGTGTCTTTGTTGTCGACATCTCGGTGACTGATTAAGCGTAGGCTTTGTATTCTATCGAGGAATACTAGAATGGAGCAAAATTATTTCATCCAACATATAACTATGCATTTCATTTTTCATACTTTTACAGCATATACGATAGAAATTAAACCAATATAGCTTGTTCTGGCCTCTGTGAGAATTCATGAAATCCATGTACATATGTTATAGTAAATTCACAAAAAGGCCGAAAAAGATATAAAATTATTTTAATAGCCAAAATGAAGTAACAGGAGCCTGACAGAGTTACATATAATAAAAACTAGATGAATGCAAATCTGACAGGCGTAACGAGTGGTCCGTAAAAACATTCTATATAACATAATTTCAAATTCAAAAATTTTGGTTATTTTCTAATCTATATATATAAAAGAGATTTCCACCTATATAGTCACTCATCACGATATCTCTGGAACCATAAGGCGTAGCGACTTGAAATATGGTAGGAATATTCCTTTCGCCGAGTAGAGGTCAGCTAAGAACGGATTTACGAAATTCAACCCACAAGGGGGGTTGCGGGGGCAATTGCTAGTGAGAAATAATTGAGAAATGTCTCATTCGGCTCATCTGGTTGTGTTTCCGACGCCTATAGATATAACTACAACAACAGACAGTTTAAAGGTGCATTGCCGGCCTTTAAATAATTATATGACTCTTTTCTTAAAACTTGAGGCTTTTAGTTAAGATCCTATATGTTTTGATTTATTGGCGAGTTTGTCAATAGTAAAGCCATTTTTTTCCAACAGCTCCAAGGGTTGACAAACATTTGATATTTATTTCAACTTGACACCTCCATGTGTTCCCGAGAAAACGGGACCAGACAAATAGACAGACAACTTGATCCTATAAGACAGGGCTGTCCAAACTAGATGGGGTCGCAAAATATTGACAATTTACAAAAAATCGAATAAAAAATGTAAAATGCAAATTTTCTAAATTTTGTTAATTAAACAATACAAAAAGAAATAAGAAACAAGAAGATTTTGCGGGCCGCATAAATTCAAGCCGCGGACCGCATGTGGCCTTGATTTGGACTGCTCTGCTATAAGGCTTCCTTTTATCCCTATAGCTATATAATGCAAGCTATCATACTACAGGGTCCAGACAAGCCTCCCTGGTGTATGGTAGACATGAGGCAAACTTACCTTTACTAGTTAGTTACGGTCAACGACCCCATATAGAAAGTGTTCGGAGTAGTATGTACTGTTGTGGATGTAACACGGATAAAACCGCAGGTATTCTTTAATTAATTTCAAAAAAGGAATATAATGTCTACCGATTTCAGACCACAGTCTTTATATTAACCTATAACCTTTTTTATCCTGATGTTGATTTGTTTTTGGTAAGCAAACCTAGACTTTTGAAACAATGTTTGAGATTTCTTTACTCTTTCTAAAATGATAAATCAGTTAATATATTTGTAGTATAGTAAATTTTTCATCTTGACTCATAGGCTGTGAGTACAAAAAATGTAAAGTGATAAATAAATAAATAATATCATCCAATTAATTAGGTATATGATTCATGTCATAATATAATTAGTTGTGTCATTTATATATTTTCAGAATTTTTAATTAATCTATTAACATTTCTTATTACCATTAGGTACTTTTGAGTAAAATATCAGATGTATTATTACTAGGTTCTGTTATATTTATGGAGGCTAGGAAAACTCCTTTGTCTTCATCTTAAGGGTCTTATTATTTTTTATTCCTTTTGAAACTATTGAACAGACCTTAACAAAGTCTCCGTATCGGTCCTTTTAAAATAGATTGTCTTTTGTTCTAGTTTCTTTTACGTAGCTACCATCATTTTATTCATAAAAGTTGTGTAATTTCATTCATAAAAGTTCAAAAGACAAAATTATATTTTCCACAACAAAAAAAAAAACAAACAAATATACTCTCTAGAACAGGGACTGAAACCGATTAATTTTTATTTTCCAAAATACGTGTCTGACTGAGATACTCTGATATTAGTTTTAAAGAATAATACACAGTTAACTTAAAATAGTATTTTTTTCAGTAAATACGAATAAAAACGAAAGAATATTAACAAAAACCTTTATTATACCGGTATAACTCCCATAGTAAATTAACCGGTATTCAGTCCCTGATACAGAATCCTATGTAAAATAAGTCTGTGGTATATAAGTACATAATTACAGGTAAAAAGACGAAAAAAATTAAATTGCACGTTTCACGGCAATGTCCTGAAAAGAGCTCCGTGCTCTTCAGTGTTAGTCGTATATTTGTATAATTTAGACTCCATACCATTGACATAGTGTGTATTGTTGATCGAAGCTCCATACATATAACTAAATATTAATTAATAATAACTCAGTTATTTGTTATATTCAAACACAAAATGTTATACTGTATTGGTGAGATCTGATTACTCCTTCAAAAGAAATAAAAATTTGAATGATTATTCCCATTCGTAGTGGTCAATTTTTTTATGTTAGATATTCACAGACGAGCATGAGGTTCACTTGACGGTAGGTGATACCTCAGCCACAGAACATCAGTCAATGATACGCTGTCGCCCTACTTTTTACTTCGAGCATTCGGAAATCCATAGACTGAAACCGAAACGGGCCATATGCACTTCACGGTTTTTCTATCTACGAACGGTGATTCGCTACCCGGTTGGAATTTCGATATTCCTTCCACCCGACCGCGACGTGAGAAAGACAGTCTTACAGAAAATTAAAAATGTGTCGTCCCGGTGGGATTCGAACCCACGACCCATCGATGCTCACGGCAGGTGTTCTACCGAACGCGCAAACAAGACAGTCAAAATTTATGTGAATGGTAATTCCCATTGGTACTTACTGGATTCTGCCAGTAACAAGTGGTTAAGATTTGATTTATATAGCGCTGAATACTTCTTCTACGCATGCTGTTCCCGTTAACAGTACTAGTGGACCCCGCAGACGTTGTTCTGCCACAATTTTGGCTTCGAAATTATATAATTATTCTTAAATTTGAATATTTACCCACTATAATTGTCTAATATGTCACTGATTTGCAGTGGACATCTGTTATTCCAAAAAAGCTAAGAATGCATGAGCTGTCAAGATGGCGGAGTTCCTAACCTTATTTATTTTATAATTAATTTTCTGCATATATTTTTTTCCTGATTTTTTTCCAATATTTTAATAGCTTATGTCTTATTCCGGACATAGAGGAATCCAACAAATAAGATATCGTTAAAATCGGTACAGCCGTTCTTGAGTTATAAACGGTGTAACTAACACAACTTTCTTTTGTATATATATAGATGAGATGAATTATGCTACGTCATTTCATTGCTGTATTTTATAATATCGTAAGACTTGTACTGTAATAACATGAACAAATGTTCCGTATTACAGGTAAGTTATAGAATTTTTGCTGCATTGCATGTTTGTATTGCGTGTCATTAAATGCTGATCGTGGTCACGGCTAGACTGTGGCCGAGCGGATCACTTTATGTAAAGTACATATACATATTTTGAATTTAATATTTTCGGAAAGTAATTCTTTACTAAAACAAAAGAGCAATCATTTTTCGTTTGCATCTAATATCATTTATTTATTTTTGTATTATAATGTATTGTGCTTTTAATACGTAAACTGTTTAAATATTATATTTAGTTTCTGCGTTATGCATGTACACTGTACAGCCAAATACCAACATTCTAAAAATGATAGGTACATAATATGTTCTCTCTCCACATCTATATAATCCAACAATAGAAGTACATATATAATAACAGTCCTGCATGCATTTTTATTTATCTCATTTAGGAATTCATGCATCGAATGCATAAATTCCTAAATGTCTGCAAAAGATAGTACCGTTGCAGTGCATTGTAATACCATACAATACTTTCGATAACACAGCAAGGAGTGCAGGCTCAGAGAGGCTCAAAGACTTCCCGGAGAAACAAAAGAAACGCGATTCTAGTCCAGCCGGCCTAGCATGACCACCGCGAGAATATTTTGTCGACCGTTTTCTCGTGTTTTAATCGATATCTCTTTATTTTTTCCGGGTCTAACATGACAATTACACTAGAAACTCGACTTTTTATATTAAAAATAGATATATTTGTCGATCGAGATTTCTTTTCTATCAAAATTGTCGATGTCGAGATATAATATATCGAGATATCTTACATCTTAGTTTGTCTTCTCTCGTCCGCGAGATATCTCGTGGCGGTCATGCCGGTCAGGCGGTCCGGCTGTACTAAAGTCTGATCTTCAAAATTAATAACGAAATAAAACTGATTAATGAAATAAACGTGTGTTCATGAACCATCTTTTGTTTTGCAGTTCTTTTCTTTATAAAAAATAGTATGGAAGGAATGCCCGCCTTTTATTATATTTAATTCGATTCATATGTAAATCGTGTTTGGAATCTTAAATACACAATTGCTTAACCGCGTAAGTTGTGCAAAAAATAGCGGTAAGATATTCGACTTACACTATGATAATTGTATATAATATTCGAGTAGGTATATAACTTTATTTAACGTTTTATTACGATCGCTTTATTAATCCCTATATCGAATTCAGAGTGGGTGTGTCTAGAGGCGAGTCTAGTGACCAGTGCAGACGGACTGGAAAATAAACTAACTGAGAAATTGTTAAGCAGTTACTACGTGTTCCGCTGGTAATTGGATGTTCGAATTGAAATGTTATTGTAGTGTGCAGTGGGGTCATCATACTGAATAGTGACAATAAGTACAATGTAGCTATTGACGAGCGTGTGACGGCAGCCGTGTCTGCCGCTCGGATCGATACTTCGTCTGCAATATTGCACGGTATCCTGCCATAATATTTTCCTTTTCTATTTTATATATTTTGGCAATAGTATTTTAGATTCATGAATCCGTATGAAAACATATTGAAATATTTTAAGTCTTTGAAATATTCGATAATATTTTTTTTATGTAAGATGTTAGATAAAACATCGACATCATTGAATGATGCACTATCGATTTTAACTTCGGCCATTCAGAAACCGAAACGTGCAAAATGCAATTCATGGTTTTTCAATCTAATTTGAGTTTAAACAAGAGTAACAACTAGTGCTGTGCTGGATATCCGTATCTGCGGATATCCGAGGGAGAAGAATGATTCGTATCCGTGTTCATTACTTTTTTGGCAGATCTTTTACGGATCTTTTACCTTGTTAATTTTTAATATATATTGGTGATTAGTTAGCAATGAAAAACTATTAAATTCTATTCCGATTATCTTTTATTTCTTATAATCAAATATTTGGAATTTTAAACTAAATAAATAATGTGCGTGAACTCACATCGAAACCGATTGAGTAAGAAAATTAAGATCCGTATCCGTATCCGCGGATCTTGACACCAAATATCCGGCCCATTACTAGTAACAAAGAACATAGATTTATATAATATAATATATCTATGTTCTTTGTTAGTAACAACATACAATGATATAGCCGTCTAGCTTACTGTAATAATTTATGTGCAATCGATTTTTAAAATAATAAAAGATGTCAAGTATCTCTTGACTTCTTGAAGATATTATGTGGGTCTTATCGATAACGGTTTATCCGAAAATTCATAAGTAAGAATAGAATTATATAATATAATAAGGCGATTATCGTATTCACTTAAATGGCTACGATAAAAACTGTAAAATGAAAACATGATCAATTGTTCAACTGTTTGCAATCATTATTACACTATCGACTTTCCTTCTTCCTGTTTTATCAAGGTAATTAAATTGTTTATACGTTCTATTAATTTTATAATTTAACTATTTATAATATACTAGCGGACACCACAGACGTTTTCCTGTCAGGATGTTGGCTTCAGAAATAAAATAAATATTTCCAGATTTAAATATGCTATTTTCCTACTTCTAATCCACAATATCTAGTATGTTGCTGATCTGCAGTGGACATAAATTATTACAAATAAGCTATAAGCGTGCGTGACGTGTGCTGTCAATTGCGGAAGATGGCGGTGTTCCGGACCTAATTTATTTTAAAATTAATTTTCTGCATAATTTTTTTTCGTGAATTTTCCGATATTTGAATAGTTATTCTATTATTTGGGACATAGACGAATCCAACAAATTATAGACTATTTAAATCGATGCAACCGTTCTTGACTTATACTATTAAAAATATTTGCTGCCCCGTCGCAACTTTTTGACGGGCTCGTTGGCGCGTTCGGTAGAACACCTGCCGTGCGCATCGATGGGTCGTGGGTTCGAATCCCACCGGGAGCACATGCTTATAACTTTCTGTAAGCATGTTTTCACCACGTCTGGTAACTTCGGCCATTGATCGGGTGTGAGGAATATCTAAATTCCGACCGGGTAACGAACCACCGTTCATAGATGAAAAAACCGCCGCCACTGCACCTACCATCAAGTGAACCTCATGCTCGTCTGTCGATATCTGACATAAAAAATAAAAAAAAACTTCACTGGGCGAAATAGCTCTCAGATAACAGGACCCTCATTGACCCTCATCGATGACAGCCAGTTAACTCAATATATGCTATTCTGATGTTTCATCAAAATCCTTTCAGTAGTTTTTACGTAACAAACTTTCATTTACTATAATATAGTAGGATGTTTATGATGCTCTCTTCTTAAACTGACAAACATTATAATACATAAGTATTATTCAAAACCGTATTTGCTTTATTTTTGAGTTAGGATTGTTTAGTTGAGTTAGGAAGCAGATTCATCTAGATCTGACTTGACCTAGATGAATCTGTTTTAACTCGTCTATAATGTTTATTTGTTATTATGCATCCAGAAGTAGAATTTTAAAAAATAACTTATGAATTCGATTATGGTGTCAAACATCGAGACAAGAGTCATACATATTCATTGTCTATAACAGAACTTCCCTTGCAGTGACGGATTTACCAGCAGGCTGAGTAGGCTTGAGCCTAGGGGGAAATTGAATTGCAAATTTGGGGACCAATTTACTTTTTGCATGTCATATAAATCGAAAAGAATTTTGTAAAATCTTTTTATTATATCTTATAGAGATCTTGCCGATGACTCTTCCCTTTCATTGTACATTCACCGACATATCAAACTTCTATATCCTATAGCAAAACACTCAGTTCGCCGGCCTGAACCAGTAATCGAACCGTATATACATATATTAATTTAAGAATTGACAATTGTAGGTGGGGGGGAGGGTTACTAACCTATTCCTTTGCTGTGGCGTAACCAGGTGGAAAAGGGCTCCGGTGCAGAGAGAAAAAAAAATATCGCAATAATAGTAACAAACAAATCTTTCCTCTTTATAATATTAGTATAGATCAAGGAGCTGCCTCCTCCACTTTCCAAAGCTTCAGGGCCCTGGTGCACTGCACCACTTTGCCATATGATAGCTACGCTACTGTTCCTTGGAAATGTGTAAATCCGCCAATGTTCCCTTGATTAATTTTGTCCTCAAATGTCACGTAAATCCGATCGGTACTTGAGGTAGTTTTATTTATCTAATATACTATCGACTACGGAAAGTTTGGGATGCCTTCGTAATTAATGGCTTGTTTATGGCATTTATCAACAGTAATACTTGTAACAATATTATCTTACCAATTAGAGAAATCAATGTGACACTTGAGCTTGAGGAAATTCGATTCCGATTCTATTTTGAAAGCTGGAGTTTCGGTAATGTCTTTGTGAGAAATAACTAGATTTTAGACATTAACATGAAATATTTTTTACCGGATTAAAACGCGATGTACCTATTATTTGTAACGACGCGCGACGTTTCGAATGTAAGACAATATGACACTGTTAGACAATATTGCCATATCAAATATCAACTCCGTAGGAATAGATGGTGATAGTATGACACCAATGGTGACCACCAATTGTGTATAAAGAAGGCCGACAGCGTATCATTCACTGATGTCCTGTGACTGAGGTATCACCTAACATCAAGTGAACCTCATGCGAAACTCATAACGAAAAAAAAACGTAACATTTCTCTTGTTCTTGACTTTGGAACAAAGGATATCTTCATCCATTCACTAAAATATATCTGGTAATCTGATTTCGCGATCTACTTGTTCTTCTATATGTACCTACATTGATTTTTTCTCTCCATTCTGATTTTCACTAAGTAGTTTATTAATAGTTCATATTAATTTATAAGTATTCTGGAAATCGCTCGATTAAGAGTAATTAATTAACTAGTAAATGGTTCCCATTAAATGCAGTAATGAGGTAAATGCAAAATCTAACTACCTACTTAATTATACATAGTTAATAGAAAAATATTGATCACCTCTATGCATTGCATTAAGTAATCAAGACCCAGGGTTCGAATTCCGCGGAAACGAGAATCAATACATTCATAATATATTAACAGGAAAATATTAATTAAAATGTTTTATTTCATGAAAAGTTACTACAACATAATAATTACGATTATATTATTACTAGCTTCTGCCCGCGACTTCGTCTGCATAGAATTAGTACTACGGGTAGCTTATTTTTTAATCATCAATCTCCGCTTAATGGCGCTCCACTCAAGTCAATCTTATCGTTACAGTTTTTAAACTATTCGTCCAAATTACTTAGTGTAAAAGACAAAATTCATCTATATTAAATACTGAAAGCGATAAATGTATCAATTTTGATAAGAATGAGGTAAATAGCAACTGAAAAAATGAATCAAATTTAAATGTATTTATGGCTCATAGTATATTGGCTTCTACATAAAAGTTAGATATATGCTATCGCGGACTTTTATTAAGTACTATTTAAAACAAACAATCCCACGATACATTATATTCTTGTAAATCCAGCGGTTTAGGCAGCGCACGCCAAGATAGCTCTCAAAAGGCAGGAATTTTTCCGAGTTACTTGATACTTATTGTAATATTATGGCCAATATACAAAAACTCTTTATAAATTGTAGCTTATGTGTTATTCTAATATATAAGCTATATTACTGACTGCCTTTTATGCAAAAAAGAAGAAAAAGGATAGTTTTACTGAGATACCTTAGAGTTTAGACACTTTTATTAACTAATATGTTCTATTTTTATTTTATGACCTTGTCATTACGATTTTATGATTATTGGATGTATATCTATTATACATAATATAATAAGAGTAATTAGTAAGTGTAATACATACCTACGTGTTTATGTATTATTATGGCAACTTTGTAATATTTCAAATCAGACAGCTGTCATCTTTCAGTCTGGCCTGTGACCACGGTTGCCGAAAAGCATCCGAAACATGCAACGGGATAAATAATTTAAACAATATAAATAATAATAAATCGCGTTTTAATCCGATATAAATTACTTTATTTAGATTTATGGATGGTTCTTAAGACCTAGTAATTACAATTTTGTGATTATTGTATGTATGGTTATTAATTATTATACAAGTATTTGTGTTTTATAAACTTCGAAAATTATTTAATTTGTTTCTTGGTAGGTACTCTGTATAAGACAATACAATGTACTGTTGTTGCCTTCATACAGAATACTAGCAATTCTGTGTGTTTTTAATCGTGTCCAAATAAAACCTTTTATAGCTCAATGTACACTATAGCTATTTATAGATATACTTAAGAGCAAGAACTGAAGTGGTTCGCTTTCACAAACTAATCATCGGCCGCGGCGTTCGCAGATAAAACTGCTAAAAGTAATTTTCTTAATTCACATATAATAAATCTAATTGTTATCAAAATAACATATAGCCTATGTTAATTAGCTTTCTATTAGGGCGAGGCTTCCTTCTTTTACTCCTAAAGTGTTCACAGACTGTGTTCGCATCATCATAACTGACATACATCATTACCGGTAGTAACTCTAATCAAACACAAAACGTCATCGAAATTTCTTTTATTTTTTTATTACTTTTGACGTAAACAACATTCGATTATGCATGGAATTAATCACTTAATACTTTTAGAGGTCATTTAAAGAACTCATACAGATACATCAAATAAAACCGTGTTTAGATGAAAGAGATGTGTTTGTTTTAAATAGTATACATAGGTTTTTTTTAATTCAGAGCAGACAACTTAGTAAGTGGGTTTCTTGATGGTAAGTAATTACTACCGCCCATGAACATTCGCGGCTCGAAAGCTCGAAAGACCTTGCCATCCGATGGGTCACGGGTTCGATTCCGCCGAGATGACATGTTCATATATGATAATTTTCAACAACGAGTTATTAAATGGGTATTTAAAGTGAGGAATATCAAAATAACCGACCAAGTAATGTTCATGGATGTAAAAAGTTACAGGATCGGTTTTAGTCTATGAATTTCCAAATGCTCCAACAAAAAATTAGTTCAACAGTGTATTATTGATTATGGCTGAGATCTGTCGATATCAAACTATCTCTGTATCGAAAATATCAATGTCTATTTTTCAATTGTACGCTGTGTTGGTATGGCAGTCGTGCTAAAAATAGTATTTGCGTTGAGGCTAATGCTGGCTATACTTGGAAGGCTCGAACCGTTAGCGCTGGCCGCTGGGAACCGGCCGATGGCGCCAACGCCGTCGCCGGCTCGGGGTATGTCGACCCTTCTCTTTTACTTTTTTCACCTTAACAGGCACTTGCGTACAGATGCTCAGTGATGAATCATCTTCGTAATACTTCATTTCTAACGACCAACAAACTACTAACGTCCAGTACATTAGCTTCTTCTGGTGCGGTTAAATGGGCGCCAGGGCGGGAACGGCGCCTAACATAAAATAAAGATATTTGCCTTAGATTATTGACATATAAATAATCAAAGATATTTGCATTAAAATTCTTAAAACTTAAAACAAAAATTACTTAGCGTTATTGATATTGGTAAATAGCGCTTTCGAATCTTATCGTAAATGAAATTCATAAGAAGCATTGTTATTGTTTTATTGATCATCGTTTTTGTTATAATACAACTTATTTACCTGTATTATTTATTGAAGTTACCCTCAAACTTTTACTGAAAGTTAGCATGATAAGGTAAATACTATTTAAATAAAATTACTTTTACCGGATTAAAATGCGATTTATTATATTTTATATTATTTATATCGACATTTCGCGTGTTTTCGCGCAATCTTTATAGAAAATAAATCACGTTTTAATGTGGTAAAAATAATTTTATTTAAATGTCAAAATTAAAAAAAAAATAACACAAAGAGAGTTCCTGTGCAGTGCAGGAAATGGGCCACCAATTCAGGATTATCTGTGACTATGTCACAGCACTGATTTTCAGCGGTGCCCATTTAAGGTAAATACTAGTTTGCAGGTCACTTACCCTTGACATTGCCTCGTGTTTCTGGGCCAGACCGTGGAATGCACGACGGAGTACCGAGCTTAAGTACACATTTCACATGTTAAGACGCTGTAATCGAAAGTTTAGCGTCGCGTCGTCGCGGCCAGTGAGATCTCATATCGAACCGTTATAATACTCCACTGTACTACTCTAATTTTTTACAGGACTTTTTAGATTATCGAAATGCTTTTATTTAAACTTGATCGTAATGTGCGTACTCATTTAGGTATATTTCAACAATTAGGTACTATAGAACGAGTTCGCTATGAAGTCAATTTCGTTGTTATGCTTTGTAGCGACAGTGGGCAACACGCCCTGGCTTCACATGGATGCAAGATGTACTATACACAAAAATAGCCTATTAGAATTTTCAGTCCAGTAGTTTTTGAGTTTATTCATTACAAAAATATATTTTTTTCCTCTTTATAATATTAGTGTAAATTTTCAAATAATGTTCTAATATTAAACAAACAAACAAATCTTCCTCTCTTTATAATATTAGTATAGAAAGGCAGTTGTTTGACCATCACAATCTAATGGTAAGTGATGATGCGGTCAACGTGGTAAATCATAATTGCCTAGAAGGTGCTTATCCTATACATTTTTTTACAGAAAAGTAATAATAAGTACAAGTATGACTACATCGTTTTATAACACTGGTCAATACGGAACATTTATTTCTTTTAATCGTCTTGAAAACAAATACATTTTATGAAAAGAAGGATTCCAATGTCATAAAAACCATAGAGAACTCGTCATAGAGTAGTGTTAGAATATTCAAGATGTCATAAACTCTCAAAAAGGAATCTTGAACAATATTATTATATGGAAAAATTTAATGTATCGATATATTATTTAATATGTAAACACTAGTAAAAATTATAAACTTGTGAACTCTATATTTGGGTACAATATTCGGAGCGGGTTCAATGTTACTATTGTTGGTTATATAATAAAACATGGCCAGTCGGGATATTCAAGTATGTGTTAGTTATTCATATTATAATCGTTAAATGTAATGTACTTTTGACTTAAGAAATATCAAATTTCATATGGTTTACTTACTGTTTTAATAAAGAAGCGCTCGTTATTAAATACATAATAATATTATCAATTTGCAATGTTTTGTTTCTAATAATTGTCTTACTGTCTACTAATATTAAAAATGTGTAAGTTTGTGACGTTGTAGGTATGCTACATATATATGTAAAAACTGCTGAACGGATTTTGGTGAAACTTTACAGTATTATTAATTATACATTAGAGTAACATAGGCTACAAAATAAGTAAATCAGAAAATATCGTGTTGGGATAGGAGTGTGTAGCAGTAAGTAGAAAAGGCCAAAAAACTGATAATAGATAATCAAAGTTTGCGCGGACAGAAGCTGATTTCTAATAAAGCTACAGCTTTGTGTTATAAATAAATATATTTAATTTTGTTTTTAGTCACCCAGTGATACAGAATGTCCAGAAAGAGATAACATACATGTGAAGCCAAAAAAAGAGCTATCAATGAGCTCTTTGATTTTATGGAATATAAAGAAAGTATTCGAAATCAACTCGTCGATTGACTTAAAGGTAAAATGTTACGAAAGGTATTTTGAGAATATACAAAACTTTAAGTGTGTTATTTATATGAATATAGATTGTAAGTAGTTGTATTTGTTTATACCTTATTTTTTGTTGCTTGTGCCAGCGCGCCCCTCCACCGGACCCACTGATAATCAGTGTTGGGGCTTATACTGAGCACCAACGTATGCTGAGTGGTATTCCGTTTTTGGGAGTCCCACTTTATTTAAATTAAAGTTATTTTTTCAATTATTTATTTGTATAATAATGTTGATCAATTTTAGTATTAAGTTCTTTTTTGTAATAAATAGCTTTAAGTGGTGTTTTCCAAAAAAAAAGTTCTATCTATCTAATTTAAATACCATCAGAATGCGATAAAAACAACGAGCGAACACCTGGAACGAGAGTCGTATGATGTACAGGCTTTGAAGTCACAGAAGCCTGAGGAACAGCATCTCGCGTGTGCAATCCTTGCTTGGCAGCGCCTCGGACACAACAGAGTTGAAAGCTTATATAAGTAATGATATTATAACTCACGAAGTCCGTTTGGCTATAATGTTGTCAAGCG
The DNA here is from genome assembly GCA_905404175.1 of Anthocharis cardamines. Lineage (NCBI taxonomy): Eukaryota > Metazoa > Arthropoda > Insecta > Lepidoptera > Pieridae > Anthocharis > Anthocharis cardamines. The sequence goes on along the minus strand of FR989953.1, from coordinate 5,159,554 downwards.
TGCTCATATACATTGCTTTAGTGTGCGTAATGTTAGCGCGCGCTCCCTGATTACTCAAAAAAAATGTATATGTGCACGCCTGACAACATTCATAGTATCTTTAAATAATTTGATAGTAAAATTTTGAGTAGTCCGTTCATTAGTTTTGATTACATTGTCGAATACTGTGTAGTTGAGTGTTGTTATTTTTCCCCTCATATGGAATTTCCATATGAGGCGACAAATAAACAATACACAATAAACAAAAAGTTGTCATACAGGATTCTATGTCTCTTTCACGGAATTAATAATAATTGATTATTTACCGTTTCTTGTTGGAGTTTAAAGGTAAAATAATATATAAATTTTCTAAGTATGCATTTGATAATTTTGCTTTTTTGATAACCCTCAAACCAAACTTTTTTATTTTATGTATACTTTATATGAGTTCGTGATGTTTTCGATCTGATGACAGACATACCATAAATCCGAAGTCATACTTTTTAAATCGTATGTTCGTATTCCAGCATTTCCAGCGTACTTTATAAAGTAAAAATTAATTGTAGTCTATACTAATATTATAAAGAGAAAATATTGGCTTGTTTGTCTGTTAAGATTTAACTCAAAAACTACTCGACCGAATTTAAAAATTCACCAATAGAAAGCTACATTATCAGCGAGTAACATAGGCTATTGCACCCGTGCGAAGCCGGGGCGTATTGCTAGTATTTTATAAGGTGTTATATAAAACAAACAAATTACACAAACGGTATAAGTCACCTTTAAACGCTATTTTTAATACTCGATTTGCAGTTTCGATTGGAAGAGCTTTTTTAACACTAAACCTACCAGAGCGATCAAATGACCGCTATTGAGACTAATAAAAATTGTTAAATTCCATGTTTCTTGAACTCACTGCACGACTTTTTCTATAATATAATATAGCCATATAACATTATTTTTTCATATTAGCAGCTTTTCATAGTTCAATAAAAATGAAAACCTGGAATTTAACCATTAAAGTCTCGAAAGATGTCATTTGACCGCTCTGGTAGGTTAAGTGTTTTTCTTTTTGAAGTGCTTTAGATCATTAGAACTATTCCTGTTCAAAAGCACACAGGGCTTACGAGGTTAATATCTATTCCATTGTTAGTCGGATAATTACTCAACAACGTTGCTTTATCTCGATATGTTTATTAAATATAACGAGACAAAGAAAATCATAATTGAAGCTGAAGATCGTAGTGGAACGAGGCAAGCTATTGTTGATCCGACCACGATACTCAACTTTGAATAACCGACTAGAATATAATTTATGTTTTGCTATTGATTTAAAACTATTCACAGATTTGATTGTGTGACGTCAGATTCATCCGCATTGATTCTTTGATTTATTGTTAAAAAGGTCAATGAACCTCAATGACACAATTGAATAATGATATGTAAGAAATTACACAATGAAAAAAGGTGTACATTTTTGTAACGGGTTTTGCGCCTGTTACGATTGTGAACGCAATCAGCAAGCTTAAGACTTAAAGGAAAATAAATTACTTTAGAGCAAGTTTTATAACCCAAGGCAGCAAGAGTTTATTCCTTTTTAAGCCTACATCGTCCGCCACGTTAATGACCTGCACTTGTCAACTTTTTGTCTTTGTAATTCCTGCGCAGATTACTATTTTTACTTGCCCATCAACGGTTATAAAAATAGTTACCTCCATGACTTAGAAATAGATTATGTAACAGATTTTAAATTATTTTAAACTCGTTAAAATGATAAGAACGGGTCGTAAAAATTTCTGAAATATGATACATGGAAAGTTACAGTACTTTACAATCAATGAGTCCTTATTAGTCATTACGAATGATATTTGAAAATTGATGCGGGCACTAGGTCTAGATCGTTTCATTGACTTAGATAGCGTCTATTATTTGCTTAGGTATTTTTTTTATTCTACAGTAAGTGAGCGCATTTTCTTATAACTATGTCATGGTGACAACAAGGTGTTGTTAATTGTGCTGAAATGTTTTCAGATTCATAGAACTAAATCGATATGAAGCATCATCTAGTAAGAAGAACCTAGCGAATTTGAAAGGTGTTTCCTTTAAGGCAAATAATTACGAGCGTCAAGGGTTCGCAGAGTGTAGTAAAGGTGTTTCGGGCACTTCCTCTTTAATAGGTCCAGTAGTGAGATTACCAGTGGAAACGAAAATCGTTATGCATATAGAAAACACTTGCGCACGTCACCAACCAAAAAAACCACAAAAGAACCAAGCCGATATTATGAACAAAATCGATGTAGGTTTATATATTTTTTTATTTCATTACTGTTATACTTTTGTCGTAGTACTTGTATTAAGAAATCATCAAATCAAATTGTTCACTCTTTGTACTACATACTACGTTTAATGTAATATTAGAAGTTAACATAAGCCTGAACAGAGTTTTGTCATTGTTTATAGTCTACTTATTTAGCCTACAAATAATAGTTACAATCATCTACATCCCAAATTAAAACCTCTATGGAAGTTGCTTGTTTCTAAATGATGAGTATTTTACTGGTTTGTGTACTGAATTAATATCCATTCACAATTTTTACGTGAAATTAGTTGTGATAAACGTATATAAATAATGGGTGTTAATTGGCCTATTGATAAATCACTCGTTAGCCTTAGATTTTGACTTTTAAAATGTTCAGAGGTAGGGAGCTAACAAAGAAGATTATTCAGAATCCTATATCTTGTATGCCAGGTAAAAGAATGTTTAAAAGAAGAGAAGTTAGGGAGAACAGATTGAAAAAAGATTAACGTTTTCAGGCATGCTGTATGGACTCTGCTTGCATAAAGAGGCTTACAGAGTTGGATTCAGCAACGGGAGAGTTAAGAAAACGTGCAGCGAGGCTAGCTCGGCGCGAGGCGGAGAGAGTGGAACTGTTAGAGCGAGCTGAAGCGGCTTGGAAAGATTTAGAAGTTGGTTACCAAAGAAGATTGGCACTAGCCGAAGAGAAAGAAGAAGATATTACCAAACAGGTACGACATATATCGGTTTGATAATAAAAAATCATTATAATTTATTTATCTACATTTTTCACATTATAATTCTCATCTACATTAGGAACATCTAGCAGGCAGGTATTTATCCCCTTTTCGTGAGATTGTTGAAGTTTTTGAAAATATTGTTTAAATATAACTTCAAATGTCTGAATTAATGTCTGCAGTGTACGGTGAATGAGGAACAGTATTCCATAGAAGCTCTATGATCTTTTTATAGTGGATAACGATTGATAGTTGTGTGCAGTCGAGTTTTCTTGCTAGCTCATGCGTACCTGCTTCTGGATTTGTTTTGATGTAATGGAGTAATTTATCTTAATCGATGCTCTTAAGGTTAGTCGGGAACGCTTCCTGTTTTCAAGACTTGTGTGTTCGGATCGAAATCGTTTAAAACAGCGTTGCAATAAGATACGACGTCCTTATCGAATCTACTCATGATGTTTTCTTCTGTCGTGTTAATAATAATAGATTTTCAAGCAAAATTAGGCCAGTTTAATTGATACATTTTTGTGTCAGCCCTGCTCGATGTGCCGGTGCATTGTCATGGTTCTAGAAACAAGTATTGAGGTGCGAATTCGGATGATTTTTTAGCTCTGTTAATAAGTTAAATAATGCGTCGTTTTCCATAAAATGCTATATTCATTTTCTTTTTTTACTGACCCAGACTGACATTCCTCATCGTTAAATACCTTATTTACCTTACCTTATTCTTCGATTTAGATCTCACACCAAAATGATATATCCAGGATTCATAATTCACACTATACAACATTTTCAGCATTTAAATTGTGAGGCACCCAGAGTATACAAACTTTTCTTAATCGAAGATGGTCGTGTAAAATGCAGAGAACTGCATGTGCACCAATTTTGAGATCTTCCTATTTGTCTATAAGTTATTCGGCAGTCTATTTTCAGTAGGTTTTGAACTGCTGCGATATTTTCTGAAGAAACTACTTCAAATGTAATATTGTCTTTTTGGGCTGTCTCCCCGCGACCACGGTTGCTGAAAAGCATCCGAAACGTCAGGATAAATAATTTAAACAATATAAATAATAAATCGCGTTTTAATCCGGTATATAGTATTTTATCTACTTTAAATGGCCGTCCAGGACGAGGATCATCAGAGAAAGCAAAGTTTCTTCTTTCGAATTGTTTGTATCATCTATAAATACTGCTAGCTCGGTGCTATCTCACAGTTAATACAGATTTCAATTCACGAACGCAATCATCGGGACTTAAGCCGCGCTTGAAGTTATAGAAAATCTATCTATATAAAACAAAGTAGTTACACCATTTATAACTCAAGAATAGCTATACCGATTTTAGTGATATATTACTTGTTGAATTCTTCTTTGTCCCGAATAATTATTAAAATATCGGAAAAAATCCGGAAAGAAAATTATGCAGAATATTTTAAAATTAATTAGATTCGGAACTCCGCTATCATCCGCAATTGAAAGCTCTCGTCACGGACGCTTATAGCTTATTTGTAATAACTGATGTAAACTGCAAATCTATATATATAAGTGGGAAAATAACATATTATTCAAATTTAGAAAATTTTATTTTATTTTTGAAGCCAAGATTCTGGCAGGAAAATGTCTGTCGGGTCCGCTAGTAATTACGTGTCAACTCCGCCAACAATACTAATATAATAAAATAACTGAGGGTAGATATTTTGTTTTTGTCAATTGTGATATGCTGTTAGATAGTAGTGCTCTAATATATTAGATTATTATAATTTATATGTAAAGAGTATCCCAGCAAAAATCATTTTCATGTAAAGTAACGCCAAGACGAGTAGGTACATATTGCTTGCACTGTAAAAAACATATCAGATCTTATGGAGAGCCAAGCTCTTTAAGTTTTCTACAAACCCTACACCTTAGTCAAAATGTGTGTCTTGGCCATTTCGTCATATATCGAAAGGAATGTCTACGTTACTTTTTCTTGGATTTTCTGGCACTGTCCAGCCCGAAATTATAAGGGTACAAAAATACGATGAACCACCACGCTTCCGTTGTCTCTTATTGGCGTGCCCACTGCCGTGCCCCCAGATTGAAAGCATGAACCTCAAAACTTTCATAAGTTTTTAATTTATTGCGAAATAATTTTTTATTAACCTAATATTTTCAGTATTTCTGTTATCTACACTATATTTAAAAGTAGCAAACAGTAATTGTTGACAAAGACTAAATTTAAACCTTGCCAAAATCTTTTAATTTATATGTCCACAATATAAATGTGCTTATAAGACATTATGACAATAAAACTATTTGCATGTTTAATGCTAGGCTGTCTTGTTTATCACAACGTATATGATTCAATGTTAATTATTTGTTCTATATGATATTTTTACGTCATTTTTTAAAAATAATACAGATAAAAAAACTCATCGAAGATCGCAACGCGTACAAAAATGCAACGAATGTTTTGGTGCAGAAGTTAAAGGAAAGAGGAGTCATGGCTGAAAAAGAACGAGAACGTTTAACGCAAGTAGAAAAGGAAGTCTGCAATCGAGCTTGCGAGCGTCTTCGGCTTAGTGAGCAAGCAGCGCAGGGGGATGCCGTTGTTGCGGAGCAGCAATGTCGTTCTACTCAGCTCGATAGAGATCTACTTGTAATTACATTTGTATTAATTTAAAAAAGGAGATACTTTTTAAATATTAGCACATGACTTAGGAAGGGTCACTCGCCAATGTCTAGGCAAACGGCCAATTCTAGACCAATAACGTAAAGGACACACGATGTCTTGCCTATTGCAAATACATTGCATGGTCTGAATAATACGTAACATTCTTGATCTGTTATACAAGTTTTGTTTCAAAACTTTTCTTGGTTTATGCAGCACATGAAATCCGCACTAGTAGTAAGTAAAAATAAGTGTGGAATAAATGTATAAGTGTAATGCACACAAATCGGAAAGGGAATTTGGCTGTGGCAAATGGTCGAAATTGTATTGACATTTACTCAGTGGCGTAGCTAGGTGTACAATGGCCCCAGAACGAGAGAAAAAAATCGCAATCTCCAATCCGGCTAAATTTCTTCTGCAACTGCAAAAAGTTAATTATTTGCATATTATTACTCATCAAAGTCGCTCGGCGCTTCCATTTTTATAAATGCTCATTTCAAATCTTTTTCTCGAATTTCTAGCTTCCAGAGCTGTCCCCCCCCTCTTTCCAAAGTTCAGGGGGCCCCTCAGCTTCGGGGCCCGGGTGCACTGCACCACTTTGCCCTATGATAACTACGCCACTGCATTTACTACTAATCATATTTTTTTGTGGTTGGAAAGGCAATTAAGCAGATGAGTCTCTAGCAGTAACGTATGTGTTTTGTTACCTTTCGAATTGATAAAATTGACTATTAGTAGATATTTTAAATATTACAAAAGCGCATAAACTGCAATGTATCGAAAAGAAAATTCTTTTTACTTATTAAGGCGAGATATATTCGTTATTACACATTTCAAATGCTAGTTTATTAACTGTCGTTAACAATCTGTAAAGAGCTGTTTAAGCGTTTACTTAAAAAAATAGATTAACACTTTGTAAATCATATACAGTATAAGGAAGAACAGGCACGACGAAAAGTGTTGTCACTTGAGAATGAGGTGGATTCTATACGTGGCCTCACACTGGAAGCGGAACGGGCAATGCGTTCTGAACTCTCTGCCTTGAAAGAACAGATGACTATAGTCTCCAAGCAGCTGTTAGGTGAAGAAGCGACTAACAACAATATTAAAACTGAAGTAAGTAATCTATTTATCCAGTATCTGTTATCGACAAATATACTACAATGTTCTTTTCTCCGCTTCAAATTTTAGGCACGAACATTATTTTTCCATATCAAACAAATTTGTTGACTTTTAAATGTATAAACACACTATCATGTTAAATATCAATAATTTATACGGCCTTTTCATTTTTCACAACAGCTAAACTATTTTGGTAAGAGCTCAAGCAAGTTCACTTGTTTTCAATCTGACACTTTTGTTTTAAATCACATTAATTTTAATGAACTACGCTAGAAAAAAGGAATTAACAGGTAATTAAAATAATTATTACCGTGATTTTATATCCTCCAAACAGAAAAATATTGAAGGAGAAGAACAAGCATAATAAACAAAAGTAAATATAAAGAGTTGTGTAATGGAGAGGTTCTAATTTACGTATAAATGTTAGTTGGGTCAAATAACCACTGCCATTGTCTTTAATAATAGAAGTTAACAACTGTTTAGTTTTTTTATGAAAGTAAATGAAGCGAAAATGGTATGAATGGATCGGAGCATATAATATGTAGAATTCCGTTATCTCTGCCTACCCCAATGGGAATTGGGAAAGAGGCGTGATGTATATCTATATACTACGTATGTAGTAGAAGTTAATATACTCAGTGAAGAAGTGAGGGCATGTTTTGTCTTGTTTTTGACTATTCACTAGTATTACAAAACACTACCTTCCTATTTATATTCGCGGCTCTATAATATAGGTCACTCTTATCGTACTTAGCAGGAATTACTTGTTATTTAGAATTTAAAAAGAATTTCAAACTCTATATCACTTTATTGCGGGTATTTTATTTTGTTTGCAGATATCGCAACTATATTATATTATTGATTAAGAGATATTTATTTAAGGCTACATCTCGATATACTTTTATTTTCATAAAGATAGTCTACTGTTTAAATTAAGATAAAAAATAGAGATTATTCTTCCCATTTATATTTTATTGTTATTTGAGTTTTGATCGGATAATTTTTTTCGGCAATTTAGTTTCTCCATAAAATTTATATCTCATTTTAATAAGATGGAGATAGTCAGATTTCTTTTGAACTAATCGTTAGTTACCTTTGCACCTGGTTTATTACTGATGAGATAAAAATAATTGAGATTCTTCACATACCATTTCGATGAGATGTAAATTATTATTATTTCATTCACGCTGTCGTTGGACAAAACTCGTTTCCAAAGACCAAGTACGCAGTAAGTATTTGAATGACAATTACTTTTTATTCACCATGGGAGCACAGAGCCATCCGTACTATAGAGTATAGAGTATAGACTTCACTTGTTTATTTTTAGCATAACGCTTATCAATTGAGTCACTTTATGGTTTCTAATTATATAAAGGCAGTAAATAATCAGTATATTCTCCATATATAAAAAGTTATTGTGATTGTAAGGAGTCTTGCTGTCGGAATTGATACTAGGGTTTACACTTAAAAGAATAACTTAACAACAAACTCTGTTAAGTAGAATAAACCTAATACATTCACCGCTAACCTCAAAAGGCAAGTCGTTGGTGTGCGGACTGACTGATGATAAAAATCTCTCGAAAAACTAAATTGAAAATATACTTAGTAACTACACATTTCCGAGTATCTGTAGAACCTCAGTGGACTTCAAAAATACCCTTAAACTCCGATTGTTATTATATTTTTTATTAATAAATACTTATAATTATTACAATAGCTTGAAGAGATGAGGCAAGAGAAAATGAATATAATAGAAGATCTAGATGGCTGTAAGGAGTTGTGCGACGGTAGTTTCCAAAAGAAAATAGATGAATTGAAGAGTAAAAGGGACCAATTAAATGAGCTAAAGAATAGAGTCATAGAATGCCAGTGCAAGTTGCCTATGGACGTTGCTGTGGAAGTGAAACGAACTGCTTCACTCGCAGCCCTGTGTCACTGCGCACCTGAAGATAAAGTCTTGGTAAGGGAAATATACTAGGTAACTATAGATAATCCTAATGATATTATAAATGCAAAAGTCTTTGAGTTTGAATAGAACATAGGACCGGAGTAAATATATTTTTAATGTTAGAGCAAGTGATCCACTTGATGGTAGGTCACTCTCAATCAGTTACAGGAAAGTAAAGCCATTGATAGCATGTTGGCCAATTGTTTACTTTGAGCATTCGAACATCCAGAGACAGTAAATGAAATACGAAATATGCACATGACGGTTTTTCCTTCTATGACCGATGCAGATGGTTCGATACCCGAATTTCGATTGGATATTCCTCCTACCCATTTAGTGACCAGACGTAGGGAAAACATGTTTACAGAAAATTATAAATATGTTATTCCGGGATTCGAACCCGCTACTCATCGGAACGTAAGGCTACTCAACTCGCCACTTCACCCATCAAAAGTACATAAAGGCGGATAGAGTCGTGTCGTAATAGTTGTATTGGCAGTAGTTATTCCCTAAAGGACTTCAGTAATTTTAAGGGACTTTCCACTTAGAGAGCGAAGTCGTTCCGGAAAAGATCAATCAGGTAGTTGTAAGTGACAATTTAATTTGATTAAAAATAATCTGATTGGTTTATTCCTGTTACTCCTTGCAGTTCGCGATAGTGAAAATGCACTCTTAATTCTGAGGTTTCATATTCATAAACATTCTTATATTTTTTAACCCAGCTTTAATCAAAGTATAAAGTATGCGTACCGTTATAATTTTATATCATACAATTTAATATTTATCATCAAAGAGAGTGGGGATTTCTTCTCAGCCCATACAGTCGTCGTTAATTACGTAGAGTACCAAATACTTATTATACTGTAATTTGTTTGATTTTTTTGTAAACTTTATAAAACCTACTAAATATCCGCATACTTGATTCTTACCAGTCTTAACCATAATTTACAGGATTCGTGCTCATGTGTATCGCTTAGAAGCCAGTTGCTATCAAATCTACTGTCTGACTTATTTAGCGGTCTGCAATCTGAACTAGGAGGCACTGGGTCTCAAATGCCGTGTCAGTTGCTCAAATGTTTGGAGGATAGACATAATTGGGATCGATCAAGTCTCGTCAAGTCAAACCTGCGAAATTTCTTCGCGCAATTACTCGTTGGAGAGCTTGATATAGCGATTGCTACATCAATTGAGAAGTATCATGCTAAGGTTAGGATAGGTGTTTGATTTGATTTATAGTGTAATGTATATTTTGCAACTAAAAATAAATAACTTTTGAATTTGAATAACTAGAGTACTTTTTGTGTGAGGTAGCGCCAAACAAGATCGAAGCTCACTTGATTATCTAGGAGATATCTCAGCCGCATCTACTATTATCTTTATAATGTATATTTTACTCTTTAATACTTACAAAGTTAAGTTTGAAATTTCGAAAATAAAGTATTGTATATATCTAAATCCTCTAGTGAAGTATGGGACATTTCTCTGACTGTTTCACTAATAATTTTGATTGATTTTCTGTGCCGGGCCCGAACAAAACGATTTAAAAAAAATATTCTTCCCTGTAATTAAATTCGGTACCTCTGGTGCTATATTTAATTGTACCTGGATGGACGGGTGGAATATACGAATAAAAATAAAAAAGTTAATTCCCGTGTCCCCTATTGTGGCATGGGGCAGATCCATTTCTGTATTTGTTTCACTGATCATTTTTCTTTACTGGCAAGTAGATAATCAGCCTTCTGTACCCTGCCTGACCGAAACATTTTTTTTCTCTTGTTTCCCCGGTATTCGAACCCAGAATCTCTGGTGCTAAACGCGTTGCACTTACCACTGAGCTACGGAGGCGGTCCGACGAATGTAACAAATATAAATACCATAAACAGTGGATTGGAGCAAGTTGCGCTGATCAATTGAGATCGATAACTGGTCCATGCGAAGAAGATAACGAAGGTTGGCAAGAGCGCGCTATAGAGCGGCGAGCGCAGACGCTGGCGGCAGAATTAGCTGAGAAGCTGTTCAAGGAACGAGCGGATATGATCACACAAAAGGCTAAAGACATCATGTCTGCTGGGCCGCCGCCGTGTGAATGCAAACCTCAGCAGAGTAAGGAATCCTTGTACATAATATATTGGCGTCTTGCTTTCGCGACAAATCATTTTTTAACTGGCAATCAGAGAATATAATAAGATAATATTTCCATCAAAGCAAAAAAATTCCAATGCCTTGTAAACTACCATTTACATATTATTTGCGTTTAACAGCATTTTCAGTGTATAGGTGTTTATACTTATATATTCTTCCAGATGCAGCAGTATATCCTTGCTTAATAAAAACACCAAATATCTCTAATACTGTGCGAAAAAGTCATGATGGGCCTTCATCTTATCTAAAACGCACTATACAAGATGTTACCAATATTAAATCTCAAATAGAAGATCTTAAGAAGGTACAAATTCAATCATTATCCAATAAATTATCACAATCAATTATCAAAATAATTCATTTAAAATAAACAATTTTTAAAACAAGCTCTTTTTTATTCTTGCAATATGCTTTATAATCATCGGGTTCAACGTATTTTCTTTATCGGAATAGATTGTAAGATTGTAATTAAAATGTAATATAAATAACTTTTTATTTCACAGGAATCAATTAAAAAAGAAGATTTGAGACAAATGGAGGACAAACTCGCAAAGATAATTCAACGTGTTTCGGTTAGAAAATATTTGCCAAAGCAAATAATAAATAAATATTTATTTTGAGTAATAAATACACGATTATTTTAAATAAAATCGTTGAACGGGCTTCTTAGATTGATGCCCTTTTTATTAAATTATATTTTAATTCCAGAAACAAGACAGTAAAAAAGCTACCATAAAAATTGATAAAGACGACCAAAAAGATAGTGATGATAACCGGATTAAAAATAGTTATAACAATAAACATATAGACGTACTGCCTTCAAAAAAGAGTAAGAAACTACAAATTTACAATCAAAGTGGTCGTATTGAAAAAGTTACTAATAAGTTAACTATCAAGAAAAAAGAACCGTCCCTAGCAGTGAATTTATGTTTATGTGCTGATCAAAACAAAGAAGTGTCAAAGAATAAAAATACTTTTAATTCCTTGCCGAAATCATCTTGGAAACCAAAATTATTTACTGATTTAACCGGTCAAATATCCAATGTGAAGTTGTCAAAGCCAATTGTACCATTACCATCACCTCACAATACAAATACCGAAAAGAAATATCGACATAAACCCTGTCCGAGTAAATGTATTTGTTTTCATAAAATGCCATCCAATACATCTATAGACAGGTTATTAGAAGCTTTAAAAAATTGGAAATCCAATTTAGATGAATATCCTGTTTCTAGTAAAGTAGACGAAGAGGGTGCTAATAAATTACTAGGATGTGCACTCGAAAAAAATTTAGAGCAACTTAACGATGACAAAAATTCTATGAATAAACAAACATTAGACATTATACAAAAGTCGTCAATGTATAATAACAACTTTGTGAAAGATGTGATGGATCAAAAACCGAATGAGTGTAACTTGCCCTTTACAACTATTTCAGAATATATGGCTGCCGTCAATTTAGACAAGAGTAATGAAAACTTTTGTAAATGTTTTACACGCATAGATAACGAAAATGATTCTAAAATAAAACAAAGTGGTGTTAATAATTCAACTTCAAAGTTTAAATGTATAAATACTAATTTATGTTCATGTAAAGGAGTAAATGATAAACAAATGCCTTATGAAAAAGAATCAAAAATATTTTCAGTGAAAGTTATTAGTAACGAAAATGTGAAATGTAATAACAAAAACCAGAATGAAGTAAAGAATGACTCTTTTATTGATAAAATTGTTAAAGATTCACAATTATTTTCAACCGGTTGTGACTATGATATAAAATTTTTGGGCGCCACTTTAACGAATTTAAAAAATAATAAGGAACAATTAAAAAGATTTAATACAAATTTAACTGCAGAAAACAAGGAATCCGATGATATACCGAATAAACTAAGTAACAGCGACTCTATTATAGAAACTAATTTAAAGTTACATGCAAAGGACAACGAAATCGATAAAGAAAACATTATCTTAGAACCTACAAAAGAATCTTGTATTTGCTGCAAAAATAATGAAGAACCGAAAGATTTAGAGTTTAATGCTTTTCATTTATTGGAAGATTACTTAAGAGAAAAGATAGATCGATTCAAAAATGTATCTTGTAAGTCCTTTTGTATTCAACCAAAAGATGAAGAGATTCTGTATTCTACTATTTTAAAGAAAGTTAAGGAACTAATAGCAATAAACACAGACAAGATTTCGTGTAAATGCTTACAAGAAACTAAAACTGATGGTGGCTGGTCACGAGTCTATGGTCTATTGCAAGAATATCTCAGAATGAAAATGCAACGTGTCCGATGTTCATGCTTTAACAGTGAGGAAACGAAAACCGAGGATTTGATTTTGCCGAATGTTTTAGAAGAAGTGACTACTTTAATTGATAATGATTTTCAAAAGCTCAAAGATTTATGCGTGTGTAATACAAAGTTTAAGAGAAATGAAAGCTCTGTAGAAGTAAACAAAGTAAAAACTAATGTCCATTTTTCAGACAGACAATTTATTCAATTAGAAGGGATTGATAACTCAGTGCAATGTACTTCAGCGAACGTCGAAGTGGTAAATAAATCATGTAGTGCTATAGATAATATTCCTGATAATGTGGAAATGATAGAAAAAGTAACGTCATGTAAACTGAATACACTATATATAACTGATTGTGATTGCCGATATACATTTACCGAACCGTGTTTTTTAGGCGGAGATATTGGTGTAAATCAAAACACAGAAACAAATCATGAGAGCATATCAAATATTGGCACAGAAACGAAAACATCAACAACTTCGAAAGGCTTCGACAGCAATTCTGAACAAAAGCTTCCTTATATTGGTTATACTTTAAATTGTACCTGTGATCATCATATAGGGTGTGTATGCACCAAATCACTTATAGAAACAAATGATGATAAGATGAATTTTATTTGGAATTCGTTTACTAACAAGGTTTATCCTAAAAAACTATCTTATATAATGCATGCCGTGCCTCCAAAAGTAAAATCAGAACATAATCATTTCGCTGATAACTATTTTAATTTATATATTAGTAATACATCAACACGAGATCAAAATAAAGAAGAAATATATTTTGATTTACACGAAGAAGAGCCACTTTTTGCAGGTAATATTGATTATTGCCAAACACAAACTAGTTTGAACGAGAATGGGATTGTTCTCAAAAACTCTGCAGAAGTACTTAATACAATCAGCAATAACACAAATACAGATGAATTACCAATTCATAAACAATACAATGATACAGGTTCTACTAGCCATTCAAGTTTTGTTACAGTCCCTAACGCTTATGATGAACAAGATATAGTAACAAATAAAAATACTCTCTTCAATTCCTTGTACTTGCCAGCTGTTGATGATTGCGTAGGATCTATTAAGAGTGACGTATTTGAAAATAGTGACACAACAATATCGAAGTCGCTGTCGCAGACTTGTGATTGCAATATGGTTCCAATATGCCATGTAAAAATGCTTGTCGAAAATATTGAACATAATTTGAAATACACAAAATGTACCTGTGATTCAATGAGTTCACAAGTTTGTCCGATTCATTCGAAAAAAAATGTCGTTGAAATAAAAAAGTAATATCTGTTACTTTCGCTATTCTAGTGAGATGTTCCATGTTTTATACTCGTATTTTGCTAATTATTTTTAATATTTTAAAAATTAAATGTGATTATTTTATTTAATGCTTTTTTATTTTTAAACATCATGGATGTTTCCATTATTTGTGAAGTCTAACTGTACCTGTTTATGATGTTATTAAAACAGTAGCCGAATAAGTAAAATAATTTATGAATTGTTACGTAAAAGTAATGTTTGATCTCATCATTTCATGTCTAATTCACATTTCAGGCCCATTTATAAGATGCAAGTTTCTTTCCTGTTGCATACAATTAAATTTGTAGCGACATCTATGATCCGCTACAAGAATCAATACGAAGACGTCTAATCCTGAATCGCGCTATACAAATATTTCTGAGCGTTGAGTATACAACATCTCGACATCAACCACTGGGGCCTTAGGGCCGGCCAGTCAGTGGCCATCATACATAGTAGTTAGTTATAATAAAGTACTAAAACATATTGTAGTATAGTGTTAACAGGGACATAGCTTACCCTTCATGGGCCTTGTATCAAAATTTAGGAAGGAAGCCCTTCTTCCTTACTGCGGATAACCCCTAATGGAAGGTCACTTACACGGGTTTGGGGGCCCTAAAACTAGGTGGTATTTGATACGGCTGTATGGCAGTAGCTAGGCCCGTGAGTGTTAACCACTTGAGATATTATATTGGCATATTATACATACACAACCATTTTATAATATGTAGTTATTGAGATAGCATCCTTCTCGACTTATCTCTATACAATATAAAGTTATAATTATGTGTATAAATGATTCAATTCAATTGCAGAATCATTTAATTCTTTATAGAATGTAGGCACGTAAGACATATCGATGACGCGTTATAGACCTATTTTGTTAAATATTTACTTTGTGGTATTGTATTTATAGGAGGTTATTTACCAGGCATTTTCCTCCCACCACCCGCCTAATGCTCTACGTTGTCAGTTGTAGGGAAAACGTATGTTTGTACAAAATTATAAACATGTCAAAGCCACAATCCGTCGAAATACAAGGCAGGTGAACCATATATCTAGCCCGTCAAGTCTCTTTGACTATTTCGTACTTTGATTAGCACAAACTTCTGTAGTGTCGCTCAAAGAGAGATCCAATCTAAATTTTGCAACCAGTACCGTTTATATGAATTCAGCTTTTGCCCGTGACAAGCTATAAGCTATCTTGTTCAAATTCTAAACTAATAGTCGTTATATTGTAAAAATATTTATTTAACTTTCTTCTTAGATATATTAATGTCACACCTAAATGATAAATGTGTATATAAATTAACAAATATCTTATTACTATGACATATAATTGAGTCACAATAAGTTAAGTTTATTTACAAAGTCAAATTATATAATAATGCCAAATAAAAAAACAATGAATGAATGATAATGTAATCTGTAACTAACATTGCGTTACTTTGAAATATACAATTTTTAGATTGATGATCAACAATATATGTTTGACGAGCGGCGGTACAAGGACGGAAGACGATATAATTTTTAAAGAACTGCAAAACTAATAATTAGTTAATTACAATCAGAACCTTGGCAACATTAAACGGCGTACCAACCATTGATATTACAGAAATCGCATGCGCACTATTTGTTTTAAGCTACACCTTTGTTTATCTCTTATATACATACCTATTATTATGTATTGTTGTAGTGTTACCATATCTGTGTTTGACGTTCTACCGTAGTAAATCTTGATTAAATCTCCTTTGTCTTAACATGTCTATTCCTTTAAGATACTAATTATTGAACAGTATAAAATATTATTAACAACTTATTTATATCATTTACATTCTCATGACAACGTAAGTGTTATCTTTTTTTATTGTGCCAAATTGATTAGTAATTTATATATGTAGGTACTTGATATCGTTTACTTATGGATAAATTACATTATCTAGTATTGCTTGAGTTATATTAGAGTAAACACGCAATTGGTTAAGAAATAATAATATACTTTTTAATGCGTGTTAACTGCATAGTTATTCAAAATGGATTCTAAAATTAAAAACAATCATGAACCTAAAAGAAGTAATCCTAATGTGATATCAAGACTTTTTATTTGTTGGATGTGTCCAATATTTTTTAAAGGAAATAGAAGAGATATAGAAGAAAGTGATCTTATTATTCCAAATAAACATTACGACTCTGATCAACTTGGTGCTAAATTAGAAAGGTAAAAGAAGTTATTTCAATTAATATTTCTAGATATTCCTAATAATACAATTATAAATGCAAAATTGACTCTGTATGTCTGTTTCTTCACGCTTAAACAGCTGAACTAATTTAGCTGAAATATAGAGAGATAGTTTGAGTCATAGAATAGTTTTTATCACGGAAATAATTCCTTTAAGGTATGAAAAGGGGGGGTGAAATCAATTATTTCTTAAGTTAAGAAAACTAAAATAAAACTCATGATAATTTAACTTTTCGTAAGGAATAAACTATTTTTGTGCATTTTTGACCAATCCGATTAATTAGAAGATAATTAAAACATTTTTGAAGACTTTTGTATACCGTATCTACAGTCTATCTACTGACCACTCAGAGATTATTAAGTAGTAGATACATATTATCTAGCCGCGATTAAAATTTTTAATGGTAACGAGACTGAAGAAAAAGAAGCTAAAATATTTTAATTAATGGATAATTTATACGTTTAAACTTTCAAGGCATTTCTTTTTAATGCGATCCAGGGTAAAAAATGATGGCTTAGGATATGCATTCCTATAAAAGATCAGTTTCTCCTTTTATGTACTGTATATATATAGCCTTACAGATTATGATGCCTCCCGCGTAAATTGTGGTTATCATCAAAGTAAGTGTTTTTCGCAATATAACCAGATTTTTGTGGTTTTTATACCCTTGGGCCTCTCTACCACCCCACTAAAAACCATTAAAATCCCCGACCACCACGTCTGAGGGCCTCTTTGTAAGACCAGTCTGATTCTGCATGGCTCCGTATCAGGGGCGGATTTGAAAAGCTGGCCGCCCTAGGCCTAGTAAAGTTTTCTTGAAATTGAATGGTATAGAAAAATTTAATTAAAGTAAATATATGGAAGGTCTGTAAATGATAAAGTTATCTCAATCAGTGTTAGATACTGTTGCATACAGATTTCATTTGTGAGTAACAATGGAGTATTTTGTTTGGTATTTTTCTAAACGTTGAGGTATGAGTTCACAGAGTTCTGCCGCACCCGAAATTTTGCCTACTCGGCAGGGAAGTCCGCGCCTGCTCCGTATTAAAAAAATCAGTCTTAGACTGAGAAAAATTTACTATCCCTACGTAAAGTATCGAAAGTAAATGATTACTCTTTTATACATATAGGGACTGTCGACTTGCTTTCACCACCAGATTTACCACTACATATATATAATTTGTAACACAGGGGCTGGTTAAATGAAATTGAAAGAGCAGGAAAAGAGCGCCGGGAGCCATCGCTTTGGCGCGTTTTATTGCGAGGTTATTGGCTGGCTTATTCACCGGGAGCTATTTTGTTACTTATAAACACAATTGCAAGGTAAGTTTTATTGGATTTTGTATAAGAATCTGAGGCCCTACGAACTATTTGAGAGAAAGTATGCGTCTCGTCAATGTCATTTGTATGCAATTTCAATGAATATCTAATACAAGTTACAGATTGAAGATATACTTTCTCGCAAGTCATTCGGGCTAGGGCCTCTGCTGAGTCGAAACGTAACATTGACATCTATACATATAATAAAAGAGTAGGATCGAAATTACGCTTCACTAAATATTTTTACCAGAAATTAAGAGGGGTGATAAAAGAAGGGTAGCAGAATGCATAAATGCAATTTTTAAGATTCTTGTCTGTCTGTCTGTCTGTCCGTCTGTCTGTCTGTCTGTCTGTTTGTTCACGCTAATCTCCGAAGATACTGAACGGATTTTCATGCAATTTACACAAATCTATTAAGTAAAGCCCGGGGCAACATATAGGCTTTGTTTTATCGAAATCGGTTCTCGGAAAGAAAAGTTATCATCATTTAAAAATAATTTTAAAGGCACCATATCACCAAATTGCAATGCAAACTGACTCGCGTTGAACTTTTTCGAATTGTCAGATGTCAATCACAGTTTGATATGTAAATGAAATACTTTGATTATTTCGCCATTTCCGATATATGTAATCGTAGAATAGTGGATATGCAGGCCCATTGCGTAACTTCAGATGCGAGTTCGAATCTGAAGTTGGACGGAAATACTTTTTTTGTATTTATTTATTTATTTTTTTAAAGAACTACTATATTATAAAAATAGAAAATGTATTATTGAAATATTATATGAAAAATTATTTCTTATGAGATCGTTTATTTCACCTTTTCATCCATCCTTTCTCTACAGAATTACGATTATTCGACATTGCTTATATTGCTTCTTAAGGACTGTCTTCGTATCTTAGAGGTTTCCGCATTTAGCACCGGAAACCCGAGTAGGAATCCCGGGAAAAGGGAATTTAAAAAAAATGTCTCAAAATGAAAATGATCAATTAAATGAAATAAATATCGAGGTGGATACAGTATCTTCACCACTAATTAAATTTATAAAAACCAATAAGTAAATTTCTTTAAAGTCAGGTTCATTTTTTCAACAATGGTATTTCTATTGAATTTCAAATCATACTTCGAACCCCAATCTCAACCACCATTAAACGTGTCGATAATATGATGCAAAATCAACCGTCAGTGACTAATTTGATAGCTCTTTCCCAAAAGAAATCACCAAGTACAGAGGATGGAGGATATGTCATTTGAAGAAAGCTTGCTCAAAAGCAAACCCCACGCGAACGAAGTCGCGGGCATCAGCTAGTAGTAAATAAAAATAATTTACTAAATTTCAACAACTTTAAAAGTTGTTTTTTTTTATAATAATGCTATTTTTAAACTAGAGATTGCTTTAGGATTCGATACCCTACAGTTCTACTTATAGTTTTGTATAACTTTTTTTATGTTATATATCGACAGATGAGACATTAGATTTACTTGATGGTAGCCACAGAACGTCAATCAATGATGCGCTGTCGACCTATTTTTTACTTCGAGCATTCGGAAATTCATAAACTAAAACCGTGTGCAATGTGCACTTCACGGTTTTTCCATCTATGAACGGTGGTACGTTACCCGGTCGGAATTTGGATATTCCTCCCACCCGATTCATGAAGTAACTAGTCGTGGAGCAGACATGTTTATAGAAATATTGAGATTTTGCTCGGTTAACGGAAACACCGTACGTATAAATCATAGAAATCTACACCGCACAAATAAATAAGTGAACTCCCAATCATTGTTTGATTCCAGTAGATGAAGAATTTCTTTTCTTTCATTTGCATTTCGCTTCTCATTGACATCTGATATATAAAAAACACTTCACAGCGACTTTATTGAACAATTTTATCTTTAACAGGACAATACAACCTATACTTTTTACACAGCTTTTAACGTATTGGTCTGTGAAGGCAAGCTTAACACAAGATGAGGCCGGATATTATGCTCTTGGAATGTTGGCATGCAATTTCATTGGATTCTTGGCGCAACATCATAATTCATTGTTTGTTAATCGATTTAGTTTAAAACTAAAGGTTGCCTTCTCAGCTGTAATTTATAGAAAGGTTAGTATTCATTCAACTATAAGTCAATTTAGATTTATTACTTATATGGTTATATTTTTTAAATCAATATATATTATGTTTGCTATAGCTGTTCCCATGTTGTTGCAATGCCACGTAAAAAAGTGTTTGGTTATATAATTTGATTATTTTGGCCCAGAAATATTCGAGGTCGTATACGAAACTGTTCGTATAAAAAAGGTTTCATCATAATCGGTCCAACAGTTAAGGAGTGTATATAGAATTAATTATTTTTATATATACGACATACGTATATAGATTTTCTAACGTCCGCGTCATAAGCTAAAAAGAGGTATCTCAAAAACCATAAGTTCTATTATTCCAAAAGACGTTATTGCTTTAAAATTTAAATAATAATGAAAACCTTTTTTATATTTCCATCTCAAGGGTTAGTAGAAATCGACATTTATAAAATATCCAAAGTAACTTCAACTAAGATAAAGCTTTTTGGGATAACCCATAAACACACCCCGAATATAAATTTGGTGTCCGGCAGTACCTGCAATAAGTTTTCATTTACTTTCTTTTGTAGGTGCTACGCATGAGTCAACTTTCTCTCGGCGAGGTAGCAGCTGGGAAATTAGTTAATCTTTTATCGAACGATATAGCTCGGTTTGATCAAGCCTTGATGTTCCTGCATTATTTGTGGTTGGTGCCAGTTCAAGTTGCCATTGTGTTGTACTTTTTATACGACATTGGAGGATATGCGCCCTTAGTGGGTCTATTCGTTGTTATACTGCTAATTCTACCCATACAAGGTATAATTTCTATTAAATTGATTTAGTTATAATAAAAAACACAAATATCTAATGAATTTTGTATTTTACAGCTACTCTTACAAAATATACAGCAACTATACGAAGAACCGTAGCCCAAAGGACAGACAAGAGGATTAAATTAATGAGTGAAATTATTAACGGAATTCAGGTAAGGAATCGTCGTGGAAACAGAACTAATTTTCTTTTTTACTTTGTACTATTTTGTTTTTTTTACTTATGTATTATATTATTTATTAATGTAAACAGGTTATTAAAATGTACGCGTGGGAAAAATCCTTCTTGAAAATAGTGACAACAGCAAGAGAATATGAAGTTTGGGCTCTAAAGAGGTCGCTTTTCGTCCGGAGCGTATTTATTGGATTTATGATGTTTGCTGAGCGGACGACGCTATTTATTACCTCACTTACTATCATATTGTCCGGAAGTTTGCTCACGGCTACTGTGGTATGGATTTTCATGCTTTCTTTTAACTTATTTTTTATATGTTACGTCATTCTTTCATTAAATATGAGGGTGCAATTATTAACATAATATCCAGGGGCAGATTACACTACAGATCGAGTACGCTTAGGGAAAAAATTTCTTGGGGGAAAAATTTCGGAGGCTGTAGAACTATACTTCAACGTTTAGAAACTCAAATATGCAAACTTTAGCATTCACAGACTTTACTTTTAATTTAATTCTAATATTAATAATATAACCAAAACACGAATATCATTCAATTTCTCTTATCCGCAGTAATGCAATCTTCCAAAAGCTTAGGGCAGAATATAATGATGATTATAGATAAGAGCTATTTATTTTTAATATTAACGTACAATGTACATTGTACACATTCAATTTGGTCATATAAAGTACTTATTACTATATATTAAATTTAAGTATGTATAGAAAGGTGATTAATGATTATTTAAATTTCAGATTTATCCTATAAAATTGTTCCTTAATTTGGTTCAAATGAATTTAACGTTTATTTTGCCGTTGGCGATAGCAAGTTTATCAGAACTGGGCGTATCTCTAGAACGAATTAAAAATATCCTTGTTATGGGTAAGTTTCGTACAATGACAGTGTTGGAAAGAGGACAGTGTTAACAATGGCATAAAAGCCTTTGTTAATATTGTCCTTTCACAATTCACACATTTAAATCATTCGAAATATTGGGATTAAATACAATTAATAAATTTAATTAATAATCATTTGTTTTAATTTTATTTTTATCATGTTTCATTATGAAGTGTTAATATTACATTTTTTATTAATTCAGATGAACGAGACGATTTATCTTTACTTGCCAAAGATAAAATATTTGATATTCCGTTGGAGTTTAATGGGAAAACAATTCAAAATAACAAGAATTCTGTTTTATCTGTTAATTATAATTCTGTTAATGAAAATGAAACAAGACAGTCAATTTGTAAGTATTACATCAAGATGTTTTAACATATATATTTAGACTCGCGACCTGTCCCGGTTTCGCACTGGTTATATAGTAGATACTAATGTGCTGTCATATATTATGTTATAGTTTAATTATTGTACTCACTAGGCTTTTTATGTACACTAGTGGTGTATCACAATTGTAAACAAATAAAGAGAATTTATAAATAAAAAAAAAATAATAATAATGTGCTGTCAATAGTAGAGTGATTAATAATTTCCATTGGATATCTATTATTTTGTTATATTTCAACATCTTGAAATTTCGGCTTGATTTCTTCCGACATCTTGAAGAATTATCGTCATATTTCAACAAATTAAAAAAATATATGACTGCACTATATAACTATACGTGAAATCTTTCCTCTTGAATAACTCTATCTATTGATAACTGCATTAAAATTCGGTATGAGACTAAAAGATATAAGAATTCAAATATTTCCTATGTTACGTTAGAACAACAAAGAAATAAAAAATTACATGCTTGATCTTTTTAGTATCAACAAAATCTCAGTCAGATGAGTATATAGTTGAACTGGACAATGTGTGTGCCACCTGGAGTAAGCCTGAAGACTCTAACGTTCAACTTACGTTGAATAATATTTCGTTACGTTTGCGTAAAAATAAGCTTTGCGCAATTATTGGACCAGTTGGTTCTGGAAAGGTAAGAGTCACTTATTTTACTAGCAATCTCGCACGATGAAGCGGCCAGACTTTTGGAGGCCAATTTTGTGATTTGACTTCCAATTCAGCCTCTTGGCTCAGGTACAGAAGACTATATTTTTTCGCGTAGCTTTGTTCTCATATCAAACGGTGAATTTTACTCAATACTCATAAGCTATCTTTTCATTAATGGCGTGACATAAACGAAAATACATTTATATTTTTTATTTATCTGCGAATTTAACTGATGGATATTTTTTATAAATAAAACGAGTGCTCAAGATAGCCTTATGAGAAATGTTATTGTGATGTGCATATTATGAGACTGCACAGAGCTATACTCACTTCGTCTCTTATTATCTCGCCTCACCTCGTGTGCTCTCCGTTCCGTGTCGGTTTTTGAGCGCGAGTCAAAGGGTTACTTCTCTGCATTCGCAACCGTACTGATTAAACGAGAGTATATAGGGTTGCACTCGTTGCTCAATATCTCGCGCGAGATCTCTCGGCGAAACATGGCAAGAGCACTCGCTCACCGCCCATGGATGTCTTTGGCCTATTCAACTTCTTCGTAGAATAGGGTTGCTTTATCTCTATGTAATACTTTACCTTTGAAGAATAAATGACTTTCTCCATTATGTATTTTTGAAGTATTGGTCAATTAAACCTTATAAATAAATAAAAAAATAGTATCATAATTATATTAAAATTTATTCTATTCGGTTTGGTTAATCGTTACAAAATTTAAAGTTCCCTTTTTATATTGGTAGCACACTGTACTTTTACTCTAAATAATTAGTCAAAAAATAACCATTAAATACATGTTTTTATTATTGCTTCTGAATATAACCATAATTACATTTTCTAGTCTTCATTATTGCAAGTATTGCTACGCGAGCTTCCCGTATTGAGTGGAAATTTTAAATTAAAAGGAAATATTTCCTACGCTTGTCAAGAAGCGTGGTTATTCCCAGCAACAGTCAGAGAAAATATTATTTTTGGATTGCCATATGATAAAAATAAATACAACGAGGTATAAAAACATTTATTTTATTATATGAATAATGGATGGATTGTGGTCCATACTGAAAGTTTTAATTATATTAGGTTTGCAGGGTATGTTGTTTACTCCCTGATTTCAAGCAATTTCCATACGCTGACTTAACTTTAGTTGGAGAGCGCGGTGTTCAATTATCTGGAGGGCAACGAGCCAGAATCAATTTGGCAAGGGCTATTTACAGAGAGGTCTGTAGAACACAGCTTTTATACAATTCAAAATGAATATATTATGTATGTGATAAGTAAAAGATGTATTTTTTATTTTAGGCAGATGTGTACTTATTAGATGACCCATTATCGGCAGTAGATGCGAATGTTGGTCGACAACTTTTCGAAGAATGTATCAAGGGATATCTTCGTACAAAGACTTGCATTCTGGTCACACACCAAATACATTTCATCAAAGCCGCGGATGTTATTGTTGTCTTAAATAATGTATGTTCTATTATGTTTAAATTTTAGATTTGTATTCTGTTTCTTTAAACTCTCGACTCTCGTGACTTATTTCAGGGAGCTGTAGAAAACATAGGAACGTTAGAAGATTTGCTGAAATCTGAAAAAGAATTCTCTACTTTATTATCATCTCTTAAGGATAAAAATACGGATGTAGAAGAAATTGAAAATGTAGGTGAATATAAAAATAATACTTTATGGAAAACATTTTTTATGTAAGACGTTGACAGACGAATCTCAAGCAAACCACAGAATATTAAAATTGTACTGTCAACCTATTTTATTTTTACTATAATATTTCGGAAATTTGCCGAAGCGCGAACTCTTATCGCTACTCGGGTGGACCATCCTTGTTTAAAGCCAGATATATGAAAATATGTACTTATTTTTACTATAATATTTCGGAAATTTGCCGAAGCGCGAACTCTTATCGCTACTCGGGTGGACCATCCTTGTTTAAAGCCAGATATATGAAAATATGTACATGTTTTATAGAAATATAAACTTGATGAGTTATATTGGGTTGACTGGATAGGTATCGAAACCATGAAACTTTGTAGCAAGGTAGATGTATCTATACTTATATTATAAAGGGGAAAGATTTGTTTGTTTGTTACGATTTAACTCAAAAACTACTCGACTGACTACAAATTCTTTCATAAATAGAAAGCTACATCAGCGAATAACATGAGATTTTTTTTTGTGTAAAGTACATATACTCGTATATTGCACCCGTGAGAAGCCGGGGTCACTAGTTTACTATATACTTGTTAGCTCAAATTATTATTTTTAGATCACCCAAGCCCCCAATATTATACGGGGTTTATCGAGAGTATCTGTCAAAAGCGAGGAAGCATCAAAAATAGAAAAAGAACAGATTTTAGTAGCTGAAGAACGGGCCAAGGGTAATTTAAAATGGGAAGTCGTTTCAAAATATTTACAAAGCGTACAGTCATGGACGTGGGTGGGTCTGACGCTTCTCTCTCTACTTCTGACACAAGCAGGAGTTAGTTTCAGTGACTATTGGATCAGTTATTGGTATGAAACCTGTTTTTTTATACCAATATTATAAAGAGGTAAAGTTTGTGAGTTTGTGAGGTTGTGAGGTTGTAGGGAGTAATCTCTGGACCTACTGAACCGATTTTAAACATTTTTCACCAATGGAAATCCACGTTATCAGCGAATTATATAGGCTATTATATATTATATATAGTACGTACATCGTAGATTGCACCTATTCGGAGCCGGGGCGTGTTGCTAGTATATTATAAAATTTATAAATTATTGTGATTTTTACTAAGATCTTTCTATTCAGGACAAATCAAGTTGATGACTATGAACAAAATATACCACCGGGAGAAAATTCAGGTAAAATGAAATTGTTTTTGGCAGTTCTCACTAAAATTAAATGATTTTAGTGATAGTATAAATGAAAATTTTCCTTCCCAGCAATACAGATATAATATTTTTTTAAGTTGTTAATCTTCGATTATAATTCGATTTTATTTATCTGCTTATTTCCCTTAATAAAAGTCCGAGTAGGTACAGTACATTTTAATAATTTATATGAACACAAGAATATAGTTAAATTTGTTGAATTTAAAAATATATCTGTCGTCTCCATGTTAAGTCTTTATAAACGTTTTTTACACTTTACAATTTACAAGTGGGAAACAAAATATCAGAATAGCTGATGCAGTATCGTGTTTTGTTTTATTTTCAAATTGTACTACATGTTTATTAATTGTTCTAGATCCTGGTTTGAATGTCGTGATGGGGCCTTTGACGACAGGACAGTATCTACTGATAAGCGGCTGTGCAATTATATATATCTTGATAATGACTCATACAAGAATATTTACGTTTGTAGTCACCACAATGCGTGCTTCTATTAATCTTCATAATGATATGTTCAATAATCTGATTAGAGCTTTGATGAGATTCTTTGACACTAATCCCTCAGGTAAGATTAACTACTAACTAAAAGCAGTAGTAGCTGTTATAGGCCAAAGTGGTCTAGTTCACCAAGGCCCCGAAGCTGAGAGGGCCTTGGAAAGAGCAGTATCTTTCGAAGCCTATCACAAGTGTTTTATTTTTTCAATATGTTATTTGATCATTTATAACAACAAATGCTTTGCAAATCATGAATTTTGTGCAGTTGCTGAAGAAATTTTGCCAGGAGGGGGGTGTCGTATTGCGATTTTGTTCTTTTCATCGAGGCGCTAGTCCACTTAGCTACGCTTTTAAATAAAATACTGTATACCGGATTAAAACGCGATTTATTATTTATATTGTTTAAATTATTTATCCCGACGTTTCGAAGCTTTTCAGCAACCGTGGTCGCGGGGAGACAAACAATATAAATTAAAAATTTAAACAATATAAATAATAAATCGCGTTTTAATCCGGTATACAGTATTTTATTTAAATGTGTGATACTCGCGTTAATAAAACACTTAGCTACGCTACTGGCTAAAAGTAAAATTATAACGGCTTCAAGCCGAGCAAACGATTGGCCAGAATTTCGCTAATTTTGGAGACAATATTGTAGGAAAAATATAACCATGGTATTTCAAAAAATAATAATAACTTGTTTACTTGGCTTAGTAAAATTGTTTTAAAGTAAAATAAAATTGTTTTATTAAGCCAAGTAGGATTCGGTTCTGGCACTCGTCGGCCGCTGCCACAAAAGTAACCAAACTGCATAATTACCAGAATTTCCTCGCAGCTTCGCGTGCATGGAGATTTCGGACCCTTTTCAGAAAAAAAGCCTAACCACTCACTTGATATGAATGAGGTCGATTCCATTTAAGCGCTAACTAAGGAAAAACCAAACAAACATGCTTTTAAATTTATAATATTACTAGGAAGATACAGCTTGTTTGGTTGAGTAGTTCCAGATTACCCGAACTTACGAACAATCAGATAATATAATATAATAGGTACCGATATTTATAACAGTAATTTGATAAAAGACATCAGCAGCCCTAAGGTGACTTACGAAAAGGTATTCTTATCATCGATTGTAAGAATCTACGTGTGTTTGACCTCTAACGGTATTACGCGAAAAGTCATTTTATATTATCTTCTAAATTAAACAAACAAATGATATACTATGAAGGTAATTCTTATCTCAATTATATACTTGTCATGATGAAATTTATTTTGTATAAGGATTAATATTGTGTAGTGGAAATAATCTTAACATTACTTAGATGAAAAATAAACTTTAAATAAACAAGGTTTTTGATGGGCTTGTTGGCTCGTTTAGTAGAACACCTCCCTCGTGCCCCGATGGGTCGCGGGTTCGAATCCTGGCGGGACGACATGTTTATAATTTCCTATATGCGTGTCTTCCCTACGTCTGGTTAATCGGGAAAAACGGGTGGGAGGAATATCGAAATTCCGACCCGGTAGCCAAACACCGTTCATAGATAGAAAAACCGTGAAGTGCACATTGGGCGTTTCGGTCTTTCTATCGATTTCCGAATGCTCGAAGTAAAAAGTAGTTTGACAGCGCATCATTGACTGATGTTCTGTGGATGGGGTATCATTTAATACCATCAAGTGAACCTCATGCCCATCTGTCGAAAGTCGTTATCTAATATAAAAAAGATATTATGCTTAAATATAAATGTTAGATATATGTTCCGAAGTTTGTTCTCAAAACCCACATTTTAGGCATACGTTGTTTTCACTTAGTTTAGGCAGCGCACGCAAATTTTACCAAGTGGTATCTTTTTTTAGACACTGCATCAAAACCGTGATAACTCGCCAAAAAACAGTATTTACTCGTAGCTTTGAATAATGTAGCTTTGCATTAATAAATATATTTTTGTAAAATTACTTCAATACTAGGAGTATTCCAACTTCCTTCCAACGACTTTTTTTTCCAATATACAAATAAACATATAATTTTACCTCTTTATAATATTATGTCAATCGTGTATTTCGATAAAATCTTGGTTTACCGTCGTTGATCAGGAGGTAAATATTGGTTTTAAGATTACATCTCCTTTTTTTTAGGGCGTGTATTGAATAGATTCTCAAAGGACATGGGTGCTATGGATGAAACGTTACCTCGAAGTTTTTTGGAAACGATTCAAATGTACATGTTTGCTCTGAGTGTGCTTACACTGAATGCATTGGCGTTGCCCTGGACCATTATACCGACTATCGTCTTACTGCTTATATTCTACTTCCTCTTCAGATGGTATTTAAGAGCAGCACAAGCCGTTAAAAGACTTGAGAGCACTAGTATGTATTAAAATTTACACGTTTACTTGACACTAGCTTTTTTCTGTGCTTTCCTTACCTTATTTTATGCCCTAAATTATGAATTTTGTTCACTTTATTACTAGATTCTTAGTTCAATTTCTATTCCTATTTAGATTTCGATGTATTCTTTTGTTAATAATATGTAATTACTGTTAATGTTATTTCATTATTGTTCAGGAGACAAACGCACAATATAAGTTTCGTCTATTTTGGGTCCTGAATCTAATTTAATAATTATGTGATAAAATAATAATGATCTTTTTTTGATTAATTAAAATCAAAAAAAGATCATTATTATTTTTTGACATATCCATTTTCAAATTTTTATTATTATTTGGTTCACAACAGCAATATTATATTTTGCTTGGCAGCTAAGAGTCCTGTATTCAGCATGATAAGTTCAACGATCGCTGGTTTGTCGACCATAAGAAGCTCAAATTCTCAACAACGACTGCTTAAAATGTTTGACGCTGCACAAGTTAGTAATGAAAATTACATATGTAAAGTCGTAAAATGGAATTTACGTTTTTTTAATTGTTTACTTTTAAATTTCAGGATACCAACTCTAGCGCATTCTATTCATTCCTAGGCGGCGCTTCAGCGTTTGGTTTATATCTGGATACAATTGGACTAACATACCTTGCTACAATTATAGCAATATTTTTGTACATAGACTTTGGTACGTATATTTTTATTTATAAATAAACTGTATCATTATTCTATGTGCTAGGCAGTAAATTATTCTCACTCATATGACTGGAGGTTGTAAATAGGCTAACTGCTATAATAAAGCTAGATAACTCCAATTGAGGACATTCATAATGTTTTGA
Source organism: Anthocharis cardamines (assembly GCA_905404175.1). Taxonomy (NCBI): domain Eukaryota; kingdom Metazoa; phylum Arthropoda; class Insecta; order Lepidoptera; family Pieridae; genus Anthocharis; species Anthocharis cardamines. The sequence continues at coordinate 5,129,894 of FR989953.1, read as the reverse complement.
TGCAGGTGACACAATTCCGGTTGGAAGCGTTGGACTTGCAGTCAGTCAGTCGATGTCTATGACTATGATATTACAAATGGCCGCTAGAATAACAGCTGATCTCTTAGCACAAATGACGTCAGTTGAAAGAGTACTTGAATACACCAATCTGCCTTCTGAAGATAATATGGAGGAGGGTCGTAAGTTTTCAAAGTTATAGATGGAGATTAGATTAATTTGTATTAAAAACCAACTAAGCAATCACTTGAAAATATTAAAAGTTATAGGAAGTCTTTTAATACATTTTCATCATAAAAGTACTTTTTGGAGTATTTTAATTGGATGACAAGTTTTTATTATATTATTTTTAATGACTATCGAAATGCTCAAAGTAAAAATAAATAAGAGAAAAACGCACACAGCATTGCATTGGTGTATTTTTTTAATGTTATATATGGACAGACCACTTGATGGTAGGTGATACCTCAGTCAATGATGCGCCGTCGACCTACTTTTTACTTCAAAGATTCGGAAATCCATACACTAAAACAGAAACGCGCAATAGGCACTTCACGGTTTTTCCATCTATGAACGGTGGTTCTTTACCTGGTCGGAAGTTACCAGACCATAAAACATCGAGGTAAATTTGAAATTTCAGCGACTCACCCCGCCCCCGAATGGCCAACGGAAGGTAAAATTGAGTTTGAAAACGTTTACTTGAAGTATGGATTGGAAGACCCACCAGTTTTGAAGGATCTGAACTTCGAAATTCAAGGTGGTTGGAAGGTGAGCTATGTACGAACGAGTTAAGTAAGACTAACTTTAAAGATTGATACCGACTTGATCGAATAAGCAAATATTAAAGTTTATTTTTATTTTTTGCTACTTTAAAGGTTGGTGTAGTAGGTAGAACTGGTGCTGGAAAATCATCACTCATAGCTGCTTTGTTTCGACTCTCCAATATCGAAGGAAAAGTCAAAATTGATGGCTTAGACACCGAAGGTATAGCAAAAAGTGTAAGTAAATTTCTAAAATACAAAAAATATTATTACAAATACAATACAAAATTATTAATATTATTTTTATAATTACAGGTGTTGCGTTCAAAAATATCAATAATTCCACAAGAACCGGTTTTATTCTCAGCCACATTGAGATACAATTTAGATCCCTTCGAATCCTACAGTGATGATGAAATTTGGAAAGCATTGGAACAGGTGAGCCTATAGGATTGGAATAGACATTAAAAGTATGCAGTTAGAAAGTTTTACCTTTGTTTTGACAGAATTTTCAATAATTTTGTTGAAAACAAACTCTGTAAACATTTTAGGTAGAATTAAAAGAAGCTGTCCCGGCGCTGGATTTCAAAGTTTCAGAAGGCGGTGCTAACTTCTCAGTCGGCCAAAGACAGTTGGTGTGTTTAGCTAGAGCTATCTTGCGCTCTAATAAAATTCTTATTATGGATGAAGCTACAGCTAATGTTGATCCGCAGTAAGTCTTCTTCAAACATTTTATTTTTGTTACATAAAATATATTTTAATTTGGTTTGGGCTGGGGCCTTACCACCATCTTTTAAAGCTAGATTCTGAATTACATCCTTGATGATACAAAATGTATAGCGCTGTCACATTCTCTCATAAATTATAACTGCAATAATTCTGCTCTTAGAGATGGTATTATGGGACATTAGTCCCTGTTCTTTGTTTTGAACGTGGGCAGTTTTAGTATATTTTTAATATTTTCCAGAACGGATGACCTAATTCAGAAAACAATTAGACGAACATTCACTTCTTGTACAGTATTGACAATCGCTCATAGGTTGAACACTATTATGGATTCTGATCGTGTTCTTGTCATGGATAAGGGTAAAGTGGCTGAATTTGACCACCCATACACACTACTTACGAATCCTAATAGTATATTTAGTTTCATGGTGAATGAAACCGGTGACAATATGAGCAGAGTACTACTAGAAGTTGCTAAAAGCAAATATCTCGGAGATAAGTCAAGCGAAGGAACAGAAGTGATCAAAAAGGAACAGTAGTCATGAAATCGAAATAGATGGTGATTGAATATAGTTTATTTAGATTATTATTTAATATTAATGAATTAAGTGATATTTTTATATCAAAATTTTATACATACCTATACCAGTAATAAAACAAACGTTTTAAAAGTCTTATATGTATTTTATTTTCAAACAAATGAAGAAGGTGAATCTTATAATGATGGATGTCATAAATCAATACTACAGGAATACATTTCTGAATTGAAATTAATTCTTACCGAAACATATATTGAACTCTTTGATTATAATCTAAGATTGAACTGTGCTTATTTATTTGTAAGCACAGGAGATATGTTAATTAAATTAAGACAGACAATCTAGCGGTAGCTTGGCCAGTGCCATGTGTTAATTTGAAATAATTCAAAATTATAAACAAACTTTTATTGGATTAAAACGAGATAATTCAATTCAATATATTATAAAACCCGATGTTTCGAATGTTTTACCGGCTGTAGCACGAACTTTTTGATAAAAAAATATTAATTTGAAATCTACACAAAATAAACCACCTAAAGAGAAAGGTCAAATAGGAAGCAGTCAATTGTCTGACGGACCCCGACAAATGTTCATTTCCTGCTACTTTAGGGCGATATTTGTGCCTACTTGATCATTACTCAACCATACCAAGATCACATAATATATTGCGCAATATCGTAGGAATGGAAAATTCCATGGCTCGGGGATTTAGTTTAGACAAAATAAGTAACAATTAAAAAGTAAAATAAAAGGTTTTAACTTAAAGTTTGTCAAATAAAGCCCAGTTAAATTGGACCCAGACTTCATTATTTAATAATAATGAATTAGTTCGATTCAATTTTGAATAAAATAATAAAATTAACTTAAAAATGCTGCATTCCGCATTATTGTTGCTTAGACGTCATTGCAGTGTATTTTTTTCTCTTCACTAGATTGTGGGCAATCTATGAGGAAGTTGAGGGAAATAATAGGATGGTGGCGGAATCTATGATAGTTGTAATAAAAGGTGAGCTAGGCTACATTTCTAATTATAAAAAGGGATAATTTATATCAAATCGAATAATGCAGTATTCTTATTGATAAATCAGCAGAAACTATTGATTAGAAGTTTAAGCTTACACTTAACAAGATAATATGTCGGGAGCGATCCGACAACTACGAATTCAAAGTATTCTCTAAAACTTTGATTTGGTTCAATCTTTGTGCGATTTATTCTAACTGTATCACTTTTTTTGGAATGAACTGGCGTCTTAAATCGTAGAACATCCTATCATATTATACGAATTGAAAAACCGTGCTATTTTTAAATGTTTTGTGGTGCATAAGCCGAGATTGGATAAAGATTCTAATAAACTTACTACAGTGGTAAATACTCAGATGACTACTCAGTGTTCTTGTGAGCACCTTTTAGTAGGAAACCCCAAGACTGGTAGGTATTCTTTCGTATCGTCAGTTATAGGAGACATCGAATAAAATAAAAAATTTAACAGATTACCTCAGAACACTTTCTCGTAAGTCGTTCGTACTTGGGCCTCTGTTTGGTAGATACATCTAATTTGCGTATTATTTATTTTGTGATAAAATAATACCGGTGCGTACCGGACACACAACAAAAAAATATTTTATCTGTTGGTAAAAAATTATCTAAAACCAGGAAGCGATAATTAAATAAACAAACAGACATATTTATTTTATACTAGATTAGGTAATCCCATATCTGCTGTCATATTATTCATTTGTATTATTTTACACAAACATTTTACTTCAAAATCACTAATCACGTCCATTATTGATTACGCGCTCCCAGACCGCTGGCAAATTTTGAACACCATTCAAAGTACCATTTTCATTCATTTCCTGAATAATGTTCTTAGTCTAAAGGTTAGTACTCACATACGGTATTACTCGATAGTTTTACTCGAAGTCGAGTAAAAATCAACGTGTGGACCGCAAAACTCACAGCTCGAAGGCTCGCACCAAGCCGGCGATTGCCAAATCTAATATATAAAATTTCCATGTCACAATGTTAGTTACCGTAGGTACTCCTCCGAAATGGCTTCACCGATTTTTACCAAATTTTATATGCGTATTCAGTAGGTCTGAGAATCGGCTACTAGCTATTTTTCATACCCCTAAGTGATAAGGGTTGTTCACCCTTAAATTTTTTTTTTTATTTTTGGACGAAATTTTTGTTTTTATTTTTTTTTATAATGTGGCATTAAAAATACATACAACCCTATATTTTCACTCTTCTTTAACCAACCCCTACTTTTTTAAAAAAAATCTAGAACTGTGCGAAGCAGTAGATGTATAATATTGCGCAATATGTACTTAAATGAAAATAAAAAGGTGACAGTAGAAGTGTGATAACTTAATATTTTTAAAGACACTATGTAAAGAAATAAACAAAACTAAATTAAACAGAGATTTGATAAAATTTGCCTTTTTAAACTTGTTATTAAAATCATTTACATATTAAATTTGGACGAAAAATCCATCGATTGAATCTCGGATATGTTGACAAGTTTCACCAAAAAGTAAAACGTTATCCATCAACGTCACATATAAAAGTGAAATATTGGGAAAAAAATTGTCAAACCTTTCAAACTTCTGTACTATTTAAAATCAAAAATGTTGCTAAATATTATATGACGTAACATGTAAGAAATTACAGAACAATAACTCTATAATGTCTCGAACATGATAAGGAAAAATTCAGTATAATATTACCAATACCATTAAGTTACTTTAATATGGGATGCTCTTGCACTGATGTTAGTTCCTATGAAGAATCGTTTTTTGCAAAATCAGACTCAATTTTTGCAAATCCACATGTTTTGTATATCTCTCTTGCGTTGACGATGATCATATTGTATTTATTATGGTCTCTATATCAGTGCGAACAGTGCTACTAAATTAAGCGAGAAAGACATATTAAGTAAAGTCAACAATAGCTTTAAAAAGAAAAGAAAGAAGACAACGATGCTACCGAAATTGGCCAGTATCGCTCTCTAAAATGAGCTGCTGTGAAGACTGTTACGATGACGATTTGGGTGCTTTCTATAATGACCCCAGGGTGCAAGGACTATTTGTGGGACTCGTTTTGATTATAATGTATCTAAGTTACCGAATATATCGCTGCCACCATCCACGAAGACGCCTTTTTTGCGAGGATTAAATAGTAAGTTGTGTTATTTTCCATAACAAATATATCGGTATAAAAAATGCCGCTCTTCTACACTTAAGATTTATTTATAATCAAAACACAAAATAAAATGTAATTAATTAAATAATAATAAACTAAAATTATACCATATACAATATACTCTACAGTCTGCACAGCACTTGACTTCCGCCTCTTAGCACTCGAAACTCTCGTATATCTTCGCAAGTTGATCTCTCGGTATCGCTTTCCGAACTATTTTCATCCTGTCTCCGTAACAATATTTACAATAACATTATTATTGTTTGCAGTTTTAAGGATGATAAAGGATAAGTTAAATCAAACAATACGTTACCAGCAAATAAATAGCACAAAATTAATATTATTTAGTATGAGTTCCATTCCTTTAAAGTTAAAAAAATGACTATGCCTGGCAGGTCCAGCCTTTAATTTCATGGTTATGGAGTCGCGGCTAGATAATTAGCTAAGTGGATATATCCTCAAAAAAATTAAAAAATCTTCTAAATAATCTGATTGGTTAAAAATGTAGGAACATTATAATGAGTTTTATATGTCCTTATATACAAACTTCCAACCCCGTTTCACACTCTTAAGGGCTGATTTCCGAGATAAAAAATGTCTATTATCCTTTCCATACCAAATTTCATTTAAATCAGTTCAACGGTTTAAGTGTGAGAGGTAATTCATAATACAATAAGTTATAGGGATAGAGTCATATCATTAACTATCTCGTAATAAAGTAATGGTTATTGTTATTGAAAACGTTTGAACGATGGAATATGAAGGTAATTTTAAATAAAAACAATAATATAATTTTATAAATGTATAATCGTCTTTTGTTGTAAAAAAACAGCTTTCGGTTCTTAAAATGTCTACGGCGACGGTTAGATACTCCCCTGAGCAAATAATGAGCCTACAAATGTTCTCTAACAAAATGACAATTTATCCTAATTATTTATTGACACCGAAAACATACAAGTTTGTATCAATTTAAATGAATTCCTCAGGGTAGTGTTGTTAACAAAACTCACATATTATTACTTATAGTATAATTTTAATTGTTTATTTCATTTGTTCATTTTGTCTCACACATTTAATATAAATTCAATGTTTTAACCAGTCATCATATATTATATCTTCAACGAGAGTTATAACGAATTTATTTTATTATGTGATACATTGTATTTGAATATGAAAAATATAAAGACGGCGGGATTTCTGTGTATCAATAGCGTATTTTACTATCATAGGTTACTAAACAATTACATAACTCCACTTATATGCTAATTATTTTCAATTTTAAATAGATCACAGTACATTTGTGATGAGTATATCATCTTCACTGGGCTAGTTACGTTCATCTGGCATTTTCTTTCAGATCGTTTTGAAAGTAGGAGTTCTTGGCGATTTCGTAGAGTTGCGCGCTGGTTTTTTCCCCTGTTTCCTTGACCATGCTCGTGAAATGGCTGTTGGGGTTTGAGAGGAGGTGGTAGGGGTGATCGAACTCTGCCACCTCACCCGCGCTCATCACCATCACCCGATCCGAATCCATAATGGTGTTGAGTCTGTGCGCGATGGTGAGGACTGTACAAGAGCTAAATTGCTTGCGAATCGTCTGCTGAATGAAGTTATCCGTCCTGAAAGATAGAAGAAATAATCATTTATAAATAATAAAATGGATTCCTTATTTTGTAGTATAATGCAAATATGTTGAAAAAAAAACATATAAATAAAAATTTATGCATATATTGTAACGCATTTTGTTTTGAAAAATTCCCAATTGTTTTAGTTAAATATAAGAGTAGCATAAAATCAAAGGTGCCTTATTAATACTTACTCGTATAAGCTTACTTTGGACAAAGTGACGACGAGCGAGTGAAACCCTATTCTTTTGAATTATGTAAATAATATAATTATTGCAGTATATACTTTAATATAATTCTCAAAAGAAACATTTAAATTGAACACATTATTTCAAAGAGAAATATATAACTGCCTTTGATTTTTACGACTCATTATTGTTAAGGTTACGTTACGAGAGAACATCGAAACAAATAAGTATTGTAACCCTTAATGAAACAGGCTTTTCAGTCTTGGGAATAAAAATAACGGAACTTGTTATACACATTTGCGGAATTTTGCTCTCTATCGTTATAAATAAATTTGTATTAAAAATTTCATACAATTAACTAAAAAGTAACTAGAATTACTAACTGTGGATCGACGTTAGCGGTGGCTTCATCCATTATAAGAATCTTATTGGATCGGAGTACAGCTCGCGCCAAGCACATCAACTGTCTCTGGCCGACGGAGAAGTTTGCTCCACCTTCAGTCACTTTGAAGTCCAACGACGGTATACTGGACTTCATGTCTACCTGTCATATGAAGAAAACAGCTTTATATTGCTATTAACTTATCAGATCATTATGATAGCGTCGCTAATATAGACTGCACTTTTTTATGTGGAAGCGAAACAAGAATAGATAAAATGGAAAAATTACTAAAAATAAATATTTAATTATTATAAATAAAAAGTAATAATTTGTTTATTCTCGCCATGACTTTGGACATCTCATTTATATTAGCGAATTTTATATTAAACTAGTGGACCCCGCAGACGTTGTTCTGGCAAAATATGGGCTTCGAAATTATACCATTTTTCTTAGATTGGAATATGCCCATTTGCCCACCGCTGTATGTGAAAAAAGATTTTCCCGCTTTTCTTTTTAAATTTTTCCTGAATTTTCTTGCCCGAGACCTTTCCAACGAATGCAAAACCGTGGAAATCGGTTCGTGCGTTCTGGAGTTATAGCGTCAGGAAGGAAAACCCGACTTATTTTTATATAGTAGATAAATAATAATCGAACCCTTGAAACTATTCCAATAGTTATCTTCTTTTATACTATTTAATTTAACACAATAATTCTGTACTAATACAAAAAAAATGAAATGCTAAATATCAAATTAAAATTATCATATTTAGGTAAGTTATATTTTGTTTATAATCTAATAGGTTAGTGTTGTGTAGCACAGGACTTCAAAAATAGTTTGTAAGGGTAGCCTCTTTTTCACTCTGAGCCAGTACAATGTCCCACTTCAAATGAGGCATATGAAGCACAGACTAGTAAGGGATACGTAATGAAGCTCGGAGCGTCATTTGTACCTTCTATATATAGCGAGTATTAATATGATATTTGATGGTTATTTTTGTACTAAATGACTTTGATGAAACAATAAAAATCAAATGTACATTACAAATTCTATTATATTATAATATTATTGAGTTAATATGCGGCTAAAAAAAGTAAAAATATTTTTTATTTGATGAACACAAAAACATTATTACAACGATTTAGGACCCAAATACATAGAGAAAATACCATCGCGACATAAAATTTGAAGTAGTACATTTTATAATTTAGAGCCGTTTTTACATTTTGACGTCATGAACGGGATAAATGTTCCGCCTCTTGTATGTCCTACTCAACACTATAATAGGGAAATAAATAATAATATCAGGCACCTATAGCAGATGCAGCTTAAATGTGATAGAAAATTGCAGCCATAATAATAGGTGGATATGTGATAATGACATTATACTAACGTTAATCAAGAGTTTAAGCCATAAATTTTATATTCACTTTCAGTATGCACTCTATTTTATTTATTTGCAAAATAAGTTTGTTTTAGTTTGAAGTAGTGATTTATAGTTCCTGTACGAGTTTATTATTAAAATTATTGCTTTTATGTTGAGAATTAAATACCTGTTCAAGAGCACGCCAGAGCTCGTCGTCGCTGTAGATATTGAACGGATCCAAATTGTATCGGATAGGAGCGGAGAAGAGCACAGGTTCTTGAGGAATTATTGAAATTTTCGAGCGCAAATTCTGTAAATAATATGAAAATTTCAGTTTGCATAACTTGTAAGAAAATAAGATGCTTGGTGTCCTTAAGAAAAATATTCCTATATTTAAAGTTATTTTCATAAATTACGATAATTTTTCTCTAGGAACGTATGGCGCAGAAGCACTTTTATGCCAGGTCACTGATGTTTTTTGTTTACAGAAAATAAGAGGTCAGTTGCCTATGCCGTGCCAGAGTTTTTCTACGGGATCGAACGCATGACCTAGTTAGAATTTTATACGCGCAAATACTGGGCCCAAAGTAATACAGTGAAATATATTTAAATAAAACATTTTACAACGGATTAAAACGCCATTTATTATTTATGCCGACGTTTCAGATGCTTACCAGCTACCGTGGTCGCTCAGACTGAAACAAATCAGACAATTGTCATCTTTCGGTCTGCCGGGACCACGGTTGCTGAAAAGCATCCGAAACGTCGGCATAAATAATATAAATAATAAATCGCGTTTTAATCCGTTATAAAGTATTTTATTTAAATCTGTGACACTCGCGTTAATAAAAGACAATATGAAGGTGAAATATAGTTTTATTTTCTTACCTGTCTCGACACTAGTGAGGTGTCGATGCCATCAATCAATATGTTCCCGTCAATGAACGCGAATCTGAAGATGGCAGATATGAGTGATGACTTGCCTGCTCCAGTGCGCCCTACAATGCCGACCTGTTCGAAATTACATGAAATAAGTAATACCAGGAGTTGAATACCGGTTAATTTACTATCTCCCATACTTAACCGAAATAATAAAGGTTTTTGTTAATATTCTTTTGTTTTTAGTCATATTTACTGAATAAAATAGTGCGGTTAGTTTAGTGCGTACTCTTTAAAACTAATATGATGGTATCTCAGTCAGACACGTATTTTGGAAAATCAAAAATTTATGGTTTCAATCCCTAATCAAAACGATCCTATCAAAATATTATTAATTGTTATGTACTATATATCCCCAATCTCTAACGTAACTAAAAAAGTGCCGTACAACCATATAACTTGACTTCACTTATATAACTTAGAATATTAACATATTAATTTAGCAGGTTAAATAGTAATATGTTCATTTCATGTTAGTTCCATGATTTTTTATAAGACTTTAACGTCAAAGTAAATCGTGTTTGAATAATAGTTATAATTTACCTGGATTCAGTCTAACTCACTGTATAGACATTAGACATACGAGACAGAACTAGACTTAAAAAGAATCGATAATATTACCTTCCATCCACTTTCTATATTTATGTTCAGGTTCTTCAATACAGGTGGTTCATTAGGAGCGTATCTCAGATTAACATCCTGAAACACAATGCTTCCTTGCGACGGCCACGTTGGAGGCACCGGCACTTCTGTAACCAAATATTTGAAATTGAGAGAGAGAGAGATGCAGCATACATTAACAAAGATAACTTACAAAACTAAACAAATAAAAAACCAGAATATATTTAATATTTGGCAGTTAAAAGGCCGCAGTCTCAGTATTGCGTTACCTTACCTTACAAGTTGAAGTAAGTTATGCCGTGAAGCTGAAACTTACCACGCTGATTTTCAAACATGCCTTCACACTTCTACGCCACAGACTATCAGAGGTTTAAAAACTATAATAATAAAAAGGAGACAAGTTTGTAAACTTAAAGAAACTTTTAAGCTAACAAATATAAACGAAATAAAAAATTGCTAGATATAATTGAATTATATTTGAAGCCTAAATAAACTATTCAATCAGTGTTCTCCGAACTCCATAGTTATTGTAACGAATTTACATTTTTCCAATTATACCCAAGTTCCATTTGAATCCAAAAAAATCAAAAATTGGTTTTTATTACGAACATTTAGCAATTATGTATGAAGCGTGAATGCTTTAATTAATTCCTCAGTTTCTGAGTCGTAATCACAGCGCTTAGTGACTTAAACTCCACCACAGGCTGCTTTGAAGTAAAGTAGCACAAGAACCACAAGAGAAGCCTGATATTTATTCGACTATTTTGTCTAACACAGAGCATTAGCATACTTATTAAAGAAGCTAGTTGTTTCACGAAACATTTCTTGTTAGATTTTCTTCTCGTTATATTCCGAGAGAACTTTTAATTGAACTTTTTAAAGGGATTGTTATTCATTAGCGTTCAACGTGATCGAATCGTCGCTTCCATATCGATCGGTTAGTCTAAGGCGATAAATAATTCTCCTTGGAACCTCAGTTGTTAAATCTCAATTATCGAGTAATTACACCAGCTACGGCTATAGAATATTAAATAATACTTGGGTATTTCTTTAATTATTCTTTTGTAAGGGATGTATTGACACGACTAAATTAATTATCAATGAACCGATGAACCGCTTCTCTTACCGATGCGTGGATTATGATTGAATCTATAAAATATAATTATAATTTTCCAAAAAAGCTACAAACCATTGGAATCGTCAAGGCAACAATGATTTTACGCCGAGTTGTGTTTAAAGAGTTACATCAAAAAGCCAAAATTACATATTCAACATCATGTTGTATAGGAATTAATTACCAATACAATAAAAACCATACAAAAAGAGCGTTCTGTTTTGAATCTTTTTGATGATTTATGATGCTATACTATCTATATAATCGTAAATGTATATCGATGGGTAATGGCTATATTTTTTCCACACCACCCAGTTCTGGCACTGTTCCACGAACTAACTCGCCTATCTCTCGAACTCTCACGGTACGCAATGCCCTCTTGAATTAATACCCTGAATGCAATTTATTTGCGGATGGATGGAAACAAGTATTATCAGTATGTTTGATGTTTTGTGAAAGATCAGAATGAATGTTGTTAAATATAATTCTTCTTCTCCTTCCTGCCCTGTTCCCTTTTTTTTATTTGGGGTCGGCGCAGTATGTTCTCTTTTTCCATTCTCTCCTTTCACTCGCCATATCATCAGTCACACCTTTCAAACACATCATTCTTCACACAGTCAATCCATGTCTTTTTTGGCCTCCCTCTTCCCCTGTTCCACTTTTATATTTAAAACTTTTTTAGATAATCCTTCATCTCTCCTCATAACATGCCCATACCAAGCCAAACGATTACCTTTCAATTTTTCATTCACTGGCGCTACTCTCAAACTTCCTCTTATGTCATTTCTTACCTTATCTAATCTTGTTAAATATAATTATTAATGTTTTTTTTTTCTACTGAATAAATAAATAAACAATATTGTACTAACGCCCATCAAAGAGGTTGGCCTCGGTGTCGATGCGCGTGTACTCTAGCACGCGCTCGACGCTGGTGAGCTGCGCGAGGAACTCTACCAGCATCCGCGCGCCGTGCTGCAGCATTGCCGTCAGCATGTTGCTCTGCGTCACCGCCAGTCCCACACTGCCCACCGCTATTATACTACCTACAATGGAAATATGTGATTTTTATGTAAGCTATTTATAGATCAGTTGATGATAGGTAATATCTAGGCCACTGAACTTAATGATGTATCGCATAAACTACCTATAGTGAAGGGTGTGCTCAGTCACAGTTAAATATGTTTTATATTACATATCGACAGAATAAAAATTGTACCTATAGTAGATCACATTTAAATGGTAATATAACTGGACATACATTTGGAAAAAATATGTATGTACACAAAATACATAATACTAAAATTCAAATATGGTATTAACTTTTTATGTTTTATTTTTATTTTCTGTGTTAGATATCGACAGATGAGCATGGGATTCACTAGATGGTAGGTGATACCTCAGCCAGAGAACATCAGTCAATGATGCGCTATCGATCTATTTTTACTTCGAGCATTCGGAAACCGAAGCGCGTAATATGCACTTCACGGTTTTTCCATCTATGAACGGTGGTTCGTTACCCGGTTGCAATTTCGATATTCCTCTCACCCGATGCTTGATGTTCAGACGTGGGGAAACATGCTTTCAGAAAATTATAAACATGTCGAAATGAACGGATTCGAACCCACGACCCATCAGAGCGCATGACAGGTATTCTACCAAACGTGCCAACAACTTATGTTACTGTAGCTTGATATATTCAGTATTCAGTATTATATTGCAGAAATATTTTTCTTACCAAAGTCAAGGTAGAGGAAGACAAATATAATAACTGTCAGGTATATTTGGCACATAGCATCCAAGTAGAAACCAAACGTGCATCCTCCGCCCAAATAGCAGTTCCATGCTGATGTGTGTAAGTCCTGATAAAAATATCAAATTATTTCCTTTATAACTTTTGAAAACACAAAGTTTTTCATATATATTTTCTAATAGTACCCTCTATTCTAAATATTTTCAATTTTAGAATAAGACAAGTAGACCAGTGCCGAAGCCTTTAAAAATGGTAAAAAGTGAAAAAAAATTACAGTAGGATGAAACCCATTAGAAAAGGAGGGAAATATGATCAAAATGAAAGGAAAAATAAATTACGGTCGATCCGAGTTCGGGAAGTGGAAGTGGGGGGGGGTTTAAGGGTAAAAAACGGTTTATCTCGTTTTCCGGCCAAACTATTCCTATTCCTATGGAAAAAAGTCAAATGGCAAAGTTGTAGATAATAAAAAGATCTACAACTTTTGTATTTACACTTTTCTCACATAACCTCAAAATTTAGGTGAAAAATTCAAAAAACCAAGTTTTTGGTTTTTTATTTATATCTTTTTCAAAAATTATTTTTTTTCTACGAAATTTGGTGAAAACTTACCTTATTATGTCCCAAATACACTGTAATTTATTTGATTTAAAATATTTATTTTTTCGCCTTATTTTAACTTAATATCAAAAAAGCACCCTAATTTTCAATCGAAAATTCTGCCGTCAAAATATCAGCTTTTTTCAAAAGTCGGTGCGCTTTTTGTTCCTTGAAATCTCTACTTTCTGATGGTATAAAAAATATATACTTTTTTAACAGCTGCTACGAAATAACAGGTATGTAGTAAGGCCCAGACCCTACTAGAACCTTCCCCACTTCTCTATGAAATACATTTTTATGGGCTAAAATTTTCCATAGGTCACTCAGGTATACAAGTTATCTTAAAAAAGCAATAAATAGACATCTATGCTTATAATTGAAAGAAGATTTTGCAACTTTCTCAAAATATTGTAGATGTCTTATTAAATATTAACTTATTTGGTTTTTGGTTTTTGCATTTTCTGAGAACATTTACTATAGTAATGTATATATTTTTTTACACCATCAGAAAGTAGAGATTTCAACGAACATAAACCACACCAACTTTTTGAAAAAAGCTGATATTTTGACGGGTGAATTTTCGATTGAAAATTAGGGTGTTTTTTCGATATTAATTCAAAATAAGGCGAAAAAATAAATATTTTAAATCAAATAAATTACAGTGTATTTGGGACATAATAAGGTAAGTTTTCACCAAATTTCGTAGAAAAAAAATAATTTTTGAAAAAGATATAAATAAAAAACCAAAAACTTGGTTTTTTGAATTTTTCACCTAAATTTTGAGGTTATGTGAAAAAAGTGTAAATACAAAAGTTGTAGATCTTTTTATTATCTACAACTTTGCCATTTGACTTTTTTCCATAGGACTTGTAGTTTTGCCGGAAAACGAGGTAAACCGTTTTTTACCCTTAAACCCCCCCCCCACTTCCACTTCCCGAACTCTGATCGACCGTAATTTATTTTTCCTTTCATTTTGATCATATTCCCCTCCTTTTCTAATGGGTTTCATCCTACTATAATTTTTTTTGGTTTCAAAAATTATCGACCCTAGTCTAAAGTTTTTATACCTTTGAATAATGATAATAGTAGTCATGAAAGTGCTACTAATCTTCCATAATTTGTATGTAACATATCACTACCAAAATATCATTCATAATTTATATGGTATCGTCTCCAAAGAGAAAGCAAATAATAAATTGCGCAAGTATGTATCTAAGGAAAGCATTGACATAGTATAAAAAAGGAAAGTCTCAAATGTTAACAAACCTGATGCTTATCGAAGTCATCGATCAGTCTGTTCTGTGCCCCGGCCGAGCGAATTGTCGCGATACCGTTCAAAGATGATGTTACCATGGAAAATACTGGACTTTTCGCTGAAATAGAAATAAGAAATGTTTATTTGTAACATTTTACAATTTCCACGAATGATACATGCTACCGATATAGTATAATAATAGTTTATAGGAGTCTGAGCCTTCCATACATACATTGTATGTACATATGGTACTAGCAACGCGCCCCGGCTTCACACGGGTGCAATGTAGATGATAATGTTATTCGCTGATAATGTAGCTTTCTATTGGTGAAATAATTTTCAAAATGGGTCCTGAAGTTTTTGAGTTTATTCATTACATACAAAAATACAAATTTTTCCTCTTTATAATATTATTAATACAGATGTTCAACAGATGGTAAGCGCGGGCCATCCAATCCTTAAATCAAATAGTATGCGTTTGATTGTCCATCTATAGTACGTACTTTGCCCTTGTAATAGGTATATATAGGTAAGGTATCAATTGCCCAGTGGTTGTTATATCAGCCACAAAACGATATTTTTCTCCCCATAGTAAAGACTTGATATTGACGCACATCAAATACTTCTATTTGCGTTGGTAAAAGCAATGCGACGCGCTTTTTTCTTGCGTGGATTTGGCGCCCTCGAAAATAGACACTGAAAGCCCTCTTTCTCAGATCCAGCTTACTCCACACTGCTAATTAAAGGCTTAAATGATGGTACGGTAGCACCAGAAATCCTGGGTTCAATCACGAGGAAGGTTTAAGACATTTATTTTTCTCAAAAAAGAATACATTCATTCACTTACATGAGAAAAAAATAATAATTAAATAACAAACCTTTCTTGACTCGGAAAACTACATATTATACAGTACAAATTATAAAGGAAGCAATATTAAAACAAATAGTTTCAGTAGGGCACGGCACAGTAGGGTCATCACTTACTCGTACTTGCCTATAAAGAAAAATGATCTGTGAAACAGACACAGAAATGGGTTTGCCCACTAAGGGACTCGGGAATTTACTCACATATATGATTTTCACATATTGACTGTATATGATTTTTGGAGAATATTATGAATTAAGTATACTTACTTGTCCCCTCCAGTCGCTTCACACCCTGAGCAGTCTTTAGGTAAACTTTGACAAATAGGACGAATAGAATCATCAGAACCGCTGAAGGTATCAGAGTCCAATACAACGCTATCGCATTTAGGACTAAGATACATATTAATGTACTGTAGATTTGTAGAACGTCTAAAAGTGTTCGCGGCAGTATCTCGTCCAAAGCACCCATGTCCTTTGTGAAACGATTGAGAATACGACCTGAAATTTAAGAAGAATGTTACTACTGATAGAGGACAAATCTTTGTTTTTATTTTTTTATTATTATAGTTATTTACTTAAAGATGTCATGTGGAACATGGTGTAATGGTTGCAGCGCCTTACAAATATTTTGTAAAACATTTTGGCGATTAAAAAGAGTGACGAAGAGTTTATTCCCAGTTCTTCTCTTCCGTTCGCCTTTGATTTGAGAACTGGCGGTAAATGTAAAATTAGAAGCATTTAATATGTATTTTTTACTGACGTTCATAAGTGTACATTGTGTTACGTAAATGAATAAATGATTTTGAATTTGAATTTGACTACTTTATACACAGAAGATATTTTTTATTGGTATTGTAAAAATCTCTAAAGACGGAGTAAAGCTTTTGAGTCGTCCTGAGAAACTAATCTATAAACAGATTGTGTACGTAATTTAGTGAAACTAGGACAATATTTAAGTTAACTGTTAATTATTCTACTAAAGTTTAAATAATTCTAATCGTTCACGTTATGAAGTACGACTTGATCAATGGTGGCTGACTTTGAAGGAGTAATCTTTAATCTTTAACTATTGATTTATTATTTTGATATCCTGTATCAATATATAAATATGTCCTCCATATATAATTCTAGAAAATATCTCCAAATTTTAACATAAAGCATTCTAGAACATACGTCATAATTAATACACGTACGCCATCCATAATTAAGAGTGAATAATTATTAGTTACCAACAAGGGTCTCCTAACAATCTGAATTAATTATAAACTATTACATATTTAACATTGCACGAAAGCCGCAATGCGCTATTTCGAATGATAATTATATCATAAACAAAATACTATCGATACCGTAATGAAGATATGCAGTGGCGGATTTACCAGCAGTCTGAGTAAGCTTGAGCCTAGGGCGGCAGTTTTTAGGGGCGGCAAATTTGGGGACCAATTTTTTCTTTAAGCTGGTTTTATGTAAGGTTTTCTGATATCTTACAAAGTCTACTAGAGACCCTCTTCCCTTTAATTTTATTTAAGATAGTTTAGAAACTGGCAAATGTAAAGGCAAGGGAGGCAAATATGTGACAGCCACTGAAGATATGTATGTGAAGTGAAATTTGACACTACGACACTACCCAAAGCGAAGTTAAATTGTATTTGATATAAATATTTATGAATTTAGATATCTGAATTTTATTATACCTAATGTATTTGACGAGCTCATTGGCGTTTGTTCGCAAGTTTAAATCCCGTCGGGATGACATGTTTATAATTTTAACTATACACGTTTTGCCTACGTCTGCTTACTCGCGCATTAAGGAGGAATATCGAAATTACGATTAGATAACCAACCATCCTTTATAGGTGGAGAAGAGACTTGTATATTACATAATTCCGCAAGCGTAGTAATTAAAAAATAGGTTCTGCAGTGGCATCTCCACCAAATGAGCATGGCACTCGTCTATCGATATCTAACATAAAAAAAATATTGAGTACATCATATAATAATAACAATAAACATTTACAAATAATTACTTAGTACTATAAAACAGTTTTTATAATAGCGGCGACGAATGTTTATACTTGTTAAAATTATGTTTCTCGTGTAAGCGATGTAAATCTTTAACGGGAAATAAATGTCTTTAAACCTTTATAAACATTTATTTCAGACATTAAAATCCATATTTGTTAGTTTATTAGTTACAACTATTCTTATTATATGTTATTATGATTAATATTTTACATCATATTGTTTTACACATTATAATCCAATGGCCATCTCCATCCATCGCTTTAATAGGAAGGAGTCTGGCCTGTTAGCCACCGGATGTAGAATACTATTAGGACTGGCTTTAAGACGCTGCCTCTTTTCGCATGATGGCAGCAAAATTATCAGTGCGAGCCTCCGCAAACATCCGGCCGTGGCAGTCCTAGCAGCATTCTAAAGGCGTTGTTGTACAGTACACGTAGAGCGTTGTAAGTATACTAACCTGAAGAACTAGTATCGAAAAAGCGCATGACACCCTTGATCATGGTTGAGAACATAAAGTCGTGCAGACGCCGGGACGCCGTAGCACAAAGTGACGCAAATGGAAGCACTCGGAAGTTAGTGAAGAATATACACGCGGCGACTATACACCCGTGTATGATGAGGTACTGGCCGGTGGTGAATGGGCCCACTTGGACGTCCAGACCCGGGTCTAGAAATGAAATGTAGCAATTAAATAATAGAAAAACAAAATATATAATATTTTCTTTTATTAACGCGAGTATCACACATTTAAATAAAATACTGTATACCGGATTAAAACTACCCGTGACCAAGGTTGCTGAAAAGCATCCGAAACCGTCGGGATAAATAATTTAAACAATATAAATAATAAATCGCGTTTTAATCCGGTATACAGTATTTTATTTAAAAACAATAACTTCAAACTAGGTAATAATTAACAACTTAAAAGTAAATTGGAAAATCTGGATTTTACCAACATGCTTTGGTTAATTTCAGAAATACTGGTTCTTATATAAATTAAGCAATTTTAATACAGAAATAAATTATGATATCAAATTCATATCTAAAAATGTGTTATTTGTAAAATTTTACTTTCAAGGTCCATAAATTCATATGTTAGTATTAAAGTCAGTTCAATCAAATTATATGACAATGATTACCTAATTCATTTCCTTGCATTTCTTCCTCGTAAACCGCCATTTGATTAGACCTGGAAATATAATAATTTTACCTCACTCTTCTAACATAACTTCTTTTTTAAAAAATTAGGGGTCCAAAGCCATGAGCCTCCTTAATATTACTTAGAATACTACATACTAGTGGTAAACAATGATAGAAAAAAGAATTTGGAACACTTTCCAGGTGGAGCTGTAATTATATTTACTAAAAACGATCATATCTATATCTATACTAATATTATAAAGATTAAATTTGTTTTTATTTTTACCAGACGTGGGGAAGACTTACAAAAAATTATTAGGATTCGAACCCACGACCCATCGTTGCGCACGGCAGGTGTTCTACCGAGCGCACCAATGAGCCAGTCCGCTAACGAGCCCGTGTGTTTGTTTTTTATGATTTAACTCAAAAACTACTCGACGGATTTTAAAAATTCTTTCACCAATATAAAGCCACGTTATCAGCGAGTAACATTTTTTTTGTATAGTACACTGTACAACTACACTGCATCCGTGCGAAGCCGGGGCGGATCGCTAGTACTGATATAAGTAAATAATTTATAAACTGGAAATAATTACCAAAAACTTAGCCAGTAATCCGCCGCTGCAGCTGAAGCCGAAGAGATTAAGATTAAACTGATCGTGAATAAGATGAAAAATATGTTCCCTCCCGACTTGAAGTAAGCGCTGATCACCTCCCAGCGCAAGTTCCCGGATTGCCTCTCTTCCGCCGCCATCTTCTGTGCCTCGAACTCTTGCAAGTCCTCACTGTCTGTAGTCGACAAAGCTCTGAGCAACTGCGGTTTCTCCTTTTCCTCTCCTTTCTGTTTCTATAATTAGGTTTTTATTAAACTGTTGTTTGTTAATCTAAATCGATACTCATATTACCTATAAAGAGGAGTGTTACATTTTGCCTAGTACACCGGTGACGTCCCTTCTCTGTGACCGATACATATTGTCGACGCGGCAAAAACGTTTCCACGATCGTGTTAGATTATGTTAAATACTTATAATATTAGAATAAAAGTGTTCTCACATCGAACGAAGTAAGTATTTTTAAATGTAATATTCTAAATTAAATAAGTAATAAGTTAAATTGCATTTATATTCAATCCTTCGGCTGCAGTTACCATTTAACTCAAAAACTACTCGACCGATTTTAAAAATGCTTTCACCAGTATAAAGGTACATTATCAGCAAGTAACATGGGCTATATTTAATTATTTTTAGTACATCTACATTGCACCCGTGCGTAACAGGGGTGGATCGCTAGTTACTTTTTACAAGGAAAATTTTCCCCGCAACCAACCGTATATTATCGAAATGTCTGCGATATTTAATGGTTTTTGACTAAATATAATGAATTATTTTATTCTATAATATAATACATATACAGTTGTGGTCATATAATTAAGAACGATTTTTAGTTTCAGAGAATTTCTTATCAAACGTGTGATATTTTTGTGTTAGATACTACCCAGAAGTTATTTGTTGAATTACGGAAAAGGCATATGAAAGAAGCTCACTAAATTACGAAAAACGATATAAAAAACATGCAGATTTTTTGACTTATGTACATTTAATAAAAATAGTAACAATTTACATAGAAACGAAACTGGACAAATAATTAAGAACGACCCAAAAACTATTCGATAAAATTGTATCAAATGAAATTTTAGTTAATAAAGTTACACTATACAGGATCACTTGCGATACATAGTGCAAATGGATACCTTTTAAGCCTAAAATTTATTATTAGCATATATATATAAAATATAAATATAAAGTATATATAAAAACTTATTAGCATATCCACAGCTTTTGATATCGACATGATTGACTCTATAATTTTTTGACATTTTTCAACAGAAATAGAGTTCCATTCTTCTAAAAAATTCCGCATATAGTTCTCTTAAACTGCTACATTGCCTATTTGATACCCTTTTCTTAACCTCACACTAAATGTTCTCAATGGGATTTAAATCCGGGCTATAAGATGACCACTCTAAGACAAAAACAAATTGTGAGTCGAGGAATTCCTTTACTGTGTGCAGTATGTTTAGGGTCATCGTCGTGCTGGAATGTCCAAATGACAGGCAGTACGTCCTCAGCAAAGGGTAATATTGTTTACTCTGGTATAGTTTTGTACTGGAATTGATCCGTGTTTCCTTCTATGAGCCTAACAGGTCCGATTCCATGGCCAGAAAAGCACCCCCAAATATTCACATGTGGACCGGCATGCTTTAACGTTACTTTTCTGAATTGAGGGTCAAATGCTTTATTCGAAGGGCGTATGACGCATTGGTTGCATCACAGAAAAGCCTATTTGTTTTAGTTTCATAAGAGAAAAGGACATTTTTCCATTATCTGACTGTCCAGTTCTCATATCTTATTGCAAATTCAAGACGAGCATGTCTAAGGCGCGATGTCACCGTGAGTATCTTCCGCGCTATCCTTCCAAACAAACTTTCTTCTAACAAATGCCTTTGTGCCGTGCGTGTCGAGGTTGCCGAGAGGTTGCTCTCGCCAAAAAAATCTTTTTTTATCTCATTGGACCCTTTAAATAGAAACTGCTTGACCAAAATAACTATCTTTCTATCCCCTCGAGGAGATGTCTTCCTCTTTTTAAACCCACGCGGTTTATTTGAAATAGTTTCATATGTTCTAAAATGCTTAACAGCATGGAAAACCATGGTTTTGGAGCACTGAAGATGGTCTGCTATCTTTTTATACGACCAGTTGTTCTCGCGAAGTTTTATTATAACTATCTTATTCTAGACTTATCACAACTTTAACTTTTCCCATTGTTTTATAGGAAATAAGCACGATTTATTATTTTTACAACAATTTATTTTGCCAAAGTTATACTAAAGGTAACCAAGCCCAAAGGTTTTCTTTATTAAAATTTCAAAAATCTTTAAAATTATTCAGCGTTCTTAATTATGTGACCAGCCAGTAGGGGTACGACCTACGTTCAGGTACTACATTTATGTACCATATAAAACTTATCTGGATTTTTTTTAAATTACTCATGTGCATAATGAATGTACAAATAGTATGGCAATATTTTGCAATACCATAAAAAATAAAAGAACGTAAATGCGTTATGTTTTGCGACGCTGTTTGTAAAAAATATTGTCTTCATGTAAGCGTTCTTAATTATATGACCACAACTGTAGGTATAAAAATTGTATGTCATTGTATTATGTAATTAGTACGATTATGCCTTATTATTAGATTATTGTAATGGAAATGTGTTCTGGTAATACAATATTTTTTATTGAATAGTGTTAAAACTATTTTAGCTGAATAAGAAGAAAATCGTTAAATCAAACAAAGCTGATATAACATTAAGTCCATGAACAGAGATTACACAGAGAATAATAACTACAGTACCGTAATGTAAATATCAAGTATCGCGTTCAAATGTTATAAAATATAATAATTAAAATCAGAGGTTCAACTTACCACGGAACCAGAATTTTCATTTTCATCTTTATTTTCTTGTATATTGGAGAGCATCATCGCAAACTCTTTTCCTGATGACACCAGCTCATCAAATGTTCCCATATTTTCAATACGACCCTGTGGAATAAAATAAACATTGAATCTGAAATGCTCAGACATCTTGGTCGTGAGATACCTAATATAATTATAACCATAGTGTTTCTAAAATAAACAAAAAATAGGATAACAAGATACTTATTTTTAATTATTTTACTCATAATAATTTTTGGTATGGAAATATTAAAAAACAATGTCGAGAGCGCAATCTATTCCAGTTCGCTTGAAACGATAATTGATCTTATATAATTATGGAAGCAGTTATGGTTTTAATAATCGAGAGCTTTAAAAGCCTTTCGCTGTTCGTAGTTCTATTTTGTGAGGAAATGGATGAATCAATCATAGCTTTCAAATTCACGTTTTTGTAAATAAGAAACATATCTGTATTCAATAAAACGCTATTAGTATTTTGAATTCCATAACCGTGTCGATAATACGTTAGTACTAAGTATGTTTTTTTTATTCCTTAAGAAAATTGGGGCTGTAGAATTAATGATTAAAACGTATTTTTCTGCCATGAATACCATCTCCAATATTATACATTCTAAATGTTGCCATGCATAAGAAAATCATTAGAATACTTGAACCATTGAAACTTGTCTCTATGCAGTAAAACCTACTTTAAATCAGAATTATAAGAGGCGAGCTATACAAAGCCACAGAACGAAGAGATGTGTCTAGATTTGTACAAAGCACAATAACAAACTGCGCTATTCGGAGAACAATTACGTGGTTTCCCGCTGCGGCTGCATGTATCTCTTTAAAATAAATTGATATTGTTATCGAATATAAAATATTATTTTAGCATGACCTTATTACAAAATAAATTACTGTTTGTGAACTTCATCATGATTATAAAATACAAATAACAAGATAAAGTAAAAACCACACGTCCTGTCTCCAAAACTCAAATCGTATACGGCTCAAGCCAATATCTATTTTTTTTGCCTTGAGATACATATAAAGCTCCGTTACTTTACGCCTTAGAAATGATGAACAATACGGCAATACTTATCTGATTTAGTTTCTGATGCTAAATAGAAAGGTCAGTGTGGTTGTTGATTCTTTTTTATTTTATTATTAGAATTGAAGCTATTAAAAGGATAAAAATTCTCAATCCGATTATAACACTGACGGAATAATGAATTACTAATTGTGTATACAGGTGAATATAATACTAAAAATTAATAAAATATATTTTATCTATAATAACAGAAAAATAAGATTTTAATAAAAACAAAAGAAGGGTATCACCAACCTCATTCAACACGATGATGAAGTCAGCAGCCTTGAGGAAATGAATCTGGTGTGTGACCAGTATCCTAGTTTTCCCTCGCAGGTATCCATTGATGCAACCTTCGAACAATTGCCGACCAACATTCGCATCCACCGCTGATAATGGGTCGTCCAACAAGTAAATATCAGCCTAGAACCAACATATTATGTAATTCAGCCGGCCTAGCATGACCGCCACGAGATATGTTGCGGACGAGAGAAGACAAACTAAGATGTAAGATATCTCGATATATTATATCTCGACTTCGACAGTTTTGATAGGCAATCAACAAATATATCTATTTTTGATATTAAAAGTAGAGTTTTAAGTCTAATTGTCATGTAAAACCCGGAAGAAATAAAGAGATAATCGATTAAAATACGAGAAAACGGGCGACAAAATTTAGTCGTGGTTGTCATGCTAGGTCAGCAGGAAATCTCAGATTAGAGATATCGAACGACACTCAAAACTATGTGCCCACTAGCAATCTATACTAATATTATTAAGAGGAAAGATTTTTTTGTTTGTTACGATTTAACTCAAAAACAACTCGACCGATTTTAAAAATTTCCCAAAAGAGCTATTTTATCAGCGAGTAACATAGGCTATTGTTTTAGTACATCTACATTGCACCTGAACGAAGCCGGGGCGGATCGCTAGTTAAGTATTTAATAAAATTAACCCATTAGTTGCGATGATCCCTGATGAATAGGGATTTTTAAAAAAATGACAAATATTTTCAAGACAAAACATAATTCGAATATAATTATTATACTGTTGCAAACAAAGGGCAATTAACATCAGTTGTTTCGTTATTCTTGTTAAGTTGTTTTGAATTCAATTAGTAGTGAATACGTTGTAGTTTAAAGTGAATTCCCGAGTACCCCTAGTATAGAGTATGGTGCAGACACATTTCTGTGGCTGTTACATTTATAATTTTTATTTAAAATCAAGTAGTTTAGTCTTCTGTGGCCTACCTAACAGAAACATTTTTTAAATCTGCGTATATCACTCGCATACCCGCTGTGCGATGGAGATTAAAACATTACAGATTTGGTATTTAATAATATGCTTTATTGTACAACAAAACAAAAGCTTAACATTGTACAAGAGAGATATACTTATCGCAATATGCAATCTCTTCCCGGCAATTATAGTGATTATCGAATATTCTAAGCGAAAAACATATTCATTCTACATACATAGTTTTACGTAACATGCAAAAATACCGATGAACATGATATCAAAGATGAGCAAACTAAATTGGAAATACCTTGGAAAGCAGCGTTGTTTTTAAGAGTAAAAAAATCAATTACTTCTCTATAGACGGCCCGTGCCAAATTGATTCTGGCGCGTTGCCCCCCCGACAGCGAAACCCCTCTTTCGCCCACCAGCGTCTGGTCACCGTACGGGAACTGTTTGAAGTCCTTCTCGAGAGCGCACACTTTGCATACCTTTAATTGATTTTCGTATAAGTAAGCGATCTCGCTTTTATCATCACTTATATAAAGTTATGATATAATATAATAAAATTATTTAATATTGTCTTTTATTAACGCGAGTATCACACATTTAAATAAAATACTGTATACCGGATAAAAATAACCGAAGAAAAATAACCCATACTGATAAGTACCTCAATGGTGATTCCCACCACCACCCTTGCCAACTCTCTTCTGTCGGTGTATGTTTGTTTCAGAGAGCCCACCGCCTCTGTGATGCTGCCCACCTCAACGGGGAACTGCAGCATGTTAAGCAAGTACTCCGTGACAACAAGCTGCGGGTGCCTCCACAGCATCACAGAAACAGGAATAAACCACAAACAGTACAACGTCAACCAGCCTACCTGCCTTATGTGAAGGGTGTTACAGACAGGATTGGAAGAATCTTAAAACGAGCTTCTATTAATACAGTTTTCAAGCCACACAAGAAGATTTAACAGTTCTTGAGACCAATAAAAAGTAATATTCCTTTGCAAGATTCAGGTGTATATAAACTGGATTGTGACTGTGGTTTATCCTACATTGGGCAAACTAAACGTAGCATTTCAAACCGACTTAAGGAACACATTGCGGATATCAAAAACAGACGTCACTCTAAATCAGCAGTATGTGAACACACTCTGGATAAACCAAACCATTACATACGTTTCGACCAACCAAAAATCCTTGCTAAAGAAAGTAGATTCTTTCCCAGACTAGTACGTGAGGCTATTGAAATTAAAAAACATCCTAACTTCAATAGAGAAGATGGTTTGAGACTTTCCAACACCTGGGATCCAGTTATTAAAAATCTAAAGCCCCAAATCAAACATACTAAAAAACAAGAGGACACCGTTAGTCAATATTGTCATAATATAGAAAATTACAGTAAATATCAACTCCGTAGGAATAGATGGCGTTAATATGTAATAATTGTAAAACAAAAACTTGGCGATTAAAAAGAGTGGCGGCGAGTTTCTTGCCAGTTCTTCTCGTCCGCTCTACGCCCTTGATTTGTGAACTGGTAGTAAATGTAAAATTAGAAGCATTTAATATTAGTAATATTAGTAATTTAATATGTATTATTTTTTATTGACATTCATAGATGTACATTGTGTTACCTAAATTAATAGATTATTTTTTAATTTAATTGAATTAAATATGGCAACTTTGTGACATTTCAAATATAAGACAACTGTCATCTTTCAGTCTCCCGCGACCACGGTTGCTGAAAAGCATCCGAAACGTCGGGATAAATAATTTAAACAATAAATCGCGTTTTAATCCGGTATACAGTATTTTATTTAAATAAAATTATTTATTAATCTGTGTTCAATCCACAAATTGAATGTGGTCTGACTTTTTAGCAAAGTGATTCCAATGATTAGCCAATGAAGAAGTCAGGTCCTTTCTTATACAAAGACAGTAAATATAGTTAATAAGAACATTTGTTATATAATAGTACATATAGCTACTTTAAGTATTGGCAAAAAAAAGGAATTTGATTTAAGGTGTTATAATAATTTTGTTCCATTTTTAAATCACTTTGTGGTCATTACTGAGTGAAGTCCCTAACCAATGGAGGTGGTCACATAATATAGGTACATACTAGAGATATTACGGAGGTAACCGTAAACGGAATCAGAGGCAGATACAAAAGAGAGATATGTAATAAAATAAAATTACAAACATTTTCATGAAATCATATCAGTTCAAAAAAACACCTTCCTGGATGTTGAAAATAAAAATAAATGAATTTTCTTAAATTTTAAACAGTAGTAGGTACCACCTCCGCCTTTTTTTTGTATGGAATCTCACTGTTGGCACTAGTGGCCTCTACAGCTTAACACGGACAGGATTGGCGAGCACTGTGGCTCAGCCTTGAGGGGGTTTTCTACGGCAAGCCTAAGGGCGTCTCCTGCGAGACACGTACCTCGGCTTGGGCTGCCGTAGAAGGGGAGGAAGCCTGAAGGGCTGTACGGTAGCTCACCCGTGTGAGAGATGCGCGGAACAAGGGTCCTCGCCTTCGCCGGCGAAGGCGCTGTACGCGGACTCGTCACCGTTCTCCGCCTCTGTGCTTCGACATCCTATTATAACCTCCGATTCAAATTTATCGGAATCGAAGATGCAAAATCATTCGGTAGTTCCAACCTTTCTGAACCGGAATCGAAGCTCAGTAACATCCCTGATACATACCCTCTTATATTTTTCCACATCGTAAGACAAACCGAAGAGAATGTTCTCTCGCACGGTACTCGGAAACAGCCACGCCTCTTGGCAAGCGTACGAGATGTTCCCAAACACTGAAACGTTGCCAGTGGCCGCAGGCAATTCTTTTAGTAGCAGTTGCAGAATAGACGTCTGGAAAAAAATGTAAAGGTCACCACTGCAATCTATAGTGAAAATATTTTTAATCTTTAAACTAGCCTTCCGCCTTTTTAAGCTCGCAATTTTGTGTATTTGTATGGGTTTGACTTAAAACTTTATTGTTTACTAGCTGTCTCGCGAACTTCGTACCACCTAAGAGTATTCTCTATATTTTTTTTACCTTTAACGAAAATTTACCTTCCATTAGGACAGGCAGACAGACCACAAACATTTGATACTTCATTACAAAACTCTGAATTTTCTCTGAATTAGAATGTATATATGTACCTATACATACTAACTACTATACTAAATTCTCTAAATCGTAACAAACAGTGATTATTAACAATAATAATTATTAGAGATATGTATGAATAAACCTACCCCTGATCACGCATATTGAAAAGCACTCGAAAAATCCGAATAATTGCATAATATTATGAATACAAAGCTTTGTGATCCGTTAAAAGGTTCTCAATTAACAAAGGCTTTTATTTCAATAGTGTTTTTGCTTACAATATCAATGATTGTGAATATAACAGCTACATATATAGGTGCTACCTTACTTCTTCTGTTCTGTGGGTGCTACATATATAGATATGTATAATATGAATTGATTTGTACGCTTTATAAGTGTAGAAGAGTAAAATATTGTATTCAGATGTATGAACTCGTTACCTAATCATGATATTATTATTATTTAAAGTATTATTTTTTATAGGTTTATCCAGGTGTACTTTTTACGTTTAAACAAGAATCTACTCTTAGCTTTAGCGCCCACCTTTTCCACTTCTAAACTTCAAACTGGTAGTCTGAAAGAGATCTATGTTGTAGCGATAAGGTCTTTTGTTTTTTTATATTTTTTTTTAATAAAAATGAACAATTTTGTTCTAAATTACTTATTCTTTGGATAAATTAACTTTGAATCGAATAATGGTAATAGTTCGACTGCTATCTTCGAAAACATTGTTTCTAAATTTTACTATTACACTTTATAGATCAGATTAGCCTTACAAATATTAAAAGCTACTTGGTATCATAATCATATCCAACTTTATTCAACGTATAGATTCGTCGAACTTTAACAATTTGTTATGAAAACTATCACATTTTCATTCATAAAATATATTTCAAAACTTTGTATCATTTTCGCCTTCCAAGTAACCGATGGTATTAACTGCCGCGGTCTATGTGTTTTTAGACTGCTGTGGAAATATAGTTTTCCAACGACGTACATATCAACAACATAGGACAGAGCCATAATAAAGTGGTATATTAAAATGTATGTTTTACATTTGGCGCTATCTTATCACTATTAATGTTAATGGCTCCTAAATCGATATTTATTATTTTACTAACTACTGAACTCTGCACGAAACATTTGATCGAATAGTAACACTTGTTGTATGGCAAATATTTTGTAATCTCAATAATCACTTATAACTATTTCAACTGTCTGTTTCAAAAAAAGCAGTGTTTTTTTGTGTTTCGCTGATATCTTCGAAACTACAACAGATACCGGCAAAATTTTAAATTGCAAAATTATTTATTTTTCAGTGCTCTGTATTAATAATATCTAGTAGTTTTAGTTTCATAAAAAACACATTTTTCCGGAATTAATTTCATATGCATATCCGCTCATTTTTTATGAGTGTTATATTATACTTTGATATGAACTATTATACAAAGCGTTATAGTTTCGAGTTTCGACCCAGGTTATGGGTGAACAGTAAGGTATAATTTATAAGTATCTGCCCACATATCCTGTAGTGCATGAAATAAGCATCTTAATATTCCTACCTGCGATATTGAGCGTTAAAAATTACCATTTCTCATGCATTCACGATGAAATACGAACACTCTCAAATTGGAGCTCACACTCCAGTAAACATTTCATTTCAAGTTACATAACATCATCTGAATATTGCACTCTAATCGGATGAACATTTTTTTGGCATTTATTTAAATTAAGTCGTTAGCTTATATATATTAATCTTACGACTTAATATTAATATTATTATGTAGTAGGTATTATAAAGAGGTAAAGTTTGTAACTTTGTGAGGTTATAGGGGTTAATATCTGGATCTACTGAACTGATTTAATAGAAAGCTACATTATCAGCGAGTAACATGGTCGTTTTTGGGTATATATCTAGTACATCTACATTGCACCCGTGCGAAGCCGTGGCGTGTTGCTAGTATATTATATTTTGATCTTTTGTGAAATAATATTTATAGCTAACTCTGACATCAGTGACTTCATTCGCACGCAATTTAAATGATAATTTTTTTTTATGGCATCTGAACGATAAAACCTATACGTTGCTTAATCTTAATCTACTTGTGAAAACTACATGAAAATCCCTTCTACAGTTTCGAAGATTAGCGTGAACAAACCGGCAATGGGACTACAAATACATTTTGTGCATTGTGTTAGCCTTCTTTTATCATCTTCTCTCAATTTCTAGTAATATTTAATCTTCATTATTACTTAATCAATAAAGCCGTTGTATTACCATACATTCAAGTTATTTCTTATAGTAACCTTAATTACGATTTAATAAGTATAAATTTATAATCTCATATATAAAATTCTCGTGTCACAATGTTCGTTCCCATACTCCTCCGAAACGGCTCGACCGATTCTTATGAAAATTTTAATACATATTCAGTAGGTCTGAGAATTGGCTACTATCTATTTTTCATACCCCTAAGTGATAAGGGTTGTTCACACTTAATTTTTTTTTTTAATTTTTGGACGAAATTTTTTGTTTTTATTTTTTTATAATGTGGCATTAAAAAATACATACAACCCTAAATTTTTACTTTTTTATCACCAACCCCTGCTTTTTAGAAATTATTTACATGGCAAATCAACGTTTGCGGGGTCAGCTAGTAAATAATATAATAATCAAGTATTGAAATAGTATTAAAATCCAAACTCAATACCATGGATGGCACTGTAAACCTTAGTGACTTTTGCAATGTCGTAAGTAATAAAGCAAATGAAAATACTAATGTTTGAAGAAAAAAAAACTTTAAACAGTAAATAAATAAATACAAAATTGTTACCTTCAACAAATCAGTATACACAAAAGCAGCTAATAAAATTAGCTGCTTTTTAACAGGTTATCAGTTTGTAATTAGCTGTCTCATTTCGTTAACACAAAAACCGTCAACGACCCACCTCTAGACTGTATATTACTAGCTTTTATGTAAAAGATTTGCCTCAGGGTTATTTTTGACACTTACCTTGCCCGAACCGACAGCACCAATGATAGCGCACAATTTTCCTTTGCGAATTCGCAAGGAGATGTTCTTGAGTGCCAAAAAGTTGGGATCTCCCGTCCAGCTAGAAGACACGTCGTGAACCTCCACGATCATGTCTCCTGGGTGAGACAAACTTCTACGATTCTTTTTGCTAGATCGTATACCTGCGTAAGAAATTGTTACTGTAAGTTATATCTACGAGGGTGAATCAAAAAATTCTTGGAATCAATATTAAAAAATGCAAAGATTTAAATAATAATATTTTATTTTTCTACATAATCTCCCTCCAATGCAATGCATTTAGAATAACGCGTTTCTAACTTCCTTATTCCTTGTGAAAAAAAAATATTTTCTTGACTCTCGAAAAAGTCCTCTACGGCAGCTATAACCGCGTCATTATCGTAAAATTTTGTTCCACGAATTTCCTCTTTTAATTTTGGAAATAAGTGAAAATCACTTGGGGCTAAGTCCGGAGAATATGGTGGGTGGTCAAGGAGATTGAAGCCAGCACAGCGGATTGCGTTGAGCGCAACTTCCGATCGATGAGCAGGAGCGTTATCTTGAAGGAACAACACGCCCAACGACAGTTTTCCACGACGTTTTTCTTTAATCGCTTCACGCACTTTCGGGATTAAATTTGCATAATAGGGTCCAGTAATCGTCTGGCCTTTTGGCATGTAATCAATAAAAAGGATTCCTTCACTATCCCAGAACACAGAGGCCATAACTTTGCCAGCGGTAGGAGCAACTCGAAATTTCTTGATGGATGGAGAGGATGGTCGTTTCCAAGACATGCTTTGTCTTTTAGTTTCAGGATCAAAATGGTGGACCCATGTTTCATCCATGGTGACAAGACGACGGCAAAAATTATCCGAATCACGCTGGAACATTTCGAGATTACGCTTGGAAATTTCCAAACGTCGCTTTTTGTTTTCGTCGGTTAACATTCGTGGCACCCATCTTGCAGACACTTTTTTGAACCCCAGTGAATCAATTAAAATGGATTGAACGCTACCAAAAGATATCTTTAGGATCTCAGATATATGTTTTATAGTCATTCTTCTGTCTTCCAAAACCAGATTCTCAACCTTTTTGACATTTTCTTCTGTAACGGAGGTTGAAGGCCGCCCAGAACGCGGGTCATCTTTACAGCTTGATCTACCTCTTTTAAATTCAGCCACCCAGTACGCAACCGTAGAATAGGGTACAGCATCACCCCCTAATGTCTGCTGAATGTCCAAAAAAATTTCCTTCGTAGACATTTTTTTCAAACTGAGATATTTTATCACCGCACGTAACTCACTTTTATCCATAATTTTGACTTTTTAGCAACTCGTTGCACAAAAAAATTTATTACATGCGAACGAACTGACAAAAACAAGTGACAGTCTGCATAAATATAGTGTGATAGACACTCTTTAATTTGAATATCGAACTTGATCCAAAAAGGTTTCATATATATGCACTTCTAAGAACTTTTTGATTCACCCTGGTACTTTTGTTCGGTCTTTATAGTAATTATGGTTCCTTGTATAGTTAAATTACAGAATATCAAAGCAGTTTAGCATAAAGTTTGTAGCGACCGCGACGTCGTCAAAAATTCTGAATCACATTACCAATTTTCGTCAATATTTTTCGTAATTTTGCCTAGTCTAGTCTAGTTAGTCTAATTAGACCTGCCGGCCTAGCATGACAAGCGCGACAAAATTTTGTCTACCGTTTTCTCGTGTTTTAATCGACTATCGCTTTATTTCTTTCGGGTCTAACATGACAATTACACTTAAAACTCGACTTTTAATATCAAAAATAGATACATTTGTCGATTGAGATATCTTGTCAATCAAAATTGTCGATGTCGAGATATAATATATCGAGATATTTAACATTTTAGTTTGTCTTCTCTCGCGCGAGATACATATATCTCGTGGCGGTCATGCTAGCCCGGCTGGTCGAGTATTCCCCTTTGAGGTTGAAGGAAGACTATACCTTCCTTCCAACAAAAGTTAATGTATAAATCTAACTAGAGTGGAGTGTATTGGAAAAACTACATCATAAGTTGTCATTGGTTTTTTAAACCAAAACTTAAGGAACTCTCAATAAAAGAAGCTATTCTTATTTCAAAAGCCTGAAACTCTTCAAAGCCGGTGTAGAGCTTTATTGTCAGCTGTAATCACCTACCATTAATCTTATTCGAGCGTTAAACAGGTGAGATAAATTGAAAATCCGTCCGACTAACGAACCAAAGGTTCATAGTTGAAGAGATTTCGGCTTCAGAGAATCTGCATTTTACACATGTCGGTTTCTGGCTATGTATTGAATACTTTTGGAAATAAAGGTCGGTAATGCAGTATTTATTGATGCTTATTAGCTCAGGTCATCATAACCTTCCATCAAGTGATATGCACAATCTTCTAAAAAACTGTTCGAAATATAAATTACTATAATAACAAATTATATATTCAATCACCATTACTCGTGCCATTACTCAAAGATGATTCAGACTTCGGGTTGTAAGAAATCGCTTGAACCTGTCTACTTCTTGATTTTCTGAAGCTATTAGTGACATTCTGAAATAGGTTAGACTGTGGCGCCTCAAAGCTCGACGTTAAGTCTGGTCTATCCTCTGTAAATAAAAGTATCATATTACTAACTTGGCAGAGGATCTACACTTTATGCCAACAAATCCTGCGTATCTTACAACAGATTAAAATTGGGCTAGGTATTTACTTTTTTCCTGCTTATTGTTATAATATGAAATCAATCAATATTTATTTGTACGTATCATTAACTTATATGTTACTATATAGTAGTATGTCACTGATTTGCAGCGGACATCAATTATTACAAATAAGCTATAGAGTCGTGATGTGACGTGTCAATTACGGAAGATGGTGGATTTCCAAGCCTAATTTATTTTCGTAAATATTTCCGGTATTTTATCTTCTGTTCGGATTCTAGACGAATCCAACAAACATGATATCATTAAAATCGGTTCAGCCGTTCTTGAGTTATTAATGATGTAACTAACCCAACTTTAATTTGTTTATTTCGATATATATTTAACTAACATATGAACATAGGTAGATTACAATAGGCAGATAAGTTATCAATAAAAGGCTTTAATATGGTTTCCTGTAGGACATAATGTTGCTATAGCAACACAATATATATTATGATTAATTATTATCAGTTGAATTTTAATCGGTTATAGTTAAGGTACATACAATATGTACCTTTATTTTTTATATCTTTTAATTTTTCCTTCAAATTGAAATCATTATTATGATTTGTTATTCTAGCTAATTGAGAAAATATTTTGTTTGAAAAAGTTAACGAAACTCTAATTAACGGACTTGAACAGTTTGAAAATAAAAGTTTTGTAAGTAAAGTGTATATAAAAGTTTAGTTAGTAACAGGTACGGTGAATAATAAATATGGCGGAAGGAATTATTAAGTTATCTAAGTGGTACTTAAGTAACACTTTTTGGCGGGACTTTAATAATATTGAATTATACTTCCAATTGAGGCCTATTTATCAATGATACTAAAACGAATTAACGATAAACCTAGTAAATTCCTTAATTCTTAATCAAATAACGATGATATGTAAAGTAGGTTAACATAATAATTATCTTTTGACACTATCTGTACATTCGTTTTTTACTTATGTATTGTATTATATTATACATATTATCTTTATTGATTTATTATAAACTAGCAATTGCGCCCGCAACCCCCCTTGTGGGTTGAATTTCGTAAAATCCGTTCTTAGCTGACCTCTACTCGGCGAAAGGAATATTCCTACCATATTTCAAGTTGCTACGCCTTATGGTTCCAGAGATATCGTGATGAGTATCTATATAGGTGGGAATCTCTTTTATATATTCATCGATTGTTTTCATGGAGCCATTAGATAAGCTTCAAACTAAACAGCCAATTGAATGTTTAAACCAGCGCCCAAAATACGTTAATTGAAATGTAATTAAAAAAACAGAATCGTGCTACTGAAAGCGGTATAAGAACAAGATGAACGTATTTACAAAAATACCTAAAATAGTTTTTGTTCATACGTAACTAAATTAAACCTCTACCAATGTCAATATTCCGATATCATTATTTTAATTGACGAATAATTGCAAATTTTATGTGGCGGATTGTCATAGTATTTTTGCTCTCCTTTAAAATTGAGAATATGTAGATATACGTCCGTCTGACTCTAACACCGCGAAATATACCTGTCTCTATAGCTATGGATGGACCTTACCTAATATCATGAAATCTTGGACTCTTCGGAATGATACTACCAATTCTGCGATGAAAGTTATGATCAGAGGCAATACGAGGGTGATGTTAATTTGCGCAGCTGCCATGAATTGTTGCAATGGATATATCTGTAATAAAATAAAATATAATCTTTTGATTTCCTACTCAAATACGAGTTTAAAAACCAGCACCCGTTGCAACTAGAATGAGAGAATCATCATCCGAGTTGAAAAATTCAACACTCTAAAGTCTAAACCTTCGATCAACAATGCACACTATGTCAATGCTCTAAACAGAATGACAGAAATAATATGGGAATGTTTTCCTTTGAAACTTTGATTACAACTATTTTTTGCACTATTTATCAAAAGATTATTTACTATAATATGTATATTGTATATAAGTTAACGTTTTTGTCTTAAAAAGTATTTTTTTTAGTCAAAAAAAAATCACTTGGGCTACGGTTGGACTTATCAGTCGCACGCATGTTTTTTATGTATTGTAATTAATTTATCAAATCAAATATAAACTTTATTTAATGTATTTTTAAGCTTCATCACATGATCGATGATGAAGTATGATTTAACCTGTGGCTACAACCAAATTATAAACAAATGCGATGTTTGTTTATGCTTCTTAGTGCCTTATCACCTCACTCTTGACAACGAACAATTAACATAATTAGGTAACATGTTATTTTCGTAATAAATATAAGTCTAGACATGTGCCAATTTGATTAAACATTTGTGCTGTTGAATATAAAGAGGTTTTGTATGAGCACGACATTTGTTGATCATCTTGTACTACTTTCTCGTAGGTTAGGAATTAGACGACATAAGAGAATTGATAATGTTCAAGGTGTTTATTTAATGTACAAGATATCTTATCAAAAATTGTTTGTTATATATCAAACAACTTATATATATTTTTTAATAAATTATCAAGTCTAATAATCTAAAATCTATATAAGAAAACTTGAAAATATATTAAAAAAAAAATGATTAGTATAAGGCTTTTTGTTATCGTTATTATACTAATATACGAGTAGGTACATTTAAGTTGTCCTTTTTGAGTACAAAGTTTAGTTTATAATAATTAAAAGTACCAGAGGAAACTCTGATTTTTTTACCTATAAATATACCTAAATGCCTAATATATATTTTTTCTGATTATTCAAATTTTTCTATATTCATCGCTATTTTTGTGGAATAATAACTATGAGACGTTTTATTAATGAATAGTTGGCCTCAACTCACTTAAAAACTATAAATTATTTCAGACACCTACAAAAAAAAAAGATAAATCACGCTTTTTAATTAATGTATTCTAAACAAATACGTATAGCCAGTGTCATGCGCAAGCTCTAGTAGTATGTAAAATTATATGTCAACTTACATATAAAGAAGTATTGCTATCATTAATTTAAAACAAATAACATTATCTTTATATTATTACGTATCATATTATTTACCTTATTGTTCTACTAGTCAATGCACTTGATAACAATCTTAAACATTGACAACAAATCTCTAGAAAACGTTTTGAGTGCAAGAAAATTTCCTGCATGTTTGCTTACACTCGATTTAAATCTATAATATTATGCAATTAAGTCACTGTTACCGATAGGGTCTACTTCGAACCTTATTATCCTACTCAACTGTATAGAAAGTAAATAATAATAACCTTTAAAAAATACTGGATACTTACAACGTTTGCGGTTAAAACATTTCCAAAAACTAAAATATACATCAGAATCGCGAAGAACATCGCAGTTCGTTCGGTGAATGTCATAAAGCCGAGGAAAATTGTCCTCATAATTGTTGCTGTTTTCACTTCAACCATTTCCTCGGCGCGTCTTTCCCCAACAATTTTTTGGAACGGAAGTTCCCAAGCATACATTTTGATAACCTGAAATTTAATATTTGTTATAAACATTTCAGATTTAGTTACGTAATTAGAATGGCGTAAATATGCCCTAAATGATTATGACATACTGATATGAAAATTAATCATTTATTTAATTTCTTTGTTCATGGCTATTTTTGTGGCTAAGTAAAATTTTCGTTACTATAGCAAACAACCTTCAAGGCAAAAACAATAGACAAAAGTGGAGTTGAAAATAATCAAATTAAATTAGCATAAATAATAAAATGAGGCTAAAGAATTCGTTAGAGTCAAAAAGTACCTACTAAGTACTAAGGTATTGTTTAGTTTTATAGTAACACATCCATTACTTTATGTTAGAAATACGAAAGTAACTCTATCTCTCTGTTAGTTTTTTACGACTAAACCACAAATTAGGTATGAAAAACAAAAAAAT
This sequence comes from Anthocharis cardamines, assembly GCA_905404175.1. NCBI lineage: Eukaryota > Metazoa > Arthropoda > Insecta > Lepidoptera > Pieridae > Anthocharis > Anthocharis cardamines. Next base: position 5,092,244 of record FR989953.1, on the reverse strand, counting down.
CGTAGCAATAAACAGTAAATGTAAAAATCAATAGAAAATAATAATGACCTTAACTTGTGAAGTCCCTAAATGAATGGTGTTATTACGAATATTATTAAAATGTGTAATACTCGCGTTAATAAAAAACAATATTACTTAAATATTCCATTTTTTTTCCATGACGACACTTTTATGAAAATTTTAAACGTTTCGTACGTTTTGTAGTTGAGTTTCATTGACCCTGTTTTCATTGCGTATTACAAATAACTACGGCTTTTCTATGTAAAATTATTTAAGTTTGCAATCTTGTTTCAACTTAGGTATAAATTAATGCTCGTATATTTAAATATACTTGTTCTTCTTATCAGCTTAGTCTACTGATAATTAAATGTGTACTAAATTCAATTGATTGATAATCTTTTCAGAAATGACGTTTTGTGGTAAATACATATTATTTCAATCTTTCACTATTGATGCATCGATAACATGCTAGCGCGTGTGTCGATGTCATAGTAGCAATTCGAGTTAGTGTTCTAGAATGTAATATGAGATGAGATCATCAGAATTCGATCTCGTGTTTTGTGTGAGGGTCCCTAATCAGGAATTAATACCAACATTTGAAAAAAAAAACATTAAGAAAACCAGCCCGTTTGTCCCTTAATAGGAAATAAAAATTGCATGAATTTAATCTATAAAAGTTATGTGGTACCTATGTATAATAAAACGGCATATACATTTATATCCATAAAACAAATAATAAACGTACCTACTTACTTTCTACATACATTATATTATTCTTAAAAAATATTATTTATTCACATGCAATTTGCAACATATTATTGGGGGACGAAAACAAAACAAGAATGTGTTTAACCAAAAAGACCTTGGAACGTTCAAGGTACAGATAATTAATCAATAATTACTTCGTGTCTTTATAGCATAATATATAAATTTCTTGTCTTTATTGAAAATATAGTAGGTACCTAATACTTATATCGTAATAACGTTATTGCTATCGTAAAAGGGTTCTGAAATCATTTATCTTATCAAAATTCTAACACTGTTATTAATAGTTATTTGTAATTTGTGTGTACGATTCAATATCTCCTTTTATAATTTCAAAATCTCTGTTTTTCTCGCTTTCTTCTCTCGTTGGTACATAGCTACTCTAAGTTATATAATTATAATAATTTAGTCCGTATTCCAAGACGTGACTCACGACGAGAACTGTCAAAATTTAATTTCTTTAGAGGTTGTTGCTGTGGGTTGTTGGAACAGTCTGAAAACTAAATCAAAATCGCGATTTGGAATACGGCTCTAATGGCTGAATTCTCGAACGCTAATCAACATTGAGGTGTACTTAAAAGTATATCTAACCCTTTCATTACGAAGGTAAAATGAAAGACAGAAACATTTTAAGAAGCCCTCAAGTTTTGATTATCGTTTCAGTACTCTGCGGTAAGTGTATCCAAATTAGAATGTATTACCTGTATACCATTTATCACCTCACTCATAACTTTAATCCGATCATCAGTCTTTTCAGCTGTACGGAATCGCACTTTACCCATGTAACTACCGAGACCGCCTGTAATTTCAAAATTACATTAATATTTAATATATTTTATAAGTTTATTTTTTATACTTTCCCTTTAGTTATTGTTATATTTTTATTAAAACTTAAAACTAAAAATGTTGTGTTCACCTTTAATTGTTTGTTGTATGTATATAACCAACTATGTATGTTATATTAAATAAATACACATAGTAAATAAATTATATTTATACTCATTACGTTTTAGTGAAACGAAAAAAGTAAATTATTTATGTTTAGATTATAATAAAACGAGCAAGTTGCAGTTGACTCAATCAAAGTTATTTAAAGTACAATAGCAGATAATATGAAGTACAGCAATATCTTAAAAACTAAACATAAATAGACAATGATCTATAGCGCTTCCCACAAATTTGTGGTCATATTGTTATTTAGCACTAACATTGTCAGCTACTTTGAACTATAATGCTATTTTGATTACCAGCGCCTGTTATGCGTGTTGTCTATAGCACCGTTAGTTCCAGGTTCAAATCCAAGCGGAAATTTTAAAAATAAAGTTTTAGTCAAGCAGGGTGAAGAAAAATGATCAGTGAAACGGACACAGAAATGTGTTTGCCCCATACCCCAATAGGGATCTCGGGAATTCGTTACCTTACATTGCACCCGTTAAATTGTGCTCAGTGGAAGTTTCAAGTAAATTGCAATCAATTACGGTAATGAAATATAAAAAAAAACAACCTAAAGTTTGGGTCGTTAGTTAGCTCGAAGAAGCTTCGCTGCGCGCAAATTAATTAATAGTTAATCTCGAAGTACTTCATTAAGAGGTATTTGATATCTTTTGTTTGAAACTGGCGCAAACTTCGTGTGAACAACTTCACCGAAATAATATTTTGCTTCTCTTTAAACATAATAACAAGTATCGTTGTTAGAAAGTATTATTAAATGTAACAGTAATGCAAACACATTAAACAAAAATCCAATAAATCGCATCTGCTTGTGTTTCGTAAAATAAAAGAATTGATGTTGATGCGTAAATGAAAGCGAAAAAATTATATATTTCCATTTTCAAATTCGGAACTGCTAACAATTAAACGAAGAAAATTTGTCAAAAGTTGCCAGTACCAACAACGATTAGTGTGACCTATCGTAACTGTCCTTGCGTTCTTAATCATACATAATAGATTTAGATACTGTTATGGCGTTAAAAGTACTTATAAAGATAATACATTATCAAAAATCAATAGTGACCTTGGATGGGGAGGGCTATTACGATCAGAGCCGCGATTCCAAGTAGAGCTGCGTAGCCGGCCTGTACGTAGCCCAAGTAGCAAACAGCAGCGAGCTGAATCGGTATAATCCACACGTAGTGCAAAAACAGGAACGCCAGATCAAATCTCTGGAGATCGTTGGACAATATGTTGACAACTTTACCCGCTGTGGTTTCACCAAGTGATCCATTGTTCATGCGCATTATCTATATATGGAAAACAAAAGATTAATACAAATTAGCATTTAGTACTACTTGTATATGATATGAGTGTTTATTACGATCTATTACGACATAGACTGCAATATCCATTACTTAAAGAATTCATAATACATATTTATAATTGTTTAATCGATTAAAGTACATAACTTATACTTTAAACATATATTACATTTTCTATATAATATTATTATAAGGAAGGAATTGGAATAATTATTTGCTCATAGATCACATAGAATTACTTCGTTTAATTCCTTCACATCGCATTTATTGACAAAAATATTATACCTATATACACAGAACAGGAAAAATGATGTGCCTATATAACCGCGAATTAGGTCATGGATCGCGATAGGCCCGAGCCGTTCGTAGACCGGCATTGAGATTGGCCCTAAATAATGAGTAGTAGAGTATCTTACTAGGTCAGTAATATGATTCAATTTAATAAAGAAGTTTTTTCTAAGAAGTCTATTTAGTTTGCTTGTTTTTGTAATATTTTTCATATTGTTTTCAACGAATTTTAAGGTTGGCCTTGTTATGTCTATTATATGTTTTCATTTAACGAGACATTTCAATAACAAATTCACATTTCAGAATCGATATGCTAATCCGACTATCATCTGCATATCTGATGCTAATATTAATACTTACTAAGAGATATGTCTCGTAAATATCCTTGGATTTACTCTTACTTTATTTAGATATTTAGAAGTATTGTTACTAGCACTTCGCCTATGAGTTATGGCTGTTAATAATGTCGGAATTGAAAATCGATTACAATTGATTTGGTACGGTTAAAAAAGAGATTTCCGATTTTTAGCATAGGTAATTACAAAATACATAAGAGTAATATATTATCCTGTAATTATTTCATAGATATGTTTTGAAAAAAAATTTCTGGAATTATTAAAAAAAAAGGTGTTTGTAAAAATGATTACTGAAATAAAAATAAAATGGCTCAAAATGCAATTCCGAATTTCAAGGCTGAGCCACAGTGCTCGCCAATCTTGTCCGCGTTAGCCTACGCGCAGACTAGAGCCACTAGTGGCGACCACAGCATAGCCACCGGTGGCCGCCACAAGCTACGGGCGTAATATTTCATACATTTTAGGGCATCCGCGCAAACACGGCGCTCGAGTGGCCGCCACCGAGCTTCTAGCCACCGGTGGCCGCCACAACGTGCGGGCGTGATATTTCATACATTTTACAGTGGCTGAAACGCGGCCACCGGTGGCCGCGTCTAGAGGCCGCTTCTAGTGGCGGCCACCAGTGGCTCGAGTCTGCGCGTAGGCTAATGCTGAGGCCACTAGTGCCAACAGTGAGATACCATACAAAAAAAAAATGCTTTCCGACTTACAACGTAGACAAAAAAGGTGAATCAGAACTAATTCCGTTCTTATCTAGATAGTGGCAAAACACTGAAGATTAATAATATATATTTGTTTGTAAGTGGACAATTACTTATAAACTTGATAACATCTACAAATTGTTGTGGGATTGGTTTAAATTTAACTCAAAAACTAATAATAAAATTATTTCACTACATTATCAGCGAGTAACATAGGTTTTTTTTATGTTCATCTACATTGCACCCGTGCGAAGCCGGGCGTGTTACTCAAGTCAAGATTCAAGAGGAAGGTTTATACGTATAGTAATATTATTTCATGTTTAATTGTTAAAATATGACGATAGTTTTTCAAAATGTCGGAAAAAATCAAAAGAGGTTTCATCGAAAATGCTGTGTTATTATTTTCGTGCAACGCCGGGCGGGTCGCTTGTAAAATAGTAAAAGTAGTAATAAAGTAAGTAAATATGTTGAAATCTGATAAAACTTACCTTTCTAAACATAAGCGAACTGACAGCGATCCGCAGCTTCATTCCAAATTGTTGACAATAGAAGTTTCCGTGGTGGTTGAAAAAAGCCGCTACCATATTCGCTGTGATCATAGCAGCCGCATAGTATGCCGCTACTGTAGTAGTCATAGTGCTTTCAACCGACCAGTACTTTAACAGCTCCGCGAACAAAAGCGGAGAAACAGTTCTGTTTAAAAACAAAAGATGAAGACTATCTAAAGTAATGTACTATAACAACAATATTATAATTAACTAGCAATTGCCCCCGCAACCCCCCTTGTGGGTTGAATTTCGTAAAATCCGTTCTTAGCTGACCTCTACTCGGCGAAAGGAATATTCCTACCATATTTCAAGTTGCTACGCCTTATGGTTCCAGACATATCGTGATGAGTATCTATATAGGTGGGAATCTCTTTTATATATATAGATAATCACTTCCTACCAATAATGCAACAAACATAATATATAATATATTTTCCTATAATTTAGTAAATAATATTGAAATGTAACAAAACTTTGTAATAATATGATAACATGTTTTTAGATATTTATTTTTCTTTATTCTGGGTTTTTTAATGTTCAAATCAAAATATTTATTTAGATAAAGTATGTCAATATATCTTTCCACTATAAATGCTTTAAAATATAGTATATATTTAATCTTTAATATTTTTAAAATACTTTAATATTTTTTGTTACTAATTTAAAATTCATCAAATCATTAAACATTTATCATTTTAAGTTCTTCTTTTTCTTTGAATGGCAACTTAACATTTTAAGTTATTTGAGCACATTTTCTTAAATACATAAGGACAATTCGATAAGGCCTTTTTCTAATTACATATGTTGGTTCAATTTATCTCTAATTTATCAAGTCTTTTCAAATTTTCTTATCTGAAACGTTATTTGCAAAGGACAATTGTTATAATACCCAGAACAGAGATAATAATAATCTATACATATAATAAAACTGTAGAGGTCGAAAGTCTGTACATAGAAAAAAAATGCTAAAAACCGAGTCAGGGGGATGTAAGAAGAGAAATAGAACAAATAGAGTTTTTTTTAATTTTTTTGTTTCTCTGTCTGTTTGTCTGTTTGTGAAGGCTAATCTCCGAAGATACTAAACCGATTTTCATGCAATTTACACACATATATTGAGTAAAGCCCGGGACACCATAAAGGCTTTGTATCATCGAAATCGTTTATGGGAAAGAAAAGTTATCAACATTTAAAGATTATTTTAAAGTCACTAAATTGTCAGATGTCGATGACGCCCACGTGAACGAAGTCGCGGACATCAGCTAGTACTAATTAAGTTTATTTAATACCTAAGGTTAAAGGTATGCATTATATTAACTTAACTGGTATTATTTCAATTAGTTTTTAATAAAACCTTTTTAAAATATCTACATACTATTATCATATATTTATCGAGACATTCTGGACGCTTGCGGCAAATGTCTCATGCCAAAGTGGTGAGAGGTATTAAATATAATCAAATATTTGAATAAAAATAATATATACATATATTATATTGTAACACTTACCTCAAAAATGTATAGATAAACTGCATTATCCCTCCCGGTAAATACGACCAAAAGAAGGTTTTATATAGAACTTTCATAAGTGAAGGCTTTTTTTTCTTCGCTTTTGCCAGTCGCTCTTCAATTATCCAATTTCTGCAAAAAATATATATTTATCACAACGTTGGTTCCAAACAATTGATCTATACTAATATTATAAAGAGGAATGATTTGTTTGTTTGGTACAATTTAAATCAAAAAATAATTGACCGATTTAAAAAAAAAATATAAATAGAAAGCTACATTATCAGCGACTAAGATAGGCTATTTTTTGTGTACAGCACATTGCATGCGAAGCTGGGGCGTGTTTCTAGTATGAAATATGTTGATTAACAGACACAGATACCTTGAAAAATAGTAGATACATACGTACTAAGCATTTCGAATCAAAATTGACATTCGTCTTGGATCCCTATGATCTAGACATATTATGTAGGTCTATATAGATTTTGGTCATTTAAAAAACACAAGATTTTGACACAATTTTAATCAAGTTGTGTCCAGAACAATGGAAATATAAGTCCATTGCTAAGCATAAAACATTATAAAATAACTACAACCTACAACACAAAATAAACATTTAAAACACCTGCTTAGCTTAGCCATACCTACATATTACACAATACTTTTATTCTTATTAAAATATTCTCAAATAATATGTTTCTACTCCATGCAATTTCATAACTTTGAAGAAAATACAAAATGGGCTTTTATTTATGAGAAGAAAATAATATATTTTCTTAAACGATGTTCTGTCCCAAAACAATAGGTATTAGTGTTAAAATGTCTATTTAACTTCATCTGATCAAGCAATTTTCATCTGAGACTAGAGATAAATATTTTAAGTAAATAGTAGGTAAGTATTTCAGTTTAAGTCAGTGATTCCCAAAGTGGTCTATATCGACCCCTAGGGGTCTATGACAACCTGCAAGGGGTCTACGACACAAAAAAGTTTGGGGAACTCTGGTTTAAGTGCACAAATTGTTGTTATAAGCAATAAAGTTCTTTAACTGTTTCTCGAGACTCCTTTATTGGATAGCATCATCAATCAATGTCATGTTAAAGATAGATAGATGCTTATTACATTTTTTAACATAGGGAATGTAGGCATGTATAAACCATTAGGTATAGATAACCAGTTACATTTACGCGGACGCTGACCCTGGATGTTTACAAGGTACTTGTGGAAAAAGGTTCGGATAGCCGTAGTTAGCCGTCACAAAAGAACGCGTCTTGCATCTCGTAAATCAAAATCCGTGCCGGATCAGCTTAATTTCAAAAGCTCAAGTTATGTAAAGTATGATAAAGATATTCTCATAATAAATGAAAAAACACACAAGTTAAAGTCAAACTTGGCTGCATCAGTATTATTAAAAAAGCGTTACTATTATAAACGATTTTTTTTCCAAAATCGAACCATCAACGCCTACCTATCTTAAAATCAATATTTTTCTTATTAAAAAATAAGCCTTTTTGGATTAAATATCGTAATATCAAAAGGTGTCTCAAATTACCGTGTATTAAGATTATTTTAACCCATTAGCTGCCATGATCCCCATTTGGGACTTTTTCAAACATATCAAATATTTTCATGACAAAAAGTAAATTGCAATATAATTATACGGCTACTCAACTTTTGTGCGCTTACCTATATTTAAAAAAACATTTGACCGTTGATGGGTTGATATTTTTTTTTTAACTTTTTATGAATATTTTGGATCTGCTGCATTATTTAATGGTTTCGTATATAGGTACGATATGTACATATAACCGACATAACCTTTCAGTATATTGATGTTTCTACGCCGCGGTCATGATTACCTTACCTTACATTTTCAGTAAAACCAATTCTGTTCTCTATCAAATCAAGCATTAAGCTCTTCAATTTCAATAAAACCATGATTAGTTACTGAACTAATCATTGATTATTTACTGTCACGTTTACTTGGGAGTATTCGTGACTCTATAATTGCTTCTACAATATATTCAAAGTAAGTAATAATATTTCTTTTAATTTTCGTTTAAGTATATTCAATGTTTGTCCAATTTAGAAAACACAATTAAGTTAATAAAATATCCATACTAATTTAATAAATGAGAAAGCAACTCTAGATCTGATTGTGTGCTTGATTTGCGAATTAAACTGATTTTGATATAATTTGTTATCTCTTGGTAAGGACATACATATGTAGTAGATTTTAATAATTTTATTACCAGTAGGTAATAAAAGTCAATAATTTAGTAAGTTAGTATATTGTGGCAGAATATCGTTTTTTTTTTGGATTTCTTCAGTTTGTCGCATATATTTTTATGTTTTCCTCTGAAGTATGTGAACCGCTTTGTCTCATTTAATAGAAAATGACTACCATTCAATCGTAAAGTGTTCTATGGATTAGACATGACAATCTTTTTTTAATTATTAGATACTAAAATCTCCGAATCTCCAAAGCATGCATAATAATTAAAATTATGGAATTAGTTTGATACTAGAATTATTTTTACATATATGTTATTTGCTACGAGGATGAATTCAACAGAGTTCTAAATAACAGGAAAATAAGAAACTATTAGTTTATGATCAAATTGTCACTGTTTCTGATCTATTTCGTAATAATTCTGATTCCTGAATAAAAACATAACATTTCTGGAATTAAAATATGTATACGTACTTTACGTTATTTTTTTTATTTTAGACAGCAAGTATGAAGATTGAAGCCATTGAAAATTTGAACTGGCAGTAAATGTAAACTAAAAGCATTTTATATGTATTTTTTATGGATGTTCATAAGTGTACATGATGTTACCTAAATATAAATGATTTTGAATTTTTGTATATGAAATGGACTTTATTCAATGATAAGCTATCGAGCTACTTCATGCCCAGACTTCTGTGTCTTGTCCGAACGAAATAATTACATTTTATTGACGTGTCCGTAGTACAACGTTACTCCTGCATAATGCTTTACTTTACACTTGACCTTGTTCTTTTTTTGAAATTAACTTTATGACCCATTATTAGACTGCTATCTTCGAAAACATGTGATTCTTTTTAATTTTAATTTTACTAGTATATTATAATAGGTCAATTTAGCCTTACAAATACAAAAAAGTGACTTGGTATCATAATCATATCCAACTTTGTTCTACGGATACATCTATATGTCCAAAGGATTTGAGCTAAGTGCTAAACGTTATAACTAACCAACTACTTATTGTGTTATACATTATAACACAATAACTTATTATAAAAGACGTTTTGTTCTTAAAGTAACTTCACTCGTTTATAATTAAGTCTAGATTAACAGTAAAGAAATCCTATGATTCCCTCACGCATCAGTGAAGAAGTACAACGATTTCACTTTTAAATAATATTATTTAATACTACTTTGTTAATATAGGACTCACCTTTCTAAATCGTCACCCACTTTCTTCGACCTGTATACATTTCTAGCGGGTACTAAATCTTCATCCTCAAGATCTCTACGATTTCCATAGAAAAATAAAGGAAAAGTCCATACATAAAACAATCGCGATAACAGTCCAGGCGCCGATGGAGGAGGTTTTTTATTATTTTTCCACTCATTTTTATTTTGATTCACGAAAGAATCTTTTAATTTAGCCATTTTCACTGTTTTATCATTTATTTTTAAAAGGAACGCGCGCGCGCAGTGCGTCACACCAAGTGTACAGGCAGTTCACATTTAGTTTTTTCCAACCGTACAGCGCTCTACTTTAATGTCATTAATATTTACTATATTCGATGCAATCTTTATTAACTGATATCGAACCCACGTTACGTGACGGTGATGTGTTTTATCGACATTAGTTCATTCGATATTGTACTAAATGTAGCGAGATATAAAAGTCATGGTAATAAATAATTATTACATTATTCATCAATAATCATAGCGATCGTACCAGGTGTTATAAACATTCCTATACGTTTATTCACTAGCGTCATGGAAATTTAAAAATATGAAGAAGGCGAATAGGATTCATTTTAAGGAATATCTAATATAAAAAATTTCCATGTCACAATGTTAGTTACCGTACTCCTCCGAAACGGCTTTACCGATTTTTACCAAATTTTATATACGTATTCAGTAGGTCTGAGAATCGGCTACTATCTATTTTTCATACCCCTAAGTGATAAGGGTTGTTCACCCTTAAATTTCTTTTTTAAAATTTTTGAACGATTTTTTGTTTTTATTTTTTTATAATGTGGCATTAAAAAATACATACATCCCTATATTTTCACTCTTCTATTACCAACCCCTGCTTTTTTTTGTAAAAAAATCTAGACCCGTGCGAAGCCGAGGCGGGTCGCTAGCATTATATATACGTATCATGGGATACATTGGGGAATGCAAAAAATAATAGGTTTTCGCTATGCGACTGAAAATAAAGAGTAAATTTATCTGAAAAATAAATATCGATGGCTGCCATTCCACAGCTTTACAGGAAAGTAATTAAACGTTTGGAATAAACGAAAAAACTTGCCAAGTGCCAGTCGGACTCGCGCACCGACTTAACATTCCAATGAATACAACTAACGTTCTAAATTCTTCACCATCAGCCGCCCTTTTACTATTGCAAAATAATGTTCCTGTGAGCAATCATAAGTTTATATTTAGCCGCATTAGCTGCAAGGATATTATAAAAACATTTAAACAACTTAAATTAAAAAAAAAACTAAAGATCTTTGGGGTGTATCTGTATTCATTTTACAATCAGTAGTCAATGTTATCAGTTCAGAGTTAGCTATAATATTTAATGAATGTATATTGTATAGATTGTGGAGTCTTTCCAGACCAGATGAAACTAAGTAAAATCACACCGTTGTTCAAAACGGGCAGCACTTCTGATCCCACAAATCTTAGACCCGTATCTATGCTGCCTGCATTGAGTAAAATTAATATTAAACCCACACATTCGATTACAAGGAAGTATCAGAATATAAATATTTAGCAGTACCTATAGTAAAATATTTTTCAATATATTATTTTCTCCTTAATTTGTTCTATTAATATCTTATAGTTTAATGAAATCAGTCAATTTCTACGATTAGATAATCGTTTTTATGCACAATCGCATCAGCTAGCTTCCATAATTTTGGCACTATCGCAAGCTGCAGAGACAACCGGTAAAGCTATACCATGTCAGTATCAGAGAGGGTGCAGAATAGGGTGCAACATCAATGCAAACTTTTATTCATGCAAATATTCATGCGTATTTAACCGGTTTTACAAGTTCAATTAATATAATTATCTGTTACCAATAATAATTATTGATAAAAATGCAAAAAGTTTCTACTTATTTAATTACATTTTTATAAAACAATACTTAAGTATATGAAACATTCATTTACAAATTACAAAGTCAAAACTTATTCAATGATAATATTACATTGTAATTATTGTAAGCTAAAAACCATCTGGAGTATTTGTTGGATTTCATGAAAATATATATACATATATTCTGCATATATTATACAGAAAATTTATTTTAAACCTAATTAAAGGTTCGGAACTCCGCCATCTTCGCAATTAACAGCTCATGTCACGCACGCTTATTTGGAATAATTGATGTCCACTGCCAAGGACTTTATATATATAACACTAGCAATTGCTTATGGGTGGAATTTCGTAAAATCCGTTCTTAGCTGACCTCTACTCGGCGAAAGGAATATTCCTACCATATTACAAGTCGCTACGCCTTATGGTACCAGAGATATCGTGATGAGTCAATATATAGGTGGGAATCTCTTTTATATATATAGATAAAGTCCTTGTCCACTGCAAATCCTTGACATATAACACATTAAAGAAAATAAGTGGGAAAATAGCATATTAAAATCTAGATTTTTTTTGAAGCTAACATTCTGGCAGGACAACACAATATTTGTAGTGTCCACTAACGTTGTGTTGTTAAAAAAGATAAATTAAAATTAAAATTTTAACAGCTATTTTATCATAATTATACTCTCTTTTGTGTATCTACTCTTGATTGACTTTTAATTTTAGTATTTCTATTTCAGCTCGAAATTTTGGGACTTTATTGACATATCAAAAGAAAATCTGAAACTGAGTCCGATGAAATTTACATGTATAAAAATGTTGCATCCAATCAGGGAAATTCAATTAATACCTATAATAAATACAATTTATATATTTTATAAAAAAATACCAACACATTATTTTCGATTGTATTTATTATACAGCATTACTGTAACTATTAAACCAAGAACATAACAGTTTTTGTTTTATTACTAAATATAAGTATTTGCTGTTAAATAGTCAAAACTCCCGTACGCTAAATAGGTACATATCTTCGCCCTTCGCACGCACGATCTCTTTAAAGACTTTATTATTATAATCGGAATCATAGTAATTGTACCAAGATTTATATACTCCAAGACCCATACTCCCGAGACCCTATAATAAAATGTTTTTCAAGAGCCTTCAAAATATTCTAAAAACTATTGGGTACCGTACTGACTTTTAACAAGATAAAATATTCTAATAATGAATCTTATCTTTTTTTGGCTTAGTATTTCACAAAAAAAATTTATAGCCTATGTTAGACGCTGATAATGTAGTTTCCTATGGTGAAAGAAATTTAAAATCAGTCGTGTAGTTTTTGAGTTAAATTGTAACTAGCAAACAAACAAATCTTTCCTTTTTATAATATTAGTATTAATTAAAGAAAAATAAACGTCCTGCGGTTTATGTAGCCCTATATACGAATGTAAGCGATGGTGCGTACTACGATGGTGTTCAGTTGTGGTGTGCGCTACTGCGGCGAACGCCCCGTGCCACTCCGCGCCGCAGTATGACGCGACCCGCCAACCGCCTTTAAAGCCTCTCCGCTCCGGGACTGCGCCTAAATCCACAAACACATTAAAACTTATCAACCCCCAAACAATGCATATTAAATTATATCAAGCGTGTCGAGCATACTCGCAGTGCCTTCTTATAAATAATTCGACGTTTTTTAACAAACATTAATATTAGTCTACAACGGGATTCTTATATTTAAATATCTCCGTAATACGTTTGTTATTATGTGTCTCGCGGTATTGAATTATTAGGATTGTGTATTAAAGGACAAAGGTGTGTTGATATCGAAAATTTGCTGCGTAGCAACGGACATTGGAAATCATGTGAATGAATATTATTGGTGCTTTATCACATATACGTCATCTAATCTGTACTTACTAGATATGAGAAAACAAGTCTCGACTCAAATTACCAAAATAAACTTTATGGGTATACAAATTATGTGTCAAAGATGCCCACACTGTTAAATTTAATATTATGAAATAAACAAAGATATTATCCACTTCAGCGACGTATTTTTTGTTTTTAATATAATATAATATATATGTAGATAAAAATTTGACTGTCATCACAAAAAATAAACAGCATATTATAAATGTTTTATTGTATATATTTTTTTAAATTTAATTTAAAGGCTTACCCACACTTTTTTAGAATAAATACAAAATCTGCGATGATGAAAATTATTATGTACAATAATAATTAATGACTAAAAATCATAATAGCATAGAAACGACAGTCCAGTGTAAAAAATAAAAATATTCTGGCTGATAGTGGTCATGGAAAACGGTGCCTTAAAATATGGGAGCAATAACAACAATAACGACTTCATTGACGAAAAAGTGGTAAGTTTTCATTATATTACTTTACTATTATTAACATGTTCCCGCGAGTTTATCTGTACTTCGTCTAAAACGCGGCAACTCATACGTATTGCGGGTTTTCATACATCAAAAAAAAATTATAAACTCACCGCTGGTAATTGATCGTTTCTAAATTACCCCAAATGAGAACGTTAAATTGCAAGATTTATTGTCTGTGTACAATTTATTGGGCGTTTATAAATTAACGCGGGATATTAGAAACGAACGGTTTGTACAATAATCCGGTACATATCATGTTATATAAAAAAATATTTGAATCGCCAAAAATCCTTTTAAGGGTACTTAGATAGTCACTTGTAATGTTTGCACTCAAGAGATTAGGAGACTTTTAATCTATTTTAACTTTTGTTTTTATTATTATTCTAATCTGTATGTCTGTTCTTGTTTAAATTTTGGTTTAGTAATACATATATAATAATTTGACTCAGGCGAGGTGTCACCCTTGAGGTAGTACGTCACGAGGGAGCCACAGAAGATCAGCGTTGCAACACGTTTGTGTTGGAACACATGCTGAGTGGCTTCCTTTTTAAACATCACACGTATATTTTTATTTCTTATTAATTTGTTTCTTATTTGGTACCAACTTTAAAATTCTTAAAATTCTATAAATATGAGTTATTAGGTCCGTATTCTAAGACGAGGCGCAAGTCTTAGTTTACTCTTAAGAACTGTCAATCTTTTAAATAAAATAATGTATACCGGAATAAAACTCGATTTATTATTTATATTGTTTATTGTTTCGACCAACCGAAAATCCATGCAAGAGAAAGTAGATTATTTCCCAGACTAGTACGCGAGGCAATTGAAATTAAAAAATATCCTAACTTCAATAGAGGAGATGGTTTAAGACTTTCCAACACCTGGGAACCAGTTATTAAAAATATAAAACCACAAATCTAACATACTAAAAAACCGAGACCAGAGGATACCGTTAGTCAATATTGTCATAATATAGAAAATTACAGTAAATATCAACTCCGTAGGAATAGATGGCGTTAATATGGCAACTCATTTCAAAAATCAGACAACTGTCATCTTTCTGTCTGCCCGTGACCACGGTTGCTGAAAAGCATCCGAAACGTCGGGATAAATAATAAATCGCGTTTTAATCCGGAATACAGTATTTTATTTAAATGTGTGATGCGTTAATTTAAGACAATATTAACTGTCAATCTGTCAAATATTTCTAGAGAGATATGGTTTGACATCTGTCAAAAGTAGTTTTTAACCTGAGTCATGTCAGATATGAGTAACAGTTGTTTCTTGAAATCGCTGTTTATTTTCGTGAAAGTATTTAAACAATTTAAACAACCAAGTCGTTATTAATATTTACTGATTGTCACAAGGTTCATACATAACATCTGCTATGCACTTGTTTAAATATAATATTTACCTATAATTATTCAATATATTTATATGACAAGGTATTGATGATTTGTAACTTTAAATATAGATATTTGAATATAGAATTCCTTTATTTTTAATATATTTTACACATTCATACACAAAATATGACAAAATTAGGTAAAAATTACATTATATTAAAACATATTATCATTTATATCAAAACCATACTTATAAAACCCTTATAAAGACTCGAGTTATATACATTTTTAGATAAGAAACGTTTGTCGTAACCGTAATCTGGTGTATATAGTTTAAAATATTAATACGCCTTAAATATATTGCAAGTCATCGTTATTGTGAATATTTTTATATTCAGGTATAAAATTAATGGACCGCCTTCATGGCTCAGTGGTAAGCGCGATGCGTTTAACACGGGGGGTCTTGGGTTCGAATCCCAGGAAAACAAGATTTAAAGAAATCCAATGATGTAGTTTTAGTTTTCATCAAAATTGGCCTCGAGAATCCTTTGAGTAATTTTCGCTATTCCTCCATAGTTTCAAATTTAGCCATGGTCACCCACTTGAACATTTCACCTGTATAATATAACGTTCGTTCAAAGGTAAAACTCACTAAGTGTTATTTTGAATTATTTATTAATTTATTGATAATTAAAATGGCTGATTAAGCAACATAATTAACATTAATTTATGTGTTATTGCTTATTTTAAGCGCACATCTATGATAAAAACCAAATACCTACTAAGTGCGTATTGTCCTTTTTAGTTTTGTTATGAACCACAATACGCAATTAGTGATTTGTTCTTGCAGTAGGTTTACGCTTAATTTTATTTTTACGTGTCTTATGGAAATCAGAAAGAATTCTGTAGAGCGTTTTTATGATGTCATTCAACAAAATACATTCTTGTATATCCCATAGCAAAACACCCAGTTCGCCGCCCCGAACCTGTAATCGGACTCTATATATTATATTAATTTATGTATAGACAATTATAGACGGGGGGGGGGGGGGGGGGGGTAGTTAATAGCCTACACCTTGGAAATGTGTAAATCCGCCACTGAATACTATAAGGGTGTAAGTAACTCTATGGGAATGCGACAGAACCGAATATGAGGAAATTTGATACGCAGGAAGATTTGCAACATTCTATCTTAGGATATACTGAATACTGAAGATCTTTGGGCAGTTCTTTGATCGGGCAGGGCATAAAAGGCCTGTAAAAAAAAGTATATATATAATTTTAACTAAACTATTTACCCAAACTTTGAAGTGAGTTGTAGCAGTACCTACCCGTAGCGAAGGCAAAATTTGTAAGACCCAGAATATAAACATTAAAAAACAATCACTACCATTGAAGTATTTAGCAAATATTAAGTAGTGGTTGGCATAGGGTAATGACGATTCTATACAAAGGTAATGAAACTTTATAATTTTTTTTTTAATAAAAATTATTTGTCCTGTTTTTCGCATTATACAGTGAAACTTGGTTAAGTGGGACCTGGATAAGTGAGAAACCTCCATAAATGGAACTCATGCTGAGGTCCCAACACTTTGGCACTGAATTACCTCTGTTAGTGGGACGAGGTAAGCCTCTATATCTGGGATTTGTTCTTTCGATTTATCATCATATTTACCTCTATAACTGAGACAGCGAGTAAATTTTATATGCATAAACCTCTGTAACTGAGATAACATTGTTTGTTAACTCATTCTTATTCTACCCACGGAAGTAAATTTAGTAAAAATTTCTAAACGAGAAGCAGTAAAAGCACTAGAAACTTTGCACAGCTATTTTGAAATGTCATCAATTGGTGACCAAAGCATATTTGATAAAATTTATAACATCGAAAAACATCTGATGGCTGATACTTCCAAACGTCAAACTAAAATGACAGATTTTAATAATTGATACATTCTGTTTCCATATTCGTACATATTACGACGTGTAAAAACGTGCTTGAATATTTTTGTTGATTACATTTGTATGATTACCTTTTAGTACTAATTTTTTTTATTAAAACTCATTTACATACATAGCACGTTATTTTATTTAATGATCGCACCTGTATAACTGAAATAACCTGTATTCTCACCTCTATTAGAATAGAATAGAATAGAATAGAATAGAATAGAATATATTTATTCATGAAATCATCATATTATACAGTTTTGAATACATAATTACATTAAAACTATACTTAAAATAAATGAATGATGATCCCTGAAATGGATAACCACTCAGTATACGTTGGGGCCAAAACCCCAACACTGATTTTCAGTGGCTCCAGTGAGAGTGGTGCGCTGGCAGAAGCGATTACACAATTTCTATTAAAAATCAAAAATACAATTTATATATAAATAAACCTAATAGCTTAACCACATAACTTAAAAACAATATTTTGTAAAACAATGACAATATTAAATTAATACATGTATACACTTAATTACAAAAAGAAAAGAAAAAAAGTAATAATAAAAAAAAATAAAAATAACAAGTTTGCAGAACACACTTCACTTCACTTCACTTCAAATTCTTTCATTTAAATTGTTATATTTGTAAATTAAAATATATTATAATAAGACAGACAGCAACATCAAAATAACAATTTAAAAGTGAATATTTTACTGTCATTATTACTAAGTATTGGCTTCCAATATTAATACATATATTATATGTTTATTATTAAGGCTGTTCCAAAGATATTTTAGTCTTAACAATTAAATGGGGCATATTAAAGTTTGTAACAACACAAAAAATACAAAAATACAATAAAAATTAAGTTCAAGCTGTGGTTTCATTATTATTAAAGAGTAGTTTCAAATCGGTTTCAGAAACAATTCTGTGTTTTGTGGATGCAGTGGTCTGTCGTGCGAATATGCGACCTCCTTGCGTCCATACATGGCGCCAACCTTTGCGTTTCCCTTCTTGCCGAGTTAAGTAAAAGAGATGCCTATTAATAAGTGTGAGACGCTCGTTAACATAAAACTGCTTAGGAACTTGGTCGATGTTGAAACCCGCTGTATCAGCTCCGCGGAAGCAGCCGCGCGCCGATCGCAATAGCTTGTCGCGAGTCGCAGTCCGGGCTAAGCGTAGAATGATGGGGCGGGGTCGCGGCTGTCGACCAGGAGAACCTTTCCGTACTGCGAAGACAATTTCACGCTCATCCACGGTTACACCAAGCCTCCGTCCCACCGACGTAGCTATATTAATTAAATTTTCGCCGTTTACCTCTGTTATCCCTAGAACCTCAATGTCATTACGTAGACTCATTTGATCTCTCTCATTGAGTTCGGTTTCAAGATCGGTATATTTCACAATATCTTCACTGTTCATGTTAGCGATTTTGTTCTCAATTATAGATATGCGCTGTTCAGTATTATTTTCTAAGATAGAAATGCGTTCTTCGATGTCCTCAAATCGCTTATTAAATCCCCCTATAGTCTCCGTGAGGCGAGCTATCTCTTTTCTAAACAGCGCCATCTCCTGAGCCATAGTGCTCAACTCTGTACGAATCAACATAATATTTTGCGACAATGAGCTATTGTCTTCTTCGCTATTTGGAGAAACTGGTGAAACCTCAGAGGCCGGCGAGCATGTTTTTGTACTAGGGGTTATCAAATTTGGAGATATATTTTGTGGATTTTTCGCACTGCAATTTTTGCATAACCACCGCGCCGATACTTTAAAGTTACAATTTGTTTTCACAGCACATTGTCGGTGACACGACGACTTGCAATTAGCGCACTTAATGGTATCGATTGATACAAATTTTCCGCAGACTTTGCAATTAGTAGTAGGCATATTTGTAAATTGAATGGTGATTATCTTTTAAAGTTGACGAATTAACTTTTTTAGTTTGAGGGTACTTAGTAACTCACTATCCACAGTCAAATTAAATAAATCCTTTTCACTATGTTCTTGTTAATAATTCGTATGGATAACACTTGTGTATGATCTTTAAGTATTCTTCCACAATTCACAGCACTTTTTAGTTCAATAAACTGGATTTTAGATTTTTTATTCGTTAAAGTTTACGGAATCGAACTGTCACAACTGCCAGCAGCGCCACTTCCTCCTCATTAATGGAACCCTCTGTAAATGAGACAGATATTTATTTCTACCTGTATATCTGAGACACTGGGTAGGTGGAATACCTCTATAAGTGAAACGACATTGCAGGTCCCTTGATGTCTCACTTAACCAGGTTTCACTGTACATAGTTACCCAATATTGAATTTTTGAAAAATTTATAATGTGTTTTGACAGCTGGTATAGTATCATTTGCATAGAAAGATTCCAATTTCTAGCCGTAGTGGTCTATCTCTAGGGTGGAGGGTGTCTTATCAAGGAATCAGAAGCTTTATTTTTTGTGAAAAAGGAATGAAGACTTCAGCCAAAGTGTATCAAGAGACCATCTTGGATCGTGATGTGAAACCTCTCAGCAATATACGTTTACAATTTACCGCGGACTTTCCAGCAGAACTCTATACCTGGTCACAAGGCATGATCTATCCAAGCCTGGTTCGAAACCAACGTTCCGGACTAGTGGCTGAATCCCACCGGGAGCACATGCTTATAAGTTTTTGTTATGTTTTCCCCACGTCTGGTAACTTCGGGCATTGATCGGGTGGGAGGAAGATCTAAATTCCGACCGGGTAACGAACCACCGTTCATAGATGGAAAAACCGTGAAGTGCATATTGCGCGTTTCGGTTTCAGTCTATAGATTTCTGAATGCTCTAAGTAAAAATTAGGTTGACAGCGCATCATTGACTGATGTTCTGTGGCTGAGGTATCACCTACCATCAAGTGAACCTCATGCTCGTCTGTCGATATCTGACATAAAAAAAAACATTTAGTTTGTAATAGAATGACTGGACTAGGCATTCTATTGTATCTTTACACGGTCGGAATTTCAATATTCCTTCCAAACGTTTAATGCCCAAAGTGGCTAGACTTAAAAAAAACTTTTTTGAAGAAAATTATAAAAATGTGGAACCGGAAGGATTCGAATCGGTGACCTGTCAAAACGCAAGTCATCTTACCTACCATTCACTCCCTTTCTCCTACTGCGTAGCTTTTAGCGTCATACGTAGCCGCCCTCCCGTAGCATAACTGCTACGAAATTCCATCAACGTTATACAATTACGTACTCGTATATTCTTTTTTCGACAAAATCTATGATCTTAATACTAAAATCCACATAATATTATCTTAATTTATTTAAATTATATTGTAAATATCAATCTTGAGACAATTTTGTAACATCGTATCAATCATATAAACCAAATCATTGACTGATTTTTTTACCTTCCAGCAAATTTTTAAGCTATTTAAAAATTAGGGTCAAGACTCCTTCAGTGTTTTCATTTGTGATTGTCAATGTACCCAATATTCATGAAAATTTATAGTATAATTCTACGTCATAACATGACAAATTGAGGATGAGCTCGACTCTGTCTGTATTGTTTTAATACATGTTAAACGTAACCAAACACCGACGTACAGAGGCGAGCTGATGATAGTCATGATGGCGAGATATATTTGAAAAACACGCCAAATTTATAGTTTAACTACAAACTAAATATCTATTATTAAATATCAGACTTACGTATATGCTATTATAAAACAATATTTCAAATAAGTTTAATTAATTCTGCTGTCAGGTTAACCTACACAAGTAAATGTTCACTCTAAATCGCTGAGAGTGAAAGTGTTGTTTCATATACCTACTAAACCTCAGGTGTCATGGTGTATAGGAGTAGATATAGACAAGTAACTAAGTCGCATAGAGCCGCTGAATCGGGCTCGTAGCACGCAATAGGTCAAGGGCTCTACACACCCCAAACGATCGAAATCTAGATAATTGCACTGCAGCTTATGTAACTGTTCATTTTGAATCTTGTAATGCGGGTACTATGTTGGCTCTGTTTATATTTGTGTGTAAATGTAATCTCTACATCACTAATTTTACACGAGATTACAAATAAAGATTCGAGGCTACATAATTATAAAAAGTAAATTACATAGATTATATTTAAAACATAAATACAAATCCTAGGAATTGAGTAATTAAGAAAACATATTTTCTACTAGTACTTTGATTCGAAACTTCATTCTTAATAATATAAATGGCATCAAAATATCAGTGCAGACTATTAAATATACCTACTGAAAGAGCAAGGTACGAGGCGCGCAACGTAGTCTATTCAGAAGCATGGTGACAATGATTTTCAACTGAAATATTCGACGTCGCTGGGGTAGTTTGTGCGAGGTCACGCCTGCGTTCGTGCGGTTTCGGCGCCGTTCGTCGGTCGACGGTCGCAGCAAGTGGGGCGCCGTTATGTCGCGTTGAAAGGCGGTCGACGCGCGCAAGGCGAGCCCTTGCGTGCGCCGCAATCCGATCGAGTTTATGTCTGGCGACCACGCTGCGGACTGCCTCTCACACTGCCATCGAATTGTTATTTAAATACCGTTCCTGGAGCCTCATCTCTTGTGAACGTTCACGCGATTTATACAAGTCGATCCGCAACACGTACAGAATTAAGCTGAAATTTACGATATTATGTGCAAAAATAATAAAAACGAATCGAGTACTTGTTTAATCGATCGACCCATTAAAAAGTAAAAAACTGTTATCGTTGAATAATACATTTTTCAGATTTTGTTGCGCTGTAAGAAAGTTCCGGTTTAAGCTTTACGAGTTTATGAATCGACAAACGGTCGGTTGTAGCTTGTGCAAATTATAAATATCGGTGCCGTCCTGTGCTTAGTTCATACAGTGAAAAGTGCGTCGATACCGCTGAGGTGTTTTTTTAATGTTATTTCCTTTGCGAGCTTAAGCAAATTTTATTTCTTTGACCTAATTTCTGCATTTATTTGCTATTTTTGTGATAAAACGCGATCCATGCTTGGAGTTATGACTACCATGGTATGGTTTCCTTTGTCTACGTTATACATTTATTTTTTCAAATAAAAGAGTAGTTCAACTTACTATACTTTATTCCTTCATTCGTAGTTGCTGAGTATTCTCTGAATACTATTATATCTAGACTAAAACGTGATGTATAAATAATAATAAAATAAGAATCTTTGATAGAAAACTAAAAAATTGTTATTACTGAATATGCACAGTATATAATATACATTAATATATTTTTTTACCTATACAATTGAAAATACAGTGTGATTTCAAGATATGTAAACGAAAATATACTTACTAAAACTATTTTTACGTATCAGAATATGCGATAAAGATAGATAATCTCTTAATAATACTCATGACAAAACAGAAAACGAATGAGACAAAGACACTCTTACTTTAGCCTAAAACAATGTCAACAAGAGACCTCAAACAAAGACACTTTTACATCAAGACAATCCGTCGCTACCCATCATACACTAGCCTTAGTTAGTCTAGAATATATGATAGCTCTAGTATTTGTATCATATTAAACTATATTGTACTGTGTAGTTTAGGAATATTAGATAACAGCATTTACTGCTGGCATTGTAGTCTCATTCTGCTCATACATAGTAGATAATTTCAAATTGTAAAAGCTTATAAATACATTAAACCATCTTTACGATAGTATAATCTAAATTTCAAGTAGTTTATATTACATAAATATCTATCGCAGCTTAAGATTACGTAAGATAACGTGTGTATCTATGTAGAGTTCTACAACTCTCAAGTTACAGCTCTAGTGCTTTCGTTCCTTTCATACTCCAGAAACTACTTACTAAAGTAGGTTTACCTTTAATTTAAAAAGTACTTACTTACTAAAATCTTCTTATAATTAATTCTATAATTATATTTGAAATGGTTAATACGTAATGTGTAATATTTTGCCAGCTACGTCTGATTTGTTAAAAATTAAGCCAAAAATATAGAGACCATACTAACCTAAACTTAATTTAGTAATTTTTATAGTTTTGCACAGTCTAAGAAAAGTTTCAATCAAATCTTCTGAATCGACTAGTAGTGTTCTCCTTTTTTATCCGATTTCTTTAGATATTTAAGATAAACAGAAATAATATACTCGTATCAGACTAATTTATGTCTTTAAATCCTACTCAGTTGATAAGCACAAGTCCATGAAAAGGGAAAATTAAAACAATGCTATTAAAAACTATGAATTTTAAAGCGTATGTGACTGTTTTACAAATTATTGATTCGATCGCGCAGGACTTGTACATTGCAACTATACTGTGTCCTGTCTGACCGATATGATTTTATATCGTCTATATTCAACTCCAGCACCTCGATGCTAGTTACGACTAAACCATGACGACGGTAATTTATAGGGCTTAATTAAATATTTAACTAACTAAAGAAAAATGTAAGCTAAACAAGTGCAAAAAAGCCTGAATAGAGCGACTACTCGCTGACCCAGTGTTGAATAAGGCACGGCCTCGTTTCTACCCTTTCAACCCCTATATGCTTACAGTTTATATTATACATAGTACTAGTGATAGGCCTCCACCAGCTACCTATTTTCAATTTGTTATAGATTTTACCTACCTGTTGCGTTTCCAAGGGAAATAGAAACACCTATTATTTCTTGTATATTTGCACGTTGTAAAAGTTCAAATTACGCATTATTAGATTTTGTTCAATTTGGCTTCTGTATTCGTAAACCATACCATAGTACATAAATCGAAACTTCATTTGAGACATTTCAATTAAATTTAAAAGAATATTAACAAACCGAAAAAATATCGTACCGGAATCAGACATACGAGTGGGGATAATCGCGCATCTATGCAAAACTCGGCAATCGCCCATCTGGAGTCGGCGACGGCGTTCGAAAGAGCAGTGCTGGAATGTGAGCACCTAGAACCATCGGAGCACGGCGGGTTCCGGTGAGAGTATTGGCGCGGCAGCGGCATGGAGGAGCGGCCGCCAGACATGCCGCTGATAGTGACGCCGCCGTGCGTGGGCGCAACCGGCGGCGGCGCGGCGCGCACCACCTCGCGGCGCGCCGCTTCCACACGCAGCTCTCGCGACGATCCGCCACCCTCCACCTGGCGCTCCTCGGTGCGTGTGCGCGACACCAGTTTCCGCGGCTCCCGCAAGAGCGTCGTACGCCTCGAACCGCCCTGTAATGGCCTCAACGGGTTGCCCACCATCGGCAAGGAGGTAATTCGAACTCTCGCAATTGAATTACCCGTTTATTTTAAATCGTGTCTATATTTTGTTTAACGAAAACCAAACAGATATCGAACGATACCCTTACACCCTTAAGCTTCAGCTTAATGTTATGTGTCGATGTTCTTTATTTTGCTTCTAACCGCGGTATAAAAATCCCATCCCTCCTAGCCGAATATGAAGGGCAAGCTTCAGTTTAGGTCACATCGTTTTTAAATTCACACTTATCGCGTGGTGACTTGACAAAGCGAATATATAGAATTATTAAGAATCGTATCGGTGTTGACATGCACCAAATAATGAAAAAAAAATTGGATGTAAAAAACGCGAATTTTATTTGTAAAACCCGCTACAACGCAAGCCTAGAGCTGTCGAGGCCGTACGACATTCACGATATGGATCGATCACACTCCCACATTGCCACTGTAGTAAAATAGCGCGAATGTTCTATAATTTTTTGTGATTTTCGCGACTCTCCGTCGCTTTCACTAGTAGACGACTCACCGACTGGCATAAGCATGAATAGTTTGTTTGAACCAATTGAATTCAGATGTATCTGAATGTGTTTTCTTCCCTGCGTAAACATAGATAACTTAATATTTGATGTATTTTAAAATTACAGGAGTGTAATCCCTAATGTATTGAAATGAGGTAATGAATCTTATTTTACAAGAGCATGGCATCATCGATTCGATCAAGCCACCACTCATTACAAAAAGTTTTCAATGAAGGTGCGTTAAAACATTCATAATCATGATACTCGTAAAACGCATGAGAGTCCTTGATGTTTTAGGATCTTCGTATTTTATTTCTTGTTTCTCTTACGTTACATAAGTGACACATTTTAATTGTTATTTATTATAGGCACTGCAAAGTAGCTCATAAAAAAGTAGAGCGTTTAAATAAACGTATTCAATCAAATGTAGAGTAGGTTAAGTTTAGAAAAAAGCTATTTAGCTGAGTGACCGTAAGTAAGACCGTAAACTTAGAATAGCCAGAATATAGTTGAGTAAATAACTTTAACCTTTTCAAATAGGTGGATTTCAATACTATCAGTTGATGAAATCCCAGATAAGTTTGACATACAATATGGTAACTAGCAGTGCAGCATGGTTTTCTTATATAAAGACGTAAGCATGATAATAAGAAAAGTTTTTACTGAAGTTTGTAGAAGAACCCTATAATGTGCGAGGTATATCTAGTTAGTTTAGTTTAATATTAAAACATAATAATGATGTATTCAATTATTCAAATCCCGTAGTATTTTAGATAATTTTAAGAAATTAATTGTATATTTATTTATATTTAAGGTTTTATTACAGTTTATTTGTGAGTTTTGGGTTAATTGATCAAAAGAAAAATTGATGTTCGTTTTTTGTTTCATATTATTCGTATTCATAGTGCGTGTTTTAAAATGTATGATCAAGTGATTTTTTTTTTTTTTATAGAAGTATCCCTAAATGAGAAATAAAAATTGTGGATACTTGATATATGAATAACTCTTAATTTGCTGCCCGCGATGCGATTTTGCTGATCATCATTATTGATCGATCGGCGATTTCCGAAATTCACCGATTAATTTTTCGACTTAAACATTATTTGTCTTTTTTTTACTTTATTTATTATTGCAATTATATTCGTTCATGAGATATGACGACTATGGACTACACTTTTATGCGATTAGATAACAATTTAATATGATTAAAACTATCAACTTAATCTTTTGATCATAATTCGATTTTTTTTACAAATTCATAATTACTGTAAGTATGGTACATATCTTTATATGTTGTAAAATATTAAACTGTTAACCTTACTTACCTACTTTATCATGCATATATATCTTAAAACGAAACGCACTCATCGGAAAATTAAACGATATTTTCATTATTTAGTATGAAACCGTGTACTCGTTGTCTACAGGTCCTGTCTCTGGGCGCCACGGGTGGCCACAAGGGAACTACCCAACCATCCCACCCCTGCACAATCCTCCACCATTCTCCTTATAAGGTATGTCACGGTTTATCAAACCCACTTAAGGGAAGTTATTTATTAAAATATTAGTAACACGCCCCGGCTTCGCACGGGTGCAATGTACTATACACAATACATCGCCTATGTTACTCACTGATAATGTAGCTTCCTATTGGTAAAGGAATTTTTAAAATCGATTCAGTACATCCAGAGATAACTCCGTACAACCTTTTTTTTACACATTATTCAAGTTTTAGCAGGGATCCTTAATTATTTCTGCAAATAAATATAGCCTATGTTACTCGGTGATGAGAAGTAGCTTTCTAATGGTGAAAGAATTTTTAAAATCGGTCGAGTAATTTTTGAGTTCAATCGTAACAAACAAATGTTTCCTCTTTATAATATTAATATAGATTTCCTAACAAAAATCACTTAAAAACTTATTAATTTAAAAAAATATAAGTTTAAAGATGCAATCGCATTATGTGGTGAGCTCAGCCTCACGTCAGAAATGTATGTTTTTTAAACAAGTGCGGCACGTCATACGCAGAATAATATGTGGAAAATAATACAATGCCTCATAGTAACATTGCTGGACAGTTTATATTTTAATAAAAATAAAACCTAGTATTTTTTGTAAATACTTGGAATTTTATAAAAAATTCAGAACATAGATGAAAAAATGTTTGTCGCAATGGCCTCCCTCATTTTCAACACGCACGAGCACAAAGTAGGTATTAACACGCTATTATTTTCACAGCAAGGATATGTACGAAAAGGCCTCGTTAAACATGTCACTATACAGGAAAAAAATAAAAACCCCTTTTGCTTTCAGCGCTATATGAAAAGTATTCTGTCAATAATCCTCATCGTGTAGCTTTTTGCGATGATATGTTTTCTATAATAAGTTCTAGAATTGATTAACTGATTTTCAAAGCCATGTCTTAAAATTTCCAAAATACTTCACAATTTATGAGTACTTATTTGTATTTCCCCGTGGTATTTCCATTGAAACCATCAACGAACCGATGCCGCGAATATTATTTATCGCTAACGAAATTATCTATTATGGTTAAGACATTAAGTAGCGATTATATTAACTCGTCCAGTTTGTAATACGCATGAATTTGTTTCAGGCCGCTTGGGATTGGTTGATCCTTATATTAGTAATTTATACAGCAATATTTACCCCTTACGTGGCAGCTTTTCAACTCAATGAACCCGACTTCGACAAACGTTCTCGTGCGTTTGGCCAGGACCCTATTGTTATTATCGATATGATAGGTAAATCAATTTATTTTTTTCCTAATAAAACTTAAAGGCCGGCAACGCACCTGCAAGCCCTCTGGTGTTGCGGATGTCTATGGGCGGCGGTGATCACTTATCATCACGTGAGCCGTCTGCCCGTTTGCCCCCTATACTATAAAAAAAAAAAAAAACTAATATTATATAGTAGAAGCTCCTTTTTCACAGTTCAAAAAATTAAAAGTTCTTTGAACCCTTGCCTAATGATAATACCTATAATTAACCAATATTGTTAAACTTTCATTAAATAAATTTTTATTTGGACGGTAACGGAACTAATATAAATGAGCATTCCATATTCACAGTGTCCAGGGCGTGAAACCGGTTAATTCTTATTTTTCAAAATAAGTGTGACTGAGATACCATGATATTAGTTTTAAAGAATAATACACACTAAATTTACCACAGTATTTTATTCAGTAAATATGACTAAAAACGAAAGAATATTAACAAAAACCTTTCGAAAGAATATTGACAAAAACCTTTACTATTTCGGTTAAGATCCCATAGTAAATTAACCGGTTTCCGAGCCCTGACAGTGTCTGTATTCGCGGCATATTTACTGCTCATATACCCCGCGAATAAGGAGCTTTTACTCTATTCCACAGAATTCATCCTTCACATTTTAATTGTTGATTGATATCATGGTGAAATGCGTATTCTGTTTGTGGAGACAATGGGCTATAATATTATATCGAGTTATCCCAAGTTTGGATTTTGAACAATGAATTTATATTTCTACTAACATCCAACGTAAATTAGTTTTAGTAAAACATGCAGATATAAATAAAGATTTACCGAGTTTCAATCTAGTTTTAATAGTTATAAGACAATTTTTCTCTATAGAAAGACATTTTTTCAGTTCTCAAGAGAAACTTCTGTAACGTTTTGGAATTCGGGCCTTAGCATTATAATTAAAGCATAATTCATAAATTCTGTGTTTTTTAATAGACAATCAAAATTAATCATATTTTGTTATTTTATTACAGTGGATGTCACGTTCATTATCGACATCCTAATAAACTTTCGTACCACTTACGTAAATGTCGCCGACGAAGTCGAGTCGGACCCTGCCAAGATCGCCATGCACTACTTACGCGGCTGGTTTGTCATCGACCTGGTGGCCGCTATTCCCTTCGACCTACTTCTCTTCGGCACCGACACTGACGAAGTGAGCCGCTTTTACACTCAACCATCCGATCATTTCACATTTACACACAACTTATACTAGAACTAGTAAAGAACAAATGCCTGATTCTTAGACAATTATAGCTTCCAGGTTATCAGTTGTCCGAATAGCTAAACATTTTTCTAGTAACTCATTCCTACAAGAACTTTTTAAAACTAAATTAAACTTAGATATTCAGTCTTAATTTGCGTTATAATTAAGGTATTTACTTTAGAAAATATGGATCTTACTGCAAATGTACGTTGAATTATTTTCAAATGTCATATCCTAAATAAATATAGAGGTTGGAGGAAGTATCAGTTCTTTTAATGAAAACAATTTCTATCGGACAAATGAAGCTTTGGATGATAAAATAGTCCTACACGTGCCGTAGTTGAATGCATTTATTGCATCTAACACTCTTGAATAATTTTCCAACACAATTCTATTTAACCATAATTTATGCCGTTCACCAATGAATCCCAATATTAAGTAATTCTTAACAAATGCAGTTCAGTCATAATTAGGTCTCATAACATCCTTTGTATTATCTTAATTTTAAATTCAGTTAAAGTGTTTACTTCTAGTAGATTTTATTCACATTTCTAATGTATTATTCGTTATGTTTCATTTGTTATTTTTGTAATAAAGTCGGTAAAATGAGGACCCAAGGTGGGTGCGTACTGAATTTGTATTACCGTTTCTTGTTACAGCAGGGGCTGGAAAGTGATGAGGTATACCATCTTTGTGAAGTATTTTTATGTTGCTGCCACTATTTTTATTACATTTTAGTTACTGTTTAAATTACTTTCCAATAGCCGTTCTAAATCCACCAGAGAATGCGTTAATGGACGAAAAGGACGCTTCCTAAGCAAAGCGTATGATTGTTTTAAATTTTACACTGCGCTGAAACTTATTGCTCACTTGCAAATCACGAGCTTAGCCACTGAGGAGTCAAAACTGAGATTATACAGGAATATTGTAAAGGAATGTATGACATAGTGTGGTAGATTTAAAAAAGTATCGGATACATACTGATCTGATGAAAACTGTGATAAAACGATCGAATTCTCTGAACAAAATACCAATGCTCATAGGTTTTTCAAGACTGTGTTACCGATCGCCACTAATGCCAAGGTGACCTTCAGGCCGTTCATATACATCTCCATTAGCATGATAATATTTATCTTGTATATAAACGAACTAAACAGAATGTTGTTAATACATACTGTAAAAGTTAGACTCGTAAAATTGATTGAGAATTATGATTTTAATAGGAGAATAACGCTTTGGTATGCAACATAATTTTTGTAGTTTCAGCAGATATATCAAATAGCTTAAGCATTTCGTAGTAAGGTGCAAATCACGGAATGCACAAAGCTTGGTAGCCAATACGCTCACACTTCCCAGACGATAATATTTTGTACAAATCAAAAGTTGCCTTTCACGACATAACAAGCACGAGATATTTCAAAAACATTATAGCACCCACCTTACATCTAAATACAACCTATTAAATCACTCATATTAATTTTTTCACGTCAAATTTGTTTGTACTTGATATTTTTGTCTCTAATGGAATCTTTTGTTGTTTTATATATTGATATTATTTGAAAATGAATCTTTGTTATAAATAGTATATTCGTATTTACTCCGTTCAATAAAAAATAAATTTAAATGTCTTTTTAATTGTTTTAACAATACATATTCTTTTGAAAATCTCAACAATAAATTACATTCGATGCAATTACCTCATCTTAAATAATTTTATATGTGTATTGAAAAATTGTTATAAATGTACTTATAATTATTTACAATAATTATGTTTAAAAATTCTAGAATCTTAATGCTAGATAATTTATGTGAACTATTGTTTTTAAAATGAGACATGAATAAAAATGGGATTATTAATTTTTCGCTGTCATGTTTTATTGATAAGATGTCATTAAAATAATAACATAATATAAAATGCATTTAAATTTCACATTGGCTGATAATGTCCAACTATTAGTAAGTATTCTCTCATAATTTTTTGTATTAGTTGTATTATAAATATTTGAAACTATGAATCATTCATTACCCTTAACGGTTTCGTAGTCAGGCTTGAATCGGTCGTTAGGTAATTAGAAATGTCCTGTGTAATTGCTAAGAGTATGATGTTCTTTGACCACCTTCGTTGATTTACATAGTTTCATATTAAAATGAATATTTCTCATTAAACATATACTTAATGAAACGAAATAACTATATAACTAGAAATACAAACATGTAATTAAAACCAGCACTTACGTCAGAGTAACGTAGAATTAAGTTGGTAATAAGTACTTTAGATGTTTAATACTCCAAGTATTCTTAGATTAGTCTGTAATACATTCTAGTAAAAGTATACCACATCTAATATTCAAGTACTAGAATTTATGCAACATTTTGCACTGCATTTAAAATGATACCAGTTTGTACAAGTTTGAAAGAATCGCTTAGTTAATAAATCTGCAATAACCCCGTATGGCTGAGTAAAGATATAATGCTCGATGCCAGTAGAAAGGTTTTCCGCTTGATTGAAGTGACTCGCTGCTAGGCCTCGTTGACGCTCACTAGTTTTATGCGAACAATGCTTGAGTTCGATTTGCAGCTATAATGATATTGCTTGTCTTCGAGTGGCTTCTTCAATATGCTTTTTAATTTTGCAGACAACAACGCTCATTGGTTTACTTAAAACAGCGCGTCTATTGCGCTTAGTGCGCGTTGCGAGGAAAATAGATAGATATTCCGAGTATGGCACTGCTGTGCTCCTTCTCCTTATGGCAACCTTTGTACTAATTGCGCACTGGTTGGCTTGTTTATGGTGAGTGACTTACAACATTTATCGTGAAGTATTTGCAAATTGGGATTTTATAAGTTTTATATTTTAGGTATGCTATTGGAAGCTGGGAGAGGCCTCAACTACATGCACCCATTGGCTGGCTAGACGCTCTTGCGAACGATGTTCAGGCTTCTTATGACAACTCTACGGGACCCTCCATGAGGTAGGTTTTCGAGATATTTCTCACTAAGCCGAATGAATGCGTTCGCTTTCATTTAAAATTAATAATTTTCAGTTCATATAACACAATACCTATTTAAAGATTTAGATTCACATTTATGTATAACATCAGATAATAATCAAACTTAGACTCATTTAATCCATAAAAGTATAACTACTGTTCAGAAAAAACTATATTAAACTTAAAATTAAGTACTGTCATGAAAGGGGACCAGTCAGCTTGTGACTCTTAACCAGAACAGAGCTGTGAATCGCCGATTTTAAGTGGTCCCCTGGTATTTAACATCCCAACCCTAATTAATTTCATTCACCGAAACTGATCCTGTAAATTATGATGAAAACCTCATATTCACTATTATCTATTGTGAATAACCCCGTTTCTCAAACGAACGTCTGATGAGGTCACAAATTGCACCTAAAGACAAACCGTTATTAAAAGAAATTTTTCAAGAATCGAGTTATCAATCTACCTCACAGAACATTTTTTATTTATTGTTCTGTATATACTACCTTACCTTAGTAACCTCTTCTAATATAAATATTGTTCTAATTAAAAAATAACCCTTTTTGAAATGATAATCCTATCCGAACACACTACGCACTCTCATTTTATTAACCCAGATAATAATATAGATATATTCTTCAAATCAATGAGTTATGTTAAAATATAAATAATCTGTTTTAGGTCTAGATATATAACAGCACTATATTTTACGTGCACCTCTCTGACAAGTGTCGGTTTCGGCAACGTAGCTCCTAATACGGATTTGGAAAAAGGCTTTACGATATTTGTTATGCTTGTTGGATGTGAGTATTAGTTGTAAGTTTTATCATCGTAACCTTCGTCTAATTTATTAATCTGGTCTAAAATAATATTAGTAGATAGTATGTATTTACCTACACAATCTTATCTCAGTTCTACTTTATGTCTTAAGTTATAAATTTAATAACGTCTCATATTATAATATTCACAAACAACACAGTAATTATTATATACAACATTTTGTATTTGATTCATAAAATTACGAGAGTTGAACAAAAATTTACAACTCAAAATGTCGAAATACGCTGAGAAACATGGTATAGTTCATTTTATTAAAACTTTACTGACTAACATTGCCTGAAACAGTTGACAAATGTAAAATTATTTAACTAACATTCACTTGCACGAGTTTCTAGGCTAGTTAGTAAGCTTTCTGTATGCTAACATGATATTATGCTAACCAAATGCTTGTACTAACAGCGCTCATGTATGCCAGTATTTTTGGAAATGTATCGGCGATAATTCAGAGGCTATATTCTGGAACAGCACGATACCATACTCAGATTCTGAGAGTTCGGGAATTCATTCGTTTTCATCAGGTAACGTTTTATTCTTCATATCTTCAGCTATTCATAGATGGAAAACAAAGCACCATTTCAAGATGGAAAAACCGTGAAGTGCATATTGCACGTTTCAGTTTCATACTATGGATTTCCGAATGCTCGAAGTAAATATTAGGTCCTGTCGACCTCATCACTGACTGATGTTCTGTGGCTGAAGTATCACTTACCATCAAGTGAGCTTCATGCTCGTCTGTCGATATCTGACATAAAAAAAAGTAAACAAACATAAGAACGGAGCTTTTTCTATTAAATCATAATATAAACGTCTAACACTTTATTAATGAAGTAAAGCTGTGCAGAGTTATAGCAATTGGTACATTTGCAGATCACAAACCCTCTTCGACAAAGACTGGAAGAGTACTTCCAACACGCTTGGAGTTACACAAATGGCATAGACACATCTAGTGTCCTCAAGGGCTTCCCCGAATGCCTGCAAGCGGACATCTGTTTACATTTAAATCGAAACTTATTAGCCAGTTGTGCTGCCTTTGATGGTGCTAGTCCGGGATGTTTAAGGTACTTTCATTAAAATGAAAATAAAACAATTATCAATTTAATACTTTAATTGGAGAGTTCAAAACGTTTTGCAAGGACTGTCATAAAAAAAGAAATTTCCGGAACAGTAATTTTCCTACATTTTCCAAATGGCATAGGGCCATAACAGTAACAGTTGTTTTGTATATAAGAACAAAATGATTCATTGTAAAAATAACTTGACCAAAATATGTATAATATATTTTCAGAGCACTGTCACTACGGTTTAAGACTACACACGCACCACCGGGAGAAACTTTGGTCCATCGTGGTGATGTGCTTACTTCACTGTACTTCATTTCTCGAGGCTCGATAGAAATATTAAAAGACGACATTGTGATGGCTATCTTAGGTTGGTATGTCTGGAGACACCAAGATATACATAAATATATTTGACATTATTTTAAATATCGAAAATTATATGCTTAGGTACTACATTAAATAATAATAATCAGTCCTGTGATATTGGCTGTTAATAAAAATATATAAACGTAAAACTGAAGTCATATGATTTCATAATAAAAGATTCTCCGAATTTCTTAGAAAACAACATAAATATATATCCCACTAAACAATAAAACACAATAAGTTCTAATATAGAGTCAGGCGTAGCGCGTATCATCAGGTTAACCTATTGTTTACATCCTCGATTTAAAAAAATCTAATAGTTTTATCTAAATATAATAAATTTCATATCCAGGTAAAGATGACATCTTCGGAGAGAACCCATGCACACACAGTACAGTGGGCAGGAGTAATTGTCGAGTTCGCGCACTCACTTACTGCGACCTACATCGAGTACACAGGGACGACCTTCTTGACGTTCTAGAATACTACCCTGAGTTCCGCACGACCTTCGTCAACAGTCTCGAGATCACATTCAACATGCGAGACGTAAGTTACCCTGGGGTAATACCCTGTTATCAAGCAATAATATTGTAGGGATCCTAGACATGGAATATTAGAATGAGACAAAGCTATGTATCGCGTCGTTGTCTCATAAAGTAATTTTGTAGTAAGATTATACGGTCCCTGATCACCATCATCTGTATTTAAGAAGTAATAATGCCTACATATTCCATTGGAGATTATAAGTGCAAAAAAACGTAATTGTGGCTTTAGATGTATGGTCGCACTGTTCATCCAATAATGTCTAATGAAGATTAAGTAGTATCATATTACCAACTAATCAGAGCCGAATCTTAAAAGGTAGTGGTGCAAATCGGTGCCATAATTTTACTGAGTACCAAATTAATATATTTGTGAAAATGGATAGCTCAGCTTTTGAACTCCAAGATCAAACTGGGCCAATAAGGGCTAAAGAGCACAGCACAGCATTATATCTGCAAATGCTAAGCTCAAATGCTATATTCATAAGTATTGTGTTTTTGACAATAATCGACGTTACAATACCGCTCAAAATATGGTTGATACTTACCTCTCGTTAATTTTTCAATTATAGGATGAACTTGGAGGTATAGAACCACGACGTCGAATGCGCTATGAAAACCCGAGTGAAGCACGGCTCCTGAGGGAGGCATATGCGCGGACGACTCGGCGACCTCATACGGAAACCTTTGCTGACAAGGTGTCTTTTAAAACCTTATCTATTATATTACGGTTTCACGAAACTTGATATTTTTTAAAAATTAAGTTTATATTGCACGCATACCAAATAAGTAAAATAAGATAGTTCTCACAAACGCAATTCATTAAAGTTCGTCAAATTGTTATATGGATACATGTTGTGATGATTTTTCGAAAGGTTTATTTTGCGCTTTTCACCTGTTATATAATTCAACAATTCGGAAATCAATAGCCTGAAATCGAAATCAAGGCCGTGGTTTTAAAATGACCAATATTTTGCTGACCTGCCTTATCCTACAAAAGTATGTTTATAGCATATTATAAACACGTCAAAACACCACAAAACTGCCTGCGAGCCAAAAATGAAACTATATCACTTTCTGTGTTTGAAGGGTTAAAGGAATTAAATGATTAATAACTCATTTATTTGGTACAGCAAATTTTATACAAGACCGTAAAGTTTATCCTGCGGTTAGATTAAAATGTTTATTAACATTTCTAGGACTCTCAGTGCAGCGATGAGGACACTGAATCTCCACCTAGTCGAGGTATTTTAGAATTTTCCACTGACAAAGCTGGTCAAGATGTAACTCCTCTTAATTTCAACTTCAGCAAACAACGCTCTACTACGCTTAATTCTATAACAGGTGAACATATTTTCTTATAGTATGTATGACTCATATTAATATCAATTACTTCTTATCTTCGTATCATACCGGACACTAGTTATGTTTAATGTATAATACAACTCATTCAAGCACACCTTAAGTCGTCATGAACGTAAATAATGTTCGGTATTTTTTTAATAATTAGTGTAGTTGCACATAGAATCTGAATGAAACAATGTGCATTCTTCCCAAAATTTCCTTTATATTTTTAATTATATTTTAGGAAATAAGTAATACAAAATAATTCTTAATAATTACACCAATATTTAAAATGTGTCGAATTTCGCCTGTGGTGTTAAATATTGGCACATGAAAATCATAATATTAATACATATCTAGGTAGAAACGGACTTCAAAATTACTGTAATACATAGAACTCACATATCTTATTCCTTTTAGTACCTATCATTTCAATGCCGGCGTTTTTTCTGGTTGGTACCCACCAACGTTGGTATAAGCTAATCCTAAAAGATTGCACTTCGAGCGAGCGATCTAGTTTACTTCTGTTGTCTCTGAAGAATTTTGTCATATCATCAAAATACTATAAGCTACTCTTACTTTGAGTAGTCAGTTAAAAAATGAACAGCATTTTTTTTAATCACCTTTATTAATAAAACTAAAGAAGATACAAAACAATTATTTTTGATATATTGATCAACGAAAGGTCAACGATATCTATTTATTTGACGCAGCATGTGGAATGCTTGTTCCTAATTCTCCTGAATGATTTCTGGCGATGAGGATAATATGGTAAATGGTCGATTATTATTAAAGGATATAATTGTTTGCCTGACGTTAAAATTAACGACATCAAATCTACCAAGCTTATTTTTCCGTATAACAGCAAAATCACACATGAGACATTTAGAGCAGTTCCGTAATATCTATATTATTATTCCGTCTTAAATATTGAATTAAAGAACCGTAGGCGGGTTTATTGTTTCAAACATATTTAGTCTATGTAACTATATAAGCAACTGACCATATTTTCCTCATCGTCTTGCTCTGAGCGCGGCCCTTGTGTGCAGGCATGTTTGCGCACTTTAAACGGAGCTTCCCCGACATCTACCATCATAAAACACACCAGCCGCTGCACAACAAATACTGTAAGTACATAAACTTTATAGTGCATGTTTTTATTAATAACATGAAATGTAAAGGTACACCCCTGTCTTACATATCGATGCAAAAAATAACAATTACCTACGATTTTATCTAAGCAATTTTGAGTTATTTTCTTAAAATTTGACTTCCAAATTAACACATAATTTAATTATAGTATAATTTTTGAGAGTTTTGTGTAACAATTATGAAATTTCAGCGCAATCTACTCCGCAAACGTTCAGAGGTCGTGGTGCAGTAAGAAGGCAGTCCTCAGTGGGTCCACTGAATGATACATCTCCATTGACATTGGCAGCTGCTGGCGAGCCGGCCGTCAGTACTCCTGCACACAGCACTACTCTTCCCGTCTCTAGCCTCAGTACTAATCCCAGTTCGTACTATACGAACGCATCACCCAGCCCACCTGTACCAGCTCCCGTCCACGTCTCCTGTGATGACATCCTCGCGCCGAGTGCTTCTCAATATGTAGGACGTACTCCTTCATCTAGATCAGCGCCACATTCGGCTGTTAATTTACATATGACCGGGCGACCAACAGCTCTACTATTTAATGGAGAAAAAGCACAAAATTCTGCTGTACAGGTAGTACATGATAGCACAATTTTGATCTTACAACCAAAAATATTATGTTATCAAATTTAAAATACTTTCAGGACACGGTTTCCCCGCAATACCAAAATGTGGGGACAGGGGCAACAGCGGCCACTGTGACAACAATATTGACAAAGCTAGAAGAGCTTAGTCGTAGAGTGGCTGTACTAGAAAATGGGCTGACAGCTGACGTGCGAAGAATCCTGCAGCTACTGCAATCCAGGGAAGTGCCGCATCTCAATACGGCGCCAGCGCATACTCCATCGCAACCCTTGCCTAAAGCATCGCTATCGGTACCTCAAAATCATGATGTACGTATTCTCAAAATATCCCGAATTTCGGAAGAGTATTTAAACAGACCATTTTATATTTAACGAGTTTAGAGTCAGTCCGTCCGCGTCGATTTGAATTATAAATATAAATAAAAAAAATATAAAAAAAATTAAAATTATTCTCATATAAAATATTATTGTGGTTATATTCAATTATTATTATTAAACCAGTGGGAATGGAACTGGAACGGAGACCGTGAGCGTGGTGGTCGCACGCGCGGCGAGCGTGTCGACCGCACGCCGGGAGTTCAGAGGTCCGCATCGGAGCCGCACGCTCCTGTGCCACCGGCTCTGCCGCCTCCACCGCACTCGCACTCTTTTTACAGGTAGTATAGATGTATTGTTGAATTAAAGAGAGCTTAAATTAGGTCATTTGACTGAGCGAAACATTTGAAGAACTACAGAACATACAAGTCCTTAAAATTATAACTATTTGGTAAGTCGTATACATCGACTGTTGTCCCCTCGCTTTGTTTCATTTTATCGAAAAGAACTCCTGCAATAACGTTTTAAGAGTTAGCCTACGCGCAGAATAGAGCCACTAGTGGCGACCACAGCACAGCCACCGGTGGCCGCCACAAGCTACGGGCGTAATATTTCATACATTTTAGGGCATCCGCGCAAACACGGCGCTCGAGTGGCCGCCACCGAGCTTCTAGCCGCCACGACGTGCGGGAGCGATATTTCGTACATTTTACAGTGGCGGCCACCAGTGGCTCTAGTCTACGCGTAGACTTAGTTGTACAGGCGGAGGCCCTGTAGAGTTCAGCAATGATAGAACTATCTCTCCATAGGTAGTGTGAGGCAGGCGAGACGAGCGCTTTTCGCTCCCGGCCATCGACGCGCTCGCTCGCAGAGTTGGCCTCGTGCGGCTCGCTGGCGGGAGGCTCGCCAGCCGCTGCCGGGCCACCCGCGCCTGCAACACCTGGAAGTCCCGGTGACACGCGGCCCCCGGCGCCCCGCGCGCGTATTCACTTTTGCCGGCGAATCACCTACGGCCGCCACAACCACGCAAGAACCTTCCTCTAACGCGCACATACGACGCATGGACCAATTTTATACTTTCCTTAACGCCTAAATTGAGTCGTCCTCAAAATGTGTCCAGTGGTATGGATTGCGATGCTTTTGCCAGCGATCACCAGCGCCGGACCAGTCCGTTTATAAAAAGATTGCGCTTAAAAACAGCAGAAATAACTCGAACCTAAATTAAAATAATTGGTTACGTCAAAAATTTAAATAACAAAAAAAAAAGTGAATACTGTGAAAATATAGTACAGCAGTGTTTCAAAATGAATCGGTGAACGTATTGGGTGTTTATTATTATTTTTTCCTAAGAACCAGAATTCGACAAGTGCTAATAACGTTGACTAAATATATAATTTATTATAAGTGGTATATCCACCATTTTTGAAATGTTATCTTATGTTTTTAGAACAATTTTATCAATTATTTATAAAACATATTTTTAATTAACAATTGTTATTGAGTTAACATTACCGCCGTGCATCAAGAAGTATGTTATAAGACTGAGGCACTACGTAAACCCGTGAACAGTATTTCCAGAAGCGAGTAAACGATAAACGCTTTCTACCCGTCCTTGCTCCTTGCCTTTACATTGTAGCTAGGTAATAACGAACACTACTTTGGTCAAATTTGAAATGCTCCTTGTGGAAGTGCGTTTATGAAACTTGACATAATATTTAGATATAAATCATGCTAAATTCAATGTTGCATAACATTAAGGCCCATTTATAAGTTGCCATTTTCTTGTACATACATGAGCAATAATTGAATGCAAAAAAATAAGCGAAATAATTAACATCCAAGAATTGAAAGCAACGGTTTACACGCGGATATAATGTGCTGTTTAGAGAATGCGAAGTTTTGTTTAGACTATGCAAGTTTTTATTGATTCAATTTAATTGTATGTAACAGGAAATTGCATCGTGTAAATGGGCTTTTATAGACGTTTAATTATAATATTTTTGACTTTATGTACCCAAACTTCGACTGAGAAACGTTTACTTATTGTTATTATTTTACAATCTGACATTAATAGATAATGTCCCTAAATTGAAGGTTGCGATGGTGGCCATTAAATTTGTACTTACTAATAATTATGTATGTATTTGCAAAAATGTCATCTTTAAAAGCTAAGTTATGGCTCAAAAGACTATAAATATAAGATAATGCGAATAAGATAAACCTAGTTAAGATATTTTGCCAATAATTATTATTATCATAATAAGCAATAAATACCCACCATATTAAATAAGTACAGCGGTTAATTTTTAAAGCCATTACGCACGAGTCAAGTAGTTTTAATATATTATGGTATTTAAATGTTTGCAAAAAAGTAAGGGTATAAATGAATAGGCCATTGAAGGAACGCTTAATCTGTACTATCTCTAATCTTAATGGCTGCTGTGGAGTGAGACTCGTTTTGCAGAGTAGGAACTTTCTAATATGTTTTTTTTTAATGGAAATAAAAATACTTTTAAACATGTTTACTATCAATCGCTGTCATTTGTATAACAGACAAAAATACATTAAATTCGTATTTTTTTCAAACGAGACTAAACCCTCGGCTGACTTCGCTTTAACGAGCAGAAGCAATAATTTGGTTTTTAATTAACTTTCTATTTTATTGTAACTATCTAGTTATTGTTGTGAATTAGATGAAATTAATGTACCTTCTTAAGTGCAAAAATTCTAATTCTGACAACCCATTCTTCACTCAAATCTCCCTGATATTATATTTAAAGACTGTTTTAGTCATAAGAAAGATTTGGTTTATTTAGTATTTATTATTTTTCTGTTTATTTCGAATAGGATGTGAAAATCGCACTTGTAGTTTTCTAAATATACCTAAATATTTAAATTCTTTGTTCACGTCATAAGTAATTATATTATAGGTATGTACTGTTAGTAGTTATA
The DNA here is from genome assembly GCA_905404175.1 of Anthocharis cardamines. Lineage (NCBI taxonomy): Eukaryota > Metazoa > Arthropoda > Insecta > Lepidoptera > Pieridae > Anthocharis > Anthocharis cardamines. The sequence goes on along the minus strand of FR989953.1, from coordinate 5,050,903 downwards.
GTTTCGTAATTCGGTCAATTGTGAGGTAAGTAGTACACTTGACTCAAAACTTTACCTATGACATATGTACAATTCGTTGCTTCGCTGTACAAATATTACAATATTGGCCAAGAACCTAGTAAGACGTAGTTATATGTAGAATTCTATTTGATTTGCTTAAATTATTTTCTATGATTGTCACATTTTTGTACGCGATACAACATGCTAGTAGCAATGTTATCGTTGATACCTACGCGAAATAAGATTAACAGTAGTGCATCAAGAATTTAAAGTATAAAATAACTATACTGCACCAATATTTATATTGTGGTATTTAATTATTGAAAGTTCTCATACATCAATATGTAAGATAACTGAAAATGTTCATTAACTCTGAATGTAACGGTTCAAATAAAACAGTTTTGACCGGTCGTTAACCATAGTATTAGTTTACGTCAAAATACATCTAAATTGCGTATATGCCATAATTAGACATAGTCAGAGACTACTTCAAAATATTGGTGATGACTTGCTTAGATAAAACTGTATTTCTGCAGCTGACACAGATTATAATGCTGTCATTTGAATTTACTCTTATTATATTTATGATCTGTTCGTGAAAAATTTAAGTTTAGAACTCCTGTAAACCCCGCTCTAATTAGTCTGCAGATCGCACGCGAAAGCCGCGACAGTGCGCGAACGTTAAGTGTGGAGCCGTTTCGCATATTCTTCGCAGTTTCGCGCTATGTTCCCCGATTTTTGTCGGTTTTTGACCCACGTCAAAGGGACTGCAAAGTCCAAACGCACTTCACTTTAAAATTGACGTAAACTACTGCGAATGTAGAGTCGTCGAGTTAAGTATAGATACGCCTAAGTATAGAGCGGGCTTAAACATTTCCACGTAAAAGTCTGAATCGCCTACTAACATAATATGGACCCAGACATCCTTTGATATGTGATTAAAGTAGCTTCGAAGTACTAAATATGTTTTTTTTTAAATGATTTCTGATCGTGTGACCTGCTTTAGATTCTCTAACAAAATTCGGTCAATGATTATAATTAAGCAATAAGCACACTGACTTGTTTAAGTACAAGAATAATTATGAAAATCAATATGAAATAGTCTAAGAAATTTTATATCTTACAGTTAGGTAATTTTTATTACCTGCTATCTTATTTCAATTATTATTTTCTTTATCTATAATCAGCAAAATACGCAGATAAACTATTGCGTTCGCGCTTATGAGCACAGGGTGTTTTAATTTATTATTTTAGTAGTATTAAATAGGAATATTATACTTAAGATTTAATCGGGTAATCTTTAAGCTATCTGTAATGCTAATTGTAACAAATTAATGCATTTCGTTTTGAAATAAAATAATCTTTTATCATAGTTAATTTTAAATATTTTCATGATATTATAATTATTTTATTTTAAATCCATAATATATTATGTGGTAATATTTGTTACCTTAATTTATTTGAATATTGTAAATTAACTAATTGTTATATAACTATTGTTAATGAACTGTTATGATATTTTTTTATGATCTAACTTCTTTGATATTAATTTGTTTACATATCATTTAACTATTGAAGCAATTATAATGTTTTATTGTTAACCAATTTGTAATAACGTCGTTGCGCCTGCCAAATTCCATATGTGCATTTTTTTGATTTTTGGTTTTTGCACAAAAAATAATCTTCGTTTTATTCTCTACTGTGTTTATAAAATCCTTTTTGTGATATTCGAACTGGAAGGAGTTTTACTAATTCCATATGTGTTTTGACCGTTAAGGAAAACTCCGTATGTGAGTCAATAATACGTTTTTCGTTGTTTCCCAAAACTATACAAAAATGCACATATGGAATTTGGCAGGCGCAACGACGATAAATGGATTCAATAATGTAGGAACTTAAACTTAATCAGCCCTATATTGTATTACTATATCACATAACAGCAAACTTTACAATGCTAATTTAGGACATATACATGTAGATATTTTGTAACAAAAATCTTCTGTTATAGGATTACTATTTTTTCAGTAGGTATCACTCAAGTAGGAATCTGCAATGATTGGCGAATAAGGATATACATATGTATGTAGGTACATCCCGTTTTCCAAGACGTGTTTCAAGTCTCAGTCTCATTTTATCTTTCTATATAAATTTAACACTGACATAATAGATTTCGATTTGAGCAATAGAGTCGACGCCACGAATAAAGTCCCACTGCGAAGTCTGGAACTAAACATGACAGCTCCGTAATTATGTTTTTTGTCAGGAATGCGCAATACGAGTTTATTGGGAAACATTATTGGGAAGTCGAGAAATATCAAGTTGATGGGATGTAAGGAAAAGTTACACTTCTTACTAACAACATTTTGAGGCCCCGCGGCTATCGATCTTGTGTGGTGGCGTTGACTCTATTATTTAATACGGGACTTCGTGTCGGGGGAACCATAAACTGTAAACACGGGAGAAAACAAGGACTTTATATATATATAAAGTCCTTGGGAGAAAACGAAGCGATCGCACAAAAGAGTTTCGATATTTTATCGTTCTATATAGTTAATAGAAAGGATATTTCTCCGAATAGCAACAAAGTTTGAACATTGATCTTTGACATTATTGTTATTAAAAAAAAATCGAATAAATCGGGTTTGGGTTTTAGGCTGATTGTTAGGGCATCAATATAACTTATTATGAAGTCGTTCACGGCACAGTTGGGCGCTGATTAACCTGGGATATTGTGTCAAATACCATAAAACAGACCAATTTAACCCAGGTTGAAAGCAGAATATTGGAAAATGAATTTTGTTTATGTCTCTCATCAAAGGCTTTACGAATGTATTACTAGGATATTTAAATGCTCTTATAACCTATCAAATAATTTGTAATGTATCATCTAAAGTAAATTAAAACAACATAGGGCTTATTATAGCAAGTATTAAAAAAACTCAATAACAATAATTACAGTTTATTTATGTCATACATTACGCTCCCTCAAGAACTTAAGAATGAATTAATATTATGTAATTGTAATTTGAAATTGTATTAGCCATGCCCAATCGATAAAACAATTGGAAACAAGGCTCCAAGATTCAAGGCAGAAATCTTATTTCATACTTCAAATAACCAAAACCTTATAAATATAATCTAGAGTATTATGTATGATAAGTTTAGTGTTTTATATTTTAAACATTAAATGTGCAGTGTTAAGTATGCATAATAATATATTAGTAATTTTGTCTGTGATCAAAATTTATAATAATAAGCTGAAAATAAGCGCACTTGTAATTTATCCTGTATTCATACATTCTGATAACTTATCATGTATTAATATATTAGTTCGAAGATAAAGTAATTCCTCTGATTTTATTGAATTTTCCACAGTATAGAAAGCATGTTTTCATGACTGAACACCATTATATACTCTGAATAGTTGTCAGTTCTTACTATGCAGAGTTTTTTAACCTTTAATTATTGTATTTTCATAAAAATTTAGAAAGTTAACATCACTCATTGTCCACGCGCATCACGGAATCGTTAAAAATGGTGGACTTTCATATCCACTTTTATCCTGAATTTAAATCCTGATGGAATTTATTTAAACACTTTTCTTATATCTAACCGGAATCTCAAATATGATACTGATTTTTATTGCTATAACTTATGTAGAGTTGGAAGATGTAGCCTTATTAACACCTAAGGGCATTGCAATAAAATATATTTTTTTTATTGATCTAGAACGTTAAAAAAGCGCAGAATGTATGAATTCCTGGAAGCTATGTATATAATTTAAAGTTTAATTTTTTGTCTTGATTATGTATCTATGCGCCATGTTTTTTTTGTTACACTAAAATGTTTACCTAAAGCATGTTGCGTGAGCACAGTGATTATGTGGTATTACATATTGTAGTAAGTCCATTCAACCAAAGTAAAAATTGTATAGGTATATTCTTATGATTAGTCCAATAACGTTCATTAGTTAGTACCTATATGAAATCTACAATATGATTCAGTAACAAAATAGCTTGATATAGAATTAGGGGCTTGCTTCATAATGCGGTGGTTGTTAAAGTATCGTATCGACATCGTCTCTGGCTTAACTCTATAAGTACAAATAGACTCCAACAAACTGTGTTGCATCGAACTCTTACAAAAATAAGACACGATAATATAGATTTTCAAATCTAAGTAAACATAAAATAAACCAGCGACATAATTATCTGGTCATCATTGATATCCTGCGGAATGTGCAGTCTAGTAATAGAGTTACTTTATCGAGCCCGCGCAAGCATGGCTTATAACATTTTTATATAATAACATTTATAGGTAATTAAACGATTTCTGAATCAGCTTGTTTCGCAATCAGTTTTAGATTTAGTGTTTGTAAGTTTTCCTAGAACGTAACTTATTACAACGATTGAATTCAACTTATCTTTTTATTAATTTTCTGCAGCTTTATAAAAATCGACAGCTTTATAAATCATTTTTGTACAATATTACTAAATAACAAATAATTGTTCATTATTGATAAGAAGTGAACGAACTGTTAATGATGTAACATATGCGTTACTATAACATTTGTAATTGTACAAAGCACATTAGCCGTATTATAGTTAATAAAATTTTGAGCAGCGCAAAATTCTCGTTGAATATATTCAGTGAAAATAAAAATATCACGCACATGCGATTTATTCTTTCATTTCCCTTCCCTTATGTAATGGAATCCAAGTTCACACAGCGGCATGTTTGGGAAAACATAAACATATAGCAATTAGTTTTTACTTAGACCATGTTGTACCAAACATTAGTCCTAACTAACTATTGACATACCTACTCGTACTATTAGTTAGAGTCATACTTAGAGGTACCAGTCCCGCCTGCTTTTCAGTTTCGGAATTATATTATTAGATCCCCAGTTTTTCGGGATTTATTTTAAATAGATGCAAAATAGACTGCGTGAACGATTAGAGCCAGTGTTCTCAACATCATTCTTTGTCTGTAATTTTAAGAGAAAGTAGATAAAGAGGATAGGCAAGCTGTTGAAAATATATAAACTTACAATAATATTTTTATAAGTAAAAATTCAAATATTGTTCTACTGTTTTCTACACGCTGCTCTTTTATTATTCTTTTACTGACAATCAACATGACTTGTGTATTTTCTATAATATAAAATTTAATCTGAGTATAGAACTATAACCGTGTCTCCTTTTATCCCTAAAACCCAACACAAGCTTACTGAGTTAGTGGGTGTATAGCGATATACGCATCATTTTTGATGGATGAACAATTTGAAATAATAATAATATTTATGTTGTTATTTACTTTTAAATTTAGTTATTGCTGCTGTCATTTTAATTTAGGGGCTGAACATCATAATTTTTAAATTTGCCGCTTTTTTCCAATCTCAACTTTTATTAGCTAGTCTCTAGGACATACTAGACTGAAGTCTGAACTCTGCAAAGCTTTGCAGTAATAACACTAGCAATTAAGAAACTAAAAATAGATTTAAAAAATTCATAATCCAAATCAGAAGCAAAAAATAATACTGTCAAATTGTGATTATATTTATTATTATTTTCGCCCATAGGACAGGCTAAAATCTTTCGACCATACCGCCTAGTCTTACGTTATATTTTCCTTTTACCTCAAATTGTGAAATGTGAATTGACCGTAAAATTGAATTTTAAAACTTTTTTTATTTTTGACATCTTAGCACAGGAATTTTCAATTTGGTCAAATGACTTTTGTGATGTCATTTTGACAATTTGAAATATTTAAACCTTAGCTTAGGTTGTTGAATGTTGGTTGAATGTTGACACTTGACGTTTAACGCAAACATTTTACAATACATTATCATTTACAAAATTACTTTTAACCTGATAGAAATAGTTATAAACTAGATAATTTTGTAAGAAAACGAAGCAACACATTAAAAGGAAATTTATCTTCATCTATAAGCAGTTACCAGCATCAATAAGCACTTTATAGGTTAAATCTCAATAATACGAATCGTAAGGAAAGCGTGGTATTTAATATGTACAAGTTCTTTCAATAATGGATTCAGGAGAAAAACAACGGCTTGTTAAATGTTTCAAGTGCAGGCATGTGTTAATTTCTGCTTTAGAAACATCACCTCCTAGTCATATATGTGTTTCCAATATTTGTAACAGCTATGACATAAAAAACTTCGTGTACCTACTTGAAGACAGACTACCAGAATGGATTAAAATTAAAGTTGAAGAGGAACAATGGACAAAAGGCAAATTACACTGTGCACACTGTGGTTGTAGAGTTGGCTCCTTTGATTTTGTGTCAGGACGAAAATGTGAATGTGGAAACTCTGTTTTACCGCCAGTTCATTTTGTTACAAGCCAAATTGATATTCCTATTGCTAATGTAATAAATGGTTCACAATTGTGATGATTTCTTGCATTGTATAATTATATTTTATTTTTTAATGTGTAATTAGATCAAATAAAACAGAAAAAATCCTGATATCTGATAATGCTTCTATTCATACTAATTCGACTATCATCTCCAAAATAGGATTAAAGAAAACAAGTGTGAATAAGTTTAATGATTTATTCAACAACCATACAATTAGGTACATCTTCATTGACTTCAACATCCCTGCATTTAGCAGCATGGAGTTCCCGTCTTATCTGCAAAAAAGTTTGTCAATATAACTTTTTCTAGAGGTGAAGCACAATTGAGTAATAAACTTAAAAAGGGAAATAATAGAAAAAGAATACATACTTCATGTGTTATTGTAGGATGAGACTGTTTTCTTAATAATTCTAGTAAAGCATCTCGTTGCTCAGTGGAAATATCTGCTTTATACCTTTGTACAAATGTTAACAATGCCTGATGCCATAGCACAGGTAGCATTCTTGAATCATTGTTAAATCTAAAACAATAAAATATTGGTTATAAATTTGTCTTGCCTTGCTCATAATGAAGAATTACTTCTTTGATTTATTAAATAACATTTAAACTGGTGATACTTTACCTTAAAAAGTGAAATACAACAGAATCCACAACCCTATAAGGCAATGCATATTTTTTATCAAAAAGTATTCTTAGAAATATTGAACTTGCTCCAGTGTAATCCATTTCAGCTATTTTTAACATTGCTGCACTCGAATGGAGTACTGGAACTGAATTTCGAGCCAATACTGAACCAACTATAATAGCTTCACGCAAGGTGCAGTCTCCAGACTGGAAGGAAAATCAAATATTTTTAGTTTAGACATGTCATATATCCAAACATCCATTTTTATGTATACATGTTATACTTAAAAATAAATATATCTCTTGCATTCAATGATAATAGGCAAACTTCAAAGCTTTATACTTACTTCTAACAACGGCAAAAGAATACCCTTCATGAAAGCTCCAGGTTTGAATAGAGACTTTCTCAAAGCCTGATATAAATGAAAATTTAATCTCTTATACTCAGCTAAATCATCTCTAACACGTGGCAGCAAAACTAAATTATAGAATCTTTGAGCCATTTTTTCTTTCAGATTTGATGCAAATATTCTTGTTGCCTGCAAAAACATTGTATTCATTTATTGTTATTGTAATTTGTGCAATAAAGAGTTCTAAATAAATAAAAATAAATGCCCATTAATGGCAAATAATTTGTTGGCTTTATAAAAGAATAAGGTATGAAAAAACATGCATTTTTATTTTATGCAAAAGGACTATTTTTTACAAAGCATTACATAGCTAAAAAGGACATAGATTTGGATGTAATAAATTATGAAAATACCTGATACATAGCAGCTGCTGACCAACTTGTAGGTTCAGTAATGTATAGAATTTGTTCCCAGTTTTGTAAATGTGGAATCATTTTAAACGCTTTTGGCAGTTTTCCTGATCTATACTTTTGTAACACATCTCTAACTCCTTGATACATAGTTTTAATCCTAAAAAAAGGTGTTATATTTTAAACTTGATCCAAGATATTGCATTTGTCATACTTTTATCTTTTACATTCAAAAAATACACTATATCGATGGCTCCTACGTATACAGGCCTAAGTGAAAAAAGTGAATTTTACAGGAGAGCGGTTTGAAGTTGCCAGAACTATATTTTGGGTCATATCTTTTAAACTACTGATTCGATTTTTATGTAATTTTGCAGTTAGTGTTAACGTATAGTGGTTTTTATACATATGTACATAAATTTTATGTATTTTTTATATATTTCGAGATTTTGCACATTCGTCTTTTTACTTTGTTGGTTTTTTACGATTTCACTTTTATTGTTCAACGTAAAAAGGCTAAAACTTTCAGCCTATTTACAAGGGTAATTTCCATACAAACAGCCTGCCTGCACTTACGCCATCGGAGGTTATTAAGTCAATAGTAATAATTAACTAATAAAGGAACTGTCATAGTATACAAATGTATAGTTCTATCCGTAATTTTATAAAAAAAATCTTAATTAGTTTTCATTAAGTACAAAATATGACATGTCTACAAAACAGGCGAATACGATTTACTAAAAACCGAATCACGTAAAAAGGCAAATGTGATGTTTCGCCTTTATACGAGGTTTTCGGATACTGAGTAAAAGGACTGAAACGGTACATTCGCCCTCTCACCGCGCCCCCGACGCGCTCACACGACGCCGTAAATCAACCAAACGTTTGATCGGTTTTTATACGCTACCGATTTGTGTACATACGCCTATGTGCCTAAAATTTTATTTTGTACCTAGTAAAAACAATTAAAATTTTATTTGTGAATGTCATAGAATCGGATACAAGGAACTCAATGCACTAATAATTGGAAAAAGGCTTAAGCGGCAGTTTCGCCCCTTTACGTAGGAGCCATCAATATACAACTAATTTATGAATACAAAATATTATTAATAATAATAATTCACCTAGGATCAATATTCTGTAATTTTAAAGTTTCTACATCTGAAAATTGTGTTTGAAGTTCTGTATGTTTATCTGTTATTTTGTCTTTGATTATATCTGCTAAGGTCCTTGTTCTTTCAGGATTAGAAGACATGAACATTCTGATTGCAGCTTCATCTTCTTCGTTAATTTCAATATTATCATAGTATACATCTGGCTCCAGATCATCATGATCGGACTCTTCATTATCAGAATTTTCTTCTGCAAAAAATGAGGACTTAAATAAAGCATTTATTTACTATTATGAATCTTATAAATCTTATACTCACCATTAATAGATAACGGGAGTGTATTTTTAGCTGACGATGATGCTACATCACTACCAAATTCTGCTTGCTGTCGTCGAGCTGCCTTCAAGATTTTTTTAGATAAATCTGCATTCACAAACTGTGAAATAACCAAAATAAATTATATTTATTTTATTGTTACACTGAGCGGAAATTGTATGGAATACTAAACTCACTTCTTCATCTTCATCGTGCCTATTTTTCTCTTTAATTCTGTTTTTCAATTTTACAGAATTTGTTGCCTCTATTTGATCGGCTAGGCCTATATTTTTTGCAACTTGTGATGGTTTAAGTTTTTTTGCTTTTCCCATGATCGATTATTTAATTTTCACAACGTTTTAGTAAATAATTTAGTTTAACACGTGCATCCTTTCGACTTTAACATTAACATTGACATTTGACATATTTAATTCGACAACTGACATTTGACAGATATGAACATGAACATTCCTGCCCTGTCCCTTTTTTTTATTTGGGGTCGGCGCAGTATGTTCTCTTTTTCCATTCTCTCCTTTCACTCGCCATATCATCAGTCACACCTTTCAAACACGTATCATTCTTCACACATGCAATCCATGTCTTTTTTGGCCTCCCTCTTCCCCATATTCTTTTCTTCAGCTGGGACCATATTTATATATATATATATATATATATATATATATATATATATATAATTGTTGGAAGTATGGGATAAAGTCAAGCCGCTTTGGATCTATAATCGAAAACATAATCGAAAAATCAGAAAGGCTCAAACTCTTCAGTCTTTCAAAACTATGCTCTTTAAGTATTATACAGGCTTGACAGGCTCGTTGGCGCGTTCGGTAGAACACCTGCCGTGCGCATCGATGGGTCGTAGGTTCGAATCCCACCGGGACGTCATGTTAATAATTTTTAGTACGCATGTTTTCCCCACGTCTGGTCACTTCGGACATTGAACGGGTGGGAGGAATATCGAAATTCCGACCGGGTAACGAACCACCATTCATAGATGGAAAAACCGTACCGTTTCGGTTTCAGTCTATGGATTTCCGAATGCTCGAAGTAAAAAGTAGGTATTAAAGGAAAAGTTGTTTGTTGTTTTGTTGTTGTTTGATTTTGAAAGATTTTTTCCGAAGTCTCTATTGTGGAGGCCCCCGGCAGTAACCCCGAATTCCCTCCCCTAAATCCGGCCCTTATAATTTAACATACAAAAAAAATAACTGTGACTTTATTAGCTATTTTCTTGTATTCAATATTTACTGTATGCTAATTTTAAAATTATATGTATGTCGATAGCATCACCTACTGTTACTTTAATTTCAAATTTGTCAGTACATGTTGCCTCGAAGAAATCGCTTTATTATGTTTTTATGTTTGTTTTATTTATGATATTATATATTAAATTATTTCGTGGTGGGTAATAAATATATATGTATTTTATTTCATGTCTTGCGTATGTCAGTATGTCCATGAAAAGGATCTAACCCACATAGTCAGTTTTAGAGTTTTGTCTGTCAACTGACAAGCAAGTGGGATGGTACCTACGTACCTACCCAATGCAGAAAAAACACTTGACTTTTACATTTTTCTAAGACTGTTTTCGTGATATGAAGGTACATATTTAACAGGGCCTTTTTGGTACACGTCATTTTGATGGTTGGATCGTTAGATGGCAACGTTAATGGTTGGATCCTTTTCATGAATCCAGTTTAGAGTCATGTAGTATTAGTAGAAATAGCTTTAGGTAGAAGATAGATTACTAATCCCGGGAAACCATTTTTTACGCAAGGCCAAGAACTATCCCTTATACAACGGAACTCTTATACTCCATATTTTTTAGATTGAAGTCAAAAACAAAGAAAGTGAAAAATAAAACAAACTATCTAACACATCATAATTTTTATTGTTCTTATTATACTTACATCAATTAAAGGCCTCAATTTGAGTTATGACCTCACGAATTCCTTCATTGATTACCGAAATCAGGGACTGCGCGACGCTGCGGATGGTGAGTTCTACAGTGAACATGATGATGCCATTGAAGAGTCTCGTGAAGACTCCAATTACTGGGTTTAAGAGCCAGTCAAATAGTATGTTACCGCGTAGTCTTACTCGCAAACGCCTGTCAAAAATATATTAAATTGCTAGATAATCCTTTTATTTTTTTTACTCAATCATCAAAAACATTTATTTTTACTTTTTAAATATATATGTTTTTATTTAAATATGTGACGGATATGTTACTGACTGTTAAAGGTACACAGATATCTATTCACATTATCGTCTCTGGAGACTGAACGCTATGCTCGAACTTCATTTTGAAGAAATTTCCATATACTTATGACTTACCCAACATCGTTAAGCTTAAACTCTTGCAAATGAACCTCATCATTGTTGAAATCTATTAAGATATCAGCGACAACTCGGAAGCGGTCGAGGGAACCAATGATGCGACCGGTAGGACCAATGTTCATTACTTGAACTAGGTAAGCGTAATTGAACTAATAAACAAAATAAATAAATTATTTAATTTCCTAGTTTAAAAATCGTTCAGAAATCAATCTTTAATTAAAAGCACTGAATTTTAACCCAAAATATTTAAACACGTAAACGAAACGTGTTATCGCCAATCAAAGACGGAACCCTGATATCGCCAGAAGATGGCATGCAGGGGGAAGCGGGGTCGCGCCCTAACAAAATACGGCGGTCGTTGGAGTGGGCGCAGAAATTGCGCACTCAGGCGATCGCCGATTTAAACACGTTTAGTGATGCGTTGGACTAAATAGTATACAAGAAAAATAATAATGAACAAGTAGTATATAGGTACCTCAAGATCATTGAATTGCAATTGCACGCGAACTCGAAGATTCTTTGCAAAGTAATTAACTCTCTGATCCTGATGGCGAGTGACGTTCACAAGGCCTGTCATAGCTCCATTTGTTAATCTTAGCCACGCGCTGTACGTGATTAAGAGCAGACGCTAAAAATGTATCGGAAGCCATTATATTGTCTGCATCACACAGAACGTCAAAATAAACAAATAAAGGTAAATAAATCAATATGTAATCAAAATATGTGGCTTGGCCGTTTCGAAAGAGTGACGTAGACACTCCTATGGGCTTACAAACAGAAAGTAATTCACTAAATAGGCGTTCATTTTGTGCCAATAGGTCCGTGAGTAACGAAATGACCAACTCACACATTTTGACTAAGGTGTAGGATTTGTAGATAAATTAAGACTAGAAATCACGCAGAACACTATACGCTATGATGAGAGAGTATTAGATTCGAGCGTGTTGAGCTAGGAGCTTGGCTCTCCATAAGATATTCACCTATTATTCTTGTAGAAACTCCATAGTACTTAAAACTATAGGCTAAATGTCTTGTTTTCCTAGATATTATTTATATTCTCTGAGTGAACATTGTTTTGTTTGTTTGAACATCCATGGGGTGATTAGGCAATGGCTGATAAACAGCTGCTGCCTTGTGTGCCAAAACTTGACTAAATCCAGTGGCCTTTTCATTTAAAGTGTACCTACTTGTATATCTTTTAGTATCTAGTTTTATACAGCTAAATATTAATTTAACTTATGATGAATTAACGTTTATTCTATTCTATAACTTACGACTTCAAATCCTTCGACGATGTCTGGCAAATTCATAGGATCCAAGCCACTGCTCGCTATAAAAGGTGCAAGCATGTGTATGGTATTGTCCACATAGTCGTTTACCGTAGCTGTTAGGCCCAAGTTCCATTTGGGGCTACAAAACATCATTATATATAATGAGATATTTGCTGTTGCTATATGATTTCGACCATGACAAAGCCAACCACAAATTTATTGTTTCAAAAGTCCGTAGCGGTAATCACTCAACATCAGGTGAACTTAACCTCATCAGGGATATTGCCACAAATGGATTGCTCACAAGTAAGTTATGGTAATGTGTTCGTAATAAAAAACACAAACATATATTTTTTTAGATATTTACTTACAAGACGTATAAGGTTGTATCATTATAAAAACTAGATCAAAATGGACGGTACCACCACCATAATTTACGTAGACGACCGTACCATCGACATGTTACGTTTTTTTTATTGAAATTATTACAAAAGTATATTCTGTTAGAATTTGTCGGAGAACTAATCACTACAGAATCTCTCAACAATAAAAAAAGCATTGATTATAACTTAGCGCACTAATAGTGGTATATAAAATAATCGTTATAATAATTACGTCATCGACGTCGCTCACAAGCCACAGCCATATGAAAAGATTCTCTTTATCTTTTGCTATAAGGACTTGTAAGGGATGGAATTCCCTGCCAGCGTACATCTTCCCGATGAGCTATAATCCGGGTCGCTTCAAGGCAAATGTGCATATATTTCTAATGAGCAGCGTGTTCCATCTTAGATCACGTTATCATTCTCCATCAGGTAAAACAGTAGACAAACACTTGTTCATAACAGTTTAAAAAAATTAACAACTCGCAATTTAAAGAAAAGTAAAATCAATGTTCTTTTTCACTTTAAACAATTCGTAGTTTAAATAAAAAACGTTATTTTTTATTCAACATTCGAGAGCGTTGTGGAGTTAAAAACGATGTAGTGATGAGAATTAAGAAAGGTATGTTGAGTTGGTTTGGACACGTTGAAAATGGATGAAAGTAGGGAAACGAAAAAGATTTATGAAACTGGTGTGACTCCGGAGTGGTCGACCTAGGCGAACGTACCTCGATCAGATCGGGGACGTTCTTCAAAATGGCCAGGTGAAAAGTACTCGAAACTGACGGGTGTGTATGAAAGCATTGAAAGTGGTATACAAGGATCGGAGCATATCCCAATGGGAGAGGCATGATGTATTGTTATATGTATTTAACACGTATTTCATTAAGTATATACTTACACGGGACTTTGCTCCATTTCATCGCTGACATGTTGCGTAGGATCCCATGTGGGTCTAAAAAGGAATAAAAGAAAAATAACACATCAGCTTAGTCTACGGACTTTTTCATGAAGCTTCAATCAATTGCTTTACCAAAGAGCGTTCTTTATCAATTAAAAAAAAATCATTCCTACATCTTTTCTTGTATTGTACATTGTACTGATTTAATAAGATACTTACATAACGATTTCTTCACTGACATACTCATTCGTTGCTTGGTCCAACTTCCAATTGGTACTAAAATAAAGGCGAATAATATGATATAATCCATTAATTTGTTAGAAAGGCCTATTAATCGGCTAATTACATAAATATTTTCTTCGAAAAACATATGTATCTAAAAATAGGCACTTACACAGTATCTTCATTGCTGACATAGTCATTCATAGGTGCCTGGTCTAATTTCCATGTTGGACTAAAAATAGAATAAATATACAATTTGACAGTTGACTACTTATATTTAAGAAATCCAACATGCTATTGTGCTAAAAAAACTATTACTTACACAGACTTAAGTTTTGCGATATTTGCCTCAGCTGCTACAAGCAGTACTACTAATGCGAAAGCCGTCGCCTTCGCCCTATTCATGTTTACTATTCAAACTGTAACTCCAGTATAATCAACAAAATAATACACCTTTACGCAAGCCCTAAATTAAGTGATAAAATTTAATTTATCAGCCACGCAACAAACAAAGCAATGCTGATTGTCAATAGATAATAATCATAATTATTTGATTTGTTTGAAAAAATAACCAATGTTATATTAATTAACAACGGATGAAATTCTAGATGCCTAATCAATAAAGAATATCCTTCAATTGGCTGATAAAGTAATTAAATATATCAGTCAATAGATTAAGTTGTTTTGTACCTATTCTTTGTTTTATGAAATACTAATTATTAACCTTTATAATGTGGCCGAATTTAAAGATGTAATAAATAATAATATAATTTATTTAATAAAGGTTTTCTCTTTGCCTATAAGAATTCATCTCTGGACTTATGAATTGATTTTAAAAATTCACATATAACGATAAAGAACAGAGGACCTAGCACGACTCTCGAGAAAGTATTCATACTTCCTCGCAAGTCGCTCGTGCTTGATACACAGAACAGTTTTTAATTCCAAATTTGAATAATTGTAAATAAAGTCGAAAGACACTGTTTGACGGTTTTAAGAACGCTTTGCGATATTCACATTTATTTTAGTAAATAATAATTATTATTTATTTTTTAATTTATTAGATTATAATCAGGTCAAATTAAACGAGAAATATTATAACAAATAAAAATTTATTTTTCCATAACCCATAACCAATTCATTCATAATCTTTATAAATAATATAAATAAATTATAATACCTCGAATTTAGAATATTTCAAAACAGAGGGCCTAGTACGAACAACTTGAGAGAAAGTATTCTTATATCGACGATACGAATAGTTTATCTCAAGTTGTTCGTGCCATGCTCTCTAATGTAAAAATTTAAAACAATTTTACATGTAAGTAAGGTCCTTCAAATCTGTGGCCAATAGTTGCTGAATGGTAAACGTTGGCAATATGTATTGGTATACAACATTTTTTTCTCGAACGCTAATGAACATTGAGGTGCACTTAAAAGTATATCTTACCTTTTTATTTCGAAGGTAAACTGAAAGACAGAAACATTTTAAGAAGCCCTCAAATTTTGTTTATCGTTTCAGTATTCCGCGGTATGCATGTCTGATTTTAGCACGCATATCGCAACTAATTACATCATGAGGTTATATAAAAAACCAAAAGACCCATAAAACAAAACAATATTTTAAGCATAAGCATAATTTTAAGCAATAATGCAATATTTATTGTGATTTATCATCGATAAATAGCTGAAATTTTAAAAATCGAACTAGATTTTGTATGATTCGTCGAAGTTTTTAAAAATTAATTGATACAGTCGAAATAAACTGATACTCAAAGTATGTTGTGCGGTGGTAACAAATAATTTCCGTTTATTCCGTTGAGTTCTATTAAAATATACTACACTGAATTGCTTACAAACTACATAAACATGCTTCGTTTCAAATTACACAAGATTACAAAAATAGCTCTCCTTTTTAAATCTTATTCTTAATAACATCATTATACAAATAATATATTTTATCTGTTCATAGTTATCACATTTAATATACATTGGTTTCGTTCGTAGTCGTCCCCACCCCACGTCAGAAGTGTTACATTTTAAATGACAAATTATTTAATTTTCGGTTTTTGCACTATAATAATATGAAATGGAAACTAAAACACTTAACTATAAAAACAACTAAGATCAATATAGAAGCAGAAAATGAGATTGAACTAAAATGAGAGATTCAAACCCTATGAAAACTGGGACGGTTGACAATTGACATTTAGGTATTTAATTTGAACCAGTATGGTACTGAATACTGATGATTCATAAAGGCTTACACCACTTTCAGTCCCCTGGTTCTATTAGAACTGCTTTATTAAAACATAACGGAATAAACGATAAATGCATTTAAGTCAAATATTTGTGATAATAGTTTCTTAAATCTAAATCCTATCAACATTTTATTTCGATTTCTTAGGTTCATCAGCGAGCATCTTCCTCCTTTGTTTCAACATGTGGCCGAAAAGTACGGGAAACAGTGGAATGTATAGGAACATATAGAACATTAGGAAGTAGTAGTAGTTGAATATGAAGTTCCACGAGTTAGGCATAGAGACGGTAAACAGTTTGTTCTTAACCACCTCATCCAGTGTATGGTACAAACATAACAACTCACCAGTTATTCCTATTGGGTAGAGCAACAAAAATGTTGAGTACCTGTACAGAGAGAAAACAAATACACTCTTGACTTGCCATAATAATTATAATATGTGAGAATAAGCCTTTGCCATTGCGAATTATTTCGATCCGGTAATTCTACCGTCATCAGGAAAATAATTATTCAAACTTTTTTTCTAAAATAGTTTTTATATATTTAGAATGAGTTAAAAAATTATTAGGTAAAAAATGAGGCATCTACCAGTAGGTATTTTCTCAGTTTCAAGTGTTACGTAAGAACATCATTATTCCTTATGCCAGAATTTAAAATTGACAATCATTATGTAACCAAAACTGTATCAAACTGATTCATTACATAATAGGATAGTTCTAACTTAACTAGTAACATAAAAAAACTCATAAGCAGAATAGATAAAACCTCAGTAGTATTCTGCCACCAAGCTACATTTTCTATATAGCTGAAAAGCCTGAAACTTTTATGTAATATCACTTATTATCTTCTAATGGTATGTAGAGCACTATAAGTTTCACACACTACTTTTGGATTTTTTTGAGATTTGTGTGAAAGATAATCTCTTTGGATAGGAACATGAATATTTAAGAAAGAAAATTTAAATCTTACCTCAAAAACAGCAGAGGTTTTGGTACTGCATTGACGAGATTCAATGCGTAATATGCATAACGTATTATCTCAGTAATGGACCAGGCAAAGATACACAGCGGAAGACCTGGGCTAACAGTAGGTCCATGAGCTACCATCAAGGAGCCACATACAAGGAAAACTCTGGAGAAAACTTGCATCAGCACAATAAACACTCCCGATGGAACCAGCCCTACTGCTGCATGCAAGATCTGAAAGAGCATCAAATTCTATACATCTGACCATTAAGTTAAATGATATGAGCTAACAGAAATTAGAGCTAAGTGTAATTTAATGCTTTTCGAACAGAAAGAACTACTGTGTTTTTGAATGGTTGTGTTCCTATAGAAATTATAATTTTTTTTACAGATATTGATTATTGACACACGGTTGATATTGCTTGCCTAATTAGAATAAATAAAGTAGAATCCCAATGATCCGGCACTTCAACAGATCGATAAATCTAGCACCCTCTGTCCGCGCCTCCCTATGTAACGATTCGCGTATGAGCTCCATACTGTTAAAAATGTTGCACAAAAAGTGACCTCAACTAAGGATTAAAATAAAACTGAGCATTAAGATAAGACATGAACACAAATACAATTTATTCCCTTTATGAAATGCTTTATTATATTTCCTATACAATCCAGTAATCCAAACATTCCAACTATCCAGCACCCTCAGGTTTTTAATAGTGCCCGATTAGTGAGATTCTACTGTAACTATATATAAGTACCTCCAAAATTGCTGCATTTTGAAAGATGTAGACGGACCATTTTATTTCTTCCCAAAAAGTATCTAAGGTGCCACGGTTTAAAAAGTGAACAATTGTCTGCCATAACAAATACGACCACCTGTAAAAATATTATAAAATTTAAAATCAATTTAACCTGAAGACAGAGAATCGTAATCTTGACCTATAGGTCAACAATTAAATATTATGATTAAGTAGAAGCTATGAATGACTACATTTACAGGCTTGCTCAAAAATATGTGGAAGTCTGAAGAGAATAGCTAAGAAATTAAGCTCCAGAAAAATCCTAACCAAGGTAAATTTTTGACCAGTTATGGTCATCAGTTGGGGATATTAAAATGCAACACAATCTCACAACTCAAATGCATTTAGAAACTGTTTGCACTATGTGGTAGTTTACATAATGTACGTATAACATTGCCTAATTTATTTTCCTATTATTATTATTTTTGGGTTTGACTATAAACTACAGATGTCAGCCTATTCCATGGATTATTTATATTTATGTAGACCCCAAAATTTTAAAAATATACTTAAGAACATGTAGGAACAAAGTTCTCTCCTCTTTAATTCATCAGCTTATTGCAAAAACTCATTGAGTGACATCTGGAAAACATTGAGTAATCAATTAATTAGTTTTGGTTGTATTGTCCTAAACATCATAAATATGATAATGATAATGTAATTATCAAATTTATAGTTAAGACTAGCTTCTGCCCGCGACTTTGTATATGTAGAATTAGTACTATTGGTAGTTTATTTATTATCCGAGCTGCTTTTTCATCAATCTCCTTAGCCTTACTATTTAAATATTCTGATAAAATGGTTAGATAATATAATATTTCATCTACATATTAATCTCTCAGTGATAGTATAGTTAGGTATTAGACTGTAGATACGGTATTTGGTATACGGTAATGGTTCTTAATTAATTTAAATAAAAAAAAAATGAAATCACCTCTAATAAACTTGATTGGTCGAAAATCCAGAAACACATCACTGACACTCATCTTTATAATTTGGTCAATTAACTGAATATTGTTATAACTTATAACTGAATATTGTTATTCTGACGAATTAAAAATAATACTGTAAAGTTTCATCAAAATCCTTTCAGTAGTTTTGGCATTAAACTCTTAATCCTCACAAAGTTTCACATTTATAATATTATTCTTTTTTTGGCTGCTTAC
This sequence comes from Anthocharis cardamines, assembly GCA_905404175.1. Taxonomy (NCBI): domain Eukaryota; kingdom Metazoa; phylum Arthropoda; class Insecta; order Lepidoptera; family Pieridae; genus Anthocharis; species Anthocharis cardamines. The sequence goes on along the minus strand of FR989953.1, from coordinate 5,031,391 downwards.
TTTGCAAATAATACAAATACAAACTGCTGTCATACACTGTAAATTGCTTATTTTAATACATTTTTATAAACTACATTTTTTGTGTCTAAAAGTACCACTCGCAGATACCCTGGTTAATTTTGATATCTTTCATTATACAGCATTTTTACTAATCATATACATGATTCCGATGAATATACATATATTAAAATATATTATTTGTTTGGACTTTCCTGGGAACTTTCATCACTTATTTCATCCCCACAAAGGTCTAAATTCCAAAAACACATTTTAAAAAAATATTTATTTATTTCTTATCAAGTGCCTACATATAATGATTGTGTCATCTTCGATAATAACAAAATTTCATACAGACTTTCATACCCTTTTTTTCTACCCTATGTCCTTTCCCAAGCTCTACTCTAATTCTGTATTTAATTTCATCAAAATCGATTCAGTGGTTTAGGCGTGAAAGCGTAATAGACAGACAGACAGACAGTTACTATCGCATTTATAAAATTATTAATATTAATATAATATAATGTCTCATCTAAATTTGAGTAGCTAGAAATTCGTGATTTTTTGTATTATTTTATAAAACTAGTCAAGATAAGTTTATAGTTATTAAAAACTGTACCTGATGAATTTTGCAATTAATGAATTCTTGCAATAAGCTGACGAATAGTAATTTTTGTTTATATTATTTTTTGATGCATATGATGATTTGTTTTTCCAGAGGAGAAATAATAATAAATAAAAGATAATTTGTTTTTTTTCTCGTTTATTACCATGCCTTTACAAATATCTTTTTAGATTATAATAATCATGTTTTTAATGTTTGTTCCTTAGAATTATTACTTTAATATTTTATTATCTTATCTGTCCATATCTTATCATCAATTCAATCAATACAGGTAAAATAATTACATTAATTAATAATATACTGTATCTACAAGACATGTTTGGAGAGCTCTAGCATTTAAGTACTTAAAAATTAAATAAAAAATACTCACCCTAAACTTTGAATACCGTTATATGCAATAAGATACGCTTTCCCAAATGCCGAAAGTTCTGATTTTTTCATCTTCTTATCGCTTTTGGAAGACATTTTATTATATCAAAATGTTTATATATTTTTCAGTCTCAATATTTTTGTCCAACAAGATATCTACAAATTTGTTAGATTTTATTCAGATTTAATTCTTAACCAACTTATATTCTAATCGCATTAACGTCATCTCACCTGAGTGACCAGCAAATATTAACTTAACGTGTCACCTGTTACGTACCTAATTATCATAAAGTGTAAACGTGTTAACCATGTCTTTCTGAACTTTGATCTTTTTATCGATTAATTCATTATATGATTTAAAATTAATATAAGTATCGAGGTACAGTCCAACAGCCAACTCATAAGTACCAAAGAGTATATAAGATAAGTACGTAAACAGAGAAAAGTCAAAACTCAGTGATGCCAACACCTACAAAATGTTCCCCCTAGACCCAACTTCAAATATCTCTAAATATCGATAAAAAACCTCTTAAGTTTTTGTTGTACACTCGTTTCAATAGGTAATTTCAATAAATAAAAATAAATTCAAGTAGTATAATATAGCTGTTGTATTGTGTCATAAACTAAGAAATTCAAGGTTCGAGGCTTAATAAAATGTATAGAATCGTGCTTTATTACTAAAAAAATCTTGAATAAAGTACCCCCTTTAAATCCCCCTAAAAAGCCCTGGAAATCTTGATTCTAAAGGGGGAAAACTCCCAAGTCGGCATCACTAATCACTATCAAAACTCAAAAGACAATGACAGGTGACGTTAATAGCAGTGATGCCAAGTGACTATTGTGACAAACAACTAACAAGCCTTGAGTTCTTCGATCAACAATACACTTATATAATATATACAATTCATATAATTATTTATACAATTTTAAGCAGTAAACACCTTATATTACCTAAAAAATATATTACAAATTTAACAACATTTGTACTGACATAGTACTAAATGATTAAATATAGCAATATTATTTATTTAATTGTGTGATTATTATCTTCGATTATTATAAAAATATTAATTATTTATTTAAGTATTATTTTTATATGATATTTTAAAAGTTAACATTTTAAATGAGATTCCTGTTATTTAAAGAATATTATTATTATACCTATTATATAAGATTCTTGACTAATAAGCGCGCTCGGCACGGTTTCTCTGGGGTAAGAATAGTTCTTACCCCAGCCACCGCGGCGCTGCTAGTATCCGTGTGAACGCACACTCTGACGCCTGAGTCATAACACGCTAGGTACTTAATCTGAGTAACACGCAGTCTCTCGCACACTGCCGCTTTTAGATAGAGCAATGAGCATGAATGAGCATATAATTGCTGCTCAGATTAAGTACCAATTGCTGTCAGTCAGCGGACTGCTTAGATGTCACACCGATACATTGCCGCGCGCTCTACAGTTCAAAAGAAGAAATACTTTTTCAGTGCCAAAAAATTGTATGGGCCTGTTCTTCTATAAACATCTATTTTCTTTGCTTTAAGATAAAAAATAAAAATATTAATCTGAATTACTGTTATTTCGATACACACAGTATGAACGAACTGCATCTAAATGGTCTGTTATGTTTGTTTTATTATACATGATCCCACAATGATGGTAGTATCTTCCCAAGTATTATAGGAAAAAACATTGAAACAACTGTATATTAGTTAAAGACTCTGGATTAGTGGTTTTGTGGTGGGTCAGGGTATGGTCAGGGTGCCACATTTGGTGGATTCTTAAAGAAAAGTTGGCAGCACTGTATAGCGCATTTTAGACATGGGTAACTCAGCGAAATCTCAGCAACTCAGGCGCAGTGTGTGTAAAAAAATGGCGGGAAGTAACGTAAGACATAAATAAAGAAAGATATAAGGAACATATAACGTAAGACTAGGCGGTATGGTCGAAAGACTTTAGCCTGCCCTATGGGCGAAAATAATAATAATAATAATCAGGCGCGGTGTAGTGCGTCAGCTCCTTGAGTCAACTCAAAATTGCGCCACGACGCAACAAAATGGAACGCGCAAAGCGAGCAGTGAAACCTCTGAAACGCACGCAACGCCACGTTCAAAGTTCACTCAGTGAGTGAGTACTGGACTACTGACAATACCGTGCGCCAACACATTATGAATGTATGAGCTGACTCACCCTGCGCAGTGATGCATGCCGGCGCAATTGCGCGGCGCAGCGCAGTGTTACACATGTCTAGCGCATTTTAGTTTTGTTAAACGGCAACACTGGCTGCGTTACATCTTTCCAAAGAATATACATTATACACTCCATCTTTCTTTGAATTGAACTGTCAGTGGGGTAGGTTATAATTTCTGTATCTCGTAAAGATTAAATTTATATTTTGCTAATTAAGATCACAATAATATAATTATCCCATTTTTACAGCGATAGCCGTACACCTAATAAGCTACCAAAATGGTTGCCGCCAAGAAACAAGTAAGTGTGAACACGTGTACAATTAATATGGACCCTTGGCATGATTATTTAAATCTCTAATAAATAATCTCCTTATAAATTGGTCCAATATTAAATGCTACTCGATAGGCTCGCTTATTCCATAATTTGAGAGGTTGAGTTTGTAGCATACATAATTTTGAGGTTATACTTTATCACATTTGGCTCTTTGTACCCAGTTTTTAATATGCTTTGTGATTTTCAGAAAAAGACTATTGAGTCAATCAACTCAAGATTGGCTCTGGTAATGAAATCAGGCAAATACTGTTTGGGGTACAAACAGACTTTGAAGACACTGCGCCAAGGAAAAGCCAAGCTTGTGATCATTGCCAAGAACGCCCCTCCTCTAAGGTGAGACTACTGAGAAGTAGAGTTCCCCGATTTACTTGTTAATGGAAAGCATATGGAGTCTTAGGACAAAGAAGTATGGTTTCCCAGCGCTTAGTCAATTTCAAAATTTTATTTTCGTATAATAAAAGTTAATATATAAATTTACTGAAATAAAGTTGGGAACCCTATGGAGTAGTCTGAAGTCCATGTGCTTTTACTTACAGGTGAGTTTACTTTGTGAATGCAATAATATTTTAACTTATTGAAATCACGTCTACTCCCAGTAACTTAAGCTTTTTCATTATTACAGTATGTCTGGTCTTAGCCATTCATATTGTGTTTTATAAAGCCGTAGTTGAAAAGATTTAATAAGTTTCTTTTTATTATTTTCTTAAATTAATTTAATAATGGCCTTATTTACAAACAGCATTATTAAGTTGAACAGGAATAAAAATAAAACTATATTTTATTACGTTTATGAATAAGACCATAAGTATAATAATATAATATAAATATATAATCTTACCTATCTATAATACTGTCCATATCAGTAAAATTTGCAGTCGACCAGTCTATGCCTTTACTTTTTGACGTTGAATCATTTCACAATTCTCTGGATTGTGAAGTGATTAAATAATGTGCAAAGGCAACACTGTTATTAAATATACTTGATGAGATGACATTGTATTTAATTTTAACAGCACCCAAGATGGGGCTTGTGAGAACTTTTTACCTATTTGTAGATTACCATCAACTGGCACTCATAAGCCTAAAGTGAAGATCCACCACTTTTCCTCTTGTAGACCCCTTTCCCCTGTTTTTACCTTTTAATTAGACCCCACAACTCGTTACCTTATATAGTACAAATTTGAAAAATTGTGGGTTAGGCCACTTTTGCGCTGACAGCCTCATATAATATATATATTTTGCAAATTCATCAACATCAAATGTGTAGTAGACAGGCAGTATAATGCTTTTCATTGGAAAGTTTTAAATCTCTATTATTTAAGATTGATGAAAATATAAAATAACTTATTCAAACCATAGGAGTTAGGTGAAATTATGTACTAGATGACAATTTATTGTTACAGAAAATCAGAGATTGAATACTATGCTCTGTTAGCTAAGACTGGAGTGCACCACTACAGTGGAAACAACATTGAATTAGGCACAGCTTGCGGAAGGTACTACAGAGTATGTACATTAGCCATTACTGACCCTGGTGATTCTGACATCATTACCACATTGCCTGAAGCTACTGTTTAATAAATAATTTTAAATATATATTATGTATTTTATTCCTAACACCTGTAGTCTTATGCATATACTTTTTTTTATTAAGGATTTCAGTAGTAAAACAAAAATAAACATCATTCTAAAGGACAATAAATATTTTCTGAAAGATTGATGCAAAAATCTTCTTATCTTACTTCTTACTAATATTATAAATGCGAAAGTTTGTGTGGATGGATGGATGGATATTTGTTACTCTTTCACGCAAAAACTACCGAACAGAATTTGATGAAACTACAGTAATATAACAGAATAACGAAGGCTTCAATTTATAAAGATTTTCTGTAATTTGGCCATAATATTACGATAAGTATTAAAAAAATTCCTGCCCTATGAGAGCTATCATGGCGTGCACTGCCTAAACTGTTGGGAGTTACAAGAGTATAATGGATGATGACATTGTTTGTCTTAAACAGTTCTATCTTTTATGTGGAAGCCAATATACCGTAAAACGGGGTGAATAGATAGACTTTCGAATTTTGGTACCGATTTTTGTAATGTTGCGGAATTAAAAGCCATTTTTCTAATTATGCATTACTGAGTCCTAAACTAAACTTTTGAAATATATTCGATTTCATTAGGATAAGTCTGTAGTTTCTGAAAAAAAACACAAAATATACGTGATTTCTATTTTCCTGCCATCAGGGGTCAATAGGCACACACGAGGGGTGATTAGAAAAATTTCGTAGGGTTGCGTCATCGCAGTTTCCCTGAATTTTGTTTATGTAAGATAAAGACAAGCAAGTGAAACTTAATAATTTATATGAGATTATATTTATTAATGATTTTTAAATATATAAATTGAAGAAAAATATAATCTGAAACTAAAACAAAACTAAAAAATGTACTTAACTAAATCAACAATATTAATGCTCACTCAACAATCAAAATAAAACATTACAAATGAATTAATATTGTCTTTTTTTAACGCGAGTATCACAAATTTAAATAAAATACTGTATACCGGATTAAAACGCGATTTATTATTTATATTGTTTAAATTATTTATCCCGACGTTTCGGATGCTTTTCAGCAACCGTGGTCGCGGGAGACTGTAAATAATTTAAACAATATAAATAATAAATCGCGTTTTAATCCGGTATACAGTATTTTATTTAAATTACAAATGAACTTAACAACCCTATCAAAACAAACTTAAACACCATATTTTAAAACAAATTAAAAATTACATATTGACTGAAAAATAACATTAAATATGAAATCAGTTCTTTATATATCATTGTTACGTGGTCATATTTTCGATATTGCTTACCCCGTAGATCGGGCTTATAGTTTCGAGGCATTTTTTTACCTTAAAAATAAAACAATGATGAAATTAACAAAACCAAAAGGAGTGCCTTATTATTTCATTTTTTTCGCTATTTACTGTTTACTAATACCATAAGACAATTTTTGCTAGTTTCTGGGCCAATCCTCCTCTATTTACCCCCTAATATTACGACTTGCTATTGTATGATCGGCAGGGATCGGGAAAGGAAGAGCATGAGTTCAAAAACGATTGATATTCGGAACGGATTGCCTCCCGCTACGCCGCGGCCATATTTAGACCGCGGAACAACTACATAAATTCTATAATTTATATAGTTTAACTGATACTGCTATAGGTATAGACCTATGATTGTATCACAAGTACTCTTATTAAGAACCACAAAATTCTAAATTAAGTTGAACCGGAGATAAACACTACCAAATGGTATTATATCCTTTTTGGCAGCCCTGATTTAATCATAGCTAATCACCCCTCTTTCGTAACTATTCACCCCTTTGCTGCATCTATTAACTATATTCGCGTGCTCATTAACCCCTCAGGTGTGTCTATCCACCCCCTTCGCGTGTCTTTTTACCTCAAAAAAATTAAAGTAAGTTGGACTTACAAAATAAGACTAATTAATTATAATAATGCATATTCTTACCTCAACAATTACAGCACAATATATATTTTATGATAACACTGACTGTAATTAGAAGATATTTATTCACTTCTGTCGCCAAAATTCTCTAAATTACGAAAGTTCAAACTCACTTGCACTTTAACGACTTCTTTTTTGGTCAACTTTAACATCTAGTTTTGGCGTTTTTAGCGATATTGCCTTAATTAAAATGTTTCCTGGCCAAGAAAAATAATACTAGCAAATTACTAAAGATTCGGCTTTTTTACTGGTCTCACTCAGTTAGTCATAAATTAAGGTTTAAAATTATCCCAAGTTTTTTCTCTATTCCCCCCGCGAGTTCTATTCACCCCGTTTTACGGTACCCTAAACTATGAGCCACAAATACATTTAAATCGGATACTTTTTTTTTTAAATGCACGTTTTAGAGTATTTAGCTAATTCTTATCATACACTCATTCTACGAAGTTTTAGTTTATTTACTACTAGTAACGCCCCGAATTCGCTCGGGTGCAATGTAGATGTACTATACACAAAAAATGCTGTTACTGATAATGTAGCCTTCTATTGGTGAAATAATTTTTAAAATCGGTACTGTAGTTTTTGAGTTAAATCGCAACAAACAAACAAATCTTTATAATAATCTATATATATATAAGCAACTTTGTTTTTCTTTGTTATCGATAAACTTGAAAACTACTGGACCGATCGGCATGATACCATGTCCATTCGACGCGGAATTAATTGTAGAAGGTTTTAGGCTATTCATTTTTTGAATTCCATCAACCCTTTACCATTTTTTTTCAAATTTATGTGGATAGTTCATATTCGTCTATCCTTTACAATTCGCCCAGCAAAGCGGGCGGGCGGGGACGGCTAGTAGTATATATTTACAATAGACTACGTCATATTCGCTCTGACCAATGGCATGACTTTTCAAATATTTGAATTTCCCCAATTGGAATCACATGCATATTTCCTATTGATATATAGAATTTAATGGACTTCGGGTCCAAAACAGCAAAACAATTATTGTTTATCAGTCTTCGTTTTACGACCAATGTACGCTTTACATAGCTTACGTCTTAATGACAAAATGGGTTGTGAAAATTTTAAAAAATTACATAAAGTGAGAAAAGACATCATAACTATATAGTTACTATATCATAATTATAAAAATAAAATCATATAGACTGCCAAAATCACTACATTGTATAAAACAAAATCGCTTTCTCTGTCCCTTTGTATGCTTAAATCTTTGAAACTACGCAACGGATTTTGATGCGGTTTTTTTAAATAGATAGAGTGATTGAAGAGGAAGGTTTATATGTATAATAATAACAGTTTTTTCTGTAGTGTATTTAGTATCAGCATTGCACCGGTGCGAAGCCGGGGCGGGTCGCTAGTGAATAATAAATGTATCTCTAGCTACACCTACACCCTTACTTCTTCTGTTTTGTGTCTACACCAGACAGAGCACGTGCGTCAAATCTAATTTCCATGGCAATAAGAACAAATATATATAGATCTGCTTTGATATTTTATAATCATGTTGATTTCAGTTTTCTTCGAGATTCGATTATCACTAGAGAAATGTTGGGGCAATAAAATAAAAAACTCCAAATTATTTTCCAAGAGCTTGTTCAGAAATGAGCTGGCAGTACAGCTTTCCAGCACGGCTGTTTGCAACTGAAACGCACCGAGGTAGTGCACAGTCAGTACCTATTGCATATAGCCTCGCCCCGATTTGTGTTACTGCTCGATTACTATGGAGTTGTAGTGTTGAAAACGACGATTTGTCCGCCATTCCGTATGTAATAAATATATGGCCGCCAGAACAGTACTGATGCGTTCGGGTTTAACAGTGATGGCAGCTCCATTGGTAAAATAGGATCGCATTTTTCAGTAAAACCAGTCAGTCAGTACCGACAGTATGGTCAGCTGATTTCCGAACAAGCTCCAAATTAATTATTAATTAACAATTTTATGTAATTTGTATTTCAGTATTAATTAAATGTTAGTAGTAATAAACCTTTGAAAAAAATTGAGTAGAAGAGTATCAATTAATGTCTGTTACTACTAAAATTCAAATTTAGAACTTCTATAGTTATACATATTGTGATGGGTGTTAAAGGTAAGAATAAAATATTTTGTTTTAAAATATTTTTTAATCATTATTTTAATAACATTTTGTAAATATTATACATTTGCACAAGCAACGGCATCCGTCAGTCTCTACCTGGAAAAAAGATTAATTATTATAAGTATTTAATTTAAAAAGACAATGACATTTGTCATATTAAAAAAAATGTCTGGATATTAAAATTTAGAAGGTGTATTTCACGTTTGACGGACTCGACGTGATTTTGACGCTATCTTGCCTTGTGTTCCAATGGGTCGTGCGTTCGAATTCCGTTGGATATGGATATATTTATAATTCTATAATCATGTCGAGGGTAGTGCTACCCAATAAGTATGAAATTAAAAGTTGTAAGTTAAATTCATTTTTAAAAGTTTAGTTATAATTACCAAAGATAATATACCTGGTACCCAGAATTTCTATATTATTTACTAGCAAAACGCCCGGCTTCGCACGGGTGCAATGTAAGATGAAAAAAAAACAAAGCCTTTTAAGTTAATCTTAACAAAAAGGAAAAATTGAACAAAATGACAAAGTACTACCCTTTGTCGCGTTATTTTGACACAACAACCATACAAATTCGATAGTAAAAGAAAAACTCGCATTTCGGCCTCTTTTATTATAGGTATCATTATAGTACAATGACCCAATGACGCATCATTGCAGTCATTGTACCGTTCAATTAACATAGGTATTTTTCATACATGACGCAACCCTGTAGCCGGAGGCGAGGAACCTCAGATCACATATCGGCGGCGGGTCGTTCATAAGTTTAGGCACATAATAATTTAGCATTTAATATCATCATCGACTTATATTTAATTCACAAAGAAATACTTACGAAAACGAGAACGTCTCCTCTGGCTCGAACCGAGTTGCAACATGGTACTGATAACCATTCTCTTGTTTTGTCAAACTAATTTTTCATCATGGATAAATCATCCATACTCTGAAAAATTATAAATTCACATTTTTTAAACAGTTAAAAAATATATGTATTAATTAAATTTCTAAATTCTTAGTAGAACTCTACTCTTCACTGCCTATTTAACTTAAAAATAGTGTCTTAGTAATTCTAAGCTACATAATATTGTAGTTTGAATACGTCATATTGAAGTAATTTATTGACCGAATGTAATGCTATGAATATTTGTAATCATATTCTAAAACATCACCTATCAATGTCCAAGCTCTTTCCATTTTTATATATTTAAATATTTGCAACTTTGCTATTGGTTTTTATAAGTCTTCTTTAACTTATTTTGGATCAAAACAACTCATTTACTCTATAATGCTAACATTAACTCTTTTATAATTAACATACATTTTTATTATAATTTTTCACATGGATATTGTGGTTTTCTTTTCCTATGTTATTATTACTCACCAAGTGAGTATAAATCCGAAGTATAAGTATTAAAACCTGTACTTAAAATTCTATATAATAATTTTATTAAATTATTATTTAAGTTATGATGCGTTTTATTTGTCATGGATTTTTAAAAGCAATTGATTTCAGTCTTCTTTCAATCTTATGAGTAGTTCAACTGCAAAAACTCATTTAAATAATATGGTGTGGAAGTTTTAACTACCAACATTATATGCCTCAGCTTTATGTTATCGTTCTATATAACACTTCTATGTTAAGTGCTCTAACACGCCAATCGAGAAAAGTTCTTAAATCCTTAGCCATAAGATTCGAAGTGCCATGATGCCTTCACAATCGCCTACTCGACTTACATCTAGAAGCCTATATTATAACAGACATTAACATCTACATCAACCTCATTTAATATGAGGAATTCGTTTTGCAGAACTATTTTTGAAATAATCAACTTTTATAGTTTTTAACCTACTTCTTATATGCTACAGTATGTACTTGATTTTTCTGTTTAATATCAATCTTAAATAATAGAATTGACTTACTTAAAAATGTAAGTAAAATTTGTTACCTGTTTGTACAATAAGCTTAATATAACCTCCCACAGGCGTAGCTTAGCTACAACTGAAAATATTGCATTTTTCTGGCGCTGCTCACCTAGTTAATTCTTGTATTTATCTTTGTCAAAATATGGTAAAAATTCTAAATGGCCACTAACATATTAATATATTTAATTTCCATGTGCAAGCAGAGATGAGATCTGTTTTACTTAAGCCAATATTACATTCTGAAATAAAAATATTTAGACCTACCAGATGTTCATAGTATGTTTTGTTAAAACAGTTTAAATTTAAATCATAAGAAGTCAATTAAATTTTACGTTTTCCAAAAAAATATCAAATTTATAGAATATATTTACTTATGAACATTTCTTACTGTCATATTTGGCCAGATTAAATAAGTGCACACATTATTCTTTCAGTTCTCTTTATTATAAAATTGTTTCTTAACTGCTAAAATATGGTATGTATCGCTACCATCATTACAAATAATACATAAGGTAAGTTATTTATGTTCTTTGCATAATTTTTGGATGAATGTCAGTACAAAGTTGCAACATTTTAGTTCACATCATATAGAATATTTTTGCTCGTATTGTATTCAATTCATTATATTTCGTCATAATTTCTCTTATTTTATATAAGAGTTTGAACTAGCAAAAAATATATTACACTTTTTCCATACTCTTGATAAAATTTGATCCAGCTAGATATATTTTGAGACGCTATTATTTTCGTTTACACTCAAACCAATCACCAACTGCCTGTAATGCAAACAATTACATAGTATCTAGCATTAGTTCATACATTTCTTCCAACAGGAGGTCACAGAACATTGTAAGTCTCATATCTTAATATTTATATATTATTTTTAATACTATTCTAGGAAAAAGAAGTTAATTTGATTACTAAATATAATATCTCTGATTATATATTAATTTGTATCATGTACATACGGGTATATATACCTATTTCTTAATTTATAACCTCCTTTTTAGATAATTACATCAGGCTAATTCTATATCATATGGATTGGGGAAATGACAATGTGAGTAAATTTTCTTATCATGTGCTTAATAATAAATAATTTGTACTCAGGTTATTTAAGTTTTATGAACAAAATTTGCTCATAACAGTAATCTTTGAGTAAGACAGAAAATTGTATAGATCATATGCCTCTATATCATTATTCAGACTACAACTAAGTTAGTATTCTTAGCGTTCTATGAGTTATCTCATCATCATACATATTTTACTATATCTCCGAGGTATATATGTTATGTCTTATTTCCATAAAATAAAATATTCATAGAGAAATCTTCTTCAAATCAAAAGTTTGTTTAAGTCATAGCAAAAATCGCACCTTCTATTTTTAATATTTATTAAAACGAATCCTTTCCATCTATTTCCATCCTACCTACTTCATATAATATCATGATTTGCTGAATCCTTTTCATTTGCAGCGATAAGGTGACATTATAGTTGTCTTAATTTAATAAGACTGACACAATTTCTTAAATTAATATTTGGAATCACATGTTTCAAAATGTGCTATATTTCTCTATCTCTATTGACTTTAAGACCACTAATTGTTCCTATGTCTTAATTTACACAAATCAATAAAATAATGGACTAGTATTCAAAATCTTAAGTACACCCAATTTCATTAATCATACTTCCGTTTAAACTTTTATATGGCTTACTTAATTCTATAAGCTTAGAGCGTCTATATTAGACTCGAATCCTACTCATACGTTCCCAGCGAGTGTTGAGCTCAGTACTTACCATAGCTGGAGTTGTACTGCGCTTGCGGCTGCTGGTAGGTGTTGTATGAGGGCTGGCCGTAGGAGTCGTAGCTCGGCGCTGCGCTGTACGCCGGCTCGCTAGCGCCGTAGCCCGCGTCGCCGGCCCCGCTCGCCCCACTGTACAACAAAAATCATCCGTTATACAATCCCTTAAAACTTATGATTTCATTCCAAAAAGAAAAAAAAAATAAAAATCTTACTAAGTATTATGTAATAATAAAAAAAATTGCTCTAAGACAAGTATAAATAACTTAAAAGCAGCGATTGAAATAGGTTAAATTTTTATTTTCCAAAATTCGTGTCTGACAGATACCATGATATGAGTTTCAAAGAGTAGTACACACTAAACTTTCCACACTAATTTTTTCAGTAAATATTATGACTAAAAACGAAAGAATATTAACAAAAACATTTATTATTACGGTTTAACTCCCACAGTAAATTAATCGGTATTCAGTCCCTGCTTGAAAATATAATAGTCTTATATCTCAATATAAATATTTTCCAGTTCAAATTATGGTTTTCCCAACCATCTAACAAATCTAGTCAGACTAATAAATAATTAAAACTTGTACAACATTCCAATTAGTTTTTACTATCAATGTATTGTGGACTTCGATACAATTTCTATAAAAATAGAAGACTTTCATATGAAAACTTGCTTAATTTTGTCAAAGTATCAATAAATCTCACCCATAGCTATCATTTTCATAGCCTCCTTGTCCTGTAGAGTAGCCATAATTCGAGCCATAGCTTCCTGAGTTGTAACCGGTGCTAGCTGGAGCAGGCGCCGGGGATGAGTAACTGCCCCCTTGGTATGAACTACACAAACACCAACCTTTGAAATCGCAGTCTTTACATAATAGCAAAATTAATGATAAGGCTTATTTTTTCAGTTCTGTTTCTATCTGCAGCTATATATCAGACGGCAATTCCTATCAAAACAGTCTCATCATTAAATTAATTAATGGCTACTAAAAAAAACTTAATAAATTTTAAAAAAAATTACGAAAGAATATGACAGCAACTATGACGCCATCTTGTTTGTTTTTAATTTAGGTTATCTGTGGAATTATAATCGCTTATAATGGAAGTAAATACAAGGATAATTATTACAGTTAGATCATATGAAGAGTTTTGTAATTGAAAACTTATCTCTTATCAGCTTAGCACATACCTTGAAGTATTGTATGATGGTGCTGCATAAGGATCAGCTGCAGGTTGCTCGTATGGTTGGTATCCAGTGTGACTGAAACCAAGTACTTTCTTTAGCATTTTATACATAATTCAAGAATTAATAAATATTACAGTAAAAAAATCAGTTCGAAAAAGTAACGTCATATTTGTATCAGACGGCACATTCCTATCATGAAATTGGATCATCATGTTAAGTTATTGTTTCAGACTCAAAATTTTTGTATAATATGTACTAGATTTTTTTTTATAAATTCCTAAGATTAAATATTAAACACCATAAAACCTCTTAGTTAAACATTATCTTGTAACTGACATATGACTTACCTTGGTCCATATCCATTAGGCTGTGGTGCAGAATTGTGTTGTTGTGGTGGCTGGTATCCACCTGATGCTGATGGTCTACCACCACCTCGAGGGCCTTCAAACCTACAGGAAAAAAGTTGGTTAAACACTGCCATTTAGTTATAATTGCTATGTAATAATAAGCACCATTCATAGAAAGAAAACTGCAAACCAGTTTCAGCTATGGAGTTTCAAATGATTGAAGTAAAAAAGGTACACAGCATCACACATTGACTGTTTTTAGATTTAAGGGAAGAGGAAGGCCCAAAAAGATCAATTGATTGTGTGATGAATGATGGGTGTGACTGATGATGAAAGGAAAAAGAGAACATACGGAAGCCAACCCTAAATAAAAAAGGGAAAAGGGCATGAAGAAGAAGGCACATATTGTCTTATGTTGAGCCTCATGCTCATCTATCAATATCTAACATAAATATAATATTTCCATTTCTCCATTCTGACATGTCTATACCTTCCACGTTTGGGAGCCCCAGGTCCTCCATGTGGTGGTCCACCACCTCGTTTGTAGGGGGCTTGTGTTGGAATTCCTTGTGGAGCAGGCCTAGGCCCACTAGAGTCATGTGAGCCTCCATGCATCGGGGGACCTACAGGTCCACCTGGTAGCCCACCTGGTGGGCCATGACCACCTCTTCCTCCTCTACCTGATTATGAAAACATTTTAATAAGAATTTTGTACATTTGTTAATTTGTTTTTCAGTATAACACCTAGTTTGTAAAGTAGGCAATGAAGTCAGTTGCAATTTGTGTAATATTAATTAATTAATTTATCATACAAAAGAAGTCACTTTTAGAGCAGACCAGTAATAAAGATGACTGGATAATAAAGAAGTTGCTATAAAAAAGTTTTACCTAGAACTACATCCACCAAAAAACTTTCTTTCAATAAACCCCAGTCTTCACTAAGCAAAAATCAAAACTTGTGTTAATAGAACAACTTAGTATTATAAGTTATAGCTTGAAGACAGCTATAGCTTCCATAACCTACCTCTCATGTGTGGGCCTCCTCGCCCAGACCCACGGTCACCACGTGGTGCAAAGTCACCTCTGCCTCTACCACCACGACCTCCCCTCATACCTCCAGGCCCTCCTCTGCTATTTCCAAATCCACCTCCTGTTATCGAGACAATGTACAGCTTAATCACAAGAATTTCAATTTTATAATATTCACAAATAGTAAGCGGTTATGTTATTTACTTTGTGGAGGTCCTCTACTTTCAATAGTAGGTACGGGATGTGGACCAGGTCCTTGAGGGCCGGGTGGAAAGCGTCCTCCACGATCGCCGCCGCCTCCACGCATCGGAGCTCCGCGAAATCCGCCACGAGGACCGCCTCGTGGCATCATGCCTCCACCACGAGGTGGGCCTCCCCTGCCCCTCATACCTGGACCACCGCTAAAGACCACAAAGCAAAATTAAATCTTGTTATAGGTTATACCGTTACATGATTATTGACTATTATAAAATAATAAATATAAGCAATTTTATCCAATAAAATATACTAAAATCATGAAGCAATTTGATAGACATAAAAGAAAACTATAATTATAGGTTATTCTTACCGGCCTCTCATATCAAAGCCACCTCGGCCGCGCGGGCCTCCGGGAGGTCCGCCGCGTCCTCCGCGGAATCCACCACGGTTTGGACCATCCATGTCTGAACGTAGTAGAAACGAATAACGACTAGAGAATTTATAAAATTAATTAATTTCTTAAGAAAGCAGTCAAATCTTTCCTAAAATTTTAATTGCAGTTTACGCCTTCCGTAAACTCACAGGTTAAATTGAAACAAAATGGCGTTCCTCCCACAGCCGCCAAAAAAGCCTTTAGCACAGAGAACATAAGATAAGTGGATTAGAAAAGTTAAAACACCGATCCGTAAGTATTGTGTTCTGTGCCGTACTATTACAGTGTTGCTAGCTGTGTCTTGTCAAAAGTTACCTACACAGAGTACATTCTATATAACTCAGGGCTGCCAGATAGTATAATTGGATACAAAAAGTGTATAATTCGGTTATCTTATGTATCCAGTTTGTATAACAGATTGTCTCGTATAATTGGATACAAAAATAAAAATCCAAACGTGAAGTAAATTTTGTGAGAGTTTAAATATCGATTATTTGCGATAACGATAGTCGCTTGACGCTAGCGTGGCTAGCTGACTGGTATTGGATACAATTTTGGTATAAAATGAGATTCATCTCTTATTAATCTACAAAAATAAATAATTGTTTTTTTTTTTTTCATATTTCAGGTAATTCAAAGTGACTAAAAATAAATACTTGTATTTTTTACAGACAACTTTTTAACAATTTTGTCGCTTTGTATAATAAGATTTGATTTTGTATAATTTCAGTGACCGATCGGTATAAAATAAGTTGGCTCTACTGGCAGCCCTGATATAACTGACTTAATAGTAGAGGTGTAAAAGTAACGAAAAAAAACCGTACCCGTATGTATTCGTTACTATACATTCAGTACTCGTTACTATCGTATCGTTACTCGTTACTCCTAATACCTCATAACATGCTATGTTATGCTAGAGAAACAAATTTACAGAACTAGTTTAAGTTGCGCGCGGGCGTGCGATTTAATTAATTGTTTGAAAATTAAGTTACAGTGAAATAATTTTAGAATTTCATGAGAGACTAAAACTTTCACTTTCGTTTATTTCATACTATTACATAAAATTTATGAAATTTTAGTTGCAAAATTTTATGAAAACACTTTTTCACAAGTATATACTTTTTTTTTACTGCATTCTCTGTTAAAGAAAACTTTGTTTTGAATATTTGAAGTTACATTGCGTCATTGAAACAGCGTATGTAACCATGATACGAAACATGCGAGTAACGAAAAGTATTCGTGAGTAACGTTTCGTTACTCGGTACTAGATGGCGTACCCGTTACTCAGTAACGAATACATACGGTTTGTTACAGCTCTACTTAATAGTGAATACTTAGGTAGGTAGTGGATTTCATCTTATTTATTAATTTTTCTAAAGAGTAAATATAGAATATAATATACAAACAATACTTTTAGATACAAAAAACTATCCGTACTATTCCTAGATGATTATGTATTTCTTTTCCAGGTAAATGCTTATTTCGGAATTGAAAGGAATCTTGTTTCTGTAAATAGGAAATACATAATGTGATTGCAAATTGTGCAACATTCAAAACTTGATTGACCCAATCCTTTATTTATATAGTACGGAAGCAGCGAAAACTAAAATATCGCAACAAGAATTGAGTTCATACTAGAGCAGCACCTGAGAGTGTGATATAATTACTATACAGATTTTTAGTAACAAAAAATGGATAATCAGGCAAAAACTTTGACATATTTAGTGGCTGTTGAAAAATTAGCAGATGAAATTTTAAGTGATAAACGGGAAATAATATTACTAGACAAAAGAAGAAATCAGAATCGTGAAGCGCTGCGAGATCTTTCCAAGGCTAATCAAAAAAAGTGTTGGGTAACTGTTGGTTCTGTTCTAGTAAAACATAATTTAGAATCCACAAAGTTATTATTAGAAGCTGACCAGAAACAACTTAATATAGACATTAACACATTGCGCAGTAATCTTAAAGTGAAATTAAATAATCTAAGAGACTTAGAAATGCAGCCACCAGTGCCTGGATTAATGTTAGTACCTATGTCACATAAGGAAACTGAAGCATTATCAAGAACTGGATTAATTAATTAAATTTTGTTGTCTTAATTTGTATTTAGATTTTCATAAGTGTCTTTTATAGTATCGCACAACTTTTACCAGATTAATATAATTCTTAAATACCAATTGAACTTTAGTGTTCATAGATGTATCCATTGTAATTACCCAATAAGTTAGATGACAGCACCAGCCTTGCTAATATTAACCTTTTGGCAGTGGAATTGGATAAATTTAATTTTAACTTTTAAGAAGTTTGCCCATTTAGTGCTTAAAGTTACTGTTGTATCTCCCAGTTTTGTGAAAACCATCAGTATCAACTCAATATCTTTCTAGATTCCAACCATTCTTGGTTGTGACCACATCATTCTTAAAAGTTGCCACACAAAATCATGCTATTAAGCTTGTTGATGGGATCTTTGATGAGCTAATTCGAAATGAAAAGGTGATGGGCATCAGTGCTCCCTTAGGTAAGCTATTATTATTACTAAATAAAACATATTTTTTTTAATTTTTGTGTTTTATTGGGCTAAGGTAATTCAAATAAAAAAGTCATCAAATATATAATTTTCAATATGCACAGTTACATCTTTATACATGTAAATAATATAGTACATAACAAATAAATAATAAATAGTACCAAATTTTGGATTTATCCATGATTAAAAATTGCATTTTGGTGTGATAATTATCATATACAGTGACTTGACTAAGTGCCGATTTTTAAAGTGTTACTTTAAAAAAATGAATAATTTACATCACCTACAAGTATACTTTTTATGATTGTTTTCTTCAGAAATGGCATTGATATTTGAACAAAGTTAAAAAGTAAACAATCATATTAATATATGCATAACCAATTATTATTATTATAATCATCACCAAATTAGCTAAATAAACAATATATTATGGCATAATGTCAATATCTAGTCTGATTTGTATTACATTATCTTTCAAAAATAAACAATTGCAAAATAAAATCTAAGCATTATTAACTTACTTACCAATAATTGTCAATATCAAAACATTATTCTATAGGTTATTGCTTAATAATTATATAATATATATATTAGTAGCTTGTATTGAAATTACATTATTCAGTACAAAATGCCACAAATAAAGGTCCTCAAATTAATTATATTTTTTGTGGATTGTCTTTTGAGCACATGTTGGAAGTTGTAGTCTATTCTCATATAAATGTTGGATTATATAGTATTGTGAATCACTTGATATAGTGTGTGATCTTGCTACTTGCTAGTTGCCTGTCAAAAAGTGCCATCACAGATCCCAGGCGTATCCGCCTGTGTGTCGATTCACTACCAATTGGCCATTCCTGGCTTATTGAGCGTCATGAAGTATATTTGGCAGGAAGAGCCGCCTTTAGCAGACGAAAAGAATACTTTGTCATTGCGCTCGCATAAAAATTTGAGTCGTTGGGCTTTTTTGTGCATAAACACGCCGTCAAGATGGCCGCTCTCTACTGAACGTATTTCTATTGCCTTGTTACCCCAACCCATTATTTGTCCCGTTCCTATGTAAGCGACGGATGTTGGCATTTCACCCCACTGAAATAATATAATTAAATTATTAAATACTAGCAAAACGCCCCGGCTTCGCACGGGTGCAAATAGATGAAAAAAAAGCAAAGCCTATGTTACTCGCTGATAATATAGCTTTCTATTAGTGAAAGAATTTTTAAAATCGGTTGAGTAGTTTTTGAGTTAAATCGTAACAAAACCCCACAAATTGAACAAAATGACATAGTACTACCCCTCGCCGTATTGCTCGATGCCCTGCGTGGAGCCACAGCGCGAGCGGTGCGAAGCGGACGGCGCGGGCGTGTATTTTTTGTTTACATTGATATTTTTAATTTCGTAATATCTTTTGAATTGAATGTCCGATTTCAATATTTCAAAAAGTAATCAGCAGCTATTGAAACAGTCTTAAATATGAAACAATTTATTTGGATAAGAATTAATACAGAGGTATGGATAGCAGGGTCTGATTTTGATCGGCATTTCTATCAACTTTTAAAATGTACAAAAGTAGTTATAGTAACATAACTACAATAGTTAGACATATGGTCTCGCGAAGTTTTTTGTAGATATTTATATGTTCTATAATATTGTAGAACTTTATTTTGTTCTATCATCAATACTTTTCGCAGCGCATGCGACGAACAACATTTTTTGGCAATCTTTTTTACACCTCGGGTTGGTTTTAGTAGGAAATTCTAAGGATCTCTATTTTTTTTGAAAATGAAATATAGCCTATGTCACTCAGAAATGATGTAGCTTTCCAACAGTGAAAGAATTTTTCAAATCTGCCAAGTAGTTTCGGAGCCTATTCAATTCATACAAACAAACAAACAAACAAAAAATCAAACCTTTCCTCTTTATAATATTTGTATAGATGTATAGATGTATAGATAAATAAATAAAATAATATGTCTGCTGCAGTAAAAATTGTTCGGTAAAACAACTTTGATATTTGAAATTAGCTGTTTTTAATATACATAAGGAACAGTGGAACCTTGGCTTCAATTAAATCAAGCAACTGGGATATTGTTCAAACTTTTTCTATTCCAAAATCTTACACTCTATTTTAATATTAACAATTTACATTATTACATATGACCTTGAGATATTTAATATTGTACACAATTTGGCGCACATTGCAATTATTTAAATATATAAAAACAAATATAATACTCACTTGAAGGACAATGTTCTTACTAACACGTCCGTATGTGTTAACATAAACGCCTTCATTGTCGTAACACAGCAACAACTGACCACCGTTGGAGTTGGGCAATGGAACAATACAGTGAGGAACTATGGCGCCTTGTGTCTGAAACATTTGATCACCATAATACAACAATCAAAAATTAAGAAAGCTGAAAGGACTCAAGAGGATAGATTTGTTTGTTTGTTACGATTTAACTCAAAAACCACTAGACCGATTTTAAAAATTATTATTTTCTTGTGTATTTATCTATATTGCACCCGTGCGAAGCCGGGATTGATGGCAAATAATTTTATATGATTGGGTTGCAAGAGTAGCAAGAATAATAAAAAAAAGAATCATCCACATCCATGCATAACTTGCGGAGTTATCGCATAACAAACATACAAATAAAGGCAACATACAGACGAATTGAGAACCTCCTCCTTTTTTTTAAGTCGGTTAAATTTGGTATAGATATTATGTCATAAAGTCCGTTTGCCTATGAATGTTGTCAGGCGTGCACATATACATTGTTTTAGTGTGCGTAATCTCAGTGCTCAGTAACTCAGTTACAACATTCATATCCAAACGGACTTCGTGAGATGGAATATCTATAAGCGTTGTGACTTACGTGTTTCGGAATATAAATGTCATATACACTAGCAGTGTCGAGATCAACGGCATGGAACCCATCGGCGGATCCATAGATTACTTTCAGTCTGGTGCCTTCTTCTATTGTTAAGTCCACTAACAAAGGCCTGAAAAGTTCCAATGAGTATATATCAAGGTATATTGTGTATCAATTGATAAATTGTATACACTGTGGCTACATATTTACAGACTAAATATCCTTTTTGAAGTGAAACTTCTTTATCGACGTATGGGAGAATTTTTTGTAAGTATCGTCACGTTTTTCGGTTACGCGCCATGTTGCTTTTTTTATCAAAGTTTAGTATAGTGACGTAAAGAATATAATGTAATATATTATAATAATAACAACAATATATTAGTTTTGAAGTTTGGTTTGAAATAAGAATAACAATATATTAATTTGAAAGTGATAAAATCTTTTTTCTTAAGGCTTAAACCTTATCTACCTCATTTTCGTGAAGTTGCAAATAGTACAAAAATGATATGTCGTAAAGAAGTTTCACTTCTTACCTGTGTAATCTGGTACACACACACAATTTTTTTTTAAATTCAAACTAATATTTTTTAAGAATGTGTGTTGTTTTTGTTTTTGTTCTAATTTTACGGCGAAACAGAAAAAGTCTGTTTTTTTTACTTATCACGTTCACTTATCATTTTCCTTTTAAAGTAGGTCAACCCCAAATCTCCATTATATGAATAATGATTGAAGTCAATTTTAATATAATCCAGAATTACATGTTTATGTTGAACAACAAAAGCAAAATCTAAAGAAACTCCGAAATTAACGTTTTAACTCATTTATTTCATTTTTTTTTCAAGCTGTCCTGGAAACCTGGAATTTATCAATTTTAATTAAATTTTCTGGTGAGTTTAGTGTAAATACTTATTTGGTGTACATATCTTGTAAAAACATCATAAAGAATTGTTATGTTAAAGATTTTTTTCTTCAAAATTCGATTAATTGATCGATTTCAAAAACTAAAACAAAATTATTTTGTGCTCTGCGACCGGATTATTGTATAATTACTTTCTTACTTTTTGTATATCGCTGGCCAAATTATCAAACTTCGTAACTCCAAAATTTCCGATTTTTTATTGATACCGTAACGACTACGATGGAATAACTCGTATCTACTAATTGTTTTTAGTTTTTTTGGTATTTACAGAAAATAAAACTACGTATGTTCGCGAAATGTTTGACCTGTTAGTAGTTTTTTCCTCATCCTGTAAAGTTTGACCAAAGGGAGATACGAAGTTTGATAATTTTTCCCACGATATATAGGTAATCAATCACGTAACCACGGAAGCAGTATGTATCTACCTGTGTTGTAAGTCCCCAAAGCTCTTAAACGCCATGAACTTGTGGTAGGGCTTGGGGGCCCACGCGTAGATTTCGATGGAGTCTTTGAGCGCGATCACGAGGAACTTGATCCGCTCGTACTTCACTATGCGGAAGTGAACCGCGCCCTGAAGCTCACCCACGTTTATCCAGCCGTTCCT
The DNA here is from genome assembly GCA_905404175.1 of Anthocharis cardamines. Classification (NCBI taxonomy): domain Eukaryota; kingdom Metazoa; phylum Arthropoda; class Insecta; order Lepidoptera; family Pieridae; genus Anthocharis; species Anthocharis cardamines. Next base: position 5,008,368 of record FR989953.1, on the reverse strand, counting down.
TCGCTCCACTTGCTGCAATATAAACAAACATACATGTACTATATGGAACTCATTCTCTTGTTAAGAATCCCTGTAGTATATTGCGCCTTAACCAAACTGACACTAAACGAACAATGTTTTTTTTTTGGGAAATCCCGTTTGAAGTTCTAGTAACGTGTACGAATTCCTAATAATTACATAGTGACACTTGCGCCATCTAGCGGTATAAAGTTGACCTTTTAAAGTTGTGTCTGTGTCTTGAATACGAACAATAATCTTACAAGCCGGCGTTGTTAGCTGAAAATTTACAGTTTTCGTTTAGGGACGGTTTGATTTTCAAGGTGCGAAATGTGTTACATCACACACAGGGAAGTAGATGATCTAAGTGCCCTGTTTCACCAAAATAATTTCCGGTATTCCGGGATAAACGCAACGCGCATAGCACTGGCCCATAGAGGCCGTCACAGTCATGATTAGTGCTAAGTTAACTGTATTTTAAGGTCAACAATCTCGGTCGACTTCTTTGTCTAAATGTCTCAATTATAGCTAGGATACCATTATCCATTTTGGAAACACGTGCATTAAACATTTGTAATTCTTTTAGGCAAAAAAGAGTAACTGACAAGTTTCTTGCTAGCTCTTCTTGATATAGGCAACATACTGAACTTGAATTTGATTATAAAACAATGAAATACATACATCACTGAGACCATCCGTTCGTAGAATCTTGGACTTGAGCCAACTAAGATAGTACACTCGGACGCGGTTCTTCTTCCCGGACACAGTGACGAGGATATTCTGCCCTTCCAGCACCTCCATCTGCTGGAAGCGGCGTCGCGATATTAGCTGATACACCTTGCCCTGTCCGGAGCGGTCCAGCAACATGAGACCGTTCTCAGTTCCAATGAGTAGATTTACGCCTGAAATTTGTTAAGATTTAGACATTTTTGTTTTATGTTAGATATTGACAGACGAGCATGAGATGAGGTTCACTTGATGGTCGGTGATATCCCAGCCACAGATGCGCTACTGATCGATCTAATTTTTACATGGAGCATTCGAAAATCCATAGACTGAGACCGAAACGCGCAATATGCACTTCAGATTTTTCCATCTATGAACGGTGGATACCCAGTCGGAATATTCGATTCGATATTCACACCACAAATATTAATTACGGTGATATTCGTTCTAACATAAGATATCTAATTTTGTCCCTAAACTTTTAAAATTGAATTTAACTTACAGCTTTTAATTTCATATTTATTCGGTTTTAGCACTATACAAAATAGGAAAGCCTATGTACAAACCAACAACAATGTATGTCGTTGTGGTGTGGTTGTAGTTTGGGTGTGGTTGTGGTTGAAGTGTGGGTGTGGTTGTAGTATGAGTGTGGTTGTAGTGTGGGTGTGGTTGTAGTTTGGGTGTGATTGTAGTGTGGTTGTGGTTGTAGTGTGGGTGATGTTGTGGTTGTAGTGTGGGTGTGGTTTCTCGTTGTAGTGTTGGTGTGGTTGTGGTACATGTGAATAGACCGTTACTCACCCCACAACGCCGCGCACAGTATCTCCGAGTTGAACCTCTTCTTGTACTTCCTTATCTCCGGCGTGTCCGAGGAGATGTCGTGTCCCGTCGGCGTCACGTTCACGTTCACGTGGCTCTCGCGGCGCGACGCGTTCCCGGAGCCGGTGCCGCTGCCCGTCGAGCCGGCCCCGAAGCCGAACGTAAGGAACGAGCGCTGCTTCTGTTGCAAGGGGAGGAATTGTTGGGACCCCACCGAGGTGTTCGACGGCGAGTGCTGCAGGGGGTGGGGCGACGCCGCCCCGGCCACGAACGACTTGGACGGTGTCGACTGGACGGACGAGGGGAGGTGGTGGTGGTGCGGGGCGGGCGTACCCCCCGCTATGGCTTGCCTATACTGAAAAGAAAAGGAACGTGTGAACGCGTGTTTGATGTTTTCGTCGTTTTTTTTAAATATTCACTGAGAGTAATTTTTCTTTTGTCTGTGTATGGTTAGTGAAATCCATCTCCCTTTTATTAGTCAACATCTCAATTATATGATCGGAAAGTTATTTGCTGCATGACCGTTATCTACAATTTAATTTATATTTATAAAGTTTCTGTTTTGTATCAGGCAATGATTCGTGAACTGTATACATTGAAGTGTGGTGATTATGAAAATGATTGTTTATATACATTTTTTATTTTCACAGAAAGAATAAGTTTACAAACAATTCAGAACAATAGCTTTATGTATTTGAAAGGCTTTATATTATCGTCTAGTTATATTTCATTGCCAGTTACACATATACCAATTAACTTAAAAACGTAGACATGATCAAATTATTGTTTCTATAAAGCCTTCACCGTCTGCCTGAAAGCTGATTATGAGTCGAATCGAGTATATGTAAGCGAATCTATGATAATGCATAAATAGAGAAGGGATGAGAGTATGTCAACAAACAACATTCTATATAATGCTTAGATTGAAGCATGTCTTGTTGCGATACGGTTCGTACTTACGCGGTGGTATCGGGGTGTGGTCGAACCGGCCGCGACCGACGCTCCGTTGTGTGTTTGCATGATTGACAACCATTATTATATTAATACTATGTTCTAGAAGCTTAGCGCGACAAGTTGCGAATATAATAGGGACTCCTAACGTATAATTATATCAAGATTTCGTTGAAAATACACCACTGTAATATTTACTATCACTTAATGTACCAGGGTGGTATATATAAACAGGAGTTTTTATGTTCTACATCCGTTATAGGCGGGAAGCACATATGCATTGTCCGACAAATAGATGCATATCTGAAGATGTTATTTTTTTGAAATTCAAATATTTCCTTATTCAAGTAAACTTTTGCAAATATTTTCGACGGCTAAGGTCGGTCTAAAAAGAAATATCGAAATTTTTCACTTCGGACTGTCGGAATAAATGTAATAGAAGAATGTTGTCCCATTGGAATTTAATTTCAAAGTTCCTGCTACTGTTTGAACTCCCCTAGAATTAAAATCATAATGTACATACAATCTGGTAGAGGAAAGTGATGGTAAAATGTCTTAATTAAACTTTCAAAGATAACCAATACAGTTGGGAGCCCCGAATGTTAAATGGGTAACGCGCTTTATTACACCTTCAAAATATCACATTAAGCAACGTATATATAAAATGACAATATGAAATGAATTATATATCAGCAATTACGTAAATACATTTTAAATTGATATCTAGACATTATATAGTACCCAGAACGATTCGATATATTGAGAGGGGCTGTATGTATGGTCGGGGTTACCTCTTCGCTGGTGCTTTTGTCGTGTCGCGGTGGGGTGGTCGGTTGTCCGGCCTGGCTCAGTAGGTCTGGGAGGACGGAGCTCGTGCGAGAACCACTGCCTTCATTGTTGCCACTTGATCGGCCCTATGAGGTATTGCAACTTATAACTTCTTAAATCACAACACTACAATTAATAATTCAATCATTATAGCTATTATAAACAATTTTAACAATATAAAAACATAAATCTAAAGATATTTATAGAAAATTAACATTACAAGGTATATATTGAAAAATCACATATGTAATATTAAATAGATAAAGTTTTCGTGTGTGGATGAAATCACGATTTTTTATTATTAAAAATAATCTTAAAAAATAATGAATAAGTCATTTTAATCTAAAAAACAGTCTATTTATTATTTATTTAGCATAATTTTTTACAAGATATTTAGAGAGTACATCTACAATGGCGATAAATCGAGCTATAAACTGTGCATTAATGTTTTAACGTTGCATCAGTAGCGGCATAGCGGAACAAACACAAACAGTAGCACATGCAAGTGGAACACATTCACAATATTGATGTTTGATTAATGTCTCTTTCCAGCTTCTGTGAGATTTCGTTAGGCGATCATTCCCAAGTTATGTTAAATATCGTTTTAATGGCACAAATTTCCTAATTTCATCACTCAGGACATGTCGCGTTTCTTGGCAGGAAGTCGGTCTCGCGCACAGATGTTAGAAATTGTTAGTCAATTAATGAATGCTTTGTTAAATAGTGGTTAGTTAATTAGAACTACTTCGCTAATATCTATGAAGTCTACTGTTTTATGCACCATTAACAAAACGGTGACTTAATCTACTTAAATACAGATGCTTACAATACGATAAAAACTGTATATAGAATATCACGCCAAAATACAAGACGCATGAGCGAATACTATAAATATATAACTTCCAACTATCAGTCTAGTAAAAAGTAACAAATTACTTGATTAGTACAATACTATCGATACCAATGATCGAATGATACAGGACATACCCCACATTTACCTCAACCACCACACCCTTAGCTACAAACTTCAAAACATAGCTTGAAATATACGTATAATAGCATCACAAGTTACTATGGTTAGTCATATACAGTTGTTAGATATACAGAGATTAATAGAACCCCATACCAAAACGTAAGTAAAATATTAATCAAACTATCCCGAGCAGTGAGCAATTACCTGGTCCTGTGCGTTTACCGCTTCCTGCCCACAAGACAAGACCTCAGTGTGCCGATTGCAATTTCTTCTAAATATGATATCGGACTCAGTCTTTTCTCTGCGAGGTCTGATCATATTGCTACTGTCCGGTACATTGTGGGGTGTTTTGTTCTCTAAGGTATTGGCAGTAAGGTCTAACGTTCCGGACTTCTCAAAGGATGCACCGCTCGAGAAACATATACTTGTCGCTGGGGAGTCGCTATTGACGCTGCTCTGGCGACTAGTTTTATTTTTCTCACTATCTTGTCTTATCAATTCAGCGACATTTTTTAATGCATCTATTGGATTGTTTGACGTCTTGGCGTCCGAAACCTTTTTCTCGGCTCTTTTAGCGGCTTTCTGTGAAAACTTCAAGCTATCATTCATTTTAATGAAGTCCGTCAAAACAGGTTCCCCGGACACTTGAGGCTTATTATTTTGTTTTCTCGAGTGATTAAATATACCGCTGGATCGTTGTTTATTAACACCGACTGGACTCTCGTGTTTTGGAAAATATATAGCGGAATGTCTTGTACTAGACAGCGGAAAGAAATCAGAGTTCTCTCTCCGGAATCCTCTGAAAAATCTATTCGGAGCGTTCATTTCGGATTCTTGTTCCTTTTTGAATTTCAATATGTCAGACAATTTCTCTTGTGTGGTTTTTTCGGAAGGTTTTTGAAATAATTGTTTGTGCCGAGAGGGCGGAGTGGCGATCGCTTTGTATTTGACCCACGCATCCTCCATTTCAATTCTGGATTGACGTTGGAGTTGGGCGCGTTTCAGTTCACTCTCCTTGCTAGCGTCTTGTTTTTCCTCTTTGGCTTCAGAATTTTTCGTTGGGAAAAATCTGGCAAAGTCCCAGTCTTTCAACAAGACCGCTTCATCGACGTCCGACTGCCTCTTGTCAGTATCCGCACTCTCCCTCTGATGTGTTCGTAACATGTTTAGTATGAAAAGCACACAAATAAAATTATAAACAAGGTAACTTTTGGCTCACTATCTTATTTTGGCGTGAAGGATGTTAAACATTAATGTGCAATTTACCCCACATACTATACGAAAAATCAAAAGAATCATAGGAAATGAAAGCCAAGCACACATTATACGATTTTTAAAATCTTTAAATAGTATGTGCTCAGCTGTTATGGTCGAGAAAAGAAGATGTATTTGAATGTTCTTTAGCATGTACCTGATTTTAATTATAAGACATTTGAAGACTGGATTATTGGTTAATTCTTTCATCGACCCCTGTATATTAAAACATGACTGGAAGTAAAGATCATACGCAAGCATTTCACAAAATGACACAAATGATGCAGTCCAATTCTATGTATCAAGTCTAATAAAGAAATTTATATAATTGAATCAATATTGTTCACTAAAATTAGGGCCTGAATTTAAGCTGGATTCAACATACAAAGATATTATATATCCCGATTTACATATAGTGTCACATTGAGTTAATTGCTTGCTTATAACATACGCACAATGAATCTATTTGAAATCAGAGGAATTAACACCAAGTAAGTACACAATAAAATTAGATAAGCTACATTCAATTGCGCGTGGCATTAAACCACGGTCTGATAAAACAAGGTGTTGTACTCATCACCGATATAATATTTCGTCTATGTATTTGCGTGTTGTTCCCACGAGAATGTAAGTGAGTGCTCCAATTTCACCATACATTCTGCTGATAGAGGACAAATCTTTGTTTTTATTTATTTTTTTTATTTTTTCGTTTATATATATATATTTTTCGATTATTATAGTTAATTACTTAAAGATGTCATGTGGAACATGGTGTAATGGTTGCAGCTCCTTACAAAACATTTGTAAAACAAAAACTTGGCTATTAAAAAGAGTGGCGGCGAGTTTCTTGCCAGTTCTTCTCGTCCGTTCTACGCCCTTGATTTGAGAACTGGCAGTAATTGTAAAATTAGAAGCATTGCATATTATATTTTATTTATTGACGTTCATAAGTGTACATTGTGTTACCTAAATGAATAAATGATTTTTGAATTTGAAATTTTGATCATATAATCCTGTGCACTTCGTAAATAAGTGATGAAAGAATATTATATAACTGTCAGAGTCATATTGTTTTGTATTGTGAAGTCGATTTTTGTTTTTTTTTTTAATATTTTTTAGAGATCACGAAACAGGCCAACCTCCAACTCGAGATAATTCGAGCGGCGTTGTATTTTAGGCGGGTATAATTTCACACTCGAATATAATCGATAATTGAAAATAACAATGTGAAAGCTAAATGTTCTAGGGTTTTTTACATTAAAAAAATATTTTTTATTGGCGTTTTTCTTTTCAATTTCATTAAGGGTTTAATTAATAGATATATTTTGTAATTTGTAACCACTTTATATAATTATAATCCATTGCTTTGTAACTTAATAATTAAATAAATAATAAATTCAAAACTACTTATAACTCATCGATGATTTCAACTAAGTCCATAAAGCAACAGGTCAGAAACAAAACGACTTAAGGCCTCATTCATAAACGTATATAAGCTTGATATAGTTAAAATATATTTTGTCTCGCTCTATCGAATTTAAAAAGACTACATTCGGCCTAGCATGACAACCGCGACAAAATTTTGTCGACCGTTTTCTCGTGTTTTAATCGATTATCTCTTTATTTCTTCCGGGTCTAACAAGACAATTACACTTAAAACTCAACTTTTAACATCAGAAATAGATATATTTGTCAATCGAGATATCTTTTCTATCAAAATTGTCAATGTCAAAATTGATGAAATAATATATCGAGATATCTTACATCGTAGTTTGTATTCTCTCGTCCGCGAGATATCTAGGCCGGCAGAACGAAAGAAACAAAACATATTTCAACTATATCGAGCTTATATACGTTTATGGATAAGGCCCTTAGAATACAACACCTTGTCCTATCGTATTGCATATGTATCGAATATAGTATACAAGTCGCGGTAACTCACCCTCTTGACGAGCGTCCTATCCGCATGGGGGTCGTCGTCGTCAGGCGTGGGGGGCAGCGGGCGGGTGGGGGGCCCCGCGCCCCCATCCTCCGACACCGCGGACAGGCCCGGCCTATAGCAGAACTCGGGACTGACAAGCCGAAACGAAACAACGGACGAACGAAATGGGAGCAAATGGGGGCGGGGCGAAATAAAATGTAAAGGCAACGAAAAAATAATAAGAGGGAGAGTGTTAGTTGGAATATGATGAAGGACGCCAGAAATGAATAATCATCTTAGATCAAAATATCTGTGTCATACAAAAATGATATATTAATTTCGGGCATAAATTAAGAAATAAATTGCAAAGTATAATTGTTTGTGGTTGTGAAATGTGAAAATACCAATAATAATAGTTTCTTATATCGTAATAATCTTAAGATTTTTTGATCTTTCGGCGTATCTATGATCCATATCAGAAAATAAAATCGAGTTATCCGTTTTTGTTGTATTATATACAGACAGACAAGCATGAGGTTTACTTGATGGTAGGTGATACCTCAGCCACAGAACATCAATCAATGATGCGCTGTCGAAAATCCATAGACTAAAACCGAAACGCGCAATATGCACGTCAGTTTTTCTATCTATGAACGGTGGTTCGTTACCCGGTCGGAATTTTGATATACCTCCCAACCGTTCAATGCCCCAAATTACCAGACGTGGATAAGACATTTTTACAGAAAATTATAAACATGTCATCGCGGTGGGATTCAAACCCACGACCCATCGATGCGCACGGCAAGTGTTCTACCCAACGAGCCCGTCTTTTTGGCTCATGCACTCACAGTTTAGAGCGATGGTCGTATTCCATCAAAGTGAATTTCCAAGTCTCATAGTGGGACCCATGTTTATGTATTCTCTTTTTATTTATTTATTTACTAAGGAAAACAAACAGCACTTATCATACAAATGCATAGAAATCATGATATATATATATAGACCAAGACAGTTTTCACAAATAGATGGAATAGATCATAGATGGAAAAACCGTGAAGTGCACATTGCGCGTTTCGGTTTCAGTCTATGGATTTCCGAATCCTCGAAGTAAAAATTAGGTCGACAGCACATCATTGACTGATATTCTGTGGCTGGGGTATCACCTACCATCAAGTGAACCTCATGCTCGTCTGTCGATATCTGACATAAAAAAAAAAATAGACAAAAAAAAACACAATACTGATAAAAATGTTGGTTCACAAAAATAGTAAAATATAAAAAATACTTTTATGATAAACGACTGTCAGACCAATACTATGAAGAAGACCCATTTCAGTATCTTTATGACAAACAAATGTCTTTTTTTTTTTGAAGTTTTTATGTCCTGGTAGCAAACGACTGACAATAGACAATAGAGCTTACAGAGGCTTGGGCGGGTCGCTGGCCAGCAGGGTGCCGTCGTTGCGCACGCGGCCGCCGCCCTCGTCCGCGTCCGAGTCGCTGTCCGAGTCCTCGAACGTCGGCTCGGGAGGATTCCTTTCGACCGGAGGCCCTGCGTTCAAAATCAAAAGTTTTTTATTTCAAATTGGCCTTTGCAGGCTCTTATGAAACGTCTAGTTGCATGGTTCCAAAAAGTGGGTCTCATGGAGAAGAACCGGCAAGAAACTCCATGGACACTCTTTTCAACAATGGTTTAGCTTACAAAGACTCGGTTACAATAGTAATAATCGGCTGAGAAGTTTATATAATGCAAGGTATACAGAGATTCTATACAATGCAAAAGAAAATTGAGTTCGATAACGGTTTTATGGTATTACTAGTAATTAACCGTACCGTACATTTGTGGTTAAAGGCAGGGACTGAATACCGGTTGATACTATGGGAGTTTAACCGGTATGATAAAGGTTTTTGTTAATATACATTCGTTTTTATTCATATTTACTGTAAAAAATTACTGTGGTAAGTTAAGTGCGTATTACTCTTTAAAAATAATATCATGGTATCTCAGTCAGACAAGTATTTTGGAAAATAAAAATTAACCGGTTTCAGTCCCTGGTTACAGGTATTTTTTGTTCAATTTTTTTTTGTCACAATGAAATATCCCAAATTTTAAGGGTACATCTATAATAAAAACCAATTACTAAGTGCGTATTGCGCTTCATAGTTTTGTTATGGACCACAATACGCAATTAGTGCTTTGTTCTTGCAGTAGGTTTACGCTTCAAATAAGCAATAGTAGTAAGGGATACACTAGGAGCCGAATGTCTCACGACAGCGAAGCCCAACAACGTCTCACCACCGATCGCATTTGTATCTAGTGTATCCCTGGCTTTATACGCCTCCTGATTCGAAAATCGAGATTTCATTGAACTTCATCAACTTATACATTTCGAAAGACCTATTAGCACAAAGATATTCAAAATTTACAAGAATTGAAAGTCCAAAATTGTTTTAAAACGCAGGTAAGGGTCGTGTTTGTTTCGTGGTCGTGTTCGTTAATGTAACCAATTAAAGCTAATATTAAATGGTAATTCTCTTAATAGTTCTGGGCATATAACGATTAACAAAGATTCGGCTAAGGAAACAATTTAACACACCTTGTCCATTAGTCGGTGCTCTTGGCGGTCGGTTCGGGGGTTCATTACCGGACACTACGCCAAGCTCGTTCAGTTGAGCGGCGAGCTTGTCCAAGTCCTAAAAATAAGAAACCCCAATATATTTTACAAAGTCACATCGAAATAAATAATGTGAAAAGAATGAAAATAAAAACACACCTCTGGCCTTCTTGGCGGAATCTGCGATCGAAGTTAAATCAGACGTGCAAAGAAAAACAGCGTGACATGAAAACAAAAGAAAGCTAATAAAAAACAAAACAATACGATAGCAGCAACAGTAGTTTTTTTAAAAGTTCTCATTTTAATAAATTATGTAATTTCTTTTAAATGTTTTTAAGCTATTTAAATAAAGCTTTATAACGGATTAAAACGCGATTTCTTATTTATACGGGCAGACTGTATACGACAGTAATTGTCTGATGTGAAATATCATAATATTGCCATATTAACGCCATCTATTCCACGGATACTGAAAAGCATCAGAAACGTCGGCATAAATCATCACAAATTAAAAAAAAAAATATCCGTTATAAAGTATTTTATTTAAAAGTGTGATACTCGCTTTAATACACGACAATATAACGTATAAGCTTTTTTTTAATAGGGGGCAGGCTCAGATAGCAATTTAATCGACGTAATTATCGCACAGCTTTCGTAGTTTAGTGTCCACACACATATGTATCTTTTTCATGTTTTATATCAACAGACAAGTATAAGGTTCTCTTGATTGTAGATTATTAACTCAGCCACAATATCTCCATCTATGAAAGGTATTGCAAAATCAAGATCCTTTTCGATCCTACGATTCTAAGATTATAGTCATATACAAATCCAGATTATTCTTCTTCGGATTTTTCGAATTTCTGTACAATATTTTAACATTTTGAAGTCATTATAAATTATACACGTATTAATAGTGAATTAATAATATCTAGATGAAGAGGTCTTGTTCCTTTTAAATACAAATAAAATATGTTATCCATGTTTTATCAATCATACTTACAATTTACACATAATCAGTCAAATAAACAGATTGCAATAATATTTAATTTTTATTTAGAACTAGATACAAACCAGCCAGATTAAACAAATATTTTTAAGCTGTAATTGAAATTTAAAATAACGGATTTAATGTCAAAATTAGGATTTATAATATTTCCAAAAATCCGGATTTTTTTGGATTTTTCGAAATTCAAATAATCCGGATTGTATTCTCTACTCAGGGATGGTGTGTGTGTGTGTGTGTGTGGTGTGACGTCATACCATGGGTTTGAACATGTGGTGCGAGCCGCGCTGCGGGGGCTGCGGGCCGCTGGCGGGCGGCGTGCCGTTGTTGGAGCCGGAGCTGTTCGACGAGCCCGACGACTTCGGCGTGGGCGGCAGCGGCCTGCGTCGAACATTTATGTCTTAATCCATTAACTACCAGTCTTTTTTTTTCGGGATAATTGCACAACACTTCTATACTAATATGATAAAGAGGAAAGATTTGTATTTTTGAATTTTTGTATGTTATGAATAAACTCAAAAACTACTGGACATATTTTGAAAATTCTTTGACCAATAGAAAGCTACATTATCAGCGAGTTACATAGGATATATTTTGTATAGTACATCTACATTGCACCCGTGTGAAGCCGGGGCGAGTCGCTATTATTTGATATGTTAGAAAAAATCCTTAAACACACCTTCAAAAATAATGATGTTAGTTCTCCTAAGTGTTAGAATTTAAAAATAATCGAGACGGGTTATATGAGCGATTGCTGGAAGAGTTTGATGCTTCTATAAATACGGGCCGGCATGATAATATCGAGAAATGTAATTAATATATTAAATATCGGAAATACGTATTTGATGTTTTCCCGCCAGATCTTTTTTTAAAAATTAGGTTCAAATGTCAAATCCACAGATTAAAAACAAATTTTTGAAATTTGAAAAGAAGAACGGATTATTATGAGTATCTAGGAAAGGATTTCAGTACATCTATGCAGGAGCGATTTTATTTGTCCAAATGATTAACTGTCCAACAATGAAATTTCATACATTGCGATGAAAGCGACACCTTGCGTATATTTTTTTATGTTATATTTGAGAAAAATAATGTTTTATTGTTTCATATATTTCTGCCGTCATAAGGAAAAAGACGTATCTGATATTTCTTTTCTAATATATATTCAGAACCAATAAAAAAGGGGCATCTCAGTATTTTTCTTCATCTATCTACCCCGATGGGAAAGAGGCGTGATGTATATTTGTATGTATATTGTATATTTCAGTATTCAACTTACAGAGATGACTCTTGTTTATTAATTTGGCAAGTGATTGGTGTGTGGTGTGAAATCCAATAGTTACCTATATCTGTTAGGCTGTTGTGCTTGTGGGTCGGGCACTACGATCAGTCTTTGTGGAATGGATGGCCTCGCTGGAGGACCAGGCTCTATACACAACAATTCTTTTATTAAATAAAATCATATACATCATTATTCTCCATACATTATTCAAAATAATCAAATCATTTATATCGGACTACTTAGAATCCATAGATAACTTTTACAATAATCAGAAAATAAAATAAGAAATTAAAATAATTAAATTTTATATCATAAAACTATTACATACTTTCAATTTTACTTCTTCGAATTCCTGCCCCATTCCCATTTTTTTATTTAGGGTTTTATTTCCATTATCTTCTTTCACTCACCATATTATCATCAGTCACACCTCTCAAACACATATCATTCTTCACAAGTCAATCCATATTTTTTGGCCTCCCTCTTCCCCTAAACCCATCCATTTAATATACTTTAAATTTTAATAAATTTGATATAAATATTGAAAATAGTATGATTACTAATTGAGTTATTAACGGTTGAATATAATAAAAAATATTATTACTGTGATAAATATTGATTTTATTACCTGGAATTTCTTCACGCTCCTCACGTTTGCTGTTGCGCTTAGGCGGCGGCTGAGGTTGCTGTGCCTCTGCAGCTCTATATAAAGACATGATTTATATTTATTAATGAAGTATGCTACCCGCACATACAATAACTGGATGGTCATAAGCAATACAGTGTCAACCCACAAAACGGTAAAATAGTAAACTTTCATACCAGTCGCATTCTAATGAAATGGAGTACATTTTTTAAAATAGTTTTGTATAATTTAAATCATTTAAATAGCTAAAATATTGAAAAAGCATTTGACAGCAGCCGTCCAGCTAAACTAACCATAGTAATTTATTGTGAGATTTTAATACTGCCGAGGGTGGGCAAACAAGTTTCTAGAACATACTAGAAGTTAGGCGTGATAACAAGAACTAATATTGATTCAATATTGTCTTTTATTAACGCGAGAATCACACATTTAAATAAAATACTGTATAAAACGCGATTTATTATTTATATTGTTTAAATTATTTATGCCGACGTTTCGGATGCTTTTCAGCAACCGTGGTCACGGGGAGACAGCTGAAAAGCATCCGAAACGTCGGGATAAATAATTTAAACAATATAAATAACTACCCCTCGCAGCATTGCTCGCTGCGCTGCGCTGCTTGAAGCCGCACCGGCCGCGGCGCGACGGCCGCGGCGTGTATTTTTGTTTGTATTGATATTTTTAATTTCGTAATATCTTTTGAATGGAATGTCCGATTTCAATAATTCAAAAAGTAGTCAATAGGTATTGAAACAGTCTTGGATATGAAATAATTTATTTGGATAAGAATTAATATAAAGGTATGGATAACATGGTCTGATTTTGAACGGCATTTCTTTCAATTTTTTAAATGTTAAAAAGTAGTTATAGTAACATAACTACAATAGCTAGATATATGATCTCGCGAAGTTTTTTGTTGATATTGATATGTTCTATAATATTGTAGAACATTTTTTTGTTCTATCGTTAATACTTTCCGCAGCGCATGCGATGAAAGACATATTTTGGCTAATTTTTTTACATCTTGAGTTGGTTTTAGTAGGAATTTCTAAGGATCTCTATTTTTTTCTAGTAATAAATATAGCCTATGTTACTCAGCGATAATGTAGCTTTCTATTGGTGAAAGAATTTTTGAAATCGGTCCAGTAGTTTCGGAGCCTATTCAATTCATACAAACAAACAAAAAATCAAACCTTTCCTCTTTATAATATTAGTATAGATTAGTATAGATAAATCGCGTTTTAATCCGGTATACAGTATTTCATTTTGATTTGATAACCCAACTCTAGTCTTTTTTAGTATAGTAGTTAATTCTTCCAATGACCACCCTCTGTGACTCCTACCCGAGCACCGACCTGCCCTCCTGTATCTGCTGGAAGTTCCTCCGCAGCGTGTCGCCGCCCTGGTGCGGCGCGTTGTGCACGATGGAGGAGGGCTCGCCCGCGACCGCGTTGTCCTCCTCCTCGCCCTCCGACCCCGAGTACTTGTAGTCCTCGCGCACCGAGTTGTCCTGCTTGCGCTTCTTGCACCGGTCTATGTGATCCTTCAGCTGTATTCGCACTTGGCGCTCCGTCGGTTGGTCTCTGTATGTTTGTTTTTTTTAACCTTCAAGCGGTCGCGTAACCGAAAAGATGTCCGGACGAAATTTAGGGATTTGAAATTTTAATAATCATTTACATTTTATAGTTATATTTCGGTCAGGATAGAATAGAAAAATTCGAAGATATAAACAAAATCTTAACATTAGAAAAGACAGCATTTGATTCCATGCGGGGCGACTGCTTGAAGGTTAATGTTAGATATCGACAGAAGAGCATGAGATATTTGCTTGATGGTAGGTGATACCCCAGCCACAGAAAAGTCAAAAATGCGCTGTCAAGCTATTTTTAACTACCAATCCATAGACTGAGACCGAAACGCGCAATATGCACTTCTATCTATGAATGGTGCCCCGGTCGGAATTTCGATATTTAGTACCCGAAGTGACCAGACGTAGGGAAAACATGTCTATACAAATTATAATCATGTCGTTCTGGCGGGATTCAAACTCGAAATCCATTGAAACGCAAGGTAGATGTTTTACCAATTGCACCAACCGACCGTTAGAGACCGTAAAATAGGGCGAAAAGTTGGTAAGGAAAAGGTTCTATAATATTATCTTTAAAAAAATAAATTACCTTATAAATGGATGTTTGAGTAGTTGCTCAGTATAAGGCCTCTGATGATAGTCTTTCACAAGAACAGTCTCAATGAAACCATGGAACTTCTTAGCCCACTTCTTGGACTTTAAGCGAGGGGGTGGATTCCTAAAAAGAGAACAAACTGATTAATGACTCAGAATTAACCTAGCAAATGTACAATGTATGTATATAAAAAATAATATTCCTTAGTCTTTCAAATATCACCAACCCAAATTATTAATACATCCCAAAACAAAGGATTAATGAATGAATGGAAGTTTTATTTAGTCACAAAAATATAATACACTGAAAATATAAATTGTTTAAAGGTGTTCACCTATGACGACTTCGATCAACAATACACTAGATGTCGGGTCGACGCAAAAAATCCATCAAGTGGCTTAAATTATTGAGACACTTTTTTCGTGAATTTTGTATGCAACCCGAAGTCTATTTAATATTATGTCAATGTAAGACGACGAACATTTATTCTATACTTCTATACTAATATTATAAAGAGGAAAGATTTGTATTTTTGAATTTTTGTATGTTATGAATAAACTCCAAAACTACTGGACCGATTTTAAGAATTATTTCGCCAATAGAAACCTTCATTATCAGCAAGTAACATAGGCTATTTATAGTGTATAGTACATCTACATTGCACCCATGTGAAGCCGGGGTGGGTTCCTCATTATGAGATTATAAATAACTAATGTGTTTATTTGGATTTCGGTAGTTTTAATAATATCAGTGAATAAAATAACGTTCCTAGTTGAAAGTAAAGTGTTTTTTTCATTTATCGATTTTTGGTCCAAATATATTTTACTTATCAACCCTCCCGATTTCGCATTTGACTTTTCTTATGATAGCAAGATATACCTTGGAATGAGAAAAAGTGCCCTCATAGGGTGAAGATCACACAGCGGTGGTTGACTCTCGGCCATTTCAAGGGCAGTGATACCGAGAGACCAGAGGTCAGATCGATTGTCGTACGTCGCTTCGGGATTCTCGTCGCACGCAATCACTTCCGGGGCCATCCAATACGGGGTGCCGATGAATGTATTTCGCCTACCGATTGTTCTGTCCAACTGTGCAGATACACCAAAGTCAACTGGAATGGAGGTTAAAGGAAAACTTAGTTAGAATAGAACAATTAGTTAATTTGTTAATATTGCATTTCCTTATTTACTTTGTACTAAAAATGTCTCAAAATCATTTATTCATTTAGGTAACATTATGTACACTTATGAACTTCAATAAAAGAAAAAAAAAAAAAATGCTTCTAATTTTACATTTACTGCCAGTTCTCAAATCAAGGGCATAGAACAGACAAGAAGAACTGACAATAAACCCTCCGCTACTCTTTTTAATCGCAAAGTATTTTGTTTTACAAAATATTTGTAAACAGCTGCAACCATTACACCATGTTCCACATGACATCTTGAAGTAATTAGCAATAGTAAAAAAAAAAAAGATTTCTAATCTACTAGAGAATTAATCTGCTATTTCGGACAGATTTTGGTGAAAATGGCAACATCAAAAACCTAACATTAAATTTCATTAGTTTATTATTAAAAACTTCTTTTTATTCATAATAGTGTGAGCATTTATCTTTTTTTAAACTTATTTACCATTAAAAATCCAAATTCAAAAGTGTTTAGGAACAACGTTAATTAAATGACGAATTACTTTGAATCTGGCTTGTTTGATTTTGTAGACGTGTTCTTCCGTTTTAAACGTATTTTCGAATGAATGTTGAATAATAAGATGGCGGCAGCCGGAGAGTCACAGACAAAAATTCTTTTTTATGCTTGTTGTCTTGATAACGATAGATGGCGTTAACAAAAAGTTACATTATGAATAGCATATAAAACATACAAAAATAAATAATCCTGGTATAATGTAAATTCTGTAAATTCTTCTGATTTTGCCTATAGAGGTTGTTAAGCATTATTTGCCTTAGATACAACTCACCTAACTTAACTTCAGCATTGTCAGTCAATAAAACATTTTGTCCCTTTATATCACGATGAATTACTTTGTTCGAGTGTAAATAACTGAGACCTCTGAGAATTTCTCTACAGATATATGATATCCATTCCTCCTTCAGTGACTGTCCTTTTGTTGATTTCACCAAGTCAGTTACAGATCCTGAAATATGAATTATATTTTATTTGTCAACAAAATTTGAAATATAACAATTTACAGGGTATAATTATCAATAATGCAATTACCTTATTTTATATTTAAACAAAAACCACAATCTATTTGTTAGTTCTATTTTATAACAGCCTATTCATAAACATATTATAGTTAAAATATGTTTTGTCTCTCTCTATCAAATATAAAAAGACTACAGAAATTAAGAAACAAAACATATTTTAACTATATCAAGCTTACTATATGTTTATGAATAAGGCGGTTAATGTTTTATAAATTAAACATAATATTTTTAAACCCGGTCTATTCAAAAATCTAAATACTATCTAACTAATGCAAAAAAAGAATGTCAAACAAGCTTATCTAAAAAAAAAACGAATATGTTAAAAAAAAAGAAATCATTTTTTTATTATCAAGGACTATTCATAATAGTTATGAAAGGGAAATTTATTAATCAGTGTAAAAGGTTATTGAACTTTTACTTTCCTCCAGTGTACTTTAATTAACACTAATTAACTTATATCAAGAGATATGTAATTGATGATTGCAGCCTTGTCTACTTCAGTTTGTTCATGAGAACAAAACTTGTTATAAAATATAATTGTTTATTGTATTCACATATTAAGTTATTGCAATATAGAAGTTTTTTTTTACGTTTAAAAGTCAAATCTTCCATTAAAGCTTTTTAGAAGTGGAACAGTAATCACTACTCAAATATGCATGTTTAATGAACTATTATACACACCAGCACCACAATATTCCATAACCAACCACAGTTGATCATCTTTTCCAGGTGGACTCTTCTTAATGAAAGCACCATAATAAGTGGCTATATTACGATGGGTTGAATACTTTTTGAGTACATTGATCTCAAGTTTTATCTCTTCTTCTTCATCTTGAGTGACATCCATCACCTTAATGGCAGCAAGCTGACCCGTCTTTGTGTGACGTCCCTAAAAATTACAACATAAACTTGTGTATTTAAAACAAAGTGAAATGAGTTTTAAAGTTATTTGTTGTTTAATTAATCTAATAATTTGATAAATTTAGATTATAAGACAAATATATTTCTTTATTTGAACTATAATGTATTTCCAATTTAAATCAAACTCATTGTTAAATTTAAATGATTTGTACCAGGTTTAATGCCTATTATTTGCAATACAATAGTAGGCCACTGCTATATTAGACAGAACAGATGAAAATTAAATTATGTCCAATGACATTATTAAATGGTCTCAAATGATCAACATGTAACTAATTGAATACTTCAGTGAACTAATTTTAAACAAAGCTATAGTTAATGTTTATTTAGAGTGCAATTACTGAAATACAAAATAAAATATAAAACAACTATGTATATAATAACATAGATAGGAAAGCACATACCTTGTATACCTGGCCATAAGTGCCATTTCCAACAACTTCTATTAGCTCAAATATTCCAGCAGGATCCTGTAAACAAGTATACACAATAAATGTATAGATAAAAGCTAATTATATTCCCTAACACCTTCCCTATGATTCACACCCTGTGAGATCATTGCACTCTAAGCTGGTTTTCACTAAGAGGCTCCATAGGAAGTTTCACATATGAAAAGGTTTACAGGATAAATAAAACATTTACCTTTAGTGCACTGAGGTCAATGTCGTCTAATGAACAATTTACAGACGGTGCCAGTTGATGCGCCATTTTGAGTATATTGTCACACACGAAGACAAAGCACGAGATCCTCACATCAATATAAAAACCTTACAAATGCTCCTATTTTACAACATTTGTGTGGATATTGTTAACAATTTATTCTTAAACGACTGAATAATTTATAAAACATATTGTTTACAATTAAATTTACAGAGAATTACAGATACACAATCTATATACCGCACACACACACCCGGCTGGGATGCCAGATGTTGCAACATTAAACCACAGAGTACTTGCATTAAACTCAGTTCTACTATTGATGAATGTATTTCTACTATAAAAAATGGTAATGATTCCTAAGAAATACAAAAAGGATAATGAGTTTTAAAAAATCTTAATATTCATAACTTAATATATGTATGTATACTTTTTGATATTATTATTTATTATTATAAAATTCATACTTTATTATTGCACGAATAAATTTGGTAGTTTTTCAAAAAAGGCAAGTAAAAGATCAGATGTCATATTTTAACCAATAAGATTTCAGTATTTCCAATAATATTATATATATATATATAGTATTCTAAATACCGCATTATACGTGACCATTTTTTTAGAAGATAGAAATGATATAAGATTTCCTTAAAATATAGATAATTATGTATTTGCCATCGCGGACATTTTGTAGATATATAAAAGAGGAATATCCCATCATGCATTGTTTTGATATCTCTTCTATCTCATCTTTGTTTGATTAGGCCGCGTTTTCGATGAAAGCTCCCAAGCGTCTTAACTTTTTCCGACACTTCCAACAATTAACGTTATATTTCAACACTTACTTGACAAATTATATACTTAAACGAACGAACCTTCCTCACTAATTACTCTATGTAATAGTGGAAACCCCATGAAAATCCGTTCTGTAGTATTTGGGCTTATCGCGAAATGACAGACAGACGCGGCGGCGGACTTTGTTTTATAATATATAGTGATTACGTCGTTATTATTTATATGTGACCAAAAGTTTAACTACCCGCTAGGCAATACTGAACTAACTTTATTTCATAAAGGTTTAATATTCCGACTGAAGAACTTGAATCGATAGTCATGCAATAATGTTTGTTTTTTATAGGATATGTTATTTTGATGAATTATATTTTGAAAGATATAAGATACAAAATAAATTGCTGTCATCTTAGTGATAAATTACAAGATAAAATACAAGAGCAATTATTTAATGCAATAATTGAGAATCAAGAATTGGAAGCAAATGTTTACACGCGGATATTATGTACTGTTTACACCAAGAAAATTGGTATGAATTAAAACAAAACGTATGACAGATCAAGTATCTTACGTATTGTTTTGCATGCAAGTCATTTATTGATTCAATTTAATTGTATGCAACAGGCATGAAACTTGCATCGTGTAAATGGGCCTTAATTTTCGCGTAATTTTCTATTAGCAAAGAAATTATTATTAGTTTCAGAGCGTACCCCTTCACTATCTATAAGTATACCTACATAATAATGATGGGCTTTTCTACTTGATTTACTTAGTCCTTTTTTGAAATATTTCGGATTTGAATTTAGAAAATGTTTGGTATGTTGGATTTATTTATTACGCTCAGTTGTAAAGATAATTTTAATTTCCAAATTATCATTCTAACTAACCTGCCTAAAAATATATAATCAATATTGTAGAATTCTAAAAGCACCAAGAGTCTATTACTACGCTGACCATCGATCTCTCTATTTGGTCATCGTTTGATTTTTTGCCCACCAAATTTTGTCTACATAATATGAAAGTTGAAACAATTATTGGTTCTGTTTTCGCAGACGATGAATTATTATTATAGGGGATAAATTAGCATAAGATGAAAACGAAACTAAACGTCTTTTCAGCTGATTTATGTTGTTAAATTAAAAATAACTATATGCATGCAAATATAATATAACATACCTAATGCAAATTATAAAACCAAATAATAAAATCGGCCACGTGTGTGTCGAGCTTGCGTTAAGGGTCGAGTTATTGGTGACTGAAGAACTATTAATATATACTGAAATACTATAAAAAAATATGAATTATTATAGAACTATTTATTAATTTAGAGAAAAAATAATTTGAATACTTGAACATATTTGATGATTTAGATTTTTTTTAAGAAAGTGACAGAGTATTCCATAACTTGATTGCTTGGACCGTATAATATTGCTGGTAGAATGTAGTTTGATGCTTTGGCATTACGAGGCGTAAGAGCTCAGCTGATCTTACAGGCCTGTCATGATCATTTAAATTAAATACTGTATACCGGATTAAAACGCGATTTATTATTTATATTGTTTAAATTATTTATCCCGACGTTTCGGATGCTTTACAGCAACCGTGGTCGCGGGGAGTCATGATCATCTCTAAATTAAAATCTCTCCAAGGTAGTGAGGCGTATTAGAGTTGAATAGTATACAATAGTAAAGATGTAAGATGTAAGCATCCCGGCGAAGGATAGGTAGCTACTTGAGTTTCATTCGAAATTGACTTGAGACCGAATATGAAATTTACGCAGTTTTGTAGGCGCTCAAGTCGATCTTCAGTAAGATTGACATAGCTTGTAACATGGGCATAATCTAAAAGAGGAAAAGGGATTTCACAAATGAGATTCTGGTTGGAAGAGGAAGAAAGTTTTTTAAACGGCTGAAGGTACCTTATTATGTCAATAAAAATAACAAAGTATATAATAAAAGTTAAGCCGAAATAGTAAAAAATAAGGCTTGTGGCTTGCCAGCATCTGACTAACGATTCAATGAGTAGTGAATTCGAATCCTGGCAGCCGGCCTAGCATGACCGCCACGAGATATGTCACGGACGAGAGAAGACAAACTAAGATGTAAGATATCTCGATATATTATATCTCGACATCGACAATTTTGATAGAAAAGATATCTTGATCGACAAATATATCTATGTTTGATATTAAAAGTCGAAGTTTAAGTGTAATTGTCATGTTAGACCCGAAAGAAATAGAGCGATAATCGATTAAAACACGAGAAAACGGTCGACAAAATTTTGTCGCGGTTGTCATGCTAAGCCGGCAGTTGTTGCAGACTATTTTTTTTATATTTCTATGAAAATGTATTTTCGCAGGTCTGGTTACTCTGAACATTAAGCAAGTAGAAGGAATTCCAAAATTAATTTTAAATATTAAAAGGGCTAACACTATATTGTTAATCGAAGGCTAACACGCCATATTTCATAAGAAAGGCCGTGAATTGCAATTTTTGCGCTTCCGTATCAATGCAAGAATATCCGAATGCTTGAAATACAAATAAAAAAAGGATGTTGACAGGCCATCATTGCTTAGCTTGATATTTCGTGGCTGAGGGATCAACAGCTGATATCTTAAATGAAAAATGTAACGCAACTATTCCCTTAAAATAGGCTTCTCCTTAGATTATATTGTGATAATTTATTTATTTATTTTTACTTATTTAACACTTTTACATTAAAAACTTAACCTATAGAAATTAATCTAAAAAACAGAAAGTACAGTAAGGCGGCCTTATTTAAATAAAATACTGTATACCTGATGATTAAAACGCGATTTATTATTTATATTGTTTAAATTATTTATCCCGACGTTTCGGATGCTTTACAGCAACCGTGGTCGCGGGGAGACAGTGTGACCAGACACGGGGTTGAATGTGTGATACTCGCGTTAATAAAAGACAATATTAAGGCGGCCTTATTGCTCAAAGCAATTTCTTCCAGGCAACCTGGATAAAAAGGAATTGAAGAAGAAGATATATGTATACAGATAGGAGAGATATAAAAGTATGCAATTAATAATATAAATTAAGTAACATAATAAAATCACAATAAAAATAAATAACGAAATGTATATTGAACAGTTACTATGCTGGAAAAGAGAGGTTCAGCATTCGTTTGAAAATAGGAAGCGCTTGAGCTTTTTTAATAGAAAGAGGTAGGGAATTCCAGAGTTTTATAGCACGGGCGGTAAAGGAAAAATGGAAGAAATAAGTGTGATGGACAGGAATATTTAAAGTTAAATTATAAGAAGAACGAAGAGAAAGAAAAGTCAGAGATTGTGGTTTTTTGGAAAATAATAATTAATATTTTTCACAATGTATCGTTTATTTTCTCTTATAAATTGTATTAAGATATTCACCGACTATTTCTGCTCAAAGTCATTTTAAAATTGACTGCAGTTTTAGATTCATATATCATTGCGATTAATCATACGATGATTTTCTATTTTTAAATGGTTTTTTTAGCGAGACGAACAGGTTATTCGGATCCCACTGACCCCACGAGTGATTCCTCCAGTCGATCATTATTATTGCTGCGGTACGCTTACGCAAAAAGCTCTTCCGCGAGGCCAGCATCAATGGTCCTGAGTCGACTCTATGTAGATACTTTATAATATACGGAATGTGTTGACTATATTGGTATATTTAGCATACATTATTTAATTAATGATTTAAATAAAAGTAATGATGATAGAAATTCACAAAGTGATTTAGACAATAATATAATATCTGAGAGTAAGTTCAACGTGTAACTAACATTTCGGCGAACAGCCTTGGTTGTCAAAACTTTAAAGAACAGCCTTCTGATATTTATTCGTTAGACTAGATCGGTTCAAGTTCTCATTGACATCTATATCATTACGTGATCTAATTTTAGTTACCTAAGTATGCGAAGGTTGCAATCAAGTTGAACAAAGAATCTAAGGTAACCAAATAACGATTGTTAAGACGTGGCTCTACAACAGTAATTTTGGTAGTGAAGATACAGAGCTTGCAGTCTAGACAGATTAAGTACTGACCTAGTTGTGGCTTTAGCAGTTAAGCGTGTGTTATTGCACAAACACCTATCTTAAATTATTGACTAGATATTATAGAAGTAAAATACAGCCTCGGTGCTACGTGCCGCCGTGCATACCGAATCGTAAGATCAAAGCACGCATAGGTACCTTACTCCGACACCCACACGAATCCACGGAGTTGCGGTTGTGTTAGGGTTATAGAGCACACATGCACAGACGCGCCAACACTAATAAAAGTATAATAAAAGTTACCAAGACAGAAGTGCGGTGTACGGTACTATTTGTTTGGAGGGAGGTTGAGGCACTCATACAGACGAGGGAGAGGCTGTGTTGGCGCGTCGAGGCGGCCTGCCAGTTTACCGTTGCAAGGCGCGTTGTGCGGCCGGACGTTCGACCGTCACCCGCGCGCCGCCGGCATCC
Organism: Anthocharis cardamines; assembly: GCA_905404175.1. Classification (NCBI taxonomy): domain Eukaryota; kingdom Metazoa; phylum Arthropoda; class Insecta; order Lepidoptera; family Pieridae; genus Anthocharis; species Anthocharis cardamines. Next base: position 4,984,093 of record FR989953.1, on the reverse strand, counting down.
TGAAGCACCGGCCTCCGCAACCATCGCTACCACTACCACCACCACCCTGGAATATTTACTAGGACTTGACTCTACCACTGTGTCACAAAGGATGTTTATGGACTGATCGAACGAGCCTTGTTTTCTAAAGACCAAGTGCTACAACTCGTGCATAATTCACTGAAGTGCAATTCCCATTTCTGTTTCTTTATAGGATCGTCTCTCCATCCACGGTAAGTCTTAAATTCATGTCTCTAGTTTCTATTTTAGTAAATAACTAGAAATAGCAGTAGTTATTAAGAATTTTAATCGGTGTTTGATTGCAATGTATAAAACCTAACATTATATTCGAATTAAGTTTCATTGGAAAGCTGCTCAGTATAAATATGTATGCATTGCCACCATTCAAGCTTTGACAATACTATAAAAAGTCTATTAGGAACGATTTCTCTTACTTGACTGTATAAGATGAAAGATGCTTTTTATTATTTATATTTTTATAATATACCTATTTTACTTAATTGCATGGACTCAATCTTTAATATATTAAAAATAGATATTCGATAAATAATTGGAAACTCTCTGTAACATTACATGAACTAGTTTATTTCCAACTCATTAAGTATTAATTGCCTGAAGTAAAACTCACGGCAGCACGTTTCGTGTAAGGTAGCTATATAATTATTTGACATTCAGTCGCCACTTTTATCAAGACAATTTGAACTTTACTGCATCAATTTAAGCTTACGTTTTTGCAACAACAAATCTTTGTATGAGTACAAAGTTAAAAAGTATTAAAGGCTTTATCTATGAAATCATTTAAGTAATTACTTTTGTAATTTATAAGTACTTCTACCTAAAAATAATCCATTTTTTAATCATAACCTGACCAATAAGTATTATATGTAAATTAGAATCCCACTATTAAGCGATTATATAATTCACTAGCATCGCGCCCCGGCTACACACGGGTGCTATGTAGATGTACTATATATAAAAAATAGTTACTCGCTGATAACATAGCTTTCTATTAGTGAAAGAATTTTTAAAATCGATCCAGTAGTTTTTGAGTTTATTCATAACATACCAAAATACAAATCTTTCCTCTTTATTATATTAGTATAGATATAGATTAGTATAGAAGTATAGATATAAACAGTGGCGGATTTACCAGGCTTCAGCCTAGGGTGGCAGATTTTATCTTTAACTATTAAGCTATCTTATAGTCTAAAAGTAAGACTTACCGAAATCTCTATCATTGTATTTTACAACATTTAGGAAGTCACTTTTATAGTGGCTAGTGCGGCAAAATTTTAACAGCCTATACGCCAAAAATGTGTAAATCCGCCACTGGATATGAAAAAATATCAAATAAATGTTGTCCTAGGACCTAGGACATGGATTTAAAAAAATATTATAAATCGTGTTAAATCTGAGAAGGAAATAAGTTACATACGCAATTATTGTTAACATGCTTGTACCTAGATGAAACAACATTTTCAAAGTAATTATCAATATCCATGTTTAGATAATTGAAGATTAAGGTGCTTATGCACGTTACGTTTAATGACTAATCAATAGTAATTACTTTTCGAAGAAAGGAAATAAAGTGGATACTAAAGCGTAATTAATATTCTGTTTATAAACTGTTTATCGATAGAATAATTAAGTTACCTTAATGATGGTAAGTCATACCTTTACCACCTGGTGGTAAGCAGTAACTTTACCACCTGGTGGTAAGCGAAGAAGAAAAGGATATAAAAGGGTACGTAAAGGAAAATTGATACTCTTACCATTTCTGTAGATATTTGTTTACATGTATCATATTTTAGTGTGTTTCAAATAAACCCACAAATGTTTTAAGAGGCCCTTTACTGATCAATACACCAACTTTATTTTAGTGTTAGCTTTGTTATGGGTCAGCTTTTTTTAAGTTAGAGTATGAATCTCATTTATATAATAGGATAATATATTTCTTTACTCATGAAACCTTTGAGTTCAATGGAGTTGGAGAATATTTGGCATCTTTTCTCTACATTCCTTCGCTTTTTCAAATATTTCGTTTTGATTTCGTGTTACAGATTTATAGATATCTATATAGATGGTTAAATTTAAAGACAACAATCCTCTAGACTAGAGCCTTATCGTGCATTTATTTACACTGTACAAATCATGAAAAAGAAGTTGTGTACAATAATATTATGGCCAGGCTATACCTAAAACTCCCATTATTGATAGGTTCTTGTTGATCGATTTTTATTGGACAACATGATTTAATCAATACCTATAGATTGCAGTATACTATATATGTTATTTTATAGTACAAATTGAGTACCGTAAATAATATAAATACATCAAATTAACTTTATCTGACTAAAAAGTTATATATATATAGATAATAAATAACGAACATTGACACAAAATAAATTGTTTGGCGTTTGTTCTGTTATGTGACTGATACAATTTTAGAAAGCGGTAAAATATAGATAATTATAATTAATTAAAAAATATCATTAAATAAAGCTTATTTGAAATTAAGTTGCAAGTGCTTTAAATGTACCTACAAGATAGCTCGAAACGTTTATCTGTATCATTAATATCATAACCCCAAAAATTGTTGTTACACATAATTGTAGCAATGTTCGAGGTGGCCGTTTCGAAATTCATTACTTGAATTTTAAACCGTAGGTAGGTACTTGAGCGAGACATGAGTCTCGACTCTTCGTTTCTTTTTATATTTTCAACAACTTGATCTAAATTTCGATGGCTAACAGCTAAAAAAAAGAATAAAGGGTCATCCATAAAGTACATACACACTATATAATTTCGTGATTTGAATTGACCCCTCCCCGTCCTTGTCATAGTTGGTCTCATTTGTAAGACACCCCCTAGTGTGACGTACATATTTTGCAATATTATATCTAGAAATTATTAAATTAAAATAGCAGTTCCTAAATTTTATTTACATTTACAAAGAGAGACACAAGTAGAGCGAGTATGAGCTCGCCAATAAAACAATTTAAACCATATCTTCATACGGGTAGGGTTGAAAATATTTTTATGCTTTTCGTTAATAGTTCAAATTTGGCATTATAACACTTAGATGCCTAAGATTTTGAAATGTGAGGTCACGAAACTTCGGACTCCTGCCACCCCTTCACACCCCTTAACGTGTGACTTACTTTATGGATGGTCCCTAAGCGACATTTGGCTTTTTTTCTTCGTAATTTGGTCTAAGTTCCATGATTAATAAACTTTTTATAGCTTATATCATTTTTTTTCGTTTATTCTGATCTTTAATTTCCTGTAAAGTTGTGGAACGGCGTTTATCCCTTTTTCTATATTTGCATTTAATAAAGTTCCCCTGGTCCTACAGATTGGAGAGATTAACGGAATATTAAAACGCAATAATAAAATATTTGCAGATATTAAAAACAAAATAAAATTGTTTACTATATTTAAACGTGTTTTTAAAGTACAAAGTAACAATATTAATTACCTGAAGGTTATCAGATCACGTTTTTAAAAATGATACAATTAAACAAGTATCAATACAGGAAGACTAGAACTCCTGGTAGGTTTTATAATTTAAAATATTTTTTTTATAATTATTTAATTATATGTATTATTTATATATTAAGTTAGTCGAAATGAAATATATGTAAAATATTTTATTTTATGGTACTTGTAAAAATAAATAGTACTTGCATTATCTTAAAAATATATATAATTAAAAGCACGACGTGTAATGTAATATACTTATCATAATTACTTTTCTCTTAATATTCAATATCTTCAACTCAAAATAGTTCACAAGAACATAGAAAATGAGAATATTAATAAAAGTATATTAAAAATAAGGAAGTAAGATCTGTACAGAGAGAGGGTAGAGCGCGTTGAAGTCTTTTTTACTAACAAACCGCATAACGCGCTTTGGTTACCAATATTGAAAATGAACAAGATTTATCTGGAAAATGAACAAGAGTAAATATTTATGAAACCTTTATTAAAATGTTATTAATAATAACCCCACTAAACGAGTGTAAATGTCTTCTGACACAATGAGACTGTCGAGGTGACGCAGCGCTGGCCAATAAATAACAGACATATTAAGTGCTTTATTACTTCCATATAGTTTTATATTGCATTTTTTAATACTTAAAATAAAAAAAAAACGTGAGTGCAGTCATGTGGAAAAGATTGAATAGAGAATGAATATCCAGGTATAAAACCAAAATATTTATTATGTTTTAATTATTATTATGGATGTACATAATATATAAGCTCCAATTACTTAGGTTTTGATTAGTGACACAGGTTTTTAACTTTTCAAATACAACTTTTTAAGTTATTTACTAGTTCTAATCTATACTATAATATTATAAAGAGGAAAGATTTGTATTTTTGTATGTTATGAATAAACTCAAAAAATACTCTACCGATTTTAAATATTATTTCACCAAAAGAAAGCTACATTATCAGCGAGTAACATAGGTTATTTTTTATAGCGAGTAATAATATTTTTTTTTGTATGTGTGAAGCCGTGGCGAGGTGCCCTATTGCTAGTATTTATTTAAAACGATTAATTAATTATATACAAATGTAAAATTTTGTATTTTAGATATATATTTTGTAAGTTAAATTGCTTAGATAATTTCGTTAAAATTGTATATATGGGAGATAGTTTACCCCAGTGAAAGGTTATGACCTTTCACTGGGGTAAACTATCTCCCAACTCCCAAGGTACTATAAGTCCATTTTATACTATATATACAATATATTACGGGTCAAAAGTAAAGTTTAAGATGAAAATTAGTTTCGATAAAGCCTAAGATGGCATTATAGCAAGCGGCGAGCGCGGCTTGGGCGTAACTCACATTGTTCACGCTCGCATCATGCAAGTATCTATTAACTATTGCCCTATGCAGAATATGTTGAAAGTTATCATTAAAAGGAAAATCCTCTTGTGAAACTCATTCACTTTCTTATTTACTTGAAACAGAATCTTAAAGGCTTTGACAATTTTAGCATCGATAGACATGAGACATCCAAAAACATTACGGATCTTTTTCGTCACATCCTTTATTTACAAGATTTAATACGTAAATGATCCAATAATGTAAGGAAATGCTTATTATTTTTCATATCGTTTTGTTACTCACAAATAATTTTGGAAATTCGTATCAAAACAATGTAATTGTTCTCGCGACTTGCAATGCGTAACATTACAAACAATGTGATTCATGATAGATACATCTCAGCCATCAACGTCGTGAAATGGCGGCATTTCAAAATTGTCTAGTTGTATATTGATTCGCCGAATTATATGGTCGCATTCAAGAAGAGAACCCCACGAGGCGATATGCAACCTTTGCCTTACGTAACTGCTTAGTTATAGTCTTATAGAAAAGTCTGTCTTTGCAGTTTAAAATATCTATAAATAATATGAAGTTGTCATGAAAACAGATATGAATCATCGTACAGTAAACATTTGCATATGTTATTTAAAATACTACGCACTAAAGTATTAAGATAACTATCAATTGGAAAAAGAAAGTTTAAACCAAGGAAATCCTTTAGTTTCTGCGAAGATCATATATTTCAATTCTTTTTAGCTTTATGTGTTCTTACAATAAATGTTCAATCCCAAAAATAGAAGTCATAAAAACACTTCTCAGCCCTACTTAGAGCTATTTGGAGTCGGCGCAATTTGTATCATTCTCAGGTCTTATCTCATCATTTACAAGATCATTATTATTTCCATAAAGAGCGTTTCACTTAAATCAGTTGAGAATTTAAATTAAAGTGAAATGACCGACTAGTGATGCCTTGACCCTTTGCGCGCTCGCGAGACGCAAGGCGGAAGACGGCTGCTCAGCCGACCGAGACAAGCTCCTGCGTAGAAAATGCCCCGTCGCGTCCTTGTGATTTCACAATGCCTAACCTTTGACCTTGAGGTAAAAAAGTAGTTTAAATTGTTAATTACAAATACACATTTGTGTGGACTAAACTATTAGAGAACTTCAATGAGATTTATTAACAAAATAAATAATATATTACATTATATTCTTATGAAGCTTTTACAAACAAAATCCCTTGGTATTTTAGTAGTGTCGAAAATATCAATAACTATTAACCTTTGCCCATGACTTTGTTACCTTCTCGAAATTGCCACTCCATATTTTATTCAATCTCTCTCGATCATCAAAAACTCTTTCTCAACGCCTACGTAAAAAAAGGCGTAAATACCTATTTATTTAAATAAACGATATAATATATTCATTCTATTATTAATCCTGTATCGAGAGCTGTACAGCGAGCGTGGCCACGAGCAAACATAAGTTAAATGTGTGAAAATAACGTAAGAAAAAGCCTTAGTTGTTGTAGTAAAAAAGAGTTTAGTCGTTTTTTGCTAGATCATTCAGTCACTCCGTTTCCTGTCTACGTACGTCTTTTAATTATATATTTGTACAGGTTTCTATATTCACATAAAAAAACTAATGGGGGTAATTGGGAAATAAAAAAACGTATTAATAGATGATACTAATATGTTATACCTATAATATGATTTACCCCACCATTACGAATGCTTTAGAGAAAGCGTGGTTAGCCCCCTAAACTTTTTTATTTTAAATGTATTATAATTGCGTTAACAGAAGAAAATTTATTTATCTTATCAACCAACGAGGCGATAACAATATATATGTTATTTTAATAAAATTTTGACGAAATTAAAAATAAAACTTATTTGCTCAGTTTACAGACAAGTATACAGTTGAAATCAAATAAGTAAAAATATTAAACCGATTTTGAAGAGATTGGGCAAAAAACCTTGTTTTATTCTAAATATTGACAACCTGTACCATTTTTATACATTACCAACTCTTAAACAAATTAGAGTTTTAAAATTGTTCAAAGTATAAATCAACTTTCTATTTATATTTGGACTCGGATATCCACGGTGATTTAAAATAATTATTAATCGATACACATTTTAGTAAGGTTTTTTTCTTCATTAATAATACCTTACTAAGTCGTTTCATAGGAAATAAGATCTACTTACAATTTCCTCTTTAGACTTCCGATACACGTTTTTTTGTAACTAGTTTTATTAAAATTATAATATATATTTCCCCCGCGAAAACTTTGAATGCATTCATAAGTGGGTTGTCTCATTAGAGGAATGTTTCTTTTCGAAAGCTCTCGCTATTGACAGCCGATCTCCTATCTCTTGAGATTAAGTTTCAGTAGCAATAGTAATAGAAAAAAAGTAAATTAATTATAATGTTTTTCAACAATTGCCCTGCCGGCCTAGCATGACAACCGCGACAAAATTTTGTCGACAGTTTTGTCGTGTTTTAATCGATTATCTCTTTATTTCTTCTGGGTCTGACATGACAATTACACTTAAAACTCGACTTTTATTATCAAAAATAGGTATATTTGTCGAACGAGATATCTTTTCTATCAAAATTGTCGATGTCGAGATATAATATATCGATCTTACATCTTAGTTTGTCTTCTCTCGTCCGCGAGATATCTCGTGGCGGTCACGCTAGGCCGGCTGATAAATGTATATAGTATTCGACTAAAAGATAAAATGCTGACAAGAAATGAGTTAAATTAAACAATTTGGGCGATTTATACAACTGTCCCATGTATAGACTAGAATTAGTTCTTTAAAGAATTTGTAAACTCAGATTGTAAATAACATATAAGTTATCCGTTCAACTTATAATAACTTTATATGAATGTAACTAATAACTTCATTAATTACATGCATATTCGCATATTTTATTTCAAATCTTTGTAAAAAAGTTTCCATTGCGGTCTAACTAGATACATTCTTAAAGCCTAGCAATGAAAATTCAGCGTATGATGATGTTGAATGATTGCCACGTTATCGTACACTGTGCACACATCTGCTTCCCTCCTAGCATTTAGTGAAGAAGCACACATAGACAGTGTTCGGTAGTTTTTGTCGAATATTAGAGACGTTGAAACCGCCGAATACCGCTAGTAAGGCATTCGGTTATTGCTCTCAGATTCCGCAACAAATTAACATGTATTCGGAACAACTACATTTTATACTTAGTATTAATACAATAAAAGATTTCTTATTTTTCGCTTTCTATCGTAATTACCTGCATGTCGAAATTTCATAGCTATAATTGTTGAGGTTTTGCTAAAATCAAGTCATATCGGTTTGAATTGAGCCAAAGTAATTAAAATGTTTATTATCACACAATTTAAAATATTTGTTACTATTATAATTGGTTAAAACAAAATGGTAACAAAATTGCACATATTATAATACCTAATAGTCAAAACTAATTTTCCTAAATATCTAAAATATTACACATTCCTTATTTCATACACTTTACATTTGTAATGAGCGTAGACTAAGCAAATATTTATTAAGCAATTTCATAGTAAGACATGTTAAGATGCAAGGCCTGATCCGGTTTAAGGTGAAAGTAATAAATTATATGTTGGCCAAATTTTGATTGATAGTTTCGCATATTATGTAGCACTTAAGACTCCATGAAAAAATAAACGATTTAAAGTGTTTAAAATATTGATAAAATAAAAAAGCATTGAATCCAGCCAAGACGTGTCAACGGAAGCGCAGGTCACTACTTACTTTTTCTCGAAGCGTTTCTTTGTATTTTTCTACCCTTACAATTTCAGTATGGACAGTGCTAGAAAGTCCAAATTTTGACTAAGGTTGGTAAAGAACTTAAAACTAGGATTCATGCAGAACACTAAAAGTTATGATGAGAGAGAGAGAGAGAGTGTTAGGTTAGGTTAAAGCGTGTAGAGCTAGGAGCTTGGCTATCCATAAGATTTGATAACTTTTTTACATTGCAAGCATATTATGTACCTACTCGTCTTGGCGTTACTTTACATGAAAATGTTTTTGGTGGGATATTATTATACAATACGGAGCTACTTATTAGAAATTTCTACGATGTCACTAATTACTTTCTGTCAGTCATAGTAATTAAATCAATACGATTGATTTACAGACAGTCTAACGATAAGCCGATGAATTTCGTCTTGTGCTGCATGCAAATTTCATGTCATTTGCAAGTTTTCGATATTAATGCAAAGTCGTAATTCTAATATAATATGTCTGGCGAAGCCTTAACTTCATTCTGCTTGCTAGTCTTGCCTAGTTTCTCTTTTATTTATCTAGAATCTAAATTACTTAATTGTTGAGGAATTCCAATGCAACATATTTGGTGAATTGTATAAATTGAATTAAGAATAGTGTTTTGTTACAATAAACCACTGTTCTTAATATTATTAAATATATCTTATACATACAAAATATATAATTTCGGTCATAGTATTTAATGATGATATCCGAAAATGTATTAAGTAAATAAGACGAAATGTATCGATTTTCCCAAAAGTTAATTTGATTTGAAAATAAAATGATGATGAAATATGTAAATAGTATTGGTGAAAAATCATAAGTAAAATGCTTGAGCGATGTGCTTTCAAAAATCGAACTGGTCAATTCAGTCCTTCCGGAAATCTTAGAAAGATTGACTATAAACCAGCTGTCCTATGTGTACTGTGATGAAAATAAAAATCGCAAGCCAACATAAGATCAATTATTATTTATTACGATAATAATAAAACTTATTTTTAAAACTGAATTGTTATTTAATTCATTCTAGCGCATTGCTCCAATAACAGAATGTCCTTCACTGGCATTGGATGCGGAAATTAAACGACTAAATTACTACCTACATTCCGTATGCAGACAACAAAATATAGCGTCACTATGCGTTGAGTTTCATTCTATAGGATTAAAATTTTCTTATATAATTAGGTTACAAAATAATGTTTTAAATTATTAACAAACAGATTATTAAGAATTTGTTTTTTTTCATTAGAGTAATTCAGAAAAAATCAGGAAAGTAATAGGTAGGTATTTAAAAGAACAAGGTCGATCAAGATTTACTTTTAACAAAAACTGCATTAGTTTAATGAGCTATCGAGCGTAGGATTACGAGCACAGATTTAGGTATAAATTATATTTTGATCAGGTGCCGAGTTTTGTGTATTTTTCCAGTGCTCTGATTGACCTTCAGCTTTTAGCGTAATGGCGGTATTTATAACAGTTTTCAGACAAATACCTCAGTTTATATAATACTACCTATTTTTTTAAAGAAATAACAAAGCAAAGTTTATTTTCGAAAACATTGGAGCCTTATGTATTCAAAATTATTATTTAAAATTAAAGCATACTGGACATAAGACATAATCATAACCTGGTATTGATAGCAGATGATAGTTTGAAATTTACATCTAAATAAAAAAAGAAAGGGAAGTGAAATAAATAATATGAAATAAGTAAAAAAGTATGGTGAACATTTCTATCATCATGCAAAGACATTGTTAAAGTCCAAATTATCTACTATATTTCAAATATAGAAAAAGTTTAGTTTAATATATTATCTCAAAATAAGGTTTTAAAATATCACTTTATCGAATCTAAAATATCCATAACTTGACAAAACAATGTTTAGATGAATTCGCAAAAAAAATAAAACCGCAACACTGGTATCCAATTAGGTGGATTGCTAATAAAAGTGAAATCGAAGCGAGTGCAGTGGCCGGTGGTTGGCTGGGCGCGCACAAGTCGCGCGACGGCAGATACACACACTGATCTTCGTTATAGCTATGGTCTTACCGTCCAAAATACAGCTTCTAACTTTAATTATTATTCATTATTATGCACACTTAAAGTTTTTTTTGCATACAGACTGTCCTCTTCTTCTTTTCTGAGCAACCAAGCGATTCATGCATCCGGGTCGATGAAATAACCTATTCGCATCAACACTGAAAAGTAGATTAGTGCAAAATTGTTTTTTTTTTGGTATGTTACATTACTGTAAATAATGTTGTAAAACAATAACATTGTATTTTAAATATATTTGCAAGGAATCTGAAAGAAAACATTTCTAACAAAGAGACGTTTCCGTGTTTCAAAAAGATTAAAGGTTTAGCGATTTGGACATAAAATTGTAACAAACAGAATTATAACTGGTGCATTTGTTACATGAATAACAACTAGGAAGAAAGAAACATATAACTTACTACCTTTGGCAGATAATAATCAATAAATACTATTATATATTATAAAGGTCGCTCATATAAAATATAGCAAATTACATTAATATAAGGAGGTAAGGTAAAGAGGTCCATTGAACTGATTTGAATAATTATATCACAAATGAAAGTTACAATATCCCTGATTAACATAGATTCTTTTTTATATTAAAATTTCGCATTCAGTTAGAAATTTTAATCTTTATTTACGAACTTTAAGTGAGAGTACTAAAACAACAATATTCTTAAGAATAATATTAAATCGCATTTTATTTAAGATGTAATTTAATAAGTATTATTTTCATTTAAACTAATATTAATTTAGGTGCTAAAAGTTTATTTATTTTATTATAATTATATATATTAACAGAGCTATGACATGTTTTGACGTGAAGTATTCCAATTTAAAAAAAAGATAAAAAACAATATCAACATTTTTTCTAGTAACAAATTCCATTTGAGTGAAAAAGCCCTTTTTAATTATGGGTTTTTCATAGTTTTGGTTCGTTAAATTGATAATATACTTAACTTTTTGGCCAACAATCTTCTTAATCTTAATCTTAGTTGAATATTTTATTTTATTTTATGTATTTTGGCTCAATATTTTAGAAATTCGTAATTGGTATTGTATTAACTTTTAGTCACTAAATTTAATATTTTTGTAAATTACTTTGTTTACAATACATACAATTGGGAAGACACAGACTCCTGAAACACAGTTCATAACTATATCGGGAGTCTGGGTTTATTTATTTGGTGTATTTGAAATTTGAATTGGTGTAAATAAAGAATTTTTAATTTTTTTAATTTTTAATATATTTGCATTTTGAAATAACATCTGCGGCAGATCTGAGTGATATTGTGGTATGTTTCATAGATTTGATCATTCCTGCCTAGCATGACCACCACGAGATATCTCGCGGACGAGAGAAGATAGACTAAAATGTAAGATATCTCGATATATTACATCTCGACATCGACAATTTTGATAGAAAAGATATCTCGATCGACAAATATATCTATTTTTGATATTAAAAGTCGAGTAAGTGTAATTGTCATGTTAGACCCGGAAGAAATAAACAGATACTCGATTAAAACACGAGAAACCATATAACCTTCTTATACCGCGTTACATCCTTTTTTGAACATTATAAAAAACTGAAATAAATACTTATATACAATAATATTAATTAATCTGCCTGTGACTAGTTAATCAGAAGAATCAAACGAGCTCCATTCAATGTGGTTGCCTTTTTTATTATTGAATATATAACATACAAACCACTGTCCAGCTACATTATCAGACCCAGCTCCGACTTGTAAATGGCAAGAACTGTCGGAAATAATTTAAGGGTCAGGCCCATAATTCAATTAAGATGTTCAATGTTCTGTTTGATCCAGAAACTGTATATTATGAACGTTCGTTTTACAAAATAAAAAGATTCATTGAACTCTGTTGCAGCACCGGGTCCAATTGTGAATCAAAACTATCCAGGGATTTTCTCTGAAACACGCTAATATTTCATCAAAATCGGTCCAGCAGTTTTGGAGGAGTTCAGTGTGATACACATATACAAAATAATGATATATAGGTACTTGTATAAAGATAATATGATGTCAAACAACTCTATATTTATAAGAAACCTGATAATTGGATAAAACAATAGGGTTTTCAAGTACAATTTTGTAAAGAGTTTAATTGAAATAAAATAATCACTTAGTTCCTTTTGCAAGGTAGGTACTTTAAGAAGTGGATCATGTCGTAGCTACTCGAGGAACGTTTCGGTCCGAGCATGATTTATCTCGTGCTAAGATCCGGTTTGCACCGTTTAGCGGCACCCACGTCTAAAGTTTACTTATCGAACTAAAGCAATCGTTTAGCACTTCGTTCTTTGCAATTATTTATCTACCCTTTTAAATGTTATTATTTATTTCAAAGCTATACTTGTGTTAAGTATTTAAGACTACCAAAAGTATTTAATACTAGCAAAACGCCCCGGCTTCGCACGGGTGCAAATAGATGAAAAAAAAGCAAAGCCTATGTTACTCGCTGATAATATAGTAGCTTTCTATTAGTGAAAGAATTTTTAAAATCGGTTGAGTAGTTTTTGAGTTAAATCGTAACAAAACCCCACAAATTGAACAAAATGACATAGTACTACCCCTCGCCGTATTGCTCGATGCCCTGCGTGGAGCCACAGCGGTGCGAAGCGGACGGCGTGTATTTTTTGTTTACATTGATATTTTTAATTTCGTAATATCTTTTGAATGGAATGTCCGATTTCAATATTTCAAAAAGTAATCAACAGCTATTGAAACAGTCTTAAATATGAAACAATTTATTTGGATAAGAATTAATACAGAGGTATGGATAGCAGGGTCTGATTTTGATCGGCATTTCTATCAACTTTTAAAATGTACAAAAGTAGTTATAGTAACATAACTACAATAGTTAGACATATGGTCTCGCGAAGTTTTTTGTAGATATTTATATGTTCTATAATATTGTAGAACTTTATTTTGTTCTATCATCAATACTTTTCGCAGCGCATGCGACGAACAACATTTTTTGGCAAATTTTTTTACACCTCGGGTTGGTTTTAGTAGGAAATTCTAAGGATCTCTATTTTTTTCTAGTAATAAATATAGCCTATGTTACTCAGCGATAATGTAGCTTTCTATTGGTGAAAGAATTTTTCAAATCTGCCAAGTAGTTTCGGAGCCTATTCAATTCATACAAACAAACAAAAAATCAAACCTTTCCTCTTTATAATATTTGTATAGACTATAACAAAGGTACAAACAATAATATATTATACAGTTTGTAATATACTTTGCTATAAAGCCAATAAATAAGCTATACATAAATCACTTAGAAACCAATCTGAATACATTTAGGCAGATGCCAAAACAATACAAGTATTATGATCATTAATAGTTGTTTTTATATTAGGTAAGACCGCATAAGTTACAAAGTTGAAAATTGTTTTATACTACATTGGAACTTGACGTGAATACCTACTGTTTTAGTCCGAAATGGAAAGTCTGAAAACGCACCGCATGAAAAATCAACATGACGGCTCATAGATCATGCAAATACTGTTATTATCTAGACACATCACGATTCGTTTGACGCGACTCTCACGTCTGTGTGTCTATGAACTGAGTTCTCACTTCTCGTGAGTCAGTATTCATTCAGTATAAAGACTGCCCAGCCGGGCTAGGTGCTACAAACGTATTACAGTTATTTTACATCACACTTAGATCTGAAATACGGAAAGAGACAGTAGCCAAGGAAAGTTATAATGAAAGCGTCACAGTGCATTTGACGCATCTGCAATTAAACACATTCACTTAAATTAATTACTGAAAATTAAAACACAGTCTTACTGAAGGAATCAAAAGATTATAAAACTATTCTTTAACTTTTCTTTTTTACTGTAGGTACAATTGTAAGCTTTTAAATAAAATATTATATACATAGGACAACCGGAAATGTAGCGTGATTTGTGAGGTCATTAGTACGATTAGTTATTATGTGTTAAATAAATCAAAATCGGGGTTAAAAAACTTTACTTTGCACTCTATATTACGACGGCTGGCAGATGCTTTCTTCAATGACCAATTGAGAGCTTGTCAATACAACAACATTATTGATTGACCATTTGACCTCAAGTGTAATTTATTTACACCTTCATTACTGGCATAGATAAATAAATTATGTGCATCTGTTTTTGCTTCTCATCATTAATTACGATGGTAATTTGATTTGATTCAATAATCGAAATTGTATCAATGAGGTTTGTTTATATAGATATGAATGTCTTTTTATTAATTTCATATGTACACGCGCGCCGTACAAAACCACGACTTTGGTAGTATGAACGTTTAAGTTATGTGAGTGAAACTAGTAAGTAATGGAAGTGAACCGTCACTCGGTTAGGGTTTGTGTCCAAGAAACGTAATGGCATTAACACTGCGGGTCAGTCAGTGGCTATACTGAAGACACTAAACTACTTTCATCGAAGCCGCTCACGACTTATATTATCTGTGCATCTTTCCATTAGCCGCATTCGCAATCGTAACCATAATCTGTATGAAAATATCCAAATGGGACTTAATGCGAACTGTGACTTTTAATAATTACTACGTTCTGGTAATTAAAAATTCATAAAATTAAATTGAAAATTTTAATCGCTCAACCGTAGGTATTATAGAAATTCTATAACGTGTTTGTTAATTTACGTGGTTTCGGTTAAAATATTCTGTAAACGTGTATTTATAAGAATAAATTTTTATTAAGTTAACTCTTAAGCTTTATGCTACATTTTCTGTACAAGGCTTTATGCTATTTTGATAATAAAATAAATTATTTTCAGAGAACCGAGAACAATTTAAGTCATTCTACATACCTAGTCTTTTAAAAGTTTTGGCAATTTCAAGAGAATTACAAGACAAATAACTATGTATGTATATATAACAAATAATTTGAGTGCCCACATCATTTTCTGACTTGGACTTAATATTGTCTTTTATGAGTATTACACATTTGAATTAAATACTTTATAACGGATTAAAACGCGATTTATTATTTAACGTTTCGGATGCTGTTCAGGAACCGTAGTCACGACAGACTGAAAGATGACCGTTGTCTGATTTGAAATATCAGAAAGTTGCCATATTAACGCCATCTATTCCTATGGAGTTGATATTTACTGTAATTTTCTATATTGTCGCAATATTGACTAACAGTGTCCTTTTGTTCTTTTTTTTGTATATTTGACTTGGGGTTTTAGATTTTTAATTATTGGATCCCAGGGTTTGGAAAGTCTCAAACCATCTTCTCTATTGAAGTTAGGTTGCCAAAACGGAAATGGTTTGTGTACTCGTCTAGATTTAAACAATACTCGTATACCTACGTGTCAAAGTAAATAAAGTATTTAAATCAACTACATATTCATGCAATAACTTGAATAGAATGTAAAAGTTTAATTTGTCTTTACGGCTTTTTACTCATTACAGAAATATCTACGGAATATGTTTTATTGGGATTTCTCTTTTACTACTCTATAGACATTAAATTGGTTTAACGATATATAACATACCAACGATTGGGCAAATCATCATCATTGTAACATTAAAGTGCTTTATATCAGTTATTATTTTGCAATGGCTATGTACCGATTATTTTTAGTTTCATACAAGGTAATCAACTATTTATATGTACGCTATAAAAACCTTATTTTTATGTTTACCTGAAAATAGCACCCTGAAAACAACATCTGTTCGTAAACTACATACTACAGTTTCACAGGAAATGTTGAATATTTGATTCAGTATTTTAAGAATGATTTGTGTATATGTTTTATATTTTTAGATTATGACTAATTTCTAATGATTCACTACATACCTAATATTGTCTTTTATTAACGCGAGTATCACACATTTAAATAAAATACTGTATACTGTATACAGTCTCCCGCGACCACGGTTGCTGAAAAGCATCCGAAACGTCGGGATAAATAATTTAAATAATAAATCGCGTTTTAATCCGGTATACAGTATTTCACTACATACCTACACATTTTCATCTCAAGCATAAAATTTGTAGGTATGTTGTACTTATTAATATTTAAATTCAAATTAATATAACTAATTTCTCAGCGTAGTAATTGCGAACCAAAATTGAATAACGTTCGCCTTAAGAGGTTTCTCGATGAATAATTGCTAACACTAACCACATTGCAGAGGTCAGACTGTCTAAGACCCACCTAAATTACCTTACGGAAAAAGAAAAAGTGTACCGATCGAGGTGTACAAGACGTAGACGTAAATCAAATTGAAGATGCCCGATAAAGTGGATAATAATTAGTGGAAGTCGTGAAAGTGTTGGGAGAAAAATTCGTGAGAGTTTTGTGTTAGTGTGATTGTGCATTTGCTGGGCATCCGGTTGCGGTCTGCGTACTCCTACTAATAAGAAATATAAGTGCGGATATGTTGTTTCACTAATATATTATATGAGGCCAATACATGTCAACTCCCTCTGTTTTCTGTTTTTTAATTATTATTTAGGCATTATTTTACTTATCTATTGCATTTAAAGAGAATATAATAATAAGGGCATTAAAATAATAATGTACACCATCGGTTTTAGGATTGATTGGAATATCGATTCCTTGCTTTTTATATTACAATTTCACAAAGTCTATACGAACAAGGAAAAACGTTAAAAATGTATTATTTTAACGAGTAAATATGTTGTTATAGATATCGATGGGCAGCCCCAAAGGGGATTTCCTTTTACGATATCAATAATGTGATTCATATTAACTTATATCAAACATATTTTCAAAAAAAACCGAAAACAATATGCTGACATACCTATCGTCCATCTTGTTAACCGATTTGTTTATGTTACGTGTACATGTTGTTAGTTGTTAAATTTAAAATCAGAGTTCTATGCTTGTTATTTTTACAAAAAGTACAAAATACACGATGTAGCGAATAACTTACCCGGATGTTTGTTCAACGATTTGACCTACATATGTCAGTTCTATTGACGTGCCAAAACGCTATGTGTTATTCTATTAAGTTAAAAAATTGAGACACTCAAGAGGATCAAACACACACGCTGTTTATTTTATGACCGATCCCCGTATTAACCCGAATTTAATAAAATATTTTCTACTGTTACGATGAGGGATTACATATTTTGTTAATTCATTAATTATTATATTATAGTATATATACAATTACTCCATAAAAACGTTAGATAACCTTTAAGAAAAGACACAGTATTTTAGACATAACATTAAAATTTTAAATAGTAGAATATTTCAATTATTTTTTTTAGACTTTGAACCATTTGTGAGAGGTTTCACGGTTTACATGAAGTTGACAGTTGCCTGAACTATAGAAAATTGATAAATATTTATTTATTGTAACCGTTGTGAAGGTAAGCTTTTTTAAGTCGTCAAAAATTAATGCGCTAATAATAATTAATTAATGGGTATATCTGAGAGACGTTTGTATTTAAAAAACTGGTGTAGTACCTACCTATTATGAAACTAATGCCTATTATGATTTTAAAAAATGCACGTTATCAAGTTATTCACGCCTGGTATGGATATAATATCTAATCTGCTTTGAAAAGTCTCAAAAGGTCTCTTTACCTGCTAATCTATCACAAATGATCACCTGTTTGCATTTATAAACAAAAGTTCAATACTGAATAAAAAGGACCTGTAATTAATAATTTAAAAGAAACTACATATATTATATTACTAGCTGATGCCCGCGACTTCGTTCGCGTGGGGATCACTTTATGCTGAACTTTTGAGCAAGCTTTCTTCATATCATATATCCTCCATCCTCTGTACTTGGTGATCACTTTTCGGAAAGAGCTTTTGCATCATATTATCGACATGTTTAATGGTGGTTGAGGTTGGGGTTCAAAGTATGATGATTTGAAATTCAAAAGAAATACCATGGTAATTGAAAAAATGAACCTGACTTTAAAGAAACTCTAGGGAGATGCATATCAATCAAATTTTACGTCACCAAAATGCAGATATGTGTCTTTTTTCCACTAATCAGAGTTCAGTCGAAGATTGGATTCAATGCATTTTCCGTCTTAAATATATGCACGAAAATTGTACGGGGGTTTGAAAATACTTGCGACACATGGAAAAAACGCCAAGAAAATGTCTAAATACGAATAAAATGAAGGTATGGAGAAATGCAACGTAAAATGAATGAAAAAAATAGTATGGCCATGTTGGCCAAAAACTTAGTTTTTAATAAATTTAATTAGTGTGGAAGATACTATATCCACCTCTATATTTATTTCATTTAATTGATCACTTTTAATTTCAGATATTTTTGTTTAATTCCCTTGGAAAGGAAAGGATTGATGAAAATGCGAAATAAACGATCTCATAAGAAATACATTTTTATATAATAGAATAGTTCAATAATACATTTTCTATTTTTAATATTAGTTCTTTTAAAAATATAAAAAAATCAATACAAAAAAATATTTCCCTGAGTGATGATTCGAACTCGCATCTGAAATTACGTAGTACGACCGTATATCCACTATGCCACGAACACATATCAAAAACGGCGAAATTATCAAACTATTTCATTTACATATCAAACTGTGATTGACATCTGACAATTCGAAAAAATTCAACGCGAGTCAGTTTTCATTGCAATTTGTTGAAATGATGCCTTTAAAATAATATTTAAATGATGATAACTTTTTTTTCCGACAACCGATTTCGATGAAACAAAGCCTATATGTTGCCCTGGACTTTGCTTAATATATTTGTATAAATTACGCGAAAATCGGTTCAGTATTTATTCGGAGATTAGCGTGAACAAACAGACAGACAGACAGACAGACAGACAGACAGACAAGAATCTTAAAAATTGCATTTATGCATTCTGCTACCCTTCTTTTATCACCCCTCTTAATTTCTGGTAAAAATATTTAGTGAAGCGTAATTTCGATCCTACTCTTTTATTATATGTATAGATGAGTATGTAATTAATAATAGTATTGGTGGCAGTGTGCAGTGTGAGTCTAATAGCTTTCGCTATCGTTCCGCTTTAACTTACGGTTTCTCAAAGAGATTTATAACTTATCGAACTTTATCAAATTAAAAAATATAAATATATTATATTATACGATATTATTTTTTAATATAATATTTCGATGTTTAAACAGCATTTATTTGAGTCGCGGATGTCCATGGGTAGTGGTGATTTCCATCAGATAGACCGCCTTAGTTGTCCGCTCTGTAATAAAAAAAACCTTCATCATACAACTAATTTGTCTTCCAGCAAGTTTAAACAAAGTTTAATGAAAACTAATAAAAATATCACACGATATCTTGTCACTCGACACGCAAACTAAACCGGCTTAAAACGAGTTCTCTTGTAGACTTTAAAAGTGTATATCAAAATAGTTTCAGCATGTAATGGAAATATATAAATGATAAATCCTATGTAATTATACACAATTGTACCGAGAAATACTTAATGACAGGTACCGGTAGCGTTTATTATGCAACGAGCCGGACCCAGGACAATGTTTATAATATTTATATCACGAACGACGTGACTTGATCTAGTCCTGATACCGCTTGATGCTCGCTTTATCCTAATAAATTTAACTATGCCAACCTTTTGTAAGCTTAAAAGTTATGCGCGTTATTTTAACTAGCCAGAGCGTACTTATATCAACCTACTATATATATTTAAAACATATTGTACAATATACATAATATCTGTAATGCAGATCGCTTTATAATCAAAATATTAGTTGAAAATATTTTATTCGTAAAATAATTAATAGTTGAAGCATCAAGTTTTTTATTTGCATTCTATTTTATAATACCTAGAAGGAAGTCTGAATACAGTTTTTACTGATAAAGAATATCAATTAAATATCAATAACGGAACTGAATCGAGCCAAGTTATAAGTCAACATGGCCGTTTGAGGTCACTTTAAATACGTCCACTCTGAAGTTAATAATACGATACACCTTTTTGACCTATTGAAGAGTCATTATAATTAAGACGTTCGTTGGTCGCATCGCTCGTTGTGTCTGACATGAGGGTCATTACCGATCATTTTACTAGCTTTTAAAAAGGGTAAAGAAATAAGTAGGAAGTTACGGCTAGTTTCATGCAATAACTTGGGTAAAAACTTAAATTTATTTGTCACAACGAATTTTTATTTCAATAAGTTCTTAATGAGACGATTCGTTCTCGATGATGCGTCAATATCCTCTACAGGTATACTAAATTGTTTTGGATGTAGGTCATGTTATTCCAAAGATTTTAAATGGCAATGTCCATTTTATCGATTTTTTTATTAATAACAATAAAATTTTAATCAAAAGTTTAAAACTCTTATAATAAATAATTGACGTAAAGACATTGTTGCTCCAAATCATTTTTATTGACCATAACATCGCGCTGCGTTCGTATTAATCAGTAAATCATAAAAATCCTGACATTAAACGCTAGAAAGGTCTTGGGAGGTGAAAGGCATAATGAAGTGAGATGAATCAAATTTAAATACGCTGCAAAATTACAAATTAATCTTATATTCCCTAATATTAATACGATGCTATTTAACTAAGTAGTCTTTTTGCTCAGCGAATTTTTATCGCTTATATTATTCAACTTTCCCTGAGACGGTAGTGTGCTTCAATAAGCTACCGGAATTGAGAGCTCGAAATATGTCTCACATTATCAGAACTTAATGTACATTTAACTCGAATCTCCGCCAAAAAATGTTGAATTATCGAATTTAAAATTTATTATACAAATTAAGATGCAGTCGGGCGGCAGTGGAATGTCGTGCACGATGTTATTTAAATAGCATAATATGCGCGTGCGGATCTCGTGACGATGATTATAGAGCTGCCTTTTATCGTGCCGATAATGCAATGTTGCCGCTGCGTAATGTTCAGACAATGGTTTACTTTGTTCAGTGAAAATTGAACACTAGCATATATTAAGGCGGAAAAGAAACAACCGGCACCCGAGCATTAGGGCCGTTTTAAGTTTTCCAATGCCAGAATGCGTCATGGCAGATAAGTGAAATGAGTTGCAGAAAGTACGAAAAGGACCGGTAATTATAGAGCAAAGCATTGCAGATACAATACGTCCGCAATCGAAAGCATTTAGTCGTGAATCGACGCGTGTTGTTGAAGGCTATTGCGGTCGGTTTCTCCATACACTTGTATCTGGCGATCTCAGCGCGGAGGCGTGTACCTTTTTTGGAATAACTCGAGCAAATTTCGTCGGAAACTTTTATTTCGCTTCGCGCGAGTTGCACTCCGAAATCAGATTTTTATTTTAATGAGCCAGTTTCGCGGCGCCGTCTCGCTCACACCCGCCGCTGCACTGAATAAATAAATGAGTTGCTCTACTTTCTATGAGATCGTTTCTTTGGCAGTCTGATGAGACGCGCTGACTCGCCTGTGACGCAGCCCGGCTTTGTCAGGGCCGGCACTACCCGCTCACGTGTTTTCAATCTGCGTGTTCTTTGCCAACGCTGGTCTTTTGCTCTGTATTAACCGTTTTACGATTTCATCTAGATACATTTCAGTCACGATTTTCTTGCAACAAAAGCTCTTTAATAAAACTTGTTATATAAAGGGGGCGATGATTTATATCTCTATATTGTAAAGTAGCACTTTCTTTAATTGCATGATCCAATGTGTAGGTACTGAAATATGATGTATGACTTGAAACGAGGAACAAGGAGGCGATATCAACCCTTGCCTAATTTATGAATATATTTTATTTATATGTTATATATCTACAAAAGATTATTAATTTTATATTTGTCAATTTTATATGCGTTTTTTGAAGTGAGACCAAGCGCATTTTTTAATAACATTCAAGTACCTATAGATACAGAATGAAGTAATGCATCCGCTAATAATTCAACATTGTACTTATAAAATCAAAACAATGCAACAGGGCTAATCCAAATGGTGGTATTTCATTAGGCTGACATTATTGTCCGAGATCTTATTTTGTATTTAAACGTCAAAATTCATTTCGTATTTTAGATACATTGAATGAAAAATATGCTCTTAGTATAAGGTATTTCGCATACTTATTTGGTAGCTAGATCAGTAAGACAATTCACATAATCATCTATTAATAAACCGATCTGTGTGTATGATAATTTTAAACATATAAATCATAATAATAAATTGGCAGACTTGTAACTGTCAGTGTATTGGTTCCTCATGAAGCAATGATTGATGATAAAATTGCTCGTTCACCATTGAATAAAGTGTAATAGCTTCAAGTCTACAAATTTTTTAAAATGTTAGTAGGAATTATTCATAAATATAAATAAATAGTAAGATGAGATTTTTATCGAGAGATACAATATTGTAGTGAACATTGATTTGACCGAAATGTAGTATATGCGTAACCGGACATGAAAAGGAGTTATTATTAGTGCAATGCACTTGTATGCGTCATGAGTGACACGAAGGACACGCTTTGTCTGGAGCAAGTGGTTGGGGGCAGTGGTGGGGGCTGGGGGGTGTGGGCGCGGGGCGGGCGGGGAGCATGGTCGGCTTCGAGGCCGCTTCCTGCCGCAGGACTGGTTCTGCGGTTTGCACCACTTTAAACTGCACCAGTTTCCATCAAGTGCGCGTATAGCCTTCTCAACACTTACATATTTACTCAACGTATAAATTTGCATGCTAAGAAGTTTCGTTGTAGGCTTATTGCATAAACAACCAACGTTTCAGAGATTATTATACTAACCTCAACATGAAATGTTAGATATTGTTACGTAAAATTCATGAAATCTTGCCGATATGATTTTTATTGTTTTTCTTTAATAGATTTAAAGTATTATATAGCATACATGTGTTTTGTACTATTATACAAATAAACCGAAGTATATAAAAGCCTGGCTAATAGTCTTATATGAATATGGGTGGCTACTGTATGCTGTGTATTGTATGTTATTTATAAAATAATATCAGACAAACCAAATGTAGGTATAGCTAGTTAGCGAGTTATTTGGTAGTAGTAGTGAGTTATCTGACTTATTATGTCGACAGGAAAAAAAGGAAATACGATGACATATTACATAATAATTTGTATTTTGATTAAGAATGTCAATATCATAAGATACAAATTACAATTTACGTGTTTAAATTACGTGCATAATTATTCTAACACATCATGTCATTTTCCAATTAATTGCTTTCTAATATTTCCTATTCATTAGTAGTTGACATTTAATAGGGTAGATGTCTCTATCATGAACACTTGGTATATGATAGAAAGTTAACTCAATTTATTTTCCTAAAAGTTCATTAAAATGTCTTGAGTATAGAGAGCCTATCAAATTATGTAACCAACTCTAGAAACTTACATTGATCTCCAATAATTTGTAAATAAATATTTTTATTTTAATACAACCTTTAAGACATATTATCTAACCTAATAATGTAGTTACCGTAAATGTGATGGAAAGAACAAAAAGTGAGTACCTACCTAAGAGTAAGAGCCCGTCTCCTGGAGTTTGACCTTAACATAAGCGCAAACAACAGCAAGTGACACGTTCATGAATGTATAGCCGCGTCAATATGTTTACTTTGTATTCTCGACAAAGAGTAAAAATAATATTTAAAAAAATGGTACCGTATTACAATAACATATGTTGGGGGCGCGCCTTGAATGTCGGAACTATATCAACAACAATAGTTATACTTGCCTACATCAATATTTTCTTTAATATAATAGGAATTCCGTGATCTCTGCCTACCCCAATGGGAAAGAGGCGTGATGTTTATGTATATGTATGTATAATGTATATTTTAGTTACGCGAATCAAAACGTAAGTGAACATAAAGGTTAAGAAATTGTGAAATAAAGGTAACAACTTGTTTCTACGTATTAAAAATGTTCTATCATAAAGGGAACAAAACCCATGCTTAAGGTTATGTTTCGATAATCTTTACTAACTCATAGATTATGAATGCATAGATTTATAGAGCCATGATCTATCTATAATAACGGCAGGGAATTGCACGTATACAATCTGTAAAAAGGATAATACAACTTGTATTTTAATTAAAAATATGATTAAAATATTTATTTGGTGACTTTTTATTATTTATGCCTGTGTTGAAAAACAGGAGTACCTACAAATGGAAAAAAGACAAACCTTTGTTGTAGGGTACTTAGAAAAAATATCTTTCATTCCGTCTATTCGAATAAAGACGATTGATTTTTCAATAAGAAGAAAAGTGCATTAACGAGTTCTTAATTTTGAATATGATTATTATGTAGACATAATATTAGAGTGCTCCACGACCATAGAGGTTGAACGTAAATATAAATTAATCGAATTAAGTACTGGCCGATAAGATAGGCAGTACAGCGTCACGCCGGCAAACTGCATTTACGAAAGAAAACATGTAAGAATACGAGCGCTAAATACAACTCGGATAATAAAAGTAGATAGAAAAATTCAATTGAATTTTTTTGTATAATGAATAAAATAATAAAATAATATTTCTAATAAATATATTCATGAGTTGATCCTCTATTATCATTACATTTATTAAAAATAACAATACGAATGACATGACAAGCCTACAAGATGATTATGTTTTTTCTAACTTGTATAGAAAAGTACTCAATACTGGACATCAATCAATTATTATCACTTTCTAATTTTATGGTTCTTTTTGCAACATTGTTGCTACAACACATATTTTTGTATTAAACGTGTGTGCTTTGCTGGGTCATTGGTACATTGCATGTACTTGATGTACGAACACCAAGATGTTTTAAAAAATACAAGACCGTCTCCCTAACGTATGATTGTTTGTTTCAGTGTAACAACATACCTGTTACAAAATTACACATCGTGATTCGTGGTAAGTTATTTTCGTATAGGATTATTAATAGTACTTAAGTCTCTACTTAAGTAGAATCCTGTAGTATGCAAAAGTAACCTTCTTGGCTCAATTATTGAACCAATTTTGATGTCATTTTAAACGAATATGGTTTTATTTTTTATTTTACGAAACATTCTGATTTTTTATTAAAATGCAGTAAAGAGCAAATCACTGTTTCTTAGATATGACATTTGAATTGCAACTCGTGGAAGCAACAGCGGGTCCTTAATCGTTATTATTCATGAAATAAAATATAAAATATCGAAAGATTAAGTGAAGCGTGTAACCATTCTTCAATGTAGGTGATAATCTAAACATGTTATTCATATACTGGTGACATTGGTATTACTTTAAATGAACACATAACTTGTTTATAATATAAAAAATAAAACAATATACATATGTTAAATATTTAATTCAAATTTGAGAGACATACATCCATATATACATATACATCACGCCTCTTTCCCATTGGGGTAGGCAGAGATCACGGAATTCCATATGCTCCGATCTTTACATACCACTTTCGCTTCTTCTACTTTCATCAATGTTTATAATTATCAATTTGAGAGACGTCATATACAATACTTTATTTCTTGTGTGAACATCGAAAAAAATATAATTTTATAGCTCTTCAATATATTATAATAAGTTATGATTAATTCATACAAATAAGATTGTCGTATCCACGTTGTAAAGCAATTAAAATTATGTTTCTATAAAATACCATGTAAAAGTTAACCATGATCAACTTATTTATATTAATATTATTATAAAGAGGAAATATTTGTTTGTTTATTACGACTGAACTCAAAAACTAATAGACCAATTTTAAAAATTATTTCACCAATAGAAAGCTTCATAGAGTAGGTACCTAACATAGGCACAGTTTTTTTATTCAAATTAAATTGCATTCGTGCGAAGCCGAGGCGTGTTACTAGTGTTATTATATTTAATAAGTATCTTCTTATGTGAAGTGATTGTGAATTTACGAGTCTCCAATTTTTCAAATATATTTTTTAGTACAACTAGCAACGCGTCCCGGCTTAACACGTGTGCAATGTAAATGTACTATACAAAAAAGCCTATGTTACTCGCTGATAATGTAGCTTTCTATTGGTGAAAGAATTTTTAAAATCGGTCCGGTAGTTTTTGAGTTTATTCATACCATACAAACATTTATAATATTAGTATAAAGTATAAGTATAGTATTGATATAGATGTACATACCATTGATCCAAGTCTTATATTTAACTTTGCAATATTTATCAGAATTTACAATGCAAAAGTCAGGAGATTGATTTTTATCAAAGGATGTCCAGAATCTTGTGTCATCTTTTATTTAAATAACATGTATGCCTATTGGATGTATAATGAAGGCAAGCCACAATAAACAAAAAGATACCCTTTGTGTATTGTGTAAATAAAGGATAAATTTAATAACTTAGACGAAGGTGCTTACTAACTAATAAATATAACACAATAATTCTGAATCATGAAACAAATTTATTTTACAAGTTTTACGCGCACATATTATTATGATGCGTTTTATTTATCGATCTCTATATAAGTTGTGTATGTTTTATAAATAAAATTCCTGTGACACATACAATACAGTATTCTGAATAAGCGATATAAAATGTTTATTGGAAATGTGAATGTGTTGACATTTTGTGCCAGGACATTAATGGGGGGCCACGACGCACGAGGTAATGCTCTGTTGCTCTCGGATTTAATTTATAACGTGCGATATATGACTTTATAAAGATTCATACGAGTCTTCTTAAGATTAATATCTTGAAAGACGGAATTAAAAATAAAAAGTTCCAAGTTAACACTTGGGCCAGATGAAGCTTAAAAATAATATGCAACTTTCAATTCAGTTCTTAAAATGAACATAATAATTATGTTTTTTTTATATCTATCTTATATATACAAAACAAAGTCGTGTTAGTTAGACCATTTATAACTCTAGAACAGCTGTTTTGATTTTAATAATATATTTTTGTTGGATTCGTCTATGTCCCGAATAACAGAATAAATATTAAAATACCGGTAAAAATTCAGGAAAAAAATGTGCAGATAATCAATTTTAAAATAAATTGGGTTCGGATCTTCGTCATCTTCCGCAATTGACCGCTCACGTCACGTACGTTTATAGTACGCTTTTTGTAATAATTTATGTCCACTGCAAATCAATGACATATTAGGCATTATATTATATAACTAGCTGATGCCCGCGACTTCGTTCGCGTGGGGTTCACTTTAAGCTGAGCTTTTGAGCAAGCTTTCTTCAAATGACATATCCTCCTCCACCCTCTGTACTTGGTGATTTCTTTTGGGAAAGAGCTATCAAATTAGTCATTGACGGTTGCTTTTGCATCATGTTATCGACATGTTTAATGGTGGTTGAGATTGGGGTTCGAAGGATGATTTGATATTCAATAGTTGAAATAATTAACCTGACTTTAAAGAAACATTAGGGAAATTCATAATAATTAATTAAATTTTCAATACATTTTCTGTCTTAAATAGTTGCGTGCGTTCATTTAATTGGTTATTCTCATTTTCGGACATTTTTTTAAATTCCCGGGATTCCTGCCCGGGTTTCCGGTGCTAAATGCGGAAACCTCTAAGATACGGAAGCAAAAAAGCAATGTCGAATAATCGTAATTCTGTTTAAGAGAAAGGATTGATGAAAAGGTGAAATAAATGATCTCATAAGAAATACTTTTTCATATATTATTTCAATAATACATTTTCAATTTTTTTTATAATATAGTTCTTTCAAAAAATAAATAAATAAATACAAAAAAATATTTCTTTCATTTCAACTTCAGATTCGAACTCGCATCAAAAGCTACGCTATGGGACTGCATATCCACTATTCTATCCACTATTCTACGAATACATATTGCAAATGGCGAAATAATCAAACTATTTCATTTACATATCAGACTGTGATTGACATCTGACAATTCGAAAAAGTTCAACGCGAGTCAGTTTGCATTGAAATTTGGTGATATGGTGCCTTTAAAATAATATTTAAATGATGATAACTTTTCTTTCCGATAACCAATTTCGATGAAACAAAGCCTATATGTTGCCCCGGGCTTTCCTTAATATATTTGTGTAAATTGCATTAAAATCGGTTCAGTATCTTCGGAGATTAGCGTGAACAAACAGACAGACAGACAGACAGACAGACAGACAGACAGACAGACAGACAGACAAGAATCTTAAAAATTGCATTTATGCATTCTGCTACCCTTCTTTTATCACCCCTCTTAATTTCTGGTAAAAATATTTAGTGAAGCGTAATTTCGATCCTACTCTTTTATTATATGTATATAGATAAGATGAAAAAAGAACATTCTGGCAGACCAATATCTGTCGGGTCCGCTAGTTTAAATATAAAAAGAGATTTCAATTTCATGAATTTTTTTTTTCGATTCGATTAAAACATATATTTATTTCGTATCGGTATATGTGATATGTTTTATCTTGTCTTCAAGATATAAGATACTGCTCTTCAGTTCCAGTCCAATTTTATTTTTATTTATAAGCACAGTAACTAGCTGATTGACTTTTACGTGCATACCATATTCGAGTATAGGACAGCAGTAAAATACAGAAAAACAACGTGCTGTAGTTAGTACTAGCCGTGTATAAAATAATTGAGATATATTATTTGCTATTTTATAAACCTAGCGGGGCCATGAAACTTCATATGGCTACCAAAATTGAAACACTTTACTACTATTATCATTAAAAACGTAATGTGGTTTTATAACTGTATCGGCATAATGTATTAGAATGAATCGTAGAAAGTTACTGTATGATTGAAGAGTTTTTTCAAAATAATTTATCGGAAATGGTGATTATGACTATTATATTCTCTCTGAAGATGAGATGAACTCTATGATATTAGAGAGAAACTAAATTTAATATTCGACTCAATAGGTAACAAATCCTCAACATTTGAAAGCGTTGATGTGTTCATAAAAACGTAAGCATATAAAATATATGTATTAAGACATTTTCTATGATAAAAGAAATTTTATCTCGTTTCTTCACGATCGAAATAAATAAAAATAATTTAGAATACTAATATAAAAGTTAGGTATTGACAAATATTTACTTTTCTAATAAATAAGTTTAACTTCAAAATTACTCGAATATAAATGGATCTTTCATATAAATACTTTGAAATATATATATTTACATAACAATAATAATAAAGCATTAGTATAAAACCATTTAAAATAGATAGATTCATTTTTATTACAATATCACTGGACTTACATTGATTGTTGGGTGAAACATAAACTCGTTGAAGTCTTTTGTATAGCGTTGCGTAGAATATCAAGCGAGTAGTTATAAAATGCTACAATGAAACAAACAATACGTGTTCTATTTGAAGTTAAATTTTCAATATTGCCATAAAATATTATTATTTTTTTTGAAATTAATAATGTATTATACTATAACTGATTTATGCTGATTTAAAAAATAGATATTTAAGGTAGAATTGAAGAGTAGAATCCTTATTTTACTTTAAAATAGATTTTAAAATTATAGAATTAGCTAAGTAATAAAAATAGGATTCATTTCAAAATAGTATACGGTTTAGGACGATATCAAAAAAAGGTATAAGTTTGGTTTGTCTACTTTAATAAATACCGTGACTTTAGTAAAAATACGTAGGTATATAAAAATAACCAATTAAAAAAGCTTGATTATGTAACTATAACGTCAAGACATTTATTGGGAACTTTTTGAATACAGTGTCAGTGGTAAAGTGGAACAAGGAACTCTTGAAGTTGGCAACTGGTACGTTGAACCTCCTGCGGGTGTCTGTACGTGTCCACGCACACATTTATCCGAACTCGTGTTCCGGCAAGGTGTGTCTGTGTGCAAGCCATAATAATAGTATTAACCTATTATAAATATGAAATAATCTGATTCATAGTAGTATCAAAGTATTAATAGTTTTTATCTAGAATTAGGTTAGAATATTTTATGCATTTTTTTATTGGTGGTTAGTATATATCAACACTATTAATAGTTATTTTAATAAAAAAAATGAAATTAATCTTTGTTCGATGAAATAAGAAACAGTATTATACTCCTATTTGCGACTGATTGCAGCAATAACGTGTAAGCCGATCGGCGTCCTTGTCGCTTGCACAACTCTCGATAACTACAGATATTAGCCTCATCGTATTAAAATACATTCGAGATAAAAAAAACAGAACGTGAAGTAATTAAAATTTGTAATTGTTCTACGCATGACTGTGATACTGACCTTTATAATTTCGAAATTGTTATATCTATTGAACACGTGAACTGGCCATTGTAAGTCAGCAAGGTTGTGTGGACGAATGTCATTACTGATTCGATAAAAATATAATACGCGAATTTAGTTCCTAGTAACTGAATCTAGGTCATTATTGCAAATATATTTTTGACTTTAAAGTCTTGAAACTATTAAAGGATACATACAAGTAGTTCTTTTATAAAAAAGAATATTAAATATTTAGGATATAAATGAAGTTTTTTTTGCTTATATCGTTTAAAAGAACGTAGAGTTGACTATAAAAACCTATTAATATATTTAACATTCATACTTTATACATAAGTTATTAATTATGTTGGTAATTGGTAGTTAAAAAGAGTCTGTCTATATTTTATTTATTAATTTCAATAAATGTGATAATATAATCAGTCTGTATATCAATCTTCTAAATCTAGTTGATGTTTTTTTTCAATTATTTAAAAGAGAACACTAAACCTACCAGAGCAATCAAATAACCGCTTATATTCCAGGTTTCCATTTTTATTGAACTTACTGCTCGACTTGTTGAATTTTTTTGTGGATTTTTTATGTCAGATATCGACAGACGAGCATGAGGTTTACTTGATGGTGGTAGGTGATACCTTAGCCACAGCACATCAGTCAATGATGCGCTGTCGACCTAATTCTTACTTCGAGCATTTGGATTTCTTTATTGCCTATTTTAAATTCTGTATTATTTGTAATCAACTGAAAAATAACATAATGTTTAATTTAAAAATTAATCTAATGACCACCATTAGTGATAGAAATATCGCTAGGTTTAGTTTAAATTATAATTACATGCATTAATTACCTTCAACAACCGCAGTACTTAACATACAAAGAAATTCCTGTTTTTTATTATGATAATGGAATCACAGTACCTAATTTGATATCAAACATGATTAAATTTAGGTCTCACAGGTGGACTCAACAAAACAGGGGCTTGAGTTATTCGACACGCGTAGCATTTCTTATTACAGTGTATTTGAAATATTTATCTGACAAAATTCCGTAATATCCGTTAGGACTAATTCAATGCGTGCACACAAATACACAAGAGCGCGGGTGTGTCGCACACAAACATAATAAAAACACACACACACATGGGATGTATGAAACACACGTGCGCAGCTAGTGGTAACAGCGCGGAACGAGTTAAGAGCGACCTGCTGCGCCCGCGCAAGAAAGAACTCAGCCAAGGACGCCGGCGTAACGGTACGAGCGGGATGTCGATGTGCTGAGGGAAAGAGAGAAAGAGATAAAGCGTCCCGTGACGTCGAGGACTGGAATTGGAACAATGGGATGACGTATTAAATGTTACGCCGTAATCACGTAATTTTGCTTAAGTCATGCAAAATAGCGCGTCTATTAAAATGTGAAATAAAATATACTAATAAAACACATATCAGCTTGAATAAATGGTAAACAAGTATTTCAATTTAGCGGTGATTATTTATTCTAAGTTGTAACACTGAACTGTCTGTTTAAAATTTAATTTATTTTTTACAAGGAGAAAATTTAAGACGCTAAAGAAACTATAATATGGATATACCTATATAAATATAATATATAGACTAGTTCACCAATTTGTATAAACACAAATTGTGCTACTTAAGGATCTTAAGATAGTACCTCTAATTATTTCCTAGAATCTGACATGTTCTAAATAAAATGTTAACTATAATTCAATTTTAAGTTCCTCCGTCCGGACATCGACCCAAAAACCTTATATTCTATCTCATTCACGCACATCTAATCTTTATAGTTTTGTCTCGTATTCACGAATACCGCTGCTCTGTCTTTATTTTGTTCCATTACGATCAAGAACAATGACTATTCGTCGATAGAAGCATGTTTCTATGTCTGTTCCTCTCTAACAAGAACCTCTCGCTATTGCAACGAGCGAGAAGAGTCGTTGTTACCAATGTACAAACGTGAAATGTTTCAAATTCTTATTGGGCAGGCCGTGCGTTTAAAGATGGCCACTCGTGGACCGTTTTGTTGTTACGATAACCTAATTTTATTCCATTACATCGGTACTTGTTGTGCTTAAATTTCACTTCATTTTACTCCATTAAGATCGAATGTCAGGAGGTAATTTGAGTTAAAAGACAACAACCTCTCAGTAAGTTCGCACGCCACCGCTTGAACCCCGCTTGCCACCTCACCCCTCGTCCCGCGCGGCCCCTCCATGACTATAGGTGTTTGGCTCGGAAATGTCGAAGGTTTGCCGGACGTCAACCGATACGGAACTACCTTCAGTTCATGCGTGTTTCCAGGTATTGATCGTAGAGTTTATAATATAAGAGATAAAAACTAGAGCACTTCTGATATAGTAAGTGTGAACATTTTTTTGTCGTATTCTTGATTAGTACTGCTAAGTGCTATAATGCAAATAGATGTGTCATATTTTCTAGAATAAAACAAACCGTTTAACACATAAGTATAAACTAAATAACTATACATTTTTTACATGTTAAATGTTAAGTTTTTATTTTAATATTTACTACGTATAAAGTAGCCCACATATTCTGTCAATGACCTCATACCTTCAACACAAAACTGTTTTATTAACATAATGCACATAAAGCGCGGGAAATTTCAAAGCAAGTGTTACATCTTATAATTATGTACAATCGATAAGACTTTTCAACAATATTTCTAAGATGTATTTAAATGTATTGATAAATATTGCTCAAGTTCAAAGCACGCACATTTACAGTAGTATATGGAAATAAGTATTTATTTCTATGCTTTTGTTGACCATCTGTGTAGTTGGTGAATAGGAACTATTAATCATGTATGCATAATAACCAAACACGTCAGCACTGAATTAGACATACTCATATTATACATAATTCTAAAGACATGTTCTCAAGAAGGGAAGGTGAAAATTTGAGTACCTAAAACATTTGTCACTTGAAAAAGGAAACATTTGAATAATCCGCTTCTGCCGGATGTTAGTATTTTTTATAACAAAACTTGACTTTGTGTTTGTCTCCCTTTGTCATTGTTATGCGGATTTCAGTATGAATCCTGTTTATGTTTTTGCACACATTTGGATACCTATTGGTCTATTAATCATTAGATATTCGATTGTGACCTTAAAACGTTTTTGCTAGCAACAATTTCGTGTAACGTTAAAAAAGCGAGTGAGATTGATTTTCCAGTTAAATGATCAGCTTGTGGATTCCCCAGTTCGATTGCGTGCGCACGAAGCGACAACAATTTGTCTATAGAATTCTCTTTCGTCGGTCACTATATTCATTTACTTTTTCATGTACATCGTTTGAAATACCGTTTGTTTAAGGATATAAATATGTATATTTATTCTTTTTTCATATACTTTATTTCGTGTCTGGAAGAAACTGGTTAAAGCTGATACGCCACCTAGTTATAAACTTTCTTCCGTTGCATTTTTCGTTTAAAACATGTTAAGAGTTAAAATAAATAAAAGCCTATGTCTGGAAAGGCATGTTAGAAAATCCTAATGGTTTTTTGGTTAGATCTTTACTCTCTATTACTTTCTATGTTCAGGTTGCCTGCACGTTTCAAGTTTCTGAGAACGTGTGTGGTAAATTACTGTGATTAAAAAAGTTTCTTGAGTATGAAGGGCTGAAGTTCTTCCGCAAATGATAAATTCGTAAAAATAATGACAAAATTTTAAAATTAACTCTTACCACCGAGCTACAGAGGCGATTATATAATCGTTATATACCTAAGAGAAAATGTTGTGTTGGCAGTAACTTTTTACAAAACTTAACTAAAAAGATAAGAGATCTCGTCTTTTCTTGCAATCTATCATTTGAAGCTTGTAGATCACTTATCGCAACCAACTTTGGAATTTTTTGAGTGTGTACCGTGATGACCTACTGAGTTGTAACTTGCGGACAACGTTGATGAATGAAGGTAAAAAAAGATTGATGAAAAAGGTACATAAGTTTATAATTTGTATTCACATTATCAGAAAATATTATCAAATTAGATTTAAAACTAAACTAGGTGAAATATGAAATGAAATCAAATATAACTTAAATAGAAATAAACATAAAAAGCAATAGGCGGCCTTATCGCTTAAAAGCGATTTCTTCCAGGCAACCTCTACTGGCTAATCTGAAATAAATTTAGCTGATAAGGTAAACATATGTGTTGGGATCTTATATAATTATTATTAATACAAATTAATCTTAAGATAACTTTACTTGTCCTTTTTAAATTATTATGTTATTTATAATAAGATGTTTGTTTGAATATATTCGTACGTAGCGCGTTCGCAATGTAGGAGGACAGTGTGATTCGGCAGCTGTTTTGTGAAAACTTTATTTAGAATATAATTTCTCTTGTAGCAATGGTCAAACTATACATAAATAAAAAAAAATAAACTATTATACATCGAAAAGGGGGGTAAACATTTTAAACAAAGAGTTATTACGTTGGCACGTAAATTTAATGATAAGCAATGATTCAATATTAGTATAAAGTATTAATAGTGTATTATATTTAAGTATTAGTAGTATATAATAGTATATAATAGTACCTATATTGTAGACATAAATATAAGAGTCATAATAATATTATACATTAAATAATTGCCGCTAAACGCGTTTTGTCGAATGTACCTCTGAATTGAAGGATCATTTTGAGACATAAGCGTTATATATTTTAGAGAGATCTAACCCATCTATAATTCATGGCTTCTCGGCTAATTGCACTACGGCAATTAACTCAAAGAGTAGGTATATTGTGATTATTATAAACTTTCACATTACTCACTTAGTGGGCCACATTGATGTTAAACCATACAAACATATTCGGCGCATAACATAATAACAACTTTAGATGAGGCGGGTTTCGCAAAACCGATTACGAGCCAAGATTGGTTCTTGATTCCACCGTATCTAATCCGCACCGAGTGCATCGATATACTAGTAGGTACTAGGCTATAAGATGGCTCAACAAAATAACAACGTGCGTTCTTGTCCTTGTCGTAATATGTTTCGAGTACTTTACTATGTTAAAAGTACTCTACGTTGAACATAGTTAAGTAATAGTATGTTTTATAAAAGCGACAAACAAACCATATTAATACATATTGAGATTTTTGTAACTTTAGTGCTCATAGTTTGAAATTTTTTGTGTGTATAAAATCAATGTTTCTAACTGTAACTGAACAATTATACTGATTGTGAGTGACGTTATGATGTATGTATATTGGGAGTGCCGTTTTATATCTTCGAAGGTTCAATCATCAAATCTGAGTAATTTTAAATTAAAAAGTACTGATACATCTTAGGAAACAAATTAAGAATATATAGCACCTACATTGATAGCCATACTTTTTCAAAGTTTACTTAATATTTAATATATTTACCATTTTCTTTTAGCTGTAAAAAATTGTTGTCTCTTTATTATTTTATGAAATAAGTGGAAAAAGTTGTTATGTCAGTACTAATTAAAGCACTTACGTTTTTATCATTACAATTTCTCTGTAGGTATATTTAAGAGCCTAAGTACCTACATATATATAATCGATGCTATAATTCGCTTAAACTTTTATGAAAGTTTATATGCAGTTGAAAACAAAATTAATTTGTAGAGTTATTTTTTTATTAAAGAACAGACAACCGAACAAGTGTGTTAGCTGATGGTAAGTAATCACCACCGCCCATGGACATCCACGATTTAAATGTCTCAGGTGCGTTGTCGGCCTTTAAAAAAATTATAGGTTCTGAAGATACATTCAATTTTAGAATTCAGAACACTTTAAAGTAATAATATTTTTTTTAGTATGAAAATTTAAATATTTGTATGCTGAATAGATGTTTGTTTTAATTTCGGATTATATTTGAAAATAACAACTTTGCTATTAATATAATTAATCGTTTTGTAATGAGGGTTATTTATTTCTAAGTACTATTTATATATATAAAAGGGAGTCATCTGGCTGCTGATATGTATATCTTATTTTTTGACAATTAATTAAAGGTATATCGTTACATGATAAAATATTTGAACTGTATGCTAATGTACGTATATCCTGGATTATACGTATATAAAAAACATATTTTAATTACTACGGTTTGCCTACTCCATAGCTCCACAACTACCCCTAAGAAAATAAGTCATGATTGGTTCTAATTTGCGTGAAAGGTCGAAAAACTACCAAACACTTTCACAATTAACATAATAAGGATTAACATAAATTATTTAAAATAACAGTTTTTATAACATATCTTACTTGTATAATGTTATCTCGATATACAATTAATAATTAGAGAAAATGTCGATTAAGAAAATATGTTAGAGGTGAAAAGTGAGTGAAACACTAAAATAAAAAAAATATTTAGTAACAACTAAAAAAATATTATTATTTTGTAATCTCTTTATCAAGATACTCGTATCAAAGTATAATACATTACAATCTTACTTTGTGCTATAGAATTTTAAAAAATATAAGGTACAACAGCTTCAATTTATATCTCTGAATATCAATGATTGTATCTTATACATCGTTAAAAATCAGCTGTTTGTACGTGAAATGTCAATATTTGGAGCACCAAAAGGAAAGTTATAAATAAAATTGTTTTCACTTTAGTCTCGTAATTACCTTCGCAAAACAGTCCCAATCAAGGAACCCTTCATTTAAACCTACAATTCCGGTTTTCAGACATACTTACTCCTTACGGACCATATCTCGTATAATGTGATTATAACTTTTACGAAAGACACTTAAATTAATTAAGCACTGATTTTTTTTAAGTTATGAGAGAATATTGTACCAGTTCTTTAATTATTTAGAAATCGGATCTAGACTTTTATTACTAAGGACCAATTTTTAAATCGTAGTAGTAATATTAACTAAGGTATTTTGAGTCTTTAGCATTCAGTTTGGTTAACATTTTAAGTCATCATAATAATTAGACGATAAAATATATTATGTAAGTAAATGTATTACTAAAAGTATGATTTATCATTGTAAAGTAATTTTAAATAAAGGGCTTGTATTATTGCGTTAAAATATAGTTAGTATTATTTTTTAATTTTGATTCGATATCTTGAATTGCGTTTTTTACTAAATATATATTTTTTTATAATCTCAGTTCCAAAAATAACTACAGATAATACATATAAGTATTAAGGAATGTAAAATCGGAAGTCAAGTTTATATACTACCAGTAAATATGTAGGTACAAACCATAAACATTAAAACCCAAAGTAAAATCCTTAATTAGTCTGGGTTTCCCTTACGCACAATGAGGAACTACAGTAAGATCATAACAATTTAAAACAGCGCGACGTCCGGGTCTAAAAATAATTGATTCTGTATACAATAATGGTTTTAGCTCCGAGAAATATTTTGAATAATTGAGGTGTCTGAAATTCCAAACTGCATAAAACCAAGCACTTAATAGTATTTCTTAACTTTACATAAAATATGTTTGCCTTTCATAAATGTTTCTTCGAAAACAATGCTTCTATTTGTGCGACATAAACATAAATTCTCATAATAATAACCAAGTTACGGAATATAATGCTACACAATTCGATCACAGGACGTTGGCTGTGCGGTATATCAGTATCTGTCGATCTATGTTAATCGTTTGGTGGGACATTAGCAGTGCATCGGTAATGGTCAGCCGCCATGTTCGAGCCTCTCAAGGCTGTGTTCGGTGAAAGGATCGCCATAAATCTGGATCATCCAAATCCTCCGCCATGCAAATTGAAATTTTAAACAGCATTTCAATACAAACATTATTGGTATAACATTCAGCGCCGGGTGGAAGAATACGAAAGAATATTTATATTTGCGATTTATATGAAAGGAAAGCAAATTATGTGTAAGGCCAAATGATGGCTCTTTGGATTTTCATTTTATATCTGGACCTGCCACAACTGAAAGCGCTACATGTTCCTAAGACAAGGCATCGCGTAGACACCATCACGGATATGCAAATGATGCTAAACTGCAGTTTCGAAATATTACCAACCGATAAACGAGATAATACCTATAAATAAGAACATACTATTAATGACGAAACAAACTGATGCTGTTAGATCACGACTTGGAAATTATTATTGAAGTGTATTCATAAAATCAATATATTAATATGGTTATTAATAACATCCCATTATATTTGGATTCATTATAATCATTGACATGGTATTCATCGAAGATTATAATACATCTACTAATTTTCTAACCTTAGGAAAGTGATAGAAATAAGATAAAAGAGATATAACCTATTCATCATATTTTGGTCCTTTTTATCTTAGTTAGACATTATTATATGTATTAACAGTAGATAACTAACTTGTTACTAGTACTGCTGAAATAATAATGAGCCTAATTTCTGAAAAAAGAGCGAGACTTATAAAGCTAACTTATTAATTAATTTAATTCAATAGCAGCACAAAATGGTTGCTACTTATTAACTATTGTATTGCTCCTGTATTAACCTGTCACGGATTTAGTGCCAATTGGCATCTGTGTTCAATAGTAGTCATCAAAATATTATTTGAGCTGACAATTAGTATTACTACGTAGGTATCACATTAAGCTTTTGTATTATTCTCCGAGGTTGGTTCGCGTGTCAAAATGCCATTTCTCTCTCTTTGTTTGTGTGTGTCTAGTCATCAATAGCATTCAGTGTGAAAATATTATGTAGACATAGCTTCAATTAGTAATTTAATTCTTCAATGGTCGTTTCAATGTGTTTACTTTTCTGTCTACATGTTGATTTAAGTAGTGTTTTTATCTTTATTGTAAATTGTTTGTGGTCTCTTATTTAAGTAATAAAATACTTTGTGTGTTCAATATGAACTCGTTTTTCAGCGTTAATGTGTTTTTATTGTGCAATTTTTTAACAAGTTTAGTATTTATCACGGAAGCACAGTTTATATATATAACATGAGAAGCCGTAGTAAGTAATGTATCCAGTTTTTGTCTTTTGCTAAAGGTTTCAATGGCCTTGCTATAACTGGAAAAAAATTAACGTCACGTAAAGCACTCTTAAAAATTATGAATAAGACTCACCTATGACTATTAATTTTATTAGCAGGTTACTTATATATGTAGATATTATTTTTGTAACAAATATTTAAAATGCTCAACAACTTACAAATATTTTCAAGACTCTTGAATTGCCGTTTCATTTCATTAACAGGAGAGCAATATTAGTTTTTTTTTGTTATACCTAACTTGAAGCCATGCAACTTTTATACTTAAGTATTATGAGTTTTATATCAGTATACATATTATAAATAATTACGTTTATTCTCTTATGTCATATATATAATCAAAACGATTTTAGTTTACTAAAATAATTTTCTTAACTATTACTTTCTGAACTTTTAAAGCTCGCTAAAAAAATTATTTAAAGTTAAGAGTGTTTTTATTACATATAATATGTAATATAAATATTTAAACAGTAACTAATATATTTTAAATAATATTAAAGAACGGTGATTTTTAAAATACAACTAAATACACATAAAAAAATGCTGGAAAAGAGTAATTATGTATCATAAGACAGTAAAGGTAGGTGGTTCGATTTAAACGAGAGCAAACCGGATCCAAAACGGAGGGAGTGTTTTCCGTAACTGGAGCATATTGCCGAAGCCGTCTCGAATATCGCCCCTTATGTTCATAATAAGATTTTCTTTTAAACACCGTACCACCGCAGTTTCTCTTTTTTGTGTTCACCTGCAATGTGGGACAGTCTTGCCTTGTTTCGAAATAAAATCGTGATTGACGCTTATCGGGCAAATCATATTTAAGTGCAATTTCGATACGTTAATGTAATTTAGATTAAAGTATGTAGGCGCTATTGAAACGTAAATTGTTTTTCAATATGCAACTCCTAATGAATTTAATTAGATAATTGTTCGTTATATTTATTGAACAATTATCGAGTACCAGTAGTCAAAAGAACAGGTACATGCATGATACATACATGTAATAATACAATCCAATTATATTTTAATCATTAGTTATTTGTTGATAGATTTTCAAATAAATTGATTGTTGGATCACATGTTGACAAATGTTCATATTTTCAATTAATTTAAAAAAAAATGATACCGAATGATATACAATAATATGTATATAGTCTGCTACTTTTTATATTATACTAGCTGATGCCCGCGACTTCGTTCGCGTGGGGATCACTTTATGCTGAACTTTTGAGCAAGCTTTCTTCATATTATATATCCTCCATCCTCTGTACTTGGTGATTTCTTTTCGGAAAGAGCTATCAGAGTAGTCATTGACGGTTGCTTTTGCATCATATTATCGACATGTTTAATGGTGGTTGAGGTTGGGGTTCAAATGATGATTTGAAATTCAAAAGAAATACCATAGTAATTGAAAAAATTAACCTGACTTTAAAGAAACTTTAGGGAGATGCATATCAATCAAATTTTACGTCACCAAAATGCAGATATGTGTCTTTTTTCCACTAATCAGAGTTCAGTCGAAGATTGGATTCAATGCATTTTCCGTCTTAAATATATGCACGAAAATTGTACGGGGGTTTGAAAATACTTGCGACACATGGAAAAAACGCCAAGAAAATGTCTAAATACGAATAAAATGAAGGTATGGAGAAATGCAACGTAAAATGAATGAAAAAAAATAGTATGGCCATGTTGGCCAAATACTTAATTTTTAATAAATTTAATTAGTGTGGAAGATACTATATCCACCTCTATATTTATTTCATTTAATTGATCACTTTTAATTTCAGATATTTTTGTTTAATTCCCTTGGAAAGGAAAGGATTGATGAAAATGCGAAATAAACGATCTCATAAGAAATACATTTTTATATAATAGAATAGTTCAATAATACATTTTCTATTTTCAATATTAGTTCTTTTAAAAATATAAAAAAATAAATACAAAAAAATATTTCCCTGAGTGATGATTCGAACTCGCATCTGAAATTACGTAGTACGACCGTATATCCACTATGCCACGAACACATACCGGAAAAAGGCGAAATTATCAAACTATTTCATTTACATATCAAACTGTGATTGACATCTGACAATTCGAAAAAATTCAACGCGAGTCAGTTTTCATTGCAATTTGTTGAAATGATGCCTTTAAAATAATATTTAAATGATGATAACTTTTTTTTCCGACAACCGATTTCGATGAAACAAAGCCTATATGTTGCCCTGGACTTTGCTTAATATATTTGTATAAATTACGCGAAAATCGGTTCAGTATCTTCGGAGATTAGCGTGAACAAACAGACAGACAGACAGACAGACAGACAGACAAGAATCTTAAAAATTGCATTTATGCATTCTGCTACCCTTCTTTTATCACCCCTCTTAATTTCTGGTAAAAATATTTAGTGAAGCGTAATTTCGATCCTACTCTTTTATTATATGTATATAGAAGATAAAGCTACATGTATAAAATGTTAGTGAAATTTTGTATGTATTAGTTTTTCTTAAACTGCGAACGTAAATGTTACAGAATTTGTATCAATATTGATTTATACTCCCACAATTCATGTATACGATCGTGTATTTAATGCTAGTCATTATAAGACGGTGGCATGGCGGCCCGCTAGCCGCGTGGGAAATCGAGCAACACTCGATAGGTACATACTCAACCATATTTTACGTCAATATTCGACGCACTCTAGTTGCCACACGGGCGCGTAATTAATCTGCACCTTAAAAGCTCCGAGTTGCTCGTGAATCTTTAGAAATACCTACCTAGATTTCTCATAGTAATATTTTATGTTGCCATCAGTATATAGCGCACTAATTAAAGCAACAAATTGCAAACAGAAACGACGAGATATACAGTCTTTGGGTATTGCTTAAACATAATATTTAATAGTTGGGCCACTTTTGTCATAATAATTATTAGTTAATGGTTATTAAGCTAACTTTTAAAGTAAATTATATCTATAATTTACATACATTAATGAAAACAACCAGGTTAATGTCCATAAGGCATAAGTTGTGTTTATTAGATGAAATTGCCAGAATACGAAATGCACTACACGGGGCAAGAATTTTTATCTCGATGATTATAGGTAATATGCAGTAAGAGACCTTTAAGCAATTTTATTCAGATTTAAATATGAACACGTTTACAATGATCTTATAATCATGGAATCGGATTGAGCTCATTTGTAATTTCACTTTTATTATTGTAGTTCCCAAAACATAACAATCTGATACAAAATTACGACAGCCGTGTGTCTGAGAGAGATCAAAGGCTGTTCGAAGCAAACGGTCATCTTCAGTAAAATGTCAGAGGTGAGCTTTACGCGTCCGAGCGCACCGCGATGCTGACTGACATGACGTGACGATGTTCTGGAATTCACTTACGCTCCATATTTGGTACGAACAACATATTGATCAGCGAGAGCCATGACTTGTCAGTTAAAATTATATTCTCGTTGTTTATAATGTATTCCTAAATCAAATATTCCGTTTGAAAGCTGAACGTGGCTTTAATATTTTCAGTATTAGTCCAAGTTAGAATAGCAAATGTTTTACATAAATCAAAGTGTAGTGAAAATGCAGTTGCCAATCACTCGCAATTCGTGGCGCACCTGCGCGTGCACTCGGATGGCCCATTTTCGAGTACAGCTTCTCAGCTCGATGCGAAACATGTAGTCTGTGTAAGAGCACCAATTAAATCCGTCGCATTGTCGTGAACGCGTATCTCGAGTGGAAATCGCTGAGCGTAGCGTGGTCCACGAAACAAGCACACCCGCTCCTCGACATTATCGCACTTATCGAAATAATAGCATTAATTGTCGCGTATTTTTGCTATAAATAAATGAAACACAATTTGTAGACATCATTCGATCTATCGGAAGATAAGTTTATACTTTGTATTGCTGATCGAGGCCGTTTAGATTCATGTTAATTAAGATAAAGAGATAGGTATTGGCGGTCGACGTAGGTGCATTCGTTGCTTAAGTATTTAGTTTATAGTTAGATTGTAAGATAGCACGTAAGATAACCGAACAAGGCTTGTTTGAATGTAATTTAACTTGCTAGACTTGCTGGAGACTTATTGTAGCTTATGTCGGCTGAAGTACCTAACTACTATAATGTTACGGTTCATGATATACTATATTTTGTTTTAATAATATATGGGTATAAGGCTGCAGCGATGCTCATGATTACAATGTTAAGTAGTTTTTTATAGAGGAGAAATTCAAACGACTAGCCAGCTCCTCTAATGGTAAGGCAATCAACGTCACTGGTAGTCATCAGTTATGTTTAAAGGCCAAGAAAAAACGGAAACGGTGTTATATTATTAAGTATTAAGTTATTAATATTTTAACACGTTTTACCATATATTAATTCTTAATCTGTGTAATAAAATGTCATCTGACTGTTGTAAATAAGCTGTGACGTAGGTAGTAGTTTTCGGATGCATTTGCGCATAACCAAATAAACAGAATTATTTGGTTACAAATGTACATCGTACAAAGAAATAAAACTTGAAGAGAATTGTTTTTGGTAATTATCTTGACATATTACAGTATGAATGAACCAACCAGCCCGGTTTGTTCACACGTTAGACGAAGTTGTCGTGTTTGCCGTGTATGGTAGTCGCTTGTGAATCACGTCTCATCGGAATTTGAGATTTCTTGATGATTTTTAATTTATTTTAATTTATACCCGATAAAACTATTAGTAGCTAATGGTAGATATATATTATGTATTTGCTAAACGAAGTTCTTATGGATAATTTTATTGCATTTTCAAAATAAACTTCTCAATATTGCCGTACCTTTAAATAGACTATAAAATACGCTTTGAATAAGGAGGTGTTATACATAAGTATTATATGTTTAAATAAGATAGATATTATATATTATACAGTTGTTAAGTGATTGATGTTAACTTAAAGCATTGTTACAAGGAATATCTTACAATAATTTATAGATCACAGTTGCTGATTGATAGAATATGTAATACAAAAATTGGTGCTTCTTATATAAAATCTATTGCATAAGACTTTTAATTTAATCAATATGACTA
Source organism: Anthocharis cardamines (assembly GCA_905404175.1). Lineage (NCBI taxonomy): Eukaryota > Metazoa > Arthropoda > Insecta > Lepidoptera > Pieridae > Anthocharis > Anthocharis cardamines. The sequence goes on along the minus strand of FR989953.1, from coordinate 4,939,151 downwards.
TTATAAAAGTGTAATAAAAGCATAATGGGTCATTTTCATACAAATGTGGAACAATAAAGCTAGTGCCGATCCAATTGGCTATACCGTACCTACAGTCTGCGCGGACGCAATGGCGTAACACTCGTTAACCCACTTGCAAGATGCCAAAGTCATCATTGCATCCCAATGTATGAAATTCCATATTAATTTTTTTAAGCTTATATTGATATAATTTACGAAATTTACTAAAACTTAAGGTAATTAATAAGGTATTTTGGGTTTATGTTACTTATGAAGAGATTGAAATAAGATTATATTGTCTTTTATTAACGCGAGTATTATACATTTAAATAAAATACTGTATACCGGATAAGACCAGTTTTAATCCGGTATACAGTATTTTATTTAAATGAAATAAGATTGTTAGAATATGTATAAGCAAACGAATTTGGTAATACAAATTGAAAAGATTAATTAGTATCTATCTATACAATTCAATGAGAATCTCAGTGATATTTTAGTTATATATTATACAACAACATCGTGAAGAGGTGCTAATAAGATTTACCTCGTCTTTAGAACAAAAGTCTTTCGAAGTAGGTAATTATTATCGAAACGTAATCATTTTTGGCAAGATACTCGTCTATTATGTTAAAAACTTAATAACTAGAATTCTGCACGAACCTACTCGTATATTGTGCCTCTGTATTTTTAATCTCTACTTAAAATTATAAAGGTGTCTTTTGATAAAAATAAATTAACAAATTTAATATCGAAACCTGACAGATGTAACATTATCCACACCGTTTCGGTCCGCGAGTTCGCTCCAATTCGTCGTGTCATTTGACAAACCTTTCTCGATTTACGTGTAATAAGTACTACGAGTCTCACACGTAGACCCAATGTATTACAATTTGCAATATAAACATTAATAACATTAAATATTATTTCTCTTCCTCAAAGGTTTGTTATCACATCAAAGATCTAATTAGAATGAAATCATGAATACGTAATTTATTCAGTCGTATTAGGAGCACGCTAAAACTTAATGAAATCGTACGATTTAAGAAACACTTGGTAGTATAATAATTTTGAAATAATGCATATTTAATATAAAATATCTTATTCATGCATTATTGTTACCCTAAAAATGATATCAAAGAACTTTAAAGAACGTGTTACGTGACGCCTGGTAGGCATACTGCGTGACTCGCTCGCCCTGGTTTCGTACAGGATCTAAGCACACGAATCGACCAGTTTTATAATTGAATATTCAGATACGATTTATAATAATTTGGTTATCATCAAATTAGTATTAATAAAACTATTTTATTTAATTTTTATATACTGATAATTTTGTTTCTCGTTTCAGATAAAAGACCTTCGGCGGCGCAAAATATAATGGAAGCTGTATCTCAAAGTGAAGCGTATAGTTTTACACACTACCTGAACTGAGTTATCAACGAGCAGTCATAAGGTTGGGGTGAATAATGGGAAAAAGGAACGTTCGGATCAAGATAGCACACTCCGTCGGTCCGCCTAATGTTGTAAACATTACATTAGGCACATCTGAATAGCATCCCAGCCTTCGCCTTTAAACCATACCAGTTACCGCCGCACTAGCGACTGCCAATAAAGTACAAGTCATATCGGGTTATACCACATGTATTTTACTTAGATGTATTAATTTTAGTACAAAGAACTGAACATTTATATTGCACGAAATTATTGAATGTGATTAAATTAAAGAGTAGCCGAGTTGCTACCCTCGGTCTCATAGTCCAAACGGTAGTCATGACGGCCACTGCTCCAGAATTATCAAAATCAGATTTTTTTGATTTTGTAACCTCTAATGAAGTAACGGACGCTCAATATAAACAACAAATGCGATCTGTTAATGTATTCATGGAATCGCCGGATTCCCGATCGAATCCTTTACTATCAGAGGAACCTAAGGAGCAAAATAACAATAACTTACTTACGTGTAACCAATCCTCTGGTAATACGGGCATGACAACTGCCACCACATCAAATTCATTACAAAGTTTTGACTCCATATGGAATGTAGATAGAGATCGTGATCGCTTAGAAACAGCTATGTTAGAAGATCTGAATAAATTTTACTGGAATCAAGACAATGAAATAAGTGGAACGCAACCGTGTCCAGATACTGCCATTTCTAATAAGCTTATTAGTAATAATACAGATGGACAAATTTATACACTCACTGTATTAAATCAAGACAATTGGGTAAAAGACGAAGACGTATCCATGTCTAGTCCAGCTGATATAGAACAAAATTCCTCACTTGATCTCGAATCAATTTTAAATATGAATGGTTTCCCTAACGATTTTAATCAAGATACACTTAATCCCAACATATTGCCTAAAGTAGAAAACTTTACCTATGAAGAAAATGATTCTGAAAATCGTAGTACAGAATTAAATACTTCTAGCTTAATAAAAGTGGAACCTTTTACTTATAATGAAAATGAATATCAAAATGACAAAAAAGATGAGTCCACTCGAAGCCCTATTATTGGAACATCGTCCATATTAGATGCACAAGTTGAATTTAATAATAATAATAACGACTGGAAATTAACAGATCAAAATACAGAATCCAATGAGTCCTTACTTCGAAGTGCATTACAAGGCAAAGCTTTTATACGATACAGTACAATTCAGAAAAATGCAATGGCAAAAATTGATGCTGAAGCAGAATTGAAAAGAGTTATTATAAACAATAACAACAAAGCTGACGTCCCATCTATGTATCAGTCTGATAAAGAACCTGATGCAGAGCTACTTATGTCAATAGCACCACAAAATGGCAACGTCAACATTTCCATACTTTTAGAAGATCCAACTGCAACCGTAGTTTCTAATGGTGATAATTCAACACCGAGCCAAAGCGTGGACGATTTATTGTTCTCACAGCTCGACGTCACCTATTCAGATGATTATGAAAAATTAAAAAGAATAACTACGGAATTAGGGGAATCCGTCCAGCCATTTTGTACAGTGGAACCCATTGACCCTTCTCGAAATGTATATAACATTCACAACGTAAATGGTGAATTAGTAACGATGATTCCAGCGGGTGAAATACAGCTTTCTCAACATTTACAAATGATGACAGCATCACCCACAGTTTCAAGCACTAAATCAATGGGAAAAAAACATAAAAGGTTTCAGAATAAGAACAGTTCTCCAACCTCACAGACACAATCGGGAACTGCAGTTCAAGCAGCGACTTCGACATCAAATGGTGTGAGAAAAGAGAGATCTCTGCATTATTGTTCGATTTGTTCGAAAGGATTTAAAGATAAATATTCAGTTAATGTTCATGTGAGGACGCATACTGGTGAAAAACCCTTTACATGTTCCCTATGTGGAAAAAGTTTCCGGCAAAAGGCCCATCTGGCTAAACATTATCAGACGCATATTGCGCAGAAGACTGCCGCGGCTAACGGCGCTTCTAAGCCAACCAAACAGAGATAACCACCCAATCCACATTTCCAACCAGCATGATAGTCAATTATTGTATGTTGTCACAGTGATAATAAATGTATTAAAATAAACGAATCCATGAAGGCTGATCAGACATGAATTTGGATAGGTGCTAAATAACTGTAGAGAATAATAATGCGATTGTCAGTGATATGATCGATATATGCATGTGTCTATCAATAATTATGACCGCTACTGTATTTGTTAATTTGTACGTAATTCCGTCCGTTACCGATAACTTTTAGCTTTAGCTAGAATATGAACTAGAGTAATATAAGTAATTGCTTAGTTATTTTTAAGTAATAAATATTTATAAATATGAGATATTTAGATTTAAATAGTACTACAACGAACAACTGCCAATATGATGGAGTTACTCATGTGCCTCCAAGGACTGTTATATATATAAAGTCCTTGTGTGCCTCAAAATATAAATGACATCATTATCAAAATATGTTAAAAGATTTTTGGTAACACTTATTACTTGAACTGTTATAATTTCTCTCGCGGCCAATATATCCAACTGAACTTTCTAAAAAATAGAAAAAAAACATTGTAAAAGAACGAACATTTAGTGTTAGCTTCTATCTTTCACCGCTTAACTATCGTAAACCTAAGTTACTCTCGAGTATAAAATATATTTACTTAACTCCGTTTCTTTTTCCTTTCAGCGAATACTAGATATTGTAGACTTTCGATTTTGTCTATTAAATAATAACTTATTAAATCTGCTTTATTCTTGAGTTATATTTAAACGGAGTTTTCAGTGCTCTGAAAATTCCTTTTAAATTTCTCTTAATAATTTGATTCGAAATTACTGTATTTTTCTTTGCAAGACATGCAGTGAAGGGTACTTCAGCAGCAGCATTAAATCGTTCCCTTTAGATTAGGTGAAGCATGATTACTCTTAGATTACTATAAATTTCCGATCCAACGTTTAAAATTAGACTTCCTTTCTCGTCTAATAAATTGGACTTTCTTTGTTTCACTCGTGCTTTTTAATACGAGGCCGCGCCCAGTTTCTTATAAATAATACTCCGAACAATACTCAATAATTAATGATTTTATATAATCCTCAAAATGAAAGTGATACAAGCATTTTATAGCTATTTTTATGATCTTATCATTGTTCTCTTTATACGAGTAGTATAACTTATACCCATAGAATGTCGCACAGCATGTTTTCTTAATTTAAACATAATATTATGATTATTAATACTTTCTCTTATTGTAACTACCTATTCTTAATTTGTTAGTATTTTTTCAATCACAAATTGCATAACTAATTGGTTTATGTAAACCTAAAAAAATGACAATATGTGGTTATGACACCAACATTTTATTTAAGCCAATTATTAAATAGTTTCACACTTTCAACTTTCTTAATAAGAAATTTAATTTGAAAGTAATATTTATCGAATTCCACCAGTATTTTTTTTACGTAAAGCCGAAACTGAATGCGCTATAAGCAATATTATATTTTTTAAAAATCAGGAAAGTGAACAATCGTGACTCTTTTTTTATAGAAAGTATCAAACAAAATACTGTCTAGAAGAACTGTCTATCTATTTTTTTGTAAACATATAATAATGTTACCACAGAATGTTACGCTGATTATTTTACAAAACAGCGAATGTACATACATATCTTGCCACGTTTCTGGGTGATTAAAGTCCTCAGTTTTATTTCACTGCCTGATCTCTCACAAATGAGAGACTATAATATTATTCTTAGAATGTACATTTTCAGAGTAATATTGAACACATAAACTATGTTAGTATTACTTGTGGTATTGCTCTATTTTTAATCTGCAATAATGTTATTATTAATATTAATAGATGTTAGTTATAGTCATTTCATATACATACTCGTATATGTATTTATATGTTTACCACTCGACAGTTGATTTCTAATAACACAATGTTATCATTTTGAACGTCTGTATGGCAGTTATATATGTTTTTTTTATATTTATGGCACTAACTTAATTAGACTTATAAGTTTATTCTCAAGTAACAATACTCATTTAATTAAAAAAAACAACTGGACGTTTATGGGAAATTACTTGTAATTTGTGACAAACTCTACCACTTGTATCTCATTAGATCGTATTTGAATTTAGCGAATTTTTAGACATGTTATATTATACTATTAAATATGTATTTTATGCAAGTAAGTTTTTGAGAGATTTACCAATTAGATGTAAGAAATATGGCTACTTAGATGTATAATATTATGATTCGTTTAATGGTTGTTAATATATTCATTTAAAATACATATTGTTTGTTTTTGGATCTTATTCGAGATATGAAATTCATTCATTACAATCGATTAATTACTTAATATTGCATTTGTTCCTGAGTTGATTATTAGATTTTATTAAAGCTTGTGAATAAGATTTTTAATGTTTATGATATGATTAATAATTTAATACGATTTAGTTGCATTAAGAAGGATGTGGATGAATTAAAATTATTTTTTATTACATTTCGGCATAAATGCGAATATTTGTAAATATATCATTATTTATATTGAAAAAATTATATTGCTCAATAGAACATTATGAAATTCAATTTTAAATTGTTCACTTCATCCTTCAAAGCCGTCCCTGTACAATACTTTTATTATTTATTTATAGATTTATATTTAAGATGATAAAAGGAAACGAAAAGATTTTAATTTTGAATTAATCCGAGCTGTGATTATTGTTTATGTGTAACTGTTAAACGAAAGCTGTTGCGGTTATGTAAAGATCTCGATCCTAAATAGATCATCAATATTTTGGATCGATGCTGCTAACGTCTTCCAGCACCTATTATTGAAATTATTCGAAAATCTTTTACGTGAGAGAGTAAAATTATAAAAATTAATATGAAAAAAAAATACAAATTGATAAAGTAATTTTAAAAATGTGTAACTTGTGTTTTGTTTGTTTATATTTGAATATAATTTCATTTGATCACAATTTTATATTTAAAAAGACACGCAAAAGGTCTGATCTCCATCGAATATAATTTATCCGGCTATTACAAAAAGACAGCTCACTCTTCAGTCTGGTCGAATATGACAATATCAGTTAAGACTTAATGTAATACTTACAACTTGTAGCAACTATAATTTTACAATATTTACAGTTTTATATGGATTTTCTATATTTTTTACTTTCCTACTTAAGTTTGCTAATAAAATGTTTTTATAATAAGTGTATTTGTTTTCTTAATTATCTCTCAAATAAATTTGTAGTAGTATTTTTGCCGGGACGCTTTTTGCCGGGAAGCGATATTATAAAAACTTGACATTTTCATTTCAAAAATCTGTTAAATATAGTGTCTATTTATATATAGTGACTGATTTTGGTCTGGTATAATAGACTCATATTGCATTAATAAATTTTGTTAATTTTTATAATTCATCCTTTTTGATTGAACAAAACATCGTACGAATAACGAACCTGTGGAATAAAATAGGACCTTCAGTGTTACAAAGTCATTGATTTCAAGAGCCTATAATGTTTAAAAACGTCGTAAATGCAGCTAAGACATTTGAGTCGCGGATATTGATAAGCGGTACCACCAGCCCGCATAAAATGACCATCAGAGATATCTTGCGGACGAGTGAAGACAACTTTGATAGACAAGATATCTCGATCGACAAATATCTCTACTTTTGACTTTAGAAGTCGAGTTTTTATTATAAGTATTATATTAGACCCGGAAGATATACAGAGATAATCGATTAAAATACGAGAAAACGCGTCGACAAAATTTTGTCGTGGTTGTCACGGTAGATAACCCGCTTTCTCGGTTGTCTACTTTGTAATAAAACAAATCTTTACACGAAATACTTTATTAGGAAGATACGGCATCTATTTTTCCTCGTACAATGACATTTTCACACAAAATCCAGATGCTTTACACCTGATAGTACGTGACCGTAACAGGGCCTGGAAACGCTTGCAATACCTAAGAGTTTGACACTCGATTTTTATATATTTTAGTCCTTAAATACCTGAAATGCCATTATTGTAGAATTTTACATACCTACACAATATTTCTTTCACGTATAGAAAGATACATTATCAGCGAGTAACATTGGCATATCTTTTGTGTATAGTACATCTACATTGCAACCGTGTTGCTAGTATTTTATAATTACGTCTGCCAGTCGAACGACGCCCAAACGTCATAGCGGATTAGACTCTGAAAATCAGTGTTTCGACGGTGGGTTATACTGTCGGAGCTTTTGCTGAGAGTGATCCCATTTGCAAATAACCAACAGAGTATTTACTTTTGTTTTATTTTTGGTGCAAATAAACTTTCTCCCTCTCTTCCTAAATATATTATTTTATTGAAGCTCACACACCTCCTCAGTCACCCGCAACACATACCTACACCTACACTCTATACGTATTCTCTCTGTAATATTATTTTTATTAATTTATCTGTAAACCTTGTAATTGGCGTTATGTTTTATAAGTTAATTTGTTAATCTCCAGTAAGCTGTAAGGTTTTCTAAATAAATAAATAAATATTATTAGTTTTCTGCTGGAAACCTGCGTAGATATTCGCAATAGCAACTGCTTAGAGTTCTTTTAACCTTGACCACCCATCATAAACTTGATCATGACATTTAAAATAACCGGAATTTTATTATACAAATTTGGATACAAACCACGACGAGATAAAAATAATCACGAGAAGAAGTAATAACTACTAAATTAGAATATTTTTCTCCTCATAGAGTTCGCTTAAATATGAAAAGTAAAACTCTCCTCCGGCACAGGATCAATGATGCGAAATCGATCTTTCTTTTTTCTATTTTGAAAATAACTGAAGCCAAAACGCATAAAGGACACTTCACCGCTGATCTGAAGAAGCCTCATTATAATAGAATACAAACCTTTTTATCTCTCGCTATTATTTAAACTGTTATGTAATTATAGTTGGTTAAAATTTTGAGCTATATACTCAATTATTAGCATTTGAATAAACTAAAGATTCTGTTTCTCACATTATGTACGTAAATGAAAGTGACAGCAACTTAAGTACAACTCAGTTGATATTAGCGTTAGGGTATTCAGCCATAACCTTCATCTCCGTATCAAATACTAGCCAAAATTTTAACAACTCGTCAAGTTATTTGCCTATTGTTTTACTGCTTTATTTTCAAGTGTTGGATCTAAAATGTTATAGTCCTCATTGTGATAGCGAGACGGTCAAACAAAAGGCACGTAAATATATAGATATAGTCGGTCTCCGGTGAGCCATTGTTCTGGTGTTCCGGCCGATGTGCGGCGACCACACGTTGTAATTAGCTCTATTGTGGGCAGAGCGATCGTATCGACGACGTCTGCACTTCCGATGGATTTACGTACCTTGCTGTACGCTTTCCACTCATTGTTCTGCATAATCTTTGATAGTAGATGAGCCTGGAAGCGGTATCTTTGTATTTACACAAATTGTCCTTACTATACTACATTTGTAGCGTATTTATTGAATGTTATTTGCTGTGTTGCATATCGACAGACAAGCGTTGGAGTCCTTTGGTAGCAGTTGATACCATAGACATAGAACATCAACATCCCTTTATAATAAAACATAGATTTAAGAACTATTATGTAAGAAATTGTAACTCCAAGAATAAAAGTTAATATAAACTTCAAAGAAAAACAAGATCCGTTATCCGAAACGGAGATCAATCAGCTAGTCACACGACCCCCCGGTCCAATGTTGCAGGGGAAGTAGGACTAAAAAAAACATCAACATTCCCGATGATGCGCTGCCGACTTATTTCCGAGAATTCGGAAATCCACACATTTCAAATTTACATGATAGTTCGATACTGTATCCGATAAGAATTTCGATATTCCTCCCACCCAACGCGTTAACTAGCCCAATGAAAATATCGAATTTCAAAATCTTCTTGCACTCAATTTTTGTTCCGCTTGAAATTTGGTGTCCAGTAAATTACTATACAGAAATACTTAACCAACTATATCATTTATTGACATACGTCGGCTATTTCCCTCCGACATTTAATTATCGTATAAATTCGTATCTAGTATGAATATTAAACGTTTTCATATTTGGTAAAGCGCTTAAAGAACAAGTACCTAATGCAAGATGAATAAGTAAATTGTAAAAAGCGATAGCGGAAATATTTATGGTGTCGCCTTGTGAGAGCAGTAAATGGAAATAGCGACCATACACTAAACGAAACAAATGAATCTAACCACGCATTATGCATTTACAAGAAATTTAACTTACAAATGGTTATTACGAGATGTAAACATTGGCCTGTGATTATAAGTTAGCACGCTAACTTTCTAAATGTGATGGGTCGTCAATTTATCATGGATTTTCCAGTTAGTAATCAGGCACTTATTAGGAGGGTCACGAACCGCGAGTGTTCAGACTACCCTATTGACTTATTTGTACACATTAATATTATTTGTGTTGACTTTAATATAAACAGTATGGGTACTGTACCTATATGTAACTTATAGCCAACTATCATCCAATTTTTTGATTCCTCTTTAACAGTTGAGGCTATACGTCTCTGGAATTCTCTTCCTGTCATCAGAAATGCTCAAAGTATCACTTCCTTTCTCAAATTGGTAAAGGGGCATTATCTTTCTGTGTCTTAAGTCTAATTTTTGTCATTATTCATTGATCATTACAGTCTGTTTTAATTGCTTCTTTAGTATTATATGAGAATATATTAAACAATATATATACTTATACTTATAACTATAATACTTTTCAAGTATTTCTTGTCCCCATTTTCTTTAAGTTATTTCTGTCACCTAAAAGGTAGTCTAGAAGAGATTGCTTCTCTAGCAATAAGACCACCTATTGTACCTTTTTATTTTGGTAAATGTAGTTTCTAAGTTGTATTCTTCTGTGTGCAATAAAGTTATAAATAAATAAATGAATCCCTATGATAAAAAATCCAAGGGAGGCGGCCAAGAGATGAAACAATGACCAAGAGATGAATCCAAAGTGGGAGGAAATCATCAGTCGCTTGAAACAGGGGCAAATGAAAAGGTTTGGCTTTCACCGTCAGGCGGTCCTTACAAGAATTTGACTTTTTTTCAAACATTTCATTTATACATATTCATTTAATAATATAATTTGTCACTAAGATCTTTTCACTTCACCAATACGTAATAATCTTAACAAAATAAGAATAAAAGGGTTTTTTAAACTTGTAACGTGTATTGAAATAAAATAAACTTATTTATTCACTCATAATATGTGATTATAAATAATATTTAATTAATCAACGAGTCCTTAATAAGTCAGCCATTTTTAAACTTTATATGTATTAGGTATTATTTTTAATTGTATCAAAGTAAAATAGCAAGTTATAAAGTATTCGTGTTTGCGATACATTTATGTTAACAAGTCTCAAAAGAAAGTACTCAAAGGAAGTAACCAAATGTACCTTATAGACCTGTGTGAAGCTACAAAGGCTGTATGGGTTACAACTGGTGCATAACTGCGAGATTTATATGAAAATGTATGTTGATTTACTAAAAAAAATTTTTACATTGATACTGGTATAGATAAAAGTAGGTGTATCTATAACAGTACTACTGTTATAGGTATATTTATAAACAGAATTTAAAGATTTCTACTATTGTCATAATAATTATATCATATTACATTCATCGATTATATAAACTTCAACTTAAAAACTTAAAAAAGTCTGCTAAATTGAATTTATTGTAACTCTTTTGTTTCAATTTAGGGTCGTGTTTAATTTTAACTAAAAAATAATTAAATTAAAAGGAAGTTAAATGAAACGAAATATGTTAATAAAAATATAATAAATTAACCTAAAAGTAATAATAATCAATTCATAAAAACGAAATCTTATTTTTTCGCTAGTATAGTTTTTGTAGCATTTAGACATTGCCATCACAAATATTTTTTAAATTTCAAGTCACATTATATTCAAAAATATTTTTTTTAAATTTCTAATAAATAACTATATTAGCATTATAATAATCTTAGATTGCTTTAAAGTTGCAAATGAGATTAATTAATTGTTGTAAATTATTTTTGTATAACAGGCTAGATATAATATCTAAGAGAGTGAGTATTCTGGCGTCTTTCATGTATCAAAATTCTAATTAACATTTGGACAAAAAAAAAACAATGCAACTATCAAGCTATCTAGGTATTCATCAGAGCATTAGTTTTACAGATGAATGAATAGTTGAGTATTCTTTGTCTACTTCTTCGGGTCCCTGTAGACGCCCATAAACAGCACTGAATTGGTGGGTCGCTCGTAAAGGATGTAAACGAAAGGAAAGTTTGCGATGAACACGCTTGGCTCCGCGGGGCGGGACGACCTGAAGCCGAAGATAGCTGTGGCCGCCGACGCTACGGTACCTATATAAATTGATTAATAAAGAGGAATTACATCATTGTACACCCCGCAGTTTGGTCACAAAAACCGAAATTGTTTCGGTCGGGCAAGGCATAGAAGGCTACCTATGCAAGATTTAAAGAAAAATTATCAGTGACACAGGGGACTCGGGAATTCACATATACGAGTACATATCTGAACTGAACAAAAACATTAAAACACAAAAATATGAGTAAACTTCTATCTTATGTAGGAAACAAGTTAATTACCTACTGTATGTTTTTATAGAACATCGAGGCAAACGTGCCTGCAAGTCACCTAGTTAAGCGAACACCGCCCCCCATAAGCACTCGCATGATTTGATAACACTGAGAATTTTTATATCCTGTCCTTCTCCGGGTTGAATTTGGCCAAGTAGGTGGATTTTTTTTTGGAAGAGATATCTCGCGGACATGTGAAGGCAAACTAAGATATCTCGACATTGACAACTTTGATAGACAAGATATCTCGATCGAGAAATATCTCTACTTTTGACATTAGAAGTCGCGTTTTAAGTGTAAGTGTCATGTTAGACCCGGAAGACATTTAAAAGAGATAATCGATTAAAACACGAGAAAACAATCGACAAAATTTTCTCGTGCTTGTCATGGCCAGCAGGTGTATGCTGAATGTGGGTCTGCAAACATGTTTTTGAAATAGCAATTTTTATTCCATTTCTCAAATCCGAACCCGCCTTAAAGCCTCCTATAATTTTACAACCAAAAAGAATATTTACCTTCTTCATCAACCTGTATTTTCGCTTTGTGGACAGCGTCGTCGAAGAATATTCCGCGATCATCAGTGAGAGTGGAGAAGTCGGACGTCGAATTGAACAGATCACCCACACCGAGCGTTTCCAGAATCTGAATATTGTAATACACAAAATAGTACATATTTTATTTATGCAGGTATAACACATTGTAAAGAGATTTTCTACTGACAGCGTGATACGTGAACGGGTATTTCTACCGTTTCGTGCAAAACACGTGTCAGTAAGAATAAAAGCTAAACTAAGTAAGCCTAAGTCACCAAATATTTTTTATATTCTAGGTATGTTGCATATGTATATCTGCCACTGGAAAAGAATAATGTCAGGTACTTTGAAAAAAAGATATAAATAAAATATATGCCTAAATATCATTACCAACACTGGTCAGAAATCGGTTTTTGGTAGTTGTAAGCAAATAACTTAAAAAATTGGTGTATTATTGTGTATTATTTTTTTGGTTTGTATAGAATAACTATAAAGCAATAAAAAAATGAAAATAAAAAATCGTTTTTAATTGTAATTTACATTTGATGTAATGAAGTAAGTTTGACCAAAAAAAATAATCATTACCGTCAACTAAACTTGAAATAAAAAAATAATCCTGTTCGGACGCGCTAGCGATGTTCCTTACCCCTTACCCCTTTGCGTGATCCTCGCCCAGTCGACCAGTGAACAGAGACCGGGTCTAGCGTCTTGCAGTTTGTTGATAAAGAACGATGAAGGTGAGAATATTATGCGTGGTAAGTTTTTTTTTCATTACCATTAGTGCTATTTTGAGATATAGAGTAATTTTTGTTTTGTTATATGGTGAATGTTAACATAATAACCTTCGAGTTTATGTAGTTTATGATCTTAATGCTTAACATTTTACAGTTATTTACGGAGTATTTTTAAAAAACTGCTAGAATATCATTACCATTACTTTCATTACCATGATTTACCATCAGCTATTTGAAAAATGGTAATGTTCATAAAATGATGGTAATGAAGATTAATGTAACAACAGATTTTACTTATTCTAGATCAGTGATGACGAACCAATGGCTTGCGTGCCATTGTTTTGACAGGAATTTAGGTACTTATCTCGTCAGCAATTTTTTTTTCTGTGTCAGTAGGAAGTTATAGATTTCACAACTAAAATACTGTAAGTTGAATTGGTACAAAAATTGTGTTTTAATTCTGATTTCTGTTCTAGATTCTATAATGAAAAATGCTTGAACAGAACTTGTGAGAGTTTTAGTAATTAATAATGTAGAGTTTGATTATGAGTATTGACTATTACGTAGGATTCCATATCTTTTAAAGTATTTTGAAAGTTTTTTGTTACACGATTGATTGTGAAATTACTTTTGAATGAAACTAATAAGTGAATAAAACTCAACTGAAGTACTTATATAATTGTTATTAAAAGAAAAACGAATTTTAATTACATTTTTTATTTACATTCTCATTACCAATACTATTTTCTCATTACCATTGTCCCTCATATCATTACCAAATTTCTTTCCTCATTACCATATCTACGAAAAAATTTTAAAGCCCATTTTTTGCCAATTTTAGGTATAATTTAATAATACTCAAATAGCTAGTTTATTTTTCAAGTAGCTATGCAATGGCACTGAAAAAAATAAATTCTATTTTTTTCTCGCAAATTCTTTCAATTTGCACGAAACGCGAGAATTACCCGAACGTGATAGCGGTCTCTTTTGAAATTACAGCGAACAGCAAAGTATTCTATACGTCGATATAAAAATATACCTACTTAAAATATATTATAATTAAATTAACAGAATAATTAATTAATAAAATTATTCTTCTTAACTAAATATACCTAAGACAAACAATAGACAACAACAACATCCAAAATTACAAAAAAAAATAATATAAATATACCAAAAAACTTACGGGTTTAAGAGGTAAGGTCCTTTCAATGGTAAATTTGGGTATTTCGACGACTACCTCCCGTCCCATGTACCCTTCCTCCACGACTGCGGCGAGACGCTCCGGAGTCAACTTAGCGATAATGTTTGAAACACCTACATATAATAATTATGAATCTTGTTATTTTTCTTTATACGTAATTAAAAAACATTTGAAAAAATAAAGAGTTGGGCTTCTTTAAGTTAAAGTACAGAATTACTTATATAAGTTCGTGTGAGTACCAATTCTATGGACGTCATCGTTGAGTAGTTACTTAGTGATTATTAATGTTTATAGTTATAAAAAGGGTCAAATAATATGTAATATTACATACCTTCCTTCATAGAGTACGGTGGAAGGAGAATGTACATGCTTATGTCATTGCCCTTATACGGCAGCTCTAGGATTTGAGCACCGAGATCGTCGTTAACCACTGAAAAGTTAATATTATAGTAATACAAATACGAGAATTATATCCGAGCTTTTATTTTGCTATGATAAATGGGTGATGAAAGTGAGTAATGAAATTCGACGAAAAGTACACCTATTAACTAGAATTAAGTAGTGTCTGATTGTTTTGTTTCTTATTATTTCTAATATGGTGTCTTTAGTCATATTTTTTTGGTATAAGTACAATAAGTATCGAAGAATATTATTATATATTATTTATTTCGATATTCTTCCTACCCCTTCAATGCCCGAAGTTACCAGACGTGGGAAAGAAAGAAGACGTTTACAAAAAATTATAATCATGTGGTCCCAATGGTATTCGAACCTGACCCACGACAGGTGTATTTGGAAAAAATGAGGCCTCAACTCCTTTGTTGCCTCAGGGCAGACCTCTAAATCCGGCTCTGTGTAGCATTCTCATGTTTTTTTTTTTATGTCAGATATCGACAGACGAGCATGAGGTTCACTTGATGGTAGGTGATACCTCAGCCACAGAACATCAGTCAATGATGCGCTGTCGACCTAATTTTTACTTCGAGCATTCGGAAATCCATAGACTGAAACCGAAACGCGCAATATGCACTTCACGGTTTTTCCTTCTATGTTAAATAAATACATTGTACAAAATTTAAATAATATAACAAGTGAATATTTTAATAATACCAGTATACAATTTTTAAGATACTTACTGTAATGGAATATTCCCTTTTGCCTCATAAAAGGAACAAGAGTTTGACGAGTTTCAGACACAAAGAAGACTTGTTTCTTTGTTCTCTCGACGGGAAATTTAGCAGCCCAGACGCCTTTGAAGTATGCTGCGTTAGCAAGAACTAACTTAGTGGACTTAGTGATTCCATCTGTAGGGATCAGGTCCTTAATGTTGTTTTTCGTAACTCGTTCCACCCAACTGTTTATGTAGTCGCGAGCTTCTCCTGGGCTATCACGGAAGTTCTGAAAGTATGGGAAGTTTCGTAAGTTAAATCGTATCTAAATAAGAGTAATGATTCTTGCTCACATTTTTAAATAGTGGGTTGTTTTTAAAAATTGAGTTGATGAGGTGTCACCTACTACCAAGCTTTACGCTTAGCTCCTCTGTCAATATCGGATGTTCTATCTCAAAATGTCTATAAACAGTTTATTTTGTTAAAAAATATGTTTGGCGAATTTATACAATTTTTAACCATCGATTTTTAATTTAGAAAAGGTTTAACTAGTAGACAATAGGTACAAGATAGCGCTTTATAATAAGTAAAGCTCTTGGTTAATTAGAAACTAAGTTATCACAACATTAAAGAAGTATTGTACCTATAGTACCTATAATATTTAAAAAAAGCAAAAACATAATAGGAAATTAACTATTATATTAATTATAGTTTTTATTTTACAGTTGACTGTTACAGGAAGTTTCTAAAGCAGTCGTAGTAGAACATTAAAAACGCATTATGAGCTATGCATAGAAGCAAATTGAGGAAATTGAGGTAGGTATAGAATTGTATGAGAATTCACGAAGAATTATTAAAATTTAAAAATGTAGTAAGAAATACCCACTTCACAACCAGTCGTAGTTTAGATATTATCTTCTACTGAAGTTGATTTTTTTGAATTCAAATTTATGAAAATACTTTCAATAATAAGAACTTCGCAGGATAACAACTTGATATATCTCCGGTGTTGCGGATGTGACCCGCTTACTCGTTTGCAGCGTAAGTATGAGATGCTAAAACGTAATATACCTATTTAAGTAACCGCATTAAAAACAATACTGTGGTATTACCAATGCCTCTAGCTCGTCCAAAAGAAGGTCGCGTACACATTGTCTGACGTTCAGGCCGTTGTCAACGAACATCCTGTTAGCGTTCGTGAATTCATAGCTGTCACTGTTGTTGTTCATCGCCCGCGACCTCTTGTCCACTCGGTAAGCTGTCAGCAAGTTCACCTTGTCCTGGAATACACCGAAACATTATAGGATATATAGCTTCTAGGTCATATTGTTTTAGCTGTTTGCGGCCACTTACTTATTCATATTTTTCGTAAGACTTCAAATAAAGTCTGAATAAGGTAAATAATTGTATTCGCAAATGTGTCAGTTTTAAATTGCTATTTCATTTAAAATAGATAAAATCATAATAAAGTTTGATGTAAAATTGTATAAGTGGGTGTGGCTTTAAAAAGGTTATATTTTCGTCTCAATTAAATCTCTCCCTAGATTTTTGATAAATAGAGTGGTTAGGTGGCTTAGCTGTTAACAACGTAAAAATGCGGTATTGAACACATGATTATACCTATTATACTAAACTAAATAAAGTTTATGTACTTAATCATGTGATTGGCCTCATATATACGCACATATTTTCCGGGTTAAAAACATTCACTGAAGAATTATATTAAACGATATTATACGAAAAGATAAAAAATAATGCATAACGATATAACTAGCTAGATATACTACAACATTACGAAAATCCACTTGGATTTGCCTGTAAAAACCCAGAAAAAAGGGTGCATATACTCACAAGGGGTCAAGAGGGGGTTTTTATCAAATCTTATCATATTCAGGTCAGCGTGACAGTTATTATAATAATTAATTAGAAATATTATCAGTGTATACTTTATGACTATAATAAAAATACTTGTGAATGATTTATTTAACAATAAATAACATTACACATATTTACATAGTTTGAGTATTCCATAATATTTGAATATCTTACCAAAGACTCTGTTATTTTAAGGGCTTGTTTCAATCCTAGTTCTGTTTGCCCACCTGCGGCAATATATCCCAGTAGCAAAGCATGGTACACGGAAAACGGTGAGAAGAATATGTTATCATCCGGCACCGCTTTGTTGATCGAATTAAACAGGTCTAAAGTAAAGTGCAGTTGGCCCTTGTACAAGTTTGCACGATCATCAGGATTCAGTTTTTTAGACGAGTCGTCTTTATCAAAACATTGGCTGGTTACTGTTGCCAATACTGCGAGAAATAGCAGCGCTAATTTCAGCATCTTGATTCTGGAAGGAAAGGAATTGTGTTAGTTTGATATGAGGCTCTCAAATATCTGATAAAAAGAGGAAAATATCGTAAATCCATGACTTGATTTTTCTAGTTTAAGATATATAAAAAATCTCCTTTTTGTTGGTTACAGTGAAATAGAATCTTCGTGGACAAGTAACAAAAATAACGTAAACATTGACTTATAACTAACATGAAAATGTGTGCAATCAAAGCGAAGGATATCGCTACAATCTTCAACCTTAACGCTTATTAAGTATAGCAGCAAAGGATTGGTCACGATTGTTGAAGGTGCATTCGACTCGTCTCCAAGCGAAACTGGGAAATCCCAACTCGTGTTTTATTCATATTATATTGCAATTTTATGAAGTTTTTATAAGTATATAAAGTGGATTTCGTTAAATATTTTTGTATGTCAAGGAATTTTTAAAGATATGTCACCGAAATAGTATCAAGAAGCACGGAACCAATTTAAGTTATAGTGTTGCAGTTGTATAGTTATAAAACTCATTTTGCTCAATCCTTAAAAAGATGTGGTAATTAATTACACATATTACGTTTGTCTAAACTGATTGTCATTATTTTATTCTTCCTCCTTTTTACCGTTTTAAATAACCCTGATGGTGCAAAATCTTTCAATGAAATATATATTGTTAAGACGCATACTTTCAACCTTCCATTGCTATTCACATTATATTAAAGGGAATTCCAAGTTGGACAATAGAAGCACATAATGCACGGTTTTTCCTAGCAATATCATCAGCGCAGAGAAAGTCATTCTCGTCACCGCTCATGTTTTGTTACACAACAACCGGATCACTAAAGCGTGTCATTCACCACGAACGATTTAAACAATCATAATTCTATCAATACAGTAAGTATGTGTCTCATATCAAATTATTGATATAAATTGATTGAAAATGAAAGATGAGTAATCTTAGTAAATACTTCTTTGCACCAAACTATTAAGTATAAAGTTGAAAATTTTGAGATCACGGAATGGATGTTACCAACTCAGTGTTGCAGGTGTATTCAATTTAACCAAACAACGATTTTAAAGATTTCCAAATGCAGCATAACTGATATTCTGTGGCAAGAGGTATCACCTACTTTCAAGCCCGATGTGTAACATAAGAAAAAAATTGATGGATCCTACGTATGGAATGTACCTTGATCGATTAAGTCCAAAACTTTCACCGAGACGCGAGAAGGTCCGAGATCAACTAGTAGGAATATTGATATGTGATCATTTATATCAGATTTGAAACGTGACAGGCTTACTTGAGGTGACACTGCAGACATAAAACAACAACGACATACTTTACTTTACTAGGAGAATTCAGACAAACTGTATTTCATGGCTGGTTCTGAACGGAATTCCAATATTCTTTCGACCCGTTCAATGCTCGAAGAAGCCAGACGTAAGGAAGAAGATGTTAATATCAAATTATAATCAGATATATCAGGAATCCAAATCCTTCAAAATGCAAGACAGGTTACCATCTAACGTGTCATCAAGTTCGATAAAACCGGTTCCTCCAAAGATGAAGTCTTATTCAAATCCACGACTCAAATCAAAATCTACTCTTGATAACTTTCTTAAGGTCAAATTCTATCCAGATTAAAAGCTGCATCATGTCTTTATCTATTTATAAACAAATTCAGTAGCATTATCCGTTATCGAGTTTACTCCTATCATATGAAAATAATAAATAGGGGAAACCCGGGCAAGACGCATATGTTAAGGAAAAGTGTTAAATAAAACTACAATCTGATAATAAATAGAACTGTTTTGTACTTTTATTTTGTACTATGTTTAATAATCTTTAAAAAATAATATTTAAAATTATAGCTTGGGAAAGGAAAGCCAAAAATAGAGACCGATGGCACATTCTGGAGGAGGCTTTTACCGCGAATAGCGGTCCTTACATAAAATAGTTCTTTTACTTTTCTACATTTTCTTTATCTTTTTATTTTATAGTTTTTTTTTATATTTTACTAACAATAGAATTAAGATTTAAAACAATACTAACAAAAACTGTAATAACTATGTAAGGAATTAAAAAGCTTTTTTTTTTTTTTTTTTTTATTTATTTTTATTTAAAATTATAAAACTTAATCAATTTCTATATTAATTATGAGCATTAACAAAAAGTATCAATTATCCGTTTTGCCCGACCCCCCCGGGCTATGGAAGTATAGTCTATAATATAAGGATATGTTGGTATATTCAAATTCAAATTCAAAAATAATTTATTCATTTAGGTAACACAATGTACTCGTACTCTTATGAACGTCAATAAAAATACATATTAAATGCTTCTAATTTTACATTTACTGCCAGTTCTCAAATCAAGGGCGTAGAGCGGACGAGAATATAGTCAAGATCAGTCTTCACATTGATCACAGAAATAACTGCCAACTCTTATATAAGATGTGCAGTCTTCCTGCGACTAACTTGTGCACTGATTATACTTAATCCAATCTTCCGTTGGTGGTTCAGTATATTTGTCAGGGCATACTAAACAATAAAAACCTTGTTTAGGGTTTCTGTATTGCGCTTTATCAAGGGATCTTTTGTTTTTGACTTTTTCTGCGGCCTGCTAACTCTAAAGTCCTTGTCTCCTTGTTTGCCTTCTTCAATTTTATAGGTTTTAAAAATAATTCCATATATAATAGATTTTTGGAAAAATCGATTATTCTTCTTATGCTTCTTGCCCGGGCTTCCCCTACATAGTATAGAAAATAATACCTAAACACCGAGCTAAAATGGCCAATGCAATATCTTTTATCATCGAAAACAACTACTAAATCCAATTAGATGTATGGGTACTTTAGCGTTAACATCAACCGACAAGACATAAACGTATATCTCTGGGAAATACGTTACCTACTTATTCCATGCGAATAACGGCGCATCGCGAATCATTGATTACGGTAATCTTTTCAAAAAACGTAAAAATGTTTTATGACAGCACCGTTAAGAATTAACCGTTGCAATGCAAAAAGCGAATGTTATTTATCGAGTTAGGAAATTATTTGTTTTTTATTATCACTACAAATTATAAAACAAAGTCCTCCGGCGCATCTGTCTGTGTGTTCGCGATAAACTCAAAAAATACTGAACGGTTTTGACGAATAGATAGAGTGATTCATGAGGAAGGTTTTGTGTAAATTGTTTGAAATATCACGATAGTCGTTGGAAGTACCAGAAAATGTCTAGCCGCCTGGGAGCTTTCATGACAAAAACGCTGCCTCATCTGTCTGTTTGATCACATCTTCATAATAAAAAAATTGGTCAGCAATAATATCGAAGAACCGTTTGGGGATATAATTCAACCGATCAAGCTACTGTATAGCTAAATGTGATAACTTAAAATATTCACCAGAACATAAGGTAGGTAATATAAAGGAAACCAAACGGCAGACATGTATTTTAGTAAATACATAAAATCAGATGCGAGATTTCAGATTATTTTTCTTGTTTGAGAAGTTGTCTTAGAAATGGTAATTGCTTTAAATACTACACAGCCATAATATTTCTTAAGAAGTTGTTACGAGTATTAGGAGCTATAACTTATGTCAACCTCGCCAAAACTTTACAATTGCATTTTAAAAAAGACATATTATAATCAATAAGTAATGTAGCATTCCAATATAGCGGGAATTTTCATTTTGTGTAACTGATTTGACTCTGAGAAGGAATTTAAAAAATATGCAAGTACGTAATGACAAAAAAGAGTAATAAGTAAGTAATTGTAATTTATTTTAGTCAGAATAATCTATTTTTTAACTATTTAGTTTGAACGTCGACCTATCATCATAGCATCATTTTACAATTAAAATAATATAAGTAATTAAAATAAAGCAAGTAACCATCGTCAATTAAATTCTTAACTTTTTAATTTATTTCACTATTCCTTTAAAATAAGAATACGGTGTTTTTAGCCTCGTCCCGAATTTCGATGGCATATTTCCCGCCAATGCGTGTAATATGGTAGGCACTAGTCAGTACTACAGTAGGCACTTAGCAAGCCCAGTCACGGCTCAAGCCGCGTAATGTTTACATAAGATCCTTGCTAACTACCAAGTTACCTATACCACGTTACTGGCACAATAGGTTACTGATACGGAATATGAAACGTCAAATAACGAATCAAGTTGTGATCCGTTTAATAAATATTATACTGCTTTGTATCGCATCGAATCATAATGAATCATTGAATTAGTAACTACAATGAATCGGAAATCAGAGGTATTATAAGAAAAAATAATTGTGATTTGAGAAATTGGTATAAATAAAATATAAATTGGTAATATAATGAAGTGACGTATTCAAGTTATAATTTAAAAAATACAAGGGCTGTTTAGTGTAGAGTAATGAATCATAATTAGGTTTTTTCATATTGTGGTGTAGTAAAAGTTGAACACAAAAGTCTCTAGACTCTAGACGGTGACGCACCTTAAAAAAACCTTATACCGGTTGGAGTTGCATACTCTCACTGACGCAGGAGTATTAAGGAATACATTATTCCAAAATAAGTTTAAATACATGATGATTCGCGGTTTTTTTTACTATGCATATGTACATAATACATATATTATGTTTAAGAATATAAGAGACATTACAATTAATGAGGAAAACCACGTAGCTATTATTATTGCGGCAAGTAAATACTTTACCGATGACCTCAAGAGAATCTTTTCATCCACCGATAAGAATAATGTTTTTGTTTTTCGAAAATAATTGGTGATGATTAGAACACATGACAGTGACATTAGAAGACAATAAAAATGGGCAAGAAATTAAAACTATGTATCGAAGAGTTTTATAATAATGAAAATCTATAAATATCAATATTCACCACTTTCATATTTTTAATTACTTTTGTTAATAGTGTACTAATTATATTACTATTGTTAGTGCTTCCTATCAATAGTAATATAGTCTGACCAGCTGAAATTATAACTGTTAAAACTATGTTGTAATCTCTGTGTCGATTCGTCACAGCACTAAATTAGAAAGCGTACGTGAAAATCAGCACAAGATTCATTGTTTATGTATTCCTTTCCATAATACAAACAATGTTATAAGTATACAAACACAAGTGTACCAATTTGTCATTCGGTTGGTCTTGTTTATAGGTAAAAGTAAAATTTTTGATGAATTTATAGATAGTCGCAAGGAAAAAGTTTTAGTAATATAAAAAAATACTATTAAAGATGAAGTTAGTAATAATGTCAAAAAAAAGAGTAATTAAATAATATTTATATAATACAATATAACTTAAATAATGATTAACTTGGAATACTATTTATATTTACAATATATCAATATCATATAGGTACCTACTATATTATGATAGGTATATACATTTACATTTTGAGCGTATATTTGCGTTAGTATGTAATAAAAAACATAGAAAAAATTAGTAAAAATACATATTTAGGTACTAAATTATTCAAAAGATTATTCTTATTAGTTATTCACCATTTTTTTTGTCTTAAGTTTTATTTTCCTTCTTTTATGAGTGATTATCCGAACATATTAAAGTCTTATTATAATTAATATGTAGCTAATATAATTCCTTCGAAATATAAATATGTAGGTACCTATCAATTTATTTTCACAGAAAACATGTAGAGTATAATTTGTTCAATTTAACAAAATATCACTCACCTTATGCCCTTTCCTGTGCGAAAATCCTTGTATCCGTTCCTTCTGATAAAAAAATCACGTTAAATGCACTGGTATTTGTTTATTTATAAATAAATAATGGAAAAGTAACGAAACGTTATTCTGAAACGAAGCTCTGAGTCTGACTGAGGACTGGCTCCGCACACGGCTCGATCCTCTTTTATGTTTGTGGGGTAAACTGGTATGAGATTGCCACTTGCAAGCTAATCATCCGGTGTCAACATGAAGTATACAAAATATATATTTGTATATATAATATGCAAAGCTATTTTATAGTAACAAAAATATTGTATCAGAAATTATATACAGTATTTGACAACCTGCTCTCACTTCGATTTTGCAAAAGCAATATAGAAATCTTGGGAGATTAATTGAAATTATGATTTATAATAACATTACTTGATTTAATTTTTAACTATTACTAATTTAAAATTGTTAATTAAAATCAAATTTAATGAAATGAAATACATTTATCTATTTGTGAAGGCACTACAAAAATGCTACCTCGAAAACAAAAGGTAATCAACCTATGCCAGAGCAGTATGATCTATATATATTAAGTTATTTTTAAATAAAACAGAATTCCCAGATATTCTAACGCGTACATAGCAACCATATAAAAATTTCCCATGGGTTTTTCCAAGTTATCGGTAAATAACAACTACATCTATTGCAAGCTATAAAACTAGTCAGTGCAGTAGGAGCAACAACATACGTTATCTTAACCTATGTATGCGAGCTATTAAATAAATAAGTTGACGTTTTCTATTAATATTCATAAAATTTATTTATTCCATTTTATTAATCCGCTAACAGTCTCATCAGTAATCGCTCTACTTTACACTTCAATCTAACTTTATGAAAGTTGTTAGTTACTTTTTAGGTCGATTACAATTAGTTTAGAGTACGTTTTAGCAGCTTATAAAGAATTTGGCAGACCTATTATTATTTTTTATATTATACTGGCAGATGAGCATTATGAAAGGTATCAAGCGATAATGAGCTAAGGGCCACAATATTCTTAATACGCTCTAAACCCATTATACTTTTACTTTCAGTATTCTTAAATGGTTAAAAGACAAACACTTGTTATCTGCACTTCACTCACGTAGTGGTTCATTACCCGGAGTGTTCAATATTCGAAGTCAAAACATCAACTCATTATAAAAGTTTCTGATTTTACATTATACAAAACATCATCTTCTATATCTATACATATAATAAAAGAGTAGGATCGAAATTACGCTTCACTAAATATTTTTACCAGAAATTAAGAGGGGTGATAAAAGAAGGGTAGCAGAATGCATAAATGCAATTTTTAAGATTCTTGTCTGTCTGTCTGTCTGTCCGTCTGTCTGTCTGTCTGTCTGTTTGTTCACGCTAATCTCCGAAGATACTGAACGGATTTTCATGCAATTTACACAAATATATTAAGTAAAGCCCGGGGCAACATATAGGCTATATTGTTTCATCGAAATCGGTTCTCAGAGAGAAAAGTTATCATCATTTAAAAATAATTTTAAAGGCACCATATCACCAAATTGCAATGCAAACTGACTCGCGTTGAACTTTTTCGAATTGTCAGATGTCAATCACAGTTTGATATGTAAATGAAATAGTTTGATTATTTCGCCAATTCCGATATGTAATCGTAGAATAGTGGATATGCAGGCCCATTGCGTAACTTCAGATGCGAGTTCGATTCTGAAGTTGAACGGAAATATTTTTTTTTCGTATTTATTTATTTAAAAATATTAATTTTTTTAAAGAACTATATTTATAACAATAGAAAATGTATTATTGAAATATTATATGAAAAAGTATTTCTTATGAGATCGTTTATTTCACCTTTAATCCATCCTTTCTCTACAGAATTACGATTATTCGACATTGCTTTTATTGCTTCTTAAGGACTGTCTTCGTATCTTTAGCACCGGAAACCCGAGTAGGAGTCCCGGGAAAAGGGAATTTAAAAAAAATGTCTCAAAATGAAATGATCAATTAAATGAAATAAATATCGAGGTGGATACAGTATCTTCACCACTAATTAAATTTATAAAAAAAATAAGTAATTTTCTTTAAAGTCAGGTTCATTTATTCAAGAATGGTATTTTTATTGAATTTCAAATCATACTTCGAACCCCAATCTCAACCACCATTAAACGTGTCGATAATAATATGATGCAAATGCAACCGTCAATGACTAATTTGATAGCTCTTTCCCAAAAGAAATCACCAAGTACAGAGGATGGAGCTAAGCTTAAAGTGAACCCCACGCGAACGAAGTCGCGGGCATCAGCTAGTTATTAAATAAAGGCTACAGACTGTTTTGTCTCAGTACATTAATTAGGTACATATATCATATTCAAATGACGAGTTACATAATAATATTTTTTTTAGAATTGAAAAAGGACAGGTAATACTATGATACTAAAATAAAATGGTATTTTCATATTGAAAATATTTGTGACGGGTAGATTAACATAATTTATTTATTTTATTTTAATGTTCTTTATTATTTATTTATTTTATTTTAATGTAGATTAACATTTAATGTAATAATGTTCTGAGACGTTAAAGAGCAACTGTAACTTAGGATGCTTTACTTCAGCTATCATGCTTGTCATCTATGGGACATTTCACGTGAAGCGGACAGGGAAAAAAAAGTGAGGTTCTGAAAATCGACCACATTCAGCCCATTTGTACTTCTAGTAGGTATGAATGTGTACGCAAAATATTTTTTTTGTAAAGTGTATATTTACCAAGTTATAGGTTTCAAAAGAATCGTCGTTGATTGGTACTACAATTTTTCGAAAGTAATTTTTCGAATATAACAAATCTACTATAAAATATTTTACATAGCGATACATATTAAAAATATACTGTTCTTTTTGACTGTAAAAAAAATTAAAAAATTAAAAATAAAATCAATGGCCAAAACCGGAAGTAAACTTTTCAAACCAGAATTACAGTCACTTCGACCAATTTTATTTTATTTTTTTTTCTTTCAAAATATAGCTTAAATGATAATAAAAGTACACTAGAAATGGGACTTAAAATGGGATCTCTATTAGTTTAGGAGATACGTTGAATAATATACACCCGCGTCGCAAGGGGCGTCATATGTAGCGCTTGCAAGGTTGAGCAGTTTGCGTGATATTGCAACTTTATTAATATTTTATATCGTTTTAGCGTATATTTAACCTCATTTAATGATATGAAGTTTTATTAATATAATATAATATAAACTATATAAATAAATAAATATAACTACATAATACAAATATAAGTTAATAATATATTATAAAGAAAAAACGTTTTTGGAGCAGTAGAAAAGTTTTATTATTTGCGAAACGTGACTAATAGCGCCATCTGTTAGTAACGTGTAGTACTTTTTTGTCTCAGATAGAGTCAAACGGTCAAAAACCTATCTACAAGAAAGAGATAGAAATATGACGCCTAGCGGTTTCGTAACTTAAACTTTAGTGTTGCTTTAACCGCTCAGCGACTTGTGCACGTTTTAATCTGTGACAGTTGTTATTATTAATGGCGCCATACGGTGATCGATGTTTTAACCCATTTCACTTGGTACTTCATCGAAAATTTAAGGAAAATATCTAAATGTTTAGCTCAAAAGTGGAGTTTTTCACAAGATCTTTACGTATGTGCCTCCTGCAGGAAACGACTTTTGACTGAATCTCCTCCAGTAGCTAATGAAGACATTGTGCAATGCAGTCAAACATCTAGTGAACCTTCGCAAAACATTGAAGATTTCCACCCAAACCGACACATCCATAGAAAACGAAGAAATTTTAAAGCAGCTAAAAGAGAAATTCAATCATCCTTCTACTTCTACTTCTATGAAGACTATGATATTAACAATAGCACCCAATTCACAGCTTCATTCCAACAACCACAGGCCTTCTTGTAAAGAGGACCAGTTCTGCCATAGATTCCCATTGTAAAATTGTTAAAATTACAAAATAAACAGTTCTTGTGTTGTACCAATGTTGTTTTATTATGTTTGAACTATTTTAACACAGTAATTTATACAAGCCATTTTATTTGACGCACACCAACCGATCTAAGCAAGTGCTACATATGACGCCCCTTGCGACGCGGGTGTATATTATTCAACGTATCTCCTAAACTAATAGAGATCCCATTTTAAATTTTCTAGTGTACTTTCATTATCATTTAAGCTATATTTTGAAAGAAAAAAAAATAAAAAAAAATTGGTCGAAGTGACTGTAATTCTGGTTTGAAAAGTTTACTTCCGGTTTTGGCCATTAATTTTTTTTTAATTTTTTAATTTTTTTTTACTGTCAAAAAGAACAGTATATTTTTAATATGTATCGGTATGTAAAATATTTTATAGTAGATTTGTTATATTCGAAAAATTACTTTCGAAAAATTGTAGTACCAATCAACGACAATTCTTTTGAAACCTATAACTTGATAAATATATAAACTATACAAAAAAAATATTTTGCGTACACATTCATACCTACTAGAAGTACAAATGGGCCGAATGTGGTCGATTTTCAGAACCTCACTTTTTTTTCCCTGTCCGCTTCACGTGAAATGTCCCCTATACTTTTTTTATGGGGTAATACTCTGGGAACAATTCAAATTCAAAAATCATTTATTAATTTAGGTAACACAATGGACACTACTGAACGTCATTAAAAAATAAATGCTTCTAATTTTACATTTACTGCCAGTTCTCAAATCGAGGGCGTAGAACGGACGAGAAGAACTAGCAATAAACTCTCCGCCAATCTTTTTAATCGCCAAGTTTTTGGAATTACAAAATGTTTGTAAGGAGCTACAACCATTACACCATTCTCGAAATGGCATCTTGAAGTAATTAATTATAATAATAAAAAAATAAACGAATAAAAAAACAAAGCTTTGTCCTCTATCAGCCTGCAGTAGGCATGGTGAAATCATCCCATTATGAAAAAATATGTATAGTACAAAAAAGGTATTAGAGTTTTATGTAGAATGAGTGAGAGAAAGTTGTAGGTTAGACATAAGACCTAAAAATATAACTATTGCAAGCTAAAGTACACTATTAATGGAAATGAACACTAGGTATGATAAACTTTCTGATGACATCACGGAATTCCTTTCCGCAAAATTCCTAAAATGGTTGACGAAATAGCTGGTACAGAAGCAACTTTATAAAATCGATGAATTTATAATTCAAATATTCAATTGACTATTGAAATATTTTTTGACGTCAGGGTTGTAAGTAACAAGAATTTGCACGTAAATTCAAAAAATGCATTACATACACCTATTATTCTATTTAAAATAACATAAATTTTATGCAAATAAAGCATTTTTAATTTGACTTGGAACTATGATAGGTGCTACAATCTAGCGTTTCTATGAATCACGGTATGAATCCCCGATCCCGCCCGGTCTGTTATTTTTATATCTAATATCAGGGACTGAATACCGGTTAATTTACTATGGGAGTTATACCGGTATAATAAAGGTTTTTGTATTCTTTCGTTTTTATTCATATTTACTGAAAATAATTACTGTGGTAAGTTTAGTATGTATTACTCTTTAAAACTAATATCGTGGTATCTCAGTCAGACACGTATATTGGAAAATAAAAATTAACCGGTTTCAGTCCCTGTCTAATACATCCTCAAAAATAAAATAGGTAGACATCGCAAAACTGATAAATGTCAACAGGTGGAGTAAGATGAGATCCAGGTTAATACTCGTGTCATTTTTAAAAATACTCGCCTATATCTAACTATACATATAACTACAGTTTACTTGTAAAAAATAGCTGTGTTATTGAAGAGATATGATCTACGAGTACATCGACTCTAATTGTTTTCTTTTTATAAATAGACAATTAGATGTACCTAATTTAAAATAAATCAGTAATACTTGTAATGTTCTCACCGATTTCTCAGATAAATACAACAATAGTATCGAGAATAATTAACTTTCTATAAGTGAACGTCACTGCTCTAGTCTAGTTAAAGAGGTTAGTAAATCTGGGTTAGAAAAAGTTATGGGTTTATGTTTTTTCAAAGGGTATTTGACCTTTTCGTAACAAATATGATATATGTATAATACTTTTTTAAAAGTAGAAAATTGAATTGTGCATTTATTGAACCGTGAACTAAGATACCTATTAATTAAAAAGACCGATAACGCATCTATGACATTTATTTCGCGGATGTTCATAAGCGGTGGAGATTGCTTACAATCAGGTAACCCGCTCTTATGTTGTCTGAACTGTAATAAAGAAATATTGTCAACATGATTTAATTCTCATTACAACAACTATCACAATATTGTATTTTATTAACACGAGTTTAAATAAAATACTTTATACAGGAATAAAACACGAAATTTATTATTTATCCCGACGTTTCGAGTGCTTTTCAGCAAATGTGGTCATTCTGCCTGTGACCACTATTGAAATATGAAATCTCAACAACTTCTCAATTTCTTACACAGTATCTATCGATCTACATATATACCATCATCAAAATCGCAAATAATCCACAAGGATTAGCTAAAAAGTTGTTCACACAGAATCTATACCTTATTCTTCAATAAGCTCCAGGAACACACACAATCTACATAATAAAATAAAACGTAAAAAGTAAATATCTTATTTTATAACTCTCAGGTTTTTGTGTTACGTTGTTTGTTTGCTTAGGATTTCAATCAAATTCAAAATCATTTATTCATTTAGGTAACACAATGTACACTTATGAACATCAATAAAAAAATACATATTAAATGCTTCTAATTTTACATTTACTGTCAGTTCTCAAATAAATGGGGTAGAGTGGACGAGAAGAACTGGCAATAAACTGTCCGCCACTCTTTTTCTTGTAAAATGTTTGTAACCATTACACCATGTTCCACATGACATCTTGAAGTAATTAAATAAAAAAATAACGATTTGTCCTCTATCAGCAGTAGGCATGGTAAAATAGGAGCACGCACTTACATAAACATTCTCGTTGTAACAACACGCAAATACATAGTCGAAATCACCGCATTCACGAATTCAAGTCCGACCAGTCATCACAAGTAGCACCCGTTCACGAGTATGACGCATGGCCAGCCATCGGCCCCCTCACTATAGAGAGAGACAACCCGACGCAATCAATCAATTTGGTGTAAAATATCTTGAGGATAAAGCATGATGTGGATTACGCTAACTGTAATCGCACCATAAAGACCAAGGGCTCTAGTACGATCTCTAAGACCACTACCAGTGGTTTACCTATGCCAATGCAGCCAATGAGGTTGCATGCCCCATTGGGGCCCCGTGATTAAAAGGGACCTGGTGGGCCACAGACGATACCTTTATTTCAAAATATTTATTCGAGGTGTTATACTCATAAAAGATTAAAAAAGCCGCAAGAAAAAAGTATTGTCACCGTGTTGTGTTTAACTAAATTCAAATTAAAATTCATTTATCATTTAAGTATCACAATGTACACTTATGAACGTCAAAAAAATAAAACATAATAAATTCAACATTTACTGCCAGTTCTCAAATCAAGGGCGTAGAACTGACGAGAAGAACTCTACAACTACAACTTCAAAATAAATAAAAAACAATAGCAATTTTAGTTTTAATTCACTTATTAAAGAACCCAGCTTTCAAGTATCTACTGCCGGGTAACCGAGTTTTCGTCCAACGCTCGATATTCCATGTTCTTTTTCATAATAGGCAAAGGGGGATCCATCTAATTTTTTTTTGCATTGGGGCCCGAAAAAGCTAGTTACGTCACTGAGTCTTAAAAAGAGGGCGCGATACATTTTGTATCGCTCTCTCTCACTCTTTCGTCAAGAACTCCTGCAATACCTACTGCCTTTAAAAATGGCGATACGAGCTTGGCGAGCTTCGGTTTATCTTGAAAAAAAAGACACAGTATTATCTATTCATATTGCGTTTAAAATAAATAGGTACTAAATAGGTATAAAGGGACTATTTATGTGCATTATTACTAATTATTCCGTTTTACTTACACTCGCAACTTCTTATCTGTACCAAACAACACGATTATTGTCTCTTTAATTATAATGGTATTATTATTATATACAAGATACGAATGTGACTTTGTATGCATAAGTAGTTGACCTTTAACTGTAATTGTATTTAATAAAGAACTTTAAAAAATGATTACCGTCTATGTTTTTGAATAAATACGAAAATAATTAAGAGTATTACGTGGGTATAAAAGATAATTAAAAATATGGACTTTATTTATCGTTATATTTATAGATAAAATGGAAATCTCGATTCGCAACGGAATCGCCGCGCCGCGCCGTTAACCATACCCTCGATGCGTGAATCTAACGTAAGATGGCGCTGAGGTCTTCATATAGATAGATACGTCTAGCAATAACTAATATTGATCTTGATATAGACATAATTGTAAAAGATAAATTAATGAAAAAGTAATTAAATCGATGAATAATATAGCTGTATTTTTTTTTCAAATATTTTGCGGACACTTCCATCTATTTAGTCATTTTTATTGGCCCTAGATCCCATTTAATTTTGACAGCACTAAATTAAATATTATATTATGTATAGTAAATCCATATGTTATTTTTAAATATAGTGCCCTCTATTGTCAAAGTAAATAAACCGAATTAAATCAATGAATATAATATCATGTTGGTGGACTAGAATGGGACATGAATTAGCTATTAATTTTCAATTCTAAGAAAAACATTCAAATACATACTGTTTTTGTATATCGTCGGTTCAAAAGTAAAACTCACTAAGTGCCATTTTGAATAAAAATATTTTTACTACTATTGCTTATTTTAAGCATAACCTTCTGCAAGAATAAAGCACGTATTGTGGTCCATAAAAAAATGGTGGTAAATGTACGCTTAAAATAAGCAATAACACACAATTTTATTCTAAATTACACATTTTGACGGGCTCGTTGGCGCGTTCGGTAGAACACCTGCCGTGCGCATCGATGGGTCGTGGGTTCGAATCCCACAGGGAGCACATGCTTATAATTTTCTGTAAGCATGTTTTCCCCACGTCTGGTAACTTCGGGCATTGATCGGGTGGGAGTAATATCTAAAATTCCGACCGGGTAACGAACCACCGTTCATAGATGGAAAAGCCGTGAAGTGCATATTGCGCGTTTCGGTTTCAGTCTATGGATTTCCGAATGCTCGAAGTAAAAAGTAGGTCAACAGCGCATCATTGACTGATGTTCTGTGGCTGAGGTATCACCTACCATCAAGTGAACCTCATGCTCGTCTGTCGATATCTGACATAAAAAAAAACACTTAGTGAGTTTTACCTTTGAACCAACAATATGTTCTTATGTAATTGAGACAGTAAACGATCCATGTACGAAAGTCTATAGGCAATGTCTGTATTTCCTCATAAAAATAATCAACCGGTTAAATATTAAGTATTTGAAAGGAGTAAATGAAAAATCTATTCTTCCATAGAAATATATTTTATTACTTTATTATGCTTTATTGATGTAAATACAACTTATCTAGCGAATAAAAACAAAATTATTATGCAAATACAAAGGTTTATATATTATTCGCTTATAAAGAGATATTATGCAGTATAAAATATTAAGAACAGATAAGGCACAAAAATAAGCAAAGTAAATTGTACTCAATTTTTGGAATGTTTGTTCTTAGTTCAAACATTACAAGAATTCTCTACTTTTAATGTGGGGTTGGATAAATCCAACATTAATTTTATACGGAAAATACAATACTGAAAACTTAAACTAAAGGCCATTTCCGAAAAGGTCACTTTTTCTACTTCGGCAATTTTCCAACTTCGAGCAGGTATGCAGCAAAAAGTTTAATCTGCAAAAAAATATATTATAATTAACGTTAAATAGATACAAGAATAATGGCTTATTTGCACTATGCAATAATTGACATCCAAGAATTGTATGAAACTGTTTACTGTTGCGGTTATTATGTGCTATTTACACCAAGAAAAGTACTGAAACAGAATTTGTATAACAGATCAAGAATGTTATGTATTGTTAAGACCAGTGTTTTTCAGTCTTTTTTTTGATTTCGCGACCTCTTCACAAGTTTAAAATTTCTGGCGACCCCCTTGTGTCATAGAAAGACAAAGAAATAATAAAATTTTGGATAAAAAGAAAACACGAATATCCAAAGCTGGCGAACACGAATAAGGAAGCTCTAAAATTATTAGTGTCATTCGCCACTTCATACTTGTGTGAACTGACATTTTCTGAAATAAAACTTTAAAGAGAAAAATACTGTAATCAGAAAATGATTTGATTATTAACGTTTCAAAAATAGCACCACGATTTGATAAACTTTTGAAAATTAAACAAACCCATTCTTCTCACTAAAATTGTGTTTTTATTGTAGTGTTAGAACCTTGCCTTTTTTTTCAGTCGGTGGTCAGGGGTCGCGACCCACAGATTGAAAAACACTGGCTTAGACCATACAAGTCATTTCTTGCTTCAATTTAATCGTATGCAACAGGCAAGAAACTTGCATCGTGTAATCGGGCCTTAAAACGTTATAAACCGAATAACTTATATTATAAAATAGCAACACGCCCAGGCTTCGCACGGATGCATTGAAAAATAGCCTATGTTACTCGCTGATAATGTAACTTTCCATTGGTGAAAGAATTTTCAAAATTGGTCCACTTGTTTTTGAGTTAAATCGTAACAAACAAACACATAAACAGACTAATATTTCTTTATTAGACCCCCGCCAACTATAACTTTTTGTCACGGTGACTTTTTGTTGCTGTCACCTACTGTCACCAACAAGACGCCCTCTGTCATCGGGTGACAAAACGCGCTCGTTTGGGTTCGAGATGGATTTCAAGCAGGTTGCACATATCACTTGCTCTCATACATACATACATATACATCCCGCCTGTTCCCATTGGGGTAGGCAGAGCTCACGGAATTCCATATGCTCCGATCCTTACATACCACTTTCGCTTCTTCTACTTTCATCAATGACAAAAAGTAACCCATTGAGCGCACTCGCATAGTAATACAGGTTGGGTGACAGTCGCTGACGGACTAAACTATTTGTCACTGTAATGTCACCTCTCCATAGACGGCGCAGTCTCATATCTCTATAGCATTCGAGGTGTCAAAAAGTCACGGCATCAAAAAATCACAATAAGCGGGAGCCTTAGTATAGATAGTATAGATAATAGGATTATGAGTTATGAGTAGATAACGTTATCGCGAGGGCACGAACGAAAATGTCAAAGAATATCTATCTAGAATAGACAGTTAATATGTAATACCTAGTTTTATGCGTGTACTAGTGTGCTAGTATTAGTGCTCGGAGAGCTTTTATTTGTGTCTGTGGTGTTCTATTCAAAAAGATCTACACTAACGTATTTTAAAATTAATAAAATATTGACTTGTCGATTTTGACAATTTGACAAATTGACCTGGTTTATCCTCTTAGAGATGTTAATTCATTGGCCTCCTCCTATCGGGATCAAACCCCCTTGGCCTTGTAACTGAATAGATATGATTTGATGCAGAAACGCTGCAAAAATCCCTAATGTTATATTTAGGTATAGGTACACAGTGGCGTAGCATAGGAAACTAGCACCCGGTGCGGATCCCAAATTTGCAGCACCCTTATTTTTGTAATTGATTATAAATAAATTGGGACATGGTGAAAATGGTACTCTAAAGAAAAAAAATAAATAAAAAAAGAACGTTGAAGGAAGTAATTTTTTACCGTGATCTGTGAAATGCCACCCCCGCCAAAGTGCCGTATGGGGCGGACGCCCCCCCCCCCCCCCCCCATGCTACGCCATTGTAGGTAGATATAGGTTAGGTACTCTCAAAAGACTATGTAGTTTGTCCACTCTGCTTACACTATCTACAAATGATTCGTGCCCCCGCGGTAACGATGTCTAGTTTTGAGCAAATAACTTACGCCCTCGATATAATTGCGGACGTTCAATTTCTCATTCTGCGAGTGCGCCATGTCGTCCCCGGCGCCCATGGGCAGCAGCAGCACGTTCTTGCCGCTCGCCTCCTGCAGTGTTATCGTCACCGGGATGGACCCGCCTTCACGGGACATGTCTGGGTCAGTCTGAAAAGTCAGAGCGGTTTACACAGGGCCTCTCTGCATCTATATATTCTAACTAGCAATTGCCCCCGCAACCCCCCTTGTGGGTTGAATTTCGTAAAATCCGTTCTTAGCTGACCTCTACTCGGCGAAAGGAATATTCCTACCATATTTCAAGTCGCTACGCCTTATGGTTCCAGAGATATCGTGATGAGTCAATATATAGGTGGGAATCTCTTTTATATATATAGATATATAAAATTCTCGTGTCAGTGTTTGTAACAAAACTCTTCCGAAACGGCTTAATAGAGATAGAGTCTGAGAATAGGACGTTAACTATTTTTCATACCCGTAAGTGATAAGGGTGGTCCACCACTTTTCTTTTTTTAGATTTTTTTTTTGTTTTTTTTTACTAATCCCAAATTTTCACTTTGTCCCGCTAACTGGGCACGGGTCAAGTAGTATATAAGTAAGGAACTTGATTGACAAGTTGTTGGTGCTTGGGACCAGCGGCATGACCATCAAGAGATATCTCGTGGACGAGTGAAGACAAACTAAGATATAAGATATCTCGATTTATTATATCTCGACATTGACAGCTTTGATAGACAAGACATCTCGATCGACAAATCTCTCTACTTTTAACATTAGAAGTCGAGTTTTAAGTGTAAGTGTCATGTTAGACACGGAAGACATAAAGAGATAATCGATTAAAACACGAGAAAACGGTCGTCAAAATTTTGTCGTGGTTGTCATGCTAGGCCTGCTGCAAGCTAAATAGACTTGACGACAAAATTTATTTTCTTTGAATTGTATTATAGAAATTAAAAAGATTTCTGTATGATTCCACTGAGATTATAATGGAAATTGCGCATAAGAAGAATTGCGAACGTCCCAATGGACATTTTGGTCGCAATTTGGTGTTTAATTAGGCGTCCTTGTGTGAAGTATAACAGTGTGTGTACGTGTGTAGTATGACAGTGAGTGTAAGTGTGTAGAAGGTAGAGTATACGATTTAAAAAAGTTCAATTATCAATTAGTAATGTATAGATGTAGAATCTCGTGAAGACACTTATATTCCCCATATTTTTGTACGCAGCTGAAACGTGGACTTTGCGAGATGTGGAAAAGCAGAAAATAGACGCTCTGGAAATGTGGTGCTGGAGGAGAATGCTTGGGGTTTCGTGGACCGAGTTTCGTACAAACGTCTCGATACTTCAAGAACTCAGTATTAAGCAGCGTCTGTTTTCAACAGTACAATCTCGCATCCTTACATTCTTCGGACACGTATCTCGGCGTGGTGATCAGTCTATAGAACGCCTTGTCGTCCAGGGGAAGGTGGAAGGCACTAGGCCGCGCGGAAGGTCACCTACGCGTTGGACTGACCAAATCAAGTCTGCCGTAGGAGACTCACTCAATCAGTGCAGCAGGATGACCTCTAATAGGCAACTATGGCGAAACGTCGTGAAGCGCATCACATCTGCATTACCACTACTTCATAGCGATCACGGTCGCTCTGTCAAGAGTGCACCGGATAGGAAGAGTTGTAGAATGTAAGCCTCCTTGTATGTAAGGTGACAGTGTGTGTAAATGTGTAGGCGGTTGAGTATAAGATGTAGCGAAGTAATACCTGATAGATGAGTTTGGTTGCGCGCGCGGCGGCCTGGTAGTGCGGATGGTCGGGGTTCTCGGTCCACGCGCGCCCGCTCTGCGCCCAGATTCGCATCTTGTTGGTCGACCCGCGCTCAGCCCACTGTAATATTATTCGAAAATGGGTTAGTCGCGTGATATGTCTGATTTATAATATATCCATGTTGGCCATAACAGCCAAAAAGATGGCAATTTTTTTTCTTTTTTTTGGCTTTTCATTATTTCTTATTATTTGGCTTTCTACGTGATTTGGTCTAAGTTTGTCGCTCCTATATTTATATAATTTATTATTCTTTCCTGTAAAGCTTTGGAAGTTATCCATTTTTGGCTGTTAGCCATCGATATAAACAAATTTAGAGTATTCTCCCCTAATTCGAGTTAGGTACTCGTACAGTTACATTATTATTAGTATTTAATTTTATTATTTATACAAATCTTCGAGATTTCGACCCCTGATGTATAGCGATGAATTCCCTAGCAAGGGGCAAATTCCTTTGCTTGTTTTTTTATAACTGAGCGGATAACCGAGGTGGGTTACCTGATGATAAGTAATCACTAATTATCTACTGTATGTTTATGTTAAAATTATATGTATATCGATAGCACCACCTACTGTTACCTTATCAGCTAAATTTATTTCAGATTAGCCAGTACAGGTTGCCTGGAAGAAATCGCTTTTAAGCGATAAGGCCGCCTATTGCTTTTTATGTTTATTTCTATTTATGTTATATTTAATGTTTTGTGGTGTGCAATAAAGATATATTTCATTTCATTTCACTACCGCCCATGGACTTGGACGACTCAGATGCGTTATCGGCCTATTAAAAATTCT
The DNA here is from genome assembly GCA_905404175.1 of Anthocharis cardamines. Lineage (NCBI taxonomy): Eukaryota > Metazoa > Arthropoda > Insecta > Lepidoptera > Pieridae > Anthocharis > Anthocharis cardamines. The sequence continues at coordinate 4,900,816 of FR989953.1, read as the reverse complement.
TCATAATATAATATAGCCTAATCGGAAGCAATGAAAACTATTAAATTCCATTCAGATATTTTTTATTTCTTAAAATATTCGGCACCTTTATAATGCAAACTAAATAAGTAAATATGTTCAAGGTTACGCGCATAGACACCGATTGAGTAATAAGATCCGCGGATCCGCGCATTTTTAACGATCCGGCACATCACTAATAGGATGTCGTATAGAATCAAAGGCGGCTATCTGACATTTTTGGTTCGGCAATCTACAAAAATAAAATAAGTTCTTGTCGTTTAGACTGTTATGTTTTTTTTTATATATTTACTTTTATCTTTAATTGTTAATATTAATAGATACCTAATGATACCTAATACAAAAATAAAGGAGAAAAACGTTTTCTTTTTTAAATTGCTAACAATCAGCCATAACCATAAGTCAGATAGCCGCCTTTGATACGACTCATATGAAGTCATGTAATTACGACAGTTAGTATACATGTAATAATAGTAACAATTATATCACATGCCCAATCAAAATGTTATCAGATAAACCCTATGTTACATTATATAATAGTGATAAGAATTCCTTTCATTTGTATTAATTTTTAACCTACTCTGTTCATTTATATCTGAATTTATAAAACCAGTCAACGCACAAACGATATAAAAACCGTTCATTGTAAAGATAATAATCATTTATCATATAATATTAATAATTATGGAAAAAACGTGACACAAGGGAAGGTTATTGAAAATATCTACTTATAGATATTCTGCAATGAAATTTTTATTTGCATCAATGCTACAATCACCATATTTATGTATAATTATTAATTATAATTAAATCTAGTTAAAGATTAATCTCAGGCAATCCACGCAAGGTTACTTAATTATTTATTATTATTATTTATAATTTATTATTTTATGATTTAATTAATACATTGTGATTGTGATATCAAGTAAGGTTAAAACGTTGAAGTCTGTGGTAGAATAATTTGTGATACAGACACCAACGTCCGCCCCCAATTTAATAGCAAATGCCTCTTTAGCCATACAACAAAAGCCGTTTACTCTTGTCTTTTACAAAAAAGCGTTTACCTAAGTGTATTTTGACGGGCTCATTGGCGCGTTGGGTAGTACACATATCTTGCGATCCGGAGTATTGCGGGTCCGAATCTCGCCGGGACATATTTATAAATTACTGAAATCGTGTTTTCCTTAGAGCATGAAACGGGTGGAAATATCCAAATATCATCCGGGTAACAAACCACCTTTCACAGATGGAAACACCGTGAAGTCAGTTTGCGTAATACGATATCAGTCTTAAGATTTCCGAATGCTCGAAGTAAAACAATAGGTCGACAGCGCATCATTGACTGAGGTATATTATAGCTGAGCTATCACCTACCATCAAGTGAGCCTCTCGCCCGTTTGTCAATATCTACGTTAAAAGACATTCTATAACTATCTATAGAAATTACTTATTCAATATCATACCAAAACAAATGCGTGTGTAAATCAGTCTAGGTTCATAAATACACGTAGAAACGGCTAATATATTATGTCCTCCTAAGAAATCAAAGTTTCATCCCAACTGAATAGCAATCAACTATCCATCTTAGGAAGTTTTTTAAACCTACCTTCTTATGGACGTAGTCAAAGACGAGTTTTTCGATTTCTTCCGGTTCTTGATTAGGCACTAGACGGATAGAGAACTTCCCAATCACTTTCCCTGGTATTACCGTTTTTGCTCCGGGTTGGAAAGCAGCACCTAAAGTTATAAGTATTTAAATTTAAACGAATACATTGCTAAATAAACGACTGATATTAATGATGCTTTAAAATTTAAATGTTGTAGAAACCAAGTTAATGTTTTACGTTTTTTTTAATTACACCATCTGTTTTAATTTACTTTTTGTAATATGCGTTTGTAAATAAAAAAAATAGAATTTGATTGTCTTTTTTATATACTTACAAGACGTTTATTGTGTATCATTATAAAAAGATATATGAAAACGTACAGTATAGTTTAAGAAACGAGATGTAAATTAAAAATTTGTAACCAAAAATTCCAAAGAATTTAGGATTGTTATTAAAAATCGTCACGTACGTCGATGAAAACTGATCTAAATTGGATACAATTGTCCCGCAATTAGATAAGAAATTCCACGCGCTAATAAAACTGTAGAATCGAGTCTTCAATAATAAATATCTACCAGCAATTGAGAGAAGACGATAAAGAAACGTAACGTAAAATAGCTAAAAAAATTCTTACATTTTTAAAGTTTTTGTCTATCTGTCTGTTTGTTCATATTAATCTCCGAAACTACTTGCTTACATACAGTTTTCACAATGAGATTGAGCTCAGTTTGGAGCACAATCATGGCACAATGCCTTCATTAAAATCGGATGTCGGGAAGTGAAGAAAGTGAAGTGAATCGTAATTTGAAGTTAATTTTAAAACCACCCCTAATTTAACATACTAATAAATTACAAAAATGAAATCCAAGTGAACGAAGTCGCAGGCCAGTTTAAATATTAGTTTATAGATGCAAATTTATGATCGACAGAAAGTTGTCGAAGATAATATTAGTTTTTAGATGCGAAGTCTACCAACGAAAAGAAAAGGCACAATGATTTGAATTTATTCTTTGAAAATATTCAACTGTGTACCGGGGCGATACTTGCCTTCAATTCCGTGTAGAGATAGGCTGGGGTACCTCCATCTGTGCATGAGAAGCTGTTCCTTGACACCGTTGTGTGCCAATTTAGGTGCCTCGATAGACTTCCTGTACAAAATTTTATTTTTGTTCATGAAAAATGTACATAAATCACCATTAAAATTACAAACGCACGCAATGTATGCATGTTTGATACTCAATAGCGTAGAGTTTCTGCTCGTAGAGTTTGTGGTACAGCCCCTATAGTCTTATAGGGGAGTCCCCTAATAGGAATGTGGTAGAAACACACTGTTCCATTGATATCATTTCTTCAAGAAAGTGATCAATTTTCTGTGGTCAGCCTTGACTAACCAATTTTTTTATTTTTTATATTCCTTCCCTGGGATTCGAACCCGTGAACTCTGTTGCTAAACACAACGTGCATACCACTGAAGTGGACAAAGCTGATATAGAAGGAGTAAAACCAAAGTAAATACGCATGATATCGATGTTTACATGTGAAATTGTTTGCTACCATAAATGTACTTTAATCATGAGATCTTAATCAAATTTTTCAAACATTTGATTAATGCTCTTATCAGCTTGTAACTAAGAGATTTAGTTTATTATTTCATTCATTCCTATATCAATATAATTTATATAGGGTAATGACTGATGAATGAACGAACAGATAATTTTATGGTAATGGAATTCAAGACACTAGTTAAAAAAATGGAATCTCAATTTATACTAGTTAACAGCCAAAAAGGGATAACCGGCATTCCATAACTTTACAAAATTAACGAACATGAAAATAGGAATAAACGAAAGAAAATTACAAATATATGAGCGACAGAAAGAAGTCGTAGATAATATTTACTTATTCTAAATAATAAGAAAGACAGAAAAGCCAAAATAAGTCTATTTGCTAAAACATCACTCATCCCTTTTTGGCGTTAGCCAAAGACATATCCTACTGGAGAAATATAAAATATGAACAACGCGCCCCGGCTTCACACGGGTGCAATGTAGATGTTCTATACACAATAAATAGCCTATGTTACTCGCTGATAATGTAGCCTTCTGTTGGTGAAAGAATTTTTAAAATCGGTACAGTAGTTTTTCAGTTTATTCATAACATACAAAAATACAAATCTTTATTATATATATATGATATAGATTATGATGACTCTAACCTCATCATGGATATTGCCGCATATAATATGTACGTATAGTTTTCCATTAAATCTTTACATTTTATTATGAACAATTTACGCTACACGGCCACATTATGTGGCTAGTAAATTTTCTGTTGACGTTTAATCTTTTTTACTTAATTGTTATCATTATAAAATGAACAACTCGCAATACAATAATAAAATTGATATTTTTTTTATATAAAAATCATCCCTAATTAGGTTAAATAATAAAACAAGTATTGATCATAACTCATTGGTTATTTATAACAGAGTACATTCACTGATAACACTATCACCACATAATATCCTTTCTTTGTTACGCAAATATTATAAACTGACTTATTTATCATGTTACTAACTTCATACATTCATTGCTTTTCACGCGATATCGCGTGTTCAAGGACCTCAACAAACACGACTTAAATATTTTGAGTACATTAAATCCTACTTTCGTAAGTACAGATAGTATACTAAATACAAAAATACCATCAAAACATGCCATACTAAAATACTTCGTAAAAATATTCGCTTTTTCATGATCACCACAATATAGTAATAATACAGTCAAATAACTATGAAAAACATTATTAGTACTACTTCAGATTCGCCATTTATAATTATAAAACTGTATTAGTGAGGTAAATTCACAAATATAAATAAACAGTATATCGCAAAGAACCTAAGGGCCAAAATTATTGTTAATAAAACATTTAATAAATTATAAAAACACCAGGGTTGTCACAAAATGACTAAAAACTTGCTAATATATTAAAGTAAACATTAATTAATTTACAATATCTTATAAATAAATAATAAAATCAAATTAAGTTACCTGTATGCTTCAGGGTCAAAATCAATGGTATCATATAATTTCTTTTCATTTTCGGTCAAAGGCGCCACAGATTTATATACATCCGTGACTAAAATTTTACCATCTTTGTCAACTAAGGTATTCATTAAATAAATTAAGTCCGTCATAGCTGCAACAAAATGAAATAAATGTATATTTTATTAATGTTATAAGCAAATAAGGCCAGTATTTGCAGATCCTCTGGCAGGCATAAGTGTGGGCTTTCTATCAGGTGAGCCACAAACAAAAAGATAGTACCATCCCTGAATGCAAAATCAATTTATTATGTCAGCCTTGAGTTTTTCTATAGGCACTCTTAATCATGTAAATGGTATCTTAAAAATGATTCAGATTTATGGTAAAAAAACAAAGATAATTAAAATATTGGTAACTATTAGTCAAATTGTTTAATTTCTGTAACCATGTTTTCCCCACAACTAGTAACTCCGGACATTGATCGGTTGGGAGAAATATTGTGGGAAAAACCGTGAAGTGCACATTGCGCGTTTCGGTTTCAGTCTATGGATTTCGGAATGCTCGAAGTAAAAAGTAGGTCGACAGCACATTATTGACTAATGTTCTGTGGCTGAGGCATCACCTACCATCAAATGAAGCACATGCTCGTCCGTCGATATCTCACATAAAAAAATATGTCATTCTGTTATAGGCAGTGACAATTATTGCTATAACAGAATCACTAGTAGTTGATACTAAATAAATAGCATACCTTCATGCACTGTTCCACCGTACACACCACTATGTAAATCCATTTTTGCACATTCAACCTCCAAGAAGTAGTAGCTAATACCTCTCAGACCATATGTTATGCAAGGTTTTGTTGTACCTAACCAGTAATTGTCTGATATACAAACATAGTCGACAGAGTCAAAGAAACCTTCTGGCTTCAATTTCTCCATGAGCAGTTCATCTAAACCTTCTGATCCAGATTCCTCCATGCATTCAAATACAAATTTTAGGTTCACTGGCAACTGCAAGGCAAATGTTAATTTTATCTTTAGAACTAATTGGTGCTTAAGTTAATTAAAAATTTGTTAAGTCTATGCTAATTTTAAATTATCTTTAAATGATGATCACTTTTCTTCCCAACATCTAATTTTGACCAAATAAAGCCTTCAGCAACACTCAAGGCTAAAATTAATGTCTATAAAAACTGCATGAAAATTCTTTCAGTTCATTCGGAAATAAATGTGAACAAACAGATAGATAGACAAAAATATTGTTAAGTTATCCTCGTAACTAGACTATACATAAAATACATATATTCAATGTACTCTCTTTGATATTACTGTATCATTATATAGACATAAAAATTCTTATTGTTTTAATATTATAAATATTGTGTTGACCTGTAATTATTTTTATTTTTAATTATTGCACTGTTTGTAATATAAGTTAGTAATTATGATAATGTTGAAAAAAATATATAATTAATTAAACTATGTCTTGGTAATATTATGAATAATTGCAACTGACGGTGTATAATTATATCAATGGGGTCAATGGATAAAGGGCAGTGCATCTACCCTATATTTACAGGTTCTTATAAACATGTTTCATGATTCATCTATATCTGCCGGGCTAGCATGGCCGCCACGAGATATATCTCGCGCCAGAGAAGACAAACTAAGATGTTAAATATCTCGATATATTATATCTCGACATCGACAATTTTGATAGAAAAGATATCTCGATCGACAAATGTATCTATTTTTGATATTAAAAGTCGAGTTTTAAGTGTAATTGTCATGTTAGACCCGAAAGAAATAAAGCGATAGTCGATTGAAACACGAGAAAACGGTAGACAAAATTTTGTCGCGCTTGTCATGCTAGCCCGGCTGGTCATGTTAAACAGGTGGTACAAATATGAATACTTCATGCTTTGGGTATTAGAAAACAATATTCTAGTTATAGGAAAGGATTTCCTATAAACTCTCTAGGGAAATCTGTATACTAATGACCTGCTTTGCATATGCTTAGATGAGTTGCAATTTATGCTAATTTTTCACATCTGTTGTAGACAGACCAGGTTCACTTGATTGGCAGGTTACACCTCAGCAATCGCCTGTTTTTCAATAATGTGCTATTTTCCTATATGCCTTTCTGTATTCAGAAATACATAGATTGAAACATAGATGCTGGTTTTTACATATTCATATGTCGTTTTTACATACATATAACATTTCGACTGGTCCCAAGAACAAAATCGTATCTGCAAATAAACTATTTCACAGATACGATTTTGTTCTTGGGACCCGTCAATTTCTTGTATCTCTATAATGCTTGAAACAACTAGATATAGGGGAAACATCAAAACACAAGTAAGGATCACAAAGCCAATGTTCATATTCCATAAGTCAGGACAGAATTTTGTCATGAGTAATGTTAATATTCTAGTACACATTCATAAAATTTATATTACCTCTTCTCCAACACCTTTGTAAGCATTGATGGCATGTAGCCATCCCAGTACTGGACCCTTGTCATCAGTTGAGCCCCTTCCATATAGTTTACCATTGCGCTCAACTAGTTCAAAAGGCTCAGATTCCCAACCATCTGATTTCAGAGCAGGTTGCACATCCAGATGTCCATAAATGCAGATGGTGTTTTTTTTCGGATCCTTTATCAAAATATAAGATCATGATAAGTATAATAATAAAAATTCTAACTAAATTAACTAATTGAAAATTATCAATTGTGCCATAATATTTACTTTTATGAAATTCATTAAGAACAAAAATCTTTTCAACAGCAGTAAGAGTAAAAAAATTACTGTGATGAATCTATATTGATTATATTATATTATAGAGGGGAAAGATTTGTTTGTTACGATTTAACTCAAAAACTACTCAACCGATTTTAAAAATTCTTTCACCATTAGATAGCTACATCTTCACCAAATAACATAGGCATTTCCAGAAATAATCCCTAATAAAATTTTAATAATGTAACTGAGGGTGTAAAAAAAATTGTAGGGAGTAATCTCTGGATCTAATCAATAGATTTTAAAAATTCTTTCACCAATAGAAAGCTAAATTATCACCGAGTAACATAGGCTATTTTTTTGTGTTTAGTACATTTACATTGTACCCTTGCGAAGCCTGTTACTAGTTCTAAAATTTTCTAATTATAGCTACCTGGAATAACTAGATTTTAATAATATATAGTTGGTATGTATATATTTAATAAGTATACGTACATTTCCTAAACTGCCGATAAGGACGGGCGGCAATTTAATTTCTTTACCATCAATATTCTGAAAACCAACATCTCTAAGTTCTGTACTGGCTCCGACTTCTTTCAATTTTTCCTTTGTCCAATTAACCATTCGAATACACTCATCTCGATACTTAACATCACAGGACACCGAAGGTATTGCTACAGCTTCTTTCAAAAGATTCTTATAAGAATCAACATTTTGATCAACAAATTTAAAAATCTGAGGTAATGTTTTCTCTGAAGGCATCTTCTCAGTTAGTTCTTGATGCGATATTGAATAACAACGACAAAGAGGGCGTATATTATATGCAACTTCAAAGCGTCTTATCACCGGTAAACTGAATGGACGGCAAACACGTAGCGCTTTATGTAGTAAAGTCATGTTCTTCTGTGATTGCACTTTTTATTACTAGTGATGTGTGCTCCTGGCTCCACAATTATTACGTAAGCTATTAATACATTTTTAAGGTTAACATATTATTAGCAGTTCATTATTGATCATGTTAACACAGAATTTCAAATAAAAGTTTTTAGAATTTGGTTTAATTTGTCATTTGATTTTCATATCAAATAAGTACAAATGAGTTGTTATAAGATATATTAAGGTGCTAATCAAGTATTTAGATAATGTCAGTAATAATTAGGTAGTTAGTTGGTATATAATCTCTAAAAAAGTATTTTTGGTAAGCTGTCATACAAAAAGCTCTATTAATTATTTTATTCTGAGGAAAATTAATTTTATTTTTCGAAAAAACATGCTATATTTTAAATTAATAATATTTTATTATTATAAGGGCACATCACTATCATTCATGTGATCATGTCACATTTTGAAGTTGACGTTGACAGTATTTAAATAATTGTCAATTTGCCATTGACACGTAAATGTACGAAACAATACGTCAAACTCGGAACAAATGCTTAGTACCTACCTACCAGTATATATAATGTACTCTGTGGTACCTGCACTGTTCGGAAGAAAAAGCCGTGTGCATCGATGGATCGTGGGTTAGAATCCCACCAGGACGACATTTATAATTTTCTGTAAGCATGTCTTCCTGAAATGAAATGTCTGGTAACTTCGGGCATTGAACGGGTGGGAGGAATATCGAAATTCCGACCGGGTAATGAACCACCGTTCATAGATGGGAAAACCGTGAAGTGCATATTGCCAAGTTCACGTTTCAAGGATCGTCATGCTCGCTTAAATGTCATTGCTTGTGGCGGCGTCCATGCGTCGGGTTGTCTCTCTCCCTAAAATATGGCGAGGGGGCCGATGGCTGGCCATGCGTCATGCTCGTGAACGGGTGCTACTTGTGATGACAGGTCGAACTTGAATTCGTGCATGCGGTGATATTAGTTATTTCGTCTATGTATTTGCGTGTTGTTCCCACTAGAATGTGAGTGCTCCTATTTCACCATACATACTGCTGATAGAGGACAAATCTTTGTTTTACTTTTTTTTATTTTTTCGTTTATATATATTTTTTTTTTTTTGATAATTATAGTTAATTGTGTGATGTCATGTGGAACATGGTGTAATGGTTGCAGCCCCTTATAAAACATTTGTAAAACAAAAACTTGGCGATTAAAAAGAGTGGCGGCGAGTTTCTTGCCAGTTCTTCTCGTCCGCTCTACGCCCTTGATTTGTGAACTGGCAGTAAATGTAATATTAGAAGCATTTAATATGTATTTTTTATTGACGTTCATAAGTGTACATTGTGTTACCTAAATGAATAAATGATTTTTGAATTTGAATTTGAATATTGCGCGTTTCGGGTTCAGTCTATGGATTTCCGAATGCTTGAAGTAAAAAGTACGTCGTCAGCGCATCATTGATTGATGTTCAGTGGCTGGGGTATCACCTACCATCAAGTGAATCTCAAGCTCGTCTGTCGATATCGAACATAAAAAAACGGAAACTTTATTTTGGTACAATACTAAAGTATAGTATATTTAAAGTACTTCCAAAGAAATTATCAGCATTCGAGTAATGTCGTGAGTCGTGACTCGTGTTAGAGACGCTTGTTTTGCTGCTAGATTGCTCGCTCATCGCTGGATCATGTCGCTGGTTTCAAAGTTGGCTATAGCACTGGCAAGGTGATGCCGTATATACCGGCAGATGGCTCTTTTGCCGGTATATACTGGCTTTACAGTTACCATGCGTGCAAAGAGAGATTGAACATGGCCGCTATAGCCAAGCACGCACAGCTAATATAGTAGAAGTAATAAATTAGAAGCGGTGATAGGAGCAGAAATAGTATGTCATGGTAAATAACTTTATCTTAATTATTTTTCATTAATATTTTTTTTTAATATGATGGCTCTTCTCAATATACTTTAATTAATAACGTGACTTGCTCTGCCGTCCACTTTTCGCTCCTTTCCGCCGTTTTTCAATACACTATCTGACAGTGATCCGACCCATCCAGCAAGAAAAATAGCACGCGTTCTACCACCAAGAATCACGCGACCACGCTTCCAAGCCAGCAGTGACGTCATTTTCTTGCAGCGTTGCACAAACATCAAAATTAGCGTCGTGTACACTAGACTTAAAGGATTAATAGTATTTGGCTGAAATAGTTTGAATTCCTTTGCGTATTTTTTGCTTACTTGAATGTCACATCCTCTAATTAAATATTTTTCTTATCTATGGGGTCCTTCAAAAACCTTTCCATGAAACCCTATATTTTTTGGCTGAGCTGTTTCTTTTGGGTCGTAAATAAATTGTAAAGTACATTCTTGGCTTCTAATAAATCCATGTCATTTGCGGAATAGCGTTTTAGGGTAAAACAGGGATAAAAAGATGTATTAAAAACATAAAGAATCTACCTCGTGTAAAGGTACCTATGTTAATTTAAAAAAATTGCAAACTGGAATTCTAAATAAAAGATAAATTGAATTATGCACAATAGCTTTTATTCTGATAAGATAGGTATCTTTAATTTTCCAAGAAAATTAAACTCCACTCTACGAAAAGTGAGATATAACAAAATGCGAATAAATGTACTGTTGATACCGCTGTAACATTATTTAAAGTAATTGATTCATTACATAATAATGTCACAGCAAATCTTCAAAGGGCTCAGATTAGAGCAAAACCATTTGAAATGCTCTTCCAGTACAATATTACATTTCATTAAAATTGAGGCATGCTTCACCATCTTAGTATTTGAAAAAGAAGACAAAATAATATATTTAAAAGTTTTATTTTTATCATCTTCTGAAAAAGGTGCCGGATTGTATTTAAATTCTCTCAAAGATGAGACAACAAAGATTAGATATACCAGTATTCAACAAGATAAGGTCATGGTTTCGCCTCAAATTTTACCAGCATCGGCTACTTCACAGAGTTATTTAGAAGCTAACTACATATTCTTTTGCTTAAAAATAATGCTACATTTCAATCCACCGCATGATTTTCTGGATAAAATTAAGTTTGTGGAATATTTCACATTAATTTTATCGCAATTTCCTGAACAACGTCTCATATTGAATGTAAAATTACAAAATAGCAAACATTTAAATCTGTTAATGAGGAATAAAATGAATTTTAAAAATAATTTTATTTGGAACAAAAAACACGTGAAGGTTCTAGGTCGATTTGAAAAATTGCGAAATTTATCGTGCGTTAAAAGTTACGCACGCAAAAAGATCAATGCAGTAAAACTTGGAAAAAATACTTATAATTATAATATAACACCCAGTTATAATCTGAAAATTCTTCAGGAAGTTTTAGCATCTTCGCAGATTAAGAGTTCACATTCTATCGAAACAAATACTGAACTAATAAGAGAAGACACAATTTTAGAAATGGTAAAGAATATCAAAGTACCCCTTTGTATTTTCAATGGCAATCTATGGAAAGCAACTCTATGTGGAGATTCAATGTGGACGAAAATGGATTTTTCCTCATATATTTTGAAATGCAGTTGTTTCGAGGAAGTTTTAAATTTGGATCCTGCACTTAAATACGTACAAGATTGGATTGAACCATTGAACAGTTCAGTGTTTCTGAAAAAAATCTTAAAGGATTTAGGAAAGGCACTATTAAGCACATTGTTTCCCTGTCCTATCTGAATAAATTTATTATAATATAAAAGACTTCATATTATTTCCTTCAAAATTTACAAATGTGAAGAACCGATTTTAAACAATATTTGAATAGGAAGAATTCATGGATATTTTTATTTAAATCGATAACAGTTTTCCGTTTGAAATTTTAATATATGCAAACGTATTCAAAGGAAAATACACTGTTTACACAACGCCGGGTAGGATAAGGATAAAAAGAATTTCTACCAAAAATTAGAAAAGGAGAAAGAAAATACATACTGGTAGATTTTACTAATTCTGAATATACGTTTTCTCCCCTATGAAGGCAGAATTTCTCATAACGAAAAATTTTACTCCTCCTTTTCAACTCTTTTAAAGGTCAGATAACGCAATAAAGACCTTTCACGCATCTCATAACGAATAAGTATCCTTTTTACCATTTCATAAAAAAATCTAGAAATGAAAGAACAAAATTTTGTCAAAAGTTTATTTTTATAAGTTATGTTGCGTAACTAACTAATAACACGTGTTAAATAAAAATATAATTAGTCTATGTCGTTGATCATCTTTTTATAGTTTGAATAAATTAATGTTACAATTTATGGAGATCAACAATACTGTTTTAATCGTTTATACGTATTAAATGCCAAAAGCCAATATTAAATTAAAGTAAAAAAACAGATACAAAATCCTTGCAAATAAAGCTTTATAATTTTAGATTTCAATCATACTAATTATGTCTGTGGAATGCTATTTTACGTATAAATTCGTTTTTCAGACGAAACTTATTATCTATACTTATATTACAATTTTCTCTAACAATTCACAGTCCGTTGAATCCTGAAACAAAATATAGAACAGTTTTAAAGCAAGAACGTAATTATCAATTTAATCTAAAGTAAATTGTCACTTTTATTATTTCTTTCTTTTAAAAAAACAGGTAACCAAAGCGATAATGGAGTAAGTGTAAGGTTTTCTCTGGGGTAAGAGTAGTTCTAACCCCAGAGTATCTGTATCTGTGTGAACGCACACTCTCGCACCCAGGCACTTTTAGAGCGTTATTGCCGTTCGCTCGTAAGAGCAAGCGAGACAGCGCGAGGGGAGGAGTCAGAGGACAGCTTAGATGTGTGTCTCACTGACATTACCGCGCGGTCAAAAGTATAACTACTTTTTCTGTGCCAAAAGTTGACGGGCTCGTTGGCGTGTTCACGACACACCCAAACATCGATGGGTCGTGGGTTCGTATCCCACCGAGACCACATGTTTATAATTTTCTGTAAGCATGTTTTCCCCACGTATGGTAACTTCGGGCATTGATTGAGGTATCGAACAACCGTTCACAGAAGGAAAAACCGTGAAGTGCATATTGCGTTTCGGGTTCAATCTGTGGATATCTGGATGCTCAAAGTAAAAATTAGGTCGACAGCGCATCATTGACTGATGTTCTGTTGCTGAGGTATCACCTACCATCAAGTGAACCTCATGCTCGTCTGTCGACATCTGATATAAAAAAAGAAGTTTGGGCCTGTTCTTCCATGTAATCTATGTTTTTTGGCTATACTCACGACGCAGGCGCAGGGTCGCCAACCAGCGGCACGGTGGACAGCACGGGGAAGACGGCCGCCGCGTTGGCCTGCAGCCAGTAGGTGAGCAGCGCGGCCAGCAGCGTGGCCAGCGCGCCCACCGCGCCCGCGAGCCGCGCGCCCGCGCCGCCCGCCGACACGAACACGCGCACCCACATCGCCTGCCACACCGACTCCGTCCACGTCGAGAACTCGCTCGATGTGAAGTCGTAGTCTGAAACAGTAGGCCTATTACGAAAAACGAACGCAACGAACGGATCGAAACGAAAGAACAAACAACTTCGTATTTTAACTTATTAAGGAAACATTTTTGATTCTATTTACGATTATTCTTACTATCATAGTAATGTCAAACGAAAGACGTAATGTCTTAGCCTACACGCAGACTAGAGCCACTAGTGGCCACCACAGCATAGCCACCGGTGGCCGCCACAAGCTACGGGCGTAATATTACATACATTTTAGGGCATCCGCGCAAACACGGCGCTCGAGTGGCCGCCACCGAGCTTCTAGCCACCGGTGGCCACCACAACGTGCGGGCGCGATATTTCATAAATTTTATAGTGGCTGAAACGCGACCACCGGTGGCCGCGTCTAGAGGCCGCTTCTAGTGGCGGCCACCGGCGGCTATAGTCTGCGCGTAGGCTTATTGCGAAAGACGTGTCGAACATCGGATTCATAATAGTAAAATGTACGATCCGTCAGCCGAAACTTCGTATTTTGTTTTGGTAATAAGCCTCCAGGAGTAGGGATATATTGACGGGCGCAGGGTAGAACACCTGCCGTGCGCATCGATTCCCACCGGGACGACATGTTTATATTTTTCTGTAAGCATGTTTTCAACACGTCGGGTAGCTTTGGGCATTACCGGGTCTCTCACCCGGAATATTATAAATCCCTGGGTAACGAACCACCGTTGATAGATGGACAAAACCGTGAAGTGCATATTGCGCTTCACAGATTTTCTGTCAGATGTCGACAGACGAGCATGAGGTTCACTTGATAGTAGGTGATACCTCAGTCCACAGCCAAAAAACATCAGTCGACCTACTTTTTACTTTCACCTTCAATCGGTCGCGCGAATTTCAACGGTTAAGATTTTGTTTATATCTTCGAAATTATTCATCACAAATATTTCGTATATATGTATTTCTTTTATTAAAATACTATCCTGACCGAAATATAACTCTAAAAAGTAAGTAATTATTTAATTATTTGTTATTTCAAATCTCTAAATTTCGTCCGGACGTCTTTACGGTTACGCGCGACCGCTTCGGAAATCCATAGACTGAGACCGAAACGCGCAATATGCACTTCACGGTTTTTCCATCTATGAACGGTGCTTCTTTACCCGGTGGGAATTTAGATATTCCACATACCCTTTCCAAGGCCGAAGTGACTAAACGTGGGGAAGACATACTAACAGAAAATTATTATAAGCATGTCGTCCCGGCAGGATTCGAACCCGCGACCCATTGGAGCGCAACGTAAGTATTGAACCCGTCAACAAGCCCGTCGAATATAATTAATTTACTATGTTCCTAAATTAAGTAAGCATTATTTAGATTAGAAACATATTTTTTTATTCAAATTTTAAAGTTCTATTTTATCCAAATAATACAAACAGCAAAAGCCAATGACGTGTCTACGTAAAATTTGAAACGGGCTAAAAATAATGTTAATTTTTTTCGTTTTTATTAATTCTAATTGTATAGTTTACTCAATTTCGGAAAAAATAACAGCTGGTATTATTTCCTGATGTTGACCCGAACTTTTCTAAGATATACTCATTAATATTTAGCATCTGACACGCATCTGAGACTTTCAGGTCGTAGATGTCCATGGGCGGTGGTGAATACTTACCATCTGGTAACCCACCTGCTCGTTTGTCTGCTCTGAAAAAAAAAAAAAATAGCATAGAGACATCTCGCACCTGTTTTGACGAATGCAGGGCTGACAGCTTGGCTAAAGTTCATTGTTGTTTGAATACATACACCGCTATGATTCCATCCTCTTAAATAATAATGGGAGAAACCCTGAAACAAAAAAAAAACAATCAATTTGTTACCGTGGACATAATAAATAGTGGATAAAAGGACAAACGGTTTCATGAATTATTTGACATCAAAACGAAAACTGAAGTTTTTCGGAATAAAGAAGGCTAAGCCTCAATTAAACTAAATTATATCCTATATACAAGTCAATAATAAAATTCAGATTTGGTTATATTCCGTAATTAACATACATAATAAATACCAATAAGACAACTGAACTTTCCAGTTTTATTCTTTTAGGAATTGAAAATTATTTTTTCATAATCCAAGTAACACCTATAATTTGGTGCCACGCGATCGGTGATGTATTTGCTATTCAGTGCAATTGAACTAGGGATTTGTAATTTCTTGTGATTATAACACTAAACGTCTCTTTGTGTTTCTCTTCTTGCATGTACTACATGTACTACAATATGATACAGAAGACCATCTCTTTGAATTCACGACATCAGAAGTGGGATCTGGACGCGCGTGCTATGTTCGAGATGAAGAAATAAAAATTGATGCAGTAGATTAAAAGCCATAATATTGTCTTTTATTAACAAGTATCACACATTTAAATAAAATACTGTATACCGGATTAAAACACAATTTTAACAGTATTTTATTTAAATGATTAAAGCCATCCGAATCCCAGCAACGGCACTTAAGACCAGGGACTGAATACCGGTTAATTTACTATGGGAATTATACCGGTATAATAAAGGTTTTTGTTAATATTCCTTCGTTTTTATTCATATTTATTGAAAAAAATTACTGTGTTAAGTTTAGTGTGTATTACTCTTTAAAACTAATACCATTATCTCCGTCAGACATGTATTTTGGGAAATAAAAATTAACCGGTTTCAGTCCCTGCTTAAGTCCACGCTGACACTCACTCACTCACAGATTCATTGAGGCCATCGCAAGCAGTCTTGTTAACAGCCAGTTGCGTCCCAGTGAGCAGCGCCAGCAGGTGTCCCGCGTACACGGCCGGCGTGCTCGCCCACGTGGCCACGCCCACGTACAGCGGCGCCGCCCGCTCGACCGTGGGGTCGTCCGAGTTGCTCATGTAGTCCGCCGCGGCCAGCAGGCGGCACGCTTGACTGCGCAACAGGCAATATAACATCTCATCCACCTGAAAAAACACCGTTTAGTTATTTTACACACTTTATACTTAAAGATAAAAAAAATATTTTGTCCCAAAAAACACATTACATGATATAATATATTGTTGTAGCCCTAGCTCCCACATTAGGATTCCCTGTGTTGTGGGCAGCTAGGTTATTCTAAGTGCATCAACATAAACATTACTAATTATAAAATTAATGTAAACATGACAAAAAACTAAATTAACTTGAAAAATAAGTATTTTTGACGGGCTCGTTGGCGCGTTCCGTAGAACACCTGCCGTGCGTATCGCTGAGGTATCACCTACCATCAAGTGAACCTCATGCTCTGTCGATATCTAATATAAAAAAATATAAGTGCCATTATAATTACGGTAATAAATGCAAAACATTGACTGCGATCACTAGAGGATCTAAATAGAAAAAAAAGGCTAAAAGGCTTTCCAAATCACAACTAAAAAAGACACAGAGGAGAACATTTTACAAGGGACAGTGTCACAAAATGTTGGTTAATTACGATCTGAAGCGTACGCCAATAAAATACAACAAAGTACAATATAAAGAGTGAATTTTCAAGTTCTACCCAGGCCAAATTCGAAACTAAGAGGACTAGTGAAAAGTACTCAAAGGATTCTCGAGGTCGATTTTGAGGCAAACTAAAATTGCAACATCGGATTTTTGAAAAATCACTATTCCTAGCCAGGAATCGAACTCTCATCGCCTCTAGCCAGGAATCAAAATCGAAATTTTGAAAAAAAAAAAAAACAATGTGATATTACAGTACGCCCACTAGAAAAATTCACACTGTGTATAAGAATCTCGAAACACTTCTTCGAATGGTCCATGGTCGCACTCCTTCGAAACGGCTCGGGCGATTTTTATGTATATTTGGTAGGTACAGGTCGTAAACTATATTTCATACCGCTAGGTGATTAGGGTGTCCCTATCTAGAATTTTTATTTGAATTATATTGCCAAAAAAAAAGTTTATATATTTTTTTTAAAATTTGGCATAAAAAATATCTATAGCACCAAATTTTCACTTGTGATGACGAAGTGGGCACGGGTTATATGCTTACTAGTTGTATTTCATCATTTTTGATGTAAAAGAAGGTTATATTATCCCTACTATACTATAATTATATATTTACGAGCAATATTTTTTACGGTTTATAGTGATGTAAAACCATAGACATCCATTAACATTGTAGAATCTACTCACCAAATGCGCGGAAGTATCTACAGTGCCCGCGTACGGTTTGCCCGCAACTTGCTGGTACAGCGTCTGTGCGAGGGCGCTCGCTACTCTCGATATCTTCACCTGAGGTTCATTCTCAGTCATATTTCCATTCGCTAGTAACTCCGCTGTTGATATAACTGAAAATAAGGGTGATTATATTTTAAAAGAGTAGAAGACCGATCATATGTGTATGAAAGTGTGTGTACTATCTGACGGTTGGTCAAAGGAAAATAAATAGACATTAAGGTGGTTCGTTTTCCATAAAAAAAGTCATGATTATTAATGAAGACTTGAGTTTCGATACTAAATATTTGTGCAACTATTTGCTTTCCGGGAGTTCTTTGCGCGGAGTTAATAAAATAACGTTATTTTATACAGAAATCATGCATATAACAACGTGAAATATAAATTAGTAACATCGTTAATAATCATGACCTTTTTGTATGGAAAACGAACCACCTTAAGCACTATAGTCCGCGCGGAAGTGCTAGTCTCCGCCTGAGGTATGTGAGCGGTGAGCGGGGGAGGGCGCGTATTTTCAAGACACGCACGAGATATATGAGATCAGATAAATCTCCGGATAACTATGTTAGAAACTGTCTTAATTAATGTTACGGGTAAATTATAAAATTATATTTTCTATTTCCGGGCTAAGCAAAACACACAGTTAAAAGTGTTAATTACATTTTATTATTAATGGTACAAAATAGTTTTAAAAACCAAATTAACATTTCTCAATAAGTATTCAGGTTTCCGTGAAGATGAAAATTTTGTAATTTCCGATGTTTGTAGACTCGAATTTCATTTTCTAAATAAAATTTCCACTTGTTGTGGTATTGGCGGACCTATCTTAGGATATTTAACTCATGTGTGTTTGGAATAAACTGACGCGAACAGATAAGTCGTGTAACCGTCACGGTGGTCGACGGCAGACTGAGTCAGCTTGACGTTTGGAAATAGCCCCCGCCCTGCCGCTCACATACCGCAGGAGGAGACTAGCACTTGCGCGTACACTATAGTAACACACCCGGCAATGTAGATATACACAAAAAATAGACGGTTACTTGCTTCGATCAACAATATACACTATGTCAATGGTTACTTGCTGATAATGTATTCTATTGGTGAAATGATTTTTAAAATCGGTCCAGAAGTTTTTGATTGTATTCATTACAAAAATACAAATATTTCCTCTTTATAATATTAATGTAACTAAGGCCAGGAAGAAGAAGGAAAATATATAATATAATAAATAGGAATAATATAATATGTTTTTTTTCACATGTTTATATAAAAACTTTTATCAATTTTTTTTAAATTTATATGTAAATATTTACTAAATTTGAACAAGTTATCAGAATAAGATATACTTACATTTCCCATCACTGCCGATACTAATATTATGGTATTTAAAGTCAATGTTCTCGAATACATCTAAAACAGATTCATAGAACATATTGGTGAATGTTTCTCTATGGTCGACCAGCAACAACTCCGGCAATGTTGCATTCTCTGTGATATTTTTGAACATTCTTCTAAACGAATGAAGGGAAGATGGCGGTAAATTAGTTGTTAATATCGGTTCTATGCTCATATTTTTGGCACTCACAGCTTGTGACATTTCCACTAAAAATTCTGTTATCTGAAATAGGAAAATAGGTTTTTTAATAAAGGCGAAGAGGCGATAAGTATATCATATTCTCAATTTTACAGCTAGAGCAAAAATACTGTGTCAATCCGTCACTTAAAATTTTACCAGCTTTTCATACAGATAGTATAAACAAAAAAAATTATACAACGAATAAAAATTATATATCGGTACACTAGCATACTAATTTAAAAAAAAAAGAATTATTTAGTTACGTATGAAGAAAAACTATTTTTGCTTTTTATCTGGTTCTTATACCGCGATATAATATCCACCTTTAATTACATTGTATAATATAATAATATTTTAGGAACTGACAATCGTGAGGGCAAGTGTGACAAAAAATTAACAGCCTATCTTGAAAATGTGTAAATCCACTACTGAAGTGAAATAGATCCGGTTCAGTAATACTCTTTTGAATACATCAACGAATTGAACAATATATTTAAGGTAGAATTTTGATCTTTTTACTGTATATTAATTGACATTTTGACAGTAAGTTTCAGACCTAAATCTTTATCATAATTTGTGTTACACTAATCCAAAGGTGTTTTGGTCGAAATTAAAAAAATCAGCAAAAATATGTTATATATAAGTAATAATACTCGTATATAAGGTTTAAGTAGAACTTTCTTAATACAAAGTTAGTTTATTCACATTATTTCAACTATCTTATCTCTAATCGTCGGAACAATATACACAAAGAAATACACACCTGTTGGGGAAGGACAGATCCGTTAGGAGTGAAAGCATATAAAGGCCAAGAGCCGTTATCTTTATACAATGGTAAAGAACCGCCTAATTGTCCTATCTCTATATGCAGCTTAATGTCAGAGAGAGACAGAGGATTGACAGGCGGCCATAGTCCACGGCTAATATCATATGCGACACGCTGGGAACCAATGTAGTCGAAAGATTCGCCATTGAAAAGCGTCCATAATATGTTGTTTCCTAAAAAAGATATATAACATTAAATCAAGCTCTATAAAATGAAAAGGGGAAATAATATGTTTTATTAACGCGAGTATCACACATTTAAATTAAATACTGTAAACCGGATTAAAACGCGATTTATTATTTATATTGTTTAAAAAATTTATCCCGACGTTTCGTAAAAAGGACAGGTCTCCCCGTGACCACGGTTGCTGAAAAGCATCCGAAACGTTGGGATACATAATTTAAACAATATAAATTATAAATCGCGTTTTAATCCGGTATTTTATTTAAAAGGGGAAATATCGAAATTCCGGGTAACGAACCACCGTTCATAGATGGGAAAACAGTGAAGTTATTGCGCGTTTTGGTTTCATTTGCGAATGCTCGAAGTAAAAATTAGGTCGACAGAGCATCATTGACTTATGTTCTGTGGCTGAGGTACCATCAAGTGAATCTCATGCTCGACTGTCGATATCTAAAATAAAAAAATAGCTTACCGTATAATTTAGCATCATCGATTGGTATCATCTGGGAGAGGGTTGCGGCGGTGACTATTAAAGTGACCATTCCCACCACAGAGCTCGCAGTTCCAGGCGCAATACCTGGATTTACAAAAACCAAATGGTTTTGTACATTAAAATGATAAACAAACAATAATATAAACAAAAGGGCCATTCATAAATGGACGCTGATAAGCTGATGATGACAGATATCATGTCAACCCACATGGTTTTGAGTAAATTGAGTTTGATTTTTCAATTATGTTTTGATATATCGTCGTTGCGACTTTAAGACCGCCTAACTATGGAAAAATCACTTTTTTACGCCAGACCAAGTGATTCTACATTTTGAATCTCTATCGAATGCAAAAACTCTCATCTGTATACCACGCGGACGTTTCAATCGTATTTTATTTACCAATTTCCAAATCTCCTATGTGCTTGTTAACTAATCTGCTGACTTTTTTTTACAATGATACTAGTTTTGCTTTCAGTTAATAATAGCAAAGTAAAAAGCAGGAAATCATGTGGCTGATACCTGTATTTTTATTGTAGTTGGTTTCATTATATTTTTTTCAGTGGACGGCTTTTATCGATTTTCTCATAATATTGATTTTTACACATAAGAGGTCGCAACGACGATATATTTAACCTGTTTAGAGTTTCGTGTCGACTTTTTATTCAATATTTTTGCTATTAATAAAATTTAAATTATACATAAAGAAGCGATTGGTATCAAAATTAACTATTTTGGCATTTTATGGGTTGACACTAAGCAATCAATGTCCCATGTCGTTAAGTGGAGTGGCGGGGGGTAACAAGGGGTAGAACGTATCTTGTACAATATATGCTTGAATTACTTTTCAGTTAAAAAAAACTTAAAAGATATGTGCTGATAGCCAAATACCCACTGTAATTATTACAAAAAAACATTAAAAACAAATTCAGTTTAAAAGTAAAATATCTCACTGAAAAAACTGATTCCCTACTTATCCAAATGCTTAAATTATAATCGGCCAATTTCGACTTACCGTCAAAGAGCGAGGCTGAGTCAATTCTAGCAGTAACCAACGTAACTGGTTTCTTTTCTCCTTCTTTTTCCTTTAACAATATGCAAATAAGAATTCATAAGTTAGTGAACAAACCTATACACCGAGTATAAAACAACCCAATACGTATAAAATTAAATGATGATGTGCAATTTATTATATACATACATATACATCACTCCTCTTTCCCATTGGGGTAGGCAGAGATCACGGAATTCCATATGCTCCGATCCTGACATACCACTTTCGCTTCTTCTACTTTCATCAATGCTTTCATACACACTCGTCGGTTACGAGTACTTTTGACCTGGCCCTTTTGCAGAACGTCCCCGATCTGATCGAGGTACATTCGCCCTCGACCGCTCCCGACTCTACCACTCACACCAGTTTCATAAATCTTTTATTATAAACATAGTTAAAATTGTTTTTTTTATGTTAGATATCGAATTCAAAACATTTGTTTGCCAGAATGTAGTGGCTACAGGTGTACATGTTTGGTGCAGTTCTAAACATTCTGCCCTTAGATTGGGCGTGCAAAAATAACATTATTTAAAAAAAATGACATTATAATTTAATTATTTAGCAATTCAAATTTGACAGACAAGCATGAGGTTCATTTGATGGTAGGTGATACATCAGACATAGAACATCAGTCAATGATGCACTGTCGACCTAATTTTTTTCTTTGGACATTCGGAAACCGAAACGTGCAATATGCACTTCACGGTTTTTCCGTCTATGAGCGGTGTTTACCCGGTCGGAATTTCCATATACCTCCCACCCGTTCAAAGCCCGAAGTTACCAGGCGTGAGGAAGACATGCTTACAGAAAATTATAATCATGTGGTCCCGATGGGGTTCGAACCCACGACCCATCGATGCCTCATCTAAATCTAAATCGTTTTACCGAACGCTCCAACGAACCCGTCAAATAAATGACGATGTTATGATAGTGAATACTTTTTTTTTACGATCCTTGCAAAAAACTTACGACTAACTAGACAGTATAGAACTTATGATACTTATAATATTATACTAATAAAAACTAACCTGAGCTCTTGGGAAAAGCGAATAATAAACGTTATAGTCGCCTAATGGATCACATACTTTAGTCGGTGTCAGGAAAGCTGATGAGGCGGACCTAAAATATAAAAAATATCCTTGATAAGAATTTTAACACATTCACTGTGATACGGGAACTATTTAATCATATTTAAGTCCTGGTCTGTGCAGCTTTTTTGGTTAATAGGCTTTCCTTGTTTTGCGCTCGGTGCGGTATTTGTAAGTTCTTGTGTACGAAGCAGATATAAGAAAATATAAGTCGTATCGAATTTTTCATTCTCTGTAAGTGAAGTATGTGACTGATAATGCAAACACGGACAGTTTACCTAAAGCAGGTGCCGCAGTGAATGATTTAAATAGTGTTATCGTCAACTAAATATTATATCGCTATATGTATAATATTTAGTTGATATAATATTTAGAATGAATTGTCTTTTATGGAATTCTTCCCATACTACATGACTGTGACATCAAAATATTCATAGTAAACTGTAAATATCGATTTTATATTAAAAAAATATTACAGAGTAGAGAACCGAGCAGGTGGATTACCTTGGGGCAAGTAATCATGGACATCCACGACTGAAAAGTATCAGATGCGTAGTCGGCCTTTTAAAAAAGTGTTTAGTGAATAAAGATAAGAAATTTACTTGCCTTCGTAAGCAAACTTCTGTATTCACTGCCGCATACATGAAGGAATTCAATTGAAGTGAACAAAGAGGTTTTCCAATCTGATTGCTTTTATCTAAATTATACCTGTAAAATATAAAAATAAATCAACATTGATGCTTTTCTATAAAAAAAAAAGAAAAATTATGCAAAAAGCACATACATCAAGAAATTGAATTGGAGCGAAGAAAGAGGTTTTCAAATTATCTAATTGCTTTTATCTACATTATATCTATTAAATAAAAAAAAACAATGTTATTCTAAAAAAAAACAAAATAAATTGAAAATACCTATTATAACATTTTTCGATTTTATCTATTTCATCCATTTTTGAATCTGGGATGAAGAAAATAGGGAATGGTATATCTCTTCTCAGCAGACCTGTGCCTTTAGTATTCCACACAGTGCCCTCTTGCGAAGAACAACTACTCCCAAGACTGGCTGAGTACTCATTGGGGCACTTTGACTCTTGACTAAAACCAGTTGGTCTGAAAAAAATTGTTACAAATTTAAATTTGTATATTGGCTTCATAGTTGTTTAAGGGTGAATATTAAATTAAATGTGTCTTTTTTCTGTCAATTTTATATAATAATTCATGATTCAAATAAATATATTATATTATGGAAAATATATAATGTAATTTAGAATATTATAGCATTAAAAAAATAGAACTTCACTAAAATTCTTAAAAAGAAAGAGCGATATTGTTGGTCAAGGTCCACTTTGGACCAAGTAGATCTTAATTCCTCTAATAATTTTGGGATGTTTAACACAAACAACAAAATTGCTTTAAAATTTTCGTAGTACCAAGTAGAAGTAGTAAGTAGTTAGATATATTTAGTGATATATACTGTTTAAGTTACTAATATTGTCTTTTATTAACGCGAGTATCACACATTTAAATAAAATACTGTATACCGGATTAAAACGCGATTTATTGTTTAAATTATTTATCCCGACGTTTCGGATGCTTTACAGCAACCGTGGTCGCGGGAGACTGAAAGATGACAGTTGTCTTATATTTGAAATGTCACAAAGTTGCCATATTTAATTCAATTAAATTAAAAAATAATCTATTAATTTAGGTAACACAATGTACATCTATGAATGTCAATAAAAAATAAAACATATTAAATTACTAATATTACTAATATTAAATGCTTCTAATTTTACATTTACTACCAGTTCACAAATCAAGGGCGTAGAGCGGACGAGAAGAACTGGCAAGAAACTCGCCGCCACTCTTTTTAATCGCCAAGTTTTTGTTTTACAATCTTTACATATTAACGCCATCTATTCCTACGGAGTTGATATTTACTGTAATTTTCTATATTATTGTTAGTCAATATTGTCATAATATAGAAAATTACAGTAAATATCAACTCCGTAGGAATAGATGGCGTTAATATGTAAAGATTGTAAAACAAAAACTTGGCGATTAAAAAGAGTGGCGGCGAGTTTCTTGCCAGTTCTTCTCGTCCGCTCTACGCCCTTGATTTGTGAACTGGTAGTAAATGTAAAATTAGAAGCATTTAATATTAGTAATATTAGTAATTTAATATGTTTTATTTTTTATTGACATTCATAGATGTACATTGTGTTACCTAAATTAAAAGATTATTTTTTAATTTAATTGAATTAAATATGGCAACTTTGTGACATTTCAAATATAAGACAACTGTCATCTTTCAGTCTCCCGCGACCACGGTTGCTGAAAAGCATCCGAAACGTCGGGATAAATAATTTAAACAATAAATCGCGTTTTAATCCGGTATACAGTATTTTATTTAAATGTTTAAGTTACTTCCCAAACTAAGAAAACAATATATGTTATTTCATTATTTTTCTTTCTCATGTAAGTGAATATATGTATTATTTGTTTTTGTTAGTTCAATTGCTTATTATATAATATCTATAGTATACTACCTCATTGTTGCATTATCATAGAGCAAAACTCCTGCTATATTAGTTGGTTCATCTATCAATAGGTCAATAATGCTTTGGAATAAAGATGTGCTGACCACAGGAACATAATGACCAGCACTAGAATTGTGTATTAACCACTGGGCATCAGCAATATCTTTTATCATGTGCACAATTCCCACTGCACCATCATCTGAGGCTGAAAATTACAGCAACAATAAGATTTTTTTTTCTTTGCATATTCTAGGAATGTAGCATTTTCCTGTATAAAAACATCAAAAATACCTAAAAGTATTGAAAAAAAATATTTTGTTGAAAAAATGCACTTAGAATATAATATGAATACAGCATGAATGAATTATGATAAAATAACCCAACGAAATAATATCAGTGTAAATGAAACAACTAACATGAACATCCCATTTGATGTGTGCCATTTAGTCTTCTAAAACAAGCTGCACTTCCTTCAATGGATGAATAAATCTGACCATGTAGTCTCTCACTATGTGAACCTAAAATAGAATTATTATTGATAATTTACCTAATTTATTAGTCATGGTCTTATCTGAATTTGATTACAAGTACTACATCTAATTACAGAAGTAATATTCCAAGACTATGGAGAGAAAATATGTTTCAGAAAAGAACTAGTCTTTGAAATACCTTGAATCAAATATATGACACATATAATAAAGATATTGTGACGGTAATTCATATTGCTTTTAATGATATAAATTATAATTATTTCTGATAAATTCTTTTCCGTTTAAGGTGATTATTGTTTCTTTTTAAAATTACATTATTTCTATAACATTAGAAAGCCTCTATGAAACAAAATTATTATTTTTTGTAAATAAAACTATGAATTATGATGACCAATCACAAAATGAGTAAAACAGATGCGAAATAACCACACTTGACAGTTATCTTTGACAGTAACGTAAGCTGTAAAGGTCCGTGTATATTGCGCACCACATCTTTAATCTTATGATTCACACGTGGTACACATCAAAGTAAAATGTATTATCAAGAAACATTTGTCATTGTTGTTCTTGTGCAATATTTGCAATTATAATAATAATATAATATATATTCAAAATGCGACATAATATTATGCTTGAATTATAAACAATCAATTAAAATTATTAAATCGGTAACTTTTCGATAAATTTCGTCCATCCCTAGTAAAATTATTATTGTCAGCCATTTGCAAAAAGGTACAGCTGTGTTTCAGAAGCCAGACTTCGTTTATTGAATCAATTTCATATTTTCTTTGTTACTGTTAATGATTGATTTTATTTGAGCTGATCCATAGAAGATTTTAAAATGGCTGAAAAAGTAGAAGTAAAGGTAAGAATTACCAACGATTACCTAAGTATACCTTTGAAACAAAAATGTTCCATTGTTTCAACCTTGTCCGTTGGTCGATATTTTTATACGTATTTTAACATTAACGTGTCTATTTTTTATTATAATGACTGTTTCTTTGCGAATCTACTTTAATATGAATTATGTTATTAATTATTGAGATTTTATATTCTAGAACATGTGGCAAAACACATCGAATCTTTTTTCGATGTATAAAATACCACGATCCAAGTACAATATATTGCGTATGACGACCAAAACAGTAAGAAACTTTTGGATAGGTAAAAAAAAAAGTTTTAAAATTTGTAAAGTAATTATGTAGGTAGAAGATTAAAAATTCGAGGCATAGGTATTCATTTTTTTTGTTGGCCGTTTTTGGGACCTACCTACCCTTCATTAATTGACATATTATTATTATAAGTAATTGTATAACTATAACAACAGTATCTTCTACGATTCTTATCACGTCGAAATACATTTAAACATTAATCATCGTTAAATCTGTTGCCATAATATTATTCTTGTGGAATATAGATAAAAAGATAAAAGATTTTGTTGATCATTTATTGGTATGTAATTTTGAGTTGCAACAAAGCTAATATTAACTTCTGTGCCCTGCCCAACTAAACTATTTATACTAAAACATCTTTATCGGGGAATAAAACTTAGGACATGCTTATAATATATTTATTGTAATGAATGTTATATAAATTGTGTCTAATTTTTTTTCAGCCGGAGTCATTGCTAAACCTAGACGACCTTTTACAATGTCCTGTATGCTATGAAATTCCATCTGGTCAAATCTTTCAATGCAATGAAGGTCACCATGTCTGTGGACGTTGTAAGATGCGTCTTGATGTTTGCCCTGTTTGCAGAGCATTCTTTTTTGGTACACGAAACTATGCTATGGAGGAACTCATAGCTAATTTTAAGAAACTAAAAGCAATTGTAAGTTTTATTCAAACTTATAAAAATGTAGATGTTTAGTACTAAATAGCATTTTATTAAGGTTTAAGGTCAGACACACTGCTTCAACCTTAAAGGAAAAATTAATCCTTAGAATGTTTTCATGGGTTGATATAGCTCATTTCCACCAAACACCAAGTTAATATATAAAATATAATAAAGTAACATTTAAACAGCTCAATGGCTAGAACAAATAAATCTTTAAAGCAGTTGTAGTGGAAAATCTTTTAGTAACCTTCTGTAATTCGCTTTTATGATAGTTATTGGACTCTTTCAGAAATCAAGTTCCAAAGGATCAGGTTCTTCAGAAAGCAGCTCACCATTAATTGAAGTACCAACTGTTGAAGCTGAGGACATTGTCGTTGAAGAAGAGGATACTAATTCTAATGCTTCCAGTGTATGTTTTATTCTTTTCATATTGCTTATCTTACATTAATAGAAATGTAAACATATGTATTGTATTGCATGTAAGCCAAAGTCATATCATGTTGGTTTGTAAAGAATTTTAAAATTTGTAAATCTTTGGAAATATTACATTTAAAGCGTGCATAACAATCTATAAAATTATTATGATATTGTTTTCTTTCTCCTTATAGCAGTCTAGGCAAGCCCCACCACAGGCATGTAAGGGTCTGTTCCGCTGTCTCTGCTGCAAGAATGGCAATGCACAACGTCTACCTGCGGCCAGACTTCTGAATCATCTTCGCTACTTCCATCGTCCTGACTTAATTGAAGTATGTGAGAATTTAACTTGTGTTCTATAAAATAATATATAATCTTATATATATATAAAAGAGATTTTCACCTATATAGTCACTCATCACGATATCTCTGGAACCATAAGGCGTAGGGACTTGAAATATGGTAGGAATATTCCTTTCGCCGAGTAGAGGTCAGCTAAGAACGGATTTTACGAAATTCAACCCACAAGGGGGGTTGCGGGGGCAATTGCTAGTAGTATATAATATGTTAAATCTCTTGAATAATTTTCTATAAAGATTTTTCATATGAAGAAATTTTTAGGGTCATTCTGAGAATGGAGAGTACCTTCAAGCTTGGCAGTTCCCCACAGCTTCTGGCAGGCTTGTAACAGCTGTTCGAATTGCAGACATGGGTGTATTTTTCTTAATTATTGAAATTGTTGGTAAGTGCTAAATTTTATTTTCCATATGATTCTATTTTTCATCAGTCTTGTTGGCACTTTAAGTAGCATCTATCCTGCATTCTGATGTGTCGCGGGTTCGAATCTACAGAATGCTAAAAGCAAAGTATAGGTCAACAGGGCTAGTTTCTAATAAATGGTTTGCTGCATTTATTTCTGTTTTATTCCTATTCCTCCCCCCTGTTTTATATATTACATGACATCTTACTTAATTATTGGTGTTGAACATGCTGGTACTGAGTTTTGATAGAGAAAAAGCTGAGAATTCGGATCAGTGCCAAGAAGAAAGTGTAATTCTAAACAAAATCTACTAAAATAAAATGACAATAAATACAATAGAGTTTAAATAGTATTGTTATTCTTTCAGATAACAGGTCTTTACATGCCTGGTTAACAATGGCTTCCTCGCCGTGGGTCGCTCATGCTTTTAACTACACTGTTACCATATCTGGTAATGACCGTGAAGCAATTTTCTCTGATTCTGTAAGTATATAAATGTCATGTAATTTTTTTGTTAGGCAACTGTGATCCGCAACTAAGTGCTGTTTTGGTAATGCTTTCTATATAATATATACCACTCTTAATTCTAATCACTTTATTGAAAATCACATTGATTATAAAATATTAGTGGACTGGACTTAAATGTGATTCATATTTCAGTTCTTCTCTTACTTTTCATACTATACTACATACTATACTATTCTGTCACAAAATATGAATTTATATTATGCATAATTTTATATATCAGTCTTCGATCAACAATATACTAGATATCGGGTCGACGCAAAAAATCCGTGCCGGTAAATATCGGCTCACTTGAAATGTGAGAGGCTATTTTGTTTAGTTCTCTTCAAGCACGGCCAATATTAAGACGTTTCACAATGACACAGTTTGTCTTCAAAAATTGGGAAAATAATTCCCGAAAAAACAATTTTACGGACGGAGTCTTATTTTTGGTTAGTACATATAAAATAAGATATATTTTAAGCTTTCAAACTAACAAATAATTGAAAATTTGAACAAAATTATCTGTTTTAAATGAACGCTACAAATGTTTGGCCAAGGTTGGCCAACACATGCGCTAACTATTGTGTAACAGAATAGTGGATGCATGGAGTAGATTAGTACTAAAATAATTCTTACTATCTAAGGATAAGCATCCGTAGTAATATTATAAATGCGATAGTGATTTTTTTTTGTTTGTTACGGTTTCACGCTAAAACGGAAAAGAAAATATTCCAATCTGTATATATTCGGAACATTTTGCGGATATTATTATTTAACATACGAATTACTATTTATATAAAACATTATATTATTGTTTATCAAATATATTATAGTTTTTGTACCCTACTAGATACATGATAATTTACACATTGGTGTTTCATAAACTATACTAATAATACCAAAGTCTTCGAAGTTAGTCAAGTGTGTATGTATAATACATAGATATGTATTATACATACACACATACATATATATTTTGGTAACTAATAAAATCATATTTCAACTTCACTCTTTTCTTTGTTCCCATTGAGCAGTGTCATTTTTTCAAAATTTGACAAGGAACGAGGCTTAAATAATCGGTACACTTTTTTCGTGAATTTTGTATGCGACCTGAAGTCTATTTAATACTATGTCAATGATATCAATGGCAAATTTGTTTTTCGCTAAACAGTAAACGCCTAAACGTTATTGATTGTTTGAGGGTGATATAAATTCACAATTGGACCCGCTAAGTGATACTGTGATACCAGTGTTTTTTTAAGCCAATGCTAGCATTTTTTTTTGTTTTATAGGTTTGGTCGGTGAGATCATGTGAAGGCTCACTGAAGAAACGTGGTCACTGTCTAGCCGTGACTGGTTCTGACGCGCGTGCATTGCTCGCTCCGGTCACTATTAGCGGCAAGCTGTCAGTACGGCGCCTCCCTTCCGACCAGCTCGCAAGCCAGCCCCAACCGCGGGCTGTCCTCCGAGTCGCCAACCGCGGCAACAACTCCAACCGCACCGAGTCCACCTACAACCTCGAACCGTTCCTACAAGATCTGCAAAACGATGTCGCCAGACTGTCACGTGCTTTTGCGACTTTAAGCCGAGAAGCCAGCTCGTGGCCCACCGAGGCTGAAATTCGAGACAGAAACGCAAATCCAGCCCCACCAGTTGACAGATCTTCGGATGATGAAGAACGACCCGCTGCAAATGGTGCAAATACAACGCAGCCTCTGTCACGGAACGCTCGTAGGCGAATGCGTCAGCGGTTGCGAGCGGCTCTGAACGTCCCACAAACGCCTGGAGACAATGTTCCCGCACAAAATATGCCGAGACAGAACGGTCTCAACAACGTTCGGACCGGTTTGGCAATCGTTCAGGAGCCTCCCGTACCACCGCCGACGCTTCCTTCCTCATCTAGTGGCCCCTCCAGTGGGCAGTCTCAAAACGCAAATAGACCAAACAAGAAGAAACGCCGCCATCGTAGATAAAGTAATTGTTTCTAATCTTCAAGCGGGTGGTTGATGTCGAAACGGTAGATTATTATTATATTTTTTATTCTCTATTTTAAAACTTACTTCTCTCTTCTAATAATCTGTCGATATGTATTTTAAATAGAAAATTGTATTTGCTTTAAATTTTATTTTTGACCGTGTGACTTGTCTTATGGTTTTCTATGTTCATTAATTTCGTTACTACTTACTACTGCTTCAGTAAAATAATTTTAACAGCACACTTGAAACTCAGGGTACCACTTGAAGCTAATAGTAATCTATAGTATTTAAAAAAAAAGTATATTTATTCTTTGCATTGTTTTTGCACAGGAATACTAAATACTTCCCAGCTTAAAATAAAAGACTGACACAGAATGATTAGCACAGTTTGTATCCTGCGTATGCTTGATGAAGCTATATTGTAATGTAAACTGTAACAGCAGTGGTAATAGAACGAAAACTGGTATTTAACAATTCAAACGTCAAGAAATCTCTTAAATATTTATCTTTAAAGTTAATACTAAAAAATAGAATAAGAATAACTGTTTACGTGCGATTGTTACACATGCTTGGAGGTTAAATTCATTAATTGTTATGCATTATAATTATTGTACTCTAATTTTGAGCCCGACATGTCCTCTGGGGATTTTACTGTGAATAAACATATTTGTTATTGTAAATAATTCTGTCTTTTGACACTGCAATATTGCAAAGAGTGCTGTGATAAAAAAATGCATGATTTATGCAAATGATTACTACTTAAGAGTAATAACATTTTTCGTTTTATCCCCAGAGTGAGGTTTTTATGATTATACAAGAGTATATAAATGTTATGAATTTAGTTAGAATGAATTCATGAATGATCGAATTGATGTACTTTTATTATGTTATGATACTGACGTTATATTAATAAGTAGTTTTTAAAATGGAGTACGTAGATGTTGCTTGTTTCATTAAGTGGAATAATCATAAATTCTGATATAATTATTGTTTAGTAATAATCATTGACAAATGCAAGTTATAATTAATTACATAATGTAAGAAATAATCTGTGTTTTGGATTTATTTTTGATACCATTGAGTAGTGGTGAGATTCTCGTTATTACAAGATTATTCAGATGCTGTTAAGAAATAAACCTGCACGGTTGCCATTATGAGAAAATTGAGTTTGAAGTTTTAATAAGGTTTTATTAAACTTCTTTTACAAAGTAACAGAAATCAAAGTAATAGAATTTAGTGCATTATTGTAAAATATTCTAAACATTTTTTTTTTGTATTTTTTTTTTATTTAATAACTAGCACTTACCAAATAAGTACTAAGAGCACATGCAATCTAGCCTATCACTTAAGGCTAATGAACAGTTTATTTCTATCCTAAATTAACTAAAAAATATATAAAAAATATCTTAGGATAATGTCCTTTAACACTTTTCTTATTGTCTCTATCATAGGGGGACACATATTTATTGTGTTCCTTGCAAAGCACTACACTTTTTCACTGTCACTATACACTAACTCGAATGGGTTTGTCCTTTTAAGCCTTCGCACTAGGTCTGTGTAGTCCAGGAGCTGGATGGCCTCGACATTCACATGATGGTGAAGCCTCTTCTGGTGGGCTTCGGCAGTTTATTTAATTATGGATGCGACAAACTTACGGCAACGGCAAAACTTGCGGCACTTATAATTTCCCTCAGTACCTTGTTTTGGAAAGTTTGTATCATTTTATTATTACTTTGTTTGGCACAACCCCACAATTGAATGCCATATGTCCACACTATTACTGGACTGGTTTATAAATTAACATGTTAGGGTTTTGTGCCTACTAGTTTTTTCAATACTTTTGCTATTAAAACGATTTAAATTATATAATATATTATCTCTTTTTAACCGACTTCAAAAAAGGAGGAGGTTCTCAATTCGTCTGTATGTTGTTTTTTTTGTTGTTTGTTTGTTACGCGATAACTCCGCAAGTTATGGATGGATTTGGATGATTCTTCTTTTGTTTGGTAGGGGATATTTCAGAGGTGGTCCCATACATTTTTTATCGAAATTGGTTTAGTGCTTTTTTAGAAAATCAACAATAACAAAAAAAATCTTATACGTGGATGATGTTATGGTTTGTAGTTCCTTTCACGGCGCTGTCTCATTTGAGCAGCACGTTTAGTGGTAGGTCTACTAAATTATTATGTAAAGTTAAATGAACTTAAAAAATACACTTCCTACAAAAATTTTGAAAAAAAAATATTTTTAAGCAAAAAACAAAAACCGACTTCAAAACTATAACTAAAAAGTAAAAAATAATATTTTAATTACTTCAAAGCATTATTTAATAACAGTTATTTTTGGAGTCGGTGCCAGCAAAGAAGGACTGTTTAATCCTGCTTTTGCAACTTTTTGAACGGTACGGAGCGGCATCGGTTGGATGGCACCGACTTCAAAAATAACTGTTATTAAATAATGCTTAGAAGTAATTAAAATATTATTTTTTACTTTTTAGTTATAGTTTTGAAGTCGGTTTTTGTTTTTTGCTTAAAAATAATGTCATATGAACTCCAGCTCATAAGGAAGCGATTGGTATCAAAAATTACATTTTTATCATTTTGTGGGTTGACAATGTACCTATTACTTAACAGCGTCCATTTACGAAGTTCTAGATACTGGGGCCTTACCTCTAGGAATTTGTTAACTATATATCCAAATGCACTATTATTGCCAGTGGCGGCGTAATACCTAAATTTGATGTGGGCAAGATTTATTTTGCGGGGCCCTCCGCCAGCGCAAAAGATGGTTCTTTTTGGAAAAAATATTTTTTGGTGCGTTCGCGTCTTTATTAATTCATAAATTTTCGAAGCGCGAGGCCCCCTGGGTCGCGAGGCCGTAGGCGGTGGCCCACGTCGCCCACGCCTTACGCCGCCACTGCATTTGACGTTGATGTTGATGGTTCTGGTTCTTTAGAAACAAGGTAAGAATATTTTTCTTGCGTTCCTATTTGAACCAGCACTTCCATGGGTATTTGGTAGGAAGTTCTTTTTTTTAAATAATCTCTTATTCTTTATAGATAATGCAGTGTATTTAAGCTCATCTTATTTCTATACTAGCAATCCGCCCCGGCTTCGCACGGGTGCAATGTAGATGTATAATAATCAGCAAGCCTATGTTGCTCGCTGATAATATATCTTTCTATTTTTATTCTAATATTAAAAAGGCATAAAATAGTTACTATATAAATGCTAGCTATATAATATAGCTAGTTATATAAATGCTAAGACGAAATGAAGAGTAAACATTAGCGTAGAAACAAATGTTGAAAGAACTAAATTTGCTAGTAATCAGTATAATAGGCAATCAGCTTACATATACAATAAACTAAATAATTTGATAAAAATATATAATACTAAATACACACGAACTCAAAACTCTCGTAACTGATTGGATTTTTACATTACCTTACAAAGAGACAGATAATTTATTCGACCGTATTATGACCGTATTACATAAAAACCATTCCAATATTGCACACACCCACACTCACATATACACACACACGCACAAATACACATATGCACATAATATACACACACCCGCACAAATACACAAACACATATTATTACATACACAAACACACTTTCGGTTATTTGTTTAATTCTTAAGTTTTCCTTTAAACTTCTTTAAATTTTTTAGTTATAATAAATATAAATTTTGTATGGAAGAGCGGGACATCCTGGCACGGGTGTCCCAACCATTTTGTAAAAACTTATTGGTTAATAATTTTTAAGTTTTATTTTTTTTAACCGATTACGCAGCGAACGCAACCGAAGCTCTACGAATTAAATATTCCCCTATTTTGCATAATTTTTCATTGATACACCACTCATACTGGGTGGCGCAAAAGTACTGGCACTAAAGAAAATTTGTTTATTTTTTTTATATGACATTTCCTGTCATTCTGTTGTTGAAAATTGTGTAGTGAACAAATGTAAAATACACTGAAAATAAACATTGGAACAGTGGAATAATCGTAGTGGAAGATGTCTTTCGGAGGCTAATATTCTTTTTGAGTCACTGAGTATTTGAGTTGTGAATCTGTCACTCAGTGGTAAACAAACAAACTATCAGCTTTATAATATTACTTAATCTGAGATAATATTAGTATAGATTTGCCTTCTACCAATTTTAGTGAGAATGCCCTCTTCTGGCTTCAAATGAAACTTCTGTTTGACTTTCCTGCCATCTAGTGGCATTTCAAAGTACCTGTAATGAGGCGCAGTTAAAACCTTAGCGTAAATTCATTGTCGTTTTTAAAAAATGCAGTAGATGGCAGTATTTACTATAATTTATCATCTTTGTGTACAAATATATTATTGTTTTTCACTGATGCCTAAAGCCTTCCTCGATATAATAGGTTTTTCTATTATAGCCTAAAGCCTTCCTCGATAATTGGACTATCTAACACAAAAATAATTTTTCAATTCGAACCAGTAGTTCCTGAAATTAGCGCGTTCAAACAAACAAACTCTTCAGCTTTATAATATTAGTATAGTATAGATTATGGAGGGTAGAGTCAAGGAGGAATTTCTCATATGGGGCTTTACTTTCAAAAGTGTCCATGATAAGCTGTTAGATTATAGTTCCAAAACCAACTAAAAACTTTAGAGGGCGCTGATGACCACGATGTGATTGGCGATTATTAATGAAGTGAAGTATGCCAAACGGAAACAGTAAAGTACAGAAGTAGTTGTACTGAATAGAGAATTGAAAACCTCATTATTCAAAAGAATTCTTAAATTTTTAAAATTATTGTTCTATATTTAATCAATGTAAGAAATTACTTTACTTTACAACTAAATTTTTGAAAGTCGTTACGGACCGGATATATATCATTCTTCGTTTCATTCTGTCCTACTCTAACAGTTGTAGGCGCTTTCTTTCAAATGCAGTCATTAGCTTACAGCAGCGCCACCTTAATTTCACATGACTTCATGGACACTTCTAATATACAGAGAAATTCCTCCTGGTCTCTACCCTCCATAGTTCATAAATAGATCTTAATCATAGATGAGTGAAAACGTTGCTGAAATTGTGGCTAAAATGTTTAGCAAATATTATTTGATATTTTTGGCTAAATCGATCTTAAATGTTGCCAAATATAGCTAAAAAATGGCTAACTTGGCAACACTGGTCCTAACAGGTATTTAAACGCGACGTGGCGATGACTCATTTTAGGTATAAGTTGGTCAAATTTATTTGAGGTTTCTACTATCTGATACTAGATGGCGGTAAATATATCAATGCGCGGCTGTACCACAGAATTGAAAGATTTACCTATTCCGTGGACTGTACCCTGTATTCCTTTCTGCATATTCCTAACTAATATGCTCGGGTGAGTGTGAATGCAAATTGAGTAGGCATAGAATCGCACGAATACATAGGAATTTATCACACGCACACAGACGCACTGCCCGGTTGACGGAATAATTAGCAACTTAATATTGCGCACGCAGGTGTTTTTGGATTGCATCAAAATAAAAGTGACTTTATCTGAATTTGATAAAAAGTTGCATTTTTTTTATTTTCTTACCGTTGTTGTTTAGAAGAGCTTTATTGCGGTTGGTGAAGGGAAATTTAGATTGCCAAGTCAATCTATTTATTTTAAACATAAAAGAGTTTTAATATTGATATTGATATGGTCACTATAAGATGTTGTTAGGTTAGCTAATTACGTAATAACTTAAGACAAAAGGATCTTTAAGGTGGCACAAGTCGCGGGCTCGAACTCACTGGTGGGCGTGGCCAAAAAGCATGCCATTCTCCCGCACCGCACCGGGGCAATCATTATTAAGTGAGATGCACGATAATTCATAGAAAAAGGGGCGTTTAAAAAAATACGAAAAAGCCTTTGGAAAATCGAGTTTTATGAAAAAACCGGCATACTGCATAAATCAATTACAAATAAAAGTTAATACCGACTTTGTTTTGAAAATTTGATACTTCTTTTATTACTAATTTAAGCCCAAAGTTGTGTTACAAATGGCAATAAAAACGAATCTTTGGTAGCTCGTAACTTTTTAATGGTTTTTTATTTTACTATTATGTTTCCGCACAGACAAAATTCAAAATGAGACAAAACGATATCATGTTTAACTTTGCATGTACAGTGCTAAATAGTGGAGTAATACCCCCCCGAAATTTCTATGGAAAAAATTAATCGACTAGTGTCACCTTAAATAGAGACTGAATAAATTGACCGACTTCGTATTATATGGATTTCACAACTTTTTACGATAGACGAACTGACTTGACTTGGGTTATTTACAATTTATGTTTTTGATGGCATCTCATTTCTTTTTGTTTTTTTAGTTAAATTGGATAATAATTTAACTTTTAAAATGTAAAAAAGGAGTAATAGTGACATAACTACAATAGTTGGACATATGGTCTCGTAAAGTTTTTTTGTAGATTTTGATATGTTCTATAATATTGTAGAATGTTTTTTTGTTCTATCATCAATATTTTCCACAGTGCATGCGATTAAAAACATTTAATGGCTAATTTTTTTACACCTTGGGTTGTTTTTAGTAGGTATTTCTAAGGATCTTTATTTTATTCTAGCAATAAATAGTTATAATAGTAGTTTTTGAGATTAATATGTAAATGATATATTATATAGCCGCGATCAGAATATTAATAAAGGAGTATAATTTTGCCTCTAGGTCCTTCAAAAGAGCTATTGACAAGGCAAAATCGGAGCACATCGGCAGAATTGGCGAGAAATTAGTCCGCCTTCCTTCGGGATCACGTGCGTTCTGGTCACTCGCTAAGGCTGCCTTAGGGAACTTCTGTCAGCCTTCCCTTCCACCCCTGCACAGGGACGATGACTCGTTTGCCCATGCCGCGAAAGAGAAAGCCGATCTTCTGGGCTCTCTTTTCGCGTCCATCTCGACCCTGGATGATCAAGGATAGCAACCACCGGCTATCTTGCGGTGTGATACCAACATGCCGGAGGTTAAATTCCGGCAAAGTGCAGTGCGTAAAGCACTTCTTTCCTTGGACATTCATAAGTCGAGTGGGCCCGATGGCATCCCTCCCATCGTGTTGCGGACATGTGCTCCAGAGTTGGCACCGGTTCTAACGCGTCTTTTTCGGCATTCTTACTCATCAGGCGTCGTCCCGAACTCTTGGAAGACTGCTTTGGTGCATCCGATCCCTAAAAAAGGTGACCGCTCTGATCCGTCCAATTACAGACCTATAGCTATTACCTCCTTGTTCTCCAAAGTAATGGAGTCCATTATTAACTGCCAGCTCATGCGGTACCTAGAGGAACATCAGCTAATTAGCGACCACCTATACGGTTTCCGTCGGGGTCACTCAGCCGGTGATCTTTTGGTTTACCTGACACACCGATGGGCGGAGGCAGTTGAGAGCAAGGGGGAGGCGTTGGCAGCTAGTTTGGACATAGCGAAGGCCTTTGATCGGGTGTGGCACAAGGCGCTTCTTTCGAAGCTCCCTTCCTATGGGCTTCCCGAGAAATTATGCAATTGGGTCACCAGCTTCCTGGCAGATCGGAGCATCAAGGTCGTTGTCGACGGTGCATGCTCGGACTCCAAATCTGTCAATGCTGGTGTTCCACAAGATGCTGGTGTGCTATCTCCCACTCTGTTTCTTCTGCATATCAATGATATGCTGCAGATTAGCGGCATTCATTGCTATGCGGACGACAGCACAGGAGATGCCTCATACTCCGGCCGCGCCAACATTTCTCGGGAAAACGTCGACGAGTGCCGAAACAGACTTGTGTCTGAAGTCGAGTCTTTGTTAACCAAAGTCTCGGAGTGGGGCCGACTAAACTTAGTCCAATTCAACCCCAAGAAGACACAAGTCTGCGCGTTTACCGCTAAAAAGTCACCATTCGTCGTATCTCCTCATTTCGAGAGTACTCCCCTGATTGCCGCAGCTAGTATTGGTGTGGACATATCGAGCGACATTCAGTTTCGGGGTCATCTGGAAGGGAAGGCCAAATTGGCCTCTAAAAAGCTTGGTGTGCTCAATAAGGCGAAGCAATACTTCATGCCGGCCCATCGCCTGCAACTTTATAAGGCGCAAATTCGGCCACACATGGAGTATTGTTCTCACCTTTGGGCAGGGGCTCCCCAGTACCAGCTCTTTCCATTTGACCGCATCCAACGTAGAGCGGCTCGAATCGTTGATGATCAGGCTCATTCCGATCGGCTCGACCCTTTGGCGCTGCGTAGAGATGTAGGCTCGCTCTGCATCTTCTATCGCATTTATCACGGGGAATGCTCGGAGGAATTGTTCGGTTTAATCCCGGCCGCTGAATTTCGCCATCGGACATCGTGTCAAAAATACCACGCATACCATCTCGATGTCTGGAAGTCCACAACTGCGCGATTCCTGAGACATTTCTTGCCTCGCACAACCACTCTGTGGAATCCGCTTTCGCCGGCGGTTTTTCCGAACCGTTACGACTTGGAAACCTTCAAGAAGCGAGCCTACATCTTTCTTAAAGGCCGGCAACGCACCTGTAAGCCTTCTGGTGTTGCGGATGTCTATGGGCGGCGGTGATCACTTACCATCACGTGAGTCGTCTGCCCGTTTGCCCCCTATACTATAAAAAAAAAAAAAATTAAAAATGTAAGGAGATTCATGAAAAAATTGCTCAGATAATAAATAAGCTACCCGTAGTACTAATTCTACGCAGACGAAGTCGCGGGCAGAAGCTAGTTCATCATAAAAATAATAGAAAAATAAGCCCAAATCATCCTTATATCTTTCAGATAAAGTTAAGTTTAGATCGTTCGTCGTATCAGATCAACACTCTTTTCGAATGTTCTATTGCTACTCATTAGTGAAGTTTTAGGTAGGATTTAAATAAATTTAAACAATTTATATGATAAATCGCGTTTTAATCCAGTATACAGTATTTTATTTAAATGTATGATGCAGTGTGATACTCGCGTTAATAAAATACAATATTAATTATATCATTTTATTTTTAATCGCAGTCTTAAATACTTTTATTAATAAATGGGAAAGTGTTTTTATTTCTTGTTTTTTTCTTCCTTCGATTTGAAACGGACCAACTTGCATAAAGTACTATAACGACATCTTTGATCCATTTGTGGAATTATAATATACTAGCAGCGAAACCCGGCGTTGCTCGGGTTAAAATACATCGCATGTTAAATGGTATAAGAAATATTTAAGGATGCATTTTCTTAAGTAGATAAATATTTTAGATTTCTATCTTAAATAATAAGACACTTATTCGACCATTTAACATACGGTGTAAAGTATCTTCAAGTGGTAGGCATCTTGGAAGTTTCTAGACTATTTTAGAATTTTCTAGATAATTGAGGATCAATTTCACCGATTGCATACATTTTGGAACTTTAGATCTTTCCAGAAGCTTTCTAAAACATTCTAAATCGATTACAACAATTGAAACCATTTTAGAACTTTCTAGATCATTTCAGAAATATTTAGAATTTTCTAGCTCATTGAGGAACAATTTTACCGATTGCACACATTTTGGAACTTTCTAGATCTTTCCAGAAGCTTTCTAATACATTCTAAATCGTTAACAACAATTGAAACCATTTTAAAACTTTCTAGATCATTTCAGAAATTTTTAGAATTTTCTAGATCATTTCGGATCAATTTTAGCGATTGCACACATTTTGGCACTTTCTAGATCATTTCAGAAATTTTTAGAACTTTCTAGATCATTTCAGAAATATTTAGAATTTTCTAGCTCATGGAGGAACAATTTTACCGATTGCACACATTTTGGAACTTTCTAGATCTTTCCAGAAGCTTTCTAATACATTCTAAATCGATTACAACAATCGAAACCATTTTAAAACTTTCTAGATCATTTCAGAAATTTTTAGAATTCTCTAGATCATTTCGGATCAATTTTAGCGATTGCACACATTTTGGAACTTTCTAGATAAACTTTCTAGATTGATTTTATCAGTTGCACACATTCTGGAACTTTTTAGATCATTTCCGAGATTTTCAGAATTTTACGGAAGATTACATTAGTTAGAAAAGGACAGATATATATTATTCCACATTTTTGCCACCCACAACCACCCACTTCCACCCACCCCGACCAAACTCCCTTATGCACACCTAGAGACCAAGGGGTATTCGCTATCCCAAGGGGAAGTTGATCAAAGTAGCGTATGATAGAAAAAACCGTGGACACACGTACGAACATTTGCATTTTACATAATATATTAAGATTAGTTTGTTTCAATATTACATAACGTCGTATGTACTTTGCGCGCTAAGGCAAAGTAACCATTATTGCAAGGTACTAAGATATATCATCAACTGTAAGACCAGTGTGATTTAGCTAGTTTTGAGTTAAATAAAAACAACGAATCGAAAAATACTGTTTGCTATATTAAATACTCCATTCATTTGTGTCGATCCGGTACAAATTATGACACATTGCACTTCTACTTCTTCTGTTCTGTGATTCTGTGATGTAAATTCTTTCTTTTAAGGACGTTACCCAGATCAAATCCTAAAAATACCGTATGTTTAAAGAAGATTCTATAAGAATCCTTTCGTGCGTTTTCAATAAAAATTATATATTATACTTTAAGTCATCACAAACGTATTGTATTGTTTAAAATTTTAATACACTTTCTAAAATGTTGACAAAAAAATCAAATAAATGGTCCTTTTTCAACCTAAATTACGTTTTCTCTCTATACCTCACAATATTTCGCCATAAAATTTATACCCAAAAATGTGAAATTACGTATTTAACAATTTGTATTGTTTTTTTTTTAATATTTCGTAAGTATTAATCAATTAAAAATAAAAAACAAGAGGCACCCCCGCTGACGCCTCGCGCGACACGTACATCAGTGTCATCGAGACTTGTGACGGGTGGACTGTACGCACGTTTGTTTTTCAAAATAAAATACAAAAGTTCACGTTATGAATGATTTTTGAATTCAGTCATATTGCAAATAGTACAAATATAAATATTGCATAAAAAATAATTGTAATTAAGTTTGTATATACATCTAAAATGGTTTGTAATTAATTTTTGTTTTTGGAATCTGTCATAGAATAACATTGTTCTCATTGAAATAGATTTTAGATTGGGGAATATATAAACGCACTTCAAAAATAATGTTATACACATGAAAACGTTTAGCTTTAAAAAAATCAGAGAATTATAAAAATAAAAGAAAAAAATATTATTAAAATTATTTATTACTATTTCTTATAATATATTATTACATTATATATTATAATATATGACGGACTCGTTGGCTCGTTCGGTAGAACACGTCTTGTTGTGAGCACCGATGGGTCGCGGGTTCGAATCCCGCCGACACAACATGTTGACCTAGCTTTACGCATTTATCTTTTTGAGCACGGGCGTTACTATATGAAACATTGTCAAGGTCTGATGATGGCCAGGTAAGTGCTTAGTGGTTCTCAGTAATGGAAATACTTAGGATG
Organism: Anthocharis cardamines; assembly: GCA_905404175.1. Lineage (NCBI taxonomy): Eukaryota > Metazoa > Arthropoda > Insecta > Lepidoptera > Pieridae > Anthocharis > Anthocharis cardamines. The sequence continues at coordinate 4,857,571 of FR989953.1, read as the reverse complement.
ACCTAGCTTTCAAAATTTATCTTTTTGAGCACGGGCCATACTACATGATACATTCTCAAGGTCTGATGATGACCAGGTAAGTGCTTAGTGGTTCTCAGTAATGGAAATACTTAGGATGACCTAGCTTTCAACATTTATCTTTTTGAGCACGGGCGATACTACATGATACATTCTCAAGGTCTGATGATGACCAGGTAAGTACTTAGTAGTTCTCAGTAATGGAAATGCTTAGGATGACCTAGCTTTCAACATTTATCTTTTTGAGCACGGGCGATCAAAAAGATAAATATTGAGAGCTAAGTCAACACGTTGTCCCTGCGGGATTCGAACCCACAACCCATCGGTGCCCACGACAGGTGTTCTACCGAACGCGCCAACGAGCCCGTCATAATATATTATATATCAAATCCCTACTTCTTCTATTTCTACTTCAAAATATAAATTATATTTTTATGTAATTTTATATTTTTATATATAAGAACCACTAAGTACTTACCTGGTCATCATCAGACCTTGAGAATGTTTCATGTAGTATCGCCCGTCCTCCAAAAGATAAATGTTGAAAGCTAAGTCAACACGTTGTCCCTGCGGGATTCGAACCCACAACCCATCGGTGCCCACGACAGGTGTTCTACCGAACGCGCCAACGAGCCCGTCATAATATATTATATATCAAATCCCTACTTCTGCTACTTCTACTTCAAAATATAAATTATTATTATATTTTATATTTTTATTTACATTTTTATATATTTTATTTTATATAATATTATAAATTCGAAAGTAACTCTGTCTGTTACGCTTTCGGGCCTAAACCACTGAACCGATTTTGATGTAATTTAGTACAGAAGTAGACTATAGCTTGGGAAAGGTCATAGGCTACCTTTTGATAATAATACACTTGATAAGAAATAAATAAATATTTATATATTGCGATATTATATATATTTATATATATAATATCGCAGGGAAGTCCAAAGAAATTATATTATATAAAACTACACTACCACTCACTCACTCATTGACATGCCTTTATAGCGAGATGGTAAGAGATGGAGAGAAGGTTGATGCACGGTCGTAAGGAGGTCCCGAATCGAACTTGAGGAAAATTATAGCCAACTCCAGGGTTGCATAATTTGAAAAAAAATTTAACGGCCCGCTCAAACGGTGACGGCTAGGAAGTTGGGTTTCAGCGGTCGGGCCCAGAACTGGTGGTAGTTGGGTGGGGGGGTGTCAAATAGCCCAAATGGCCCCAAACAAGATGGCCGCCATACTTTGCTAAAATCGCCATTTATGAACCCTTAACCTTGAAAATTTGCATAGGCCCTTCTATAGGCTTGCGCAACTCATCGGCGTACCAGAAAAGTGGCTCCGAACCCTGGCTGCCGAGTTTTATACAATGGAAAATTGAACGGCCCGCCCAAACGGCGATATTTAGGGGGGTAGTGTTCGACCAAACTTTGGTCAGCTACTTAAGAGGCTACCAGGGGGCGGTAGTGTGACGTTCCATTTTTGAATTTTTCGAATTTTGGCCAAAAACTTTCGCTCCGTGGAAAATAGTTTTTTTAATTTTTTCGTCACGCCATTATATGGGCTGAGACCCCGAAATATCAGGAAAAATACGAAACTCTGAACTTTGTTAGATTTCAGAGGATTTGCTAACGGCCCGTGCAAACGGTTAGAGCCAGGGATAGGGTGTCTGAACAAATTTTTGAGAAGACTTCGAGCTATTAGTAGGGGGCGTAAAAAAATTCAAAATGGCCGAAAAAAAGATGGCCGCCATACAAATGAAAAATCGCCATTTTTGACTCAATCAGACTGAAAATGTGCATTGCCCCATTAATCAAGTTGCGCAACAAATCTACATACACAAAAAATTGTTGGGACCGCTGGTTTCCATTTTTCATACAACACAAATTTCGACGGCTCGCGCAAACGGCTGCAGTTGGGATAAGGGTGTAGAACTAAAAAATGATCAGCAATTTAGGATGCTTCTAGGGGTATAAGATTTTTTTTACATATCCAATTTTTTTTTACAAAAACTTGCTGATTTTTTTCCTCCCAAAAACTACCCCTATTTATAACGCGATCGGGCTCAAAGTTGTTATAGATGCACGGATTGAAGTTCTTAACAAATCTGTATACACAAAATATGGTTCCGACTTTCGGTTAAAAAATCTATACTAATATTATAAAGAGGAAAGATTTGTATTTTTGTATTTTTGTATGTATTGAATAAGCTTTAAAACTACTGGACCGATTTCAAAAATTCTTTCACCAATAGAAAGCTACATTGTCGCTGAGTAACATAGACTATATTTATTACTAGAAAAAAATAAAGATCCTTAGAATTTCCTACTAAAACCAACCCGAGGTGTAAAAAAAAATGCCAAAAAATGTTGTTCGTCGCATGCGCTGCGAAAAGTATTGATGATAGAACAAAATAAAGTTCTACAATATTATAGAACATATAAATATCTACAAAAAACTTCGCGAGACCATATGTCTAACTATTGTAGTTATGTTACTATAACTACTTTTGTACATTTTAAAAGTTGATAGAAATGCCGATCAAAATCAGACCCTGCTATCCATACCTCTGTATTAATTCTTATCCAAATAAATTGTTTCATATTTAAGACTGTTTCAATACCTGTTGATTACTTTGAAATATTGAAATCGGACATTCCATTCAAAAGATATTACGAAATTAAAAATATCAATGTAAACAAAAAATACACGCCGTCCGCTTCGCACCGCTGTGGCTCCACGCAGGGCATCGAGCAATACGGCGAGGGGTAGTACTATGTCATTTTGTTCAATTTGTGGGGTTTTGTTATGATTTAACTCAAAAACTACTCAACCGATTTTAAAAATTCTTTAACTAATAGAAAGCTATATTATCAGCGAGTAACATAGGCTTTGCTTTTTTTTCATCTATTTGCACCCGTGCGAAGCCGGGGCGTTTTGCTAGTTTCATATAAAATTAATTTAACGGCTCGCGCAAATGGTGGTAGGGGGGTTGGGGGTGTGAAGGTAAAAAATGATCCCCAATCTAGGGTGCTTCTGGAGGTGCAATTTTTTTTAAAAATTTCCGCAAAAATGTTTTTTCACAAAATGTATGAAACTCATTTTCATACAAAATGTTCTAGGTGAAGTACAAGAATAGGCGAGCGAAGCGAGCACCACGAGCGCAGCGATTGGTCAGGCGCAAACGATATCAACCGGGATGGGCGAGCGAAGCGAGCAAGTGGGCGCCAGTAAAATCAAACAATATCCGGAAGAAATGGAATGTGTATTGCCAAATATTACAGAGTGCATATGTATAGCCACCGGGGAATTTCTTTTTTTCATTGGAGGTGCAGTCGCAGTTCAAAATGACTATGTTTGCACGTCCCACCCTCGACATTGGGAATTTACACGGAGCAAGGTGAGCGAAGCGAGCAAGTGGGCGCCAGGAATAAAATAACCTCCGAAAAAGATGCAATATGTATTGCCAAGCACTTTAGAGTGCACAAGTATAGCCACTGCGGTGTTGCTATTCTTCCCGGGGCCACTGTCTCCGTTCCTATTGACCAGCTATGTCTCTCCCGGGATTGAATCGCGGACTGCTTGCTGCCCACGCAAGCAGTCCGCAGCTTCACCCTCGATATGGGATTTAAGCCGGGAGCGGAAGCGACTGAATCAATATTGGCAAGCATTTCATCTCGGAAAACTATTGCCACCACAGTCTTTCTCCTCTCGACAGGGGACGCAGTCTCATTTCTAAATGAACGAGTGTCAACTACACATAACATAATCCAAGGTCTCGCGGGCCGCTTGCGGCTCCGCGCACCTTTTAAACGCTAGTCTGTATATATATTTACAACTGTATAGTACGTTTATTAATCGGAATCATATATTATATGATTAGTAAAAAATCCATACAATGAAAGATATCAAAAGTAACCAGGGTATCATGAGAAGGATGGTGGTACTTTTAGAAACAAAAAACTTAGTTTATTATAAATAAATGTTAATAATTTTGTTAGGATGTATGGATGTTTGTTACTCATTCACACAAAAGCTACTGAACGGATTGGATGAAATTTTACAGTATTATTTTTTATTCTTCAGAATAACATTTATGATATATGCTTATTAAAACGATATTGAGTTAATTGGCCAAATTATAACGTTGAGTGTCAGTGATGTGTTTATGCATTTTCGACCAATCAGGTTAATTAAAGGTGATTTAATTTTTTTTTACCGTATGGCGTCTATCATATATACCGTATCTACTATTATCTATATTATGTAGCGGCGATCAGAATATTTATAATAATAAAAAAATAGTAAATAGATTGATGAAAAAATACGGATAGTAAATAAGCTACCCGTAGTACTACGCAGACGAAGTCAGGGGCCGAAGCTAGTAAATTAATAAATTATGTTATAAGTGATGATTATGATGTAGACTGTCTAAAATAATAAAATGAATTACGATTCTATTCTCTCAGAGATCGCATAAAATAGGCAAAAACAATTGCAACTGAGGCAGATCTGCGTACTTACTTTATCATCAGTTCGTATTATTGTAGTATAGCTATTCGTCCACAGATGGCGCCGAAGTAAAATATTCTAGTACAGAGGTCAAATCCTCAAAGTCATCGGTCATAGTAATGACTACGAAGATTCATTTTATTTTAAGCTCTACATCATCTCTTGGCTAATAGTAAGGTTGGACTATGATCGAAATCATTTTATATTTGTACCTAGATGTCGCTTAAATAGAAACATAAGCTTGTTAGTTCAACTATTGCACAAAAGATAGCGGTTAATTTAAAATTTAAATGTCAAACGTTTTTACTAATGGCTGTCTCAACCCACTACCCAGAAATTGTTCGGTTTTCCTTTTTATTAGTTTACAAGTATTTGGTAAACGAGAGGACTGGATAACGTTTGGATTGAAAGTTTATCTATAATTCTATAGTTTTACAAACACATAATTGTTTCATTTATAACTGGGGCCTGGTATGTATACTTATATTGTTTAAAAACTATTAGCAACCATAAAAGTGTTTTTATAACCTTGAATCTATTTCATATTTCTTATTATAATTATTGTTTGCTAGGAGTTTAATGCCTACCTACACTAACCTGCCAAACGGTCAAATGATCGCTTTCAAGACTAATAAAAACTGTTAGATTCCAGGTTTTCATTTTTCTAGAACTTCATCCACTACTTTTTCTATAATAATATGATATAAAGGTAAGCTATATATTATAAAAAATCGTGCAGTAAGTTCAAGAAAATTGGTTCAACAAGTATTATTATATAAATCTCAAATGACCACTAAGTAATTGGACCGTTCTGGTAGGTTTAGTGTTATTCCTAGTTTTTGGCTGTTGTGATATAAAATTATTTGGTTATATAAATATTTTGGTTTACTTGTCATATCGGTTATAGAACATAATTAGAAATATCTCAATTGGTCGCTGATAAACAATACAGTGTCAACCTACAAAATGATAAAAAAAATATTTTGATACCAAATGCTTCCTTATGGGCTGAAATATAGTTTTTATAAGAGTTTCACATCATTTAATTTGTTTTAATAGCAGAAAAATATTGAAAAAAACAGAAAAGGCACTGAACTGTGACAGGAAACCTAAACAGGTTTAGAATTTTCAACAATAATGCACAAAATCCTATAACATTGATTGCTACCAGGAAAAACAACATATATATAATTGTAATAATAATAATGACTATATAATAAAACACAATTGAGTACCATTCAAACTAAAAATTTACCGAAAATGGCAACCATTTAACTACTTATGATTACCACTAAAAATGTTATTTACTTTGTGATGTAAAAGTAGACTTAGAATACACGTTTAAAAATTCTTCTATTAAATGGAATAATTATTTAGTTCCGTTTACTAACATTTCTAAATCCTAATTGTTTTATAAGATAATCAGTGGCAGGACCACTATACATGATACAAGCTCAAAAGAAGAAATAATAATGGCAAAATACAATAAGTAATTATATAACAATATATCAATTGAAACAAAAAATATTTCAATTGATAAAATGCACAACAGTATTTTTATTATATATGTATATTTGCGCCATCTTACGATTAGGCGTTGAATCAACTCCTACAATATTTAATATTCACCCGATACTATCTTACGATATTGCGACAAGCTCAAGCGAAATCTTTTCGGTTGTGTAATCTTTTCTTTCTCTCTGGCATTTTGACTTGTTATGTTGATTGCCTTTTCTGTCTCTTTCTTCATACAAAACTCGAGATAAAACTATAAAATTATGTAAATAAATCCAGCAAATCTGTGAGGAACATAACCCAGGAACTTAGATTATTTATGTCTAGATAGACAGTCGAAGCTGAAAACGCGTCAAAAATTATTAGGCCCAACAGTTGGCCACTTTATAGTTTATACCTTCCCCCGCCCCGCGCTCAGTAGCAGTTACGCCGTCACTAGAGTTTGTTTGTAAAATTCTCTTGTTTACAATGACGGTTTGTGTGATTAAAGTGTGCTGAAATTACAAAGGACGATCTAAAACAAAAAAAGTTATCTATCATCGGTTAGTAACATTATTTCATATCAGTTCCAGCAAATTAAGCCATTTAAATATTTCGGAATTAAATAATTATTTATTTCTGACATTTTGTGTTTGACGCGTGTGCTGCCAGTTTATGAACCCAAAAATACCTTAAAAATATGGCCTAGTATGTAATTCATTAGAAATAGATTTAACGTCGATATGGATGTCGTTTTTAACCGACTTTAAATAAATTATGTACACGCGTTAGAAGTTATAATTCTTTCGCTTTTTAAAAAATAATTCTAGAATATACAACTTGAACATAGTTAGATTTTCATGCCACCTAGAACTAACTTTACGATGTAGAATTCAGGTGTCGGTGTGCGCGCGCATCGTAAAAATTCACTCTCATCATTTTTCTCCATCGTGCCAAAAGAAGTATAACTTCAAAAATATTAATTGTTTATTTTTTTATTTTAATTATTTATATTAAATAAAAGTAAATTAATATGAATACCTAACAAGTAAATATGACAAAGTATGAACTCTAATGACGGTTAAAATGAAAATATCTCACTAGGAATCTATAGTAAATGAAAACCCCCCGTTCAGCTATTTTTCACTTTTTAGTAAAGGTCTACCGGAATCTCATGGCAAATGGGGAAATAAAAATTTGTTTCGTGCAATACTGGGGAAATTGGTGTAGGGACATCTATAATCCGCTACAAGAATCAATACAAAGACGTCTAATCCTGAATCGCGCTATCAAAGTTTCTGTGCGCGCTAAGTATATATACAACATCTCGACATCAACCACTGGGGCCTTAGGGCCGGCCAGTCAGTGGTTCGACTGGTCGAGGATCCTCCCTTTAGGTTGGAGGAAGACCACACCTCCCTTCCTCCACAATTGGATTAAACGATTTTGATACTGTTTAATTTTAGCTCTCTACACACAGGAAAACATGTCATAAAATATATCAATTGTATATTAGTTTATGTACTAATTTATCTAATATTATATAAAATTCTCGTGTCACAGTTTTCGTTGACATACTCCTCCGAAATGGCTTGACCGATTTTTACCAAATTTTATATGCGTTTTCAGTAGGTCTGAGAATCGGCTACTATCTATTTTTCATACCCCTAAGTGATAAGGGTTGTTCACCCTTAATTTTTTTTTTAATTTTTGGAAAAAAATTGTTTTTATTTTTTTATAATGTGGCATTAAAAAATACATACAACCCTAAATTTTTACTTTTTAATCACCAACCCCTCCTTTTTTTTGTCAAAAAATCTAGACCTGTGCGAAGCCAGGGCGGGTCGCTAGTAATATATAATATAAATCATACTAATAACTTAACACCTTATTCAGAACTAGAAAACGTTTCCAAGAACCCCACTTGCATTTATTGTTCTTCATCAGATGATGAAGATATAGAGGTATTTATATATCGCTCTATAATTGAAATGCTGGAAGAGCGATTATATAAATACGATATAATATTATCTTGCTCCATGTAATGATCCACCTCGCTCCAAGTGAAATACTTTTCGGTGGACCTGCAATATCTTTGCTTTGCTTCTTGCACTTGTTCATAGAACATGAACTGTGAATGTAAGTCTCATCTAAATAACATCCAATTTATTATGCTCTTCAGCTTCTCGGGTTTCCTTAATACGCTTCAAAAATCTTTGTAATTTTATGTCATCTCTCTCCATAGAAATGTTCCTTTTTGATTGACATTTAACATATTCAAAACCAATCTCCTTAAGTATAAGTCTGAAAAAATAATAAAATTCATCATGTTACTCATATGTTAGTTTAGTCATTCATCATCATCATCATCAGTCTATATACGACCCATTGCAGGGCACAGGCCTCTTCTTACGAGTGAGAATGAGAGGAATAATTACTTAAAATTTTCTTACCTCAAAGATTCTCCCCCTCCGTTGAAATCAATATCTTGGCGAAGAATTTGTATCAGTTTCATTACTGTTGGAATTTCCTTCCTAATTCGTTTACTTTGTTCCTAATCAAATCTAAATCAAAACTATCCAAGTTGATTTTCTTCTTCCCTTTCCTTTTTTTACCAGGCGTGAAAAATACACCATCATTCGATGCGCCTTCACCTACAATTCGCCGTATAGTAGTACTGGAAACCCCTATAAAGATGCTACAATTAAGTACGAAAAATATAAAATAAACTAAAAGTGTCAAAACAACTCAGTCGAACTTACCTGTCAAATCTACGACGCGCTTTAAAATCAAAGATTGAATTTGATTTACGCCATCTTCTTCCTTATTTTACAATACACATTGAAAACAAATATTTCTCGCTTGAGATCGAAGTGGCTTTTTCGCCATTTTCACAAAAACAACAAATTATCAAGAAGATATCACAAAATCTCAACTACGGTTATATGACAGGTCACAATTGACATTGCCATAATATGAAAATCACAATTATATTTTTTTATATGCCATCAGATTCCGGTATACCTATACCTGGAAGTTGTTTTTACAATATTTTTTGAAGTTGGTTTATTTTTTGAGGATATTGGTATTATTGTTTTAAATATGACATCCAAGTTAATTTTAATTGTTATTTAAATTTAGAAAGAGCCTACTAAAAAAATTGATATGTGTGATGTTTTCGGGGGTTTTAATTTAACGCATTTGCATAATATAAGTTAAGTTTTCATTTTTTTCTATCCAGAAGTTTAAAAAAAATATTAGTACGTTTTTATGCAAAGAATGAAAATTGTTGTTTTATTCCAATTCAATTCTTTTTTCTTACAGCATATTTTTGTGAATTGAAAAAGTATAACATTATACTCTACTCTGATTCATTTCTATTTTGAGGGGAATTTTTCCACAACTGGTAACATTATTCACGCAAACTAGGAACACATAATGACTTATGACGAGTGTAAGACATAGCTGTCACGCACACTATTATAACAAACATGGCTCGTTTGTTTTAGTTCGTTTGCAGTGCGACACTCTATCTAGACATAGGTATAAACAATTATTTACACATAATTCCTGGGCTCATTATTTGTATGAGATTACAGTTCGTCTTCCTATGCAAGTATTTTATACTTAAAAATATTTTTTTGCAAATACGATTGTGCTCCTTATTTATAAGACATTACGGATCGTTTTCCTATGCACGTATTTTCAATTTCACCTCTAAACGCACTCGAATAGCTAACACTTTCATACTTGCAAGTTTTATCCCACCAGGGCGCCCTACTTCCAAGCGACCTCTAGTATTTACGCTACCAGGTTCCTGGTTTTAGAACCTGGTAGCGTAAATACTAGAGGTGTAAAAGTAACGAAAAAAAAACGTACCCGTATGTATTCGTTACTTACTCGTTACTATCGTATCGTTACTCCTAATAGCTCATAACATGCTATGTTATGCTAGAGAAACAAATTTACAGAACTAGTTTAAGTTGCGCGCGCAAGCGTGCGATTTAATTAATTGTTTGAAAATTAAGTTACAGTGAAATAATTTTAGAATTTAATGAGAGACTAAAACTTTCACTTTCGTTTATTTCATACTATTACAAAAAAAAATTGAAATAGTGGCAAAAATTTTTTTACTGCTCTGTTAAAGAAAACTTTGTTTTGAATATTTGAAGTTACATTGCGTCATTGAAACAGCGTAATATGTAACCATGATACGGAACATGCGAGTAACGAAAAGTATTCGTGAGTAACGTTTCGTTACTCGGTACTAGATGGCGTACCCGTTACTCAGTAACGAATACATACAGTTTGCTACAGCTCTAGTAAATACGTCTCATCTTTTATCTTTAGCAGTGTTCGGAACCGTACGATAATTATCGTAAATGTACGATAATTTCATACCTTCGTACGATGTACGATAGCGTACGCAGTTTGTACGATAATTTCCGCATGTAAGTTTGTAGGAATTTGAGCGAGGATTTCAATGACAAGGCGCGAAATGTATCGTTTTTTTTTTTCGCCATTATCTCAGTTTGTAGGATTGAGAATTTCAATGACTGGTGGATATTATAATAGATACGATAATTTTGATCCAAATATGTCTATATACGATAATTTTACGGCCCTGGTACGATAGCTGCCTGGCTTCAGGTTGGGAACACTGATCTTTAGTTCATTGTGACTTGTGAACAGAATTGTGAATTGTGATTTCATTGTATTTTGCTAAAGCAATTTTTGCTCAAACTAAACATAAACATTTGATCAAGTGCGCGGTGCATTTTAGGGCTTTTTCTTTTTATTATTATTTATTATGAGTAATGACGTAGTTCCGTGTGAGGGTTTGAAATGTGTGCAAGTTTTAAAGGAGCAAGATAAATTAAAATCTTTAACATTTGACCAAAAATTAAAGCTAATTAATTCGCCGAAACCAACGCCCAACTTGTGTCTTACTCAAAAAACTAGTGGCCATACAAGAAATTTTAATAGATCAATTTATAAAATTGATTGGATTGTAGGTTGTTCACATACAAATAAACTATATTGTTGGTATTGCATATTTTTTTCTCATTACATATCCCCTTGGACTACGTATGGTTATAAGGATTTAAATAATTTACCTGGTGCTTTAAAAAAACATCAGAAGTCTGAAAATCATTTGAATTCTGTAATTTCTTTTTATAATTTTGGTAAAAAACCAATTGAAACTTTAGGATATCGTCAGCTATTCTTTGAAAGTTCTAATCATGACACCCGTGTTGACCATAATCACAGTAATTTTCAAAGGTTAGTAGATGTTGCCATGATAAATCAGGGGTAATTTTTTGATAGAAGTTTAATTACTTTTAAAGTACGACATTGTTTTAGAATTTTTTAATTTTCTGTCTAGTAGTAATATGCCTTCTGTGTGTTTTGTTAAAATCAGCAAATTTATTAATACAAGGCTTGGGAGTTGGGATAGTTCACCGAAAAAGGTAAAATAAAATATTTTGCAATTTTGTAGGAGTTTATTTTTTGGGCTTACTCTATATTCAGACCCTAGGCACGCCACTGATTATAATAAGTTTTTTTATATAAAATATACTGCACCAATTGATATGTCTATTACAAATCAAATAAATATCTATCAAATATTCTGTATACAAAGTGGTGTTTTATAGAATCATTTTTATATAATTTTTCATTTCAGTGTAAAAATGTATAAAATAGAAGTTGACCCAAAGCTTTTCATAACATGTCGATTGTGTTTGGATGAAATGGGCCAGTACCAAATTGTTCCAAGTGTCCAGGAACAAATTAAGTACTGTTTTGATTTCGAAGTAAGTATATAAACTATTATTATATATATTTCTCAGTAAAATATGATTTATTCCAGTAGCTTTGGTTGTTGCAAAACATTAATGTCTCATCGATTGCCCTGTTAGTGTGGCACATTTGGGATTTGGAACGGGTGTAGGTGACCTATGCTACTGGTATTAAAAGGATGATTTGATATCCTACCAGAATGCCACTAGGGTAACAAGCTATCATGCATAAGATGATATGTATAACCGTGAAGTGCATATTGGGCTTTTTGTTTTGAGTCTATGGACTTTCAATTGTTGGAGGTAAAAATATAAATAGATAGTGCATCATTAATCAATGTCCTGTTATTGAGGTTCATCTACCATCATGTGGTTCATGGTATATCTCGAGAATTGATATAAAAAACATCAACACCAATTCAATGCCGGCCGCTTCTGAAGTAACATCACAATCCATTCTCTCACAATAATTTAAAGTTTTGTAGTGTATAAATACAGTTACTGTGGTAAAACTAACATTACAATATGTCGTATTGTAGTGTACAATATGTAGCAGTGTAGTATGGCTTAACTAATGCCAAAGTGATTAGTGTTTGTTTTGTCAAGAACTATGATAAGAATCAGTGTAAATATTAGAAGAAATCGTCAAAAACACGTCAAGCCAATTGAAGACGTCTGGTACATGGATTTGTCCTGAATGTCGCTTTACCCTGAAGACGAGGGTTGAGGGTATTCCGCTACGAGTCGTTCCCTCAAAGAAATGCCGTGACCTTTGGGTCTCAATCCACAAAAAGACTCCTGATAATCCTGAATCCTATACTGACGCCGATCTGGGAACGGAGTCACGCAATCTTCGGCGCGAGGTATCACTTCTCAGGGACCAACTCAGTGCAAGTCACCGCACTCAACGATCGTTTACTTCAACGAAAATCAAACACCTGCCATGCTCAGCCTCGAATGACATCTACATAAGTAGGGGCACCCAATCAACTTAGAATTAAAAAAAAAACTACCAAATAGAAAGTCACAGTTGCTCCCCAACACTAGTCTGCCAATCATGTATCTTCCAAATACACGAGACTTGTCTTCTGGACAGCAAGCAGTGGACCGAGGTAATGAGAAGTCAACGAGCACCATCACTGTGTAGAACTGTGAATCCGAATATAACCTTTCTGAAAGCATAAATATAACATCTCTGGAACATGGAGCTAAGTGCTGATGATATTTAAGAATACCTTTGTCAGCTCTGTCCCGGTGGTAGTTTCACAGTAATTAAACTAAGTACACCAGGGGACTACAAGTCCTACAACCTCGGAGTATCCGTTGCATATTTTGACACCTGCTTGTCCATAAATATGTGGCCTGTCAACGCTCGAATCAAAACAAACCCATAGTAGAAAGCAATTGAGCTCGATTGGGTACATCAAAGGTCAGCCCTGTCGAGGGAAGTCGACCACTAACCAAGGCCAGTAAGCCTACTTACTATTCTTTACTAAAATTTAAGTGGCCTTAAAACGAAGCTCAGGACTTGGCGAAACAACTTAGCTGTATTAGATTATGATTGTGTCTATAAAACCGAACGCTAGTGAGAGTGACTATATGGAGTAGTTCTGTAAAGTCGAAAGCTTTATAAGTGAATGAAATCTGTAATAATACTAGGAGATTTGAATTTGAAGTGCGTCTATGAATATTAATACTCATTATTCTTACTTTACTTCTTTCTGTAATGTTTTAGAAAATAGATTAGTTACAAATTCCCTTGGAGGAATACTTGATGTTGTTCTTACCCAGGGGAGCGGAGATATGCGCAAAGTAATAGTTTCATTCATGGACAGTATTGTACCCCCTGATTCATCCATATTAAAACAGATTGCAATTTTTTTTAAATTATGTTATTTTACATAATTCAGTTGTAGTGGAATCTAGGCTTATAAGTTAGAAAATCGGCGAATAATTGCATGTCTTTTACCGTTTATATTTCGGAGAGTGTGCTTTAGATACAAACATAACTTAGTTCCTCCAATCCATTTCCACCTTCATATATAAAAAAGCACAGCGGGATTCACCCTTTCATAAAAGTTGAAAATCAACATAGACATTCATGAAATACGATGCTGAACATCGTCGTGAAAGTCGAAGCAATACTTCATGCCGGCCCATCGCCTGCAACTTTACCTTTGGGCGGGGGCTCCACAGTACCAGCTCCTTCCATTTGACCGCATCCAATGTAGAGCGGCTCGAATCGTCGATGATCAGGCTCTTTCCGATCGGCTCGATCCTTGAGCGCTGCGTAGAGATGCTGGCTCGCCCTGCATCTTCTATCGCATTTATCACGGGGAATGCTCGGAGGAATTGTTTGATTTAATACCGGCCGCTGAATTTCGCCATCGGACATCGCGTCAAAAATACCACACATACCATCTCGATGTCTGGATGTCCACAACTGCGCGATTCCTGAGACACTTCCTGCCTCGTACAACCACTCTGTGGAATGAGCTTTCGCCGGTGGTTTTTCCGAACCGATACGACTTGGGAACCTTCTAGAAGCGAGCCTACATCTTTCTTAAAGGTCGGCAACGCACCTGCAAGCCCTCTGGTGCTGCGGAAGTCTATGGGCGGTCGTAATCACTTACCATCACGTGAGCCACCTGCCCGTTTGCCCCCTGCCCTACTATAAAAAAAATGTTTTATTAGTGTGAATTTCTGGATTTACAATCATGTGTAATCATCCTAGCAAAATTATATATAACCTTAAATGAAAACTGATTAAAATTATTTACTAATCTAGTCTAGTCAGTAGTCACTTGGCTTTAGCGGAAGAGCTAATTCCCACCACACTGATGACCTAGGGCCTCACATCACCGATGATTCTAGTAGATTACGGGAGAGAATCAATTTCTCCGCAAGATAGCTTGGCACTCGGTTGTGTACAATACCGTGTTTTTTTTTCTATTTCAAGTATTTATTTTCAGGTTAAATCTTTTGATGGCTTGCCACAGTTAATTTGCAAGAAATGTGAGGGAATTTTGACTAAGTTTTATGAAATAAAGAAGTCATTTCAGGAAAAACAACATGGTCTTAATTCAAAGATAAAAATATGCGATGTAAGTAGGAATGTTTGCAAATATTTTGTTATATCTATACTTCTATACTTACTATAAATATTATATACCTATTATATAATAATATTATAAAGACGAAAGATTTGTATATTTATATTTTTGTATGTATGTATGTATAAACTTAAAAACTACTGAACCGATTTCATGATCCTTAGAAATTCCTACTAAAACCAACCCGAGGTGTAAAAAAATTAGCCTATATTGTTGTTCGTCGCATACGCGGAAAGTATTGATGATAGAACAAAAAAAATGTCTTCAATATTATAGAACTCATAAATTAGTCCGGTCAAATTAGACTAAAAAATAGAGGTGAGGTTACAAAAATTCCCACTTGGCTGAATATTGGTAGGATTGTTCAATACACTATTATAAAGGAAATGTGAAAAGTCCTCATCGATCCGGCACGTGCAAAAAAATTTACACGGGGTCGAAGGTCACAA
Source organism: Anthocharis cardamines (assembly GCA_905404175.1). Classification (NCBI taxonomy): domain Eukaryota; kingdom Metazoa; phylum Arthropoda; class Insecta; order Lepidoptera; family Pieridae; genus Anthocharis; species Anthocharis cardamines. Next base: position 4,842,172 of record FR989953.1, on the reverse strand, counting down.
AAACGGGTTTTTCGCGATTTTCAGCAAAATGGTAAGTTTTATCATAAAATTAGCTCAGACAAAAATTGTAGATCAGATAATTATCTATAAAAAATGTCTGAATACTTTTTTTCCTAAAAGCAACCGTTTTTGAGATATAACGATTCAAAAAGTTGAAAGAGTTGTAACCTTGGATGTCTTAATTGACCGGACTAAATATCTAGAAAAAACTTCACGAGACCATATGTCTAACTATTGTAGTTATGTTAATGTATGTTTACATTTTAAAAGTTGATAGAAATGCCGATCAAAATCAGACCATGCTATTCATACCTTTGTATTAATTCTTATCAAAATTAATTTCCTATTTAAGACTGTTTCAATACCTGTTGATTACTTTTTGAAATATTGAAATCGGACATACCGTTCAAAAGATATTACGAAATTAAAAATATCAATTTAAACAAAAAATACACGCCATCGCGCCGGTGTGGCTCCATGCAGCGCATCGAGCAATACGGCGAGGGGTAGTACTATGTCATTTTGTTCAATTTTTACAAAAACTACTCATTTGATTTTAAAAATTCTTTCACCAATAGAAATATATATTAACAGCGAATAACACAAACTTTGCTTTTTTTTCATCTACATTGCACTCGTGCGAAGCCGGGGCGTTTTGCTAGTCTATAATACAGAGTAGACACCAAAAATACTACTTCTATTTTCTCAGGTTGTTTCCACATCATCTCAACAACAAGACACTGTCTCGTCTACACAATCGCCTGCACCTGAGGCAGAAGTCAGTGAGAAGAAGTCATTTAAGTTAACCTTAAAAAAGAAACCAGGTACTTCAGATTCTGCTCCTCACGAAAATGACACTTTTGTTATAACAAATCCTCTTAAGATCAAAGATATACAGCTAGATTGGCGAAAAGACTACAACAAGTTTTTCGCTTGCAAATTTTGTTCAAATGTCTACAAAAATAAAAGAAGCTCTTTTGCTCATCAGCAAAAGCACAAAGCGATGTTAGACAAATATACTCCTTTGTTGAAGTATTGTAAAATTTCTATACCTAAAATAGACGAGAAACCTAATATTACTGGAATGGACGATATGGTTATGATAGAAGAAGGAAAGATTTTACAAAATAGTGATCATCAGTATAACGTTTATTATAAACGCAAAACCATTCATGATAACGAAAAAAAATTTTATTCTGACTCATCGGACGAGGATATTATTGGTAATAGGAAAGGGAAAAGAATCAGATTAATGTCACAAAGTTCAAATGAGTCTCTTGTTTTAGATATTTCTAAGAATGATGTAAAAAATGATACAGAAATTACATCTTCCAGTAAAAACAAATTTGATGATAACATCATTGAATGTGTAGATATTGATTCTTCTTCAGAATCAGATTCGGGAAATCCCACAACGAAATTAAAATCAGATTGCAATTCTAATAAAAAAAGAATCGTAGATCAAATAGTCACTTCTTGCTATAATAAATTCATCCGTAAGGATGATATTTCAGAAAAATACGATAATAGCAAAGAATCTCAATTGCAACATAAAATTTTGAGTATTGGACGTAAAGTCATTAATAAAAAACGTTTTAACTGTACTGGTATATTGCGATATATGGAGAGTAAAAATCTTAATGTTAAATGGAACCCTAAAACCGGGAAAGACATGGAATCTGATTACGTTCATATCAGAACTAAATTACTAGAGAATAAAAAAGATGATAGTGATATCGGTTGGAAAAATTTGAGCGATTTCAAGAAAGGTGATGATAACGAGAATTATAATGAGTTGTTAGAAATGGTGCTCAGCTGTCCAGAGGCTTTTGCAATTGTCGGGAATCATGATATGAACGAGCCACCATCAGATCAAGCTGAATGCACTTTAACATCTAATGAACCTAATTTTCAATTAAAACTATTAAATCCAAATCCTGTCACGAATCCTAAACAGCTTCCAAAATTTAGGAATCGCGAAAAAACATTTATTTCGCTAGATGGGTCAAGTGGTATTAAATTGATTGCGTCACCTTTAAATAATACTGAAAATATTGAAGAACCTTTCCATATGCCAGTCATCACTAACACTGTGTCTTTAGCTAATTTAGGAGATGAAAATATTGGAGGTACCGAAAGCAAATCGGTTGACGAGACAAGTAAAGAAGTCGAAACTACTCCAGCTTTTGTGTCGCGGATTAAAGTGAAACCGGTTTCACAGCTGATGCCAGACAAAACTAAAACCCCTCCAGTGGCCACAGTGCAAAACAAAACTTGGAATGTGCCAGTGAATAGAAATAACTCTCAACCCCCAGAATACGGAAATACATCTAAAAACGAACACAACGAATGGGTTCTAATGCATACCGTTGAATTACCTAATACAAAAACTACGTCACCGTTCAAATACTTTCAAAGTTTACTACAAATACACAATATCGTTTTGTTAGACACAAAAGCGACTATATCGTCAGATTTTTCTTGTCTCATAAAATTTAAATCAGTTTTTAAACAAGAATCCAAGCGAATAACTTTATGTCTGTCTCTGTTTAGCGATATTAATCGATTTTATATACAGGTTACTGACACATCGTCGTCTATAGATCTAATGACCCTGACACCCACGTGGCAATGGGAAATACTTCAGTTGTATCGAAGCGATATTGTCAACAACGTGTTAGATAATGCAAAGAAAATTAGTCAAAAAATGTACGATTCCACACAATATTTTATGAGTGTATTGAAATCTATTGTGTTCAACAGGCATTGTAAATGATGAGAGGAATACATTATCTTGTATGTCTTTATATATTTCAATATATAATGTATATATAATTAGATTTAGAATTTATAATAACTGTTAAAATATTCGATAAAAGTACTGATTGCACGTATAGTAATTACTTTAGGTTATAGTTGTAGATTACTTCTAGTCTTAATTGTATATTACTAAAATATAGATATAAAATATATGACAATCTTTCACGTAAATCCATAGAGTACGATATATCGAAGAATTTTTTGTAAGGCAAAAGCATGATGTCAGTGATTCAGCCAGGACTTCTTATATTCGAATATCTCTGAACTTTCTCTCTAGATTGACTTTTAGCTTTTAATTTATATGGAGTTCCTTCTAAGCTCATTATTTTTGTAGGGTTGATTGGATAAAAACACAAGTCTCAAAAGCTCAACCATGTCTTTGATTCAAAAATGTAGCATAACGTTATTCGTAGCGCGTATAAATTCTACTGCACTCGTACCTGAGTAGACAGTAGTCTCGATCGTTGATTGGTCATTTAGATTATATTTAAAGTATGATAAATAATTTCCGATTACAATTTAAGAAATAAGTTGACATAAGAAGTATAATTCAACCAAAAAGGTAAGGTTATTTATCTTATTGTAATACTCTAAAAATAATTGTTTTTTGTTTACCTTTGATTGGAAATAAATTTTGTAAAACTTCAATAATTTACATTCTGAGTTGTAAATTACTTATTCAAATTCTCAGTTTTTACTGAGTTTTTCAGCAATTTATATTCCCTTTCTTTTTCTAAATAGTCTATACCTATAGCGAAAATCGGTATATTCAATATATATATATACTATATTGGTATCAATATAGAATCACTATACTAATCTATTACCCTGAAGTTATTATCGGTTTTCTATCTAAAAGTTTTAATTTAAAGTAATATGCATTTTTTTTCACATTAGATCTATAGTTAACACAGGAGAACTCATGGTTGAGCTATTGACTTAATCTGAAGTTCGATATTGTAGAGCATTTTTTAAAGATTTATGATTAAGTTTCGCGAAGAGAGATCTTTTTACAGGAATACATATTTTGTTCTGTTGATTTTATTTTATTTTGATTGTGAGACGTGTTATGTTTGATTCTTCGATCAACAATATACTAGATATCGGGTCGACGCAAAAAATGCGTGCCGGTAAATATCGGCTCACTTGAAATGTGAGAGTCTATTTTGTTTAGTTCTCTTCAAGCACGGCCAATATTAAGACGTTTCACAATGACACAGTTTGTCTTCAAAAATTGCGAAAATAATTCCCGAAAAAACAATTTTACGGACGGAGTCTCATTTTTGGTTATTACATATAAAATAAGATATATTTTAAGCTTTCAAACTAACAAATAATTGAAAATTTGAACAAAATTATCTGTTTTAAATGAACGCTACAAATGTTTGGCCAAGGTTGGCCAACACACGCGCATACTATTGTGTAACAGAATAGTGGATGCATGGAGTAGATTAGTACTAAAATAATTCTTACTATCTAAGGATAAGCATCCTTAGTAATATTATAAATGCGAAAGTGATTTTTTTTGTTTGTTACGCTTTCACCATAAAATGGAAAAGAAAATATTTCAATCTGTATATATTCGGAACATTTTGCGGATATTATTATTTAACATACGAATTACTATATATAAAACATTATATTATTGTTTATCAAATATATTATAGTTTTTGTACCCTACTAGATACATGATAATTTATGAATGAATGAATGAATGAAAAACGTTTATTTAGCCAATAACAAAAATAAAATACAAATGAATGAACTCTTATAACTAAAATAATTAAAATTTAACTAAACTAAAATTATAAAACTAAGAATAATAAAACAAAAGAGTTATACTACTTATTATTTACACATTGGTGTTTCATAAACTATACTAATAATACCAAAGTCTTCGAAGTTAGTCAAGTGTTTATGTATAATACATAGGTATGTATATTTATATATATTTTGGTAACTAATAAAATCATATTTCGACTTCACTCTTTTCTTTGTTCCCATTGAGCAGTGTCATTTTTTCAAAATTTGACAAGGAACGAGGCTTAAATATTCGGGACACTTTTTTCGTGAATTTTGTATGCGACCCGAAGTCTATTTAATACTATGTCAATGGTTTGATTGATCTACCGGTACAGACGTCATCGATAATTGTATTAGAAAATAATTTGATTTTATATTTGTCATACTGAGGCTACGATTAAAAGAAATAGTAAATGGTAATGATTTTGTTCAGTTCGTTTACTTGTAGATCAATTTTATATTTTAAGGAATCAAAGTTATAAACCAATTAAATTGGGATGAAAACGACACAGTACTATAAGATTACTTTAATTAAAAAAATTAAATATATCTATCGTATGTACATAAATTACAAGAATTACCCATTTTATATCTTTTCGCTTTTTACGATAGTAAGGAACCAAAAAACTAATTAAATTAGATTATTTAATTACTTATATCATTACAGTTGTAAGCAGGGACTGAATACCGGTTAATTTACTATGGGAGTTATACCGGTATAATAAAGGTTTTTGTTCATATTCTTTTGTTTATATTCATATTTACTGAAAATAATTACTGTGGTTAGTTTAGTGTGTATTACTGTTTAAAATTAATATCATGGTATATCAGTCAGACACGTATTTTAAAAAATTAAAATTAACCGGTTTCAGTCCCTGATTGTAAGCACCATGTTTAATTTTAAAAACATTTGTAGATCGCTTTCCTCGCTCATTTCGATTTATCTTTATTATTTTGTCTGCCAAACGACACTCTCAGTACAGTACGTACATTATTGTATGTATACATTACCAGCTTAAGCTTCACCCATGGATAAAATATATACCCCTGAATTTGTTTTGTAACAAACGCCAAAAAAATTATGTAAAATGCCATTTTTATGCACACAATTACAAATATCATAAATGCACTCTTATTTCATGTTCTTTCGATGGATATTTACAAAATAAAATTATGAAATTATTAAACGATGCATTCCATTTTCCGCTACATCGATGACATATTGTATTACGTCACGGGATAAACACTGTCATGTGAGAAGATACAAAACAGCTAATAAATTGAATTATAGACTAACGGGCTTATTCATAAACGTATTATAATCTTGATATCGTTAAAATACGTTTTATCTCGTTCTATCGAATATAAAAAGACTACAGAAACATATTTTAACTATATCAAGCCTATAATACGTTATGAATAAGGCCGTAAGACCCTTATACATAAGCTTGGCTAATTAAACTTTGTTTTGTTTCTTTCGTTCTAAAGTTATTTAGTGTTCGATAGAGCGAGACAAAACATATTTTTAACTATATCAAACTTATGAATAAGACGTAAGTGATCGCATCACAAAGATCATCCGAGAGTCCATATTGTCTCCACATTGTCTAGAACTTCGAGTGGAGTGGAGTGTTTGTGGAACATGAAGTATCCTTGTATTTGGGCCGGGCTCACATCTTTTCCCGTCTCCATTACTCTGAAATAAATCAAAGTGATTAATATTTTATTATATCTTTTATTCATTTCTTCCCCCAAACATTGTTTATAGAATACATTTTTTTTTAGTATTTCTTTCGCTAGTTTTTACAGATATAATCTTGGAGCGCTAAAGTGCCGGAATAACCAACAACATTCTACAACAGAAATTCTATTTTTCTTTTAAATATGATAGACTAATGGTCGAATTCGCGAACGCTAATCAACATTGAGTTGTACTCAAAAGTATATCTAAAGGTGATATCAGACGGTTCACTCGAATGATTGTTCACTCGAGTGAATGCTTCATTTTTTTTTCATTCTATGTTCACACGGCTTAGACGAAATGATACAGAAATGAACATTCATTGTTCTTTCTTTTAAATATGTCATCGAATGAAGTCGTACGTCTTGGAATTCGTTTAATTTGTGATCATTTAATCAAAGAGTTGACAAAAAAGAAGCAAAGAAAACGTCGACGGTGGTGGGTGCGACCATGGATTGCAAGAAGAAATTTATTATTTATTATTTCCACTTGAACACCATTTTGCCGCATGAAAACAATATAATAACACACAGAAAAAAATATAACTTCGTCGACAACGTGATGTCCGTCGGCTACAGGACTCGAAACAAAATGGCCGAATCCGAATGAACGTTCTCTCAGTGTTCAGACCGTTCATTTCTCGTTCATTCGGAGTGGGAATGAAAGATACCGGATGCCAATATCCAACACTGTTGGATCGGTTCACTAATGAATTCATTCGGCACTCGTGTTTCATTTTTTGTTCAGACATTTCATTTCGAGTGAAATGTACCGAATGAAAGGTGAAAATTAACAAAAAATGAACCGTCTGATATCACCTTAACCCTTTCATTACAAAGGTAAAATGAAAGACAGAAACATTTTAAGAAGCTCTCAAGTTTTGAGTGTCGTTTCAGTATTCCGCGGTTACAAACTATGTATAATGTTAATCAATGGTTTAAAATGATAACCGTCGCCCATCAGTGTGAATCGCGAGTGTGGATTATTTCTAATATTATTAGTAATATAATGACATTTAGGTTTTTTAACTGGGTCCTGTTTTTTATCAGGTTATCTATCTATATAAATAAAAATCAATGTATTAGTATGTTTGTCCCCTATGGGCTCTATGCGAATGTTTGATTATTTGTTGCGAATGATTTTATATTATGATTTAATAGAGGTATATACGAGGTTACTATGAAGAACAATGCATGGAAGTCTATTGGATACCTACTCTTAAATATAGTTTATTAGCATATATAAATAGATTTTATGTCTTATTATGTTCAGTAAGAAGGCGAAAATAGGATCAGGTTTGTACAGGGTCCAGAGAAATGACCAAGCCAGTACTAATTATGAGGTCATGCATGGCAATTAGGAATAGTAATCCAGACTCATAATATGTTATTCACCCTTTGCACTCCGGGCCTTTTGCAGCATCGAACCTCATGGTAAGTGAGAGTCACCACTGGAGTGCAAATGGTTTAATTATATCGTCGCTGCGCCTGACAAGTTCCATATGTGATTTTTGTATAGTTTTGGGAGACTACGAAAAACGTATTATTGATTCACATACGGAGCTTTTCTTACCGGTCAAAACATATATGGAATTAGTTAAACTCATATCCAGTTCGAATATCACAAAAATGATTTTAGTAACACATAGAGAATAAAACGAAGAGTATTTTTTGTGCGAAAACCAAAAATCAAAAAAAATCACATATGGAATTTGGCAGGCGCAACGACGATATGATACTAGTGATCCGCCCCGGCTGTGCACTGGTGTAATGTAAATGTGCAAAAAAACCCTGTTACTGTAGCGCTGATAATGAAGCTTTCTATTGGTAACAGAATTTTTAAAATCGATCCAGCAGTTTTTGAGATTATTCGTAAACATACAAAAATACAAATCTTTCCTCTTTATAAGATCAGTGTTGATAACATACTTTTTAGCGAAAGTTTTTGCATGTTCCGCTTCTTTGTAAAACCTCAAGAACATGAGTTCAACTTGTGCCTCGTCACAGTATCCCACGTATTCCTTCATGTCAACACGCCCGGGCCTTATAAGTGCTGGATCTAGCCTAAAATTTAATGATAAAAAAGGATAAGTGAGTACTATGTTAGTCTGGAGGCCTATCACCAAAACCAAAAAACGTGGTTACGGCTTCGTACATTTATCTTTCGAATCCGATGATCGATCCGTCGTTCGCAATTAGACATGTCTTTCGTTTAACATTACTATGATCGTAATTATAATCGTTAAAAGTATTGAAAATGTTCTGTTAATAATTATTTATTAGTTGTTCTTTCGTTTCTCCGAAATTTCGGTGTTCGATTTTTGTAATAGACCTCCAGACAGACAAGAATGAGTTGATGCAATTGACCTCAGCCATAGAACATATTATATTTTACTTCAAGCATTCAGTTCAAGGTTTTTCCATCTATGAATGGTGGTTTGTTATCCGGTAGGAATTCGATATTCCTCCAACCCGTTTTATGCAGATTATAAACTATATTGCCTAGATGATTGTAAAAACATGTTAAGGTGGTTCGTTTTCCATACAAAAAGTCATGATAATTAACGAAATCATGCATATAACAACGTGAAATATAAATTAATAAATAATAATTATTTTATTAACTCCTCGCAAAGAACTCCTGGAAAGTAAATAGGTAGTTGCACAAATATTTAGTATCGAAAATCTAAACTGACTTTTTGTATGGAAAACGAACCACCTTAACAGTAAATTATAAATATGTCCGACCGATCGGGATTCAAACCCGCGATCCGCCGGAACGCAAGCTTGATTATATACTTGAAAATATAATATCTTGATCTCTTGAGGTTTTGTATTTGTACTTTACATAGAATGTTGCTAATGTAACCCTTATAGTAAAATATTATATAAGAAACTTCCAAAAAAAAAAACACTGTCTTTTTTGCTAACACCCTATTGAAATATAGTTAGACATAGCATGTAAAATTAGCAATTTTCATACCGTTCCAAGTAATTTGTAGTCATAAACACAATTCGCGCCTCCGTGGATGCAACTCCATCTAAACAGTTAAGAAGTCCACTAAATGTAACTCGGTTGAGCCCTTCAAAAGCTGCCTTCTGCATCGCGGTGTCTTCTCGCGAAACGAAAGCAGCATCAATGTCTTCTAGAAGAATGATGGACTGCTGCGGTGCAACACTACAAGAAACAACATCATTATCCTTATGAGAGGAAACCGAATACAGACAGTTTCATATTATAGTACCTGGATGTCCGAGCTTTGCTCGGTATTTTTTTTTTTATAAATTGTGTTTTTTGGAAAATTTAAGTACGAATTACATACATATGAATAAAATCAAGTCTAACCTCAAAGCAAACACTCATTGACTTCGTGTTACTTAACAACGCCATCTGCTGGAATAGCTTTAGTGTTGTTGTGTCGTTAAAGCAATTTAAAAAAATCAAACGCCACCTTTTTGTTATTATTCTTCGAATAAAAAAAAAGTAAGTTTATGTTTAAGTTGATAGAACACAAATAAAATGAAATTTTCTAGAAATGATACCTAGTTTTAAAAAATAGTATTACTATTCACCGATAGATGTCAGGAAGAGTCATATTTCGTTTAAGTTGATAAAACACGAATAAAATGACATAGTATTACTATTCGCCGATAGATGTCAGGAAAAGTAGTTTTTCTTTTAAGTTGATAAAACACGAATAAAATGACATTTTATAGAAATGATTCCTAGCTAGATCGAGTTTCTGCCCCCGAAACCCCCCGTATACGAAATTTCATGAAAATCGTTGGAGCCGATTCCGAGATTCCAATTATATATATATATATATATATACAAGAATTGCTCGTTTAAAGGTATAAGATTATTATGTTCTTATAGGGCATTCGTGGGGAATACCCTTGCTTGTGGGTATAGTAACATAAAGTATTGCCAGACCTTAAGCAAACTATAAAAAGATGATTATGATGATATTCTTAAACATAGTATTAACAACAAGAATTAACTTTTTTTATGTTAGATATCGACAGACGAGCATGATGTTCACTTGATGGTAGGTGATAACTCAGACACAGAATATCAGTCAATGATGCCACTATCAAGCTACTACTTACTTCGAGCATTCGGAAATCCATAGACTGAAACTGAAACGCTGGTTAGTTACCCGGTCGGAATTCCGATATTCCTCCCACCCGTTTAAGGCCCGAAGTTACCAAATGTGGGGAAGACATGCTTACAGAAAATTATAATCATGTCGTCCCGATGGGATTCGAACTCACGACCCATCAATGCACATGGTAGGTGTTCTACCGAACGCGCCAACGAGCCCGTCACGCCCGTATAGAAACATTATATGACAAAAAAAAAAATTCTGAGTTCCGTGTAGGGCAAAAATGACCAGTGAAACAGAAGATTCTTCAGTGTCTTGCAACAATTTTATGAATCTGGTTTTGAATCCAGGACCTCCATTGCTAGACATACTAGTCAGCCACTTAAATATGCCAAATTCTCACCAGAACCCTCTGCTAAAAACTTGTCAAAACATTCACTTATGTAAAGTACACTAAACAGTTTTTTTTTTATGTTAGATATCGACAGATGAACATCACCTACCATCAAGTGAACCTCATGTTCACTTGATGGTAGGTGATACCTCAGCCACAGAACACCAGTCAATGATGCGCTGTCGACCTAATTTTTATTCGACCTAATATTAGCATTCGGAAATCCTTAGACTGAAACCGAAACGCGCAATATGCACTTCACGGTTTTTCCATCTATGAACGGTGGTTCGTTACCCGGTCGGAATTTAGATATTCCTCTCACCCGATCAATACCCGAATTTACCAGACGTGGGGAAAACATGCTTACAGAAAATTATAAGCATGTGCTCCCAGTGGGATTCGAACCCACGACCCTTCGATGCGCACGCCAGGTGTTCTACCGAACGCGCCAACGAGCCCGTCAAAATATTATTTATTATAATAACTATGCAAACCTCAGTAAATGGTTCAATCTATCATCAGTTAGACCTCTTTCAGAGAGATTCAAGACACAGATGTTATATTCAAGTGCACCAGCTAAAGCCATTATAAAGGATGATTTACCACAGCCTGGTGGACCATACAGCAAATACCCTGAAATAAATAATTACTATAATCTATAAATGAAATAGAAGCAATAATGGAGTGTTTTTTTTTAATTATTTAAAAATTTAAGTCCATACAAAAGATGAAACAATAATGATAAAATAAGAAAATTCAATAAAACTCAATCATCACTAGATCCATTAAAATAATTCATCAAATAAGTCTTAAATTTACCATCTAACAATAACCATAACTTTTTAATTAAATGAAAATCAAACTATCTAAATTTTACCTCTCCTATATGGAATTCCTCGGTCTGTGTACCAGTTAGGGTTATCAATGAAATCTAAGCAGTCAGCAAGAATTTTATCAGCTAGGCCATTCCTCAGTATCACACTATGTACCGGACGCCTTCGTCTTGGGTGACCAAATGGTCTCCATTCTGATCCCATAGCTGTGTACATGACTGTCATACCTTCATGCTGTTTTAAAGCCATAGTTCTAGCTGGAAAATATAACATTTATTTGTATATATGAATTTAATCATGATAGAATAATTTGAAAGGACAGTAAAGTTGCCGAAATGGAATATTTTATTATGATATACATAATAATGCGCTAGTGGACAGTAAAAAATCCCAAGCAGGGTTGGCATCAGGCAGGCAGTTGGCTGTAAAAGAAAACCAAATACAAAAGCAGTATGGAAAGTTTGGAAAAAGAGAACATACTGCGCCAACCCCAAATAAAAAATATTTACAAACTGGGTAATTTATTACATAAATAGGACACCTTTAATAAGATAAATGTAAGAAGAAAATTATGTTCTGCTAAAAGCGGCATAGTTGTAGTAGCTATTACCTTCTTCAAGTATGTCATAATATAATTGCTTATTGCGACCAAAAGATGTTAAAGTAACGGTTTCCCATGGTATCCCCATGTGTAAATCAAGAGTTTGTTGTTCTCTAGTACGATCAACTTTTATCCAAGCACCATTGTACCTGAAAATATTATTTTCCATTTTTAAAATAACCTAAAATGTATATTATTTGAAATTATTACAATTTTTGAAAAATTGATCGTATCTAAGAGGATTTATAATTTACCTAAAAAAATGTTGCCCAACACTAGGAATGAAGTCATATTTCGTTTTTATTTGCCCTGTATCTTTCTGCAAAAATGAAGTCTCCACACTTAAATGTTGCGTCTGTTTGGCACCTTTTTGCGTGATCCATTGTAACAGCCATTGGTAGGATTTATCTCTACACGGAACTTCTAGTGTTATCATACAGTGTCTTCTAAATAGCATCATAGAAGTTTGAAAGCCTTTACGTAAAATCGCCGCACCAGCACCTACACCGAAAAGACCGAAACCTGCCCCAAAATAGGGATTTTGGGACAATGAAGCCACATACTCTGATAGAGGCATAATTTCTAGTTAGATTCGAGTCAGGAAAGCAGATTTCTATGTAAATAAAGTAAAATGTTACGACACCGAAGAGTTCGTATTTTATTTTGAATTTTAAGGATTGTGACAATTTGTCTATTTGATAACTGACAACTTCACAATCAGCTGATATTGTCATTATTGTCATTTTTTAAAGTCAATTTATAAAGAATGTTCCAATTCACGCAGACCATGACGGGACGGTATCTTATTGGAAAGATTTTAGCCTGCCCTCTGGGCGAATGAAAAAAAGAACACATAAATATTAATAAATTAGCTATCCATACTCATATTTTCGTTTATTTGTCAAGATGAAACTGTTTTCAGCAAGGAACCTTCTTATCAAAACATATCATATTTTTTTTAAGTATTTGGTAGTATTTTTTTTTGGTAATAAGAAGGAATTAAAAATATAATGAGTGTATTTTCAAGATATGATAATATTGACCACGCACAATTTACGTCAAAGATAATCGCGATCTTCATAAAGTCGATTGTTTGATGAAACTAATAATAAATTGATTTTGTCTTATTTTCTTCATTAGTAGGTACCTATAGACGTGCGAAAGCCGGGTAGGGCAGCTAGTACCTATTGTAGGTGAACATATTATTTAAGAAAAATACATAATATAATGTATAAAATAAAATTCAAAGGATTTTGAGTTAGTTTCACTTATTTCACTTTACAGGCAAGTAGGTGATCAGTTCTTGTATTTCTTGCCCGATCAATAAATTGCTTGCTTTTATCTTTGGCTCTCCTTCTTATTTTCCCAGAGATTTAAGCTCCGGTAGTAAATGCATAGTACGTTTGTTAGTATGTAAGTAATAAAATTATATTTGTCTTCTAAGTTTAATTAAGGCGAAAACTATTCAAGCTCGAGTAAAAGTATGTGTGTGAACTCTACACTAATATTATAAATAGGAAAGATTTGTTTATTTGTTTGTTTTGTTTTGATTTAACTCAAAAACTACACGACCGATTTTAAAAAATCTTTCAATTATTATAGAAAGCTACATTATCAGCGAGTAACACAGGCTTTTTTGTGTAGATACAATATACATCTACATTGCACCCGTGCGAAGCCTGGGCGTTTTGCTAGCGAGTAATGAAATGATATTCGTCCTCTGATTTTAATTAAGGCGAAAAGTAAAAAAAACTGTTCAAGCTCGAGTAAAAGTGTACGTGTGAAGTAGAAAATAAAAAAGGAGTTTAGTTTTTTATTTAATTCATATAACATTGTAGGTATTATTTACTGCAATGAGTACTCACATCTCCCCACAGCGTGTATGGTGCGGGTCACGCGACCCCTATCGTCAACAAATGACGTCAGGTCATCTTAATTTACTATTTGAAGTTGGTCCATAAATTACAAGTTACACAATTGTTGGTATTCGCTGTTTATTTTTCATTAATATACTGATATGTATGTTCAGAGGTTATATGCTACGTACCTATTGCAGATTTGATTTCTGGGCTTAACGAATATTTTTTTAATTTAATTCTAACTAAAACCAATTTATTTTTAAACGATTTCCAAATTAATCAGTGGAGGTGGCTTATTAATTTATATTTGGATAAAGAACCCACACTCCGTGTAGTATTTACAAGAAGAGCACGGATTATTCTGAGATTTGTCCTCGCTATCTTGACTTCCTTCCCTGAGCCCTTTTTGTAGCCATATATTTAGAATAGAATATACTTTATTGTACACAAAATCTACACTACAAACATATATAAACTAAAGCTTAACATTGTACAAGATGATGGCCAAACCTCAAAGGAAACATAAGTATAATATGTAACAGTAAGAATGAATATAAATATAAGGGTAATTAAAGAGTAAAGAGTTACAAAAAGTACATTAATATAGTACCTATATATAATACCTAATTATCACCTAATTAATTATTGAAGTATTCATAGTGCAGATCTAGGTGGCCGTGGTTAGTGTCCATAATGAGATTCAATTCCCTGGGGTTAATATTATTTTTATTATTTTTCAAAGCATCACATACCGCGATCGCCGTACGTAAATTCGTCCATCAGAAAGACATATCGGAACATTGCCGTCGGCGTGTGGTGCCCTCCGTGTTCCTGGGAAAACATGTAGTGGATGCTAATTCACAAATACTACATTTTTCCCGACTAAAACTGCCTTACAGTTGCTCAATTAGTGTTAGGTTTGTATATAAGTAAACATTTTATAAAACAAAAAAAAAATGCCGATTAAAAAGAGTGGCGGAAAGTTTATTGCTATGATTTGAAAACTGGTAGTAATTAATGTAAAATAATTAAAAGCATTTATTTTTTTTATTTTTTTATTGTGTACGCTGAGTTACCTAAATGAATAAATAATAATTTGATTTGATTTATTAATAACTAAGAAAATGTTTACCAATACCCTTCATATTTAGTTACTGTTTTAGTGGAATACTTGGAACACAAATTAAGCAGAGGTCTTTTGCTTTAATTAATTTTAGTAAATCTTGCTTCATCTTTTGTTATGTATTTTATTTTTATGTTTGTTATCGACATACGAGTGTGAGTTTCACTTGGTGGTTTGCTTCCACAAACTTTTTATTGTCAGCTTTCAGAAATGCATAGACTGAAACCCTAACGTGCAACATGCACTCCACGGTTTTTCAATCTATGAACAATGGTTCGTTACCCAGTTGGAATTTGGTATTCGTAGGTACCACCCGTTTGACCCGAAATGACCAGTCCCTTAAGAAAAGAAAAATTAGACACTTCTCTTGTAACTACAAATATTAAAACGAACTAACAATAATATTAAGAAACAAAAGGTTGTAAAAGTTGTTGTTGTTTTTACTACAGTTATCCATTGAATACCTTGTTTCAGGACCGAATTCGGTAACAATATTATTTTAGTTATTCAGTTAGTAACAGATCAAAGTTTAATAACCTCATGTGGACCAGGTCGTAATCAGTTACAGATCTATGAACTAGGTGAAACATTTGGGGGCTATTGGGGAGCTCTCCCAGACGCTATGATGAAAACCGAATCTCGTAACTATACCAATTTTTATACATTGAAAACTACTCCGATGTCCGTTAAAACAAGGCAAGGATATTTAATTATTATTTTTGATTAACCTAGGTATAATATACCTTATATTTAATATTATAAGGAGGAAAGATTTGTTTGTTTTACCTTTACCTACTGTGCTTTGTACACACATGATTACATTTATTAACATTTATGGGCCCAGAGGGCCTCTATTCCTTTGTTGCCCTGAGGTCTCCAGATTCTAAATCCGGCCCTGCCTAGAACGCCACATTTCAAATCAGTAAAGTTCCTATATTTCACATGCTAAATGGATTTACTTTTGATTTTTGTACAATCAATATTCACTATGTCGTGTGTAATATTATCTTTATGGTTTAGTACTCCTGATATAGAAGATGATGTCGATGAGGAAATTGATAAAAAAAAGGAAGCCTTATCTTATACTCGTATAACAGAATTGAAAACTGAGCAAGAGTTTATAAGAGTTGAAGTGCCTTTGCTCAATGTCTCCGGTGACTTGGGGTTTGACGAGATCCCATCTCACAGAGAACTTGATATGGATGAACTGGTTGATTTGATCTATGACGTGACTCCGAGGTACATTATGAAAGTTGACGTGATATTATTTGATAACGGCTACAAAATATCGAGGCTAGAAAGCATAAACGTAGTAACCTGCATTAGTGATAGTGTAATTTACCCGTTTTTGCTTTCCAGCTTTGAAATAATGTTCTCCTATTACTCTAGTAGAGTAAGATGCATTATAGACCAGTGCCGAAGCCTTTAAAAATGGTAAAAAGTGAAAAAAAATTACAGTAGGATGAAACCCATTAGAAAAGGAGGAGAATATGATCAAAATGAAAGGAAAAATAAATTACGGTCGATCCGAGTTCGGGAAGTGGAAGTGGGGGGGGGGGGGGGTTTAAGGGTAAAAAACGGTTTATCTCGTTTTCCGGCAAAACTACAAGTCCTATGGAAAAAAGTCAAATGGCAAAGTTGTAGATAATAAAAAGATCTACAACTTTTGTATTTACACTTTTTTCACATAACCTCAAAATTTAGGTGAAAAATTCAAAAAACCAAGTTTTTGGTTTTTTATTTATATCTTTTTCAACAATTATTTTTTTTCTACGAAATTTGGTGAAAAATTACCTTATTATGTCCCAAATACACTGTAATTTATTTGATTTAAAATATTTATTTTTTCGCCTTATTTTAACTTAATATCAAAAAAGCACCCTAATTTTCAATCGAAAATTCTGCCGTCAAAATATCAGCTTTTTTCAAAAAGTCGGTGCGCTTTTTGTTCCTAGAAATCTCTACTTTCTGATGGTATAAAAAAATATATACTTTTTTAACAGCTGCTACGAAATAACAGGTATGTAGTAAGGCCCAGACCCTACTAGAACCTTCCCCACTTCTCTATGAAATACATTTTTATGGGCTAAAATTTTCCATAGGTCACTCAGGTATACAAGTTATCTTAAAAAAGCAATAAATAGACATCTATGCTTATAATTGAAAGAAGATTTTGCAACTTTCTCAAAATATTGTAGATGTCTTATTAAATACTAGCTGATGCCCGCGACTTCGTTCGCGTGGGGTTCTATTTAAGCTGAGCTTTTGAGCAAGCTTTCTTCAAATGACATATCCTCCTCCACCCTCTGTACTTGGTGATTTCTTTTGAGCTATCAAATTAGTCATTGACGGTTGCTTTTGCATCACGTTATCGACATGTTTAATGGTGGTTGAGATTGAGGTTCGAAGGATGATTTGAAATTCAATAGTTGAAATAATTAACCTGACTTTAAAGAAACTTTAGGGAGATTCATATTAATTAAATTTTACGTGACCAAAATCCAGATATGTGTCTTTTTTCTACTTATCAGAGTTCAATCGAAGATTGGATTCAATGCATTTTCTGTCTTAAATAGATGCGTGCGTTCATTTAATTGGTCATTTTCATTTTCAGACATTTTTTTTAAATTCCCGGGATTCCTGCCCGGGTTTCCGGTGCTAATAATCGTAATTCTTCTTAAGCAATGTCAAATAATCGTAATTCTGTTTAAGAGAAAGGATTGATGAAAAGGTGAAATAAATGATCTCATAAGAAATACTTTTTCATATAATATTTCAATAATATATTTTCTATTTTTGTTATAATATAGTTCTTTAAAAAAATAAATAAATAAATACAAAAAAATATTTCTTTCATTTCAACTTCAGATTCGAACTCGCATCAGAAGCTACGCTATGGGACTGCACATCCACTATTCTACGAATACATATTGGAAATGGCGAAATATTCAAACTATTTCATTTACATATCAGACTGTGATTGACATCTGACAATTCGAAAAAGTTCAACGCGAGTCAGTTTGCATTGAAATTTGGTGATATGGTGCCTTTAAAATAATATTTAAATGATGATAACTTTTCTTTCCGATAACCAATTTCAATAAAACAAAGCCTATATGTTGCCCCGGGCTTTCCTTAATATATTTGTGTAAATTGCATGATAATCGGTTCAGTATCTTCGGAGATTAGCGTGAACAAACAGACAGACAGACAGACAGACGGACAGACAGACAGACAGACAGACAAGAATCTTAAAAATTGCACTTATGCATTCTGTTACCCTTCTTTTATCACCCCTCTTAATTTCTGGTAAAAATATTTAGTGAAGCGTAATTTCGATCCTACTCTTTTATTATATGTATAGATTAACTTATTTGGTTTTTGGTTTTTGCATTTTCTGAGAATATTTACCATAGTAATGTATATATTTTTTTACACCATCAGAAAGTAGAGATTTCAACGAACAGAAACCACACCAACTTTTTGAAAAAAGCTGATATTTTGACGGGTGAATTTTCGATTGAAAATTAGGGTGTTTTTTCGATATTAATTCAAAATAAGGCGAAAAAATAAATATTTTAAATCAAATAAATTACAGTGTATTTGGGACATAATAAGGTAAGTTTTCACCAAATTTCGTAGAAAAAAAATAATTTTTGAAAAAGATATAAATAAAAAACCAAAAACTTGGTTTTTTGAATTTTTCACCTAAATTTTGAGGTTATGTGAAAAAAGTGTAAATACAAAAGTTGTAGATCTTTTTATTATCTACAACTTTGCCATTTGACTTTTTCCCATAGGACTTGTAGTTTTGCCGGAAAACGAGATAAGCCGTTTTTTACCCTTAAACCCCCCCCCACTTCCACTTCCCGAACTCTGATCGACCGTAATTTATTTTTCCTTTCATTTTGATAATATTCCCCTCCTTTTCTAATGGGTTTCATCCTACTATAATTTTTTTTGGTTTCAAAAATTATCGACCCTGGTCTATTAAGGCAGTTCCTTGGAACATTTTCCTTTACAGAGAATGTTAGTAAGTAAAGTAGTAGGTAAAGTTCCATTAAATTCTCCTTCCTTGTCAATTGAACTCGAGACCTCTGTTTGTGAATGTACATGGTTAAAAAAGACATTAGATTTTCTTGCGTGGTATGGAAGGATTCGCTGCGGTCGCGTTACGAAGCATTGTTTAAAAAATACTATTATATTTCTTCTTAAAACATATAATATTTTAGAGATTTTTATCCATCTCCAAATTACCATTTACACTGATTTTAAACCTTTATATATGTATGGGATTAATTTTTAAAGATAAGCAAATACCTACTTAGCGTTACCTTAATTCTAAAGAATAATTACGAGTATAGAACTAATTTAATTTTCATATTTTTTCCTTAGAAATGGCGGTGTCTATGATACTAGTATTTTACCACTAGTTCAGTTTTCAATAAAAAAACAAAAGGACGAAAGACGCGATGGAATTCTTTTGGAACCGAAATACGAACTTGACTATAACTTGGGCGAATATACCCCGGATTCAAGGTACTTAAATGCAATAAAATGGTACTTACGTGTTCGGTCCATACACAGTATATATGCATATCTATAGAATATGAAATAGTAGAAAACGAGTCCGTATATTATTATATACCAGAAAATGAGAGAAGACGTAAAAATAAGGGCAACAATGGCACGAACTACTTGCGAAACAGTATTCGTATCGTCGAGCTGTCATTTGTATGAAATTTCCTTCGATCAACAATATACTAGATATCGGGTCGACGCAAAAAATCCGTGCCGGTAAATATCGGATCACTTGAAATGTGAGAGTCTATTTTGTTTAGTTCTCTTCAAGCACGGCCAATATTAAGACGTTTCACAATGACACAGTTTGTCTTCAAAAATTGCGAAAATAATTCCCGAAAAAACAATTTTACGGACGGAGTCTTATTTTTGGTTAGTACATATAAAATAAGATATATTTTAAGCTTTCAAACTAACAAATAATTGAAAATTTGAACAAAATTATCTGTTTTAAATGAACGCTACAAATGTTTGGCCAAGGTTGGCCAACACATGCGCTAACTATTGTGTAACAGAATAGTGGATGCATGGAGTGGATTAGTACTAAAATAATTCTTACTATCTAAGGATAAGCATCCGTAGTAATATTATAAATGCGAAAGTGTTTTTTTTTTGTTTGTTACGGTTTCACGCTAAAACGGAAAAGAAAATATTCCAATCTGTATATATTCGGAACATTTTGCGGATATTATTATTTAACATACGAATTACTATTTATATAAAACATTTTATTATTGTTTATCAAATATATTATAGTTTTTGTACCCTACTAGATACATGATAATTTACACATTGGTGTTTCATAAACTATACTAATAATACCAAAGTCTTCGAAGTTAGTCAAGTGTGTATGTATAATACATAGATATGTATATATATATATATATATATATATATATATATATATATATATATACATAATATATATATATATATATATATATATATTTTGGTAACTAATAAAATCATATTTCAACTTCACTCTTTTCTTTGTTCCCATTGAGCAGTGTCATTTTTTCAAAATTTGACAAGGAACGAGGCTTAAATAATCGGTACACTTTTTTCGTGAATTTTGTATGCGACCTGAAGTCTATTTAATACTATGTCAATGGAAATTTCAAATGATTTCTCATATAGATAGATGGACGATTCAAATACTTCGTCGCAAGTTGTTCGTGCTAGGCCCTCTGAATACATTTTGAAATTAACTAGGTAAAGTTCTTATAGACTTGAGTGGAGGGGGAAGGTGAAATCTATACTCTATAGTAAAAAAGAGGTTGATGTAAATTATTAGTAGAAAATGAAAATTATACTAATTTTACAAAATTTAATATATTTTCATTTAAAAGCATTATTGCTAATATGATCTATTAAATGCAACAACTGAACTATAAAGATTTATAGGCAGAATTGATTGTCACTTGTTTACTGTAAATAGGTTAGTAGCTACTAATATTAAACTTAAGCATGTCGTCCTAGCGGGATTCAAACCCGCGACCCATCTACCGCGTGTTCTACCAAACGTGCCAACTAGCCCGAAGATATAAAGTGTAACTTAAATGTACATGTTTGAAAATCCGTAGGATTACTTATAGCACATTATACAAGAGAAAGTCAACAAGAAGATACAAAGTAACCAAGAGATTACACTTTAGAAGGAAACATAAAGGACATCTTCATACACCAACTTTTGCACATAATAAGTATGTCTTAATTTTTACAGAAATTAATTAAGTACGTACCTAAGTTATTTAAGCAAAAATAAACTTATTTGTGCACATAAGTAATTTGTTTAGTTTGCACACTTAAACTTGCATACGTACCTATCAAAAAAATTAATTTTTTTTAGTCTGTACCTACCTTCCAAAGTACGTAAAGCATTTAATGATGAAGAAACTTCCAATCCCATTGCTCGTACAGAATCTAGTACGACTACTTTATTACCAACCATTAATCAAAATGTATTATCCGTTATGTACAATGAAAGTTCAGTTAATAATAGAACTCCATGGAATTTTATTGAACATCTTTTGGCATCATACAACATGACAACAAAAGAAGAGAATAGTCTTAAATATTCACAGCGTCATCAAAACATAGAAAATGAACACATTTCAAGGTATCAATGTACTTAGTTATTTTTAATTAATGATTTTATAAATTACTAGCTGACCCGGCAATCGTTGTTTTGCCATGTAAATAATTTCTAAAAATTAGGGGTTGGTGATAAAAAAGTAAAAATTTAGGGTTGTATGTATTTTTTAATGCCACATTATAAAAAAATAAAAACAAAAAATTTCCTCCAAAAATTAAAAAAAAAAATTGAGGGGTGGACCACCCTTATTATTTAGGGGTGTGAAAAATAGATGTTAGCCGATTCTCAGACCTACCCAATATGCTTACCAAATTTCAGAGGAATCGGTCAAGCCGTTTCGGAGGAGTATGCAGACTAACATTGTGACACGAGAATTTTATATATAAGATTATATTAAATACTAGTAACAATGTGCAATGTAGATCTACTATACACAATAAAAAATAATATTCGCTTATAATGTAGCTTTCTATTAGTGAAATAATTTTTAAAATCGGTTTATTAGATCCAGAGATAACTCATTGATAACTTTTTTTTACACCTTGGGTTACATTATTCAAGTTTTAGTAGGGATCCCTAATTATTTCTGGAAATAAAATAGCCTATGTTACTGGTGAACATGTAGCTTTCTATTGGTGAAGGATTTTTTCAAAGAAGAGTGTATAAGTTGTGAAAAAGAGAGGGAATTTTTGAGTCAAATCGTAACAAATAAATCTTTCCTCTTTATAATATTAGTATAGATGTTTCTAGTTCTACAGTTAATCTTACCAATGAAACAAGAACACTTGAAGGACTAGAGACACATAAGACAGGAGTAAATAATCGATCAACTATGCCCTATACAACATTCAAAGCTGTTTCAAAAGATACGGGTAAATCCATGACTACTCCCATAAATATTTCAGGTGCGTTTTTTTATTTAATATTGAAATTATTAAATTGATTTCTGTTTTGTATATGGTTTATTAACGAGGTTAAAATGAAATAATATTTACAGAATTAAATGACGATAAAGTTAAAGTTTTCTTCACAGCATCTGATAGTACGTAAGTTGATATTATATAATAGGTACCAATGTCTATAGTAATATTGATGTTATATATCTGCTCTTTATTTATCTGTATTTTGTTCGTCATAATATATTAAGGCTCTGGTTTTATAGATAGGAAGACCTGTGTTAAGAAAGTATGAACAATTTAGTAGAGTAGTATATGAAGCCTATTTTGCTGGAATAAAATCGCATATAGCATTAAGAATATAAGGTCAATTATTCTGATATATATACTTTACACTTAAGTTTATTTTTCCTGTGTTATATACCATAATATTGTCTTTTATTAACGCGAGTATCATACATTTAAATAAAATACTGTATACCGGAATAAAACGCGATTTATTATTTATATAGTTTAAATTATTTATCCCGACGTTTCGGATGCTTTACAGCAACCGTGGTCGCGGGGAGACAGAAAGATGACAGTTGTCTGATATTTGAAATGTCATAAAGTTGCCATATTTAATTCAATTAAATTAAAAAATAATCTATTAATTAAGGTAACACAATGTACATCTATGAACGTCAATAAAAAATAATACATATTAAATGCTTCTAATTTTACATTTACTACCAGTTCACAAATCAAGAGCGTAGAGCGGACGAGAACTGGCAAGAAACTCGCCGCCACTCTTTTTAATCGCCAAGTTTTTGTTTTACAAATGTTTTTGTTTTACAACCATGAACCAATACATATTAACGCCATCTATTCCTACGGAGTTGATATTTACTGTAATTTTATATATTATGACAATATTGACTAACGGTGTCCTCTTGTTTTTTAGTATGTTTGATTTGGGGTTTCAGATTTTTAATTACTGGATCCAAGGTGTTGGAAAGTCTCAAACCATCTTCTCTATTGAAGTTAGGATGTTTTTTAATTTCAATAGCCTCATGTACTAGTCTGGGAAAGTATCTACTTTCTTTTGCAAGGATTTTCGGTTGGTCGAAACGTATGTAGTGGTTTGGTTTATCCAGAGCATCCTTTTGCCGTAAAGCATCCGAAACGTCGGGATAAATAATTTAAACTATATAAATAATAAATCGCGTTTTAATCCGGTATACAGTATTTTATTTAAATTATATACCATATTGACAAACGCGTGTGTGCAATAACGGAGTTAATCCATAAAAAAATATGTAAACAGTCAAAGTGAAACGGGTTCTCTAGTGAACCACAAATCATTTGAAAATGTGGTACAAGCAGCGCCGATAATCGCAGTACTGTTGAACAGAACTAATTCATTGAACAAATCTGAAGACACAGGCATTTTTCGAGCTTCGAGGTACAATTAATATTATTTTTTCTGAGTAGCATTAATACGCTCTAGCTTTGGTTAGGCTCTTACAAATCCATCTTCTGTTATTTTGTTTAAATAATACTACTATAGCACAGATATTATTTGTCTAAAAAGCAAAATAGAAAGCAACCACTGAATAGGTAACACAGACAACAATTGTTGACGTCAATAAATTCTAGTTATCTTGAATGGTCGAAAACTTTTGAAGAGCGTGGTTGAGATTTATTACACAATACAGTGCTTAGCAATATAAGCTCTGGGTGTCAGTTGAATTGAATATTATAAAAACCCCTGAAAATAAGTAAATAATTATTACAGTGCACATCGCAAAAAACGCTACATAAAATCTTTGGATATTGAAGGTGCACGTCCACGTATTCTAACAACGAGAAGGTTTATGATTAGGACAAGAGAAAAAGTGTACAGATATTCAGATATGCAAGATCTGGCGCAGTTAGTGGAGCTGCAAGATGATGAGGTAGGGTCGTCATCCAAAGACATGGAACTGGAGTCTAATGGAAAAAAAAAGATTTATTTTGTCCCAAAAATACATTAAACAATGTAATATGTTATATTGTCGTAGCCACAGATTACCTGTGGTTGTAGCCCTAGCTCCTACACTAGGATTCCCTGTGTTGTGGGCAGCTAGGGTCAAACAAAAATGTATTTTAACCTATTTTTCCGGGACCTTCTGTTCTTAACGTAACGCGCATACGCGGTAAGGAGGCGGTCTAAATATCACTGCATTAATCAATATCGAGGATAAATACAAAATAAATGTATTTTTCCGATGTGTTACTACTGTGCCCATGTATCTGAGGGGCTAGCACGAAAGACTATCGAAAAGGTATTCGAATCGTTCGTCTGTCAGTTTTATGAGAAATCATTTCAAATTTCATACAAATGACAGCTCGACGATACGAATACTTTTTCGCAAGTTGGTCGTGCTAGGCCCTCTGAAGGTTTGCCAAATTAAAATGCGTATTGCGTGATCGGTGTTTACTGAACGACTTGTTCGTCTCAGTTTACATTTAAATATACAGTTACGTAGCACATGCGTAGTACATGCTACGAGTACTTAATTATTACTGTGCCTACGTGCCACAATATAAAAAAACTTAGTATATACCTAATTATTTTGTCAATACTAGACTTAATCATTTTTTCATTCTAATAATCCATAACGGTGGTGTTTATGGATTGTTATGCCGTTGTAAAAGATGATATAAAATGTTATTGATCATAATATGTTTATTGCCAGATCCAAGGGCGTGTAGCACTACGATATCTACGAAAGTATGTGGGTTCAGCGCTCTTCAATATCTGCGACTACAATGAACCTAAAACTCGACAAGTGTACTTGTTCAATTCCTCAAGAATTGTAATTGCTATTAGCAACTTTACGGTAAATATTAAAATGTCATCTATCATTACAAACTAAACTTTGTCGATCAATGACTAAAGTTGATTTTGAAAAAGTTCAGTATAACTTAATGCTATGCTTATATATACTAATATTATAAAGAGGGACGATTTGTGTGTTTGTTCATAAATATTTAACTCAAAAACTACTGGATCGAATTACTATTTAATTCTTTCACAAACAACAAGCGACAAACATAGGCTATTTTTTTTTGTATAGTACATCTACATTGCACCCGTGCGAAGCCGGGGCGAATCGCTAGTTATATATATGGAGTAATTACTCAAGTTTCTTATTAATATGTCTAGTCAATCTATCAATATATAATATCTTGTAACTAT
Organism: Anthocharis cardamines; assembly: GCA_905404175.1. Lineage (NCBI taxonomy): Eukaryota > Metazoa > Arthropoda > Insecta > Lepidoptera > Pieridae > Anthocharis > Anthocharis cardamines. The sequence continues at coordinate 4,816,098 of FR989953.1, read as the reverse complement.
AAAGTAATTGTAGTATTGTTTTGTGAATTCCATGCTAAATATCAAAAACAAAATGAAATCAACAATTTAATCTTACTTTTGTTTGTTGGTGATCGAGGTATTATCCAATTATTATTATGTATTACGTATGTAATCATATTGTCGAGGGACGAGAGTTTGATTCACTTGATAGTAGGCGATTCATTCTGGAACAGTACATGAATCAATGCTACGCAGTATTTTCTACTTCAATCTCTCGGTGGTTCAGACTCAAGTTTTAATAAATCCTTTTTTTTATTCTTCCGCAATTCAAGGCAGCAGATTTCTATATTCTATAGGAAAACACTCAGTACACCGCCCGCAATAAGTAATCCGTAGGTAAATACATATTTTTATATAAATAATAATTTAGGAACTAACAATGGTAAAGGCAAAAGTGGCTAACTTTGAAACGTTCAAATGCGTACTGCGTTCAATTTTTCTTCTTCGTATAGAAAACCATATTTATAAATATAATCGTGTCAGATCAGATGGGGTCGAAACCTGGCCCAATAGAAATATACGGCAGGTGTATCAATTATATTCAAACTATGCTTAGATGGAAAGGATGACGTTGGTGGTGACTCCAGCACGTACTCTCCTCAGCAGCGTGAGCCAGTGTCCTCCAGCGAACCTCGAGTGTCAGGTGGCTGGTACCCGCGTGTGTATCGACTCCACCAACGAGTGTGATGGTGTGCCTAACTGTGGTGCTTATGGTATGTGCTTTTAATACGTACGACGTATCGAAGAGCTCGTTGGCGCGTTCAGTAGAACACCTGCCGTCCGCATCAATGGGTCGTGGGTTCGAATCCCACCGGGACGACATGTTTATAATTTTCTGTAAGCATGTCTTCCCCACGTCTGGTAACTTCGGGCATTGATCGGGTGAGAGGAATATCAAAATTCCGACCGGGTAACGAATCACCGTTCGGGGTAATTATGCAGTTTGTGATCCCATAATTCATGGAGTCTATGGGAAATTTCAGCCTCCCCCGACGGAATATCATTATTGGCAACTAAATGAAGCAGCCAAAAAAAATACCTCAATTTTTCGCAAAAGTAACCAAACTGCATAATTACCCGGTTACAATCTATGAATTTCCAAAGTAGGTCGACGGCGCTTGATTGACTGATGTTCTGTGGCTGAGGTATCACCTATCATCAAGTGAACCTCATGCTCGTTTGTAGATATCAAACATAAAAAATAACTAAGCCTTACTAAGATTCTCGTTAACCATTTATTTTTGTGTGTATCATAGTGAATTCCACTCCAACACATTTCGTTCCGTTTCACTGATCATTATTCTGGCATTCAGTCTTCTGTGCCCTGTCCGGTTGACAGAATTTATTATTATTGTCTGTCACCCCGGGATCCGAATCCGAGAACTCGCAGTGCTAAAATATAGGTACTTATATTCCAACATAAAAAGATATTTAAATATTTTTAGTATCACTATACAGTACACACTAACTCGAATAGTTTTGTTTACGTCTTTTGGAGCGTCTGAGGGCCTAGCACGAACAACTGTCGAAAAAGTATTCGTCGTCAATCTGTCAGTTGTATGAGAAATCATTTGAAATTTCCAAGGAATTCCTTGGAAATTTCATACAAATGACAGCTCGACGATACGAATACTTTTTCGCAAGTTGTTCGTGCTGGGCCTAGCAGCTAGACCCTCTGAGCATACAGGGGTAGATACTCGTTAGCTCACAACACCTTTTCATCCAGTTTTAGAAAACAATGACAAGATTAACATATTAAGTATGTACTCGTTATTAATCTTCGATCAACAATATACTATGTCAATGTTATTAATCTTTAATACTATGTCAATGTTATTAATGTACGATTCATAACGATGTGCATTTATCTTTAAAAAAACAAGAATCTTAGATATATTTATTTATCTTATTTATACAATAACAATAAATTTGTCAAATAAAATAACTTAAAAATAAAATAACGAGAATGTGTAATAGGCGGCCTTATCGCTCTCACCGATCTCTTCCAGGCAACCCTTAAAATTTATAGAAATTTCGAGTGTAAGGTTCGTACAGGTTGTTATTAGATATAATTGTTTATTTCTTCCGTTTTCTGTGTTTTGTTTGTCAAATACAAAAGATTATTTGTTAATTCCTAGCGATGGCTTCGCTTACTTCGCTTCGCTACCAGGGAAGCATACTCATTGAACGTTCGTACACCTCTCAGATATTTACGACGAAGATCGTCTCAGATGCGGGTGGTCACTAGGACTACAACACAACGTTTGCCTGGCAGCTTGCACTTTCCTGGCGGTGATTCTCACTCTCTTATATACCATCTATTACTGGCTCAAGCGGTGTGTGCCGAGGGTCTCCGAAGCATTCTTCATTTACGCTGATGCATCTGAAAATTTGTAAATATCTATTTAAGTTATTACAAACTAATTTTTTTGGTAACTATTGATATTAATAGCAGCTATTATGTTAAATAACCAACATTTTTAAGGGATCGTTGGATAGAATGACTACCTGACTTGATGAAAATTGAAAAAAAATGTCTTAGAAGGTCCCATGTTCGATCCCGCATGGTCTTTTTTATGTTAGATATCGACAGACGAGCATGAGGTTCACTTGATGGTAGATGATACCTCAGCCACAGAACATCAGTCAATGATGCGCTGTCTATATCTACCCATTTATAGCATTAAACAGGAAAATGCTATCAGGCTAACGATGCACCAGAAAGAAAGAACACGTTGAAATGCTTCAAAATGTCACTAACAAATTTGAAAAAATGAAAGCAATGATTTGGTATCCCGTGGCCAATATAGCACTTATCACGGTTATATAGATCGAATATAACTTAAAATAATCTTAACTCTGTTTATGTTAATGAAACCAATTATTTTTTAGTATACTGAAATCTTTAAATTGGCGTTTGATATATAATCATACCTCATCCAATACCAAAATCATGAATGAAATTAGTTAAATTTTTATAATATATTAAAACAATTGTTACAGATTATACTTAGACACGGTCATGAGATCACCTAATGATAATACTGATGACTATTCCAAACTATTTTATCAAGCCAATATTTTCGACAACGACGAAGAATTCTTGAAAGAAAACAAAAAGATACCTTTATACAGAAGAATAATAACATGTCTGTCATCACATTTAATATTTAAGAAAAAAAAGGTGGAAAATACATATTCCGATGAGGCATTTGGTCAAGAAAGTAAGCAATTGTCATCGACCCCTAGAAAATTGTATTCATTTACTGAATTAGAACTGCGTAATATTACACCAGTTATAAAAGATGCGATGGTACAGACTGGAAACAGTTTGGAAAGCTCACTAATTGAAAATAAAAATGAAAACTACCAAAAACAAATGCGAAATGACAATGTTATTTCAAATAACTCTGGAACTCCTATCAATTACAAACAATCCAAAGATAGCAGTGAATTAAATCTCTTAAAACTTATTAGACAGTTAAAAATATCGCCTGAATCTTCTAATGATTCTTCTAATAGTAAAGAAAAGGATAAGTCGAAGAAAATAACTGAGGTTGGAGTAGAAGAAAAGGAATTGCGTAACACTTTGTACGAGCGAAATATTTTACCAATAAATGATATGGAGCCAACTACAATTTCTGATATAAATACTAGTAAAGATAAACAACAGATTATAAAACATTTGAGGTTCGATGATGTAGTTGTTATAATACGCAGGAATGATGAAGATGATAACGAAAGTAATCAAAGTGATATCGGTGTGGGATCCAGCCGACAGTTAAATACTATCCGAGAGGCACAAGATAGCCCAAGTACCAGTGGTAATGAATTTATGCGATTTTGGCGGAGTGTGAAGAATAAGAAGTCACAAAAGAAATCTCATCTGTCTCTGCGATAGAGTTTTGTAGTATACGTAGCATAACACTAATTAAATGAGTTTTATTTTATTATTTTCATTTGTTTGCAGCAACTGAATTTCCTTTGTTTTTGTCTAATATATTTAAAATACGAATGTTAATATTGTCTTTTATTAACCCGAGTATCACGAATTTAAATAAAATACTTTATACCGGATTAAAACGGGAATTATTATTTATCCCGACGCGGAAGTTTCGGATACTTTTCAGCAACCGTGGCGCGTGGCTGTGAGTAGGCTGAATGGTGCTGACTGATTTGAAATATCACAAAGTTGCCATATTAACGCAATCTATTCTTACGGAGTTGATATTGACTATAATTTTCTATATAGTGTTGGGATAAATAATATAAATAATAAATCGCGTTTTATCAGGTATAAGGTATAAAGTATTTTATTTAAATAAGAGTATTATTTATAACGGATTTTTGATGTATTTATTTACTAATCGCTTTAAAATGTAATATTTACATTTTTAAATTTAACTAGGGTATCAGAAGAGTACAGAGCTATAGATGGGGCCTAATCAGTAAACGCTCATTTGAGATACTTTATTTTGAAGTGACTGTAACAGAGTGCCTTTAAGAATAAACAAAACAGTGTCATCATCATACATTGAAATATTCGATCAACAATACCATTGATCGAAATTTAAAATTTGTGTGAAACAAATTACACGTGAAATATAAAAGTCATACGTTACACATCTAGGCATATAATAAAACAGTAGAATCAAAATTGATGTACATAAATACATTGAAATTTTACCAGAAATTGAGAGGGGAACTGCAGTAGGTACCTAAGTATACATAAAAATCGTTTAGAAAGTTTTTGTCTATCTGATTGATTACGCTAATCTCCAAAGGTACTGAACTGATTTTCATGTAGGTATCATTAAAATATTGTATTGAGTTAGTTTGAGGCAATACCGAAACATTGTTTCATCGAAATCGGATGTTAGAAATAGCTTGCTTAGAAGCTCAACTTAAGATAAAGCTCACGCAAACGGAGTCGCGGGCATAAGCTAGTAACAAATAAAATGATAGAAAACAAAGTAAATGAATAGTAAGTGTATAGTTTAACCACATCTGCCCACATATTCCAAGATGACCGTACCGACCGCTCATCACACGCTATTTCCTAATTAACTCCAATTGTGCACCGGACAGGACACGTGCCAAAATGTAGACGCTTTTTTAGGATTACTCGTCACTGTTTGATATTATTATTAGTTGAGAATCAACTAATGTATCTATTTTATTCTGCCGTGAAAGAACAAAGATGTTTCTGGATTTTTTTAAACTGAGCTATTTTTATTATTATGATTTATAACTATATTTTTTTGTAACCTACACTAGAACTTGGTAGACAGCGATGCCTCATGCCATGTGTAATGTTTATTATTGTACCATTGGTTATAAACGTCATGACAGTCTGACCGTAATAGGCATATACAAACATACAACATTTGAAAATTAAAATACCTTTTAAAACCTATTTACCTACCTATTGAAATGAAATGAATGAAATGAAATTTATTTATTTCAGAGGAATCTTTGCCACACGTACAAAAAAAAAAAACAAATAAAAACAAATATTAGGTAAAATACTTAATCCTAAACACAATACAAATGAAAATAAAAATCCTAATACTAAATGAGCTGTGTGGCACTGGTCTTCTGAAACTGGAGTTAACTCAGTTACAGTTGTGCTCATATTTTTATGAGCACAACACTGATTTTCAGTAACCCCTTAGTGTGACGTTTGGAGTTGAGTTTACATTAAAAGAGTAAAATAATAAAAAAAAAAAAAAAAAAAAAAAACAATTGTGGCATTAAAATGAATATTATTATATTATAATATAATATAAAAAATATATAAAGCTGAAATTAAAAAATAAAATAAAAGTGTCATACGTTTAATATAACAACATTTTGAATAAAATATATTATGTTACTAAAAATTAACAGCAACAATAAAAAACAAAAAATGTACGTATGTAAATATATAGGAAACTAAAAATATACATAAAATTGTTGTTTAGAATAACATAAATAAAATTAATTGAAACAATGCTCACCAAGGCTGGGGATGCGAATGTGTATTTATCACATTGACATAGTATTAAATAGACTTCAGGTCGCATACAAAATTCACGAAAAAAGTGTACCGATTATTTAAGCCACACCCCTTGTCAAATTTTGAAAAAATGACACTGCTCAATGGGAACAAAGAAAAGAGTGAAGTCGAAATATGATTTTATTAGTTACCAAAATATATATATATATATATATTTATACATATCTATGTATTATACATACACACTTGACTAACTTCGAAGACTGGTATTATTAGTATAGTTTATGAAACACCAATGTGTAAATTATCATTTATCTAGTAGGGTACAAATACTATAATATATTTGATAAACAATAATATAATGTTTTATATAAATAGTAATTCGTATGTTAAGCCAAGTGTCCACTGGCAAGTAGCTTCAGCAATTTCTTGCAGAAGTCTATCACGACTTGTTTCCACTGGCTGCAATTTTTCTATTTGCAAGCCGCTTTTAGAAGTTGTATAAGTTAACTTCCTGCAAGATCTTGAAGAACCGTTTCCACAGAAATTGCATACAAATTACTTGCGCAAGAGCGGTCAAACAAAATGCCTAGCTGCAGGAAAATACGGAATGCGTCTATTGTGTTGTTGTTGTTGTACGTTAGGAGATCAAAATATTCCCACTTCGACTTTTATACTTTTTAACCTGGCCAAATTGTCTTTTAAGATTATGTATCTTCCGATTGATTTCAATGCTCTAAGTCTAATGCAACGTTTTTCTTCATTTTATTTTTATAATCTTTCCCACGATTGGGGATTAATCTCGTATAAAGATATGAATTTCATCGTGTCTTCGCGGGACCATACCTTTTTTTCACTCATGTTGAAGTTACTAATACAAAATTTGAAATGTAGGTATAATCAAAGTTTCAAGACATTCATTTGTATCCAGGAATTACTTGAATAATTTCCATAATAAAACACTGAACTTGCCCTAAAAACTTCCAACTTTATTGTGTGAACAAAATAAAGTCGCAAGCGCTTGCTGCAAAGTCAAAACAACCGTATACACGTGAGACTTGCAGCAAGTTTGGCAAGTCACTAAAACTTCCAGAAGTCCACTTGCGCTCGCGTTTACACATTGGAAGTCGCTTGCGCAAGTCAACTTGTGCAAGATTTATTGCTAGTGGACACTTTGCATTAAATAATAATATCCGCAAAATGTTCCGAATATATACAGATTGGAATATTTTCTTTTCCGTTTTAGCGTGAAAGCGTAACAAACAAAAAAAAAACACTTTTGCATTTATAATATTACTAAGGATGCTTATCCTTAGATAGTAAGAATTATTTTAGTACTAATCTACTCCATGCATCCACTATTCTGTTACACAATAGTATGCGCATGTGTTGGCCAACCTTGGCCAAACATTTGTAGCGTTCATTTAAAACAGATAATTTTGTTCAAATTTTCAATTATTTGTTAGTTTGAAAGCTTAAAATATATCTTATTTTATATGTACTAACCAAAAATAAGACTCCGTCCGTAAAATTGTTCTTTCGGGAATTATTTTCGCAATTTTTGAAGACAAACTGCGTCATTGTGAAACGTCTTAATATTGGCCGTGCTTGAAGAGAACTAAACAAAATAGACTCTCACATTTCAAGTGAGCCGATATTTACCGGCACGGATTTTTTGCGTCGACCCGATATCTAGTATATTGTTGATCGAAGATTTATCAATATAAATTTTTTATATTTTTTTCGAAAATTCGTGACTGAATGTAAACCTCGTAGCGGTGGTGGTAAATTATTCCAGCACTTGGTGGCATTGTATTTAAAACTACCCCTGAAAGCCGTAGTGTGATGCATTGGGGGACATAGCCTAGCTTGTGTGATGTTTCTTGTAATGAGATTCAACATCCTGCCCTCATTTGCCCATAATAGTTTCGTATACAGATATTCTGGCTTTTTTGTCTTTATTATACCAAAAAGCATACAAGCGAAGTGTAACCGCCTCCGGCATTCCATGTTTAGAATATTAGCTTCTCTGAGATAGGGACTAACATGATTCTTGTATGGGATATTCCAACAAAACCGGGCGCAGGCGTTTTGCACACGCTGTATAGCAGTTTTGGTGCGGGCGAGTAGTCTAGGACCATACGTGGTATCATTATAATTAAATTTAGACAGAACTAAAGCATCACACAGCCTGACACGTAGATTTATATCTAAATAGTTCCTAATGCGATACAGTACCTTTAAACGATAAAAACAGTTAGCAACAGTAGTGTTTATATGTTTTTCAAATCTAAGATTCTCTTCAAATATCATTCCTAGGTTACGCACCTCATGAACTCGTTCAATTACTTTATTATTTATAACAATTTTAGGATTGAGACGTTCAATTTTTTCAATGACTTTAGGAGTTCCCAGTATCATAAATTTGGTCTTAGACGGATTAAGGACTAATGAATTATTAACAGACCAATTATAAATTTTGTTGACGTCTTCATTTATATTTTGTTCCGCATCTAACATTTCATGTGGCTTGAAAGACATGTAGAGTTGAATATCATCTGCATATATTTGATATTTACAATGTTTTATGTTTTTTACTACATCGGCACTGTACAAGATAAATAAAAGCGGTCCTAATATTGATCCCTGAGGTACACCGCGCTCCAGGACACTACGATCAGAGAAAGACCTATTTCCATTATCTTGTGTAATGACTACAGTTTGGGTTCTATTACTCAGGTAACTGTGGAACCATTTTGTTACTTTTGGACTCAATCCATAATAACTTAATTTGGAGAGCAGCAGACTAGTATTTATGGTGTCAAATGCGCGCGAGTAATCAAGTAGTAATAAAATGGTGCCCTTTCCATCATCTTGTGCAGTAAGAATATTGTCAACTACGTCTGTTAGCGCTGAAGCAGTACCTCTGTGCTTTCTAAACCCTGACTGGTGATCCGGTAAGGTTGCTACCTGACAGTTTCGCACCAAAGCGTTTAAAAATCAGTATAAAAGACGCATCAACCAGTATTTTTTCTCTGTTTTAAATTTTATGTAGAACGGTTTCCTTTCTTTCTTATGATGGCAGTTTTTAAATTTAAATAGCAATTTAAAAAAAGGATTTGTAATTTACGCAAACATTATTTTTTAATAATTATAGGTAAAATATTAAATAGTGATATTATTCCCCACTATGTATTAACGTTGAATTGATATAGTAGCTAGTGAAATATTCTTTAAAACCTACCTATAAACCTACATCCTTAATAATGTGTTTTTATCTAAGACTAGCAACGCGCCCCGGCTTCACACGAGTGAAATGTAAACGGACTATACACAAATAGTCTATGTTACTCGCTGACAATATAGCTTTCTATTGGTTAAAGAATTATTAAAATCGGTCCAGTAGTTTTTGAGTTTATTCATAACATACAAAAATACAATCGTTCCTCTTTATAACATTAGTATAGAAGTATAGATAAAGATATCGACAGACCAGCATTAGCTTCACTTGATGATAGGTAAGTAATACTAAAGGACCTCATGTCACAATAGATCAGTTATTGATGCGCCGTCTACCTATTTCGAATTTCAGGCATATAAACTGAAACATGCAATAAGTAAATAGTAGGGAAAACATGTTTACGGAAAATTATAAACATGTCCACCTGGCCGTATTCGATACATCGCGTCGCGGGCGAGATTCATCGGAAAGCAAGGTTGTTTTACCCAACGCGCCAACAAGTCAGTCGTTTTATTGGCAATGACGTATATCATAGCTTTTATGACAGCTCCAAAAAAAGATAGATGTAAAAGTGTCAAGCTAGAAGCGGGAGCCGGTGCACGAGGTCATTTCAATTGAAATCAATTAAAGCAATTGGCTTCAATTGAGCGGGCGGCAGATTCAGCGATGTTGCCGTCGTCCGAGGGATTTTATGTGAAGCGCCTACGCACTCGGTCACATGACTAAGCTGCTATTGTCATGCACTTTCAATCATTTTTGAGACGATATATATATTAACACGTAGGTCGGGATGGAAATTTTCTTTGGATATATTATCTTCAATTTATTAGGTGCATGCACAATGCAAAAACTTTACAAATTTTACTGCACAGAGATTGCACTCCTCAACCTACTCAGCTATTCAATATAAAATGTTAAAATACATATTGAGCATAGTGTAGGTTTCTCTACTCTTGATATTGTATTAGAATAACATAAAGTTAACGTAAGCTACATTATACACTACATCGGTGTTTTTCAATCTTTTTGAATATGCGACCCCTTTCTGTACAAGTTAAAAGATTCCTGTACACCCCAACAAACAAAATGTTTGTGATTTGAAAGACTCTACGTGTACGTGTATGTATATATTGTATATTTATTAAAATTAAAAAATAAAGAAAGTCCTAGTTTTGATTATTAACATCTCAAAAATAGAACAAGAATTTTGATTTTTTTTTTAAATAAATTATACTGAAATATTGTACAACATCCTTTTCATGCAAATACAAACATTTTAAATATGAACAATTAAAATTATTGAGTTCCTATAGAAAAAATGGATAGGTCCCGCTAAGTTACAGTTGAAATACTTCATGCGTTTTTATCTTCTAAACTTTTTCAAATATATTTATTTTAACTGCTACCTTAAATTGCTCATGGAAATAGCCAGTCGGGGGTAAGGGCTTGCAGCTGCTTAAAAGCAGTAGATATACTGAAAGTATTTAATTGATAATATATTGGCTGGGTACCTTAACTTACAATATATGACCAGAACTATATTTACAATTGGTTTTTTTTATATGGCTCCTAATTCCTAAAGGAAAAAAATCGAGCTTTATTTAAAGTTAATAAACTATTAACACAAACAACCAAATTTTACACGAATAGGAAGTCCTAAATAGTTCAACTATTTAGGCAGATTAGTCTTGTTCGTTTTCGAATTATATATTTCTATGTGTTAACCGTAACCCATAATGCGTAAACTAAAAATAATTATTTTAGATATCTTTATAGGTACCTATCTAAATAGTATAGAATATAGATAAAACAAATTTCCTAATAAGATGTAATAGGCATATAATAGGCGTAGCTATCATGGGGCAAAGTGGCATCAGGGTCCTGAAGCTGAGAGGGCCCCCTAGGATTTTGGAAAGAAGGGCCTACCAGGCCCCCCAGGCAGCTCTTAAAGCTAAAAGAAATCTCACAAGAATTTTATATTTTCAAGATAATAAATGAGCATTTATAACGCCGATAATGGACGAATCGAACGCCATTGATGAATAATAATTTACAAATAATTAATTTTGTTCAATTGCTGAAAAAAATTAGGCGGGGGTGGGATTTTTTATCTGCACCGGGGCTAATGTACCTAACTACGCCACTGGCTGTTACATCAATACATACATATTTTTTTAAAGCCGTGTTTTTGTGAGCCAGACTACTGACCCTGTGACTTGCTCTATATGTATTACTTCATAGCAGCAAAACAAATATCTTCTAATGTCCCATAAAACTAAATAAGTCCTCTACACAGAACAGAAGAAGCCCTGTTCTGTGGTCCTCTACATGTCTACCGTCAATGTGATAAAAGGTTACATATTACTATCTAAACTATCCTACTAATCCCTATATATTAATAAATATACTAATACTAGTGGACCCGACAGACGTTGTTCTGCCACAATGTTGGCTTCAAAATTATACAATTATTCTTATATTTGAATATGCCCATTTGCCCACTTTTTTATATAATTGTCTAATATGTTACTGATTTGCAGTGGACATCTGTTATTCCAAAAAAGCTAAGAATGCATGACGTGAGCTGTCAAGATGGCGGAGTTTCGAACCTAATTTAAAACGTTTGTATGGGAAATAGAAAAGGGCTGTTTTTAGGGTTTTCCCGGAAATTATTCGATTTTTTCTCTTTTAAACCTTCCCTAGACATCCACGAACATTTCAAGACTAAGATAAGATAAATCCGTTCAGCCGTTCTCGAGTTTTAGTGAGACTAACGAACAGCAATTCATTTTTATTAGTAGTAGTATAGGAGGTCCTTACCTCCTGTCGCGGTAAAAGCCTCCTCTAAACACTGCCACTCTTCTCTATCCCTAGCCCCTAATATAGATACTAATGTATAATTCTTTTGAGATTTTCAGCATTCTTGTTCGTATCATTTTTGATATTGTGTATCTATGTATAAGTAGGTATAAAATTTGTGTTTCTACACATTTGAATCTATTACAAGCATCGATAGCTATAGCTCTTGAAATGGTCTTTTGTAAAATAGGAAATAACAGAAAACTTGAGTTATATCTTATCTATGTATATAAAAAGCTTACAGATACCGGTTTATATTATGACTATAAGCTATTATATCAGTAATACATATTAGGATTGTACATTACCAATACGCATATTTAAATAAAATATACAGCTTTGCTCAGATTCCTCATTTAATGTTACTTTTATCTCTTTTTATTGTATCTAAGCTATGTTTAAATATTATTTATCTTTTCTCAATATAATATTGTGGATTATATATGGACTATACAATTAAGTTATCAACATGTACCCTTACCCTCAAATACTGTTTACGGTTATTCATTATATAGGATCCCAAGATACAGGTATTACCTAGTTTGGGTCCTAAATCGTTGTAATAATTTTAAACAAATAAAGATGATTATTATTTATTTGTTCTAACCAGACACTTCTTGTGGATCTAACCCAAGCCATAAAATCGAATATCTATTGTTCATATGAAAGTAGAAGTGTGTGTAGGTATATACACACGTATTTTATAATATTACTATCAGATACACAACAAAGATACTTACGTAAGCACACTTCCTTCGGCTTCATGAGTGTAAACTTCACACACAATTTAATCTCACTTTCACATCAATCACACCAGTCACCACAGTGCTATTACTATCCAGCACATACAAGGAACTCCAGCTGTCCCAAAATAACAATCCTTAGTGTAATTCACACGTATTCGGCAATAACGTAACCGCGTGCCCTAATGGTCCATTTTAATCAAAAACACAAATTGCAAATGCACGAGAAGTGCATCAATGAGTGCAATTCGTGTTGTCTGAAAGTCTCCAATGAGCCCAATGAAGCAGAGATCCCGTTGGCGAGTGCCAGCACCAACCTAAATAGACTCTGATCATCTAAATTGACTTCAATTAAATAACAACCGAAATTGTTGAAATGCGCCATTACTCCCTCAGCGTTAATCTAAGTGCCAATAGTCAGGGCGAATGTTTTATTAATAATCCCCAGCAATAACTGTTAATTGATAATTAAGCGATGACTGCGTCGATCGGCTGAATGGAGAAGCATACGTCGCGGCTGATGCGCGCCCGCGGTTGCCTCTACCACTTCGACGAATCTGGTACTACTACATGTTCATATTCGCTAATTTAATACCTAAAATAGATACCTTTATCTAGACATTATTCTTTCCCACGGCTATAAATCATAAAAAGGGCATACAGGAACTATCGATACGGATAGTTTGGACTTTTGATAATGATGTGGGTGTTCGCGCCCTATAATGTCATAGAAAATCTCGTGAGTTTGTGGGAATCCCGCATGGTGCTCCATAGCTTATAATATAAAAGACAACAGCAATGCAGTGATAGCCCGCAGCTCGAGCCATGATGCATCGAGGGTACCACCGCGGGACACACAGGGGTGTGGCTGAGCTCGCCTCCTATTGGTTCCCCTTCTCGGCTACATTACAAGCGTAAGCGCCCGCCCCGACCGATCTAATGTCCCCTTTCAGTTGATTCACTATGAAATAAAATAGCGGCTCCAGCATTCCACACGCCGCTCTCGGTCAGTGCACTCATTGGTGCGAGTTTTCCTTCTAGCGTCGTATTATGGTAATATAAATTGACCAACCGTAGAGCAAATTCGGTTAGTTCGTTAAAGCTGATTAAAGCCATTTAACCGGGACGGACACGACGAAACGAACGGCGCGAGCTCGATCGAGGGTTCGGCTAAATTAACTTAAATTGTTTAATATAGTTGTCGATAAATTGAGTCGGAGTCGGGCTTCACGAGCCCGACATAGGTGTTAGCGGCATCGAGGCCGCCGCGACGGAGCCGAGAGAGGTTGGCGCGGAGGTAGCGGGCTCGCACCCGCCCGCCGCCGACGGCTACATGTACGTGTGCGGAGACAGCGCGGGCCCGCGCTACGAGTGCTCCTTCGAGCCAGCACCGGGCTCCATGGACCAGCCTACATTCGAGGAGCACATGTTCGGCGAGTTCGGGAAGGATAGACAAGTGCAAGTAGTGGTTGGGGCTGGAGGCGAGCTGCAGTATCGGGAAGAGCTGCCTGTGTTTCCAAGCGGGGAGCCGAAGCGCAAAGATGAGCCGTTGCTGCTGCAGGTAGATGCCGCCTCATCGCAGCATTCGGCGCACCCACCGCCACCTCCGCCGCCGGCCACTAAGAAAAGTGATAAGAAAAAGAGTGAAAACAATGGCATTAAGAAGAAAAAGACAAGGTATGTTTCTAATTGCGTCGTTGTACACTAAATAGGAATGATGAAAATGTTGATCTTTATAGTTATATTTTGTTAACGCGAGTATCATACAAAAGTTCATATTAATTTAAGTGTCAAAGTCGTTTGACTCAGCGAATATTCTATTTGAATTTGCCGCAAAAGTTTGTTAAATTGCAGATTTTTTTTGTTTCATTGCAAGATCGATCATTGTTATGCATTTTAAGAATTTGATATAGGTAGCTTCTACCAAAATGAAAAGAAATTTCGTGCTTATCGTACGAAATGTATCGTACTTACGTACTAGTTAGTAAAATATATCCTAACTCATTGGTAGTGACCTACTAATAGGAATTGTTAGCTGTAATTATTAATAATAATTTTTCATCCAATATCTTAAAAAAGTATTGCGAAGTAGTTTAAACATAATTAACTCATCTTACCTATTTATCATTTAAAAACGAAATACGAGTACTCAAAAATACCTATCATGTTTTGGATTACTGTTACTAGTGTATCACAAAGACATGCATCGGAATTTGGTATTCACCCTTGCGTTGATAACTGCTGGCGAACGTATTGCGAGGGATCAATTGCCCTCGTCAAGTAGGGCATAACTAATACGATGATTTTTAAAAAGTGATAACCATTTGGTTGAACTGTTGTTGAAATATTGATACATGGTTATCATTATTTTTATGTTAGATATCGACAGATGAACAATGAACATGGTAGGTGGTACCTCAGCCACAGATCATCAGTAAGTGATGTTCTGTCGACCTATTTTTTACTTCGAGCATTCGGAAATCCATAGACTGACACCGAAACGCGCAATATGTACTTCACGGTTTTCCATCTATGAACAGTCGTTCGTAACCCGGTCGGAATTTAGATATTCCTCCCACCCATTCAACACCCGAAGTTACCAAACGTGGGGTAGACATGCTTACAGAAAATTATAAACATGTCGTCCCGGTTGGATTCGAACCCACGACCCATCGGTGAGCACGGCAGGTGTTCTACCGAACACGCCAACGAACCCGTCAAAAATCAGTAAATTTGTGGAATAACAAGTCATATACAAAAGAAGACCGGACCAATAAAAGAGTACCTACTATGTAATTTTTAAATATGTTAAACAACATTTTTAAAGAGTTGTTGATGATGTAGATACGTTCTTTATTTATCTTACTTACTTTATATTTTACCAAAAAATTGTTTAAAAAGAAGAGATTTAAAACTTCAAAACTTAAGCCCACATTATGTTTTGTATTATATTTTTTATCGAAGCAATCAGCTAAAGAATAATTCGCAAATGAAGGGGAAAGTCAATAAAATCACCCGTCTTGAGCTTTTAACAAAACAAAATGCAGGCGCCGACACCATTCATATCCAAGTGGATAATTACCCCTATGTCGACAGGGAGTCAATTATTGACTTATCTTGATATTAATATCATAAAGAAACAGTCCATTTTGGAAGTCCTACGCTATTTAAATATCGAATCGAGATTAGATTTCCAAGCAGATCCAATATTCTATAACATAGTCTATTATTTATTTTATTTAAGCCTGCCCGTATTCAACTTATTAGAGTACTTGGAACATTGACATTATGAAAGAATTGTGTTTCAGTCCGTAAAAAGTATATTAATTTAAATTCTATTTTAATAATATTTAAATCGCGTTAAAGCCAATATTATAGAATATACATATTTGTCATAGACAATTCTTGCTACGCTATATCAAGCTATCAATAACTATACCTATTCCAAAGAGGCGCCAATTTTTTTTAAGAGCATACCGTTACACTATTTATAAGTGTTGTCAATTGACAGGCAATTAGAGGTGCTCACGCGCAACAGGGGTGAATTTAGTTTCACGCTCAATCAATTTCTGCGCGTGTGCCCGCAGCCATATTGCACGCGTCATATGTTTGATTCACCCCGGGATGATAAGACTAATTTATTTATAAATTCATACACAATTGAAATTGCATTTAATCTGTCCACAGAACCACGTTCACTGCGTATCAACTCGAAGAGCTCGAGAGAGCTTTTGAGCGCGCGCCATATCCCGACGTATTCGCAAGAGAAGAGTTAGCTCTCAAACTTAATCTCTCGGAATCGCGAGTTCAGGTAAAAATAAAATATTTTGAACATGAATATTTGTATAATAATGTGGGTAATTTAATCAAGATAGATATATTTTGTCTATAGGTATGGTTCCAAAACAGAAGAGCGAAATGGCGCAAACGGGAACCTCCAAGAAAGACAGGGTACATCGGATCAAGTTCACCAAGCTCTACGACTTTAAGCGGAGGGTTTTCCGGCATCGGCGGGAACTTACCAGCATTTCCTCAAAACGGTCTTCCAGCTCCAGCGGATTCTTGGTCCTACCAACACTCATACGAATTATCCTCCCATCACTTACTATCATCTGGTAGTAGCGGATACCCAGCATTTAACACACAGCCAGCAGCATATTCTTATACGACCGTTTTAAACGGTCATGACGGACAAAATATGTTTGCGCCAAGACATTCTTACGATTATGGTGAAGGAAGCCCTCCTCCATTAGGAGTTCGTGATTATCCAATGATAGCTGCTCATTCTCCGCAAATGGAAGCACATGGTCACGATGAAAAGTTGGAGTATCGCAGCCATGACCATGAAGACAAATATTCTGCATGTGCCTTGCAAGAAGAACCTCGGTACGGGGCGCCGCCTGAAGACTACGACAAATGTGGAATGGTCCAACATGACAAACACTACGAGATGGATCGTCACCAAGAGCTAGCGCAGCCGGTCGTTGTCAAAATGGAACCCACTCCTGGCCAACCCTACACATCGCTGCCCCCTTTTTTGAATTGAAATACTCTTTTTCGAAATTGTCTGAGGATTTCAACTAATTTCGAAAAAGGGTATGGTTATAAACGTCACATCTTTTAAAACGAAAATATATTTTACTAATTGTAAAATTGAAAATTGTGGCCACGTTAAGCTTTTTTCTATAAAATATTGATGACTACTAAGTAATATAAATATAATATTAATTCAAATATGCATGAATACGATGGAATAAGTAAATTAAATATTTAAGAACATCGAATTTTTGGCTACAAATACTCATAAACTTAAAAATAAAATACGTTTTTAAAAGTTTTTTTTTACTATATTAAATTTAGATTTATAGAATCAAGAGCATTCTGTGTAAGAAAATAATATAACGACCAAAGTAAACGATCAAAGAATATGGCATTTATCGCAATAATATTATAATAAGTATTTACATAAGTAGTTTAGATTTTGTAATTATAAAACTAAGTTTGTAGGAATAAAAATAAGTTTGTATGCGTAGGTATATATAATTCAATTTTAAGTTTTAGCTCTTTATGCATTCCCTGTGCCTTATTAAATAAGAATTTGATAGCTTATAATGTATTTATCTAGTGTTATTACATTTCTATAAGCAGTATTTGTATGTGTGTTCTGAAGCTTTTTTAATTGCGCGAAAGATTGG
This sequence comes from Anthocharis cardamines, assembly GCA_905404175.1. Taxonomy (NCBI): domain Eukaryota; kingdom Metazoa; phylum Arthropoda; class Insecta; order Lepidoptera; family Pieridae; genus Anthocharis; species Anthocharis cardamines. The sequence continues at coordinate 4,798,041 of FR989953.1, read as the reverse complement.
TTTCTAATGCATGATATCTAATTTCTCTATTTTGTCTCCTTGTCTTCCTTAACTAGTGGATATAGTTGGTGTCACGAGTCTTGACTAAGAATAAACGAATAATGTGACTTTAATAATAGCATATATTTTATGTAGAAAAAATAATGAAAAAAAATGCCGCGCGCAAAGCATTAATCTTCATTGCATTCGATGGTTCTGGATGCAGCCGGCAGCCGTGATGTCTTCAAACTTGAGGTCTCCGCTATGGAGACAAAACAAATATTGTTCAGTTTATAAGAACAAAAACAAATAACCTTATCTATTTTGAATGAGCATTTAATTTACTAATGATTCCGAGTTTGCAGTGGTTTGAATGAAACAATTTTGAAGTGCCAATGGTTCAAGACTTGAAAAGACGAATATTATTTTCAAGTATTCATTCTTTGTGTGAGAAATCTCACATTGAGACAAATAATGAAAAGCCTTTTTAGTTTATTTATAAGCTTAGGTTATTTTATAAATATAATTAAGAACGTGAATTATGTGCCAAGATTAACATATAAGACTCTAATATTGTCTTTTATTAACGCGAGTATCACACATTTAAATAAAATACTGTATACCGGATTAAAACGCGATTTATTATTTAAATTATTTATCCCGACGTTTCGGATGCTTTTCAGCAACCGTGGTCGCGGGAGACTGAAAGATGACAGTTGTCTTATATTTGAAATGTCACAAAGTTGCCATATTTAATTCAATTAATTAAAAAAAAAAATATAATCTATTAATTTAGGTAACACAATGTACACCTATGAACGTGAATAAAAATAATACATATTAAATTACTAATATTACTAATATTAAATGCTTCTAATTTTACATTTACTACCAGTTCACAAATCAAGGGCGTAGATCAAATCAAACATACTAAAAAACAAGAGGACACCGTTAGTCAATATTGTCATAATATAGAAAATTACAGTAAATATCAACTCCGTAGGAATAGATGGCGTTAATATGTAAAGATTGTAAAACAAAAACTTGGCGATTAAAAAGAGTGGCGGCGAGTTTCTTGCCAGTTCTTCTCGTACGCTCTACGCCCTTGATTTGTGAACTGGTAGTAAATGTAAAATTAGAAGCATTTAATATTAGTAATATTAGTAATTTAATATGTATTATTTTTATTCACGTTCATAGGTGTACATTGTGTTACCTAAATTAATAGATTATATTTTTTTTTTTAATTAATTGAATTAAATATGGCAACTTTGTGACATTTCAAATATAAGACAACTGTCATCTTTCAGTCTCCCGCGACCACGGTTGCTGAAAAGCATCCGAAACGTCGGGATAAATAATTTAAATAATAAATCGCGTTTTAATCCGGTATACAGTATTTTATTTAAATATAAGACTCTATATTTTTAAACTACACGCAAACTGTCATAATTATAGTATTTTACTTAAATTTAACATGGTAGGATTATTATAGTCCCTTATGTAATATTTTGACCATTTTTAAATTAAAAACGTAATCTCTAAATCGTCATATAATATACTTTTTAAAATCGGTCGAGTAGTTTTTCAGTTTATTCATAACAAACAAAAATCTAAAAATACAAATCATTCCTTTTTATAATATTAGTAGAAGTATAGATATGTTTATAAATATTTGGACTTGAGTCGCTTTGTGACACACGAAACTTATTTCAAGTATTTTTTAATATTTTTGATTATAAATATTGATACGCATAAGGGGGCGTCCATAAATTACGTGAGGTGTTTTTTTAAATTTTCTGTATGGTGAGATGTCGTGAGATTTTATTCAACCCCCTCCCCCAGCCCCCAATCTCACGTGAGATTTTTCAAAATGTGGGTTTCTTACGTAAACGCGTTGGATTGTTATTGTAAAAAGAAAAAAAAATACATGTATACAATCTGGATTAAATGGACCAAAATAGTAATTTTTTTTTTGTTTTAATCAGAAAAAAAATGCGTGATATTTGCCGAGACCCCCCCTCTCTCCAACGTATGATTAGATGAGATTTGACACGACCCCCTCCCCCCCTTAAACACCTCACGTAATTTATGGACGCCCCCTAACCAGGTTTTATATTTCTATAAGGTTAAACAGAGCTCGAAAATCGATACCAATGCACTGGAAAAATCTATTCTATCAGGGTAGGTATTTTTATAGTTAAAGTATATTTTATACCTAATTTATAATTTGTAGTTATAAATTTTTTATTAAGTTTTATAAAGCAATATGAAATTATTTTATAGGTGAAAGAATAAAAGTATGTGCTTATTTATCGTTTTTTATTATTTTATAATAATAATTAATTTCACCTTTTTAAGTATACATATTAATAAAGTGAGGCTCTGACCTACTTGCTAAGGAGGTTCTGTGTTAAGTTAGAAATATACATACATATAGATTATAGGTACATCACGCATCTTTCCCATTGCGGTAGGCAGAGATCACGGAATTCCATATGCTCTGCCGGGATAGCATGACCGCCACGAGATATATCTCGCGCGAGAGAAGACAAACTAAGATGTTAAATATCTCGATATATTATATCTCGACATCGACAATTTTGATAGAAAAGATATCTCGATCGACAAATGTATCTATTTTTGATATTAAAAGTCGAGTTTTAAGTGTAATTGTCATGTTAGACCCGAAAGAAATAAAGCGATAGTCGATTAAAACACGAGAAAACGGTAGACAAAATTTTGTCGCGCTTGTCATGCTAGCCCGGCTGATCCTTACATACCATTTACAATAAATAATAGAAAGATACAATAAATTATTTATACATACTGTTCACTTTTACCAGAGAAATGAGTTAAAGAAAGAAGAAGAAACATTAATCTTATATAGGTCTAATGTATAAAAGGAGCAGCCGGCCTAGCATGACAACCGCGACAAAATTTTGTCGACCGTTTTCTCGTGTTTTAATCGATTATCCCTTTATTTCTTCCTAACAAGACAATTACACTTAAAACTCGATTTTTAGAAAAATAGATATATTTGTCGATCGAGATGTCTTTTCTATCAAAATTGTCGATGTCGAGATAATATATATCGAGATATCTTACATCTTAGTTTGTCTACTCGTCGGCGAGATATCTCGTGATGGTCATTCTAGGCTGATATTAAATTATGAGATAAAATAGGTATCTGTCTCCCCGCGACCACGGTTGCTGTAAAGCATCCGAAACGTCGGGATAAATAATTTAAACAATATAATTAATAAATCGCGTTTTAATCCGGTATACAGTATTTTATTTAAAAGATAAAATAGGATTTAAAATTTTATTGATACTAGCTAGTAACATTATGTTGTGCTTTTTTACTTAAACTATGTTCTCGTAGACTGTCTTGACTGGTCCATATTCCATCTCCGCTGAAATGGTATTTCTTTTCGATTTCGTATAACACTAGACTGAGAATTTGGCTATCGGTGAGGAGAGAATAATTTAAATTACTGTAAAAAGTATCTACGGAAAGATTGCCAGTTCCTTTCATTTTAGTATCACGGCTGCGCATCTTTTGTAAGGTATCGATGTGTTTTTCTATTTCCATTCTGAAAGTTAATATAAATAGGATTCAGTCGCGGGTCTACTATACAAGCCCAAAAACTGTAAAGCAATAACATTTTTTTTTTAATGTCAGATATCGACAGACGAGCATGAGGTTCACTTGATGGTAGGTGATACCTCAGCCACAGAACATCAGTTAACGATGCGCTGTCGATCATTCGGAAATCCATAGACTGAAACCGAATCGCGCAATGTGCACTTCACGGATTTCCATCTATGAACAGTGGTTCGTTACCCGGTCGGAATTTAGATATTCCTCCCACCCGATCAATGCCCGAAGTTACCAGACGTGGGGAAAACATGCTTACAGAAAATTATAAGCATGTGCTCCCGGTGGGATTCGAACCCACGACCCATCGATGCGCACGGCAGGTGTTCTACCATACATTACATGGAAATAGAGTAAGAAAGTTACTTTCACATGTATAATATAGTTAGTAAGTAACTCACCCTGGATATAAAAGTATCTGGCAATTATCCAATATGACTTTGTCGTCGAAGTTTTTCTTTAACAGCGATATATTTTCATGTATCACGCTGATGGCCGTGTGAAGCCAGTACTTGTGACGCTTCAGACTATTTATAAGCGATTTTTGGTTAAAGTTCCCTTTCAGAGTGGAGCTTATCAGCACTGCGACGTCGCGACTACATACTTTACTTCCGAAACTACTGATGTATCTAAAACGCAGGAATATCAAATAATCATAAAATACGTTCAGGCTTTCGTAAAATACAACTTTTGATAGTTATTATAACTCCCGGTTACTGAAAGATTGCTTAACAAGTATAACTAATCTTTAAATGTTTGACGGGTTAAGGTTGCCACACAATAATATCATTTTTTTTATATGTCAGATGTTTGACGGTTTAAGGTTGCCACACAATAATATCATTTTTTTTTATATGTCAGAATACATAACAAACAGTGGCGTAGTTAGGTGGACAAAGGCCCCGGTGCAAAGAAATAATCACAATCCCCTCCCCTCAGATAATATTTTTCAGTAACTACACAAAATGAATTGCAAATGATTACTAATAAAGGGCGCTTCCATTATCGGCGTTATAAAATGTCATTTAAAATCTTGAAAAAAAAATAAAATTCTTGTGAGAATTTTTCTAGCTTCAAGAGCTGCCTCCCCCTCTTTCCAAAGCCCAGGGGGCCCTCTCAGCTTCAGGACCCTGGGCACTGCACCACTTTGCCCTATGATAGCTACGCCACTGATAACAAGCAGGCTTGTTAGGGCATGACAACACATAATTCTATACAATTTTAATTAAGGTCCAACAAATAATATTAAAAATTACATAAATATATAATGTTTATAAAGTATTTTTGTTTTGTTTGACATTGATGACAGGCTCTACGCCCTTGATTTAAGAACTGGCAGTAAATGTAATGGTCCAAGATCCCAGGGCCGCCAGAAGTCACGTATTTTCTGATGGATGAAATGTGGACGATTGAGTAGTGTTAGTACGAGTATGTACTACGATCGTATGCCTACCTGCTAGCTTGGTCAAACGGCCAATTTCCAGGTATCAGGTGATCAAGGTACATAAAATCATTACTCACTTCATGTAAATTCTACTAGCTGATTTTCATATATGTTTTAGAGTGTATAGTTAAAAATAAGTTGTCAATAGTCCCAGACACTTTCCGTCGGCCATATTGCTTTGCGGACGCTTTAAAGCTCTCAAAATAATTATTTAACTTCACGTAAATTCTGATGCTCCATTTTTATATATGTTCACCCGACAACTATTTTAAAACTTTTGACAAGATGACAGACCGATCCAAGGGGCTAATCATCCCCTAAACTCAATTTTAATATCTCTGTGAGTGGGAGCGCGAGAGCATTATCTACGCGCATGAGACCGAGTGAGACCGACTGCGCTGTTAAGGCCATGAAAATTACTTGAGCAGATATTTTATAATTCTTAGAACTTTTGTTAACAAATAAATTATTGCAACAAAAATAAGAAAAAAATTGACATATAATAATTAATACTAAAGTTAGCCGACATTTTTATTACCTAAATGAATAAATGATTTTTGAATTTGAATTTGACATTGTTTTGGTTGATCAACTAAATAATGAACAAATAGATGGGCATTTTTGAAGACATATACATTTCATTAAATAACCTTAATTTTTACATGTTACGACAAGAATATTAGGGTGCAAAGTTACTATAGTAGTTATACATAATACAATAGAAAATAAATACCACATATTATGTATTACTTACGTATTGAATATTTTACGCGATGAAACTAGGCTGTTCAGACTGAAGCATTGCTTCTTAGCTGATTGTATTTTCGATAATCTGTTCAACACTTTTCTTTGGTGTACCACAATTGACAGCATCTGGGAAATATCAATAGTTTTTTGTGAAAAAATTACTACTATCTAACAGCTAACGTTATCAAAAAGGTGGGAAAATGATTGCCTGATTGACTATCATATATGTATTGTACTAAAATGGTTAACTAAATAGTATATATCGCGCCAAACTTCTAGTACGCTCTGAACGTGGCACAAGTCGCGTCGCAGTAGCAAAATATAGGTGTTATTTATTATTTATATATCATTTATGAGTGAGAAATGAATGTCACATCACCAAGTAAGTTTGAACACGAACAAAACTAATATTAAATAAATTTAAATATTATATTCCTGCCCGTAAACCCTGCGCGCAGCTACTTCAGCCGGCCTAGCATGACCGCCACGAGATATGTCGCGGACGAGAGAAGACAAACTTAGATGTAAGACATCTCGATATACTATATCTCGATCGACAAATATATCTATTTTTGATATTAAAAGTCGAGTTTTAAGTGTAATTGTCCTGTTAGACCCGGAAGAAATAAAGGGATAATCAATTAAAACACGAGAAAATGGTCGACAAAATTTTGTCGCGGTTGTCATGCTAGTCCGGCAGAGGGTACTAGAAGTTTGGCGTGATCTTATAACATTTTCTACTGGGAAAATATTATATTACCGCGTTAGATACCTTGATGTTTCGGTTGAGGTATAATATAACTCTAAATTAAGTTTGAATTTTAATTTAAATGTGTTTTTTTATTGTGGTTCGTGGTTCTATTTAACACGTTCACGCCGGCGCTGATTTTCATTAGGTTTGCTGTGAGGCGGCGCTCATATTAATGACGCGCTTTATCTGGCGGCGCGCGATTTTTGCCTGTTCATACCCCCAAAAGCGTTGTATGTTTGCTCAGTAGTACAGTGAGTGCTTATCACGTGCTTGGTGCAGGTTGTGTAATACATACCTTTTTTTCATCCTGACCACAGATTTCTGCTAGTAAGTAAAACTAGAAAGGTGGTCAGAATGTTTTTTTAATTTTTTCATTATTTTAATTTTCATTCGTAGTCTAATAGCATAATCGAATGCGCACCACCGGTGGTCCGCGCCGCCCAATGAGACAGTCTAGTGCGAGCCACCGGTGGTACGCGCCAGCGTGAACGTGTTAATTGTGGTTTTTTTTATACTAGTACACAATTTTTTATAGAAAATTTGTTAGTTAATTTACAATCTACTCACCCTAGGGTTGGTTGAAAGCACTTTATATTCTTTCATTCCAACAAGTTCATTGAGCCTTTCCTTCACAGTGTCAGAGTTCATACAAAACACCCTCAAACACCGTCTTTGAGCTTCTTCTGATATTTGATATTCCTGTAAATATTTGATCTATAAATTGTATTGATGTCATATATTGACAGACAAGCATGAGGTTCACTTCACTTCATCCATAGACTGAAACCGTTTTTTCATCTATGAATGGTGGTTGGTTACCCGGTTGGAATTTCGATATTCCTCTCACCCGATCAATGCCCGAAGTTAACAGACGTGGGGAAGACATGCTTACAGAAAATTAAACATGTCCCAGTGGGATTCGAACCCACAACCCATCAGCAGGTGTTCTAGCGAACGCGCGAACGGGCGCGTCAATTATCTTATATGTATTTATAATTATTTTATATGTATTTATTTACCTGCATTAATTCTTTTATTGCTAACAGTGCCTTATAGTTATTTTTTAATATAGCTGGTACTAATCTTATGGCTTCCTTAATATCAAAACCAGCTAAAGAGTCAACCTTTTCTAAAATTAGCTTAGTATTAACTGGGTCAGAGGATATTATAAATCCATTGCTCTTTATAGACTTTAAATCAAACTTTATAATATTTTCAGCTACGTCTAAGGATTGGCGAATATCACTCATAGGTCTGTGTTTTAAAGGCAAATAATGTTTGCAATATTTAGCGAAATCATCACTAGTTATTGCGAGTCTCCATTGCAAGTATCTTTCTAGTACACTCATCCTTATAGTCACTGCAAACAGTCAAAAACGTAAAACAATAATTGTTGTTTGTAAATATATACAAAATACATTTTCATCTGGCTCATTATCTAAATTGATTATGCAGCTGTCTTAGTTAAGCAATTGTTTTATAACTGACGAGTTGCAGGTTTATTATTTTCAATTTCCTGATTTCTATAAAAATACTAGCGACCCGCCCCGGCTTCGCACGGGTCAAGATTTTTTGACAAAAAAAGCAGGGGTTGTATGTATTTTTTAATGCCACATTATAAAAAAATAAAAACAAAAAATTTCGTCTAAAAAATAAAAAATAAAATTTAGGGGTGGATTACCCTTAACATTTAGGGAGATGAAAAATAGATGTTGTCCGATTCTCATACCTACCCAATATGCACACAAAATTTCATGAGAATCGGTCGAGCCGTTTCGAAGGAGTATGGCAACGAAAACTGTGACACGAGAATTTTATATTTTAGATAATACCTTATAGGCAATTTCGAGCATTAAAATGTGGGGACCTATGAAAATTCCATCTGGGTCTCCAGCCACTGGATAAGTAGTGATTTAGATAGCATATTTTTAGTTTCAGTCTATGGATTTTAAATGCTTAAGAATAAAATAGGTCAACAGCACATCACTGGATTACATAATGCACCTGAGATATTTTACCTACCAAGTGAGCTCATCTTTTGAATATAGTATTTATTAAAAAATGTATTTATCTCAAATGTGCTCATACATTGAACATTAAATAATTCAAATAAGTAGATAAAAATAGGTTAAATTTGATAATTAATGTGATAATTCTTTTTAAAGTAAATCATATACTTACAGATATTAGTAGAACTATCTGAAAATTGTTTAAAATATTTCTCATCTGCTGGCCATTCCCCAAATAAATCCAATAAAATTCCTTCTAAATTGGCATTTTCTTTTAACAGGCTTTCTTTTTTTAAGTAAGAAATTGTTCTTGATCTAACAATTGTGTTATATCTTAAACAAAAAATGGAAAACCACATACAAAACTAATATAATAATATCGACGTGTCTGTAGAACAAAGTTACATGACGCTCTACTTTAAATTTTGACCTTATTCTTAGGGGAAATTAACATCATGAACCATTATTCGACTGATATCTTTGAAAAAAACGATGCGTTTTTTAAATTTTGGATTTTATTAGTAAATTATATAGGCCAGTTTAGCCTTTCAAATACAAAAAAGCAACTTGGTATCATAATCATATCAGTCTTTGTTCTACGGATATATCGATATATACCTATATATTTAACTAGCTGATGCCCGCGACTTCGTTCGCGTGGAGTTCACTTTAAGCTGAGCTTTTGAGCATGCTTTCTTCAAATGACATATCCTCCTCCACCCTCTATACTTGGTGATTTCTTTTGGGAAAGAGCTATCAAATTAGTCATTGACTGTTGCTTTTGCATCATGTTATCGACATGTTTAATGGTGGTTGAGATTGGGGTTCGAAGGTTGATTTGAAATTCAATAGTTGAAATAATTAACCTGACTTTAAAGAAACTTTAGGGAGATTCATATTAATTAAATTTTACGTGACCAAAATCCAGATATGTGTCTTTTTTCTACTAATCAGAGTACAATCGAAGATTGGATTCAATGCATTTTCTGTCTTAAATAGATGCGTGCGTTCATTTAATTGGTCATTTTCATTTTCGGACATTTTTTTTAAATTCCCGGGATTCCTGCCCGGGTTGCCGGTGCTAAATGCGGAAACCTCTAAGATACGGAAGCAAAAAAGCAATATCGAATAATCGTAATTCTGTTTAAGAGAAAGGATTGATGAAAAGGTGAAATAAATGATCTCATTAGAAATACTTCTTCATATAATATTGCAATAATACATTTTCTATTTTTTTTATAATATAGTTCTTTCAAAAAATAAATAAATAAATACAAAAAAAAATATTTCTTTCATATCAACTTCAGATTCGAACTCGCATCAAAAGCTACGCTATGGAACTGCATATCCACTATGCCACGAACACATATCGAAAACGGCGAAATTATCAAACTATTTCATTTACATATCAAACTGTGATTGACATCTGACAATTCGAAAAAGTTCAACGCGAGTCAGTTTTCATTGCAATTTGTTGAAATGGTGCCTTTAAAATAATATTTAAATGATGATAACTTTTTTTTTCGACAACCGATTTCGATTAAATAAAGCCTATATGTTGCCCAGGACTTTGCTTAATATATTTGTATAAGTTACACGAAAATCGGTTCAGTATCTTCGGAGATTAGCGTGAACAAACAGACAGACAGACAGACAGACGGACAGACAGACAGACAGACAAGAATCTTAAAAATTGCATTTATGCATTCTGCTACCCTTCTTTTATCACCCCTCTTAATTTCTGGTAAAAATATTTAGTGAAGCGTAATTTCGATCCTACTCTTTTATTATATGTATAGATAACTAAAATTTCATACACAAAAATAATACCTTATTAAATGTATAGGTAGAATTTTTATAAACCCACATTCTTTTAATATCTCTCCATAATTGTCCATAGATATTATATTCATACAAAACAAGTGTGGATGACAGCAAGCTTCCTCAGCAGATATTTCAAACTTGTTTAATATTTCTAGTGTAAGTTCCAAACTTTCTGAAGTAATTTTTGAGATATTTGGTTCCTTTTTCTTTAAATCTTCTAATTTTTGTATTGACATAGATGTGCCTAAAAGTTATTATTACATTTAAAATAAATAGATATCAATATTTAATTTCTATCTTTAAATTAAATGATTTAAATAGACAAACTTTGAAGAATTTTTTTCTCATAATATGATTACCAAATTCTGAGATAAGGGCATGCAGACTTATTTAACGAATCAGATCCAAGTATTCTAATTGGAACATTAAATTTAAAAACGACAAAACAAGTGTCATCAATAAAATCATCTCATCAAACAACAAAATAAAAACAGTTTGGAAAATTATAAATCAAGAAACTGGGAGAAATAAAATAAATGATAAACAATTTAAAATCAATTTCCGGAACAAAACTATTGTAAATGATAAGGAAGTGGCAGAGGTGTTTCTGAATTTCTTCCTGGAGATTCCAATGAAAATAACAAAAGAACTAGGGTCATCAATGGATAAAGCGATCACACTTCTTAAGAAAAACTCTATACCTACAATTAGTAATTTTAGTTTTCGACATATAACGCCCCAGTTAGTGATCAAAGTTTTTAAACAATTGAATGTCAAGAGATCAGAAGACATATTCGGTATGTCAGTTTATGTTATTCGAGAAATTATACAGGACATAGCTGTATCAATTTCACTCATATTTAATAAATGTTTGGACGACGGTATTTTTCCTGATATGTTAAAAATAAGTAAGGTTATACCACTATTTAAAAAAGGGGATACTACGGACCCATCTAATTATCGACCAGTCTCTCTGTTACCCGTCCTCAGCAAAATATTTGAAAAAATTATCCTCGATCAGTTACAGTATCATTTCTTTATTAATAAACTATTTCATAGACATCAATTTGGATTTATGAAAGGGAAATCAACAACTGATGCAGCCATAACTCTAATTAAATATATTTATGACAATTGGGAAGCATCAGAAGATATCATCGGGATTTTTTGCGACTTATCAAAAGCCTTTGACTGTGTTGATCATAACATTCTTCTTAAAAAACTTTTACACTATGGGGTTAAAGATAAAGAACTTAGTCTCATATCGTCTTATTTAACGAACCGCAAACAAATAGTTGTGATAAATGAACAACAATCTAATAGAGCGGACACAAAATTAGGTGTTCCACAGGGATCCATTCTCGGTCCATTTCTATTCTTGGTTTATATAAACGACATGCCATTGCTTCTCCAAAAAAATGCTAATGCCGTTTTATTTGCTGATGATACCTCACTACTCTTTAAGGTTCCTGGAAGGAAATCAGAGATAAGCAATAATATAAATACCATGCTGGAAGATATAAGACAATGGTTTTGTATAAATAACCTAGCGCTAAACGCAAATAAAACAAATATTGTATACTTTTCTCTTAAACGTGACCAGAATTGCGGTACTGTAATAAAAATAGGAGAAGAATGCTTAGAATATACCAAAGAAACATGCTTTCTTGGCTTTAGTCTAGACTCTAAATTACAATGGGGTCCTCAGATTGACAGCATTGCGGAACGCCTAAGCTCGGCTATATATGCAATATATAGAATTAGACAGTTAACAAATGAAAAAACAGCAAAATTACTATATTATAGTTATTTTCATAGTATTATGGCGTACGGGCTTGTTCTATGGGGACATGCAGCAGACGCTAATAGTATATTTATTTTGCAAAAAAGGGCACTTAGGGCTATATTTAATATGAAACCAAGAGACTCTGTAAGAGAGATATTTAAAAAAGCACATGTCATGACACTATACGGCCAATATATTTATAATAATATAATGTTTGTAAAAAAACACATCAACGAATATAAAACTCATGCAGACATTCACACGATAGATACTAGGAATAAAAACAAACTACGAAACCTTAAATTTAGATTATCGAAAATAAACAAATCTTTTATGGGTAATGGTATAAGATTCTATAATAAAATCCCTAGCGCTATACTTCAAATGACTCAGGCTAAATTTAAGGCCACCATTAAAAAAACCCTTACACAAAGAGCATACTACAATATAAACGAATTTATGATAGATGAAAACCCCTTTACAATATAAATGTCGACTTGAGTCTTACCATATTACATATGGTAAGATTTAAATATAGTTATATATTATTTTCTCTCTTGACAATTATATTTTGGAAAACATACTTGATGTGTGACTTAACTAATTTGTGACCCAAGTTTTACACATGTAAGTGTATTGTGATTTTATTTGACATGGTTGTTATTTTATGTGGATATTTGACAGTAAAAAATGTGACATTATTTTTAAATGAATTGCTGTTAATGTGTCTGTTAATTTATATGTAAATGTATATGTATGTGACATTCTTTAAGTGTACGTTAACTGTACCTACGAGGAAGAAAATTTATGAATAAATGAATAAATGAATAAATAAAATGAATAATTAAACCTCACCTGTTACTTTCCGATATAATTTTACAAATGGTATTTCTTGACAATTATTTTGAAGATAATTTCGTTTATTTAAATTTAATGTGAGAATCCTGAAGGATCGCCTGGCAAAGAACATTGGATATTTATTGAACTGCATCTTAATTTTATAATACAATCATTTTATATAGAATAGACTTTATATCTGTAGTCTATTGAAAATGAAAAATCTTATAAAATAGTTTTATTTGATGTTAAATCGATAAGATTTTTAATATAAAAATATTATCCTTATTTACAATTTTTATGTTGTACTGTGTATATAAAGTCATTATCATTTCATTTTTTATACTGATGTCAACTGTCATTTGTCATGTAATTTTTTTTTTTTTTTTTTTTTTTGCCCATAGGGCAGGCTAAAGTCTTTCGACCATACCGCCTTGTCTTATGTTATTTTTTTTCCCTTTTATCTCTCCTTATTTATGTCTTACGTTTCTTATCCTTTATATGTATCGTAATATAGTACTTCTTCTTTTAATTAATGACGACCCCCGTCAAAGACGGAATCTTCCAATATCCAGTATTTTTCGTAATATAAGTAGTTATTATCATATCTTTATTTCCACGCGGCCATAAGTCTGACGTATGTCATTTAATTTTAAAATCTCAGTTAAATACATTTTGTTCAATCCGATTTTACATACGTATCGTACGTACAATTCTTTTATTTATTACTACCCAACAAAGAGTAGAAAAGGCACATTTCCATTTACAAATCCCGTTATCTTGTCCGTCAGGACTCCCGAAGAGTGGTGACGGAGAATCTAATTTAAAAATTCTGAAAAAACTTATTTACTAGAAAAAATATATTTACAGCTTTAATATTATAATTAACTTATTAACCTATTATTTTACTACTGTAACAAAGAGTACATAAATATAATTTTAAATATCGTTAACAGTTTCAATAACAAATCTGTACAAAAATATAAAAGTTGAGGCATTTTTAAGTAACTCCTGAATGCAATGCGGGATACTTTCAACTTTATTGTAAATTTTTAAAAGCCCATCAGACAACACAAGGCGCTGAATGTTGAAAGACGAACACTCAAAGAAGATATGATGTAGTGATTGTACTTTTGATGATTGACAATAGACACAATATGGAGAATCAACCATTTTAATACGATGAAGATGGTAATTTAAACGACAATGACCAAAACGCATGCGAGAAATAGTTGTATAAAATTTCTTGTTTGTGAATATTTTGTGCTTGCAAAACCAAGGTGTAGAATTTATTTGGACATCGAGACCGGCGAACCAAGTTCCTTTGTTTTGAACGTTTGTGCAATAATATGAATGTTTTCCCCATGCTTGGCACATCCGCTGTTTGATTAAACTAATTGCATCTGTATAAGGAATACGAATACTAATATTAATAGGAGAATCTCCTGACTTTACAATTTGTTTAGCCAAGTAATCAACATGTTCGTTACCTTGAACACCAATGTGCGAAGGCACCCACACAAAATTAATTATTACATTTAAATGACTTAGTTCAACCCATAACTGTTTTATTAAGAATATAACATAATTAGTATGAGCATTTAGATGATTATTTGCTAAATTTTGTAGAACACTCATACTATCACTTACAACAACCCATTTTGTGTGCTCTCTATAGCAATTCTCAATATGTTTCAAAGCACTTAAGATAGCGACAGCTTCCGCTGTGAATATACTTGCATCTTTATTGATTTTCTGACCTATGCCTACTTTTGAGGAAGGCTCATAAATAGCAAAAGACACGGATTCACTGTTTTTGGATCCATCAGTATAAATAAATTTATGATCTAACCATTCTGATAGCATTGCATTTACTTCTTCTTTTGAAAATAAATCTTCTTTATTCTTTATAACTATATTAATTGCTGGAAATTTACCACTATAAGAACCCTCGTAACATGGCAAGACATGCTTAGATTGATGAATGTTTGTATTTTCTATAAAATCAGTGAAATTTTGAAGACCTTGCAGCATATAAAATGATTTAACATTTGAATGAGATGCAGAGTGTAACAAATTGATCAAAAATGGATTACCACATACACTATAAAGTTTTAGTAAGAATTTTTCTTTTAAATAGTTGAATCGAATGGCTAACGGTGGGATATTACATTCAATCTGCAATGCGTTAATAGGAGTACTTCTGAAAGCTCCTGTTATTAGACGTAAACATTTGTTTTGCAAAAGATCTAAACTATTTACAACACTAGTATCTGCAGCGAAACAATAAAAACCATACTCAAAATGACTACGAACTAATGATTTGTACAACAACAACAGAATTTTAGGATCAGCGCCCCAGTATGAACCTGAAAGAGATTTTAAGATGTTATAGGCTTTATTTGCTTTAGTTATTATGTGCTTAGCGTAACTATTCCAAGTTAACTTATGAGTAAAAATAACTCCCAAAAATTTTACTTCAAGCGAGACCGGCAAAGAATAATAATTGTATAGTATGGTAGGCATGTCACGCGATTGTTTGCCAAATACAATGACTTTAGACTTAGATGGATTCACATTAAGATCAAGGTAAGTAAAATATTTGTACAGATTTGTTAAAGCATTGTTAATAATTTGAACTACTTCCGACTGATTTTTCCCTGATGTGTATATAACTAAATCATCTGCAAACTGAAGATTTTTAACTTGGGATCCTAGGATTATATTTAATCTATGAATGTACAATATAAATAAAAGTGGGGAAAGTATCCCTCCTTGACATACTCCTTTGAATGAAAGTCTAGGACCATAAAGATGTCTATTTAATTTAACAAATACTTCCCTATTGGTTAAGAATTTTTTTACCCAATTTGTAAATTGTGCAGGAATTCCCAACAATAATAATTCATGACAAAGAATATCTATATTAACACTGTTAAATGCACCTGCTACATCAAAAAATACAGCTACCAGATTTTTACGATCCGACAAAGAGTTACGAACATCAAGCTGTAGTTGACAAATACTTTCCCTGGCAGAAAATTTTCTACGAAAACCAAATTGATTGGAAGGTAATATGTTGTTATTTTCTACATAAAACTCTAATCGTTGTTTTAACAATTGTTCAAATAATTTACCAACACAGGAAGTAAGTGCTATGGGCCGATAAGAATCGGGACAAAACTTAGGCTTGTCTGGTTTTAAAATTGGTATAAGACAATCCTTTTTCCATTCTTCTGGTATAATGTTTTTATCCCACATTAAATTCAGTATATTTAGAAATGATTCTAAACTGGCAATGCTAATTTTTTTAAGTAGAATATAGGGTATTCCATCAAGACCATAAGCAGTATCTCTTCTTGAGGTTATGGCTGATATTAATTCATTAATTGTGAAAGGACTGACAAGAAACCTATTACTGGAGTTAATGTTGTTATTATTGTGATTTGACATAGTGTTTGATACATAGTCTGGTGTGTACTTCTGCAAAAAATCTAATATCCATGTATCATTGTCACAATTATTGGAAATATATGTTTTGTTGTATTTACGCATGAATTTCCATATGACAGATATTGGTGTATTCCTATTAAAAGTTTCACATAGAGAAAACCAACTTTTTTGTCTTTCTGATTTTATGACAAGCTTTTTTACAGCTCTAAGTCTTTTAAAATGGATATAGTTTTCTTCTTTTGGATCATTTTTAAAATTTAAATATGCAGTTTTGAAGTTTAATACAGCTTCAGTACACTTTTGATTCCACCAAGGGAGAGGGGACTTTTTACCTTTATTCTTAAAAAGAGAACAATCAATGGTATTACTGGTAGGTTTGCGGTTTGAACTATTTGCAATAGAATTAGAAGCAGCTTTGCGTAAAATTGTACAAAAATGTAAATATGAATCAAGAGGATTTAATCTATCTATTTTTAGATCAACTAACAAATCATCAACCTGGTTGCTATATTTCTGCCAATTAACTAACTTATAGTTGGGATAGAGAGGCAAATGCATAGCATTAGAGCAATTTCCCCCATTCAAATTATTGTTATGATTTTCACTAATTACTACTTTTATTAAAACAGGAATATGATAACTACTACCAAGAGGACTATCGTTTACACTCCATTCACAATTACATGCAAGAGATGAAGAGACCAATGTCAGGTCAAGAGCATTGGGACGCCATGTTGTAGAACCTACAGTTGTTGGTTGACCACTATTGAGCAAAACTAAGTTGTTTTCATCGAAGACATCTAAAAGTTTACGTCCTCGTGGAGAGTCATAGTTACATCCCCAAGAAGTATGATGTGCATTAAAATCACCAGCAAATATGAAAGGTTGAGGAATAGACCTCAATAATTGCTCAAATTTATCTTTATTGAAGACAGGAACTGAGTTTAAGGGACTATAAAAACTTACTATATATAAGTATTTGTTGTTAACTGCTATTTTAATGCATATATTTTGTAATGAATTATCAAAATATGTGTCAATTTTTGTATAATTAATGTTTTTATGAATTATAATTGCGACTCCATTATGTATGTTACCGCAATCATTCCTTTCTATGTTGTAATTACTTATTTTAAAAGTTTGTTCAGGCCTAAGCCATGTTTCACTAATTATAGCTATATCAATATTATGTGTATAGAGGAAATTACTAAATATATGTTTATTACTGTTGAGGCTTTGAGCATTCCACTGAATGATATTTAAATATGACAAATCCATTATGAGGCAGATGGGAACTTGTTACTTAAGGTAGATTTTAATACTTCTTTAATTGATGTTGTATTTACTGGTATATCTTTATTACTGACTATTTTAATAATTGTTTCGACTAAAGTGTTGATAAATGTGTTAGATTTCATTAAATTGTTTATTTGTACTTCTAAGGTTCGAGCAGAAAGAGCTGGAAAAGCATTTGGATTAAATAATTCAGAATAGTTTACACTCTTTGTTTTAATTTTGTTTTCTTCAATTTTCTGTTTTTTCAAAGGACACTGAATGGAGATGGCGATATGGTTACCGTTACAATTGACACATTTTGCATTTTGTGAATCGGTTAGGCAGTTCTTAAAGTTATGGTTTAATGTGCATATTGAGCAAACCTCAGAGTTGCGACAAAATTTAGCTATGTGTCCATATTTCATACATTTGAGGCATTGCTTAACTGGAGGGATATACTTTTTAACCTCGTGACGCCAAGAATCTAAATAAACATATTCTGGAAGGATGGGGGAGGCAAAGGTAACTGCAACTGTTTGTGTAGGAGCATAGGTTATTGCTCCGTTGTCACCCCTGACTCTGCGCATGAAACGCCTTACTTGTACCACATTTTTCGAACTGCCTATCAGACCAAAAATTTCCTTATTAGACATATCACTTGGCACTGAAGTGAGAACTCCAGTAACTTCGGTACCTCCAGCTGGTATTGTGGCTATTAATGTAAGATGATCTAATAATTTCTTATTTTGAATAAACATATTAGCATTATTTGGTAAATCAAAAGTTATACCGACTTTATATTTGTTGATGGAGCGCAAATGCATAACTCCAGACACACCATGTTCCCGAATGCCCTTAGACAAGGCCATACGATCCCTGTCGTTGAATACTTTGCCTTCCTCCTTATGTGCTAAGAACACAACCAAGTCCTTTTGCGGAATATCTTCGGGATACTTGCGGACATATCCTTTAACTTTATAAGTTAAGTACTTGTCCGCATTATCCAATTCTCCAGAGTCTGAGTCCGAAGAGTACCCGATCCGTGGGTCTGGTGGATTTTCTTTCCACCGTCTCTTTTTGGTCATTTTATTTATTTTTGACTAAACCTTTATTAGTAGAACCTTAGTAACGTATTTGAAATAGAACAAAAGTAGAGAAAATATTTTTAAAAATTAATTTTAAAAAGAGCGCGCCTTTACTTATTGATGACTTTCCCGCCTTTTTTCTTTGTCATGTAAATTGCCTTGGTAAATTGTAATTTGTAAAGTCAACACCACGGCAAATCCACAGATCATCTTTTTTTAATTTTTGCATTTCAATGAGACGGCTACACAGGTTCCCTAGTAGTTTCCATACTCTATGTACACAGCTCTACAGTGTGTTTATTGCCAGGTACCTATTGAGTTTTGAATTTTAATACATTATCTGACAAGCTTTAAATGTTATCTAAGCATTTTCTTATACCTTAAAAACCACACCTTTTTATTTATATTTCCCTGAATAAAAAATTAAGTTGCGTGAGATGATTGACGGAAAATATGATATTGTATGCTGCGTAGGTTTATTATAATATTGTCTGTTCATGTCTTTTGTGAATTTGTCATTGTCATTTGTCAATTTGATGAAGTTTGAAGTTTCTCATTCATTATATTTTGAATTTTGTGTTATTATAATTTATAAATTATTTTTAAAAATAAAAAACAAAGTTCAATGAAAGTTTGAAAATTAAATAATATTTAAAAATAAAAACCATTTTATTGCAATATTATATTATACTGCAATTTTCCACGATTGTATTTTTTTCAAATGTATTATACGCCTAGACCCCAGATTAGGGTGAGAACTTTAAATCCATTGTAATATATTGTGTATTTCTTGTAGTAAGAAAACTGATTTTTTTTCTGGTTTCAGAGTGATTGGTCAGTTGTGACTAATCATTTTAAACAAACATGGCTTACGACATTAATGAGCTGTATACTATTTTGTGGGGTCACTTATTTTTTAATTTGGGCGGAGGTATGTTCTACAAATAATAAACACCGTTATCCAAAAAGATTATCTTATTTATTAAACCATGTCTTTACTGTAAATTTCATTTCTAAATACTGTTTTATAGGGGCATGCAATTCAAAATAATTTGATGTTGGATGAGCTTGTATCTGCTGCAGAGAGCATAGATGTACATTCTGGTGAGGATGCACCGAAATATGAAGGGAAGGTGGTACATATTGTCGGTCCACTAAAGATATTGGAGCCAATTTCAGAACCTGATTATAACATACAAGTGCAGGCTGTAAAGCTGAGAAAACGTGTTCAAATGTATCAATGGATAGAAGAAACTACGTTAGTTCTTTACACTAAAACTATTTAAATCAATAAATTTTAATACTATTTAATCATGGTTCAAATTGGAATTTTCATGATATTATCTCAAGAATTAGAATATGAATGAACCATTTCAAATGTTGCACTTGAGTTTTCATATTGAATAAAATATTACACTTCCTCACAATTATCTAGTGGAAGTTCTTAGATCACATTAAATATCAGGTTTATTTTACAACTGATTAAAATTGTATTGATAACAAAAAAAAAAAAAATGTTTCCTTTGTATATCAAAGAGTACACTGTACAACGAGAAATACTAATATGACCTAGCAACATATAAAAATTCTCAATTATAACAATATTCATTAGTTAACTAACATTCTTTACAGTGTTTTGCTACCTAGATATTTTTTGTCAGGACATTCAGGCACTCCTAAAGCACAGGTCTACTTTGGCTTATAACAAAAAGTATTATAGCAATTAATATTTCAGGGAAACTGAGAATTTCATAAGTGAACAAGCTGAGGAATCACAGAAAACATACTGGTACCGTAAAGAATGGAAGGATTATGTTGTAGACTCCTCTTTATTTTACATCCGCCCTGGCCACCATAATCCTACCTCTATGCCGATGTTCAGTGAAACACATGTAGCTGAATATGTTAAAATTGGGTGGATGTTTTTAGGTAAGCCTGATAACTGATACTGCAGTCTAGGATGAACCGTGAAAGTTAGACAGTTGAAATTCACAGATGATGTATAACTGTTGCCGCTATAAAACAGAATAAAATAAATATTTAATGGTGCTCCAATACAAAAAACATGATTTTTTGCCGTTTGTATATATAATGAACCCCTTGTGTGCGAGTTTGACTCGCACTTGAGCAGTTTTTTTAAATAAGTGTCTATAACCATTTGTCTTGAAACTACCCATTTTGTATTTTGGCATGAAGCCATTAGCCGAGAATTCCAGATTATAAGATACATATTAATTTGCTTTAATATATATTGAGACACATTTTGATGCTCTGTTTTGTTATAAATAGAATTATTATTTATAAAAGTTATGAATGAATAGCTGATCTTTATTCAAGGTTTGGATGTAAAACGTAAAGTGAATGATTATTATGAAATATGGTCTGATTCGAGACCTGAGCGCAGTGACATAAAACTACACTCTGGGTTCTATTACCATGGAAATAGTGCACTTAACCATGAAATTGGTGATTTGCGCATTCACTTCTCATATGCTGGGAGAGAGGATGATATTGTGAGTATTATTGTACGAATTCCACTGTATGACTCATGAAATTAGTTTACAATTATTAGTAAAATAGGAATTGATAACAGCTCATCTAAAATTTGTATTTTCATTCTTAGCTAAAATCTGATATCCTATATTTTGTATAGATACTTTCAAATGGTCTATATAAATTCTAAATGTGGTTAAATTATATAAAAATAATTTTGATACCAACTATGTTACCACATTTTTAAACTATACCATCTCTTTTCATCTATATTTTTATATTATAATAATACAAGTTTATGTGTTGTAAGTTGCTTAAAAGTAAAAAGTTTTTTTATTTACAAACAAAGTATATGGAGACGTATTGAATTTTTTTTACAGTTGAAATTTTTTTATAATCATATAAGTGATATGAGAAAATGTTTATACATATATTAATTCTTTTTATACAGTACACAGCTGTAGGGGTTGTGGAAAGTGGCACACTCCAGCCATATAGCCCTGCAAATTTCCCAAATGCAGATCCCATATCTCTATTCCGTAAAGGCTCATATAGTTTGAAACAACTGTATGATCTGGAGAAACGAGATGCCAACACGCACACATGGAAATATCGATTACTGGGCTTTGTACAAGTGTTTGCATCAGCTATGACACTACATCCAGAGTGGCTTACAATATGTAAGTATTAAAGACGTGTCTCGGAGGATATTTTCACTGTTACCAAAAACGCGTTTCTATCTATCTATAGATTGCCGAATGCTCAATGTAAAAAGTAGGTTGACAGCGCATCCTGACTGTTGTCATCTCGTCTGTCGAAATCTATACTAATATTATAAAGCTGAAGAGTTTGTTTGTTTGAACGCGCTAATCTCAGGAACTACTATTTCGAATTGAAAATATATTTCTGTGTTGGATAGTCCAATTATTATCGAGGAAGGCTTTAGGCTATATAACAACACGCTGCGACCAATAGGAGCGAAGCATCAGTGAAAATTGTTGCAAAAACGGGGACAATTATCCATATAAAACTACTCGACCGATTTTATTATCATGATCTGATACATTGCACCCGTGCGAAGCCGGGGCGGATTGCTAGTCTAACATAAAAATATGTTTATGAAAAACTGGATACTGATTTACCTAATTTAATTTCAGTCCTGCAGTGTAAGTGGGTGTCGAACAATTTACGACGGTGTACGCGACTGTGGGCCAACTTGGTTCTGTCGTTTTCATACACACTCTTTATCATCTCTATCCCGTGGTAAGTACCTATATGTAAGAAATAGTGTATTTTATAAACGCGTTACGCGAGTATAGTTCCCGTCACTTAAAAATAACGCTGGCCTCGAACCTGCGCAGTGAGCGATTTACAGATCGCGCACACACGACCACTAGTGGCAACACGGCGCTCGAGTGGCCGCCACCGAGCTACTAGCCACCGGTGGCCGCCACAACGTGCTGGCGTGATATTTCATACATTTTACAGTGGCTGAAACGCGGCCACCGGTGGCCGCTCCTAGTGTCTGCCACCAGTGGCTCTAGTCTGCGCGTAGGCTTATAGATCGAATTGGTGGTATGAAGGGCGCGGGGCGAAGGAAAGAAAAATGATTTATAGTATTTATTGTTTAATGAAGAAAGAAGCCGAAAAAGGAGCTGTTGATAATAATTAATAGCAATATATCAAACCTACTTTATATGTATGTATTTTATGATCAAAAATAGTGCTCAAGTAAACATAATCTATATTTAATTCCAACCTCTCCCAAAGTACTAAGTAGCTAGTAAAGTACCTATTATGATTCTACAATAAAATAATAATTACTTTTATATTATAAAACAATAGCCGAGTACTTTAGACCACGATTGTACCCGTGCGCACGACGACGACGCTCAGTGCTCCTTATATGTGACGGGAACTACATACACATTTAAATAAAATACCGGATTAAAACCCGGTTTCTTATTTATATTATTTATGCCGACGTTTCGGATGCTTTTCAGCAACCATGGTCACAGGCAGGCTATAAAATATATAAAAATAATAAATCGTGTTTTAATCGAATTTCGATATTCCCCCCACCCGTTCAATGCACAGTAACTAGACGTGGTGATGATATGCTTACAGAAAATTATAAATATGTCGTCCAAGTGGGATTCGAACCCACGACCCATCGGTGCGCACGGCAGGTGTTCTATCCAACACACCTACGAGCCCGTCAGTTATCTTAGAAAATAATTATTTTATATGTATTTATTTACCTGTATTATTTTATTGCTAACAGTGCTTTAAATAGTTATTTTTTAAAATAGCTGGTACTATAGTCCGCGCGGAAGTGCTAGTCTCCGCCTGAGGTATGTGATCGGTGAGACGGGGGAGGGCGCCGATTTTCAAGACACGCACGAGATATACATATGAGAACAGATAAATCTCCGGATAACAATGTTAGAAACTGTCTTAATTAATGTAACGGGTTAGTTATAAAATTATATTTTCTATTTCCGGGCTAAACAAAACACACAGAAGTGTTTATAAAATTTTATTATTAATGATACAAAACAGTTTTAAAAACAAATTAACATTTCTCAATAAGTATTCAGAGTTCCGTGAAGATGAACATTTTGTAATTTCCGATGTTTGCAGACTCGAATTTCATTTTATAAATAACATTTTTCACATGTCGTGGTATTGGCGGACCCATCTTAGGATATTTAACTCATGTGTGTTTGGAATAAACTGACGCGAACAAATAAGTCGTGTAAAAGTCGCGGTGGTCGACGGCAGACTGAGTCTGGAAATATCCCCCGCCCTGCCGCTCACATACCGCAGGAGGAGACTAGCACTTGCGCGTACACTATAATCTTATGCGCCCGTCAAAAAACATGCTAGGGATTACATGCAGAAAGGGTGGTTCGCAGGCTATTCCACAAAGCCGCATTCGGGGCGCTAGTACTCGGCGGGGCGGTTCTGCCCGTCCTCCACTACTCGACCCTCCTCGGGAGGGGCCCGGAGGCCCGCCGCGCGCGGTACGAGGACCGCTGACCCGGCGGACTGCACGCCGCGTTGCCCCAACTCGTGGAAATGTGCGTGATGGCGCTAACCTACGCCTTCATCGCCTTTCAAGTGGTCGATCGGTAAACCAGCCGACCTAGTGTGAAAAACAAAATTTTGTCGACCGTTTTCTCGTGTTTTCAAAGTCTTCCGGGTCTGACAAGACTAGACATCGTTATCGCGCGGGCACGAACGAACAAGTCAAAGAATATCTATCTAGAATAGACAATTAGTATGTAATAATTTTACGCGTCCTCTGAGAGTTTTCATGCTTGCTAGTAGTGTTCTATTCAACAAGATCTACATACTTATTTTAAAATTAATAAAATATTGACTAAAACGCGATTTATTATTTATTTTATAAGCATCCGAAACATCGATAAATAATAAACCGCATTTTAATCCGTTATAAAGTATTTTATTTAAATAAGCGATACTCGCGCTAATAAAAGACAATATTAAAATATTGATTTGTCGATTTTGACAATTTGTCAGAATGACCTGGTTTATTCTCTTAGAGATGTTAATTCCATCACCTTCTCCTATTGGTATTTAATTTCCTTAGCCTTGTTACTGAA
The DNA here is from genome assembly GCA_905404175.1 of Anthocharis cardamines. Taxonomy (NCBI): domain Eukaryota; kingdom Metazoa; phylum Arthropoda; class Insecta; order Lepidoptera; family Pieridae; genus Anthocharis; species Anthocharis cardamines. Next base: position 4,773,068 of record FR989953.1, on the reverse strand, counting down.
AGGATATGAATTGAAGATTCGTGCCCCCGCGACAACGACGTCTAGACATGACACCTTACACTTAAAACTCGACTTCTAATGTCAAACGTACAGATATTTTTCGATCGAGTGTCGACTCGTAACCTCGATTTTTTTTCTAACGACCTAATGTATTTTAAAAATAACATTAAAAACAGAAGGTTTGACTGACAGACTTTCAAATCGAATTATTACGAATACTTACATTCTCGCGGGCTGTTTGTACGTCTTCGGCGTGTGGTCGTTTATTTTTTTTTTAATTTATATGCTCACTATATTACGGGGCTACATCTAGTCGGAAGCCGAAAAAAGGCTTGTGTTTGAGATTTTTTTAGGAAAAGAATTACAGGTTACGAACCTTTTTTTTTTTCATATTTTTGACTATGTTTCATAATTTTCTTATTTAAAAATGTTATGAACATCGCGAATAATCGATCGCTGTTCAGAAAAGGCTTTCTGCGGTAACCACTGTAACTTCTACACCGATCTTACGAAATAAAAATACCAATCGTTCTTGTATCGTATAATCTATAAGCGAAGGATTTGATAAAATATTATTTTTTGAAGAAATGATGATCGAAAGTTAAAGTCTAAATTTCGGGGAAAAAAACCACTTAACTTTCCTTGATATTGTGGATAGCCTACTGGGTATATCAAATCAAAAACTAATCCACATATTATAACAACTGTATTTACGATTTTACAATATTATTTGATATAAAAATTAATTATTAAATACGAATTTACGAGCACATTAAACAGAGTACAGAGCAAAAGATATGACATGCATTCGCCGTGAGATCTAGCCGCGCAGTGTCCCCGCCGCGGCGACCAAGTATTTTAGAAAGTTGTTTTAGCGGCGGCGGGGCGCGGGGTGAAGAGGCGGTGGTACAGCGCACCACTCGCGCGCTGAATTTGCTGCGTCATTTTCAATATTATTTTGTTTTGCGAAGATTCTTCTGACGCCACACTACTCCCCCACCGAGACCGGAGCCAGCTACGGTCGATAGTAGTCAGGAAAACGAACCACACGACCACTTCTTGTCTTGATTGGCTCCGCTGCTGACGACTTGCTGTTATTAATTTGAACTTCATTCTGTAAATTATTAAGCAAATAAGCAGGTTTTAAGCGATCGATTGTGACATAGGTATGTCTACCACACAAGTCGATCTTGAAGGTTTTCTTCCCTCGTTCCAGTACTTTATGCGGACCGGAGTAAGGCGATTCTAGCGATCTTTTAATAGGCCCTTTGCGAAGAAAAACATGCTCAGCTGTGTCTAAGCCCTTAGGAACATAGAAAGTTTTATTGGAATGCCAATGCGCCGGCTCTGGTGCAAGGTTTTTAATGTAGCTACGTAAGCGTGAAACAAAGTCAGTGAAGTCTGTGATAGTAGTAGCTTTAGAAGAGAAAAACTCGCCAGGAAGTCGTAATTGTTCTCCGTAAACCAGCTCAGCTGCAGAGGATTTAATATCATCTTTCCACACACTGCGTATACCAAGTAAAACAAGTGGAAGTACCTCTGACCATTGATTGTTTTTGTGACACATGATAGCTGCCTTCAGCTGACGATGAAAACGTTCCACCATACCGTTACTTGCTGGATGGTAGGCTGTAGTTGGGCGATGCACTGCGCCTAGCAGAGCAGCGATGTTGTGAAACAGGTGGGACTCAAACTGCCTGCCTCTGTCTGTCGTAATCTTCTCAGGGCAGCCAAAGCGTGCAACCCAGCCGGAGATGAAAGCTCGGGCACACGTTTCTGCCGAGATGTCTGGTAAAGGAATTGCCTCAGGCCAACGTGTAAAGCGATCGATGATCGTGAGACAATATCTGAAACCAGAAGAATAAGGTAACGGGCCCACGATGTCCATGTGGACGTGGGAAAAACGTTGAGTTGGGCTTGAAAAAGGAGTTAAAGGAGAGGAAGTATGGCGGAAGACTTTGTTACGTTGGCATTCTGTGCATGAATTTGCCATGCGGCGACAATCTCTTTTCATTCCAGGCCAAACAAATCTTTGGGAAATCAATTTAATGCTTGCCCTGGCTCCAGGATGACTAAATCCATGAAAATAATTAAAAACTTGCTCTCGTAAATTCTTAGTTATAAAAGGTCTCGAGTTTGCCATTGATACGTCACAATAAATGTAACTTGAAGAATTTGGTAAATTTACTTTTTCTAATTTAAGTGAAGTTTCTTTCTTTAAAAGTTCTTGCAGTTCAGTATCTGTAACCTGAGTTCGTGCAAGCTCTTCAAAATTAATTACATCTGCGATCTCATTTATTCTAGACAGTGCGTCGGCTACCACATTATCTGTACCGGCCACGTACCTGATATCAGTAGTGAATTGAGATATAAAATCTAAATAGCGAAACTGACGAGGTGAGCATTTATCTCGATTTGAATTAAAAACATATGTAAGTGGTTTATGATCTGTATAAACGGCAAAAACTCTTGCTTCTAGCATATGACGAAAATATCGAATAGCATCATAAATAGCTAAAAGCTCTCGATCATATGGGCTATACTTAACTTGACATGGCTTAAGTTTACGTGAGAAGAAAGCTAAAGGTTGCCAGGTGTCATTCACACGTTGTTGTAAAACAGCCCCAATCGCATTGTCTGATGCATCCGTATGAATTGCGATATCACAATCAGTTCTAGGATGTGCTAGCGTGGTCGCTTTAGAAAGAGCCAACTTACATGCGTTAAAAGATTCCATTTCAACTGGGCTCAACTCAATAGCTTGTTTGCTTTTCTTTTTGGGTCCGGCAAGAGCTAAACTGAGTGGAGCTTGGATAGATGATGCGCCTGGGATAAAACGTCTATAAAAGTTAAACATACCCAGAAATCGACGTAGTTCTTGAATATTCTTCGGAACTGGAAAGTCCATCACTGCCTGTACTTTCTCTTGCACCGGACATATTCCAGTTGATGAAACCTTATGACCCAAAAAAGTTATATTAGATACACCAAACTCACACTTAGCGGAATTTATTAAGATGCCATAATCTGATAGTCTCTGGAACAATTGATGCAGGTGATCCAGGTGCTCATCATAGTTCTGAGAAAATACTAAAATGTCATCTAAGTATCCATAGCAAAAATGAAATCCTTTGAGCATTTCGTCAATAAAACGCTGAAATGTTTGCGCTGCATTTCGAAGACCAAATGTCATATATGAAAATTCAAATAATCCAAACGGTGTAGTAATAGCAGTCTTCGGTATATCGTCTTTAAAAACCGGTATCTGATTGTACGCTCTTACTAAATCGATTTTTGAAAATATAGTGCTACCTGCTATCAAATGAGTAAAATCTTGGATATGCCTGATTGGATAGCAGTCGGGCAATGTTCTCGCGTTCAAAGCTCTGTAGTCACCACAAGGTCTCCAGCTGTTATCCTTCTTGGGAGCTAAATGAAGAGGAGAAGACCATGGACTATCTGACCTGCGTGCTATTCCAGCTTGTAGCATATCTTCAAACTCCTTCTGTGCAACCTTCAATCGATCAGGAGGAAGTCTACGAGGTCGAGATGAAACTGGCGGACCTGGTGTTGTCCGAATATGATGCACGGTATTATGCTTTGGCTCCTTATAAGTACCTGCTGGGCGCGTTATATCTGGATACCGACGTAAGATTTGATGGTAAATAGAATCTCCAGAAATTACCTTGATAGAAGTCACGTCACTTTCAGATGCCTTTTCAATTGATGTTGAAACTGCGAGTGATGTCAATCCGTCAATAAGGCGTTGCTGACGACAATCTACTAACAGATTATAAAAAGAAAGAAAATCAACACCAATTATCGGTTTAGAAATGTCGGCAACTACAAATCTCCATTTAAAATCACGTCGCAATCCTAAATTAATATGAATCTGAACCCAACCATAAGTAGTGATTATTGAGCCATTAGCTGCAAACAGCTGGTAGTCAGTCTTCGTTCGATGCTCTCTCAATGCTCTGCGTGGATAAACACATAAATCAGAACCTGTATCAATAAGAAATTTCATTTTAGTTATTTTATCTACAATAAAAATGCGGCCTGGTGAAATTTGGCAGTCGGTTGCCGCTAATTCCGGCTGCTCATGCCGTTTTCCGACTGTGAATTATAATTGCATGGCTTAATGCATTTATGTGCTCGATTTCTAAATCTCTGATGATACCAACAAAAATCTAAATTTCTAGACCTCGATCTCGATCTAGATCTGTGACGGTGATTATTGTCACGTGATGGGGTACGTGGCCGTGGTTTATGGAATTTACTTTTCAATGAAGCTACTTCTTTCGTTAAACTTTCTAATTGTTTACTCAATTCTGAAATTTCATTATTTTTAATATTATTATTTAAAGTGCAAACTTGTTGGGAGGGTTGTACAATATCGTGAACAGAATCTGCCAAATCAGCAATTGCTTCTAAACTGAGACTTTTTTGTGAAGCTATTATTGTTTGAATATTTAATGGTAACCGACCTGTCCATAATGTCCGTAGAAATTCCTCTGGAACTGCTGGACCTGCCAAGTTCTGTAAATGTCTCAAAAATTGAGACGGCTTCCTATCTCCCAATTCCTCTTGAGCTAAAAGCTGCTGGATACGCTTTTCTTGAGAAGCTGTAAGCCTTTTTATTAACTCGGTCTTCAATTTGAGGTACTTGTTTTCCGAGGGAGGACTTTTAATAATATCTTTTACCTCCTGCGCAAATCGTTGTTCCAGTTGAGAGGATATGTGGTAAAACTTCGTCGTATCCGATGTTATTCCGGCTAAATAAAATTGTCCCTCAATCTGAGCAAACCATAATGCGGGATCATCTGGCCAAAACGGAGGTAGCCGCACTCCAACTTTGTTAACCTCATTGTCTGTTGAAGCTTCTTGCGCCATCTTGTTCTCGAATGTTCTCGAACGTCGGGGTCACCAATTATGTGGATAGCCTACTGGGTATATCAAATCAAAAACTAATCCACATATTATAACAACTGTATTTACGATTTTACAATATTATTTGATATAAAAATTAATTATTAAATACGAATTTACGAGCACATTAAACAGAGTACAGAGCAAAAGATATGACATGCATTCGCCGTGAGATCTAGCCGCGCAGTGTCCCCGCCGCGGCGACCAAGTATTTTAGAAAGTTGTTTTAGCGGCGGCGGGGCGCGGGGTGAAGAGGCGGTGGTACAGCGCACCACTCGCGCGCTGAATTTGCTGCGTCATTTTCAATATTATTTTGTTTTGCGAAGATTCTTCTGACGCCACAATATATAAAAAAAATAATGCATCAACAAAAACCCTTTGATTAGGTACGATATCGTGGTTACCGATTTTGAAAAAGCTGTTTAATAAGTTTTAAAAAGCTACAGTTTTATATTTTCCACTAAGTACATTAGGCATTAGTTTTGCAATAATATAATTCAGTTGTTCGGTCTGAAATAATAGTTTTAATTTGTACTTTATGACGTTGAGGTTATTCGTATACAGATACATATTATTCTAAATAACTTAGGAAAACCCTGTATTCTATTCTAGGGTCGACAAACTAAAAAAATGCTTTACTTTTGAATATACCAACAACATTCCTCGTTTCTTTTAATTTAGTTTTTTTTGTTTCTGAAAAGTATTACTTTTTGACTGATGTGCTTTAGTCTGCCGGCCCTAGAATAATTTCTTTTATCGGTATAATTACTTATTAAGAATTTTTTAGAACAAACCATCACAATTAGCGATTTTCAATTGTTATTTATTCGAAAGTAGTAGTATATCATATTTATAAGTAGAAATAGTATTTATTTTATTGTTTTATCTATATCAATTTATACATATGATGTTGATCGTGTAGTGATCGCAATTTTTGTAATATTTTTCAGAACAAATATTATATTCGTATATAAAATTGGAGTTTTATTGTAGTGTGGTTGTAGATTTAAGTCAAGTACCTTTTCGGTTAGGGATTATTATTTTTGGTGCAAAGGAGATCAGCCTTCGGTTTAAAGAATTGATTTTCTCAAAAGAACTTACATAATATGTTCACTTTTAAGAGAAAAATAATTAACGCGATTTATTAGACCAGTCTGGCCCGTGACCACGGTTGCTCAAAAGCATCCGAAACGTTGGCATAAATAATTTTAACAAAATAAATAATAAATCGCGTTTTAATCCGGTATAAAGTATTTTACTATGTGGACTAAACGACTGCGAGTTTTTTATACAAAAGTATCGGGCTAACGGAATAGACGTATTTTTTTAATTACCTCATCTACAGAACAACCGTCAAATTTTATTTATTGAATTGAATTAAAATTTATTATAAAAATCTGACCATATTAAGAGCATTGAAAGTAATGGAGATAATAGGTTATAATTATAATCTATACTAATATTATAAAGCTGAAGAGTTTGTTTGTTTGAACGCGCTAATCTCCCGAACTACTGGTTCGAATTGAAAAAATCTTTTTGTGTTGGATAGTCCAACCATCGAGAGACCAATTAGGTAAGGTCTCAGTGCATAGGTACTTTCTAGCCAGTTGAGAATTGCCGTCACCGCATCACCACTTACCATTATATAGGAGTAGTTAAACAATAAAATTGGTAAAAATACACCAGTTCAGTGTGTGCATATTATTTAATTCAGTCACTTTTAACAAAACACTGTTTCATATACGATCAATCGACTCGGAAATAACAAAATCAAATCTTAAAAACCATTCGAAAAAAACTCCTCTGGTAGATTTAAATCCGTGAAGTCAGCCGTTTCATTTTGATGGAATTTATCAAACGCATCGGATATGTGCGTTTTAAAATCATTAAAGGATGTTTTAAACTTGTTTGCGTTTTTTTTATAGATTATTCGTCCTGGGTATGAAATCGCTTTCACCTCACTGTAAATTTCCTGAAAAATTACAATAGTGGTTAACTTGTATAAACGATAACGTCAATATTTTAAGATTACACTTTATGTCACCTTTAGTGTAGGCATAGGATTACATATTTGTGGTTTTTGTTAAATTTAACTTTTAATTTTAAGTTAAATAGTTTAGGTATTTTATTTATTTGCTGTTTGCCAAACTATTAGTGCTATTTTTTTTTATAATATAGTTGGCAAACGAGCCTCACAACAAATGCGGCTCACCTGATGGAAAGTGAACAGCGCCGCCCATGAACATCTGCATCATCAGAGGACTTGCAGATGCGTTGCCGGCCTTTAAATACATAGCAATTTTATAAAAATCCTTTGTGACATAACCCCTATATTTGACTCTTTTATAAACCTCAGTAGGTAGTAGATTACAAAAATAACACCTTCATATAACCTTTTCCAATAATATAAAATATGCAAATTTTTCATACGCTGCATGCATCATATAATTTATACTAAGATGTCAATAATCCTGAATTGCCCAATCAAAGGTTCTCCGAGCGCTGGGTATAAAATCCTATTTTTTTTATATTCAAGAAGGCAAACACAGGTGTATGACATGATGGTAAGCGCCTACCTCCGCCCATGGACATCACCAGAGGTCTTGAGGGCGTTGTTGGCCTTCCTACATCAACCGCTAGAGACTTATGGTCGACCAGTCAGTGTTAAGACTGGTCGAGGATCATCTCTTTAGGTTGGAAGAAGAGCACACCTTACTTCCTCCACATTGGACATAATTTTATTCTAATCGGGGCTTCAGGTTTGTTTTAAAATCAGATTTTCAATTCTCTGACTTACGTTGCATACCTACTCGATAAAAACTCACATTTTCAAAGCAACCTGTCTAAACCAAAGCTATTTACCTGGATGCCTTTAACGTCATCTTCATGAAGACTGAATATTTTGATTCCTAAGTCATATACGGGAAACATCATAGCACCTATTACGTCGGTATGTCCTAGACCTAATACATGGCCAATTTCATGAGATGCTGTCTGCAAATAAAAAAAGGGTTAGAAAAAAAACAGCAGGCAGCTGGGTGAGTATCTGGGGGCACGGTAGTGCCCCCGCCAAGTCGAGCAAAAAGTGGCACGGCCGTACTATCCTTTTCTCGAAGTAGTTCGGGCCATTTTCGACCCCCTATAACTTCGTTGTGGATAAAACTAGAATCCTGAATTTTCAGTCACTAAGCAGACATTGTATAAACTCGGTATATTTCAAATATCATTCTGTTTGAACAAGTAGTTTAAGAATTATAACTAGTCAAAGTTTGATAATTTGTCACTCACTCACTGACTGACCGATCATCAAAACTCTAAGGCACTTCTAGCAGACATAGAAACTTGAAATTTAGAATACAATTAGTGTTTAATCTATAAATCAAGGAAAAACTACAATATTTTGAAATTTCGGTCCAGTTTTCTAGATATACAATTTTTTTTTGTATTTCTGTATGTAATGAATAACTTAAAAACTACTGGACCGATTTTAAAAATTCTTTTACCGTTAGAAAGCTACATTATCACTGGGTAACATAGGGTATTTATTACTAGAAAAAATAGAGATCCTTAGAAATCCCTACTAAAAACAACCCAAGGTGTAAAAAAATTAGCCATAAAATGTCTTTCACCGCATGTGCTGCGGAAAGTATTGATGATAGAACAAAAAAATGTTCTACAATATTATAAAACATATCAAAATCTACAAAAAACTTCAGGAGACCATATGCCCAACTATTGTAGTTATGTCACTATAACTACTTTTTTACATTCAATATCAATGCCAATATTAAACATCAAAGATTTTTAATATTGGCATTGATACGATCACTATAAGATATTGTTAGGTTAGCTTATCATGTAATTACTTAAGACAGAAGGATCCTTCAGTAGAGACTGAATAAATTGACCGACTTGGTATTATATGGATCTCACAACTTTTTACGATAGAAGAACTGAGTTGCAAGACTTGGCTTTTTTTACAATTTATGTTTTTGATGGCATTACATTTACAAAAACAGGTTTAATAGGTAAGTGCAAAAGAAACAAATGACCGGACGGTATAGTACTTAAATATTACCTAATTCGAATTTAGGTAGGTACTAAAAATTTTACGAATCCGAATACGGATATTTGGTGTCAAAATCCGCGGATACGAATCCTTCTTGCTCAGTGGCGGCCTAAGACCTAAATTTTATGTGGGCAAGATTCATTTTGCGGGGCCCTCTACCAGCGCAAAAAATGGCAAAAATGGCTTTTTTTTTGGTGCGGTCCGGCTTTTAAATAATGCATATTTTTTCGGGGCGCGAGGCCCCCTGGGTCGCGAGGCCGTAGGCGGTGGCCCACGTCGCCCACGCCTTACGCCGCCACTGTTCTTGCTCAATCGGTGCAGATGCGCTCATGCGCATCAAGCTTTATTTATTTATTTAGTTTGCAATATAAAGTTCCAAATATTTAATTTTAAGAAATAAAAAAATATTATTGTTACCTATTTAGAATTTCATATACCTATGTATTGAAAATTTATAAGGTAAAAGATCTGACAAAAAGGTAACGGACTTTTCTTCTCCCTCGGATATCCGCGGGTATGAATACGGACACCGGCACATCACTAGTAAGTAGTACTTTTTCAAATAAGACATATCTACTAAGTACAAATTATATTAATATTATATTTTTTTTAGATTTTGAAATTTTATTAGAAAACTAGCTGATGCCCGCGACTTCGTTCGCGTGGGGTTCACTTTAAGCTGAGCTTTTGAGCAAGCTTTCTTGAAATGACATATCCTCCTCCACCCTCTGTACTTGGTGATTTCTTTTGGGAAAGAGCTATCAAATTAGTCATTGACGGTTGCTTTTGCATCATGTTATCAACATGTTTAATGGTGGTTGAGATTGAGGTTCGAAGGATGATTTGAAATTCAATAGTTGAAATAATTAACCTGACTTTAAAGAAACTTTAGGGAGATTCATATTAATTAAATTTTACGTGACCAAAATCCAGATATGTGTCTTTTTTCTACTTATCAGAGTTCAGTCGAAGATTGGATTCAATGCATTTTCTGTCTTAAATAGATGCGTTCGTTCATTTAATTGGTCATTTTCATTTTCGGACATTTTTTTTAAATTCCCGGGATTCCTGCCCGGGTTTCCGGTGCTAAATGCGGAAACCTCAAAGATACGGAAGCAAAAAAGCAATGTCTTATAATCGTAATTCTGTTTAAGAGAAAGGATTGATGAAAATGTGAAATAAATGATCTCATAAGAAATACTTTTTCATATAATATTTCAATAATACATTTTCTATTTTTGTTATAATATAGTTCTTTCAAAAAATAAATAAAGTAAATAAATAAAAATACAAAAAAAAAATCTTTCATTTCAACTTCAGATTCGAACTCGCATCAGAAGCTACGCTATGGGACTGCATATCCACTATTCTACGAATACATATATTGGAAATGGCGAAATAATCAAACTATTTCATTTACATATCAGACTGTGATTGACATCTGACAATTCGAAAAAGTTCAACGCGAGTCAGTTTGCATTGAAATTTGGTGATATGGTGCCTTTAAAATAATATTTAAATGATGATAACTTTTTTTCCGATAACCGATTTCGATAAAACAAAGCCTATATGTTGCCCCGGGCTTTCCTTAATATATTTGTGTAAATTGCACGATAATCGGTTCAGTATCTTCGGAGATTAGCGTGAACAAACAGACAGACAGACAGACGGACAGACAGACAGACAGACAGACAAGAATCTTAAAAATTGCATTTATGCATTCTGCTACCCTTCTTTTATCACCCCTCTTAATTTCTGGTAAAAATATTTAGTGAAGTGTAATTTCGATCCTACTCTTTTATTATATGTATAGAAAACATCCTTGACAAACGCTTGTAAGTTTGTGACATGTAGTGGATGACTTGTTATGGATATTTGTATCCAAAACATTTTATTTTGACGTATCCTTAAGAATAACCCTGGATTTTTTTAGTTAGATGTAACAGGTATTCGCTCACACAAACAAAAATCTCATATGTTAATTAATTCAAAGTCGACGCCAGCTTTGCATTCGTGTGTAAAAAACAAGTTTCTTTTATAATTGTTACGTCTGGAGTTTTTAAAACATGGCGATAAATTCATAATATTTGACAATAAGATATATGATACAATATTATAAAGAGGAAAAAATTGTTTGTTTGTTTGTTACGATTTAATTCAAAAACTACTGGACCGATTTTAAAAAATATTTTTCCAATAGCAAGCTACATTATCTGCGAATTTTTGTATATAGTACGTCTACATTGCACCCGTGTGAAGCCTGAGGAAGAAGGCACCCAGTGTAGCTCTGTGATAATATCAGTGGCGTAGCTATCATAGGGCAAAGTGGTGCAGTACACCAGGGCCCCGAAGCTGAAAGGGCCCCCTGAGTTTTGGAAAGAAGGGGAGGCAGCTCTTGAAGATAGAAATTCAAGCCTGCTCTGAATTTGTTTTTAAGATTTTAAATGAGCATTTATAAGTAACAGTGGAAGCGCCGAGTGAACCGAATCAAGGATGATTAGTAATAATTTGCAAATAATTAATTTTGTGCAGTTGCTGAAGATATTATTTAGCCGGTATTGCGATTTTTTTACCTTGCACCGGGGCTCTTGTCCACCTAGCTACGCCACTGGATAATATTGTAGGGTTTTTGAGAGACGATCATTATGTTTTGATGTTTATCTTCAACAAATTGGTTTGTCTTCATATTATTGCCAATAGTATGTACGCCCGGATTTTGATTTCAAACCTGACTATTTGTTTAATATCCTATTAATTTCTAATTGATTAATTCTACTACTAGTTGACCAGTGGCGAAGGGTGAACATTTTCAATAGGTAAGCCGTTGCAAAAAAAACAATGTTAAATTTTCTCCAAAGTTCGGAGAGGTGAGCACGAACAAGTATCGAAAGAGTATTCGTATCGTCGAACTGTATAATTTTTACAGTGCGTGCTTTCATGTATGGCGCCACTTTACCATGGGTCATCCTCGCACTGGGGGCCTAGCACGAACGACTATCGACAAAGTATTCGAATCGTCAAACTGTCAGTTGTATGAGAAACATTTTAAATAATGAATCGTGTTCATGAACATGTTAAATAATAAATTCCGGTCAAAGTGATTTTATTTAAATGTGTGATACTCGCGTTAATAAAAGACAATATTATCTAAATATGATATTTGTTTTCTCCATAAATAAATTCTAATATTTTGTGTTATTTTAGGAGATAATGTATTGTTAGGGCTCCTAGCCACTGGTAACACTAATAATATATACAATATTATTAAATCCTTACTTGAAATAGGTTTGGTAATCCTGTAGTGAAGTCCTGAGACCATTGGACACCATCGTTCAATGTTATTACACTGGTTTTATGACGACTGTTCTGTAATAATTATTAAAGGCCTATTTACACAATGCAAGTTTCTTGCCTGTTGCATACCTACAATACAAATTGAAGCAATAAATGACTTGCATGTCTTAACACTCTTTCACGTCACTTTGACGAGCTCGTTGGCGCGTTCGGTAGAACACCTGCTGTGCGCATCGATGGGTCGTGGGTTTGAATCTCACCGCGATGACATGTTTATAATTCTCTGTAAGTATGTCTTCCCCACGTCTGGTAAGTTCGGGCATTAAACGGTTGGCAGGAATATCGAAATTCCGACCGGGTAACGAACCACCATGGAAAAACCGTGAAGTGCATATTGCGCGTTTCGGTTTCAGTCTATGGATTTACGAATGCTCAAAGTAAAAAGTAGGTCGACAGCGCATCATTGACTGATGTTCTGTGGCTGTATATCACCTACCATCAAGTGAACCTCATGCTCGTCTGTCGATATCTAACATAAAAAAAGTAAAAAAACAACATAAACATACATTATTTATGCTGACGTTTCGGATGCTTTTCAGCAACCGTGGTCACGGCAGACTGAAAGGTGGCAGTTGTTTGATTTGAATCACAAAGTTGCCATATTAACGCCTATATTTTATTCCTACGGAGTTGATATTTACCGTAATTTTCTATATTGTGGCAATATTGACAAGAGAAAGTAGTTACTTTCCCAGACTAGTGCGCGAGACTATTGAAATTAAAAAATACCCTAACTTAAATAGAGAAAATGATTTGAGACTTTCCAGTTTTCCACCACCTGGGATCCAATAGTTAAAAATCTAAAACCCCAAGTCAAACATACTAAATTTGTGGATCTTATATTATACTGATTATAGTTATTTTATTATTACTACTACTGTGATTATTCTGGCCTAAGTATATAAAACTTACCGTATTTCCAAAAATATGGCTGTCGAGTCTAGGAGCTATTTCCTCGAACCTGAAAAAAAATATTATTATGATATACCTAATGGTTAAGGAAAAAAGGTGGTAAATAATATTATTTATGTATTAATTCTTACTTAATTTCTATGTCAGAACGTCCGCCATTCCGTTTTGTTACCGTTATACCAGCATGATCCGACCAAACGGAAAAAGCTAGGAATATAATGGAATCCACCTCTTTTTGGCTTATCGACGATGAATATTTTACAATTTTGTACGTAATATGTTTTTTAGGCCAGTGTCCTATAAGCAAATAAAAAAATATGTTAGGGTTACCGGAAGTAAAAAACAATGTTATTTCGGCACGTACATTTCCTTATAAGAGACAAGTAGTCTATCTACCTTTATTTATTGTATTACATATTACTAGCACGCTAATCGAAACGTTTAAAAATAATTTTCTTTGTAAGTTATTTAAGCAATATTAAGAGGAAATGGACTATTAAACCGAAATATTAAGAACTGATTCAGGGATAGATCTAGTTTCAAGACTTAGGGGTCGTTCATTAATCACGTGATGGTTTAGCAACTTTTTAACCCTCTCCGCCTAGTGATAAGTGGTGAGGTTTTAGACTAGAGTAGTAGTTATTTAAAATCACGTTTATATTTTTTTTAATACAAATTATATTGAATTTTTCAGAATATTATCTTTAAATACAAGGCCACGCGCTGCTGTTTGGTTAAGAAATTGTGCGATTTACGATAAATAAATACACGTAAATACACATTATACCCGCCCTCCTGCTTGTGAAATTTCGTGATTTCTTTCGGAAACCCTCCCCCCCATCTGAGCCTCACGTAATTAATAGACAATCCCTTATCAAATAAAGCTTTTGTTATAAGTATCAAGACTTATTGATAGTTCTCAAGTATTAAGTTGAGCCGTGTCTTAGGCAAAAGCGGTTTGTAAGTTACGACTTAAGAGTCATGTTCGATCGGAAAAGAGTTTTTAGGGGTAAAATATTCTATATATAACTCTGAGGACTAACCTGGTGGATTTCAGATAATTAACAATAGTTATCAGATATAGTTTGTGTACATTTATAAACATCATAGCCCGCATATGCGCTTTCAAGCAACTAACTCGCTTCACATATGAAACAGGAGTAACTAATTAGTTATTTGATGAAATTCTAGCGGAATTTAAATACAGGGCCTCATATATAATCATTTACTAATCACACTATAATAACAAATAATTATTTTGCCACTCAGTATATATAGCCTGAGATAATATAATTACGTAATAATAAACATCTCGGTATAAGTAGAAAATAATTATTACTTATTTATTTGTTAAGTTTTATAAAAATTGTATTCCCGAGTCCCATAGTGGGGTATGGGGCGGACACATTTCTGTGTCTATTTCACTGATAATTTTTCTTAATATGTAAGTCGTTAATCAAAAGGCTGATCAACTATTTACTAACTACTTGCTTCATCCTGCTACCCTGCGTAATCGACGTTTTAAAAAAATTTTGATTCTTGGGATTCATCCCTGGAACTTCATAATTATGACGTGCTTACTACAACATACCGATACTTGTATATCTCTTCCTGCGACGTTCTCTTGTATCTTTTGACTGGCATCTGTCTAAATTCATTGATCTTTTTGTAGCATCATCTAATATACCTAAAACAAAGCAAATATCTTTAGTAATACGTACTTTATTGATAATAAAGCATATTCTATATATTGAATAGGTAGAAATGTAAAAC
The DNA here is from genome assembly GCA_905404175.1 of Anthocharis cardamines. Taxonomy (NCBI): domain Eukaryota; kingdom Metazoa; phylum Arthropoda; class Insecta; order Lepidoptera; family Pieridae; genus Anthocharis; species Anthocharis cardamines. Next base: position 4,758,031 of record FR989953.1, on the reverse strand, counting down.
TATTAGGTAATTCCATTCAGAATACTTTTTATTTCATAAAATTAAATGTTTGGCACCTTTATATTGCAAACTAAATAAATAAATAAAGGTCACTACACCGATTGAGTAAGTAAATTAAAATTCGTATTCGTATCCGTACTCGTGAACCCTGACATCAAGTATCCGTATTCGGATCCGAATCCGCGTATATACATTTTTAACAATCCGACACATCACTAAGTTAAATACACTCATAAGGGATGTAAACCTGTTCCAACCACTATTTAAAATATGGGAGATTTTTAAACTGATGAATTCGACATAGTAGTATGTATTAGTAAGTAGATATATGGATTTGTGATAATGCCTAATGTTCCCTATAAATTAGTTATAACCACGCGTCTTATTCCTGTGCCTTTGTTGTTTTTCCTCATTATTATAAAATGTAATAATTTACATATTTCCAGTTGTTTGACGTAGATATTCCATCTAACATGACGTTGCTAGACAATTTTTTTGGGAAATCTCATTCAAACAGAAGATGAGAATTGACTAAAATGGGAGATTCGTCGTCCCTGCCTCTAACTTGCAACGATTAATTCATTTTCGGTACCGAAACACCATATAAATAATGGTAGCTTTAAAAAAGGTTGACATTTTGATACATAATTTGAACCAGCACGAAATCGGTGATTCATAAAGGTATTATATACCGGTTTCCCTGGTCTTATAATTTGGGTTTCCAATAATGAGTAGAATCATTTTGATAGAAAGTTCAGCGTCTAAAGGGCCTGGCCAGCGGGACCTAATAAATAAATAAATCATACCTGTTGCGTCATTCCGTACGTAATTTTGGAATTTTTTAAGAGCTTCTCGGAAAATATTATCGTCCACATTCCAATTTTTATTAGAACGCACCAAACTGGACCGTTCCATATATCCAAACTTAATCAAATAAGACTGAAAAGAAGTACATATGTATAAATCAAAAAATCTTTATAAACAAGTATTTTTTTGCCAAGACTCGATTATTCTAGTTGGCCAATGGCCACTTTCCATCACCATTTAAACGTCAGCAACGCACTGCAGCCGGCCTAGCATGACCGCCATGAGATATGTCGCGGACGAGAGAAGACAAACTAAGATGTAAGATATCTCGATATGTTATATATCGCGATCGAAAATTTTGATAGAAAAGATATCTCGATCGACAAATATATCTATTTTTGATATTAAAAGTCGAGTTTTAAGTGTAATTGTCATGTTTGACCCGAAAGAAATAAAGCGATAGTCGATTAAAACACGAGAAAACGGTAGACAAAATTTTGTTCCGCTTGTCATGCTAGGCCGCGCCGGCAGGTGTTGCAGATGTCTATGGGCCATAAAAAATCACATTCTCATCTAACTTAAGTTGCAAATTTTAATGAATTTAGAAAAACACCAAGTGTCATACAAAATACAGTACGTAAAAATCTAATTATTATCTAAGTATTTTCACAGCAAGACTTCATATTAATGGAATGTCTAACTTAGATTGGTACCTACCTATTAAATAAGTGCGTAGTATATGTGCATATGGATATTATCTTAGAAGTGATAAGTAAAAATTGACTTACCGCGTATTTTTTATCGTTAGATGAGAGCCGAAGACTGTGCGTGAATCCAAAAACGAAACATATCAATGTTATCAGTGGCAACGATATTTGCCCTCTCATGACTGCGGTAAGTTATGTTTACGAATAAGGACTTTGTAAGCCTGCGATCATATATAAAACGTTCCATAACTGTGGTCGGTCAAAGATGCGCGTTGTTTATGTGTTAGGATTTTCCTTATATTAAAACAAGATTGTAAATTACAGACGAGTGTGACGAATAATTTTGGTGTCTCCCAAGTTAGTTGCGGCAAAACCAGTGACAATTTGTACTCATATAAATGAAATAGAACCACAATTAGACGCTTCTAAGTTGCGTGATTGCAATTTTGAGTAAATTGTGTTGGAATTTTGAATAAATTGATTTGGAATTATCAATTTTGTTTTAATATGTTAATTTTTTTTAAAAATTAAATAATATATAGTTTGTAATTATTATTATTAAAGTTATTATGTCATTTTTCTTGGTTGCAATCAATTTAATAGTATTAATAACACTTTAACCTCATTTCTCACAAGTATAAATTTGGCGCTTTAAAGCAGTTTTGCCTTTCCACTGGCGATATGTAAATAAATAATAACTCTTTTGGCCAGCAGGTTCAGGTATAGGTGGTGGGGTCATTAATCCCCATGTTTTATAAACACTACTAATTATGCAACTCGCGAGACTTTTATTTTCAATTATCTATATTCTATACTAATATTATAAAGAGGAAAGATTTGTTTGTTTGTTTCGATTTAACTCAAAAACTCAAAAAAAAGGCCGTTTTCCAAAATTATTTCACCAATAGAAAGCTACATTATCAGCGAGTTACAGGCTAGTACTTTTTGTAGGTATAGTAGGTACATCTAAACAATATAAAAATAATATTAGTTAAAAATAAATTACTATCACTTAAGGTAATTATTCACATTAACTGGAGTATTTTTTCGGGTTTAAGTTAAATATAATACATTAAATATATAATACATAATATTTGAATTATTTATTTACCATGTTTGTAATATCATTTTCGGTTTTTCATTGAATTTCGAAACAAAACCACATACTGTACCTACTCCAATATAAAATAATATACGAGTATTTTTCCCTAATATTACCTACAATATATTTTATAGAACAAATAAGTAACGACCGAGCTCAGGAATCTATGAACATACATATAAATATTCTCTTTCATCTTTGTTGTATAACTGCTTCAATCGATACCTTTAAGTTTATTGAATTGAAATAGAAATACTTTATTCAAAAAATCACCAAAAATACAATAAACAATGTTTACCTACTGCAATATAATTGGTGACCTCCGAAATGGAAGGTCTGAGTGGTCACTCAGGATATTATATGCGTTAGGGTCAGATGCGCCCTCCAAATCTGATTTTTAAATACATTAGGTAACTACTGTTTTATAAATAACTCGCAAAACGCCCCGGCTTCGCACGGGTGCAGTGTAGAAAAAAAAGCAAAGCCTATGTTACTCGCTGATAATATAGCTTTCTATTGGTGAAATAATAAATCGGTCAGTAGGTAGTTATTAAAAGTTTATTCGATACATACAAAAATACAAATCTTTCCTCTTTATAATATAATTACGGATAGTTTAGATTGACACTGTTTATGAGTACAGGTCAAGGACTTTACATATATGACATAAAGTCCTTGGTACAGGTCTACGGGGCGGACTGTCTCGTCCATTGGTGATGAACTGAGGAGGTTCCACTCAAATCAGTTCCTTTGTCAAAGTTTGAGCCCCCCCCTAAGTTTGAATTTGAATTCGTATTCCTTTATCTTTTTTGAATTGACATCAGTGTTGCCATTGATACGGCAATTGCGGTAATTCGAGCATATAATTTCAGATGATACGGCATCGGCAGGTTTTAATTACCGTATAATAATATACAACAATCGATACATATTACTATTATAACTAAACATCGAATAAAATTGCAGTTTTGGTATATCCCTAAACAATCATTGACTGGGAATCCCGTGCAGAGATTAACAAGTCCGTAAATAAAATTTTCTTTTATGTATATCAAAACGATTGGAATAGAATAGCGAAGTAGTTGAGTCTATTGGAAATATCTATGGTGATTATATTAATGAGTAGGTTTTTTTCTCCCTAATATTAATATAATCCATTAAAATAATCAACACGGAATTTCATGATTTTTATTTATAAAAATATCTGATCGAATTATAAAGCAAATCTATCAAAGAAGCACCGATTGACATATTTTGAATTGTCAGTGACAACGTGACATTTGACTGATTTGATTGCTGACAGCCTTACAGTTGTTTTGTAAATCTATATCAAATAGCAATAAGTAGTTAAGTTTATTCTGTTGTAACTCATTAAATCTTTTCCTTATTTTGGCACATTAAAGAAAATAAAATTGAAAATGCCTCCCAAAAAGCAACCTGAAAAAGGCGGCAAAGGTAATACAGGAGCCAAAAGTGGAGGAAAGTCTGGTGGTGATTCAAAAGGTTAGGTTATGAAGTTGTTTTGAAGTTGATGTTTTCATAAAATATATTAACTTATTTTTACAATTAAAAACTTTCAAATTTAGAATCTGCCGGTAAAGAAAAAAAGGGTGGTACTGCTGTCAAAGTCCGTCACATATTGTGCGAAAAACAATCAAAATGTTTGGAAGCATTAGAAAAATTGAAAGCTGGCCAAAAGTTCCCTGATGTAGCTGCTGCATATAGCGAGGATAAAGCGCGTCAGGGTGGAGACCTCGGCTGGATGACGCGCGGATCCATGGTGGGACCATTCCAAGATGCAGCATTTGCCTTACCAATATCCTCAGTGACCAGTCCCGTTTACACGGATCCTCCCATAAAAACTAAATTTGGATACCATATTATTATGGTAGAGGGGAAAAAATGAGTGACACAGTGTTTGAATTTGAATATTTTTGGGCTATACTCCTGCTATTTATTATGGAACGGATTTGTTGTTTACAAGAACAGTTTGATAAGGATTTTGTATTGCTGCCAGAACCTCAGCAGTCTAATGAATCGCTTATGTCAAATATTGAAGACTTTGCCGATAGAGAGTAAGCCCATTTTCATGCATCATTAATAAAAAATATATATATACATTTGATTTAATATCTAGAAGTTAATTATTATGCAATGTCTTGTAAGGAAAAGACTGAGCTTTAAGCAGTATATCTATATCTGAAATCAATACTGAACTTGTTTTCATCTATGAATTGGATGGATTCAACTTTATTATTATAATTTGAATGTTATTGTTCCAGTTCTGGTTTAAAAATTAGTTTTCTAAGACTTTATCGTTTGATGCATATTACTATGTTGCTCACTTTGGTGTATTTTTGCAACATATGCCTCTGGTTCATTATGATGAAGAAAGCTTCGAGCAAGACATATACGTATAGATTCAGATTATTCTTTCCAGGCTGAACAAATTATATTAATATGGATTAAATAATATTTGTTTTTATTTAATATGGTAAATTTTATTTTAAACATAAACATACATTTTTATCACTGATTGTCACTTCTTAACAGGCAGTTAAGTTGATGAATGATCTACCATTTATTAACACTGAAATTGAAAATGTTTGCTCATGCTCTGGTTTAGTCAAGCATATTATGAATAATATCAAATTATCTATTAATTTGGAAATATTTGTTAATATACATATAACATATCAGCAGGTATAAACTAATAATATTAAAAACAATTTGAATGTGTTCAAATGAATCAAAAAACGATGCTTATTCAATTTGATTAATGGGAAGTAAGGTTCATATATCTACAGTTCCTTTTCAACTTTCAGGAAAACAATAAAAATAAAATAATATTTCTTATTTATAGGTACTCTTTATTAATGACATTGTATTTTAAATTAATAAATTATTACTTACAACCTTAAATATAATACCTTTTCATCTGGGATAAAACACTATTTATGATAACAAGTATTGGTATGGATAAATAATTGTACGTATTATGAATGAGGTATTTAAAGCACATCATAATAATAATTAAATGTACATAAAGAATAAAAATAATTTTGGTTTTATGTATAAAAATATTGGATTTTTTTTAAATTTCTTTAAATTACATTTAGGTAGATATTTCTAGATTCATGTTTGGTATAATGTCTTGGTTTTATTTTAATTTAAACTCGCAGGTTAGGGTTCGTGTATCGAACGTATTTGAGTAGGGCGTCGTTTTCTTCACAGACAAAAGGTTTGACATGATGGCACGCAACATCGTGCCAGTGGATTCCATCGTTGTAGAAGTTGTTCAAGATAGCTACGCAATGTTCAGACGCACCGCCTTGAATGAGCTCCTGAAACAAAAATAATATTATGCGCCTGTGACAATTTTTTTGCAATATTACTGTTGTACCTTATTTGCTATTTATTACATCCGGTATTATAGTTATTAATATGTCTAGAACTTTTCCTTTAGTAGGTTCCTTATTTGCTTCGTATCTAAAATCGAGCCTTCCTTGAAGTTTATCAACTTCTACATGTCAAACGAAAGACATAATGTCTAATTGCGAACGACGACGGTTCGACCATCGGATTGGTAATAGGAAAATGTACGACCCGCAGCCAAAACTTCGTATTTTGTTTTGGTAATAGACCACCTGGGGCACATGTATTAATTTTCGTAATCCTTTGATCTATTAAGCATTCAGTAAGATTCAGATCATTGCATTATAGGCAGGCGAAGATTTTTTTGGTAAGTATGTGTGCTGTGACAGCACTATTCCTAAACTGTGGAATCGATTTTGATGAATTTTTGTGTTTATTTTAGTGGATGGTTTAGATTCACATTTTTTTGATGTCGACGTCTTGTCAGCATAAGGTCTGTTTGGTCCGTTAGTTCCTATATACCATTATGAATAACGTGATGAATGATGGAAAAAATACCACAACAGAAACACAAGAAGATGCAAGGCGTACGTCCTTAGAGTTCTAGTGAGATTTTGGATAACATTCTACGAATTATCGCTTACACTGGTTCGGGGCCCCTGCTAGACACGTCAGAAGCTACGGACCCTGGTAAAATATAAGCTAATACTAATTAGGTTACATACATAATACAGAATAATTACCTATCCAATATCCTGACAATCTTAGATTTTAGAACATTGAAATGTTGGTTTTATAAATATAGAGTTTTTCATATTAATACATAAATATAGTTCATTCTTATTTATAAGCATTCACTCATTAACTATTTGTAACTATTTGTTTTAATAAACATGAATTTTTTATTTCTAAAACGATGGCATTTGAAAAGATCCATCTCACCTGCATATTTTCTGATAACAATTCAGTAATAATATCCTTAATAAATACCTATTAGTATCAGATACAAAATAATTAATTATCAAAAATGGCGTATGTAACGTAAGTACTTTGTATGAAAATAAGGTTATTAACATAAAGTAACATAGGTATTCTGTTGGACTCTGCGTTTGGAGAAAGTGGTGCCAAACAATATGCAGACGCAGGCCGAATATCGATGAGCTTTTGTTGTGCCGCGCGTAGAAAGCGGGTTGCAATGATGCGGGTACGCCCTTCGGCAAATATTTCGCGACGATTAATATTCACGACGCTTTCATTTTCATTGCGTGACATCCGCCGCGTCAGATATTTAACCGCGGTTTATGACAAACATTACTTAACGGTTCACGGAATCCAATCCGTTGCGTCACTGCGTATGACTGATTGCATCATTTTATGGTTAGTTTCTGATGGTATTGTTGTCTAAGACACTCGTTAATTGTCATTTAGTCATTGTTACTACTGTTGATTCGGTATGGTGAGACAACATATAAGAAAAGGAAAAGTTCAGGGACGAGAGAGCTTGAGTGAGATCGGCCAGATCGGCTCGACATGAGTCTATCAAAATGTATCAAGCTAGCCTAAAAAGCTCAAAGGAAATATAAGATATTACTTACTCTGTTATCAGGTTGCGGTTTGCCGATGCCACCGCCCTCTGACCAGTCGTTTTGCTGACGGTTTGTGGTAGGCGCAAGCTTTTGAAGTTCTGCAGTCCAGAACCAACCGTTGATTTCGTTGGGGAGCAAGTCTGGACGGTTGCAACCCTTGAAGTCGCAGAGACGTCCAGAAGTCCAGATGTATTTTATCTATAATTTTCATAAATTAGATGATGAATTTGATCATGAAATAAAAAGCATTATTAGCTTTGACTGGATGTGCTATTGGTAAATAAGTACGATGACATAATAATTTTATTAGTAGTAATTCAAACCCGCTCTAAGTTCTAGAATATTTTTAAGTCACTGTTCAAAAATGCATGCAAGTTGACATATACACGAAGAAGAATTTTTTGTGTATTGTATGTGTATGGATTTGTAGTGTGTAGGTATATACGTAACAAGTGTTTGGAAAAACAGACACGTTTTTGAATTAGTAATACCCTACATTGTTGACAGTCTGGGCTTACTTTCTATTTCTGTTATGTTTTGAAAATTATATTGTTTTCACTCCGCGGTTGCAATGGTAATTATTTGATCTATGTATACGAACATAACGTGACTTGGGTACGAAAGCTGAGAAGATTTCTAAGTTGAATGAAGAAGAATATGTAGGCTAAAATTGTGCGACTATTGTCTCATATAATTTATTTTTACCAAATCGACGACAAAATGTAAAACACACTTTACTTATTTGCCATTAAATTCACAGTCAATCTGAAATCTTGGAAAACGTGGACTGAATTGCATTTTTCTGTTCTTGAATCGTATCGTAGGTGGGAAAGTTGATGAATGGGAGATTACGCGTTTCAGGTCAAGGGTATTGAATCCGTCTTCTTGAAGTAAAATTATAGGAGGTTGTCAATTAGGTTGTCTGTGACTGGGATATCACCTACCATCAAGTGAGTTAAAATACATTCATGAAGAAAAATAAAAAAAATATTAGTACTTACTCACTACACAAGATAAAAGACTAACCGAACCTACCTCTGGCGAATGTTTTTAATTTTCTACAGGAAAAAAGCCGTAACCTAATATAATATACATAGATATACCTAATATACCTACTATGTTAATATGTTTTCTTACCTTATCTTGCACAATGCGGGCTTTCACCCATTCGTTTTCATCGCTGGTTTCCAAGGAGACGAGATCCATGCAACGCTGTCTGCAGAAGTTCCTGGCAGTCAACCAGTCTACCTCCGTGGTGCGTTGAGCCGGGTCTCGCCAGGAGAAGTAGTAGCCTTTGTCTAGATTACAAATAAACAATTGTATTGATATACATACAATAAAACGATTCGGCCATTCACATATCCAATATCAATACTAATATCGATACGCAAGTTGCGTATCGATATCTGCCTATCTCTTCAACGAGAGCTGTTTTGAAGAACCTTTGAAGAATATTAAGTGATTAACTATTATTCTCCTAATCCGACCGTCTTGCCCACGTCTGGTAACTTCGGGCATTGATCGGGTGGGAGGAATATAGAAATTCCGACCGGGTTACGAACCACCGTTAATAGAGGAAAACCCGTGAAGTGCATATTGCGCGTTTCGGTTTCGGTCTATGGGTTTCCGAATGCTCGAAGTAAACAGTAGGTCGACAGCGTATCATTGACAGATTTTCTGTGGCTGACCTACCATCAAGTAAACCTTATTCTCGTCTGTCGATATCTAACATAAGAAAATTTAACACTAGGTTATAACAAATTTTAACACTAATGCGTATAGACGAACAGTATAAACCAACCAACCAATAAATAAGACGCAAAAATAATTGTTATACCGATCTATAATAAGCACCAAAGAAAATTGTTTTTATGAACGATCTTAGCAAATTCTCTATTATGTTGTAACAAAGGCATGGGAAATAGGTATAAAGTGTCAATAGAAAACTTACTTTCCATATTGTTACAGAAATATATTGCTTATCTTCATAACTGGTATCGCTATTGTTGAGAACTAGACTTGGTTGAAAGTAAACACATCGTTTTTGCTTTTTTTGAAAAATGTAGGTTAAATGTGAAAATTAAATCGTATTGATAAATAATTTAGAAAATATGAATTTAATAATTGAAATGGAAAATACATATTACCAGTATATTAAGAGTTAAAGTAAAACGTAATTATCTAAAAATAAACGAGTGATTCATGCTCATTTTATCACAAAAAAAAGTCGGTTCGCCCGAACAGGGACTTGAACCCTGGACCCTTGGATTAAAAGTCCAATGCTCTACCGACTGAGCTATCCGGGCTATGGATATAAGTTTGAAATTTCGTTTTATATACTACAATATTGTAAAGGAATATTTTTTACAATATCAAAGCTTAACAAATGAAAATAAACCCCAGAAATATTAATTCTTCTCCTTCACTTTAATAATTTCAGTATCCAAATTAATATGACGATAGATTATTTTTTTAAATGATGATACATATAATAAGATTAAAGAGCATTAGACAATAACAATAAATATTAAAAATACCGTTAAATTCTACAAGGTATTTGGCGAAAGAATGATGTAGCTATAAATGACGTCATCAGTAACAGTCCGGTTACGTTATCATATCGTCATTTTACAAATTCCCGTTGAGTAACAAGTTTTCTTATCTCGGATCCGGGACGGAGAAAGATAAATCTGGTATTAGGCAGGTAAATAACTTTCTCAGAACCATGTAACTATTTAGCTATATGCGTACCGTATGCTAGGAGTTAATAGATGGGCATCAACATTTATTCCTTTTTATGTGCTCTTTGTTTTTAGATAATACTATACGTAGACGTAACCTGAACAGGAGTAACGTAAATAATTTTAAAACGATTTTGGTACTGTTTGTTATAATTTTATGAGTCCATTTATATGTAGTTTAGCACCGGTTTTAAAAATACTGTCATATACAGTAAGTACAAATTTAATATCACGATTTTCAGGGTCCTCAATCAAAATTACACGTAAATAATTACCGTAACTAAAAATACGGGAAATTTGAAAAATGCGACTCAAGTCAAAATCTAATCTTGAGAACACTTTTTCACAATTAGTCTCAAAAGTTGATTTAAACCTGAATGATTGTCTCAAAATACGACCTCTAGCAAGTGTTTACTATTGGGGAGTAAGTGAAGATTTTCATAAAATTTTATGTAAGATGGATTTGAAAGAATACTATGCTGATATTTGTCTTCGACTTGGGGGCAATGGCGAATTTACACATTTCCAAGGTGTAGGTATATTGTCTATTCTTAAATTAATATAATATATAGTCTGATTACTGGTTCGGGGCGGCGAACTGGGTGTTTTGCTATAGGATATTTCGTTGAATGACATCATAAAAACGCTTGGGTGTCAACCTAAAAACAAGAGAAAAGAAATGTACTTACTGTCAGCGTATCTCTCGTGTATCACTCGCTGGACACATTGCGCTGGTACAGGAGGCTCCAAGATTCTTCCATTCTGGAATTGTGCGTGAGCCACCGCCAAGACAGCTAACAGTACTAATTGCTTCATTATCTAAAAATAAAGAAGAAATAAGCGCCTAAAGCAAAGTAGTAATAACCTAAAGTGATTTTCACTGATGTATTTTTCAAATTTATATATGTATATCGCCCTATTATTAATTATCTCAATGTACATGAAAATGGTCTCCTTAGAAGTAAGGTAGATTTTGGATAGGCATAGTAAATGCACAAACGTGTCCTTTAGAGAGGTCGAAAAAGTAGTTAAATTAAAATAGTATGAAAAAGATATTTTAAGAAGATTAGAATTTAAGTGGACAGTTACTTCTGTAGTCCAGTATAATTTACGATATAAGTGGGTGTTTTGGTTATAAAATCGAATTTATTATAATACTGTGTCGAATCGATTAGGATTTCGGTAGCTGTTATAAATGTATGTGTGCGCTTATTTTTATCATTTCGTTCTTTATGCGAAAATTAAAAGCATAGATTGTCTATGATTATTAACTTTTGATATTAAAAATCAGAAAACCTCGATTGCAGCAGCATTTACGAATCAAAGGTCACGGTCAATACTAATAGGTAATGCCAACTCAATTTTCATTATCTGTATTTATTTAAATCAAATACTATTATTAGCTGATAGCAGGAAGATATTAACAAAAGTAGAAGTGAATGCTTTATTATTATTGTTGTTATCTTCGAGATGTAAGTTTACGTATATGTCTATAGTAGACATATAGGTATACTTACATCAGGCTAACACGCCCAAAAGCCGCTTTAGCTATAAATTACATAATTATATTTTTTTATAGTTGAAATAAGAGGACAAGCTGAACTTTTAGGCTTTAATGTGTTCCCATCACTGTGTCTTCTCCTTATTACTGTAGCTGTACTCTTTATAAAAAAAAATGTTGTTCTAAAATTAAATGAAACTGAAATGTTAACAATTTTTTAAATTAGACAAAATAGGCGAAGCTTGAACCCATCGGAAATTTAATGGACCATAAGAAAAATATAACAGAATAACTGTTTCATAAAAATTATTTAATATCCTTTACCTTCTGGCTATTTTTTTTCTGTTTTGTTGAATGAGAGAGCAATAATTGACAATTCTAGTATTTAAAGATACAAAGCAGAAAAACATTCTAATACTTCAACCTAATATTATATTACCTATTACGTTCTTTATAATAATTTGAGTCCTACGTTTTGGTTTAAAACACTTTTTAACCTAAGGAAGGTTTGTAGCACAAGTTAGTGGTTTGTAAACTTTGATATCGGGAGAAATACCGGTCCTGGTTAAGGTATGCATAAATTAAGTATTTAATGGATAAACACATCCATAATACGCAAGAAACTAAAATTGTTATGAAAAAGTTTGGTGTTATTATTTAAAAGTATGAAAATATTTTAATAACTACTCTTTAATATTTATACTGTTTATTAAATTTCATTTCATGTCCTTCAAATAATAATTTTTAAAATATTTAAAAATAAATCCCTTTTTTAATAACCTCATACTACTTAACTTGAATACAGTTTTGTGGCCATATTTAAAATCATTATAGCAGTTTCACTAAAAATAAATTATTAGACATTTAATTACTATCTACATACTTCAAAGTAAATATTGTCGTGATAAAGCATTTCACCTATGCACTCTCTTCTATTCCCATTTACATATATTTAAATTTGAAAATGGAAACAATAGATATATATGTACTTAGTTTACGTTTTTTACGATTCTATATTTTTCATATATTTTTAAGTAGATATAGATTATCTATAGATGTATCAGTCATTGATTATTTCTTAGGATTCAAAAGATATAATATAGGTACATATCAGAGAAAAAACAAATGTATATTTGTATAGTGGAGATATTTAACAGTATATTTTTAAATAATATTAACTTGATTTTTTTATGAATATTATTTGATTTAAATTCATTCATTAAAATGATGGTCACTCTACAGCGTATCTCCATAGAAAGCGACCTTGCCGAAAGGTTCAATCTGAGATTTAAGGTTCATTCCTCCTAGTCAAAAGAATTTCTATGATATCTTAATTTATTTTAGTGGATTTATTTAATAAAACAGGTTTAATGGGATTTATTTAGACGTAAATTCGATAAAATATGATAACTTCTTCAAGTAATTTAATTGTTTGGTTACTATTATAATCACTGTAATCTTTGTGCCTATTCAATATAATTAAGTTCATTTAAGTAAGTCAAAAATACATATTATACCTACTATTTACTATTATATATTGGATCAAATACTCCTAACTGCGTTTTTAGGTAAGCAAATAGCTCTTCGTTGTTACATGATATTATTACTTATTATTTCATTAAAAACACCAAAATGATAAATTATTTTGAAATAAGAAAAAATATATTAAACTTATATTTTTAACACATCACTACGTATAATACCAAAATAAATACTTACAGCGTGATGTATCCGCGTCCGTATTCGTCACAAACTGATGCGCCGGCGCACTGCGGCTGTTTTATATGGAGGTTACCACTGTATCCTGACTCCTGACAATACCAGGCCCCGCGCTGTCTATTTTTTATGTTTATGTATATGTCATTAGAAAAACCTTAAAAATATTCATCAGAGATAAGCTTTCTTCTCGGTACTTGATGAAATCTTTATACTGAGGTTTTTGGCGAAAACTCGTTAAACTGTAAATAAAAGTGTGTCTTTTGTCGGAATCTTATAATTATTAGTTTAGTACCTACCTTATACCCGCGACTTTGTCCGCACAGAGTTTGATTATTATCTGTTTTTGGACCTTTTTACTTATAATAAATAATATAAATTAATATACTCTATCCCACCATTTTTATATCGGTATTTATAAAATACACGCACGCCGAAATACCTCTCAAATTGCAGGATTTTTTCCGACTTGCTAGACACTCAAGTCTGACCATTTAAATCAATATCGTTATAAATTATATACATAATAGCCCACATGTGAGTATGATGTATAAACAACAATACTGTAAAGTTTCATCAAAATTCCTTCAGTAGTTATTGCGTGACAGAGTAACAAACATTCATACAACCACAAAATCTTTCACATTTATAAAATAAGTAGAAAATAGGGTATACATTTATAAGAAAGTACTATGAATTCTGGCAATATAGGTACTTAACTATATTTATGCCTGAATTTAAATTACTACAGCTAGTAGGTAATATTTGAACGTTGAACAACTGGCTTTTCTTTTCTATGGCTTGTTTTGTGAGGCTTACGTCCTATGCTTTACGTTCGATCGTGTATCGAAATTTGAATTATAAAAAGTCAAATGATAATATGCCAGAAAGTACAGTGCGCTGCAAGAATAGGTACCGTTTTCGTAACTATGAGTAGATAATGTATGAAAATATGTGATGGTTTTCGATATTTCTGTATTGCAGTACATTTTAAATATACATAATAATATTATCATATCTGAGGAAACAAACGGACATGAGCCTCACTTGGCGATACACACCTACATGACATCAACAGTGATGCGCTGTTGACCTATTTATTTTATAATATGATCAAGCGTTCAGAAATCCATAAACAAAAAACGAATTGCTCAAAATATACAATATCACCACTTTTCCACCCATCAACGGTAGTTCACGACCCGGACGGAATTTTGATATTCCTTCCATTGTTGATCAAAATTTCCAGTCAAAAGAAGCGCCCACAAGGCAAGTATTTTAATTATTTTACCAAAGAGTCCGTCAAATATAAATGTATATTACTCGTACTTCTAGATAAGTACTATAAGCAGTGGCTATCGATTCAAAAATATACCTGACACTCGCTCCGCACAGTGTGAAATAAGAACGGACGTCCTTTTTTTTATTCGATTTTCGTGTAGGTTTTACTGAAATACATACTTCAGTAAAAATCCCGCATTTTTATCTTAATTATTCACTGAGAAAAATAAGTTCAAAAAATGGGTAAATTTATGACCCCCAAACAAAAAAATATCGATTAAAAGAAATATATCAACTTTTAAAATTATCACATATGTTGTAATATATCTATACAAAAAGACGCATAATTTGATATATTTGGTTTAATTCTACGACAACAGTAAAACCTACACGAAAATCGAATAAAAAAAAGGACGTCCGTTTTTGATGTCTTATTTCACACTGTGCTCCGGCTTCACAAGGGTGCAACGGGTGCAAAGGGTGTAATAGCAGTAGTTTTTGAGTTTAATCATAACATACAAAAATACAAATTTAACATATAATATAGAAGTATACCTACTCGTAGATTAGAATTACCTACTGGAATCGAAACGATATCCCGACGCTTAAAGTTTTAAACCAATATGATAACGAAAGTAGAGAATCTAGGTAAAAAAGGAAAATGTCTTTGCATACGTGTTAGTTGATAGGTAAGCGACATATGACGGTATGTTACACAGTTACGACATCAACTAAAGTAATTCGTGCGTGACAGTGGGTTTTGGCAAACAACGGATAGTTCATACTTCGCGTTGAGGTACCTCGATATGGTAATTAGGTTTACAGTGACTTAGGACTTAGGCATTCAGCCAATAAGTAGACTTAGTTGGCGTGATCCATTTACTATTTCCGCAGTGAGATTTTTGACTGGCTCGCTGGTGCGTTTGGTAAAACACGTGACGTGCGCACCGATGTGTCGTGGGTTGGAATCCCACCGGGACGACATGTTATAAGCATGTCTTCCCTACGTCTGGTAACTTCGGGCATTGATCGAGTGAGAGGAATATCGAAATTCCGACCGGGTAACGAACCACCGTTCATAGATGGAAAACAGGACACAGGACACAAAATATATTAAAACTAACAACTTTTGTTACATTGAATTACAATAACATACCTGCTAGTTTATAACGGTGCTATTTTGTCTAAAATCAAGGTGATCAAATTATATAGGGTTTATTGTATTACGATCATGATCTTCAACCGTCAAGCGTTTTCCTCCCATTGATAATTGAGAGGCAGAGGTGGTATGGACAATTGACAAATGAGTATCGTGACTAACAAATCAAATTCCCATACAAAACCTATGCCAACCTTCATTACGTATAGGTTTGCTATTTTTTGCTCTTTGTCCCAAGATTTATTCGTAACCATTGGAAATCCGTGAAGGATGTCCGGATTGGATGGCTTGATAATAGTTTTTTTTTATAGGATAGAGGGCAAACATGCAGGAGGCTCACGTGATGGTAAGTGATCACTGATATGTGGTAGACATGTGACACCAGAAGGAAGTGCGTTGCCTGCCTTTAAGGGTATAATAATAAAGAAAGCTCGTTTCTTGAAGGGAGGAAGGAAGGTTTGAAAAACACCGGCGAACTTGCGCTGGTGTCACAGATTGATCGCGCAGTTCTGGATTTCCAATAATCGAGATGTTTTTGACGCAATGGTCGAGTGGAATGATGGAATGACTGGAAGGATGGAATTACACCGGCGAATTCCAAACAATTCCTCGGAACACTCCCCGTAATAAATACTACTTACATTAGCAGGGCGCAGGTGCACAGCGAGGCACCATATAAATTATTTATAGAATCTTTACATATAAAAAATGATAAAATATTTTTTTAAAATCGGTCGAGTAGTTTTTGAGTTAAATCATAACAAAGAAACAAACATACAAATCTTTCCTCTTTATAATATAAGTATAGATTATAATATATTCCAGAAATTACCAAACATATAAATGAAAAGGTCTAATAACATTAAACCTAAATAGTTGTTCCTTGAAACAACAGTGTTTCGGCAAAACCCCAACACTGTTTTTCAGTGGCTACTACAATACCATAACTACTACTGGTATCCTATATTTTATTTACTAGATACATACAGTATGTATTTTGTTGTTATTTTTTATTTTTTGGTAATTTAATAATGTATTCGAGACCATGAGAGTTCAATGTTAGAGTTTATAACCGTGAACCACACATTCTTGCAAAGAATATTTATTATTTTATTAGTTCAATAACCTATTCATAGTATTCGATTGGTTATTATGTAAATTGAATCAACGGGAATTTAACTTCTAAGAAAAATTGTTTTGTAATTAATAAAAAATAATACAGGTATTATTATCTACTATAATTTTATAGATTAATTATTATTAGGGTTGAGCATGTCCAACCCTCTATACCTACATACGAGTATACAAAATATACATAACTTCGCAAATTATTTATTGGTACTTTTTGCCTGAAAGAGATCGCATCTTGCGTAAAGGACATTTAAATAGTATTTCAAATGTACGAAAAGTGGTACTTAGGACATGTAAAAGAAGTCATTGTCAATTCAATAATAATGTATATTAATTGTAAAAGCTTTAGTATATTATAATACCTTGGTTGAAGTATACTTTTTTCTTAATTATACGAATTCTAAGTAGGTACCTGAGTATATATTGTATTATTATTTGTTTAATCGAAATTGTGGTCCAATTTATGCAATAATCGAATTATCATGATCAATATTGAGATCAAATATCTATGTATGTTAAACATAGATGTTTGTTCTATTAATTGTAAGTCAATAATCAATATCGAGATTATCAATTATCTTTATTTGCTTGCTATATCTCGGGAATATTCAATCTTGGTACTACGACACTTCGAAGAATGCATGAAAGTATACCTACACTATAAATTAAAAATGCGATTCATATTAAAATTAATCAGTAAGTATTGAAAAGTAAAATTCTAGCAATCGTCCGATTTTAATTTTTTCCGGAATTCGGAAAATTACTTTATTGTGTGATTAATGAAAGTGTTATCAATTAATTAAATCAATGGCCACTCTCATTTTTTTTTAAATTTATTTATTGACTAGCAAAACGCCCCGGCTTCGCACGGGTGCAATTTAGATGAAAATAAGTTACACGCTGATAATGTAGCTTTCTAATGGTGAAAGAATTTTTAAAATCGGTCAAGTATTTTTTGTATTAAATCGTAACAAAACCACAAAAATTGAAGAAAATGACAAAGTATATACAATACTACCCCTCGCAGCATTGCTCGCTGCGCTGCGCTGCTTGAAGCCGCACCGGCCGTAAACATAACGGTGACATGACTGTAATAGTTAGAGATATGCTGCCGCTGATTTTTTGTAGATAATGGTGTGTTCTAAAAAAATGTAGTATATCATTTTGTTCTATCATCAATAGTTTTCGCAGCGCACGCGATGTAAGGTAGTTTTTTGATATTTTTTTCACACCTTGGATTACGTTATCGTAATTTTAGTAAGGATGCCTATTTTTTTTGAAAATGAAATATAGCCTATGTCACTCAGAAATGATGTAGCTTTCCAACAGTGAAAGAATTTTTCAAATCTGCCAAGTAGTTTCGGAGCCTATTCAATTCATACAAACAAACAAAAAATCAAACCTTTCCTCTTTATAATATTATAGTATAGATAGTATAGATTAAAGAAAAATTTACATTTACATTATTAATTTATACATTGCAAAAAACCACTAAGGTTTACCGTGCAACGGTATTGAGAATCTTCACGTAAACAGATTGAGTTTTAGTTATTACAATACTTAAATATTATAAAATTATTTTAAAATTACATTACAACAACTGCTTCTAGTTCAAATAATATTTACTTCATTAAATGAGGTACTAAATTAAATATTGTATCTATAGGTTGTATATTTTCGATGAGGTGGTGTGACGACTTTGGATTAGAACTCTTATGATATTTGCTGTGGGAAAAAATAACTTCTATAGTCGTTTAACTTTACATAAGTTAGACGACTATAGAAGTCTGTGCACTATTTACATAGAATTTATCAATCGCTTTGTTATTCGATTGCGCTCTATATGAAATTTCAGTTATATAGAAAGTAGGTACTCTGTGATATGAAATCTAATCTTTCTTCTTATATATAAAATTCTCGTGTCACAATGTTAGTCTGCATACTCCTCCGAAACGGCTTGACCGATTCCTCTGAAATTTGGTAAGCATATTGGGTAGGTATGAGAATCGGACAACATCTATTTTTCATCCCCCTAAATGTCAAGGGTAATCCACCCCTAATTTTTTTTTTTAATTTTTGGACGAAATTTTTTGTTTTTATTTTTTTATAATGTGGCATTAAAAAATACATACAACCCTAAATTTTTACTTTTTTATCACCAACTCCTGCTTTTTAGAAATTATTTACATGGCAAAACAACGATTGCCGGGTCAGCTAGTATAATATAAAATTCTCGTGTCGCGGTGTTTGTGGTTAAACTCCTCCGAAACAGCTTTCCCGATTCTCATGAAATTTTGTGTGCATATTGGGTAGGTCTAAGAATCGGACAACATCTATTTTTCATCCCCCTAAGTGATAAGGGTTGTTCACCCTTAATTTTTTTTTTTAATTTTTGGACGGATTTTTTTGTTTTTATTTTTTTTATAATGTGGCATTAAAAAATACATACAACCCTGAATTTTTACTTTTTTATCACCAACTCCTTTTTACTTTTTAGAAATTATTTACATGACAAAACAACGATTGCCGGGTCAGCTAGTAACTAGATAAAATGTATTGCATTAACCACAAAAAAGATGTATTTTTTACTAAACAAGCCACCTTTAGCGGTTCTTTTCATAAAGTTATTAAAGATCGTATCATAGAGTAAGGTAACAACAGGAACCTATGTATATGTATTTTTGAAAAGAAAATAGTTTAAGTTCCTCTAAAATGTATGTTGCTCTCTATTCTTTAAAATGAAACGTTTTATTGTTTCTCTTAAAAAGTTGTTTGACAGTTGAAAGACACGACGTTTGACAACTTCCAATTTCCAAATGACAGATTTTGTACAAACAATAAAGTGAGCAAAACAAGAGTTGTATTGATTTTTTCCAAAAATAACTATAAAACACAATAAAATGTTTTGTTGCTTGAAAAGTTGTGTGAATGGATTTTCATTAACACCCAGTGTGCCAATAAGAGTGAAGGAAAATCCAATCCAGCTAGACACTCTTCACATGGGTATTTTTACTTTTTAATACTTATATTTATTTTCATTCAGTAAATACATTTACTTTTCGTACAAACGCATATTTTTTATAGTGTATATGAAGGTAGATATTTTTTATGAAATATAAAACGTCGATTAAAAGGCAATAAAATTTCTGAGAGCCTTATAATAAACATCTAGTAAAGCCACCGTATTAACGATTACTTTAATCTTTTTTTACAAACAACTTACACTCCGACAGAAATATCGAGAGTTAGCAATAATGCTTAGTATAAAATATACAAACATATAACATTTTTTTCATAAATTATAGGTCATGAAGTAGTAATAGTGAAAGGGGGTCAGCGTGCCTGTGGTTCTGGATGTGTATTGGGTAATGCTCCTCTCGTTCAGAACAAAGCCTACTTCGAGGTGAAGTTGCAGCAGGGAGGAGTCTGGGCTGTGGGAGTCGCAACCAGAGACACGGATATAAATAAAGTTCATGGTATGTGTTTAATGTTTAATATTGTAGTGTCAATGTCTTAGAAAACTGGCCATAATTTTACAGATTGTTTAAGAGGGCCCAACCCGTCTTACTTTCCATACAAAAGCTCGTACGTGATTATGGCGATGTAACCGATTTTTCTTTGAAACTTTTGAACTAATAGGTATCTCGTGTACTATATCTAGGTTTCTATCGAAACAAAATCTCAAAATTTTCAGAAATAAATTCAGTATAAGCCTCCAAAAATCAGCTTTTTTGCAGAAAAATTACCTGAACTTTGGGCGTTTATAATGTACTCATAAATTGTGAATGTTAATTTTTTGTTGTGATAGAAACCTTGCAAATATAATGGAGATTCTAAATTACAAAAAAATATTTCACAAACTTGTAAGGACTACTGAAAAACACGTATTTCCTAGAACCTGTTTTATGAAATTTCCGCACACTATTTTTCGTTCAATGTTATCGCGTTCTCACTCACTTGTTAGCGGTAGAGGTATGCGCTGCATGAAACAAAAAGCTTTTCAACCATGCTCGCGTTGACGATAGACGAACCGGGAAGGGCCCTCTTAAGGTATGTTGGTCTATTCATATTATAAAATAAACCCAATGTTAAGATATAGGTTTAAGAATGACTACGGTGTCCTAAAATGCAGTAAATTTATCTACATTATATTTACTACAATATCTAAATTATAAATTAAAATTACAAATATTCACTTCAGTCAATTTGAATGGTTAAATCTTCTTGAACATATTTAGGTGAATAACTAAAACTAAAGACATGAGTATTAATATGTATATAATTGATATACTTTATTAAAAATAGAAATAGCCTTAATAATATTTTGCTTACTTTTTGACTACAAAGCAATATCGAGGGTAAAGTGCCTAACACTATTACTTTTAAAAGTTTAGGGACAAAGTTACCTAAGATATTTGTACAAAGAATATCACCGTAATTAATATCTATGTTGTGATACTCTTACGTAATTTTGTCCCTAAACCATGAAGCATATTTAAAAAAATAATTTAACTTACAACTTTAAAATTATTGGGTTTTAGCACTATACCCTCTATATTATACTATTTATAAGTATAAAAATAGTTGTATTATAATAGTTAACTATAGTTTGCACATTAAGTTATATTCTAAACAAAAAAAGCAGAGTACAAATTCACATAAAAAATATTACTGAGATATAATCCTTTTTGATAATTGGGTCAAATCTATTGGTATTCATGAAGTGTTATCTCAGCCATTACTAGTTCATGTAGGTATCCTGACTCAGCATAGCCTTAACATTGATTCTGTTACCTAATAAAAACATTTGCAATACATTCTGTATTACCTTCAAACACCTGATATGGGCTTGAGGATAAAAGTTGAAAGTAGGTCAGTTTTCAAAATAGTGTAATGTGGTTTTGTTTAATTTTTTAATATATATTTAAAACACAAAGTACAACTGGGCACCAATATGGTAACATAAATAAGAACTATGTGGCTGTATTGCTTAAAGCAAAATATGAAAAAAAATAAGTACATAATATTTCATCTTACATATTTATGTTTGTGGCAAATCCACTATTATGAAAAAATACTTAATTGTTTTTTTTAAATAGAATTTAAATTATAATTTGATAGCTTGTTATTAATAACCAACCATAAATTAGGGTTACTAATAACCATAACCATTTTTAAAAAGTTAAATATTGAAATTTTTAATTGGATTACTAAAAAATATTTCTTATTTTTCCAGGAGGAGTTGACAAAGAGTCTTGGTGTTTGAATAGTGATGGAACAGTTCGGCACGACAATGTAGAATTATACCATTTAAAACCAGCTCCACGGGACTCTCCTACCACAGAAATTCTTGTTTCAACAGGGTCACCTAATCATGTCGAAAATGATTTAGAGAATGAAGGAGATAGGTTTAATGCAATTATGCCAGTTGAAGGAGATGTAATAGGTCTAGCATATGACCATGTTGAGTTGAATTTCTTCTTGAATGGAAAGAATATGGAAATACCAGTAGGAAATATTAGAGGGACTTTATATCCTGCATTATATGGTAAGAAAAAGCACCTTTTTTTCGAAATAGATGAAGATAAATCTCTATGGCCTTATGTTGTTATGGTAATTACAATTATTAGTTTGTCTGTTTCACTGATCATTAATTATTAGCAGGTACGAAGTTGATTAATCTGTATTTTATTCTCTGGGATTCGAACTTAGGATCTTAGGTGGCAATGTATACACCATTAAGACCATCAGCTTTATAAAATAATAATCAGTGAACCAAGTAGAAACACCTCCGTCTTAAACTCCATGAGGCTCAAAAATTCTATATGTTTTTAATATTCTATAAGCATGACTGGTCACTTCGGGCTATAAACGTGTGGGAGGAATATGGAAATAACCCGGCTAACCTAAATTGCACCGTTTGTAGATAATATTGTCTTTTATTAACGCGAGTATCACACATTTAAATAAAATACTGTATACCGGATTAAAACACCAATGACGTTAAAGTTTCCGAACACCAATGACGTTGACAGTCAATGTCCAAAAACAGTTGTCAATCTGTCAAAACAAACATTAGATAAATCAACCATTGAGGTACTAAATAAAGGCCTTAATTTTACTCCTGCGCCGCGAAAAATACCCTGTGAAGAAATAGTCAGCTACGTTGAGGAATGTATCTACAAGAACACGATTCCTAAAGACGATGCGGAGGCAATCCGGCAAGATATTTCGTGCATATTACGAACTAGCAAGCCGCCAAAACCTAACATCTCTCGTGCGGAATCAATGGCTCTAAAACAACTACGAGCCAATGAAGATATCATAGTACTCCGAGCGGACAAGGGAAACGCGACGGTCGTGATGGATACGTCAGATTATGAACACAAAATGTCCCAGATCCTTGCAGATGTTTCCACCTACAAGAAAGTTGAAAAAGACCCAACAAACAAGGTAATAAAAAAGACATCTGAATTGATTAATAAACACAAAAAGACACTTAATCTTGACAGTAAATTCCTCACACCTGCATGTGCAAAGCCTCCAAAAATGTATGGGTTACCAAAAATTCACAAAATAAACACACCCTTAAGACCTATAGTGAGCCAGATTGACACACCTACACATAAACTGGCTCAACACATAGCTAAAGTACTTTCTCCTCTCAGAGGGAACAGTAGTGCTCATGTTAAAGACTCATACCATTTTGTTGAAACTATTAAAGATCTCAAACTCTCCAACAATGAGACCATGGTAAGCTTTGACATTGAGTCTCTTTTTACAAATATTCCTGTATCGGACTGTCTAAATATTGTTAAGAAAAGGTTATCAGAACACAACATGTCACCAGAATATGCAGATATTTTAGAACATTGTTTAACATCTGGCTACCTAATGTGGAATAGTGAATTCTATATACAGGTTGATGGGGTGGCTATGGGCTCTCCAGTCTCACCTGTTGTCGCTGACATTTTTATGGAGGACTTCGAAGAAAGAGCCCTAGCCACAAGCCCGGTTAAACCGAGGCTTTACAAGCGATATGTAGACGATACCTTTACTATTCTGCCCACGGAACACATATCTGTATTTCTAGACCACCTTAACTCCATACACAGTAACATTAAATTCACTATGGAGAAGGAGAATAATAACTCACTGGCCTTTCTAGACATTTTAGTGGTTCGGGGAGGGGATGGTACACTTGGCCATACTGTGTTTAGGAAAATAACCCATACTGATAGGTACCTCAATGGTGATTCCCACCACCACCCTTGCCAACTCTCTTCTGTCGGTGTATGTTTGTTTCAGAGAGCCCACCGCCTCTGTGATGCTGCCCACCTCAACGGGGAACTGCAGCATGTTAAGCGGGTACTCCGTGACAACAAGCTGCGGGTGCCTCCACAGCATCACAGAAACAGGAATAAACCACAAACAGTACAACGTCTACCAGCCTACCTGCCTTATGTGAAGGGTGTTACAGACAGGATTGGAAGAATCTTAAAACGAGCTTCTATTAATACAGTTTTCAAGCCGCACAAGAAGATTCAGCAATTCTTGAGACCAATAAAAAGTAATATTCCTTTGCAAGATCCAGGTGTATATAAATTGGATTGTGACTGTGGTTTATCCTACATTGGGCAAACTAAACGTAGCATTTCAAACCGACTTAAGGAACACATTGCGGATATCAAACACAGACGTCACTCTAAATCAGCAGTATGTGAACACACTCTGGATAAACCAAACCACTACATACGTTTCGACCAACCGAAAATCCTTGCAAAAGAAAGTAGATTCTTTCCCAGACTAGTACGTGAGGCTATTGAAATTAAAAAACATCCTAACTTCAATAGAGAAGATGGTTTGAGACTTTCTAACACCTGGGATCCAGTAATTAAAAATCTAAAGCCCCAAATCAAACATACTAAAAAACAAGAGGACACCGTTTGTCAATATTGTCATAATATAGAAAATTACAGTAAATATCAACTATGATCTATCAACAAAGATGGCGTTAATATGTAAAGATTGTAAAACAAAAACTTGGCGATTAAAAAAGAGTGGCGGCGAGTTTCTTGCCAGTTCTTCTCGTCCGCTCTACGCCCTTGATTTGTGAACTGGTAGTAAATGTAAAATTAGAAGCATTTAATATTAGTAATATTAGTAATTTAATATGTATTATTTTTTATTGACGTTCATAGATGTACATTGTGCATAGAGCAACACGGGCCACCGGCGAACCGGAGGGGAGTAGCCATAGCGTTCGTTACCGATACCAAACAATCTGTCATTTTTTGCGGGGGGAAACCTGCGCTATGTGTGCGTACTCAAGTTCGCACACACAAGCAATCGTCTGTCACTACGAAACTCACACCGTGACAATTAAAAAATACACTAACAATTTCACACACACATTTAAACATTCCGTGTCATAACAGTATAATTAAATGGCGCAACTACACTGACAAGTCCTTTTAGCCGTAGTTGCAACAACTGTCGATAATTTCAAGAACTGGGTTAGGGAAATTAGGTTTATAAGTGATACAAAGGACTTAATTTATTACGTACTACAATAATACAAAATGAACTTGTCGGGTAATGCGCACGTAGCAGGTCACGGAGAGTGGACCATGAGTTGGTACATAATAAAATCTTCGAAATAATTTGAAAAATACTTCGTTATTATATATATATTTCATTTATCCCTTAAAGGAGATGGAAACGATTACATAAAACTTTGGGCCCCCAATGTTACAATATGAAATTGATGTGAATTAATAGATTGAGACTTAACAGTCCTTCGATGAAAATTCTATTAGTTTTGACAATCTGAGAGCTGAGTTATTAGAGTTTTAAGTAGTAAAAGTAAGGTTATGTTACAATCAATAACTGACATAAATATATCATAAATCTGTGATCAATGATATTTGTAGTTGTCAAATCGTAACAATTCCTAAATGACGACAATCGGGAAAGCACTCAGACTCAAAACGTTGAAAACACGAACCGAATTAGCACAGAGTAAACAACTGTCATGCGGCATGCCAATGACAGACTAAAATAAAAGATCGATTTTAATTGATAAAAAATCGATAATTATGTATATTAATTTTCTTTAATTAATAATTTATATTTTATTTAATAACATAACTGTAATTATATGCAATATATTGTATTTAAAGTGCATTTAATTACTTTTGAGTTAATTACCTTGTCCAAAGGTTTTTTTTGGGATTGTGTAATCGATTCAATTTCATTTCAAATTCAATCGAGAATCTCAGGAAAACTATATTTCTCATATTTCTCCTCTCCCAGATTGAGAATTGAGCTGATTTTTTATATTATAAGATTAAAAATATGTAATTTTTCTAGATCATATCGCAATTATTAAATTTGGGCCCACAATTTTCCATATCCTTTGGATTTTTAGGAAATAAAAAAAACATTATGGTTGAAGTTTACACTAAGTGATTTTAATAAATGTGCTAACGCGCGTAAGTATTATATTATATTTTAACAATATAACTATATTATTACAATATAATATTTGAATCAGAAAATTTAATCTCAAAACTGTCTCTGTATAGAAGACTCCTTTGCCATTTTTTTTCGATAACTTAAAATAATCCGACAACAACACTATCGCTCGGTGACAGCGACTTCTCGGAAATAAACTTGGATCTGTCGAGCGACTGTGTTGGTAAAAAAATCCGAAACAACACGACCGATAATATTGTAATTTTTTAAGTTTTAAAGAAGTAAATAGTAATAATATGATTAAAAAATACCTACATATGAAAGGTAAAGCTATCCTTTTGTAAATTTGACGTGGCAGATATTTTTTGGCAACAAGAAACACAAACAATTCGGCATTTTTTTAGGAGGTCGATTCAGTCGCGCATCTGGATTTAGTCTAGAGAAAAGTGCGGCTACAACTAGTTTTATTGTACGCATAGGACCATTTGGACTTGTACTTTGACAGAGGGGAACGCCTGCGTATGGCTACTCCCCTCCGGTTCGCCGGTGGCCCGTGTTGCTCTATGACATTGTGTTACCTAAATTAATAGATTATTTTTAATTTAATTGAATTAAATATGGCAACTTTGTGACATTTCAAATATAAGACAACTGTCTCCCGCGACCACGGTTGCTGAAAAGCATCCGAAACGTCGGGATAAATAATTTAAATAATAAATCGCGTTTTAATCCGGTATACAGTATTTAACCGTTTGTAGATGTTTATGTATTTTTGAATGCTCGAAGTAAAAAGTAGGTCGACATCGCATCACTAGCTGGCGTACCACCTTCGATGAAGTGAACCTCATGCTCATCTGTCAATATCTAAAAAAACAAATACTTTTCAGTAAAACTCAGCAGTTCGAGTATTGAACCATTTGTATCTAATGGTGACCGTTTCTATTTCAGTTGATGACGGTGCAATTTTGGACATAATTCTCGATAACTTCAGATATCCGCCTCCAACGGGATTTGAGAAAATAATGGTGGAACAGTCACTGCTTTAACAGATGGATCTCTTATGTGTGCGTGGACACTAGCTTGTGTGACATTTGTGTGAATGCTATTCTATAAAGTATCGAGACTGTGGAATTACAGTAAAAGCTCCTTATTTACGGGGTATACGTTCAGTAAATATGCCGCGAATACAGAAACCGTGACTATAAAATGCTCATTTATATGGGATACGTTCATGGGTGCCAAAATAAAAATCAATTTAATTAAAGTTTTTAACAATATTTTTAATTATCATTTCACCATTCCTACTACTGATAGAGGGCAATCTTTTGTATTTTATTTTTTCGTTTATATATATTTTTTTATTATAAAATGATAATTACTTAAAGATGTCATGTAGAACATGGTGTAATGGTTGCAGCTCCTTACAAAAAAAATTTAAAACAAAAAACTTGGCGATTAAAAAGAGTGGCGGAGAGTTTATTGCCGTCTACGTTCTACGCCCTTGATTTGAGAACTGGCGGTAAATGTAAAACTAGAAGCATTTAATATGTATTTTTTTTATTGACGTTCATTACATTATGTTACCTATATGAATAAATGATTTTGAATTAGGCAAGGGTTCAAAGAACTTTTAATTTTGTATCCGCGAATGAGGAACCGTGAATGAGGAGCTCTTACTGTACTCTTATTTATGCTAATAATTAACTATTGATGTATGTATCATAAATGTATTGTAAATTGTAATGGACCTAACTTGAATGTATATTTCTATAGAATTTAATCATACTCTATTTTTTTAATATATTTAACATTTAAATGATCTGTGAAATAAACTACAGATCGTATTTCAACATGGTATTGAATTTTTTTTCTTTGAAATTTGAATCTAGTTTTGATAATAGACAGATCAAAAAAAATATACAATATAGTTTACAATTTTGTTGAGTGTTTTTATAAAAAGCTTTGTGGCTTTTTTGCAGTCATTATAGAGTTAAGGGCCAACACGAGTATCTCGCGAATCCCTTTCATTTGTAAGCAACTTCAAATAAATTCTGATACCACTATGAGATTGACGAAAGAATACTTTGAGACCATTCGTAAATTACATCACACGTTAAGGTTGGGTTCAACATAGTGTGTCAAACACAAAAGTCTTAACCCTTAAATCCATGAATTTTACTTTTTTACCAAATAAAATAATAAAAAAAAATAGAAAAATATTCATAATAACCTTTTTTTTTAAATGGGTTGGTGGAAATTTACATCGCTTTGTAACCAGAACTAACCTACAGGTTACTGCTGTTGCGTAGAAGTTACTATGAACAAAAAATATAATCGCCGTACTCGACGACGATTTCGCAACGAAAAACTGGTTGATGACGATTAACTTTCGTGACGTCACATGTCAACATTTAAAGTATTGAAACGCGAAACTGAGTAACGAAAAATTTAAAAATATTGCTTACTGTATCTTGAGATTTATACACACCAGGAGGGTGGGGGGCTGATAAATGAGATAGGATTGGTGGGGGTTGAGAAAAACAATATTCGTGTGATGTTATTTATGGATGACCCCTATCTCGGTGCTTAAGCCTAAGTATATGGATGGCTATAATATAAACCTAAGATACGCATCTCACTAGTGTTTCAGTAAAGTCACTAGTGTCTCAATATTTGTATGGATTAATACTTTCCTAATGTCTACATTCGAGATATCTTGTCTATCAAAGTTGTCGATGTCGAGATATAATATATCGAGATATATCTCAGTTTGTCTTCACTCGTCCGTGAGATGTAATGCGTGAAAATGTTTATAACGAAGCCAAAATCTGTAGCATGCATGTGTGAACTTCTGGAAACTCCCTAATATATAAATTTAGGTTATATAATTTCCGAATGCGTGTAAAAAATAGGCCACAGTGCATTTTGATTTGTTGATTGACGACCTGTGGCCGAGATACCACCTACCATCACGTGAGCCTTACGTTCGTCTGTTGATCTCTGACTTGTACTTAAATGTAAGATACTCTGTAAATAAAGCATTCCACACATTTCTGCTCCGAGGGTTTGAGTTATGGAAAATAAAAATTCTAACAAAACTGTTTCGGTTGAACAGGGTTGAACAGGAGGTTGATCGTCTTGCCTGTAAACAGTAATGACCAATGACGCACTGAAATATATCAGCTCCTTAGAAAAAAAGGCTATTACAAGAATAAATGAATGAATTGTATTTTACAAAATTAAAAACACATTTCACTAAAACTTGAAGGACCGAAGTTTGTATTAATATATCCTCATTATCTTATTATATTAATTAACGTAATTTTATTTCGTTTTAAATAACTCAAACTTAAGCTTAGCAACATTATGTCTCTCTCCTAACGCTTTGACTAAGGCAAAATGTTGTCAGTGGATTTGTCTATATAGTTCCATATATTTTTAAATATACCATTAGTTTTAACCACGTTATGATTATAATTATAGCTACTTAACTAGCAATCCGCCCGGCTTCGCACGGGTGCAATGTAGTAGGGATGTTACGGAAGTGGTTTTACCGGAACCGAATTCGGAATCGGAGTTTTTAAATTTGGTTTATCGGAACCGGAATCGGAACCGAAATCGGAATCGGAGGCAGACGCAAAAGAGAGATGTGTAATAAAATAAAATTACAAACATTATTCATCAGTTTCATTCAAAAAAATATCAGTTCAAAAAAGGGTTTCAGGGTTCAGTTCATCTTCCTGGGTGTGATATATAAAAATAAACAAATTTTCTTAAATTTTAAACAGAAGTTAATTAAATCAAATGGCCCTGATCGCGGCTACCGCCGCCGATGTGCTTCGACCTCCGATTATAATCTCCGATTCCAATTTATCGGAACCGAAATCGGAATCAGAGGTGCAAAATCAATCGGAAGTTCCGACTTTTCGGAACCGTAATCGAAGCTCCGTAACATCCCTGCAATGTAGATATAGACTATACACAAAAAATCATTGCTGATAATGTACCTTTTATTGGTGAAAGAATTTTGAAAATAGGTCGAGTATTTTTTGAGTTAAATCGTAATAAACAAATCTTTCCTCTATAAAGAGGTATTCAATTTTATAATATCAGTATAGATTGTTGAATACAAATATACCTTTAATGAGACAGTGTAAGGATTTTTAAGAGGCTAACTTTATAATGCTGAAAAGTTGGTTATATTTATCCATCTCTTCTACTTTAAATTGTTTCAATTATAAATAACTCACAGATTTCGTATTTATGCATTATAGATCTCCTATTACTATTAGCTATTGTGGATATAATAATAAGGCGTGCATCAGCTATAAAATTGTGTGATATTTTCGATAAATTGAACGTTCTTTATCTAATTTGTGTCCCAAGCATTCCCTATTGTATAATGGTTTTTTATTTTAAAATTGCTATGCATCAAATTGAAGACATGAGTGGATGAAGGGGCTATGTAACAATTTTTTACGTTGAGTGAAGGTGTTAAGTGTCTCCATAACAATATATACATGTATAATTATTTTATTTTTCAAATTTAGTTATTAAATAAACAATCGAGAAAGTTAATCTAATATATAAAATTCTCATGTCACAATGTTCGTTCCCATACTCCTCCGCAACGGTTCGACCGATTCTTATGAATTTTTTTATGCATATTCAGTAAGTCTGAGAATCGGCTAATATCTATTTTTCATCCCCCTAAGTGATAAGGGTTGTTCACCCTTAAATTTTATTTTTTAATTTTGGACGAATTTTTTTGTTTTTATTTTTTTATAATGTGGCATTAAAAAATACATACAACACTAAATTTTTACTTTTTTATCACCAACCGCTGCTTTTTAGAAATTATTTATATGGCAAATCAACGTTTGCCGGATCAGCTAGTGATTGTATTAAAAATATCTTACAACACTGTTTTGCCCATTTTCTCGATCATTTACAAATTGTATCATGCCCCCTTCATCCACTCATGTCTTCAATTGTATTCAACTTGGTTTAGTGGTTAAGCTGTGAAATGTAATAAAATGACAGTTAATTTCGTACTTATAGTAATATACTTAGTATAATTAAAATGTAATGTAAAGCTTCCATATCTCTTTTGGTACAAACAAATAAATGTTGAATCCAATTTGGCTTAAAATGTTTCCTAAAAGAAGATTCTCGAACAAATAATATGGTAAGATTTTATTCATCTCTACAGAAAATTATAATATTAAGTACACTATATTTGTTTTTTTTTTTGGTGAAATTCCAATGTTATATATGACTGTTTAAAGTATTAATCTTTAATAAAAGTGTTGCCAGCAATTAACGTTTTTTTTTTAATTGAAGTGAAATTATCGACGTATGGGAGAAATTTTGTAAGTATCGTCACGTTTTTCGGTTACGCGCCATGTTGCTTTTTTTATCAAAGTTTAGTATAGTGACGTAAAGAATATAATCTAATATATAAAATAATCTTAATATCTTAAGATAATAATATATATGCGTATTCAGTAGGTCTGAGAATCGGCTACTATCTATTTTTCATACCCCTAAGTGATAAGGGTTGTTCACCCTTAAAAAATTTTATTTTTAGACGATTTTTTTTTGTTTTTATTTTTTTATTATGTAGCATTAAAAAATACATACAACCCCTGCTTTTTTTGTCAAAAAATCTAGACCCGTGCGAAGCCGGGGCGGGTCGCTAGTGTAATATAATATTATAATAATAACAACAATATATTAGTTTTCTAATATATAAAATTCTCGTGTCACAGTTTTCGTTGCCATACTCCTCCGAAACGGCTCGACCGATTCTTATGATTTTTTTTGTGCTTATTCAGTAAGTCTGAGAATCGGCCAACATCTATTTTTCATCCCCCTAAGTGATAAGGGTTGTTCACCCTTAAATTTTTTTTTTTAATTTTTGGATGATTTTTTTTTGTTTTTATTTTTTTATAATGTGGCATTAAAAAATACATACAACCGCTGCTTTTTTTGTCAAAAAATCTAGACCCGTGCGAAGCCGGGGCGGGTCGCTAGTAATATTATAATAATAACAACAATATATTAGTCTTGAAGTTTGGTTTGAAATAAGAATAACAATATATTAATTTGAAAGTGATAAAATCTTTTTTCTTAAGCCTTATCTACCCCATTTTCGTGAAGTTGCAAATAGTACAAAAATGATATGTCGTAAAGAAGTTTCACTTCTTATCTGTATACTCTGGTACACACACACAATTTTTTTTAAGTTTAGGTTCTTATTTAGACGTTATGAGTAGAATTTCTGTTAATGTAATATTATTAAATTATTTTAATAATTAGAATTATTTATTCGATGCCACACACATAAACTATATCTATACTAATATTATAAAGAGGAAAGGTTTGATTTTTTGTTTGTTTGTATGAATTGAATAGGCTCCGAAACTACTGGACCGATTTCAAAAATTCTTTCACCAATAGAAAGCTACATTATCGCTGAGTAACATAGGCTATATTTATTACTAGAAAAAAATAGAGATCCTTAGAAATTCCTACTAAAACCAACTCAAGATGTAAAAAAATTAGCCAAAATATGTCTTTCATCGCATGCGCTGCGGAAAGTATTAACGATAGAACAAAAAAATGTTCTA
Source organism: Anthocharis cardamines (assembly GCA_905404175.1). NCBI lineage: Eukaryota > Metazoa > Arthropoda > Insecta > Lepidoptera > Pieridae > Anthocharis > Anthocharis cardamines. Next base: position 4,724,816 of record FR989953.1, on the reverse strand, counting down.
CAATATTATAGAACATATCAATATCAACAAAAAACTTCGCGAGATCATATATCTAGCTATTGTAGTTATGTTACTATAACTACTTTTTAACATTTAAAAAATTGAAAGAAATGCCGTTCAAAATCAGACCATGTTATCCATACCTTTATATTAATTCTTATCCAAATAAATTATTTCATATCCAAGACTGTTTCAATACCTATTGACTACTTTTTGAATTATTGAAATCGGACATTCCATTCAAAAGATATTACGAAATTAAAAATATCAATACAAACAAAAATACACGCCGCGGCCGTCGCGCCGCGGCCGGTGCGGCTTCAAGCAGCGCAGCGCAGCGAGCAATGCTGCGAGGGGTAGTATTGTATATACTTTGTCATTTTCTTCAATTTATGCGGTTTTGTTACGATTTAATACAAAAAATACTTGACCGATTTTAAAAATTCTTTCACCATTAGAAAGCTACATTATCAGCGTGTAACTTATTTTCATCTAAATTGCACCCGTGCGAAGCCGGGGCGTTTTGCTAGTTCTTAATAATTACACTCTATGCTGTGTGGCGAAAGAAACGACCGATGCTCAGCTTATGCTGTAAACCAGCCTAACCTGTCTACAGCTTTGATTTTCAGCATTTCCTGGGTTACTGTTAGTGTGCCAGTAAATACAAAAGAGAATTTAAAAAATAAAGAAATTCCTTAAAAAAACTAAATTAAATTAAAAACAATTATATGCCCGTCTTCTTTAATATAATTTTTTTTCTTATATAATTTTATTTTTATTCGATTAATAATTGCTGAATGTGACCGCAGAAGAAAAATATTAATGAAAACGAAATATTTTTCATCACACTGTCGTTCCTCGAATACTATCGAATTAAAGTTCTTTAAACTAATTCAAACTACAAGTAGTCAGTAATTGATACCAGGTATTTTATTATCTAATGACTGAATGTGGTTATAGTCTGGAATCTGAATTATTGCCTTTTTACTGTCACATATCGGCAGATGAGCTAGATGACCCGGTGGGATTCGAACTCTGTATCCAACAAAACAAGGCATGTATATCACCTATCACAAGAAGACCAAGTTAAAATTATTAAGTAATTATTAATTAATTGTTTTTTTAACGCTAACATTACTAATTTCAGAATAAGGCAACACAGAAAAAATAATGAATAAAACAATTACATGTACAATCAACAACATGTACATTGTACATACACAATACACATGTCTCATAGTGTCATAATATTATTATGTATATAATATTATAGTTATACGTATTCATAAAATCACGGTCAGCTTCAAAGATACTTATATATATAATAAATAATACCTTATTCCAATCTTGTTCGAATATTTTGTCTTATAGCAGATTTCTCATTAATTCTAATTTTTATGATCAGAAATCAAAAACTTGCTGAAAGCACAAAGCGACCTTTATGGGTATTGTTTTATTGACGATCGAGCACAAAGGGTCCCAATTGGAACTGCGATAATTTCGATTAAACAATAGCTTGTTGTTGGCATTGTCTTTTAGATAAATGGACGCTACTGTAGGTATAGACACTTATAACAATATTAATTAATAACATGAATTTGTTTGTTTACATACGAGTAACTGTCTTAATTTCTTATAAATACAGTTTGACTAATGGCTACGTGATAGAACTCGAATACTTTGTTTTTATATGTTCGATATCGACAGACGAGCATGAGATTCACTTGATGGTAGGTGAGATAACCCAGCCGCAGAACATCGATGATGCGCTGTCGATCTACTTAATACTTCGAGCATTCGGAAATCCATAGACTAAAAACGAAACGCACAATATGCACTTCACGGTTTTTCCATCAATGAACGGTGGTTCGTTACCCGGTCGTGAAGGGTGCGTTTCTGTTTCAGTCTATGAATTTCCGAATGCTCGAAGTAAAAAAAAAAGAAAGTAGGTCGACAGCGCATCATTGACTGATGTTCTGTGGCTGGGAAATCACCTACCATCAAGTGAACCTCATGCTCTAAGCACGTTTTTTTTATGTTATCTAACATTTAAAAAAAAGTGGCGTGCTACTGTGTGCATGACCTTGAAAATTGCCGAGTCGCTATGATTCACATTTCACACGAAAAGTCTATTAATGTCTGTTTTGATATCTACTCATACTTATCTGATACTGCAAAATCTTGAACGAGATACTGAATAATTTATATCTGTTAATAATTAAATTGTATACGGTGTGCCTGTATTACGGTCGTCATGTGCACACGAGTGCTTTTTATTTTTTTGTTGTGTGCCTTTGTTCAAGGAAATGATTCTAACACGAAAATAGTAAAGTTGAGACAGGGATCTATTCGAGGATATAAGGATCCCGATGGAGATTTATTTACCTTCTATGGTATTCCGTACGCCAAGGCGCCAACCGGGCAATACAGATATATGGTAAATACTTAGATTATTCAAATAATCTAAGGGTAAATAATGTGTATTGTATGCTATGAGATTTGCAATGTAGTTTGAATATTACATATATAAGTTTTGTTTTTCATTTTAGTTTTACTTAGTTAGAGTTGGATATTGTTTGAAATTTAACCTTATGTTAGTAAAAAGTACTTTCGTACTTGAGGCCCAATTTTTAAAGGTGTTTTATTATTTTGTATTTTCTTAATAATTGGTTTTGTTTGAGCGGTTATGTTGTTTGCTCAGGTTTTGAGAAAAATTAATACGTAAAATTTGATTTAACGGTGAATACTTGTAGATTATAGCTATTAAATTATATCGCTAAGAATTTCAAAACTGCAATATGTATTTTTATGCGGTTTTTTATGATTTCGAGGATCTCCACTGAAGAGTTTATAATAATATTATGTAATAATTACTATTATCAACGAGTTCGCTAATATTATGTAATAATAACTCTGTGTACTAGTTACATCGCTAGTGTATTTTAAAATAAATATTTTGTTTTAGGCTCCCCTACCAGCACCAATATGGTTAGAAACACTTGATGCTGTCGATAAAGGCGTTATTTGCCCACAAAACGATCCGTTAAACATCATGCCTAAGACACTGCTGATGCAAGAAGATTGTTTAATTGCAAATATATTCGTACCTGACACCAAAGAGAAAAACTTACCTGTGGTAGTTTACGTTCACGGGGGAGCATACATTTTGGGATATGGAAATTTTGGAATGTATAAAAATTTAGTGAAAAGTAAAAAAATGATCGTGGTTACGTTTAATTATCGTCTCGGAGCTCATGGATTCTTATGCCTCGGAACGGAAAATATACCAGGCAATGCTGGTATGAAGGACCAAGTGGCTTTACTGCGTTGGGTAAATCAAAACATAGCAAGCTTCGGCGGTAATCCTGATGATGTAACCATAGCGGGGTACAGTGCTGGTTCTTCATCTGTTGACTTGCTGATGCTTTCCAAAACCACTGATGGTCTATTCAATAAAGTTATACCGGAAAGTGGTGCTAATACTGCGCCATTTAGTATACAGACTAACCCTATTGAAAATGCCAAAGAGTATGCAAAGTTAATTAACTTTACAAATGTTGATGATATAAATGCTTTAGAAGAGTTCTATAAAACAGTGCCATATGAAATATTGGCTTCAGCAGATGTTATGACGAGGTTTGATACTACATTTTTAGTTTCTCCATGCTTAGAACGCATTACTGATGAGGAACCGTTTCTTACCGAAAGTCCTGTTAGTATACTAAAAAGTGGCAATTACAAGAAACTTCCAATGTTATACGGATTTGCAAATATGGAAGGGCTATTTCGAGCAGATATGTTTGATCAATGGAAAGAAGTAATGAACAATAATTTTGCTGTATTTTTACCAGCTGATTTGCAATTTAAAGACGAAGAAGAGAAAAATCTAGTAGCCAAAAAAGTAAAAGAATTTTATTTCGGCGACGGTCCTATAGGTGACGACAGTATTCTAGATTATGTTAATTTCTTTACTGATACTATTTTTGCTTATCCCACGCTAAGATCGGTGCGACTTCATGTGGAAGCTGGCAACAAAAAGATATATCTTTATGAGTATTCATTTGTCTTTGAGGACATTCCATTTGTACCTCACACAAACATTCGTGGAGCGAATCATTGTGCTCAATCAACTGCAGTAATGGATGGTATTGGAATGGCACAATTGGAAGAATCATCATTACCTCAAAATTACCAGGATATGAAACAGTTAGTCAGGCAAATATGGGCTAATTTTATAACGACTGGGTAAGCGAGTTTCCTTGTTAAAGTGATACTTTAGTAGCGTTACAATATTTATTTAATTGATTCATTCTTAGAGGTCAGTTTGATAGTCATAAAATAATAAAGCTAGTATAATTTATTTTAGCGTGATATATAAAAAAAATTAGACGATTTAACTTTAGCTTAAGGGCCTATGTCGATGAGGCTCGCAGGCCGACAAATCGCTCTATTGAATGTGAGTGAGCGAGATTGAAAGAGGGGGGCAGTTTTGAACAGAGGCAGTTTTGAATTATTGGATTTACGAACGCATTTTTTATTTTTTATAATCTCCAAAACCTTTTTAATATTGGTTACTCCAACCTACATGTCTGTCAGATCCTAATCATCGTCAATGTAAGTCTCATTTCATAAAAAAATCACTGGTCACTTTACGGAGACGAAAATAAAAATATATTTTTTTACTTGTAAGCAAATTACTAACAAAGTAAGTATTATTTTCGAGTTGTGATTATATTATAGTATTGCATATATTATAGCCAAAGTATTACCAATATATAGTCATTGAACACAAATTAGTTTATCGTCTAGAAATGTTTATTTCTGAAGTATGGTATTGGGGTAAATTTGAATAAAATCACTGGGGCACTTTTGAGTAAAATGTTCAAATGTTCTCCCAACCAAATAAACAAATATTATATTTATTTTTAGATAAATATAAGTAAATAACTTTATTTGATATTGTTTTTGCAGTCATAATGGTAAGAAATTATAAAAAAAATGCCGTAAACGAAGATGCCGATAAAGCTGTATAATACAGCCTGTATTGTGGATTTTGAGGCTATTGTTTATTTTCTCTATTCCATAATAACATTATATTTAAACATGGAAACAAACAAAATCATGTAGCGTGAAAATCGTGACCTTATCACTAAGCAGTGATTTCTTCCAGGCAACCAATTATTACGTGAAAAACATAGGCCTAGCTGGCCATTTGGATTGTTTATTTTATATTTGACACCTTTAAAGTGGCTTCCTAAGATTGTTATATTTCAAGATAATATAAGGATCATTACTTTCTGATATTATAAAAAGTTTAATAAGTTTGTTTCTTTTGTTCAAGACTACCCCAGCCTGTTTAAAGTTTTATAAAGTTTATTGAATTAAAATTTAGTGTATGAAATAAATGACAATGCACAATGATAATATAAAATGCAAATAGCTTAACTATTGTGTTTATTATAATCTTCATGTTTTCCTGTTTTTTTCTAAACTGCCCCTAGGTGTTTCAAATGTACCCCAGAGATGAGGCACATTTGAACAAAAAAGTGTTGTTTTAAAAATTGAAATTGTGTTACTTTCATAAAAGTCAAAATAAATAAATGACATTTTTATTATGTAGAATAAGCCCCATATCTATTAATAAAAGAGAATAAATCTTGATTAATAATACCATATGAGAAATATAATACTGTATTTAAAAAGTGTTCAAAACTGCCCCCCTCTCCCCTAATTACTTGAGACATGTACAAAAAAGAGATGGCTGTAGCTGTTGAACACGTTCGGAATAAAACAACGTATGTGCCAAAACTAATTCATTTCATAACTTTACAATACTTTATTTGATTAAAAATCGGTTTTGAGCAATCTCAAAGACATTTAAAATTTAATTTAATTTAAATTTAATTTGGGATCCAAAAAAGTGTAAAAATAGACATAACTTTACATTTTTTTCTATCGAGAAAATTCCATTGAAACATGTTTTCCTTTTGAGCGACACTGCGTAATATACCTAGTCAAAAAACAAATTCCAAAATTTCATATCAATAATCCACAGCCTGAACAAGTTACACGTAATAGAAAAACCGCATTTTTCTCGACATATCCTCTTAAAATGTTGACTAAGAAATATTCATCGATTGTCGTCAAGTCTTTTTGATTGCATAATGAGTCAGTTGGGTTAGGTAACGTTTTCATAGAGAAAATACTTTTACTGGCTACTTTGTTTCAGGCAACCTGTACCGGATGGATCAGATTTACCAGCTTGGCCAGCAGTTGGTAAAGACTGGTCTCCACATATGGTACTGGATCAGCCTTTACAACTGAAGGGCTCGTTGCTCAAAGAAAGAGCTATTTTTTGGGAAGAGATTTACGACACATACTATCTAGAACCAATACCTCCCTCTTCTCCTATTCTTAAACATTCTGAACTTTAAATAATCCTTATTGCATACATAATTTCTTTTAAGCATTTATACATAATATAATTGTACGATTATACTTTGTCGTACCCATTTTCACCACAAGAAAGAATGTTATGATTATAATATTGTATTAATTTTATTTATATGATTAAACCTACCAATTTTATAGATGTGTTTGTTGCATAAATTTTTGCATAGCGATATTTTTAGGAGACCGTAAGAATGAAGTTGGAATTTCCTATTTGCTCCGTTTATTAGATCCAAAGGTGCAACATGCGAATAGTATGTATTTGTCAATATACATAGCTATAACCACAGAACAATAATACTCTAGCGAGGCTATAACCGATTCCATAGGATAGGTATAAATTATCACAAAAATATATTCATACTTTACAGAAAGCCCCAATCTATGAATAGATAATTTGATCGCGATTAAAATGACTACACAACGAAAATATTGTGTTTGTTAAAATATAATCAACGATTTTTTATCTACTAAAACTTTATTTATATAATGGCTTTCTAGTTTGGATATAATAACAGGGAAATAAAACATAAAATTATCTTTTTTTAACGCGAGGATCACACATTAAAAATTATATAACTTTTACCGTATAAAACGCGATTTATTATTTAGCTGGATAGATATATTTAGCTGGATAATAAATCGCGTTTATTCCCGTATTTATATATAATATATAGCTATTTATTTATATTTAATATATAGCTATTTTATTTATATAAACATCTAGTTTCATGTAATTATTTTAATATTTGAAAAATATGATCTTAGAAAGTAAACTTTTTTATGCCTCTCAGGAATATCTAAACTTGCAAAAGCAGGATTAAACTGTCCTTCTTGGCTTGACTCTAAAAATAATATACAACCTACCAAACAAAAAAAGAATGATCCAAATCCATGCATAACTTGCGGAGTAATCGCGTAACAAACATACAAAAAAAATGAGTTTGTAACAAGTTTTATTACAGCCATCATTTGGCCGCTCGGTAGTAGTATTAACATAATTATTATACGAATTACGAGAAATATCATCAAACTGTCAGTTATTTGAGAAATTATTTAAAATTGCATACAAATGACAGAATTCGACTGGCTCGTTATAAAACACCTACCTTGCGCTGCGATGGATCGCGGGTTCGAATGCTGCTGAGACGACATGATTATAATTTTCTATAAGAATGTCTTGACCCGACGGCCACTTCGCGCATTAAACGGGTGAGTGGAATATCAAAATTCCGACCAAGTAACCACCGTTCACAGATGGAAAAATCGTGAAGAGTAGGTCGACAGCGCATCATTGATTGATTGTTCTGTGGCTGGGGTATCACCTACCATCAAGTGAACCTCATGCTTATCTGTCGACATCAACATTACTATTTACAAGTGCGAATTGACGGCTATGAATTCCACTCTCAAGTATGAGTTACCGATGTACCTATTCCATAGTGTGGCCCATATACGCATCCATGTGGTGTGGCACGACTCACTTGATATCTCTCGTCACATGAGTGAACAATTCACGCTATTGTGCCTGGACAGTGGAGCATTTAGTAATCGCCCCTTCTCCCCTTAAGTAACCACGTTTACTCTGGGGTAAGTGATAATAATAGTATTAGTTCTCTGCGTTAGAATTTTACATCGTGAACTGAGCTACTTCAAAATGAATGATTTTTTTATTAATAACTAGCAACGCGCCCCGGCTTCACACGGGTGCAATGTAGATGTACAGTACACAAAAAATAGCCTATATTACTCGCTGATAATGTAGCGTTCTATTGGTGAAAGAATTTTTAAAATCCGTTCAGTAGTTTGTGAGTTTAACATAAAAAAATACAAATCTTTCCTCTTTATAATATTTGTATCTATAGGTGGAATAAAATTGTCTTCAGTGATTTTTATCGATATACTAGTGTGGGCTATATGATGGAATCTCTGCAACAGGATGTCAATGATAAATACAGATGAAAATTATATATTTTGATATTATTCCCACCCGAATTAGCAGCTCTGGAGATGTAGGTACTGTCATTGTATTGGGGCATTCTGAACAAGTAAGTGATCTTTTCAGCATGATTCAAATAATATCTTGAAAATTTAAAATAATATAATGACACAGGCTTGCACATTTTTGTAAATGAAGATACTACCTTCTTGGTCTATTAGCAGTGAAATAATATTACAACCAGTTCATCCAAATTCCTGGTCACCGCTGTGAAAGACAGAAACGCAACATGCCTTACTAGGGGACACTAAACTATACTAAGTATTTGGATTTCTATACAATACAAAATTAATACCTTACATGTGACGCACTCTTGCTAGGTATTACCAAGAGTTTCAGGATCTGATCAAAGTTTGTCAGTTGCCGTAATCCCCAGTGCTATACGTCTCGGAACACTGTTTGTTCCAATAGGTTTACATCACAGTTGAACGAATTTGTCTTACTTATTTTGATCTAAGACCCTACTACGTGTATCGAAATTAATACAATATAAATTAAGTTCGATATTTGATTTTTATTGGTTAGCGAACATTTCGAAATCCATTGTTCTATTTACACAAACACAAGTTAACAGCTCACATTTTTTATCATAATTATTACAATTTTAAATAATAAATAATAATAAGGAGCTTCAAATAGAGAGGTATTGTTACAAGTAAAAGAAAAATAAGTACTTTTGTGACTTTTTTTTTATCCCTGTCCTCCTGGTGGTAAAATTACTAACCAATAATTAAAAATCTGACTCTTCTACGAACTATAATTTTTTAAACGTACCTTTCAAATATTTATCATGTAGGTAATCTTCAGCGGTCTTATGATCAATACAAAATTTGAAGCAATATTTATTGCGATATTAAATTATGTTATAAAATGCTAGTAGTATACTTTCTGTTTTGCAGTAGTAGTGGATAAACTGAGCGACTCAATTTCGAACAATAATATTGTTTTCCCAACAACAGTGTTGTGACCTTTACGCAATTATCTTTGAGCTTTACGTCCGAGAAAGACATTGATGAAAAACTCGTTCAGACTTGGTTACTAACCAATGTTTTATTAATTTTTCTCTTTATAACGAAGGATGAAAATAAGGTACAAGATTTACCTAATTTCACGTAGAAAATTCGTACTTATTTCATTTAAAAAAATAATTTTCTCGTTAAAACTAAGTAAAGAATTTCTATTGATAAGGCTTTCTCTCTCCAACTGTAATCATCAGGTAACTTTTGATTGCGTTATATAATATCGTATTGTTTGAAACGTAATAGATATCATTAATATTTTGTAAATATTGTTCCCGTGAACGGATCGAGATTACAATTATTTATCTTAAATAAAGATTTCCGAGATATACTATATATAGGTAATATAGTATTATTCTCTGATTTTTTTTCTATTTGCCAATGATGTTCCAAAAACAAAAATAGACAGACAGAGCCAAAGTAAAATTTGTCCTAACGAGTATTACAATGTCATATCAATAAATATAAGTTTTAACCGACTTTAAAGGAGGTTATCAATTTGACTGTGTTTTTTTTTGTATGTTTGTTACGCGATAATTCTGCCAATTATGCATTGATTTTGATGATTATTTTTTGTTTGGTTGGTCATATTTTCTATTCATAACTAATTAATGTATTGAATAATATTTAAAAAGAAAGGAAATTAAATACATGAGCGAAACGATGAAGAACTTGAAAGTTCTGTACACAGACTTTCCCGCGTTGAGCATCCTTTTGCATTTACTATAAATAGTTCAAGAATTTTCCCCTTTTTAAATCTCAACAAGTTACTGTAGTTTTTTACCACTACGTATTACGGACGATCGCTTAGAGACTTCAACGTTGAAATATTTTTATACATTTCCCGTCGCTTTAATCTATTGCGGAATTTCCGCGGCGCAGAGTGCTATGGAGAGTGCTTTGCCGAGAGTTTTCCATACCATTTCACGCTATAAATTTGAATTTCGTGTTAAAAACTGCAGCAGAGACTCTCAGTTACTACACTTTGCACATGCTCGCGGTAACTCTTATGATATATGAATATGAATATCACTTTTATAAGTAATAACTGGAAGCATTTGAATAGTTGTTTCATTGATATTGTCTTCATACTCAGGTAGTAAGGAGTAACTTCTTTTTTTAGTGTTTTCATAAATAGCATAGTATAGGCATTTGTTTAAGGTTAAGTATGATGTTTGAAAGATAAATTGCAACCATCTCGTTGATCTAAGACGATGCTGTTGTAATTATTATAATATCTGTACCGTAAACTCACAAGTATTATTTCTTTTGAAATATTAATATGTATTCGTGGAATCTTTGTTCGACTCCTGATTGAGTATTTTATCTGGAAGTCAGTTGTAGGGACACTGTGAAATCAATACAGGTAAAACGCAATAGTGAAAACCATTAGGAAACCTAGTCTCGATGTAAGCAACCTGATTCCTTATCTCGTAAATTGAATCCGGCGGTCTCGGAAATATTTCAGCGTGAACACGTTTTGCTGACAGGAGGTCACACTTCCGCGAACCTCAGGACTTTGAGACGTAAACGCATTTAGGAACAATCAAAGGAAGTTTTGAGTCATACCGAAATCATTTGCCGGAGATGAGAGTTGAGACCCTCATCAAAACGTTGTTTAAATATCACTTTGTAACTAAACGAATTCATGTCACTCAGGATGATCGAAGTTATGCCTCGTAAACAAGAATCAGTAAAAGTCGTATTGAACGCGATTTTTAAATGAAAATAGGTACTATTTATGGGATTTTAGAATGAATTTTTTACTGACTACAACATTTTTATCAATGTAACAGTTGCCTAGAATTTTAGTAATGCTATACTGAGCGTTTGGACTAAAAATCGAGACATCTTTCCAAAATTAAGACGTCTGGCAACGCTGGGTAGGGGTGATATCACAATCATCTGGACCCCTCATATTTATCTTGAACGACATAATAGTCTTGAGTACCTTCGTAAAGGATCATAAAATTATCACCCCTGCTTGAAATACATAGTAGATCTATTGTATTAGTTTTAACCTCAAACTACAATATTATATGACACTACAACCACAAGTATCTCAGTAGCCTCCGTGGCCAAATGATATGCACGTTATGTGTAGCACCGTAGGTCATTTTATTTTTATTTCAGTCAAACAGGGCATAGATCATCTACTTGTCTATATAGAAAAGGATACAAAAATGTGGGCCCCACTATACCAACCACAAGTACCTATTATCGACTGATTATTCAACCCGGTTTATGATTAGCAGTGCGGTCATAATTAAACCTCTTATTCCCTCATTTCTATGTAGCTTTTTTGATTTAAAATATTGTTTTGTTTATACTGAAGTAAAAATGATTGTGATGTTGTAAAATATAATATAGAAAATATGTATGCTTATTACTGGCAAAATATGCGGTCGCCGCATTGTAACTTATTTTAACCAACCTTGAACCATGTTTTTTGGAAACAAATGTTTCTTATTCTTATGTCATCTGTCCTATATGAAGCTAATTTAGCGCGGGCAAACCTCGAAGCTATTTTTTTATGTTAGATTTTAGACAGACGAGCATAAGGTTCACTTGGTAGGTGATACCCCAACCACAGAACATTAGTGATAATGTGCTCTCGACTTACTTTTTTCTTTGAGCATTTGTATATTCATAGACTCTCTATCTGTCTATAGACGTTCGTTAACCAGTCGTAATTTCGATATTCCTCCCACCCAATTAATGCCCGAAATGACGCGGGGAAGACATGCTTATAGAAAATTATAAACATGTCGTCCTGGCGGGATTTGAACCCGCGACCCATCGAAGCGTAATTTAAAAAAAATCTGTTAAGTTTTAGTTTAGCTTAACATGTTTTTAAAATATAATACTTATTCCGCAAATTATGATATCATAATCAGATTTGATATCGTGATTATGAACCACAAGAAGTTTTTGATTAAGGAGGACAAATTAATCAAAGTAGTCATATCCGTGTACGAAGAGCGACGAGTCGTAATGTGGTTGTGGGTAATAATTTTCGTGTGTTTTCATCCATGTCATGGTACTGACTCCCGTGTCGTAAATACGGCTGAGGGACCAGTAAAAGGGTACAAAGATGTTGAATTTGGCCTTTACGCATTTTATAATATTCCCTATGCTAAAGCTCCTACCGGGAGAGAAAGATTTAAGGTAAGCAATATATTATTTGTTATTATCGATTTTAAGAAATTTATGTTAACTTACGTAATTTAATGTTAGTGATTTTTAATTTAGAGAAAGAGATAGTAGCGATAGAAGATAAGAACAAGGTGCACTTATAATAGAGTAGGTAAACAAAGTAATTGTATGAATGATTATAATTCATACAATTGCTTTGTTTTATTACTAAGGAACTTGATAAGTGTGTCAAATTCTCTTATATAGTAGTATACGTATAAAGTAGGTATAGACTTCCAAAACACAACAATAGAACACTATTTAGAAATATTGTCTTTTATTAACGCGAGTATCACACATTTAAATAAAATACTGTATACCGGATTAAAATGCGATTTATTATTTATATTGCTGAAAAGCATCCGAAACGTCGGGATAAATAATTTAAACAATATAGGTAATAAATCGCGATTTAATCCGGTATACAGTATTTTATTTAAACACTATTTAGAAACCTAAATCATCATTACTTATCATTTACAGGTCAAAGGTTTTTTGCACAGATAATAAAATTCACCTAGTTCCAAACAAAGAATGGCGAAGAATGGCGTCGGGATGTGACGACCCCATCGCCCGCTGGTGGAATAACCTTTGTGACAGAGATTATTCCACCAGTGCAGTCAGTCAACCTTAGTGGTAGTGCCACGCTGTGCTCCTTACAGCCGAATGGGCCGGCACGACCGGGGAAATACCACTCTCTCACTTGACACCGACGTGAAGTAACGGCATTGCTGTTGCGTTTCGTTCGGTCTGTGAGAGTCCCGGAGGCCCATCCCCCCCCCCCCCCCCCAACACACACACACACATATGGCAGCACAAAATACGGTTATACTACCCCAGGAGGGTACCACGTGCCGTAGCCGTGGAGAATCCCTCTCTGGACGTCCACGCTCAGGACCCTCTGCATCGCCTGAGAGTGGACGCCCAGGCTGCCCTTCGTATTCTGGGAGGGGCGATATTGTGCTCGAATCTCATGCATCTGCTCGGGGCAAACGGAGCAAGAAACATAAGGCATCCCCAGTCACGCTTACCGTGGACTTTTGCAACATCAGGGGACTTCATTCCAACTTGAACGCCGTCCACTACCACCTTGAGACGACGAAGCCTGCCCTGCTCTTTTTAACTGAGACGCAGATATCCTCTCCGGCTGATACCTCTTACCTCTCCTACCCGGGGTACAAATTGGAACATTCCTTTGTACCACGGGCTGGAGTGTGCGTCTACGCTAGGGATGATATTTGTTCTCGTCGCCTCAGCAGCCTTGAAGGTAGGGACCTCTCCATCCTCTGGTTACGCGTAGATAGCGACGACCATCCGCGCATCTATGCGTGCCTATATAGGTCCCATAGCGGTAATGCCGAAACTGACCGACTCGTTGAGCACATCCAAATGGCTACAGATTCCGTGCTACAGCAGATCCCATCCGCAGAGATCGTGATTCTTGGCGACTTCAACGCCCACCACGCCGAATGGCTTGGATCACGTACCACCGATCATGCGGGTAGGTCTGTTCACGATTTCGCCTTGACATATGATCTCACGCAACTGGTTACCTCGCCAACGCGAATCCCAGATGTTGAGGATCATACACCTTCCCTGTTGGACCTTCTGCTGACCTCTCATCCGGACAACTACTCGGTTTCCGTCGAGCCTCCTCTTGGTTCGTCGGACCACTGTCTGATCCGGAGTACAGTGCCAGTGACGCGCCTAACACGGCCCCGCTTCGCGGGCTGCCGCCGCGTGTGGCACTACAGGTCAGCGGATTGGGACGGGATGCGCTCTTTCTTCGCGTCCTACCCCTGGGGGCAAATTTGCTTCTCGCCGGATGATCCAGACGTCATTGCTGACTCTGTCACTGATGTGGTGCTTCAGGGTATGGAACTTTTCATTCCTTACTCTTCGGTGCCTATCGGCGGCAAGTCCCAGCCTTGGTTTGGTCGCCCCTGCAAAACGGCATCGCGCCGAAAGCGGGAGAGCTATCAAGCCTGGGTTAATGCATCAGCGTCTCGTGATTTAAACACCAGCGCACTCAAAAAGGAGTATAATTTTGCCTCCAGGTCCTTCAAAAGAGCTATTGACAAGGCAAAATCGGAGCACATCGGCAGAATTGGCGAGAAATTAGTCCGCCTTCCTTCGGGAACACGTGCGTTCTGGTCACTCGCTAAGGCTGTCTTAGGGAACTTCTGTCAGCCTTCCCTTCCATCCCTGCACAGGGACGATGACTCGTTGGCCCATGCCGCGAAAGAGAAAGCCGATCTTCTGGGCTCTCTTTTCGCGTCCAACTCGACCCTGGATGATCAAGGAAAGCAACCACCGGCTATCTTGCGGTGTGATACCAACATGCCGGAGGTTAAATTCAGGCAAAGTGCAGTGCGTAAAGCACTTCTTTCCTTGGACATTCATAAGTCGAGTGGGCCCGATGGCATCCCTCCGATCGTGTTGCGGACATGTGCTCCAGAGTTGGCATCGGTTCTAACGCGTCTTTTTCGGCATTCTTACTCATCAGGCGTCGTCCCGAACTCTTGGAAGACTGCTTTGGTGCATCCGATCCCTAAAAAAGGCGACCGCTCTGATCCGTCCAACTACAGACCTATAGCGATTACCTCCTTGTTCTCCAAAGTAATGGAGTCCATTATTAACTGCCAGCTCCTGCGGTACCTAGAGGAACATCAGCTAATCAGCGACCGCCAATACGGTTTCCGTCGGGGTCGCTCAGCCGGTGATCTTTTGGTTTACCTGACCCACCGATGGGCGGAGGCAGTTGAGAGCAAGGGGGAGGCGTTGGCAGCTAGTTTGGACATAGCGAAGGCCTTTGATCGGGTGTGGCACAAGGCGCTTCTTTCGAAGCTCCCTTCCTATGGGCTTCCCGAGAAATTATGCAATTGGGTCACCAGCTTCCTGGCAGATCGGAGCATCAAGGTCGTTGTCGACGGTGCATGCTCGGACTCCAAATCTGTCAATGCTGGTGTACCACAAGGCTGTGTGCTATCTCCCACTCTGTTTCTTCTGCATATCAATGATATGCTGCAGATTAGCGGCATTCATTGCTATGCGGACGACAGCACAGGAGATGCCTCATACTCCGGCCGCGCCAACATTTCTCGGGAAAACGTCGACGAGTGCCGAAACAGACTTGTGTCTGAAGTCGAGTCTTTGTTAACCAAAGTCTCGGAGTGGGGCCGACTAAACTTAGTCCAATTCAACCCCAAGAAGACACAAGTCTGCGCGTTTACCGCTAAAAAGTCACCATTCGTCGTATCTCCTCATTTCGAGAGTACTCCCCTGACTGCCGCAGCTAGTATTGGAATACTTGGTGTGGACATATCGAGCGACGTTCAGTTTCGGGGTCATCTGGAAGGGAAGGCCAAATTGGCCTCTAAAAAGCTTGGTGTGCTCAATAAGGCGAAGCAATACTTCATGCCGGCCCATCGCCTGCAACTTTATAAGGCGCAAATTCGGCCACACATGGAGTATTGTTCTCACCTTTGGGCGGGGGCTCCCCAGTACCAGCTCCTTCCATTTGACCGCATCCAACGTAGAGCGGCTCGAATCGTCGATGATCAGGTTCTTTCCGATCGGCTCGACCCTTTGGCGCTGCGTAGAGATGTAGGCTCGCTCTGCATCTTCTTTCGCATTTATCACGGGGAATGCTCGGAGGAATTGTTCGGTTTAATCCCGGCCGCTGAATTTCGCCATCGGACATCGCGTCAAAAATACCACGCATACCATCTTGATGTCTGGAAGTCCACAACTGCGCGATTCCTGAGACACTTCTTGCCTCGCACAACCACTCTGTGGAATCAGCTTTCGCCGGCGGTTTTTCCGAACCGATACGACTTGGAAACCTTCAAGAAGCGAGCCTACATCTTTCTTAAAGGCCGGCAACGCACCTGCAAGCCCTCTGGTGTTGCGGATGTCTATGGGCGGCGGTAATCACTTACCATCACGTGAGCCGTCTGCCCGTTTGCCCCCTATACTATAAAAAAAAAAAAAAAAAAAAAGAAATAATGTAAGGTGTGGCAAAATCGTTCTAAGGCAAACCACAGTATTTAGGACTATTTTGTTATAATAAAACAACGTGTAAATAACATAACAATTTTCAAGCATATTAAAAGGATATAATAGAATTTAAGATTTCATTTTTTTTGAAGTAGTAGGTATATTATCCACACCTTTTACTATTTTCTTAAAATTATTAAAAAAATATATTAAAAAACATTAAAATTTGCATGTTTCTTGTTGGTAAAATTTAATTATATTTGTTCACAAATTAAAAGCCTTTATTATTTAAGATTACTAAGCAATTTCAACAACTAAAGGTTGTCATTAACTCAAGTCAAGGTTGTCGTGTGTTGCTTGGTAGTATAACAGGAAACTATTGAATTATAATAAATCTATTATAACTTTTTCTTTCCAGGCTCCATTACCAGCACCGGTGCGATCCTATGTTCTAGAAGCTGTAGATAAAGGTATTGTGTGCCCTCAACAAGACTTATCGGATTTTTATAAGCGAAGTTTCCTAAGAACAGAAGACTGCCTCATCGCTAATGTGTTTGTACCAGATACGTCTAAAATTAATTTACCAGTATTGGTTTACGTCCATGGAGGAGGATATATTGCATGCTATGGCAATCTAGTAACTTACAAAAACTTTATTAGAAGCAATGATGTGATCGTTGTCACTTTCAACTATCGCTTAGGAGCTCATGGTTTTCTATGTATGGGAACGGATGATATTCCCGGTAATGCCGGTATGAAAGATCAAGTAGCCCTCTTACGTTGGGTTAAGGAAAATATAGGTAACTTTGGTGGAAATCCTGAAGATGTCACAATTGCCGGCTATAGCGCAGGTTCGTCATCAGTTGACTTACTGATGTTATCTAAGATGACGAAAGGATTATTTAATAAAGTGATACCAGAAAGCGGTGCCAATACAGCAGCTTGGAGTGTTCAAAATGATCCTATTAGAGTTGCACAAGAATACGGACAACTTCTAAACTTCACAAATCTGAATGATTTGCAAGCACTAGAAGAATTTTATACGACCATTTCTTACGAAATTTTAACTTCAGCAGAGTTAAAACTTATGAGTAGGACAGATTCAACGTTTTTAATGTCACCTTGTGTAGAACATGACACAGAAGGGGAAGAGTTTCTTACTGAGAGTCCTGTTAATATTTTAAAAACCGGTGATTACATTAAATTGCCCATGCTATACGGGTTTGCCAAAATGGAGGGCCAAATTAGAAATGACGTCTTTGAACAATGGAAAGACCTAATGAATGAAAAGTTTGTTGATTTTTTGCCACCAGATCTGCAATTTGATAATGAAGAAGAGAAAAAATTGGTGGCTAATAAAATAAAAGAATTTTATTTTGGTGATTCTCCTATTAATAATGAAAATGTTTTAAATTATGTGGACTTTTTTTCTGATGTTCTCTTTACTTATTCTACCTTGAGATCTGTAAAGTTACACGTGGACGCTGGTCATGATAAGATTTACTTATATGAATATTCGTTTGTACATGATGGTCTACCATTGTTACCACACACAAATATACGTGGAGCCAGTCATTGCGCACAATCAGCTGATATGGGTGACGGAAATTTCACTCATTTCGATGAAAATATATTTACACAGGACCACAAAGATATGAAAAAAGTGGTCCGGGACATATGGTTCAACTTTGTTACTAAGGGGTATGTAGAAACTTAATATAATTTAAGTGATAGTCAATTAATTAAGCAACTTGTATGCATATGTAATATTTGTACAAAAGCGAGCTTAATGCAAAGTGGAAATGCTCCTAGTTACTTGACAATTTGCCGTGATAGTATCTACATATATTCTACAAATAGATATTCTTAAGTGTTTTACTATAGCAACTATTGTATTTGACACATAAATAAGAGTATAATAATAAGTAAGCGAGAAGAGAAAAGAACTAAAGATAGTAGTCTAGTTAAATATAGGTATAAAGACAACAGCAAGGATCAGTAATAGATACGTTAATCAAGTAGTTTCGATAGTTCTTTATGAATTATGCTACGAGCTTAAATAAATGAATAGTTAAAAAGTCAATATCAAAGAATTCCTTACTTACTTAATAAAAATAAAACACTATTATGCGCTACATAACATTATAAAAAAATGTGTTTTTTTTTCATTAGTTTGATCGTAAATGTCATGTAGGTACTGTATTTTTAAGTACAAAGGACTGATATTATTTGATAGCTGTAATTCGCAATCACAACATCATATTTACTTAATAATACATTTTTTAAGTTTAAAATCTAAATTATTTCAGAGAGCCAGCACCAAAAGGATCAAACTTACCAGCTTGGCCACCAGTGGGTAAGGACTGGTCTCCGCACATGGTCATTGATAATCCACTACGGTTGAGTGGGTCGCTGCTCAAAGAAAGAACTCTGTTTTGGGAAGGGATCTATGACAAGTACTATCGACACCCGTCACCCCCATATACGTCACCATCCTCAAAACATACTGAGCTATAAATTATATTAGTCAAGACCAGTTTCTTCCAAAGAAGTCTGAGGCACCTTAAGTTGAAGCCGACGTATACGTATATAAAATATAATTTCAGTAATTAGATACAATTTTTTTACATATTTTATGTAATTTGTATAGAACCTTAAGACTTCACAGTATGTATTGTTTATTATAATTTTTCATTGTTAACAAATTATGTTGTTACTTAGATTAAGTTTCGTATTATATGTATTACTTGATGTGTTAAAGCTGAGTTGTCCAATTCAAGGCCAGCGGTTTGAATTTATGCGGCCCGCAAAATCTTTCTGTTTCTTATTTCTTTTTGTATTGATTAAATAACTAAAAGAAAATTTGCGTATTTTTTTAAAAAATAAAGACCAAATCTAAAATATCTCAATCATATATTATCGATTGTGATGTTCTATTAATATGCGAAATTTATAATTTTCTTTGGTTTCATTGAATTTAAAATACAATAAAAGGAGGGAGAAAATGATTCGGCGAGATTAATCACACAATTTGAAAATTCAGTCAATATCATCCAACAAAAACTCCGTCAATCAAATTCAAACCCCAACTCACCGATTTCCCCAGAAATCTTTGCATCTTTCGGAAACATGCATACTTGCAGAGTAGTAAATCGCATGATATAACGGATTTCCTTCTAAGGACGGATCAAATCTATTAACTGTCAATTAATGCATTGTTAGCTATTACTTTATAATAATGATGTCTCAATAATGTCTTCTCTAAAAACAAATTTATTTTTTTAAGAGTATAGAGTTTAAGTAAAGAGGCGCGGACAACCAGTCTTATTAACTATCACATGAAAACATTTTTTTTAAAGATATCACTTTTTGGCGAGGTCTGCAATTCGTAGTGATCATCTAGCCGATGTCCTTTTTCATTTTTAAAAATTACTATTGTTAATTTCAAAAGTGGAATTATATTTTTATTTATCAATCTACTTGTTGCTGGGACATCCTATGTATGGAACATTGCTTAAGTAAACTCCAAGAGCAACAGAGAATCAGTTCGTCTCAGAATCTGAAACACGCAGGGGGCGTCTATTTAATAATGCGGGAAAATTTATTAATTCTTGTATTGGCCTTCAGTGTTTTTCTATGCGATAGCAGGGAGTCGAGAGTTGTAAATATTTCACAAGGTCCTATTAGAGGATATAAGGAAGCGGACGACGGTTTGTTTGCATTCTATGGAATTCCTTACGCTACAACTCCTCTGGGTAGAAACAAATATAAGGTATTGTTTTAAAAAAATATTTTCAATGTATGTCTTTGTAAATATTGTATATAAAACATCTTTTTAGGCATCTCTTCCTGCACCTGAATGGTCCGAAGTATTTGAGGCTGTAGATAAAAGAATAATATGCCCTCATAAGGATTTGTTGGGTTATAACCGTGCGCGGAATTTGATTATTAATGAAGATTGTCTAATCACTAATATATTAGTACCTGATGTTGATGAAATCAATCTACCGGTTCTAGTTTACGTTCATGGAGGTGCATACTTGTTAGGATACGGAGATCTTCTAACATACAGATCCTTTGTCAAAAGTCATAAAGTGATTGTTGTTTCTTTCAATTATCGTTTAGGAGTTCATGGATTTCTTTGCTTAGGAACAAAAAATATTCCTGGTAATGCTGGTATGAAAGACCAAGTAGTCTTACTTCAGTGGGTAAAAGATAATATAAATAATTTCGGTGGAAATCCTGATGATGTAACATTAGCTGGGTACAGTGCTGGTTCATCAGCGGCAGACTTGCTAATGCTATCTAATAAGGCAAATGGATTGTTTAATAAAGTAATATTAGAAAGTGGTGTGGGTTACAACTCATTTGGTTTCCAACTGGACCCTATTAGCTATGCTAAAGAATATGCGAAACTGTTAAATTTCACGGACGTTGAAGACTTCGACTCGTTGGAAGAATTTTATTTAACAGCTTCGGATGATGTTTTATTTGCAGCACTCACTATGGACCGAAAAGACTCCGCTGTTATAATGTCACCTTGTGTAGAACGTGATATAAGTGGAGTAGATAAATTTCTTGGTGATAACCCTATTCATATTTTAAAGAACGGTGATTATAGAAAAGTGCCCATACTGATTGGAATTACAAATAGGGAAGGCATGTGGCGTTTGCCTGAGTTTGAACAGTGGAAAACCAAAATGAATGACAACTTTTCAGATTTCCTGCCTATTGATTTACAATTTGAAAATGATAAAGAAAGAGATTTTGTTGCGAATAAAATAAAAAGCTTTTATTTTGGGAACTCTCCTGTAAGTGAGAGCAATATTTTAAGTTACATTGACTTTTTCTCAGATTCTATGTTCACGTACAGTACATTACAAACAGTTACCCTTCAAGTAGAAGCTGGAAATAAGAATGTATACTTATATGAATATTCATTTATTCACGAGAATGAACAGGTCATTCCGTATATAAATATACGTGGACCAAAACATTGCTTGCAGTGTTATGCTATTGCAGATGGCAATTATACGTATACTAATGAAAAAGAAATAACACAAGGACATAAGAAAATAAAAAAGTTTTTACGACAGCTATGGTATAACTTCATTAAAACAGGGTAACTATTTAATTAAATATTTATTCGATAATATACAACACATAACAATTGAACTGAACTGAAATAGCCAATAAAAATAAAACAATTCTAAAAAAACACTAATTCCTAAATCACACTAGGTATATCCTTTTTTTTGTTAAGCTATATATTTAATAATTAATATTTTAATAAAAACATATATATTTGGTTTATTCAATAATATCATATCATCGACATTACTATTTTAGTAACACTAAATAGCCTCGCTGATAATGTAGCTTTCTATTGATGAAATAATTTTTAAAATCGGTCCAGTAGTTATTGAGTTAAATCGTAACAAAAAACACATATTTCCTCTTTATAGTATAGATTATAAAGTATGGAATAGGATTAAAGTTTTTTGTTGTTGCAGGAAACCGATATTAGATGGATCAGAGTTGCCTTCTTGGCCACCAGTTGGCAAGAATCGGTCCCCACACATGGTGTTGGATCAACCCCTCCAAATAAAAGGATCATTAAACGAAGAAAGGTTTATGTTCTGGCAAGATATTTATGATAAATACGGTCGTCAGCCGTCGGCGCCATATTTACCCCGGCCTAAATTGACAGAACTTTGAACTTTGGAACAGTCATGATAACTCGTTCTCCATGATTGTGGTGTGATGTCGTCGATTATTAAAGGAAAATGTATTTATTATTCATATTCAAATATTAGATTAACCAGTTTTTAACTTGAATTCAAATAAAGTTAGCTTAAAATATATTAAATACGACGTTATTCAGGTTTCAGATTAATGGATCCATAGAGCGTCACAAATAGTTTTGCCGTTTGAATTGTGGTGTTTTCCAATTTCAATAGTGACATGTTGGAAAAAATTTAATACTTAGGTATAACTTAATTAATACTTTTGTCCTGAAGTCTTTGTCTCTTGGTCATATGTAATATAATATACCTACTGTAATATAAAATATACATATATTTCACAAAAAAATTGGTGCGTTCGGTAGAATCGATGGGTCGTGGGGCGAATCCTACCGGAACGACATGTTTATAATTTTCTGTAAGCATGTATTCCCCACGTCTGGTAACTTCAGACATTGATCGGGTAGAAGGAATATCTAAACTCCGACCGGGTAACGAATCACCGTTCATAGATGGAAAAACCGTGAAGTGCATATTACGCGTTTCGGTTTCAGTCTATGGATTTCCGAATGCTCGAAATAAAAAGTAGGTCTACGCATAATTGAACCTCATGCTCGTCTGCCGATAACGTTAAAAAAACTATATAACGTTTATTTTATTTTTTTTAATGTTACGTCTAACATAACATTAAAAAAAATAAAAAAAGGAAACCTTTATAATGATGTGGATCTTTTGTTTTTTTGGTCTGTAGCCCCGGTTGCCTTTATTTTATTTATTTGTATTTTAATATTGTCTTTTAATACATCGAATGTACTGATTCATATGTGTAATGAGCTGTATAATCAAATAGTCACCCAACTTATATATACAAATAATATTATCTTATCGATTTATAAACCTAATTACTGTAGTAATTGTGGTAGATTAGTTATAGTTCTTGATTGAATAAGGTTTTTATCTATCGATGGCTGCTTGAAGGTTATTTAATAATTACTTATACGTACGTAACCGAGGACCGCCGCGGTAAGCGCGACGCACCGTAGGTCCTGGGTTCAAATCCCGTGGAAACAAAAAAAATCGATCGGGCACGGGCAGGCTGATCACCTACTTGTCTGAAAATAAAAATGGTTAGTACAACAGACACAGATATTGGTCTGACCCATGTCAAAATTTACTATTTTAAATTTCATTAAGGGTCGCTTGTTCCATCTGGTTGGTCGTTTCATCCTTTTACGAATGGATATTTAACTTTCAAATACATGTAGGACCGTATTCCAAGACGTCACTCAAGTCGTAATCTATTCTTGAGAACTGTCACTATGGCAAAATTCTATAGAGAAAATGGTTCGACAAGTCTGAAAACTAGATTCAAAACTGAGACACGTCTTGTAATATGGGCCGTAAATATAACTTCGTAGATGGCATCCTCACCTGCCCACTTTGTGCTCGTATCCTCAAATCCAAGATAGGATATATAAGCCACATCCGAGCACATGAGAGAGCAGCACTACCTAACTCTCTATAAATAAAAAACTAAGCAGTCGCCGCGGTCGCATCGGCCAGGATCATGTGTATATATATTATATAATATGGGCCGTACAGATATCGATGTTGAGACAAGGACTAGATAAGTAGACATAAACTACTTTACTATGGATTATTTGGAGCTAAATTCACATGGAATAAACATTTTCAAATGTTGAGAAAGCATATTAATTGTTAATGTAAAAAAATTAAACTCTTTACTCATTTTTCGGGGTTGCTTCTGCTACTGTGATAAATGCGCGCGCTTGTTGGTCTGTTAGTGTTTTTACGTAAATAAAGCACTTGAGATGACTCATGGCAAGGAGAACTGTCATAGAATAGGTTTAAAGACATTTATCATTGACATAGTGTATTGTTGATCGAAGACATTTATTCATAAAAAGACTTACATATTATTATGTCACTTAAATGAGAACATTAAAAATAATAACAAAATTTTAATTCGTTATGAATGAATGCTAACAAGATCCCGAGACCGTAAATTTAAAGGCGATTTGAGGGATGAAATGGTCTTATTGGAAATTGTGACCTTGAAGAGTTTGAACATGATAAGAGTTCGTTGTATTTATCATTCATTTTTTTAAATATTATATTCACTGAGAAAGATACCTACTAATATTATCTAAACAATTTAGAGGCGTATTATATTCTTAATTGTGATTAATTAAGTAGAATAAACAACAACAAAGGAACTCCCGATTGCTGAACGTATTCTAATAATGAACTTTGTTAAGATAAAGTAACTTAATTAACTTTCGAAGGTTCTGCAATTTAATTCCACGATAAGCCTACGGTTGGTATCATGCTATAGCTATTAGCTAGTCGGTGTGAATTAGGAGTGAGGCGTATTTATCGTCACAGATATTACATTAGATTAATCACAGGTATTCAACGATAACAGATAACAGTTGCTCCTGCGATTGTGAAATATCTGTGATTGAAAATATCATGCAATACTAAATAACAACTGTTCAAAAAATACTAGTAATGGTCAAGCCAATACAAAACAACTGTGATTGTTACCTGTCTCAGTTAAACATATATGATTGTCGCGTGATAAAACGAGATGCACCTAGTATTTATTATGCAACAAAATACAATTGGACATGTCACAGGAAGGAAATCATATTGAAAAGTTACTAATAAATTAGGTCGTATTATCCGTAATTCCTTTAGTATCTGTGTAAATAACAGACTGTTATTTAAGAACAGATATTTTTATCTGTGATTATTGAGTAGCAATCACAGGTAGAACAGATATCATATTTGACCTGTGATCACCCATGTCTGTCTAGTTGTGAATATATGATGTTTTAAGCAAAAGTGCTTAGTGCTCAGTGAATAATGCCAGTAAAGAAAAGTATTTATCCATAAAACAGACATATAAATGTGTCTGCTCTATGCTCCACTTGGGGAATTCACTTTATTATGTTACTAGCAATGCTATGCAATGCAATCCGGCTTCACACGGGCGCAATGTAAATTTACTATCCACAAAAAATAGCCTATGTTACTCGCTGATAATGTAGCTTTCTATTAGTGAAAGAACTTTTAAAATCGGTCCAGTGGTTTTTGAGTTTATTCATAACATACAAAAATACAAATTTTCCTCTTTATAATATTAGTATACATATCAAATAGATACATTATTTAAGGTTATGTTACTTTTTTTATTCTTAATAGGATTCAAGAAATTATAACACATTTATCCCACTACATAAATTGCTACTAAACTTTATAAAATAAAACATATGTACATATAGTATACAAGTAACTTAAGTAGGTTTTATATTTTACAGCATAAAATCCAGTCATATTTTATCGTCTACGTATTGCTTTCATTGTTATCCACTTCCCACTATTTATCGCTCCCCACTGGATAGGACGATCGTGTTTTGCAATAAATTGTCTAGAGGATCTTACGATGTCGCATTACTGTATTAACCCGTCCGCTTTTGTATGGGACTTTCATGAAAACGAATATTCTGAGAGCTAATGAACAATTCATTATTATAACAGCGTCCTCTAAATAACAACAATAAACTCTATACCGTATATAGCTCGTATAGACTATACTAAGATATAAGATGTCTCGATATATTATATCTCGACATCGACAATTTTGATAGACAAGATGTCTCGATCGACAAATATCTCTACTTTTGACATTAGAAGTCGAGTTTTAAATGTAAGTGTGATGTTAGACCCGGAAGACATAAAGAGATAATCGATTAAAACACGAGAAAACGGTCGACAAAATTTCCTCGTGGTTGTCTTGCTAGGCCGGCAGGCCGGCAGGTAATCCATCCCATCATCAGTCACCATAAATAAAATTACGTTTATAAAAATGTGGAAAAACGTTTGTATTATTATTATATTTTATTACTCTTATTTATCCCGTGCGGCGGTCCCTTATATGTATAATATATATAAAACTACATTATCACTCACTCAGTCATAGAACATCAGTCAATGATGCGCTGTCGACCTACTTTTTACTTCGAGCATCGTAAATACAAAGACAGACCGAAATGCGGAATCTATGAACGATGGTTAGTTACCTTGTCGGATTTTCGATATTCCTCCATCCGTCAATGCCCGAAGTTGACATGCTTACAGAAAATTATAAACATCTAGTTCCGTTGGGATTCGAACCCACGACCCATCAGAGCGTATGACAGGTGTTCTACCAAACGCACCAACGAGCCCGTCAGCCCGGTGCATGCTTTGAGTGAAAATATCATGCATCAATATGGAAGGCTTGTGTGGCAAGAAATAATGACCCAGGTCCCTATTAAAAAATATGTAAGTGCTCTTGGCCTACAAGCTTTTCCGTCGTTCGCATACTGAGTAGTAATGTTGCTAGGCGATAAAATGACAGGCGAGTTTTTAGCTTTTTTTAATCTGCTCCTGTTTATTTCGTATTCTTTCCACTTTTGACAATTGTCACTTTTAATTAAAAACTTCATTTGCATGAACTAGGTACTTAATCTGAGGCATGAACGGATGCTGTTATGGTCGATTTTGAAATCGTGTGTATTTGGATACTTGTATTAAATTTTTCATACATAAAGGATTGTAGGTGGTATTGAAGTGAAGTTATTAGTTTCCTTATAGAAACTGAATATTTGTTAGGTCGTTTTTCGATGTTAGGATCTTTAGCAATAAACTTGCAATGCTAATCAATAATGCTAATGCATGCAAATATATATAAATTATAAATATAATATTTTTAAAATCGGTCGAGTAATTTTTAAGTTAAATCGTAACAAACAAACAAACCGAAAAATAATATTTTTGTCTTTTCTGTTAAGCCAAGATACGAAAGAAAATATTTAAAAAATCTTACGAAATTATGAAAAAAAAAAACGAGCTTAAAAAAGAAAAAAGGATCTTTAACCATATTGACAGATTGATTTTCATTTATTACTGGTACTGGTACTGGTATTTGGTACTGTTAATGAGAGATTTGGTGTGACTTTCTTCATTAGCATTGTCGTGCGAAGCCGGGTCTGGCAGCTAGTTTATAAAGACAGACACAAAAGCAGATACAAAATTCAATAAATGAGAATTAAAATTGCTTAGTCGCGAACGGGTTGCCAGTGCCAACATGTGTTCTGACTCTGATGCATGTAGGGGAACGCGAGGCACGTTGTTGCAGGGGTAAATAGTTACACTAATTTTTTTCCGAGATTTTAAACTCTTTGGCGCATAATATTGGACTCAATCGGTTCCTTTTTACACCATGCATTACTTAAGAACAACTATTGACCCAACGAGCGGCGTACTGTAAAGTTATGTGCACGTGCTGCGATTTCAGCCAAGTAAGTAAAAAATACCTTTATGAAATCTTTGATTTCTGATACATATTTTATTTTTTTTTTCATTACTTTTTAGAGTTTGGACTTTCCTAATATATCTATCATTAATTTACAGTAATGTTTTTTCTGGTAATGATAATCGTCAATGTTGGACCTCAATTTGTTTAAAAAGTCGTGCTATGGGGCAGATTGTTACAATTTTTTGGGGTAAGTTGTTACATGTAACAACTTTCACCATATAATTTGGGCTTAATTATCTTACTAGCTTATCAGTTTCTGGAATATCATTTTACTATGTATTTTTACCGATTACGCAATCAAATCTCTTTATAATATTATAATAATATAAGTTTTTAGTTGAGAAATTTAGGAAAATAAAAAACTATATTTACTGTGGGCACATATAGTGTCTTAATTGCTATTAGTTACATGCATTATTATTTTTTTATTTATAAAATGTAAATATTCATTGTTTATTTTTTAGAATGAGAAACTATAAAAAAAAACTATGAGAGCTTCAAAAAGTTAGAACGTTTACGAATCTGCTGCAGCAGAAGCATTACAGAATAAAATGTGTATTCGAAAAGCAAGCCATCCGAAGTCGTTATCGAAAAAGAAGAATCGAAAAAAAAAGAAGAACAACGAATCTTGTACATTGGGGTACGTTAAATCTAAATTGGTATTCTCACAAGAAACAGAAGATAAATTACCTTCTTGCAATTCTGATGAAGAATGATTTAATACTTGTATGTGATATATTACCTACCTATAAAAAATACATTATCATTTTATCTAAGGTAGTGCCCTATTAATGTTAAGATTCAAAGATTTTCAGTATAAATAAAAGTGCCATATTGATTAAAATTATTGTAGTAAAGTTATTCACTATTTAATTAAAGTTTCATATATCAGACGAAATTTATTTTTATATTTTTCATAACAATGTTGCTTTAACTAAGATATAAAAAACTTACAGTCAACGTTATGTAATGTTACTGTTAAAATTATTAGACATTAAGATATAGACACTATAATTATAGATTATTTAAAAATGTTTGTTATGTTCGTAATGTTTAAAAGTAAAGATTAAATTGTGATTTATAATGGTGATTTTATTAATTTAGCTACCGTAACAACGTGCCCCAAAGGTGTAACAACAAACCCCAAGCCGGGGCAAGTTGTTACAATCAATTTTTTTTTATAAAATTGCCCATTGTGGGAAAATAACGTATATTTCAATATTTTACTAGCTGGATATTCATATTATCTATATAAACAATCAATTTTATAAATTATTTGATAGGCTTTCTCATATTGATAATTATCTAAAAAATGTAACAACGTGCCCCGCGCTCCCCTACTTTACTCTTTGCTCTGATGTTAGCCCCTGCCCCATGTACATATAACAGCTGCCATTTACGAGTAGCAGAGAAAACATACAATGTTTTTTTAAATAATAATAATCCAACTAAAATCGTGCCTGAATGTTTTTTGTCGTGCATTATCTTCAACTATACAACTTTTTGATCAGTACACGTCTAAAGTATAAGCAGCACCGCGTTAGCCAAATTAGGTTTGGAACGGAAAATGTATATCTTTTAAAATAAAATAGTCTGTAAATTTTGAATCAACTGTGTTTTTCTATAATTGTTGAAGTAGTTTCAGAACTACAAGAACTGTGCTTACATAGAAACTAACAATAGAACCGGATCTGCGGTAAATGTTGCCTAAACTAAAAATTACCATATTTCACCAGTGGTCTCGAAAGTCAAATGCGAAATCGGTAGGGTTGCCAAGTAAATATATATATATAGTATATTACCAAAACACGGTAAATAAATAAAAAAACAATAAAAATCAAATCTCTTTACTTTAAACTAGGAATGTTATTCTACTCACTAATCACATAAAAATCGGTAGATTCTAGACGGATATGGATTCATAAATCATGGAAGAGGAAATATGAGTATCATAAAAATGTCGGGCGTTTAACATTGTGTCTTAGTATATTAAAATCGATAACTCCTTGCTTCCTGAAGCCTTTTAACAGTTGCAAACAAGCTTTTTAATAGCATTATCGTTGCTAAAGGGTACCTACATTCTTAATCTTATTATAAGCATACAAAGATTAAAAGTAAAGAAGTGTTAGCTATTTTTATAGAAGTACCAAATTATTTAATGCGCTTCTTTCAACTTTTTTAGGGATTGTTTTGAAGGAAGGTTGAAGTTTGAGCGAAACCGCAACCGCGAAGAACTCAGGTACACTTTTTTTATATATCAATCGATATATTTACTAATTAATTACTTTTTATCGGAAATATTAAGATTGAGTAAGTGAATGAATGACAAGAAATTAAAAAACCTTATTACTAACAGTATTTTTTTCCAGCCAATTATGTATAATACGACATTGGTAGACCGAAAAACAGTATAAAAGTGAATTATTCTTTTAATTTTTTTATGATTTATTAGACAATTTTCACACCCCTATATTTCTCTCCCCTAAGTACAAACGAATTAAAAAGCTGTACAATTCAGTACAAATCTGGTACAATCGAATAGAATTGAAAAAAACTGATTATTGTTTAGTTAGTTGCTAAGGTCATGGACATAATTTCTGGGTCTTTTTTATTAGTCATTATTCTTACAGTAGTCTGTAATCTGCCAAACCGGAACATTTTTTTATTATTTTGCTTTGAACCCAGGACCAAGAGCTAAGCGCCACGCATATACCATTGTGGCACGAAGGCGGTCAGATTCCTAATTAATATTTGGCCTTAATTATATTATTACCTAAAATAATACAGTAAAACAATGTTTGATGTAAAAACAAGAGTAAATTAGTCGTCAATGGAAATGGTATAACAATGTTTGCCCTGAACAAATGTTATTGTTTCCTCGTCTCGCCTCACTGAGGAAAACAGAAACCTCTCAGCTCACGAGCGGTTAGCGTTTGTTTTATTTCTTAC
This sequence comes from Anthocharis cardamines, assembly GCA_905404175.1. Classification (NCBI taxonomy): domain Eukaryota; kingdom Metazoa; phylum Arthropoda; class Insecta; order Lepidoptera; family Pieridae; genus Anthocharis; species Anthocharis cardamines. The sequence goes on along the minus strand of FR989953.1, from coordinate 4,694,075 downwards.
AATATACTCATACAGTAACTGACGGTAAGTAAATTTTAAGTCTGTCTATGACTAGATTTTCCCCTGGGATCAGCTGGCGTGGAAGAATTGAAACAAGTGAATAAGTGATATAATCACTTCTTTAAAGTTCCTTACATTCGATAAAAATGGAAACGGAGTAGCATGTAGGTACTGTATTAGTATAAGTAAAGAAATCACGTATACAATAAAATAATACAAGTAAAAAAGAAAGATATATCTAATATTTTAGTTCATAATTTCCACACAGAGTACTACGATAATATTCAACCACCTTTAAACTTTATTGAAGAATATTAGATTCCGAACTAAATGTTATACTTTTAAATCTGTTTTAATCAGGGATATTGTAGCATTCCGTAATGTAATTAATAGCTGGTGTCAATATTTATTTATTGAAATTAGATCACTAAGCTCAAATGTAAGACTACCTGTTTATAATATTGTATAATATAAGTGTACATTTTTGTTTGTATCAGCTTTTAGTGTTGATGAAAAACATAAAGTTGATTACTTACCCAAGTACTTACCTAGCGTCGCTTGAAGACGATCGTAAACCGAAATGTATTACGGTTAGCCGGAACTTTACGTGTGTGTAAGTTAATAATATGTATTTTTAAGTCTTATTATTTGTATACAATAGCGTTCGAATCTTTTGACGGGCTCGTTAGGTGATCGGTAGAACACCTGCCGTGCGCATCGATGAATCGTGGGTTCGAATCCCACCGGGACGACATGTTTATAATTTTCTGTAAGCATGTCTTCCCCACGTTTGGTAACTTCATTGAACGGGTGTGAGGAATATCGAAATCCCGACCGGGTAACCACCGTTCATTGATGGAAAAACCGTGAAGTGCATATTGCGCGTTTCGGTTTCAGTTTGTGAATTTCCGAATGTATGACGGCGCATCATTGACTGATGTTATGTGGCTGAGGTATCACCTACCATCAAATGAACCTCATGCTCGTCTGTCGATATCTGACATAAAGATATGTATATTTTATTTATAATTTTCTACAAAAGGTAGTCAGCCATACACTTAATAAAAATTCAAAAAGGATAAATGAAGGCTTATTGTCTGAAAAAATATGTATATTGAAGAGTAGGTATCTATAAATAACACTATCTCATTAATTCTTCTGCTGTTGAAAGGAATGAATCTCAAAAAAAAACAGTAATTTGCCATTTCTGTCCAATATGTGGCTCGAGTTTGTACATATCTATTTTTGACCATCAAGTCAAACCTTTCTTTAAAGAAATTTGAGATTTTGACAGTTTGCAAGAATAATTTTTTACTTGAACTGCGTCTTTGAATACGATATAAGTTACTTTAAAGATACTATGTGATAAAGTATATTCAGATCTTGCATTTTAATATTGCGTGCTGCGATTATAACTTATATAATTTATGAGTATCGAAGTGCTCCGGTCTCACGGGTCGCGAGAACGCATCGGAAACCATTGATCAAACTTGTACAATATAATATCGATGATATAATAGAGTGTGGTCTACACATCCGGACAGTGTTGCATGTTGATATTAATGGAATATGTATTGATATTCATTGTAAGAAGTTGGTAGGTATTAGGTTGGTAACACTATCAAGCCCTAAAATCAGGAAGGAGTAAAGGGCAACAATTTAGACAAGTGGATAATGGCTAATGGTCACGCAGAATTGATCATCAAACTTTTAAATTTTTTTAAAGGCATCCAAAGCCATGCGACTCCTTAATATTACTTGGGATACTACATTCTAATGGTAAAGAATGATAGAAAATGCCGATATATTAACGTACAGTATAACCCCGATTATCCGGGGTCGGGTTATCCGGGGAGCGGAATAACCGTGCGTCGAAGGCGAACGCTTCTCATGATACAAACATACAATGTAACTCTTATATACAATTACAATTATATACAATTATTTTAAAAAACAAAACTAAAGTATGCAACAAAACGCGATATGTATTTATAGAAAGCAGAGAGCTTTATATATTAGTATGTAGGATTCATTATCTTCATGTGATTAAATTGGAATTTATTATGTACTAGTCCAAATAAAAACGCGTTCGGATTAACCGTGATTTCAGTTATCCGTGGACCTCTCGTTCCCGACCCCCCCGGTTAATCGGGGTTATACTGTATAATATGATTTGAACGACCATTCGTTCAAATGAATTTTTTTAATATTTTGAGGACCTACAGAACAGAACACTTAATGTACTATCCATGTGAGCTGATGGGGTTATATTATAGTAGTCCAAAATTTAACTATGGTTCTAAAACCCAGCTAAATGTACCTCATACTACGCTACTTTTAATCGTACATTGTTGAACCATTTTCATTTCTTCATTAATCTTGCACAAGCTTTCAGTCGCAGCCATGTACCGTTGTGAACTGTATTTTATAGCGGTGTGAGTAAAGCGTGAGTGATACTCTTAAATGCGATTACCGCCTCTTGTTCCGCTAACGAGGTTTTCCCCTAAGAACATACGCGGAGTGTGCATACAAATATTGTTTGTACCTACATATGAGTGCTTCTTATATTTGTACCCTCGACCTTCGTAGAACTTGCAATTTCGCAAAATGTACGATGAAGTTCACGAACAAAGGGTCAGACCAAAATATCATATTTTATTATTATATATATATGTATTTTATTCTGGTTAAGAATTTATTTATCTCAAAAATTTTCACTTACTGGAACTAAATTATACCTAGTGTGCTTATAAAGCGCAGAGTACAGACTTACAAGATAATATTATTTTCAAATTTATTTATTTATTTGATAATTAAAACGGCTGATTAAGCCAATTACATTAATTATTTCTTATACAACACATTAAACAATTACATTCAGAACTTAAAAATTAAAATACACTTCCTAATCGATAATTCATAGATGGAAAAACCGTGAAGTGCATATTGCGCGTTTCGGTTTCAGTCTATGGATTTCCGAATGCTCGAAGTAAAAATTAGGTCGACAGCGCATGATGTTCTGTGGCTGAGGTATCACCTACTATCAAGTGAACCTCATGCTCGTCTGTCGATATCTGACATTAAAAAAAAAAAAAAATATCATGCATTTTTTAGTTATATATTAGTCGCCGTCAACACGATTTCAATATTATAGAAGGAATTCACGGTAGAAGTTTATCTCACTGAATATTTAAATGTCGTAAGTATTTTAATACGGCTGAAATAGTTATAGATTATTGAATACGTACGTGCCTTATGGCGTTATTTGAACAAAAGCTGCAGCCAAACGTATCTAAACAGTGTTTTAGTCATCGGAAAATCCGGACATTCCCCGAGATTTATTATAACTGAACATGCAAACTTATCTTGATCAAAGGCTTTGTAAATTACTTTAATAAGCACCTGTGTGATGGTTAATGCACCTCGCGTGACGCTGCACTTTATTTTATTGAAATAAAAAAATAATAACGATATTTGAAAAGATTATTTTATAACAATAGTGGACAATTTTGGCTTCGAAATTATATAATTATTCTTAAATTTGAATATGCCCATTTATCCACTATAATTGTCTAATATGTCACTGATTTGCAGTGGACATCAGCTGTTATTCCAAAAAAGCTAAGAATGCATGACATGAGCTGTCAAGATGGCGGAGTTCCGAATCTAATTTATTTTATAATTAATTTTATGCATATATTTTTTTTTCTGATTTTTTCCAATATTTTAATAGCTTATGTCTTATTCCGGACATAGAGGAATCCAACAAATAAGATATCGTTAAAATCGGTGCAGCCGTTCTTGAGTTATAAATGGTGTAACTAACACAACTTTCTTTTATATATATAGATTGAAAACCATAGATAAAATGAAAAGCGAATGCACTTCACAGTTTTTCCATTCATAAAGGGTAGTTCCCTGGTTGCATGTTCACTGGTTTGGTATTCGATATTCCATCCACCCATTTAATGCCTGTAGTTACAAAATATTACCGAATACACATTATTTTCAAGACTTGTTCTTTTTTGATATTTTCTGTTATAAAATTATATCTAATAATACAAAATGTTTTATATTTAGGGCGTACTATAAATATATTCTCATTTTATAATACTGATAGGGAAAAGCATATACTTATATTGTAAAAAAGCACTTAATTCTATGAATTTTTAATAGCCTTAAAAACTGAAGTCTCTTTCCTCTTTACTTCTAACTTATAGGCACTGTAACTGGTCACTGGTCTAAGGGAAAATATTGTCAATAAATATTTTCAATTGTTAAAAAAACTGGCGAGTCGGACGCGAGCACCGAGGATTCCTCACAAACTTTTAGGATTTTCCCAATAAAAAAAACTACAAATTTTATTTTTCGGATTTCATGATTCTAAGTCAACGGGAAGTACCCTATAGGTTTTTATTCCCTTGCGATTGTCAAAATATGCGTATAAAGGATCGTATCTATATAATTGATTGCATCGATTTATTTTTTATTTATTTCTTTAGACGGAAAACGAAGTGATCCTAGGGTTCCATTTTTGGGACGGAGTACGGAACCCTAAAAACAAAGAAGAGTATTATTTTAATTTTTATTAGATAAAGAAGGCAAAAATGTGCTTATAACTAAATTAAAAAACAGGCATGTAAGTTCTACATAATAGGGGTTAATGCTTTCTTAAGGATGCGTATGAGTCAGCATGTACGCATTCCATGGAAATAATAACTATATTGAATTAAAATGGCTTATTCTTAACTTAATAATATGGAGTTACGTTACGTTACATTTGCGGTATTTCTGGACTACTTTATGTTGTTTTTATTACTTGAAGTTTCAACGTCTTAACGCTATACCTACCAGAGCGGTTAAATTGCCGCTTTTGAGACAAAAAAAACTGGATAAACACAATCTTTCTTTTATTTACTGCACTACTTTAACTATACTAATATTATAAAGAGGAAAAAATTGTAAGTATTTTTGATCGGTTTTAAAAATTCTTTCACCAATAGAAAGCTACATTATCGGCGAGTAACATAGGCTATTTTTTGTGTGTAGTACATCTAAATTGCACCCGTGTGAAGCCGGGGCGTGTTGCTAATAGCTATATATTATAGAAAAAGTGGTGCAGTAAGGTCAAGAATTAAAACCTGCAATTTAAAATTTTTTATTAAAATCCCAAAAGCGGTAATTTGACCGCTCGGTACTTCGATCAACAATATACTAGATATCGGGTCGACGCAAAAAATCCGTGCCGGTGAATATCGGCTCACTTGAAATGTGAGAGTCTATTTTGTTTAGTTCTCTTCAAGCACGGCCAATATTAAGACGTTTCACAATGACACAGTTTGTCTTCAAAAATTGCGAAAATAATTCCCGAAAAAACAATTTTACGGACGGAGTCTTATTTTTGGTTAGTACATATAAAATAAGATATATTTTAAGCTTTCAAACTAACAAATAATTGAAAATTTGAACAAAATTATCTGTTTTAAATGAACGCTACAAATGTTTGGCCAAGGTTGGCCAACACATGCGCTAACTATTGTGTAACAGAATAGTGGATGCATGGAGTAGATTAGTACTAAAATAATTCTTACTATCTAAGGATAAGCATCCGTAGTAATATTATAAATGCGAAAGTGATTTTTTTTGTTTGTTACGGTTTCACGCTAAAACGGAAAAGAAAATATTCCAATCTGTATATATTCGGAACATTTTGCGGGTATTATTATTTAACATACGAATTACTATTTATATAAAACATTATATTATTGTTTATCAAATATATTATAGTTTTTGTACCCTACTAGATACATGATAATTTACACATTGGTGTTTCATAAACTATACTAATAATACCAAAGTCTTCGAAGTTAGTCAAGTGTGTATGTATAATACATAGATATGTATATATATATATATATATTTTGGTAACTAATAAAATCATATTTCAACTTCACTCTTTTCTTTGTTCCCATTGAGCAGTGTCATTTTTTCAAAATTTGACAAGGAACGAGGCTTAAATAATCGGTACACTTTTTTCGTGAATTTTGTATGCGACCTGAAGTCTATTTAATACTATGTCAATGGCTCGGTAGGTTTAGTGTTAATGATTGACGTCCATTTATCTGCAAATATATTGACTAGCCGTATCTTTCCAATATCTTTGTAATTTGTATTCCGTAACGCAAACTAAGGTGGGCGAGTGTGGGCGGACTGGAAATATCTAGAAACAGATATATTTATTCATTAAACAACTAAGCAGATATCGTATACCTTTTATATTGATTATATTATGTGGGTCGATTTCACGTTTCGAATTTTTATGACACTTTTTTTTCAATTTCCATAAACTCCCGTTTTATTGCTCAGTAAGGGCTCAGTATGTTTTCTATTATGAAGTTATACAAGCGTTATCATAAATTCACGAGGAACAACTGCTCAAAGTAGTAGAAAATCGAAATTAATGTAACACGAATGAGTTGGATTGTTACACGAATGAAATTCTAATAAACACAAATGATATTTAGATCACACTAATGAAATGCTCTTTTGCCATAATAAATGTTATTGTGTGTTATTAATAATTAAGAAAGTGTGACATTTTTTATAAGAATCCGTTATCAGGAATGATAATGAGAAGACATATAATAGGAAATAGGAACGCTTATATAATAAATTCATGGTTTTTTACAACAATAATTTTGACCACAGAATACTATTACGGAGATTTTGACACTCATTAAAATGATCAAAACTTAATTTCAGTCCGTCAATGATTACGGAATCAACAAAAAAATAATAATAAAACAAAATCAAAATTCCTAAAGAAGGCTCGTAACTTGTACAATAAAAAATAACACTGAAAAGTGTTTCAGAGCAAAGACACGTAGAGTAACTGTGCTAAAATACAACAGTTCCTACATTTATGAATTATCCTTTACACCTCCAATTCCGTAGTACAAGGATATAATACAAATATATTATGTTATTTTTTTAGTGTATTACTATAAAAACGTGCTGATCCTATTTAGCTGAAGCAATTAAGTACTTAATCTATGAACGTCTGATTTTCCATTGACCTTTCTTTACTACATTTGTATTTTTTCTCACTTTTTAGTTTTAAATAAGCCTCCCTCTTCTTAGCTTCTTCGGTGTAATTTTTTAGTTGCTTGTATTTTTCTCTCCCTGCTAATCGTCTCTTTTTCTAACTCCTCTTCACTTCTCTTTTGCCATTACAATTTGAAATAATTGATTACAAATATAAACAATTAGCTGCGCCCCGGGTCTTCGCTACCGTGGGAATTTCAGGTTAAAAAGCAAAAATATGACAAAAATGTAACAACATTCTAAATCCCCTCAGACGTGAGGCTCTAAAGCAAAGTACTGCCAAGCGGGTAACGATTCCGCCGCGAGTACGCACTTCGCCGCGAGTACGCACTTCGCCTATGCCTATAAATTTTGGTAAATATCTCCAGTTCTAAGCATTTGATTTCAAAACAAATTACTTATCTATAAAGATAACATTTAACATAATTTTTTCTAAAAAAACTATAAATTGCCAACCCAAAAATTAATATTAGAAAGTTCAGTAACACGAGAGAACACCCATTTGGTAACTCTATTTCATTAGTGCAAATTTTATTTTCATTTGTGTTACTTAAAATTCGACACGAATGAAGTGAAAATAATGATATTTTGAACAAAATCTTGAGGTATCGAGGCGTGGAATTTTCCAGATGCCTCGGAAGACAAAACAAAATGTCAGTGTTATTTGTGGCTAATAATCGCGCAATAAATTGAATTTCTAGTTAAAATACTTTTTGTTACATCATTATAAACACGAATGACATGTTTTTTGTCTTTAAGACTGAAATTCAAACAAATGTTTTCTTACTGAAACGACGAGCGCTGCGCCTGCGGTCACCCAGAAAATTCGAGTGCCACTGAAGGCCCTGCTGGGTTGTGCAGAGAGGGCAGCGGTAAATCAACAGGATTTTTATTTATGTAAAGATTTTTATGATCTACACTAATGATTTAAAAAAAGTGATCGCGTTTTTAACCTCAGAGAAATTATATTTCTACATTTCAGTAATTAAAACTACTTTTGCCGTTCAATTGCATGATTATTAAGGTGTGGAAGGAAAGCAATAAAATACGATTTCTCTAGGCTTAATATTATTTTAAATCCATTTTTAATAAAAAAACCAGATAGTATCCGGTCCCACGAATGAAAAAATAGACTTGTTTTTTTAAATTCTCTCAAAATTTAAACGTGTATTGTAATGTTTCTTCTTGTATCATATAAAGACGTAAACCAAGAATTGAATGGAATAGATACTTAGCAATATTATCACATATTTCTTAGGTAATTTCGCAAAACATACTTTATTTAACGTCCTTGAAATTGACCCATGTAAACATCTATTTGATTGGATGATTGGCTTAAAAAAATACGATTCAAAATAATTTATTATTAAAAGTTGTTATATTTGAATTTTAAATTTTGCGTAATTTATTGTTATTAATATAAAATACAATTTGATAAAAAATGTTTTCTCCTGAAAAAAAACCTCAGATTTTTTTATTTAATCTGAGGATAAAACAAATAAAGTCAAGTGTTTTAACATACCTACCATTAACACCTAGGTAACATTAACATGACTGTATTTTACTACGAAATTGGTAGAAGAAGGCGTCGAGGTATCAAGTTGAAATATCAAATAGGTACTTAACAAAAAAATATACAAAATATCAAATAGGTCTGCAATCCCTTGCAGCAGTGAAAAAAACAAACTTCTAAGTCGACGCAATCAACAGATACGGCCTTTTATGCTCCGTTGATGCCGCATATTTTGACACTAGCGATGGAATCAAAACCCAGAATTACGAATTTGGCATGAAGCAATGCCATGTAGCACAAGTACAAGTTTTTTGGGTGGATACCCCTTATCACTTAGGGGTTTGAAAGATAGATAGTAGCCGATTCTCAGACTTACTGAATATGCATAAAAAATTTCATAAGAATCGGTCGAGCCGTTTCGGAGGAGTATGGGAACGAACATTGTGACACGAGAATTATATATATTAGAAGATTATCCTTTGTAAGATTTCTTGATCGACATCAAGTCGGCAAGTCAAGTGGTAGACTAGTTAAGGCTCTCCCTTGAGTTTTAAAGAACATTGAAGAATAATTAGTTCACAATAAAATAATATCGTGATAGACATCTGCGTAACTGTATAATTGTATATGGCGAAGCACAACGGAGCGCCTGTCGCTATTTTACCGCAATTGTTGCGATAATCGTGTTGTCATAATTAAAATAGCATTTTAACCAGGAAACGTACAAAATCATTTATTCATTTAGCATAATGTGAATGTACACTTATGAACGTCAATAAAAAAAATTAAATGCTTCTAATTTTACATTTACTGAATGCCAAATTAAGGGCGTAAAATGGACGAGAAGAACTGGCAATAAACTCTCCGCCACTCTTTTTAATTGCCATGTTTTTTTTGTTTTACAAAATGTTTGTTAGGTGCTGCAACCATTAAACCATGCTCCACATGATATCTTGAAGTAATCTATATATATATAAGCAACTTTTTTTTTCTTTGTTATCGATAAACTTGAAAACTACTGGACCGATCGGCATGATACCATGACCATTCGACGCGGAATTAATTGTAGAAGGTTTTAGGCTATTCATTTTTTGAATTCCATCAACCCTTTACCATTTTTTTTTTTTTCAAATTTATGTGGATAGTTCATATTCGTCTATCCTTTACAATTCGCCCAGCAAAGCGGGCGGGCGGGGACGGCTAGTTAATTATAATAATAAAAAAAATTACCATGGTTGGTGCTAACAAAAAAGTTGCCACAAATTGCCATGAGCTGGTGGTTGTCTGTATGTCATAGTAGTTTTAGAAATTACTTACCTTTAGCAAAATATAGGTAAATCATCAACAGGTATAGCCAATTAAATCTAATAAGGAAGCACTCCACCATTGATCGCGCACAGACTAACTATTTTAGTCGTAATAACTAACTTAGCTCACCTAGTTTTGACTTAGTTCCACTGTGGCGTCAGAAGAATCTTCGCAAAACAAAATAATATTGAAAATGACGCAGCAAATTCAGCGCGCGAGTGGTGCGCTGTACCACCGCCTCTTCACCCCGCGCCCCGCCGCCGCTAAAACAACTTTCTAAAATACTTGGTCGCCGCGGCGGGGACACTGCGCGGCTAGATCTCACGGCGAATGCATGTCATATCTTTTGCTCTGTACTCTGTTTAATGTGCTCGTAAATTCGTATTTAATAATTAATTTTTATATCAAATAATATTGTAAAATCGTAAATACAGTTGTTATAATATGTGGATTAGTTTTTGATTTGATATACCCAGTAGGCTATCCACATAATTGGTGACCCCCGACGTTCGAGAACATTCGAGAACAAGATGGCGCAAGAAGCTTCTACAGACAATGAGGTTAACAAAGTTGGAGTGCGGCTACCTCCGTTTTGGCCAGATGATCCCGCATTATGGTTTGCTCAGATTGAGGGACAATTTTATTTAGCCGGAATAACATCGGATACGACGAAGTTTTACCACATATCCTCTCAACTGGAACAACGATTTGCGCAGGAGGTAAAAGATATTATTAAAAGTCCTCCCTCGGAAAACAAGTACCTCAAATTGAAGACCGAGTTAATAAAAAGGCTTACAGCTTCTCAAGAAAAGCGTATCCAGCAGCTTTTAGCTCAAGAGGAATTGGGAGATAGGAAGCCGTCTCAATTTTTGAGACATTTACAGAACTTGGCAGGTCCAGCAGTTCCAGAGGAATTTCTACGGACATTATGGACAGGTCGGTTACCATTAAATATTCAAACAATAATAGCTTCACAAAAAAGTCTCAGTTTAGAAGCAATTGCTGATTTGGCAGATTCTGTTCACGATATTGTACAACCCTCCCAACAAGTTTGCACTTTAAATAATAATATTAAAAATAATGAAATTTCAGAATTGAGTAAACAATTAGAAAGTTTAACGAAAGAAGTAGCTTCATTGAAAAGTAAATTCCATAAATCACGGCCACGTACCCCATCACGTGACAATAATCACCGTCACAGATCTAGATCGAGATCGAGGTCTCGAAATTTAGATTTTTGTTGGTATCATCAGAGATTTAGAAATCGAGCACATAAATGCATTAAGCCATGCAATTATAATTCACAGTCGGAAAACGGCATGAGCAGCCGGAATTAGCGGCAACCGACTGCCAAATTTCACCAGGCCGCATTTTTATAGTGGATAAAATAACTAAAATGAAATTTCTTATTGATACAGGTTCTGATTTATGTGTTTATCCACGCAGAGCATTGAGAGAGCATCGAACGAAGACTGACTACCAGCTGTTTGCAGCTAATGGCTCAATAATCACTACTTATGGTTGGGTTCAGATTCATATTAATTTAGGATTGCGACGTGATTTTAAATGGAGATTTGTAGTTGCCGACATTTCTAAACCGATAATTGGTGTTGATTTTCTTTCTTTTTATAATCTGTTAGTAGATTGTCGTCAGCAACGCCTTATTGACGGATTGACATCACTCGCAGTTTCAACATCAATTGAAAAGGCATCTGAAAGTGACGTGACTTCTATCAAGGTAATTTCTGGAGATTCTATTTACCATCAAATCTTACGTCGGTATCCAGATATAACGCGCCCAGCAGGTACTTATAAGGAGCCAAAGCATAATACCGTGCATCATATTCGGACAACACCAGGTCCGCCAGTTTCATCTCGACCTCGTAGACTTCCTCCTGATCGATTGAAGGTTGCACAGAAGGAGTTTGAAGATATGCTACAAGCTGGAATAGCACGCAGGTCAGATAGTCCATGGTCTTCTCCTCTTCATTTAGCTCCCAAGAAGGATAACAGCTGGAGACCTTGTGGTGACTACAGAGCTTTGAACGCGAGAACATTGCCCGACTGCTATCCAATCAGGCATATCCAAGATTTTACTCATTTGATAGCAGGTAGCACTATATTTTCAAAAATCGATTTAGTAAGAGCGTACAATCAGATACCGGTTTTTAAAGACGATATACCGAAGACTGCTATTACTACACCGTTTGGATTATTTGAATTTTCATATATGACATTTGGTCTTCGAAATGCAGCGCAAACATTTCAGCGTTTTATTGACGAAATGCTCAAAGGATTTCATTTTTGCTATGGATACTTAGATGACATTTTAGTATTTTCTCAGAACTATGATGAGCACCTGGATCACCTGCATCAATTGTTCCAGAGACTATCAGATTATGGCATCTTAATAAATTCCGCTAAGTGTGAGTTTGGTGTATCTAATATAACTTTTTTGGGTCATAAGGTTTCATCAACTGGAATATGTCCGGTGCAAGAGAAAGTACAAGCAGTGATGGACTTTCCAGTTCCGAAGAATATTCAAGAACTCCGTCGTTTTCTGGGTATGTTTAACTTTTATAGACGTTTTATCCCAGGCGCATCATCTATCCAAGCTCCACTCAGTTTAGCTCTTGCCGGACCCAAAAAGAAAAGCAAACAAGCTATTGAGATGACCCCAGTAGAAATGGAATCTTTTAACGCATGTAAGTTGGCTCTTTCTAAAGCGACCACGCTAGCACATCCTAGAACTGATTGTGATATCGCAATTCATACGGATGCATCAGACAATGCGATTGGGGCTGTTTTACAACAACGTGTGAATGACACCTGGCAACCTTTAGCTTTCTTCTCACGTAAACTTAAGCCATGTCAAGTTAAGTATAGCCCATATGATCGAGAGCTTTTAGCTATTTATGATGCTATTCGATATTTTCGTCATATGCTAGAAGCAAGAGTTTTTGCCGTTTATACAGATCATAAACCACTTACATATGTTTTTAATTCAAATCGAGATAAATGCTCACCTCGTCAGTTTCGCTATTTAGATTTTATATCTCAATTCACTACTGATATCAGGTACGTGGCCGGTACAGATAATGTGGTAGCCGACGCACTGTCTAGAATAAATGAGATCGCAGATGTAATTAATTTTGAAGAGCTTGCACGAACTCAGGTTACAGATACTGAGCTGCAAGAACTTTTAAAGAAAGAAACGTCACTTAAATTAGAAAAAGTAAATTTACCAAATTCTTCAAGTTACATTTATTGTGACGTATCAATGGCAAACTCGAGACCTTTTATAACTAAGAATTTACGAGAGCAAGTTTTTAATTATTTTCATGGATTTAGTCATCCTGGAGCCAGGGCAAGCATTAAATTGATTTCCCAAAGATTTGTTTGGCCTGGAATGAAAAGAGATTGTCGCCGCATGGCAAATTCATGCACAGAATGCCAACGTAACAAAGTCTTCCGCCATACTTCCTCTCCTTTAACTCCTTTTTCAAGCCCAACTCAACGTTTTTCCCACGTCCACATGGACATCGTGGGCCCGTTACCTTATTCTTCTGGTTTCAGATATTGTCTCACGATCATCGATCGCTTTACACGTTGGCCTGAGGCAATTCCTTTACCAGACATCTCGGCAGAAACGTGTGCCCGAGCTTTCATCTCCGGCTGGGTTGCACGCTTTGGCTGCCCTGAGAAGATTACGACAGACAGAGGCAGGCAGTTTGAGTCCCACCTGTTTCACAACATCGCTGCTCTGCTAGGCGCAGTGCATCGCCCAACTACAGCCTACCATCCAGCAAGTAACGGTATGGTGGAACGTTTTCATCGTCAGTTGAAGGCAGCTATCATGTGTCACAAAAATAATCAATGGTCAGAGGTACTTCCACTTGTTTTACTTGGTATACGCAGTGTGTGGAAAGATGATATTAAATCCTCTGCAGCTGAGCTGGTTTACGGAGAACAATTACGACTTCCTGGCGAGTTTTTCTCTTCTAAAGCTACTACTATCACAGACTTCACTGACTTTGTTTCACGCTTACGTAGCTACATTAAAAACCTTGCACCAGAGCCGGCGCATTGGCATTCCAATAAAACTTTCTATGTTCCTAAGGGCTTAGACACAGCTGAGCATGTTTTTCTTCGCAAAGGGCCTATTAAAAGATCGCTAGAATCGCCTTACTCCGGTCCGCATAAAGTACTGGAACGAGGGAAGAAAACCTTCAAGATCGACTTGTGTGGTAGACATACCTATGTCACAATCGATCGCTTAAAACCTGCTTATTTGCTTAATAATTTACAGAATGAAGTTCAAATTAATAACAGCAAGTCGTCAGCAGCGGAGCCAATCAAGACAAGAAGTGGTCGTGTGGTTCGTTTTCCTGACTACTATCGACCGTAGCTGGCTCCGGTCTCGGTGGGGGAGTAGTGTGGCGTCAGAAGAATCTTCGCAAAACAAAATAATATTGAAAATGACGCAGCAAATTCAGCGCGCGAGTGGTGCGCTGTACCACCGCCTCTTCACCCCGCGCCCCGCCGCCGCTAAAACAACTTTCTAAAATACTTGGTCGCCGCGGCGGGGACACTGCGCGGCTAGATCTCACGGCGAATGCATGTCATATCTTTTGCTCTGTACTCTGTTTAATGTGCTCGTAAATTCGTATTTAATAATTAATTTTTATATCAAATAATATTGTAAAATCGTAAATACAGTTGTTATAATATGTGGATTAGTTTTTGATTTGATATACCCAGTAGGCTATCCACACCACTTTTAGGTTAAACGTTTACTAAGTTTTGCTTATATTCCTTGCTTTTATATTTACTTTTTTTTTTTTTAAAGCTTTTAGCTTTCATTTAGCAAACTCTTTCGGGAATTTTAGTGTTACGGCTATTTTAAACCGCTATTAACTTTAATGTAAGCTTAAATTCAATTTTGCAAAATAATTCTTAAACGCCTACATGACACATGTCATGAGATCGTTTTTGCCTTCTGCAATAAAAAGAAATGCTCCATCAATACTTAAAAGTTATAAAATAAAATGAAATATAGTACCTACTTTAATTATTACAAGAGCAATTACTTTAAAAAGCTCATTGAGTGCATATCTGGTTTTCGCTCGGAGTATTACAAACGCCACATAAATTTTATTTATTTAAAAAATAACGAAAAATCACTTCTTATTTTTATAAGGTTTTACCCTAGTCTACCTAGATATTAATTGATGTCTAAAAAATCGTACTTACTAAAAAAAAAACAACTTTTTACCAAACATCAAACAAGTCTAAGTTCCATTTCTTACAAATGAATGTAAGAAGAAAGCGGACATTTCTCATTACGAAAACCAAAAGTGGAGCATAGAAGATTATGTGTATTGTATAAGTACTCAAATTTACATAACTGTACAAAGTATAAATGCTTGTACCTTAACGATTAGTCCTGTAATATCCAGCAATTTTCCCGTGTTCATGTTCTATCGCACCTCAAAATACGTGTTTTGTGTTATTAACATACCCCATTACTGCGTAATAGTCTTTCAGCCTCGCTGAGTGTGTGCTTTATGTAGACAAACAGAATATCGTATAAATTGGATTATTATTTACTAGCTATCATCTCTGGCGTCGCACGGGTGCAATTTAGATAATACAAATAGCCTATGTTACTCGCTGATAATGTAGCTTTCTATTGGTGAAAGAATTTTTAAATTTGGTCAAGTAGTTTTTGAGTTAAAACGTAACAAACAAACAAATCTGTCCTCTTTAGTTATGTCATATTGTCCGGACCGGGAGTACTATTCGAAAACCGGCGACCGAATAAAACATTGTGTTCGCAGTCGAAATCTAGTTTAAATTGCTATACGTATTAGATTCATTTGTACAATACTAGCAATTGCCCCCGCAACACCCCTTGTGGGTGGAATTTCGTAAAATCCGTTCTTAGCTGACCTCTACTTGGCGAAAGGAATATTCCTACCATATTTCAAGTGGCTACGCCTTATGGTTCCAGAGATATCGTGATGATTGACTATATAGGTGGGAATCTCTTTTATATATATAGATTAAGCAGATGATAACTTATTACACGGTTTAACTGGAAAACTTGGTAAAAATAGACAAATTGTTTTCCGTACGTTCGCGTATGTTCCAAATCTCCACTCAAGTCAAAATGTATTGTTGAGATCTGAATTTGATATTTTAAAATGTTTAATTTTAATATAGATAAAATATTTTACACTATAGACGAGCGAGAAACTAGATTCAAACCTGAATCCAAGACCAAGTCGCGTCTTGGAATATTAAGAATCTTTAAGGAAAACCGTATCTATTTTTTTCCCTAAAAATTGCTTTTCATTTGTGTATGCAAGGAAAAATACACCATTATTTTACTTTGTTTAATATAAATTGGTTGTTCCGGAAAATCCAGAGCCCTCTCACGAAGAATATTATATACGTATTCATCGAAAATATTAAGTTCACTGAAATAAGGTATGGCTAAGTTATCATTATTATTTCGTTTTTCTAAACAATCTGTAATATCCATCTAGTACTACGAAGCCACGAAAGAAATTGTTTACCAAGCACCATCTGCATCACAAATAGATTATAAAAAAAATACATAACCGTGAGCTTTTCTACAAAACATGTACAGTATAACAAAGAAAAATAAACATAGATAATAAAATAACAAAAATTGAGTGGCTGAGGTATCACCTTCCATCAAGTGAACCTCATGCTCGACTGTCTATATCTGATACTAGCAAAGCGCCCCGGATTCACATGGGTGCAATGTAGATGTACTATATACAAAACATAGCCTATAATACTCGCTGATAATGTAGCTTTCTATTGGTGAAAGAATTTTCAAAATCGGTCCAGTAGTTTTTGAGTTTATTCATAACATACAAAAATACAAATCTTTCCTCTTTATAATATTAGTATAGATAAAAAAGAATACATTAGTTTAGTTGAGAGACTTAAGTTTATTGCAGCAGCAGCAGTGCACAGAGTAAAAAACAAAAATAGGCCAAAATACTTCTACAAAAATTCTAGAGTTCGTTGACCTGGTTCATCTATGCCCTTGCCATTCACAAAGGACTGATGAGTGAGTCTGAGCATCCTTGTGCGATTCTACGAACACTCCAGACCAGAAGGTAATGAGTGAAATCTTTTCTCTCCTTTTGATCTGCATGTAGAGATATTATCCTGCTTAGTGACTACTTAACACAAAACACTGAGAATCCTATGGGCTTATAGTCATAATGACACGAATATTGATCGTAAATAAATAAAAATAATAGTAAAGATGTAGTGTGCACTATGGGTGTGACTATGGGTTTATACCTGAATAAATAAATATTATTATTATTACTATCAATTATTTATTCTGTAACAGTTCGACTAACTCGTTCGGTTACTACCTACCTTGCGTTTGTAGGTTCGAATCCCGTTGGGATGACATATTTTGAATTAAATAGGTGAGAGAAATATCGAAATTCTGATCGGGACGCGAACTACTGTTCCTACATGAAAAAGCTGTGAAGTGCATATTACATGACAGTTTATATATTTCAGTACGCTTGTAGTAATAATTTTAAATTAATTATATATAATATATATGTTAGATATCACCAAACAAGCATGAGGTTCACTTGATGGTAGGTGATACCTCAGCCACAGAATATCAGTCATTGATGTACTCTTTACTTCGAGCATTCGGAAATCCATAGACTGAAACCGAAACGCGTAATATTTACTTCACGGATTTTCCATCTATGAACGTTGGTTCGTTAGCTGGTCGGAATTTAGATATTCCTCCCACCCGTTCAATGGACGAAGTTACCAGACGTGAGGAAGACATGCTTACAGAAAATTATAAACATGCCGTCCTTGTTGGGATTCGAACCCACAACCCATCGGTGAGCACGGCAGGTGTTCTACCGAACGCGCCAACGAGCCCGTCAAAAATATATTTCGACAGCGCATTCGCATTCATTACCTGATGTTCAGTGGCCTACCATAAACTAAGTTTCACGTCTATTGTATCGTAACGTTCATATTTAACATAAAAAAGTAATATACATTTCGAGAGATCTAATTCAAGGTACTCTTTTTGTAATTTCCTTTGAAAGTGGTTTATCAGAAGAAAAAGGCAGTGAAAATCATTTTCTTTAATAGGCAGTGAAGCATATAATTTGCCAAGAGTAAGACCCGCATGAGTAGTCGATCGACACGCAGCGAGAAAGGGCGACAAGGGCACAATAGCGATTACAAGAAACATAGCACAAGACAAAGAGTGCGGACTCAGAAAATGCGAGTTCTGAAAGCTTTCAGATGAAACCCGAAGGTCTCGATCCTTTGTAAAACTTGAAACGCTTAAAACAGTAAAGTGTCTCTCTAAGCTCCGTTATGCCCAAGTCTTTATCTTAAATACTATTGCTTCAATTCTATAGAATTATTTTGATAAGTTCGAACAATGTACGAATTTGCTGGAAACTTCGTAATTGTTATTTTGTTTTGTTTAAGTAATTTGCAGAGAGCTTCAAACAAATTTTAAAGTGTAAAGTTTCGAACGAATTTGTCCGTTTGCTTATTCATTTATCTTTAGTTTCAGAATAGCTCAATATAAAGGTACATTAATACGTAATACATATCTTTTATCAAAAATTAACTATAACTTGAATTATAGGAATAATTATAATATTTCGTAGCCTGCCTGCCGGTCCACTGTACTACATAACATGGAAAATAATCTAGAAAATGAAATATAATATCTCTAAGAAATAATAAACGAAATCGCTTAATAAGAATAAATCAAACTTATACAATTTTAGCCATGCTAGAAATAAAAAAAAGGTAGAAGGTCATACGGTCTTCCAATTACCTACATACATATAAAATTAATTTCTAGCCTTTTTAACACAGCTTTTGTAGCTGTCGCGGGTATCAGTTTTTTCTTCTTTAGCGAAAAAACAACTATTCATTAAGAACACCATACAAAAGTTACAATATTACCAACTTTATTTCGTTTTAAGTTTATTATTACTAGTGTAATAATATGCTTAAAACTAAATTATCTTCAAAATTAAACAATAATAATTCTAAAAATAAACCAAAAAAGTACTATAAAAATGCTAATTATTATCAACTGCTGTTATGTATTATGACAACTTTCATTAATTGCCAATGTCCACTATAAGCAAACTGTTTTCAAACAAAGATATTTGACTTCAATGAGTTCAAATCTCTCTTCCAGAAAGCGGAAAGATACCTAAGTAATATCACGTTTTGAACAATTTAGCAGAGATTATTTTAAGTACAATGTAACAGGCACGTCGGTGTCGTCTATTTCTCGTTGTTACTAGAAATAGCTGTGTATTTCCGAACACGGTTTCACGGAAACCAATGATTTGGGTAACAGGAGATGGTCCGAGCTATCCCAAAGCATACTAATGTATGGTCACCGCGGTGCTTACTAGGAAACCCGATCGTTTTATTATGCGCTCTGTGTATTATTACGGATGGAGACGAAACGAATAATGTGGGATTTTCGGTGATTTTGTTTAAAATTCTGTGTTCGGGTGAGAATCGGTCGGAATTCTAATGTATGACATTGGTCAAAAAAAAGATTGCTTTTTTAATACGTAATCAAAATGAGAGTTACTTAGTAACAACAGTCATTCTTTCATTTGATGTAGACTATAACCGACGAAGAACTTACTCCCACTAGTCCAACAATCAAAAGTATTTAAGAAACGTCGTAAAAACCTTTCTTTAAGAAACTTCGTTTTTGACGGGCTCGTTGGCACATTCGGACCTGCCGTGTGCATCGATGGGTCGTGGGTTCGAATCCCACCGGGGCGAAATGATTATAGTAATTTTCTGTAAGCATGCCTTCCCCACGTCTGGTAACTTCGGGCATTGAATGGGTGGCAGGAATAACGAAATTCCGAAAAATCATCTTAGGAAAAGAAGAGAAATAATAATCTAAATATTTTTAATGGTGTTCTTTTGAGAAAGACAAAGCTCTAATCGGACCTCTACTGAAAAAAGTATTCATTTGTTTTACGAAGAAACAAACACATTTCAATTTATAAAAAATATTCGAAATATACATATAGGTACATAACCTACCATTGATTTGTCACTATTTCAAACTGTGAATGAATGGAATTATATTATATCATAATTTGGGTATTTTATTGGCCACCCTGGCCCTAAGATACCCAAAGATAGTCTAGACAGCCGTGCCCCTTCTAAAATCGCATCACCACTTCACATCAAGGTCAAGTCTGCCTTTTTAGCATAAAAAGCAGTTCGAACAATCTCTTTAATGAGATCATTGTAGTTATACATTACATTAATACTGCATGGTACGAGCGATAGTAGCTCTATTGTCGGTAATTTTCAGTACATGTCTGTAACTCAATCAATGAATGGTTCTGACAATAATAAATGCATCTACTCGATTGCCCCAATTGTTCAATAAGAGACTGATATAACCCCCTTTCAGAACGTCGACTGACTGACTACACACTGTATTAAATATTCATGCCCCAATTTCATTTCTATTCGATAGCATCTTTAATTAACTCTTGATCAATTTATTCGAATACAGTAGGTAAACATGGAATATTATGTCGTACGTTTAGAATTATAGGGGTTAATCTAAAATTCTCGATTATTTGGAAAACGCTTATTATCTTCTATATATATATATATAAAAGAGATTTCCACCTATATAGTCACTCATCACGATATCTCTGGAACCATAAGGCGTAGCGACTTGAAATATGGTAGGAATATTCCTTTCGCCGAGTAGAGGTCAGCTAAGAACGGATTTTACGAAATTCAACCCACAAGGGGGGTTGCGGGGGCAATTGCTAGTATGGTATAATCTAAGTTAAGGACAATTCTTATTATTTCAATATTTATCAATTAATAATATCTACAGGTAATAAAGTAAATACCCTAGCGAGAGGGGAAACATCAGATATTATATTATATGTAGTTACAGATACCCTAAACTTAATAATTTACGGTTTATAGGCCGATTTATGAAGAAAAGTAAGTTTGGCAAAATCTATACTAATATTATAAAGAGGAAAGATTTGTATTTTTGTATGTTATGAATAAACTCAAAAACTACTGAAACGATTTTAAAAATTTTTTCACCAATAGAAAGCTACATTATCAGCGAGTAACATATATTTTTGTGTATCTACATTGCACCCGTGTGAAGCCGGGGCGCGTTGCTAGTGTTAAATAAGGTGACTTTAATTCTAAAGATACAATGTGTCATAAAATCGATGATGTTGATGATTGATGACATAAGACGTTATTGCGGAATACGTAGACGATTGAATGACGTATTGACGAATCATCTCGTCCGCCTACTTGGGTAAGTTTTATGCTACTTAAATTTTTTGAGCGGAGTGAGCGAAGCGACTCATAGCATTTATGTTTGTGAGCAGATCTCAGCAACCGTTTGACCGATTTGAAAAAAATATTGTGTAATGAACTTTAGTACAGTAATTTACTGAGGTATTGTCGAATATTCATTGTCCACTAATTTTTTAAAAATTTCGGAATTATCGTAATGTTAACTCCGGTCAAATATGCCGATGCGGAGCGTCTGAGATCACCTAGTTTTTAAGCACTGGAAGTTCTAGGTTCAAATCCCGGTGAAATATTACATAGAAAATTTTCATCCAAGCAAGACACAGAAGGTCTACCAAGAAATATCAACAGTGAAATTTAATATTACTATATAATTAATGGTTTTTTAACAAATTTTGTTATAACCAATAATAAAATTTGTTAAAAAAACCATTGACATTATAAGTACATTTCCATATTGGTGGTCTTATATTAAAACAGACACCAAAAAAAATACGCGTAGGTATGTTAAAAATATAAGGTACTTAAAGCCTAAAATGATTTATTTAAAGATGTAAGAAAATATTTTTTAAATCCTAACTATATAAGAATGTTCACATCAAATATTTAATTATTTAATTTAAACTTAGTTATAACGATTACTTCTGATATTAAATCTAATATTATTACTATACATTATCATATTACAGCAACGTTAAAAGCATTCGTTTAATATCATGTTTCGATCATTTAAATTATGTAATACGAGTGAATTCGATTGTAAATTAATTGCTTACTTATATGATGATGCTATGTTAATGAATGCCATCAATTTAATATACTTTCTTGACGCCGAGCGTCAATCAATGCCGACGCGGATGAAGTTAAATATCGATAACTAACATATGGTCATTATTCTTGTTTTATACAAATTTAAGCTGAATAAAAAATGTATGCTGTATGCTGCTGTTCTGTCTTTTATTGAAAAAAAAATTTTTTTTTTTACTATCATGTTATTGGTTTTTTGTATAGAATGTATGTATAAGCTAACTTTGTATGTTTCAACACAATAAATATAGTAATGAAAAGGTAATATGGTAAGTAAAGTGATAAAGAGAGAGCGAAACTCTTTCGTCGTAACAACACACTATAGGTTCATACACAATAATTTTGACAGACTACAGAGATGTCGAAATGGTCATAGCATAAATTGATTAAGTTTTGGTAAGATAACCATAACCATAAGATCACATAACATTAGGTATTTTTTTGTACGTTAGATATCGACAGACGAGTATGAGGTTCACTTGATGTTAGGTGATACCTACAGCTACAGATCATCAGTCAATGGTGCGCTGACAAACTAATTTTTACTTCGAGCATTCGGAAATCCATAGACAGTCTGAAACGCGCAATGTGCACTTCCAGGATTTTCCATCTATGACGAGTGCTTATGAACCCGGTTAGATGTTCGATATTCCTCCCACAGTGACCAGACGTGGAGAAGACATGCTTATAGACAATATAATCATGTCGTTCCACCGGGATCCGAACCCCCGACCCATCGGAGGCAAGATAGGTATTCTATCAAAGACGCCAACGAGCTCATCAAAGTTCGATATTTTAATATTAGGTGGCGTTGTTTGGCGGTCTTATCATTTATCAAAGAAAGTTACTCACTTTACCTTAAGAAGAGAATAGTTATAAGTTAGCTACCACACCTCTCTTACGTAAGGTGCTAGTTAACAATTAAAATTCCCACTTAATATTAGATACACAAACGTGAGAAATTTTATTTGAAACCTTCTGAAGCGTCTTACGAAATCTTGTTCAATAAATAAAAAGAAATCCATTACCGTCCGTGACAGTCGTATCAGAAGAACGATTACACGTTTCGTCCAGATAGGAAACTAATTTTTCGCCTCGACTATTACCCGTAACAAGAAGGCTTTTAAACGATTCTTATTGCTGAGATTTTCCTTCATCTCTCATACAGCCTGGTAAAATGCTTGAAATTGGTACCTACTGTATTATTTAAAATATTGTATCAGTAACTTTAAAAAGACGATAAGAAGTTCCTTTTTCGAATACATAAAAACTAAGTTGATAAGTTATCGTTCGGATATCTGCAGCAACGACAAGTTACCATAATAAGACAAAAATCTGGTTGACATTATTCAATACCTGCAGTTTTTTACTAAACAAAGGTCTGTCTATATCTCTTTTTTCGTCATTTTAATGAATTCCTTAAAAGAAGCGACACAGGATGCAAAGATGGTAAAAGATTATTGAAGTTATCGTTTTTATGTTATGTATGTTTAGGCAATAGATTCAACACATCTACTTTTGTTTATGATGGAATATATGTATTACCTAAAATATTGCTCTTTTTAAATTATTGTATAAACAATCACTTTTTTAGGATCTGTAATAATAATACATAATATATAGTTAATCAATACTAACATTACAAAAAAATATAATTGTATGTTTGTTTACATGTTTGTTATAATCTCTGGAAATACGGATTCAATTTTTAAAGTTCACGGGTTTATAATTCGTACCATTGTATCGTGTGGTTTTGGCGAGCTATGACGGTTTTTGTCTAGTAAGTCAGACCAAAATACCGCTTACAGAGCAGCATTTTTTGAATATACGTGACACCTGTAGGTACTTTTCAACAAAACTTTCTTTCCTTTTCATCGTACATCTTACTTTTTCTAAGGTTAGTATTTTTTTTTATTTAAACATTTTTTGTCTAAGTATGGTTAAGGTTATGTCTATGTATGGTTAGGTATGTTCTATAATATCTATTATTATTATTTTTTGTTATTGTTAGTGGTAAGATATTCGTCACATGACTGGGTTATCGCTGAAAGCGTGCTAGGTTTTGGCTAATTAGTAATTATTCAAAGCTTACCCACTTCACGCGGAGTCCACGTCCGTGTCGTGTAATATGTATGTACCTTCTATTATAATATTAGTTTTTATATTACTTATATAATATATTAAATGTCTTTAATATTGCGTATGGATAGTGTTGTTCAGCATCACGAGTATTTAATAAAGATTTTTATTTAATAGTAGGTATAAAATTTGGATATAGTTTAGGAGATAATATAAAATTATGAGTAGGTACGTGAAATACTGCTGGATATCTATCTCAGTATGTGTGTAGGTATATGTTTTTATTGTGAAACCGGTATATCGGGAATCTGGGTTGTAAGTGCAAAAAGGTGATTAAAATAAACAAAATATGTTTAAATAAAATACTGTATTCCGGATTAAAACGCGATTTATTATTTATATTGTTTAAATTATTTATCCCGACGTTTCGGATCCTGTCTTCCCGCGACCACGGTTGCTGTAAAGCATCCGAAACGTCGGAATAAATAATTTAAACAATATAAATAATAAATCGCGTTTTAATCCGGTATACAGTATTTTATTTAAATGTGTGATACACGTGTTAATAAAAGACAATATTATGTAACAAAATATGTCTTAATTATATAAGAAACTAGCAATTGCCCCCGCAACCCCCCTTGTGGGTTGAATTTCGTAAAATCCGTTCTTAGCTGACCTCTACTCAGCGAAAGGAATATTCCTACCATATTTCAAGTCGCTACGCCTTATGGTTCCAGAGATATCGTGATGAGTCAATATATAGGTGGGAATCTCTTTTATATATATAGAAGATAGATATGTCCCAGAAAAATATCAATTTTTTACGCTATTTTCCGAGCGGGGATAAGCTCTAGTATAATGTTTAAATCGTTAACGTTACACTGTTTTTATTATTATATCACTGATCCAATTACGGTATGGACTCAACAAGAAAAAAATGATAAAACTCCATCCACTAAGTAATTATAGATTATAGATTAACAAATACACAGTTAAGTGTTGCATTAGGTAAAATGTTAGCCCAGTCTGCATCAGTAATGTGCTAGCAACACCGGTCCAATGAATAGATGGCAGCCCGTTAGGCTGTGTGTCAGTGACATTAATCGGATGGAGCGATTACCGCGCGGTGTAACGTCAGATAGGGCTGAATCTTGATACGAGGAGGCCATTATTAACTCTTGTCCTGACGAGGTAAAAATCTAGATGGTTACGGCCCAAAAAGTTGTGAAAAGTGAAAAAGAACTTAGTGTGAACGGCCGCCATCTTGAATATGACATAATACTATAAAACTACTATTTTGTGTTTCTGAAATGAAACAATAGAATTGCTTATATAACGTTTTTAAATTAAACTTCACAATCATAAGAAAATAAGAATAAATATTACCACTCTTCTTTTTGTGGAAGAACCGCCTTGACCGTCTTTGATTTAAATAAAAATATTTATTAATTAATAAATAGCAATATTTGCCAAATTTGATGGACTCACACCTACCTTGAGTTCAGATCTATCTCTTGTTCGAATCCTGTTAGCATAGTTTCCTTGACCGCCTATAATATAGCCAGGGAGACGGTCATATGCTAAGCGTGTTTATTTAGCACTGAAGGTCCCGAGTTCGAATCACGAATGGAAAGAAGATAAACACTTACTTGTAAAGTATGACAGTAATGATGAAGACAGAAATGTGTCTGCCCCACCAGAGATTTCACTTTGTGTTTCCCTTACAAATAAATCAAATCTTGGCAAATAAATCTAGGTGAAATATCGAAATTCCGACCGGGTAACGAACCCACGGTCGTGCATATTGCGCGTGTCGGTTTCAGTCTATGTATATTTCTTTATGTTTTCTGTCAACATATTATAAAAAAAATGGTATCAATAAGATTTTACTATAGGCTATAGTATTTTGGTGGACATTTGGCTATAATATAATATGCAACAGGCCCCTGCTTTGCACGGGTGCAATGTAGGTGTGCTATACACCAAAAAATACCCTATTACCCTGTTACTTGCTGATAATGTAGCTTTCTGTTAAAGAATTATTAAAATCGGTCTAATAGTTTTTGAGTTAATTAGTTACAAGCATGCAAATCTTTCCTCTTTATAATAATATAGTGTAGATAAGGCTTTAATCTAGTAACAGGACAGACATATCTTATCTTTTACCTATTCCCCGTACACGAAAATGATATTACAATAAATTCAGACTTGACAGCCCTTAACGATGTTGTTCCCTCCACAACGGATGCGTCCTAATAGTATAAATGCAAATTTGACTATTCCAGCTTCCTGCCTTATGATATACCAGCACGTTTTCTTTTGAATCATCATCAATTGATGGATGTGTGTTTAGGGTACGCTTCAATGTACGAGTACCTACATCTAATATATAAAATTTTCATGTCACAATGTTAGTTACCGTACTCCTCCGAAACGGCTTTACCGATTTTTACCAAATTTTATATGCGTATTCAGTAGGTCTGAGAATCGGCTACTAAATTTTTACTTATTTATCACCAACCCCTGCTTTTTAGAAATTATTTACATGGCAAATCAACGTTTGCCGGGTCAGCTAGTAATGTATATTAAAGTATTTCATATTACACCTACCTTAGATGGGACTTGTTGACTGAGTCTTGCGTTTTAAGAGAAACTTTCTGTTGAATAAATATTTATAAATAGAAATTGTGCATTTCGGCTTTTTAACTATGGATTTCCGAATATACGAAATTTAAAATAACTGATACATTGATGTCTTGATTCAAAGCGCTCTTTTTATGTTAGATATCGACAGACGAGCATGACGGTTGGTGATACCTCAGCCACAGCACATCAGTCAATAATGCGCTGTCGACCTACTTTTCACTTCGAGCATTCGGAAATCCATAGCCTGAAACCGAAACGTGCAATGTGACCTTCACGGATTTTCCGTCTATCAACGGTGGTTCGTTACCCGGTCGGAATTTCGATATTCCTATTCCTGGGGAAATCATTTTTACAGAAAATTATAAACATGTGGTGGGATTCGAAACCACGACCCATCGATGAGTACGGCAGGTTTTCTACCGAACGCGCCAACGAGCCCGTCCAAAAAAGTATTATTGTAGAAATCCTTGACGATAGAGCGAGATAGAGCTATACAAAATGTAGCGCGCTTTTACATTATCTCGTAAAGTAAGACGATAATATTTCTGCTCTCAGAGAACGTGGGACAGTTTGATTCGAAATATTGGAGTCGCAATTAAATATGACATTTCAAAAGCGGGATACCGTTGTGAAAGTGCCTTGTAACCGTGTGGATCGATCATTACTTCCCATTTCTTTCGCGTTTATTGACCTCCTCCGAGTTTGCGTTTAGCACCGAAGATTCTGGATTCGAATCCCGGGAAAAAAATATGCCCTACCGAAAATATGCAGGACAGAAGACTGATCACTTACTTGCCAGTAAAGAAAAATTATCAGTGAAACATACACAGAAATGTGTCTGCCCCATGCCCCATTAGGGTACCCGGGAATTCATTTTCCTTCACTTTTATAACATTAAATTATGTAATTTAGCTTCAAATATGGAATGCTGTTACGAGTAAATACGACAATATTTTTTGCGCACGAACCTCTTATGGGTATTTTGTCATTTCCTTCATACATTTTTCCTAAGATTATTTTCCAATTCCATTTAATTGGGTGCTTAATTGGATCGGACGGCTATTTATGTGAAGTATTACTGGTTATCAAAGTAAAAAGTGGAACTGCATGTCACAAGCTTTCGCCTAGTTTCATTTTAAAAGATTATTTCTTAAAAAAAAATAACATAATTAAATACCCCAACTGTCACATCACTATTTGAAAATTAGTATAAATTTAAATATGGCTAAAACCAAGTTTTTATCTATACTAATATTATAAAGAGTATGTTTGTTTGTTGCGATTTACCTCCAAAACTACTGGACCGATTTTATTTAGGTTGCGATTTGAAAAATTATTTCACCAATAGAAAGCTACAACATCAGCGAGTAGCATAGTAGCATAGTAGCATATTTTTTATTTGTCCAAAACCGAGGCGGAGTATTTAATATTTCGTTTGTAAATAACGAAATGAAACAAAGAACATATTTCATTCATTTATTAATCGAGTGTTCATTAACACAACACATACCAACTATATTTTGGTTCAGTCGGGAACTTAAAAAACTAAATACTAGATTTTGGTACTAGATAATTCTAAGAGCACCGAAGTGATGCGAATCCGAACATGTGCAATCGTAAGCGCATCTGACAAATTATTTACCTGCATTTTTGAATTAATTACTTATAATACCACTCAAACGTCCAACCGCGCGAGCGAACGTTATTCGCCGTATTTTATTGGATACTAATGTGTCCTCAGACAGTTGAGTGGCTAAAAAAATTATTAGTTAAATATTTAACATAAACTGAACCGAATAGTATTGTGAAAGCTATATTTATTGGATTTTTTTCAATAATCATCAGTTACGCTTACAATAACAATGTTCTCAAATAACAAACACAAATTACAAACTCTACCATCTTTTATTGTATTATGACGACATTGGTACACGGCTATAATAATATAATATGGCTCATTCAATACATATTTACAACAGCTTATGACTTCATACTTACATACAGATAGGACAAAAATGTGTTTAGTGCAAAAACATATCACAGGATATAGAAAGTGCCACTGGTGTGGCCGACGGCAGTGGAGCTCTAAGAGAGCTTTAAAACCCGCAAACAAGATACTTTTACCGCGGAATACTGAAACGATAATCAAAATCTGAGGGCTTCTTAAAATGTTTCTGTCTTTCATTTTACCTTCGTAATGAAAGAGTTAGATATATTTTTAAGTTCACCTCAATGTTGATCAGCGTTCGCGAATTCGGCCATTAGCCTATCACTTATCTTCAATCATCATACAGCTTCGCGATCTAATTGACTGAATATCGACCTATCGTCATTGGCGTACCTATATAGGATGCCTCTTACCTACAGCTGAACTAACCACAGAAATTGAATGACAGACATTAATACTGTCGAGGGTGGACAAAAAGGTTTTAGGGTGGGAATTACCCACCCTATCGACTTGGCATCGTAATCATATCCAACTAATTTCTACGAATAATCTATATATCGAACTATCTTTGATATCGACCTATCCGTAGAAATTAGTTGGAAGAGATGTCGATAATAAATAGCCGATAAAAGTATCCTGTTTGCGGAAATCCCTACGATTCATATAACATTTTTTATTTATTGTTCAGCACATTAAAAGCAACTTGAAATCGACCACATTCTCGCAAAATGTACTAATCATAGTACAGAATCTATATTTTAACAAGTTCACATAATTAGAGTCGTACTTCACTTACATGTAAGTCCGTTTTTCAAATCTACAATTTACAGAATTAATTTGAATAGTTGCCAGTTTTTTAGCTTAGATAATATCATCTGACATTGAAGCAAAAATATGTACGTATTATTTTACCTCCACATTCTAATTATGAAACTATCAGTAATTAATTAATCTTCTAAAATCATAAATGAAATTATCGCTGTTCATTTATTTACATTAATTTAACTGATTTTAATGAACGTATTCATTCGTGTGATATATTTAAATTTGGAACCAGAAATAATCAAATGCACTTACTTATTTGCATTTGTATAATACTGCTCGTAAAATATTGTCACTTTTAAGTTGCTCTTGCTTTAGAAGTGCTTCTTAGTATAGTTGCAATTACGAAGAAATAGCTACACGATATAATTCTTATTCTATATATTTACAAAACTCATTTAATTCGAACATTCTTAATCTAAGCCATAGATACTTCTCTGTCTACTAGCCGTATTGTTTTCTAAAAACTAGTAAGTATGAAATTAAAAGTTGTAAGTTAAATACCATTTTAAAAGTTTAGGAACAAAAATACATAATATACTTTTATCACATCATGAATAATAATTACGGCGATTTGTATATAGGTTATTTTAACAGTAAACTTTTTAAATTGAATTTAACTTGCAACTTTTAGTTTCATACTTATTGGGAGCACTATATCCTCGATATATTGTGGTTTCAAAAAAAAACTGTAACTAAAAACATAATTATAATTCAAAATATTAGAACTAAAACAATATAAAATATTGGATGAATGATACTTGTTTTTAACATTTCATAGTTATGTATGTTTTATTTAAAAAATACTCCATCAGAAATAATTATATTCACATCATTTCTGTTAACCTCAAAAAAAAATATTTGACGAAAATTTTGTTTTACAACGATATAATGCAGTGTTGGAATAAACATTTCCTCAATAAACTTAACAAATACTTAAAAATAATGATTTTGTTCCAAATCAAGAATATATAGCGCATAATTTTGTTCTTTGGTTACAAACTGAGAATTGTTTTTCTGTACAAATAAAGAAGAGAAAGAAATACATGTAAAAATAGAAAGCTTGTCTCTGTTATACATTAATTTTACTTTATAATTCCAACCGGGTAACGAACCCTCGTTCATAGATGGAAAATCCGTGAATGGCATATTGCACGTTTCGGATTCAATCCGAATAGACGAAGTAAAATATAGGCCGACAGCACATGTTTGACTGATGTACTGTGTATATCATTTAGTGGAGCATGCGGCAGACACAGTTTCATTGATCATTTTTCTTTACAGGCAAATAGGAGATTAGTGCTCTGCCCGTCTGAAACATTTTTTTTTGTTTCTTCGGTATTCGAATCTTGGACCTCCAGTACGTACTCTAACCGTTAGGCACCCTTAACGCGTGTAAAGTCAAAATATTCTTCCGCAAAATGGATACGGCTGATTGAAATTATATTTTATTAATATTACTTAATAAACTGCGGTAACAAAGTGTTAAGCAAAATTAAATAGCTCTCCTTTTTTACACATACTTTCATATTATATCTACCTTATACATATAACAGGCTTAAAGGAATTTAATCGTAAATAATATTTGACGTTTGAGCAGTGAGCTGTGAATGAATGTGATATGAAACAATCAATTCCATTTGAAGAACAAAAACTACACAATAGCTCTATACTTCTGTAATCAAATCATCCGTTCGACGGAGCAGAATAGTTCATATATAAAAAGGAATAAGCTTCAAGAAATCTACTATTGGTAATACTATTGGTATAGATTATTTAGAATCGACACAAGGCTCAAATACAATAATTTTTTTTTAAAAATTACGTGGTAATTGGGTAAGTAACGTACGTCTGTTGTTTCTTTTTTCAAAAAAAGAACTGTATATTTATTTTTGAAACTTTAACCGGAAATACTTATTATATTCCAATTATATTTAAATATAATCCGTATTATAGGAGATTATGGGAAGTATTTTTAAAACTTTATGATTATTTTTATAATCATGTAGTATTAAATGATCCTAAAATTCAATTACCAATATCATGTGATCTTGTAAGAATAATATGTATCAAGAAGATCATTATATCGCGGTACAAGAACCAGATGAACGTATCTACAAAAATCCCAAAAATAGTTTTTCTGTAACTAAAATCTAATATTATGCCAACATTCCGATACATTTTTATTCGTCAATTGTATACTATCTGTATTAAAAAGCTGGTAAAATTTTAGGTGGCGGATTGTCACAGTGTTTCTAAATAGAGAAAATGTAGATACATACTTATACCTATATCTGTTTCGCAATATTAATATTACTAAGCCACATTCACCACAACCCACTAACTGTACGTCTAACTAAAACAAAGTTACATTTCGTTGGGTTCCGTAATGACGCATAACCTACCCTGTTCCCAAACATTAACATCCACACTACATATTATACAGATAGATCATTTAAATTCAATTACTTGGGGGAATCAAGGCCCTGTTTGTTTTATAGAACATTACAGAAAAGTAGTACACCAGCCCTCTATGGTCTCTTCTTCTTGCTGCCCTATTCCCTTTTTTTATTTGGGCTCGGCGTTTTCTCTTCTATCACTCGCCATATTATCATAAGTCACACCTCTCAAACACATACTTGTATCATTCTTCACACAGTCCATGTTTTTGGCCTCCCTCTTCCCATATACCCATCCACTTTCATATTCAAAACTTTTTTAGATACATTTTTAGGTTTACCAGGCTAAACGATTACCTTTCAATTTTTTATTCACCTCTATGGTCTATTACACCGAAACATTTTTTTTTGTTATACCGGAATTAGAAGCTCGGACTCTTCACTCAGCGCTCATATCACTGTTTGAGAGAGTAATTTTACTACTGGCATTTTTGTTTTTTCTTCGGATTTTTAAAATTTTGGTTAATTATATTGAAATATTTGTATGACAGATATAAAGCACAGAAATGAACAAGTAAAACAAACCAACTCCACTAACAATTTGACGTCATGTACCATATACCATGTATATAAAATTAAACAGATACAGTTTGAATCCTGTGAAATCCAAGATATAACGATTTCACCCTGTACAGGGCCAAATTTAGAGTTGTAGAGCCCTTGAGGCAACAAAGAAATTGAGGCCCCCTGACCCCAAATTATTTTCCAAATAAAATAACAACATTTTTTTAATGTTTAAGTATAATACTCGTATAATCATGTTTGTAAAAATATCAAAGAAAAAGTTGTTAACTACACGTCAGAAAGATTTTTTCCGAAGTCTCTAATTTAGGGGACTATATTTTGGAGACTTCGGCTGTAGGGGAGGGCCCCTAAATCCAGGCCCTGAGTATGTTAGGTTAGTTTGATTGCAATTATTCCAAAACTCCGTATCCAACTAAACAAGCATATCATTAAGTAGTTAATTGTTTTTGGATGATATCGTCTGGTAGAGGAGTTACTATACAACAGTAGAACTATGCTATCTAATATCTACCCTATACATTCACTGGTAAACAAACGTTGCTCAAACGATGATATTAAATGCTTTTAATATTCCAATGTACACATGATAATATAATGTATTACTTAATAACAAAATTGATATTAACCTTAATACGCTATACATTTAAAAAGAGATAAATTATTACAAAATAAATGCCTTAAACAAAATATGTAAACAAACGCTGAGATATTGAAGAATACTGCCATCTTTTTAATCAGTATTATTGCAGTTCAAGATGATAATAGATAGAACGACACAGAGCATTATTTAATGCAATAATATTTCTCACAGGAGCAATAATATTACTAACTTGGAGGTTTTCCTCCAAATTTTGGGGTTAACTCAGATGAAAAGGGGTGTTTTTGGGGCAATATTTTTGAGTGTTATTTTGTGGGGGAGCGTTTTTAAGGGTATTTTGTGGGGAAATTTTCTCCATTTCAATTTCTCGATTTTCAATATTGGCAGGATGCCTATGGTGATCAAGGGTGGTCAAAGGATCCGGGGGTATTGAGTGGTGCTGGAGGTGGATTTCTCGACTTTGACA
Organism: Anthocharis cardamines; assembly: GCA_905404175.1. Classification (NCBI taxonomy): domain Eukaryota; kingdom Metazoa; phylum Arthropoda; class Insecta; order Lepidoptera; family Pieridae; genus Anthocharis; species Anthocharis cardamines. The sequence continues at coordinate 4,660,397 of FR989953.1, read as the reverse complement.
ACATTGAGATCGTGGCACAGTCTCAGTTCAACCACGTCAAATAACAGTATTTTCGCGTGGACGACTCGTTGGCAAAATGCAAAAATTTTAAAGGATCTTATTCATCAATGTTGTAATAATATTGATAGTTTGTGTCTCGCTCTATCTAATACTAAATTAATATAGAACGAAAGAATCAAAACATAATTAACTATTTCAAGCTTATGAAGTTACTATACATAATATATTACATATTCATATACGTCCGAACAGCCTGTTCTTCCGAAATCGGTTCAACTTTACAATAATACATAGGTACATGCTGAAGCTGCCACGGATTTCAATTTGTACAAATAATATTTCACAACTGGTGGATGCATTAAAAACTAAATATTAACGAATATGTTTCACGAAAAGGGTGACTAGCGAACGCACTCGATATAACACTATCAATTGATTACTCGTCATCTTTGCAACGTCACCGTTATGTACTTAGATACATCTACATATAATCCTAATAGGCTCTAAATCGTACAAAAATTTTTGCCACATATATACTAAATGAATGCATAGTTTTCAATTCATCGGCGGGTTAATACAAAGTTTATAAGCAACTGATTTATGTTTAAGTAGTTTATTGAAGCGAACGCATAAACAACTTGCGAGAAAGTCTCCTATCCCTATTAAAATTGCAGGATGTGCATTTTGAGCTATTTATTTTCATTTCACTAGCCATTTCTAAAAATACCCTTTTTTTAAAAAATGCAACAAAATTGTAATATATGAATTACACGGTAATAAATTACTCATTATGTTTTTCGTAAATATGTTAAAAATCAGAAATCACTTTTTTTACCCGTACTATCTGTCGCAATCAATCTGTCAGTTGTATGAGACATTGTTTAAAATTGCATCCAAAAGACAGATCGGCGAGACTTCTCCTAAGTTGTTCGTGCTAGGCCTATGAAGCTTTAAATGTACGATTTGTTGCCATATATTTGACTGTACAAATACCTCTTATTAACGCATTATATTTAGGCATTACTTGCCTTTATATTTTTCAGTGGTAGCGTCTTCTATATTGCTATCCCAGTCGAATTCCGTCACCCCACCGCGGGGAGCTACCTCGCCGAGGTGACGCCATCGAAACTCAAAGTCACTGTCTCGCTTTCTCAACGCTTCGAATCTGAAAAACAAAGCTGTGATAAACCATCTAAAAGACTATATTACTACAACGTGCATTTTTATAAGTACTAGTGCACTCAAAAGATCCTTACAGTTTCGACGGCTTCCATACGCAAATAGAGCTTTTCTAAGAGTCTAAGAAAACGCTATATATACTATAAATAAAGCTATAATATGTCATACAGTCAGCTACAGAAAAAGAACAATAATAGGCGGGCTCGCTGGAGTGCCGGGTCATACAGACTTGCATTCCAATGTAAAAATTCTAAAGTATTCTTTAGCGATGAAATGTCCTTCATTAGTAATATTCCTCTGAAGAGGCTTTAATTATTTATATGAGATAGTCTTTCACCAATAACATCGCTAATTGCGACAAAAGCTTCATTCATTTCGATTAAAGTCAGTTTTATCTCAATCAAAAGATCGTTTAACTGCACTTGGAGTGGTTATCTCGAACAAAGCTCGTTCAGTGGCGATATAATCACAGGCGGCTAGCTTTAAGGGAACACCGCTTAATGTCCACGAGTTCAATTAGTCGTGAGGGTAATGTGTGCTCTAGGGAATGTGCTAGTTAATTTAATAAAATTATAGCAAAGTAGAGTATATACGGAAAGCGGTCTATTCATTAACACCAAATGGAATTAAGAAAATTCCTTTATAGTCTGTAGTTGGTATTCGCAATATTTCTGGTAGTTGTTTGTATATAAAACAGCCGTAAACCGAGACGTAGTAATCTCATAATTTTTTTTTCAGATATCGATAGAATGGTGTGTGTCTCACTTAATGATAGGCGACATTTAGATTATAGAACATAATCAGTGATGCCATATGACTGAAGCTATTTTTCACTTCACAAATAGAAAATATGCAAAATGCACTTCGCGGTTTTTCCATCTATGAACGGTGGTACGTTATCCTGACGGAATTTCGATATTCCTCCCACCTGTTTAATATCCGAAGTAATGTATATTAAAAGTTAAAAGTATGTCAAACTTGGCCGGAGTCGAAGCTGCGACCCATTGGAATGCAAGGCTGTATGTGAAATATCACCTAAGAGACCTCTAACAACATTAATGTAAGCTACGAGACGTACAACAGAGGTTGCTAAGCGTTTTTGAATTTTCATTATTAAATATAATTGTTTTATCAAATTATGACACAAACAAGATTTCATTCAAAACTTTCGTCGGAATTCTTTAACAGTTCTGCTTCTTTTGCTGTCTGTACAATGTAAAACGAAATATTTTTCAAAGAAATATTAAATTTTAAAGCACAGTTTAAAAGCTCTTGAATTTCTAGAAATCCGTAGCTACTAAATAATAATACTAGATTTTACAGAAACCGCGTAACTATAAACTACTAGCAACGCGCCCCGGCTTCACACGGGTGCAATGTAGATGTACTATACACAAAACTACAAAAATTCAAAAATACAAATCTTTCCTCTTTGTAATATTAGAATAGATATAGATAAGCATTCTTCATTAATTACGGAAATAGTCAAGTTATCAATTATTTACGACTGTACTACATCTGAGTTAAGAGAAACTTTGCTGCAAAACTATACATCCTCATAAAATATCACAATATATGGACGCTGTTAAGCAATACGGTGTCAACCTACAAAATGATAAAAATGAAAACTATAATACCAATCGTTTCATTATGGACTGGAGTACATATTTCAAAAGAGAGATTTATATCATTTAAATCGTTATAATAGCAAAAATATTGAAAAAACTAGTGGCCACGGAACCCTAAAATGTTTAAAATATTCAACAATAATGCACTAAATTCTATTTCTTTGATTGCTACCAAGAAATACGAGATACATTTAGTGTAATAACATAATTACAAAAAATCTATTATCTCTATTATTATTTACAAGAAATTTAATGAAACCTAATTAAAACTTCAAACTCAATTTTCTTAAAATGGCAACCATGTGGGTGGACACTATTGCTTAACACCGTCCATATACATAACATATATGTTATATAATAAAGTATTTGCATGTACAAGAGCGGGCCGGGCATGCACAAGCACGTGTGACGGTTACAAAGTCGCACTGTCATTAACTTGCAAAGGGGTTGGAAATTACATAATGAAGGTTGAATACATTAAAGCCTTGTTGAAATTTAAAGACGTGATAATACGTATTTTAATGAGGGCGACTGTCTTCTGCGTCTCAATTTTAATGTGCATCTTAGGGTAGACAGAAAGTCATTTAATGGCTTTAATTATAAACGAATTATATATTAAAAACTTTTAACAATTCGCCAAAATTACCGGATGTTTTCAGCGAACTATTTCAGATAGGAATGAAATTACTGACATTTCAAAAGAGATATATATCATTTAAATCGTTTTAATTGCAAAAATATTGGAAAAACTATTGGGCACGAAACCGAAACCTATGTTTAGAATATTTGACAATAATAATAATAATTAAAAAAGAATCTATTACTTCTGTTATTATTTAAAATAAATTAAATAAATTCACAAAATGGCAACCATGTGGGTTGACGCTGTATTGCTTAACAGCGTCCACATATGTAAACACAGCACTTTCACATTAGGGTAGGCAGAGATCACAGATTTCCCTATGCTTTATTTTCAAGGTTAGATGTGGACAGACGAGCATGAGGAGCACTTGATGGTAGATGATACCCCAGCCACAGAACATCAGGTAATGACGCGCTGTCGACCTATGTTTTACTTCGAGCATTCGGAAATCCATTCGATATTCCTCCTACCCGTTTAATATTCGAAGTGACAAGACGTGGGTAAGGGTTCATTTACACGAGCGGCATGATGTCAACGGCAGAGCAACTGCACTCGTCGACGGCAGCCGTTGACATGACAAAATCGAAGTTTTGCGGCAGCCGTCGTCAACTCTCTTTGTCCAGGAGCCAGTTGCAAAATGGAATCCGAATAAGGAACACTGTTATAACTTTTACTCCGTCGACGTCGACAAAAACGAAAAATACGTACATTGTGGATTCAAGTAATATTAATGAATAGAGAACAAGATGGACTTTTTTTTCACTTTATCCACTTTTACGAGCAAAAATTTTTCAATTATTTTCGAATGTCCATTGCTTCTTTTGACGAGCTAACGGCTATTTTGAAAGATTCAATATCTTGCCAAGACACCATAATGCGGAAAAGCATTTCAGCTGAACAAAGAATCGCATCATTTCATTTATGGATTTATTCTTGAAATGCTCTGTTTTTTATTGTTTCGTTACTGTACTCTTGTAGTTTATAATGTCAACGACAGAGGCAACTGTAGTTGCCGTTCGTGCCGCTCGTGTAAATGAGCCCTAAGACATGCTTAAATTGGCGGTATTCGAACCCGGAGCCACCGGAGCGCAAGGTAGATTAGTAGAAACCTTTATTAACCTTTAACAATCGTTTAATATTTATTCAATATATGATTATATGAACAGTACCTCTTGAACATGAGGTTCTTGGCGAAGTCATAGAGCTCGAGATCGAGCGAGTTGAGTCGCTTGATGTGCGCGACCTGAGCGGGCGACAGCGCCGCCAGCGTGGCTCCCGACACGGTAGCGTTGTGCTGGGTGAACGGCACCGCGAAACGCAGGTTGAACGTCTCCTCGAACACGTATTGGGATATCTGCGACAAATAATAAAATAAAAAAATAAATAAAAATAAAAAAGCCTTTTAATTCCTTATACAACGAAAATTATACAACACAACACAATATTTAAATAAAGAGTTAGTTATATTTTTAAATTAAGTTAAGTACATAACTAAGTTTTTGTGTTAAGGACCTCTCTACGAGTAAAGGCCTCCTCCAAATTGCTCCATTTCCCTCTGTCCTGGGCTGTTTTTGTCCAAGCGTCCCCTTCAATCTTTATTATTTCGTCTGCCCATCTCCCTAGGGGTCTGCCTTTTTTACATTTACCTGGTCTGCGACGAATATTAGTACATTACCAGGGTGAATCAAAAAGTTCTTAGAAGTGCATATATATGAAACCTTTTTGGATCAAGTTCGATATTCAAATTAAAGAGTGTCTATCACACTATATTTATGCAGACTGTCACTTGTTTTTGTCAGTTCGTTCGCATGTAATAATTTTTTTTGTGCAACGAGTTGCTAAAAAGTCAAAATTATGGATAAAAGTGAGTTACGTGCGGTGATAAAATATCTCAGTTTGAAAAAAATGTCTACGAAGGAAATTTTTTTGGACATTCAGCAGACATTAGGGGGTGATGCTGTACCCTATTCTACGGTTGCGTACTGGGTGGCTAAATTTAAAAGAGGTAGATCAAGCTGTAAAGATGACCCGCGTTCTGGGCGGCCTTCAACCTCCGTTACAGAAGAAAATGTCAAAAAGGTTGAGAATCTGGTTTTGGAAGACAGAAGAATGACTATAAAACATATAGCTGAGATCCTAAAGATATCTTTTGGTAGCGTTCAATCCATTTTAATTGATTCACTGGGGTTCAAAAAAGTGTCTGCAAGATGGGTGCCACGAATGTTAACCGACGAAAACAAAAAGCGACGTTTGGAAATTTCCAAGCGTAATCTCGAAATGTTCCAGCGTGATTCGGATAATTTTTGCCGTCGTCTTGTCACCATGGATGAAACGTGGGTCCACCATTTTGATCCTGAAACTAAAAGACAAAGCATGTCTTGGAAACGACCATCCTCTCCATCCATCAAGAAATTTCGAGTTGCTCCTACCGCTGGCAAAGTTATGGCTTCTGTGTTCTGGGATAGTGAAGGAATCCTTTTTATTGATTACATGCCAAAAGGCCAGACGATTACTGGACCCTATTATGCAAATTTAATCCCGAAAGTGCGTGAAGCGATTAAAGAAAAACGTCGTGGAAAACTGTCGTTGGGCGTGTTGTTCCTTCAAGATAACGCTCCTGCTCATCGATCGGAAGTTGCGCTTAACGCAATCCGCTGTGCTGGCTTCAATCTCCTTGACCACCCACCATATTCTCCGGACTTAGCCCCAAGTGATTTTCACTTATTTCCAAAATTAAAAGAGGAAATTCGTGGAACAAAATTTCACGATAATGACGCGGCTATAGCTGCCGTAGAGGACTTTTTCGAGAGTCAAGAAAATATTTTTTTTTCACAAGGAATAAGGAAGTTAGAAACGCGTTATTCTAAATGCATTGCATTGGAGGGAGATTATGTAGAAAAATAAAATATTATTATTTAAATCTTTGCATTTTTTAATATTGATTCCAAGAATTTTTTGATTCATCCTCGTATGATGCCGTCATAAGGAAAAAGGACGTATCTGATATTTCTTTTAGAAATTGAGTTATCCAAAAAAATTTTTCTCCATTTCAAAATGTATGCAGACAGCAGAAACGTCCATTTTCCTGATGAAGACAGTATTATATCTCTTTATTCACAATTACTTTTCTTTATAAAAAGAAAAGTCTTTATATTTTATTTTCAACAGTTTTGCCAAGTTTCCAGACAAATTGGGTATAAGGAATTTTTGAAAGTTAAGGACTTGTATCAACTCCTTCAAGTGATTGAAAAGGGAAAAGAAAGTCATAAGAAATCCTGCGGCTGTTGATTTCCAAATATTGCAGTAACTAATGTTCATTATGACACTATAGTTATGAAAAACGATATAAATTCTGAAATCAATTACATAAACAGGATAAAAATTATTTACAAATAAATTTCAGTAATTTCTTAAATCTATATTCTATCTTCTATATAGGTATATAAAAGAGATTCCCACCTATATATTGACTCATCACGATATCTCTGGAACCATGAGGCGTAGCGACTTGAAATATGGTAGGAATATTCCTTTCGCCGAGTAGAGGTCAGCTAAAAACGGATTTTACGAAATTCCACCCACAAGGGGGCAATTGCGTTGTTTAATAAAAATAAAAACATGGTCTCCTCTGAAAATCAGTGTAGCGACATTAGTCGTTGCTTTGCTGATAAGGGGTCCTATTTGCCATGATGTTATTTTTTTAATATACGAAATTCTTGTTTGTTTTTTTTTTGTTAAAAACCAGTAAGCACGGCGTTATCCATACTGAAGCGTCTTAAGGGGACATATACAATTGTTATCTTTCTATCAAAATATTAAGAAAAGTTGTTAAAGAACTAGTATCGTCTTACGTAACAATAGCGCAAAGTAATAGTCGATGCTATTTACAATCCACGTGAACAAACTTATGAATATGCAAAACCACTTATCAGTATTAAAATAATAAGTAGCTTTTATAGCTAATATTAATTTCTACATGTTCAACCACAAGCATAATAAGTTGTGGCTAATTAGAATTCAACGGTCACTTCAAGTCCACTCTGCATTATAATTCTCCATATTATAATACTCTATAACATTATTAGTATGCTAGATACTATAATACTATAAATTACAATAAATTCTACCCACCGTATCATACTATGACCGTGCTATGAACGTATCCGGCACGGAAATTAAAACGACACGACACTCAAGTCCGATAGCCGCGGCGCCTCTGTCGCGTATCAAAATGTTTTTAGTATGAATTGTAACTTTTCCTTACATCCATCAACTTTATATTTCTCGAATTCCCAATAATGTTTTGCGCGTAATAAACTCGTATCGCGCATTTCTGATTTTCTATCTTTCCTTATATATTTTATTATATATTTTATATATATATTATATATAAAATATATATAAAAATATATTATATATTTTATATATATATTATATATTTTATATAAAGAGATTATAAAGAGGTAAGAGATATACTAAATATATATAAAATTTCCATGTCACAATGTTAGTTACCGTACTCCTCCGAAACGGCTTTACCGATTTTTACCAAATTTTATATGCGTTTTCAGTAGGTCTGAGAGTCGGCTTCTATCTATTTTTCATACCCCTAAGTGATAAGGGTTCACCCTTAATTTTTTTTTTTAATTTTTGGATGATTTTTTTTGTTTTTATTTTTTTATAATGCAAATTTAAATAGCATTTAGCATTAAATAGCATTTAAATAGCATTAAAAAATACATACAACCCTAAATGTTTACTTTTTATCACCAACCCCTGCTTTTTAGAAATTATTTACATGGCAAATCAACGTTTGCCGGGTAAGCTAGTAGTAGTATAGATTCGATGAAATACATCTCGAAGAACGTAGACCTGTAAAGTAAGAATGCAGCACGGAGCTCTCCAAATCATATTTACATGAGCGTCAAATATTAAAGGAACAATGAAGATAGTGGCTGTTTGCTCATTTGAGAAAAGGCTGCCATTGGTGTCTCATTTCATTTACTATTAAGGTGAAATAAGAACGTAGATTTGTGAAGTAAGAATGCAGCACGGAGCTCTCCAAATCATATTTACATGAGCGTCAAATATTCAAGGAACAATGAGAGTGGCAGAACAGTCGACATGAACGTGGGGAATACGAACAATGAGTTAAGTGCAAATAATGGCACTTATCTCTCGTCAGGGTCACTGGACTCGAATGGCTCGACTAGACATTAGCCGACCCACTTACATAACTCCCGCACATTAGCAAGGAAAGTGTCGTAAAACTATGATCGATGGCTCTTTTGCACATTTTGTTTTCGACCCAAGTTATTCAGGTATTTATCATACCGAACATGTTTATGGCGACTTTTATGCATAATGTATTCAGCCTAACAGTAAGCGGTACGAAGGCATTAAAGCAAATGTATTGTAAAAATATTCGCTCAGCTTACTTTTGGCTTGCGGTAGTTGTAAATACCGAGTACCATACAAATATACTTTATGTGACAGCTTCTTGCAATAAAATTAGAAGTGTTCAAGATTTTTGTACCTACTACAAAATTTATTAAATTTCTTTGATAATATATTTGCCGTCCAAATTGATGAACAGAAAAGAGATAAACATTTTAGAAACCAGGAAAAAAGTGTATTGAATTTTCTATTCCCCCAGATGGGAGTCGTAGGGCAGACACATTTCTGTGCCCATATCTGCTCACCAACCGATTTTTTTTTTCATATTTGTTCTGTTGGGATTCGAACCCAAACACTCCAATGCTCGAATCGCGAAATTCGCATACCCCTGAGCTAGGGAGCGAGAGTAATAAAAACATATATGTATATTAACAAACCTTTTGAAACTCAGTTAGACCGAAGTATGCCATGGCGGCCAAATTTCGCTTCGCTGACGCCAGGAGCACTCTATCTGTATCAGCGGTTTGATGTCGCAGGGTGCCATTATAACAGCCCACGAGCGCCAAATCAGCTAACATACGAGTCTGTCTATTGTTGGCCAGATTCCACGGACAAGCAGTAAATTCCTCCAGCGTGACTCCGCGCCAAGAATCCCCCGTGTAGCATGAGGGTACTTCTGCCGCTGTGTTAAAGAGGAAACCCGATTAATAGTCGTTAATCAATATATTATGTGCAATGCAATAGGATGCAATATTCTGGTAAGTAATGATTGGATAACAATTTCAAAATGGATTATCCATAAGTGTTAAGTTGTAAATACACTTTGAAGCAGTGGTCTCGAATCTACCCATTTTTCGGTAGTTTTAATAACGTGAGTAAAATAGCATTCCTAGTTTAAAATAAAGAGAAATTATAAAAAATTATGTGTTTTTTTATTGTATATTCATTTATCGAATTATCAATTTTACTTGACAATCCAACCGATTTCGCATTTGTCTTTAGAGACCACTCTATGGAAAACCTCCCATAAAGGATTAGGCATTTGAAATGAAGGACTGTTAAAAAATTCTCAGGTAATAGAAAATTGTCTAGCTGAATAAACAACAGTGATATGCACTAAACCGATGATATCCAATGTGGTCAGCATTGATCCTCATGAGTTGGCAACGATACACCAGTAATTTAAGTCTTTCTAATCAGATGAACATGGATGAAACAGAGCAACAGATTAATAATAATTCGATAATAAAAACAATTTCGGGGATCTCGGCACTATATCTAATTTAGAACAATGTAAAACATTTTTTCAATTATTTTTTTATGATTACTGACGCTTACATCAGGAGGTCTATTATATTACCAAAACAAATTACGAAGCTTCGGCTGACGAATTGTACATATACCTATTGCGATTCCGATGATCGATCCGTCCGCGTCGTTCGCAATTAGACATGATGTCTTTCGTTTGACATTACTATGATCGTAAATAGAATTGAAAATGTTATTTAAAAAGTTAAAAACGAAGTTGAGTCTTTGTTCATTCGTTCGTTCGTTTCGTTCGATTTTGGTATTAGACCTACTGGCATTATATAACTTGGGATAGTCCATTGTTATCCAAACCAATGATCAATTCTGAAACTCTAATCTAACATTCCATCCATTCTTGTAGCTTTTGCATTATTGATATACAAATAAAAGGCACGAATTGTAGTAGACAAGAAGACATTATAGTAAACATACAATATCGAACCGCTTCCTGCAATAAACGCATCATAATGAGACTGTTCGTTGTATAAACATCGAATGAATAAGTAATACTGCACGGCGCTTTCTCGCCGACAATGCCGTCGCACTTTATTAAATTTTTTTGAATATTATAATATAACGTGAAAAGATGCTTGAGTCCGCGTAAGATAAGCGTATATTTTTCACAACAATGAAATAAAAATGTAAGAGTGGGAAAAATATTTTTGTGTGTTCGCTTTTACATCGCATCTCGATAAGGAAAGTTACCATAATTACGAGTATAATAAGAGCCACTAGTCGGTATGTTCTGAGGCTAGCACAAACGACGAGGTAATTTATGTGTGTGTTTCTCTTTCTATATTTCTCTAGTACAATAAAGTTTTAAATAAATAAATATCGATAAAGTATTCTAATCGACGAAATGTCATTTGTTGGTACTTTAAAGAAAATACTTTTACACAAGATACTCGAGCTAGGCGCTTCAATCCAGTAGCTTTAGCGGTAATTAGATAACATTAGTAAATAGATTTCTATCGACTGTGCACCTGTTATCGATGTATATACAACGCCTTTTTCTCATACTGTTATTTACAAAATGTATTATATACATAATGCGTGTTATAAACCGATGACCGATAAAAAAATAAACCCAGCATTGTTGATAAATATAAAATAGTCGTTTCAAGCGTACCTGTAGCAGTCCGGCCTTGACACCAGTGTCGCGAACCCTTCCAAGTCGCTCCACGCTTCACGTGCCTGTATTCCGATAAATACCTGCCAATACAAAGCACGCAATGTAAATTATTTATATACGAAAAGTCCCATAAAGGTTTTATGCAAATACTAATATAGATTTAAGTAAGTGTTTCATTGATCATTTCTAATAAAGTACTATATTTATTATAAGGAATACTATTAGTAGTTCAATCATATTAATACGTAACAAAGTTGAAGAAAAAAGAACAACTACATTAAAAAAAAGCTAATATACAAAAATAAAAATAAATCGTATCCGTATGAGTAACTAATTTATCTATATACATATAATAAAAGAGTAGGATCGAAATTACGCTTCACTAAATATTTTTACCAGAAATTAAGAGGGGTGATAAAAGAAGGGTAGCAGAATGCATAATTCAATTTTTAAGAGTCTTGTATTTAATATTTTTATTGGTTATTTCTTTTAATTCCTTTTTTCTCTGGAAATGTTATCCAGAACCTCTTGTGTTAAACGTAGATATTACCATATCGCTGGTCCATTTAAGTCCCTTAAAGCTCAATTAATGTTATCCTTGTATATAAGACGATATCTATGAGGATGCCTTTGGCTTCAAATAAAATATGAATGAGTCTGACCTGGACACAGGTTCCCGTAAGAGGGTGATGTAGAAATATCGCCTATGAACAGCTGATCCTTCGTGCCGATCCAGTTCACCTCCCACGCAAGCAGTTAGTTCCGTGAAGTCTGCGTGGAGACCACATCTGATAACAAAGAAATACACTTTGGTAAGTAATTTTTAAAAAAGTGAAGTTTCAGACTCAGTTTTTGAACCGTTTTCTGAGGAATTCTAAAACTATACTAGATAAAGAATATGGAGAACGGGGCTCTTAAGAGATATATTCTGACATTATAAGGAAATAGTACGTTTCGAATTATAGTTATATTAGTAAAAAAGACAAATCTAACAAAACACTTTTCTTCGCTTCAGAATAAATTCACATTGAAACATCCTTTATCCTTATGAAAACAGTCATATTACTAATTTTAAAATATTTTTCATATATGACTGTATTTGTCTTAATGAAAAATAGAGATTCTTTAAACCTAATACAGTAGACTCTCACTAATTCGGGACTATTAAAAACCAAAGGGTGCTGGATTATTGGAATGTTCGGATTACTGGATTGTACAAAAAATCATAATAAATAAAATAAAGCATTTCAAAAAATATACATATTAGTGTTCTTGTTCTACCCGTTTTTTATAAAGCTGTAACAAAATATCTCACAATTAATAATACATAGTTTTAAAATAATCCTTAATTGAAGTCTGTGTTTTAACAATTTATATGGGGGAGAAGCGGGCGGAGGGTGCCGGATTATTGGACGTGTCGGTTAATTGAAGTGCCGGATTAGTGAGATTTACTTATCTTCTTCACTCTTATCTCTTCTTCTCTACAACTTTTAATTTTAGAAGTACTACTGTATTAGTTTGACATTCATGAATACAGGTAATTTTATTAATCTATTACAATTTACATCCCACACTCGCTCCAGTACAAATAAAGAGTTAAAAGTACTCTGTTTATTAAACATACAATAAATTCCAGTGAATAAATCCTGTGCGAGGCTGAAAGTGAGAACACGTTGGTCGCGCGTGCACTGAAGCGCGAACTGCAGATAGTTTGGCACAACACGCTACACGATACATCTGTTACTTTGTTCGACAATTTTCTTTTATCAGTACTGTTTATGGTTCCAAACTGTTTCGGACAGCCGGAAACTTACAATAGGGCATTTCTTTAGAAATTCCTTTTACGTTATGATAAACTACTTCTTGTTTTCGTATATTTTTGCTATGTTTTTTCGTTAACATTAAAATGAGGAGTCGCATATTATATCGAACACTTGATTAGATTCGAGTTTAATTCATGATAATATAATAATTTATCTCGACGTTTCGAGTCGCTCAGTAAATTTAGTAAGATCTCTTCATCTATATCTATAGATACTAGTCTATACTAATATTATGTATAAAGAGGAAGGATTTGTATTTTTGTATATTATGAATAAACTCAAAACTACTGGACCGATTTAAAAAAATATTTCATCAATAGAAAGATATAATACATAATCAGCGAGTAACATAGGCATTTTACATCAACATTCCACCCGTGTAAAGCCGGGGCGCGTTGCTTGTTTAAATATATTACTATACTCTCGTTAGTAACACAGTATAAGATTCGTGTTTCCAACTAAATCAGTAAATTAGTGGTTATTTCACCCCATTGATATCCTCAGGGGTGATTCCCTAACATAATTTAACATGCTCATAATAAAATTTAATTTAAACTCATATTTCCCTACGTCTGGCTTATTCCAGCATTGAACGGCTATATCATAGCTCGTATATTTCCGTACTTGAACTAATGAGGTACGACACAATATCAAGCTAGTTTCTCGCCTTGTTGTTAGTCAATAGACGAGATAAAAAAACAAGTCATAAATTGATCAGATGTTAGAATACTATTGTATAATATGGTGGTAGATTCAGTAATGCACTTAATGGGATTAATTTAACATAAATCGAGCGGAACTCTTAATCATATTAGCTATTCAATTAATCGTTTAAAGTAATTTCCTTGCTAAGCTCTGATATTAGCTGTACTAATTGAATTAAACATAATATGAAGCTTTGAGACTTTTTTTCTTGTTTCATTTTAATAGTTTAAAGGCATTCTATAATATAGAATCATGTAGGTACAAACCACATAATTGAATGGGGTGTGCGCTAACCGTGTCACCTTATCATCAGCAGCAGGTAAAAGAGTTACTTTTTACTTCAAGCTTTCGGAAATCCATAGACTGAAACCGAAATGTCCACTTCACGGTTTTTCCATCTCGTACGTACGTAACGGTGGTTACTCGGTCGGAATTTAGATATTCTTCCCACCCGATCAATGCCCGAAGTTACCAGACGTGGGGAAAACATGCTTACAGAAAATTATAAGCATGTAGTCCCGATGGGATTGAAACCCACGACCCAACGATGTACAAGGTAGGTGTTCTACCAAACGCGCCATCAAGCCCGCCAAGTTCATGATTGATTGCGTTTCTTTCGTTTGCTTTGGTTTCCATAGCATTTGGTTTCATTAGTCCTACTCTTCCGCCTAAGACTTGAATTCCATTAAAACTAACACATAAATATAAGTAACCTTGTAATACACATCGTGATTAAACCATACATATCGTAAATTATCAAATTCTAATTCACATGAGTTAGAGCTAGTTTGGCACCTTAATTAGTTATCACAAAATGGTCAATCTAAATGAGCCTCACGGAATAAATTGCTTTAATTAACCTACACAATGGGGTATATTTAGTTCGACGTTGATGCCATATTGCATAATCGATATGAACATCGACTTCGCCCTAGCCATGTGTTATTGACGTTCGATGATAGAATATCGTGTAGGATAAACTTTCTGGGGAACTGAGAAGAGCTTTGAAAGCTCAAACTGAATGGTTAAGTCTTTGTTTTTTTTAAACAAGCTTTATTAGGTCTTTAACTATATATAGATATTGTGGGTTTTTTTGATAGTCTTTGAAGAAAATTTTAATGGAAAACAGAGTGAAACAACAGGCATAAATCTGGTGCTTGAAAATTTGAAAAAAAAGGAGCGTGTTGCCATATTTTATTTAAATATATTCAAAGGTTTCTTGATAGACCGTTAAAGTTCTTGTATGCAGTTTTTAAACGAGTTCTCAATGCAGTAAATAAAATATTATTTTTCATGCATATTCACATAAATATTTATTGAATAAGTTAGTTTAATTGATTTCCTTGTTTCATAGGACTAAGGAAAAATATTATTGTGACAACAAACTAACAAAATATTGTTTTAGTTTTGAAAATAATATATATTTTAACCAATTTATTAATATTACATAATGGTTATAATTATAGGTACTCATGCGCATTTTAATTCTCTTATAAACTTCTAGCATCCTAGAAACTAGTACTCGAATGCATCTAGTGTTATTTTACAAAGCAATCTGAAAACATTATCTTTCATATCGACGCGTACCTCTCTCATCGTATTTTATATCAGTTCCGTTTTATGCTGATTTTGTTTTGTATTGATATGTATTCAGATGAATTCTGAAGCCCCATTCATACTACAAAGCTGTAAAAACAGAAATTCAATTCCGTTAAAATACCCTTTCTGTTTGATATATTGTATTCTTTGTATGGCAGTTGCAAGTGAATACGAGTTTCCCGCTACTGTTCGTTGATCAGCCTTATGCTAAGGCTCGAAAAATAGCACAGCCACGTGACAAATATACGTAAAATTTAATGTCATATAACGTCGTTGCTACTTTAAGACCTCTTATGTGTAACAATCAATATTATGAGAAAATCGATAAAAACCGTCTACTGAAAAAAGTATAATGAAACCAACTACATAATACTAATAAAAATACAGGGATCAGCCACATGATTTCCTGCTTTTTACTTCTCTGAAAGCAAAACTAGTATCATTGTAAAAAAAAGCTAGCATGTTAGTTAGCAAGCACATAGACTTTGAAATTAGTAAATAACTTACGTTTGAAACGTCGTATACAGATGAGAGTTTTTGCATTCGATAGAGATTCAAATTGTAGAATGATCTGGCGTAAAAAAGTGATTTTGCCAAAAGTGACACATAGGAGGTATTAAAGTCGCAACGACGATAAGTGACTTAATAATACACTGAATAAATAACTATTATATATTTATAGAAATTCCATACCATTTTTAAATTTCGAAGACAACTACGCTAAAATTTAAAGATACGCATATTTCAATAAATAAAAATACGGCTATAGCCTCGCTAGTGATAAAACCCTAGTAACCCTCATGAACTCCGACAGGTCATCCTACAGACAGCTCGGCGTCAACACGCGTGGGTGATTAATGTCAGATTCCAACGACGCCACTACGTTAGGTAGATTCAATATAACAAAACGGCCAGTGGAGATTTTATCCCTCAATCTATCTCCTGAAAGCCTACGTTTGTACCTTTTCTACAAAATGTTATAAGGTTAAATATTTGCGTTATATCCAAAAATGCGTTAGCCAAGGGAATTTATAACTCTTTAAACCTAAAGCATAAATGGAGTTATGTATATATTAGCCCGGCTTCGCACGGGTGCAATGTAGATGGTGAAAAATGGTGGCAAAATTGGTGAAAATATTCGGTTCAGTAGATCCAGAGATCACACCCTACAATTTCACAAACTTTACTTCTTTATAATATTAGAATAGATTAAACTATCATTTATACCTAAGCCACCATATGATGAGCCGACTGTACAATGTACATTTCCCCCCTCTTCCATTAAAATTAAAATCCCTTAACAAAATATAACGTCTACATTTCTATTTGAAATATGTTTGGTATTTGTAAGTATTACGAATTTCGAATCTTAGCATTGCCGTCACAATTGATCAATACCAATCATGAATAGTCATAAGTATCAAATTCTAGAATCGAGCGAGGGCTTATAGCTTCAGGCGAACCCAAACATGACCCTAATAATACCACAGTTGCTGTTTATTGACGAAGCTTACCGCGTTCGTTATGCAAACACAATAATCTTATACAACTCTATATATCTAAGTATAACTCAATACTCTCTTTAGAAAGGTACATATCTTTAAGCATTATTGTTAAAATACTTCCGAGTACATCAAAATAAATGTTTCCTACCATTTTACAGTGGTTGGCAAGTCGCCATACACACTATATTAGAGAGAATATAATACGACCAACATAAATTTTATCATTTTAATTCATGCTTCATCAGTCTCAAATAACAAATTATGAGCGTACGCAACAAAAAGACCCTACATTATTATTTGAATGAACATCACTAAACAATGGGGGTTGCGTAATGAAAATATGGACGTAAAATTTAATGATGCGGAAAACAATGTGTCCTCCTTTGTGACATATAAAACCGCTGACGATATTATACAACATAAAAAAATAAACTTAATTAATAAACAAAAAAATATCTCCCCTCATAACTCAAGAATTCATTTGTAATGATGAGTACAATTTGCAAAATGTTGAATTTGTCGAGACGATGTTGATTCGCGAAAATATCTCTCGAAAACTTCCGAACCCTCGTTATTTTTTGCTGTCCTCTTATTTCTTCATAAAAATGGATCAAGTATGCTAAAATTTAACTTCAATATATTTGAAAACCACAAAGTATGGAGAGCAACTGACAACCTATAGGTCGGTGATAACGTAGTATATCATGGGATTCCTCTAAATTTCGATTCAACGGCCCCAATATATTATGATATTTCGCCAAAAGCGTTAAAGCTATATAGGGGTTTACTGGCTCGCACGTTTAGATCCAACGCATGTTTTACTAGGTAACTAATGATTCTGAGCTGTAGGTACGTTTTTTATAACTGACTGTATAACGATAAGACAAAATACAATGACATAAGCGCACAAGGGTGCTAAGTTACATCCGGATGCAACAATTAAAATAAGTGAGTAGTACATCATCTATATTATAATACGTATTATTATATAGAGGAACAGTTTGTTTGTTACGATTAAACTCAAAAACTACTTGACCGATTTTAAAAATTCTTTCACCTATAGAATGCTATATCAGCGAGTAACATAGGCTATAATTTATATATATTTTTTGTGTGTATACTCTACATTGCACCCGTGCGATAGGCGCGTTGCTAGTTGATTAATAAAGTGAGGCTCACAGTCAATATTTGCCTTTACAAAAAACAAATATTGAAAAGACAATGCTATTTCCTAAGACATAAACTACTCGCTATTCTGGTACATTTAATATAATGCCTAAAGCCTTTGACATGACCAATACAGTTCCAATATCAAACCTTGGGCACGACGCCAGGGAATCAGTACTCAATATATAGGATATTTTATTTTTGCATATAAAAGAATCTGGCTACATCTTGATTGTATATTATCTCACCACACACACATAAATACTGTTTATTTTACCTTCTCGCTTCCGATGCTAAATTGAATTGTGTAGGTAACAAGTCAATCTACTCTTAGTTCAGAAAATTACATTATTTTAGGATAATAAAGGAATATAATATGAAAAACAACTTAAATTTTGACTATCGATTCAATCCACTCTCATCTGATCCATCTTCAAAACTAACACTTGTTTGCGCTTGTCTTTTAAAAAAAAAACTAATTTAATTTTAAAACGACCTAGTACAGGCTCTTTGTTGTAGATGCCGATGTCGAGGAGCCGCTGAAAAAATCAGTGTTGCAATCGATTCGCAACATAAGCTGAGCGGCCTCCTTTTCTGACAGAAGTGTTGTTTACATTTATTTAATTTTTTATTAATTTCGTTTATAAGTAACTAATCATTTAAATTAAATAACTTTTTAACGGATTTAAAGGCGATTTGTTATTTATATTATTTTATCCCGACGTTTCAAGTACATTACAGTAGACGTGGTAGAATGGTTGTGTGCGTAACGAGCAGACTCAAAGGTAACAGCCATCTGAATTAAAATTTCACAAACTTGTCATACATTATACATTAATCGCATTTTAATCCGGATTATTTTTATTTTTTTATTTCAGATATGTCGATATGAAGTTCACTTGATGGTAGTTGATACCTCAGCCACAGAACATCAGTGAATGGTGCGCCGTCTACCTAATTAATTATTAGCTTTAATATAAGATATCACTATGTATTTAAAAAGAAAAGATGCACGAAGACCACACGCATATTACTCATCCTTTAATAAATGATGAACGCTTGGAAAGCATTGTATAGCACACGTTATAGCGTTAAATAGTGCGATATGTTACAAGATACCGCTGCTGGCTGGCAGTGCGCCATATCGGAAACCTAGCTATTCACTTCTTTGCAGTTCTTTCCATCCCATCGTGCACAACTTGTACAATAGCGCTGAGCAAATTTTCAAGCAGTTGCGGGCGGAGTTTTCAAAAGATATGGAATTGTTTATGTTAGTTCCAATCTCGTCTACGTTTCCTTTATAAACAGTATGAAATGCATTTCACTGAAAATGTTCAAGAGTGTGTTGTGTACTGAACAACCGAATCTCATAGCTTAGTGGAAGTTATAGAAAAAGTTAAAAAATGCTATCATTTAAATTGTGAATGAAATCACTTTTTTCGCATTAATACACAATTTATTCATTATATTATTTATCCCGAATTTCGAGTACGTAAAGACAAATAATGAGTGATACAGACACAGAAATACTCTACCCCATGCCCTCGGATGTCTATATGTGAATATCATAAAGAATATTAATCGCGTTTTAATTCCTTATTTACTATATTAATTTTAATTATTACTATTGTAACCGAGTCTTTGTAAGCTAAACCATTGTTGAAAAGAGTGTCCATGGAGTTTCTTGCCGGTTCTTCTCCATGAGACCCACTTTTTGGAACCGTGCAACTAGACGTTTCATAAGAGCCTGCAAAGGCCTATTTGAAATAAAAAACTTTTGATTTTGAAATTAATTACTGGTCAGGAAGAAATTGGATTAATTCAACAAAACGTACTCGTACGTATATGTATATGTTACATTTTATTTTTAGTTATTCTTTGTTTTCGTACAGCAGCAATAGTTTTATATTTCTCTTCTTTTTCTTTTAATTGTGTTTGTCTGTGTCGAATAAAATATTCTTATTTAAACTACCGTATACAATAAAGCGAATCTAATAAAGCCCATAACGACTTGTTGTCCTTATCAAACGACAACACAGCACAGAAGATATCCGAGTCGCTGGCATACCGCCACCGCGGCCCACAGATTTCGCCGCGGTTCATTCACCGTCACAGCACGCCATTTACCAATCTAGATCGCATAATGTCTGTTACAAAAGTTTTTGCATTCATTATCTCGGTCTCGATCTTTAGAGAAACCAATTCCCCTGCGCCCACGATTCGAATTTAATGCCAGGTCATATTTTACCATCGAATGTGATTAATATCTAAAAACATTTTCAACTCCATTATGAACTTTATTTCCGGAATACAAGGAGTCGTGGAGTTTTTAACAGACTGTCGCAAAATTAATAATTGACCAAATGTTTTGAATTGCAATGATAACTTTTCATCCAGACATAAAACGTTTTTATGTTACTTCTGGATAAGTTTAATCAACCAATAAAAACAGTTGAAAATCATAATATTGTCTTTTATTAACGCGAGTATCACACATTTAAATAAAATACTGTATACCGGATTAAAACGCGATTTATTATTTATATTGTTTAAATTATTTATCCCGACGTTTCGGATGCTTTTCAGCAACCGTGGTCGCGGGAGACAGACGGACAAACGTCGGGATAAATAATTTAAACAATATAAATAATAAATCGCGTGTTAATCCGGTATACAGTATTTTATTTAAAAGTTGAAAATCAGTTCAGTAGTTACGGAGATAAGCGTGCAATTAACAAAGAAAATAGAGACAGAAGAGAGTAGTAGAGTCGTCACTTTTTTGTGTTATTATATAGATAGATTAGTATGCTAATTACTTTCCAGATATTTTAAAAATATTCAGCATTCCATTTACGCTACTTCTGCTATAGCAATTATTAAAACTTTGTGATTTTTATAGCAAATTAAATCTTATTAAAGAAAGAATTCTCTAAGAAATTTAAGTGATGTTCAATAAATGAAATGGTCAAGATATCATTAATTATTTAATACTAAGTTACCGTAATATCGCTGTTGCGTGGCGAGGAAATTAGCTGTCCAGGATAATGATCGTCGAACAGGAACTGTCAAATGTCATTGCATGATCGATAGATTGCCGAAAAATGTTTGCCGGTAAAAAGCTCTACTTTTTGTTCCATATTATATGAAATCCGGGTTCAAATTGTCATTTGGAACTTACCTATAACTTTATTATGTACAAAGAGCTTTAAATATTTTAGTGAGTATGAGATAGGTACATTTTTTATATCGATGTCAATGATATATTTTTTACAGATAAGTAGATGATCGTTCTAATGTGCTGTCCCTCCGAAACAATTTTGTTTTTTGTTCAATGGGTTTCAAACATTCATTCCAACACGCATAGGTACTACTGGATCAAGGGGGCTCTCATATATAAAGGCGATAGACTGAATTCAATTAAAATCCAATTTCACTTCAGAACACTTCAGAATAATTAAAAAAAAGCACATAAAGGAAGAACAAGGATAAAGAAACCACTGAAGATGCAATAAGACTCTTGAGTTCTAGCTAACCTTGTAAGTATGCAAGGTAACAGTACTATGCAAAATCTAATAATTTGAAAACTCACACGGAACCGATCCACATTTAACAAACGTCTTGCTTGAATAAATCGTACCAATAAATATTAAAAGAGAAACGTGACGCCTGTGAAGACAAATAATATGCTATCAATATCTTTGATGAAATCTATCAAATGCTTGTAATAGACTCAATATATAATATATCTAGCGTCAGCTGTATTAATGTTAGCTTGTATCGCCTTGACATGTTCTTTTTATATTCATTATTACTAGATATTATAAGCCGTAATTCTCTCAATCCAATAAGCCGAGACTGAATTCAGTACGTATATAAACCGTTCGAGGACGCATCAAATCAAATAAAAAAGAACAATAAGAAGTAAAATGGATTACTGTTTAAAAATCTGAATAGACATCAATGCGAGACTTTCATTCAATACGGTATATATTATTCAATCAATGAAACTATTTTGTATGGTCGCTTGAGAGATTTTCATCAGCGATCCATTTAGGGATATAAATCAGTTTTGGCAACCATTTTTGCAAAGTTTTCACTAGTATTTAGGATAAAAGCTTCAACAGAGAAAATATTAAAATATCTAGTCTGTGACCTCATTTAGTAGATTTTTTTGTTGTTTTTAAAGCAAAATAATATATTGAGAGATGAAGATAACAAAGCGAGAAATAAATTAAAAGTAAGGTACGATCGTAGCGGTGGAAAAGATAAGCACCTTAAGGGATTTAGAAAACACAATCCCTGGAACGTTGCTATGGCAAATCGAAGAGTGTCAGATGCTTCATCCTCACTAAGCCTCTGTGAGACGATTTGATACAGTTTGAAAGTATTGTACATAAATATTCGAGGTCGGACACGTTAAAAAGGTTTAGATAAGACTCCAAAAAGAAGTCATGCTTACTTTTTTAGTTAACGTTAACAACACTGTAGCCTAGTTATTATATTGAAGTAACAATAGTTGAATATAAAAATAGTATAATTATGTAGTACCTAATCGAACATAAGTGAGTGAACTAAGTAAATAGATGAGAATATCTCAGATAGAAGAATTCCATTAACTAAAGTGTTCAATATTTTCGACATATCTTATCAGAGCATTATTAACCACCATTCTTATAAAAAGTAGCGTACAGCGAAGCCATTAGCGTCCAGACAGAGATTTATAACTTGAAACTAAAAACACCGATTGGGAGATATAATTATCGTGTCAAATCTTCCGTGTCCCAAGTGTCAGATTGACGGGCGACAATGACAAATGACATTTGCTTCCGAGTTAAATAAACGGAACTGAAACGCAATAATGGAGCGTCTTATATTATATTTCCTCTCTATGCATCGCGTGTAATTTATATACGTACAGCATGAGCCTGAAGCTAACTATGAGCGACCGAACGGCGATGGTCGTGAAACTTCTCACTAAGCAGACTTAAGCGGTTAACTTATGAAACTCGGTGTCCATAATTCAATCGCTGTGCTATTTGTTATATACAATGTAATATATCTTTAAAATGTAGCAACGTACATTATTATCATGAAGCTGTATAATGAGGGATAAGTACGAATATATAAACGTGTTAAGTATTAGTTCAACAAAAACTCCTGTAAGACTATCCCAATTCGTAGCCGTAGATTGACTATTTTCAGACCGACTAAACGATAAGTAATAACTGAAATCCCGTCTAAATCTATTACAAGTCATAAGGAATAAATACTTGAAAGTGGGTTATTATCGTGGATTATTACTTTCCTTTGAGAACTTCGCAGTGTCTGCTAATACCGGTCCCGCAAATAATTTCGACCCATGCCGTATTAACGCGACCTCAACACGAGAACGGAATTATGTCCTCTTTTATTTCCCCCTTTAACTGTCTCGTAATGAAAACCTTTATCAGAATAATCCACGCTAGCGCTTCTGTTGGTTAATTCTATTAAACACGTGGAGCTTTATTTCTAAGCAATTTTCAATTAAGCTTCACCCAATAATAATAGTACGGTGCTATGCAAAACATACATTTTAATATAATAGAGTATTGTTTGTAGGAACCGAAACTTATAGGTACATTCCTAGCACCATAAAGGTAACAGTTTTCGTAGTGTCAAATACTCTATAAATAGTTAAGTTAACAATTTGTTCTATCAGAAGCGCAACTAAACTGACATTGTATTGAGCTGTTGACCCTTTCTCCAACATCTCTGGAGACATTGGAGCAATAAAATTAAAATTAACTTGCGTCGTGTCTCCCAAGTCCCAACTCGCCCTATTGTTTTACGACCTCTCGGCTACAATGGACTTTAGGTAGACTCCGAGATCTTTGAATGTAATAAAGAGGGATACCCAGCTAAATTCAGGGACTCTCAAAACTCATTAAGTATAGCTATTTGTCGTTTTGAATAATTGTTATTTAAAATAATAAATTTAACCAAGCTTTTATTTGAAAAAGTCTGACGCGGTAGTTGAGGCCTTGCGTATCCATAGTCCTGTATGATTTTCTGTAAACGTTTTTTCTATGCCACGTTGGTAATTTAATAGGTGGAAAAAACAGAGATAGCCGGCTTCGGTTTCAGTCTTTATATTTCCTAAAGCTTAGATCGATAGCTCGCCATCGTTGTTCTGTGGCTAAGGTATCGCTTACCACCAAGTGAGAATTGCCAATAAAAGACTCACAACTGCATATAGCACAATCAAAACTTGTTTTCTAAAACCGGGACTCATTTTTTTAGCGACAAATTTTGACCTTTAATAATATTTTAAAATAATGAAAAAATGGCCACATTAATATATTTTCTTTTACGACTAAAGTATGAACTGGTTATAAGAAGCTCTCCTCCACAAATTCATTATATTCGCGGTGCCTTAAGAACAAGGGATCAGATCTCGGGATGTAATCTATCTTAATAAGGTCTTGTGAAGAATGTTTTTCCATGCCAGCTGCTACAAATGTGAAGAAGGTTCCTGAAGAAGAAGCGTGCTACAGGGGAAATCCTCATACTCTCCGATGGAATTGGGAAGTCACATTCTACTACACTATATTAAATTAACTGGACGCTGTTAAGCAATATATGTAGTGTCAACCCACAAAGTGCTAAAAATGTAAATCTTGATATCAATTGCTTTCTTATGAGCTGGAATACTTTTTTCAAAAGAGATATATCTTTTAAATCGTTTTAATTAATTAACAATAATGCACTACATTCTATTACTTGATTGCTACCAAGAAAAACGATATACACTTATTGTAATATTAGTAATTACAAAAAAATCTATTACCTATATCTGTTATTTTTAAAAATACAATTTACTCAACCTGGCAACCATGTGATACTGTATTGCTTATCAACGTCCAACTAAGACAATAATATTATTAATATAATTGAAAAAGGCTTCTCAGTCCACAGCAAAGTCGTATCTACTGTATGCCTAATAACATCAACCGGATAATCCTGAAGCTTTACTCGCCACCAGTTCCACTTGTATAGGCTTAATGGATGTAAAAACAGTAAAGCAGTATTACCGATATTGATTTAATTATAATAAACCTATAAGTTTTTTTTTCTGATTGTTGTATGTTAAATTATAACTCGTTCGAAAAATGTTAAGTTTCTTATAATTATGTTTTTATGAGCAAACAAAGTGAGTTGAATAGGCAAAAGATTTTTTATTTTTTATTATTATAAATAATTTTTAATCTTAAGAATATGAACTCCGCCAATAAATAAACATAAAAAATCGACACGCTCAGGGAAACGACATTGAAATTCTATCACAACCAGACAATAGCTAAAATATGAAACCGACCCCCTTTAAAACCGAAAACAGCTCATAAAATTGATCATGTTGAGAAGAACTGCGGAAAAATGGAATCTTTTACCCTGAAGAATTTAACCTAAATCGAAGATTGGTCGAGGTCTAACCAATCTGACTTGCCAGCTGTAAGGAAGTATTTGTAATATTTTTAACGGAAATAGAAAATACTTGAGCCTGGTTATTTTCAAACTTATCACCCGAAAAGAGCTGATTGTACCATCAATACGCATTTTACAGTACTCTTTTAGTATGGATGAATATCACATATAAATCGTTATGATGTTGAAGAACATTAAAATTGCAAACGCAATAAAATTTAAAAGCCTAATAAAACTAGAGACAATTACGGTATAAATATTTAAATAGACAAAAAAGACAAATGCTGTCGCATTATGCAAATCATCCTAAAACCAGATTATCAATTGCAAAATGATTTCACAATATCGTTTCAACGGCAATCCCATTATCGTTTCATTTTCCCTTATAGCAGATTTCTGTCGCCAATTATGAGTATTCTTAGTAAAAAAATTATTCTTTATATACAGTTCTATATTTATTTTTATTTTTCATACAACAACAGCGATTTAATTTATATACACTAATAATAAATGTATACTGATTACCAGTGGCAGGACCACAATATACAAGCTCAAAATCCCTGCTTGCCGCCTTTCGTAATACATGTTTATAAATAACTAGCGATACGCCCCGGTTTCACATGAGTGCAATGTAGGTAAAGGTGTAAAAACAATAATAATAACCTATGTTACTCACTGATTTTCTATTGGCAAAATAATTTTTGAAATCGGTCTAGTAATTTTTAAGCTTATTCATTACATACAAAAATACAAATATTTCCTCTTTATAATGTTAGTATAGAACTATAGATTATATAATTACGTAATCATATAAGTTATATATGATTTATATAAGTACGTTAGGGCATTATTTTTTTCTTTTTATGATTGTATTAATAGGGCAAACTGGACTTTTTTGGCTTATATGGTGATCCCACTGCTGTTAATTGGTTATATAATAGTGTTTACGGATTCCTTGTCCAACCGAAGGTTCCCGAAAGATGTTTATAAGCAATCAATAAAGGGTTTTTTTTTCAAGAGTAAAGGATTGTTTTTAAACGTGATCAAAAACAATTATAAACCTGCCTTATTGTTCACCTAATTCCTGATGATAATGAGGAAGGACGGTATAATCTCCTATTAGAATAAATGATCGATCATCAGAACTAACAGGCCGATCATCATGCCTCAATGATTGGTGTCAAGTAGTCATGTTTATATTAAGTAATCGAATAATTTTAATAGTGAAATTCAGAATTCGAGAGAGATATATCGCTACGATGATCCCTATATCCCTATGGCTTTACTGTTAACATCCCCAATACTCATAAAGATCTCATCCTGTAGCTCATCGCAATAATTAACAAGTATTATTAAAATAAAAACTCACTTCACGACGCATTTGCTGCAAACGTGGAAGTGCGCCAAAAAATTTACGTCAAATAATATTTTTTGTTCATTTGTCAGAAAAAAACTTACCAGTAATGCATGCCAATTGCTCGTTTTATTACTAAATAGACTATTTTCAGATTTCGTGACAGCACTAGACATTATAATTATTATTTTTTTTGTATGGCCTCTAGTCAGCGCAGCGGCGGGACTACCAAACAAGCCCAAAAGCCCGTCTTGTCGATTTTAATATACGGTTTAATAATCATTTATTTTCTCTTAAGATTTACATAATCACTTACATACTTAATACGTGTTTATATATTTATATAACTTATATAATTACGTAATCGTATGAGTTATATATGACTAATGACATTATTTTATTTCTTTTTAATGAGGTAAAACAGGCATTTGGGCTTGTATGGTGGTCCCGCCACTGCCTCTAGTAATCTCACTGTTGACCCTATAGGCCAATAGGCCTTTAAAGCTTAAAACGGACAAGAGTCGCGAGCACTGTGGCTCAGCCATGAATAAAAATGTAAAGCACTAATCAGTAGAATTTAAACTCCGCCTAGTGAGGTGTTACAAATACCTGTCGATGGATAGACCGAAATACCCACGGGTGTGTAACATGAACTATTTTAGTCAGACACTTCTGCGTAATCAGAGTATAGGCCGAGAAGTGAAACTTAGTGATTCGTGCACACATGCACGTGTTTGAGGATTCATACGTGTGAGGAAATTTCCTCGAACATCAAAGTACTCTGTGGCATTTTAAGTAGCACAAACAGCTGAAGCTTGTTTGGCCTATTAATTAAATTAAGTGTTTTCGTTCGCTTCTCTTATTCTTCTTCCTGAAAGCATATCTTCCTCACGTCTGGCACTTCGGGCATTTAACCAGTGGGAGGAATATCGAAATTCCGGATACGAACCACCGTTCCTAGGGGCTGACCCATTTCTGTGTCTGTTTCACTGATCATGTTTCTTGATAGGCAAGTAGGTGATCAGCCCTCTATACCTTGCGGTCAAAAACGCTATAGGTCGGTACCTACACATTTATCCTTAAAATTCGCCTCATTTCATGATTGTTTTTCTTTTACGAAAATCCCGACAGCAGAATATAAACAAATCTTTCATCCTCTTCGTCTTCTTCCTGCCCTGTTCCCTTTTTTTATTTGGGGTCGGCGCATTATGTTCTCTTTGTCCATTCACTTCTTTCACTCGCCATATCATCAGTCACACCACTCAAACACATATCATTCTTCACACAGTCAATCCATGTTTTTTTTGGCCTCCCTCTTATAGTACCCATACTCTTTCATATTCAAAACGTTTTTTGACACATGCATCATCTGCCCATACCAAGCCAAACGATTACCTTTCAATTATTCATTCAAAAAAAATATCTTTCATATGAACTAAATTTGCTAAGCTTCAGTACTCTATGCACTATCGTAATAGCCACAACAAGAAACATGCGTCTTACGCTATGTTTGGCCACCCGTTGTGTATATGAATTACCAATTAATTACCGTGATGTTAATTTAACTCTCATGACGATAAGCCTTGTTAAGCCCTAGGAAGTACAATTAGTATTCTATCTACTGCGGGTTTCTAATTATGTGTAGAGAATTTAGTTTGAATAAAGTTTCTGTAGAACATATCAGACACGGCAGTAATCGAACCGGCAACCTATTACCTAACACGCCAACGAGCTTTTCAGACTTTAATCATGTTTTTCTTTTTATTTTCATAATTTCGTGAAACCAATAGAGAGAAAAAATATTTTCAATAAAGATTCCAAACAATCAACGAACATTTCGTCGTGATCGTAGAACAACGACGGTTCTGATTTTTTACGTTTTCGTTGAAATTTGAATTAATTCCTATCCATAAGACTTATATTTGAATGTCCTTAAAACACGCTTCCTATATTGTTCCTGAAACCTACTGCAAATTAAAATAAAGCCAATCATTTTACTGATTATACAGTTTTATATAGAAAAAAAAAATCATTATAATACGTAACATTGAAACGACCTTCTATATTTGAAATGCGCAATGCATTATTACAGGAATTATAGCGACAATAGCATGCGTTGCGTGACTGTCTCCTACACAATAGAATTCAGTTAACATAACAAGGCCTTATTTCCCTTTTATAATCGTTTCATTTACACATTACTTGCTGTAAATGTGTAACAGTTTATGAGGCACGATACCTTATGTTGATATGAAATAATTCTAGACTTTCTTACAAACAATGCTTGGCTTTATTTAAAGTGTTATGAGCGCGATTATTTTAGAATAAATATAAAAGATACCAAATAACCCGAAGAAACCCCTCCTTTATTGAAGTCGGTTAAAAAGGAGGAGGATGTAAATGGATGGAATAAGCACAGGATAGATAACATTGGACAAATCTGGAGGAGACCTCCACATTCAAATGAGGGGCTTTTTGCAAGAGTTTAAAAATATGAGCATGGTTTATTGACATTATTATAAATCAATTGGAATATCTGTATTTTTTTAAATAATTCATTGAAATATGTACATATTAATATTTTTATATCACTAATCGTGAGATCGTCAGAAATGCACTGTAATTTTTTATTTCGAATGAAATGAATTCATGTTTTTTTTAAATTTCTCTTTTGACATCTTCCTTTACAATCTGACTTTTTTGTTTTGTTTTTAATATTTTTATATATATTCGGTTTCCTTTTTGAATATACTAATTATTACATTGAATATGACTGGATACTGCAAAAAATAAAAGACTTTATCTTTTTATATTAAAAGTTTAAACATCGAAATTTTTCATTAGCCATTTTATACAGTTAACAAAAGTAAGTAAACTCCCATCCCCATTTATCCCCAAATGAGAGCAAAAAGTTCAAAGCTGAAAAGGTATGTGTTAGAAAAAGTTCCGAATGAACAGAATTAATTAGCAGCCAGTCGTGTGGAAGTTCTACCCTTTGTGACAGCTTTCAGACTGAATCTCGGGTCAAGGGCAAATCGTGTATCGATATCCGACGAGTTTCGAGTGCTCTTTTAGAAATAAATTTTTATCTTGCATTCACAATTTATTAACGCTTTTATATTCACATTTTCTCGTGTATTCCATCTAAAATTTAAATTAGCTTGTTAGAAAATCCATCTTAGCCAATCGAAAAGAAACTTCAGAGGATATTTACGGAATAAGTTTGGACGGTTCAAAGACGCATTGCTTTCAGTTTCGTAACCCGATCACTGTTTTATTACTAGGAGTTTTCAAAATAACCTTGCTAAGGAATAACGTCTTATAACAATTCTGTATACAATCAATACGCAAACGTACAACCTTATGTCGTCAACACACTCGAGACTCTCGGGGTTGGTAGTGCCTATGAACAGCAGTGATTAAATAAAATAAAGGCCGACAAACTCCAATTTGCGAAAAATATATTTTATCAAATTCAACGAGGTTTAATCTAAAAAATCCAATCGCATCACTTTTAACATAACATTTAATTAAAAATATCTTAACCTTTCAGAAATTGGGCCTAACTCCTTTATAAATAATTTTATTGAATACTGAAGGATTAACCAATTCAAAATTAGCATTTGATTATTCCGCAATTGCTTATTAAATTTCTTCAGCCCGATCCCGAACTCGCGAAAAAATCACTCGTACATAAAACCTCTTGGGGCGTATCGTTTCTTTTTTGCAAAATTTAATTAATTTTCTGCTCGTTGAACCAGCATCGGCTACATTGTTTGCAAAAGAAAAATTCTTATTATAAACTGAAAATAGGGTTGTCATAAACATAAAAAATCGTGCCGCCTTTACTGAAAGGTTTTATGGAAAAGTGGCTCTACTTCTGTGATGAGACTAATCTCCGTGCTGAATAGCTTGATTGAAATATTCCCGTCAAAGTAAGGGATGTAACCCCTGGTCCACAGACAATAGGGTGTCCCGCCTCGGGCGTGGTTCATTATCGCTACTCGTCGACTGCACTCTGGAATTCCTTTGTCTGAGCGTCACGCGCCTCTCCACGATCTATTGCTGTCCTAATCGAACTAAAGACGACACTTTTTGTTACCCTCACTATTAAGATTTAGGACCGTGCAAAATTAGTTATGGAAATGTCCATTCGATAGGCATTTAAAAGTGGCTTCTTTGATCTTTTAGTTTTAGCCGCTACCGCTGGTTAAAGGTACTATGTTTTAGCCTCGATATAGTTTACTTACACTCAATAAAATAACGAATTGTTATATTTAAATGTAAAAAAAAAAAGAATCGACGTGTCGAATACGTTATTTGAAATTTCCAATGTAATGTTTTTTTTAAAACACTTTGTTTTTGGCCCAAAAACGAACTGGACTTTTTTGGGCGAGCGCTACTACGTGTGCTGACTGTGTGACGTGACGACCAAGGGCGCTCTGCGGGGGTCTAAGTCTCTATGTATACATATTACATAATATGTGTCACTGAACTCCTTCTAAAGCGCTGGACTGATTTTAATGAAATGTTTGTGTGTATTTGAGTGAATGGATTCGGTAGGTGGCGCTGCGATAGGGAAAGCCTATATATAATATATTCAGTATTCTATATACAAAACCTACATATTTCACTTTACATTTATTTTTGTTGTTCAAGATTGCCTTGAAAAGATGGTTGAAAGCGATAGCGCTTGGCCTTTATATTATTTTAAAGTTTATGTTGTTATAATATTGTGTTAGTAGAATAAAGAGTGCTATGTAAAATTTTTTTTAATCCAACGGTCCACTAGGACAACGGTGCTAGTATATTTGAAAATCTAATGTCCTTCAGAAATCTTTATTCAAATAAACTGAGGTTTGTAAATAATTTTCAATCATAAAATTTTTAATTTGACCGGTTCAGAATGTTACATCTCGGACTAAGTAGATTATTATTTTTTTAATTTTCCTAAAAAAAATCATATATAATATGTACGTATAACAAAGGTTGAGTATACCTCATTTCTTATTATGATATTGCTCATAATGACCACTATACAGCCGATATACATGTATCGACTCTGTACTTTATGATCATTAAGTATAGCGTCGATACATATTAGATATTTGTCAAGAAAATATACATTAAAAAATAACACACCTACCGTAGACGGAAAACTTCAGAATCGATGGCTACTCTACTTGAAAGGTTTGAATAACAAAGGCTGCTTCGCGTAAAGTTTACACGATAAAATAACTCTAAGAAGATGTGGTAACAAAGGAATTCGTTTTGAAGTGGCTTACAAGTTTGTACACTAGCAGATTGGATGTTTCAGATAGTCACGTTTCGATTACGCTAAAGGGGTTCATAATAACGGAATTATTCGATACGCAGAAATAAAATTTAAAAATATAATTATTGAGACGTGGCAGAGACGTGGAACAGATACTATCACATTATTTTGATTGTAGACGAAGAACAACAAATAGAGTTTGTCTTTATCCCTCCTCTGAATTCAAACGAACTTTATCTGTAATTGTATCCACCTTTAATATTAATTGTTAATGTATTAATAATTTGTTCATTTTAAAACTTTTTTCTACGGTCAAGGAAAAGAAATAATATCACGCTTTTATACTAAAGAACTTTCATAGGATGTTAAATTAATACAAACCTCGCGTGTCCTACAGCTTAAGTACTCTTTTTTTACAAACTTTAGTATGGATGGTGTCTAGAAAAGTGTAAGAATTTTGAACGCCGTTATGCCACAGATTATGAAGCGTAGCGGAGCGGGATGGTACGGTAGATTTCCAAGAATCAATTGATCAGAAAGATTGGTCAACGAAACAATAATGTGCATTTAATATTCCAAACTCAAATTTGATATAAGTAATAATATATAACATATTATGGACATAGAAACCAACACCAGCAGTTAATACTACGCTAGTTTGAAAAAGTATATTTTACGCCAATCATGTTTGATATTTTTATATCATTTAAGATAATTTAAATGTTATAACAGTTCAGAAAAATTGTGATTATTTTTAAATTATCGCAAATAGGTAATTTTAAAGTTGGCACAATCTTTTTTTACACTGCCTTTCGTGTAAAATATACCTTTTCAAGTTAGGGTAGTGTTTATTGCTGGTGTCGAAACATAATTACATCCTATAGACGGAAGAGTGAAGCGTGACGTCTCCTGAACGCATCCACTATGGGACGTGAGCCGAACATCGATGTAGTATTTAAGGCCAACTATATGCATTTCACATACTTGCGGACATAATAGGAAACGACTACTGGTGGTCCCATATGGAACTTATTAAACGATTTGCAGTTAGCTCGTCCTCACACAAGAACTAGATATTAGACATGGGTAACTCAGCGAATTTCCCGCGCCAACTCAGCAACTCAGGCGCAGTATAGTGCGTCGGCTCCTTGAGTCAACTCAAAATTGCGCCACGACGCAACAAAATTGGACGCGCAAAGCGAGCAGTGAAACCTCCGAAACGCACGCAACGCCACGCTCATAGTTCACTCAGTGAGTGGGTACTGCGCCGTGCGCCAATATATTATGAATATTGTGTGGGCTGACTCACCTTGCGCAGTGAAGCGTGCCGGCGCAATTGCGCGGCGCAGCGCAGTGTTACCCATGTCTACTAGATATTAAACAAGTGAATGGGACAGAATTGATAACTGAGTGACATTATTGTTACGCTTAATAACTTATTAAAATTACATTAGCACACCAACATCGAACACCGCTGAGTAAGAATTGATAAGAATATAAGTGATCTTGAATATTTATAATTATAACTAGCGATCCGTTCCAGATTAGCTCGGGTGCAATATAGACTATGTACTAGGAGTGGGCGTTAATTGAATAAGCAGCTTTTTTTAACAGCTTTTATTATGTGAACGAATTAGCTGCTTTTCGTTTACCGAAAAAGCCGTATATATTAACTGTTTCATTCAACGATTTTCAAACGCAACCCGCGGATTAGCTCAACGAACATTCAACGCGTAGGTAGTCGCTAACATCTTTCAACAGTTGAATTTATTAATTGTTAATAAAATAAGCTTATTTTTGAACAGGTTATCAGTTTGTAATTAACAGTTTCATTTTGTTAACACAAAAACTGTCAACGTCCCACCTCTACTATGTACTAAAAAATAGCCTATGTTACTCGCTGATAATGTAGCTTTCTATTGGTGAAATTTTTAAAATCGGTCGAGTAGTTTTTGAGTTAAATCGTAACAAACAAACAAACAAGCAAATCTTTCCTCCTTGTAAGTAAGTCTGGATAAAAATCAGTTCTTCAGTAGTTAAATTATAATACTTTTGTGCCTTTTGTGTGTATAAGCCAATTTTGTGTTTGGACCGCATGCAGCGGTGAAAGTCTTCAGTTTTTTACAAAATAATGATACCAATTATAAATGTTGAATATAACAAAATAAGCATACTTTTATTTCGACATCAACGTGTGAACCATCTTATCGAAAGCTCCCATATTAGAATATCGATAATTATCTAACATTCTTTATTTTCTTCGACATTTTTATGTCAACACAACTAAAAGTTATTACCGAAATGTTCACAGGTAAAACTTTTGAATTTACGACTTAATATACGATTTCTTAACACGTACGTCGACTTTTGAGATTAAAGAGGATTTAAAAACAGGAAATAATAGTTCAAATTTCACTTTTGTATACAAGGCTATTTCTGTATCAGATATAAACAAAATTATAAGTACTTGATTGCGGTTGTATAATAATGATGAGGACCAAGTCGTAAATGGTTAAAAGAGTTAATGCCCGAGTCCCCTAGTGGGGCATGGGGCAGACCCATTTCTGTGTCTGTTTCACTGATCATTTTTCTTTACATTCAAGTTTGTGATCAGTCTTCAGTGCCCTGCTCGGCCTATTTTATTTTTTAAATCTTCATTCTCCGGGATTCGAACCCAGGACCTCCGGTGCAAAACGCATCACACTAACCGCAGAGTGGAAATGGTTGCCTATCACCTAAATAAAATTTTATGAGATTGTTTATGAATGTAACAGTTAATCATTTCGGTATAAAAGAACGATGACGTCATCGATTTTACGGGAGCAGTAAAAATCAGTAGTAATCAGTGTTTAATAAGTGGACATTACCTGGCGGATATAGGTGAACCACAATGTAGCAAACGCAATGAAAATATGTTAAAAGTAATTAATTTTTTAAGAGCATTTCAAATATTACAACATTACTACCTCTGCTAACTATATACAGTAGAATCCGTTTATTATGACTCCGCCTATATTGACCAACCGGTTATTATGACGTAATTACATTACGAAGTTTGGTTTTCATATACAATTCTTTATAAAAAAAGTCGGATATAATGACTTCGCTTACAGTGACATGTCGCTTATTATGACCCATTTTTAATAGATTATGTCCGGTTATAATGACCGACACGATTCTTTACACCTTCGGTAATGTTCGTTGATTCCCGACAACGTTCGGCACGTGGCTCGATTTTGTTTTGAATCTCAGTGAGTAATTGACGTTTGAAGGTCACGCATTGTTTTCGTTTGTTACTGTGAAAAAATGTCATCTCAACGACGTAAAGCATTTACAATTGAGGAGAAAGGTGCAATAATATGCAGATTAGAAAATGGAGAATCTAACTCATGTCTCGCAAAGGAATTTGGCGTGGGTCATTCGACATGATTTTGATTTAATATGTATGTTTGTTTCTGTATTAAAATACTTAAGTATATTTACATAAAAAAGGTTTTTTATTTCACAAAACGCTTTGTATGACGTCCGCTTATTATGACGTGTATGTCAATTCCTTTCGATGTCATTATAAACGGACTCTACTGTAATATGCTTTAATAATATCCTAGGAACATGGATATTTTTATCAAATAACTCAAATTATCTTAATTTTTTTATATTAGTAGTAACAAACCTATGCATCACCTGCCGGGCTAGCATGACCGCCACGAGATATCTCGCGGACGAGAGAAGACAAACTAAGATGTAAGATATCTCGATATATTATATCTCGACATCGACAATTTTGATAGAAAAGATATCTCGATCGACAAATATATCTATTTTTAACCGACTTCAAAAAAGGAGGAGGTTCTCAATTCGTCTGTATGTTGTTTTTTTTTTGTATGTTTGTTACGCGATAACTCCGCAAGTTATGGATGGATTTGGATGATTCTTTTTTTGTTTGGTAGGGGATATTTCAGAGGTGGTCCCATATAATTTTTATCGGCATTGGTTTGGTGCTTATTTAGGAAATCAACAATAACAAAAAAATACTTCTATGTAGATGATGTTATGGTTTGTGGTTCCTTTCACGACGCTGTCTCATTTGAGCAGCACGTTTAGTGGTAGGGCTACTAAATTATTATGTAAGGATTAATTAACTTAAAAAATACGCTTCCTACAAAAATTTCAAAATAAAATTATTTTTAAACAAAAAACAAAAACCGACTTCAAAACTACAAACTTGCACTAAAAAGTAAAAAATAATATTTTAATGACTTCAAAGCATTATTTATTAACAGTGATTTTGGAGTCGGTGCCAGCCAAGAAGGACAGTTTAATCTTGCTTTTGCAACAAACTTTCGAACAGTACGGAGCGCCATCGGTTGGGTGGCACCGACTTCAAAATAACTGTTAATAAATAATGCTTTGAAGTCATTAAAATATTATTTTTTACTTTTTAGTGCAAGTTTGTAGTTTTGAAGTCGGTTTTTGTTTTTTGTTTAAAAATAATTTTTGATATTAAAAGTCGAGTTCTAAGTGTAATTGTCATGTTAGACCCAGAAGAAATAAAGAGATAATCGATTAAAACATGAGAAAACGGTCGACAAAATTTTGTCGCGGTTGTCATGCTAGGCCGGCTGATCTAAAATAAGCTTTGCCCATAAGAACCAAAAACCTCTGGAATGCGTTATCTTAATATCCTTGAGTGAATTATTGTGTAGATAATATGACTTCCTCAAACCTTTTGTTATTTTTAACATCAATAGGTCAAGCTTACGCCTATTTTTTTCGTTGGTGTGGTATTGGAGCTTTCAAGTCACATTTGACAGGAAAGCTCTCCTGTCATTTGTGACTTGATTTGTGATATTTTTTCAACATGTTAAAATACAATACTGATAACGATTTAGCAAATTATAAGCCAAAAATCACATAATCACAGAAAAGTCAAAGTAAGCATCAGAAAACCCATACAGTTCAGAGAACTTCTACTCATTTATATCGTAAAATCATTTAATTATCGTGGAAAAGTCGCTCGTTATATCCAAGTATCTGCATAAATCTCATAGCGAACGTTATCTTCGAACTATTTAATTTTTATTGCTTACGACACATTAAATTTTACGATCCGACAGAACTTGAAATTTGAACTGAACTGTGCGTAATCAAATAAATTTCGTATGGAAACAATAATGGGCTGTTAGCGATGTTTACTGCTTACTGTTTTAATAATTTATTTTCTTTGATACTTATCATTATGATGGAATGAAAGTTGAAGCAAACATTTTGAGTTATAACTATCTTTTACGCTTAGAATGTGTTCAATGTACTTTACATGTTAATATAAGTCCGGTTAATGTTTAAGATCTTTATACAAAAACTAGCTGACCCGGCAAACGTTGATTTGCCATGTAAATAATTTCTAAAAAGCAGGGGTTGGTGATAAAATGAAAATTTAGGGTTGTATGTATTTTTTAATGCCACATCATAAAAAAAAAGAAATTAAAAATTTTGTCTAAAAAATAAAAAAAAATTTAGGGGTGGACTACCCCTAACATTTAGGGGGATGAAAAATAACCGGATAAGCACAAAAAAATTCATCAAAATCGGTCAAGCCGTTTCGGAGGAGTATGGCAACGAAAACTGTGACACGAGAATTTTATATATTAGATACCGACCGCCTGATTTGACCGCTTCCGTGGCTTAGTGGTTAGCGCGATGCGTTTAGTACCGGAAGTCTCGGGTTCGAATCCCGGGGAAACAAAATTTAAAAAAATATATATTTCGGTCGAGTAGGGCACAGAAAGCTTGCATGTAAGGAAAAATTATAAGTGAAACAGACTCAAAAATGGGTCTGCCCCACTAGGTAAAAAAAAGTAATATAATAATACAAAAAAAAAAGAAAATAAAAACAAAAGAGGTCACTGCAATGATTGGTGACCTCCGAATTGGAAGACCACTCATACTCAGTTACATTTAAGTTATAATGGAATCGTATAAGACCCCAAAATTTCAGTGACCGCAGGTCACTAGGGCCAAAAATAATAGTGTCATTTCCAAAAAAAACTTTTAGCCGTTCTATAACTATTTGCATACAAATCAAACTAGTCCAAACTCGATGACAGCTTTGTTTTTAATTTAGGTCATAAAGCCAGTGTTTTAAAGTAGATGTAGAATAATATATCGATTCAGATAAAGTAACAGTAGCGTTCTTATCTGAAAATTAGTATTCCCAATTTGGAGGTATTTGACGAGTGTATATATTTATATTTTATTGTATTTCGTTATCATTATCTAATATATAAAATTCTCGTGTCACAATGTTCGTTCCCATACTCCTCCGAAACGGCTCAGCCGATTCTTATGAATTTTTTTATGCATACTCAGTAAGTCTGAGAATCGGCTACTATCTTTCAAACCCCTCAGTGATAAGGGGTGTCCACACCAATTTTTTTTTATTTTTTTATAATGTGGCATTAAAAAATACATACAACCTTTTTTTGTCAAAAAATCTTGACCCGTGCGAAGCCGGGGCGGATCGCTAGTTATTTGATAAATAGCAATATGGCTATTTTTTCAAAATATTATATTTTATTATTAATACTGTAACTCACAAAATTTAAACTGACAATAATCTAATAGAATTTGTAAGATTTGCTTACATTGAACATCGGGATAGTTCACGCTAAACAAAAATATTTTTGCAGTATTTTTTTCAGTATAAAGAAACAAAGTTTTATACCTCTTCAACAAATGCGCTAAGTTTTAAGTTTAAAATTGAACGTACGATATTTCATACGCTCCATACTTGTCACTAAAGAATTTTCTCCCGCGTGCAATATTTACGAGAACATTTTCGTAAATAGTCTTATATTAGTAGCTCAGTTCCCGGCGGATATAGGATATTTACTGCACATTTTGCGTGTGTCTGTTTTTGAGGTAGGGGTTCTGGGGTCTAGACAAAGTCAAACTGAGTATTGTTATCGTTACGACTGAGCCATTTACCAAATGAATTTCCCTGTCATTTGCTAAAGAATTTATGTAAGATATGAACATACGAGCATGATGTTGAGCAAAATGATGTTAGGTGATACCTCGGACACAGAACATCAGTTAATGATGCGCTGTCGGCATACTTTTTAGTTCGAGCATTCGGAAATCCAACTGACTGCAATTAACTGTGTATATTGGGTTTAAAAGTACACATAAATATAACATACATAGATAAACATAAACAACTACACATTGGTATAGACATAAAAAATCAAAAATTACATTGACAAAGACTAAAGATAACATATATTCAAAGCAAACACAGTCAAACATAAATATACTAGAAAGAAATTCACAAGTACGATTTAAGAGCTTAAAGTTTAATCAAACTCAAAAATATCTATCATTATAAGGTTCTTTTGAATCGTCATTACTTTTTTAATTTACAACATGCCTTTTTGATGTATTTTTTCAGCTTATACAAATAGATAAATTATACTGTGAATCTGTTTCTAGAGAAAGATAAATTGCAACTCACATGCAAAGTTGCTTGTCGTTATCTACTAGTCAAACTTTCGATATCGACTCTAGCGATGTGAGTTTGTCTATGGGGAATGGTGTTGGGGCTAAGCATTTGTATAGACAGTAGGGGAGCTTTGCCGTAGGGGAACATTTTGACGGGCGGATTGAGTTTACTTTCATGTTAGTTGAAGAAGACATTCAACAGATACATAATATAATCGAAAGTCTTATACCTCTTAATAAAACCATCACTTTTCGATTAAATATAAACTAGCAACACTCTTCGACGCATGCAATCTAGACGTACTATACCTAAAAACATACCTATTAACTATTGTTACTCGCTGATAATGTAGCTTTCTATTGGTGAATGATTTTTTTAAATCGTTCCTGTAGATTTTGAGTTAATTCGTTACAAACATATAAAAAAAAACAAAACTTTCCTCTTTATTATATTAGTTTAGATTACAAGCGAGAGGTCTAATAGTTAATTGTAAATTACTGACTTAAGTTAAATACCCATATATATGTATATAATACAAAATATCCAGGATTCTATCTATAATATGTTTAACCTTTATTTAGGCATATAACGGAACTACAATTTGTCGGACTCATGAATTGATGAAATCTTTATTGTTTATAATATTAGTATAGATAAACATGTGTCTACGTCTAGAATTAAAGGTGGGAGGATACATCATATAGTATAGTAAGCTTAAAGTAGCGAGTATATTAAAGTCCGTGTAAATTACACGATCAAACTTAAATCTACTGACAATGATTTAGAAATAAGACGGCAACTCATTATTATTGATGTAAACTCATGGTGGAAAAGAGTCCATGGAGTTTCTTGCCGGTTCTTCTCCATGAGACCCACTTTTTGGAACCGTGCAACTAGACGTTTCATAAGAGCCTGCAAAGGCCTATTTGAAATAAAAAACTTTTGATTTTAAAATTTTGATTTTGTTCTTACTAATGGTAGACAAAACTACTCATGCTCTCTGTTGATATTTGATATTCCAATGTTAGTAAAAAAATATTAGTTTGGTATACATCTCGTTTTATATGCACGTGTTGAGAGCGCTTGATTTTTATCTAATTGCCCTTTAACATTGACCTCAATTTAGTGAGTGCAGTAAAATCTGATAACACAACAACCACTGTATACGCGCTTACTATCGTATAATTTATTATTATGTTAAGACATAAGACCTAAATTAATGTTGTTTACTTTATTTCCATAAAAGTGTTAATTTTTGTGTGTAATGAAAAAGGGTGTTAAATTATGTAAAACTCGAAAATAATTCAATTTTAATTTTTATTTTATTGCAATCTTTTATCGGAATTGAAACCCGTCGTTTATGAAATTATTTATGTATGTATGATGTAAAAAATTGTCAGCGTATTTTACCTACAACTATCCAAATTGGGCACTTAACAGGTAGAAAACTTATACGGTAGAAAAATCGTAATAACGACCGATTCGCGAATGTAGTAGCTGTGAATTGCGTATTGGGCGTTTCGGTACCTATGTCTATGGATGTCAAAAATAGGTAGTCAGTGCATAATTGATTGCAGTCTTATGACTGAGGAATCACTTTCTACAAAATGAGTATCACGTTCGATGGTCGATATTTTATTTACCTAATAATAATAGTATATACATACACAGTAAAGTACAAATCCCCACACTGTACCCTGCTTGTGGATGACTAGTCTCATCCATGTTCATTGTGTTTAACTGTCATACAATTTGGAAAAAATGTAAAATTATACAGACACCTTTATAATAATTGTTTTAGGTTTTTTCATGACGTGACCCGGATATTTTCTATGTCCCCAAGCGGGACCTGTGTCAGATACGTTTCTGTACCTTATAAACTGATATCTTTTGTTTACTGGGGGACTATTAACAAAACCAAACTACGAAGATTTGGGATCGATCCGTCGCGGTCGTTCGCAATTTTGACATTATTTCTTTCGTTTGACATTAATATGATCGTAAATAGAATTGAAAATGTTTTCATAATATGTAAAAATACGTTAATAAGTTGGTTGTACTTTCGTTTCGCTTCGTTCAATTTTGGTCAATTATCTAAACCCTGTCCCACCGCAACATTTTTGTTTTCACTTTTGTCCTCAAACCTAGGACCATTGAACCGCGGAGGCAGTCGTGAGCCTGTACAGATACATATAAACACATACATATATTATAGAAAATACTAACCGATGTTCACGCCTACCAATAAATAAAAGCTTTATTCGTGTTTAAATATTATTGTATACAATAGCTTTGATCTACGAATTACCATACTTATCGCTTTTATTGAAAGTATCCATCCACATAGCCGATAACGTAATACGTACCTACGAGTAGGTACATAACAACTCTATTATAATATCGTTGCTTCGAATCGACTTTCCGGTTGAATAGTTTTAAAAATCGAAAGACAATCGAGATGTTCATAGAGCAATATGTATGCGTAGGTATTTATTCTTAGCGTTTCACAGTAATAGTTGATATGATAATCAGGTACGCTATGTCTTTTTTTCAAACAGTCGTGGGAAAACAATGTAAAGGTTTTCTAAGAGACAATAAAATATCGGACATTTTATTTAAAGCAAGCGTTCCAAAACATATTTGAATACTCTATTGAAACGGTTTTTTATCGTAATTGAAAAAAACAATAATAAGGCATTTATACTTGAACAATAAAATGGTATAGATTTTATGTATTAGCTTAAGAAAAAGTAATAATGTTTAAACAAAATTTACCTGAATTATAAAACCAAACATTTCATTGTCCTCCATCCTGACCTATATATTTATTTTTTAACTAGCGACCCGCCCCGGCTTCGCACCGGTGCAATGCTGATACTAAATACACTACAGAAAAACTGTTATTATTATACAAATAAACCTTCCTCTTCAATCACTCTATCTATTTAAAAAAACCGCATCAAAATCCGTTGCGTAGTTTCAAAGATTTAAGCATACAAAGGGACAGAGAAAGCGACTTTGTTTTATACTATGTAGTGATGAATTTCAGCACTTGTAATAACATTAGATAACTGAAATAAACTATAAAGTCACTATAAATTAAATCAATTAACACTTCGGATAAGTTTGTTTACATTTTCTTGTCCCGATAACGAGATCGTAAAACTATTATATATAGACAATTAAAACGACAGTTTATAGCTCTTGCTATATTCAACTTTATAAATATATCTCCAGTGAAATATGTAGGAATAACGAAATAAACAAGAAAAATATCCTCTCGCGAAATATTTGACGACGAATTTATAGCGAGTAATAAATAAATAAGCTATAAAAGTTCGCTAGGATTTATTTAACGGTTTCAGAGAAATAAAATTATATATTGGAGTAGGTAATAAAATTTTAAAATATATGGAAAAAACAATCAATTAGTACCTATAATAGTGAATTTCCCAGCCCCCTAGTGGGGCATGGGGCAGACACATTTCTGTGATTGTTTCTTTACAGATTGTAGGTGATCCGTCTTCTGTGCCCTGCCTAAAAATGATTTTTTTTTTAATTCCAAAAAATTGATTCCAGATTCTTTCGATGTGACATGCAACGATTATTCGCACCGAGCCACGAAGGGGGTCGACTTACGAACTAATTAAGTTAAAAATAAATTTATATCTTAAGTAACGATTATAAACATACATATATTTCATAGAAGTATTCCCACTGGAGTAGGAAATCAGAAATGTCCAGCTCCATTCCATGCACACCACATTCACTTCTTTCAGTGTCATCAACGCTTTCATACAGGTTTTCTTCAAAGTAATGAATAAATCTCATCCATTTAAACAAAAAACAAACAATACAGTTACGTAAAGAACTACTTGAAATGTATTTACATCAAAGTTCACTTCGCAGTCCAAGATTATCCTTGAAAGCTTCGAGCGATACTCGCGATATCAAGAAAGAGCACACAGGATTAATAACAACCATAAGTGAACACTTCAAACGCTTGAAATGTAAATAATAGCTTATATTATCCCTGTTTTTAGATTTATATCAATAATATATTATAATATTTAAAATGTATATCCTTAATACTCGTAATTCCGCAACTATTTTCTACCACGCGCTAATTACTTCCGAACTAAAAAAAGTTCCAATTTACTGTCCTACTTAATTAAATAACGAAGAGGCTTTATTCGATGTAATTAAATAAGAAATCCACTCCCCGGCAATATTGCCGAAAAAGACACAGAAGCAAACACACTTTCTATTTTAAATATAAGTACTGCTAATCAGTGGCGGGACCACCATACAAGCCCAAACGCATGTTTTGCCTCATAAATGCATTAAAAAGAAATATGTATAATAATGTCATTAGTCATATGTAACTTATACGATTACGTAATTATATACCTAAGTTAAATATATGAACACGTATTATGTTAAAATCGGCAAAACGGGC
Organism: Anthocharis cardamines; assembly: GCA_905404175.1. Taxonomy (NCBI): domain Eukaryota; kingdom Metazoa; phylum Arthropoda; class Insecta; order Lepidoptera; family Pieridae; genus Anthocharis; species Anthocharis cardamines. Next base: position 4,616,261 of record FR989953.1, on the reverse strand, counting down.
TTTTGGGCTTGTATGGTAGTCCCGCCACTGCTGCTAATATACATCTACAAAGTATGTAAAACTTTTAAGAAAACTATGGAAGAGCGGGTCTTGATAGATCCTGGCACAGGTACATTTATTTACTTAAAAGGATGTCAAAACAGTGGGTTAATATATTTAAATAAATCTCGTTACATAAAAATTATATATATCAGATATCTCTCTCTCCCAAACGTTTTTCTCTAATCCCTTTTCCAAATACCATTTTTCATATAAATATAGACAAACAATAATTGTTTATAATTATTATATAACTCGTCGCTGCCACAGGGTCGAGCTGGAGGTCAATAGATAATACATAGAACTATAGAATGAAATTAGCTTTAGCATCATTTTTTACTCATACCACTTATAAAAACATTCTCCTATCTGAAAGTTTACTCCCAAAAACTCTATTGCTAAAAAGTTATTCGATAACATTGTTTGTCAGGTCGATAAAATCGCTTTTCCAGTACAGTAGAATAGGTAACATAACTACATATATTGGCTACTATGGCTTGATTAAAAATAAATTATTTATAAGAACTATTTACGTTTTATATGTTCAATCTTGTGTGGACTCGGTACTTTTAAGACTAGACTAAAAACTTAAGAATGTAGGCAATGCCAAAATAAACGTAAAGGTTAATCTAATAAGGTAATAGTAATAATTAGTAAGATTTGTCTGTTTAAATAAAATACTGTATACCGGATTAAAACGCGATGTATTATATTATTTATATTGTTTAAATTATTTATCCCGACATTTCGGATGCTTTTCAGCAACCGTGGTCGCGGGGAGACAGGAGGAGACTGAGACCACGGTTGCTGAAAAGCATCCGAAACGTCGGGATAAATAATTAATGATGTGATACTCGCGTTAATAAAAGACAATATTAAGATTTGTCTGTTTGTTGCGATTTAACTCAAAAATTACTCGACCGATTTTAAAAATTCTTTCACCAATAGAAAGCTACATATCAGCGAATAGTATATAGTACATCTTAATTACATCCATGCGAAGCCGGGGCGTGTTGCTACTTTACAATATATGGCTTACAAAGAGAACAAACCTTTTGTTTCTTAAATTAATTCAGACAACCCCTTTTATTCCGAATGGTACACCTTTATCTTTGAAGTGAGCCCCGATTAATCAAGCGAAATGTTTCGATGTGTGGAGGCCTTAGCAAGATATGGAGTTAATCCCAGTATCAAAGCCGAGACTCCCCTATTGTCTGACCGGATTTCTATATTTGTTGTCATTGCTAGATAGCATTCGATTGGATACGGTTAAATATAGATATATGCTAATGCGGTGAAAGTTATTCTATGAAAAATGTTTGTATTCAATTGATTTACATAATCACACAATCCTTAGAAACTAATAATGATAATTAATTATAAGACAATCCATTGTTATCAGATCTTACAAAGAACATTTAATTCCCGATTTCGCAAGTGGGGTTTTTGGCCACTTTTCTTTACGCTCTATTCAATTTATATAAATCTCGTTTCCCCAGGATTCAAACCTCTGTAACTCCAGTGCTTAAAGCTGAAATAAGATTATCTGTATATATAAAAGGGAGGTTTGTATATAAAAAATCGAAAACTAACAGCGTTTGACCGATTAACATGAAAATTTCACGTCTATGTATATTTTCATGGATAAGGTTTTTATACTATCCGCTTTGTTGTAACCCGCTATCAGTCTATTACCTGTACCAAAATTAACACCTTAAACATGACACAAAAATATCATTAAAAGATGAAACAAATTGATAAGGATATCTTTACTACGTTACATAATAAGCAGTTACGATGATTCACTACTATCATTATAGTAACTACCAGAAGCGTATGTCACCATAAAATCACAGTGAACCGTCAAAACGACATCGCATTAAATAAACGCGTGGAAGTGAAGGTGACACATTGCCGTAATAAAACAAAAAGCGGTCTACATTGTAAGGCACTGGGCCAGCCACTCGCACAATAGAAGTCGAATAAGTGCCGTCCGGTGCTTTTATTCCGAATTTTCCGGACCGACCGTAATCAGCATCCGCAGTCAAACAAAGACATTGTCCGTTTGAAGCAATCTGAAATATTACCTCAATTCATGTACAATACGAAATACCACCACCATTTCATGACTTCAGTTCGTATCGAGAAATTCCATGTAGAGCTTGATGGAAATTGAAACGGACGGTTTGGAAATGTACAATTTAAAATGGAAGTGAGTTTATTTGCTAGAGATAAACACATTTACAGTAAAATATAAAAATAAAAGGGGGAAAACAACATATTATTATGTATTTATTTCAATTATTGAAATTGAACAAACTATTATTCTCATGATTAATATAATAAACTAAAATACAGTATACAAATATAAGAGAAAAAGCTGAAAATTGTAACTTTCATATAATAGCTTTAAATAAACCACGAATTCCACACTACAGTAATAAAAATATTAGCGTTTATTGGAATTTGAATAACAGTAAGCGGGTTCAAGAACCACAGATAAGCTAATCTGATATAGTTTTAATAAAGTCTATTGATTCTCAGCGGAGATTTTATCTTAAACCTCATTACGTTCGCAGCTGACGAGTCACTTCGGAGCCGAGACGATAATGTATTAACGAGAGGGTCAAAACGTATTGACATCGATGATGTGTGCTAAATCGAGAAATAAGTCGCTGGGGACACGAAACCATTAAATCGTCCCTTAAGTTCTCATTTCTCCCCTTTTGTTTTGGTAAGGCAATTACGAATACTAAAATCAAATAATGTATGCACGTTTTGTGTGATTACTTGAGAACGAACCCGAGGGAAGACTGTTCTACACTGCGCATGCACTCAACTCAAATAGATTCCTACAAACTGTTGCCCTAGAAAAGCAAACATTTACCATTTCAGTCAGGGTTGTGTTATGACGATTTTCTCGCATTTTTTATTCTAAAGCTTTGAGGCATTCAGTTCGTTCCACTAAGGTGGTTCAATCGAGAAACTCGTTACCGTATTTCTATTTACTTTTGCACGTTTCTGTGTTTTACGGAATGTTGAAAACACCTGTCTCATTATAGCTAGGGAGGCGAGGTAGCTAAATGGCGTAATTCAACGGCGCCGTCGAGACCTATCAAAATCGAAAGATAAAATAATTTCGAAAAGAAAAGCTCGTATGGTAAAAACCATTTTAGCGGTGGGTTTGGCGTGTACGGTTTTTCAAAAATGTTAAAAAAAACAGTTACTTGGGCATTCTCGAGCGCGTCAGATATTCATACTGCGTATGCCCCAAGTACCTCTGATAACAACGGTATACTAATCTGCCGGTTTGCGTGGTGGGGGTAGGCATTTAAAGTAGTCAAAAATGCAAAAAAAAAAAAATTACTCGAGCGCGTCAGATTTTCGGAAGGGGTGTTACGTAGGCCCCAAGGAAGCTCCCTTTAAAAAAACTGACGATTTAGGCGTGACGATAAGTTACGATGAATTTTTGAAAATGCAAAAAAAAAAAGTTTTTTTGAAATACTCGAGCGCATCAGATTTTTATAGGGAAGGTTTATCTCGGTATCCTGAAAGCATATTTTCTTAATCTGACAAAAATGTTGGTGGGTTCTCTTAATCTGACCGAAAAAGGTTTCTTTTCCTTTTCATCTTCTTCTTCTTTACTGGAACTCTCATATTGTGGCTCCTCATCCACATCACTTCTTTCCTCACCATCAATGTTGCGAAATAATTAAGGAAAAATACTGGTAGGATGGCATATTTCCACGAAGCGCTCAGTCTGTATTACATGTTTATGGCAAATTCCTCTTTTTTGCTTCAATTCTTCACTTCGTTTTGCTTACGGTACGTCCAAAAAACAATTTGAGGATCAACAGGCTATTGAATTAATATACATACATGAAACTGTACATGTTAATAATACTATTGTATACAGATACGCGTAACTTTTTCCGAGTCCACGAAATTGTCGAGAATCTTTAGAAAAAAAAATTAAGATATAATAAAAGTCACATAATTTAATCATCGTTATTTCATATCAATTTTTTTAACACCCTCAGTTTTCGAAACATACTCAAAAAACCGGGAGTATGAGTTTTTATGATGCTTCTAGTCAAAAAGTTTTAACTTTGGACAAAAATGTAAAGAGACCTTTTTTGTGTAAAATAAAATTACCTTTATTGTTTATTTAAACTTTTTTTTTGTAAAATGTATCATTCGCGACTTATATGCCGCAACGCGTTTTTCGGAAGACGAAATGGCTCCTCCACACTTCCGGTCATGCGGAAACCGGCAGATTTTGTATTTTTAGTAAGTTTTAGATTATATTCTTCAAAATAAAATATAAAAAAATCGCGCCCGAGAATGCCGGATTAACGTTTTTTTTTTACAAGTTCGCGACCCTATAACTGGGCGGCGTCAAGGACTTATCGTCAGATTAGTTAAATTTAGTCTTAAAACACTAAAATCAACCCCCAATATCTTAATCTGACGCGCTCGAGTATTTCAGACTATCGATTTTTTTTTACTAATCTGATCGTCTATCCTAGGCGCGCGTCACTACATATAGAGCTAAATACTTTACAAGGTTGTTCTATTAGGTCTAATAAATCTCTCATATCTTAAACTGCCACGCTCGAGTATTACCGAAAATTCACCTATTCGCCTCCTTAACCATAGGGACGGCATCGAATATTTCAAAAATAGAAAGCTAGATTATTAAAATAACATTTTTAAAATAATATGAGCAAAATTTAGAACTCTTCCAGCCCTAACGGCTAACAATCGGACATCCGTTCCATATGTATCCGAAGTTCGTATCAAAACAATTAGATCACGCCCAACTGTCCTTTTGGTCTACTTCCTACAAAGAGGGAGCTTTTATAAACACTCTCCAATCAAGTCAAATGCCATTTAAGCAACATGCAGCTGTAAAAACCTTGCAACGTATTTGAATTTCTTTAAATGAAAGATTTAAATTACTTTGTCTATAAACCATATTATTGGGATATGCTATGCCTCTTCATTGCCGGAATTTTTCATTTAATTTTTATTACAAATATAAAAAGAAAAATAGGTATTTTTTTTATTTAAAACAAATGCGTTCAATTTGGATCAAAATAGTGAAAAATAAGGACATATAATCTAGCTTTGTACTTAAGAGTGTGTAGGTTATATTAGACCTCTAAGATTTACTTGTATAACGTCTTAAAATACCGGCTGTTTCATTTGAATTCAACTAACACCTTTTTACAATATAAGAGGAAATCATTCAATAACTGAAACCGTATAAAATTCAATTGAAAATATCACACAGCTCATCAAACGGTTATCGAAGAGGAGCGCCTCTTCAATGTTTTTCCCTATTTACCTTGATATTCAAAAGCGTTGAATGGATTTCGATTGTACTTAAATCACGGGAAGAGCAATCCATTGTGAAAGTCAACAGCGTAACCAATTCATTTAGCCTCGCCTCGACTGTTGTATTGAGCCAGACAGATTGCGTGGCGTGGACCGAGACGCCCGTGCCCGGACTGGAGAATTAATTAACCACTTATATCCTGAATGTTATTCTCCTAGATCGGGGATTTCCGCAAAGTTTCCACGCGGACTTCCGACGGAAATAGCAATTGTCACTTTACCTTTATATTCATTTCAACTATTTCCGTTATAACGTGAGCATACGGTTTAAAGTTTTTAAATAATTTATTATATTACAGAAAATAGATGCAGAGCAGTAGAATCGTTTGTTTTACACATGGGCTAAAGAATAAAGCAACTCAACTTACAATTTTTTCATCAAACCGTACTGAAAATTACAAAGGGATAAAATACAGAAAACATAACTATCTCCCTTCTGCAGTTGTGTAAATGCAAAGTTACAATGAACCGTAGCCAACAAGTTCATGACCATAACCGTTCATACAGTCTGATTCATGCCGTATTTACTCGTAGAGATAACTGTCTATGAATGGATCGACTATCGGATATCGGCCAAAGGAAAACGTACGAACACGATGCAATTGCTTGCAATACGTTTATGTTAGTCATGAAATGAGTATTTATTTTCCTTTCGTTTATAAATGCTTAAAGGAAGGAAGGATTCCGTTGTAAACAATGCTTTCACTTTATAATTTAGTAGCTCTTGTATTACAGCTTCAGTGCTGGAGAATATTTCCTGCATTAATTTTGTACAGCCAGTAATATAGATCGATACCGCATCATCAACAGGTCTTTGGCTCAGGTATCACCAACTATTAAGTGAGCCTCATGCTTGTCTGTCAATATATGTCATAACAAAACTATGCAGCAGCTCTTATGATTCCAGACGTCCCAATATTAACCCATCTCAACAGCTTATTATATACATATATGTATATCATATCATACTTTATCTTTACCTAAATAAGCTTAAAATGAAAAGTATAGTCAACATTAAGCTCCACTTAAATAAATTACGATGTCTTCGGTGATTGAGTGCAGAGACATTAATCCAATAAACGCCAGCCACGCCACAACGCATTGCAAAAATGCAATTTCATGCACTTCATATGTAGCACAGGAATACTCTCCATCGAAATCGGAATAGTTCTACTTTACTATATTTAGCTTTAAGTGATATGATATTAAGTGATGATGATAGTTATAATTCGACGCTACTATTGCATTACTGGGTATTATTTTAGTGATAGATAGAATGATTTATTATTTGGAAATTGAAATGAAAAAATACTTTATTGTACATAAAATAAAATAGTTATCAAAAGTCTGTACAAATGGCGGCCTTATTACCATAATTACTTCCAAGCAACCAAATTGTACTAAATCCGAATTAGACATCGCCATGCATCGAATGGTGTAATAATACAGTGTTTTTATTTTTTTCAAAATCAACGGGTTCGATTCAGGAATACTGATTTTTCATTAATTAGCCAGGGCTAGGAATACTGATTTTTCAATTTTAGTTTTCATCAAAATCGGCTTTGAGACTCCTTTGAGTACTTTTCGCTATTCCTCATAGCTTCGGATTTGGAAATACACGCCCACTTGAAAAATCAATTCAAAAAAGTTTTAATATTTTTTCGAACACAGAAAATAAATAAAAATACACGTAGTATATTTTATAATACGTAAAACACCAACTTTGTTGGTTTAGTACAACTTACGTGGGAGGCAACGATATATTTACATATTTTACGCAAGCAACCGTATATCATTTATCCTTTAATATTAAATTCATTTGAGTATAATAAATACATATCATTTTATTCCAGCTTCAAGAGTTCATTTCGCTATATATTTACTTTATATTTTAAATCTGTTAAAAAAAACTATACATCCTGTAAGCAGATGGGCGACACACGATGTTTAGTTCGAATTTTAAATACACAAGTAGTTTGACGTCTTGTGAAATCAAAGTGAACCTACTTTTCATTGTATTCTATATTTGAACCGAAAAAAGCGCTGATAAGTATGCATGCATTGTTAAACGATGCGGCGTAGTAAAAATTGACATAACGTCATTGATGTCCTGTCGCTTATTAAAGCGCTTCACGCTTGATAACTCATATGTATAAAAAATAAGCAATTTCGTATAGTTAGCCACCAAAGTGTTTCGATGCAGTATTTCATTACTAACGCAATTTTTTACGAGGCATCTGTGATGTAGAGTCGCACTAAGGGCGAAGGCACACACGCTACTTTAAGTAAAATAGTAATTGGAGACATGAGTGGATGAAGGGGGCATGATACAATTTGTAAATGATCGAGAAAATGGGCAAAACAGTTGCAGTGTTGTTACAAATTATTTAGACAATTATTAACTTTCTTGATTGTTTATTAAATAACTAAATTTGACAAATAAAATAATTATGCATGTATATATTGTTATGGAGACACATAACACCTTCACTCAACGTAAAAAATAGGAGTTCTAGAAAATGTCAAATAGCCCCTTCATTCGCTCATATCTTCAATTATAAAATGAACCAATTCTAAATGTACAAATTGAGGGTGGCTCAAACTCTAAGAAGTTTAGCTAGGAGATCCTGCATTAGAGATGGTAGGTCCCTGCTTCCTAAATATAGTTAATGAGAGGTTTTTTTGCAGTTTTTTGTAAAGCAGTATTTATTTATTTTATTTTAAACTATTTTGCACAAAAAACATCGTGTACAAAAGGCGAACTAAATGCCAGTTAACCTTGGCTTTGCGAAGAGGTGTGTTATTAGTGAAATAGAAAAAAAATGTATCTATGCACTCATAAAATCGCCGGTCGGTCTAAAAAGTAACGTGTGTGCGATGGTCCTAACAGCTCAAAAGGACGCGAAGAGCGCGCGACACGTCCCTCCAGCCGCGCCGTTGACATTTTGTATTGTCACAGAAGTATTCTAAACAAAAACCACTGAAGCTCGACGTGATAAATAGTTCAAATGTCTCGGCTTGTTAGTACGGCGCCATCGTTTACATGTGGGAAGGCGGGATGCGAAAACATTTTAACATAATTGCCACCAGAACATCTCGCGTTCCTATATAAAAACAGTTCTCACAGATAAAATAATTGACTTATCTTTTAATAAATTTTCTGCCCACGTTGCTCAGTAGTATGCGGTACGCACATTGAATTTAGTAAAGAGGGTCCTGGGTTCGAATCCCGGTCAAACAAAAATACTTTTTTGTTTGGTGGAGCAGGACACAGAAAGCATATCTATGACTTATCAACATCAAAATTATCAGTTATAAATATGTCTGCCCCGTGCCCTCTAAAGGGATACGATAATGAATTTGTTATAAAACTATAAACAACTTCCAATAGCACAAAATACGCCACATCGCGTCTTGTGTATTTTTGAAATCATAGTGGTATTTATAGAAATAAATTTTGATATTTTTGTGGTGAAGTTTCCTACAAACTTTTACTTACTATAATGTATCATTATGCATCTATACATACTTCTATACTAATATTATAAAGAGGAAAGATTTATTTGTTTGTTTGTTACGATTTAACTCAAAAACTACTGGATCGAACTGTGTATAGCACATCTACGTTGCACCCGTGCGAAGCCGGACAGGGTGGAAAGAATCAATGGGCTTTTTAAAAATAAAGGAATGTTAAGGAATGTCTTTAAGTAAAATAATCTATCTTAAGGATTTAAAGTGGTTTCCCTTCAGGGCCCATTGATTCTTTCCACCCTGTATATACTCACTCACACACATGTATAATCTTTGAAAATGTTATATTATTACATATGAATAATTCGATGGAACGATTACGTAACACCGGCACAAAATTGATTGTACGGCCGCGGCGTATACAACCACTATTTTGCAATTTGTAAAGCCGAGCTACATTTGTAGATTTATATCAGGAGATTGGCAGCGGCTCACTGTTCACGCAAACTCTACATAATGTACAAATATACAATGAGCCTTGCCTACCCTCGATATTCAATGTTACAGTAGTAATCCTTATTTACTTAAACGAGTTAGTTATCTTAAGCATTTCATGCACATTATTATAATCTTTTACACCATATAATTTAATTAATATCTTAGGAGTTATCGCAAAAAATTAATGCGCACTTAAATATCTAAATTCAAGCACGTTTCCCACACCGATGACGAGACTCGCCTAATGTGATCACCATCAGACAATCACGCTACGACACACACACTACAGGGTTTTGAAGTTCTTGGTTAGGATATGTTGGTATGGTGACCACCGCGCACGAGTCGAGCTAGCGAAGCGAGCAGTGCCGCGTCAGAGGCCGACAAGTGCCAGAACCGAATCCTACCTTTTTTACTTGGCTTCATAAAACAAATTTATTTTACTTTAAAACAACTTCAAAACCCTTTAGTGACCACCGCGCTACTACCCTATTACTTTGGATTTGCGTGCTTTTTTTTCTATGGATTTTTATGGCGTACCCACCATAATATTCCATGGGCTACCATCTATTAGTGATAAAAAGCATTTTAAAAAAAATTGATTAACCGAATATAGTCTAGTACCCGTGCGAAGCCGGAGAGGGGCACAAGTTTTAAAATAAATTAGGTTCAGAACTCGGCCATTTTCTACAATTGACAGGTCATGCCAAGCACGCTTATTTGTGATAATTGATGTCTCACTTCTATAATATGCAAATGCACAATGAGCCTTGCCTACCCTCGATATGCAAATGCATATTATAGAAGTGCAAAAATAGCAAATTAATATCTAGAAAGTTCGCATTTTGCAGATCAACGTCTGGCGGGTCCGCTAGTAATGAACAAATCAAAGGTCCCTACATACATATGTACAAACCGACATGTCAATAAAACTTAGTTTTTGAAACGTCTTTATGTTCGTAGGGACCGCCGAAATCTCGTTTTATATCTGGTATAACTTATTTCATTTAAAAGTTTTATTTTTAGAATTATTATTATAATTTAGTAATTTACTTGCACTTAACTATAGGTATTTATAATTTTGATAAGTGAAAAAGTTTAGTTCTGTGCAAGGAACACAAAAAAAATGTATGTGTCAGAGGCAATAAAAACACAGCTGTATGGCATTTTCTCCTAGTGATTACATGATATTATTGATCATGTAAATAAATACTTACTGAAGTAATAGCCAAACACAATAGTTATTATTTATACGATGATTTGAGTATAAACAATGTTGCCAGCTTATTTCTTGAATAAATACAAACATCATTCATTTTCCTCATTTTTCCACCTGGCGAGGCCGTAAGGGTTTGATTTGTGTCGTTCGAGGGAGGAAACCATTCACATCACGTATGTAATAAGGAAATTATTTATAATAAACGTAACGAAATTTTATTGTACGACAACCAAATATCGTTTAAAGGTCTCTGTGAACTAAATTTTAAAGGTATATTCGAAGAAGGTACCTCATACATATATCATATTTATTATATTTCAATAATTTCTAAATTTAAATAAGCAATGAAAAATAATATATCGATAATCGTTTTCTTGACAAAAAACTCTACAATCTTACAAAGAAATAAAAAAAAAAGTGACACATAACCAGCTGTAATCTCCACATTCGAATATTTCAAAACACCAATTGTAATATACATTTAGTTGGAGCTAGACAATACGTCAGTTAGCTGGACCATTAGCTGCACAATTAGTGCAATTGTCGTTAATTTATTGTTGTGCCGCGTCAACAGCAAGCGAGGAAATGACTCTCCTAAATCATTCACCGCCCGAGCAGTCGATTTCGATTGTCATGACCGGAATACTAATCGATATTACAAAAAAGGGACTCATTTTCCCAGAGTTTAAATTCTTAGTTTTCACAAAAGAACCGACATTAATTGAAACAGATGCGAGTCTAACTCTTAAAACAAATGAACGAGTGAAATTCATTAATACTTTTTGCGAATATAAATACTGACTTTTAGGAATAAACGAACCCTCTTCTTTAAGTATTTGTAGTATCACTAATCAACCAAATATAACTATATTTTATGTTACATATCGACAGACGATTCACTTGATGGTAGGTGATACCCCAGCCACCGAACCTCAGTCAATGAAGCGCTGTCGACCTATTTACTTCGAGCATTCGGATATCCATAGACTGAGACCGAAACGCGCAATATTCACTTCACGGTTATTCCATCTATGAACGGTGGAACGTTACCGAGTCGGTCGGAATTCAGATTTTCCTTCTACCCGTGTAATAAAAACTGCCTGCTTGTTACGTTACGCTACTTTTAAGGAATTTAAGACCCTGTTGAGCTTTTTTTTTCCTTGAGAAAACATCCCAAGTTTTCCATGCGAAACCATGTGGAATGCCATGTGAAAACCACTGTAAAAGTATAGAGCTCATATTTTAAACTGAGAGTAAAAACATTTATATCAAGTTGTCAAAGTCGAAGTTTACGACAAACCAATTAATGAAGGAATGCAACTAATTCCACCCAAAAATGTATTTGTACGCGCCTCTCGAAACAATTCGTCAAGGGTTAAACACTACCTGACAAGCTTTAAATCTTCACTAAACATCACCCTACAACGATATTTCAATCAATTACTCTAATGCTTTGAAACATTTGTCCCCTTAAAATATCCAATGATTATAAATAAATTACATCCGCCACAATACGATTCTACTTTGAGGAGTTTAAGACTCGCTGCAATTAATTTGTTACGATCCAGTGGAATCAATGTAAATTCTGCTTTCGTGGGAAATTAATTGCTACCGACCGCGACATCTCCAGCCGCTGACACAAAAAACTAAGGCGAGATGCAAGCAAATGTAAAAAAAAATGGCGAGACTTAATTACGTTTGAATAAACTAAAATAGCCTGAATTAATTCTTTAACATGTAGCAAACGATAAAACATTAATGATAAGATGCAATTCTTTTAATTCGTATCTATTTATTTCGCTTGATTGCAAGCAGTCTGTAATTATGTATGCTATACTTACTTTAGCTATGTTGAGCATGTACGAATACATCCTGGATGAAAATAGTTTAATGAGAAATCTAGGGTGAGCGAAAGAGTAAGAGTTGTCGAGCTAGGCGTTCCTGTATCAGATAGGAGAATTTCCTCAAGAGCCAGGTCAAAAGTTACCAAAACTGATTTGCAAGTATTTAAGTGGAAGAAGCTATAGTGCCTCTGTCTACCCCAATGGGAATAGAACCGTAAAAAATATGTATACTTATGTGTTGTCTGGTTTTTGAGGCCACATTATTTTCAGGGTGCAACATTTTTTTTTGGAATAACTCCATTGAAATTGACAAAATACAGCCGTAAACTAGAATATTGTCACCTATCTACATAAGGAATAAAAAAAGTTAATGTAACGAGTGATGTTATCACGCAAAGGTGTGAGCGTTATCTTTTATTTGTATCAGGACTTGCTGTAGCATACCTTGAAGCTAGGCTAATTAATGAAATGAAAGTAGCATAGTGGTATAGGCATAGCTTTAAGCACCGAAAGACCTGGTATCGATTCGAGGACACAAACCCTCTTGCTTTACAAGGAAATGAAAATAATCGATGATAGGGGACGAAAATTAGTTCTTAATGAATTAATAAACTTTTACACACTCGTTTTAATTTTTTTTTAATTTATATTTATATATTGATAAAAATAGTGAAAAAAACATTTTAACATTTTCGACCGAGAGTATTTGTTAAATAAAATTTTATTACATACTCAGTCTAGCGACAGACGCGATTGCAGTACTTTAGCTCAGTGGCAGGACTTCCATACACGGCCAAAAGCCTGGCTTGGCCTATTAATGTAACCATAAAAAGAAAAATAATAATGGCATTAGCGTAATTATATGTCATACATAACTTATATGATTTCGTTATTATATAAGTTATATACAAACACGTTTTGCGTTAAAGTCGCAAGCCAGGCTTTTGGGTTTGTATGGTATTCCCGCCACTGCTTTAGCTTGTTCGGCTCAAAATTCTTCAGATTGAATGAAGCCTACAATCAAAAGTACTTTTGAATTTTATCATCGGCAAGGAGTTCTAACTGTACATATACATTCATTTTCGTTCAGAGATATTATCAGAATACAATTACAAAGTAAAGCCACTAGTGTTTAAACAAACCAGCACAATTGATGAACTATGCTCTTTTTATTGCATGGCTTATCACAGACCACCGTGCAGTTATCAGTTTTAATTTAACTGTTTATATAAGACTTACCTATTTATATTTTTTTAATAATTTCTGAATTCAAATGGAGACAGAGACATTTACATTTTTATATAATATTCGACATTAAACTGTCTGCCGTCGCAGTCGTGCACGTAAACTGAACGTCGTGTCGTACGAAAGCACACAAATGGTTGAGGAGACCAACGAAAGCGTCTGCAAGATAACTCGCTATACTGTCTCGCATCTCTACCTCAACTCAAACCTTTAGACGGCGGACACAAGCATAATAGATGGAAAATCCACATCCCAGAAGTTGTGTCAATCCCGAGACCCCTAGTGGGATTTTACTGATGTTTTTTTCTTTATCGGCAAGTCTTCTGTGCCCCACCGGGCTGAACAATTGTTTTTATTTCTCCGGAATTCAAACTAAAAGGAACGTAGTACGTGCCACTGAGCCAAGGATTAATGTATCTCTGAATACATAGCCACTGAAAATCAATTAGGCTCCAATGTATACTGAGTGGTTTTCTAATTCGGAAGTCACCAATGATTGCATTAGTAACTTCTGTTGTTTCTAATTGGTATTATTGTAAATATTTTCTATTCCATATACACAAACAATGTATTACTTTTACTCCAATATGGTCCATTAATTTCGTCCATAGGTAGATTACCATAGCACTTATTTGCCATAAAAATGTAACCTTAATTTTCCTACCACGACATCAGCTGCTGTAAGTTCAATATCAGACCGGGCATTAAAGTTAACCATAATAATATGATAACTCTATAATTCTCTAGTGTGGTGGAAATGTAGCAACACATTTCCAAGCAACAAAAACAATCGTTTGGATATTTCTATTCGATTAATTACGAATGCAATAATTAGGTGACCGTTGCTCGGGTCATTGACCGATTAATTCGCTTCGTGGTTCTAAATAGTTTCTTACTTATCAAACTAATAAAGATATTGTCTACATCGGTTGTCGCGATGATGTAACCTCGGGCGAAATATATGACAATGTCTCTCGCGGTGTATTTGTTGTATATTGATCTATTTATAATAATTATAATTTAAATTCGCTGCCATATAATAAATATATGGTAACAATGAAATATTTTTTACAATATTAATAGAATGTTTTTTATATTCATGTAACACTCTAGAACGTGTTTTCTTTTATCCTTTTTTTCTGAAATCATTTTGTTTTTTTTGAAACATGAAAAAAATTGTAACGAATTGTGAGACCACTCAGTATATGTATATCTGGGGGCACGGCAGTGCCCCCGCCAAGTCGAGCAAAAAGCGGCACGGCCGTACTATCCTTTTCTCGAAGTAGTTCGGGCCATTTTCGACCCCCTATAACTTCGTTGTGGATTAAACTAGAATCCTGAATTTTCAGTCACTAAGCAGGCATTGTATAAACTCGGTATATTTCAAATATCATTCTGTTTGAACCAGTAGTTTAAGAATTATAACTAGTCAAAGTTTGATAATTTGTCACTCACTCACTGACTGACCGATCATCAAAACTCTAAGGCACTTCTAGCAGACATAGAAACTTGAAATTTAGAATACAATTAGTGTTTAGTCTATAAATCAAGGAAAAACTACAATATTTTGAAATTTCGGTCCAGTTTTCTAGATATACAATTTTTTTTTGTATTTCTGTATGTAATGAATAACTTAAAAACTACTGGACCGATTTTAAAAATTCTTTTACCGTTAGAAAGCTACATTATCACTGAGTAACTTAGGGTATTTATACTAGAAAAAAATAGAGATCCTTAGAAATGCCTACTAAAAACAACCCAAGGTGTAAAAAAATTAGCCATAAAATGTCTTTCATCGCATGTGCTGCGGAAAGTATTTATGCTAGAACAAAAAAACGTTCCACAATATTATAGAACATATCAAAATCTACAAAAAAATTTCACGAGACCATAATATGTCCAACTATTGTAGTTATGTCACTATAACTACTTTTTTACATTAAAAAGTTAATAAAAATGCCGGACAAAATCAGACTGTTATCCATAGCTTTATATTAATTCTTATCCAAATAAACTAAGAAAAGGAATATCTACAAAAAGAAATGAGATGCCATCAAAAACATATATTGTAAAAAAAGCCAAGTCTTGCAACTCAGTTCTCTCGTAAAAAGTTGTGAGATCCATAATTATATGGATACGACTTGGTATTAACCAAGTCGGTCAATTTATTCAGTCTCTACTGAAGGATCCTTCTGTCTTAAGTTATTACGTAATTAGGTAACCTAACAACATCTTATAGTGATCATATCAATACCAATATTAAAAAGCTTTGATGTTTAAAATAAAAAGGTTGACTTGGCAATCGCACTAAACTATCTAATTTAATATAATATTTGTGTTACTTGTGATACACATTGTGTTTTTAATAAAATTAAAAAGATACATTGTGTTTTCATGCGATAGCCGAGTCAATCTATTTATTTAAAACATCAAAGATTTTTAATATTGGTATTGATATGATCACTATAAGATGTTGTTAGGTTACCTAATTACGTAATAACTTAAGACAGAAGGATCCTTCAGTAGAGACTGAATAAATTGACCGACTTGGTATTATATGGATCTCACAACTTTTTACGAGAGAACTGAGTTGCAAGACTTGGCTTTTTTTACAATATATGTTTTTGATGGCATATGTATATCATTTAAAAATATTTAAGTATGTACTACATATTATGCCTAATAAATATCCGTGTCACAATACCGTGAGATTGTTTAAAACCGGAAGTAGCAAGCTATCACGCATATTGAAAGGGCTCATTGCGACTCTATTGACGTTACGAAAACTTCCGTCGCCCTCGTAAAATATCAAATGCATTGGCTATTAGGTTATTAATATCGATTTATCGCAGAGAATAACTGTTACCCATAATATTTGCTTAAAAACTAAATATTTAGTATATTTTTTTAGGCTTAAACAGCATATGCCAAGGCCAAGACATGTAAGATTTTTTTTGGCGACTAAACATACAGCCACATATAGATTTACAGCCGTAAATACAAACCTATCGAAAAAAAATCTTAATGGCAATAATCTGAAAAACAGAAGCAGACAGTAGACTTTGTTTAATACTATTTAGATAGTACATATTACATATACTTAATTTGTTAACTCAAAGTATATACATTATACATATTATAATGTCCTTACAACCTTATTACGCTTTCACTTGGAAAAAATAGGATATAAACCTAGCTTAAAACCTACTTTCTTAGGATTTATTTTTTATTTCTACCATATTTTTAACCAACTTCAAAAAAGGAGGTTCTCAATTCGTCTGAATGTTGCTTTTTATTTCGATCGGTATGGAGCGGCAGCGGTTTGCTGGCAACGACTTCAAAAATAACAGTTAATAAATATTAAATATTTATTTATATATAAGTATCAATAATGTTGTCTTTAAGACTGTTGTTTTGATGTAATTAAAATATTACTTTTTACATTTTAGTTTAAGTTTGTACATACTATATGTAGTTATAGTTTTGAAGTCGGTTTTAGTTTTTTGTTTAAAAATAATTTTATTTTATGAGCGTTTACACTTTATACATAACTGTAAAACATAATTTTGACCCAGGTTGTAGAGTACAAGGCAACCTTCCTCTATTGATGAGGTAGGTAAGATTTGCTTTTTTCAAGATGATAAATTTGATATTATCTCCCCAATCAGACTACGCTAGGCTACGTTATGAAAGTAGATTAAATTGAAACTTGTTACCGTTACGCGGATTAAGGCTTGTCTCTCAAAAAAATCAACATTTCCGGCATTTTTGAGACCATACTGCTGTTCTAATATGAAACCTAGGATTCTTATATTTTAACACCTTATTCTCCATTTCATTAAGAACCGAAGCGCCATGACAGTTTTTTGAATACTTATATTTTATTCGATGAAAAAAAATATCTAAAATACCTTGATTTTAACATATATTTGCCTTCTCCTCTGAAGCCATATGACTTATTGGCTTGATATTTATATGTAGAATATAACAAAGTACGGGCAACATTTTCGCCAGAAAAAATTATGAATTACTTGAATGGTATTCTATATAATTAGAAAAAATACTTTTGGCGCCTACGACTTTTACTTTCAAGCAATTGCGGGGCTCTTGCGCGGTGAGAGGGACGTACTGGTGGGCGTGAATCAGTGCCGCTCAGGCTTTACTGGACGACGGACCTGTGCCGCTTCGTACAACCTATCATATATTCAGCATTTTCTAGTATCGAGACATACATAAAACAAAGTCTTATCATTAACTCAAGACCGTCTGTACCGATTTTAATGATATCTTATTTGTTGGGTTCATTTATTTCCCGAATTACAGAATAACTATTAAAATATTGGAATAATCCAGGATAAAAATATATGCATAAAATTAATTTTAAAATAAATTATGTCAGAACTTCATTTTCTCAATTCATACTCAGTTCACGTCGCGCAAGCTTATTATAGCTTATTTGTAATAATTTATGATATACATATATAATAGAATAATAGAAGTGAAAATATAGCATATTCAAATCTAGTTATAAATTTTTTGAAGAACATTCTGGCAGTACAATGTCTGTCAGGTCCGCTAGTCCTGAAATTAAAAATATAGTGATCTAAAGTATTTCGTATTTTTTGTAAAAATAGCATGCCAAGAAAATAGGGTGGATTATTCGTGGTCTTGCCGCCAAAATATATTACCATGCTTCTCATGTCTTAGCATTTTATAAAAAAATTATAAGAGAAATAACTATGTTATAAACATTATTTATATTATTCTTATATATTGTTAGACCGCCTCCGTGGTTCAGTGGTAAGCGCGATTCGTTTAGCACCGGAGGTCCTGGGTTCGAATCCCGGGGAAACAAGATTTAAAAAAAAGTCTTTCGGTCAGGTAAGGCACAGAAGGCTGATCACCTACTTACCTATAAAGACAAATGATCAGTGAAACAGACACAAAAATGGGTCTGCCCCATGCCCCATTAGGGGATTCGCGAATTCACTTTTTATATATTGTTGTATTTGTCGGGCTCGTTGGCTCTTTCTGTAGAACACCTGCCGTGCGCATCGATGGGTCGTGGGTTCGAATCCCATCGGGACGACTTGTTTATAATTTTCTATAATCATGTCTTTCCCACGTCTGGTAACTTCGGGCATTGATCGGGTGGGAGAAATTTCGACCGGGTAACGAACCACCATTCATAGATGGAAAAACCGCGTATTGCGCGTTTCGGTTCATTTTATAGATTTCCGAATGCTCGAAGTTATAATTTGGTCGACAGCGCAACATTGACTGAAGTTCTGTGGCTGAGGTATCACCTAACATCCAGTGACCTTCATGCTCGTCTGTCGATATGTGACATAAAAAAGAATTCACAGATAAAAGAATTTGTTTGTCTTATTTTGTAATAAAACTCCTCCGAAACGGCTTGACCAATTTTTATGAAATTTTGGGTGTATATTCAGTAGGTCTGAAATAGGGCGTATATTTTATACATACATGTTTCATAGTGTAAGGGTGAAACATGTATGTGTAAAAGTGTCAAGGGTGGTCCACCCCAAAAAATATTTTTTATTGCTGGTCAAAAAAAAAATTTTTTTATGTAATTTGGAATGGAACCCTAAATTTTCACTTTTCACATTTTTTGGAGTTGAGATAAAAAGTATTTGTAGGCCCAATTTTAATAAATATTCCTTATTATCGGATACATGCAAATAAAGTCGAGTGAAATAGTTAACAATATATCTATTAGATATAAAAGAAAGTCGTGTTAGTTACACCATTTATAACTCAAGAACGGCTGCACCGATTTTAGTGAAATTTTATTTGTTGGATTCGTCTATCTTCTGAATAACAGAATAACTATTAAAATATTGAAAAAAATTAGGTAAAAATAGATGCAGTAAATTAACTTTAAAATAAATTAGGTTCGGACCTCCGCCATCTTTCACAATGCTTATTTAATTATCATATTATTTCTTTATTTATATTATTATTTCTTATTATAATTGATGTCTACTGCAAATCTATATAATAAAAAATGAAATATATTTTATATTATTCTTATATATTGTTAGAGCGCCTCCGTGGCTCAGTGGTAAGCGCGATGCGTTTAGCACCGGAGGTCCTGGGTTCGAATCCCGGGGAAACAAGATTTTAAAAAAAAGTGTTTCGGTCGGGCAGGGCACAGAAGGCTGATCACCTACTTACCTATAAAGATAAATGATCAGTGAAACAGACACAGAAATGGATCTGCCCCATGCCCCATTAGGGGACTCGCGAATTTACTTTTTATATATTGTTGTATTTGATGGGTTCGTTGGCGCGTTCTGTAGAACACCTGCCGTGCGCATCGATGGGTCGTGGGTTCCAATCCCACCGGGACGACTTGCTTATAATTTTCTATAATCATGTCTTTCCCACGTCTGGTAACTTCGGGCATTGATCGGGTGGGAGAAATTTCGACCGGGTAACGAACCACCTTTCATAGATATAAAAGCCGTGAAGTGCATATTGCGCGTTTCGGTTTTATTTTATAGATTTCCGAATGCTCGAAGTAATAATTTGGTCGACAGCGCAACATTGACTGAATTTTGAAGTTTTGAAAAAAAAACTTTTTTTTATGTAATTTGGAATGGAACCCTAAATTTTCACCATTCTTTAATTGAAACCCCTATTCTTTAATTGAGATTGTATGAACATTTTTGCATGAACAATATCCAAATAATACTGACATCATATCAGTATCTACATTGTATCCGTGCAAAGCCGGGGTGGGTCGCTAGTAATAATATAAAAGTTTTATGTGCCTACTTGTTTTGTACTTTTTATACTGTAATGTGCGACTAGGTAATTCCCTACATACCTAAATAAATTTGTTTGTAAGTTTACTAGTTTAGTAGGTATGGCGTAAGTACTAAGTACCTACTAAACTCAGACGACTGGATCGGGGATTTCAATAGTTTTTGGTGGGGTTGGTAGAGGGGCCCAAGGGTATAACAAGCGCCGCTTATCGTTAAAAATATATAAAAAAATAAAATTAAAAAAAATATTAAAAAATTCTTAGTCTTATTAATAAAATTTTTTTTATGCTGTTAAGTTGTCGTTCTGTAGAATCCTATGTATATATGTTAGGCTATGGGTTACGTGTAACGTTTGCCAATTTCACCTAATTGTTAAGTACTAAAGCAAAATGATTGTTTTGCGATCGCAGTGGCACGCGACGGAACCAAGTTCAAATCCCAGCTGAAGCAATATCATGTATGTTTATTTTATTTAATTTTAACATAATTTTAATATATTTTTTTAAATCTTGTATGTGTTCATACAAGTTTTGATGATTAATAATATTTTAAAGTTTCTTCTAAACTAACATTTACTAATTTATTTTTTTTGAAATTATAGTAGGGATTCTTTGTTATAGCCTAACGAAACGTCCTTTAAAAAACCGACCCACTGAAAAGCTTAATTTTTTTTTTAAATACTTACGCCACCCCTATCTCGTCTCTATTCCTACCGCGTAAAGCAAATTTCTGCCAAAAACTAATTAATACCTAGTAAAAAGATAAGAAAATTAATAAATATCTGGGTAAGTATTTACTTTAGTTTTTGAAATCGGTGACAAACCAACAAACATAAATCAAGTAATACTTTAAATTCACGCTCAAATCACAAGTTAGCCGTAGCCTCGTGGTAGCGTTCTCGTCCATCGATCCCATGGTACCGGGTTCGAGACCCAGCAACTCTCTTTTTTTTTAAAAATATCACAATTTTGCTTAAAATTATTTAATATTTTTACGCTTTTTATGTAAAATTATTATGTTTTTTTCATAATCTTACGCCATATTATGTAATTTTTCATTAGTTTATCGATTTGTCCCTCTCTCTCTTTCTCTTAGAGGACTCTGTGCTAGGCTCGTTGTCAGTTAGAAACCGAAAAGGGTCTGTAGAAGGTTCACGAAGGTTAAGGTATAACGGACGCGTATTTTTTGAGCAACCATCGACAGAATTGGACGTATACACGACAAAAATCACGAACTTTCAAAAAAATTAACAAAATGATAAAAATTAAAATACGCGTGGTTTGACTCAACATTGTCAGACGAGCGAGTATTATTCGACGTCAACGATATACATATTTCCCGGTTGACATCTACAATCACAATACGAATGGGAAAACAAAATTTTGATAGTTGGAACCGCTGCAGACAATGCCTGTTTTGTGTGTTTTTACGACTAATTTCATCCGAGTGAGGATGATAAAAAAGTCTGAAAATTTTACATTTATACTTACAATAAATATAAATATTGATTTTATCATAAAAAATATATAATATGGCGTAAGTTTATGAAAAAACATAATAATGATACATAAAAAAATTAAATAATTTTATGCAACATTGTGATAATTTGTTAAAAAATGAGGGTTGCCGGGTCTCGAACCCGGTGCCATAGAATTTTCGGTTTCTAACTGACAACGAGACTAGCACAGAGCCCTCTAAGAGAGAGAGAGGGACAAATCGATAAAATAATGAAAAATTACATAATATGGCGTAAGATTATGAAAAAAACATAATAATTTTACATAAAAAGCGTAAAAATATTAAATAATTTTAAGCAAAATTGTGATATTTTAAAAAAAAAAGAGAGTTGCTGGGTCTCGAACCCGGTACCATGGGATCGATGGACGAGAACGCTACCACGAGGCTACGGCTAACTTGTGATTTGAGCGTGAATTTAAAGTATTACTTGATTTATGTTTGTTGGTTTGTCACCGATTTCAAAAACTAAAGTAAATACTTACCCAGATATTTATTAATTTTCTTATCTTTTTACTAGGTATTAATTAGTTTTTGGCAGAAATTTGCTTTACGCGGTAGGAATAGAGACGAGATAGGGGTGGCGTAAGTATTTAAAAAAAAATTAAGCTTTTCAGTGGGTCGGTTTTTTAAAGGACGTTTCGTTAGGCTATAACAAAGAATCCCTACTATAATTTCAAAAAAAATAAATTAATAAATGTTTGTTTAGAAGAAACTTTAAAATATTATTAATCATCAAAACTTGAATGAACACACAAGATTTAAAAAAATATATTAAAATTATGTTAAAATTAAATAAAATAAACATACATGATATTGCTTCAGCTGGGATTTGAACTTGATTCCGTCGCGTGCCACTGCGATCGCAAAACAATCATTTTGCTTTAGTACTTAACAATTAGGTGAAATTGGCAAACGTTACACGTAACCCATAGCCTAACTTATATACATAGGATTCTACAGAACGACAACTTAACAGCATAAAAAAAATTTTATTAATAAGACTAAGAATTTTTTAATATTTTTATTTTATTTTTTTATATATTTTTAACGATAAGCGGCGCTTGTTATACCCTTGGGCCCCTCTACCAACCCCACCAAAAACTATTGAAATCCCCGATCCAGTCGTCTGAGTTTAGTAGGTACTTAGTACTTACGCCATACCTACTAAACTAGTAAACTTACAAACAAATTTATTTAGGTATGTAGGGAATTACCTAGTCGCACATTACAGTATAAAAAGTACAAAACAAGTAGGCACATAAAACTTTTATATTATTACTAGCGACCCACCCCGGCTTTGCACGGATACAATGTAGATACTGATATGATGTCAGTATTATTTGGATATTGTTCATGCAAAAATGTTCATACAATCTCAATTAAAGAATAGGGGTTTCAATTAAAGAATGGTGAAAATTTAGGGTTCCATTCCAAATTACATAAAAAAAAGTTTTTTTTTCAAAACTTCAAAATTCAGTCAATGTTGCGCTG
This sequence comes from Anthocharis cardamines, assembly GCA_905404175.1. Taxonomy (NCBI): domain Eukaryota; kingdom Metazoa; phylum Arthropoda; class Insecta; order Lepidoptera; family Pieridae; genus Anthocharis; species Anthocharis cardamines. The sequence continues at coordinate 4,592,748 of FR989953.1, read as the reverse complement.
TCGACCAAATTATTACTTCGAGCATTCGGAAATCTATAAAATAAAACCGAAACGCGCAATATGCACTTCACGGCTTTTATATCTATGAAAGGTGGTTCGTTACCCGGTCGAAATTTCTCCCACCCGATCAATGCCCGAAGTTACCAGACGTGGGAAAGACATGATTATAGAAAATTATAAGCAAGTCGTCCCGGTGGGATTGGAACCCACGACCCATCGATGCGCACGGCAGGTGTTCTACAGAACGCGCCAACGAACCCATCAAATACAACAATATATAAAAAGTAAATTCGCGAGTCCCCTAATGGGGCATGGGGCAGATCCATTTCTGTGTCTGTTTCACTGATCATTTATCTTTATAGGTAAGTAGGTGATCAGCCTTCTGTGCCCTGCCCGACCGAAACACTTTTTTTTAAAATCTTGTTTCCCCGGGATTCGAACCCAGGACCTCCGGTGCTAAACGCATCGCGCTTACCACTGAGCCACGGAGGCGCTCTAACAATATATAAGAATAATATAAAATATATTTCATTTTTTATTATATAGATTTGCAGTAGACATCAATTATAATAAGAAATAATAATATAAATAAAGAAATAATATGATAATTAAATAAGCATTGTGAAAGATGGCGGAGGTCCGAACCTAATTTATTTTAAAGTTAATTTACTGCATCTATTTTTACCTAATTTTTTTCAATATTTTAATAGTTATTCTGTTATTCAGAAGATAGACGAATCCAACAAATAAAATTTCACTAAAATCGGTGCAGCCGTTCTTGAGTTATAAATGGTGTAACTAACACGACTTTCTTTTATATCTAATAGATATATTGTTAACTATTTCACTCGACATTATTTGCATGTATCCGATAATAAGGAATATTTATTAAAATTGGGCCTACAAATACTTTTTATCTCAACTCCAAAAAATGTGAAAAGTGAAAATTTAGGGTTCCATTCCAAATTACATAAAAAAATTTTTTTTTTGACCAGCAATAAAAAATATTTTTTGGGGTGGACCACCCTTGACACTTTTACACATACATGTTTCACCCTTACACTATGAAACATGTATGTATAAAATATACGCCCTATTTCAGACCTACTGAATATACACCCAAAATTTCATAAAAATTGGGTCAAGCCGTTTCGGAGGAGTTTTATTACAAAATAAGACAAACAAATTCTTTTATCTGTGAATTCTTTTTTATGTCACATATCGACAGACGAGCATGAAGGTCACTGGATGTTAGGTGATACCTCAGCCACAGAACTTCAGTCAATGTTGCGCTGTCGACCAAATTATAACTTCGAGCATTCGGAAATCTATAAAATGAACCGAAACCCGCAATACGCGGTTTTTCCATCTATGAATGGTGGTTCGTTACCCGGTCGAAATTTCTCCCACCCGATCAATGCCCGAAGTTACCAGACGTGGGAAAGACATGATTATAGAAAATTATAAACAAGTCGTCCCGGTGGGATTCGAACCCACGACCCATCGATGCGCACGGCAGGTGTTCTACAGAACGCGCCAACGAACCCATCAAATACAACAATATATAAAAAGTAAATTCGCGAGTCCCCTAATGGGGAATGGGGCAGATCCATTTCTGTGTCTGTTTCACTGATCATTTTTTTTTTTTTTTTTTTTTTTATGTCAGATATCGACAGACGAGCATGAGGTTCACTTGATGGTAGGTGATACCTCAGCCACAGAACATCAGTCAATGATGCGCTGTCGACCTAATTTTTTACTTCGAGCATTCGGAAATCCATAGACTGAAACCGAAACGCGCAATATGCACTTCACGGCTTTTCCATCTATGAACGGTGGTTCGTTACCCGGACGGAATTTAGATATTCCTCCCACCCGATCAATGCCCGAAGTTACCAGACGTGGGGAAAACATGCTTACAGAAAATTATAAGCATGTGCTCCCGGTGGGAATCGAACCCACGACCCATCGATGCGCACGGCAGGTGTTCTACCGAACGCGCCAACGAGCCCGTCATTTATCTTTATAGGTAAGTAGGTGATCAGCCTTCTGTGCCCTGCCCGAACGAAACACTTTTTTTTAAAATCTTGTTTCCCCGGGATTCGAACCCAGGACCTCCGGTGCTAAACGCATCGCGCTTACCACTGAGCCACGGAGGCGCTCTAACAATATATAAGAATAATATAAAATATATTTCATTTTTTATTATATAGATTTGCAGTAGACATCAATTATAATAAGAAATAATAATATAAATAAAGAAATAATATGATAATTAAATAAGCATTGTGAAAGATGGCGGAGGTCCGAACCTAATTTATTTTAAAGTTAATTTACTGCATCTATTTTTACCTAATTTTTTTCAATATTTTAATAGTTATTCTGTTATTCAGAAGATAGACGAATCCAACAAATAAAATTTCACTAAAATCGGTGCAGCCGTTCTTGAGTTATAAATGGTGTAACTAACACGACTTTCTTTTATATCTAATAGATATATTGTTAACTATTTCACTCGACTTTATTTGCATGTATCCGATAATAAGGAATATTTATTAAAATTGGGCCTACAAATACTTTTTATCTCAACTCCAAAATAATTTAAATAAAAAGAAAGGTCAGAATGTGTTGATGTCTGATGAAAAGTAGTCTTATTCTAGTTAGTTTCATTCTTCTATGTCTATGTAGCCCAGGTCCTAAATAGTAAATACTAAATTTTTTAAGAACTACGTGGATTCAAACATACACTACCACTCAAACTTTAGCATTTATAATAAGTATTAGTAAATTTATTATTATCGGTTACATAATTATTAATTACATATTAACAAAACACCTATCAATATTTTTATAATATGTAAAGATATTACGTTGATCCTACTGTTATCGTTATTCTGTGCCGACCGGACCGCGACGGCGCGGAGCAAGCTAGTTCATTATTCGCCCGCGCCGCCGCGGCCGCGCAGTAAAGTCGCGATCTTTTGATGAGGGGGTAGCATGCTTGCGCGGGGAGAAATCGCTCGCTCCGCCTACACTAGCAAGGTCTTTCGCCTTACCCTGCCCCTTAAGTGAAAAAAAGCGACGACTTAATCCGTACCCGATTTTAATAGGATTTTTGCTATCCAAGTTAACGCGGAAAACGTGAGCAGTGTATGTAATATTATACACACAAAAGATTATAATACCCGCTTCATTTTACAAGATTTATTCATATCTTCGTCATGATAAAATCGTATTTCCACAAATAGTATTAAATTTTCTTGTTCTCTCAACTTAATGGAAAAAACAACAAAAGTTAGATAAAGGATCAAGGGTATCATTAACCCTTAACCACTGACGTGTCATTTTATTCACTAACACTGACATACGTATGGCATACGTACATCATTTTGAAGACCTTCCGATCAATAGAGTGTAATTCTAGTGATTATTGTAATGCGTTTGTTAAAACATATTTAAATGAAATAGGGAATATAAAAAAAATGTAATAATATTCGTAAAAATATATATATTAATCAATAACCTTTGAGGTAATGAAATTTTCATAGAGTTTTTTTTTAAATCAAACAAAAATATTCTCTTACAATAGGAACTTGCTTTTATCGAACAAAGGAAGATTATAATTTTCTAATGGACACAGTACATTTATAAAATTGACATTCACAGATTATCAAAAGTGTTTAGGTATTAGCACCACCTAGCGGTGAGCCTCATAGTAATATTGATTAATAAGTAACGAATAAACTCGAAAACGACTGCACCGATTTTAATAATTATTACACCAATAGAAAGCTTAATTATCAGCGATTAACATAGATTATATTTTGATGTAAAATACACTGTACCCGTCAAAAGCCGGGGCGTGTTTACGGCGGAATGAGGTATTACCCTCAAGTGGTTAGGCTTGAGGCTGAACTTATCTATCGATATCTGCCATTAAAATTTACAAAAATTATAAAGTATCTATCCTTATTATAATAAGTCTTAAGGAATACATTCGCGTAACACTAATATTCGGTAACATTACATAACAAATTATATTACGTGCAAGTATAATGAATGGTGTCATTAGTTATAGTTAGTGTCATCCACTGACATCGATCATTACTGAAGCACTAACAAGTACTAACCCGGCGGCCTTTGATCTACACTGATTCGGTTAACACACTCAGGTAAGTATCCTAGATTAGTATACAAGTAGTTAAGTAATAATCTATTTGTTATTTTAATTAACATATAATTTTCGATTGGTATCGTTAAAATAAGCTATAACGTTTAGTTATAGCTTATTTTACGTACTTAAGAGCACTATCATTACAATCCTACTTTATGAAAGAACGTGACAGAGCTATACATAGTGCATAGCTTTTATCTCGTTCTGTCATTCGATTCCTGCAATATGACTGTTTTAAAAGATGTCGGCCACTGATATGGTCTTCTGGTTTAAAAAATTTCATTACAACTTTTTCCAATTTATGGAACATTATGATACTCAAACATTAAAGGGATCAAAACGAGATTTTTTAATCTTTACCTTTCTAAATAAATATAAATGTAAGATGTTTATCCTCTATTCACTCCTAAACTATTCATCAGATTATGATAAAACTTCGTTGTTCTGCATACGCCTACGAAGGGCCTCCCATCCGAAAATCCCCGCTGGAGGAGACCGCGTAACGTCTTAAACGACCCCGACGACGACCTAAGGCCGTACACAGGCTCCAAGCCACTCGCGACAACAACACACCACACACCCGACACCGCCCTCGCAGGCGAAGGCGTGGACCCTTGCTCCGCGTACCTCTCACCAGGGTGAGAGTCCCTCCCGCTCCTCAAGCGTCCTCCCAATCTGCGGCGGTTCAAGCTGAGGTCGTAATTCCCCACGAGGCGCCCTTGGTCTAGTTACAGACACACGGCGAGCGCTATCACGCTCGCTCAAAAAAGTCCAGTTAGCTTTTAAGGTCAAAGAGCCAACAATGCAATTTACAAAAAAACAATTATTTTTGGGCCAAAAATAATTGTGTCCTTTCGAAAAATTTTGAAACCAACAAAAAAAATTTTATTTTTACTTTTTTCGCATTGCTACGCATGCCGAGCACAGCTGCTATTATATGTATATTCGTGTCATGAAATACGATACTTGCATTTACAAAAGAATGAATATGTTATGGAAAAACCTTGATTGTACAGAACAGTTGTACAAAAGACAATATTATAAAATAATAACAGTTCAAACCGAACTGAATCTCGAAACAAACGCAAAAATCGAGAACTCCTACCCATTTTGGGAGCCTATTAAAAACTTATATTATGACCTCATAATGCTAATAGTGCGTCGTTATTGTTTCAATCTCTTGATATGGGTATCGAATGATAATATCAAGACACAGAATCGATTACTTACACGGAGTTGTCATTAATTCAAGACAAAGTCCGAATGGTTAGTTAATTAATAATCGATTTTTATTCCGACGCCACATGGCGATATCGTAAGAAATCATAATATTTCCGAAGCGGTAGGCATGGGAATGTAGAGTCTTATATGTCAAATGTCTTTCATGTGTTTAACAGAGAACTAATGAGACTCATTAATTATTTCATAATCCAAGATTATTGTAAGGCTAAGACAAGAATGAAATATTATTAGACTTTATTGACTTAATAAAGTTTCTCATGGTTATGAAAATGCTGTTTCTGAGTGGGACGTTCAAAAGCTATTTATTTTTTTACAGATATGATAGCTGAAGAGCTTTCATCGATAAACAGCCGGCATTTTTGGCCAGCAATGCATCCCCAAGACCTCTGGTGTTGCGGATGTCCATGGGCGGCGGTAGTTACTTACCATCTGGTGACACACCTGTCCGTTTGCCTTCTCTAATATAAAAAAAACGAGGTCAAAGAGCCAACAATGCAATTTACAAAAACAAAAATACTAAATTGGGAAGCTTCCACTTTCCAGCCGTATATAGACAATTAATATAATAAAAATATAAGCCATTTACGTCACAAAGGAAAAATAGATTACAATTATGATAGAAACATTACCTGGCTTTACGAGATAAAAACGAAATCATTCCTTAATTTAGTTAAAATAAAAGCGTACATTTTCACTAATCTTCTAAAAAGATATAATAGCTGACTGATAAACGATATGATAAGTATTAAGAACATAATAAATGCTATCATTTTTTTAAAGTCACTTTCGATAAGACAGCGAATCCTGAAAGTCAAGGAAGACATACGTAAATTCTCTGGTGTCGTAGCAACTAATTGGCAGGTAAACTGGTTGATCTTAGCTTTGTTAATTGTTTATAAGATAAAATTAAATATCAACATAGATAATCGCGATAACTTTAGTACAGTACATCGAAATAAATGTAAACATGTGAAAATCAAAAGCTATAAGGACGAATAACTCATTAGAACTGCATAAAGCTGCGCCAAACTTTGATTAAGTGTTGCTGCGATCTGCGAGGAGAACAGCTTAATGCATTTTAATGCTTCACCAAACTGGCGTTATTTAAATCGAAATGCAAAGTACAGGCAATAAGTACTGTAGTACTTATTGCCAAGAATTTTTAAGAGTTTTTAGGAAATAATTTGTTACTTGTTCCAAAATATGTAGTTTTTCTGATGATCTCAATGATTTCAAAAGTATGAAGTATAGTATAGAATGAAACCGGTTTTATTCAAAAAATTCAAACTATCCTAATGTAGAACGCACAGCCTCGTCAGTTGCCTTATTAGCCTTCATCGATCAATACTTGTAGTACTTATATAATATATAATAGATACAACGACTGTGCGATAGTATCACATCAAACAATCACTATAAACAAAAAATATATTAGCCGATTAATTAAGACAACACTCCAATATCAATCCAGATATTGATCTCACGTTGCTCATACGCTGACGTGCGATTTAGTAATATTGTCTAGTAATCAGTAATGAATAAGAAGTTACGCACACATACTCACAAAAGAGCTTATCTTAAGTAGGCTCTGTTACTCACAGTCACGCACTGCTCGTTTCGAAACATTATCATATTAGCTAGTACAAACAAACAGATTGTTTTAAAAGTATGATGAACACATAAGCAGCAAGACCGCCCGTTGGGCGCCAACTTGGGAGGTCCATCAGACACCAAAACAAATTAATAGTTTACAAGCTCAAACTTATTCAGTGAAAAGCTTAACGAATCAAAGAATGTTATTCGTCGTAAGAAACGCGTACCGTATCCATACATCAATTTTCAAATATCACTTGCTCACGTTTTTTGTTTAGAATTTCTAATCACGTAATAGTAATCAACGATACGATTGTTCAGGATTATAAATTGGCGTCAATACGACATATTCTCGTAGGGCTAGCTACTGCTAAAGAATAAAAAACATTACGACATATACTATCCTCACCATTGTCACAAAGACAATAATAATATGTATATGCCTCAGAGCTTTATTCGTAAATCGAACATTTTTAAATTGCTACAAAATGTAAAAATCAAGAATTATTGCTGACAAGACAATACAACAATGTCATTACAATAGTTATGAAGTTTTGAAGCACTAATTTAAAACGACGGATGTTTGTAAATATTTAAACACTTTGAATAAAAATCATTGTGGTGAGAATGTGAATGGATCGTTATGGACTCTAGCCGTATCCCAACAGGCAATATAAATGATGACCCTTTGTACAGACTGTCGACAGATATATCGGATAAATACTTTAAAGCCAGAAAAGGATGTCTTATGAGCCTCCTGACCAAACAAACGACTCATTGAAAGAACCCTCTAACACTTAAACATATTCATAGCATTCTTCGAATGCTACTAACAAGATAACAAAGAGAACGGGAAAAAGATAACGTGTTAGTGCATTGCATCGAATAAAACAATTTCAGCAAAATACTTAAGTACAAGTGCAATACTAAACTTAACGTAAATATGTTACCACGGCAAAGAAATGAGAAAATAATGTATTGCACATTACAATTAAAAATAGAAAAAATAATGAATGAAGTTTGTACAAAAAGCGGCCTTATTACTAACTTTAATTTATTCCAGACAACCGTAATTCGATATTCTAACACTAGAATGTAATTATAATTCTAAGAAATAATTATGTATATACAAAACGTAAACGACACAAAAAAAGAAAATGGTGAAAGAACTGAAGAGCTGGTTAAAGAAGACATTTTTGAGAATGTTGAATATGCAATCTTATTATCTATCAAATACACAATGTTGCTACAGTTCAAATTCAAAATACATTTTAAGGCATCGCTACACTAAGATTATAGTTATAAAAAAGGGAGTGTGCTTTAGACCACACAGCTGAAGTAAAACTTCTTTCGCAAAAATCGTACAGTGTTACCACGAACATTGACGATTCAGATGAATAAAGGAGATAACTATCGTTCGCCTCAGCCGATCACACTTTTCGTAACGCTCCGGTTACGATTTCACCAGTTTACCCCCAAGCCCAGCGTGCGTATATAAGTTTTACTTCAAAAACACTACAGATTATCATTGAGCTTACTTACTTAAAGGAGGTAAATTGAATATATTTAAATCCAGTAGGTATATCGATTTGCTACTTACAAATAACGCATTAAAACGAGGTATAAGCGACAGCACGCTGAGACCGATCTAATCGCTGAATTACAATTCCACACCATTGTTACACACGACTCATTAAAAATACCCGTCAGGGGTAAACAACACTTAGCACGCAGCTGTTGTTCGTAGTATAAAGAGCAAGCCTGACCAAAAGTTGTTAAAATTCAATGCCAAATCCTCAGAGGGCCTCCGGAAGCGTGATAAATAAGTAAACGCCTATGATTTGTTAGCTTCCAGACAAGCAAATTGAAAATTCAAGTCGCTTATCCAAACCGAAATTTGTTTTCAATTAACCATTCTCCCCGCGTATCTTGAAACGGTCGTATAATCTCGAAGGGCGGGTGAACAATAGTCAGGGGAGGTGATATGCATGGTTAGTGTACTAAGTGGTCATATTCGGCACATTTGCATGCCCAAATCAAGCAGGTCTGTCGTCTCGTTCGAGGACATAGCGTAGTCGGCGCCGGTCTGATGTAATCGCCCTCGACACTTCAAACAATGATCATTCAAATTTAAATTTCGAAGTCGAGTTATGACTTGACGTGAATTTATTGCCGTTAAACATGGTTAGCAGTTGCCAGTCCTTTTTAACCCCACGTAGAAGATTAATATGAGACACGTGTGGTTAAAGCTTTGTAAGCTTCCCAGCGTGTTAACAAAAACAGTCAAGTACCTATTCGACTACTGTATCGGGTAAAAAGTAGAGTTCTCTAGTAGCTATGAGACTATTTATGCACGCTGTGAACCATTAAAAATAAATATCTGTATCTATTGTATTTAAGTATTTCTTATATATTATATGATAGTAATGTTTCTTTTTGTTTCCAAAAATATTAATAAATATAAAATAATGTTTAATTAAATTCTCAATGAACTTAATAAATAAATTACATAAATGTGCCGTGTTTACATAGATCGTTACAATTCCGCCTATTCATTTTCAAGACGAATGTGTAAACCTCTTAGGGAATGATCATGCTCCATCCTAGACTGCGTTGTCACTCACCATCAGGTGAATTGCAGTCAAATGATCTATGCAATTTAAAAAAAATTGGTACTCAAAAGTCACTTTTATATTGCATAAGATATCGTAACGATAAAACTGCCCAATGTACACTTTGTGTATGTTGATCGTTTTGTTTGTGTATTTTATACTCGTATACTCGCAATTTTTAAAACAAATATAACATAAACATTAGGTAACCGTTCTGCAATTCTAGAAACCGTCTACGAAAATTTAAATCATACCTACAACGAGTTACATAGCTGTAACCCAGCTAACCCGGACACATTAAAATTCCATAGTACCCCATTACATCTAGACATAAGCCTACCACTGTAACAATAGTTATAAGACTCTTTGCTCTATATATTTAACTTGAATTATATGAGTCATGTATTAACACTTGGATAGAGCAGTAGCTCCGAAGTTTCATTTTAAAAACTCTTCTGCCATCGCTCCAAATAAAACTAACGTTTAGTTTTCATAATCATTATTCTAGAGTGTTCCTGCTTTATATACACAAAAGATACTCACTTCCAGCCGGTGGAGTATCTCGAAAACAGCCATATTTCGTTGCTGTGCGGTCGGAAACAATGGCAGCGTTTTCGCGCCCGTTGACAGTTACACGGCCTCTGCAAAGAAAATGCAATAGAGAATTTTAAAAACGCATTCGCTATATATTAACACCTTAAGGACGTTTGTATAGGAGAAGGTCGAACGACTGAACGCTGTTCACAGGGAACTCATGCGTACTTCACCAAAACTTTTGAATTTTCTCATGCGATATTTAATATTTTAGTAAACACTAGCGATCCTATCCGACTTCGCACGAGTGCAATGTAGATGAAAATGCTCGACTCGCTGATAATACCTTTTTACTGGTGAATGAATTTTTAAAATCGGTCGAGAAGTTTTTGAGTTAAATCGTAACAAACAAACACATATATTTCCTCTTTATAATACTAGTTTAGAAAAGGCGACTTGATATCATAAAAATATCCGATATTGTTCTACGTGTAGGTCGATATGTCTTGTTTTCGAGATTATTTAATTATATTCAAATCGTTATTAAATAGAGAATACACACATGCCTAACGAGGTACAGTCCGCAGCCGCAGTAGCTTAAATCAAGATTTAAACTTAGTTATCACATGTTTGTCGCAAATAATTAAAGACTAGAGAATACTTTAACTATTTCCATAGTAAATAAAAACAGTAATTATGTTTTTTAATATTTAATAAAAAAATCTAAATTATAATGAATTTGCAGACCGTACGTTATAAAGCGTTAACGAGTAGACAATGAAGGAAGATGAAGCAACCATACGTGGTCGCTGGGAGGTACAGTATAATATATAGCATATAACACGTTGTCATTTACTTAAGTACACAAAGTGACAAACCTTTTAATCCCTTGATATACCTTTTTTTATGACAAAGAAAACGAGCATGCGGGTCGTAATGTCGAAATCCCACCCTGCTAACGGTTCATATATAGAAAAACCCTGAAGTGCGTATTTCGCAATGCGTATAGTAAGTTTAGTATTAATTTATGCTTGAAGTTGACCGCCTCCATGGCTCAGTGGCCAACGCCATCACGTTCATATCCCGGTAAAAATGATTTTTTTTTTAGTCGTTTAAATCGGATAGGGCACAGAAGACTGATCACCTACCGAGATCCCCTAGTGAGACGCAGAAATAGATTCGGGAATAAATCAGCTACAATAAGTTGATAGATAGTATCAAAAAGTCAAAATCGACGTAATGCTGGAAAACAACTCTACTTTACACTTGACCTTATTTTTTGGAGAAAATTAACTCTTTGAACCTATTCGAATGCTATCTTCGAAAATATGTTGAATTTTTTAACACTAGATTGCCTAAAGAAGTCGTTTTGACTGCTTATCAATTTCGTTTAAATAAAAACGAATCTATATTTATTATGATATAATTTATTAGCCGTTTTTTTTTTGCTGCCTTGTGTTTGACTGTATAATAAACCCCATATGAATAATGCATGTTTAATTGTTAACAGTATAATTCAACTTCCTCCCGTCTATAAATCCGTATGTATTTGTTATACCTATATTACATTTCCCGAAATTTCAGTATTTCTAGTGTTAAAATTTTGATTTATAACTACAAAAAAATCGACTTGGTAACATAATCAAATGCGACTTTGTTCTACGGATACGTCGATTTTTTAAGGAAGGCAATATTTTTTGAATAAAATTAATTACTTCAGTTAGCCGCTGCACCTTTATTACATATAAATAACATTAAGTTAGAACATTAAATCACAAAATCCAATCGCATGCACACGATTTAAAATTCCAAACATTCCCATTTCCCCCGTGGCCGGCCCGAGCCACGTTGGTAGGAAGTAAGGAAATTACAAATGAAATCCGTTACGTTGTGGAGAAAGATGTCAGTCACGGACAAAGGGATGCTGCACAAATTAAAAAGACTTGTGCACAATATTCTCACACATTTTAAATACTCCTTGAGTATGCAGATGATATTCTATCTCGTCTCGTCTGTGGTCTCGGAGTCAGAATACGTAATTATTAATGATTGTCTTTCGGTTTGTATTTTAACTTTCCTTAGGAAATAATTATTATTATACATTTTCACTGATACAAAAAATAAAACCTAATATTATAAAAAATATTGTAAGGTTTTGAATTAGTTATTTTACTTCAGATGTATTTACATATGAAATAGCTATACGCCCCGGCTTCGCACAGGTGCAATGTACACAAAAAGCTCGCTTACTCGCTGATAACATAACTTTCTACTGGTGAAAGAATTTTTAAAATCGGTCGAATAGTTTTTGAGTTAAATCGTAACAAAAACATTTTTCCTCTTATATAATATTAGTATAGATAATTCTGCTCAGATCTATATTCTCATAATTTACTGTAAAAAAAAATTATGATTTTATATTACCTACGTATTACTTACAGGGCAGTTACTACCTATGTAAGTTATTTGCCAGCCTCTTCTCGGTTTATGAGATTCCAAACAGATTATTTTTTTAATAAACGGCGATTTAGAAGAGCTTTTTAAAAATACTTTTGAGTTTGATTTTAATAAATAATAAAACATATTAAAAATAATTCTAAAACAGGCACTAGGTGCGCCCACTAGTGCTAACCATAACGCTTCGCAGCGGCATATATGAGCGCAGTTTACATTACCAAAGTTTCGGCATTTGAAAAAAATCAGTGAGCCAAAAAGAAAATTCGAGCTTCGACAAAACCTCAATAATTCAAATCGGCCAAGCGATTGCTGAGATCTGATACAAACACAAATTCCATTTGAGTCGCATGAGAACTTCGTCCGCTCCGCTCCAATTATGAGAGAAATTACAGGAAGTTTAAAAGCTGAATTAGTAACCCATTTAATATTTGTGAATCCTCGAATCGTGAACTCAAAACCACCATCAATTATTACATGCCTCTGAGAACTTAAGTGTACGTATTTCTCTTCAATTAGACGAGTTTAAGGGGAGTTGTATGTCAGCAATTTACCAATAAATCTTTCCAGTGATCTTCAATATCACTTAAAGACTACTTACGACTCTTCTAAGTACAATGCCAACAATATCCATGTCTGCGCGGTATTGTATAACTCCCTATTTCCGCAGCAACTGTCATAAGATGGATACATAAAGCACATATCTTATTACAGATGCAGGCAAGTATTCGCAGGCCTGTCATAATATTCCATATGTATTAGGTACACGTCACGAAACCACTCTCAACTCGCTATGTATGTATATTGTGTATGTTTATGTACACACAACTATGATGTGTATACACTATACATAGAAGATGTTTTTAGCACTTTTGAATTCCCGAGTCCTTTAGAAGACACATTTTCAGCGTTGGTTTCACTTTTTTTAAATGACAGACGAGCATGAGGTTAACTTGATGGTAGGTGATACCTCAGCCACAGAACATCAGTCAATGGTGCGCTGTCGCCCTACTTTTTACTTCGAGCATTCTGAAATCCATAGACTGAAACCGAAACGCGCAATATGCACTTCACGGTTTTTCCATTTATGAACCGGTCGGTATTTCGATATTCCTCTCACCCGTGCAATGCGCGTTCAATGCTCGAAGTTACCAGACCTGGGGAAGACATGCTTGCACAAAATTATAAACATGTCGTCCCGGTGGGAATAGAACCTACGACCCATCGATGCGCACGGCAGGTGTTGTACCGAACGCGCCAACGAGCCTGTCATTTCAATGTCTGTTTCACTGATGAATAATAATTAATCAGTGATGTTCTTGTATGTATCAATAGCATGTTTCCACAAAAAATAAACGAAACGTCCTTCGTTATATAATAATGATTGTGTCCAAGCTGAGAGGGCTTTATAGCGCTTCGTCGTGCCGTCGCTACTTTTTTTAATAACAATATTTTTTCCTTATTTTTTCTCTAACTGGAATCAATGGAAACATACCCTAAGCCCTTTCACGTAACAATAATAAAAGCTTACACATACCAAGGGTTCCCATTAAATAGCATCATAAGAGCACTCATGTTCGAGTACAGAGGCATAATGTGCCATAACAGGAATATTTGAGGCTTCCAACTGGATGTAAACACAATACACATAGGACATTGTTGGTAAGAAACAAAACGAAACATCGTTAAGTGGGGTTGCGTACCTAAATACATACATACGGAATTTAAGTAGGGGCCGATACGTTCATCCTGCGTCAAGGCCTTTATGTAACTAAAGATTAGAGCTGCTAATTGGGTTAAGAATAGACAAACACGGCACTAGATTTAAATTTTGATCAGAATTTAAATTAAATACTTTATATCGAATTAAAATGCGATTTATTATTTACGTTTCGGATGTCATGCAGCACTCAGCAACCATGGTCATACACGGGCAGACTGAAAGATGACAGCTGTCTGATTTGAAATCACAAAGTTGCCATATTAACGACATCTATTTCTACGGAGTTCATATTTACTATAATTTTCTATAATATGACAATATTGACTAACAGTGTCTTCTTGTATTTTAGTAAATAATAAATCGCGATTTAATCCGGTAAAAAGTATTTTATTTAAATGTGCGATACTCGCATTAATAAAAGACAATATTTTGATCAACAATTTAAATAACTAATATATGGAACCTGCAATCTTTCCGAACCGATACGACTTGAGAACCTTTGAGAAACGATTTCATTCCTTCCACCTTCGAGTCTTCTGGTGTTGCAGACATTTATGAGCGGTGGTGATCAGTTACCATCACATAAGCCATCTGCCGATTTGTTCGCTATGCTTTAAACAAATACAGCACACAGCGACAGCATACCATTGATTGATGTTTTAAAGCTGAGGTATCATCAACCATCAAGTGAGCCTCTCGCTCGTCTGATGATATCTGACATTTAAAAAATCCGTCTATTAACTATTACATCACGCAGTTTTTTTTGCACTCTCTTGCTGAATATTTTGGTGATGCTAAATTTAGTTGCTTTCAAAAACATGGAAAAACTTGTAGGTATATGAATGAAAAACTATAAGTACCTAATTACCAAGTAAGTAACCATCATCAGCAAGAATCTCAGTAAACACAGTTTATATATTTGTTTATATGATTTTACTTAGAGTTGTTCCCATACAGTTTGTGACGTATTATTTTCATAAAAACTTATTCTTTATTTGTTTAAAGAAACTCACTACATGCACAAATGCAACAGAGGGTGTGACTGGCTTGACTGGTTTTTGGTATATATATTACGTAAACCTTCATCCATCATAAATACTTTTTCATCCCAAAACCAAACGAATGTTGTTTGTATGATCATGAATTTAGATTCAGCTGTAAAATCCTCGCGCAACGAACATTGTTTCAGACAGACACGGAACACTGTTCACTACCTTGCCTGTAATGAAATATAATCACTAATACAAACCGAAATACGCCTGCTAAAGGGGATACGAGAAAACACTCACATACAGTATTTCAAGTCTTCTCACGTAATAATTTAAAATAACTTCACCCAAACTGATTTAAAGCTTCCCCTAAAAATAAAAAAGCTAATATTTATAAATTCCCGGTATGCACTTATTTATCTCTCGCGGATGTGCCTCCATCACACATCTTATCAGCACAAACACTGCACCTGATCAGATTGTAAATCAGTAAACAAAAATGTTTCCCATCGCGGGTAAAAAAAAGACAACAAAGATCTTTGTATTTAAAACATTGCCAAGTCTGCGGTAATCTTTATCTTTACATCAACATTATAGGTTTCTCAAAGTGGGCGATAGTGCCCTCCTGAAGGTGCTCGGGGGGCGCTATCAAATAGGTTGAAAGTGTTGAAATACCCTAGACCGCTTCTATGGCAAAAATGTTATCTGGACCTTTTACGGAACCCTGAAGGTCTCAATGGGGCACAATTTCGAACTTTAAGTTAACAGACTAGCACGAACAACTTCCGAAAAAGTATTCGTATCTAAATAAAATTATCTAAGTATGTATATTTCAAATGATTTTTCATACAACTGAGATGGACGATTCGAATAATTTTTTTGCAAGTTGGTCGTGCTAGGCCGGTGAAGTTACTTCGATTTGTTTTATAAAAATACTGCAATTCGTATAAATATACCATTCCTACTGACGTAAATATAAAATCGAACAACGTCGATTGCCGATGGGGTTTTAATAATTTCGATGGGTCGCTTTTTAACAGCAAATGGAATATGGAGCGGGGAATCCAAAACTTTATTTCCGTACGCCCGATTTACATACATATTCAACTGATGAATAAATTAAACTTAATGTATTGTATAACGTATATCATATATATATGCATCTCCTTAAGCTTCAGATATATCTACCTACCTACATATACAATATACATACTCGTACATAAATCATTTTACAAAAATAACCCCCTGGGACAGTCGAGTGAAAAACTCAACACACATTCATAACCTCCAACCCCCTTTAAGTTTCTCTACACGAAATAAATAGGACAAAAAATAACCTAAAAAAACTCGTGGACGCTACGTGCCTAGATGGTGGCCATTGTTCATATCCCTGGCTAGAAGAATGTCATACGTGTTTCGCACACGAAAAGGGCATTAACATTCAAATCTTAGCGTTCCATGGAATCGAAACAAAAGCTCCGTCGATGCTGTATCCGCGACAACGAATTAGCATAGTACATCGGAACGTAGATGGAACTAGCGGGAGGTATATTCAGTTGAATATTAAAACCAAAGATAGATCGTATGTGGCTTATCATATTGTATGAAACCGAACGATCGATGGACTGAAATTTTAACTGGCTCGGCACGTTGGAAAGTACACCTATACATTCCTCAAATTCAATTTCCCGCTGGGATTACATGTTTGTAATTTCCTCTATATTTGTTTTCCTTCCATCCAGTCACTTCAGGCGTTAAACGGGTGGGAGGAATGCTGAAACTTCCAAACAGGTAACTAACCAACGTTCATATTATATGAAAAAAAAACGTGAACCCTGAATTATAACGTAATTCATATTTTTATAGGATTTATACTTACAACACAATAATATGTATAGTTAAATTACGAGTAAGTATAACTAAAATAATTTAAAACATGTTCTGAATGACTGATTCATCAACGCCAAAAAACGCTATTAAATTTGGTCAGTAGTTATATTTATTGTCGGAAGTATATATACAAAGAACAGATTGTATGAATCCAGAAATAGGGGATGAAATTTTGTCATATTTAAAAAATACAACACAAGGAAGTCGTTATAAAGAAATCCGTGATATTTGCTACCCGAATAGGATGTGTGATAATTTAAATAAAATACTGTATTCCGGATTAAAACGCGATTTATTATTTATATTGTTTAAATTATTTATTAGTATTTTATTTAAATGTGTGGTGCTCGCGTTAATAAAATACAATATTATGTGTGATAATTAGCTGCGAACAAAAAAGCCATACCTTATAGATGCAACACTATCAAAAACTAATTCACATTTGATTTGTCGTTAACTATCCAAATAATTTATATCTAAATGTACGAATATTATATTTTAGATTTGTTTGTTTATTACGATTTAACTCAAAAACTAGTGGACCGATTATAAAAATTATTTCACCAATAGAAAGCTTCATTATCAGCTAGTAACATAGCCTATTTTTGTATAATACATCTACATAACACCAATGCCGGGGTGTGTTACTAGTGCTATTATAAATCGCGTTTCTGTAGTCTCAAATATATGTCATTGACACAGTTAAGCCCATCGTTAAACAGAGAAAAGGTTTTTAAAATTATACATAGTTTTCTTTCACAACTATTGTGCAATTTTCTCTCTGTGGTCTCTGCTTAAGTTGGAAACTGCGACCCATATTGCCGGCTGTCGAAACTTGCAAAATGTTAAAATATTTACGCTGCGGTTGAAAACATGAGCCCTTGTCTCGGATAACTTCAGACTTAAGCTTTAAATAAGCGAAGTATGCAAACGTTCATTTATACCAGATATTTATAATATAACGTTTATTTACAAGCCATAACAATTCGATTCTTTTGTATATTGGCCATAATATTACGATAAGTATCATGTAACTCGGAAAAATTCCTGCCTTCTGAAAGCTATCTTGGCGTGCGCTGCCTAAACCGTTGGAGTTATAAGAATAAAATGTATCGTGGGATTGTTTGTTTTAAATAGTTCTAAATAAAAGTCCGTGATAGCATATATCTACCTCTTATGTGGAAGCCAATATACACTAAACTATGAGCCATAAATACATTTAAATTTGATAGATATAGATATTTTATCAAAATTGATACATTTTTCGCTTTCAGTATTTAATACATGTCTTTTACACTAAGTAATTTGGACGAATAGTTTAAAAAATATCACGATAACATTAACTTGAGTGGAGCGCCATTAAGCGGAGATTGATGAAAAAACAGCTCGGTTAAAAAATAAGCTACCCTTAGTACTAATTCTACGCAGACGAAGTCGCGGGCAGAAGCTAGTCTACTATATATTTTTCGCCTCTTTCACAAAGTGGTTTAGCAGAGATCACGGAATTCCATACACTCCTATCGTAATGTGCCTAATCAATGCGTGGGTGAATATACGCTATTTGAATTCCATTGGTCCTTAGACAAATTGTATGTTAAACTTATTATATTATTGTTTCGGTATGCTTAAACAATAAAGAATATGGTCTTTTATTTGGGCCACACAGACTATTAACGATATTTGTTTAATTTAAGGCATAAATAGTCAAAAATACCTGTAAATGTATACTCCTCTGGCCACCCCTTTTACTAGATTATAATGATTTTATAGCCATATGCTTTATATACTTATGTGATTATGTTTTTTTTTCACATGATCATATGCTTTAATAAACATTGAAACATATTTTACCAAAATACACTGAAAAAACATTTATTAATATAAAAAAAAATGACTTATATTCACGTGACGTTACAATAGTGTCACTTCATCTGGCAAAACTCGAAGACTTAAAATATGACTTAAAACTGCATAGGTATATTTTTGTCCTTAAACTACGCATATATAACAGTGTGAAGTTAGAAGCAAGCTAACAACGTTGAGCAAAACTTCAATAATATTGCGTCCATTTTCGATTCATTGTAGGAAAACATGGTTGTGCCAGTCGTTGGAGTATTTCCTTTGGTAAGTATATGTTTTTGTATTTTGTCGTTACGAAGTTTTATATTTGCACAATACAATGTTTATTGTGTGTAGATGTCATGTATTACGTTAAAATGTGGTCAGAAAAGCAAGTGATGTTGTTTTTGTAGGTTATGCGCGATTTTGTCACTTCTCTGGCGTCACTTCTCTGGCATATTTCATACATTGAAGACATTGCTATGACTGTCAAGAACGGATATTTTGTACTTGTGGAAAACCATATAAATAATAAAAATACTGATATCCTGGCTTATGTTCGTCAGATTTTGATGAAGAAGAAGGAGAGATCAGTGTTACTTTTTTAAAGAACTCCAATGAAGATTGTACTTTTTTAGATTTAATGACAATGGTATGTCTGTTAAATGGGAACATATTGCCTGTGCCAAATATACTTATAAAGGGTAACAGAGTATTCTACAAGTTTCCAGAACCAGTTGATGTGTTTGAAAAGTAAATTGATGATTGTTTAGTATTTACGTATACACTATTTAGTTTAGTAGAAATTATCGATTCTGTTCTTTGCAAAAAATGAAAGTTTTCATTTATACTGTGCATTGCTAATTTTTTTAAATTTATTTGTTTAGAGAGCGTCGAGACTGATAAGTGTATTATAACATACTATTATTGTTTTTCTTGTAAACGAAGTTTATCTTTTTGTTTCATTAAGAAATTTTATTCAGATTTAAGCGTCTTAAAAGTGGCTTGTAAGCTTTTTAACATTTTATAATTAAAAACTATCAAACAGTATGTATTGTAATGTTCATCTCAGATGAGAGTGATAAGTAGAAAATATTAATTCTGTTATTTGATACTTAGACATTAACAAACTACTAATAATAAAAATAAGGTTGTGTTTAGAAACTTTAAAGACTGAATGTATCTTGTATATTAATAAATATCCAAATACTATAATTTATATATGTTTTATTTAATATATGCCCAATTTCTTAGCTAATAATCAATGGCATGTCACTTCCCTGCTTTAATTTGTCACTACTCTGCCAATAGTGTCACTCCCCTGGAAACAAATTTTCCTCTGGAGCTTATAAAATTAAAAAAAAATGAAAAATCTTCTGGCCCGCATCATTACAAATGCAAAAATAGTGTCAAAAAGAGAAATTATGAATTTTGAATGAAACAGATTACATTTCCTTCAGGGACACAAAAAAATCAAATACCGTATATTCACCCGCGTATGTTTCTTAATATAAATATAATTTAGAATAGATTCGATTCTGCTATACTATACACTAGTAACACACCCCGGCTTCGCACATGTGCAATGTACTATAAAAAAATATAGCCTATGTTACTCGCTGATACTGTAGCTTTCCATTTAGTTAAAATCCTCCGAGTAGTTATTGAGTTGAATTGTAACAAACAAACAAATATTTCATCTTTATAATACTACGGCCTTATTCATAAACGTATTACATATAAGCAGAAACAAAACATATTTTAACTATATCAGTAGTTAAAATATGTTTTGTTTCTTTCGTTCTTGTAGTCTTTTTATTCGATAGAGCAAGATAAAACATATTTTAACTATATCAAGCTTATAATACGTTTATGAATAAGGCCGTTAGTATCTAATATATAAAATTCTCGTGTCACAGTTTTCGTTGCCATACTCCTCCGAAACGGCTTGACCGATTTTGATGAAATTTTTTTGTGCTTATCCGGTATCTATGAGAATCGGCCAACATCTATTTTTCATCCCCCTAAATGTTAGCGGTAGTCCACCCCTATTTTTTTTTTTTAATTTTTGGACGAATTTTTTTGTTTTTATTTTTTTATAATGTGGCATTAAAAAATACATACAACCCCTGCTTTTTTTGTCAAAAAATCTTGACCCGTGCGAAGCCGGGGCGGGTCGCTAGTATGAGTATAGATAGTGTACAATAGGTATACTTAATTAAAGCAATGTAATTTCCCAAAATAAAATAGAACAAAACTTTACCCTCCCTTTATTATATAACTTCAGAAGCAATTAACTCTGATATTTATCCATATAAAGGATAAAATCTCGCCGCGGGAAATTACTTCGCTCTCATGAGGTTTAGTTAACATGAGGTTGCTAATTATTTTTTTCGACTTATCTTAGTTTATCCGCAAATATTGACCCGTGAACTTCAAATCTGGTGGTATGTTTACTGTTCTCAGTAATTAACAGATATAAGTAATTCAATTAACATCTGCTCATTCCAGAAAGTGAATATTATCATCATACAACGCCAAAATACAACGTAATTAAGATAAGTATCCTAAAAAGCATAATGAGTTTTTATTTTATTATCTATTTGCGACAAAACAGAACCTGTATAAGTTAATGAAGAATCCATTATATTTCTCGTCGATTCTCATAACTGAAAATTTGAAAGATATCATTTAGGTACTGTGAATATGTTTTTATTGAAAAGAAAACCTTTATCAATACCAGTACTGTCTTTCTTGAAAAATAAAATAAATATAATTTATAATTACTACTAACATAAATAACTAGATTTCACAATGAAAGAAAAAAATTCAATCAATGATGCGCCATATATGGCAAACGACTTTATAATTTTGAAAAAAAAATAATATATGAAATCATAAACATTTAGCCATTTGGGATACGAAACCCCTAGGAACGCAACAAAACTAATTATTACTTAACACCTAGTTTATTATGGAAATTATTTATTATAATTTTGATTTAAGAATTTTCAGTTCTAGCACCGGAAGAAATCAGATACTTCTGGTATATTTTGATAAAAGTTATACAAATGAGCAGGCACAAGGAGCTTATCAAATCACTGCTCACATATTCATAGAAAGATTTGCTTTTATCTGAACTTTTATTAAATTTTTCAAGATAATATTCAAAGCCTTCATCAGCGAGGTTGTCTCTAAAACGCGTGACGTTACATTTCCTTAGAAGAATGAAGCCATTTTCATTTTAGCAGTGTCATTGCACGCACGGCTTTTAATAAAAGTCAACACCCAATTTAGTCTAAGAGTCAAGCAGTGCACTCCTCGATGTTGAAAAAACGATAATCGAATGTATTTCAAAAATGTAATCGTATTTTAGTCTAAAGACAAACGGTATTATTTACATTAGTTCTTACACAAAATATAATCATAATATCAATAATTGGTGATAAGGGTGCCAATAGTACATTTCCTTATATGTCACAATTTATATTTAATATAATATAGCATACGTGTTATGAACGTATCAGGCACGGAAATGAAAACGGCACGACTTCTATGCCATACATCAGTACCAGAAAAATATTATCGTCCAAAATTGTTGACGGTCCGTGCATGGCACGCGACGGTATTGGTCGGTGACGGAACGGTCTAATAGCCAATACTTTTTAATACAAATATTTTTTTACCTGATACGTTTCTAGCACGGTCATGATATGACACGCTGTGTATTCCTTTATATGTCAAGTGTTTAAATAAATAAACATTATTTCTAAACCTATTTAGTAATAACACCCTACATCAGTAAATTATATTTAAGTAATTTAAATAAAAAATAAACATTTGGTTTTATAAACTTTTATCAGCAACTCTTAGCCTCTACTTTCTATGTAGGTCGCGTTTTTCTCACATTTTTCGTGAAGATTTTTCACGTTTAAATTTGATATAGTAAAATTCACCTGCTGACATCTTTGATCCTACTTGATAGGGGTTCAGTAAAGCGTCATATCACCATTTCCAAGAATATAATTTAGTAGCACTTTCAAGAATGAATAATAAGAACCTGATTGGGAATAAAAATATTTCGCATTTATAATATTAAAGTACATATATTCCAAATTACAAAAATTTGAATAATTTCAAATGAAAGCTCTATTTTATGAGCTTTTCCTAGTTTATAATAATAAAATTATTTACTAACATTTAACGGCTTACAACGCGGTTGTTCATTATATTATTTATCTCGACGTATCCTTATTACACACGGAGATCACGTACGACTTAGAAATAAAAAACAATAAAAAAGCTATTTAAAACCAGCAATTCTATTTCTCAAACAGTTCAAATCAACAGAGCTCCGCGCCTCGAGTTCTTTTACCCTTCACGAAGTGTAATTAACAAGCTCCCAACAGCTTACAAGCTAATGTGTAATTAGCAGATATAATTACAAGCGGGAGCGAAACGATCAAAATCAGAACCTCAATGCGAGGCGCCAACGAGGCGTCACTCAATCATTTGAATGACACGCTGATTAACGAATTTACGATACAATTTGCACACGTGGCTGCCATCGACATGGTAACCGAAACAATTGCAAATCTCCATCCATTGATACTTAATTACCAGTACATGAAATTGCTTCTATGTAGCAAAATAATTGGTGACAGGTCACGGTTGTTTGCTATAGGGTAACTGTGTAGAAGGATGGTCGTTTAAAAAATTTATTAATTGATTGATACTGTTTGTATCTCGCCACAGGAGCTTTCATCGGAATGCTTTGATAAAGGTGATAAAATCTCGCTTTTTATTATATCCTTTCCTCAGATTAAATACCTTATTTAATATGAGATCCGTTCTATCTCAATTAACTATGTTCCTATGTTTTCAGTATCTATGTAGGTACTCAGGGAGTCTGCGGTTCTCATACTCACCTACGAATTCTATATAGAACATTATTTAAGGATGCTATTGGGACTATCATTACACCTAAGCAAATACACCTAAGTATATAACTTATATGTACAGACTTTAGGTATAGCATCAATGGTACTGTTTCTAAAAGAGAGAAATTGTATTCCAAAAGGGATTGTGACAAGACACTGGATAGAGCTCTTCATTGGTTTCAAATAATGTTTAACGTTACATATTTTAAACTTATTTTAAATATTTAATTTAATTGCAATGCAATTTATATTACTTTTATTATTTGATTGTACGTATAATATGCTCTATTATTGTGATTGACTTAAGGTCCTATGTCCCCTAAATGGGGCAGAGGGCATACAGAGTGTTCCGCCAGCCCGCTCGGTCTTGAGCTACCCTCTTCACTTCGCTCCAAGTCTTCCCAATGGCCTTCGCCTCTGCAATGACAATCCGTCGCCAAGTCTGTTTAGGACGACCACGCTTTCGTTTCCCTTGGGGATTCCAGTGCAAGGGCAAATTATTGTGATTGTATGTTATTATTTGTAATTAATGTAATTATGTCCGTTTAATTAAATAATTAAAGAAAATAAATAACACAGACCACACTAGTGTAGTTTTCAGCGAATATCGTAGGATAATATCAAATCTTAAAAATGGATCACATGCGTCTAAACTGTTTTAAAAACCCTTTATATTCTCAGCGCAATACATTATGAATGACAAATAACAGAACAAATACAATAGTCTGACGACATAGATAATATCAAGACCTAAAAGTTTAATCCCATGCGCTTAAACTACATTATGAATGACAAATAGTTCAGAATTTGGTTCGATGACAATAGGTAAGGAAAAAAAACCGACAGCAAAAAACAATTTGAATAGCTACTAATCGCGATCAACAGACATACCAAGAATGTTCCTGAACAGATAAGCGAATGCTATGCAAATCGCCAACTAAAAGTGCTGTTGCCAAACTGCCAAAAACGCTGAATTGCGTTGAGTTCAGTTAACAAAATGAAAATACGCTGACTAAATTACATTTATTGTTGAGAGTATGATAGTAGAAACTGCTCAAACTATCCAGTTATTAATGCATATTATTATTTTAACAAATTAGGACATTCCTTCTTTTTTACGTTAGATATCGACAAAAGAACATGCTTGATAGTGGGTGATACCTCAGCTATAGCATATCTGTTAATGCTATCGACCTATTGTACCTTGTTGACCTGTAGCTCCGAGCTTTCGGAAATCTATGGACTGAAAACGAAACGCGTCATATGCACTTCACGGTTATTCCATAAACGCTAGATCAAAAAACACGTTTACACGAAATTATACTGGTCTTTGATTTGTATGTAGTTTAAACTAGCAACCCGCCCCGGATTCGCACGGGTGCAATGTATCAGATCATGATAATAAAATCGTTCCAGTAGTTTTATATGGATGATTTTCCCCGTTTTTGCAACATTTTTCACTGATGCTTCGCTCCTATTGGTCGCAGCGTGATGTTATATAGCCTAAAGTCTTCCTCGATAATTGGACTATCCAACACAATCCAATTAGCAGTAGTTCCTGAGATTAGCGCGTTCAAACAAACAAAGTCTTCAGCTTTATAATATTATAGTATAGATGTTTCAAACAAAAGTTTCTTATGAACGAAGTTTTATCCCTTACCTTGAGATCGAGGTCCATCACAAGATGTCGCCCAAAGGACGTGCCGCCGGTCTTCTGTATATGCAAGAAGACCATAACATCGTGAGCGTTGAGGTCAAATCTGAAGTCATCGTGGAGGACCTCGTCATACGAAAGTCCTGGCTGCACGATGACGTCAGGAAGCGGCCGGCCAGGTGCCTCCGCGTACGATAGGGCGAGAGATTCGGCCACCCGCTCCCGTGGGGACATAGCGCAAACCTGAAACACGCTCATTTGTTACTGTCATCGCTGTATCACCATTTATAAGGCTACGTAATAAAGCGTTATATCATTTTTATTTTGCAACGTAAATACACAGTGATTTATTTGTGTTTCCTGTTTTAATTAATTTATGGTTGTTGTTTATGCTCCATTTTACATGTTAATAATTTTTTTTTTATTTAAGCATTTAGTCGAAATCCTGGTCACGACTAAAACATCATACAATTCATTTAAAAAATAAAAATTATTTAATGTAAGTTTACTTTTTCTAAGAGGTTTACTCTTAGTTCCAGCGATCATAAAACATTCGCAAAACAAAATAATTATTGAGAACCACAAATAATGGATGCCTTGGACAGTCAAAACGTTAAGAAGAGACTACCCGTTCCCTGAATGAAGATCGGTACGAAACAAATACTTTTACTGTCACGAACGATGAACAAAATCTTAAGAATAAAGAACATCAACTTAAAATTTACGACATTCTTTCGAACACGAAATTTCCCTATCTTTTTATGACACGAAGAAAATTAAAAAAGTTATGGTGCAAGGTTTATTTAACCTTCATAAACAAGCACAATTTGTCTATTAAACCGTAATAAAACTTCGCCTTAGACTCGGCTTATATTCATCTTCGTGAACGCTAAAACTCAGTGGGGGGTTGAGAGGGTGACGAGATAAAATAGCGCCTCACTTGTTTGTTCGGTTAATGAAGAGGGCAGAGTACCCTTCAACCATTAACATAGTCGCAATCAGCACCCCCCA
This sequence comes from Anthocharis cardamines, assembly GCA_905404175.1. Lineage (NCBI taxonomy): Eukaryota > Metazoa > Arthropoda > Insecta > Lepidoptera > Pieridae > Anthocharis > Anthocharis cardamines. The sequence goes on along the minus strand of FR989953.1, from coordinate 4,566,093 downwards.
GTTGCTACAAATGTTGCTCACATTAACACGTCGGATTAGTTTCTGGTTTCACTCAAACAATTACTAATTGGATACGGACTACGGACTGCGTGACTTTATTTCGGATTATTTTTGGTGTGTAAATGTAAAATTATTTAGTTAGTTCATTACGTATGGTTCAAACATTAAGATATCCTTTTCAAACTCTTACGAAATCACGAGAATGAGACCTAGTATGCGTTACTTTATTCAAAAAAATAAAACTTCTAAATCATTTTATATCATCTTCGTTACAACGAAACAGTAAATTCCCTAAATAGTTGGGCATAGAAAAAAAATAGTTTTTTTTAGATATCGACAGACGAGCATGAGGTTCACTTGATGGCAGATAATACCTCAGCCACAAAACATCTGTCAATGATTCGCAATCGACCTACTTTTTACTTCGAGCAATCGGGTACCTACAATAATATTATACCTCTACAAAATGTCTACCATAACGTGCTATATTTTTCTTTTCTTTTTTTTTGTATTAAAGGAGGCAAACTTATAGGGGTATGACCTAATTGTAAGCGTCTACACTACACTCTACCTCTGCATATTATATAAATTTCACAATATTGTGCCGTCTCTATTATTTACTTATAGTAATTACAATGTTTTGCGAAAACAATCAAGTTTTTCCATCCAGCAGGTTGAATCAGATAAGTTAATCAAAACATCGATAACGCGCTGACCTGAAGCTAATAACCGTTAAGCTGATATAATCATCGTGGGCTTATCAGATAAAATATCCGATAAACCGATGGTCAGGATAATTTAGTTTTGCTGATACGATGTTGGGACACCGCGCGGCATTTATCGAATTATACCTAGTTGATAAATTCAAAGTAAAGATGCATGTTGGATCACTCTGTAACATTTGGAATAAAAATAAATTTGGCTACTATTAGGTACTCATTTTAAGAGTAAACCTACGCTTAGAATGAAGAGCTAATTACGTATTCTGGTCCATAACTAAACTGTGAAGCGCAATACAGACTTATTAATTTGTTCTTATCGTAATGTAAGCTTAAAATAAGCATTAGTAGCAACATTTATTTTTATTCAAAACTAGCAATTGCCCCCGCAACCCCCCTTGTGGGTTGAATTTCGTAAAATCCGTTCTTAGCTGACCTCTACTCGGCGAAAGGAATATTCCTACCATATTTCAAGTTGCTACGCCTTATGGTTCCAGAGATATCGTGATGAGTATCTATATAGGTGGGAATCTCTTTTATATATATAGATTACACTTAGTGAGTTTTACCTATGAACCAACGATATTTTCTATGCAATCTATTACGGGTAGTGTTACGAAGAATATTATCAAATCACTGAATCGTATTTCACTCACTACTGAAGAACTTTGAAAAAAAAAACATAATCATCTTAAAAGACAGAAAACCCAACTCCAAATCGGTGTTGCGCAATTCGAAGCCCATTTACTCTTTCCTCTATTAACAATGAAACTGAAATGGCTTGGGGGAGGAGAGAAAGTGTATAAAAAAGGGAGCTTACGAAACTATCAATTACCTACTATCACCAGTGTGACCACTGTGATACATGTATCGTATAGCTTTTCTACGATTTAATTTATCTTCTGAGGGGTGAGCACGAACAAGTATCGAAAGAGTATTCGTATCGTCGAACTGTCATTTGTATGAAATTTCAAATGACAGTTCGACGATACGAATACTTTGTCGATAGTCGTTCGTGCTAAGCCCCCTGATCACTGCACTAACCACTAAATAAAACGCAATCTTGAATTCATTCACACTATTATTACATTAGATTATGAAGGTTAACTTTCATTTAAAACTTAACTGGACGTAACTTCTACACGAATGAACCAACTTACGCTTCAATAAACATCGTATTATCTTTACATTATACTTGCTAGCTTCCTCGTGGCTTTTATCTGAACAACTTGTACCTTCTTATTATTTAACCTTTCTTCACCTACTATATAATATATATCTCTTACAGAGAAAGCCATATCGAAACCTTTACCTTGTGTTAGGGTAAATGTCACTTTCAATTACCCTTGCTAGAATTATCAGGATAAAAACTACACTAATGTTCTCTTAAAAACCAAAGTGAACATTAAATTTATTTTAAATAGGTTCAGCGGTTTGGAAATAAAATATTAAATTAACATAGATAATTAATCTCATACAAAAGCTGTCTACTGAAAATTAAAACTCGAACAGTGAATTCTATTTCCGCACCAAAAATCAAATACAAGTCGCAATAAAAGTTGCCCTTGTACTATTGGCGCTGGACCTACAGAGGCAGTCCAACATAACACATCTGTGCCCATAAACGTTTTAAAACCTAACAGCCTCGGCATAAAGTTTTATTTCTCTTCCAATTGCATCGCACGGAACAATACGCCTGCTATTTATTTTGGTCCTATCGCCACAATAGGCTATTACTGTCCCATCAGCAAGACGTGTCCTTTATCTTAGCTATCTGTGACGGAAATAGCGAGGCGCGATTTAGTAGATTTGTGCCTACAAGAAACTTTTCAATATTTTGTTTTTTAGTTATAATATAGAAAATTACAGTAAATATCAACTCCGTAGAAATAGATGGCGTTAATCCTAACTTTGTGACATTTCAAAAATCAGACAACTGTCATTTTTCAGTCTGGCCCGTGACCAAACGTGACGTGACGTGACGAAACTTCGGGATAAATAATTTAAACAATATAAATAATAAGTCGCGTTTTAATCCGATATACAGTTATTTATTTTAATGTGTGATACTCGCGTTAATAAAAGACAATATTATCACAATTTATTTTAAATTAAATTTACTGGATAAACAAAATTAAATCCCATCTCGACCACATCCTACATATGCAAACAACATAACCGCGTTCTCATACACACGCATTTAATTATATGCAATATAGGTTTGCATGTTTACGCATTACGCGTGATCGCGTGGAATGTACAACATCAACATTGCAATTTCGCTTCATCCTTATGTTTTGTTTCATTCAATACTAAGTTCAATAACCATTCAATCACACACGTTGTATCATCAACATATAATTTACAAGACCATTAAACCAAAGTAAGTGAACTAAATCAGTATAAAGAAGAAAAATGAAGACGACAATCGAATGAAGGTGTTTTACAAAATTTAAATTTCATTCATAAAATATTGAAATGAAATGAAATGAAATATATATAACATACGATATACATGTATGTGTGGAAACGAACGTCAAAAAGTACGAAAACAATATTAGTTTGATTTGAACTATAGTTAATGCGATTTTATATAATAATTCAAGAAAATATAGTTTCGATAACCAAATCAGTACATACCTTTTGATCAATAAACACCCACAAATAACAGACTTTCCCAGAATGGTGTTCAGAAACACTCTAACTGCAAAAAGGAAGATGGTTTGAATTCTCCACACCTGGCATCCAATTAGAAAAATAAAACCACATATCATACATTCCAAAAAAAAAAACAAGACATGCACACGGAATTATGGAATTTTAGATAAAGTCACTTTAATTCATACATACGATACATATACGTACAGTAGCCAGAGATCACGGAATTCCATATTCTACGATCCTTACATACCACTTTTGCTTCTTCCACTTTCATCAATGCTTTCATACACACTCGTCGGTTTCAAGTACATTTTTCCTGACCTTTTTAAAGAAGTTCCCCTAGAACTCTATCTGATCGAGGTACGTTCGCCTAGAACTAGATCGACCACTCCCGACTCTTCCACTCACACCAGATTCATAAATCTTTTCCCTACTTTCATCCATCCTTTCTACGTGCCTATACCAATTCAACATCTCTTTTTCAATTCTCGTCACTACATCGTCGTTTTATTGAAAACGTGCGATATATCTATACTAATATTATAAAGCTGAAGAGTTTGTTTGTTTGAACGCGCTTATCTCAGGAACTACTGGTTCGAATTGAAAAATGGGATAGGAGCGTCAGTGAAAAATGTTGCAAAAACGGGGAAAATTATCCATATAAAACTACTCGACCAATTTTATTATCATGATCTGATACATCCGTGCGAGGCCGGGGCGGATTGCTAGTGTTTAAATAAATAAAAGTGATACTACCAATGCAAACATATCGGTTGAATTAAGCTTACGGGTAAAAAAGAATCTGCTCAAATATCATGCGGTTCTTTGTATCAGATTACAAACATAGATACTTCGACAGCCGCTTGAATGCAATATTATATGGAGTAACAAGATCTGGCGCCGAGTGTATTTACTTAGTACCCCCACCGAGGGTTTATTGCACATTTTAATGCATTCCATACGTCCTTAAGCTACTGCTATATTTTGTTTTGAAAAGCGATGATCCTTTGAAAGGATTCTAAAGGAGGATTGCTATTGAAAAGATTGTCTTGTGCGTCGCTCAAATGTATTTCACACCCAAGTAATATTATATTATACAGTGTGTCTGGTCATGACCTATTTGAGGGCATTAAATTTACTTATTTTAATCGACAAAAACACCCACTTGTCGGGGTCTACCCATCATTCTGTAAGGATGGTCGCCATTTTAATTTATTATTATTATTTTAGGTGACTCTGCCAAAAGATTTCGATTTCTCTGAACTTAAAGGTCCTATTGATATGAAAAAAATGTTATTAAACACTGATTCATGACATATTTATATATATATATATATACATATAAACCGTAATGATTATAAAGATAAGTTAAATCAAGTTCGTCAAGGAACTTTTCAATGACACCGGATATGATCCATAACTTACGCCTGCCAGTGAATTCGTTATGCGTTATTAAAAATGCCTTTCATATGGCGTAAATGAACTTTTATTTTATTTGATTATAGAGCAAACAACCAATCAGGTTACCCGATGGTAAGTTATCACCATCGCCCATGGGCACCCGCGACTTAAATGTATCAGATGTGTTGGCGGCCTTTAAAAAAATTATAGTCTCGTTTTTGACCAACGAAATCGGATTCAGTTAGGAACAATGAAGGCGGCCTTTAATTCCACAGTATTGTTGCTCGTGGAATGAAATTGCGCGTAAAAGTATCAACTATAAATATACGTCAACATTCATAAAACAGACCATTGCATAATTTAATGTCACACTTCGAATACAATAACTACAAATAATGGACGCCATTTGTCTAAATTACCTAATACATTCACCAAATACTATATTTCTCTGAGCATATAGCAAGCATTTAATTTAACTTGGTAATGTAGGTGCATGTACATTTAAATAATGTCATCAATTAGAACAATGTTACAGCAACAAGATTTACAATGGGCAATGAACAAAACAAACGCTACGCTCGCGTGTGTGCAACTAATTCAGTGGTTTTTATTGAAATAACTAGCTTGGTCTTTGCCGGAGAACCGGGTAATTAAATTATATTACTTTTAACGCCTAGAACCTAATCCTTAGTTAATATTGGTCGTTAGTAGGTGCCACGGATCGTTTACCAAGGTTTTTCCGTTGCCCCGCCAAGGCGAATCTGTGGGTCGAGTTTTCTGTGGGTTTAGTGGGTAGGGGTGACCGGGCTATCTAACTCGTAAATAGCCGCATGTGACTTTAACCCCATACTTTCCCAGCATTGCAACATAAGGTGTAAGAATGTATACGTTGAGAAATTTTGTATTTTTGTTTGTAATGAATAAACTCAAAAAAATACTGCATAGATTTAAAAAAAAAAAATCACCAATAGAAGCTACAGTATGAGAGAGTAACATAGGATATTTTTTGTGTATAGTTTATCTACATTGCACCCGTGTTGCTAGTATACAATAAAACAAGAACATGTTTCGAGATGGGCGGTACCTTACAATTCAATGAGCCGGTGTTTCGAAGGATTCGAACTGACTCTGATTCTCCCTGTCAATTTAAAGTTTCTAAGAGGACATTTAAGTAATATTTTATGAGAGCAAATTGCGTAATAATATTGTCTTTTATTAACGCGAGTATCACACATTTAAATAAAATACTGTATACCGGATTAAAACGCGATTTATTATTTATATTGTTTAAATTATTGATCCCGACATTTCGGATGCTTTTCAGCAACCGTGGTCGCGGGGAGACAGAAAGATGACAGTTGTCTGATTTTTGAAATGTCACAAAGTTGCCATATTATTTTATTTACATTGCGTAATAGTTAAATAAATAACACATGACATTTTAACTTATTAAAGAGTTAATGCGGCTCATTTAATACTTATCTAACTGCAAAGGCCAACTGCTTTCGGTGGGTATATTTATACTAATGAATGACATTTAGGCTCACAGTAAGATAAGTAGGTTGCATAGCGCGATTGAGGAATAAGATCACTACTGCGATAATCATAGATTACTTAATCGTACATCGATTAAATAACATAGATACTGTAATTTGCGGTAAAGCGTTGGCGTAAAACTATAGGCCAGGTGTTATCCTGTCCATTAATATGCTCAGCGCAATTCCGAGTGTGTTGGGTCGGACAAAACAACCCACTCTATCCCGATATGGATACGGATACTTGGACAATACGCACAAATGACTTGACATGAAAAGATGCGATTTTATTCTTTGTCTCGCATTTCGAATGTTAAGCGTGTGACCAAAATGGGGAAGTTGGAAGTGGTATTTCAAGTCGAAGCAGTCTCTCGGCTCGAGTTACTGGTTTGCACTTTAGACGTCACGCTCCCCAAAACTTACTCAATTTATTACTTTTAAGTTATATAACTTTCAAATTTTCCTTGAGACCGGGTTGACTAGATATTTTTCGAGCTACTTCAATGTAGTTCCAACCACTGTTGAGTTGTGGTGGAGTGTTGTTGACTTGTTAATTTATTTTCAAGTCGCTGAGTTTACAAACAATGCATATTGAAAGCTCATAGTCATTTAAGAGACACATCCTCATTTCCATAAAACATCGAGAGTGCGTGGAGAGCTTAAATTTAAAACAGTGATTGCAAACAGAGGCGTGAGGTTTATCGTTAATGGGCAACACCTTATTGAAACAAACCAGCAGTGCAAGTCAGAATTACCGAACGATAATTATATCATTCTTATATACTCGTATAGATTACTACTTTTGTTAAACCAAGACAAATGCAAAATTATTGGATAGAACCCACTTTAGAAATTAGGATTCTTTGCTTTCTAAAACGACATTTTAATGATTTTTCAAAAAGGTTACATTATTCACACGATATTAAAGCAAATAACATTTACAAGCACTTAGCAATCTGAAGTGATTGGAGCACTTTTATTTAATTATAATGATTCATACATTTTTGTCGTAAGCGATTTTTCCGAACAGATTCGACATAAGGACATTTAAGATCCGTCTTCCCACTTTTAAAGTCCATGAGTGGTTCCATCAAGTGAGCCAAATATTCGTTTAACCCTCTATAGTATAGAGTCTATACTATAAAAAAAACGTACATGCAAATTCAATTTTGTTGCCTCCAACGAGTTACCATATAAGGTATATTCCTTATGAGGACAAAACTGTTTACTACATAAAATTCATTAAGATGCATAGGGCCATTACAGAATAACCTTCGTCTTTGACAGGTTTCAATTTTATAATTCCAACATTTATCATATTTAGCAAAACGCGACTTACGCGTAGGTGGTAGAAACGGATAGGTTCTCATGTCATATGGCTACAATACTGTCAAAACTATTACCTACATTGTGATCTGAGATAAATGTCTTAAAGAGTTACTGACCAAAGAAAGGATGAATGATTATGGATATTTTTTTTTCATTCTTTTGATCTCGTTTTTTTTATGTTAGATATCGACTGATTCACAAAACGTCAGTCAATGATTCGCTGTTGAACTACTTTTTTCTTTTTACTTCGAGCGTTCGGATGAAACGCGCAATATGCACGGTTTTTCCATCTATGAACGGTGGTTCGTTACCCGGTCGGAATTTCGATATTCCTTCCACCCTTTCAATGTCCAATGTTACCAGACGTGGGGAAGACATGCTTACAGAAAATTATAAACATGTTGTGCCGGTGGGATTCGAACCCACGACCTATCGACGCGCACGTCTGGTGTCTTACCGAACACGCCAATGAGCCTTTATATAGAGATAAATAGATTTAAAAAAATACAATGAATTAAAATCTGCTTTATCATAAACAGTCAAACTGATATCAATATAATTCAATATAGAGGAAAGCTTTGGCATAGCATTTTACATAGTTTGAATGTGAATGGAAGATAATTAATGAGATTGATTGTGTACATAATTTTTATATCAAATAATTTCAAATATATGCTACACTTTTTTTTATTTCTAATTGAAATTTTAAACCCTAAAAATGGTTTTGAATAATCATATCTCTGTAACATACCAACATTTTGTTAGAGCAGTAATCAAATAGTTTAAAAAATTGAATTATCTTTAAATTAATGTTAGTCTCAGTATATTTAATTCAGTCAGTAACCAGTCCTCTCTAACTCTATGAAAGCTCAGAAAAAATACAAACAATTTTTTAACCGACACTGTTTGTACAGAAAAAACAAAAGTATACAACTTGCAAGCTACCCTTTTTAATTAATAGCGACACTGTTACCACAACTTGTTAGAGAGACTTCAGTATCTCATTCAACATAGACCTAGACTTTGCAATGAAGCTCTTTCAAAGGCCATATGAGCACAATGAATCTCTGGTAACACATCATCCATTTATTAGTGTACAATTCTCTAATTAGACATTCTTAATTAACATAATAATGTTTATTTACAAGTAGATTTCATATTTAATTGTATAACTAAATATCCACTGTACAGAATATATTGATACTTGGAAAAAAAACTTTAATACAACACAAATACCCACAGAGTTCGAAGCAAAAGACTTAACTATAAATGTATATTAAATCCTGTGATGCTGAGATTAAAAATTGTCTAAGTAGTTTAAAATTGATAAGAAAGTTTGCTGCTAATAAATAGAGGTTATTTTATTTTGGATAAAAATATTCTATTAAAGCAAGAGCGTGTTCTGTTCAGTTATCAATTTTAATTAATTATATGTATAATCGAATCTAAACCAAGTATCAGTTAAATATTAACTGAATATTGTGTTAATTTATTTTAATTTTTAAAATACAAATAATGATGTCAACAACCAGATGAAATTTGTTAAATAAAATCTAAATAAAAATATTATTGAATATTTTGTGAGTATTAATTACTGTATGTTATTTTTACATACCTGATCAGGGCAAAAATATCCAAAAGCGACCATCCCAAATAGTGAAAGTAGTAAGCAAAACAAAATCACTTTTCGTAGTTTAAATCTCGGCTCCATTTTTTTAATTTCGTACACACCGCCGGGTAAAAAAAGCGCGAAATCACTATCTACTTGCACTGATACACTTTTTTGCATTTCGGTCGAATGCATGTCTCATTTTTACAAAAATATCTGAAACTGGTCACTGTCACTAAATTATTTCATCATAATACTATCAGTCGAACGTTAGTCTATTACCGTATAAAACTCATCACATTATCGTTCTTCATATATCAAACTACGATACGAATTCGATAACATTGTTTTGATAATAACCGAGAGACGTTGTAACACTTCAGTGGCCAAAACTAAAATGCGACATGGAGAATATTGTACCCGACGAGGTAGTCACAGGGTTCCAAATAGTAAACAATTAAATATTAATTCATATCGGAATGCCATTACATAACATCTAGTTCTTTTCACGTTTCCTGTCATCTTCACTGAACCTATAGTATTCTATTGCAGTAATTATAATTGTTATCATTTGTTGGTGAAAGCTTAAAAATACGAAGTAAACAACATAATTCGCACTTGACTGTTACACTTTCGTTCAGAAATTCAGAACATTTGACATTATTGACATTGACAAATGACAATCTCCAATGTTGAAGTTTTAATGTTACTAGTAAAAAAATCATAAAACTTCGTCTACACATCACTTTTACAATACATTTTAATTGAATAATTATTCTTAAAAGTACAATATAATACTAATAATAATATATTAATCTTTTCTAAACATGATATTTTTTTATTACCTTCGAGTCACCGGTTGCAATTGCATAAATAATCAAATGAACCACCGACCGCGACGGCTACCTTTCATTGAAATGAGTTTCGATAATTCTCAGTATCAGATATAATAAAATATAATAAATATATTATGATGAATTTAAGATGAAGAATGTGGGTAAATAGCGGACCACAAAATCCAAAGTAAACAAAGGGCATTGATATAATACATACATTAAACAAAGCATAAAGTTTTGAAACATCTATTTTCAAGCGGAAACGGGTTTAATTTTATATCAAAAAATTGCTTTATAAGTACTTACACCATTAATATGTTAATGGAGACCTCTATGTAGTGTTATCTATTCATATGATGGTCAATGGATGTCTCCTATGTCCTATGAAATCTGAAACTAGCTTAACTACTTACGTACACATTTATTTGTTCCGTTCTCTGCTCAGTGAACATGTTCATGCACAAGTGTGCACTGCGCGCGCACAATAGTTACGCACAGATTTGCCGGTGAAGACAGAGGCTAAACGCGTTATCAGCTTAGTACGTGCACTGCAGGATTGCGGCACAAAATGTTCTGCACATGATTTTGATGGAATCCCACCATTACGATTTCAAATGAAGTCTCAAACCGGACATGTCGTTTAATCGGCTACAAATAGCATTTATAGATGAATTCAATCAGATATTTTCCTCTTGTGGGTTTTACCCTGTATCTCCCTTTTAAGTAGACCCCACACACCCTTATCTAAATATCGACGTAGGAAAGCATATTTGCTGTAAGTAGACAAAATACCTAAAGTGACTTTTTACTATCATTAGAATCAGAAAAAAAAGCCGCATCGAATGACCTGGGTCATGTGTCTCTACGATGAAAAATAAAATATATACGCCGTTGAAAACGCCCGTACTTATATTTTTTTTCGCAAGATTAAATGCTGTATGTAGACAAAAATCTCGTCATTTTAGACATTTTGTACTTACAGCAAAAGAAAGACTGCATTTTTTGCTTTACAAATACTTACTTCTTCCCATTTAAAAACTTAACGCTACTTACAGCATTTCTTTCAGCGTGTGATTTTTACATTCGTTTACTTACAGCAAGTTTAGGGAACCTACAGTTTTAGTTTTTGTTATTTACAGCAAATCATCACGTATTTGCTTTACCTAAAACCGATGAAGATGACTGATAAAAAAATGTGAATGATTCGCGATAGCATAATAATTTTCATGATCACCACCGCCCATAGACATTCGCAACACCAGAGGGCTTGCAGGTGCGTTGCCGGCCTTTAAGGAAGATGTAGGCTCGCTTCTTGAAGGTTTCCAAGTCGTATCGGTTCGGAAAAACCGCCGGCGAAAGCTAATTCCACAGAGTGGTTGTGCGAGGCAAGAAGTGTCTCAGGAATCGCGCAGTTGTGGACTTGCAGACATCAAGATGGTATGCGTGGTCATCGACGATTCGAGCCGCTCTACGTTGGATGGGGTCAAATAGAAGGAGCTGGTACTGGAGAGCCCGCCCAAAGGTGAGAACAATACTCCATGTGTGGCCGAATTTGCGCCTTATAAAGTTGCAGGCGATGGGCCGGCATGAAGTATTGCTTCGCCTTATTGAGCACACCAAGCTTTTTAGAGGCCAATTTGGCCTTCCCTTCCTGATGACCCCGAAACTGAACGTCGCTCGATATGTCCACACCAAGCATTCCGATATTAGCTGCGGCAGTCAGGGGAGTGCTTTCGAAATGAGGAGATACGACGAACTGTGACTTTTTAGAGATAAACGCGCAGACTTGTCTTCTTGAGGTTAAATTGGACTAAATTTAGTCGGCCCCACTCCGAGACTTTGGTTAAAAAAGACTTGATTTCAGACACAAGTCTGTTTCGGCACTCGTCGACGTTTTCTCGAGAAAACTTCTTCTGTTGGCGCGGCCGGAGTATGAGGCATCTCCTGTGCTGTCGTCCGCATAGCAATGAATGCCGCTTATCTTCAGCATATCATTGTTATGCAGAAGAAATAGAGTGGGAGATAGCACACAGCCTTGTGGAACAACAGCATTGACAGATTTGGAGTCCGAGCATGCACCGTCAACAACGACCTTGATGCTCCGATCTGCCAGGAAGCTGGTGACCCAATTGCATAATTTTTTGGGAAGCCCATAGGAAGGGAGCAATTGAAAGAAGTGCTTTGTGCCACACCCGATCAAAGGCCTTCGCTATGTCTAAACTAGCTGCCAACGCCTCCCCCTTGCCTCCGCCCATCGGTCGGTCAGGTAAACCAAAAGATCACCGGCTGAGCCACCCCGACGGAAACCGTATTGGCGGTCGCTGATTAGCTGATGTTCCTATAAGTACCGCAGGAGCTGGCAGTTAATAATGGACTCAATTACTTTGGAGAACAAGGAGGTAATCGCTATAGGTCTCTAGTTGGACGGATCAGAGCGGTCGCCTTTTTTAGGGATCGGATGCACCAAAGCATGTGTCTTCCATGAGTTCGGGACGACGCCTTATGAGTAAGAATGCCGAAAAAGACGCGTTAGAACCGGTGCTAACTCTGGAGCACATGACCGCCACACGACAATCGGAGGGATGCCATCGGGCCCACCCAACTTATGAATGTCCAAGGAAAGAAGTGCTTTACGCACTACACTTTGCCGGAATTTAACCTCCGGCATGTTGGTATCACACCGCAAGATAGCCGGTGGTTGCTTTCCTTGATCATCCAGGGTCGAGTTGGACGCGAAAAGAGAGCCCAGAAGATCGGCTCTCTCTTTCGCGGCATGGGCCAACAAGTCATCGTCCCTGTGCAGGGATGGAAGGGAAGGCTGACAGAAGTTCCCTAAGACAGCCTTAGCGAGCGACCAGAACGCACGTGTTCCCGAAGGAAGGCGGACTAATTTCTCGCCAATTCTGCCGATGTGCTCCGATTTTGCCTTTTCAATAGCTCTTTTGAAGGACCTAGAGGCAAAATAATACTCTTTTTTGAGTGCGCTGGTGTTTAAATCACGAGACGCTAATGCTTTAACCCAGGCTTGATAGCTCTCCCGCTTTCGGCGCGATGCCGTTTTGCAGGGGCGACCAAACCAAAGCTGGGACTTGCCGCCGATAGGCACCGATTTTAATATCATTGGTCTATTTACTTTTCCTTAAATATGTTTTTGATTGAACACAATGTCTTCATGTTAAGTTTCAATTGTAATTGTATTTTGTTACATCTTTCGTTCTTTTTTTTCAACAATTTAAAAGAACATATATATTTTTTGACCATTTACGACATTTTATTCAACCAAACATTACATTACGAACTGACTCACTGCATTTCTAGATCTAATCATAATTATAAATTTAATCTTACATCTTGGATTGCAGTACCCAAATAAATAAATTTACTGCATACAGCATATTTACCGCCTGTAAATTGATAATATTTCCATCTACGCATACATTTTTCTTCCTTAGTTACAGCGTTTTAAAGGTATGTGATTTAAAAAACTGTTTGCTGTAACTAGCCAAACACGTACTTATAGTAACTTTGGATAAAAAGTTTACATTGCAAATGGTGACTGGCAGTTAAATAAACCTATGTTCCAAAAATGGTAGCAATATCATGGATAGGTCAGACATTATTAATTTTTTTCCGAAATTAATAAAGTTTTTTGGCTCTGGTGAACAATTGCAATATGTCTACTTACAGCAAATATGCTTTCCTACGTCGATATATTTATCAACATAAATGCACTAACTGCTTCTCACATAAAAATATTTGACGGGCTCGTTGGCGCGTTCGGTAGAATACCTGCCGTGCGCATCGAAGGGTCGTGGGTTCGAATTCCACCGGGAAAACATGTTTATAATTTTCTTTAAGCATGTTTTCCCCACATCTGGTGACTTCGGGTATTGATCGGTTACCAGTAACCACCGTTCATAGATCGAAAAACCGTGAAGTGTACATTGCGCGATTCGGTTTTAGTCTATGGATTTCCGAATGATCGACAGCGCATCGTTAACTGATGTTCTGTGGCTGAGGTATCAGTGTATCACCTACCATCAAGTGAACCACGTGCTCGTCTGTCGATATCTAACATAAAATCTGGGGGTTGATTTATATATACAACTTAATAATAATGAACTCGTGGTTTCAAAAAATGAGCCTATAGTTTTTTTTAAAGGCCGACTGAGACTTTTAAGTCGCGATGTCCATGGGTCCAGATTAGTCTATGATGTAGTCCAGATTACTTACCATCAGGTATCCCACCTGCAGGGTATACAAACTTAGAACAAATTATCGAGGTACTAAAGGGCGCTTAGTACCATCACAAATATACAGATGTGGCTATTCTCATAATTGTATGGGTGTTGCTGCTTAAGAATTATGTGTTGCTACTATAAAATAATCATTAGAAAATAATATTATTAATTATATTATAGGCAAGTCTAAATGATTATCCCATTTTTTTCGAGATATTTTTTGTGTTATTTAGTAGTGATCAGAAAATAATTCTCTATTTTACCGGTAAAATGTAACGTTTAATAAGATGACATTGACATCTTGCTATATTAAAGTGACAAATTAAATTTATATTTAATAAAGATCTTTTAATAAGTATATTACGATACATAATATAAAGAATAGTGAAAGTTAAACTTAAATAAGGATATATAAAAGGAAAATATATTATAAGACATAGCGGTATGGCCGAAAGACCTTAGCCTGACCCGTGGGCGAAAAAAAAAATTAAAGTGACAGATGTCTGAAATACTGTTATGGAGTTAATTTGTGTAATTATTTTTAAATAATTTTGTTTTTTCGGCTAATTCGTCGAATTGAGTCCTGAAACTGAGGCTTAGTAATTAATATTTAAGTGATTTGAAGTTTTAAGACTATTTTAAGTGCTTTTTGTAATTATGTTAACCGTTTACGATATTGTGTGAATGTCTCCAAACTAGAGGTAAGTGTATTTTTAAGATTTAAATATAGACAGGCGTTAATTTACTAAACAATATACCTCTTAAATCAGTAATATCGATATTTCACCCGTTTCAAACCTGTCTGTCTATGCACAAAGATAAAAAATTTAAATTTGCAAAATTTTCTTTATAGATTCCCATGAAGTGTTACATGTGTTTCCAAATCCTGATAAGAAGCATCACAGATTTAATTCTTGGATTTGTGCGATTGGTGGAGAAGTTACAAGTCTTGAACACGATTATAATTTATAAACAATGTGCCATGCTCACTTTGAAGTCAAGTATTGTTGCATAAACAATAGGATTTCTAATATTGTTTTTGCCAGGTAAACTTGCTTTCATTATATAAAAAAAGTATTTGAATATTATATCCAAATTATCAATAAATATGTTATGTTTCAGGTCAACATACACAAGCACTTGCTGAAATAAAGATGCTGAGAGAGATTGAGGGAGTTTCATGAAGATGTGGATTTATTTAAAGTAAAAGCAAAAATTATAAAAAATGTGTGAAAAGAAAAATAAATCATTAAAGTAATCATTTCTTTTATTTTACAAAAAAATAGTATCGCTACAATATTATGAAAAGGCAGTATAGGCGCCTATACCTATATTTTATATGTATATATAGAAATTATAGTTCCATCACAAAAATACAGATGGCGTCACTTTCCTTGTATCTAATTTTTAGCCAAAGATAGGTCTCTATTTCAGTTATATAGAATGTACTCTGTGCCCACCTGCTCGGTTGTCTGCTCTGTAATGTAGAATCTTATGAAAGGAAGCGTTCACAATATTCTACACGAGGACCTTGCGTGAGGAGAATAGTTTCGCACTGGGTAGCGCACAATCTCACCTAAGTTCAGTAAACGGTTAAATGGTGCCGTGGCCCGTGACATTAGTAGAACCAGGCTCGTCGGGATGTGTTTACGATAGATGACGAATCCTAATTCTATCAATACGATCCTGAAACAAAGCGTCAGTCGCCATATTTTTTTAAACGACATCGCCTAGTAGGCGACGCCTACCAAAGTGAAGCGATCCAGAAGTGCAGGGAAAATATTGATCGCCAGTTTATTCATTTTGACGGTGTATTTGCTATCCATCCCGAAATCTAAGAAGCATCAGCGCCGAATGGTATACTACGCAATGCCTGCTAGGTTTTACTGCAATGGGCAACAAGCGCCTGACCACCTGGCTCCACGGGCTACTACTTTACTTTAGTACTTATACTTATCTATGTACTACTTCACCTTATGGTGCGCGCCCGTGCTCAGCGCTCAAAACGAGGGTCTTCCAGCCGGCCTAGCATGACAAAAATTTTGTCGACCGTTTTCGTTAATTGTGTTTAAATCGATTATGCCTTTATTTCTTCCGGGTCTAACAAGACAATTACACTTATAACTCGACTTTTAATGTCAAAAATAGATATATTTGTCGACCGAGATATCTTTTCTATCAATATTGTCGTTGTCGAGATATATCTCGTGGCCGTCATCCTAGGCCGGCTGGACCCTACGCAGGTTAGTCTTGGGTTAGCCTCCTTACAGTATTTTACTTACATACATATAAAAAAGGCATAGTTTTCATAGCCGGAAGATGCACTAACAGCATTCTAGAAGTGTCTGCGGCAAAAGTGCATCGCATGCAACTTTGTATAGAGGCTTGTGGAGTTCTTTGAGTTTATTTTTTGTAAACTATAGGTCATTTAGCCTTACACAAAAAAAAGTGGTATCGGAATCAACTAACTTTATGGTTGAAATACGCCAAATTGAATACGCCAAACTCTCGGGTTTTGGATCTCAACCTTATAAAGTTATCCATGCAAAACGCCTGGCAGTCAATGTGAACAACACTTTAGAGTTGCTTACTTTCTTAGACTGTGAAGCGAGAACATAACTGCAATCATTTCATTTCCACTTTCAGATTTCTTTACGAACCATGGCAGACTACATATTTTTCTAACTCACAGTGCGCTAAAAAGTCGAATTGACATAATTTCGTCGCTTAAGTTCTAACACTAATATAAGTAATTTTTCAGGAGAGAAAAAAAATATTTATTAAAATATATAAATATATATAATATATTTCATTTCTGTTTATCAACTATTTAGAGTAAAGTTCATTCAATATGCGAATTGAATTAAAGAACTGTTTCATTCACGGGTTTACGTGAATGAAACAGTTCTTTAATTCGTGTATCTCGTGTTTGATTGGTCAAACGATGCGTCTTGCGATTCCCTATCGAATGACATGCGTAACGTTATTTGTTCAAAGTGTGACTTCCGCGGTGTTAGAAATTAAGCGACAATATATATGGTCATCCGTTATGGCGCCATTCAATATTGATAGGATGAAAAAAAAAATCTTAACATTGTCTATGACAGGCTTTAATTCAGTAACATTGAACTTCATGTCACAGTTAAATGAAACATTGCATGAAGACAAAATGCAATAGTACAGTTCGATACCATAGATGATACTAATGTAAACAAATAATATGGGAAATAAAATGTTAAGATCTTAATGCCTGCTTAAAACAAGAAATAACAGGCATAATTGAAAAACTTATTTTGTTGATTGGAAATAAAAATCTTACGATGTTCGGTACAACACAAATCTATTTGATTTAAAAAAAAACTTTAATTCATATAAATGAAAAGGCACTTAAAAAATAAGGTGGGCCAGTTAAAAAAAATATAAAGAGTAAAATGAAAATATTCACGTAAAATCTTCTCTCGTTACACTGTTGTTTCACTTAGAAGTAAAAATATTATATGTCATTTCTTTTATAAAATACACAATTATTATGTACACATTTAAAACAACAACAGTCTTCTGTACATACTATGTGAAAACAGTTTTTGTTCATCATGAACAGCCCGTATGTTTGCTATCAAACTGATTTCAAGGTATGAGAGAATTTCGTTGATTTAAAAACCGTATATAAAATGTCCACACGTGTGATTACAATTACATGTAAATATAAAAGTTATACAAGTAGCCACTGCTATTCAACAGAATTTCCATTTTCATCAAACATTTAAATGGATTTTCAACACCACCACTCAGTGTACATTACGATGTTGGTTTAACATTTAATTTATACTTCGCCTAGTCTCTAAAAGGATCAACTCCTCTCACCACAGATTTCCCTAGTTATAAAATTACGACATTTGTTGTAAGTCCACAAATTTGAAAAAGTCCACAATACCACACATTGTGCAGGATGAAAACCAACACATGACTATCAATTAATGTTCTGTTCACTAGTCATTTGTTTTAATAATGTTCTTTCAGTTGATTATATCATTTAACACATTTGAAATTTGATGAATGTTTTTAAATTATGAATCACACTGTTCAAAATATACTATTTTAAATTGTTCAAGTTTCAACATCACGACGTAAAATTGCGTCATTTCAACTGTTAGGTTCCCCATTTTATGTACGTACGTACATACATTTGCTGCAATGCGGTACCAATAATAACTCGAGCTCTAGTTTTCTATGGAGAGAAGCTAGTCCTCGTCGATTTCGTAAATTAGTTACGAGGGCGCCCACGTCCGCGTGAACCATCGCGATCCTGGAACATTTGAACACAATATTATGCACTGAAAAAGTTGTGGTAAGGTAAGACAATAAATATATTATTATTTTTTCATACTGAATATCGTTATCTCTCCGCTAGTTTACAAACTATCAGATTATCATTTTTTAACGAAAATTGTTGTAAACTAGTGTACCATTTACCACCTTCATCTGCAGTTTCTATCATGAGAATCTGGACTTAAAGCTATGGTATATGAGAAGTTAAATACAACCAGACTAAAATTAATTCTACCTATCATCTTCATAATCAAACCAAATCCGTGGTAGAACATGCATAGATTGTCATCAATACGAATTTATTATGAAATGAATAAATACTTAATGTACACCAAAGCAAAATTAAAGAAAAATATATGTTACATATACCCACATTTATATCATTATATATCTTACTAGCAAAACGCCCCGACTTCGCACGGGTGCAATGTAGATGAAAAAAATGCAAAGCCTATTTTACTCGCTGATAATATAACTTTCTATTGGTGAAAGAATGTTTAAAATCGTTCGAGTAGTTACCCCTCGCTCGCTGCGATGCGTGGAGCCACACCAGCGCGACGCGGTGTATTTGTGTTTGTACTGACATTTTTAATTTCGTAATATCTTTTGAATTTATTTAGATAAGAATTAAGTACCTGGATGACCGAGCTTTGCTCGGTATTTTTTTTTTATAAATTGTGTTTTTTGGAAAATTTAAGTACGAATTACATAGTAATAAAATCAAGTCTAACCTCAAAGCAAACACTCATTGACTTCGTGTTACTTAACAACGCCATCTGCTGGAATAGCTTTAGTGTTGTTGTGTCGTTAAAGCAATTTAAAAAAATCAAACGCCACCTTTTTGTTATTATTCTTCGAATAAAAAAAAATAAGTTTATGTTTAAGTTGATAGAACACGAATAAAATGAAATTTTCTAGAAATGATACCTAGTTTTAAAAAATAGTATTACTACTCACCGATAGATGTCAGGAAGAGTCATATATCGTTTAAGTTGATAAAACACGAATAAAATGACATAGTATTACTATTCGCCGATAGATGTCAGGAAAAGTAATTTTTCCTTTAAGTTGATAAAACACGAATAAAATGACATTTTCTAGAAATGATTCCTAGCTAGATCGATTTTTTGCCCCCGAAACCCCCCGTATACGAAATTTCATGAAAATCGTTGGAGCCGATTCCGAGATTCCAATTATATATATATATATATATATATATATATATATATACAAGAATTGCTCGTTTAAAGGTATAAGATATAGAGGTATGGATAACATGGTCTGATTTTTATCGGCATTGCTTTCAATTTTTAAAATGTAAAAAAGTAGTTATAGTTACATATCTATAATAGTTAGACATATGGTCTCACGAAGTTTTTTTTAGATATTGAAATGTTCTATAATATTGTAGAACATTTTTTTGTTCTATCGTCAATACTTTCCGCAGCGCATGCGATGAAAGACATTTTTTGGCAAATTTTTTTACACCTTGGGTTGGTTTTAGTAGGAATTTATAAGGATCCCTATTTTTTTCTTGTAATAAATATAGCCTATGTTACTCAGCGATAATGTAGCTTTCTATTGGTGAAAGAATTTTCGAAATCGGTCCAGTAGTTTTTAAGTTTATTCGATACATACAAAAATACAAATCTTTCCTCTTTATAATATTAGTATAGATAAACATTACATTATACACACATATCGCATCTTGAAAATCAAACCTTCATTAAACGAAAACGGACGATTTTAAACTATGAACGCCATCTTGTGAGATTATTGTTTATCTTCAAAATGCAAAGACACAACTTTAAAATTTCAACTTTATGCCGCTAGATGTCACTATGCTATTATTCGGAACTCGTACACGTTACGTGAACTTTAAACGGGATTTCCAAAAACACATTTTCCGTTTAGTATCAGTTAGATTTTCAAGGTGCGATAATATTATTTCATGATAATGACATGATTGAGAAACTTCAAGCTTCCACAGGGTTTCTACCACAAACTCTTGGCGATTGAAAGAGTCAAAGATTGGCAAAACCCCATGTACTTTGAGTGTCGCATTTATACTTCGCGTACATTAGTAAAAACACTCGAAAGATTTCGGTATATTGATTATTGAGCATATGAATTCATTTTAGAATACAATGTTCTTATCTACATATTTGGAGTATATGATAATAAATATTCAAATATAATAATAATAGTACAAATTAAAGCGCTTTTCCTTTGCGTGAATTGAAACCTCTTATTAGTCTGTGCAATTGAGATAACCAATAACAGACGCCACACAGATACGTAAGATGAATTTGACAGATCACAGATGACAGTTGTCAGAAACGCAAGCATTGTTTAAATGTTGCCAAGTAAAAAATGTAAAAACTAACGATTATGTTTTCTTAAATAAAATGAAAAAATACGTTATAATAAAATGATTGTTAGTTTTTAAGCATCCAGCCAACATTCATATTCATGAGTAATATTCTTAAAATAACAAAATGTTTATTTATCATTTTTTCTCTTTTCCCACAACATAAAAAAAAATCTTTAACTGTGAAAATAAACTACTATACTCGATCTATAAAATGCATATAATTTAGTTAAGACTTGTTTCTAAAAAAGAGCGACACTGAGAATGCCATTCTTCTTTACAAGGTGTATTGCTGACCTGTTCTCTCGCAAAGCAAGACGGCAATAATATTGCTCTCAGAAATTGTAGTTATTTATTAAATTTACATATTAGTAGGGGGACTTGCATCATAAATCTATTAAAAATAGATATTCTATATAGAATATAGCATTACTAATAACAGTGTTAATATCAAATCATTAACAAAATTCCAATGAACACACAACAATGTGTTTTGTCTGTGAATGAAATGTCTTCAATTTAGGCCCATATACATTAAATTGGTGAATATCAGCAATAGAACACAAAAAATTACAACAATACTTACAATTAGTATGACATCTTTTATTAGCATACACTATGAATAATATTATTATCATTCATAATTACACAAATACAATTCATAGTGTAATTGTTTAGTTACAGCTACCAGTGATAAAAAAACGACATGAAAAGCATTACAACTACACAAATGTTGTTTTAATATTTTTGTTTTATTTGCGCTCAGCGATTGATTGGTTATTTATTACTTAACCAAATGCAAATTTCATGGCTAAAATATGAAATCCTCTCCGATCTTTGGTACTATGGAGCAGTGGTAAACTACACTACCTATTCTACTTTATACTATTATTAGTTTAGGATGGGATTTTTGTATATCCTCAAAGTGACTATTTACATATTTCAAAACTTCATATTGATAATTTTGTTTTTTTTGAAGACATATTGAACTTACCTTATTATGCGACCGGAAATTGTCCCGATCACGATAACCATGGTCTCTATTATCACGTCCATCCCTGTCGTCTCTGTGGTCGCGAGCATCTCGCATATCGCGGTTGTCTCGGAGCTCCCGTCCATCACGATCACGTGGCTCTCGCCCGTCGCGGTGATCACGGTGGTCACGGCCGTCACGACCATCACGACCATCACGACCGTCGCGACCGTCCCGCTGATCGCGACCATCACGCCCATCCCGATTGTCACGGTAATCACGATAGTTGCGATACCCACGTCCACCTTCATGCTCCTCGCGATTATTCTCTTGCGGGGCAGTAAGCGGAACTTTCCGCGAATCTTCCTCCTCCTGACGACGTTCGTAGTGAATGAAATCATCAAAAATAGATGTTGAGTGACAATAGCTATGCATTATGCGTAACACTTGCAGACCTTTAGCGTGCGGCACTTCTTGAGTATCACGAGAGTTAGTCACCGGTTTGTTCTCATTGTTTTCCAATTTGATATGGCGCAGCTGTCCATTTGGAACGTCTTTAACATAAATCCACCTAACACGAAACTGTCCTTTCCACTTGTCTTGAGACCACACGTTAGAATTAGAGTTGTAGTCGACAGCACTTGACATACGAGCCATTCCACAAAAATGTCCACTACCATTAACTGAGAAAAAGAGATATACACATCCACCCTCCCTTTCACGGTCACGAAAGGCAGAGTCGAGACGTTTGTTTCCGTGTTCTGTACTACACCAGATCTCATATTTGATACTACGATGAATGTCATCTTCTGAATAGGACTTAATAACGAAGAAGCGTGCCAGAGGGGCGCTGAGATCGAAATCTTTAGGATTGTATTCATTTTTGACGCGGAGTTCATCAAGTACTGGATGGGGGATGGCTGCGGTAGCTGTTTGCACGGGTAGGGTGGGGGGTGGAGGGCTGTTGAGTAGAGGTCGGGGTTGGTGTGGTAGGGGTGCACGGGGAGTGTGTGTCCACGCCGGAGGAGGCTGGTGTTGTGGGGGAGGCCCTCGTTGCATCGGCGCTGGAGCTGGAACCGGCTGTGGCTGCGGCATTGGCAATGGAGCTGGCACTGGTGGCGGTTGCAGCGGCGGTGGAGGTGGAGCTGTCACCATTGGAGCACTCTTCCCAGCGTCCCATGTACTTATATCCATATTGTGCTTTCCAGGCACTATCGGCGGCGGCGGCATACCAGGCCCCTTCTTCTTCAGACCACCACTCTGCATTAACGGTGCAGGCTTAGCCGGCTGGCTAGCAATAGATGCCCACGTCATCTTTTTGGGTTGCGATCCACTTGATATATCTTTGAGCTCGGAGCGATCTTTTTCGTGCTTATGCTCCCCAAGCGATAGTGCCTGTACACCGGTTTCAACTGCTTTGATGCCATCTGGCACATACAAGCCGTCAGCCCTATAGTAATCATCATATTGTTTTGCACGACCTAATTGGCCCCAGGTTGAATAATCACCGTTTCCTGGGAAATAGTTGAATGTTGATGCTGGTTGTCCAAAGGCGGCGGTAGAGAAGGGAGTTGTCGACGGTCCAAATACACCTGAAATATTTAAATTGCATGTAGATCAGATACCATTATGAAGAAACAAAAAACATTTTAGAATAGGTGGATGGAACATTTATCAATCGTTTTCCTTTTTATTTAAATGGTAGCTTACTTTACTTTAGTTTTTAATCTATTTATTCTAATTTGGCACAGAAGTTTACAAGGAGTGTTATTTTAACTCTGCCAACTGGAATAAATACTAGCTACCGTCCATTCCATATGAATCATGAGGATTGTATCCTCCTAGAAAAGTCATTGGATCTGTGCCATTGGTAGACCATGTTCCATCCCCAACTCCGAAGGCTTGATAAGGAAGTGCTGTAGTACCGTAATAACCTGAAACAATGGTTTTATAAATTTTTAAATTTTCAATAATAATAAAACAATAAATTGTCTAAATAAAATATATAATATTGATTTATTATGGGACTGGCATGAGTGGTGAGCCTAAAGGATTATAGTATTTCATAACTTTATACAATATCGGAGTCGACAGATATTATTATGTATTTATAAAATCGGAACAACTACAAAAACTCTTAAAGCATTAGACTTGTTCTGTTTTTACACATAGGTAATATCTGTCAATTAATATTAAGCGAGATTTTGCGCTTTACTCAATTTGAGCCAAAAGTGGACATGTGCCCTTTTAGTATTTAGAGATTCATGTAATGTGCTTTCTTTGCCAGGCAACAATATTTATACAATAACTGATGTCAATTCTCAATGAGGCTCTAACTCAAAACTTGGTTTGTATTTTGCTTGTCTGTCTTAAAAAATTAGTTTATTTGAAAATGAATAAAAATTCCAGTTTCAAGGTATATATGAGGTATGTACCTACCTGCTGCGTTGTATGGATCTGTCGCTGACGAGATGGGCGGTGCGTATGATGGTTGCTGTTGGTGACGCCATGACACCTCTGCTAACTCCTCACCTCCTCTCTCTAACTGATGCTCTTTAGGTGCATTTGTCACTGTAAACATGTAAGCTTTGGATAGTCTTTTTATGATTCAATACTGCTGCATTCTCATATGTCATAAGGTTGTTAGACTTTTAGGTAGACTTTAGATATTTGTAAATTATAAAGGTTCAACACTTGAAAAATTCATAGCTACCCCAGAGATAAAATTGAATTAGATCAGTTAAGAAAATATATTTGACATAAACTTGTGCTTAATAATAACTAGTCTCATACTTGTTTATTTCCATGAGGAATAATTACATTAATTGTTATTGGGGGCAATACATTTTTGATATAAGATAGCACAACTGAACGTATGTGAAATTATGAAGCAGAAAATATAGTAATAAAATATCAAACCTTACCTGATAAAATATAATTCATTATAAATAATGTATTACATAAGACATTTCTTAATATCCATATTGCTTTAATTACTTAATAATCCTATACAATTATATTAGTATATGTATAGCACAGTAATAATGTAGCCCTAGTTTGTTTTACACTGTATTATACCAACAGCTGTCAAGTGTGTTGTGTCTCTAACATTTTTATGAATCAGCTATATATACAAGTTATATATCATGTAAGAGAAAACCAGGTGACGTGAATACGCCAGTACGTTCACAAATACCGGACGGAAGCCGCCCGGTGCTAGAACTACACTTCCTACCGAAAACACCTGCAACGTCATAATAGCATCTTTACCTTGATTCCCTTGCCCTTTCATCCGCTACGCGTACCGAGAACATGGAACAAAGAATATTAATGTAGAAAATGTATAAAGTTGGCCGTCATTTTACTCATATACATAAAAAATATGCCTAAATACAAAATACCTGATCTGACACGCCTGCTGACATTGGCCGCGGTTTTTATGTTTATTAAGCACTTATACAAGTCTTTAAACACAATTAAATACTATAAATATCACATTAGTTCACTGCACAATGTCTATATTGTCCAAGAACCACTTAAAATAGTTAAAAAGTCAGTTTCTTAGAAATGTTTGCTGAATGTCCGTAAAGTAATAGGAACGAATATGGACGTCGCAATGGCGATCTATGTTCAATGTTGCCATAATCATTATTTGCAAATTTTCAAACATTAGCGCGTTGTTTAAAAATAGGTGGATAAAAATATTTTAAGGGTTATTTATGTAATTTATTTATTGATATACTGTCATGACGAGTCACATGATTTTCTTAACGAGCTTGAGACTGTAGCCATAAGGATCATAATAAAATAGTATTCATTGTAGCACAACCCTAAGCTTACTGGACTTCAATTTACAATTTTATTTTAATGAATGTATGAAATTCTCTCAGGTGTTCACTCTGCTTAGTTACTAAATTTACAAAAAAATGGAGAGACTGGTAGTTGATGAAATGGAAATTAAGTAATCAAAACTATCACAATATTTATTAAAATATAATTGATGTCATTTTTTAATAAAGAATGATGAAATAGTTTTTGTTCCACTGGCAGCTTTCTGTCTGGCTTTTTCTTTGGCAGATAAAGGCTTCTGTTTCATTACATCGCTAGGAATAAAACTAACATCATCAGGCTTAGTAATTTCTTCTGTTGATATACATTTAATTTTTTTATTAGATTCTATTAGTTCATTAGCATCTGATTTGCGCTTTTTTCCAACAGTCTCAATGAGTTCTGATTTAAAATCAAATTTCTTTTCTAATAATTCGATAATATCATCTTGTAGATAGTCTGATATAATTCCATGGGCATATTTCAGGTAAAACTCTGTAAAAATAAAAATTAAATTAGGTCTGCCATATAAATAAAAAACAATTTACAAGAAATAAATGGCCAGATTAACAAAATTACCCTCATCAATGGAGTCATTATTAAGAGTACTTGATACAAAAGTTGCAGAAGTTGACCCAGAAGTGACATGCATGCTTTTCTCTCTCAATATAGTGGCCAATTTCCTTACTTTACTCTCCAACCATACAAGTGTTTTTTCTTCATTGTATTTATACGCTTTCATATCAGCGGAACCCTTAAAAAATAAAATTAAAAAATAAGCATTATTAATACAATGATAAGCGATACTTTTTAACTGTGCCAGTGGTCACCTTTAAATCTGCTACTTTATCCAAATCAACAACAAATTCTATAATTTCACTGAAACCTTTTTCAGATAATAAATCTTCTAAAGGTACAGCCCGATTCTTGCATTGATCACGCAGACGTGGCAACACTGTAATCAAATTAGGAAAAAAAACTCCTTTAATTGTGAATTTATCTTGTTCAAGCCTACTTTTTAGCAAAGTCAAACATCAAACCACCATGGTATTGCTTTACTTCAAGCATCAAAGCCAACATTGTGGTTTTTTATTTATATTTTGCTACACACCTAAAAATATTGGGTTAACTGGAGTCACTAACATAATACTTCCATCAGATTTAACTGTCTCTCCAATAAACCACGATCGGTATTGCTCACTGAAAGTTACAACCTCATATATTTTTTTATTTCTGCTATCTAAGCAATATTTGGAAGAAGTACTATGTGCTGGGTGTGGTAAAGTTATGATCTTGAAGGTATTATTTTCAAATAATGAATCTGGAAATCGAAACATATCATGAGTTTAATGATTTTAGAATTATTATATATATATATATATAAACCAATTTACACAAATTATAAGCAAATACCTGGTATCATCATCAACCAAGAATTCTCTATTCGATTCTTTGTATAAGAATTCAGTGGGAGCGTTGGATTTGTCTGCTTCTTGGATCTCGTCGACATGATGAGAGTCTAATTTATATTTACATTCCCACTTTTCCTAAATAGAAATTCCACATAAGTTATATCAAATAAAAGTTTAAATTTCTCAATTATCTGTCTTTTCAAAACAAACGTGTAAATCAATTTATTAGAGATGTGCCGATGCTGACTCGAGTACCAACACAAATACTCACTAACATAAGTACTCACATACTCGAGTACTTAGATTATAGGAATCGGATACATAGTATTCGAATACAAGTTCCGAGTACTTTATGGTATTAGAATCCTATGTCGGGTATTCAAATCGCGAGGGTTTTAGTTGTATATTATATGACTAGCTGATGCCCGCGACTTCGTTAGCGTGAGCTTCATTTCAAAGCTGAGCTATGGAACAAGCTTTCTTCAAATGACATATCATAGTTTTAGTTTTATTAGAATAGTGCTCCAACCTAGCAGTTCTTCGGCCTAGCAATCTCCTATAATGGTTGCCTGGAAGAAATTACTTTTAGTAATAAGGCCGTCTTTTGTACATTTTTTTTGTCATTTTACTTTATGTTTATTTAATTTCCGGTGTACAATAAAGTATTTTACATTCATTCATTCATTTCATTCATGCATCCTCCATCCTTGGTGATTTCTTTAGGGAAAGAGTAGTTATTGACTTCAGCGATCTAATGGCTTTAATGCCATTGCCCCATTTTTGCATCACATTATCCACATGTTTAAGGTTGGGGTTCGAAGAATGATTTGAAATTTAATAGAAATACCATAATTATTGAACAAATTAACCTGACTTTAAAGAAACTTTAGAGAGATTTGTCGAGTAAGGGAGGTGTGGTCTTCCTCCAACCTAAAGGGAGGATCCTCGACCAGTCGAACCACTGACTGGCCGGCCCTAAGGCCCCAGCGGTTGATGTCGAGGTGTTGTATGTATACTCAACGCTCGGAAACATTTATATAGCGCGATTCAGGATTAGACGTCTTTTTGTATTGATTATTGTAGCGGTTCATAGATGTCGCTACAGATTTATATCAATCAAATTCTACGTCACCAAAATGCAAATGTGTCTTTGTCTTTTTTTCCACTAATCAGAGTTCAATCGAAGATTGAATTCAATGCATTTTCTGTTTTAAATGGATACATGAAAATTTTACGGCGTTTTAAAATACTTGCAACACATATGGCAAAAAACCCCAGGAAATGTCTAAATACAAATAAAATGAAGGTATGGGGAAAACAAGGAGAAATTAATGAAGAAATAGTATAGCCATGTCGGTCGGATAAGATGGCCACTTATATTTTTTTTAATTTAATTTGTAGGCAAGATACTGCATCCACCTATGATATTATTTTTATTTCTGTATCCATTTAATTTATGATTTTTATTTTGAGACATTTTTTTTAATTCCCTTTACCCGGGTTTTCGGTGCTAAATGCAACCTCTAAGGTACGGAGGTGGTCCTTTCTTAAGTAACTCAAAGCAAAAAAATCAAAAGCGAATAATCGTAATAATAAAACTTCAATAACACATTTTCTAATGCGTTATAATATACTTCATTCAAAAAAAAAGCAAAAATAATATTTGCCTTAGCAATGATTCGAATCTGACGTAACTCCGAACGGGACCGAACATCCATTACTCCGCGAACACATATTGTGGCGAAATTATCAAACTATTTCATTTACATATTAAACTGTGATTGACATCTGACAAATGGAAACAGTTCAACGCTAGTCAGTTTTCATTGCAATTTGTTGATATTTTGCCTTCGATCAACAATACACTATGTCAATGTACTTTGCCTTTAAAATAATATTTAAGTGATGATAACTTTTTTCCGACTACCGATTTCGATGAAACAAAGTCTATGTGTTGCCCTGGACGTTGCTTAATATATTTGTGTAACTACATGAAAATCGGTTCTTAATGAACTTCGGAGATTAGCGTGAACAAACAGACAGACAGACAAGAATCTTAAAAATTGCATTTTGCATTCTACTACCTTTCAAATTCAAATTCAAAAATCATTTATTCATTTAGGTAACACAATGTACACTTATGAACGTCAATAAAAAGTACATATTAAATGCTTCTAATTTTACATTTACTGCCAGTTCTCAAATCAAGGGCGTTCAAATATTCATTTATGTTATAATAGGCCTTAGCAAGTAGTTTTACTTTAACGTACGATTTAAATTTGTTAATTCACAACACTTGTATCTCACTAGGGATTTTGTTGAAAAAACGTATACAATTGCCTTGGAAAGAACTACTCGTTTTATGCAGCCTTGTGGTTGGTGCACTAATTTTGTCTTTATTACGAGTACTATAATTGTGGAAGCTACTATTCTTTTGAAAGATATCTATATTTTTCCGCACATATAAAATATTCTCATAAACGTATTGACTTGCCAAAGTCAAAATATTTAATTCTTTAAACTTCCCTCGAACTGACTCCCGTGGGGACAATCCGCAGATCGCTCTTATAGCCCGCTTTTGCACTACAAATATCGATTTAATATCAGCTGCATTACCCCACAAAATAACACCATATGACATAATACTATGAAAATAGCTGAAATAAACTAGCTTTGCTGTATTCACGTCAGTAAGATCGCGTATCTTTTTCACTGCGAACGCTACAGAACTAAGCCTATTCGAAAGACCTTCTATGTGTGGCCCCCACTGGAGTTTACTATCTAAAGTAATTCCCAAGAACACGGTATTATCAACAAAGTCTATTTCCTCATTTTTAATTATAATTTGAGCATTGCTACTTTTTACATTTGTAGTTACAAATTTAATACATTTTGTTTTATTTTCGTTTAGCTTAAGATTATTTGTATTAAACCAGTGAACTACACTGGAGATGGCACTGTTTACATTCTCAAGTAATGGATCTCGTCGTTTCACTTTAAATAAAAGCGAAGTGTCATCAGCAAACAGTACTATCTCGTGAAGCTCTTTTACAAGAAATGGTAGGTCATTTATATAGATGAGGAATAAGAAAGGTCCAAGTATGGAGCCTTGCGGTACACCCATAGTAACAGACGATCCCATTGAGGTTGTTCCATTTATATTTACCTTTTGAATTCTACCGCTCAGGTGTGAATCCATTAGTTTTAGCGCTTTTTCGCCAATGCCATAGTGTTGAAGTTTTTTGATAAGGATTTCGTGATGGACACAGTCAAAAGCCTTTGATAAATCGCAAAAAACTCCAATGGCATCATGAGCATTTTCCCACGCATTTAAAATTTCGGAAATTAATTTAATACCAGCATCGGCTGTGGAGCGACCTTTTGTAAAACCATACTGTTGGCTATGCATAAGTTTATTATTATTGAAATGTATCATTAATTGATCAAGAATATTTTTTTCAAAAATTTTACTCAATGCAGGCAGCACAGATATGGGTCTAAAATTCGTGGGGTCAGAAGTGCTGCCCGTTTTGAACAACGGTGTGATTTTACTTATTTTCATCTGGTCTGGAAAGACTCCACAATCTATACATTCATTAAATATTAAAGCTAACTCTGAACTGATAACATTGATTACTGATTGTAAAATGAATACAGATACACCCCAAAGATCTCTAGTTTTTTTAATTTAAGTTGTTTAAATGTTGTTATAATATCATTGCAGCTAATGCGGCTAAGTATAAACTTATGATTGTACACAGGAACATTCTTTTGCAATAATAAAAGGTGATGATGGCTGATGGTGAAGAATTTAGAATGTTGGTTGTATTTATTGGAATGTTAGTAAAAAACTCTTCAAATGCAGAGGCTACTTCGAGGTCGGAACTAATTACTTTGCCGTTGATGTTCACATTATATTCAGTATCCTTTCTAGAGGTTCTTCCCGTCTCCTCGTTTATAATTTTCCAAGTAGCCTTTATCTTATCAGAGCTATTTTTTATTTTAAAACTTAAGTGTTGCGCCTTAGCGATTTTACACTCTTGCCTAAAACTTTTTGAAAATATCTTAACATGTGTTTTAAATTCTTCACTGTCATTATACTGTTTTTCATTATACAATTCATACAATTTTAGCCTTTTCTTGTGTAGCTCCGGAGTTGCCCAGTCACAAAAGGTAGGTTTCTCTGAGACCAAAAAAGTCTTTGGAGTGAACACATTTTTGAATTCATCAATAAATGAATCAAAAAATATGTTATATCAATTATTAGGGCATTGGCGACACAAAAATGGCGTTTTAAATATCAATTTTTTCCTACATCTGTCTAATCGATCATCTGTTATAAGGACTGTGCATATTTTCTTTTTTGAATCTTTACATTTAACAATTTGGAATTCAAATAATTGACCAAAATGGTCAGACGTTAGTTTGTTGATAATACAGGTGTTGAGAGGAGGTATATCACTTTATTTTATCACCCCTCTTAATTTCGGTTAAAAATATTTAGTGAAGCGTAATTTCGATTCTTCTGTTTTATTATATGTATGGATGAGAATAAAACGTATGAACTTGTAATATCTTGGCACGTCTGCTGGATGAAATAAATTCAGCAGACGTCCCAAGATATTACAAGTTCATACGTTTTATTCTCATCCATACATATAATAAAAGAGTAGAATGTATTAATAAATTTTATGTGTGTTCAAAAGCTTGGATGTATAAAAAAATCTGATAAATACGGTCCCAATTGTATTTCAGTTATATTCATATATAATTATATACGTTAGACTGAATTTTGTAAATAGATATACAATATATTTTTTTCGTTTTATTGCAAGCTGATTAAGTATGTTTGTAAGAATAACAAGTTCCTTTCCTAGTTTCTACTTTCTAAATTTATTAAAATAACTCATTGTTTTATAATTTATATCACTTAAAACAATTCGAGTTCTGTTAAGTTTTCCAATACTCCAAAAAGTATTCGAGTATTTTTGTCCGAGTCCTCTGACTTGATTCTTTTTTTAATAAGTAGGTACCAGACAAGAGACCTTGGTACCAGAAAACTCGAATTATTAGTCTGTGAACTCGAATGCCGCAAAAAGCCGACTCGGCATCACTAGTATATTTATTTTTAAAGTGAAATTCTGACGGTCAAGGTCTACTGTCAATAATATATTCTTATATATGATCTTGAATTATCAGTCTATATCCAAACTGACAGCCGTGGATACATTAGTATCAAAAATACACTGACTAATGACACAGATAATGTTAACAAATGTGTGTACATATCTTTTCACTGAAATCTAATTATTAATGTATTAGCATGCACTGTATATTCTAAATTGTCGTTTATGAAAAAATAAAAATAAATAAGTAATATGTAGAGTTTTATTAGGGAAGCTATTAATTTAATAAAATATATAGTTTATAATTAAGAAATTCAAAAAATTATAATAACTAAGCTTCTACAAAGATATAGTGCGCCGACTCTAAGTGAATAAGTCAGTGTTTTTTTTTGTTGATACAAATAACAAATGTATCCACGGACGCGGACACGGCTAGAACCTAGAAGTAACTTTTGTCAGATACAATGTATCATATAATAGGTATGTCAATTGTCATATGACTTACGGGAAATGAGCAAGGATTAATCACAATGACATTTTGACTTATGTTAAAATTTTGAATAAAAGTTTCAAGTTTGTTTTTATTTTGCCGCGCTGGGTTCGGAATTCGGAGACTGGAGAGTCATATTGTTTGTGATTTTTATGTCTAATTTTTAAAGGTCATTCTATATATTTAAAAAAATGCAGGCGTTTTTAAAAACAGGAAAAATTACGGTTACCGACAAAGCTGGTTCATCTCGTATTAAAACAACCAAGAAAAAGCCTCCAGCACCATGGGTTGAGAAATAGTTCGTTTCAGTTTATAACTTGATAATTTGTTTAGTATATTTTGTCATAAATTAATTAAATTTTATTTTTAGCAGACCGAAAACTATTGATGATATCGTCGATCAAGGCGAAGTTGTGCAAGTTTTGAGGGAATGTTTATCTGGAAGTGATTTGCCTCATCTTCTCTTTTATGGGCCACCTGGGACGGGGAAAACGAGTGCTATATTGGCAGCAGCTCGTCAACTTTTTGGAGATATCACTCGTGATAGAGTTCTTGAGCTTAATGCGTCAGATGAGCGTGGTATTCAAGTTGTAAGAGATAAAGTAAAGTCCTTTGCTCAGTTAACAGTAAGCAACACTAAACCAGAGTAAGTCTACTATTTTCCTCATGATTTCACACGCTTATCCTTGCTACAGAAATATGTATCTTGATATATTTATTTAAAACTAACAATAAAACTATAGAAAACGGTACTCACCTCCGATTTTATTCATTTTGAAATATGTTATTGTACACATCTTCCTGAGTAATAAAATATATTTATTTTTATTATAAATATATATAATCAAATGGGAATATGTAATAGGGGGTTTTAATTTATTAAGGATATTTAGGGTTTTAAATGTAAAAAAATTATCAATGGTGATTTTACAATTTTTCTTATTAAGCTAAGTGAAATGAGTATCGGTTCTGGCACTTGTCGGTTGCTGCAGTGGCACTGCTTGCTCGACTCGCATACCTTTGAAGATATACAAGTACTTATCTACTAAACTATTTGAGACCCTCTATTACATATCCTATATTTATTACTTAGGAAGATGTGTACAAATGATGAAGATGTTTCAAAATGAATAAAATCGAAGGTGAGTACCATTTTCTGTAGTTTTGCCAAAGTAACATTGCAATTATAACTTTTTAACAGTGGCAGACCATGTCCTCCCTACAAACTTGTAATTCTTGATGAAGCGGACTCAATGACAAATGCTGCGCAGGCTGCATTGCGTCGAACCATGGAAAGAGAGACCAGAACTACACGCTTCTGTCTCATTTGTAATTATGTGTCTAGGATCATACCACCAATTACCAGTAGATGTTCTAAGTTCAGGTTCAAACCACTGTCTAAAGAAAATGTTATAAAAAGGTATGTTTACTTTCTGCTTTAGATATGTTTGTGTGACTACCCTTTTTGGTCAAGCTTTGCATAAATTTGTACATAAGTTTATTATGTATATTTATACTTTCTGACTGCAACTTTTTACTGCAACAGATAACATGCATGTTTTAGATTCTATTTTTGTCCTATTAGTCTATGAACTGTGTGGTATAACTAAAATGATTATTCAATAGTTTGCACTTCACAGTTGTGCGCTAGGGATACAGCAATTGATATTTAGCCAAGCACATAAAAGGTTAAATTACAGCTAATTTAACATTAAGCTATTAAGATTATCAGTGTAGACATATTGATATATTTATAGTTATATATAATATTCAGACTATTCATTGTAATTAATAGGTTGTTTCCACTGCAGTACAATTAATTGCTTTAAAATCAAATTATTTATTCATTATTATAAAGTAGACTAGTATTTGAGTCGTATAGAATCAAAGGTGGCTATCTGACTTATGGCTGATTGTTAGCAATTTAAAAAAGAAAACGTTTTTCTCCTTTATTTTTGTATAAGGTATCATTCATTGCATGTTTAAGGTATCTATTAATATTAACAATTAAAGATAAAACCAAATATATTAAAAAACATAACAGTCTAAACGACAAGAACTTATTTTATTTTGGTAGATTGCCGAACCAAAAATGTCAGATAGCCCGCCTTTCATTCTATACGACTCATTTGTTAGCTGGCTTAACATAAAGTGCTGAGTAGTGAGTGCTACTAAATAGGTACTAGAATTTCTAAAAAGGTTGTTTTGCTAAAATGTCTATATACTTTTAGGTTACGTGCTATATGTGAGTCTGAAGGTGTGGATGTCGGTGAGGGGGAGGTACTTCATCAGGCGGTGCACACGTGTGATGGGGACCTGCGTCGTGCGCTCACTGCACTTCAATGCTGTCAGAGGCTCCTCGGCAAGATTACTGCTGAAGGATTAATTGAGGTTATATATTTTTTATATGTGGAAACCAGGTGGATTACCAAATGGTAAGAAATCACCACTGTCTATGGACGTCTGGCACTCAAATCACTAAGATGCGTATACTGAAATAATATTCATAGTAGTATAACACTTATAGACATCTACTTTCTGAAAAAAGAGAAGCAATCCTGGGAGACTTATATTCATACACATATTATAAGATTCACATATAGTTAAAATGTATTATGTTTCTTTCGTTCTGTAGTCTTTATATTTTATAGAGCGAGACAAAACATATTTTAAATATGCTTATAATACGTTTAAGCATTATACGGAGTACACAGAATTCTCACATTTCTGTGTACTCTGTGTACCACATGTCGAATCGCTTTTTTCGAACCAATACGACTCGGGAACTTTCAATAAAGGAGACAACGCATCTAAGGCCCATATTCCAAGACATGTCTCAGTTTTGAATCTAGTTTTGAGAATTGTCAAACCATTTTCTCTCTATGAAATTTTGACATATGGACAGTTCTCAAGAATAGATTACGTTTTGGAATACAGACCTAAGACCCTTGAGTCACAGATGTCCATGGGCTGTGATGATTACCTACCTGCTCAGTTGTCGCTCTGCAATAAAAATAAAACTATTCTTATCTTAAAGGCCGGCAACGCTTCTTCTTGCTGGCTTCTGATTTTGAAGAAGTCTATGGTTCTTATATGGTTCTTACATCTTTGAACTACCGTTCATAGATGTAAGAACCATTGCGCGTTTCGGTCTCAGTCTATAGATTTCCGAATGCTCGAAGTAAAAGTCGGTCGACAGCGCATCATTGATTGATGTTCTGCGGAGGTATCACCTACCATCATGTGAATCTCTTACTCGTCTGTCAATATCTAACATATAAAAAATAGTAATACTTCTTATTCTTAAATAGTTTGTTTATGGTACCGTTTCAATTTGGTAATAAAACTTTTTTTTTGAGTCTACTAAGAGTGCTTTTATATTTTTTTATGATTATTAAGAGCTTATATCATAAGTAAGTAGCTATTAAAGTAAAAATAAATTCTTACAGGTTACTGGCTTAGTTCCCGACAAATTGGTGAATGAATTCCTTAGTATCAAAAATTACAGTGAATTGGAACAGTTTGTTGAAAAGTAAGTAACTGTTGATATTTTAATGATTTATTATTTTTTAATATACTGAAACGTGTTTTATTCATAATATTCTTTAGGTCGTCATTTCAAGTGGTTTACAGAAAGCAAAGTAATGTTAATAGTTAAATAGCACTCATTATTTGGAAAATGTATGTAATACATAAGATTGTCTTTTATTAACGCGAGTATCTTTATCGTAGTTTATTTAAACATATAATACAAGCGTGTGAAATTAAGTCTATCTTACTCGTTGATTATGTAATTTTCTATTGGTGGAAGACTTTAAAAGATATGTTCAGAAGTTTTTGAGTTAAAGCATAACAAACAAACAAATCTTTTTCTTTATAATATTAGTATAGATATAGATATATTTATTTCCTGAGATATGTATTAAATTTCCTAAAGTTTCATAGTAATAATTGCAGTTATTAATTCTTAGTTTTTGTTTCTGCTTTATCTATACTTCTATACTATCTATACTTACTAATATTATAAAGAGGAAAGATTTGAATTTTTGTATGTTATGAATAAACTCAAAAACAACTGGACCGATTTTAAAAATTATTTCACCAATTGAAAGCTACATTATCTGCGAGTAGGCTATGTTTTGTGTATAGTACATCTACATTGCACCCGTGTGAAGCCGGGTCGCGTTGCTAGTTGCAAAGCCCTTCTAATATTTTAAGCATGTTTATTTAAATAGAGAGATTTCCTTAAGATACCCATATTTTACGTTTTATTTAACAGAAGTGAGATCCCATCTAGAGTGCTACAATAGCTCCTTCCTAGCCTATCATAGCGGTCTTATTGTATATTATTATTTTGCATAATCGATTAAAACCTCATTTGTGTAATCTAAAAACGTTAAAGTCACAAGTAACCGTGGCAAACTAAAACGTAATTAGGATAATTCAAGCAAGCAAGCTCGTTTGACCCCTATTATTAAAAAAAAACATGTTTTTTTACAGATTTTTAATGGACGCATACTCCGCATCTCAGTTGCTAGAGCAGCTTAGCGCCACCGTCGTGAGCAGTGGTCACTTGACCAACAAACAGAAATGTGAGATCAGCGAGAAGCTAGCCGTTTGCTCTCACCGGCTGCTAGATGGCGGTGCTGAAGTGATGCAGCTCACAGACTTAGGCTGCACCATTATTATGGCCAATAATAACCCCTAATTAGATATTGCGTTCTGTAATTCATTAAGTACAAGTGATTTCCCAATTCGAAAATGTTTTGCTTGTCAGGGTTCTTATTATTCGTTTTCTGAGAACCGTGCCATTGTTTCGGTAATAAAACGATTTGTTGCGATGTTGTTGTTTTATTTTGTAACGTTACTGACTCAGTGTTTCATGAAAACGGTAAGCGAATTAGGTGGGGAGTTTTATTTCACAGGTTCGGCTAGATTTGGTTTCTGTTTTATTTTAGATGCAATGTGATGCTATACAGAGCCGTGGACGGTTAAAGCATCACGGCGACAGTTTACGCGCACGTTCATTTCACTTCCGCTGTCGGTTAAACGCACGAGCGGGTGTAGGAATAGGAAAGAAAGAAAATAACGTTCTTTGAGAAAAGATAATAGCAAGCACTCGGAGCGGTCGCTCGCCCCTCCATCGTGTCGTTTGCGCGCGCTCGCACGCCATTGGTCCGCCCGCATCGTCGCTATGCCCTTCCCGCCGCACGCGCAGCGTCTAGATTTTTATATTTCAAATCTCGACCGTTTATTTCGCGGTCAGCGTTCGTAGTGTACGGTCGTGTCGCGTAAACGGATACGCGCGCTCATATTACAATTTTGTTTAAAAAACACGGCAACGTGCTCGTTATTGTTCGGTTCGGTGCAACGTGACATCCAGAACAATTAGTGCGTGCAGTGCAACGTACCTAATAGCTATTCCGGGTTAGCGCGGTTCAAAGGTCAATTTCTTTCGATGGGTGGAGGTTTAGTGCATGTTTTAACATCATGACTAGATCCACACTCATCCATGGAAGTTGCGATATTCTACGTGCAGGGGCGGACGACGCAAGCGAGATGGCGGGCCGGTGATTATGGACGAGTATCATTACCGATGTGCGGTACTAATGATACGTTGAGGCTTGAGCGCAGGTACGCAGCTCGGAGGTAATCGGCGTCTACCTGCGCGCCAACCGAAATGTCGTTAATATTTTAACTATTCCTTGCCCGAAGTGAGTTTTTTGTAATGCCTTTTATGATTTGTATATCAAAATGTTATAATGATAAAGTATATTTTGAATTTATTAGCGCAAAGTTGTTGTAAACCGTTTTAATATGTATGTTCGGGGTAAGGCAACAGGCGAGAAAGCTAGGGCCGGAATAGCGGCTTAGGTACATCTGCTCCTTCTAAGAAAGGCTATTGTGGCGGGTCCCACAGTGGTCAGTGCGGTGACGTCACGAGCTGGGGCCGACAACCTGACGCTGTATCTCCCCTCACCCCTCAAACTCACAAATTACTATACACAACCGTTAAAATGCAAATACTTTAGAACTAAATAAGTTACGATAGGTTATGGGTAACCTTTTTATGTGATTTCGTAATTAAAAGTAATATTTATACTAATTGTTTGGTGGGTAGGTGCAACAAAAAGGTAACATCATCCAAGATAATTGAAATAATGTTTTAATTTTCAAATCAAGTGTACCAACTTTTATCTTAATACACATGTTTATTACAGTCAGTAGACGTATAAAAAGGTTTCCAATTATTATAATATTATATTCATTGTGAACTAGGTTTGGCGGCAAAAGAAAAGCAAATTTTGATTAAAATTATCGCATTAACGAAAAAAACGATTAAGATTTGTAGATTCTGAATTTTCGAACATGGTTCTACATCCTGTGTGGTTACCACCTGCTAATAAAAAATATTATCAAACCACTTCTCACATTGGTATAGAAAATATTTTAATTTCTATTGCTTAAACTTCACTTAAAGTAGTTTCGAAGACATGTCAGATCTCATATTAACAATAATGGATATGAACCGCACCTAAAATTTCCGTTCCTGGGAAGATCATTTGTCTAGAGATAATCATAATTATTCACAAATTGTTACAAATAAAAAAGATAACATAAATCATTTCCTAGAAGATATTGAATATTGAAAACATAATATGAAAAAAACGTTATAATTTTATATTGTGCAACCAAGCGGATACAAAAAGGAATTACAAAAGTGACTCTACATCTATTTTGAACGTAGTTCTTAAAAAAACAAGAACCAAGAATCACTCATCCATCAAATGTCGGAACATTTGTATAGAACAAATTACATAAAGTCCAAAACGAAGTGTATTTTAAACGGCTTAATGCTTTGCCGAGTTAATAGCGTTCCGGGTAGTGACTAGTAGAGCAGGTATCAAATCAGGTAAATTTTCGGTAAAAAAAGTTGAGAAGGTCCAATTTGCATTGGTTAATTTAACGCTATTGAGTTCCAGAACGGCTAAAAATTAATATAGATGAAAAAATGAGAAAGGTTTACTGTATTGGTGAGTCTTACCGCGGAATACTGAAACGATAATCAAAATTTGAGGGCTTCTTAAAATGTTTTTCAAATTCTGTCTTTCATTTTCCCTTCGCAATGAAAGGGTTAGATATACTTTTAAGCACATCGAAAATTTGGCCATTAGGTGTATATTGGTGTTAAATCTAGTATTGTAATAAAATTTATACTTTGTTCTATGTAGAATGAAAACCCCTTTTAACAGCAATTCGTAAGTAGGTTCCTAAAACACTACACTACACTTTTTAGGAGGTTCTTTTTTCAATAAAAAACCACACGATTCTACAATTTATAATAAGCCTGAGATGCTCTATGGCTATCACCTACCATGAAGTGAACCTCGTGCTCGTCTGTTGACTCGAACATCGAATTTCATTGCTATCATCTTATAAAAAATGTATGTAAATGTATAAAATACAACAGCTATTTTATACTACTTGAATGTATTTTTATTTAATTCATATTTGAAATTACCTCGCAAACCCAGTGTAAAACAAAAACTAGGGGTTTTAATCGATATTTAGGGGTATTCAAAGTTGGTCCTAGGGGGACATTTTGTAGGAGTCGGCATCATTGCGTTTATGAAAAAAGGTTATTGGAAGATGTTACCTATCGCATAGATCATGTATGAATCTTCTTTCCCGCTATTTTACATAATTATTCTAAGTATTGAAGCTTTATGGCAAAAATAAATCAATGAATGAGATAAGAAGAGTTAACCGTTTCCTCTATACAGGAAAGACGTAATCGTACATAACCACTTCAGGTTTTCCTCACAATGTTTTGCCACGAGTTTGATTTAAGCCACAGATACGAAGGTTATTCATAACTTTTCGCATCTTATGAACTTTGTGTGGGTAGGACGTGGCTTATACGTACCTCTTAAATTTTAATCGTTTATGGGTAATTTCACAACATAAAATCACTATAAAGAAGATATATAATCTCGTAACTGCAATCTATATTACTGAGCACTAATAGTCAACACCGGAGATACAGTAAAACCCGAGCGATCACACGCAAAGTCACCGTGGTTAACCTGAGTAAGTTCCACTTAATTTTATCACCACTACAATATTTAAACATTTTGTCGCGGGAAGAAGCAACGCACAGCCGTTCATGTCCTTGCCTAATTACCGACTAAGGAGATTTTGCGCTCGAGTGTATTCCAATTCCTATTTTATACGTTTGACCGCTATACAATGTCTTCATGCAACGCATGCCTCGATTCTATTGACACAAAAAATGAACAGCATATGATGTGTAATGCTATCGAGTGTAACGCAATATTTCACTCACTGTGTTTGAATATATCGGAGGAAGAATGCACTACATTCGACAAACAAATGCTTGATACTTGGCTGTGCCCAAGCTGCAAAATTAAAGAACCGCGACAGGACAACACAAATACACCAGTAAGGGATACATTCAAACAAGTAGACGTCGGTACTACTAGGCCCCAGAAGCGAAAGGCTGCATTGTCACCCTCTGTAGATAACAGTGAAATTAATCTTAACCTTGTGCTAAATGAAGTACGTTTGCTCCGAAATGATATACAAGAATTAAAGGACTACTTTAAATCACTCTCAGAATTGGTTAGTACTCAGGAGTCACGGCTAAAAGAAGTGGAAGTTAAAATTTCCGATTTAGAAATTAAAGCTACTGAAAATGTTATACTCAAACAGACAATATGCAAACTTGAGGAACAACTAAATAACCAAATTCAAAAAGACTTAAGTAACGAATTGGAAATAATTGGGGTAAATGAAAGCAACAATGAGAACCTCATGCATACTG
This sequence comes from Anthocharis cardamines, assembly GCA_905404175.1. Classification (NCBI taxonomy): domain Eukaryota; kingdom Metazoa; phylum Arthropoda; class Insecta; order Lepidoptera; family Pieridae; genus Anthocharis; species Anthocharis cardamines. Next base: position 4,524,388 of record FR989953.1, on the reverse strand, counting down.
TTTTAACTGCTGCTCAAATAGTTGGCCTTGAAATTAAAGAAGAAGACATTGACTGGATTCATAGGACTGGCAGGAGACAGATATCAAATACAAACCCAACACCTCGTCTTCCTCGTCCAATTATTGTTAAATTCGTTCGCAAATACAAAAGAGACAAATTTTTACATGCAACGAAAACCAGACGCCGTCTCACCTCTACCGATCTTGGAAACGAGGGTCCTACACATCAACTATATTTCAATGAACATTTGACCAAATTTAACCGCAATTTATTTCGTGAAACTCGTACACAGGCTCTTCAATATGGGTTCCGGTACTGCTGGGCTCGAAATGGAAAAATTATGCTTCGAAAACGAGAAGGTAGCCCAGCTATCCAAATTAAATCACTTCAAGATATCGAAGAGCTCCTGCATTTACCCCACAAAAACGTTCAAGAAGCTGCAACCAACAGCGTCCTATAGAACTTATTTTTTATCTAATACACTAGGCATTCACTATACTAACAAATTGCGTACTACATTTTCATCAGATTTTCTTTGTTTTATTCGGATTCTTCCAGAATTGAATTTCTACAGCAAAAGTGTTAATAAAATTATGACAATTTATATAATATGTATTAAAACGGCAATATTACACATTAGTCTACGAACTGTCTGGCCTGTAATCACTTTCAATGTATGTAGTCATGTCGAATTAATATATAGCTATAATTATTCTAAATGTAAATATGTATATGAAATTTCCATCGGTAAATTATCAGCGGCCATTAATTTCACTACATATTGTATACTGATTAATTATATTTGCTTACTAGTTGTTAAAATTACCAACGATGTATTTTGGGACTTGGTTTATTTTGTGTTGTATTGCTGCTATTCTGGTTCAACCATTCTTACTAAACTAAATTCTCTCCATGTTTATTCATACTACCTAAACCATAAAAGAAACACATACTCTCGATGTTTATTTAAATTATATACACCCAAGCTGCTCAATCCTGGTATAAAACCACCTAAATACTCCAAAAAACTAATAAAATTAACCTACACCAACAAACGTCTTTCACCGAATTACATAACTTGTGACAAGAAAAAAATTTTCTGTTTCTATTTTTACTTAATAATCTTAAATAATTACGATAATGGTTGATCTCCTTACCGAGAATGATATCGTAAATACCCTTTCTGTAACTTGTCACACTATAGACTACCCTGAACAGTGCAAAGATATCATGACTAGCTGTGGAGATTTCAAAATACTCTCCTATAACATACGCAGTATCCAAAAAAATTTTGATGATTTTCTACTATTGCTGAAAAGGGTTCAATTCGTGTATGATGTAATTATATTAACAGAATGCTGGCTGAAGGACAATGTTATTATTCGTGAGATACCAGGATACCGCCACGACATAACTAAAAAAATAATTAACAAGAGTGGAGGTGTAGTAGTATACTCTAAACTATCGTTAGAATTATCCTCCATAGAACCCATCTTTGAAGAAGCTAATTGCTTAGTCTTAAAAAATACAAAAACAAATCTAGCAATTATTGCCATATACCGTTCTCCTTCCTTTCCAGACACCAAAACCTTTCTCAGATATGTGAACACAACATTAAATGAATTAAACAGATATGAGAATATTATACTCGCTGGAGATATTAATATCAATACTCTCTCCACGCTCCAAGCATCCGGCGTTGATGAATATCTAGAACTTCTTGCGACATACAATCTTCACCCTGCGATAACGAATCCAACGAGAGGCAGAGCTTGCTTGGATCACATAGCGATAAAATCCAAGAGCAAACCTACAGGAATAGTCTGTTCCTATAGTCTTACTGATCACTCCATCACTATGGCTACAATTCCAATCAAATTTAAACACAAAATTGCTGAATCCAAGAATGTTACAAATATTTTTGAAGTCTCCAAGGAACTCCACGAGGTTGATTGGACAATCGTTACCAACTGTTTAAGCACCAATGAAGCTGCTAAAGCGCTTACTGACATAGTAGTGAAGTCTATATGTAAACATACTAAAACCAAAAAAATAAGTCGATCAAAAAATATACTAAAACCCTGGATGACAAAAGGTCTTCTACGTTGCACAAGGCATCGTGACTATCTTCACACTCAAACCAAACTGTTTCCCAATAATGAAAATCTAAAAATAACGTACAAACGATATAGGAATTTCTGCAACAATCTCTTATTAAATATCAAAACAAACTATGACCGCAAGATTTTTGAAAACAACAAAAGCAACCCCAAGGCTCTATGGAAAGCGATCAAAAACAGTTGTTTCACAACTAAACAATCGACCGAAGCAATTTTTTTAAATATAAGCAATAATCCCCAAATTTCAACGAATGAATGTAATAAACACTTTGCAGATGCCGGACGAATAATTTCACAGACAATACTAACAAAGCTAAAAACAACCGAAACAAGTCTTGCTTCCAACACTAATGTTAAACAAAATTCGCCGCTTGACTCCTTTTATTTATCACCTACTGACGAATATGAGGTCTCTACTTTAATCTCAATGCTAAAAACCGGTAGCGCTCCTGGATATGACAACTGTCCGACCTCTCTTATAAAAGAATGTAGGAATGCCTTACTATCGCCTTTGGTCCATGTACTTAATCTTAGCTTGTCAACCGGAATTTTTCCGGAATGTTGGAAGATTGCCTCTGTTATCCCGTTGCACAAATCCGGCTCCATTGATAATTTTGACAACTATAGACCCATTTCTCTTCTACCCATATTCTCGAAGCTACTCGAAAAGGTTGTTAACAAAAGATTGTACAGTTTTCTTGAAAAGCATCACCTATTGTCGGACGATCAATATGGATTTCGTCGTTCTAAATCCACAGAGGACGCAGTGCTGGAAGTTGTCAATACCATTTCGCAAAATATTGATGGGGGCCGCAAGTGTCTAGGAGTATTTTTAGATCTCAGCAAAGCTTTCGATACTATTTCTAGAGAAATACTTCTTAGAAAGTTAGACCTATTTGGTGTAAGAGGACAGGCATTGAACTGGTTCAAAAGCTATTTAACTAACAGAAACCAGTATGTTAAAGTTGACCGTTACAGAAGCACAACAATCTCTACCAGCTTTGGAATACCTCAAGGTAGTGTGCTAGCCCCAACCCTATTCAACATTTACCTGAATGATATCCTCCACCTAAAACCACGTAACGCCAAGCTCATCTGTTTTGCTGACGATACCGCAGTGATCTTTCAGGGTAACACCTGGGATGAAACATATAAAGTAGCTAGCTCAGGACTGTCTGAGATCTCACACTGGTTACAGGTCAACCTACTATCCTTGAACAACAAAAAAACCCACTTCGTCACATTCCAAAAACCCCATGAGCCAAAAATCTCTCTCCCGACTGAAATAAAGATTCATACTTGCGGTGAAGAAACCCAACGACATTGTGCTTGTTCACACATTGTCAATACAGACACTGTAAAATATCTAGGAGTAACTATTGACCGTAATCTCAGCTTCAAAAATCATATATCGGCCTTATCAGATCGCACCAGAAAATTGATTTACATAATGAAAAACTTACGTGAGAAAGTATCATATGAGATTCTAAAAACAGTGTACTTTGCCCTGTGTCAATCTGTTTTACAATACTGTATTTCTGCTTGGGGCGGCGCGGCAAAGACCTATATGATGCAGTTAGAGAGAGCTCAACGTGCAGTTTTAAAAGTAATGCTGAAAAAACCCTTCCTTACCCCTACTAACAGCGTATACTCGGAAACAGGAGTACTGCGCGTAAGGCAGCTATACATAGTAAGAGCTACTGTACTAGTGCACACATCAACACGGAGAAGACCGGAATACGAAATCCAATTAACAAAACGTGTGTACAATATTCCTGTACCAAAAGTTAAAACTGTATTCGCACAAAGGCATCCCTTTTTCCTACATTATTTTCTATACAATAAAATAGTGAATGCCGCCAATATAAAAACCTGTACAGAAAGTGTCGCTAGAGTTAAATTAAAGAAATGGCTCCAAAATAAGTCATACGATGACACGGAGTGTCTTCTTCAGATATACAAATAGTAGCAAACCTACGGTTTAAGAATTTATCTCATAAGACTAGAAAACTTACTAAAGATACACCCACAAACACCCAATTATTAAAATAAATTAAAAATTATCCATACAATAACAAATAATAATAATTAATTACTTATTTCAATAGATAAACAAATAAAAAAAAAAAAAAAAAAAAAAAAAAAAAAATAGCATGCACTACACTACAACTAATATATTTAAAAATAAACCACGTCATCCCACATCTCATAGTTTATTATTGTACTGGGGGTCCAAGATACAAGCTTGCTTAGTTTGGGCCCCAAATCTATTGTATAAATAACTTGTAATTGTAAATATGATAAATAAATAAATAAATAAATAAATAACTTATCTGTCACCAACACAATGATCGAGGACAATACTAATACTATTTAAGTATCTTTTGTTAGATCTCTCTCTGAAGTCTAAAATAAATAGGCTTCCCGAATGAATAGCAGATTGGGGTATTAACCGCGGAATATTGAAACGATAATCAAAATTTGAGGGCTTCTTAAAATGTTTCTGTCTTTCATTTTACCTTCGTAATGAAAGAGTTAGAGATACTTTTGTACACCTCAATGTTGATTAGCGTTCGAGTATTCGGCCGTAAGACTATTTTATGTTTCTTTGAATTGAAGTATAAATATATTTTCTTTAATAATATCAATATAAAGGTTTACATATTTGTAAAAAAATAAAAATACTTAAGTATGTGTTTATATGTTTCTTTCTATGTCATATTATATCGACAGACGAGCATGAGGCTCACTTGATAGTAGGTGATACCTCAGCTACAGAACATCAGTCAGTGATGACTGATACGCCGTCGATCTAATTTTTACTTCGAGCATTCGGCAATCCTGAAATGCGCAATATGCTCTTCACGGTTTTTCCATCTATGAAGAGTGGTTCGTTACCAGGTCGGAACTTCGATATTATTCCCACCCGTTCAATGCCCGAAATTACAGACGTGGGATAGAAGGCTTACAGAAAATTATAATCATGTCGTCCCGGTGGGATTCGAACCCACGACCCGACGCACGACAGGTGATTTACCGATCGCGCCAACGAGCCCGTCAATTTATATGTTTAATTGGTAATTTTTAATTCATACAATTTGCAGCCCCTTAAAATGCATTTCTGATCCCCAGGATATTATAGTAAGATTTTTATGAAAAATATATTTAGTATCGGTAGACCAAGTTAATTCATCTAATACTATATCTACTTATAGTTAATGTACTTAATAATTCGGTAGTAAACAAATATGAACATTGTCTGTATTAATGTTCAATACTTGCAATTATTGTTTAGTCAATATTCTGTGCCACATATTATAATAGAATTATTTGAAGTGTAACCTTAGTTTGAATACATTAAACGTACTATAGCTATTGTTTATAAGGCTAATGTACTCGTATAATGTTTGAACACAACACCCAGCGGGCACCCGTCGTTTAACTCATCTAAGAAATGGAGCTCCAAGTCAGCGAACTTGCATTATGTCATTGACTTATGGCAAAACTGCATTCGTTAATCTAGCAAACGGTATTGAGATTATCCCTACTTTGTTTGTAGGACCACCGTAAAATATTGTATTTTACTATAGCCCAGTACCTAAGTACTAAATGCACTTTCGTGGTACAGGAACATTGCTATGTAAGAGATTTTGTTTATCAAACAAAACTTCTATAATCATCCTTTAGCTAGATATTGAGATCTGAGGGGTGAGCACGAACAAGTATCGAAAGAGTATTCGTATCGTCGAACTGTCGTATGAAATGTCAAATGATTTCTCATACAACTGACAGTTCGACGATACGAATACTCTTTCGATACTTGTTCGTGCTCACCCCTCTGAAGTTAATCGAAGGAGCTGTTTCACAACGTCAAAACTATAGAATCTTACCAGAACAATATGATAATTCTTACTTGTTAATTGCTGACTCGAATATTTTATCGACGAGCTTGAATTTTACTTGAAGATTGTAAAAAAAATTATGTTTATATCCTATTTTTACAACTTATTATTGATTGTGAAGACACAATTTTAACCGTAAAGTTGTAAGCTTTTTAAAACGCTGTTTCTAAATTTCGAAATGATATTGCAGTATATTACATAAGTTTATTTTTTCACGGCAAGGTGTATGAACTATGCATGCGTGTGTACAATTCATTGCACTCTGACATGATCATTCCATTTGAACAAAAACCTTATAGTTCGCCATTCCTTACTCGATACACGCATATTGAAGGCGATATTTCTCACATCGTACTTCCGCAAGGTCCGTGCGAACATAGGGTCGAGGGAATGCACCGACCTAACGTAAGTTTCTTTTGTTTGACGCGTTAATGCTTACACAGCAAATGCACCGCTATTCGAGTTCAAAACAAAGGGGAGTCGTGAATCGCTGTTTACAACACGATTGTTAATGTGACTCCTTTGTGCTTACAGCATTTTATGAGATGGGCGTTTGCAAATACTGTTGAGCTAAATGATATTGATTTTTTCAATAAAGATAGCAAGTTAACTTGGCAATGGCTCGCCTTTGTATTTTATATGTTCATAAATAATTAGTAAATAAATAAATGAATTAAAAATGATCTGGTGAAATTAATATTCTAGGTTACATTTGGCCTATACATGTTTCTTGTTGGCTGGTAGACTTATAAAACCAAACTAAGCATAATTTTTCGCTATTAGAATTTAGAATATTGTTGAAATCAATGCGAATATTAAATTAAGAGGGCCCTTCCCGGTTCGACTATCGTCAACGCGAGCATGGTTGAAAAGCTTTTTGTTTCATGCAGCGCATACCTCTACCGCTAACGAGTGAGTGAGAACGCGATAACATTGAACGAAAAATAGTGTGCGGAAATTTCATTAAACTTGTTCTAGGAAATACGTGTTTTTCAGTAGTCTTTACAAGTTTATGAAATATTTTTTTGTAATTTAGAATCTCCATTATATTTGCAAGGTTTCTATCATAACAAAATATTTACTTTCACAATTTATGAGTATGAACGCCCAAAGTTCAGGTAATTTTTTTGCAAAAAAGCTGATTTTTGGAGGCTTATACTGAATTTATTTCTGAAAATTTTGAGATTTTATTTCGATAGAAACCTAGATATAGTGCACGAGATACCTATTAGTTCAAAAGTTTCAAAGAAAAATCGGTTACATCGCCATAATCACGTACGAGCTTTTGTATGGAAAGTAAGACGGGTTGGGCCCTCTTAAGAATATTATTTGATAATTTGTTAGTAAGTAAAAAAAGCTTAGTGCGTTTATACACAGGAAATATAAGAAAATTATATCTATTTTAGATGCTGTATACCTAGTACCTACACAAACCACGGAAGAATCAAACAATAACGCTTGTCATCGTGTAATGACATTTCAGTTGTAGTTACAATAGGCAAAAGCGAGACAAGAATACTCTGCGGCAATGCAGAAGTCGACTTGATTGTCGCCAATTAATTGTAATAACCCTCGCTCTATTGCGATGTAATTTTGTAAATATTTCTCGTTTCTGTTATATTGCATTCATAGGGGTACTTTAATCAACTTTGGGATAAATTTAAGGGGTCTATTATTAAAATATCCGTTAATAATACCATTCCCTACTATTAGTCTATAAATCTACTTATTAGACATCCAAGTAAAAAAAAAACCTGCCACATCGCGCATATGCACTTTTGCTATTTAAGGCTTTTTTTGAGGAGAGTTAACATAACAGAAATGATGTAGATAGGTATTCAAACACGAAAAGGTCAATCATTACTATAACAAGTCACATCAGTGGTCTATGGGGTATGTACCTACTACGTATTAACACGATGTCAGCTATTCAAGACTTCCCTCGAGTTTGAATCCAGTTTTATGTCCTGTCAACCCATTTTTCTCTATAGACATTATTTTAACATGTCGAGAGAATTCAAGAATACGTTTCGACTTGAGTAACGTTTTGGAATACGTGTTAACAGCTCAGTGGGGTGAGCACGAACAAGTATCGAAAGAGTATTCGCATCGTTGAACTGTCATTTGTATGAGATTTTTCATATAACTGACAGTTTGACGATTCGAATACTTTGTCGATAGTCGTTCGTGCTCACCCCTCTGTTTAAATATTATTACAGGTTAGAAGATCGTGATGTGTCTATCGAAGACACAGTGCAGTGAATTTTACAACCTGGCTTTTATGAAGAATGATGGTTGATATCATATAATGGCATGAAACGCACATTGGTCATACTTAAATAGAAAACATTATTGCAATTTATAACTTTATTGAATGAGTTGTCGCCAGCGATTTTTCCGAACCGGTACGACTTGGGGGGGGGACCTTCAAGAAGAGAGCATATTCCTACCTTAAAGGCCGGCAACGCAACTGCAAGTCCTCTGGTGTTGCAGATGTTCATGGGCGGCTGTGTTCACTTTCCATCAGGTGAGCCACAGGCTCGTTTGCCCCCTATATTACTAAAACAAAAAAAAACAATTGTCGATAAATTTGTATTTGATATATCGACAATCTATACGTAGATACAATGATGGTATATTAGGCTTAGCCTTTATCTTAGCACTTATCTACGCTTGGGTTACGCAATTATTCTCTGATACATTTTCTAACCATTGCCAAATATTGTAGTTCAAATATTGTTTTTCTTTTGTAGTTAAACTGACAGCATATTGGTTTTTTTCTGTTATCCTAAAACTTCTGTCAGCTGTCATATGAAATCAGGTATTACGGACTACATGGCGACAAGCTTCCCACCTTCTTCCCACACATTGTCTTTTTTTTATGTCAGATATCGACAGACGAGCATGAGGTTCACTTGATGGTAGGTGATACCTCAGCCACAGAACATCAGTCAATGATGCGCTGTCGACCTATTATTTTTTATATATATTAATTATTATAGATATTTTCCCAAGATATCCACGTGGAAGGAGAAAATATGGTTTCCGAGTAGTAAATTTTGTAAATGTCAAACCACATTAATAAATAATAAAAACTTACTATCCTATGGCTAAGCCCAAGGTATAGTCGATATGTGTACCAATCCAGATTGATTGATGATATGATATAATCTCTTTACGAAACAAAACCAATGATTGATATTTATAAAATAATGTTTGATCGACATTACTGGAAACTAAAGAGCCGACTGTTTCCACGAAAAAATTATAATAAGCCGTCCAAGCTACATACCTTACTGTGTTAAATTCAATACAGAAATGCTGTCGGCTTCTGCGTTAAGATTACTTACAATTCAAGTGCTTTCATTTCAAATACCCTACTATACCAAACCAATATTTTGTCTTCCGATGCCACTCAACCTCTAAAGTATGGCATTAGTAAGTATATTTAATATTTTTTAAATCTTAACCCTTCCTGGAATTCAATTTATTTTCTTATTATTCAAATATTATGTTAAAATCTACTCGTGACTTCTGTCGTACTAGTGTCGCACTAGTGTCGCTCTCTGGTATAACATTTTTATTTTTTATGTTAGATCGATATCTACGTATCTACAGATGAACTTAACTTGATTTTAGATGATACCCCACCCCCAGAACATTAGTCAACGATGCGCTGCCGACCTACTTTTTACTTCGAGCTTTCGGAAATCCATAGACAGAGACCGAAATGCGCAAAGTGCACATCACGGTTTTTCAATCTTTGAACGGTTAATTACCCGGTCGGAATTTCGATATAGGGGAGACCGGGTACAAAAGTAACACTTTGTACTTTTACCTTGATTTCTGGCTAGGTTTTAATATTGTCATTAAATTAATATAACCATATATAAATTCAGTTTATGTTCTTTACACTAGTAGCTCGATTTATTTTATTATGGTGTGTTTTATATGAATAACAGAGAGTTAAAAAAATAACGTCAGTTGTTACTTTCGACCACGTAGGCAGGTCGAAAGTAACACGGTGTGGGTCGAAAGTAACAAGACAAAGAAGTTGGTAATTAATACAATTATTTATTTAAAGACTTTGTTTACTACAAATTAAAAACACAAATAAACTTCTTCATTCTAAATGCTCAAAATTATATATTAAAAAAACAAATCAATAGAAATTATTCTTAGTTTAAGTAAAGAGATCAATTATTATATTATGTTAATCATACTTTTATAATCAGACTATTCAGTATTATTCTCCTACTCAGACTCGCAATTATGGCACACATAGTTCTTATTATCGTCCACGCATACAGCATGGGACCACATTTTACATTCGATATATTGTTTCCATTGTTCATTTGGTCGACTGTTGTTAAAAGTTTCTTAACATACGAGACAGAAGCATTCGTCGTCGTCAGATTTATTTTCCTTGTCTTTAGGTGCTTATTTGGTCTTTTTTCCTTTTCCCTTTACTTTTGTAGATGTCCAATTTTCTCTTACCTTTACCAGCTTCGGTTTGTAGTACCGTTTCCTTGGCATTATTTCTTTTGCGGTATTCTTGTTCAATTAAGTTTTTTTCGGGCGTGTCCGTCAGTATTGCAATCTTACGGCCCAAACACTGCTCTATCTAGAGGCTGAAGTATGTGCGTGCAATGGGGTGGAAACGACAGCAATACTATTCCATTTCCTCTACAAAAATCTAGAGCTTGAATAGATATATGCGATATATGATTGTCGAGCAGTAACAATCATTTTTGATCAACTGTTGGCTTGACTTGTCTTTTAAAATATTGTAGAAACAGTAAAAATTCTGCATGCTGCATCCATCCACTAGCATTGCCAGTTTCGGCACAACCAACAGGACCCTCAAGTATCATGTGGTCTTGGAATCGTTTCAATGGGAATACGAAAAAAGGAGGTATGTGTCCTCCTTGAGCATTTATCGCAATAGCAACAGTTACTAACACATAAAAATTATGTAGTTAATTAAATACAACGACAAAAGTAACATGTTACTTGTGTACCCATAGGACTATGTTACTTTTGTACCCTTCCTCATTTTTGTTGAAACGTGAAATATAACCTGAAAACGGAACGTGCTAAACTAAAACGAATTTAAACAATGTACAATCAATTTAATCAAAAATGGATATGCAAAAATTCAGATTACTACCATCCTTTTACGACTACGTAAACAGTAAATAGAAAATATCGAAAAATCTACTTTTGGTTTGTAAAAACACGTAGCATCCTCTCACACAACCTAACAGCGCGTGGAGTACGCGGCTATTAACTGCAAGTGAGGGTGGCTGTCTCAGCTATCACCTGACGGCGGCGAAGCGGTGTTCGACCATTGGATGAATCTAGAGAGCATTTGTTACTTTCGACCCGCCGTTACTTTTGTACCCGGTCTCCCCTACCTCCCACCCGTTTAATAACCGAAGTGACCAGACGTGGGGAAGATATACTTATAGAAAATTATAAACATGACGTCCCGGCGGGATTCGAACCCGCGACCCGTTGGTGCGCACACAAACAACTTCGTATTTTAACTTATAATAAAACATTTTTAATTCTATTTACGATTAATTATTCTTACAATCATAGTAATGTCAAACGTAAGACATAATGTCTTATTGCGAAAGTTGTGTCGATTATCGTATTCATAAAAAGTAAGAATTTGAATAGAGTAATAGGCCACCTGTTATGAGTACATACCTACCGATATGCTTATTTCAGCGAGTTAGGTTTAGCATAAATAAGCAGTCAGGCCAAATTCATATACATTTACAAAATATATGTACAAGTAAACTTTTTCGAAAGTTGCTTCCGAGAAGAGACGGCAAGAAACTCGGTAGACGCTTTTAAAAACCCATTTCTTATATACATACCTACTTCAGATTTAAATTATAACACCTACCTTCAGGGTATAATATTTTATTTAGGTTAAAATACAAGAAACGATAAACGCTATACTTTAGAGTATAATTATTAAATAACTTTTACGTACCGGCCGGGACAGTTTGAATGACGCTGACGTTATCTTATCAGTAAAAGCTTGTTGCCGGCATCGCCGTCCTTGATGATAAGAAACATTCGTATTTGTTTGCGTCAAGTTTTCAGTCCCACGCTCCGATGAATTGACCAAGATTTTCTGTTATACACGATATAATTTATATTTTAAAGGCTGGCAGCGCATCCTCATTACCTCTGATGTTGCGGATGTCCATGGTTAGCTCTTTGTAGCCTTTTTATCAACCCTTCGGTCAAGAGACGGGGTTTATCATGGCAACCCTATCACCACTACATTCGCCATCGAATCGTATATAATTTGCCCGTAAGTCCGATTCGGGTAGAAATATTGCAATGGGCTCTCCTACTATATGTACCTATTTCCATTTAAAAACATTTTTAGGAATCGTTTCCTTTCAAAAGCCGAAGAATCTGTTAAAATAATTAATCGATATGTTAAAAAATAATACGGTAGGTACCTATATAATAACACATTTTTTTTGTAATTATCTAATATATAAAATTCTCGTGTCACAGTTTTCGTTGCCATACTCCTTACTCCAAATCCTACTCCGAAACGGCTCGACCGATTCTTACCAAATTTTATATGCGTATTCAGTAGGTCTGAGAATCGGCTACTATCTATTTTTCATACCCCTAAGTGATAAGGGTTGTTCACCCTTAAAATTTTTATTTTAATTTTTGGACGATTTTTTTGTTTCTATTTTTTTATTATGTGGCATTAAAAAATACATACAACCCTATATTTTCACTCTTCTATTACCAACCCCTGCTTTTTAGAAATTATTTACATGGCAAAACAACGATTGCCGGGTCAGCTAGTAATTTATATAAAACAATCATTATTTCGAGTTGACAATTTTTTTTTTCTATATGAGTACTTAAGTACCCAAAATTTTCCTTTGAGTATATATTATGACGAAGACTGAACTCTTATCTTAAAGGTTAGTTACCTAAGTACTAGACTTATGGTTTTTTTCCCTTAGCTATCGTATAGATAATATAGAATAGGTAAGCAATTTTGCTCATTGCTCATTATAATAAATTGTACAGTTCGACCTCTTCACTACATGTATAAAACAAAGTCGCTTTCTCTGTCCCTTTGTATGCTTAAATCTTTGAAACTACGCAACGGATTTTGATGCGGTTTTTTTAATAGATAGAGTGATTCAAGAGGAAGGTTTATATGTATAATAATAACAGTTTTTCTGTAGTGTATTTAGTATCAGCATTGCACCGGTGCGAAGCCGGGGCGGGTCGCTAGTATGATAATATAGTAAACATATATATATTTTCTGATCAGCTTAAAATTTAGACTCGTGTGCGGCTCAAGTATCATCGCTTAAAAAGGTCATCTAGGTATCTTCAAATAGAATTGTCTATTTAGCATTTATTTAGATTCGTTTGACAAAAAACATGTAGGTAATAAGCGTTGGCGTCGGAAGCAGTAAGTATACGTAAATGTTAAAGGTTTACAATATACATTTAAATTATTTAATATACGTATTATTTTATATATGTTTATTATATATTTATGTTAGCATTAAAGCCCAACTTACAGTAAATCTATACTTTGATGGTATCATTTCTTATTGATAAAATCTATACCTACTCATATTTCATAATCTTAAGCAAATGTTTACCAAGGCTTTTACAGTAACATGTACAATATACAAATAAGTACCTATGTTATTCAAATTATAATTAACGTTTAAACAGGTTAAATAGGTTTTATTTTAATTTACCATTTGAATATAAATACACTGAATGTGTTCACATACTGCTGATTTGGATAAACCACACACACTCTGGATAAACCAAACCACTACATACGTTTCGACCAACCAAAAATCCTTGCAAAAGAAAGTAGATTCTTTCCCAGACTAGTACGTGAGGCTATTGAATTTAAAAAAGATCCTAACTTCAATAGAGAAGATGGTTTGAGACTTTCCAACACCTGGGATCCAGTAATTAAAAATCTGAAACCCCAAATCAAACATACTAAAAAACAAGAGGACACCGTTAGTCAATATTGTCATAACTCATAATATAGAAAATTACAGTAAATATCAACTCCGTAGGAATAGATGGCGTTAATATGTAAAGGTTGTAAAACAAAACATTTGTAAAACAAAAACTTGGCGATTAAAAAAAGTGGCGGCGAGTTTCTTGCCAGTTATTCTTTTCCGATCTACGCCCTTGATTTGTGAACTGGTAGTAAATGTAAAATTAGAAGCATTTAATATGTATTATTTTTTATTGACGTTCATAGATGTATATTGTGTTACCTAAATTAATAGATCATTTTTGAATTAAATATGGCAACTTTGTGACATTTCAAATATCAGACAACTGTCATCTTTCTGTCTCCCCGCGACCACGGTTGCTGTAAAGCATCCGAAACGTCGCGTCGGGATAAATAATTTAAACAATATAAATAATACATCGCGTTAATAAAAGACAATATTAAAAAGAACTCTGTTTTATGAGTGCTATGGATAGTTTACAGCCTACAATCTACACAATGCGGGTAGGTAGATATTGTATTCATTATCTCTCTAAAGTAAGAACTGTAAGTTTTCCAACTTACAAAACAAATGTATTTTAATTTACCCTAACATAGAAAACGTTTAGATTATTCAATTTACCTTATATATTATTTTACTTTGCTTTGCTTTAAATGTATCATTACATTTGTATATAACGATATTCATAATTGCAGTACGTAATTCAGTAAGCCTATCTTTATATCCCTTTAATAAATTCACAAAACAACGTAGATATAATATGTATTATTATATAAGATAAAACAAATAGATAACATATTTTATGTTAATCGAGTAAATGAAAGTTATGAACAAGAGTAAATCAACATTCAATTCCTTCTGGGTAAATGAGTTTCTAAAACTCATTCAACGTCGGTGGTCTAACAAAAATAATAATAAGCAAATAAAAAGTGAAGGGAATTAAGTGTTACATTTCACTATCCTTTCTTGTAAAGATCAACGACCACATCTATCCTGGATCCTGTTTATACGAATCTAATTTTCTCCGAAGGCGGTCTGCAATCTAGAATCATTATTTTTGCAAAGACAAATCCATTTCAGCCTGCGGTACGTGACTGCGGGGTAATGAGAGGTAATGATGGCTGAGCTGTCATTACAGCGATTGCGGTGTCAGAGCGCCACGAATCACGATAGATTCACCTTGTAATTTCAACCGCGTTGCCATCAACTGGTGGCACAAATATTGAGCCTAAGGCCGTACATTGCCAGATTATCTCATTTTTACGGTTCTTTAATTTTAAAAGGAAAAGAAACTATAGAGATGCCAACGTCTGTCTGTCATGCCCTTTTTCTCAAGAACGTTATCTTTGAAATTATTATTAAATATGTAAGTTTGTAGTCTCTTGGAGCTGTAAAAAAAGGATACACGAGTCAGACACGCAATTGTCCGTTTTTTTAAATGAAGACAAGATGTTCAAAGATAGTTAGTTTTTGGTATGAGAGGATTCCTATCATCCGTTGGTAGGATGGATGGTAGAAACTGACAGGGCTGGACTTGGAGAGGTGTGGAGGCCTTGGGGCAACAAAGGAGTGTAGGCCCCCTGGCCCCAAATTATTTTCATGTTCATAATAATGTTTGCACAAAGAACAGTAGGTTAAGGTAAAACGGCGAAAAAAAAATTAAAGGAAAAGTTGTTTGTTGTTTTGTTGTTTGATTTTGAAAGATTTTTTCCGAAGTCTCTATTGTGGAGGCCCCAGGCCCTCCCCTAAATCCGACCCTTACAACTGAATTTAGAATATTTGTGTGTTATTATTGCGTTTTAAAACACTGACTTCGGGTAAAGCACAAAAGAACAAATATAACATTTTTTTTTATGTCAGATATCGACAGACGAGCATGAGGTTCACTTGATGGTAAGTGACACCCCAGCCACAGAACATCAGTCAATGATGCGCTGTCGACCCAATTTTTACTTCGAGCATTCGGAAATCCATAGACTGAAACCGAAACGCGCAATATGCACTTCACGGCTTTTCCATCTATGAACGGTGGTTCGTTACCCGGTCGGAATTAAGATATCCCTCCCACTTCCCCAAGTTACCAGACGTGGGGAAAACATACTTACAGAAAATTATAAGCATGTGCTCCCGGTGGGATTCGAACCCACGACCCATCGATGCGCACGGCAGGTGTTCTACCGAACGCGCCAACGAGCCCGTCAACATTAATAAAATTATTTACATAGAAAAGGTTTACATTCAGAATTCATTATCTTCCTACTATAAAAAATATCTAAAGAAGTGGACGTTAATGAGTATGGAAATTACATTGCATTCATAAACCACTGTGCAATAAAATTATTTTATTCAAATATTGCCTCATTGCATCGTAAAACCTTCAAATGTTACGACTTACAGCCCGTCAACTTTGTTGCTGCTATGATATTTTATTTATCATAACATTCAACTATAAATAACGACAAGCTCTATTTTAAATTAGAAATAATAGTTAAAAGCGTTTAATTAACACTGAATTTATCAATAGTTTCTTAAGACTAAAGTGATTTAGCATCTGTTATTTGCTAAAATATGTATTTATTATTTAACAACTTTCAGATTGAATCAAGGCTTGGCCACACTACTCTCGAGTAGGTACTATAAATTAAGTACATTATAGTTTTCTTTATTTATTTATTTAATTGAGTATTCAACAAAGGAATCATATAAATATAAGATATTAAGTAATCTTAACAATACAGTAAGCCAATCTTTGTGCCCGCTCAATAACAGAAGACGAGCATGAAGTTCACTTGATGGTAGGTGATACTTCAGCCACAGAACATCAGTCAATGATGCGCTGTCGACCTAATTTTTACAACAACATTCGGAGGAAGGTCCTAAGGAACTTTTTTTCAGATATAACTGAATATTTAAAAACCATACTATTACGGAATACTACTTCCTGAAAATCAATTTAAATATAAATCAAAATAAGAACAAAATTTGGAAAGAACTTTTCGCAACTTTTCTCTTGATTTGTTAGTTAATATTTCAATTCATGGTATTAATTTTTTATAGTATAGGGGGACAAACGAGCCTGCAGATCAGACAATGGAAATAAAACACCGCCGTTCATTAACATCCGCAACAGAACATCGGATCTGCAGATGCGTTGCCGGCCTAATAAGATACAGAAAGAAATAACTTTTTTTCTATAGAAATTTTCACCGCGCCTTATTTGACACATCTACAGTGTCATTTCAAAAATAGAATTAAGTTACAAAATGCTATCAAATAATTTTGGAGAAAATTTAGGCATTACCATTTTTGACTCGATGAAAAAGTACCAGCTAAAGAACTAACACTATTTTATTTAGTTAATTGTATCGGCGAGAAGGTATACTTATGATGTTTGCTGTTATCTATATCAGCTATACTTCTATACTAATATTATAAAGAGGAAAGATTTGTATTTTTGAATGTTTGTATATTGTTATGAATAAACTCAAAAACTACTGGACCGATTTTGAAAATCTTTCACCAATAGAAAGCTACATTATCAGCGAGTAACAACTATGTTTTGTGTATAGTTCATCTACATTGCACCCGTGTGAAGCCGGGGCGCGTTGCTAGTTCACTATAAAATCTATATCGAATAGCGGCAAAACATGTAGGGTCTTACTTATAAACGTAGTATAAGCTTGATATAGTTAAAATATGTTTTTATTGTTTTGTTCTGAAGTCTTTTTGTATTTAATAGAGCGGGACAAAACATATTTTAACTATATCAAGCTTATACTACGTTTATAAGTAAGACCGGTATTGTATATCAAAAGGAATTAAGTACTTGTTTGCAAAATTAGGTTAAATATTTGAGCGCAATTAACGACAATCGAAGCTAAATGAAATCTAGTGCCGTGGGATTGAACCTGAAGGACGTGAGCAGAATTAATTAATGTACTAAGTAGGGCAGGCCGCATTAAATCTTTGTCCGGTCGATCGGTTGTTAGTAACATAATATCGACAACTGTGTATTCGAGCTTAAATACTAATATTATAAAGCGGAAAAAATTATTTGTTTGTTAAGATTTGATTCAAAAACTCCTCGACCGATTTAAAAAAAATTAAAAAACTCGTTTATCTATAGAAAGCTACATTATCAGCGCGTAACATGGCTTATATAGAAATATAAAAATATAGAAAATTACAGTAAATATAAACTCCGTAGGAATAGATGGCTTTATTATGGCAACTTTGTGATATTTCAAATCGGTCACCTTTCAGTCTACTCGTGACCACGGTTGCTAAAAAGCATCCGAAACGTCGGGATAAATAATATTAATAATAAATCGCGTTTTAATTCGTTATAAAGTATTTTATTTAAACCTAGGTTATTTTTTTGTGTATACTAAATCTGCATTGAACCCGTGCGAAGCCGGGGCCTATCGCTAGTACAATATATCATCATTAAATAAAACAAGTGAATCAACGACTTTGTACATTGAATTTACTAGAAATTGAGAGGGAACGATAAAAGAAGGGTTCCAGAATCTACAAGTCATTTTTTATAATTGCGTCTGTGTGTTTGTTCATGCTTACCGAAGATACTGAACAGGTAGATTAATCTGAAAGCGGAGCAACATAAAAGCTGTTTTATCTAAATCGGAATTAAAAACAATTTCGTAGGAACATAGTTGCGGGTGCTAGCTAACTATCGAAAAAATGTATACATTTATTAAAAACCAATAAGATATACCTACTACTTAGGTAGGTACTTTTAATAAACGAGTCTAATAACATAAAAGGCCGGCACCACATCCTTAAGACTTTCGGTGTTGCAGATGTCCAAAGGCGGCGGTAATCGGTTACCATCCGTTGCGCCGGCTATCCGTTCGTTTCTTCTATAAAAAATCTTACAAAATAAATCCATGAGTATAAACTGTGTCAGTATGTTCCAATGAGTAATACTGACCCAATGGATATTCAATTGATCGGAATAATTGGCCAGTACATAGGAATGGTTGATCAGTCAAACCAATTTACGGACCATTTTAGAATTCTTGAACGCAATTAAGGCAAGCGTGGACAATTCGCTGATGTATAAATAATGATCAACAGATTTCCATGAAATGTGTAACTTGTATTATCAAGATAAACATGAGACACTTTTTGTGGTATGTATTTTAAAAGACCGTGTTTTTCTTTTATTTTATATATTGCACTGTAGCTTTAAACATAAAGTAATTAAATCCAACTTATACATATATGTAGCAAAGAACAGAATCAATCTTGTAGAGAAAGTGTGTATTGTGTCAACGTGTGTAGTGTGACGTGGGGTTTATTTTTTTGGTTTTTTACTCTAGCCGACTGAAATAACTTCCTTTTTAAATATTGTTTACCAGGAATTCGAATCCGAGAACTCTGGTGTCAAAAGCAACGAACAATAGTCAAATATAATATAAAAAACCATAAAAATCGATTAATTAATAGTAAGCGGTGCGCCCGCGCCATCTTGATTGTAGCATGATAATTTTCAGGAGAATACGCCATAGCGGGAATTTATAACCAATCCCGTTTCATAATTATACACCATCCGCTTAGATATAAAACAGTTAAGGATACCTTGGAAGCGGAAATCCTGCATAAGACCAGTAAACGCAGCACCGGTCCAGCGCAGAAACATTTGTAGGCAGTAATTGATTATAATCAATATAACTCAACCTAACAATTAGATACCTAGACGCATATTCAAGGTATAATAATTTTTTATAGGATGTAGTGTTCGAACCATCGTTGACACCTGCTTAATGTTGAGTTGTAATCATTTGTGGAATATTCAGTACCTAAGCGATTTTAAGTCTTCATAACTACTTACAGCGAAAACAAATGCTAGTGGCTACTTTAATCAATTCTAAATATACCTATATATAAACCAAGACTGATAGTATCTGTGATTCACACAAACTCCACCACTACTGATAGACTCAGTGCTGTTAAATCTACCTTTTGAATTCACGTTTAACTACATAATCAAAAAAATATTAACCTATAGACTTACTCGAACATCCTAAAAAACTGGACTTCAATTCAAAATTATAATGCTATTTTACAAACGAATGATGTCAAACCTCGTCTTATTATTACGAACAATAAGTAGCACGCATTCTTCCGCAATCGCAGTCATTTTGATAGTTGGCAGCCGTGAAATGTACAGCATAGATGGGGTAATACCACGGTAATGCCGCGACAATTTAATCGTTGCGTAACAGCGGGGCCCGGGGAACAAATTGCGAAGCACAGTGCGTGTCGCCGTTGTCGGCACTCAGCGTATCAAAGTGCTGTTTCAATGTTTCATTCACTTCCCTGCGGTGTTGGGAGGAATTTTTATAGGGCTGCCATCGAATGCCTGAGTGAAAATACAACTGGTTCTTAAACCGTTTACTCGAAAGAAGTCAGACTCGAAAGTTAGATTTAAGATTGAATGCTGGATATACAAGAGTCTAAATTCGTTGGCGCATTCGGTAGAACACCTGCCATGCGCATCGAAGGTCGTGGGGTCGAATCCTACCGGGACAACATGTTTATAATTTTTTGTAAGCATTTTTCCCCACGTCTGGTAACTTCGGAGATTGTTCGGGTGGGAGGAATATAGAAATTCGGACCGGGTTATCGAAAACCACCGTTCATAGATGGATAAACCGTGAAGTGCACATTGCGCGTTTCAGTTTCAGATATGGATTTTCGAATGGTAGAAAAATTAGGTCGACAGCGCATCATTGACTGATGTTTTGTGGTTGAGGTATCACCTACCATCAAGTGAACCTCATGCTTGCCTGTCGATATCTAACATAAAAAAGTGTCTCCTTTAGGGTTTGGTAAAAGGTCCAGAAAAATTATTGGATATTGAAGCTCTCTACGAAGTTAATATTTGAACTCATTCGATTGCGCCCCTTGCGGGCACAGAAGTATATTGACGGGCATATAATTCATATTGACTGGAATAATCTATGCAGAATTTTAATTTATTTAACATCGCAAATTAAACAGAATAGAATCCGATAAGTTCAGTGGCGTAGTTAGGTGGACAAGGGCCCCGGTGCAGAGAAAAAATCGCAATCCTCCACCTCCGTCTAATTTTATTCAGCAACTACCCAAAATGAACTATGTATTTGCAAATTATTAGGTACTAATCACGGTCGCTCGGCGCTTTCATGGTAGGCTCATTTAAAGAGCTGCCTCCCCCTCTTTCCAAAGCCAGTGCCCTCTCAGCTTCAGGGCCCTGGTGCACTGCGCCATTTTGCCCTATGATAGCTACGCCACTGGATAAGTTGTGATAATC
The DNA here is from genome assembly GCA_905404175.1 of Anthocharis cardamines. NCBI lineage: Eukaryota > Metazoa > Arthropoda > Insecta > Lepidoptera > Pieridae > Anthocharis > Anthocharis cardamines. The sequence continues at coordinate 4,502,990 of FR989953.1, read as the reverse complement.
TGTTTCTAAAATAATTATGGAATTGTTATTTTATTACGCTTCTTTAAACCTTAAATGTGTTGGATGTAGACTACATAATATTCTGATGACTGAATGTCATGCGCCTTAAAAATATTTACGTGACATACATATATAAAAATCATGCATTAAAGTTTTAAATAAAATTCAAAAATAAAATTTTCCAAAACTGTAAGTATCTGCTTTATCAAAAGAGAGTACTAAGTTATTAAATTTAAATTCCTGTCTAAGTGCATAATAAAGTTAAAAGTAATTTCGAGTCTAACATGATATCGCAATCATAGATCATCAAAACGATTAGTCCCTTTGTTCATCGACCCTAGGGGCCTAGCCCGTGAGGTATGACGCGTCACGCACAATGATCGCTTGCCTGTGCCTCGCATAAACACCCACTAATGATAGGCTACGCGGAAATCGCAAGCGCAGGTTCCTGTCCTGTGTCACCTGTTCAAGTTTATATAATATAAATTGTTATGTTAATGAAGAATATTTCACTATTGATCACTGTTGTTGAGAGCTCGTACGATCGTTATACGATTGCAGGACAAATTATTAACTTGCAATGGAAATATATTTTTATGTTAGATATCGAGAGACGACTATGAGTTTCTACTTCTTACTTCTACCATTCAAAAATCCATACCCTGAAACCGTAACGCGTAATATGCACTTCACATTCTCTATTTTTCCATCTATGAATGGTTTGATACCCAACATTGAAAGGGTCGAAGACGTGGGAAAGACATACTGTACGTACCTACATACATACATACATACATATACATCACGTCTCTTTCCCATTGGGGTAGGCAGAGATCACGGAATTCCTTCACTCCGATCCTTACATACCACTTTCGCTTCTTCCACTTTCATCAATGCTTTCATACACACTCGTCGGTTTCGAGTACTTTTGACCTGGCCCTGGGGAAGACATGCTTACATAAAATTTTAAACATGTCCCGGTGGGATTAGACGCGCCAGCGTGCCCGTCAAATAAAATTTGTCCAGCACTATGAATAGTTATATCTTGAAGATATCTAGTGTTATTTTATTTAAATATCTAGTCTTGTGTTGCTGTGTTCAAAATTCAGATATAATAATTGAATTCCCGAGATCCCATAGAGGGGCACGGGCCGTTTCACTGATCTTTACCCCGGTGATAAATGCCACGTATGTACGATTGAGCCACTGAGGCTGTCGATATCCAGATATAAAGAATTTTAAGTAGAATAAAACATTTCTTGCGTTTTGACTACAAAGTGGCGCGTGATTCCTATACTCTCTCATTGATCGAACAGCTGGAAATGAATTCATTGAATATCTTTTTTGTAACTGTCGGAAACCCTGTCCACGCTAAGAAAGTACTTTACATAGAAAAATATGATCCACCTTGCTCTATTGTCATTTTTTTTGATTAAAAATAAGACGCATAATACTTGGCCGAAAAAGGTAAGTGTAGATGCTGTCTAAATAAAACCATATATAATACATGGGGCAGAGCATTCAAGCTAGCGAGTGTTCCGTCAGCCCGCTCTATGTTGAGCTACCCTCTTCACTTTACTCCAAGTCTTCCCAATGGCCTTCCCCTCTGGAATGACAGTCCGTCGCCAAGTTCGTTTAGAACGACCACGCTTTCGTTTTCTTTGGGGATTCACAGTCAAAGGCTTGCCTTGGGATGTAGTCGGGTCCCTTCGGAGTGTGCGTTCAATCCATTGCCACTTGCGGAAAATAAGAGCATGCTTACTTACAAGAAGCCCATTCACTCTAGCTTTGAAGACATCGTAGGAAGCAGGAAAGACCCAGGTGGAGAATTTCATTCCTGGGCGGTTCAGAAGATAAAATAGGATAAATGTATTCTATCTAATACTGCTCACTACACTATCCACTAGATTACAGAGATCAAAATAATTTAGGTCGCAAATATATCGCTAAGTATTGCGTGATGTAAGCAATTACATTTGTATCAGTGTCTTGTTGGTGGCTCGTCACTCTAATTACTGCACTACTGGCTCATGGTAGCTAGCGTGTCGTTTCCTGTACACAACTTGTAATAATACTATTATTTTCCGCGTCTTTGCTGACGTACATCAATGGGAATGTAACGAGAATAAAATGCGCCAAGGTTTAAGCTATAGACAAGAAATCAACATTGGTTCATTTGTTTAAACGTTTTAGGAGTTAATAATTTATAATCATTCGGAAAGTTCTCATTTTAGAATTCATCAATCATTATACCGTATACTGTAAAATAATAACACGCTCACCGAAACATTCTATTAGCATTCTTGGATTTCGGAATATAGGCTGGACAAAAGGCTTAGGTTAAAAGGGACACTGTCTAATCGAGAAATACGAATTCGTATAACTTATACCTAATATTATTTATTACACAATATTTTTTAAGCAAAGCTAAAGACATTCGGAGAGGAAATATTTTTTTTACGGCTAGGTATGATGGCTTTTAATAATAACTAGCGACCCGTCCCGGCTTCGCACGGGTAGTAAAGCATATTATGCCTACGTGTTTTGCCTTCAGTAGGGTATTCTATTGTCTAAAGTATAGATAAAGAATACCCAAACAAAAAATTCAAGAAAAGCAATACCCAAAGTATATTTCATCAAAACCATAGACTTGCTCAATAAGAAACAACAGAGCTATTTATACAAAGAAACCATCCAAATTTTTCATTGAGCGCGAAGCCGCAAACCCTAGTAGATAATATAAAAAAATACACATGGGTAACTCAGCGAAATTCCCCGCGCCAACTCAGCAACTCAGGCGCAGTGTAGTGCGTCGGCTCCTTGAGTCAACTCAAAATTGCGCCACGACGCAACAAAATGGGACGCGCAAAGCGAGCAGTGAAACCTCCGAAACGCACGCAACCCACGCTCATAGTTCACTCAGTGAGTGAGGTACTGCGCCGTGCGCCAACACATTATGAATGTATGAGCTGACTCACCCTGCGCAGTGCAGCGTGCCGGCGCAATTGCGCGGCGCAGCGCAGTGTTACACATGTCTATAATAAAATATTCCCATCGTGTATCGGATGGACGCAGGCAGTATCTAAAGATAGGGTTGCGGTTTTCAAGAATGTGGATCTTGGCGGATCACCAGTCGCGACGGCCGGCGCCGGCCTACCTCCATCCATTTCACACTTCTTAAAAGCCCATTTTCAATCATAACCACTAACTGCTTACTGTACTCGAGTTCATTAACACACGCATTAGTGTATAATAATTCCATACTAATATTATAAATAATAGCTAGCTACATTATCAGCGAGTAACATAGGCTTTTTGTGTATCTTCATTGCACCCGTGCGAAGCCGGGACGGTTTGCTAGTATGTACTATGTAGTATATGAGGTGACAATATAAAAAGAGGTATTACTATTCTACAACAACATAATCCAATCAAGACGGTATATATGTATTGGATCAATAATATTGTGTTACTATATAAATAGCCTAGGTAATTAATTTAAATATCAACATATTATGTAGTGTAAAATCATCAAACTTGATTTAAGTAAACAGGAAGAAATCAAAAGGTTTGAGTACTACTTGTCTGTAACAATTTATCTAGTTTATATCAATTAATTTTTTTGTCTTAGTATTAAAAGTATACGTATTAAGGTTTAAATTTAAGTTCTCTGTAGTTGCAATTATGATAAATGGTGAATCGTTTACTGTAATTGGAACATTTTATTAAGTCTGCGTTATATAGCCTGCGAGAAATAATTCTGGATATTTTTGAAAGATTGATTCTGAGAATTCGACAATGAATCGTTAATAATTTTCTGTAAGGACTTGGATATAACCAGACGAATTTGAATCCAATGAATGAGCGCCTTCAGAGACTAATTTAGTTTCATGTCTGAAAATTATTTTGTAGTATTTACAATATTTATAAGTTAAATTACCATGTTGTATGTATTGAGAATTAATATTAGTACTACCTACTCCGAGTGCTCGAAGTAAAAATTAGGTCGACAGCGCATCATTGACTGATGTTCTGTGGCTGAGCTGCCGTCGTAATAAAGAACGCAGTATTTGACAAAATATGAATTTTCCTTTTTTTTTAATATAAAAATAAGTGCGAATTGTACATACACATTATTTTAACTAAATTTAAATACAATTTCTTAAAAAATACAATAAATAAAAATACAGTTGAAGTTAATAGTCTTTTAAGTCCTTTTATCGTTTAAATAAAATACTGTATACCGGATTAAAACGCGATTTATTGTTTAAATTATTTATCCCGACGTTTCGGATGCTTTTCAGCAACCGTGGTCGCGGGAGACTGGTCCTTTTATCGTGCTTTACCAGAAACCGCCATTTTGCAAGTACTGCGTTTACCCGTACGAGTCGTACGGTGCGACGGCAGTGAGGTATCACCTACCATCAAGTGAACCTCATGCTCGTCTGTCGATATCTGACATAAAAAAAACTACGTGTTTAAATTTTCAGCTATAAGACAAATAGATTAAGGGCAACCTAAAACCTTGTTTTGTAAAGTAAAAATCCCAACGTGATAGCGACTTGATGCTATTGGAAGGCATCTTCCAAGTTCCTTTAAATTAACAGTGAAGGTTAATAATGATGACTGAACTACTCGATATGATAAAGCTTTTAAGTTTGAGTGATATTTGTTACTTTACATTGTGAGTTAATTTGTATCATCTAAGGAAATAAAAGGCTTTTTTTTTATTTTTTTTATTTTTTTTTTATTAATATTTGTTACTTATTTGGTACAAAACTACACTAATGGTTAAACTTAAAATCTTTCGTTCTCTGATGTTTGTTAATGAAAGTTACAGCAATACTGTACAGAAATAAGTAAAACTCAGTTTTGATTGGCGTTTGAGTATTCAGCCCTTATTAGCCATATTCCAAATTGATAACATTTGGTTTTCCATTTTTTTTTTTAAAGAAATTCGGAAGAGAATGCCTTGGTGTTCGCTGACTTACGCGAAGTGCCATAAAAGTGACAGTGTCTAGATATAGGGCGCAGAGCTTGTAGGGAAGCAGAAATCTCCGAGAATCTATCTCTATCATATACTTACCGTGAAAACGTGAGAGCGCTATTCCTTTTGCGTAGCTCTGTCTCACTCTATCGCCACAGATACCGGTAAAGCCCCAGGACCAAGGTGTTACATACTCGCAGTTCTTGAAGCTCACACCACCGGCTCAAAAGGTTGGTAGTACGTGGAAGTAATGTCCTACACTCAGAATATAGAACACTGTATTCTGAGGTCCTACACTATACTTAATAACAGTATTGCTATTTAGTAGATCTTTTTGTTGTATTGAAGGTATTATTGTAACCGCAAGTGCGGGATTGCCGGAATTTTATATAATGACTACATGAATAACATTGTATGCTTATATCACATAGAATATCTTTCCGCTTCTAATGAAGGTAATTGACGTTGAAAATTTTTTTTTTAGTTGAATTCTAACAGAGTAATAATTACCCTGTATTATGTATCTCTACAGTTCAATTGATAACAGTATATATTTTTATATATTTATTATTTATTTTATGTGTAAAAAAGTGTCAAATTATAGAATAAAGAGCAACTTTTCATCAATCGTGCATTTTCCCAATCATATAAGAATATATTATATATTTTTTAGGCTCTGTTGCGTCATGAATATAAAACAATTCCTACTAATGTTTATGAATTTGTGAATATTGCATATTTAAATAAACTATGTCAATGATAATTAATAAGGTAATTAGGCGAACGGATTGTGTTTAATAAGCATCTTAACAATGTTTACTTAATTAGCAAAAAATACTGAAAACTAACTAGTTTTATAGTATGTATAACTATACATACTTCCTATGTTAATCATACCTATATAATATGATTTATTGGTATATTTTAGTACATACAATTTACCTGCTTCATTGAAATTAAATAATTTATCCACGCTAATTAATAATTTAATAATTAATTGTTTGTTGAAAACAATCAGAGACTCTAGCACGAACAACTTGCGAGAAAGTATCGAAAATCTGTAATTTTTATGTAATCTATTGATTTCACATACTCATATGCGTATTGTCAATCTAACAGATGTCATACTTTCTCTAGGGCCTCTTAAAAAAACCACGACGTGTTTCATGTTTTTTTTTGAAGACACTAAAAATGTGAAGTCACTTAATTGATAATTCCCATTTTAAAAAAATGTTTGTCGTGATTAGTAGATAAGAGATGGTACAAATATTTTCCTAGTTCTCAGGGACTCACTTAGCATTGAGGTCACGTAGAGAAATTCCTCATCCTTACTTATAATATCAGTGAAGAGTTCCTATGTTATTCATTTTAGTAGTTAGTTGTATTGTATAAATTATTAAAATTACATTAAATTCATAATATGAAAATTAAATTAAAAAAAACCATAATAACTTTGTTCCGAGATGAATAAAGAAATGTATTTTGTTCTAAAAAATTAAAAATGGCAAATATTAAGAAGAAACAAGTGAAGTCTTTATACACTAAAAAAAATCAGTCTTTGTACGTGTAAAACATAAATTACATAGTCAAAATAGAAGATAAGCACATCTCATATTATAAAGAGGAAAGATTTGTATTTTTGTATATGTTATGAATAAACTTAAAAATTACTGGACCGATTATAAAAATTCTTTCACCAATAAAAAGCTAGATTAATTATCAACGAGTAGCATATACATATATTTTTGTGTATAGTAAATCTATAATAATATAAGATTGTGTAGAGTACCTAAGTACCTCGCCAATAATTCTGTATTACATATTACCTTACAAATCACAATTATATAATATTACATAGAATTTTAAGTAATAACCTGTTGATAAAAGTTAGCAACCAATAAATCTCAAGCGAGCGGCTTAGCCGGATTGAAGTATGAAGAATGATTCCGGTGTGAAGGGCAAGGCCACTCCGGTCGATGACCCGACTATTTAGGGACGGAACATTCCGCTTAAAAATCCTAGTCACTCATAACCACAGATAACTTGCTACATATTTTGTAGCACACTCAAGTTGGGTATATAATTTATTAGAAACTTTGGAATATAATTTTTTAATATGAATCTTTACTTGTTGTAGTTGAACGTCGAAATATAAGTTTACAGATAGGTAAGTTGGAGGTTTGGATGTTGGTTTTTTTCTAGGTAGAAATTCCAATATTTCACAAAAGCATTTTGAAAAGAATAAATACTTAATATAACCGATATAATCCTGAAAAATCTATTATTAAAACTAAGCTATAAGTATTTAGTTTTATTTTCATATAGATTTTCGATCCGCTCTGGCTTCGCACGGGTGCAATGTAGATGTAGGTACTATGTACACAAAAACCCTTTGTTACTCGCTGATTATGTAGCTTTCTATTGGTGAAATAAAATCGGTCGAGTAGTTTTTGAGTTAAATGGCAACAAAGAAATCTGTACTCTTTATAATATTACTATAGATATATATAATAGACGTTTGACTTAATATATATTACGTCAAATGTCATTATCAATTCCTTACTACTAGCGATTGATACAGCTCTTAAAACATGCACAAAACGAGTTTAAATATAAAGATCACTCTTCTTTTTATTCGTACATTAATGTTTCGTTCATAATAATTCTCAGTACAAACCTTAACAAGTTTCAATCAAGTGTGTAAAGGTAATATGTATCGCTTAATATGAAGGTGCTAATTGGGCGATGTATGATCTATAAATAATGTACACTGCGGGCTGGCTACCGGTGTTTTGAATAATTTATTGTTACTCCATATTATATACATGATTTACGTACCCAGCACCACCTTTCATCAATATCGTTGTTAGAGATAAGTAAAGGCTTTATATTTTCTATGAGAGGGAGAGTAGGTGCTTCTAGCTATGAAATATAAATTATAATCTAAGCCATCTTAGATAGGCAGTGATACAAAGACAATGCAACGTTGAGACTGAAATATTAAATAATTATTATTTAATAGACTATCATACCTATAACCGTCTCCGTGGCTCAATGATAAATGCAACGCGTTTAGCACCGGAAATCCTAGGTTTGAATACCGGGGAAAAAAAATAAAAAAAAAAAATAGTTTTAGGCCGTTCTATGTAATTTAGAGTTAGGTCACTTTAATCCTAAAGGCGATATCTATACTAATATTATAAAGAGTAAATAGTTGTTTGTTACGATTTAACTCAAAAACTACTCGACCGATTTAAAAAAATATTTCACCAAAAGAAAGCTCAGTGAGTAACATAGGCTATTATTTCCTTTTTTGTTTTGTGCACATATACATTGCATCCGTGCGAAGCCGGGGTGGATCGCTAGTATAAAAGGCCGGCAACGGACCTGCGAGACCTCTGGTGTTGCAGATGTCTTTGGGTGCTGGTAATCACTTAGGTGAGCTGACAGCCCATTTGCCTTTTCTTTACCTGTAGTATAGCTCTGTAATACAGCTTAATGCAGTCTTAATGTCATAGTGGTTGGTTTACAATATATGGTTTAATCCAGTTTTATTTTTGTTTTAAATAATATGTTTTACAGTTTCCGGTTGGTGAGAGGCCGATGAATGCGATAAACGATTGTTACGATAAATATACGATTAAATATTTACTATTTCCCGCCTAGGAGGTATGTTTTTGATCTTATGATTTACATCAAATGCCAAACCATATTGAAGGAATTAGATAAAGATCCATAGAAGGATTAATTTATGCACATATTACAGATTTTTTTCCAATCAAATTCTTCTATATTTTTAAAGATATACGTACATATACCTACATAGTATATTTACAAAACATAGGTTTACCTTAAAAATTGATAACAATAAGTATATTAGATTCGTAATTGGTGAAAATCGGTTTATTGTATTGATCTTGTACTTCTTACCTTCTTCAGAATATTATAGGGACAAAATCTTTGGATAAGTGATACAGTTGAAGTGCCTCATCGTTCCAGAGTTTCTATACTACTAACATAGATTTTAAGTTTTTTTTCTACTAACATTAATTGTCGTCGTTACTTTGGACTAAATGATTATTATTATTGCTGGGTTACCATTTGCGGACATTTTAATGTTGTACAGAATATAGAGAATCTATAAATTATTTGAAATACAGACGTGTCTGATGTTTATATATTACTAGCAACATGCCCCGGCTTCACACTGGTGCAATGTTGATGTACTGCCTATAGGTACACAAAAAATAGCCTATGTTACTCGCTTATAATGTAGCTTTCTATTGGTGAAATTTTTTTTTAAACGGTCTAGTATTTTTTGAGTTTATTTGTTACAAACATACAAATATTCAAATAATCACTTTCTAATAGTTAGAGTAGATTAGGTTTACATGGAACAAAATTCCGTTTTTTTTTGTCGGGTAATCTTTTACTGGTAAGGTATCTGTAGGTCTATTACCAAAATTGAACGCAACGAACGGAACGAAACGAAACGAAAGAACAAACAACTTCGTATTTTATTATTAAGAAAACATTTTCAATTCTATTTCCGATTATACTTACGATCATAGTAATGTTAAACGAAAGACAATGTCTAATTGAGAATAACGTATCAATCATCGGATTCGTAATAGGAAAATGTACTATCGTCGAGCCGAAACTTCATATTTTGTTTTGGTAATAGGCCTTATGATCAGTTAGAGCAGGGGTCGGCAACCGGCGGCCCGCGGGCCGCATGCGGCCCGTGCTCTATCTCGTTGCGGCCCGCAAGCCTCAGGTCCTTAAGAAAAAAATACCAAAGCAATAGGCCATATTACTAGAATCACTAGAATTTATACGGCCATGCTGCTGGGCCATGAGAGTATTCTTGAAAGCTCGCTCCCACGCGGGGTGATAAAAATGTACCTATTTCATTTTTTAAGAACTGTTATGTTATGTATTGTTTCTACCGAAAATAAATATTTGCTGTACTTATTCAATTCTTGGCAATTTTTTTTGCGTTTATACGCTGCACCTGGACGTCGGTGGCGGGCGGCTCCTTTGAGACAATAGGCGGCGGCAGTCTTTGATTAGACGCAGGTGTGCGGCGGCGAAAAAATTCAAAGCGACCGACTTTAGTTAAAATCACAGCCGCGCGCAGCTATCGCCTCATTCGGTTGTGGAAATTCGCCGGAAACTCACGTCTCATCTGGTTGCTGGCTACGCGTTTCGTTTCACCTTTCTTCCCTTCGATGATAGCTTCTCACGCACGACGTATGAGGTAAGTACGTTGTATGCACTCGCGAGCAATTTGTATTATTTTATTTACTGATTGTTTATGTGAACCTTCAGATTGATGGGTAAATGTTATAAGGACGTGGATAGTAGTTACATGACATGAAGTCAGTTACGAGTATGTCATGTTTTAATTATTTTTTGAATGTGGAGTTGAATTTGTAGGTGCTAACTGGAACATATAATTTTACAACGAATTTAATTTTTTTCATTATTGTTACAGAATATTTATATAAACATGGCTTCAAGAAAAAGGAAGATAGAAGAAGAAAAAAGAGTTTTTAACAAATTATGGACAGAATTATACTTTTTTATCGAGTTTAAAGGAAAACCGTTATGCTTGATTTGTCAAAAGAGTATTTCTGTAGTAAAGGAATATAACCTGAAGCGACATTACGACACTGAGCACAAAGCTAAATTTGACTGTCTTGAACGAGAAATACGACAAAGGAAAATTTCCACTTTGAAATCGTCATTACAAAATCAACAAAACATATTTAAGGTTGTGGCAGACAACAGCGAATCGAATGTTCGTGCCAGTTACAGGGTAGCAGAGATTCTAGCAAAAAGTGGACGTCCGTTTACCGATAGTGAATTAGTAAAAGAGTGTGTCTTAGCTATCGCAGAAGAAATATGCCCAGAGCAAAAAAAAATGTTTGAAAGTCTTAGTCTCTCTGCGAGAACTTGCACCCGACGTACTGAAGGCTTGGGTGCTAATTTGTGTGAACAACTCAGGGATAAGGCGCAGTCTTTTGACTGCTTCTCTTTAGCGATGGATGAAAGTACGGACGTGTCGGATACAGCACAGCTACTCATATTTGTACGCGGCATTGACGAAAACTTTACTGTTTACGAAGAGCTTGTGAAAATGTGCAGTTTGAAAGGTACAACTACGGGAGAAGATTTATTTCACCATGTGGAACAAGCTCTGGATTCATTGCAGTTAAGCTGGGAAAAGTTAACAAGTGTCACTACCGATGGAGGCAAGAACATGAGCGGTCAAAACAAAGGTGTTGTTGGGAGAATCATCAGCAAAGTGAAAGATTCTGGATCTACTGTGCCATTGATTTTTCACTGTATTGTCCATCAAGAGGCATTGTGCTCCAAGGTTATATCCTGGAAAGAAATAATGGATACTGTAACATCCACTGTTAATTTTATAAGAAGAAATGGGCTGACACACCGTCAGTTCCAAAAGTTTTTGGAAGATCTGGAAGCTGATCATGGTGACGTGGTTTACTACTGTGAAGTGAGGTGGCTCAGTCGAGGTGCCGTTTTGGAACGGTTTTTTGATTTGAGGAAAGAAATTGGCAACTTCATGGAGATGAAAGGAAAGCCAGTCGAAGAGCTTACTAACAAACAGTGGATTATCGATCTTGGTTTTTTGACTGATTTGACTAAGGAACTGAATCAGCTCAACAAACGCTTGCAGGGAAAAAATAAATTGATTTGCGATATGTATTCAGATGTTAAGTCATTTGAGATGAAACTGAAACTGTTTATCGAGCATATTGATGAAAAAAAGCTTGACCATTTTCCTAATTGCAAGAAAGCCGTGGAAGAAGCTGGAGATAATTTTGTGTGGCAAAATATTACAATGAGAAACGTGTTAACACAACTACAAACTGAGTTTGTAAATCGATTCACCGACTTTAAAAAGAGCTCCCTTAACCTGGAAATATTCCAAAACCCTTTTGCAATTGATATTAGTGAGGTACCAAGCAATTTGCAAATGAACATAGTAGATTTGCAAAGTAATATCACACTTAAAACGGCATTTAACTCTTTGGGGCATGGTGGTCGATTTTTTTACCACTTGTTTTCCTCAAAAGCCTTCGTAGGTAGATTTTTTATTTTATTTTTCTGATGATTTATGTGTCCACAGTAAGCTATATTTACAAAAAAAAAAATATTTTTTAAAAAAAAGTAGAACCTGTGCATCTAAGAGTTAAGGAAAGCACTGACTTGATACTGTTCTACGGAGGTTTGAGTTCTGAAAACTTCAAAGAATTGAAAAAGTTTGCTCAGCAGATAATAACTATGTTTGGTAGTACATATTTGTGTGAGCAGACTTTTTCAATTCTCAACTACCGCAAAAATAAGAATTGTTCGCGGTTAACGGATGAACATTTGGACGCGATTCTACGCGTGTCTACTACTAAAATGAAAGCAGACGTTAAAAAACTTGCAAGTCAAATGCAGCCGCAAAAATCTCACTAGTTCTTACTTTTATGTTAGTATAGTAATTCAATTAAAATAGACATGATTGTGATATATATGCGTTTTATTTCAAATATTAAAAATACATACCCGAACATATAAATATAAAAATAAGTGCGGCCCGCACTGATACTCTGGCAACATATGTGGCCCTGCTATAGCAAAAGGTTGCCGACCCCTGAGTTAGAGTATTCAAAGATAGGCATTGATTACAAAATCAATACAATATTTTAAATAAAATACTTTATAACGGATTAAAACGCGATATATTATTTATACGATGTTTCGGCGGCAGTCTGCCACGACCACGGTTGCAAAAGCATCCGAAACGTCAGCATAAATAATATAAATAATAAATCGTATTTTAATCCGTTATAAAGTATTTTATTTAAAAGGGTGATACTCGCGTTAATAAATGACAATATTAAATACAATAATTGTTAAACAAATTAAGAAAGTGTCAAAGAGGCATAGAGGGCAGCTTTTTGGGTATTAGGCTTAAATACCATATTAGACACAGCCACAATCAAAATAAAATTAAAAGTAAAGATGTGGTAGAAAGAATTCTCAAACTGAAGTGGCGATGGGCCGGTCACACCTGTAGCTGTAGAACCACTGAATATCGCTGGTCCCAAGTTATTACTGAATTATATCCCCTTGATAAAACCCGGAAGCGAGGAAGACCACCTAAAAGATGGATCGATGATTTGAAGAAAACTGCAGGTGTAGCTTGGGAAAGGAAAGCCAAAAATAGAGACCGATGGCACATTCTGGAGGAGGCTTTTACCGCGAATAGCGGTCCTTACATAAAATAGTTCTTTTACTTGTCAACATTCCCTTTATCTTTTTATGTTATAGTTTTTTTTATATTTTACTAACAATAGAATTAAGATCTAAAACACTACTAACAAAAACTGTAATAACTATGTCAGGTTAAAAAGCTTTTTTATTTAATTTTTTATTCTTTGTTTATGAAGCAATATAAAGTGCACTGATGTTTTGAATACCAGGCGCACAGAAGCGTAAAACAACTAAGGCAAGATGTGGGTAAGACGACACAAACGCGGAAGCCGTGCGGTTCCCACACGTGATCATTAGTACTTCCAGGGAAAGAACAGGCAACATGACGATGGGAACCAAGCTATTATTGACACTCGTTACTGCTTTATAAGGCAGTTCTAGCTAAACTATACGATGTCGTTATTTTAAACATAATGTATAAGATGCCTAGGATAATAACGCAATTTTCACTAAAGTGAAGGATAATGGGCAGATTTTTAATTGCCATAACCTGTCTTGTACTGATAAATTGAGGATGAAAAACGATTAACTAAAATGCTATAAAAATATAATCTCGAAGGAGTTGAAAGCAGATATTATGTTCATGTCAGATTAAACATAAAATATAAATAATTCAAAGATTTCAAGCTATTAAGTATAATTAAAAAATTGCTTGCAATTCCTGGAAAAAGAAATATAAGGCTTCCACTACTTAGTGTTTCAAGAAATTATGTGTGGCAAACGTGTCTCACCCGTTTTCATATGTTCCATTTGGCTGACGTTATTGAAAATTCTTACATTTATTTAAATTATGATTAACTGTTACATTTATAATATTGTCTTTTATTAACGCGAGTATCACACATTTAAATAAAATGCTTTATAATTAAAACGCGATTTATTGTTAATAATATTATTTAACCCGACGTTTCGGATGCTTTTCAGGAACCGTGGTCACGGACAATGTTTTAATCAGTTATAAAGTATTTTATAGATTTTAACAAATTAGTAATTACCTATAAGTTTATATTTTAATGATATAAACTATAACATAAAAAACGCATAAAGTTTTTTTTCTATAGGAAGGGCATGTAATGTAGTAATAGGTATAAGTAAGATATGTGTTAGTTATTAGTATTTTTAATAGTAATAAGCTCTGGGCTTCCCTGAAGCATGGACAAATCATATTTTTTTGATATAAGCCGACAAAAGACCAAAAGTTTCAACTATTAGTGCCGCTAATTCATACGAATCCATTAAAGAGGAATTGCGGCATCATCTAACTTGTTCTTTAGTCCACTACAACAAATCTAAAATATTTTACCACAGATATGCTTTTAGGTTAAAGAGTAATATATTCTTAAAAACATTGACAGGAAGAACATTATAATAGATAAAACTGTTACGTAAAATATTATCCTATTGGTACTAAATTCACATTAATCATTATGTTATTGAAGGCTGTGGCATAGAATTGTATCGTTCAGTACCTACTCGAGGCCACGATACAATGATTATTATTTACGGTGCCATGAAATAGTAAAACCACAAAATGATATAAGTATAGTGGGAAATATGGTGATGGAATTGTATTTCGGTTTGAAAAGAATAGAATGTCGATTCTATTTTCAAATATTATGTAGTTACAACTTTTTTTAATGTTTACATTTATTCAAAAATTATTAATATGTATCATTAACTTATACAATTTAATTCCTTTTTATTGCGAACGTTAAAATAACACTTAAAATCATTTAAAAAAATTAAAAAAATTGAAAAAAAAAACAGATTCAGATTAAAGCTGATACAATATGATATTAACTAATCGTCTGAATAAAAGATTATATATTACTCAGTGAAATATCTAAGCCCCTATCGCAGTTTTTGGCGGCTAAATAATAGCGTCTAATCATAACATTCTTAACTCTATACAAAATTTAAAAAACTGTTTAGATATGCCCAAATCGAAGCCTGGGCTTAGTCATAACCATTGTCTTATTCGACGAAAGCCATTCAATAGAATTCCACGTCCAAAAGTCATTTAAAGACCCTAAATAATTTCTAGAAAGTGAGACAAGGTTACAAAAGGGTTGCTTAATAGTGGTCAGGGTAAAACTTGATTGAGGGCTGCAGGCATCGCGGCAAGATGGCGGGGGGTCAACGTTCTCTTGACTTACCATAGATCCTTGCTGAGACGAACTTTTGAAATTGAAATAGTTCGTTGACTATTTTAGACAAACCTTGTATAATATAAATGTTATTATTTTTCGTTTTCTTTAAGCTATAAAATTTTATAAGCAAATACGTTTTATAAACATAGTGTAAGACTGAAAGAGAAACAAAGCAATTAGGATTAACTTCATCGATCCTAAATATCATGCACAGGAAAAAGTCTGTAATCTATGATAAAAAAATTGATTTTTTTTTTCTTATTGATTAATTAACCAAATCGATTCCAATTTCAAATTCTTTAGTCGCTATAAGGGTGAGGCCAAACGAGCGTAATTTTGAGAGTAAGATTCGGTTTCATACAAAAGTCCTGATTCATTTAGCGTCGCCGTGTGGCACAAATAGGACTTTTGTATGAAACCGAATGCAGCGTAAATTACGCGACTCAACTCAAAAAATAACGCACGTTTCGCCATCCTAAAGGTTTTTATATAGGCGGCACACTCGCTTAGGTTACGGCCGATTTACTACGAACTACGAAGATACTCTCAATATTACGTTCACCGTCACGTAATGGTACCGACCGCGTTCACTTGTCCCCTCCCCACCCCTCCTTACCCTCGTTCTTCTCGTTTGAAGCCTGCCATGAGATTGACGGATCACTCATCTCCCGGCTCGTGTCTCTTCGTAGATGGAATGCAAGGTAACATTTGAATTTGTGTTTTATAATATATAAATTTGATTAGGGTATTAAATTGATATAAAAACAATATTCTATTCTATTCTCTATTCATCGATACCCTTCACTATTCAGATTGTTAGAATGAAGACACAATAAATTAAATCAAAGAAATATTTTTCTATAGTATAAATACTACTATAATAGAGTTATAGCTTCAGAGCATAATACGTTTCACTCCATAGCTAGTTGTAAAACCATACTAATGACTGGTGCAGTTAGTACCAGAATTTCAATCTGGCAAAACACAGAAGATTGATCACTTACTCGTGTATAGAAAAGTATCCTTAATACATATACAGAAATGTGCCTGTCCAGGAATTCACTTTTTACCTGGAATACTAAAAAATGTCAAGGCGAGCAAAGCCTAATTATACTTTACTTTTACTATATATAGCTATACATCTTAGATTATGTATATTAAATAATCAAAGCTATACATATAGTAAAAGTAAAGTATACATATTATTAACAAATGACTTTAATAGCTAAGCTTTCATAAGCTATAGATTGTGTGATGTCTCCAAAAGAACTAGAATTAATGTTAGCGTGAAAGAATGTACCCATTCGCAATTTAATATAACGGTCGATTCGCAGAAGATTCGCGTCATCGGCCGAAATATTGATGAATGTCATGTGTGCACTTTTAATCAATGAAGTTTCATCAGCTTTAATCATTTTGCACTGATAGATTTTTAAGTAATGTTAGTTATATTGACCTACTATGCGATATCAGAAACAAAAGAGTTGTCTGCAAAATATTCTAAAGAATTTGAATTTGGAATATTTAACCGGAGTTCAGAGTTTAAAACTATGCAAAAGCCGCGACCAATCACCATACAACTTACAGTAGAACTAGTGTACCTACGGTAGATCTATGGTACCTACAGTAGAACTATTGTACCTACGGTAGAACTATTAATAATAATAATATTATGTTATTTTAGTCTATTAAAAAATCCCTTAGTGGCGTATGGGGCAGACACCTTTCTGTGTGTTTTTCATTGATATTTTTATTGGCAAATAGATGAGTGTGTCCCGTCCGACTGAAAAAAAAAATATTTCCCCGAGCCTCGAACCTAGGACCGATGGTAAACGCAACGTGCATACTACTGCGGTACGGAGGCGATCGGTTATCTATTAAAAGTGATTGAGAAGAAGAAGTGTTTGATGGCGTGAAGTGAAGCGTAGTCCACAGTAGCTCGCATGTAGGAACTACTCGAATGACAGACCGCATGTGGTTATAATGACATCTGTAATGGCTCGTTTACACTGACCAGTTATATCATTCGCGAACGCGGGTCAAGATCCTTGGATTGCGCCTAGGAAAGCTTATTGAATTCAATTATTCATTCATTCAATCCTCCCTTAAGTCTAACAATAAAAGGTAAAGAAAATGCTAAATACTTTTTTTAATATTTCTTTATGTCCAATAACAATACCTATGTTAAGATTCTGGTCTGTTTTTTACCGAAAAAAAAAATCTTTGACTTCTTGATTTCTAACTGAGTTCATTAACATGGTAGTGATAAATAAGAAAATAACAAGCGTTGAGTGTAATTTAGGTACAAAAAGTTGTACGTATTATTTTAATTATACATAGATTTACATTATCTTCAGGCAGACATATACAAAAAGTGTAGCGAACACCAAGGCAAAAAACGTAAAATAAACATACTTTTAAAACTAACATTAAATCAGTTGTTAATTTTAAGAATGTGTACTAAGTACTTTAATAAGTATCCTAATGGATATGACTACTTCTTAGGTTTAAGTGACACTTATTTTTGATTTGTAATAAAAAAATATTTATATTTGTATATTTTTTATTTATCTATTCCTGATAAATTTCTAACGTCAATAAGTTAAATAAAAACAATTTTAACACACTTTCTTTCTCTAAAAATGTTTTAACTTTACTTTTGTTTGAACAGAAATGAAATAATCGTATGATTTTTTAGATTAACTATAGGTACTATTAATACGTATTGATTTATGATATCTAAATAAACCTATGCACAAACCTGTTGACCCTATGTAAATAAGCCTTAAGCCTGCTTCCAGGGCTTCTTATAATTTTGATGACGGAAAATTATTATAAGGCGAGAGTCGCAAAAACCGGCTCACAAGTCGGTTCTTACGTCCATTCTAGATTCTAGATTCGTTTTGCATCCGGCGAAATGATAGATAAGCGAGACGCCAACCCGCTGCCCGCTGGCTCACTCGTTAAGTTTGTAATTATGTATATATACCTATATGTCACTATATTATTCGCTGTCATAATGGAATGTTTTGAGAATTTACAGGAAGGAGAACCTAGAATATTCCAAATTTAAATTTGAATCACATATTTAGAAAACGACAATAGTATTTAAATTTTAAGTATATCGATGGGTCCTATGAATAAGTGCCAAAATGCAAAATCACAACTTGACAAGAGCTCTATAAGTTTATATCTATAGAAATACAGAAATTCATTCTACATAGGCCGTTATACTGTAAGCCGAAAATACTTGTTTTTAACAGCTTATATCAATAGGATGCATTTTCCATTAAAAAATCAATGACACAAATTGTTAAATTGGTCCATATACATAGGAACCATAAATATAACTATTATGAACATATTTAATATATAATATTGCGATTCAATTAATCAAAATATCAGTACATTTACTGTTAATGCAGTACGGAATAATATTTAAAATATCCCTACCTAAGAATTTTTCATTATGGAAATATAACTGGTTGTCATTAATAACATAATATTTACTCTTTTAAATGTTACAAATATTGAGTAATACGTAATAGAAGAGTAGCTAGGTACAGTGACTATTATATTATTCAAAGACGTCATGGCTTTATGGTGCCGTTGAAATCTTTTGTTTAAGTAAAGCGCCGTTGAATCAACCTACTTCACACTACACACTTGTAAGTTTACAAATTATAATTATTATAGCAATTGTAATGGTGTAAGAAATAACACATATTTCGCTTTTTGAGAAATCAAATAACCTTAAAACTTATTAATAACAATCTTACCTACTGAACGCTTAGGTACAAAGCAAGACTTGGGAAGACATGCTTACATAAAATTATAAACATATCGTCCCAGTGGAATTCGGACCCACGACCCATCGATGCGCACGGCAGGTTTTCTAACTTCTGCCTAACGCGCCAACGAGCCCGTTAAAATTCTAGATTAACTTTTTTATTTTTCATTTGAATTATCATATAAATTATTTAGTAACCCGAAAGTGTTGTGAATATTTGTAAGACCTATTCAAACCTTTATACAGTCATTGTATAAACACTTATATAGCTGGTGTGTGTAAATAGTGAATGTTGTTACCATGAAAGAATATAAATTAGGTACTTACCTACGATTTATCTATACAAGTAATAAAGCAATATGTCATAGCAAATATCATTCTCGCTGTGTATGGAGGTGTGTAATTTAAGAATAAAAATGAAAGATAATAAATCTAAGTAACATTTTTATTATACCACTTGGTTTTTTCCGTAGTCTCACCTAGACGTGGAAGGTTCTAGGAATTTATCCGAGATAAAAAGTTACCACACTGCATTGGGATGTTGCCATTTTCTAGGTTTACAATTAACTATTTCCGTTAAAAAAAATTGTCGCGGTTATCATGCTAGGCCGGCTGATCCATTATTCCATTACATTTCATATTCATAATAATATGAGGATTTGATTATAGCACAGAACATTATCTTTTTTAAATTATTATGTTATCCGCTAACAGGTTTTTAAAGAATTTGACTAAATACAATCAACTATGTATATCCATGGATAACAGTAATTACCATCAGGCGAGCAGAATTACTCGTTTTTCCATTTAAAAAACACTGAAAGAACTCTCATGAGAAACACGTAAAATACAACCTTTTTGAAGTAATTTCTAATCATTAAACGACTTGCCTTAAAAACTTCGGAATGTCGTTACCTACTGTCACATCATGAACATCATAAAGCAATCATAATCTTACCCACAAAATTACGAGCATGCTCATAATAAACAAAATGAGTCACATTACAATTTAAACACTCACATATTCTGGGAAGGGAAAACATTTAGAACTATAATGGTCGTTATGGTAATTGTAAGTAATAATTACAGGGGTCAATAAAAAGCGTGGGGACCGAAAACTGCGGGACCGGTCGATACCTGTTAGACAATTTCACATGATTTTTGTCTCGCTTTCTGCACATTAGTATATACGATTTAGATTATATAATTAAATAAATTATTAAATATAACTAAGGTATTAGCCGGACTTATACGGATAAAGCGATATGGAAATTAAATAATTTGAACAAAAGATGTTGTATATAGGATATGTATAAACAGAATAAATAATAAAAGTATAAAAAAGTTTTCATAAGTTTATTTTTTTTATAAATAATAAACTAGATATATATATAATGATGAAATTATTAAAAAAAATTGCGGATATTATTTTTGGTACGAGGTTAGGTATCAGTTACAGTTAGCAAAGTTGATTTACGAAACAATTATTATCAGTAAATATATTTGCAACTCTGTAGGTATATTATTAATTATATACGGAATGCAGATGTTTTAAAATGAATTGATTTGCTTGCAAAATATCATAATTGGTGCAAAAGCAATATTTGCTATTTTATATAATTTATGTCACTTATTACACAAATGTTTAAATTGTAACTAGAGAGTTTATTTTCCGGTGTCTTCTCATCTTAAAAAAAGGTTTTTTTGTACACATTAATAGTAAATAGTTTTTTTCGCAGCAGAACTTTAGATGCATGGTATATGATAAGGATAAATTAATTTAATAATATTGTAATATTCGACAGAGCGCGAAAAACGCACGGGAAAGATCCGGGTACACTCACTTCGCGTTTCAACGGTCGCTTTATTATTCAAATAGTTACCAAAAACATTGTTTTAGTATGCAAATGATTATATATACATTGATAACTTTAAATTTCATGTAAAACAAGAAGTTTGGTCATTCAATCTCAACCGATGGTGGAATTCGAATTTATCCGCATTTTTTAAATTAAAAATGATTAGTTCCGGGTGTTTTTGATTAGTTTTCTGTTGGAACATTTGTCGGATGGGCAGCGCGCATGCGTGACTTGGCGGATTCTGGTTGGCTTGTTCCTTTGTTTAGGAAAAATAAGTTGTAGTGATGTTGTACTTAATATCGACAGATTTTTATAAAGTTGTACAGTAATATATAATATATATATATTAATTAAAGGGGTATATATTAATATTACAGTGATACTTATATTTACTTGTCCTGACCAAAGTTAGTAGCAATGGATTCAATACAATCCATTGAAATAAAAAATATAACATGCATTATTTTCCTTATAGTTCCAAGCGCGTGCGCTTTTTATTTTATCACAGATTAATTGCGAAGCTAGTAATTTAGGTCAGTAGGTACATCTCATTATTTAGTTATTTATAAAATTAAGTTTCTTCTAGCGATCATAAAATTATGAGGATTTCTATCGAAAACATAGATCATACTGACAGCCAATGACATTAGTCAATGAACTTAACACAATGTTCGATAAAAACTGTTCAAGACTAGCATGGCAGCGTAAAAGCCAGCTAGTGCCCTACGCCGGTTACTACAAAACCGGTCTAACGTGCGTGGCCCTCAGGAACCGTGCACCGCTTAGATAACCATCATAACCCTCAAAGTGTTCATGCAATAACCACTCCTATCACAATCACATAAATTTCAAAATCCTGTAAACTGTTAACTGCTTTATAACTCCTTAGATAATTGTACCACGTTCCACGTGCAGATAGCATCGTTCGTCTTCGTCTATTTTGCCTCGCTTTGAACCATCCAGGATCGACCTCGATCCATCCTTACGTCTCCATTAATGTTAATAAATGTATAGGAACATAACTCTCTGTCAAGGTTCACGTGTAACTGGTCGCGCTCATATCTTTGTAAGAATAGCGTAGAAACAAATACATAAATTGGTTTACGAGTTCTAAACAGTCGTTTTACAATCTCACGGGCACGAGAACTTGTCGTTCTTGTGTTTTAACACTGATTGGATAACAACCAACGGTCTTACAAGGTCATTCAGTCAGTCAGAGTAAGTAAAGTCTATTTGAAAATGTGTACTTTGTTGGCCGTCATAATATTTTAAGTATACATACATATAATTCTTGTGTACGTCACTGAATTTTTCCTAAACCGCACGACCGATTTTGATGAATTGTATGTCTGTTTGAGTTGATTCAGATTCGCATTTGGGATAGTGGCGCCGAGATAGGTTTCCACGAAAATTTTATTTTTATTTTTTGAAGCCAACGGTTCGGAGTTCGGACAGGATAACGTCTTTGGGGTCCGTTAGTAGCTTATTTTTCAACGATGTGGACGAGTGTTTTAATCTTCAATGAAATTAACAAGAATAGGTGCTTACCTTTATGCTTATAAAGTAATAAGTAGTTGAGGTTTTATTTGTCACAATTGATTGATAAATTTAAAAAAGTATATACAACAATTTCAGCTTTGAGACCGGAGCAAAATGACCTGTCTGAAATAACTTTTACATCCGGTCGAGTAGTTTTTAAGTTAAATCGTAACAAACAAACAAATCTTTCCTCTTAAAATATTAGTATAGATTTATGTACCATCTAATAAATATAAAGTGAGATTTAGTAACTACAGTGAATATTTATCTATTAACTACCGAATCTAATATAAAGATATTGTCTTACGTTTAAAAAAATAATCCGTAATACGCAATATATTAAGTTACTAGCAAAACGCCCCGGCTTCGCACGGGTGCAATGTAGATGAAAAAAAGCAAAGCCTTTGCTACTCACTGATAATATAGCTTTCTATTGGTAAAAGAATTTTTGAAATCGGTCCAGTAGTTTTTAAGTTTATTCAATACATACAAAAATACAAATCTTTCCTCTTTATAATATTAATATAAATTAGATACCTACTCATAGTCATTTATAAATATATAATAAATATATGTACGAGTTATTTCATTATAACATCATTCTGCCGGCCTAGAATGACAACCACGTCAAAATTTTGTTTTTGTTTGTATATTGTTGTCACCTGCACCTTCCTATAATCTGCCTACGTACATGTTAGACATGGGTAACACACGCTTCACTGCGTCAGCTCACACATTCATGATGTGTTGGCGCACGGCGCAGTACCTCACTCACTGAGTGAACTATGAGCGTGCATGCGAGCATTTTGTTGCGTCGTTGCACAATTTTGAGTTGACTCAAGGAGCCGACGCACTTCACTGCGCTTGAGTTGCTGAGTTGGCGCGGGGAATTTTGCTGAGTTACCCATGTCTAGTACATGTTGAATGGCGAATGACGGTGTATTAAGTACAGTTAGAAGTCAGGTGTTAATTTCGACTATTTGATGAATTTGACTCTGATTTAAACAGCAATTAATGTTGTATGTACTATTTGTTACAGTTGAATATGGTGAATCATCTTATATCTTAGCTTGGAATTATTTTATTACATAAACTCCTTTATGAAGATCAACAATTCATATAAATCAGGAAGTTCTTTGATAGATATTGATTCCTTCTTGATATGTTAACAGTGTAATGTGGTTGGTATGTTCGCCAGGTATATCTGATTATGATCTATTATATAAAATACCGATCATTCTAAAGTATTACCGACGCAGTAATAATTTTCTAAGATCGACTTGATCGGATTAAATTAATATTTAACACAGGTTCTTTGAGTTAGATCCTTTTCCAAGACTATTCTATTACCTTCTCAATTCTAAATCAAGTTCTCAAATATGCCACATTTTTATACAGAACAAATAGTTTGATAAGTCACCTAGTTAAATGTAACTTCAATCCAAGTTTTTATTCTACATTTCTTGAAAACCATAATATAATCGATTAGCAGTATTGATTATTATAATTTTGCTTATTATTTATAATTAACAACCTTAGGTATTCTTGGCCTGCGGATGTTGAATATAAACACCTGATATTACCATTTATACCTACTTAGGCGCAATTTGCGTTACCTTCGTACATTTAATACCATTTCTATTTGATTTTTGAATTAAACATAATATTACATTGTAAAAAGTGCTTGGAAAATTAATACGGTTCAAGAACAATGTGCTGACGTTCATGATTTAAAATGATTTAACGTGCGCGTGCGCCCGCATCTTAGCACGTGGCACTGAGACAGACTATGGATTTTATTTCACCAACCGTTATTCTTATCAACCCTTAAACTATGCAATTAGGCCGAGTACCCTCATCGTTCTAGATTCACACACTACCAGCTCCCACTTATTTTAAAAGCGTGTTCCCACATTTTGTGATTACTCACGCGTCATAAAAGTAATATTGATAAATATCTACTCTATTATGGAATACAGGCTTCTTGATTTTGATACCTTATGTTTATATTTAGCATACTACATGATTTTCAATGTTATAACAGTGTAACGAAGTCCTAATATATAAAAATCTAATCAAAATTAACAACATGGCTTTTGAGAGAAAACGATTTAGATTTTAAACCAAAAAATCATTAGTTTATTGTTTAAAGAAATAGTAATTTTCAAGATAAATTAAAAAACTACGATTAAGGACTAGATTTATTATTAAACTAATGATTTTTATTTGATTTTTGATTTCAAATGATAAGAATAGAATAAAAAAAAATATGGTCACCGCGAAGCGCAAGTTACTTGGAAAATATATTTTTATAAATAACTAGCTGATGCCAGCGACTTCGTTCGCGTGGGCTTCATGTTAAGCTGAGCTTTTAAGAAAGGTTTCTTCATATGATATATTCATATTCACTATTCCACGAAAACGAATTGAAAGTGGCGAAATAATCAAACTATTTCTACTATTTTCATATCAAACTGTTATTGACATAAGATAATTCGAAAAAGTTCGACGCGAGTCAGTTTGCATCGCAATTTGTTGATATGGTGCCTTTAAAACAATCTTTAAAATATGATGATAACTTTTCTTTCCGAGAACCGATTTCAAGGAAACAAAGCCTATATGTTGACCCGGGCTTTGCTTAATATATTTGTGTAAATTGCATGAAAATCGGTTCAGTATTATTTTTTTCTATCTAAAGACATTTGACCAGTTTTATTATTATGTATATTACAAAAATATCGACATGCTAACTTGACTTTGTTTGTAATTTTGTCAAGTTAGTCGTTAAAATTCTGTGCAATAAGTTTTATGAAATAAAGTTAATGAATAGAAAAATCTCCTATCTCCGCGCCTCTGACTGCATCTCACTAAGTTATGGTTTGATCAGCATAGCCATGTTAGCATTGTGTCGTCTTCGACAGGGTTATGGGTTACCACAAGATTACGCAAATATTATGGTACGTTTACACGCTTGCCAAGCCTTGGCAAGCCTCGACAATCACAAGCGTGTAAAGAGGGCATTTGGCTTGGCTTGCGTGAGCTTGTGGGCGCTTGCTTCGGATCCGAACGAGTGTCGGTTTTTTGACGCAAATCAAAGGGCGTTTGCGGCAAGCGTTTGCGACGCATTTACACGTTGGTCTGCATTTAGTATCCATTGTGATCTCGCGGCGACTACACTGCTTGCTTGTACTAAAAAAAAAAAAAATGTTTTTTTTTAAATATTATGACGATATAAATTATACATTATTTTAATGATAACTTAATGTTAATGTTCAATTAGTGAGAGCCATAATTAAAATGCATGTAAACACGCAGTGCAGTGGTAATAAAGGAGGACAGTAAGACTCCGCACCTGTGTTCTGTAACTTTGACTTATATTGTATTGTCTTCTGTAGCGATAGCCAAATAAATAAATAGAAATAAATAAATAAATAAATTATCAAATTAGTATTTTTCATCCACCATCTTCGTGGCCGTCGAGCTTTCCTATTTTTTGTTTCACTTTGCTTGCATTTCAAATAAAAGTATGTTAAATCAAATGCAATAGCAGCCACAAGTTCGGTGTCCGCCATGCTTGGATGTATGTTGCAGACTGACCCATTCACAAGCGTGTAAACGCCTTCCAAACGCCAAACAAGAGTTGTGGAGGCTTGGGGCTGTTTGCCGTTTGCCAAGGCTTGGCAAGCGTGTAAACGTAGCATTAAGTAATTTTTACTGCTTTTCAATTTCGGTTAGAAAAAAAAATACATTTATAAAGATACAATTTCCTACGTTTTGTTTGACTTAGTGTACATAGTATGAATATATTAAATAACAGTTCTGTTATACGTATTTTTTTTACCTATGTTGCCTGAAATTTTAGTATGTCTTATGTAAATTTAATTTAAATTGATGAATCTAAATATTCCTAAATAAATTTCCTAAAAAAAGTATCGTAGGTAAGGAGAACTAATCGATGTTATAGACTGCAGTGTTGCTGAACTTTATGTACTTATAAAATAATGATCCAAGAGTTAAAGCGGCAGCTGATTTATAAAATAAAATCAATTGCTTAGTAAAATGTCTCAGCGGTCAATGAACCAGTATTTTCTACTTGAATACGTTTCCAAATCGACCGATTTGTTCTATTGAGTGTTAACGGGTTAGTTGGTTACAGTCAGTGATATCATTAGAAAGACTTTTGAAAGTAGAAATATTAACTTTCGTATTGTTCCCTGATATTGATGACCTAATGTATGGTGTAAGGCTAATTGTATGGTGTAATGATAATTCGTCGTCAATTGCTATCACTGAGGGAATTATTTTTAATAACAAATCTGACTATCTATACACTAGGTAGGTATAAATATGTCTTATGTCAAAACTCAAAAGCTAATAATAGTACTATGGCCAAACCCTTAGATTGTTTTTTTTATGGAATAGGGGAATTTGTTCAATTCGTTCTACTGGGCAATACTCCGGCTGTTTTCTATTTTTCTTGGGTCTTACAAGAAAAATAAACTCTCTAAGACGAGTCAGAATTGCCTTTGGATTTGGTTTGAAAATTACTCTCACTTTTATATGTAGGTATGTTATGTAACCTATATAATCGTAATTCTAGCTTACGGTTAGATTTACCGATATAACATTGTACGTAGATTTTTGAAAATGGAATGCGATTTGTTTTTATACCACGTCAAACATCGTGCTCTATTAAAATAAGTTTAACCCATCATTAATAATTGCTGGTTTCTATTTGTAATTTTGTAGACTATTTTTAAACAGTAACAAAGCCTTACTAAAAAAGTAAATTTTACGTTATAGTGACATAATTTGAATGTCAAGTTCTATTTATTATTTGGGAAAGGTTTCCCGCGCTCTGTCGAGGTGTCAGGCGGGAAATGTCAAATTATGAATGCGTTCAGAAACGGCGCGGCCGAGCAGAACATGACGAATTACGAGCGCTCTCGAAGCCGGTCTCATAATTATTGTGGACAAGGAACTTTTTGCCTCTGACAAATAGTAGGAGAGCATGGAATGACTCCGGAGCTTTGTGCCGCTACTAATGACACTTGTGGAAGATCAAGCTCTAATATTAACTACTTCTTTTGTGAGCGAGTAGACGTGGTTTTGCTG
Source organism: Anthocharis cardamines (assembly GCA_905404175.1). Taxonomy (NCBI): domain Eukaryota; kingdom Metazoa; phylum Arthropoda; class Insecta; order Lepidoptera; family Pieridae; genus Anthocharis; species Anthocharis cardamines. The sequence continues at coordinate 4,475,255 of FR989953.1, read as the reverse complement.
CGTCCGTGCCTTGTTCGGTTCGGGCAACGACCTCCTCTTTATTTGTTACATTACTTGAGCGTTAATATGAATCGAATGGACGCCAGTGATGGGCTCAAATTTCCTTTGCCAGTTCGACGGCTTTTGGCGTCACGCGAGCGTCTTTGATAGACATAAAATTATTTACGGACACTTATAAATATGGAAACGATATTTAAATTGTCTAAATTGACTGTACACAAGTAATGATCGATATTCTAGACGTTTAAGAACTATTACAATGTAATAAAATCAATGCTGTAGTATCGCTGAGTAAAGGCACAAGCAATGACGTTTTATTAATATAAAAGCTGCACTATTTTTTAGTGGTTTACTTTTTTTTTAATTATTGAAGTTATACCTACCTATTACACTAAAATCAACAAAATCAAGTATTATTTTATAAATGACGCAAAACATTGATATACTAAAAGAATATACTTAAGATTCAATAATAAATATGTATATGATCAAAGGGTGAAAATTTAGGTTAAAATTTAAAATATAAGTTAAATCAACTATAAAATATTAATTTCGTTGATTTTACGAAATTCACATTAAACGTCGTTCGCGACCACCGGAATCGCGTATCGAGTTGCGATGAAATTCTCTGAATTGTTAATATAATATTAATAAAATTATCTCAGGTGTCGAAAATGCATTTTGTTAGCTTCGTTAAGCAGTTAAAGAACATTTAACATTATAAAATAATCCACAAACTGCAACCAGGACTTCATGAATTTCTATAGTTCCGATTACATTTAGGAATCTATACCACCCTGAAGGCGGCATCAAACTTCATAACCTAAATCATATCCAAGGCATATTAATGATACCTTCGTACATAACCAAGTCTAACGTAGCAATCTATATAATATATATACTAATATTATAATATTCACAACACAGTAGAGCTGTCAAAGTAGTAAATCGTGTTTCGTTACCTCTGATTATTTTGAGTATTTAATAATAGTATAAATGACTAAAGTGCTAAGTGAATTTGTGTAAACTGTGCTACAAAACTTTTCCGACCTTTGTATGTATGGAACTTCATTGTTGACATCCAAATCACATTATAATTTGAAGATTTATTTGCCTTTACTCTCACTTATTTACATATTATGAGGGTAAATAATAAAAGGCATTAAAAAGTAAAAACTATTGTAAACAACGTTAATAATTGTGACGTAACTGACAAGTGACAACCTTATCGGTCTTTGTCAAGTGTCAGCTGTTAATTTCTGAAGCTTAAATAGAATTGCCATACTCGAAAAAAAAAAAAATCGGTAATATTTTGTTGTCAATGCTGTATCCAAACTTTTACTAAATAATTATGGCTGGAGAATGTTTGGCATGTAAAATGGGTGTACTGGTGACACACAAAAGAATTAGATGTACTAAATGTAATGCACTATACCACACTGAATGCATCTCCTCAAATTCAGGACAAATAGCCCGTGTCAACTGGGTGTGTCCTTCATGTATTGCTGTTACTCGGAAGATCGGGGATAACACTAATACACCTATCAGGGCACCACAACGCATGGAGACATCGCCGTCGACATCGGGTATAAAAGATAATAGAACTGATTGCTCTACCATACTATCGGAACTTCAATCATTTCGTAATGAAATGCACACAAGATTAACCAGCCAGGACGAGAAGTTTGATGCATTCAGTGATGGCCTCAATTGCTTGCAGACCGAGTTAGCTGATATGAGAAAATGTTTTCAGTCACTTCGAGCTGATCTTGACTCGGTGATTGAATGTTCAAATAACATAAAAGAAAGCAACAATCGCAACGCAGAAGTTCTTAAAGATACAGTAAATTCGATTGAAGTCATTCAAAGTCAAATTAAGGAATACAATGACTCATTAGAATTTTTTTCCAAGAAGATTGAGGAACTACAATTCGAATCTTCATCACACTCCTCCATGCTCTCGGATTTAAAAAATGACTCCACTGCTTTTGATCTCAGCTTCAAAACTCTTCAGAGTAAGGTTATGCAACTTGAACGTATATCAAGAAGCCACAACTTAGAAATACAATCTGTGCCAGAAAGGAAGAATGAAAACTTAAATACAATTTTACAAAAATTATTGAATAAAGTTTCAGTGTCACTTCCAGAAGACGTTATTATTTCATGCAATCGAGTAGCTAAACGTACAGAATCGGATCGTCCTCGCACCATTGTAGTTACTCTGATGACACCGAAACACCGTGACCTAATTTTATCAGCGGTTCATCGATATAATAAGGCTAACTCAATGGATATGCTTAGTTCATTGGACCTTGATATTATTGGCGAAAGAAAGCAAATATATGTCGCTGAAAATCTTTCACCTGAAGTTAAACATCTGCACATGGAAGCAAGGAAAGCCTCTAAAGTTCTGAATTTTAAGTACGTATGGGTCAAGTTCGGTAAGGTATATATGAGAAAGGACGAACATTCTCCAGCTATTAATATTAACAGCTTAGAAAAGCTCAAAAGACTTTTTTAGATACTAAGCAATTATTTATACTTAGCATTTTATTTTTCTTTTATATATATCATTTGTCTCCTTTCTATGGTATAAGAATATGTTAATCTTTTATCAGAATGTTAATAGATTTAGAACTAAGCTCTATGATTTTTATATAAATGTATTAAATAGCAACTATGATGTAATCTGCTTAACGGAGACTAATTTGAACTCTTCTGTTAAGGATAATGAGATCTTAGACGATCGATACAGAATTTTCAGACGAGATCGCGATGTAAATACTAGTCACAAAATTTCAGGTGGAGGTGTATTGGTTGCTGTAAAGAAACATTTTGTGGCTGATAGGGTCTCTGATTGGGAATGTAATGTCGAATGTATTTGGCTTAATCTTATTACTAAAAGTGTTGGTAAACACAAAACTAAAAATACTAAATTGGGTCTTGTATATCTGCCACCTGACCTGTCTATAGATAAGTTAAAAGCGTTCTATCATAAAACTAATGATATTCTATCAAATTCAGATGAGTCTTTAATTTTACTAGGTGATTTTAATACGCCTAATGTAAACTGGTATATAGATAATGCGTCGAAAACTGTAAAAGCTAATATTGCAATCATGGATACACGAGTTAGATTTCTAATGGACTTAATGTCTATTGGCAACCTTAATCAACACAATTGTATCAAAAATAGTAATAGTCATACGCTTGACCTATTTTTTACCCGCCAGATTTCTGTATCACTTGAGCCATCTCAAGCCATGTGTAGAGAAGATGTGCATCATCCTGCCTTTGAAGTTAATGTAAATTATGCTATATTTGAACCAGCTCTTGAAAATTGCAATAGAAGTAAGATTTTGAATTTTAGGAAATGTAATATTGAAAAATGTAAAGAAGAACTTAATGATATAAATTGGAATTCACTTCTCTCATCTACTGACATAGATAATGATCTTGTTGAGTTCTATAAAGTTCTTAATAATGTCATACAAAATAATACACCTTACAAGCAACAACGTAGATCGTCTATACCAGTCTGGTTTAGTAACTCTTTAATTAAATGTTTAAAGGAAAAGGATAAATATCACCGAAAATTTAAAAAGTATAAAAATCCTCGGGATTATGACACCTTTTCTCTTCTGCGCAAAAGATCAAAGCAAATGATGCAAGATTGTTACACTAGTTATATTAGTAATATCGAGTCTAGTCTAAAAAAAGGAAGCACTAAGTTATTTTGGAATTATGTAAAAAACAAAAAGAAAAGCTCATATATTCCATCTACTGTTAAATTAGATAGCAGAGTTGCTACGGATGGTAACCAAATTTGTAAAATTTTTGCAGATTATTTTTACACTGTCTATGAAGCTGATATGTCATGTCATTTTATTTCTAATGTCTATAATAATAATTTGGGCTGTCTTAGCAGTATTAATGTTCAGGTTGATGATGTAAATAGAATATTGAAATACTTGAATCCGAATAAGGGCCCCGGTCCAGATGGAATACCGTCCCATTTTGTTCAATCATGTCATGTTGAACTTTCTGAACCTCTATCTATTATTTTTAATAAATCCCTATCATCTGGAGTTTTCCCTAAGCAATGGAAAATTGCCCATGTAATTCCTGTATACAAATCTGGTGAAAAAACAGATGCTTGCAACTACAGACCCATCTGTATACTTAATTGCTTTGCAAAGATATTTGAACGCGCTATATACAGTCATATTTATAACTTTATTAAACCTATATTGATTCCGGAACAACACGGATTCGTATCACATAAATCTACAACATCTAACTTAACTGAATATACTGACTATCTATTCGATATCATTGATCATAAGGGACAAGTAGATGTCATTTATACAGACTTTCAAAAAGCATTTGATAAGGTCAACCATGAGCTCTTACTTAAAAAGCTTATGGAATGTGGTATACATGGTAGTTTACTGCGTTGGATCACCTCATATATTAAAAATCGTACACAAATAGTGGCTATCAACGGCTTTTTATCTGATGCAATTTTGGTTCCATCTGGAGTACCTCAAGGGTCTCATCTCGGTCCTTTGTTGTTTGCCTTGTTCATTAATGATGCTCCATTGTATTTTACCAGCAATAGTAAATACCTATTTTATGCAGATGATCTTAAACTATACAGAAAAATTGAAAACATTGAAGACTGTTTCAATCTACAGCGTGATCTTCTTGCTCTGGACTCTTGGTGTCATAATAATTTAATGAAATTAAATGTTAACAAATGTCATATTGTCACATTCACTAATAAGATAAATAGTATTAATTTTTCTTATCACCTTTCAAATTCAGTTTTAACTCGAAAAGAATCCATTAAAGATTTAGGTGTCATTGTTGATAAAAAACTATCATTTATTGAACACATTGATTCAACCGCTGAAAGAGCAAATCAGATGCTAGGCTTCATCATGCGTATTTCAAAACTTTTCAAATGCCAATATAGTGTTATAATGTTATATAAATCTCTGGTTCGTAGTATCTTAGAATATGGTTCAGTAGCATGGTCACCTTTTTATCAAAACCACATTGACACCGTGGAAAATGTTCAGAAACGCTTTTTAAGAATTATGTGTAATCGTTTTAAACTTAGAACATCGTTGCATAGTTATGAAGCTAGACTCAAATATTTTAACCTCGACGCACTTGAAATGCGCCGTAAATTTATTGATCTAATATACATATATATATACATATAAGGTTGTAAATAATAATATTCATTCTCAACTGCTGTCCAGGTTTTCTCTATACTGTAATCCTTGTATGACTAGAAACGTAAGGCCCTTTTATGTTCCAATTTCTCGTTTGTGCACATCATATAACGCACCTGTTAATAGATTATCTCGTACTTATAATGATTTAGTAAATATCAACGACTGTATGGATGTGTTCTCTAATAGTCTCTGTACTTTTCGTCGCATAGTTTTAGACACTCTGCGCCGGTAACAGTCTTAGTTTTTCGTTTTACGTTTTAAGGAGACATTTTTTATTTTTATTTCTTAGAGTATTTTAATTTTTGCATAATTTTGTTAGTAACATGTATTTACCTTTCACTATAGTCGTGATAATAACATAACCTTCTTTTTCTTTAAAGTAATTTGTATTTGTTTTATTTTTAGTTATATATCACGTCATCATAAGTGTATCTATATAATTGACGTATATGTTTATCATGATTTACCTTAAGTATTGTTAGTTTGTAAAGTTTAATACATGTATGTTGTTTGGATACCAATAAATAAATAAATAAAAATAAATAAATAAGAGGAAAGATTTGTATTTTTGTGTGTTATGAATAAACTCAAAAACTACTGGACCGATTTTGAAAATTATTTCACCAATAGAAAGCTACATTATCAGCGAGTAACATAGGCTACGTTTTGTGTATAGTACCCGTAGCACCCGTGTGATGCCGGGGCGCGTTGCTAGTGATAAATAATATTATAATCTGTGACCCGACTGACATTCGTATATATGTAGATCTGTTAATTTCACTTTTTTTATTTTTAGAAAGTTGCATAGCTTGGATTCAAGCCCTTAAGGCAGTTAATTTTACACACAGTTAAATATAAAATTATTAGCTCTAATAATAATAATCATGTTATTTTACTAATATATGAACCTTAAATTGTAACCTACGAGTAATACTACAGATGATCTTCGTGTATGCTGGTGGTTTATTGTTAATTCTATCAGTTGCTAATTAGTACATAATAGTACTCAGGTATATGTATTCAAGCATTAATGATAATGAATTTAAACATCTTATTCTATTGAATTTAGTCACATTATCATATAAATTTCCTTATATATAATATATTAAGCTTATATATAAAGCCTTCGAGACATAGCTATAGAAAATTCTTTAGAAGTCAATTAAGCTCTGTCTAGAGCTAGACCTTTGAATACAAAGACAATGCAATGTTAAATACTTAGATATGTATAATAAGCATTTGGAAATAATGTGGGTGAGGTGATAAGGTCTCATTACTATGTAGGTCTAGATATAATAAGATAAAAATTCAAAATTAAAAATCATTTATTCATTCACTAACATAATGTACACTTATGAACGTCAATAAAAAATACATATGTATTAAATGCTTCTAATTTTACATTTACTGTCAGTTCTCAAATCAAGGGCACAGAACGGACGAGAAGAACTGGCAATAAACTCGCCGTCACTCTTTTTAATCGCCAAGTTTTTCGTTTTACAAAATTTTTGTAAGGAGCTAACCATTACACCATGTTCCACATGACATATTTAAGTAATTAACTATAATAATTAAAAATATATATATAAACGAAAAAATAAATAAAAAACAAAGATTTGTCCTCTATCAGCAGTAAATATGGTGAAATAAGAGCACTCACTTACATTCTCGTGGGAACAACACGCAAACACATAGTCGAAATAACTAATATTACCGCATACACGAATTCAAGTCCGACCTGTCAATCGAATTCCAGACCGATAGGTTAATCCATAATAACTGCAGTATGATTATGTGTTCAGAAGTCATAGAAACGCACAAAACTAGATTTAGCTATATACGAAACAAAAAGATCTTTTTACATTTGACGTGTACTGTGTAAAGGCCGGCAACGCACTTGCTCGCTTTTAGGTGTTATGGATGTCTATGGTCGGTCGTGGCCCGTGGTAACCATCAGGTTAGACACCTGCCCGTGAACTATTTCATAAAAAAGACAGTAAGAATAATTTCTTTACAAAAATCATTAATAAATCTTAGTTAAAAGTCAAACCTCAGTCTATAGAAACTAAAAGTTTAGAAAAAGTAAGAATCATTTTAAAATATCGATTGTAAGTATGTATGAATATTGTTTGGTATTACAATAATATTTCTGGTTTTCATTTTATCGTTAATGTACAAAGGTTTATATTTCATTGCAGGTAAAATAAATTCTTAGTATTGTTTGAAACAATTATGAACAACTGTGAAGGTAAGGTCACTAAGGTCGAAAGTAGTTAAAATATTAAAAACAAGCATTATTATCGTTTGTTAAGGCAAATATCACACCTTTGAAAAAAAAGGTTTAATGGTTTAAAACTATGCATATTCTAACATTCGCATGAGATTCAGTCTTTTCTTTTGTACTGTTTTGTACTGAAAAACATTTGATACCCTGGATAATACAATTAATACCTTGACTGAATCCTATCCTTTGGCTTCGTTTGAGTCGACCAGCCCGCCTAGTATGAACATTAAGAAATATCTCGCGGACGAGTGACAATATCTCAGCATCGATAACTTTGATAGACATTTCGATCGACAAATATCTCTACTACTCTCGGCCAGCTAGTCTTTTTTTCTCTGCCAACTAACAGATACTTCAACTGAATCCCATGGGCTAGTGCTGCCATCTACCTCATTTTTGTACATAGGTCCAAAGTCAATGCCTTTCTCATTTATTTATTGTGTATTTGATTTAACTGAAACAATTAAATTTAGTAATTTTATGCTCCGTGCCTCAAAAGGTTCAAACAAGTGATTTTACATTTAGAGGCTTCCAAACAAAGATATTATACAGGGTGGAAAGAATCAATGGGCCCTGGAGGGAAACCACTTTAAATCCTTAAGATAGATTATTTTACTTAAAGGAAACATTCCTTTATTTTTAAAAAGAAACAAAACTGCATTCAAAGATGTTCTAAAATTCGTTCGCCTCACCCGGAAATCGAACCAGCTAAAAATTAAAAATTTAAACTTTCGCTATTTTATTCCACCCACCCATTGATTCTTTCCACCCTGTATAATATCATTGACATATTTAATACTATGTCATTGTATAATATAGAAATATTTGTTTTGAACTATTAGAAAGCAACTTTTTACTCTTTGTATCTGCTTATTTAAAAGATGTTTAACCTTGACACCAAAGCTCGTTATAAAAACCAATAGATCAATGAAGGCAGCTTTGCGATGCGATATAAATAAATTAAAACGTATGCACTATTTAGTTCTGTTTGTCTTCTATTTGTTTCATTCAGAAAATAATACATATAATTATTATACCCTTCCTTATTTTATTGAATTGTAGGAACAGTTTCTTATAATTTTAAAACTAAACCACTCTAATGTCTGCTTTTGAGAGTTAAATCCAATTTTTTTATTTATTTATGTCAGATATCGACAGACGAGCATGAGGTTCACTTGATGGTAGGTGATGCCTCAGCCACTGAACATCAGTCAACGATGCGCTGTCGACCTAATTTTTACGAAAAAATTTTTTTTTGACCAAAATTGTTATATTCCAGGTTTTCATTATTCTTGAACTTACTGCTCGAAAATTACTTTGTGTTTTATTGCCTACTAACCGCAAATAGCTCCCAACGATCACGAGTTTATTTGTTTATCAAATTCATATATTATTATTATTAGACCTCACACTATATCACACCTTAACATTTAAGTGTTCATCTAAAATTTCAGCAAAATTGGATGGTAATAATAATTCACGAACGGTCTAAAAACACTTTAGCACCATGGAAATAATATCTTGAACATTGTGACATTAACTAGTTTAAAATTATATTAAAGAAATAAAATTGTCCAAAGATTATTGCGATATTTAGACTTCCTTTAACTGCTCTACGATTTTACAACTTAGAAATGTTTTGCAAAAATGTCAAAACCTGGAAAAACACGGAAGTATGTAAATTGTAAAGTTGTAAAACAAATACCTAAGCTTGGCTAGCTATGAGCTAATCAGTATTATATGCGCAAAATATCAGAAACATTGCTTATGCCTTATATTAATTCAAAATAAAGACGTCCTAAATAATATTGTAAGTAATAATTAATATGTGTCTATTAAGCGCCATTGGCAATACCGGTTCACCAAAGACCGGATATTTTATTGCATGGCAACAAGTAACGTCTTCTCACTTGGCTAACACATAAATTATTTTGTTTGTGAGCAGCCCATACATCGTATTACTTAGCTTACTAGTTAAGGATGAAATATAAGGTCTTATTTAATTATTCTAAAGTACAAGTCTGTTGCCATAAGGAAAAATCATATCTATGTATATCGACGTAGGAAAGCATATTTGCTGTAAGTAGACAAAATACCTAAAGTGACTTTTTACTATCATTAGAATCAGAAAAAAAAGCCGCATCGAATGACCTGGGTCATGTGTCTCTACGATGAAAAATAAAATATATACGCCGTTGAAAACGCCCGTACTTATATTTTTTTTCGCAAGATTAAATGCTGTATGTAGACAAAAATCTCGTCATTTTAGACATTTTGTACTTACAGCAAAAGAAAGACTGCATTTTTTGCTTTACAAATACTTACTTCTTCCCATTTAAAAACTTAACGCTACTTACAGCATTTCTTTCAGCGTGTGATTTTTACATTCGTTTACTTACAGCAAGTTTAGGGAACCTACAGTTTTAGTTTTTGTTATTTACAGCAAATCATCACGTATTTGCTTTACCTAAAACCGATGAAGATGACTGATAAAAAAATGTGAATGATTCGCGATAGCATAATAATTTTCATGATCACCACCGCCCATAGACATTCGCAACACCAGAGGGCTTGCAGGTGCGTTGCCGGCCTTTAAGGAAGATGTAGGCTCGCTTCTTGAAGGTTTCCAAGTCGTATCGGTTCGGAAAAACCGCCGGCGAAAGCTAATTCCACAGAGTGGTTGTGCGAGGCAAGAAGTGTCTCAGGAATCGCGCAGTTGTGGACTTGCAGACATCAAGATGGTATGCGTGGTCATCGACGATTCGAGCCGCTCTACGTTGGATGGGGTCAAATAGAAGGAGCTGGTACTGGAGAGCCCGCCCAAAGGTGAGAACAATACTCCATGTGTGGCCGAATTTGCGCCTTATAAAGTTGCAGGCGATGGGCCGGCATGAAGTATTGCTTCGCCTTATTGAGCACACCAAGCTTTTTAGAGGCCAATTTGGCCTTCCCTTCCTGATGACCCCGAAACTGAACGTCGCTCGATATGTCCACACCAAGCATTCCGATATTAGCTGCGGCAGTCAGGGGAGTGCTTTCGAAATGAGGAGATACGACGAACTGTGACTTTTTAGAGATAAACGCGCAGACTTGTCTTCTTGAGGTTAAATTGGACTAAATTTAGTCGGCCCCACTCCGAGACTTTGGTTAAAAAAGACTTGATTTCAGACACAAGTCTGTTTCGGCACTCGTCGACGTTTTCTCGAGAAAACTTCTTCTGTTGGCGCGGCCGGAGTATGAGGCATCTCCTGTGCTGTCGTCCGCATAGCAATGAATGCCGCTTATCTTCAGCATATCATTGTTATGCAGAAGAAATAGAGTGGGAGATAGCACACAGCCTTGTGGAACAACAGCATTGACAGATTTGGAGTCCGAGCATGCACCGTCAACAACGACCTTGATGCTCCGATCTGCCAGGAAGCTGGTGACCCAATTGCATAATTTTTTGGGAAGCCCATAGGAAGGGAGCAATTGAAAGAAGTGCTTTGTGCCACACCCGATCAAAGGCCTTCGCTATGTCTAAACTAGCTGCCAACGCCTCCCCCTTGCCTCCGCCCATCGGTCGGTCAGGTAAACCAAAAGATCACCGGCTGAGCCACCCCGACGGAAACCGTATTGGCGGTCGCTGATTAGCTGATGTTCCTATAAGTACCGCAGGAGCTGGCAGTTAATAATGGACTCAATTACTTTGGAGAACAAGGAGGTAATCGCTATAGGTCTCTAGTTGGACGGATCAGAGCGGTCGCCTTTTTTAGGGATCGGATGCACCAAAGCATGTGTCTTCCATGAGTTCGGGACGACGCCTTATGAGTAAGAATGCCGAAAAAGACGCGTTAGAACCGGTGCTAACTCTGGAGCACATGACCGCCACACGACAATCGGAGGGATGCCATCGGGCCCACCCAACTTATGAATGTCCAAGGAAAGAAGTGCTTTACGCACTACACTTTGCCGGAATTTAACCTCCGGCATGTTGGTATCACACCGCAAGATAGCCGGTGGTTGCTTTCCTTGATCATCCAGGGTCGAGTTGGACGCGAAAAGAGAGCCCAGAAGATCGGCTCTCTCTTTCGCGGCATGGGCCAACAAGTCATCGTCCCTGTGCAGGGATGGAAGGGAAGGCTGACAGAAGTTCCCTAAGACAGCCTTAGCGAGCGACCAGAACGCACGTGTTCCCGAAGGAAGGCGGACTAATTTCTCGCCAATTCTGCCGATGTGCTCCGATTTTGCCTTTTCAATAGCTCTTTTGAAGGACCTAGAGGCAAAATAATACTCTTTTTTGAGTGCGCTGGTGTTTAAATCACGAGACGCTAATGCTTTAACCCAGGCTTGATAGCTCTCCCGCTTTCGGCGCGATGCCGTTTTGCAGGGGCGACCAAACCAAAGCTGGGACTTGCCGCCGATAGGCACCGATTTTAATATCATTGGTCTATTTACTTTTCCTTAAATATGTTTTTGATTGAACACAATGTCTTCATGTTAAGTTTCAATTGTAATTGTATTTTGTTACATCTTTCGTTCTTTTTTTTCAACAATTTAAAAGAACATATATATTTTTTGACCATTTACGACATTTTATTCAACCAAACATTACATTACGAACTGACTCACTGCATTTCTAGATCTAATCATAATTATAAATTTAATCTTACATCTTGGATTGCAGTACCCAAATAAATAAATTTACTGCATACAGCATATTTACCGCCTGTAAATTGATAATATTTCCATCTACGCATACATTTTTCTTCCTTAGTTACAGCGTTTTAAAGGTATGTGATTTAAAAAACTGTTTGCTGTAACTAGCCAAACACGTACTTATAGTAACTTTGGATAAAAAGTTTACATTGCAAATGGTGACTGGCAGTTAAATAAACCTATGTTCCAAAAATGGTAGCAATATCATGGATAGGTCAGACATTATTAATTTTTTTCCGAAATTAATAAAGTTTTTTGGCTCTGGTGAACAATTGCAATATGTCTACTTACAGCAAATATGCTTTCCTACGTCGATATCTACTATATAAAAATAAGTCGGGTTTTCCTTCCTGACGCTATAACTCCAGAACGCACGAACCGATTTCCACGGGTTTGCATTCGTTGGAAAGGTCTCGGGCTCCGTGATGTTTATAGCGAAGAAAATTCTGGAAAATTTTCAACAGAAAAGCGGGAAAATCTTTTTCACATACAGCGGTGGGCAAATGGGCATATTCCATTCTAAGAATAATTGTATAATTTCGAAGCCAATGTTTTGGCAGAACAACGTCTGCGGGGTCCACTAGTTATCTATAAAGAGGAAAGATTTGTATGTTTGTTTGTTACGATTTAACTCAAACACTGCTAGACCGATTAAAAAATTATTTTAGCAATAGAGAGATTTAAAAAAATTTAGTTTTTTTTATTTAAAAATAACCATTAACTCATAGATACGCGTACGTATCATATCTTACGCGAAGATTTCTTAATCATTAGAATACTTACGGTGATAAGTATACATCATTATATTATACATTGTGTACAGAGTACACAATATAATTAAGTACAGACAGCCACAAAAGCCGGAAGGCAGGGGCGGTAAGTCAGCGGCATCATGAACGTAACGGTTCAACTTGACACAAACTAATAGAAAACATAACATCCATTGAAACACTCATTTTCTATTGTAAATTCTTTGTTGATGTACAATCATTTTTTCAAAAGTTAACTGTTATTTTTTTGATTGTACGTTAACCAAGCTGTTATTTACATAGCTGTTACATTATTTCACAAAATTAACCCGGATTGTGGGTATGATGTGTTTCATTGTCCTTATTTTACATAACATAAGATATATTTTACAAATTCGTGTCGTAAGCTAATGAGGTTAATTACAAGGGAAGGGAACGGGATGACTTTCGTATTCAATCTACGGTGTTGCTCTTATAAATCCTAGTACAGCCGGGCTAGCATGACCGCCACGAGATATGTCGCGGACGAGAGAAGACAAACTACGACGTTAGATATCTCGATATATTATATCTCGACATCGACAATTTTGATAGAAAAGATATCTCGATCGACAAATGTATCTATTTTTGATATTAAAAGTCGAGTTTTAAGTGTAATTGTCATGTTAGACCCGAAAGAAATAAAGCGATAGTCGATTGAAACACGAGAAAACGGTAGACAAAATTTTGTCGCGCTTGTCATGCTACGCCGGCTGCTCAAACTTTGTGATAATATTTTCCTGTAAAGTATTGTACATTCATTTTTTGTTCAATTATAGTAAATAAATCCATGCTAAGATCATGAGGACGGGTTAATTGTATGCTCGGAGTTCGAACAAGATTATATTTTATATTATCTGGCACAATAATTGCCGCTGGCTTCTTAGTTCTTGTCGTTACTTAGATCTAACTTAGAATTTTCCAATCAAGTATTCAGCTCACTTACAGGTAATAGTTTGATAATTCAGTAAGTCTATAATTTGCAATAAGATTCAGTTAAAATTATATTTTAATATTAGAGAAGATAACTCGATGTTCTGAACAATAATACATACTATGCTCTCAACAAGGCTCTTGTTGAGATTGTGAAATTGAAATATATGAATTTAAAATAAAATTGTCTAACTAGCAACACGCCCCAGCTTCACACCGGTGCAATGTAGATGTACTATACACAAGAATTAGCCTATGTTACTCGCTGATAGTAGCTTTGTATTGGTGAAAGAGTTTTTAAAATCGGTTCAGTAGTTTTTGAGTTTATTCATAACATACAAAAATTCAAAAATACAAATCTTGCCTCTTTATAATATTATTATTAAAATAGATTATAGATATTATAGAAGTAGTAATTTAATGTATAGATCAGGCCAAATCACAAGGAGTTGTAGCGCCGATGGAAGAAGAAAAGAAGAATATTTTGGCATTGAATAATTTAAATCTTTCTTACTGTAAACTGTAAAGCAAATTAAGTATGATTTCCTAATGAATACAAATATATTTATTTAAATTTGTAGGAGGAGACGCGGGCGGAGAGTGCCGGATTATTGGACGGGTTGGTCTATTGAAGTGCCGGATTAGTGAGATTTTACTGTACTTATACTATCAGTCTCAGACAACAAATATTGAAATAGATAGTTTACTTCATTTCTGAAGTTAGCAGCAATCTTTTAACTTGATGAATTAATGAAATCGATATATCTCACTAATTTTCATCTACTATCTATTAAAGTAAAAGTTATATGATATAATAGACAACGAGTGAGATAAGTCTCATGCAATCTCAATATCGGAGCGTGCGGTCGGCGCAGGCGCAGAGAAAGCCAAGCACAATAGCCCTGTTAGATCAACTAGATATACAAGTTGCGAACTTTAACCTTTGTTCTTGTACCGTAATCTGTATTTCCTTCGGGGGTTTGCTACGAAATTGGTTCGTTTTATTACTTTGAAAAGTCCGGAAGATAAATTTTAGCTTTTGGCGAAAGATTTTGATTACAGCTAATAAATAAAGTATACTCTTTCGTCTCTTTTCGTTTTAAGTGTTCGGTGAAAAATTTTTTTTATTATTTTATGAACTTATAAGACATATTATATATTATATAAAACATACCTATATTATAAAAAAAATATGAAAACGGACAATATAGTTGAAAAAAACGTAACACAAAACAGAGTCTTCGATATGTATGGACGAAATATTGCAACCAGTGGCGGGACCACCATACAAGCCCAAAAGCCTGGATTGTCAACTTTAACGAATTTATATATAACTTATATAATCCCGTAATCATATGAAATGTATATGACTTATATAATTAGATTCGCTAAGGGCATTATTATTTTTCTCTTTATGTTTGCATTAATAGGACAAGCCGGACTTTAGGACTTGTATTGTGGTCTGATTGCAACGAACATGTTTTAATTTATCAAGAAAACTGTGACCGTGTTTTGTCAGTATAGTCATTGACCATTTCGGACGTAGTTATTCTAAAAAGCCTGTATGTAACAATATAAACATATACAACCTTTACACGAACGCTAGTTGCGGTTATTTAAATAAAAATAGGTTTTTTATCATTTATCGGTATCTAAATATCTAACATAGCAATCAGATTAAATATCTTGAGAATTTTTTTACATAAAAGTAAACTGTACGTCTATGTTTAAACATGAGAATTCAATCTTGATAAACAATTATTACTTTCTGGAAATAACAAAGAAACGTGAAATAGAAGGAGCGTGAGCTTTCTTTGTTTAGATTTTAGAAGAAGGCACAATGAGTTAGTTACGAAAACCGTGCATAGTAACTACCTACTCATACAAATATCTATACATCCTCTTTTTTGACGGGCTCGTTGGCGCGTTCGGTAGAACCCCTGCCGGGCGCATCGATGGGTCGTGGGTTCGAATCCCACCGGGACAACACGACTATAATATCCTGTATTGTCTTTCCCACGTCTGGTACGTGGGAAGGACATGCGTAACTTCGGGCATTGATCGATTGGGGGAATGTCTAAATTCCGACCGGGTAACGAACCACCGTTCATAGATGGAAAAACCGTGAAATGCACATTGCGCGTTTCGGTTTCAGTTTATGGATCTCCGAATGCTCGAATGTAACAAGTTGGTCGACAGCATATCATTGACTGATGTTCTGTGGCTGATTACCTACCATCAAGTGAAACTCATGCTCGTCTGTCGATATCTAACATAACACAAAATTACCTTAAATTTGATGACCATTTAGACCCCTGAATCGTCCAAAAAATGACATTTTGAAACAGACGTTTTGTTACAAACACAAGATAAAACTTATAATCAAGGACGAATATCAGACATTTTAATATTATACGTATTATAAATAATATTTTCCAGGCTGGGATGTTCTCAAATGGGTATTCACCATGAAATAATTGGTAGATTGTTCAAATAATATATTAGGCATTTATTATTATTATATATATACGGTAAATGGATACATTTACCCTAAATACAGGAAATATTATATTTAATGATCTTTAGGTAATACAAAGAAAAGGATAGAGTTAGTTTAAGGATTTCCTTTCATTTTCGTACCTAATTAATGTATCTTTTATTTATGCTTAGTCGTAGCTAATATTATAAATTCGCCTATCCAAATGCTCCTAAGTTTTGGTCAGTTAAAAAAACCTTATTGTTCCGATTCTTTTTAGAATAAATAAACACCGCTCAGTTATTCTAGTATCTATTTCCAATTTTGTTACTTAGTTTTCGGCTTGATACAAAAACACAATAGCAACGACGAGGTAAATGACTGTAGGCTATTATTTCAACCGCATCATTACAAGCAGTATGCCAGGGTTGCTGACGAAATAGATTTATACAAATTGAAATTTAGATAAAGCATTAGCTGTGAATAGTTTCAGCGATGGTTGCTGATAGTAAAATAGCATGTTTTAATGTTTTATGGATTTTTTTATACGAAAAATATTATATACTAGTGGAAAAAATTAAAGGATCAAAAAAATATTCCACTTTTTTAAAACTTTTTCAAATAGTAAGTGTATCTTTGTTATAAATGGTCGTAACGGAGTCATAAAAAAATAAATTTGAAGCGTGAAGCCTGTAGTATTAATATCTTGGGGCAAACCCAAAAAAAATATACATATTTGTAGTAATTGACAGGCTCGATATTCTGTGTATAGTATACTTGTCTTAAGGGGTCGCGAGTTCGAGCCTTGATGCGGCTATTCATAATTCGAAAAATATGCTTGCCTGGTTTGCCATGTTGCAGTACCACATAGTTGGATTTGAAAAATGTTTTTATGACATCTATTCAAAAAGAGCTAAACTTAAACTTTTACTCCCTGTAAATAGGGACTAAAATTGCTTTTCAATCCCTAAGGATTAAAAGTGATTTGAATTTGGAATGTGGATATAGTTAGGTAGTAAATGTTTCATTCACCAAAGAGATCGATATGGACCACGAACGTGGTCGTAATGTCTATATAATTTGTGGTCGTAATCTTATATATAATATATAAACTAGCGACCCGCCCCGGCTTCGCACGGGTCTAGATTTTTTGACAAAAAAAGCAGGGGTTGAATGTATTTCTTAATGCTTTTAATTATAAAAAAATAAAAACAAAAAATTTCGTCCAAAAAATAAAAATTAGGGGTGGACTAACCCTAACATTAAGGGGGATAAAAATAGATGTTGGCCGATTCTCAGACCTACTGAATACGCATATAAAATTTGGTAAAAATCGGTCAAGCCGTTTCGGAGGAGTATGGCAACGAAAACTGTGACACGAGAATTTTATATATTAGATATTTCGTGTCACGATGTTTGTTCGCGATAAACTCCGAAACTACTGAACTAATTTTGATCAAATTTTGTAAGCATTTGTAATTTGGTCCATCTTGGGAGATAGGGTAGTTTTTATCTCAATTATTGATCTCAGTTATTGCAGATTAAATGTTTATTATACGACTTTAGTGTGTAAAATCCTAATAGATGGCGGTTTGGCATCTAAATTTCACAGATATCTGGTAGATGGCGCCGTATTTCTATTTCTAGATTATTTTTAAGGATAGCATACTACTATACCCATTCTTCTTCTAAAAAAATGTTCACTTATAATACAGTAATTGGAAAGCTATTTAGACGGATACAGTATTAATCCTTATCCACTTAAATACGTTTGTTATCTTAAGCATTTCATGGACATTATTATAGTCTTTTACACTATATAAATTAAATGAATATCTTAGGAGTCATCGGAAAAAATAATTTGCGCGAAAATATCTAAATTCAAGCGAGTTTCTTATACCGATATGACGGGACTCGCTTGATGCGATCATCACCCAACGACAAACAAAACACGTAGGCATAATATGCCCTTCTACCAGTGCGAAGCCGGGGCGGGTCGCTAGTGTTCATACTTCATATAATCTTCGTGACTTTATGAAGATTACAACCCCGTTCGAAAACGTTAGCTGTCAAAAAATTATTCGCGCGCGCACCAAATTAAAAAAAAGTTTCTATAAAAGTAAAAACGCGCGAAACGCTTTCTTTCTTTTGTTATTGTTTGTTCAAATTCGGATTTAAAAAGTTTATTACCGTTGGTTTCAGTTATGGTTACTTCTATTAGACTATACATTATACAATATTCACATAACATTGTTCAAAACTAAATAGTCAAAGCTCTTGTGATATCTTTCGTAACTAATTCAAAGATAAAATTAGAAATTCAGGATCTAAATAAAAACCAAATATAATGAAAATATTTTAATTGACAATAAGATATCAAGTAACATAGGGATACAATTGACAATTATATTTTCATGATTGTTACCACTTATTGAAACATGTTTTCATTGACAGCATTTCTCGCACTTTGTACTTACATTATTATTTACACACAGTACTAAGATTATTTGGAATGTAGGTCTTTCTTGTATTCTAAAACTTTGTCTCTGTACATTTTGAAAAGTCACATTTATTGGGCAGATTTTTTAAGAGGGCCCTTCCCGGTTCGTCTATCGTCAACGCGAGCATGGTTGAAAAGCTTTTTGTTTCATGCAGCGTATACCTCTACCGCTAACGAATGAGTGAGAACGCGATAACATTGAACATTGCGGAAATTTCATAAAAGTTGTTCTAGGAAATACGTGTTTTTCAGTAGTCCTTACAAGTTTGTGAAATATTTTTTTGTAATTTAGAATCTCCATTATATTTGCAAGGTTCTATCATAAAAAAATATTTACTTTCACAATTTATGAGTATATTATGAACGCCCAAAGTTCAGGTAATTTTTTTGCAAAAAAGCTGATTTTTGGAGGCTTATACTGAATTTATTTCTGAATATTTTGAGATTTTGTTTCGATAGAAACCTAGATATAGTGCACGAGAAAAAGAGTGCATCAAAAGTTTCAAAGAAAAATCGGTTACATCGCCATAATCACGTACGAGCTTTTGTATGGAAAGTAAGACGGGTTGGGCCCTCTTAAGGGTACATGTCGAAACCTCCTAAGTATAATGTGTTAACTGATAGTTTAGTAATTGTTCAGGAGAGCGATTTGAAGGATAGTGTTTGGATTTAATTATTTTAAACTAATTCGAAATTTAATATTTTTAACAAAGATAAGAAGCTCTTGCTTTTGGTATAAAATGGTTTTGTTGTTATTTTTTATTAAATGAGATTTTAAATATGTACATTTATAACGGTAATTATTGTTCTTTTTTATTTTTAACACTAACATTAAGTGTTATTATATACGTACGTTTACGGCATTATTCATCAACGTATTATAAGCTTAATATAGTTAAAATATGTTTTGTCTCGCTCTAAACACTACAGAATGAAAGAAACAAAACATTTTAACGATATCAAGCTTATAATACGTTTATGAATAAGGGGGTTAGTATATAAAGAAACCAAAGCACCTAAATTTGTTTAATGAATTAATATACTTGGGAGATATCGAAGTAACATGCGTCGTTCGACCATCTATAAACTTCACTGATGATCAGAAATTATACATTTAATAACTCCTGAGAGTCTTTAAAAGCGTCTTCTTTCACAATAACTTAAGTACTTATATAATTCAAATTATACGTCATGAATGCATTTAAGAAATACCAACATCAGATCTAACACAGCTTGATGCAAATGAATAATATACTTATTAATATAATATAAAAACAATGTTTATAAAGAAATCCTGCATACTTTAGAACAGCGAGTGGCTTTCAGTAAAAAATCTACATTTTAAACATTTCTGTACTATTATGTAAAAGCGAGTTCTATGATTCATTGTTTTAAACCTAGATTAAAATACATTTAATGCAGCTGTCTATAGATATTATATTCTCTTCATATTAAATACGCCCAAAGAACAGTAGCGGGACTACTATACAAGCCCAAAGCCCACGAACAAAGCGAATATTTACCCGTACATACTACTTAGGCTACAAATATGCGTCTTCTTATATTATGCTATTATAAATAGTTATAAAACAGGCACATTCGTTTTAAATATACAGTCCTATTTTAAGTGTGTTGATTATTCTTATAGGTCCTTAGATCCTTTTAAAAATGTTACTTTTCCAAAATTTAACATGAGGCTGATGACTTCTTTCGTCCTTTTAATACCATGTCAATGATATCTATGGTCTACAATAGGTCTATATAGGATATATCTATGGTATGTATAATATTACTCCCATTAATAATTTAACAATTAATATCATACAAAACTGTATGATATTCAAATTGCACAATAAGTGTAAAGTAGTTTTGAAAATTGGCAGTTTCATTGTTAAATAATTTTCAAAATACATTACGATGTTATAAAAATAATTCGTAATAAAACCTCTTTAGTTTGAAAATGACCAATCGACAATAGAGTCAATTTTACATAGTTTTTTTTACAATTCTTGTGTCACATACTATTATATTGTATTACTAGCTGACCCGGCAATAGTTGTTTTGCCATGTAAATAATTTCTAAAAATCAGGGGTTGGTGATAAAAAAGTAAAAATTTAGGGTTGTATGTATTTTTTAATGCCACATTATAAAAAAATAAAAACAAAAAATTTCGTCCAAAAATAAAAATAAAAAAATTAGGGGTGGACTACCCCTAACATTTAGGGGGATGAAAAATAGATGTTGGCCGATTCTCATAGCTACCGGATAAACACAAAAAATTTCATGAGAATCGGTCGAGCCGTTTCGGAGGAGTATGGCAACGAAAACTGTGACACGAGAATTTTATATATTAGATATATTCTTACGAGTTTCAAAATATACAATATACTCATAGATTCTTATTCATTCTTTTGTACCTATATATTTTGTTAATTAAAAATTAAGTATTACGCTTACTATGTAAATATGCATGAAATCTACAAAAAAAATAGCAATTCATACTATATTAAGGGCTCTTTTCGCGACTAGATATTCTCATGTCCTTGTAAAAATAATATTATGTCATGATTAAAAAGAGTTAGAAAATAAATAAAATAAAATATCCTTCCGCAAATTACCATTATAAAGTGATCTCTTTGATTAAGAATATTTATTTGACACACTTAAAAATATACATTTAAAAAAAGAAAAACAAAACTATCACTGTTATAAAAAAAGAACCACAGCTAAAAATAAAATAAAGGTAAAATTTGTGTATTACAAACAACTTTTTTTAAGAAATTTTGCAATGTGGTGTCAAAGTATACACTACCTACCAAAGAAAATAGATGATAAGAACAATACAAACTTTTGGCACAGAAAAAGTAGTTCTACTTTTGACCTGTAGAGCGCGCGGCAATGTATCGGTGTGACACACACATCTAAGCAGTCCGCTGGCTCCTCCCCTCGCGTTGTCTCGCTTGCTCTTACGAGCGCACGGCAATAATGCTCTAAAAGAAGCGAGCCTACATCTTTCTTAAAGGCCGGCAACGCACCTGCAAGCCCTCTGGTGTTGAGGATGTCTATGGGCGGCGGTGATCACTTACCATCACGTGAGTCGTCTGCCCGTTTGCCCCCTACTATATATAAAAAAAAAGCGGCGGGGTGCGAGAGAGTGCTTGCTATGACCCCAGCGTCAGAGTGTGCGTTCACACGGATACTAGCAGCGCCGCGGTGGCTGGGGTGAGAACTACTATCCAGAGAAACCGTGTCAAGCGCGACTGTAAGGCCTGTTATTCTATGTACATCAATGTTCTTTGACAGTAAATAATAGCTAGCGTAACTGATTTTCAGCATGCAATTGCTGCAGTCAGTACTCCCAGTCCGATGATTTTCTTTAAACAAGCAATAATATGCGACTTTATTCACAAAAGTTAAGTAACATTTTACGTAGTTATATTAGTATATAGATTGGTAACTAAAGGCTTAAACTATTTATGATTGTGGCATGGGTATAAAAATAAATGTTGTAACTGTTTAGTAGTATCACTGAGTAACTGCTAGTTTTTAAACGAAATTCTTAAACAATTGCTTATCCTTAGAAAAGTGTCCATTAACCTTTTGACCGCAATGTCGGCTATGCTCGACAAACGCAAACGTGCCCTCGACGCCGACGTCGGCTATGATCGACGGCAAGACAGAAAACAGCTCAAAGGAAAATACAAAATAAACCTATTAATTTTTTTTTACTTTACTTTACTGTGTTTTATTAATACGTCTTAAAAACTGAATCCCCAATCATTACTTTATTGTAAAAAGCAAAGAAAATTTCTTTTTAGTTATTCAAATATTTGATGATAAAAAACAACTCAATGTCGATTTAATGTCGATTTTCAGGCTCGGCGTACAGGGCACGGAGATGCCGTTTTGACATGGCGGTCAAAAGGTTAAGTAAAAGTATTTAACCAATATTTTTTTTAGAAAATATAAGATGAATAGAAAATGTATGTTACAAAATTTAAAAAAAAAATGAGCGAATACTAAGCTTCTAGCATAATTGTAGGTAATTCTCACGGTATACTTGGGGTAGCGGTAATTTTGGCTGCCGCATACTTCCATAGACTAAAGAATATTTCACTTATCTAGAATATTCGGTTTATAGTACTGCTGCGCTAAGTCGAGCAGTTCTCTGCGCAGTTGCTGCGCCTGTGAGCGCAGGTGTTGTTCGCGGGTCCGTATCACTTTGTACTGTTCTTCTCGCTCCTCAGTTCGCTGCGGTATGAGCCAGCGTAGGTATAACTCTGAAAAGATATCTATAATATATATAAAAAAATCGTGTCGCCGTGTTTGTGGTGGCACTCCTTCGAAACGGCTCGACCAATTTTTATGATTTTTTTTATGTATATTATGTAGGTATGAGAATAGGTCGTAATGTAATTTCATACCAATAGGTGATTAGGGTTTCCCTATCCAGATTTTATTTCTATTTTTTGAACCCCAAATTTTCACTTTGTCCAGCGAAATGAGCACGGATCAACTAGATCCATAAGAATAAATGGATTAGATGCATAAAACTATCCGATTAGTATATTATGGTGTTTCCTATATGCAATTTTTAAAGGCCTGCAACGCATCCTCTAGACCTCTATGTTGCGGATGTCTATGGGCGGCGTTAGTCGCTTACCGACATGTGAGCCGCCTGTCCATTTGTCTCCTCTAATATAACGACTTGCTCGTTCTTGACGGGCTCGTTGGCGCGTTCGGTGGAACACCTGCCGTACGCATCGATGGGTCGTGGGTTCGAATCCCACCGGACAAGTTTATAAATTTGTGTAAGCATGTTTTCCTCGCGTCAACTTCGGGCCTAGATCGGGTGGGAGGAATATCGAAATTCCGACCGGGTAACAAACCACCGGTCATAGATGGAAAACCCGTGAATTTCGGTTTCAGTTTATGGATTTCCGAAAGCTCCAAGTAAAAAGTAGTTCGACAGCGCATCATTGACTGATGTTCTGTGGCTGAGGTATCACCTACCATCAAGTGAAGCTCGTTTGTCGGTATCTAACATAAAAAAATATAAAAAAAATCTCCTGACCTTCCCATATAACAAAGGTCATTGGCGCTACGGAGGGCCAGATGACGTTATGCGTGGGCTCGTAGAGCGGGTTGATGTAGGCGCTCAGTTCGTCCGGCTGGTTGACCCACGACCACAGACTGGTCGTCTGGTCGTACACGCCGCGGGTCGCGCGCTCCTGGTCGCTGTCGCACAGGAATGTACCTGCATGGAATAAGCAAGCCTTAGGGGGCGTCCATAAATTACGTGAGGTGTTTAAGAGGGGGAGGGGTCGAGTCAAATCTCATCTAATCTTACGTTGGAGAGAGGGGGGGTCTCGGCAAATATCACGCAATTTTTTTTCTGATTGAAACAAAAAAAAATTATACTATTTTGGTCCATTTAATCCAGATTGTACATGTAATTTTTTTTTCTTTTTACAATAACAATCCAACGCGTTTACATAAGAAACCCACATTTTGAAAAATCTCACGTGAGATTGGGGGATGGGGGAGGGGTTTGAATAAAATCTCACGACATCTCACCATGGGGGGAGGGAGGGACAGAAAATATAAAAAAACACCTCAAGTAATTTATGGACGCCTCCTTATGGAGATATATCACGCACTGCATGTACAAATAAAAGTTTTTCTTATCCTATCCTTTTGACGGGCTCGTTGGCGCGTTTGGTAGAACACCTGCCGTGCGCTCAGATGGATCGAATCCCAACCCGTCCAATTGTATTTTGTTGGATAATAAGTACTAGGTGCATCTTAGTACGCGACAATCATAGATGTTTAAATGAGACAGGTAACAATCACATTTGTTTTGTAACGGCGTGCCAGTTACTAGTATTTGTTGAACAGTTTTTATTTAGTATTGCATGATATTTTCAATGATAGATAGATCACAATCGCAGGAACAACTGTTATCTGTTATCTTTATATCTGTTACGATAAGTACGCCTCAATTCTAATTGTGCGCCTGACTGCCGGCCGGTGTGGACGTATTCGTTGTTTCTGAAACCGCTCTGTGCATTGTATTGAATAACCTGGCATCCAACCAATACACCACACTTACCAAATTGGCTGGCGTAGGCGTGTTCAAACAGTGCGATGAGGAAGGACTGGCGGTACTCGAAGCTGCAGGGGAACTGCTCGAGGAACTGCCTCACGCAGTCGAGGAACAGCGGGAAGGTGGGCGCGGCGCGGGGCTGGCCGGCGTACGGGCCGCAGCGTAGGCGCGTCCCGAACGGGTGGCCCGCCTGGAGCCACTCGCGTTCTATTAACGCTTGTAAACTGAAAACCAGTATATAAACCCTTTCAAAACAGCTGAGGCTTCAAGCTTCAGTGCACTACGCCTATTCGGATCATAATTAACCTTTTTTTTTTTATTTTTTTTTTTTTTTGGATATCGACATCAGTCAGTAATGATGCGCCGTCGACCTACTTTTTACTTCGAGCAATCGGAAATTCATAGACTGAAACCGAAACGCGCAATATGCACTTCACGGTTTTTCCATCTATGAACGATGGTTCGTTACCCGGTCGGAATTTCGATATTCCTCCCAACCCTTCAATGTCCGAAGTTACCAGACGTGGGGAAAACATGCTTAAAGGAAATTATAAACATGTCGTCCCGGTGGGATTCGAACCCACGACCCATCGGTGCGCACGGCAGGTGTTCTACGGACAAGCTAACGAGCCCGTCACTAGCAACAAGCCCCGGCTTCACACGGGTGCAATGTAGATGCCTATGTTACTCGCTGATAATGTAGATTTCTATTGATGAAATAATTTTTAAAATTGGTCCTAACTTACCCTCGTATAGTTCTGCAGTCAGGATTAAGTATGATTTGCACCAAAGAGCATACAAGAAGCGTTGCATCTTCACCTCTTGTCCCGTGTATTAACACTGGTTCTCCTTTCTGTCGGTAATACATTTAAAAGATATATATTATTGATCTTTCAACCTGGCTTAGAGTCGCATGAAGAGCTTTAAGTAGTATGTAATTACATGACGCCCCACGTAAGTTGTGTTTCACGTGATGTTATGTTTTTTACTATCTATTGTGCGTTTTCGTCAATATTTTATAATAAAACACCTTCTTACGTCTTGGATGTGAATCAAAACATAAGTTTCTTTTTATTGCGATCACAGGAATTTTTATGAAAATAGTTAGAGGGATAAGCGACATTTTTGGCAAAAGAGACTATTCTTTTTTAGCTTTTATTTGTTTATTTGCTATCACCCAAGGACTTTATATCTATCACATATAATATTTGGCATTTCTTCAACGTCATTGGGTCGAATTGTCATGAATCTACGTCAAACTGTTTGTCGCTCATATATTAATATAATTTTGTTCATTTATTCCATACTTTAAATTAATTACCTGTAAAGTTAGCAGTTATTCCTTTTGGCTGTCAGCTATCGATATGCAAAATGGCTTATAGAGAATTTTGTATTAAATAATATCCAAAGTATATTTACGTGATGTATGTGTTGGGCGATGATGCAGGCCGTGTGCAGCGAGTTGCGCACAGACTCCGCCCAGCCGCACGACTCCAGGCGCGACACCCATTTGTCGCACGAGATCTCCTTGTCTACACAAGCTGAAATTAAAGTCATAACTTTTCTAATAATCTAAAAAAATAAGACAACGTCGGAATAGTAACACCAATTATAACTCAAGAACGGGGTTCATTTTTGTAGTATAGGGGGCAAACGGACAGGCAGCTCACGTGATGGAAAGTGATCAAAGCCGCCCATAGACATCCGCAACACCAGAGGGCTTGCAGGTGCGTTGCCGGCCTTTAAGAAAGATGTAGGCTCGCTTCTTGAAGGTTTCCAAGTCATATCGGTTCGGAAAAACCGCCGGCGAAAGCTGATTCCACAGAGTGGTTGTGCGAGGCAAGAAGTGTCTTCGTGGTATTTTTGACACGATGTCCGATGGCGAAATTCAGCGGCCGGGATTAAACACACGGCTACATCGATTGTAATGATCTCTTATTTGTTGGATTCTTTTCCATCCCGAATAGCTAATAAACTACTAGTAAAATATCTGAAAAGTTCACGGATTTTTTTATACAGAAATTAATCTTTAAAGTTGGAACTCCGCCATCTTCCGTTCACAGCTCACGTTACATACGCTCATAGCTTATTTGTATGAAATAATAATGATGTCCTCTGCAAATCAGTGATATAATAAACATTATGTAATAGAAGTGGGAAAAATATATGGAAAATACTTGAATCGAAATGTAAACAAAAATATAGAGAATATAGAAACAGGGGGACATAACCACGGGCAGTCTAGTACTTAAAACAACGGGATTACCACTGAGCTAAAAGAACTACCCAATGCCCATCCTTCCTAATCATTAGAAATTGTAAATATTTGTCTGAGTGCGATTTTTACGGAGCTACAGCTTACTTTACTGCATTTCAAGCAGTCAGTAAAACTAAAAGTGTTGCCCGCTAAGAAATCCCATTTTTTCCAAATGTGAAGAAAGTTTTTCCGAAATC
Source organism: Anthocharis cardamines (assembly GCA_905404175.1). NCBI lineage: Eukaryota > Metazoa > Arthropoda > Insecta > Lepidoptera > Pieridae > Anthocharis > Anthocharis cardamines. Next base: position 4,447,769 of record FR989953.1, on the reverse strand, counting down.
CATAAAAAATATTAGTACATAAATATATGGTGGTATTGACTTTTTATCAGTTGTTAGCACTAGAATAAATAAATATATCTCGCCTGTAAAGACTTTTTATGTAGTATATGCTTATTCAAAAACAAACCCCTAATGAGACATAAGTAAACTCATTTTTGCCGCGATATCCGAATTTTAAGCAAGAAATGATAACACTGAGTCACTCACCTTCGATCAACTTAGAAAAACTTTCTAACAGCTGTTGTTGATTATCAACATCGTCCATTGACCTGTTATATATCTTCCACTGAGAATAATTTGCGGCACTCTCCGTACCACCTCCTGTAAGTAATCATTAATTTTGTAATTGTTTATTAATTTATGTTTTCTAAAACAACTTATTTTACATGGTAAAATACAATACTTTTGAATTTCAGTAATCAACACATCCAATTTAGGATTTTGGGTTGCAAAATTGAATATATCATTTCATTTCAAACTCAGTTTTTTTTAAAATGAAATGTCAACGAAACCAGCAGAAACATCTTTACAAATATACCAATGAAGGAAAAATTTTTCATATTTTATTTGTTTGTATATAAAATGCAACATTGAAAATATGTACTGTATTTAGAACCCACAACTCAATGCCTTTTTATTATTTTATTTATATAAAATAAATTATTATTATTCTTATAAATAATTAAAAAATATTCATATCTGAAACTTTATAAAACTGTTAAATATTAAAAAAGAGATTAAAAAAGTTATCAGAAGAGCAGAATATCTAAATAGTATTGAAGACAATTAACATTACAAATTATATACTTTTCTGTACAATGTATATTGTATAATATAAATGCCAAGGTTATTTCCATATTTATCAAAAACTTTTATTAAAAATATTATTTATCTCATAATGATTTGATATAGTATAAAATACTTAAACAATATTTGTATATATCACCTTTATTCTGTTGCTGTGATATTAAATTTGAGCTTCTCAAATCATAGATTATTCCCTTCATGCCAACATTAACAACGGAGTTTAAAAGCATTTCATCTGGCTTACATCTCCTGTGTTTAGGTCCATATAGGGGTTGACCAGCACGTAATAATACTGCCTGTAAAATTACTAATAATAAATCCTTAGCTAGACAAATAAGACTTTTTTTATTAAAATCTGACAATGAAGTTACAATTATCCCTTAAATTTAAAATTTGTTTAAAGTTTTAAATCATCAATGTTCAATGTAACGGATACCAATCTACACACCCCATTATTATGTCTATAAGAGAGGACTGGAAACCGACCACCTTGTCTAAAACTGGCAGCTGCTAATAAAGTATCATCATCAATACTCTTTGGTACAACAACACCTTGAGGATAACTGGGTGTTATAGTGTAATGTTGGTTGATACGAGATATTCGCCATTCTTCTGTAGCTAACACTTTAGTGAATTCTCCTTCAACACTGAAAAAAATATATTATGAAGTGGAGAAATTTTAAAATAGCCTCAGTAGTTGCTATCTGCAGCTAAGCAAGACTTCAATATTCAATCAAACTCTTGAAACCTCTTTCATTGCTATCAGAACCATTTATACAGTTTCTGGATTTGAAAGATGGAACTAGTTAAAAATACTATTGCAATATCCTGTACAAAAAAAAACATGCATGTCCCATACAAACAAATTAATTAATGGTTAATAAAATATAAAAATGAGTCAATAACAGAAATTCCATTACATAAAACTTGATATTTAATCTTTATAATTTTTTCACATAAAAATGTCTGTTCCTAACATTGTTTGAGAGTGCACATCTCTTTAAATGTTTTCAATCAAATTTATTTACCTATATAAAGTGTATCCATTTTCCATAACAGGGTGCATGTGTCTATAAAAGAATGGATAAAATAGACTAGGATCCTGCAGGCTAGACAAATTCTCTAATGTCTGTGCAACAAGATTAAGTTCCATAGAATTACTTATGTCTAGCTGGAATATTCTGAGATCTTTACACTTTAAATATAATGATCCTCCTTGAGCAATACCACCGCTTACTTTATTTTCTTTTTTCTCTATATTATCAATGTTTTTGTGAAGTAGCTGAAAATTTAACATTATATGAATTAATTCATTTGGACATTCTATACATTTCTTAAACTAGGACTTTATTATTAATAACAAATTAAATGAAATTTATATTAATACAATAATAACAATATATAATTTAATTTCACCACAATAACAATATATAATTTAATTTATATATTGTTATTGTGGTTTATTTAACTCAAAAAGTACAATTTATTGAGCCCCTAGAAAAAAATGTACATACGCAAAATACAAAATTTTTGCTTAGTGCAATTTGATAAGTGGAAGATTATTTTAAATTAAAATTTACCCAAAGCTCTCGAACGCCTTCTTTCCTAGAACTTAAAATAAGATGATGGCCTGTTATACACACTGTTCCGTCCACATTTTCATGATGCGGATATTTCAGTATTACTCCGTCAAGCTTATTTATAAGTATAAGTTCGATAAATTCCATTAGAAAGCTTATACTAATTCATTTACTTTTTATTAGAGATTATAGATAAATTTCCTACTTATTTTTACTTAGCAACTTAGCAATAGTTATTGACTATCATTTTGACAATAATATTTGACATAAGCATAGTGGCAAAATACGGCAATTTACAAGAGCTGTCAACAAATTCACATAATTTAAGTGATACTCATTATTTTTATAATATCATTATAAACTTATAATAAGGTTTAGTTATTTCACTGAAATATTAATCGTGATTATCTGGCCCTTATCACCAAAGAATAGCTACAGTCCTTTTCCAATTGCCATAAGAAATAATATTAATAATTAATATTGCCATTCAAGAAAATATTTTTAGATGAACGCCCGAAGTTCGGTGAAAATCGGTCTCACTTCGTGTAAAGAGAGATAGCAGTAAAATGTTCAACAAAGATAAAACATATACCAAGGCAGCGTAAGAAAAAGAGATAAACATATGATTTGCAAACGGCATATGAGTAGGATACACTATACAGTTATAGCTGTTGGCTCCATCTACAGGCAAGTTACCAAAAACAACTGTAGATAACTATTATACATAGATGATAGAAAGAAAAGTACAACATTCGACAGTTTGAGAAGGCGAATGTGTAAATTTTTTCAATTGTTTTATTGAATGTGGGCAACAGTTCCTGCACTATCAGATCATAAATGGACTAGAGGAAACTTAAATATCTTATGAAAACATCTTGCATTGTACGGAGTGGCATTTAAGTGCTAGTATAAATAAAACGTGTGGTGAGGTTCTGTACTTATATATTTGTGATTGTGTTGAAAGTAGGCAGGCTGGCTGGATAGCTAAGCTTGGGCAATGACCGGTCGCAATATGAATAAATTGAAAATTGAAATATTTTATAGCATATCAGTCATGTTTCTCTTTTCTTTCTCTATTCATTAGTATGTAATGTAGCAACTCTGCTATTTATAATTTTTATTTTTATTCAGGAGATGGAGGATAACTCTGATACTAACAGGGACACGGATGTCTCTTCAACTACTGCAGATGTTCCAGAGACACAAGAAGTCACAGGGTCTAATGGTAATGTGGAGATGATAATAACTGTTGAGAAGATTGAAGAAGAGTCTGATGATGGGACAACATCATCTCAGCCAATGACAGGAGGTGATGAAGTGAAGGAGAGTTTACTCATAACAGCAGAACCATCACAAAAAGAAGAAGCACCCACCAATAACAAGGAAACCCAACAAAATATTTCTTCTCAAACAGTGACTACATCTCCTAGAAAAGATATTAGTTCCCCAAAAACTGTTATAAACCTTCCAACTACTACATCACCTACTAAAGTAATTAATACTTCAATAATTGTCATTCCACCCATTACGACACCTACAAAAGAATCTAATACCACAAAATCTGATGATACTCCACCAAAATCAGATGACCTCAAACAAACATCTTTTTCTCCAATGAAAGATTCAGATCAAACTGTTGACTCTTCTTGTAAAACACTATCTTCATGCAAAGATAATGTACAAGTAAATAATGATATCTCAAAAGAAACCCCAATAATTATAGAGACTGAGAATGAGGCAGAGAAAATTGAAACAGACTCACCCATCGCAACCTCTTCAGAAGATATACTTGAAACATCTGCACACTCGTTGGGAAATCAAGCTACTGAAGGAAATGGAAATGATGGCCAAAAATCAGAGAAGTCTCTTAAAGCACCCATTGAAAATCACTGTGATAAATCTAATGATTCTCAACTTGATACAAGTTCTGAAGTAAGTGAAAAGGAGCACAATAAAAGTATTAGTCGAGAACTAAAGTCCCTTATCAAATCTGCCAAAGAATCTAAGATAATAAGTGAATGTACTCAATTAACTAGTAAGACACGTAAGTCTAGAACACCCTTAGATCCAAATATCAGCTTGAACACATCAGTTGATGCAGAGAAGATACTTAATGTTCGTCGCAATAGTAACATTTCATCTAAGAGTAATTGCAGCGAGAAATCAGAAAAGGCAGCAAAAAGATCCATGAGGTCACAGAACCCAGAGTTTGTAAATAAGGTTAAACAGTTTCTTAACTCTGTGACGGGCAAAACTCGGGACTCTGATGATGACCTGGAGCAGGAACCTAAGAAGGATTGTCAGAATGAGGAATCACCAGTACAAAAGAAGAAGAAAGTTTCAGATGAACTTCAGGTTGAAGTTGTAAGTATATTAGGTATTTAAATTTATTATTACAATATAAAAATGTAAATTTTATAAAAAATAATGTACTTGAAGCCTATTGAATCAAATGATATATTATAATAATTAACTAGTAGAAAATAAATTTCAACAAGCATACAAATTATTATTCTCATAATGATAATATTAAATTCATACTATAAAAGTGACAAAGAATTTGAAATATGTATGTGAAATGTGCATATTATTTGATGCCTTGTCATAACCTAACTTTTTATATAACAGCTGATTTAGGTCCCATCATTTTCCTAAGATACATGTACACATCTAATATTGTATATAAAATATATTTTTTTGAAAATTCAAAGTAATACCTTGGTGATAATACCATGATAAATGTATTGAAAAATTTACCTTTAATTATATCAGAATTGATTGAAAATCAATACTTTACTGTAAAATATAGAAGGAACACAGAAAGCTTCGCGTTGATCCATACTGCTGGCGGTGTCACTGGGCATTGGAACTAGGGAGCAATGAAAAGAGTCGTCCTCCAATGCAATGCACGGTTTGCCCACGTGTCTTCCACTATAAATGTCTTTCGATTATTGAGAGAAGCAAGATTGATGTTGAGAGGAGTTGGGTGTGCCCTGAATGTTTGGCTATATTGCACGCTGAAAGCTCAGAGACAAGGTTAGTATATTTTTCTACTAGATGTTGCTCATAAGTTCACTTATGTTGTACATTATAAAATCTGGAGCTTATGTAAGTTTTATATAAATTAGTTAGTTATTGTAGTATGTAAAATACAGACATACTGAGTAACTTATGCTTATGAGTCCATACTCATATGTAACTCAGTATGTTATTTTGAATGAATAGTATGAACTATTCATTCAAAATAACAACAAAATAAACTTTCAAGACTGATTATAAGAAGTCACTTAAAGGTCAGATATAAAAATCTCCAACATATACCTATGATCCATTTCTATAATTTTATAAATCCAACATGTATTTCATACAGACAGTCCATCATTAATTGTCACTATAGGAAGGTAGATGTGTTTTTTGTGCTAATGTAAATTATAAAGATAGTTATTAAAATTGATACTCTTTCTTTTTAAATTATTTCTTCACTATGTATATATGTTTGATTTCAGATCTCTTTCCATGAAGAAAATATCTCTCGGCCTCCTCTGTGAACTTCTACAGTACGCCCTCACACGAATGATGGAGCTTAATGGGGTAAATTTGATTTCCATACTATCTTGCAGTTAAAATTAAAAAAAATTTTTTTTATCGAAATCGATTCAGCAGTAAATGCGTAAGACTGTCATCAAATAAATTAGTAATTCTCCTTAAAACATTATATAATATTATAATTTGTATTGAGTATCATAAATTGAAATTAAATAATTTCGGGAGGTAAATACAATTAGTGGTCAAGTGTGGTCAAAGTCAGACAAATGAACATGCTTGCCGTAAAACACTTGAATTGTCAGGATAAGTAATATAATAATAGTCTACATCCATTGAAGCATATTTTTATTCAACTCCAAAAATATGTTTATTTTAATTTAATACTAAAAATAATTCATATCTTAATTACATAGATATAATATTTTACTTAAGATGATGTTCTTCTTCGAATGTGTATAAAGCAACAAATAGTTTTGAAGCATTTTGAACCTAATACATATTTTACAACCAAAACGGTAACTTCGAACAAAGATTATATTGAAATGTGATTATGTAACTTTCAAATCAACCGCAGTAAAGTTGAAGGTATTTAGTGGTATTCATGGACTAGTGTCTTTCATATTTTTAAACAAAATGGCGTACAGCATACGCTATACAACCTACATGTAAATAAAAAAGTTCTTGTAGGTTTCACCTAATCTCAAATGTACTTAAAAATCAAATAAAATTCATTGAATTGAATTTTAAACATTATGTATGCGTCGTGAAATTCTAATAAGGCTATGTCATGTAAACAGTCGTATTGAAAACAAATCGACTGTACGATATTGAAAATCTAAATAAGATTTTCGATAACAGTTTGTTACGAATTACAAAATGCGCGACAATTTGATTCTTCGTTGGTAATGCGTAATATGCCGCCATATGTATAGTGTATAGGTATGTCAAATGCTACGTTGCCGGATTGGTTAAATGACCTTGCTATTATCTGCTGCGTCGTGGGGCGACGCTATGACTTCCGTCTCTCTCACGCGCACAGTAATCAATACGAACGCGTCTATATCGATCTCGCTTATGCTAATAATAAACGGGTCACATGGAATGTATGTTACACGTTGTATGATTTTTTTTGTTAATTTATATAATGCGCTTGCCGAATATGCGCTTCATGGTATTAATGCGATTTAATTTGCGTAGAAATACTAAACGAATTTATGATAAAAATATTATTTTTAATATTGGCTTTTATTAACGCGAGTTTCAAACATTTAAATAAAATACTGTATACCGGATTAAAACGCGATTTATTATTTATATTAACTTAGTGACATTTCAAATATCAGACAACTGTCATCTTTCTGTCGGTGAAACGTCGGGATAAATAATTTAAACAATATAAATATAAACAATATAATATACAGTATTTTATTTAAATATTATTTTTGCCTTTTGAGGGCTTTAAATATGGAAACAAAAACAATTAAATAGGTACTAATTCTTAATTAAGAACCCAATAAGTATAGTTGAACAATTTAATTGATTTGCAATATTATATATACCTATAAATAAATGTGTGTTAAGACGTTTAAAATTTATGAAATTAATTTATTAATTATTATAATTTAAAATATATTATGTAAATCGCAAAAACTTTATAAATTGATTCATTTAAAGTACTATTAATTTGAACAAAATAAAAATATACCTAAATCCTTATGTATATTTCTTTAGTAGGTAGAATTTCCTTGTGTAAATTAAAAAGGTATTGAATTCTGTTAATTTATTCAATAATATCCTAATGAAATGATTTCAGGTAGAACCATTTATGCAGCCCGTAGACCGATCTGCATTTCCCGACTATGACAAATACGTGGTTCACCCAATGGATTTATCGCTAATGAAGAATAACATCGCTAGCGGCCTATACGGCAGCACTGAAGCGTTCCTGGCAGACGCGCAATGGATATTGCACAACAGCATCATATTCAATACATGTGAGTACAAGGAGTACTTGTTCGGGAATTGCTGAACAATAATTATTTAACACGCGTGCTAAGTTTTTGGCTTTGTTTTCTAAAACTAGAAAGCATTAAAAAGTGATAATTAATATAATAATGCTTTGGAATAAATATTAAGTATCAATTAAGTATGAAATTATTCAACATAGTGTGATATATAGCCAGAAATGACTATAAAATCAATTAAAGTAGCTTAAATGAGTCGTATAGAATCAAAGACGGCTATCTGACATTTTTGTTCCGGCAATCTACAAAAAGAAAATAAGTTCTTATTGTTTAGACTGTTATGTTTTTTTAAATATTTGGTTTTATCTTTAATTGTAAATATTAATAGATACCTTAAACATGCAGTGAATGATACCTAATACAAAAATAAAGGAGAACAACGTTTTCTTTCTTAAATTGCTAACAATCAGCCATAAGTCAGATAGCCGCCTTTGATTCTATACGACTCAAATGATGTCAGCCAATTGGCGGTGCTGTAAGTCGTATCATCTTGAGGAATGAAAGTTTCTATGGCGCTATTATTAATTATGAATTTTTCGTGTCCTTAAATTCAAATTGTACTAACAATTGGACTCGAGTTCTGCTGTTATTAATGACACTTAGTTTTTTTTAATAAAAATCATACAATTTTTTTCGTAACTAATAACAAAACATAAAAATTAACTAATCATGATTATGCATTACATTTTTTTTATATACCCTATTATTTTATTTACCCTTTAGAAAGCTTACCTTTGTGTATAACAAAAATAAATACTAACCCTTTTAAATAAAATACTGTATACCGGATTAAAACGTGATTTATTATTTATATTGTTTAAATTAAGTATCCCGACGTTTCGGATGCTTTTCAAATACTAACCCTTTTCCTAGGTTACAAGCTATAACACAATTTACCATTAAAATAGATGTATTATGGTACCCTTTCAGCTTTGCGAAATCTGAATAGATAGTACTCGATTCAATTCTGACGGGCTCGTTGGTGCGTTGGTTACCTTCACAGGATCTTTTGCCCCCTATATTATAAAAAAAACATTATAAATATCTGCTAAAATTCTTCAAGTAAAATCAAATAGGTCGACTGTGTATTGATGCTCTGTGGCCAAGACAAATGCTCACGGTGATCGTCCTTAGATATCGATATAAAAGTAACTATACAGAATGAGTTTCTTTCTGAGGTACTGTACAGCCAGCCTAGCATGACAACCACGACACAAATTTGTCGACCGTTTTCTCGTGTTTTAATCGATTATCTTTATATTCCGAGTCTAACATGACACTTAATACTCGACTTCTAATGTCAAAAGTAGAGAGATTTGTCGATCTTATATCTTAGTTTGTTTTCGCTCGTCCGCGAGATATCTCTTGATAGTCACGCTAGGCGGGCTGTACTCGTACTAGCCAACAGAGACGAATAAACAGTTATATTTTAACTTCTTTATTTTAAAGTATATTTTAACTTCTTTAATAAATTTCGTTTAAAACATAGTCTTAATCACTTAATGGTACGTGATCCCTGAGTCACATCATCGACTATGCTTTGTCGACCTATTTTTTATTGCGATCATACCAAACCTGACACGCGCAATATGCAATTCACGATTTTTCCATCTATGAACGGTACTTGATCGGAATTTCGATATTCCCACCCATTTAATGTCCAAAGCTGTAGAGGGACCACCATACAAGCCCAAAAGCCCGGCTTGGCGTATTAATTCAACCATAAAAAATGCTCTTAACGTAAACTTAAAAAAATTATATAAGCCATAACGTTAAAGCGGCTTTTCGGCTTGTATGGTAGTCCCGCCACTGGTTCGAAGTTAATGAGAAAAACAAGATTATAAACATATCCCGTCGAAAGTGGAAGGTATTTCCCCAACGCGCCAACGAGACCGTTGAACATATTTTTAATTACATAATAAAATGAAGGCTAATTTGTTAAGTATCGTGCTTGTGTAGTTCCGATGGCAACAAACAAATTTCCAGTGCAATCGAAGTTGACGCTGGGCGCGCGCGCGCTGGTGCGCCTGTGCCGCTCGGAGATGGGCGAGATAGAGGCGTGCCCGGAGTGCTACGCGGCGGCGCACGCGCGCCGGCCCACGTGGTTCACGGACGTGTGCTCCACGCCGCATATCCTGCTGTGGGCTAAGCTTAAAGGTGAGCTCTAAGAGAGCCCTTCCCGGTTCGTCTATCGTCAACGCGAGCATGGTTGAAAAGTTTTTTGTTTCATGCAACGCATACCTCTACCTTTCGAAACGAAACATAGTGTGCGTGAATTTCATAAAACTTGTTCTAGGAAATACGTGTTTTACTTTTTACTACGAATATTTTTTTGTAATTTACAATCTCCATTACATCTGCAAGGTTTCTGTAGTTAAAAAATCTTTACTTTTACAATTTATGAGTACATTATGAACGCCCAAAGTTCAGGTAATTTCTCTGCAAAAATCTGATTTTTGGAGGCTTATACTGAATTTTGTTCTGAGAACTTTGATCTTTTGTTTCGATAAAAACCTAGATATAGTGCACGATATACCTATTAGTTCAAAAGCTTCAAAGAATAATCTGTTACAACGCCATAATTACGTACGAGCTTTTGTATGAAAAGTAAGACGGATTGGCCGCTCTTAACACTAGTGACTAGACCAGTGGTCGGCAAACTTATTAACCAAAGAGCCAAATATGAACAACACAACAATTTAAAAAAAAATTGGGAGCCAAATCTGCGTGTTTAGTAAACTTTTATTACACTAAATAAAACTAAATTTCATACTTAAAAAATAAGTTTTTTTAAATGAATATATTATTGCGCCTTCCCTGAATATTTGTGCCAGAGCCACACTTAAGGAGCCAAAGAGCCGCATGCGGCTCTGGAGCCGAACTTTGCCGACCACTGGACTAGACCTACCAAAACGGTCAAATGACTGCTATGGGGTCATCCATAAAGTACGTCACACTAATTTCGTGATTTTTTGACCCCACCCCGTCCTTGTCACAGTTGGTCACATTGTGAGAACCCTCTAGTGTGACGTCACACATTTTGCAATTTTACTACTACCACAGATGATGTATTTCTGATATACATCATCTATGAAAACTGTATGATGTATAAATAAATATTTAAGAGGGCTCCCATACAACAAACGTGATTTTTTGCTTGTTTTTGATAACTTTAAATATTCACAGAATATTTAGTTATATATTCACTTTAAACATAATTAATTAAATTAAAACAAAACAAATATTTAAGGGGGGCTCCGATACAACAAACGTATTTTTTGCCGTTTTTATAGATGGTACGGAACCCTTCGTGCGCAAGTCCGACTCGCACTTGGCCGGTTTTTTATACTATTAGTATTAAAAACGTTTTTTTGTTTGTAGGTTTCCCCTACTGGCCTGCGAAAGGTATGTCCGTGAACAGTTCGGGCGTGGTCGACGTTCGTTTCTTCGGAGCCCACGACCGCGCTTGGGTGCCCGCCAAAGACTGCTTCCTCTACTCTGAGAAGGATCCCAATAACATTCGCACTAAGAAGCAGATATTAGATAGTATGCAGGTAAGAATATGTGATTTTTTATGTCGGATAACAGACGAGCATGAGGTTCACTTGGTGGTATTTGATACCCCAGCTATAGAACATCAGTCAATGATGCGCAGTCGACCTACTTTTTACTGAGACCGAAACGCGAAATGTGCACTTCACGGTTTTCCATCTATGAACGTCGGTTCGTTATCCGGTCGGAATTTCGATATTCCTCACACCCGTGCCCGAAACGAACAGACGTGGGGAAGACTTGGTTATGGCGTAGATTCATGAAAAAAATAATAAAAATAAGTCGCTTATATTATTTGGTTGTCGCGTGTATTATTTGTAGCCATCGGTGTTTATGAGGTAAGGTTGAAAACTTGAAACCCATACATAAATTATCATTTGTTTATTACTATTTAGAAAAAATATATATTTATAAGGTCTTAAAGTTTAGTTTAGTCTCAGTTCCTATATTATGAAGATGAAAATTTGCTAAACTAATTGTTAGTCTAATAAAGTTTTTTCATTGGAAACAAGTATTTCGTTCATTATTTTTAATTAATATTAGATTATCGTATGGACCTTTATAATGATATTTAATTGTATTCATTCCTTACTAAAGGAGGCAGAACAACATATTCGTAACATCTCGAGGAAATACGGCAAGTTTGTGTATCCACCGTTCAAGACACCCTTCGAGCCTAGCAAAATCACTGAACAACTTAAATCGATGGTAAGTCTCAATTTGGTCGGCTTATTTATTCCGCTATCTGTTAACCATTATTTAATGGTTAACAGATAGCGGAATCTATTAGCAAATCAATGAAAAATCTGGCAAGCCTGGAAGAAATTGCTTTGAGCAATAAGGCCGCCTTACTATATTTCTGTTTTTCTTTAGTTTAAGTTTTCGATGTAAAAGTGTAAATAAATAAATAAATAAAAATAGTATATTTCAAATAAGATATTATATAACTACCTAAATGATAAATGGCCGGCAACGCACCTGCAAGCCCTCTGGTGTTGCGGATGTCTATGGGCGGCGGTAATCACTTACCATCACGTGAGCCGCCTGCCCGTTTGCCCCCTATACTATAACAAAAAAAACCAAGTAGAAGCAATAAAAAAAAAAGTGATCAATAGGAGATGAGTTTAATATAGCAATAGTATTCAAAAATAACTGTAAGAACGATGACTAATACATGGGCGCTGTATCAACTGTATCAATGACTAGCAACACGCTCCGGCGTCGCACGGATGTAATGTAGATACACAAAAAATAGTATGTTATACATTGCGACAAACTTTTAGTACGCTCTGAACGGGGTACGAGTCGCGTCGCAGTAACAAAATATAGTTGTTATTTATTATTTTCTACATGTTTTATGAATGAGAAAACGCGATAAGAACAATATATTTAATATTGTGCCTTAAATATTATTATACCTGACTGTAAAACCTGCGCGCAACAAATTCAGAGCGTACTAGATGTTTGACATGATCTATACTGGCTGATAATGTAGCTCTCTATTGGTGAAATAATTTTTCAAATCGGTCCAGTAGTTTTTGAGTTTATTCGTTACAAACATACAAAAATACATATCTTTACTCTTTATAATATTAGTATAGATAAGGGCCTCGACGTGTGTAAGCATAAATTCGTAGTACCATTTGGGCTTCGCTGCAGTCACGTCGTGCAAAAATTATGATGAAACTTAGGGATTCATAACGATGTTTATATGCTAAAACCATATAATAAAGTCATGTAACTAAATGTCAACTTCATAGTAGCTATTTATCCACCCTTGACAGTATTAAAATCTCGCATTAAATGACTGTGGTTGCTTCAGCTGGACAGCTGCTCCCCCTAGACAAAATCCCTAGCTACACCAATGGTCGCCTTGGCCTGAAATTCGCTTTCTTAATCAGCTTGACGGCAGAGTTTTAAAAATGATCCTATCCTTATTATTATACGTATGAATGAAGGTGTCAACAATACTTTAGGTACTAGTTTGGGTAGTAGTAGTATTTAACTTTCTTTGAATGTCTCGGTACAACTTCATATTTTAATTACTAGCTGTTGCCTGCGACTTCTTCCGCGTCAATTTCTGTTATTATGATCGCGATTAAGAAGTTTTTAAAATAATATATTTTAAAGTACTTCTGCGTAAATGATATTATTAACAAATTTGATTACCATAAAAAAAGGTTATATGAGTCAATCTTAAAAGATATACTGTCGCGGACATTTTTTGGGTAACTTAAACCGTTTACCCAGCGCATTCAACGGAAGCCCTCAAATATGCATAATTTCCCCCGTTTTTGCAACATTTTTCACGGATGCTTCGCTCCTATTGATCGCAGCGTAATCTTTATATATATAATTCTTCTGTGAGTGTGTATGTCACTGAACTTCTCTCAAACGACTGGACCGATTTTGATGAAATTTTTTGTGTGTGTTCAAGGGGATCTGGGAATGGTTTAGATTCACAAAAAAGTTTGAAATTTTCAAATTAAAGACGTGTAGACAGGACAACGTCTGTCGGGTCCGCTAGTATTAACATATAGTCTAAAGCCTTTCTCGATAATTGGACTATCCAACACAAAAATAATTTTTCAATTCGAATCAGTAGTTCCTGAGATTAGCGCGTTGAAACAAACAAACTCTTCAGCTTTATAATGTTAGTATATATTTAAATAAAACGTATGTTACAGATACCAACGTTTGAAGGCGAATTGAAATTTCAAATCAGAGAGAAACTGTCAACTACTTCACCCAAAGTTAAAGAAAAAAGACGCTCTAATTCAAAGAGCTCTAAAAGTTCTGTTGTCGATGGGTAAGTTTTATTTATATGAATAGCAGTTAAAAATTAATTATGCCTTATGGTTCTAATAATATATTGATTCAATATAATTATAATTACGTAGTATACTTTAGTACACTAATGGAAAAAATTAAGGGATCAAAAAAAATATCGAAATTTTTGGGCAGTTTTCAACAGGCCGTAACTTCGAGAAAAATGGTCGTACAAGAAATCAAAAAAAAGGAAATTGTAGCTCCCAAAAAAATTCCCATGTCCGTAGACCAAAAAAGAAATTTAAAAATTTTTTAATTTTTTTTTTGTTGCTGGTTTTTCTACAATTACTCAAAAATCGCGGAGAGTATAAAATTTTGAGGAAAACTAGACTAGACACTTGGAGCTACAATTTCCTTTTTTTTGATTTCTTATACGACCATTTTTCTCGAAGTTACAGCCTGTTGAAAACTGCCCAAAAATTTCGATATTTTTTTTGATCCCTTAATTTTTTCCATTAGTGTATATTTTTTTGTAGATATGTACTATTATTGTTTTTATTTTCAGTGAGATAAGTGAAAATGAGGAAATTCAAGTCACCCCTTCCACAGAAGGCAGTGAAATAAATAAAAATGAAGATTATACAATTGAGTCGTAAGTCTATTGCATTTTTATAAAACCTATTCAATTGATTTACTCTATATTATGATATGGCGAATAAAAGAAGAGGATGGAAAAAGAAAACTCTATACTATAAAATGTATGTTTTACGATCAAATTTGAAAGTGCGTTTAAGTATTTTTTGAAACGTTGAGTTGCGTTGCCTTACAATTTGATAGGTTAACATTTTCTGTAATAATATTTTTTCTCATGTCTGGCAAAGTAGGGCATTAAATAGATGGGAATGTCAAAATTTGGACTGCCTAATGAAACATTGTCCAAAGCTGCTTTTTTAGGCGCTTCACTTACTAGCTATAACTGATTATAAAAATATATTTTAATTACTCTTATGTTTACAAAATCTGTTTGCAGTGAAAATACAATGGATGTCGATGAAACTAAAGAAAAAGCAAAGAAACCGTCAAGAAAACGTCGTCGTTCTCAATTAGAAGAAGCTGTAATAACTATAATTGAAAGCTCAAAAGAGAAACGAAGACGTATCGATAAGACACCTGTAACTCCCAAACAAAACAAACTTAGCGATGTCGCCGCTGCTAAGGAAAAGAGTGATAAAGTTAATTATGTAAAAATTACATCAATTACAAAAAAAGACAAAAAAAGTAAACTTACAAACGAAAAAGAAAGTAAAGAAGTTCCAAACAGCACCACTGATAAAGATGAAATGGCTGTTATAACACCTGTTACTAGCACACCCAAGGCGGTGAGGTCGCGGCGGGCTCGGTCTGTGCCTAAAACTATTGATAACAAGGAGAAGGCTGAAAAAAATTCAACGCCTAAACAAAAACTAGCCAAAATTGAGAAGATTAGTTCGAATGATAAAGAAAAGGTTGAAGAAATAAGAAAAGAAAAGAAGAGAATTTCTAGAAGAAAGTCCTGTCATATCGTTAGAGTTTATGCAAATGATAAAACTCCGGGTAAAAAATCCACAACTAATGCTAGTAAAACCAGTGACAAAGTAGTCACTATCAGCGATGATAACGATTGTCCTAAGAATACTGATCTAGAACTTTTAATTGATAAGAATATAGTGTCCATAAGTCTAGATAAACCAAAAGGAACGAAGGATCGTATACAATTCGATGATGATACTACCCTAGCCGTCCTAGCTCAAGAGCCTTCTAAAACGGGCATGCCAACTATAAGCAGTGTTCGAAGTCTATCCGAAAAACAACCAGAGAATTCGAATGATTCCAATCTCATAGAAGTGACGGTAGATGCGAATTCGAACGCTAGCATCTTCACACCGACCAGCACAGACAGCGTTAGGAACATGAAAGAAGCTGCGGATAAACTGCAGAAATTAAAAGAATCCGACCCGCCCGTAGGCCGTGTCGGCGTCCGCGCGTTCGCCCGAATGAAATCCACGGAAACATCGCCAAAATCGTCCAACAAAACTCCAGAAATCGAAATAAAATCGGAACCGATAGACTTCGGTGACAGTGAACGGCAGATTGAAAAGTTGGATTTGATGAATTCGTTCAGATTGCAGCCGGTGAATCCTCCCGTGAACAGATTGCGCGAAGTCCGTATAAACAAGCTGGTTGTGACGCCGATTAGTAGGAAGGCGGCTCCGAAGACTCCCGACGTTCGTGTGAAAGCTAAGAAGTCCTTCCCTCAACCGAAGAAGGTGGATGAGCGGTCGGAGCTGACCAGCAAGAACTCCATGGTGTACATCCCCATCCAGCCGGCGAGCGCGCAGGCGCCCGTCCGCCCGACTCGCCCGGTCGCTGTCAATGGCGTGTCTCAAAGCCCGCCTGCTAGACTTCAAGCGCCGACTAGTGCTGGTAAGTTGCTCTGATATACAATTTGAACCATAATATTGTATTTTATTGACGCGAGTATCACACATTTAACAAAAAACATGCATGTTATCTGTCGCAGAAATAGACACGGGCGGTAAGGGCAAGGAAATATTTGTCGCAATAATGCGACATAAGCGGTCAAAAGGTTAATAAAGAATATAATATTGTAGATTGTGTGTTGTAAGAAAAAATGGTTCAAATTTAAATAAAATAATTTATAACGGATTTAAACGCGGTTTATTATTTATGCCAACGTTTCGGATGCTTTTCAGCAATCGTGGTCGTGGTAGACGGCATAAATAATATAAATAATAAAGCGCGTTTTAATCGGTTATAAAGTATTTTATTTAGATTTGAACTATTTTTTTTACAACACACAATCTACAATATTGTTTTCTTTATTAACCTTTTGCCCGCTTTTGTCACATTTATGCGACAAATATTTTCGTACCCTTACCACCCGTGTCGTATTTCTGCGACAGAGAACATGCATGATTTTTTGTTCTATGCTATTTTGCTATGAACTGCACGGTACAACTAAAATGATTATTCAATAGTTCGTACTTCGTTGTCGGGCGTAAGCGCTTAAAAGGATAATCGACGTGTCCGTAGAACAACGTCACATGCATGACGCTCTATTTTACACTTGACCCTATTTTTTTCGGAGATATTAACTTCATGAACCATTATTTGATCTTCGAAAACAAGCTGTGTTTTTTGATTTTACTAGTAAATTATGTAGGTCAGTTTAGCCTTTCAAATACAAAAATGTGACTTGGTATCATAATCATACCCGGTTTTACGGATACGTCGTTATGTCTATTTGTTATCAAAGTAAGGCTTTAGTTAAATTAGTAACTTGTGTTTTCGCTATTCTGTATGTAAGCGACGCATAATATAGTCTATTGTTTTTCATAATGTTAAGTTTTTACCAGTCAAATATGTGTCAATGTCAATTCAGTCGTCCTGTAACTGCCGCTGCGAACGGCATGCTCACGCGCTCTGCATTTAATCATATTGTAATTTAATTGTCTCAAAAGTATTTACTCAGTGTTAAATAAATCCAGTTCTCAAGTGCAAGACTTTGTTTTATATCTCATTCGGTGAAGTCCTGACCACTACAGCTGGTCACTTCGAGCCGCATAATTCATGTTCCACTCGCCAAAAAGCATGGTGAACACTCGCCGAACCGTTAAGAAGGACGAGGAACAGAAGGAGGCGTCGGAAATTCCACTGAATGACGAAATAAAAGAGGATAATCTCAGGCGCAATAAAACTTTTCTAACAAAAAGTAAAAATGAAGGTAGCGGAATAAAATCGGAACCGCCGTTACAAAGAATGGAAACTTCTGGAATGCCATCGACGTCACATCAAATAACCAAAGCGAAGTCAACTTCGTCATCAGTTATTGCACGTAAGAAAAAATTAGAACTGGAAGCTGCAGAAGCAAGGGCTCAAATACAGCTGGAATTAATAGAAAGGCGTTTAGCGGCGGACTTAGCGGAGGTCGACGATGAGTGTAGCGTACAATCGGATCACACACGGAAGGAAGTAGAAAAGTGGCTAGAACAAAGCCATCAAGAACTGGAAGCACAGCCTGTCCACGACAAGGGTCAAACTTCGGACATGCCGTGCCCGCCGGCCACGCAGAATGCCGGCACTGAGGGAACAGTTCACCTTTTGGCTACCGCATTGAAGGACTTAGCAGCCGCTTCTACTAGTAATGGTCTCAACTCAAACCTTTTGAGTAGAATTTGTACACCAAAGGACTTACCATTATTTTGTGGTGACCCCATGGAATGGCTTCACTTTAAACAAGCCTATGAAGAATCTTCTAGAGTATGTCAGTTTAGTGATAATGAAAATATGTGGCGTTTAAGAAAATGTCTGAAGGGATCAGCTCGCGAAGCTGTCTCGGCCCTGCTGATAAGTGCAACCTCGCCGGAGACAGTAATGTCCACACTTGAGCTACAGTTTGGAAATCCTGACATTATACTGTCACGCATCCTGGTAGATATAAAGAAGTTACATCCAGTATCACAGGAATATCACAAAGATATTGTGTCTTTTTCAATAAAAGTGCGAAATTGTGTAGCTGCAGTTAAAGTGATCGGTCAAGATGAATATCTGAATTGTATAAATATGACTACATGTATATTGTCTAAGTTACCACCGATTTTGCTCTCAAAGTGGGCGGATTACAGTTACACATTTATAAAACAAGGTAAAAGACCGACATGGATTAATATATCGGAATTTTTAAATGAAGAAGCTACTAAAGTATCATCATTGGCTTTATTAAACTTTAAAAATGATACTAATAGCTACTATAATAGGAAGAAACACACAGAAGGTACATATACAGTGTTATTAAATAAAAACAGCGACAATAATGAAAAATGTAAGTACTGTCGCTTATCAAAACATAAATTACAAGATTGTAAAAAATTCCGTAAATCATTACGCAAGGATCGATGGAGTTTTGTCAAA
Source organism: Anthocharis cardamines (assembly GCA_905404175.1). NCBI lineage: Eukaryota > Metazoa > Arthropoda > Insecta > Lepidoptera > Pieridae > Anthocharis > Anthocharis cardamines. Next base: position 4,428,520 of record FR989953.1, on the reverse strand, counting down.
CGGAATCGTTTATGCTATAAATGCATAGATTCAGTTCACGACCGGGCAACATGTCCGGCGGCAGCGTGTGACGTCGAGAACTGCGGAAAACCTCATCATAAGTTATTGCATTATAACTTGCCCCAAACAGTGAACGACGATAGTCAGTGTAGTTACAATACCGTCGCTGAACCCACGGCGACACCCTCTGAAACAGTGACCCATATTAAAAATAGTGAGTGCAAAGTGTTACTAAAGGTAGTGCCCGTAAGTGTTCACGGACCTAACGGTATTTTTCATACGAGTGCATTATTAGACGACGGGTCTACAGTGTCCCTTATCAGTAGATCGCTAGCCTCTCGGGCGGGCCTGCGCGGGCGACGCGAGACGCTGCAGGTGCGCGGCGCCTGGGACAATAGCGCGCTTGTGTGTGACGCGGACATCCTTAATGTTTGTATAGCAAACAATATCGGTGAGAGATACAATGTTTCTTTACGTAGTCTTGAGAATTTTAATGTACCTGTACAAAATTATAGTTTAGTTAATTTTAATAAATATGCACACTTATGTAATATTAAAAATGAATTTTGTTATACAAATAAAAAGCCTGAAATTCTTATTGGTCAGGATAATTATAATTTAATGTTACCTTTAGAGATTAAAGTAGGGAAATGTAACGAACCTTGTGCCACTCGTACTCCTCTGGGATGGTGCGTTCACGGCCTAGTACCTACGTCACTCTCAACTTACGCGAGTTATTCCACACTGCACGTTACCGAGGTTCAATCTGGGTCGGCAGACACTTCCATGGAAGACCTGCACGAGATGGTAAAAAAGTCATTTACTATAGAGTCTATGGGGATATCAGGGAAACCTCGCCAGAACTCCGATGATCTGCGCGCTCTGGAACACCTGGAACAAACGGCAAAATTAATAGATGGTCAATGGCACGTTAGTCTACCGTGGAAAGATGTCAACTGTAAGATGCCTGATTCGGAACGTACTGCTTTGTCCAGGCTACGTAACTTGGAGAAAAAAATGGCCTGTAACAAACAATACGCACAAAGGTATCGAGATCGTATAAAGCATTTATTAGACAATAATTTTGCTAAGGAAATTTTAGATACGACAAAATTAAATAAGACATGGTACTTACCACACTTTGGGGTCGACAACCCTTATAAAAATAAACTACGCTTAGTTTTCGACGCGGCTGCCAAAACATGTAACGTTTCACTTAACGATTACTTACTAACGGGTCCCGATTTATTAAAATCATTATTAGGGATAATGTTACGTTTTCGCGAATACGAGATCGCCATAGTGGGTGACATAAAGGACATGTTTTTAAGGGTTAAGATTTTACCTAACGATCAGGATTCATTAAGATTTTTATGGCGCGATAATCCTAATGAATGTATAAAAACTTATAAAATGACATCTTTAATTTTTGGGGCGAACTGTGCGCCGTTTATTGCACAGTTTATTAAAAATAAAAACGCGCAGGGTTATGAATCGACCATGCCTGAAGCCGTTCAAGCTATTCACAATCAGCATTATATGGACGATTATATAGATAGTTTACCGAATGAAAAAACATGTATTAAACTTGCGCGCGATATTTCGTACATACATAGAAAGGGGAGCTTAGAAATTCGTAACTGGCTTAGTAACAGCGCGATTGTTTTAAAGAGCTTGCCTGAAGATTCGCTCGCGCCTACGGCTGCGACCGTTAAGATTGGAGCACCACACGAGGGTGAGCGCGCTTTAGGAATCATATGGTACCCAGTAGACGATACCCTAGGTTTCGACACTTCCTTTAAAAGGATACCTAAAGAAATAATTAATGGGTCAAAATGTCCCACGAAACGTGAACTATTAAAGGTCATAATGTCATTGTTTGATGTTTACGGTTTCCTTTCGCCATTTACTATTAATGGTAAAATATTGCTCCAGGAAACTTGGAAATTAAATATAGGTTGGGACGATAATGTCACGGAGGATATTTATATAAACTGGGTCAAATGGTTAAAATTATTAAATACAATTAATACAATTCGAATACCACGATGCTACCGGCTAATGAATGGATCGACATTACGTAGCCCGAGTGCAGACCGAGCGGCATCGGCGAACGCAGGTAGCGAGAGGGGTGACTCACAGCTGATAAGGAACGACATAGTTGCGTCTACGCATCTATATAACACACCGGTGGAACGGGTCATTAGCGAAACCGAATATAATTGTTTACAACTTCATATTTTTTGTGATGCGTCGATTCAAGCTATGTGTGCGGTTGCTTATTGGCGTTGGTTAGATAGTAATAAACAAATAAGGGTTTGTTTTGTTGCTAGTAAGTGTCGAGTTACTCCCGTAAAAGCCACCACCGTGCCCAGACTGGAATTACAAGCAGCAATAATAGCTGCCAGATTAGCTAACACAATACAGTCCACACATCGAATTAAAACAGCTGATCGATATTTTTGGTGCGATTCCACGACGGTGTTACAGTGGATACGGAACAATACACGGAGTTATAAACCTTATGTAGCTCACCGCTTGGGTGAAATCGACGAATTAACACAAATAAAGGAATGGAGATACGTACCTACATCTTTAAATATTGCAGATATGGCCACTCGGGAAAACTATGATTGTCTTCACTTGACTGGTGAGTGGCTTAATGGACCTTCATTTCTGTACGAGTCAAAATCTTCATGGCCGACGAGTACAGTCATACCTAGTGTAAAGGAATGTGACATGGAATATATAACGAATATCGTACATGACATACCTGAGCACGCGCCTATACCGAATCCGATGCGGTTCTCTTCATGGATACGGCTGTTGCGAAGTACATCGGTAGTACTGAAATTTATAAATAAATGTAGAAGAAAGGAAATCGATGATTGCACCGCTATGAGCCGCGCTGAAATTGAGATTTTACGATACGCTCAAAAGGAATCATTTAATACGGATATATCTGTATTAAAACATGGAAAATATTTAGATAAAAGTAGTAAGTTACTTACATTGACGCCTTTTCTAGATCAGCAGGATATTTTGCGTGTAGGTGGGCGCATAGGTGCTGCTGTTGATGTTCCTTACAGTGTGAAGTACCCTGCAATTTTAGACGGAAGAAGTCAAGTAGCTAAATTGATTGTAAGATATTACCACGTGAAGGCAGGCCACGGCAATCAAGAGATGGTAGTAAATGACCTGAAACAAAAATATTGGTTAATAAGATTAAGACCTACTGTAAAAGAAATAATAAATAAATGCATGTTATGTAGAATAAAAAAAGTAAAACCTCAGATGCCCAAAATGGGTGACTTACCTGCTTGCAGAGTAGCTCATCACCAAAGACCCTTTACCCACTGTGGAATCGATTTGTTTGGTCCAATTGAGGTCACGATTGGGAGACGAAGAGAGAAACGGTACGGAGTCCTTTTTACCTGTCTTACCGTTCGGGCTATACATTTGGAGACGGTGCCATCGCTAAGTACCGATTCGTTGATTATGGCTCTTCGTAGGATGGTTTCACGACGTGGATGGCCTGCGCATATCTATTCTGACAATGGGACAAACTTACGGGGTGCAGACGCAGAGCTTAGGAAGTCTGTTGAAGAGCTCGATGAGCAATTCTTGCAGACCAGTGTCAGTGTCTATGGTACCCGTTGGACTTTTATACCACCAGCCAGTCCTCACTGGGGTGGGGCGTGGGAACGCTTAATCCGAAGCGTCAAAGTAGCCTTAAAGGTTGTCCTTAAGGAGAGAGCGCCGAGGGAAGAGGTGCTCAATACGCTGTTGGCAGAAGTAGAAGCCATTGTTAATGGAAGACCACTGAGTCACGTGTCCGTCGATGCCAACAGCAAGGAATCGTTAACACCCAATCACTTCTTGCTTGGTTCATCATCCGTTTCACCGCAGATGGGCAGCTTCGACGATTCTGATTTATTCCGGCGTCGACAATGGCGGATAGCGCAGCGGTTGGCCGATATGTTCTGGAAGAGGTGGGTTATTGAGGTGATGCCAGAATTGATTCCGCGTCAAAAGTGGACCCAAGAGGCACAACAACCTCTTCAAGTCGGTGACTTAGTTTTTATCATCGATCCTGATGCTCCTCGTAACGTGTGGCCGCGAGGAATCATAGAGGCGATTTTCCCCGGCAAGGACGGAAGGGTGCGAGTGGTTCAAGTTCGAACGCAATTGGGTAGCTTTAAGAGATCTGTTGCTCGCGTCGCTAAACTTCATTTGGAATAGAAAGTGCTGCATCAGCAGCACTAGGGTGGGGCTATGTAAGCGACGCATAATATAGTCTATTGTTTTTCATAATGTTAAGTTTTTACCAGTCAAATATGTGTCAATGTCAATTCAGTCGACCAGTAACTGCCGCTGCGAACGGCATGCTCACGCGCTCTGCATCTAACCATTTTGTAATTATATTTTTCTCAAATTATTTTATTCAGTGTTAAATAAATCCAGTTCTCAAGTGCAAGACTTTGTTTTATATCTCATTCGGTGAAGTCCTGACCCCTACACTGTACTTAGAATTTTTGGTTACAATGTTACATATTATTTGAGGATTATGTACATTAGGTTTTACACACAATATACATAAAATTATTTCTATGAAGCAACCTTTTATCATAAGTTATGTAAAATTATATATAACTACTATAAAATATACATATAATACACAACATTATTTTTATTTTCTGACGTTTTTTTTTACAATAACAATAATGCCCCTTCATTTTCAGGGAACAGCTCAGTCAATACAATGACAACACCGTTGGTACCAAGTGTGGTCAGTTCGAGTGTAACATCGCTCAGCAACAAAACTACAACCACCTCAGTGCTGTCGAGCCCCAACGCCTCCAAGGTGGGGCAAATGCCGCTGCCGTCCCTCGGCGCGATCCCCGCCATAGGGCAGCTCCCGACCAGCGTGCCCACCGTGCCCTTTATCTCGTCTGTTAACGGGCAGTGGCACTTCAGTTTGCAGCCGGTTATGTCTGTTGGAGGCGTAGATGTGAGTTATCTTATACCTTTAAACGAGCAATTCTTGTATATATATATATATATATATAATTGGAATCTCGGAATCGGCTCCAACGATTTTCATGAAATTTAGTATACGGGGGGTTTCGGGGGCGAAAAATCGATCTAGCTAGGAATCATTTCTAGAAAATGTCATTTTATTCGTGTTTTATCAACTTAAAAGAAAAATTACTTTTCCTGACATCTATGGGCGAGTAATAATACTATGTCAAATTATTCGTTTATCACCTTACACGAAAAATGACTCTTCCTGACATCTATCGGCGAATAGTAATACTATTTTTTTTAAACTAGGAATCATTTCTAGAAAATGTCATTTTATTCGTGTTTTATCAACTTAAACATAAACTTACTTTTTTTTTATTGGGAGAATAATAACAAAAAGGTGGCGTTTGAGTAGTCCCAATTTAAACTGAAAATGACTCTTCCTGACATCTATCAGCGAATAGTAATACTATTTTTTTTAATTGCTTTAACGACACAACAACACTAAAGCTATTCCAGCAGATGGCGTTGTTAAGTAACACGTAGTCAATGAGTGTTTGCTTTGAGGTTAGACTTGATTTTATTAGTATGTAATTCGTACTTAAATATAATTTCCAAGAAACACAATTTATAAAAATAAAAAAAATACCGAGCAAAGCTCGGTCATCCAGGTACTACGTTTTTAACCTGTTAAAAATTCACTGCCGGAATTACTACTACTACAGTTACTATTTGTTTTTAAAATATGCACAAACAATAATATTGTTACAAGCGTATTTTTTTAAATTATTATAGTAAATTACTTAAAGATGTCATGTGGAACATGGTGTAATGGTTGCAGCTCCTTACAAAACATTTGTAAAACAAAAACTTGGCAATTAAAAAGAGTGGCGGCGAGTTTATTGCCAGTTTTTCTCGTCCGTTCTGCGCCCTTGATTTGAGAACAGTAGGGTTATTCACGATCATTCGAAAACTTTCCGTTCCGATATTACAAGATTTCGTACCGATATATCAAGCTTTCTATCATTTTATACTAAGATTCTAATCGGAAACTCCCGAAGAATGCCGATGCTCAATCCTATGGTAATTGTGAATACCATTTTCATATCCGGTAAATACGAAACAACTTTCAGTGGGAGAGCGTAGCTTTCCGGGCGGATCGATTTCGAATGATCGTGAATAGCCCTACTGGCAGTAAATGTAAAATTAGAAGCAGTTAATATGTATTTTTATTGACGTTCATAAGTGTACATTGTGTTACCTAAATGCATAAATTATTTGATTTGATATATACAAGTACCCACGCGGAGTCGGCGGCGCCGTAACGGAATTCCCGCCTTTCAACCTGTTAACCTTTAGGGCTTTTATTAGCTGAGTGCTTTATGTACGTTTTTGTACTATTGCCACAGCAACTCCGGTGTCTTTTTTTGTTAAATATCGATAGAAGAGCTTTGAGGTTCAATTGATGGCAGGTGATCCCTCAACCACTTAATGATTCGTTGTCGACCTACTTTTTACTTCGCGCATTCAGAAATCCATAGACTGAAATCGAAACGCGCAATGTGCATTTCATGGTTTTTCCATCTATGATCGATTCGTTACCCGGACGGAATTTCGATTATTAATATAATTGCAAAATTTATTTTTTTTGAAAGTAACAAAACAAACAATACAAAAATAATCGAAATCAAATATATCAATGGCTAATGGCCAAAAAGGTATTAGCGAATTTTTTTCTTTCTTTTTATTTGGTTTTTTCAGCGTTATTTGGTCTAAGTTTTATAAATCTACGACAAACTTTTTTCGGCTGTTATTTTTGGCTGTTAGTTATCGATATATTATGTAAATTATTTTGTCAAGAGCGAATATTGAGGCTGTTTTAAGTATAAATGTAGCATTTTTGAATTGAGTCGAAATATGAATATTTAATAGATCAAAATCATTAGTATTGACAAAAAAAGGTACCGTAACAGTTATATGTACCGTTCTGCCCGCTAGTTACTTAATATTAACATATCTTTCTCAATATTTGTGAGAAGTGATATTCTGATTATGTGTCTGTGTGTGTAATTGTTATCATATACGTATATCCTCAAATATTGAACTATCGAAAATCGGCGAAAGAGGGGATGTCTCATTGAGACATTCAAAATTCTCAATAACTATTACGATGTGCCGGGGATTAAGTCGTTATATACTCTTAGTGAAAATAAGCATCTTAGAGGTCATTCACTCAAACTACACAATACACCATGTACAAATCGTGTCGTCACTGAATGGAATAAGCTCCCCGAAAGTGTAATCCAAGCATCTAACTTGAACTCTATTAAAAACAGACTAGACTTAAACTCCAAATTGCGAGATACGCACGCATCAGCTGAGGCTGCTAGTGTGTTTACTAATTAATAATAATAATAATAATCTATGCATTATACCAAATAGCGTTTTTTTTATAGAATTCGTCGAATGGTCCGGTGGTGAATGGTATAGGGGAGAGGAGTATTGCTGGTACACTAGTAGCCTTTCCCACACCTGTAAGTGTCAACACAGTACTACCACAGGCTGGTAGGAAGGATGACGGTACAGCACAGGTAAGGGTATAATATAACAGGTATTTTTGACAATTTATAATAATGGTGTGGTGACCGCCTCTGTGGCTCAGTGGTGAGCGCGATGCGTTTAGCAATGCGGTCCTGGGTTCGAATCCCGGGTAAACAAGATTTAAAAAAAAAGTGATCAGTGAAACAGACACAGTAATGGGAATTCACTTTTTTATAATATTGATACTATGGTATACATGATTAGGTCGGCGATAATATTGTATTTTATTAACGCGAGTGTGATACTCACTTGATGGTAGACGATTAGCGAACACAATCCCGAGCTTATTTTTCAATCCCGGGATTACGGGATTTTTTATGCGTAATCCCCGTAATGCGGATTAGACGGAGACGTTTTATGCGTAATGCGGATTAGACTATGTGGTTTCTAATTGGGCTCAAATGAAAAAAAAAATGTGTTATTTCTTAAAAAAAGTAGTAGTAAGAAAATAAGACAGACCAAACAATAAAAACAAGAAGAGAACATTTGCAAGAAATCAAAAAGAACACAAAAAACTATTTAGAATTTCAAAATACATAAAATAAAATCGCAGAAATATCAAAGCATCCAATGTTTGACTTCCAAGCCTACAAATAGTTTATATCCTACAATATTATGATATGAGGTGATCGGGTGATTGCCCTGTTCGCCCGTTGGGTAATGAACTAAAGAATATCATATTGAAGTATTCCGAGATGGGAAGTCCCTTCTTAGTACTACGACAAACATATTATTAGGGCTGTAGGTACCTGTGTAGTAGGTATGTATCGTACGGCATATCTAAGAGTTGTTTTTGTCGTTATAATATAATAAATTCTATTAATATAATATAGGCAAGGATATTGTCAAGGCGCAACGGACTACGGAATGCAAAATAAACCTGTTTGTGGCAATCCCGAAAATCCCGGGATTAGCCAAGTACAGTCGCGGGATTTACGGGACCAGAAAACGGCCGGGATCCCGGGATCCCCTATAGATGATACCTCAGCTACAGAACATCAGTCGTGATGCGCCGTTGACCTACTATTTTTACTTTACTGAAATTCATAGACTGAAACCGAAATGCGCTATATGCAATTCACGGTTTACCATCTATGAACGGTGGTTCCATATGCCTCCCACCCGATCAATGCCCGAAGTTATCAGACGTGGGGAAGACATGCCTATAGAACATTGTAAAAATGTCGTCCCGGTGGGATTCGAACCCGCGACCCATCGATGCGCACGGCAGGGGTTCTACCGAACGCGCCAACGAACGTGTACCCTTTGTTGAAGACTCAATAAATAAATATTTTTTAAATAAAATACTGTATACCGGATTAAAACGCGATTTATTGTTTAAATTATTTATCCCGACGTTTCGGATGCTTTTCAGCAACCGTGGACGCGGGGAGGCTGTCTCCCCGCGACCAAGGTTGCTGAATTGCTGAATTTAATCCGGTCTACAGTATTTTATTTAAATGTGTGATACTCGTGTTAATAAAATAAATATTTCTCTAGCTACCTCGGCTACAACACAAGCCATTGATGAATCCGTTCGACGCCGCCACGCCTCAAGGCCTAGTACCGGCTCCCTCTACTGTTGGACCTCTAACCGCTAAACTCAATCAAAATGCTGTCAAGGTCAGTACTGGCAATAGGACTATCATTTAAAGAATTACGGCTTTATTCATAAACGTATTATAAGCTTCGTATAGTTAAAATATGTTTTGTTTCTTTCGTTCTACAGCCTTTTTACCTTCGATAGAGCGAGAGTGGCTAGGAAATTGGGATATGTTACTCTCCTTACCCCCAATGTCTATAATCGACATACTATGAAAAATATCAAGCCAATTTGTAGTTTTTGCCAGAAAGAAGGGCAAACTAACAAACCATTATCATATTTCACATTTATAACATACTAGCAACGCGCCCCGGGTTCCACGGGTGCAATTTAGATGTACTATACACAAAAGATAGCCTATGTTACTCGCTGATAATGTAGCTTTCTATTGGTGAAAGAATTTTCAAAATCGGTCCTCTAGTTTTTGAGTTTATTCATAATATACAAAATTCAAAAATACAAATTTTTCCCCTTTATAATATTAGTATAGACAAGTAACACGCCCCAGCTGTAACTAGTATGTACTGTAGACAAAAAAAAATATAGCCTAGATGTTACTTGCTGATAATGGTGAAATAATTTTTAAAGACGGTTTGTGTTGTACATCCAGAGATTGCTCCCTACAACCTTTTTTACACCTTGGATTACATTATTCAAGTTTTAATAGGGATCCCTAATTATTTCTGGAAATAATAAATAAGATGTAAAGTCTGTTTTTTAATTCGAGTCAGTAAAATGACAACTACAACTGTCACTGATACAAAAAAGGGTGACCAACAACAATAGTGATGTTCGTCAATCAATAGACTTAGACATGAGTCATGTTTTATTTTATTAAGTATCAAAGCGTTTTTTATTATTGTAAATATGTATTTAATAATATAATTGAAGAAATATGGACCTTACCAGCATATTAAAATTGGTCACTATATTATATATTTTCTCATTATTACAAAAAAGTGTTTAGAGATTCAAGGGAATTAAGTAAAACAATACAAGTAGTTTTATACGTTTTTATTAATTTACAGTGTCGTTATTGATTCCGATTCCGATTCTGATTCGGTGTATATCGGGTATATTCTGAATCGGAATCAGTTACATTTATAACAAATGAATGAAATATTAAATTAAAAAAATAATGTCGACTAACTTTTAATTGTAAAAACTTGATTCAACCACATCACTATTTATTTGGGACAAAAAACTTGCAACACTGGAAATGTCATTTTACTGACTCGAATTAAAAAACAGACTTTAGCTTTCTAATTTCTAATTTTTAAAATCGGTCGAGTAGTTTTTGAGTTAAATCGTAACAAACAAACAAACAAATCTTTCCTCATTATAATATTAGTAGAGATTATGTTTATCTAAAGATATTTGTAAAACATCGCAGCTGGCAGACTTCTTCAGGACCCTTCTAGAAGATTCCCTCGACAAGGTGAACGAGCCCGCGGCGCACGTGACCTCGCTCAAGATGCAGCTGGAGCAGCTGCAGTGGAAACACAAGCAGGAGTTGGACGAGCTGAGGCACAATCACGGTAATTGAACATTCTTCTAGAAGATTCTAGAGAGCAGGGACTGAATACCGGTTAATTTACTATGGGAGTTATACCGGTATAATAAAGGTTTTTGTTAATATTCTTTCGTTTTTATTCATATTTACTGAAAAAAAATTACTGTGGTAAGTTTAGTGTGTATAAAGCTAGCTTCCCACGGTCGGTGATATTGCGGACGGACGCGGACCAGCTCGCACGACACACCGTGGGAAGGGTCTTGTCCATGGTAGCACAGGTTGTCTGTGGCGGTGCGCCGGTATCCGTCGCGAGGCGGTAACTTCAAAGGTGCGGTGAAAAAATCTGAGTGCAATAGGGAATATGCATGTTGTTTAAATTTACTTGATATTTTTTCCCTTGAATCCTTATGGCCCAGATATTATGCCTAAACAATTATTTTCTTATTTAGTTCGTGTTTAATTGCAAAAAATATTAATTAAAATGTGTAAAATAAGGGAGAGAAATTCAAGTTTGCAAAACGCATCACCATTGGTCGAAACAAAACGTGACGTCACCTTACACATTCTGTCATTTATCGGCATCGATTTATCTATGGCGTCCATTGACATCGAAGATGGCGTCAAACACTGGTTACCATAGTTACCTCACTCTATGCGTCACTGAGCGTGTAATGTGATGTCATCCAAAGCCCGCGAAATATGGCCGTGTTTAAACAGATCAAATTTTATCGATGTTTTCAAAGTAATTTTAAAAAATAATTTGGACATTGCCAAGAGTATTTACCTATATTTTTTATGATGTAACAAGTCGATAAAAAATATAAAAAAAATGCATGCATATTCCCTATTGCAAACCGTTCTTAAATGGGAATATATTTTCGCTTTTGGTATCATTCCTTGATATAACTGGACCAATTTTATTCAGAAGGTATTCGAAATCACTTGAAATCTCTTTCTCTTTGCATTTTGAAATGAAGCTATCATAAGATCTACACAGACCGACACGCGCCGTTGGAAGAGCCCTGTCTGTGTGCGTTACCGTCCGTGGTCGTCGGCTGTCCGTGATCATCCGTAGAATTGCGGACCGTGGGAAGCCAGCTTTACTCTTTAAAACTAATATCATGGTATCTCAGTCAGACACGTATTTTGGAAAATAAAAATTAACCGGTTTCAGTCACTGCTAGAGAGGATCGACAGTGCTGGATACTTGAATGAAAAATACTTTAATTTACGTAATATATTTACGTAAATTAAAGTATTTTTCATTCAAGTACTGGGATCTAGGAACTACGGAGTTAGTTCCTAGATCCCAGGTGTGGAAAAGTCTAAAACCACATTGTCTATCAAAGTCAGGTATCAACTACTATCATACTAACGCCAATTTTTTCAACGGAGTTGATACTTGCTGTAATTTTCTATTAGTCGAAGCATATGTTGTAGTGGTTTGCCATTACATACTTACTACTATGCCTTGATAGAAACATAAACTTTGTGAATATTCAAAACAGACCTTTCATTCTGCCCGTGATCACATTTGCGGAAAATCATTTGAGACGTTAATAATATAAATGGACGCTGTTAAGCAATACAGTGTCAACACACATGGTTGCCATTTAAAGAAAAGTGAGTTTGAAGTTTTATTTCGGTTTTAGTAAATTTCTTTAAAAAAAACCAGAAATAATAGTTTTTTTGTAATTATTATTATTACACTAAATGTATATAGTGTTACTTGGTAGCAATCCAAGTAATAGAAATTAGTACATTATTATTAAATATTCTAAACATGTTAGGGTTTCATATCCACTAGTTATTTCAATATTTTTTTGCTATTAATAAGACTTAAATTATATATATCTCTTGAAATATGTACTCCAGCTCATAAGGACGCGATTGGTATCAAAATCAGCGTCCAAATAATAAATCGTGTTCATAACAGACTTCAAAAAAGGAGGAGGTTTTCAATTCGTCTACATGTTGCTTTTTTGTGCTATTTTTTGCTAAAATAAATCCAAGTTTAAATAGTTTCCGCTAGTGTTGGGTAGTATAGGACTTCAAAAAGAGTTTGTAAGAGTAGCCTCTTTTTCACTCTCAACCAGTACAATGTCCCACTTCAAATGAGGCGCGGCGTATGAAGCTCGAAGCATAATTTGTACTAGCGAGTATTAATATTATGACATTTAATGGTATTTTTATGGTTATTTAGGACCCAAATACATCGAGAAAAAACGAGCGCGACATAAAATTTGAAGTAGTACATTTTATAATTTCGAGCCGCTCTTACATTTTGACGTCATTTCTGGGACAAATGTACCGCCTCTTGTATGTCCTACTCAACACTAGTTTCCGCGATTTTTTCAGAGTTGTCTATAGTCGAGATGCGCGCTTCGTTCGAGCGGGAGAAGACCCGCGCGGTGGCCGAGGTGCGGCGCGCCGCGCAGCTCGAGCTCGAGAACAGCGTCAAGACCACCAAGGGCAAGCAGTGGTGAGTGCCCTTCGTCATGATTGAACAACGGCGGATCTGCAAAACGGCTACTTTACAGGAGAGCGTTTTAAGGTTGCCCAAGTCGCGGGCTTGAACTCACTGGTGGGCGTCGCCAAAAAGCATGCTATTCTCCCGCACCGCACCGGGGCAGTCATTATTGAGATGCACGATAATTCATAGTAAAAGGGGCGTCTAAAAAAATACGAAAAAGCCTTTGGACAATCGAGTTTTATGAAAAAACCACTGCATAAATCAATTACAAATAAAAGTTATTGTATTCTTCGATAATCGTGCTTTGTTTGTAGCGACTTTGTTTTGAAAATTTGTTACTTCTTTTATTACTAATTTAAGCCCAAAGTTGTGTTAAAAAATGGCAATTTTTGGTAGCTCGTAACTTTTTAATGGTTTTTTATTTTACCATTCTGTTTCTGCACAGACAAAATTAATAATGAGACAAAACGATATCATGTATAACTTTGCATATACGGTGCTAAATAGTGGAGTAATACCCCCCCGAAATTTGTATGGAAAAAATGTCGACTAGTGTCACCTTAAAGATTCATAACTCCCATAGTAAATTAACCGGTATTCAGTCCCTGCCTTCAATAATGCCTACTTTGAATTTGACGGGCTCGTTGGCGCGTTCGGTAGAACACCTGCCGTGCTCATCGCGGATGGGCCACGACATGTTTATAATTTTCTGTAAGCATGTTTTCCCCACGTCTGGTAACTGCGGGCATTGGTCGGGTGGGAGGAATATCGATATTCCGACCAGGTAACGAATCACCGTTCATTGATGGAAAAACCGTGAAGTGCATTGCGCGTTTTAATCCGGTATACAGTATTTTATTTAAATACTAGTGGACCCCGCAGACGTTGTTCTGCCACAATTTTGGCTTCGAAATTATATAATTATTCTTAAATTTGAATATGCCCATTTACCCACTATAATTTTCTAATATGTCACTGATTTGCAGTGGACATCTGTTATTCCAAAAAAGCTAAGAATGCATGACGTGAGCTGTCAAGATGGCGGAGTTCCGAATCTAATTTATTTTATAATTAATTTTATGCATATATTTTTTTCGTGATTTTTTCCAATATTTTAATAGCTTATATCTTATTCCGGACATAGAGGAATCCAACAAATAAGATATCGTTAAAATCGGTACAGCCGTTCTTGAGCTATAAACGGTGTAACAAACACAACTTTATTTTATATATATATAGATTTATATGATGTTGTATGTACCAGGTGCGCTAACTGCTTGCAAGAGGCGCAGTTCTACTGCTGCTGGAACACGTCGTACTGCGACTACCCGTGTCAGCGCGCGCACTGGACGCAGCACGCGCCCGTTTGTACGCAGCCGCGCTCGCAGGTAACGTACTGGGATAACAGTCCGATGGCTTTTTAACACTAAACCTACTAGCTTAGCATGACCGCCGCGAGATATGCCGCGGACGTGAGCAGACAAACATAGATGTAAGATATGGAGGTATATTATATCTCGACATCGACAATTTTGTTAGAAAAGATATCTTGATGGACAAATATATCTAATATTGTCTTTTATTAACGCGAGTATCACACATTTAAATAAAATACTGTATACCGGATTAAAACGCGATTTATTATTTATATTGTTTAAAATTATTTATCCCGACGTTTCGGATGCTTTTCAGCAACCGTGGTCGCTGTCTCCCCGCGATAATAATCCGGTATACAGTATTTTATTTAAACAAATACTTATATCTATTTTTGATATTAAAAGTCAAGTTTTAAGTGTAATTGTCATGTTAGACCCGGAAGAAATCAAGAGATAATCGAGAACCTAAAACACGAGAAAACGGTCGACAAAATTTTGTCGTGGTTGTCATGCTAGGCCGGCTGTTATGTCTTTTTACAACCTTAAATTGGTGGGGTTTTTTTTTAAATTATTATTTACTGTTTATATTTTTGAAATTCACTCTAAACTGGTTTTTTATGATTAATTCATTCAACATTTTTGTTATAGGATAACAATGGAAAAGATAGCAACTCGACAGAAATTCACACGAGACTGCAGCCAGCTCCCGATCGCCATGTAAATATATATTTAGCAGTATAACACTGAATTAAAATTATATATTTTTCATAATAATTTACTAGATATGGTCCTTAAGCTTTAAGGCATCTGTCAGGCAAAAAATATATTCATAGAGTCATAGCGCGCACTCTCTCGCACCCAGCCGCTTTTAGAGCGTTATTGCCGTTCCCTCGTAAGAGCAAGCGAGACAACGCGAGGGGAGGAGTCAGAGGACAGCTTAGATGTGTGTGTCACACCGATATATTGCCGCGTGCTCTACAGCAGGGCTGCCAGATGGTATAATTGGATACAAAAAGTGTATAATTCGGTTATCTTATGTATCCAGTTTGTATAACAGATTGTCTCGTATAATTGGATACAATAATAAAAATCCAAACGTGAAGTACATTTTGTGAGAGTTTAAATATCGATTATTTGAGATAACGGTAGATCAAAGGTTTCTTAATCGTAGATGGCGTGTAGGCGCTTGTCGCTCTTTCGAAAATTTCTCTAATCGGAATTGGCGCTCGTCGAGTAATATTCGTTATCATTACAAGTAAACATAAAAGTGACTTTTTCACCCAGCGCCACTTGCTACTGGAACTGTTTTCAAATAAATTCAAAAACATAACCTTTGTATTGTGTCAAGTCTTAATTAATGTAATAAATTAATTCATTTTTTTTTCATATTTTAGGTAATTCAAAGTGACTAAAAATAAATACTTGTATTTTTTACAGACTATTTTTTAACAATTTTGTCGCTTTGTATAATAAGATTTGATTTTGTATAATTTCAGTGACCGAGCGGTATAAAATAAGTTGGCTCTACTGGCAGCCCTGCTCTACAGGTCAAAAGTAGAACTACTTTTTCTGTGCCAAAAATTTATATGGGCCTGTGCTTCTATGTTCTTTGGTCCGACCAACACCGTTGCGTAGCATGCACGGAACGTCAATAATTATCCGCGAGAATATTTTGCCGATGTACGTTCTAGTGGGCATTGTAGTCCGTGCCTGATACGTTCCTAGCACGGTCACGGTCATTTAATCACTACATATTATAAAACTGTCTGTATGTTTGCGATAAACTCGAAAACTACTGAAGGGATTTTCAGACGGTTTTAACAATATATAGAGTGATTCAAGTGAACAATAAATAGAGTGATTGAGGAAGGTTTAAGTATTTAATTTGTCAAGGTTTTGGGTAAACTGGTTGAAATATAACGATAATTGTTGGAGAAAAGTCAAGCCGCCTGGGAGCTTTCATCGACCGACTTTTATAAATCTACAAAAAAAAAAAATATCTATCTTTTAAGAATAGCTGACTATACCCATTATATCTTCTAAATTAATGGTCACGTACATTGTAGTAATTGGAAAGCTATTTAGACGGATACAATATTAATCCTTATCCACTTAAATTTTACTTAGCTTGATTGATGGGATTGATATATGAGTCATATAGAATCAACGGCGGCTATCTGACTTATGGCTGATTGTTAGCAATTTAAAAAAGAAAACGTTTTTCTCCTTTATTTTTGTATTAGGTATCATTCATTGCATGTATAAGGTATCTATTAATATTAACAATTAAAACCAAATATATTCAATAACATAACAGTCTAAACGACAAGAACTTATTTTTCTTTTGTAGATTTCCGGACCAAAGATGTCAGATAGCCGCCTTTGATTCTATACGACTCATATGATTTTTATTTTTGATTCAGGCAATACAGAAGAACGCTACGATACCGACTCTGAGTGTGGGCGGGAAGAGTACGGGCAACACGCGGGTGTACACGTCGGAGCAACTGCATCCGAAGACATCTCTCATAGGTACACGAAGTTAGTTGAACTGTACTCTAACACGATTTTTTTATACATATAAAATATTTTTATCATTTTGGATTTCCACAGACAAGCATGAGGTTCACTTGATGGTAGGTGATACCTCGGCCACAGAACATCAGTCAACGATGCGCTGTCGACCTACTCTTTACTTCGAGTATTCGGAAATCCATAGACCGAAACCGAAACGCGCAATGTGCACTTCACGTTTTTTCCCATCTATGAACGGAATCCGATCAATGCACGAAGTTACCAGACGTGGGGAAAACATGCTTACGGAAAATTATAAACATGTTGTCCCGGTGGAATTCGAACCCATGACCCATCGATACGCACGGCAGGTGTTTTACCGAACGCGCCAACGAGCCCCAATATATTAGAGGAGGTTAACGGTTTTAAAGTTTGGAGTTTTGTTATGCAGATAGGAATAAAACGTGAAAATGTACTTATAACTAGAACTTATACCGTCTATCAATAAATTTTGGGAGTATAATAGTGACGTTGTGGAGGAAGGGAGGTGTAGTCTTCCTCCAACCTATGGAGGGTAGAGATAAGGAATACTCTCTCATATGGGGCTTTACTTTCAAAAGTGTCCATGATAAGCTGTTAGATTATAGTAACAAAACAAAAACTTTAAAAGGCGCTGATGATTCGATGTGAATTGGCGATTATTAATGAAGTGAAGTATGCCAAACGGAAATAGTAAAGTACAGAAGTAGTTGTACTGAATAGAGTAGTTTATAAAAATAAAGCAAATGAGTATGCAATTGAAAACGTCATTATTCAAAAGAATTCTGAAATTTTTAAAATTATTGTTATATATTTAATCAATGTAAGAAATTACTTTACTATCTTTTGAAAGTCGTTACGGACCGGATATATATCTTTCTTCGTTTAATTCTGTCCTACTCTAACAGTTTTAGGCGCTTTCTTTCAAATGCAGTCATCAGCTTACAGCAGCATACCTTAATATCACATGACTTTATAGACACTTCTAATATACTAAGAGATTACTCCTTATCTCTACCCTCCATACTCAAACCTAAAGGGAGGATCCTCGACCAGTCGAACCACTGACTGGCCGGCCCTAAGGCCCCAGTGGTTGATGTCGAGATGTTGTATATATACTCAGCGCTCGGAAACATTTATATAGCGCGATTCAGGATTAGACGTCTTTGTATTGATTCTTGTAGCAGATTGTAAATGTTTTTTTTCTTAGAATACCCACAAACGGTAACTATGACATCATAATGTCAATTTAGGCATTTTTGCAATTACGTCATTGTAGTTTTGGATTGTGATTGGTGATAATGTGGAGGAAGGGAGGTGTGGTCTTCCTCCAACCTAAAGGGAGGATCCTCGACCAGTCGAACCACTGACTGGCCGGCCCTAAGGCCCCAGTGGTTGATGTCGAGATGTTGTATATATACTTAGCGCGCACAGAAACTTTGATAGCGCGATTCAGGATTAGACGTCTTTGTATTGATTCTTGTAGCGGATCATATGTAGATGTCGCTACAATAAAATAATGTATTTACGTTTTCAGTTAGCGTGGTAGAGGACGGCAGCGGCAATCAGACAGTGAAGTGCGTCGGCACGTATAAGTCGCCGAACACGCAGGTTTCTCCCATTGTTATCAATAAACAAGTAAGCATTTTTTTTTTTTTGGAGAAACCCATTTACCTCGGGGAGATGGTAATGTTGGAGTCTTGTGATATGTATAGATGGGCTCGTTCGTAGAACGCCTGTCGAATCCCGGGTTCGAATCCCACCGGGACATGTTTATAATTTTCTGTAAGCATGTCTTCCTTACGTCTGATAACTTCGGGCATTGAACGGATGGGAGGAATATCGAAATTCCGACCGGGAACGAATCACCGTTCATAGATGGAAAAACCGTGAAGTCGCGCATATTGCGCGTTTCGGGTTCAGTCTATGGATTTCCGAATGCTCGAAGTAAAAAGTAGGTCGACAGCGCATCATTGACTGATGTTCTGTGGCTGAAGTATCACCTACCATTAAGTGAACCTCATGCTCGTCTGTCAATATCTAACATAAAATAAAAAGATCTATCCACCATCGACCCCACGACCTCTCGTCGCATGATGGGTGGGACGAGAGTATTCGTTCGCATTATTCCATCATTGATTTCACAACAACTGGATTTGGTGATTTTCTGTCTTAAAAAAGCGGGCTTAGTGCTGCAACCCAATAAGTATGAAATTTTATGTTATTCAATTCAGTTTTTTTTGGTAGTTATTTGTATGAAACAATCATTTTTATTTGGATTATTATTTATTTCTACAGATGATTAACAGCGATGAGGCGAGCGCGAAGAAAGTTACCACGTCTGGTGGGTACTTGATAGTCGGCGGTGGTACCACCGTCACCGCGCCTCGACGACCTACCACCATACAGTATCTGCACACTACATAGGGAACTGAAGACCAGTCGCACCTACTGGAAACTCCCAGATAGCACTCACTCACTGTTGAACGAAGAAATTTATTTAAAAAAACAAACAGCCAAGCTGCCAAGCCACATTTTGCCAAGATAAGTTTATCGCGTTGTGTTTTTAAAATAAATATAAATTGATGACTTCAATAGAAAATATAAATAAGTTAGCAATAATGTTAAATTTTAGAAGCTCATGTGCTCTAAAAGCAGTGTTACGGCAGTCTTACTTTTAGAAGGTGATAGCGCGATACTTTGTATGGTTCTGTCTCGTTCTAACTCTCTAACGTTCAAGTATTCTTGCAAAAATACTGCTTTAAGAGACGGTAAGGTCCCTGAAGACTTAGCTGTTAGAGCAAAATAGAATAAATCATTGTTTCAAAGGTAAAACTCATCTTATTGAGTTTAATTACCCTTAGGTAATTTTGAGTTAAAGTGAGATTTTGCTACTGTTGCTTATTTTCAGAATAAATCTACGATAAACGCAAATCACTAAGTACCTTTGATTATATATATTATAATCAAAGCTAAGTACGTATTGTGGTCAATAAAAAAAATATGAAGCGCAATACGCACTTAGTAATTTGCTATTATCGTATATTTACTCTGAAAAAAACAAATGGGTGCGTGTACTTATGTACGCGCGTGAGAAGTTATACTTCTTTGGCATAGTTTTTAATTGCATGAAAATAATTAATTACAATAAAAGGATTGGAAAAGGATTGTCAACACAGTCAATAAAGTTCAATTTAAATTTAAAAAATTAAATAGTGGGCAACTTCTCCCGTGAGAATTTTGTGTCTCGCTGTGTGCGCGCATCGTAAAATTTCACTCGCATCATTTTTTCCTAACGCGCCTAAAGAAGTATAACTTCAAAAAGCAACATACAGACGAATTGAAAACCTCCTCCTTTTTTGAAGTCGGTTAAAAATAAGCAATAGTAGCTAAATCTCACTATAACTCAAAATTACAATTAGTGAGTTTTAGCTTTGAATCTATGAAATATCATTGCAGAAGTATTCGCGGTTTGTTTTGTTACAGTCAGTGCATTATCATACAGTGTATGTATGCTTTATATTGCTATACATTTTTTTTTGTTCAATTATAATTAGCTCCACCATAAAAGTAGTGTGTGAATCTATTGAAGTTTGTGCAGAGACTTGCTATTTTAATATTTCCGAAACAGTAACTAAGCGTGATAGTGACTGTTTTGAGGAATTATACAG
Organism: Anthocharis cardamines; assembly: GCA_905404175.1. NCBI lineage: Eukaryota > Metazoa > Arthropoda > Insecta > Lepidoptera > Pieridae > Anthocharis > Anthocharis cardamines. Next base: position 4,407,705 of record FR989953.1, on the reverse strand, counting down.
AACAGTCTGAAACGAAATTAATAATAACATTTTTGAAGTTATACTTCTTTTGGCGCGTTTGGATGAGAGTGAATTCATGACCTGCGCGCGTACGATGTCCCAAAAAAACGACATGATGAAGTTGGCTACAGAATAGAATTTGATTGATTTTAACATTTTTCTTCGATATTTACTGCAGTTTTGTTTTTTAAAATTTTTCTTCAGACGCCAAAGAAGTATAACTTTCTAACGCGTGTACATAAGTACACACATACCTTTTTTTTTATTTGCTACATATTATTATGTAATTGTGTATATAATGTATATTTTCATTAATAACAATCGGAAATGGCCGGAGAAATATTAATTGGTGATAGTCAGTGACAAATATGTCTTGAAAATAAAATAAGCTAGATCTCTTCTAGCTAAGTCATAAAGCGCACATGACTATTCAGTTAATGTGCAACTCGATGTCTGTTAGTAAATGTATGATAGTAATACAAGTATTATAGATTTTTAGTATATTTATACTATATTCAACACAGTGTAGGAAGACTTGCGAATTCTTACGAAGCTTACCCACAGACTGGTTTAAAAAAAATACATTTTGTAGTTCAGTAAGGTAACCTTCCTTGGCAGAGGCACTCAATAAATCTATTTTCTAGGTATGTTTAGAAAAACTGGCTAAGTGCGAGTTGGACTTGCGCACCAAGGGTTCCATACTTAGGTAAAGATTTTCCCAATAAAAAAATACAACTACATTGCTTCATGCCAAATTTCATGATTCTAGATCCTAAACCTATCAACGGGAAGTACTTCCTTAGCTAGTGTCAAATTATGCGGCTTAAACGGAGCATAAAAGGCCGTATCTTTTGATTGCGACGACTTAAGTTTGATTTTTTCACTGCATGGGATTGCAGACCAGAGTATTTGATATTAATTTCAACTTGATGCCTTCCTCCACGCGTTCCTAGGAATAAAAGTCTTGACATACAGACAGACCGACAATGAAATGATCCTATAAGGAATCTGTTTTTTATACGAAGTATGGAACCCTAAAATGAAACAGAATCAGTCAGTATATACTCATAAATCTCATTCATCTCTCTTTGTTAGCAGTTATGCAAGGATTATAATATAATACTTAGGGAGATTGATTGCAGAATTGTACAAGATTGATACCAGACTTAGGGAGTATGTGCGTCCAGTGCAATCAAGTAAATCATTCTAAATGTGATGTTGAATATTTTGGTCTATAACACCTTTAAGACTGTTAATTTTAAGTCAACCATGTGTATATTAGCCATTTAGTTATTACAAAAGTAAAGGTTTCCAAATAAGTATTTGCAGCTAAAATTGTGTTATTCATAAAATGGCATAAGTGGCCAGTTATTGCAATTAATGCATTTTATTATTAAAGTATGTATACACTTTTGATGGTTATTATAACGTGGCTTTTATTTTGTGAATTGTCAACGATTTTAATTGTAAAATATATATTGGGTCTGCTCAAATACAATAATTATAACCAACATATTTAAATCGCATGTGCAAGGTATAGCATTATATTACGTTTGGCACGTTGTAAATATAGTGAATAGTAGTTACGATATAACGTATTTAAATAGATTAGAAGTCGTCGAAGTCGTTAAAAATATATGGCCATGATGGAATTATATGGATAGTTATATAACGTATCGTCACGTATTTGACAATGTGTTGTACAACTAAAGTGAAAATTAACGGAAATTATGCAAGAGACAGACATCCAATAGATCGTAAGGCGTAAAGATATTTTGTTTTTCATTAAATATACTATCCGTAATTGGCAGTTTTATTTTTTATCCTTGACCCTAAAATAAAATTCATAGTTGTAAGGCGATTTTAAGCACTGTATATGGCATTTGTATGAGAAAAATATTAATGATTTAGAAAATTAAAATTAATTCTACTTCACCACACTGTATTTGAATAATATATAAAATAGGCTTTTATTTTACGTCATAAATCAAAATAGAAACACTCAATAATAATTACCAATAGCAAAAAAATACGAATGATATTGAAGCTTATTTATTTATCAAAATAGATTACAGGAGTCCAATCTTGAACAAGAGCTATAGACATTTTGAGAATTTCAATTGGTTTCTTATATCTACAAATATTATATCAGAAGTTATTTGTGCTTGAGATTGTTTCATTAAATCCATTTTTTTGTTGAGTCAAGAAGAAGCACATGGGATCCAGCCCCTTTAAGTTAGATAGCTGCATGATTGAATCATCAACAAATCACTAATTTATTCAAAGGCACTTATCATCTAAAATTACTATAGACAGTTTGAAACTATAAACTTCAAGCAGTATATATGTAGTATTATTTTAAATTAGAATCAAATGAACAAAAAGGAAACAACAAAAAAAAAAAGAATGGATGAAATTATTGTATAAGAAGTAAAAAAGGGCACATTGACATTTATAATACAATTATTTCTGAGCTGCTGTATATAACTGGCATGAAGCTTTAACTTAATGAAATCATTAAATGAAGATAGCTTAATACTCATTATTGAGCAAGAATGAGCATTAGAATCTAAATTATAGGAAATTTACATATTACAAGCATAATATCACACAATACAACTGCACCTAAACTTTTCACTGATAATTGAATACATTTCTCATTTGATTATTAAACAATGTTTTAATTATATTGTAAATAATTAAAAATATACACTTAAGATTTAAATACAGTTCTTATTTATAAAATACTGTAATTATTTCTCATACATGGTTGCTCCAGCTTTAGCTAACTGGTCAGCCATTTCATTGCCATGAACTCCACGATGGGCTTCAACATAGTTCCATTTAATTTGAATCTTATTTTGAAGGCTGTCCAAATCTTTGAAGTCTATTTCGTTTTTCACTGGCTCACCTGACTGCAATTTCCATCCTTTTCTTTTCCAACCTGAAAAATATTATCTCTACTATTTTATTAGGTACTGCAATTTTACTAATATTATAAATGATTTGTATGTTATGAATAATCTCAACAACTACTGGACCGAATTAAAAAATTCTTTCACTAATAGAAAGCTAAATTATCAGCGAGTATCATAGGCATTTTGTGTATAGTACATCTACATACATTGCACATGTGTAAAGCCAATTCCATTGCATGTTGCTAGTATTTCATAAAGATTGCAATCATTTCCCCATAATAATATTGTCTTACTTATATTTTAAAGAGGAATGAAAATAAATATGGTATATGAATAAATACAAACCTGGCATCCATTTGGTAACTGAATTGATGAGAAACTTTGAGTCAGTATTAATAGCTAGCTTTTGAACTCCACTATTTATAGCCTGCCGTATAGCTTTTGTAGCAGCTTGTATTTCCCCACAATTATTGGTAGCTCGTCCAGACACTGGTTCACTGGTATTCAGGCTGTGACCCTCTCCCCAATACACACCGAGACCAGCCCGAGCCCCCGAACGTCCATTAGCAGAGCATGCACCATCAGTATACACTTGAACAAATCCTTCATTATCTATTTGAAAACCACTGCCCACATCCTGGGGTTGTATCAATATGGACTTCTTACCCACAGCTTTTGAGTTTTTTTTTATTATGTTATCAACACTTTTTGTAACACCTTTTAATCTCTCTTCAATATCATCTAATTGTTTAACTACTATAGTATTCAAGTCAAAGTCATCTTCACTATTGCTGCTGTCTTTTCTAGGTTTGGATTTTGATTTCTTCTCTGGAATGTCAGCTTTGTTACTGGTTTTCGTTGAAGTGGAATAACTTCTCTTAAGATTATTGTTAGCTATAGTATTTGGCAAAGAAGAACGATTCTTAGGCGGTTGTTGCTTTTTTGCTGGAACTTGCTTAGTCGGTGCACTAGCCCCACTATTTTCGGTTATAAAATCTTGAGCTTCAACAACAGTGTTAAATTTTTTGTATCTCGCTCCAGGAAAGCCTTTTACTTGCGCTTCACAATCACCCCAGTTCATGTATATTCCCGAAGTTCGACCTTTTGCCACGGCGTAGAACGGCATCTTTGTGAAATAAAATAAATTTTTACATTTCAAAACTGGCCGTTGAAAACTGAATACCCTCCATAACATTTATTTATTCTTCTATTTGTAAAAGCCAGCGGGCAGCGCGAAGCGTCAGTTTAATATAAGTTTTGTTATTTGACTTATTTGCTGTCAAGTGTCAACTGCCAAATGGCAAGACGCAGTCTACGCAGAAAATAATAGCTTGTCATAATACATATCAAAACAGACTACTTATATTAAAATAAATAAATTCTCTGAGTACTCTCCTAAATTAATTCCTTTATTTTAGGAGAGTACTTAGAGAATGCATCTTTCACTTCATATTATGGTCTTGCACTACGGCTTTCTTGTCCCTTTACTGTCATTATTTTTTATTATTTAAGACGTGGTGTTCACTGTTCACGTATGGACATATAGAAATTCCACGTAAAGAAACTCCGTTCATAGTTGGTTAAGTGGGCCCAACCCGTCTTACTTTCCATACAAAAGCTCGTACGTGATTATGGCGATGTAACCGATTTTTCTTTGAAACTTTTGAACTAATAGGTATCTCGTGCACTATATCTAGGTTTCTATCGAAACAAAATCTCAAAATTTTCAGAAATAAATTCAGTATAAGCCTCCAAAAATCAGCTTTTTTGCAAAAAAAGTACCTAAACTTTGGGCGTTCATAATGTACTCGTAAATTTTGAAAGTAAATATTTGTTATGATAGAAACCTTGCAAATATAATGGAGATTCTAAATTACAAAAAAATATTTCATAAGCTTGTAAAGACTACTGAAAAACACGTATTTCCTAGAACAAGTTTTATGAAATTTCCGCACACTATTTTTCGTTCAATGTTATCGCGTTCTCACTCACTCGTTAGCGGTAGAGGTATGCGCTGCATGAAACAAAAAGCTTTTCAACCATGCTCGCGTTGACGATAGTCGAATCGGGAAGGGCCCTCTTAATGCCGTAATTTGTATTAATTATTTATGTTTTTATTTACGAGTAGAAGCTCAACTATACAATTAAGGAGGTCGTTTCGGTATCAATTGATTTTAGTTTAAATAAGATTTTGCCAAAATGTAGATTTAAGTAGCAATCTATTAATTTCAATTTCTCAACTACCTACAAAATTGATTTCGACTTTAAAACGTTGTCTAATTGATTATAGAAAGAGGTACGAGACAGTGGCGGATTTACACATTTCTGGCGTATAGGCTGTTAAAAATTTTCCGCCCTAGCCTCTATAAATAAGTTCCTAAATTTTCTAAAATACAGTGACGGGGATTGTCTTCTACACTTACCTCTGTTAGATACAAAAAAATCGTCTTATTTTATACTTGATTTTTATAACGTACCTAAAAGAAAAAAAATCCGACCCTAAATTTGCCGCCCCTAAAATCTGCCGCCCTAGGCTCAAGCCTACTCAGCCTGTTGGTAAATCCGCCACTGGTACGAGACCGGTAGTAAAATGCTCGTTGGGTTCTATTTTGATAATTGATGGCCATGATGGCAAATGGCCACTTTCCAGCCATAAACAATATTGAGTTACATAAACATACATAGTTACGATTCAGTGGAATAGCGCGTTGCGGGTACTTAAATAATTTGTAAGATATAATTGCAGAATTGGATAAGGGAAGATGATAATAAGCTAGTAAGAACTACTGTACCTTTTCATAATATCAGTTTAAAAAATAAAACAAATTATGAAATTCATTACAGTTATGTATTTTATCATACTTAGCTATATTATTATAAGTTCTGTCATTCCATAGTACCTAGATAATGGTGTTAACACATAAAATACTAAATCACTTCTAGCGCTTCGTAAAAAAAAACAAAACAAATCATCATGTCATACATTATATTATAATTAAAAATACTAATTAACCATAAACTACTAAAGTAGTAACGTTTTATTATTTTCATTAATTTTGAATCGTAATTTTTGAGTTGCTTTTGTTGCGGTATTAAATACTTATATTATTTATCATTCATATTATGCTTAGTAAAATTAATAATGTATATGTAAATACTAGATAAATGAATTATTAATGATATATAAAATAATAAATCACAAAAACATGAAAAATACGGTAACATTTACGAAATTTCCCAGAAAAGTGGATAATTATTTTGATGATATTATTGTGTGTATACATACAATAGTTTAAGACGGGGCTGAGGCAAAAACCTGGTAATATTATTTTTTCTGTAAGGGTTTCATTCATTTGTGTCAATAAGTAATGTGATATAAAAGTACTCTGTTACCAACTGGTAACATCCGCGGAGATAAATAATTGTAATGAATTCTGAATTTTATATTACCTATTGTTTCAAAACACTCTAAAAGATAAATATTATTCAAATGTAAGTAAAAATAATTACATGTTTTAATCTTAAAATCTGAAAATGCATTAAGTCTATAATATTAGTAAGAATGAATCTCAGTTATGATGTCTTGAATACCTTCTAGGTAGTTTTAAAGTGTTGTAACCATGGCACTATTATCAACGATCGTTTGGGGTTTTTAAAATTGGAAGATACAGTTTTTAACAACCAGTACCAATTTTTATATGCTAAATAACAATTATAAACACTTTAATAAAACACGTAACTACATACAAACCACACTCAATCATTAAATGCGTCGAGCTCCGCACAACATTCGTCTTGATGGTAGAACAAAGACGGTTCTGATTTTTTTTTTGGGTTTATCTAATTAATTATCTGATTAGTTCTGTCGATTTAGATAGTTCTATACAATAAAACTAAAATAATGCAGAAAATTAAACATCGGAAGGTTGCATACCTGGGCACGTGTTGCGCCATGACCGCTACCACCTCCTTCAACTAATTATGATGGGTAAGATCCAGGGGAAGAGGCGTGTTGGTAGAAGGAAAAAATCATGGCTGCGTAACGTTAGGGAGTGGACAGGTGTTGCGACTGCAGAGGAGTTGCGGCACAGGACGAGACACGCTTCGCGAGACTGACGGCCAACCTCCAGTAATGGAGAGGCACCACAAGAAGATTACAATAAAACTAAAATTGTAAAAAAATCAAAACCGTCGTTTTTCTACGATCATGACGCATTGAACATACAAAACACAACCAAACATACAAATCTACAACATAACGAATGTCTTACAAACTAAACTATCATTAAGGTATCAAATAATGCAAAACTTTTAGGTAAGATGGACACTATGCCTTAATAAAATAAATCTTATAATAATACACAACATATTAATAAAATTTGTTAAATTGTAAACAAAAGATTTTTTGGTTAATAAAATTGGTAAAGTTTTAGTCAGCGTTGAGTTGCAGTTTATATGATTTTAAATTATAAGAAGTTATTTACAATTTTTTACAACTCGAATTGTTAGGTATTCTTTACTTAAAACGATTGTATAGGATCTTATTAGATTGGATTACTGAAAACGATTTTATATTTTCAGAATTTATTATTATTCGAATTATTTATAAAAAATCTTTAATATACAGCGAAATAATAACGTAAGTAGGTACGTGTTCCTACAAAAATGTCTGTAGACTCCTCAACTATATGTAAGCAATTTCAAGTTTCAAGAAAACTATTATGTCATTGATTAATCCTAGAGAAAGAGACAAACTGGATTTTGTTCAACAGTTGAACTTATATCAACGTTCACAACATTCTTTGGCTGTAGCAGTAGAAACTATAAGTACTAAATAAACACAAACAGTTCGATAGTCTTAATATATTTCAGTACAGCTATTTTATTTCTCGGTGAACATTTTCATCTATCTCATGTTTTGCATTCCTTTTACTATAGTATTTTTTATATTATATTGGTGATTATCGATATTACGAATGACATTTAGTGTTAATAGATGAAAAATTATAAAATTACAGTTCAGTGATCATATCACTGTTCACCGAGATACAAAATAGACTTAAGTCTATTTATTCATATTGTAAAACCATTGAAGTGTAACGCGTTTTGTTTTTTGTCTATGGATTTTCAATTTCGCCTCAGTTTTCTTAACTGAGGCGAAAGTTGACAGCGTATCCTAGTGTAATAACCTGTGCACTTAAGTATATTAAGTTGTTGAAATTCCTTAATGTTAAGTCGCAAACAATTAATATAAGCTAAGGATAACAGTAATTTTACCAAAAAAAATTAATACTTGAACCACACTGACCAAACTATAAAACAATAATTGTTGCTTTCAAAACAAAGTATGTTTATCTTCAATATCAATCCGGTATCAATTAAATCGTTAAGCACCCTGTAGACTAGAGAAAATGTAAAATCTATCTAGCAATTTATTACGCCTATTTACAGCAAATACGTTCTAAGGAATTGGTATACAATTAGTTAGTAAAATATTATCTTTTATTAACGCAAGTATTATTAGTTGAGATTTATACATTATGTCATTTTACCCCAACATTTCTAACCGTAAACGTGAACAAGGTTAGACTGAAAGTTGCCATATCGTAATTTCTCAATGTTGCCGCATTAACGCCATCTATTTTATAGTTACTTATTAGTATAAAAATATTATGACTAAATCGCTTTTATTCTGCTGTAAACTATACGTTTGTAGAATGTATCAATATTTGTAATTGAAACATGAAACAGTGAATATATTTAAAAATGTGAGGAAAATCGAACTATCGTCACAAAAATAAATTAAAATATTACAATGATTAAATTATTATAATAATTTATTAGTTCTAAAATCTATTGATTTAGAACATCGAAAATCAAAACACTTGATCATTAAAGTTATATGTTGAATCTTTTTGGGAAGATAACTGAAAAAAAAAAACTGAATTTTGGATAATTAACTTAAAACCAGGTAATTTCATTTATACCAGTGGCGTAGCTATCATAGGGCAAAGTGGTGCAGTGCCCAGGGCCCTGAAGCTGAGAGGGCCCCCTGGTCTTTGGAATGAGGGGGAGGCAGCTCTTGAAGTTAGAATTTTTTTTTCTCTGCACCGAGGCCTTTGTTCACCTAACTACGCCACTGATTTATATCCGACTTACCTACTCAAAATAAATGTCGCTTACTGAATACTCAATTAGACCTAGTTTAACAAAGTTTATTTGGATTCTCTTAAACTGTGATACTACTCATATTATTCCCGGAGTATTGGTTACTTTCTGGAGTCAATATACGAGATGACATTTTAGTAGCCGCTTCTTACAAAGGATTTGTATTTAACTTCTTCAAAATTACATAGCTTGGTATATTTATAAAAATATTTACCTATCATCTATCCTATATCAGTTAACTGTGCGTGTTTCTTTTAAATGATATAAATTACAATTCGCAATGCCTAAAGCGTTTGATGGAAATCTATGCTGTTTCGCTAATGATATCCAAAATATATTTTTGTCTTGGATGGAGCAGTGATACGGTTTGAGACGGATCATTGAGGCCGACGTTATATCATTTAAAGCTAAAAATTATTTTAGTTAGCCCTTTTTAACGTTCAGTAACATTATACATAATGTAACTTGAGGTGCGAATCGTGTAGCCTCAATATCGATGTTATTTAGGATATTCTGTGGTTCAAAAAATATTAGGACTTCACCACATTTTTTACGTCTCAAGTGTATCTGAATGACTGACGGGATTGATCTTAAGTAGTTCCAGGATTTTGCATAAACCATTCTTCTATACGTATATATTATAAACTTTTGAGTCGTAATTGTGTAAAATCCCAAAAGAGCTACGTTAAAATCTTCAATTTATTTCCTAAACTAAGAGCTCTTACACTATAAATTGAAATTTCATATTTATAATTAAGTTTTTTTAAAAGCGGTGTTAGCTAACTTGAAATAAAATATTTTCATAAATATCCAAGTAACTGTCAAACATCGATCTCTGTCGGGTTTCCATCACTCGATTACTACACCTCAAGTTACACCCTGTATATTAATTTGTCCATATTATAGACAGTCTTCGATGATTCATTTTTAATATATAATTATCTATATAACATCTATTTGAGAACAAATTTGATTTTATTCCTAAATACGAAGACTGCCCATAAAAAACATTTTTAAATTAACCGTCATTTATTCCAGAATATGTTTTTGTGAGATGCTTAAGCCATTATCCTAATTATATAAACAAAATCAACAATTTCTGTATTACATTATACTCGTACCTATAAAATACTTTCCCACGAATACCAATACCGGTTCCAAATGTTATACTTCGGAAACCCATTCAAGCGATGTTAAAACACACCGTTCTACATTGAAGTACACCTAAATTGTCTACTTTCTCTACTAAAAGTCCAAACTTGTACCAACCCTACAAGGCACGTATCGTTTAGGATACGTTGAAAAAATATTTGTCTATGGTATGCTTACATAAATACACCTAAAACGGTCTTTGGTTCACTAACACAACGAAGTCATTGTATAACACACATCGAAAGCATGGTCTATATAGAACATTCGTCACTATCGCGCGCGTAGTCCTCGTCTTCCTCATCGGTATTTCTAGAACCAGTTTTCTTTACTTTACCGGAGACTATACCGGTATTGACCTTGCTAAATACACTGCTCCGGTTTAGCCTAGTTTCCCTTTGGGGACTCAGTCTCTCAGCGACAGCTCGCTCATAGTTATCGGAGATCTTGCTAACACCGTTTACGGGACTCGTCGGTGATTTGGTTTTGCTAGGTGATACGATTTTTTTAACTTCACTACCTTTCTCCAAGCCGCTAGTGGCCGCTGTGTATGAAGGTGGATCTTTAGCTCTAGCCCCTCCAGGATTCAGAAGTTGCGAGTAAAGAAAGCTATTATTTCCGCAGTTCGCAAGCCTATTCTCCATCTTTCCGTTCATCATCATTAAGCTGACTGGTTTTTCGGGTGGGATTGGTTTCTCAAGTTTGCGTTCTGGAACGTTTGATTTGTTCGCCCATCGGTCTGCGCTTCCCAGTGCATATATGGAACTAAGGTTTACGTAGCCAGCAGGCATTGCTTGTCGTAATGGGCCTGGAATCTCTTTCCCGCGAGCATTTGAAATACTGTCACTGAGGGTAGAATCTTCGACGCTCGAGTCTTCAATGACGTCAGTGTTCACATCATCTATGTTCGGCGATAAACAGTCGTCGTCCGTTTCATCGTATGAGCTGAAATTAGAATGTAAAATGGTTACAATAGACTTCAATGGTATCATCAGAGTATTGTCATATTATGTACTGAATGCAACGAAACTGCAAGTTCATAATATTTGTTAGTCGCTTCATGCTGGAATTCCAATGAGTTTATTTACAAACAAAAGCATAATCTGATGTAGGTGAATGGTATGTACAAGGATATATATGTTTTCATCAGTAAGGCAGACAATATATCAAGCAAACTCGGTAGTGAACTTCTTTGTACATATATGTCGCAAGTCGCTGTGCTGTTATTATTGCAGTGCAATTATCCTTGACACTCACAGAAAGAAAAAGCAGACTTTTGATTTATTGATTTTTAAATAATATGATAGCATCGATACAGGAACACGTCATTTACTTAATAACTGAACTCAAAAAATAAATAGTTTGTTATGTACTTTAAGTATCAATCATGGAAATTTTATATGGCTTTTTCAGTAAATTAATAATGAAGTTTTTTGAAAATTTTACTGTGATAGTCTTTATAACAATTTTAAAAAGTGATATAGTTGTGGGCCAGATCAATTAGCATTCCTATATGGATGATATGTTTATTTGTTTTGTCAATGCAGCGAAATGGCTCAATACACTGCACTTCACGAACACAATCTTACCCTATCATAGCCAGTTCTGTCTCCCTCCCTGATGAAAGAAATATGTAATAGATAAGATCCAATATGAGATGACTATAATAATACAATAAATAAAAACAATAATAATATTATATATAGGATAATTTAGCATCGATTCCAATAACTCCGGATGGAAACGGTTGCCATAAAACAAAACAGTGTGTTTATTTGAAAACTAATGTACTGTATATATACATAATATTAGATATGTTTAAAAATAAAATATAAAACACAATATGAAAGATGAATTTGGACAAGATTAAATTGGCCTAGATTTAATTTTTGCATTCAGAACATATTTATGATCTATGTAACATGACTAATGATTTTCGGTTTAACCGTAATAGTTGAATTGTGATAGGGTAACACATAATGCTTGTCTATGGGAATATTATGCAACATCCTTGAATCTATTCCTAGTGCGTGATAAATAACTCTACATTACCGAATCTTATTTGTAAAATCTATGTCGATTTAATTCTGACTGTCTGCAGTATTCATAAAAACGACTTATAGAGTCTCGCTTTTGTGATTCTTTTACTATGTTAAGTAGCCTAGGAAAGAAAAATACCATTAAATACGTAACCAATATAAAAAAAATTGCTGAAATTTAAAAATAAGCTTACATTTGGTCCTGAGCATCGCTGCCTCCTTCCTCGGCCACTAACAACTCGTATTCTTCGGCGGCAAAGCGGTCCCATTCAGACATCTGAAGAATTGAAATAAAATTATATAAGTTCAGCCCAAAAATGACAACATATGGACCCAATTTGATGATTGGTTCCTGTGGCAAGTAAATACTTCGTCAAGCAAATCTTTTTAAAGTGCATATGTTTCTTCTAAATCTGTGGACGAGGAGTAACGAACAAATAATCTCTTCTCTTCTATGTAAGCGGCTGTGATCACTTTCCATTAGGCAGTGGCGAGACCACCATACAAGCCCAAAAGCCCGGCTTGCCCCATGCAAGCATAAACAGAAAAACAATAATGCCCTTAACGTAATTATATAAGTCATATAACCTATATAATATAGTACATATATTTTGACGGGCTCATTGGCGCGTTCGGTAGAACACCTTCCGTGCGCATCGATGGGTCGTGGATTCAAATCCCATCGGGACGACATGTTTATAATTATCTGTTAGCATGTCTTCCCCGCGTCTGGTAACTTCGAGCATTGATCGGGTGGGAGGAATATCGAAATTCCTACCATCGTTCATAGATGGATTTTCCATCGTGAAGTGCATATTGCGCGTTTCGGTTTCGCCACTGCTTAACGGTGGGTCATTAGGGTGTTTGTTACTCTATTAAAAGGAGTATAACAAAACCGTATTTTTTTCTATAACATATGGGTAAACACTTTGAAAGAAATATTTAGTTATTCTAATACTAACCTCCGAGTCAGAATCTCGTTGTGTGGCGAACGGATCTCGCTGCTCGTGGTCGAGGTATTTCTCCAAGTTGAAGAACGTGTCGAAAAATATTGGAGTCAGCTTGCATTTCTTCAAGTCGGTCAATGTGACTTTACCCTCTTCTGCCGGATGTACCATGTCTAACATCTGAGAATATATTAACTCTAATACATCAGTTTGTTCGACTTTCTCGGCATATCGGAACAATAGATCGATATGACCTTTTGCACAGGAGTTGAATAGTACGAGTAAGATCATGCCTTCTGCGGGTGATGATCAGGTGAAACCGAAAAATTACTCACAATCTTGGAAAAGTAATATAGTATTATGATTAGGAGGAGACCATGTCTTTCCAAATTTCAGCATTTTGTACTGATTTCTCATATAAATCAAATTATAATTTATTAATTTACGTAACACAATGTACACTAACTAATGAACATCAATAAATAAATATTAAATTCTTCTAATTTTACATTTGCTGCCAGTTCTCAAATCAAGGCAGAAGAATGGACGAGAAGAACTGGCAATAAACTCAATAAAATATTTATAACTGTTATAGTTGTTACTAGGAAGATATTTAATTAATTTTAAAAAAGTTTCTACATTTAAAATAGACTATTAAATTACTAAACAAAAACTGCATTGTTTATAGAAGTGTGAAGTTGTTAGACAACAATCAATTATTTTATTTTATTTATTTATTTATTGACGGGGCATCATTATTCATCAGCTCCTATTACTGGGGTATCACCTGATGATGATCCACATAGATAGACCAATTAGATATCTGAAAAAAAAATACATTTACCTGACACAAACAGTCATTAAAGGGTAAGGTTTCAATTCCTATCGCCTCCATCCTCTGCATCTGTTCCTCGTAGAAGAACTCCAACTCGTACATTGAGATGTAACCATCTCCATCTAGGTCCATGCACCTAGAAATGAGTAAAAAATTTAGTCACCCTTGGTTACTTGCTTACTGCTTGAGTAACATTACGACGAAAGGTATCAGATTTTAGAAATATTTTTTACATTATTATTGTTTATACATCTGAATAACACATATAGGCTATAATTTATAACGATTTTGAGTTAATTGGCCAAATTACATAATATAACGATGAGTGTCAAGTAATTCGGAAATAATCCTGATATCTGAGAGCTACTATTTCGCCCATTGAAGTGGAGACGGGTAAGATAGTAATTATATATGTAAGTATAGTATTGGTAATATTAATGGTTCTTGAGTAAATATTTTAAATTAGGGTTTTTATTACGGAGCATCATCGTGATTACTTAACCTCCGTGACCTTTAAGTAATGGAATCTTATAAGTAAATTATCAATTATTTCAACCAAGTCATACAAAAGTTCAAGGCTAGAACCAATGGGCACTGTTATTAAGAGAGTAATTCAGCTCACATCAAAGGTAATGGTTCGGGTAATGGCTCACGCGACCAGACCATATCGGACTTCTCAAGTGTTTCCATACATGCAAGGGTACTTTCATAGTATACATTGTTCAGAATATATTTAGAAAGATGAAATGGGAAAGGCTTGGAAGACTCTAATTGCGTCGGTTGCACGTTAGCGTCCATTAATTATATCTGAGTGACTACTGCGATTTGTGTAACTGCAGTCTGCAATGCACCAATTTAAGGATTTAGGGTAAGTGTCCTATTACGTTAAAGCTTGGTTCTTTGTTGGTACACGTTTTACCGTAATTGAACACTTACCTTAAATTATATTTAAAATTTGTAATTTAACCATGATATGAGGTACGTATAAATTGATATGCTATCTCAATATGAATAATACATATTTTTGTTTTGCGTTGTTTATTCATTATTGCATTTATGCGTTTTTAATTTTTTATTCTATGTTAAAAATCCGAGAACCATTTATAGAGTTCAATATCATCTGTCGATTTTTTTTAAAAAGACTAGTATTTTATGAATTACGAACAATTAATTATCAATAATTCGCACGTTGTTGGCACGTTGGTAGTACAGTATATTGCGTTCTGACGGGTCGCGGGTTCGAATCCCGCCCGAATTAATTATTAATGATAAACTGTAAGAATGTTTTTCTTGGTTTTGGTCACGGTATTTAACGGGTGTGAGGAATTTGTAATAAAAATAACCTAGCGACCCAATAAATAGGCCACCAATATGTACTTGTCTAGATTAGTTATGTTTGTTCACTTTTTATTTAATTTTTTGGTACAACAAAGAATATAATAATAATAATAATTTCTCAATTCCTTTTGGGTAACGTAACGGGTAACCACCGATAATTAATACATGGATAAACTACGAAGTGCATACAGCGGGTTTCGGTTTCGATGGATTTCCGAAATAAATAATAATAATTTATTTAAAAGTAACAATGACTTTAAGTTTAAACGAATATTTCTAACTAGAATAAACATGACATTATGAAAGTAGTAAAACACACAAAATTATATTAATGTTCTATGAAGTACTACGGTATTAACTCCGAAAACTAAACAAATGCTCGAAGTATAAAAATAGGTTGTTAGCGCATCATTCATTGATGCCTTGTGGCTGTCACCTACCTCTCAATCACGCTAGTCTATCAATTTCTAATATAAAAACAAAACAAAAAAAGTATTGCGAACATTGTTCATGCTAACCATCTAATAGACCAGACTAACCTGAACCAATATTCTATGGCGGTTGGATGACTCTTGTCTTCTTCAGCGAGTAAAAACCATACGAACTCGGTGTATGACATCCGCGGCTCTCCGTGAGGGGTCAAGCGGTTCTGGTTCCCGCGGGTCACGCAACCGGACAGAACCCGCTCTATCATGCGGCTTGATAGGGCTGGAAAATTAATAAGGATTCTAAGACTGAACGCTGATACAGAATATCTAAGTCTCCTAGTATGTGTGCATGGCATTTATGTGTCTGTTTCATTGATCATTTTACTTTACTGGCATGTAGGTGATCAGCCCAAATGAAACATTTTTTTTAAATTTTCTCGGAATCAAACCCTGGACCTCACGTGCGGACAGGACGCGGATATAAGATGGAATTTATTCTTATTATACTTAACCCTTAAAATTATATACAAAATGTTGTCAGGAATGGACAATATTATGATATATAAAAACATATTTGAAAGATAAAAGTAAAAAATATAGTAGGTATTTATAATCTGTAAATTGTCTTCGTTAAAAACTAATCCAAACTTTATGAAATGTAGTTTCATCATTAGAATTTCTCTCACAAGCCTTTTGGCTCGTTTTATCCCTGGGAGCTGGCCAATTTTTTAGAAATTAGTGAAAGTAATTTATAAAACAGCGTTCAAGCATCGTGTCTTAATAAGACTTTAAGCTTTATTAAGTGATCTATTATAAAATCCTTGGCATTTTCCGTTTGAATAAATCCGTTTAAAAAGCGGCTTACCATCTGTCTGTCTCCCTCTCATTTTGTTTCAGAATTACAAGGTGAACTTTATGAGAAATTATACTAAATTCAAAGGCTAAAATGCGATGTACCTAATGCCTGATAATTTAGATAAGATTTAAGGACTTCGTCAAACTAAAATTGTATAAAAGGTTACCGTGATCATTATGCCTTGCGAGATCGTGTTTGTCAATGAAGAGGTCATGATCCTTGTCCAATTCCCAGAACTTGCAGTAGATTACGTAAAAATGTTCATAGCTGAAACACACAAATACACAGTGTATTAAAAATAAATACGGATTAATACTAGATATTGTACCCCGATCAGATCGGATATGTTCTTCAAAAGGGCCAGGTCAAAAGTACTCGAAACCGACGAGTGTGTATGAAAGCATTGATGAAAGTGCAAGGATAGGAGCATATGGAATTCCGTGATCTCTGCCTATCCCAATCGGAAAGAGTCGTGATGTATATATATGCATGTTTTGTACACAGAAGTTTACAACACACCCGATTTGTATGCTTTTTAAGACAGGTTACTTCTACACACCCCACATCTACAGAAATTTTCATTCATCCGGAAATGAATCCCGAGTTTCGTAACGGAGTAATTTTTTATACAAAGGGAACAATGTCTGGAACTATTCAGTAGTTTCTGAGATTATTAATATTAATCCCCTCAATTAAAACATACTTTCCCCATGTACCATTACCATGTTGTGGTTTGAGAGAATATCGAAAAATTAATGCAGAGCAGTGGCACGAAGAATTTGAGAGTACTGTCAACTTTTTAGGATAGGCGTTATATAAATGACTCTCACAACTCTATGTGTAAAAACATTAACGTCAATAAAAATATGTATACCTGAAATACTGTGTAATTTGATTGATATCTTCTTCGTCTTCAAGAAGCTGGATAACTTGAAGGAAATTGGATCTCCGTAGCTCCGGGATAGAAATACGACCGGACCACGACCGGTTCACACAGTAGAATATCCTAGCGATCACCTGAAGTGTGAGTGGCATAAATAAGAATACAATAATTTATATTATAGTTAATTAGATACAACTGGGCGGTGTATTCCGGAGATAACTTCCGAAGAATTCAGTTTCTCTAGAATAGGTTTAAACAAATGATTGATTTCAATTCAAATCAAAATTCATTTAGGTAACATAATGTAGGTACACTTATGATCGTCAATAAAAAAATAAATATTAAATTCTTATAATTTTACATTTACTGCCAGTTCTCAAATCAAGGGAGTAGAACGGACGAGAAGAACTGGCAATAAACTCGCCGCAACTTTTTTAAGTGCCAAGTTTCTTGTTTTACAAAATGTTTGTAAGGAGCTGCAACCATTACACCATGTTCCACATGACATCTTTAAGTAATTTAAATTTTGAGTTCGATAAATGAAGTCTTAAGACATTGCTAAACAACGAGTTCTATATACAATACTGATCTTAGCGATGCCCTAAATATGTACTTTATATTCAAATTTTGCATCGGACACGAGTACTACGTGTGATTGATATTTATTTAAGTCTTAAAAAAAAGAACAATATATTGTTTATGTATTATTTTATATACAAGATTCTTTACAGTATTCTGTAGACTCGCTTAAACACATGTGTTAGACAACTTTATAACTAAACAAATTTTAGAGTTATTACCCAATTTACAAAGGAAAGGTGAAATCAATCGTTTATAGCATTTTATTTCGTAGATTATATCACTTTTGCCTGAGGAATTGAAAGGTTATAAATTAACTCCTGCTTTACGTACCTATTCCCTCTACTTCGCTTAACAATGTAGAATAGTTTGTGGTGGTGAGAGTATCACTTTGTTGTGAATTATAATATGAACATTTATACATCGTAGTATATTGTTCTCAGTTGAGACTATTAGAAAGAGCTTTACTATTTTAGTTCGCTCCCAGTTTTATTACTTTTTGTTCAAAGAGAACGGATGTGCCAATATCCAACACATAAATTATTCAACATATTGCACTCGAACTTTCTTTATAGATTTCATAATATATTTTCACACATATTATGCAGACGGACACACATTGAGACTTCACATTACTCATAGTAAAAATAAAACTTATAGATAGTATATCGGTTTTCAATTTAACAATACATACTATTTTTTACTCATGAATTCTTTTGATGCAGTAAATAAATAATAATCATATAGTAAAACTTTGGTAGTCTTTGCTATATTAAAAATATTAATAGGTTTGAGATGAAATAATAGATTCTAAAATTTAAATATTTCAAACTTCTTATGTTGTTATTTATTACTGTTATTTAATTTGTATATTATAATGACGATATACATAGACATAATAAATAAATAATCATAGATGTCCATTGGCTGATGCGAGGTGTCTATCTCGAGGAACTCAACTAAATAGTGAGAAATAAATCCCAAATATTATGGTGTAAAATAAAGACTTACATAAAACATCTTTAAGGCTAAAGTGAACTGGTACTTTATATAAAAAGGTGACAGCGCGATACATTTTGTATATCTCTATCTCGTTTTATCATCACCCTGTATCCACAAAACAGATAAAATTATATTTTCCGTGCCTGTATTAATACTATTTTAAGAGATAAGAACTAAGGCACCAGGCTGAAACATATTCGCTTATTCGGTTAACGTCAGCTATTGATAGTCGCTCGTCTCATAATCACAAAAAAGTACCAAATCCTTCCATAAATCTCTACGTACTATGGTAAATGTTCTAAAATTAAAAATGACGCAAGGACTGCCATAGCAGTACAAAAATACTTACAGTATGAACGTATCTAGAGTGGAACTCAGTCGCTTCCTTCAAAAAGGAGAGGCCAGGGTGGGTGTCTACGACATCTTGAACTAAGGGCACAAAGTCTTCTGGTGCCAGATTATTGCTCTTCCCTCGCGTCAAAATATAAATGAATCTGGACGCTTGGTCGTGACATTGTGTGCTCATTCTGTAAAAATAAATCAATATTATAGTTTAAATAAAGAGTTGCTATCGTACATTAAATTAAACAAAAAATAAAGGAAACTTTCAAAAAATATAGCTAAAAGCTCTTATATTGCTCGCGTGTTGATATTTTAGTGAGCCAATTTTTTTTTACCTTAAAACTGCACTTTACTGAATTCATTAATAAAAACACGTCCGTTATGCCCTCAAATTATTATTAGATCGTTGTAAGTGATTTTAAGTTTTGGTGCTATGTTTATCGTTAAGAATTATTGTAAATGGATGTCCACCAACAATGTGTACCTGTATGAAGACGTCAACAATCAACAATTCTGAATATATTTAACGTTTCGCCGATAACTAAGTATACGTATATATGTACAACTAGTAACACCTTACGGCCGCTAGTACATATATTGATCGTAAATCCTTTCTTTAGTTTGGAGGAATATCATACCTAACTTCCTCCCAAAACAATTTGAATTACTCATGCTACCATGTAAACAAAACTCTTTAGAGTATTTTGTATTTATAGAAATGTTGATATTTATGTATGTTTTCTAGAAGAAGACTCGTTTACTTGTATTGACGATCCATTTGCGGTGAAGTTGAGTGAAAGCAATTTTATCGTTTAACCACGTATGGCTGCCACGAGACTATCTATAATTTTATCTATAAGTATGTATACATGTAAAGTATGGTATGTTACCTATCTTTTTATTAGTGTTTTTAAATATATAATATTATATGTTTATAAGTATATTACAGAGCAGATAACCGGTGGACCTGATGGTAAATAATAACCACCTATGCACATCCGAGACTTCTATGATTTATAAATTACTTATAAATTTATTACTTATAATTAATAAATGATATACTTGACTTGACTGACTGATTAATGAACTCTAAGTCAACCGCATGAAACAATATGAAATTTGTACAATAGGCTTCTTCTTCAAGCAAGCAATGATCAAGGTTTTTAAGGCTGAATGTTAGTAATTAATTATTTCTTATTTAAATTAGCTTATATATATTTTATACTAATTCTAGCGAGGGCCTAGAAATAGTATAAAATATACATGAGATAAATATTAATTTTAAATCTTGTTTCCCCGGGATTCGAACCCAGGAGGAAAAACTTACACATAATTAAGTAAGATAAAGAGCAATAATGTAATGGGTCAATGTTACATAAAAAAAAACTTATCTATTGTAGCTTTTGTTTGAAATATTATCCTGTTATCAAAGATCCTACTCGTAAATAAAATTACTCAAAATATCTATAAGAAAGATTTATCTTAGTTACCGTTGAATGAACAGCCTACTTTTTTAAAAAGCTTTCAGCTGATTACATTGCGCAACTTTCTGCTAAGGTCATAGTCTATATTAAAGTGCATAATATATCAGCATAACCTATAGTAAAACTTATACAACATCATTTTGCATTCGAATTTTTTCCGCAAAATAATTAAATTCGACATAAACAAACGCAAACAACGTGAGCTAATATCAATTGATTCAATACTATAATTTATAAAGAGGTAAAGTTTCTGAGTTTGTAGGGGGTTATCTCTGCCGATTTTAAAAATTCTTTCACCGATGTAAACCTACATTTTTTTGTGTATAGTGCCCGTGCGAAGCTGGGGCGTGTTGCTAGTATTCGATAAATCAATTTTGACCGTGTTAAATAAGATACCCAAGCACACCAACATGCGAGGAAGGTTTCGTATCTTAACGGGTTCGTTGGCACGTTTGGAACACCTATACCTTGCGCTTGAATGGGTCGCAGGTTCGAATCCCGTCGGGACGACATGTTTGTGGTTTTCTTTAAGCATATCTTCCTCACGTCCGGTCACTTCGAAAATTAAACGGGCCAGTTGGGAGAAATATCGCAATTCCGACCGGGTAACGAACCACCAATCATAGGTGAAACCCTGAAGTACACATTACGTTTTGCGTTTCGGTCTCAGTCAATGGATTTCCGAAAGCTTGAAGTAAAAAGTAGGTCGACAGCGCATCGATGACTGATGTTCTGTGGCTGGGGTATCACCTACCATCAAGTGAAATCATGCTTGTCTGTCGATATCTAACATAAAAAAATCTAATATATTGACGATATGAATGTATTATCGCAAGTTATTCGTGCGAATACAAAATATATTACTTACTCTCTCCAAAAGTCTATGAATTTGTGGCCATCGACTGGTGCGTGGAGGTTCTGCTGCGTGGCTAGGAACAGTGGCATTTTCCAATACAACGGGCACTCGCATGCTTTGACTATGTGCTTGAAACTTTCTCGAGGAACCTGACAAACAAATAATTCCAAAATATATTATGAACTACGTCTTAGTTCCGTGATAATATTACAAGGTTTAGTCAATAAAACCGATGTATTTAGAAAAAAAATAAAGTTAAATAAAAAAAATTGGTAGTAATATAATCAATATTCAATACATTATGGTATTTCATCATTTACAAATTACAATACTTTACAAAATACAATAATGTTAATATATGTATGTACAATGAGAAACAAATAGTTGTCATTCTGAGATGTTATGAAAACAAAACTAAAAAATATAACATATTTGTAAAATTATGTGAAAGGCGCCAAGCACCAAGTACGCTAATTGCAAGTAAATTTTAGGACAGTAAATTATACTAAAATACCACTTATATATAATACAATAAGTTATTAACAGTTATTTTACATAAGACAGCTATAGCTGTGTATGGGATGTGTATGAAAGTATTTAAATGTTTTCTTATTTATCATAAAAAGTAATTGTTTCTATTATGAATACTTTTCTAAAATAAGGTATATAGCCACGCATTTATAAGTATTAATATTAAATCTAATATGAATGCTGTTTGCCATACTAATTCATATGGGCAATGCACTGCTACGATGCTACGGGCAGGATTAATCACATTAACAAAACTACAACACCCTAAAACCGGCTTTAATCCATTCGAAAAAGGACTATAATCGCATACGTTGTTTTGTAACTCATTGAGAAGTGGTCAGTCGTAGTCATGTCCCGTGGGTGGCCTGTCCGACTTCCGCCACTACGAATGTAGGCCGCGCCGACACGTGTCATTGACGAAGCGTAAATAACAGCCTGTGTGTAGAGACTAGAGCCCTTGTGATATAGAAATTATAATCATATCTGAGAAGTTAAATATTAAATTATATATTTTCATTTACATTTCTAATAGCTATTCTCATCGGTTAAACCAAAATACCTGCGTTGTGGCTAGACCACATAACAAATGCTGATCCCCGTTGACATAATACTATGTACCTATGTCAATGCTGAGCCCTAACCCTTTCATCGACTCTTAAGTATACCTCATCTTTTGAAAGGTGTACGACAATAGATTTCGATGAATTAACGTACGGTATCATATGCCAGCGATGTTTAATGTTAGCTAATTGTACGTTAGAAGCTGGAATATTCGAGTCATTTTAAATTTTAGAGTTCTTACAAATAAAAATTCGTCTTTCCTTTTCTAATGATCTAATTATAAAAAGCCGACTTCCGTTTACGTAGCCTAGATGTTTCGAGACTCTTTATAAGCATGCAAAAGCACAATTTATGTAATTATAAATAGCAGGCAAACAATATGGATTATATATAGGTAAAAGTACTATTTTTTATAGTTAGTAAACTTTACTTATAGTATACTTAATAATCTTCCATCTTCAGATTAGATATTTGTTATCTTTCCTGTAAAAAAACACGCGTATCTAAGTCCCCATTGAACGCTCTTCCTCATCATTGTCTATGCCCAATCTCTACCCCGAGTGGCAAGCCCCTGTTGGAGGTTATCGACCTGTGAAAGTAGGTCACGTCGGCTTAACCAGCCTATTTATAGGACTTTTGCTGAGTTAACACACTGTTGACAGTTTAGAAACTGCCAATCGCGACAGTGGAAGATCAATGTGCTGGTATTACAAATTAAATAACGATTCAGGTCGTTTGTTGGTTAGTATGGATCAAAGTAGCTGTTATTCATTAATAGATATGTAATAACTTGTACGTGTTGTTATTAAAATTGTGAATCCAAATCGGATTACGTTAAATTTTTCAATAAAAATTTGATGAATTATTCATTTTAAATCTAAATTGACCTAAACTTTCATCGTTATCGATAGATATAATACCTACTTATGTCATATAGTTAATAATTTTGAACACAATAATTTTATAAGAAAAAGATAATGTGTTATAACGATTTCTCACGAAAAGTTCTATACACTACATCTCACTTTGACCCATTCGCTTAAGCAACTGGATGGGAAGTAGTACGAAAATGACACATGATACTTGAGTTTTGTTTAAGCTAAAATATAGGACAGGAGTACAAAAAACGCCGATAACAGTGATGAGAAGATTAAAGATTTAGGAACATAAATCTATCCATAAAAAACAAGATTCTTAAAAATCAACTCTAAAATAAACCGTCTTCAAAACTTTGCTCTACTAAAAAATTATAAATAAGATATTTACGGAAGTTAAGTAAGCGCGCTGTAAGCTTCCTCGTGGAAGTTTGAAAGGATCAGTTAGTAGATCTATTTTTAATTGTTTGAATTCGGAAGATTCTAAGAGGCTGAATAAATTTTTCTTAGAAGGAGCTGGAATTATTTTATTTACTTATTTTTTATGAATATGTACATCATATTTTTCTTCTTCACAAGTTGACACAAACTAATCCCCGCTATAGTCTTGTTGATAATATGTCTGTTATAAGTATTTAAACTTATTTAGATAGATTTATTATTATTGTTTTTTTTCCATTAACTGGTCCCTTCATAAAATTAAATATATTTTTCACAATTCCCGTTCGACAAAGTAATCTGAAAACTGAATATACAAATCGAAAACAAATAAGAGCAATTTTTCAGGCAAGTCGCTTTGTGTGACCTAAATATGGAGAAATTGAAACGGAATCAACGAACAAACACATCTTTGATGAAACCAACTTCACAAACACCAACAAACGATCAATTATATTTGAGTTGAGAAGTAACAAAGAGTCTGAAATACTTTGAAATAGGAAACTTAACAGATACAAAGCAATACCAATTAAATACGAATATAATTATGAATATTTGTTAACATAGTGGTAACAAGTGTTTTATTAATAAATTACCTCTATAATTATTACCCGGTAAAATTGGGAAAGCACAGACTCCTGCAATTTTTTTTACTATTTCGAGAGTCTGGGTTTAAAAATAATGTAACATATCAGGAGATAATAAAATATTATCATTATACATTAAAAATAATCCTCTCTAAATATAAAGGCAGTAATTTTATTATTATATTGTTTGTATAATTTGTTAATTGACGGAAAACGTCTGGAAATATGTATTCTTGAAATAATTTAAATTTTGCAATAATTAATATTTGAAATTTTTAAAATAATTATTATTAGACAGCGACGGCAGTAGAATTATGGTTATTTGCATTGTGTTAATCTAAATTCCAAAATGTTAAGGGTTTTCTGTTATAGACTATAAGGGATCATATCGTAATTTGTGTTTTAATTGAAAGCAAACACACAAAAATTATATGTTTGGTTTTGTAAGTAATATAATTTGATAGATACTTATCTAAATAAATTATATAAATGTTACATTACATAATTTACCTAGCCAAGATTAAATATGGCAAGTAATACTATTTTTTGTTAAATTGAATGTTTTGAATTTCACTTTTAAGTATGTTTAATTTAATAAAATTACACGATTTATTTCTCGCAAATAACTTTATGAAGTGCGATATATATTACAGCCGTTGCCAAAATATATTAGTGTACGTTCGTTGAAATCGTAAACTTAAGAGTTTAAAACGACCTACAACAGACATTTGTGCCAAGAATTCAGGATTGAATCGGGAAATGTTTATTGATAAAAACTATAATATTCAAATTACGGTTGCTACAGACTATGGGAAAAGTCCAGTACCAGTGGACATGAAATTAAAAATTCTTTACTTACACCATTTATACAACCAAGAATCAGAATAAGAATAGATTTTAACAGAGCTCCACATCATAAAAACTACTTATACGCTGGAATGTGCTGAAAACATCAACTAAGCTTCCTTGGACATATCATGCGATCACATGCATAAGTTGGAGCAGCAGTTGATCGTGGGACAGATGCAGGGGAAGCGCCCCAGGGGCCGAATTCCTACACGATGGTCTAAAAGTATTGTAGAAGCAACAGGTGAAACTCTACAATGATCTATTAAACTGGCGCAGCCGGCCTAGCATGACAACCGGGACAAAATTTAGTCGACCGTTTTCTCGTGTTTTAATCGATTATCTCTTTATTTCTTCCGGGTCTAACATGACAATTACACTTAAACCTCGACTTTTAATATCAAAAATAGATATATTTGTCGATCGAGATATCTTTTCTATAAAAATTGTTGATGTCAAGATATAATATATTGAGATATCTTACTTCTTAGTTTGTCTTCTCTCGTCCGCGACATATCTCGTGGCGGTCATGCTAGGCCGCCAGGGCAGAAGCAAATGGAGACAACTCACGTAATCCGATCCTCATTAGTGAGGGAAAGACAAAGAAGAAGAATGTTAATGCAGACTACCGATATAATTCATAAAATTTTTTTTAAGCAAAATACAAAAACCGACTTCGAAACTACAACTACAACTAAAAAGTAAAAAATAATATTTTAATTACTTCAAATTATTATTTATTAACAGTTATTTTTGAAGTCGGTGCCACCCAACCGATGCCGCTCCGTACCGGTCGAAAATTTGTTGCAAAAGCAGGATTAAACAGTCCTTCTTGGCTGGCACCGACTTATTTGGCACCGTTTCTAAAATAGCACCAAACCATAAAAAGCATAAAAATGATATGGGTACCTACATACCTCTGAAATATCCCCTACCAAACAAAAGAAGAATCATCGAAATCCATCCATAACGGAGTTATCTCGTAACAAATATACAAAAAAAAAGCAACATACAGACGAATTGAGAAGCTCCTCCTTTTTTGAAGTCGATTAAAAACTACACAGTTTAATGGAAAGACAGCTTTCCATTGTTATGAACAAACAAACATTCAAACAACTCATCCAATTTAGTGAATTTCTTATTTACCTATTCGTTTAAGTATTGTTCTAAAAGCTCATTATGCTTTTTTCAGCTTTAGCGTTGGATGTTTTTAGATCGCCATAGTCAGTAAATTTGAATGTATCGGTTATAATTTTTATTTCTATTCTAATAAATAGAATAGACGAATAATATAAATAAGTTGAAAATAAAATAATATATTGTTGAAACATAAGAAAATCTAAATTAACGTTTCATCTTTAATTTACGGTAGCCTTAAGCAAACTAGAATGTTTTTACTGAATCAGAGAAAGTATGTCCATCTCATTAATCAGATTATATCGATCATAATTGCTGTATCATTGAGTTTGCCAGAGTGGCCTTGATAATTCAATATGTATACAAGCAGTTACATTTTTTATTATCTACCGAAGGTATCCAAATCCTTTTATCCCTTAAACACCAAGTCCTGTATCGGGGTCCTCGGTCTCGACATCTCGAGTGATGTCCAATTTCGCGGACATCTGGACGCTAAGGCCCAATTAGCCTCTAAAAAGCTTGGGGTGCTCAACAAGGCGAGACGATATTTCACACCGGCCCGAATGCAGCTATATAAAGCGCAAGTCCGGCCACATATGGACAATTGTTCCCACCTTTGGGCTGGAGCACCCCAGTACCAACTATCTCCTTTTGACCGCATACAAAAAAGGGCATCTCGAATCGTCGGTGACCGAGATCTTACCGAACGGCTTGATCCACTACATCTTAGGAGAGACGTCTCATCCATGAGCGTATTCTACCGAATTTACAACGGGGAGTGTTCTAGCGAATTATTCGATATCATCCCAGCTGCCGACTTCCATCATCGCACCACACGTCAAAAATAGTCCTTTCACCCACATCACCTCGATGAATGGAAGTCGAGCACGCTAAGGTTCACGCGCAACTTTATGCCACGCACTACCAAGTTATGGAATGAATTACCACCCTCTGTATTTCCATCCGACTACGACCTCGTTGGTTTTAAAAAGCGAGCCTATAAATTCTTGAAAGGCCTACAACGCATCTGAGACTTTTAAGTCGCGGATGTCTATGGGCGGTGGTGATTACTTACCATCAGGTAACCCACCTGCTCGGTTGTCCGCTCTGTTATAAAAAAAAAAAAAAAAAAAAAATCCTTTTTCTCTTCCATTCATACCATGTTACTTTTAGGCCTAAAATCACACAAAATAACAAGACTGCTGACGCGACGTTAGAGCGTGTTGGAACCACGCCAATTTGTCAATATAATATTATGCTTCACTAGATCACTATTAAAGTAAGAATCAATTTAATCGCATTTATTTCAATTACCGGTTCATGGTCCGTATCCGTTTTAAAATGAAATTATACTTACGAGTATATAATAAGTAAAAAGTGTTTTTATTCCAAAATAAGATGAAAAGTGCTGATGGCGTACTTTAATATTTCGTGGCTGCCCGACTAGACCCTAATAAGCTTTCAAGGGAATGAAATTACAAAAATGGTAAGTGTCGAAAAATAAAAACATTTTATTTTATGTCAGATATCGACAGACGAGCATGAGGTTCACTTGATGGTATCACCATACCTCAGCCACAGAACATCAGTCAGTGATGCGCTTTCGACCTAATTTTTATTTCGAGTATTCGGAAATTCATAGACTGAAACCAAAACGCGCAATATGAACTTCACGGTTTTCCATCTATGAACGGTGGTTCGTTACCCGGTCGGAATTTCGATATTCCTTCCACCCGTTCAATGCCCGAAGTTACAAGACGTGGGGGACACAAACATGTCGCCCCGGTGGGATTCGAACCCACGACCCATTGATGCACACCGTCACACAGCAGGTGTTCTACCGAACGGTTAAAAGGTAGAAGAGCTTAGTATATATAAAAATAATATAATTACTTCATTTATCATTTATGATAATATACCTATTTCGAAAGGGTGTATTTACAAATATTATCTTGACTTCTACGTTTGAGTGGGAAATAAAATTTTTTGATGTTAATGTCCGACCAAGGTTATAAAGGACGATAAAAATCCTCGGTAGTAAATAGTACCGATAATTTAATTTGATAAAATATAAACAAACCACGATACTATTAGCTGCAGTGCCAACTAAGCAAATGCTTGTTTGAACACTAACTTTTTTCACGCAACACTAACCTATGATTGATTAGTTTTACAATTCTTAGGGGCCGTTCAAGTATTATATAAGATTTTTTTTTTATAATTATTAACCCTCTCGTCGTCCCCTTACCACTCCCCCCTCAATCCCATGCTTATATATGTTTTAATATGTTCTGATTTCTTTATGTAATTGGATGTATGTCCGTTTTAATTAAATAAATAAATAAATAAATGAGCAGCAGTTATCAAGTCTAGATATAAGGAATTTATAGGCTAAAACTAGACAAGTAGTTAGACGGGTTGTCCTTAAATTCAATTAGAAATCCGATCTAAAAGCAGTGGCGTAGCATTGGGGGTAGGAGGAGGGTTCAGTCCACCCCGGACGGCATTTTACAGGTAACGATCAAAAAATTACATCCTTTAACGTTTTTTTTCGTCAAGTTTTTGTTGTTCTTAGTACTTCACCGTAATGACAGAGTTTCTCTTTTCTCGTGCTATTCAATAAGAGTTCCAGATTTTGTATAATCAATAGCAAAAATGTGGGGGCGGCAAATTTGGGATCCGCACCGGGTGCTAGTGACCTATGCTACGCCACTGTCCAAAAGTACCAGATAAATCAAATACACAATAAAATTTAATATACTATAGAAGAAATACCATATAAAGTCTCTATCTTACGTTATATTGTGATATTTTCATATTATTGTCTATGTAATATGAGATTTATTCATGAAACTCTCAGAGCTTCGACAATATTTCGAAGCGTTGGTACTCTAAATATTGAATACATAAAACACTTTCAAAATAATAAGAATATAAGTATTGGAGCTCACTTCGTAAATATTAATGAGTGAATAACATAAATACTTAACCATTACTTCAAACGTCTAGACGAGGACATTATTCACAAATCCAAATACATTTATGCATAACATTAAAACAAATCAAATTGCTTGAGTAAAATGTCATGAAAATTCGGCTTATATAAGACCTTTTCAAGAGCAATGGTATATGACCTTTATAAAGCATTTAAAAGCTTGTCAAACGTAACCACGGTCGTAGTCGAACGCTAAATATTTAAAATTTAATCTAGGTTTAGATTTAGTTTGACAAGTTTGTCTATGCAAGGTCTGAAATTTAAATGCAATTCCTGTAGTATACTCGCCTGCAAACTGAAATGTAATTTAATGGTTTTGACACTTTACTTTGATAATATATTGAAGAGGACTGTAGTAATTAAACTTATATTCGGAAAGTATTAGCGGTGACATAGACAAATATCTAGAAATTAAATTGATGAGCCTTTCAGAAACTTCGAATTGAACTTGTTTCTATCGTGGATACCTACTTAGCATTTTCGAATGATTACGTAAACGTTTTTAAGCTGTGCATGGCCGCAAATCACGTTGTAATCTGTACAAAATTAAATCAGCTGTCAGTTGCAGAGAACTTCGAAATCGAGCCACTAAAAATTCATACCATCTATGTACTATATTATTTTCAACTTCATATAAACCTGATACTTATTATGACGTTATCTACAGATGCATACATTTATTTATTAGTCTCTAAGGGACATATCAAATTAGGTATTGATACTTAATACAGTATCGAAGATAACGGTAACCGACATGTTTATTCAACAGTTAAAGATCTTTTAAATGACCACAGCTTATATAAACTTGTTATGAGTGACTTTTTAGGAAATTAGCTTACCTGACTATTTGGAAATGTAGCGAAGGCGGATTGAACTTTATGAAGCGCGTGGTCCTGCGCATGCGCAGGTGGAGGCCGGCCCTTGGGGAAGTAGAACCGGGGTATGACCCTCGACGGTCCGGCCGCTCGGACAGATCGCTGGAGCGTCGTGTGAGGGGGCGCTGATGAAGGCTTCGGAGGTGTTGATGCTGCATAATTCTGAAAACAAATGAAATACGATTAGGATAACGTACTTTATCTTGCGATCTCCAACAGGAGTATCATTGCAAACTTTACTAACTACTTTAGTTTATCTTCAAGGCCTCCTACAATAATAATTCTCTAAGACATGGCGATACGGTTCTTAAGCTGTTATATATACATGTGGAAAAAAGTGTTAAATTCATATTTTTGATTGATTTTTTTTCTAAAGCTTACTAAACGTGATTTTCTTTTTTCTTTGGAGCTGTCTTCCAATAGTTGTAAAGGGGCCCACTGAAAATCAGTGTTGTGACGTTGATATATATGCTTGATGGATCTCCTGTTTGACATCCTTGCAGTACATACAAATGCAAATACATTTTAAAATTCTTTCAATTATAATTAGAATTAAGTTGTGTTTAAATATTAGTGTTCTATTAATTGGGTGTTAAATAAATACATTTCATTTCATTTCAGAAATCCATCTCAAAGATAACTTGCTAGAAAATAATATAGTCGAATTGTTAACGCTCTACTATACTAATCTTGAAGGCGGGCAACGCATCCTCAAGACCCCTAGTGTTGCGGATGTCCATGGGCGGCGGTAGTCACTTACCATCAGGTGAGCCGCCTGCCCGCTTGCCTCCTCTAATATAAAAAAAAATACTAGACGAGAATATAATGCAAGCGCCTGAAATCTAAAGAACGTGCAAAAACATTTTTCAAATCCATTGTCGTATGATATTTTATGTGATTAACCGCGGAATAGGTACTGAAACGATAATCCAAATTTGAGGGCTTCTTAAAATGTTTCTGTCTTTAATTTTACCTTCGTAATGAAAGAGTTAGATATACTTTTAAGTACACCTCAATGTTGATTAGCGTTCGAGAATTCGACCGTAAGTATTCTAATAAATTACGAGTATTTGCAGTTAGTACTACGTAAACGTAGAAAATGTATGGCAATAAATTTTGGGACTAACAAACTTAACAAATCGTTAATTAAAGCAGTATTGACCTTACAGGTTGAAGTTCAGCTCGTATGTAACTTGGTCAATGTACTCTTTGTCCTACAGCGGACGGGTCAAGTGAGCCAAACACTAATACATTCAAGGGTATTTTTTATAATGACAATAAGAAAGCATTTATTTTTTCATGAATTCATGTCTGTATACAAAAAATGTACTTAGTGTATAATATATTTCTTTAAAACCTTGAGTTTTATGTTGATAATGATAGAAGCTCATCAGTAAAACCCATATGTTTAAATCTATTGATTTAATGAATAAAACTTTATTCAAACTGAAGTAGAACAACTTTTTTTTTTTGTCCACTTTGCAAGAATCAGCAGGACAAGTCAGTAATATAGATGAGCGTCCTGTGTTAAAGCTGAGGCAAATTGTCGAACCGAGTAAGCAATAAGCGAGGAAGGACAACGTTAAAAACCGACAAGGTATTGTTTGAATTGCTCAAAATCGCCTCAGATGTGCTTCGACTGTTTCAACGAATATCATGCGACATAGATAATATATTATTTTATTCTAAATACAAAATTCATAATTTTTGATATTTTTATGTTGTATATTCTATATTTTTGTGCATCAGTACTTGTTCCATTAAATTTATTTTAAATGTCAACTGAAAATGTTATTAAACTTGAACAAGAAGATCGTTACCCAAATATAGCTACGTGGCGCCGAATGTGTTAAATTATTCCTTTAAATTCATATAAAGAATATCGAAACTGTATATTGTTAACACTATAAAGATAACGTTGTTTGGGCCAAGTGTATTTTGGATAAAACTGATATAAATAAATGTGTGGGCGTGGGATTAATCCGAACGGGAATTGGGAGCAGCCTAGTTAATTGTTCTGCCAGAATCATGTTTCATGTTAGTAAGGTCAATTTAACAATTTTAATAGAATCGTCCTTTATTCAAACCTATTATATATAAATCTATTCTTATAATACTGGTTCAAACTAGCTTTGTTATTACTTCTCTGATTGTTGCCATAATATTATAAATTTATAATTGCACTGTTGGTATGTATTAGTTTGTATAAAAGATTTGTATGCATGTCCGCTTTTAGAGTATTTTAAATACTATTATTGTTTTATTGCCTAAACCAGAAAAAATAATGAACAGCCTTTGAGGATAGTCACTGTGAAACTGTGGTAGTGTTTATCATGGAAAGGCCGTAAATTGTCCTGAAATAGACAGACTATGGATATCAAATCCTCAAAGTAAAAATAAAAATATGATTGATTGCATCGCGGCTTTACATGATTAACCGCACAACTCATTTTTTTTTAATTATTAGTCGTAAACAACTTGCGATACTCAAACTCAAATTCAAATTGCATTTGTTTTTGGCTCTATTTTTATTAAACAGTTATTTTTTTGTGAAAGATATCTTAAACTTGATTAATTCTATTTTGATTTATATATTCAATTTTTATATAACTATACTAATATTATAAAGAGGAAATATTTATTTGTTACGATTTAATTCAAAAATTGCTGGACGGATTTTTCGAAAATTCTTTCACCAATAGAAAGCTACATTGTCAATGAGTAACATAGGCTATTTTTTTGTGTATAGTACCTACATCTACATTGCACTCGTGTGACGCCGGGGCATGTTATTATCGGTTATATTATATAAAAAGATGTGACAAGAAATATATTATTTAATTTTCAAACGGCTCTCCTGTAAAATGACCTATTTTGGATTGTGTGATTATTCATGCAAAGCAGCGTGATGTCCTCCAGCTGAGGTACCATGAAGTAAGCCCCAGGCAAGAAGCAATATAAATCATCAGTATTATAGTATACGCATTAGACATATTTTACAAAGTCGTACCATGAACCTTCATTTATGTAAATTCGTATTGTAAGTACGTATAGAGTTTAAGAGATCATTTTTACAGGCAAGTTAAGTAAAATTGAGGTTTACTCTCTTGTTTTTTTTTAAATGCATTCGGATTTCACACGGGACGATATTTTAATAATGTAAGCTAATTTCCCCACTATTAGTCACATCGGGCACTAAACGGTGTTGTAAAAGAGTGTCCATGGAGTTTCTTGCCGGTTCTTCTCCATGAGACCCACTTTTTGGAATCGTGCAACTAGACGTTTCATAAGAGCCTGCAAAGGCCTATTTGAAATAAAAAAAAATTGATTTTTGATTTTGATTTTTGAAACGGTTGGGAAGAAT
The DNA here is from genome assembly GCA_905404175.1 of Anthocharis cardamines. Lineage (NCBI taxonomy): Eukaryota > Metazoa > Arthropoda > Insecta > Lepidoptera > Pieridae > Anthocharis > Anthocharis cardamines. The sequence goes on along the minus strand of FR989953.1, from coordinate 4,373,672 downwards.
ATCTAAATTCAGACTGACTAACGAACCATATATGAATGGAAAAATTCGTGAAGTGCAAGTCTCAGTCGACAGGTCAACCATTAAGTGACGGGCTCATTGGCGCGTTCGGTAGAACACCTGCCGTGCGCATCGATGGGTCGTGGGTTCGAATCCCACCGGGACTACATTCTTATAATTTTCTGTAAGCATGTTTTCCCCATGTCTGGTAACTTCGGGCATTGATCGAGTGGGAGGAATGTCTAAATTCCGAACGGGTAACGAACCACCGTTCATAGATGGAATAACCGTGAAATGCATATTGCACGTTTCGGTTTCAGTCTGAGAATTTCCGAATGCTCGAAGTAAAAATTAAGTCGACAGCGCATCATTGATTGATGTTCTGTGGCTGAGGTATCACCTTCCATCAAGTGAACCTCATGCTCGTCTGTCGATATCTAACATAAATAAATAAATGCAACGCGCATACATCTGAACCACGGAAATAGTCATTTATTTATGTAGCATGGAAAGTTAATGGTATTGACTTTCGAAGTACCTACATAATCCAGAAAGATTGCCTTTTTTATCGCCGCCTATGATCGTTAGCTAGATCACATGTCCATCATCAAGAAACGTTATATTAGGTCCGTTCTCCTTGGCCTAAATATTACAGCGCTCTATATTTATCGAGAATAGTGAAAACCTTAAATTGTTTTTATGGCATCTATCCATCCAATATTGAAGATGCTGCTAAATTGACCGCTTCCATAGTGGTAAATGCGTTGCTCACTAGAAATCCCAGGTTTGAGTCCCGAGAAAATAAAGAAAATTATTTCAGTTAAACAGAGAAGTTGACTAACCACATCCCGGGGGAATTAGATTTCCTATCTTATTATAAATTCAATTTCGTAATATTTTCCATGTGGTTTAGTTGCGACTCTTCATGTATAAAGAATATATGTCAAGATAAGGTTTGAGGTTAGAGAGTGAAATAGTTCGCCTACTTCTTTGTTAATATTATTTCAATGGCCTACTTATATAGTATATAATTAATTATTATTTAGTATATAATTAACGATGTTGATAAACTGTATGATCACCAGGAGCACATATGTAATTTGGGAGTCGATTTTTATGGGGTAATGTCACATAGGTAACCAATATTTGGAACAAATATCTCAAACGGGGAGCTAATTCATTAAAAATTCTGCACCCTTCACAGTTTCAGTATTCAGCTATATCCAAGCATTAATTTCTTACTACGAACTTGAACTATTTAAGTTGAACCATTATTTATTTAAGTTGCTGATAAAGGTACAATGTACATTGTACATGTGTATCAAAGTACAATTCGCAATATATCCAGTCTATAATTATAAAATGAAAGCAGCGCGGAGCGGCGACCAGAATCTATAAATAGTACGCGTACGTTTCTGCGCCACACCAAATCGGGAAACGGCAATGCCCGATAGATCTGATTGATATTTAACATATGGGTTTGATTTGATTGGTTTTTGTAAATATAGGGAATATTGCATTGATACTTTGCGGCAGAGTGTAGCCAAAGTTCACTCAAATGTTGCAATAATAAGGCTACTAATAATACGGAACAAAATAAGGAACAAACTGTATGCGAAATACATAAGTAACTAATACATAAATTACCTAAATAAAGTAGATATCTAACATTTTCAAGTGATCAGGGTGAATTAACTTACTGGTTTCAGAATAATTATTAAAGTTTATGCGTAGATCGTTGAGTTGGTGAAGATTCTAAGTAGCGTGTAATATATATTTTAAAATTTTAGTTATTTTTTTAAAATTCTCTAAGAGATAGAATAGTCTTTAGCCTGTTTCCGCCTTTTCTTACGTATACATATTTTAGTATTATTTTTTACCTTATTAATAATAACTAGGTTTTCAATTTATATTTTTCTTATTATTGTTTTTCATATGTATTAGTTATAAAATTAATAAATTATATTGTATCTTATTAAAACCAGATTGTATATTAAAAACATTCTGATACCAATGTAAGAATCGAAATTAAAAATGAATTACATAGAATTCGACAGAAATCAATCTACCGTTTTCCACTGAGCTCTCAATTTATATGCCTCGGAATATGGGTTTCGGCTTAGTGTACCCCGATTACGATATTGCATATTGGATAAGCATTGATACTGAACGTTCTCGGAAATTTTAATCCTAATAATATCATCTGTGCATTTCCATATTATCTACTTATACAGATAATAAATTTATTGAAAACCTACCAAAACTAAATCTAACCTATAAATTATAACAATTTAAATTATCATATCATTATTTAATTACGATATTAAATGCGATTTATGCTAATAGTTAAAATATAATCGTAGAAAAATAATAACCATATTCAATCCTATACATAACAAATAAAATATTTTCAAACTCATGAAAAAATATTTCATTTAACATAACCAAATTTTCGAACGTCAATTCTGCTTCAGTTAATTATTCATTATTTTCATTATCGTGAGAACTAATATCGAGAATGGTTTCAAATTCACTTTGTCACAAATAACTTGAAATATTTCACCTTAGAAAGATGCTTATCGACCACAGAACAGCTTATTTTTCCCTGTTCTGTGTTATCAACTTTGTTTTCAGCAGTTTCAGGCATTGAGCGAGCCTGACGCGTTGCTATGGTAACCATTGATCGTCCGCCATTTTGAGTGCAGCCGTCTGCGATACGTCTGGTAAATCTACTATGACAATTAAACCTCCATATAGTAAGTGCGAAAGAAATATTTGAATGCCAGTGTATTATTATTTTTATGAATATATAAAGTTACTTATATACAATCATGATTTCAAGAATGGAATATAGTACCTATATTTTATTTTGTCATTTAAATATGTTTTAAACACAAGGTAACCTATACCTTTTAATCGTACATAGTATAGATATATTTTTTTAAATTCCTTATTGAATTCCCGATTCCCATAGAGGGGCATGGGGCAGACATATTTCTGTGTCTTTTTCACTGATCATATTGTGTCTTTACGCAAATAGGCGATCAGTCTTGTGTCCTGCCCATGTGCCTATTAGGATCACTTTACTACTACTACAGTAAGTTGTAGACATTTGATGATCAAATATTTTTTCCTGATGTCAACATGAGTCGCATTTGATTGTAGGGGATAACTACTGAAGTGGCCACGCGATATAAAAATCGTATTTATAGAAAATAATGAACAAATAAAGGATTTAGTATTTTGTTCACGGCTGTATTACAATACCTACTAGTACCTACTCTTCCAGACATCTCCTGTTTGAGTGCCAAGGATTGTAAATCAATACATTAAGCCAAAAGCATCGCGTGAACTCAATTTAGTACAAGATATAATTTTGGAGTAAAATTCACTTACTTTGTGTTTCATATATTATGTACCTACGTTTTTTGGATAATAATAATAATAATAATAATATAACTTTATTGCACACCACAAAAAAAAAAATATATAATACAAATAGAAATAACATATCAAAGCAATAGGCGGCCTTATCGCTTAAAAGCGATTTCTTCCAGGCAACCTGTGCTGGCTAGGCTGGAATAAATGTATCTGATAAGGTAACAGTAGGTGGTATACATATAATTTTAACATTTTTAGCATATAGTAGATAATTAGTGAATAGGTACAAGAAAAAAGTAATAAATTTGTCACTGTGATAAATAATACTTAAAGAGCATAGTTTTGAAAGATTGAAGAGTTTGGGCCTTTCTGATTTCAGTGGGAAGAGAATTCCATAGGTTAACGGCTTGCACAGTAAAAGAATTGTTAAAGAAAGAAGTTTTATGAACAGGTGTACAAAGCAATAGATTATGGGCAGAACGAAGATTTAGTTGGTGAGAACTTAAGGCTGAAAAGCTTTCCTTGAGGTATATAGGAGTTTTGGGATCAAACAGGACACGATACAGAAGAATAAGTATGTGGGAATTCCGACGCAAGCGAATAGGGAGCCATTTGAGTTTTTTGCGATATTCAGATACGTGGATATTATATTTTCAGATATTATATTTTAAGTGGTATGCAAGGATCGGAGCATATGGAATTCCGTGATCTTTGCCTACCCCAATGGTAAAGAGGCGTTATGTATATGTATGTATGTATGTATATTTTCAGAATCTATGCAATCAAAATATTATGAGCAAGATCACGTCAACTGGACCCCCCATTTTCCACTTGATCATGAAAATTAAGTTCATGTACCTTTTTTATAAGTACATACCATGATAAAATCACCCCCCAAACGATTTTTAAAAATAACGATTTTAACAATGTTTTCTTTTACAATGAAATTTTTAGGTACTTTTAATTAAAAAATGGATTGTAAATCAACCGTTAAAGTTAAATTAATGGGACTTGGATGATTTATTTTTAAAATGTTTATATTTTAATAAAATATTAATAACTAAAAATTATTTGTTTATTATCATATTGTTAATTAACTTTTAAGTTAACAAATGAAAATTTAATTGACTTCTCGGTGAAAAAAAGAAAGTTTTATTTTATCGGTTACATGCGTTATTTATTAAAATTTAATATTTCAAAAAAAAATTTCACTGCTCTCGATTAGTTTAAACAATATGAATTTATTTATCACAGCGCGCCGAGCGCCAGGCGCTATTAGAATACCGCGCCGTCGAGCGACAGACTACGTTGCAGCTTCGATTAATTATAATTAAAAATGACAATTCAAAATATAATTATCAAACAAATTTTATTATTATTCGCATCAGTACTTGGATTGTTATTTACAGGTTTTTCGCGAGAATTTTCAGATATTCCAGACTTGCGGCCTAGATAAATTGCTCTCTCACAAGAATTGCACATGTAATATCCGATAAAATCTTTAAAGTCGCGAGCTCGGTTGGTTGTAATTAGAACTAATTTTTTAATTACGTATTTATGATTCTTTTTATTTAATGGATTGCAAAATTTATTTACTCGGCCCATTTTAAATCACAAAAATTAAATAAAAATTATAATTTTAATAGATAAAGAAATAAAAGAAATGTACACAACTTCAGTTCTTGTTTTTGATAATTATTAAAGTCACGAATGAACTTATTCAACGAATAAATTGAAATGACTACTAAAATTCTTTTGTTATTTAACTGGAGACGCAAATAATAAATGAAAATCGTAACCGAGCGGTTTTTTTTAACTAAAAATGGAGTACTTACTCGTAAATTTAAAAATGATAGCTTACTAAAATACTAAGCATAAATAAATATAAAATACACGCCTTTGTAAAATTTTTAATTGATTATTTATTAATTTTCCTTGTTTAATGTATAAATAAAAAAATATTTCATTGCATTGTTCATGACATTCTTACATGAATATTTGTTTAATAATAACAATAATAGGATAATAATAATAAAATTTGTTCGATAATTATATTTTGAATTGTCATTTTTAATTATAATTAATCGAAGCTGCAACGTAGTCTGTCGCTCGACGGCGCGGTATTCTGATAGCGCCTGGCGCTCGGCGCGCTGTGATAAATAAATTCATATTGTTTAAACTAATCGCGAGCAGTGAAATTTTTTTTTGAAATATTAAATTTTAATAAATAACGCATGTAACCGATAAAATAAAACTTCATTTTTTCACCGAGAAGTCAATTAAATTTTCATTTGTTAACTTAAAAGTTAATTAACAATATGATAATAAACAAATAATTTTTAGTTATTAATATTTTATTAAAATATAAACATTTTAAAAATAAATCATCCAAGTCCCATTAATTTAACTTTAACGGTTGATTTACAATCCATTTTTTAATTAAAAGTACCTAAAAATTTCATTGTAAAAGAAAACATTGTTAAAATCGAAATATTTAAAAATCATTTGGGGGATGATTTTATCATGGTATGTACTTATAAAAAAGGTACATGAACTTAATTTTCATGATCAAGTGGAAAATGGGGGGTCCAGTTGACGTGATCTTGCTCTTATATCATAACATACTTTTGGCTGTAACTACCAACTACATTTAGTTGTAAACAAAATACATAAAATTTTTCTTAAACTTTAACAGTTTTACTTAGGGAATGCACTCTCGTTCTCGCGAGATCTCGTTTTTGCGAGATCTCGGCCTTTTTTAGCGAGATTGATCTCGGACGAAAAAAGGGCGAGAGGCGAGAGACTCGTAATTGGTGAGATCTCGCAGTATTGTTTTTCATAATCTCGCGGGATCTCGCTTGAGCCCCAATCTCGCGAGATTTGCATTCCCTAGTCTTACTTATAAACGTAGTATATGCTTGATATAGTTAAAATATGTTTTGTCCCGCTCTATTGAATACAAAAAGACTACAGAACAAAAGAATAAAAACATATTTTAACTTATATCAAGCTTATGCTACGTTTATAAGTAAGACCGTAAAACATTACACACATTCCCTCTTGGCTAATAAGGTAGCAAAATGTATATGTAATATTACAATACTATGGCGCAGAAAATGTGTAATAAAATAAAAAAATAACTCATGACTTTTAAGATAAATAAAATTCAAAGCTTATTAAAAAACCTTTTTGATAACTCTTCAACTGATCAATATAACTTAATTAACATGAAAGTGTTTGTTTTACCCTCGGAGTAAAACGGGTAGGTAATTTAATCACACGCCACGTAAATAGCGAAAATATTTTCTATAAGCATCAATCTATATTAAAACACTTTATAGTGCCCGCATCAAGCACCATCAATCATATTGATCGTTCGACTTTCCTTCATTTAATGAAACTTCCTATTAACGTAACCCTTCCGTATGAAAATGGTTTTATAATCAAAATTGATTATGCGTAGGCTCTATCAGAGCTTGGAACACACTTTTTTTGAAACTCGAATGCGAATCACCATATATTAATTAAATACAAAATTATTGCGCGCTTCGTATAGTTAAAGCCGTATTGGGGACTTATAAAACAAGACGAAAAAAAAAGTTGAACAGCTCATTATTGAATGGCTTATCTAGCGATATCTTGTACTGAAACATTCTCGTATTTACACTGAGGGCCTAGCACGAACGTCTATCGAAAAAGTTTTCGAATCGTCCATCTGTCATTGTATCAGAAATCATTTGTTTCATACAAATCACAGCTCGACAATACAAATACTTTTTTGCAAGTTGTTCGTGCTAGGCCCTCTGTTTATACACAAGAAATATGGCAATAACTATGAGGCAAGAAAGACATTAACTGAGTTTTGGTGCCGCGCGAATGCTTACGTTGTATAATGTATTTGTAGTTGGATACAAATAGTTATATCGACAGGAAAACATCAATCTATGCCATTTCCCAGTATTTTTCTAATAACACATCCTTTAACACATTCTCATTTCCGTCGTGTGCATCGCCTGACGTGTGACTCTTTCACGGCTCAATAATCCGACTGAAAATAAAATGGCAGGCTCATAGGGTAATTATATACTCATATTTTCCCTTTTTTGGATGAATATAATCCTTTTGACACTATGAACGACTTAAGATAAAATCTTAAACACGTTGTATTACGAGTTCTATAAACAGAAGTGTGATTTCTAAAACACCTTATGCGCAATTAAGTACTCATGTCAGTATTGACGTGTGAAAAGAATGAAAGGTTAGTGAGATAAACGACGCAATCAGCATCTTAGATAGAATGAGAGACCGGCTCGTGACGGCTAACACTATTGTTCAGTTCACTTCTTGGAATAAATGGTTAAGTATTCGATGCACACTAAATATGACTATAATTTAAAATTTCGAAAGCTCTAAGAGAACATATTATATTAAAAAGTAAGTACATATGATGTTTTTTAAAATACCTTGTTCATACACAATTATAAAGAGGAAATATTTGTATTTTTGTATGTTATGAATAAACTCAAAAACTACAGGACCGATTTAAAAACATCACCAATAGAATGCTACATTATCAGCGAGTAACATAGACTATTTATTGTATATAATACCTACATAGTAGATAAACGAGATGGGTACAATGTTTTAGTTACATATCGATGGCTCCTACGTATACAGGCCTAAGTGAAAAAAGTGAATTTTACAGGAGAGCGGTTTGAAGTTGCCAGAACTATATTTTGGGTCATATCTTTTAAACTACTGATTCGATTTTTATGTAATTTTGCAGTTAGTGTTAACGTATAGTGGTTTTTATACATACATATGTACATAAATTTTATGTATTTTTTATATATTTCGAGATTTTGCACATTCGTCTTTTTACTTCGTTGGTTTCTTACGATTTCAGTTTTATTGTTCAACGTAAAAAGGCTAAAATGACTTTCAGCCTATTTACAAGGGTAATTTACATACAAACAGCCTGCCTGCACTTACGCCATCGGAGGTTATTAAGTCAATAGTAATAATTAACTAATAAAGGAACTGTCATAGTATACAAATGTATAGTTCTATCCGTAATTTTATAAAAAAAATCTTAATTAGTTTTCATTAAGTACAAAATATGACATGTCTACAAAACAGGCGAATACCATTTACTAAAAACCGGATCACGTAAAAAGGCAAATGTGATGTTTCGCCTTTATACGAGGTTTTTGGATACTGAGTAAAAGGACTGAAACGGTACATTCGCCCTCTCACCGCGCCCCCGACGCGCTCACACGACGCCGTAAATCAACCAAACGTTTGATCGGTTTTTATACGCTACCGATTTGTGTACATACGCCTATGTGCCTAAAATTTTATTTTGTATCTAGTAAAAAAAATAAAAAAATTATTTGTGAATGTCATAGAATCGGATACAAGGAACTCAATGCACTAATAATTGGAAAAAGGCTTAAGCGGCAGTTTCGCCCCTTTACGTAGGAGCCATCGATATTAGTATTTATTTAAATACTAATTTAATTCATGTGCATACTAGACAAGTTCAACGTTGTGTCTTATTATATTAAACTATATAAAATTAGTGTTTAATACTAAATCGCTTTTTTTCACTAGTAAGTAATGCCAGTAATTTCAGACTTATTTATACAGCGCAGCGGCTCTAAGCAACTGTTAAGAAGAGAACTTTACTGCCTTTTATTGTGCCGTATAAGTGGCTTAAAATAGCAAGCGCATGCTTAAAATATTTCCATATAGCATCATTACCATAGACCAGTTACTTTGCAGAAGTTCTTAGAGCTTAAATATTTAATATACGATACCGACAATTCGACGACTTTTATCCATGTCATACGCTACGTTAAAACATTACTGAAAACCCTTTTATAGAATGTTATTATGTATACTTTTTCTACTGTGGTTGTCTTTTGTTTTCTACCATTTAAACTTGTAACTGATGATGATATATAATTTCCCGATTATTTACATTTTTTAATCCTGAAAAACAAATCTAGAGCTATTAACATTAACTTAAAATTTGCTTGTAAATTACAAGTTAATCAATTGATAAAACTTTTCTCACTGTGCAATATGGTTATTTGAAGTTTTTACAGTTCGTTTTTGCTTTAGACAAAGTAACTACTAAGTTTTAAAAATAATATAGGCTTTGTATAAATTATAATAAGTAAATTGTTTATTCCTTATCAAAAAACATCAATAAAAATGATGGCCAGGATGCTGAGCTCTTTCATACCAAAACAAATTAAACTAAATTATAAGGAAACTTAAATTAGGTTTTTTTTATAATTTTGATTTTAAAAGATAAAAAAGGAAAAATGATCCATAATAATAATTATTATGATTGTACGCATTTGTATCTCTTACACTGTTATCTTATTTATCTTTATCTCCAAGACCCTGTGAACTCAGAATTCGTAAAGAACAATGGGTGATTGTTTTGATTAGCTCACAGTCATCCAGCTGACTGGAACAATGCGTCATAATACGCTTTAATTTATTGATATTGACGTATATTCAGTAAACTGGAACTGGAACTCTAACTAAATATAGCGTGTATCACAAACTTAAACGAAAACACTTTAACCGCATTAAACCAAAATTAATTCATTATTATTTATCTCTAGGTTTCGAGATCATATAGCAAGCGTAATATGATTATGGGATACATATTTCTATATAAATAAGTAGCATTTCTTTTTATTAACGTTGAATACTTATATGTATGTTCATATAAAATAAAATAAAATATCATATTCATTAGTTTTGAAGCACCTACTTCTCCATCTATAATATATATATCTCGTGTCACGCTGTTTTTAGTCCGCCGAAATAGCTCAACCGATTATTATGAATTTTTTATGTATGTTTGGTACCGTTAGATGATTATGGTGTCTCTATCCTTTAATTATTAATTTTTAAAGGAGATGGAAACGATTACATACAACTTTGGGCCCCCAATGTAACATAATGAAATTGGTGTGAATTAATAGATTGAGACTTAATAGTCCTTCGTTGAAAATTCTATTAATTTTGTCAATCTGAGAGCCGAGTTATAGGAGTTTTAAGTAGTAAAAGTAAGGTTATGTTACGATCAATAATTGACATATAGAAAACACGAAACGAATTAGCACAGAGTAAACAACTGTCATACGGCATGCCAACGACAGACTAAAATAAAAGATCGATTTTAATCGATAAAAAATCGATAATCATATATTATATTCGTTTTCTTTAATTAATAATTTATATTTTATTTAATAAAATAACTGTAATTATATGCAATATATTGTATTTAAAGTACATTTAATTACTTTTGAGTTAATTACCTTGTCCAAAGGTTTTCTTTTTGTGATTGTGTAATCGATTCAATTAATCGAGAATCTCAGGAAAACTATCTTTCTCATATTTCTCCGCTCCCAGATTGAGAATTGAGCTGATTTTTGGTATTATAAGATAAAAAAATATGACAATTTTTTTAGATCATATCACAACTTATTACATTTGGGCCCACAATTTTCCATCTCCTTTTATATGGTACAATTTTCTTCATTAGTATTATAGCCTTGCGAAGCCGGGTCGGGCAGCTAGTATTTCTATAAAGTCCGCTGTCTGTGATAAAATTATATATTTGTAACATTGAATGTAAACAATGTTAAAATAATGTACTGACCTAATCAAATATGACAGTAACTGGCATTATTCGTTACTACAGTAGCGGCTGCATTAACATTTTGAACTCGTGAAGTTTTGCTCAATAATAATAATTAATGCATTCATGAAAATATGGAATTAAATATTTATTTAGTAGTTGTATAATTTTAACGGGGTCGTTGGTGCGTTGGGTAGTTCTCGTTCAGTTGGGGTCGCGGTTTCGAATCCCACCAGGACAACGTATTTATAATTTTCTATAAATATTTTCTCTACTAAAAATCGAAATCCAACCGGGTAGAAAACCGTGAAGTGCACATTGCGCCTTCGTTTTCAGTCTATGTAGGATCTATTTCTGAATACACGAAGTAAAAATAGGTCGACATCGCGTCATTATCTGTTGTTCTGTGGCTGAAGTCCCATGATGAAGAGATAGATCGTCTGTCAACGAAATTAAAATATCGCTATCAATAACTTAAAAAAATAAAACCGTTTAAAAAACTAACTTTGTACATTGGAGAATGGTATATATGGAATATCTAGGGGGATGATAGTTTTAATTTCCCATTACTTGAAAATGCTGATGTTCGCCGACCGCTATACGAATTAGTTATTGCTGTATTATAGTATTCTTTGACTTACCTGTTTACTGACTTCATAACAAATAGGTTCATCTTCGTTCTTAGACATATGATATTTTTAATAATTAGCCGTATAAATAATAAAACCTTTGTTAAATAAGGCATCCATTGCTGCGATATTACAGATACACAAATGCTGATAGCTCATTATAATACACACCACAGAGTTCACATCTTATTTAAAAATATCCTGAAGCTACGTCATTTCACAAACTTTTCACATCACTTCAATATCGGGATGGTAGTTAGTCGATTTTTCGACATACACGATATTAAATGGAAAAATGGAAAACGGCACGTACACATTAGAGTCTTGTTACACAATTATGTCGTCTTTATTAATACATTCACAACACTAGATAACACGCGTACGACCGATAAGACGCAGGCACCTGTGATGTGGGCGGGGGCAATAACCTTAGCACCTAGCATAGTGTAATATATTAAAATAAATAGTTTCATGCCGCCAAATATGAAAATATAATTATTAATTAATTAGTTGTATCTAAGTAGTTCTAGGTACATTGTATAGTGAATGAATACGGATCTTTAATATAATGTAATCATAGATGGAAAAACCGTGAAGTGCATATGCGCGTTTTGGTTTCAGTCTACGGATTACCAATGCTCGAAGTTAAACATAGGTCGACAGCGCATCATTGGCCGATGTTCTCAATCAAATGAATCTCGCCCTCATCTGACATAAAAAAACTAACTCGGTTCACGTATTACCTTGATTGTACCTGTTTTTAATTCGACAATTTACCTAATCAAGAGAAGTTTCAACTTAGGTAGGAAATATAAAGAAAATTAAGTATATTTTACTGTGTTTTTTCATTATAAGTTCGAAAAATATATTTATTTTTTATTTAAGAAAAGTAGTAATTCATATGAAACAAATATTTATTGCACCTCATTATTTTATTAAAGAAAACTTCTTTAGGACTGTATAGAAAGTAAAAAGCAGTAATTCGAAAATAAACAACTAAAACATAGGTATACAAAGCTGAAAAGTGTAAAGTACATTCTCCATTATGCAGCGCCTGTTTTTACTTCAATGTGAGGTGGCCAAGAACAAGAGGTCCTCAGACGTAAAACATTTTTATTATACTTACACATAAATATTCATTTTACGTGTTCATTTAACCCAACAATTTCACAGAATGCGGAATTGCAAACTGAGAAAGCTGTTACAGGCTGCAGTCTCAAAAGAATGTTTTCGAATACATGTTTCGTAGATTTAACATTTTTTTTTTTTTATGTCAGATATCGACAGACGAGCATGAGGTTCACTTGATGGTAGGTGATACCTCAGCCACAGAACATCAGTCAATGATGCGCTGTCGACCTAATCTTCGAGCATTCGGAAATCCATAGACTGAAACCGAAACGCGCAATATGCACTTCACGGTTTTTCCATCTATGAACGGTGGTTCGTTACCCGATCGGAATTTAGATATTCCTCCCACCCGATCAATGCCCGAAGTTACCAGACGTGGCGAAAACATGCTTACAGAAAATTATAAACATGTGCTCCCGGTGGGATTCGAACCCACGACCCATCGATGCGCACGGCAGGTGTTCTACCGAACGCGCCAACCAGCCCGTCAAAACATACAGCAAAAGCTATTTTAAACGAAATTGAAAATACATTCCGTAAATAAACAACGAAATTTTTTTGTTTAATTTTTACTAAAAAACATCATCTAGGATTAATCCTAGAGTATGATTATTTATTCATTGGTCTGAATCAATCTTGTATCGAACATACGTATTTTTCTATATTTCAAATCTATATATACATATTATATAAGTGAATTCCCGACTCCCGTGTTTTTTTATGTTAGATATCTACAGACGAGCATGAGTAGGTAGTAGCCACCGAACATCAGTCAATACTGACTGAACTGACTGACGGAAGACCATACTGACTGAAACCGAAACGTAAAACTAAAAATGTAATGATGTCAAAAGCGTATATTAATCAGTAATATTTAAATAACATAGTATACAAATAGGAAGTCTCGAGACGAGCCGATATGGTAGTACTAGTATAACGACATCTGAATCTTTGTCGACATCAATCATGCCGCTGATGGACACACGGACGTAGTTATCACTTATCAGTAAGTTCAGAAAAGGCATATCGTTGTCGGTTATTAGTATATAACTAAGATAATATATAACTAACTCACAGGCCCGGGCTTTTGACGAGCCCGTTGGCGCGTTCGGTAGAACACCTGCCGTGCGCATCGATGGGTCGTGGGTTCGAATCCCACCGGGAGCACATACTTATAATTTTCTGTAAGCATGTTTTCCCCACGTCTGGTAACTTCGGGTATTGATCGGGTGGGAGGAATATCTAAATTCCGACCCGTTACCCGGTCCATAGATGGAAAAGCCGTGAAGTGCATATTGCGCGTTTCGGCTTCAGTCTATGGATTTCCGAATGCTCGAAGTAAAAATTAGGTCGACAGCGCATCATTGACTGATGTTCTGTGGCTGAGGATCACCTACCATAAAGTGAACCTCATGCTCGTCTGTCGATATCTGACATAAAAAAAAAAAAAACCTCTATCCTCAAGAAACTATCATGCAATCATACCGAAACAAGCCTGATACAGAAGTTGAAATCGCAATCGCCGTGTAAGAGTCAGATGTCCTTATCTACATTTTCTCAATTTTACTTAAAGATACTATGACAATCCGCCACTTAAAATATTACCAGCTTTTTAATTCAGATACTATATAATTGAAGAATAAAAAAACAATCTATCGGTATATTGGCATAATATTAAAGGTTTAAAAAAGTTAAAAATTATTTAGTTACGTATGAAGAAAAACTACCTTCATATGGTTCTTATATCGCGATATTTGGGCCGAAGTTGGGCGGTAACGAAAAATATCGATAACATTGCTAGCGTGGCGTCTTATCTAACTACACACCTCACCAAATAGAATAATCTCAGATCGAGATGGAAATGCCTGAATCACATCCTCTTTACCAATACTTTGACTATAAGATATAATTTTCGTTAGCTATATATTTTCAATGGCATTTTAAATTATATTACAACTACAATCTTACAGAGTAAAAGATTACGTAAACATTGTAATAATAAATTGTTAAATATAATCTAGGGTCCTTTATTATGTTTAAAAATGTTAACTTTGTAATTTTTGTTAGTGCTAGGTTATCCTATAGACCATTTTTGAATTCAGAGTGGAATTCAGGATTCTTAAATAGAATGCTGAGCACAACGAGGTATTCATAGTACCGAGGTGAACACTCCACTTTTTATCACCTCTATGAGAAAATAAGTAAGTGCAAAACATCAAGAAGAATTACGTTTATTTATTACATTCAGTTAGAATTAATAAGAAGCAGAAATATTTAGATGCGAATGTTTATATTTGAAAAATTATGAAATATCCTTAATCCGAACAAACAATAACAAAAGAAATAATTTTTACTTTTACAGTAAACCGCGCTCGGATGATTTTTTTTGACAGCCAGTAACTGTGCGTGATCGATCTCTTTGGTGATTGAAACATTTACTAACAATATCCACTCCAAATTCAAATCACTTTTAATCCCTTGTTATTTAATCTGAGCCATATTGATTAAAAAGCTATGCTCCCTGTTTACAGTGAACAAACTACCTCTTTTTGAATAGATGTTATAAAAAATAATTTTATATCGTGTTGTAAAAGATATGTATATTTTTTCTTCTGTATAAACTTTGACAAATATAATGACTACGTTTTAGATGTCAACAAAACTTCAAACGTCAAAAATGATCACCATTCGCCGTCATAGAAACAATATTTCGTCGTTGCGCCTGCCAAATTCCATATGTGTTTTTTTTTGATTTTTGGTTTTCGCACAAAAAATACTCTTCGTTTTATTCTCTATGTGTTACTAAAATCATTTTTGTGATATTCGAACTGGATATGAGTTTAACTAATTCCATATATGTTTTGACCGGTAAGAAAAGCTCCGTATGTGAATTAATAATACGTTTTTCGTAGTCTCCCAAAACTATACAAAAATCACATATGGAACTTGTCAGGCGCAGCGACGATTTGATATGTTGTGATCGGTTAGAGACTATAATTAGATTAAAAATATACCACGACTTCCTATGTGCAATTAGATGCCAAATCACGAGCATACTTTTACGTCCATAAGGTCATTATAGATTGTTGTAAACGTCATATTTTAGTTCACTCATATATTATGTTGTTAGTAGCATCAACTTCTCAGGTTACCACCAACTACGTCCATTATAATCTGTGGTAATAAAAATACTTTTTTGGTAATATCTGGTTGTTATTTTTTTTGTTTTGGTAAATTAGGCAATGTACCTGTATCTTTCAATACGTAGTCGTTTATATGTAAATGAAACGATAAATATGCCAAAATATTTTACCTTTACCGAAATTCATTTCAACAAATGATATCGTACCTCAGACGAAAACACTTTTTGCGTAAATTACCTGCAACAAGATAAATATTTTTATTAATACATTATTGTTAAACGTCAATGTTCGCGATTCAACCTATTACCACAATTAATCAATGTTTACGAAATCATTTTATCCGATGTATTGTTTAATAATTAATGTCATGCATGCACTTTCTTAATTTCGATAAGTTGACATATCGTAACAATGACAAAATTGGAAAAGATAAACATTTTGATGTCTTCATTATATAAGTAAATGTCAATTAAAATTATGACTGTTCGAAATGGGTTGTTCATTTAGATGGACAACTGTCTGTTTAACTTTATTATCAATTTGGGATGTAAGTTTTGTTTATTTTGTTTTTTTTCTACGTAATGTGTTTGTTTCATCAGAATAGTAAAATCACACAATATTTTTACAGGGTGCAGTTCTGTGTCAAAGCATTACGCCTGGTGGACGAAAATTATCATATCAAGTTGAAAACACGAGTAAAGAACCTTATTTAGGTAACAATGTGTCGTCGAAATCTCAATTAATGAATACATTGCTTACCGTAGCAAATGCAAAAGGGGTCCTACCTGATTTATTACCCGTAATTCAACCGTCTTTGTCAAATGATATTCCAAAATATCCTCAATCGATAAAAGATGCACCAAAAACGATGAATTTAATAGAACTGACACCGAATCAATATCAACGTCCTCAGGAGCCTATTATTGCTACTGTAAAACCCTGTTCATCACCAAATCAGTCATCTCAGCCTATAGTAGCTACTCCAGTACCTGTTTCCTCACACCAATCTTATATGCCATTATTACAAACTACATTCACGCCTAGACTGACACAATCTCAAGTGTGTCCGGTATCCCAGGCTGTGCGATTGGATAATATTCCCTCTACATATCCTAGTGCAGGCATTGTTCAACCAATACCTGTAACATGGCAACCACAATCAGTCGCTAATGTATCACCTGAAATATGGCAACCTCAAATAAATATTAATGAAATTTCCAGAGAAACACATCCTTTGTCTTCCAATTTACAAATTACTCCACCGTCATACCTAGTAGAAAATGATAATATTGCTAAAATTGAAGAGACACCCGGAAGATTACCGTGCATACAAATAGCGAACGATGCTTATGAAAGCCAGTCGCTACCTGTTAACCTACAAATTAATGTGCCGGCTCAAAATATACCAGCACCTCAAATAACCGTCGTATCTGCGGCTCCAGTAAACCGACGAACATCCCCCGAGCCTATTCGACCACAAAATCCATTCCCACCTTTCTTCCATCCGCCTATTGTGGTAGATCGATCAGATTCTTTAAACAATTGGCTACCAATAATGTTAGTTGCTTTGTTTGCAAATGATCGAGATAATTGCGGAGGTGGATGTGGCTGCGGCTGTTGTTGTCCTTGTTGTAGTAGTAACTCAAAAAATGTCATTCCCATTCCTTATCCCCTTCCTTTCCCCGTGAATAATGCTATTATCAATAGCTCAGGTCACTCCAGGACTAAGTCCCATCGTCATTCAAATAAAACCTGTAAGAACGAGGACGAAAGTCATGGAGAGTAATTAAAAGGTTTATATTATTGTATTTTTTTTAAGTTATTTTCTCTTTATAATTGTTAAATTAAATAATCAAATAAAATTGAAATTGAGAGTTTTTTATTATTATTCCTTACACCTTTAAGATTAGAAAATTAAAGATTTCAACTTCGTGTTTTAACAATAATAATCCAGTGAGTGAGTGTAACATAGTTAACATAGTTTTTAGTAACTTAAGCATTTTGTCAATAGCTAATTAATGGCTAATTATGATAACTAAGGTTTTCGTCTTTCGAGTGGATCGTAGTACATTCTCATTTTCCTGAACACTGGATACTATTTCTCAGTGTTCAGGAGAATGAGTTCATCGTCCTGTCAATAGAAATTATGATTACTGATGTAACATGGTAACATGAAACCTTAGCTTTAAGTCAATATGCTACTAAACCCTCAACGCTTTTGACGGGCTCGTTGGCGCGTTGGGTAGAACACCTTCCGTGCGCATCGATGGGTAGTGGGTTCGAATCCTACCGGGAGGACATGTTTATAATTTTCTGTAAGCATGAGTTCCCTACGTCTGGTAACTTCGGGCATTGATCGGGTGGGAGGAACATCGAAATTCCGATCGTGTAACGAACCACCGTTCATAGATGGAAAAACCGTGAAATCCATATTGCGCGTTTCGGTTTCAGTCTATGGATTTCCGAATATTCGAAGTAAAAAGTAGATCGACGGCGCATCATTGACTGATGTTCTGAGGCTGAGGTATCACCTACCATCAAGAGAACCTCATGCTCATCTGTCGATATCTGACATAAAAAAAAAAACAATTTTCACGTAGATGATAATGTTCAACAGTTACGGTATTGTTTATTTTACAGGCACGTGCGATATTGTGTGATGTAACTGATCAGATTAGATCAATGATCCAACAACTAATGACGCAACTGTGTAATAATAAAACCTTGCTACCACATTGATTCGATATTAATACTTTGCAGCAACTCAAAATATAATTTGCAAAAACTACAAAAATCGCAACGTAGTGATGAAAATTCTCATCATCAATTGCTGTCTCATAATTGTGACACTGATATCCATGCAGGTAATTAAAATATTATTATTAACGAAATACTTACTTTTAAATGAAATTATGTTCGAATTCGATTTTTGGTAGATAATATTATCTAACCATAATATTTATATATTATAATAGCGATCCGACCCGGCTTCGCACGCGCACAATGTAGGTGTGCATAAAAAATAGCCTATGTTACTCGCTGATAATGTAGCTTTCGATCGGTAAAAGATTTTTTAAAATCGGTCGAGAAGTTTTTGAGTTAAATCGTAACAAATAAATCTGTCCTCTTTATAAGATTAAGTATATATAGATGGAGTCATTGTGTGAAGAATAATTATGAAGTATTTGAGGGGTATTATTGATGATATAAAGTTGATACTATAGAAGAATGGAAAAGAAACATAATGCGCCGAATAAAAAAGAGAACAAGGCTTGTGTATGTCAAATATTAATGCATAATCTTGCAACTTATTGGCTATTATCTGTACTGGACATTAGCAATTATCTGTATTGACCTTTTTTTACTTCAAGCATATAATAGTCCACAGACGTAAAATGTTATGATTTATTTACCAGATACGAATTTTGATATTCGTTCTGCATGTTTAATGTTAGAAGTCACCAGACAGATATAATATAAACATATCACCCAGGTGGATTCGAACCCATGATCCATCAATACGTACGTCAACTGTATCACTCAATATCCCAAAGAATAATAATTATATGAGATGTGTAAACTTACATTTAATTGCCGTTACATCAACCTATTTGCGATTTCAGGAAGAAGTGTCGTGTCAAGTATTATACCCGGCGTATGGCGGGATGCCAAATCTAAACGATGACGACGACGACCTCGGTCTCATACTAACGTTCCTTTTATTTGCCACCAGACAAAGAAATTGTAAATATAACAGATATAGCGGATATGTGGGATACGACGGTCAAAGAAACTGCTACAGTTGTTGCAACAGTAAACCAAAGCCACAGACCATACCGATTCCCTACCCCATCCCATTCCCTATAAACAGTCCTATCTTCAGGAGATCAAAATCTAACAGACCTTCAGTTGATGATAAAGACGATAAAAGCAAAAAACCAATCAAGAATAAAAACGGAACTAACGATTCTAATAATTATCAAGAAAATAATGATTCTGAAGAAAAATCGAAAAGTTTTCAAATTAAATATAATCCGTTTATAATTGCCGAGTCTGAAGAAAGTACTGATGATTAACTACACGACCCTACTAACGATGATCTATAGCAGAAAAATGAATCAATGAAAAGGATTTTCTCTTCGTGAATTATTATTCTGTGACCCTTATTTAAGTTTCTTCATGTATAATATATTAAGTTATTGAAATCATAATATCTGTCTATTATTTGTGTTACTATCTATTCTATAGCCTATTTTCATAATGCTTAAATCCTTTCTGATGGTAACATCAGTTGCAAAGATTATTAAATATTGGGTTGTATTTTCCTTTCACTGTATCGTTTTCGTTCATACTAATTTGTTACTAAACAAGGGCTGCTTTTTATCGCGGGAAAACAATAAACCAGAGAAAATAATTAAGTCACTGTTTACTTGGGAATCCAGAAGGGGTCATATATTAATCAATAATTTTAATCAATATATCTCTAGGGGAATATGTAAAAAAAAACTAATATTCCCGACCGGTAGGGATATGTTTCACTCTTATATAAAACAAACATTATGTCACTTAACTATTTTGTTCTTACTTAACTATTGTAATATTTGTGATAGATAGTTTATGCAACGATGAAATGATAACAATATAAGATACGTGACAGATAAATAAATGCTGTTGATGTAACAGATAAGCTATCTGCAATAATTATTATCAGTGATCAATTACAAAACATCTCATACAAAATATATAACTGTTAGTACTGATCGAACTATGCGCATTTCATTTATTTTTACCATGGCATCCGCCATATTTTTAACAGCATACTTAATATATATTCATACATATGTAAATATCTATTTGTTGAGTTTTTAAATGTAATTACTCTAATATGTGTATGTACTTAATTTTACTTTCTTATGTTACAGATATGCTATGGACAACACACTAATTATTTTAATCACCAAAACTTCAAGAATCAACATGGGCTAACAGGAGCGCAACCAACACAGAACAATCCAAACAGCTTTTTCTCAAAGAATTTAACTCAAGAAGGAAATAATGGAAAGACACCCAATTCACAGTTGGCAAATTTTCAACAGTTGTTAAATTCACAGAATCTGATTAGCCAGCCGGAACCACAATTTAACCTGCCACAATCTTCTTCATTACAACAACCAGTACCTCAAATGCACATTCAGCACCAACCACTTTTACAATCATCTAACATGCACCCACATCCACCTGTAACTATACCATACAATTCTCAATTAACACCAAACGGACCTCCCATGGAATTACCTCAAATGTTGAATTTGCAAAATTTCAATGTCCTTCAACCACCAACAGTTAGACCTTCGCAACAAGTTACTTATCAAAAGCCAACACAAGCCTCATTGCCAATGCATTATTCTTCACTATCTACCAACCAACCACAACTTGCACCATCACCTAGTCCTATAATACCCACATTTTCTGTTGCCTCAAATTATATACAACAAAATCCACCTAATTTGGGTACACAGAGTTGCATGACTCCAATGAATACCCCAATTACTGTAATAGAAACTCCACAGAATATGTATAATCAAATTCCAGGCGGTATAGGCCCGATTATCTCAAAACCGACATATTCAAGTTTCTACCCCGGCATAGATCCAAATCAGAATGCAATGATTGGATTTAATCAAAACGGAGCTATTTTCCAACATCAACATGATCCTGCATCGTCTGGCTACCTTCCACTTTTACAGGTGACATCTCCGCAATACGGCGTGGCTCCAAGTTATCCTATGAATACAGTTGTAACACCCAACTATAATCAAGGATCACAGTCATCTAGTCTTAAAACATTATTACCAATTATACTCAATTTGTTGAAGGAAAAAAGTAATTGTAACTGTCCCTGCCGCTCCTGTAATTGCGAATGTAAGAAAAAACGTATGAATAATCCTCAAGTAACGGGTGGTTATTCGAAACAAAAACATTATCCACTAAGTGAAGATGGTCCAGAAATCGAAGCCTTTTCAGAAGAATTAGAAACCATCAGAAATGTTAGAGAACCTAATAAAGCAGGAAAATTAAAAAATACAATTCCTGATGTGAGTGAGGAATCGCACAATGAATCGTTAGAATACAATGAACATGCTGATGATGAAGAAGAATAGAATCCTGATGTTTTCAGCTTTTTATAATAGTTACTGTAAAATATTTATTAAATTATTTCATGATAATACAGTGTTGTTTATCTGTTGAGATCCTTTTAAGAACGTTTACATACCACTTTCTAAATAAAATTGTTCATTACCGATGTGATAAGTCAATTATTAAATTTAAAAATACCCAATTATTATTCTAATTATATAAAGAAAGATAAATAAGCACGTACCTATAATAGATATCTCCGTCTGACGGAATTGCTAAAATGACTCAATATTAAACTAGCTTTGTTTATTCTATATCAGACACCTGTGTAAGATTTATAATAGAACATGTAAACAAAGACACGCACACAAAGAAAACTTAAATGTAAAGATAATAATTTAATATAAATTCGCGGAGCTTGCATCATTTTACTATTATAATCGCTTCTCACAAAGATGGGTTCAACAGTGTGGATTGTTTCATTCATCGCTATTATTATTTTTAATGTAAGTATTTGTTTTATTCAAATATTTCAAAACTTCAAGGCTGAATGAACATATTTAATACAGTATTTTTATTAGAACAACTAGCAAAAATAATTTCAGTATTTAGGTTAATTAGCATCTAAATTCTAGCATCGAACGACATGTTTTCGTTATTTTCCCTCTGGATAAGTTCGTCAGAAAAACAAAAATATTACATGTAAACAATTATTTTTCTATCAATACAGATGAAAACCTTGTAAACGATTTACCTACATGGTATGTATTTTGCTACTGTTTAAATAATACTACATGTTTCTGTTCTATAATCTGTGGAAAGGTAGAACATTAAGTAAAAAAGTTTTGATATTTCTTAACATTTTGCAGTTATTAGTTTGGTAGGTTCTAATGAACTTGAGATCTGAGAAGACAAACTTGTATAAAAGCGTCAAATTTCCCATAAGAGTTACAGTCCATCCAGATTTTATTATACTTTATGACCTAAAAGTATAGTAATAAGACAAAGTCTGAAGACAGATACAAGACCTCTTTTAAGTAGGCACGGTGAATATATTTTTTATTTAAATAGGCCTTAGGCTCACTTGATGATGATACCTGAGCCACAGAAGGTGACTCAATGATCGACGACGTACTAAAGTTGGTTGAGATTTAAAAAAAAACTAAAATGTTAGTATTCTAAGCACACGTTGTGGTGTTACATCCCTAAACAAATAATAAATTGAATTTATTTTATTAAAATACTAATATTATAAAGAGGAAATATTTGTTTGTTTGTTACGATTTAACTCAAAAACTATTGGACCGATTTCAAAAACTCTTTCACCAATAGAAATCTACATTATCATCAGCGATTTTTTTGTTATAGTACATCTTCATTGCACTCGTGCGAAGCCGGTGAGCTAGTTTTACTATAAAGATAATCCCACCTACACAAAAATATTAACAAAATGTTTTGTATCCAAAGATAACAGACGCGAATGCCTGCAGCTATGGTGGGTGTGCAAGTGGTGTGCCTTCGCTGACACCATCATACCTACCACCAGTACTACCAGCTGTACCACCAATGCCGTATGCCTACAGACAAGGCCATGATATGCGAGAGATGCTACCGTTACTTCTGCTTTTAATAGCTGATAAGAATTAGACATTTTAATTTGAATTATTGACTAACTTATACTATTGTATTTAAAAAAAAATAACTAATATACCAATAATGTTATGAATACATTCTGTATTTTTAAAGATATTACGTTTTATTGCCTTATGAATTATTTAAGGCGAGGATGTAGAACTTGGAATTATCTATACTAATATTATAAAGAGGAAAGATTTGTTTATTTGTTACGATAACTACTGTACCGATTTTAAACATTATTTCACCAATTGAAAGCTACATTATCAGCGAGTAATATTTTTTTTTGGGTATAGTACTTCTACATCGTACTCGCGCGAAGCCAATGTGTGTTACTAGTTATATAATAGATTTTGGGTGTCGGGAAAATCTAGCACCACTTTTTACTTGAATGTAAAGTGCACGACCAATGCTCACGTTGCTGAAATGCATTTAACATTACACAGACTCTAGATTTGCCTCTACGTACGAATTGCACACATAATATGTATATGTACCTATAAATTTATCATATTCATTCATTTATTCATAAATTAATTTTTGAATGGCGTTTGACGATAGCAACTAGCAAATAGTATTATCTATCTTTGATGTATTGTTAGAAGCTATAGATTTTTATTACGGAGCCATTTTGTAATAAAAATGGCTTACTCTATGTTTATATTTACCAACATTGTGAATTCAATAGCAATTGTTGAAATAAGTATTTAATGACATAGATCATAATATTGTCTTTTATTAACGCGAGTATCACACATTTAAATAAAATACTGTATACCGGATTAAAACGCGATTTATTATTTATATTGTTTAAATTATTTATCCCGACGTTTCTAACGTTTCTTGTATTTTATTTAAAAGACATAGATCATGATTTTAAATAGTCATAAATGTGAAAGTAACACGTCTAATTCTCTTTTTATACATTTTTGCATTAAGTAATTGCAAAACGATCGTAAAAATGTACGCAAAATTTGCAATTATTACTACCAACGAAAGTTTACGTAATTAATTGTTTGATACTTTGATGTTAATACATAGAAATGAGGAAATTTGGTTACCTAATACGATAACATCATATCAAACTATGATATAATTTAAATATAAAAGCCAATTATTGGGGCAGTACGAAACTAATACAAAAACATGTCGCCGCCATCGTGGGTTTGCTGGTCCTTGCTTCTACTAAGCAACTTCAATGTAAGATAATAATCAATAGTTCTGTTTGTAAAATCTTTATTATGATAGAATTTAATACCGTTTATTCGGATAAAAATGGGAAATATTTATATATTTCTCATATAAGTGAATTGTTATTCTTTTTTTTGAGAAATAAAGATATCTCGAACCTTAAATAAAAAAAAAATGATTGGGTAGAATATCTTTCTTAATTCTCTCTGCTCTGTAGTTTGTATTTTTTTAAAATAATGACTTTTTATTTGTTTGTACTTTGTTGAGTAATTTCGTGAGTCAGTGAAATTTTTGTTTAGCATTGGATGTCCCTGGTTCGAAATTCGAATTTCGACATGTTGAGAACAATAATTACCTGTTTACCCGTAATGTCAAATGTTCAGAGAAACAGGGAAAGGGAAGTGGTTGATACATTCGCTCCACATACCAGATAATAAATAGGCGATAAAACTTTCTAATACTCCACGTGATTTTATTTTTATCCTTGATATTTGAAATTTTCCTATTTGAAACGGCTCGATCGATTTTTATGAAATGTTTTATGTATATTTGGTAGGTATGAGATAAAGTATATAACATATCGCTCCTTAATAAAAAAATATTTCTTGACAAAAAAAAATAGTTTGATTTTTGATTTGACATTAAAAATACCGAAGTGCACGGGTCAACTAGTAATTTATAAAAATATCATTTACTTAGAAACTATTTTATAACTGTTCCAGGTATTCGTTATGGCACAGTACCCAGGATGGTATGGCTCAACAACTATGGGACCAAGCTATCCACCTCCTTATCCAATTGTGATGAAGTCTAACGACAACGACAGCTTGAAGAGTATTCTACCCCTGATTCTATTGTTGCTCACAGATGGGTTTGGAAACGGGGGTCCAGGGTATGCTCCCGGGGGTTTTGGTGGTGGCGGATGTGGTTGTGGGGGTTGTGGTTGTAACTGTTGTTGTAACTGTAACAATGATAGTCCTATACCTATGCCGTTCCCTATACCTATTCCTATTAATAGTCCTGTTGTATTATAAAAAATATTTATGGTTATGTTTATAAAAATAAAATATAAAAATATTTTCTTGTTGTTTTTGTATCCTTGTGGTAATAATAAAGTAACATACAGATAATTAATAGAATTTCTTCAAACAATTTAACTATGCCCAAAGTTTCTATGAGTGGAAATAGCGAATTAAAATCGTGAGTGATCTCATGAAATCGATTTAATTTATATTATTTAATTTTTAAGCAAGGGAGGACAGAGTTTATTAATACGTCAATAAACATATAAGAATACGTATTTAAGTTACTTTTTAAATCATTTTCTTTTAAAATATTTAATCATGTAGCACAATAACCCGATTAAAGCGAACTTAAAAAGAAAATACGTGTTTATATTCTAAAACCAAATGTTGCGCAAGCCTTGTCAATTGTTAGTTGTGTTTTGAAATCATTCCTATAAAAAAGAAGTGCAATACTTTAATTTGGTCAATAATATTTCAAAATGGGGTCACAAAGGATAATACTGTTTATCACGTTCGCTTGCTGGGAGGTATGGTAACTATCAACTAACTGGCAATATGTTTTTGGATAAAATGTTAATAAATTCATTAATTCCAGAGCTATGTAGCTGCGCAAGGTCGTGTTGAATATTTGTCTCCATCGGTTGGTACGGTAACAGCTACGCCCATAGTTCAACCATGCGGCCAATTCGTCATTCCAGCGGTAATCAAGCCCTTGTTAACACCCGAGCCATTTTCTGAACAGTCGCGACCACCAGCGATGCCAAACTTCAACGAATATCCTTTCTACCCACCCATGCATATGCCTCCGATAATCTTCAAGGACGACGATGATGACGATTGGCATCATTTGCTTTACTTCCTCATATTTGCATTGAAAAACAGAAGGTTCGGATTTGATGGCGGATATAACGGATACGGTGGCTATTCTCAACCACCGATTCCCTACGCGTTCTACCCGGTACCTTATGGATCTGGCTTCGATAGGTGCGGATGTGATGATAACTCGCCAGGAAATAACGTCAACTATATACCATATCCCGTTCCTGTAATGTCCAGCTCTGGTGCGGTGTGTGACTCTAATATTTATTCTGTACCTGGTGATGATTTAACAATAATTCCATCAACCGCAGGACAGCCATTAAATGGAAGAGATAACGAGGTCACCTTACTTATAAGAACGGAAAATTAATGTCCTATACGGAAAAGTAATAACCTTTTTTGATATTAAATGATTATGTCGAATGAAATACATTTTTTATTTAATGTTTAGAATATTACAATCATTATATACACTTAAATTCCCTATTGCTCTTCTGTAACAACATAACACACAACTTTTAAGTCGTTTAGTTTCTATTCATTAACACATACATATATGTTTACCTACATTAACGTACAAAAATACTTTAATGATATATGAATAATCGTAAGAATATCAACCGGAAGCCAAGTGTATAGTTATACTTTACGTTAGTTTTAAGAAGCCGTTTAGATTTCAAACTTCCACTGCAATTTTATAAAATACTTTGCGAGAAATTGTAGCTTGAGCGGGAAACGTGGAACATAGAACTTAAGACAGATTTCTATGCCACTCGCTGTCTGATTGAAAGCAAAGCATTCTTTTGAAACTTAGTTGGATATAAGCCATACATCTGAACCAGAGCTATGGTCACAACAAACTTTTCGTGGAAGAGCCAGCCATGCGTCTAAAAATAAAAAAAATAATAATAATTAAAAACAAAGATTTATCCTCTATCCGTAGTAGGCATGGTGAAATAGGGGCACACATTATCGTGGGAACAATAAGCAAACACATAATCGCAACTTATATCACCACATACACGAATTCAAGTCCGACCAGTCACCACAAGTAGTACTCGTTCATGATTACGACGCATGGCCACCCATCGGCCCTCTCACCATATTTTAGGGAGAGAGACAACCCGACGTATGGACGCCACCTAAGAAAAGACATTTAAGCGAGCATGACGTTTCTTGAAATGTGTACTTGACTACATTATAAAATAATAATAATACAAATTATTCTAAAATAATCTGATACCACATGGATCACGTCTAGTACCTACAGTAAATAAATTAATCACTTAGAGGGATAAAACATCTAGTTTGTTTGACGCCACGACAAAGGGAGTAAAATTATGGGAATTAAAAAATATGTGTATTGCAATACCGAGGAAACCAAAAAAGAAATTATCGCTCAAAAGATTAAAGCAATGAGGTAAGTACATATATAAGAAGAAATGTATTTTTCGAATCATTTTCTAAAAACGTTTGGCAAGGCTAACATGACTCTTCAGAAATCATTTCTATTAGCATTCTTGTTGTGGAAGGTGAACACAATTTATATTACTTAAAATTAATTAATAATAAATTATGAATCAACATTGTAATAACATTTTCTAAAACTTTCAGTTTAGTTCCTCGGATGCAAAATGGTTTCAGAACCCCGAATCATGTAACAGAAACCCAGAACATATACCTATTATGCAACCCAGTGGATATGATTTCAAAACACCTTATTCTTATCCTTATGATAACAGCTATTCAATGAATACCCCACCATATCCTCAACCAATAGTCATAGTCGTTAATAATGATGATGACAATAAAGAATTGAACATTCTTGATTGGTTGGAAATCCTATCACCTTTCCGAAATGCTCGTGATTCTACGAGGGATGCTCCTATTTACATACCTTACCCGATTCCTGTTCCATGTTGCTGTGGATGTTCCTGTAGAAATAATGGAAACTATGCGAATTGGGGAGTTACCGGAAATGGTTGGTATTGAGGGAATATGTCGTAACCAGGATTCGCAAAGGTTATTAGGTATTACAAAAATGGTTTCTAAAATTTCAATGTAAAGGATAATAAATAAATGATATAAAATTGTGTTTTAATTCTACTTTAAAAGTTATACCTTTGACCAAACTCTTCCTTTTAGTTTTCCCTAAATTATAACTAAAATTTTATTTATAGATTTCATATAAAGCTCGATTTTTTTACATACAATGAAATTGTTTTGTGCTTAATATATGTAGTTCTAAATGTATTACTTTCTACTCGAAAACAGGAAAAATGCAGCTTGCTTCACATTCAAAACGAATGTTGAATATCAATGCAGATAGTTTCACGCCAATATTCATAGTAAAAAGAAAGTTTATTTAACATAAATGATACTTTACTTCCGAGATACTATCTATATGAAACGAAACAAGCTTTGCGGAAGTCAAAACGAGTAACAAGAAATATATACGTAACTAACATTATGCGCAGTTTATGGTATTTTCATATCATGCGTATAAAAATATAAGGTAGTGAGTGACGGTTAATAAGTTTTATTCAAACTCTTTCATACTCCTTACGTTCAATGCTATATGCAAAAGGATGTTAGTTAATACATATACAGTACATAATATAATAACCAGTTATTTATTTTGTTTTTAATTTCAGTTTACTTTTCATGTCAACCGAGAAAATAGAGTTTATTTAGTATGCATACGAGTTTTATTGAATAAACAAACGAGATTTATTCGTTCGTTGAGCTCTTATATAAGATTTTTACCAAATACTCACAGACAAATACTGAATATGTTTAGGTTTATTTAAATGAACTTCAAGAGCGAATAATAAATTGAGCTATATTATGTAAACTGAATTTATTATTGTTATATATTAGGTATACATTAGCTAAAAATATAAAAATAAGATACAATAATTTAATTAATTAGGAATAACTTTTCTATAACTGAATGATTTCGACAGACGAGCATGGTTTTCACTTAATGGTAGGTGATACCTCAGCCACAGAAAATCAGTCAAAGATGCGATGTCGACCTAATATTTACTTCGAGCATCGAGCAAATCCACAGACTGAAATCGAAACGCGCAATAATATTGCGCGCTAATTATATTATGCGCTTCACGGGTTTTCCATCTATGAACGTTGGTTCGTTCCCCGGTCGCAATTTCGATACTACTCTCACCCGTTCAATGCCCGAATTTACCGGACGTGGGGAAGACAAGCTTACAGAAAATTATAATCATGTCGGTGCCGGTGGAATTCGAACCCACGACCCATCGTTGCGCACGGCAATACCGAACGCGCCAACGAGCCCGTCAAATTTTAATTTAAACATAGGAACAAACAGTTTCTCGTGTAGGTGCAAATTACCTTTATATTGTGTCATCATACGATCATCTACTCGCATGACAAACTTGCCTACAATAATGGGTGTGCACCATTCACCACTAAGAGACTAGGGAATGCATGCTATGCCACTGGGGAGTATTGTAATTGATTTAATTATGTACGTGTTAATCTTGAATGAGCAGTTCCGCAGATGACCAATTTTACCTTCTATTTTAACGACAATACACAATTTTACCTCTTATTTAACAGTAAAAAAACACATCACAGTAAACTACACTAGGGTATGTCATCAAATTACATAATACAGTGCAACCTCGATATAACAAATCGGAGGGGAACAAGAAAATATTCGTAATATCAAGTAATTCGTTGAACTGAGGTTTGTTATGTTGAGGTTAGATTGGTCTAAAATTCGTTATAAAGAGGTTAAAGAATAGTTTTAACAATAGTGACGAGCAGAGGTGTTTACATTACTTTCCATCAAAACAACAATGATTACTTTACAAACAAAAGCGTGTCGAAACATGTCGAGACATGAATCACATTATAAGATTAAGAGTTATATTATTGGTGGAAACTTTATATAAAGGCTCCTCTTCACAATGAGCCATGATGGCCTATCAAATTATCGTCCAAGATCGCCGCCATGATCGGGCAACCCTCCACACTATCGTGAACGTTCATTAACTGTCTGTCTACTGTTGTGATATGACGTCTATCGAAAATGAATACCGAGGTGATCTCGGCTGCGGCAATATTTTTATTCTGCGTATAATATAATCATTTAGGGTTTTAAATAAATGACACATTAACATTATCTACCTACACTTATTTAATATTTAGTACAGTACCTACGTTATTACTTAATAGTTTACTTATATTTATTTTTGAGGTGCTTATGTAATAATAATAATAATAATAAGATGCAGAAGGCAGTACTACTGGACATGGCTCGTATTGTGAGAACTTCTCACTGAGAAGGTTCCTTTCTCTGCCTCCCCCCCACCGGTAGCCTGGGCTGATTATGGCCTTATTGCCGGTGGTATGCCCAAGTTTATACTTTTTTTAAAAATATTATTATCTTATATATAAAATTTCCATGTCACAATGTTACTTAACGTAGGTACTCTTCCGAGACGGCTTTTTTTACCAAATTTTATATGCATATTCAGTAGGTCTGAGAAACGGCTACTATCTATTTTTCATACCCCTAAGTGATAAGGGTTGTTCACCCTTAATTTTTTTTTTTTAATTTTTGGACGATTTTTTTTGTTTTTATTTTTTTATAATGTGGTATTAAAAAATACATACAACCCTATATTTAAACTCTTCTATTACCAACCCCTGCTTTTTTGTGTCAAAAAATCTAGACACGTGCGAAGCCGGGGCGGGTCGCTAGTTTTATATAAAAAAGTGTAATTGTGAGAATGTTCATCAATAAAGAGTATAATAATAATAATATCATTTATTTTGGGATTCCAAATGCATATCTATTTTTGGTATAGTTCTATGAACCTAAAAGTCTCTTCGCAACCATTATTTCTATATCGCCAAAAATATGTCTGTACTGTATCCGAGACAACTCCGTACTGAGTAATCGGCGATTGTGTGGACGGGCACGCCATAATGGGCAAGCTTTCCTTTGATGTACCGACACAGCGCCGAATACGTACAAATAACGCCGATTACAGACATTTAAGCCCTCTACACTTGCGTCATTGCCTTTATTCGCCTGCATTGGCCCAATGTGAAGAGGAGCCATAAAAGTTTTGGGTTGGCAAAATTCGTTAATTAGAGGTATGAATACTTTTTCTTGATAGTTGAAAATTCGTTATTAAGAGGTTGTACGCAAATAATGTTCGCAATGTAAAGGTATATTTTATATTGACTCTTATGGACAATTCAAGGGGATTACGAAGAATTTGTTAAATCGAGGAAGTCGTTATATTGAGGTACGTTATATTAAGGTTGCACTGTATTGTTTTTTAAAATCTATTTTAAGAACAACAATCTTCAAAAGGTTCGTTGACGCGTTTGGTAGAAAATCTAATTTGCGCACCGATGGCTCGTGGGTTCGAATCCCGCTGGAACATCATGTTTAAAATTGTCTATAAGCACGTCTTCTCCACGTCTGGAAACTTCGGCCATTAAAGGGGAATGAGGAATATCGAAGTTACGACCGGATAACGTTCATAGATGGAAAAACGGTGAAGTGCACATTGCGCTTTTCGGTCTCAGTCTATGGATTTCCGAATGCTCGAAATTAAAAAAGGAGGTCGACCGCGCATCATTGACTGATGTTCTGGGGCTGGGGTTTCACCTACTATCAAGTGAACCTCATGCTCGTCTGTCGATACCTAACATAAAAAATAAAAAAAAAACAAACGACCGCGACACTCAAAATATATTTAATAAAAACTAAATAATATAGAAATAATTAAAACATATTATTGTTATCATTTTTAATATCATATAAATGTATTAATTTTCTTTTTGGAGTCTGCCTACGTGCTCTTGTTGACACATATATCTAGTTACAAAACTAATATATTGGTTAATTTTATTAGACGAGATACAACATACAAATTATGGATATAAAAAGAATTTTTTCAACTGGAATTCATAAAATTCAAAATGTCTCCCTTGAAGGTTACATTCTGTTTCGCTTTGCTTCTCGTCTTACAGGTAAGAAATTTCAAATTAATTTAATATTCAAAACTTAAATAATGTGCTATGATCGATACCTACTAAGAAGTGTTTTAAATTATTTCACAACTAAGTAAAGACAAACGAAATAAACTTCCAAAATAAGTATTTGAAAACTTCTAACAAATTTACCTGAAATTGATTTTTCCCCGTTTACTTCAGCTTAGCAAAGCCGCTTTGGAAAGATTTGTTAGTTTTGTACGATTTAACTCTTAAACTACTACTAAATTCTTTCACCAATAGAAAGTTACATTATCAGCGAGTAACATAGGGATTTTTGTTCAGTACATCTATGTACATTGCACCCGTGCGAAGCCGGGGCGCGTTGCAAGTACACTTGTAAACTAAGCATCTCGTTCATTAATCTTAAAGTAGGTACTAATCGTAAGATGTCGATATTTTCAAGTATCATCAAGGATATTCTATGTTTTCAGACCGTCCATGGTAACTTTGGGCCATTCGGTCACTGGGGACCATACCCGACAATGTGTGGCGGTAACGACGACAATGACTTAGATGTCATCCTGCCGATACTGCTACTCGCTATGATGGGCGGTGGTGGATCATTCGGCGGTGTTCCTCCCCCAATGCCTCCACCCTTACCGATCCCTATTCCTTATGCTGGTGGCTTTGGAGGCGGCTGCGGATGCGGAGGTTGCGGATGTCAACGCTGTTAACACTTTTCATTAAGTCTTAATTAGCTAAGTCCACTTTTCAACATCTTGTCAAAAATATCCTGTGTTTGTATCCTGATAAATAGTAGGTTTTACTTCAAAGATGGATAAGATGTTTTGAATAAAATATGCACGATTTACATAATGTACGACTTACGAATCCATATAGGGCGCATAAAAGAATGATGTCTGATTATTTTTTACGGACATACGGTTGTAATAAAATTGATATTTTTTGTTAATTTACTAAAGGAAAATTACTCGAGTGCACAAAAAATAATACTTAACAAGAATTTTAGACTTCCAAATAAAATTGTATTGCTTATTAAATTAACTGTTTTAACCATATGCATACGATACAGACTCGTAACATAATTTGTTAAATGTATAAAGTTGTACTAAAATGCTGAAAAGTGTACTTCACTATAATCTACCTGACGCTGTTCTATGCCACTATGTGTGTTATTTTGATAGCACATTATAAATACCGAAATAAAGACAATGATGAAAATATATTCGTATTATTTTAGGAATTATACCTATAAACCTATGTAAGCACAGACAATACATTAAATATATCATTGAAGATCTTATAAAAATATTTGTGCTATTGCCAATTCGTAATTTGCGATTTAATCCATTATTCATACGACGTGTAACATGTTTCTAAAATAATGCTGATAAACCCGCTAGAAATTGCAAATATCTTCGATTAATTGCATAATTTATAGCATAATCTAATAAATTATTTTGTAACGAAACCTATAAATGCACTTATTTCCGTGACAAAATGTCTATTAAAGTAAAAGAGCTAGAAATTCATTCATTTGCATTGTTCTATTATATCTTTCTTATATATAAAAATTTTCAATTGTTCAACACCCGACAATAATAGATTGGTGTAATGACTTTCATGTTAATATTACAAACATTAAGATGATATTGACATGGCTTATCTATATGATTATTGTGAAAGTAAGTTTCTTTTTAAAACTTATTACTTAATTAATCGTTTTGCTAGCCATTCATAGTTGTTTTCTATTATATAATTGTTTTCACAGGGATATGTCAGTGGTAATAGTGTCGACGCTTGGACAGAATCTCCTAAAGCCTGGTTAAATTTAAACCAAAATGCTATTAACCAATGTTCTCCGAGTTCGATTGATGATTCTTATTTGAATCTGAATATTGGATCAATTTCAGATTTTCAGAAGTCACATATCAAAAGCGCTTTCCCCGAAACGAGTTATCCTCTGTCTATTTTAGATTCTACACAACCCTTTTATTTCATAACAGATGCTCAAGACAACATTTTGGGTCCATTTACAAAAGATGTCCAGAATGTTTATAAATCTCTAACATCCAAATGTAGTTATTGTCAAGAAAAGAAGTCAAATTCTGATATTTTAAATAACCATAGTAAAATAACTGTTATGAATGCCACAGTTAACGAAACTCAAACAGTTAGAACCATTAATGTTTTTGACATTGTACATATAGAGCAAGAGCTTATAGAAATAACGAATACATCCCGATTGGAATTGAATTTAGAATTAGAAGATGACGATAATACATCAATTCAAGTCGACATTGAAATGATCAATGAAAATAAAACATTCACCAAAAAGGAAGATGCAACAAGTATTGATGCAAATTATATTTTTGATCAAAATAAAACTCATTTCAAGGAGTATGTCAACGAAATATATATAGGAGAAGAAAAATTTGATAACTGTGTAAATGATTTTGCAACAATTAACGAAACACCTAGTTTTGACGAGCAACTTTCAGCGCCTCCGCTTTTAAATGAATTAATAGAATTGGAAGAGATCACAAAATCATTCATAAGTGAAGAAAGGGAAAATGTGGAGTATTACATTGATGATAGTGAAGAAATCGCAAAATGTTCGAATGTCACGTATTTAACAAAGATGGTTGATATAGAGTCAACTTCTAATTACAGTTCTATCGAAACTACAGAAAGTACATTTTCTCCTACTTATTAATAGTTTTTTATATGCTTATAATAATATTATATTAATAAATACGGAAAATTTTAATCTATCTACTTAACTTTTAAAGGTAATTCGTTTAAAATGGAGTATTTTATTTTTATTATAATTACTATAACTATTTAATTAGTGTACAATGAAAGACATACTATTATGAAAGACATCCTCTGATAGTACACAATAATTGCATAAATATAAGTAATAGGTCTTTATTTCATCGATAAGCGTAGTATTTAGGTAACCTATAGATTACCTAGAAAATAAAATGAAATATGTGTTATAAATAATTGTGATAAAAATAATCATTTACACTTCAGAATGGCTGTTCGGGAACGAATCGCATTAATATTTTTAATAGTTTTTATATTTTTTGTGGTGAGTATTAAAAAAGCTTATTTACGTTTAACATCATCACATTTTACTGTAATAATTACATTTAAAAACTATGTATGTTTTTTAATTCATAACGATATTTGTTACAGATAAAATATTCGCATTGTTTACCGAAAAATTATACACATAGACCAACATTAGACGACAAAAAATTTAAAAAAAATGTTAATAAACATTCGACAACATCTCCAAGGACCAAACCAATGCTGAAACCGAACTCTCGAAATCGCATCTCCTTAATTAAAAATAACGAAAACCTTTGCGAAAAATTCAAGTTTCCTGAAATTCAATACCCGATGGCTTCTACACCAAATACGCCTTTGTATTTTCACGAATTTGGAAAAGACTCTCATTCAAAAAATACTCATATTTCTCCAGGAGGAGGAGGAACATCTAAAAAAAGGCGCAATAAAAAATTAAGGAGTAAAACACCTTTAAAAATAGCAGAAAATTTCAAAGGGGCTGAATTTTCATCCGCTCCTAGTTACAGAGATGTAGGGCTCTTTCCAGATGTTGAATATCCCCTTAATACAAAAGACGTATGGCAACCGAACTATTGGAATTTTCCACAAAAGCTGTTTACATCCTCCCCAATGAATATTACTTCGAAAACCTCAACAATTCATAGTACGAAGGGCTCCTTAAACACAAAAATAAAGAAAAAGCCTAATGTTACGATTATAAACAAAACAAACCATAGCAAACCACCTGTACCTCAGAAAAATAGTCCACACCATGTTACTCATACAAGAAAAGTTATAAATAGCAATCAGCCAGTAAGCGTAAGTGACCCTGTACAATCTGATTTACCAAAGAAAAGATCTCATGATATTAGTAAATTAATATCTGAAGATTCAGATTATTTTGATAATTTCTACGCAGCCACCCCGATGCCTTACCTTTCACAAAAAGAAAACAAAACTAAATCTACATTACATTCAAGAATAATCTCCAATCTTGCGAAAAAAGCTGTGTCCTTGATTAGAAATATCGTTCATTCAGAAAAAAATAATTCTACAACGGAAAATTATAATTTTGCTTCCATTAATGAGGATGACATACTAGAAGAGATATTATGTCTTCCACCGTCTAATTTTAATGATTATTCACTGGTCAATTCAGAGACATTTTACGCAACCACGCCCCGTACATCTCTCGACTATTCATATTCAACAATGAGTCCATATAACGTTACTCAACCTTGGATAAATCATTTCACAGCATTCACAGAACATCCAGAGCATTATAATACTTCTCAAGAAAGCGATATATCGGTGTCCAAACTTAACACGACGAATATCATTGAAAACAATTCATGTATTGAACAACATAAGATAGATAATACAATATTATCGAACATAAATGAAATTATCAATTCAGAAACAGACACCACGACATTATCACCACGTGGTTGTGTTTATGATGACAGCAAACTGATAATTGATAAAAATACCACGATACTCGGGAATTATAACCACAGCGATGTCAGGCTCTTAGATAAAGCCAATATTATATCATATAATGATACTGAGTCTAAAATAACTCTAACTGTTAAAGGAGATAAGAATGATTATAATATAAGTGATTCATCTGTTAAACTAGATGACGATTATACAACGGATGTGTATCCAGAATCAAGTGAAAATGGATTTGTTTTAAGCACAGTTTCACCACTCCATATGTCAGAAGATCCATCGTGGAGTAACGCTGAGATCATAGATCCTTACAAATCTTTATCGTACCCTGACGAACTTGAGGAGTATTATATGGCAGTAACTTAGAAGTGTATGGTTTCAATTTCTTATTCATAGAACTCTAAAATAGTTTAAGGAAAAACCGATGTTTGTAAAATTGCATGCTCCAGTGGTTAATGTTTTAAGTGTTGCTTTATGTTTTATTGACACAAATGAAAGCGTTTTATTTATTTAATCGATTAATAAACATGAAATGTTAACGTTTGTCTTTAATTAAAGTATAATTTATTAAACACCTATACGAGTAAGCCGGCTATAAAATTTAATATTACTTATAACCTTATAGTTTTATTAGTTGGGTATTATAAATAACTTTAGATAGTTTTTATTGTAATCGACGTGATTTTTGATGTCGGTATTTTTTTTAAAACTATAGTAATCTAACATTGCTATTTTTCAGAAAATCTGAAAAGAATAATAATAATAGTAAATATATTCTACAGAAAAATAAGGCATTTGTAAGAGTTATAAGTAGGCATTAACCCAAACGCACTGTTTGTTCTCAATCACTTCATGTGTATGTGTTCTCCACATGAAATGCATTTCAAAGGATTCCTATAATCTAGGCTTGAGACTATATTTTTTTATTTTATTTTTATTTATTTTATTTAGAACTCTTTATTGTACTTGGATATATAAATATAACAATAATAAAATTCTTAGAAAATATTAACTTAAATATAAACAATACAATAGGCGGCCTTATCGCTCTCAGCGATCTCTTCCAGGCAACCCTAAACAATAAAAATAAATGGAGAGTATTCGTGCAGGTAGTACAGTAGTACAACAAGTAAGTACATTGCAGTAAGTTACATTTATGCATTTTAAACTTTAACGAAATGAACAAAAAAGCATAGTTAAGAAGTAGGATAGGAAATAGCAAAGTAATGTTTATGTAAGAGAGATTTAAAGGAAGTTAAAGAAGGAGCTTGTCTGATATTAACAGGTAAGGAGTTCCATAGCTTTATGGCGGAAACTGTAAAAGAGTTACCATAAAAGATAGATTTGTGAGTAGGGATTTCTAAAGTTAGCTTATCCAAAGAACGCAAAGTGTAGTCGTAAGGACCCATAAATTTAAATTTTTCTTTAAGGTAAGAAGGTGTTCTGGGGTTGAAGAGGATAGAATAAAGCAGTTGCAAAGTGTGTGCATTACGTCTTAACCGAATGGGTAACCATCCGAGTTGTTTGCGGTAATGGGACACATGATCAAATTTCCTCAACCCAAAAACAAAACGAATACAGAAGTTTTGCAATCGTTCCAGTTTATTCAAAAGCTCTTCATTGACATCGGTAGTGCAAGAGTCAGCATAATCCAGGAGAGGAAGAAGGAGTGACTGCGCCAGTGTGATTTTTGTGGAAATGGGTAGGAAGTGACTAAGTCGCTTTAAAATACTTGAGGCAGCATATAGTTTGCGGCTGACTTCTTTGATATGACAGGACCAAGATAAACACTGATCAAAGAAAACACCAAGATTTCTAACAGACGTGCTGACATCAATAACCGCACCATCGATGCAAACTCGTGGAAGAGAGGCCCAATCAACTCTTGATAAGTAATAGGAGCTACCAACAACGATAACCTGGCTTTTGATAGGATTAATTGTAAGACCATAGTCTTTACTCCAGTTTACTAAAGTAGCCAAGTCATCGTTAGTCAATTGCAAGGCATGTGGTAGCTCATCAAGAGTTGATTGTACGTAAATCTGGAGATCGTCGGCGTAGAGGTGGAAATTTGACGAAAGTCGTTGAGTTAGGGAGTTGATGAAAACAGAGAATAAAAGTGGAGATAGAACTCCACCTTGCGGGACACCGGCACTGACAGCATTCCACTGTGAATGGGTACCGTTCACAGTGATCCGCTGGCGGCGCCCATACAAATAGCTATGAAACCAGTCAATCACCGGCATCGAAATATTAACAGAGCGAAGCATACCCAGCAGAATCTCAAAATGCACAGAATTAAAAGCGTTGCTAAAGTCCAGAAGAGTAAGAACGGTGAATTGCTTATTATCCATACCTAGTCGAATATCGTCAGCAACCTTCACAAGTGCAGTAGTCGTGCTATGACCAGGGCGGAAACCAGATTGAAAGGGACTTAAAATAGAATTTTTGTACAGGAATTGGCTAAATTGTTGGTGGATTAGGCGCTCAAGGACTTTGGATAAGAAAGGTAAAATTGAAATTGGTCGGAAATCACCAAAGTTACACGGGTTAGATTTTTTGGGTATAGGAATAATATTCGCGTCTTTCCAGGCAACAGGAAATATTCCAGAAGAAATTGAAAAATTGAATATGTGTGTTATAACCGGAAGGATAACATCAAGGATAGGAGTAATCATAGCACGACTAACGAGGTCACAGCCAACGGCATTCGAAGTTACGGACATAATGCTCTTCTCAACATCCCGATCGGTAAATAGTGTGAAGGAGAAAGGAGAATAGTTAGGAGAGGGAAGAGAAGATAAAGATTGCAGAGTACGCTGAAGGCGGCTATCGTCAATGGTAGAAGAACTGGAGAAGTGGCTATTCAAATCGTTTAAATTGAGATCAGAGGGAATTACACTCTGTGCTGGTTTGCCAACCCCCAAAGACTTTAAAAATCTCCAAATTCTAGAAGGATCACCGTTCGAGATGGCGTCATGAATATGTCGTCTTTGTGCATCGCGACAGCGAGTGTTACAGCGATTTCGTATGTTCTTGTACTTTTCACGAGCAGCTTCAGATGTGGCAGTTTTCATTTTGGCTTTGGCGCGATTTTTCTTATTCATTAGCTCTTTTAGTTCATTAGAGAGCCAAGGCGCAGGGAGATGTTTGATCTTGATGGGTCTCAATGGAGCATGTTTGTCGTATAAGTTAGTGATGAAAGTATTTAGTAAATCGACCTTGTGATCGAGAGATGTTCGGTCAAAAACTGCATTCCAATCCACGTTCATTGCATCCTGAACGAGTAAGTCATAGTCGATTCCATGAAAATTTCGACGCAGAACAACAGTAGGCTTAGCCTTAGGAGGTCGCACTTTATAGGAAAGGAAAATAAGGTCATGATAGGAAAAGGCTTCGGCAGGGAGTTGACCATGATTGGAAACTAAGTCAGGAGAGGAGACGAACATAAGGTCTAAGAGAGAAGGTGTCGATCCAGAAACAGAGTGAGTAGCATTTAGAGGAAGGGTGTGGAGATTAAGAGAATCCAGAATAGAAAGTAACTTCTTGGATCGATTAATTATTATTTTTAATTAAGCAAGTGTTTAAATCACCCATGATAACTACATTTTTATACAATGGAGTAAAATCTTCAAGGGTTTTCTCGAAGCACGCAAAATAGTCTACGGATAGAGAAGGGGAATAGAAAACACCAAGAAGTACCTTAGTTTTAGACAATATAACTTCAACCAGAAGATGTTCGGCCGCATTGGCTGGTGGAGGTTGCGGCGACATACTGACAATGGAAAAAGGAATATGTGACCGTAAGTATATCGCAACACCACCCCCGCCTCTTCCAATACGGTCATTGCGGATAAGATTGAAACCAGGAAGTGAGAATGCGTGAGAAAGGAAAGATGGATTAAGCCAAGTTTCAGAGACGAGTATAGCGTGAATGTCTTTCGATACAAATGTTGCGAGCATGTCAGAAAAATGTGCAGGAACGCTTTGCGCATTGATGTGAATAACGTTGAGATGTTTTGGAAAATTAAGAAATAACGATGAAAGGGTAACATCTAATGGGGCGGAACTAGCACTATGGAATGAATCATCATTGGAGGAAGAAAAGGAGAGAAAATCAGAGTTATCTGTATCATATAACATTATAGTACTATCGCTCAACAGAAGATAAATTAAATATCAACAATAATGCATAAATGTAAAATTCTAGTATTTAAAATTATTACAAAGTATATAATACAATAAAAAAGCAACTACTTCAAATTAAAGTTAAATTCCGTTCCAAAGCATTATATGCACGAACCGCCTGTATGATAATATAAAGAAGTAACATAATAAAACAAAAAAAAGCAAAATAATTAAAAGAAATAAATAAACTAACTAATACCTAATAGATTTTAATACTAACAATAAAATAATGTATGCTTAATATATGCTGTGCACAGACCTACACACAATAAAATTAAAAATTATAAATAGTCAAAAGGACTGGACTCCGAATTACATACATAAATATTAGAGCAACTGGCATTTTTGACATTATACCAACTAAAATGACATTGACGTGACGTGAAAATGACATTGTCAATATCGTACAAATAAAAGTCAAATGGCTAATAAGTTATAAACACCGCCAATTAAAGTTTAATTTTGTTATAATAATTAATTAAAAGATAGCTCATAACAGCAAAGCATAAACAAAATTACCTACAATAAGTTATATAATGATATCTATGAGTCAGTGCCAGAAATAACGAAAAGAAAGCTTATTATGGTACATACTATGAAAAATAATTTACTTGGTCTTCTGAGGTGGTTTTTTGGGGCGGAGTTGAATCCTTGTTAATGAACGTGGAGCAGAAGACTCTGAAGTAGATTCAGCCGCAGTCTGATCGCCAGTGATATTTTCAATGTCCTTCATACTTTCAATCCGATGACGAGAGCCATCGGCACTGATCACGTATATACGGCCTTCTTTGGTCCAACATTTAGAGATGCCAAAGCGCCTTCTTGCAGACATGAACAACTTGTGACGATTTTTAGTTAAAAACTCGGACAAAGTAATGCCGGAACCCTTCAGATTTGTCTTTGCTGCCCAAATCTTGTCCTTGGTATCACAATCACGTACCTTGATTAACAGAGGCCTGGGCTTTCCATCGCTTCTTGTACCCATTCTATGGCAGCGGCTGAGAGAGTCACCTGTGAAGAATGGACACTTGAGACGAACTGACAGCATGTTGCAGATAGCAGAAGCATCCTCGTCCTTCACTTCATTCACTCCATGTATCAACAGGATTTTGCGTCGGCTTCTCATTTCCTGGTCATCTTGCATCTTAAATAGCAGCTCCATTTGGGCTTGTAGATTTTCTAGACAGAATAACATTGAAGTGCGGAACAATGCAAACTCTCTAGCCAGTGGGGACGGAGGCGAATCGGCAGAAGTAGATGGAGGCGCAAGTGATGCGGTATTGAGTTGTTTCTGGAACTCTTCCATCTTCATAGTGAATCTCTCTGACATGTCCATTACAGTTTTCTTCAGATCATCCATTTTGACTTAAATCTTGTGTGGGTTTGTGTTCACTTTTAGGTTAAGTTAACTAGTACTGAGAGTGAGTGTTTAATATTGCATTAGAGATGAAAAATGTATAGGAAAAATATATGCGGTAAGTACAGTAAGGCTCTAGAACATAATTAACTATAGAAAAATACTTTTCATAATTAAATAAGAATAAAAATATCAGAGCAAACTAAAACACGTCTAACTTATTACGTCCTACCCGCGTTTTTTTTCAGTTACTTAGAAGCATAATCAGCACAATGTTCCAATTTTAAAATATATTTTTTGGCATAAGATCAAGACTGTAGTATTTCTAATTGATATAGTTATAAACTCTTTACAATATACTATGTTAAATTTCAATAACCTACTTAGAAGTTAGGTTAAATACAGTTTTTAAAAATGATTAACTTGCCTAATAATTAAGCGAATTACGAAATAAATTTAAAAGTATAATGTAGGTCATTGTCAAGTTGCTGACATTGAACAAGTGCACAATCTCAAACCGCTTAGGGAAGAACACTTAAGCCACGTTTTCTAAAGCTTTTTTTAATCTAAAATATTTTCTGTTCTAAACTTTATAAATTAACTTAATAAAGAAAAATCGTTAGAACAATAGTCAATTAAAAAATACAATCAGCGGAAGGAAATAAAAAACATAATTAAATTAACAAAAAAATTAAATAAAGATAGACATCTAT
Source organism: Anthocharis cardamines (assembly GCA_905404175.1). Taxonomy (NCBI): domain Eukaryota; kingdom Metazoa; phylum Arthropoda; class Insecta; order Lepidoptera; family Pieridae; genus Anthocharis; species Anthocharis cardamines. The sequence goes on along the minus strand of FR989953.1, from coordinate 4,330,105 downwards.
TTTAATGAACTAAGAGTATGTACTAATGACAGGTATCGAAATAATGGAAACCTAGCAAAAACGGCAAGGAAACCGGTCGGAATGACACTGCCCGACCTTGGCGTTACATCACTATTCATTGCGCCGGCGCACAATGTGCGACTGATTTACCATTATTGTTAGGAAAATTACCGTCGTGATGAAATTTTGTAGGTAGTATATGTCTGAAAAAGTATCGTGTCGTTTAATGACATACTTCGTATATAGATCGTCATTCATTTTTCTTAGAATAGTATTCTATAATAAATTATTCCTGTAATCATAATTAAAATCAATCATGTACCTGTACTATTGTAAAACGTCGTGTTTAATGATAAAGCGTTTGAAATTCTTTACCTTTAATTTTTAGCCCAAAACTAGAAAAGATTTGGAAGTAATCTGTGAAACGCATGCATATGTTTGGATTAGATAAATTATTAACAATATCACAAAAAATATACCGCTAAATGCTTCATATTAGTATAATGAATTTAAAATTTGATACCAGACTGACTATTGTTTTCAGATCATTTGACAAACATTGATTATACGATCTTGCAAGAAGACGTTTTAGCCATTATGATCGAACAGGACACGGAAAGGGCTTGGTATCATAATAATGGGTTATGGATCAAAGCATTGATGTTAAAATGTATTAGTGCTACCCAAGCGTGGCGAAGGTCATATGTTCATGGCATTATTCTAGTAAAACAAACAATGTATTAAAAAGGATCACGGTTTATGAGACAAGATACAGATGGTATCGTACACCAGCTATGCTCATAGCTAAGAATACTATGCTCATTATATAAATGGGTGGTTTGACTTCAATTTAACTTAAAAATATAAGTACTTTTGTTTAGTATATATTTTAACTTTTAAGTTATTATATATCTATAACTCAAGATTTAACACTTTTAAAAATGGAACACTATTTTTTATATTAAGTTGGAAATATAAAAACAAACTACTTTAAAAAAAACATTTTGTTTACGTAATATAATATCTTGTATATCTTATATATATATATATATATACATTATCTATACATATAATAAAAGAGTAGGATCGAAATTACGCTTCACTAAATATTTTTACCAGAAATTAAGAGGGGTGATAAAAGAAGGGTAGCAGAATAAATGCTTCTTGTCTCTCTGTCATTCTGTCTGTCTGTTTGTTCACGCTAATCTCCGAAGATACTGAACCGATTTTCGTGTAATTTATACAAATATATTAAGCAAAGTCCGGGGCAACAGCTAGTGTATAATATTCTTATTCTAATTTTAAAACTAAACTCATTTTACTGACATTTCGGGGGACATAGACAATTATTTACAATCTATATTATGCTCACGGTGAATAAACTTCTTCAAAGCTTCTATTTCATACAACACTGACAATGTATATCACAAATATCTGCATCTAAATGTTATCAATTAGCGAAACCACCAATTCCGTTCACTAGAAATATGAAAGTTCGGATGCAAATATGACCGAGATGATTATGAAGATTGGCAACAAGCCCGTTTGGCGCCAATCCGATTGGACTAAGTTACGTAAAAAATCATATTAATAAATCAAAGTTTTTAAATCAATCACTCTATCAACATGTTTGGAATCGTACTTATTATAAATAATAAGTATTATGTGTAGGAAGCTACCTTCTCCGTGGTACAATGGTAAACGATTTGCTTTTAGCATGAGCCTAGCATGACAACCGCGACAAAATTTTGTCTACCGTTTTCTCGTGTTTTAATCGATTATCTCTTTATTTCTTCCGGGTCTAACATGACAATTACACTTAAAATTCGACTTCTAAAATTAAAAATATATATATTTGTCGATCGAGATATCTTTTCTATCAAAATTGTCGATGTCGAGATATCTTACATCTTAGTTTGTCTTCTCTCGTCCGCGAGATATCTCGTGGCGGTCATGCTAGACCGGATTTGAAACCCGGGAAATTTTTTTTTAACTTATCAGTATGTTTAAAATTAAGATTGTGGTTACTTAGACAAGGAACTTAAATAAATCATTGCTTAAAGTGATGTCTATCAAACACTTAAATGCCTCAGTAGAATGTTCCCCATCACTTCCAATTATCCTATTACGTTCGTAAATACTATTTTTATTACGTTAGGGTTACCATTCAATAAAACTAATAAAGAACTAAGAGAAACTGATATGTTATAACTAAAACCTTTGGGTAAAAAGGGAACATTATCATCAAGACAATATGAATATAGTCAAATTTCAATTTATTATATGAATTTAGATTGAAATTGTTGGAATGAAGACTTCCAGAACCTATTTTAAGATTTTTATTTGTCTGCTTGTACAAATGCAGCTCCTTAAGGTGACACTAGTCGACATTTTTTCCATAGAAATTTCGGGGGGGTATTACTCCACTATTTAGCACCGTATATGCAAAGTTATACATGATATCGTTTTTTCTCATTATTAATTTTGTCTGTGCAGAAACAGAATGGTAAAATAAAAAACCATTAAAAAGTTACGAGCTACCAAAGATTCGTTTTTATTGCCATTTTTTAACACAACTTTGGGCTTAAATTAGTAATAAAAGAAGTATCAAATTTTCAAAACAAAGTAGCTACAAACAAAGCACGATTATCGAAGAATACAATAACTTTTATTTGTAATTGATTTATGCAGTGGTTTTTTCATAAAACTCGATTTTCTAAAGGCTTTTTCGTATTTTTTTAGACGCCCCTTTTACTATGAATTATCGTGCATCTCACTTAATAATGAGTGCGGTGCGGGAGAACAGCATGCTTTTTGGCGACGCCCACCAGTGAGTTCGAGCCCGCGACTTGTGCAACCTTAATAACGAGACAATCGTGATACTTTATATACGGGGTATTCGAGAATTCAAAAAAAGTGAAAACCATATTTTTAACATAGATAATTTTCCTATCTCTTACCAACACTATTAACTGGACGCTGTTAAGCAATACAGTGCCAACCCACATGGTTGCCATTTTGAGTAAATCGAGTTTAAAGTTTTTAATTAGGTTTTATTAAATTTCTTTTAAAAAGTAACAGAAATAATGGAATTTTTTGTAATTATTATTATTACACTAAATATATATCGTTCTTCTTGGTAGGAATCAAAGTAATAGAATTTAGTTAATTATTATTAAATATTCTAAACATGTAAGGGTTTCGTGCCCACTAGTTTTTTCAACATTTTTGCTATTAAACGATTGAAATGATATATATCTCATTTGAAATATGTACTCCAGCTAATAAGGAAGCGATTAGTATCAAAATTTACATTTTTGTCATTTTGTGGGTTGATTAACAGCGTTCAACTATCCTTTTTAATGAGTACCTGTAAAATAGTGAAAGATTTCCATTTTTGATTTTGAGTAATCTTATCGACAGCCCTATACAATCCACAATGAACCGAAGCGAACAAAATAAATCATCATTAGGGTAACATGTGGCAAGCCGGCCCTTTTACTCTCAATAAAAGCTTTCGATACTATTGCGAACAGTCGAATCGATTCTATTACTAAACCACTACTCTTTTCTTTTGGTATGTTCATGTTACAAATATTTTTTCCTGTATATTTGGATAAATCATACTAATATTATAAATGTGAGTTTGTGAGGATGTTTGCTACTATTTCATGCAAAAACTACTGAAAAAGATTGGTCAAGTAAATCGAAAAAAAACCTATTATCTGATTGTGAGAGCTTTTTCCTAAGTTACACGAAAAATATATAAGGTGGGATATGATTATGTTAGAGAAAGTAGAAAAAAATCCCAAAAACAGATAATAATCGAAGTCTGCGAGGACGAAGTCTCGGGTAGAATTACGAATGATCAGAAAATTTTCCGGAAACTTTTAAAAGTGCATTCTATTTTCAAACTACTACATAAGACATTTAGCTCCTAAACTTACCTACACTACTGGATTGCGTCACATTGCGTATGAGTTGTAATAAATACTATTTGGAGATACTTTCACTCAAGAATGCAGCGGTCTTGAAATTGAAAGCAGCGATGTAAGTGTTGAAAGAGTAGCGTGCTTCGAACTACCTATATTATATTGAATTATTGAACTATAACGAATATAAAAATTCAATAAAGTTCTGAAATCCATCGTAATCGCATTGAGAATATAACTTTATGTTATACATACATCTCATCTAATATAATAAAAAAAATCAAGAATGATTACTTGTAAAACATAAATAATCTCTGGAACGGCAATCAAAATTAAGACCAACTCAAAATGTTAATATTCTTCATATTATACATTTTAAGAAAAGACACAGTATTACTTTTAAGTAAAACTCAATGTTGATTACTGGTTTTTTTTATTTCTTATGTTAAATATCTACAGACGAAGATGAGGTTCACTTGATGGTAGGTGATACCTCAGCCACAGAACATCAGTCAATTATGCGCTGTCGACCTACTTTTTACTTCGAGCATTCGGAAATCGATAGACTGAAACCGAAACGCGCAATATGCACTTCACGGCTTTTCCATCTATGAACGGTGGTTCGTTACCCGGTCGGAATTTCGATATTCCACCCACTTAGGGAAAACATGCTTACAGAAAATTATAAACATGTTGTCCCGGTGGGATTCGAACCCACGACCCACGATGCGCACGGCAGTTGTTCTTCCGAACGCGCCAACGAGGCCGTCTAAGTCTAGTCTAGTGTTTGAGTATTCGTCCATAAAATTACTAAATTGTATTGAAAAGTTATTACGCTAACAGGATGCCAGCTATCCTTAATCATCATCTAAATTCGTTACAATACAAAGCAATCGAAATTTTAATATTTGTAAATGGAGTCTGAGGAAATTATTCTGCGGCTTTGTCGGCTTGCCCTGACTAAAAGCTTTAATTTTATCTTTTGTACGAAAGCCGCCGACAAAGATATAAATTAGGTCACGTCTATATGAGGCATCTTCATACTAAATAGTCTTTAAAACCTCATCTATCTTATATAATCGTTTGGCACTTGTCATAATATTATAAATAATTAAGACTTATAACAACTGTCATACAATTAAGATTCACGATTACATATTACTAATGTGCCTCACATAACACGATAAAAAAGGATTAAATAATGCAGTAATTTGAATTAATTTGTGCTTATTCACATAATCTCATCCAACTATAGTATCGGCTATTTCTTTATGTAAGAATTTTCTAAAAGAGATTGTTTACACTGCACTGGAATGGCTTAAAATATGTAACGTAGTCCATAAAGCTTATGGTTTATGATATTAAGGATATTTAATTAAACCATTACACAATATAGACAGAAAGGAAATCAAGAAAACGAGCTTAATTTTTCTACAAAACCACTTTCCGAATACTAAAACGTTTCTAGAATTAGAGGGCTTCTTAAAATGTATCTATCGTTCATTTTCGTAGGTATATTATGTAATGATAGTGACAACATTTTAGGTACAACTCAATAAAGATTTGAATATTTGGAAACACAAGGGCCGTATTTTCATACAAACGTATTCCCCTGTTTCCTCCCTGGATAATGCCAGTAGAGACTAGAGAAATATATTTTTTTCCATAAATCTATGGCCATTATTTGCATGTCCCTATGTTTTCCTTTTTTTCATAAATTAATAATTAAAAGAGTTATGAACCTTCAAAAACCTAAAAAAAATTCCCAAATTTTACGCTGTTAAGGAGGGTAACTCGTTAAGGAGGATTTTTATAAGTGTAACATATCTCACAATTAACTATAATAATTACATAGTTTTAAAATAATCCTTATTTGAGGTTTTTGTGCAATTTATATGGGGGAGACGCGGGCGGAGGGTGCCGGATTATTGGACGTGTCGGTCTATTGAAGGTGCCGGATTAGTGAGATTTTACTGTATACAAGATCCCGATGAGCGAAAGTGCGGCGCTAGGTACATATGACTGCAAAAGACCGAGGGTAGGTTAGTACTACCTAGTAGTGGTAAGGATGGTTTAATATTCTAATCTTCGATCAACAATCTAATATATAAAATTCTCGTGTCACAGTTTTCGTTGCCATACTCCTCCGAAACGGCTTGACCGATTTTTACCAAATTTTATATGCGTATTCAGTAGGTCTGAGAATCGGCCAACATCTATTTTTCATCCCCCTAAATGTTAGGGGTAGTCCACCCCTAAATTTTTTTTTTAATTTTTGGACGAAATTTTTTGTTTTTATTTTTTTATAATGTGGCATTAAAAAATACATACAACCCCTGCTTTTTTTGTCAAAAAATCTAGACCCGTGCGAAGCCGGGGCCGGTCGCTAGTTTACTATATTATTCTGTTCCTATAATATATCGACGATCTCTACGTACAAAGCGACATGTCAATAAACCTTAGTTATTGAGATTTCTTTATGTACGTAGGAACCGTCGATATATTGTGTAGTGAATACATGTAAGTTACAACTTACACAAGGCCAGTTAAAGCAAATGCTTCAACTTAATAACGTTACTTGTTGTATAAAGTAGGATCATAAAAGCAAACTTTATCAAAAGTTTCAAGTGAAATAGTTTAATCGTAAATTGGACTTTACAAGTCCACAACTACCGCGATCCTTTAGACACTTTCTGCTTCGTTCGGAAATTCCGAACCGATACGACTCGGGAACATATTTTTTCCTAAAAGGTCGGCATCTGCAAGCCCTCAAGATGTCTATGGGCGACGTTTACACATAAGTCACCTGCCCATACGCAACACTAACTCGGATGAATGAAGTCATATTTACCACCAATTTACACTCACTCGATTTGCAGTAATTAAACAGTAATGAACTCGAAAGTGAATTCCCGAGTCCCCTAGTGGGGCATGGTACAGGAACGTTTCCGAAAAATACAAAAATGTGTCTGCTCCATGCACGACTAGAGGTATCGGGATTTCATTCGGTCTCTATACACATAAGAAAAGCCAATAAAAAATAAAATATACATTTACTATGTCTAAAACGAGGATAAAAACTATTAACATTAGAAGAGCAAAAAATAATGAAATACTCGGAAATACCAAACAATAATTATAAAGTTGTTGTAATACAATCACAATAAAGTACATATAAGCTTATAGTCTAAGAGCGAGCTCTTAAAGTATTATTTTCTGACATAAACTGTATTCCGTTTAAAGTCAAGGACGGGCTCAAGTAGCAGGAAGTTCACATTTTACCAAAAGTAATAAAATAAGTGTAATTGGCTCTCTGCCTATGACGAAGTATCATTTGGTACGTACTTTCTTGACATTTTCGCGAGTACTGAGACAACAATGAAGTAACGGCCAAAGTTCATATCAGGAATGGCTCAGAAATGTTGAATAACATAAATCGCACCCTTAATAATAAACCGGTTTATCTCAAAATTTAGGGAATCTGAGTTTAACTTAAAAAATGGGCTATCTCTAATAACACTACCAGGTCTCTTTCTTACAACGGCCAAAATCGCGTGAAATAAAGAGATAGCTTGAGTTACCCCTATTCACTTTTAAACACTTACCTACTTTAGATTAATCATTAAACGGCAGCCTTCAGTGTTATTACTACCGCGCTCAAGGAACCATCTAGCTTTCGTGTGAGAATTTGAGTTAGATCTATTTACAATTAAAAATAACGTAAGTTTATTCAAATACTTTTTGTAAAAGAAAAGCATAATTAGAGTTATTTCATTTTATACTAAAACAAAATGAAATGTCAAATGATATAACTATGTTTATATCGTTTCACTTTTGAATTATTGTGAAAAAAAAAGAACATTTGGACTTATCCCTGCACAAAAACAAAAATAAAAGTATTGTTTTTGTAATAAAGTGATCTATCTTGGCATCCCAACTTTTAATTTAATAAATAAAATACTACGTTAATTTATTTATTTTACATTTTATCCGAAAATATAACTACACCGTTTAAGTAATGCAAAGAAAGTGAAAGCAATATTTTAAGTTAATTAATCATGACAATATCCAGATGTAAACCTGAGGAAGCTATTTACGAAAACTTTGAACTCCATTTGCCACAAATACACATTTTTGAGTTAACACGGTTTATTATTAGGGGTGCGAAATGTTCAAGTGCTTTATGACCTTTCTCACTTATTAATAAAAATCTCACGGAAACGTTATCTGCTTTATCAATCTAACTGATAACTACGAACACGTTTCCTATTTGTCCTATAAGTTGACTAGTAAGCAGTTAAAAAGCAATAATAAACCCTAAACACACCTAAAATTGCATTTTGGTTCTTAAAGATATTGTACAAGATAATATAAAACCTCTTTTTTAGAAACTATTTTTATATTATATTTTTGAATATTGGTTGTATTTTGTTTTACAAAAATACTGTACAGTCTTATAAATATGCTTCTTTTATTCTTATTAAATATGTTTTTACGGAGCTTATATTAATTCTTCTTCTGATGAGGAGGAGATATGTACTTCTAATAGTGACGATTAGGTGCTTATCAACACCCTTTGAAAAATTGTTGCTGACTTGGACTCCACAGGTCAAGGGCAATGTAAGTATGTCCCGAATTTGGGCTATGACCTTGGTATTTTCCAGCTTTACTTTATGGTACTATTTCTACTCTTCTACTCTTTTTTCCTATATGCATATTACCTGTATGATGTAGAAGAAATGTTTATCTTAGCTTTATCTTAAATATTATCTGATAACATTTTTAAACGAACTGTAAAACGACGAGTAGGTACCTATTTGCTAACAAGTTAGAAATATGTTTTAGTATATAAGAATTTATATAATTTTATGGCAAATCGCTTAAAAATATTTATAAAAAGATTTAAACGCAATGTGAAGTTTTCTAAAAATAAGTTAGAATAATAATAATAAACCTTACTATGTATATAATACGGCGACCGAATATGTTTTCTGGGTTCGCAGAGATAGTATGAAAGTTTTTGTTCTTTATTTAAAATGCAAGCACATTTCACGTGTAACCTACGCATTGACATATAACCTGACGTCTCCAAATATCAGCATTTACTGAGATATGCGGTGAGTGGAGCGAAGGCGGACGTGGGCACGAGGCCGCTTGCACGTTGCATATTTTAGTCCTATTTCAAATGCTCATATACGTTTTTAATCATATTAGTATATATAAAATGCGAGTATATAACCCCACTTCTTGAAATATATAAAAAATGGAAACAGTCGCGCTGTTTTCTAATCAACACGACACATTTACTAACTTAGTTCACGAACTCAAGGATATATTTTTTAATGATTTTAACTATTCTAATAATAAAAACGATATTTTCTAAGTAAAATAAGCTCGTCGAACACCTTTTTTTAAAATACAAAGCATCTAAAACTGCACAGGTGGGTTGTTGATTTAAATTAAAAGCTGGTGCGATATCTAGCTCGTCTTCGATCTTTATCCACGAATACTTACAGGATACTCTTCTACAAGTTTTACAGTCAAAGTTGAATAGTTTGACAATTCTTAGATGATAAAATGGTAACTGGTATTTATATGACAAAAACAATATTTTATTGACTTTTAAATAAAATAACTTTTACCGGATTAAAACTTGGTCACAGGCAGTTTGCTAGAATGCATTAAGTCGTGTTTTAAGCTGGTTATTTAAAATCAATCTAGTCGTGGAGCATAGCCTTGAATAGATATAGAATAACAAACGAACACCAAACGAACCAACAAAACATCAATATAACACATAACTACTCGTAACACAGTTACTACATCTATTCAGCGAGCCTTCGACCCCGACGCGACGTTCATCTATTAAAAATGTTGTGACAAGATTGATTCTCGTAGTTTTCATATACTATGAAATTCTATGGAAGACCGCTAAAGTTTCAATCATGATGATCAGATGGAAAAGATTTTTGTGTTCAGAATCGAAGACGTTAGTTGTATTCTTTGGTAGAGATCTTAATGATATGAGTACAGATTGAATTCCTTTATCATACCATTACAATACGCCCGGCTATGCACGGGTGCAATATAGATGTATTTACTTAATGCACAAAAAATAAAATATATAGTCTATGTTGAAGGTAATGTAGCTTTTGAGTGTATTCGTTACAAACATACAAAAGTACAAATATTTCCTCTTTATAATATCAGTGAAGATGGAAAAAAAAAGATAAAGAAAAAATTTGTTTGAATAGTCAGAATATGCTTTACTGTTTTATCTTACCTATCAACCTACTTAATTCCAAATCTCATCTACAATAATAAATAGGTGGAGTTTATAAAAAAAAACACAACTTATTCTGAATTTTTCAAGTAGTTTTCAGTTCGAAATTTTAATATTTTTAAATGGAATCGGAACAATATGCACTTTATTCCCGCGCACTGACTAAACGGTTCAGTTTACGAGAGAAATGAACTATGAAATACAATAACTTTCGCCCAAAGTCAAAATGGCCGCGACGCAAGGGTATTTATAGATTTAATTTTTATATTTCCTTATTAGTAAGATTTAAAATCATTTGTGATGTTTTTCTTACATTCATTTACAAAATATCTCTGACTGTACTTACTAGAATAAAACTGTGTATACTAAACAATATTGGCAATGTCATACACAATAGCCAATTGTTTGTTAACATTGTCGTTATTCATGAATTTTTTACATTTTCATAATGGTATTCCTCACGTCAACGATAAACAAAAACAACCATAGTATTGCGCTTCATGAATGTTTTTATGTTTAAAAAAACGCGTAAAACAAAAATTATGAAGTACATCTTTTTTTAAGCATAATATGTTCATAAAATATAAGGTAACAGATCACTAAGAATCACTAGTATTCGTCATTATAGAAACGTGAGCGCTTAGTAAATTCTTGTTTTATCTGCGAGATTGTGCAACGCGTTGCAAATTGCAATGCAGTATGCATCGAGGTCTACCCCTTTCATTGAAACTCAATTTGCTTGAGCCTAAAACTACTTTAGGCTCTAAATTAAAGACCATTCTTCTTACAAATTGCCATATAAAGTATCTATCGTACTTGCAACACAAATATTAACTGTCATTTTGAAATTTAAATACCATTTTAACCGTTGAGGAAGTAAAAAATACTATTTCTATTTGTTTTTGCTTGTGGAGTGGACTGCGGGGAAATCTTATGGTAAACATAATCGGGATTTGAAAAGGGTTGAAACATAGAAACATTACTTGACTCGCTAGAACTCGGTAGAACTTTAACAAAGCAGGCGTACGTCAATCTATACGTATTGCGGCGTTTAACTATGTTTTACAATATCTATCAATGTGTTGTATGCCTTACTTAAAACACATTTTGTTTAAGATGTGACTCACAACTTTTCCTTGAATCTCCAAGATGAGTACTTAGTGGGATTGTATACAATGTAAACACTCATAAAATGTATAGTCAGATGTAGTTATTATAAAATCAAATAACTATCTCGGCTTTTTGCTATTTAGTACACTTCAGTTGGAATAAATTCTAGATAATTAGCTGGCTTTACATATTTTATTTTTATTTTATATAGATATCCAGAGGCTCACGTGATGGAAAGCGATGCCTTAGCCTCAGAACTTCAGCCTATGATGATCTGGCGAGCTGACCGATTCGGAAATCCATAGCCTGAAAATGAAACGCACTATATGCACTTCACGGTTCATCTTTAAAAGGTGGTTCGTTACCCGGTCGTAATTTTGATTTTCCTCTCATTTTTCAGCTATTTATAATGCCAGAATTGATTAAACGCAGGGAATGTAATTATTGGGATGCAAACTCGCGACCCGAAACGAAAAATAGGTGTACATACAACCCAATGCATTGGCACATCCGCAACATATTCTCATTTCAAGTTAATTACAAGTGCTAATCCTATTGGTAGTTAAGACAATACACTCGCTCATTTGTTCTCGAAAAATATTACATAGCTCATTTTAAAGTCTAACAATGCGCATATAAAAACATAAAATCTCGGTTTCAACTGTTTCCGTAATATTACATAAGTAAATCTGGTCTAAACCTCGGTTAAGCCGCTTTAATCGTTGTAATTGTAATCTGCATAATGTGAGTATGAGAGTGTAACGAGGAAATGAGTTCAGACGCTTGAATGAGCGTGGGTTTCACGGTCAGTTGAGCCTCTGCAGCCCACGGTTTTGATGCAATGAGCCGATTTTCAATTGAATCGTAGCAATGGTCTTGTCAAACAGGTCCTACTCTATACAAAGACGTCATGACCTTAAGCAGGTGATAAATTTGAAGGTCATTTTCATCTCTACGGATGCGACTTCTGCCTACTATACATAGTACGGTACAGCGTTGGTTTATTCTACATGTTTAAGCTTTGTATACAATATATTTTTTAATTACCATTTTAAAATCGCACGTTGATTGACAGAACAAACCTCGCTTTAGTTAACAAAATAATAGTATATATGTATTTATCGTGCATTTTGTTAACATTGCTATAGCTAAATAATAATGATTCATATTTATTTATTTATGAACTTTATTAACATAACAAATATAAAACAACGGTAACAGAAGTAAGAGTACAATATTTGGTCTTATTGCTTGAGTAGAAATATACGTACATTAGCTTAAATTTAAATTCAACAAGGGAGCTAAATAAAGTGTGGCTTTTGAAATCAAACAACTTTATTCTTGTTTGTAACGATTGCGCGCAGTGTTGCGTGTTTTACTTAATGTTAATGACGACAGAAAGAGCAATATACGGCAAACTTTTATAATTAAACGTATCACTATATACATTATACAACCATATATTCAATAGTTAATATAAAAACAAAACAATAAATTTATATTTCTAAAAAGTCGATACAATAAACATAAGGAAACATTTTAAACTTTTTAAACATTATGTATAATTTATTTTTGATATTCAGTTTTTGCCACCATGGCCTCCATGGAGTGCCTCCGTGGCTCAGAGGAAATATGGTAGGCTGGAAGACTGGTAAGCTACTTGTCTAAACCCACTCGATAATTCACTATCACTAAACATAAAATAAATAGAAAGCAGTGTATTTCGTTTTACATAAAAGACTGATCAGGTATTTGTCTGCCTCATGCTCCAAAAGAAGAGTCGGGAATTCACCTTTAAATGCTTACAAACTATTACGTTCTTTCTGAAAACAGAATATACATTGTCGGTTCGGTGGACAACATTATTAATTGTGTCATAGAAGTGTAGGTGTTCAAAACCTGTGCATTCACACTGTGGCACAGTTTCACACGGTCGCATAAGGAAAGTGCACATTAACATTCATACACGTAAGTATGAATGAATGTTCCTGCACCTACTGTAATAATTTTATTACGTGAAGTGACTTTTGTATTCAACGACGGATGTAGGTATAAACACTTGATTTCGTTCAATTTGACCTGGAAATTAATGACTCTCATTCGCTTCGTATTAAAGCTTTGAATTTCATAAAACTGTTTTTTAATACGCTATTTACTATTTATCCCGAATATATGAAAAAAATAGAGGACACGTTTAGCCATTATTGCCTTTATTACAGAAAATTATAGCAATTATCAACTAGAAAATAGAAATAGATGGCGTTAGTATGGCAATTTGTTGACCTGGTTTGCTGAAAAGCAATCGAACCGCTGGGATAATAATTGATATAAATAATAAATAACGTTTTAATCCGATAAAAGTTATATATTTTTTATATAGTTTATTTTCATAAAACTTATCAAAATAAAGAAGTTGTGTAAAATGCTGATTTATTTTACACTAGCTAGCAAAACGCCCCGGCTTCGCAAGGGTGCAATGTACAATACACAATAAATGATAATGTAGTTTTCTATTGGTGAAAGAATTTTTAAAATCGGTTCATTAGGTCCATAGATTACCCCCTTTAACCTCACAAACTTTTTAACATTAGTAGAGATGACATTTAATTAATTGAAAAGTTATTGAAGAAGGTGAATGATAACTGGTGATGTTTTTAATCAAAAGGTCAGTAAAGGGGATATTTAAATACAGATAATTTCGTTTTAATTTCGTGTATTTAGATGTAGATGTTTGAAAATTAATTGTTAGTAACAAAATGAGAGTGAATAAGCTTTGCAATACACATTTTTATTAATTTATATTACTTATTACATTAATGTAACAAATTCGACATTTTAAAAAGATATTCTAGTAAGAATACCGATATTCTTCCCAGCCTCTTCTCAATAGACGTAACATCGGAAACGTTGACGTTTCTCAAGTGTTTATTACCTGAAGGCTGTAACTTAAGCTTATTTCAATAAAGATGTATGAGTTTGATGTTTCTGCAGTATTTAGTTTATTCGTATAATATATTCGAAAATATTCAGAAGCATTTTGTTTTCTTCGAATGACTTAAAAAATATTGAGTGAGTTTACAAAACAATAATTCATTGAATATCGTGAATGTAATATTTTAATTGTTGTTTCGCAGGTTTCTAGCTTGAGGAATGTAGGCAAAGCATATCTTGGCATTATACCTAATAATTTTCTTATTACGTTTTGAAACATTGTGACACAATTTCAATAAAATGTATCACAATATAATAAATATAAATATATAATAAAAATTTTTTGGGCCGCCTCTTTGCACAATAATAGAATCCTGAGAGAGAAAAAGAAAGAGAGGTTTGTGTGTTTAACTCGTTGTGCGACGAATTCATATTTTTACTCATACGATCTTAGCCAATTAGGAAGATGTCTTAAAGTCTTCACACATTCCACGCTACAAGTAATCCTGTAATTTTACCTAAAAGCTTTTATAATACTATCCCCATAATTTGAACCTTTCCTTACAAAATATAAAATAAAGTCATAATTACGCTGCTCTAAATCAAATTAATATTTACTCTTTGAGGCCCTGATTTAAGCTGGTCTTAGGTGTAATTCAATTCTGCTGCTAAATAAATAGCAGCTCGAGTTAATGACGCTTAATTCGCGTTTACCAACGAGCTAATGAGCAGCTTCGTTAACACTTTCTGATATAAACAAGAATTAACACGGTCATAAAGGTTCAGATGGACGTATCTATATTTTCTCAATTTTACAGAAGAGCAAAAACACTGTGACCATGTGAGGTTTAAAAAAGTTAAGAATTATTTATTATAATACTTAGTTCTTATACCGCTAATTGTTTAACACATTTAAAATACCAACATTATTTATTTAATACAGAACACATTTATGCAAATACATACCTATGTATATCTACTGAGAACTACAGTTATCACCAACAAGGGTAGTGTATTTATTTTGTGTCAGTCAGACAAGTATGAGATTCACATGATGGTAGGTGATACCCCAGCCACAGAACATTAGTCAATGATGCGCTCTCAACTTATTTTTTACTTGAAGCATTTGGAAATCCACTAACAGAAACCGAAACGCGCAATGTGCACCTCACGGTTTTTCCATCTATGAATGTTTCGTTACCCGATTTTCCTCCCACCCGTTCACTGCCCGAAGTGACCAGCCGGCCTAGCATGAAAACCACGACAAAATTTTGTCGACCGTTTTCTCGTGTTTTAATCATCGATTATCTCTGTCTTTTGGGTCTAACATGACACTTACACTTAAAACTCGACTTCTAATGTCAAAACTAGAGATATTTGTCAATCGAAATATCTTGTATATCAAAAATGTCGATATCGAGATATCTTATATCTTAGTTTGTCTTCACTCTTCCGCGAGATATCTCTCGATGTTCATGCGATGTGGGGAAGACATGCTTACAGAAAATTATAAACGTGTCACCCCGGCGGAACTCAAACGCGCGACCCACCGAAACGCGATTTAAGCGTTCTACCAAATGCGCCAACGAGCCTCAGCTATTCTATGTAGATAACATAAGAAACGTAAAGTAAGTACAAGCCATCAAAAATGAATAAAATTGCATGCTTTTAAATAAAATACTGTATACCGGATTAAAACGCGATTTATTATTTAAATTATTTATCCCGACGTTTCGGATGCTTTTCAGCAACCGTGGTCGCGGGAGACTGGTCCAGTCTCCCGCGGTCCATCCGAAACGTCGGGATAAATAATTTAAATAATAAATCGCGTTTTAATCCGGTATACAGTATTTTATTTAAATGTGTGATACTCGCGTTAATAAAAGACAATATTAAAATTGCATGCTGTCTGTTATGTAAAACTCATCAACAGCAGTTATAGTTGACGTGACATAGTGAAAGTGAAAGCTTCGAGTTTAAAATATTGCAACTAACGATCTTGCCGAATTTAAATGAACAATGTCGTTGGCTATAGTGCTTGTTGGCCGTTTTTAACACCAGATTATTATCAACATTAACGTGACGTGGGAATAATTAAACAAAACTTTTACGACTCATTTATTTCTTTATCAAGCTGTAAATAATAAATAAAGTAGATATCTTTGGAAGATCAGGCAATTATTATTTGAATAATTGTTATTTCTCGATTCTACTAAACGAAAAATCTTTCGATGGTATGATTTGTGCGTAGGTTATGTGTTTGGCTTTTGTCATCGCCGTTAACACAGGAAGGGTAATTACAAATTAGGAGTATCAGAAATAATTATCAATCAGATATTTGTTAAGAAAAAAAAATACTACAATAATATTTTAATTTGTGTTCCATTGTATCGTAGTCTTCTCCATGCGATTGCCACTAAGGTACTGTTATAAGAATAGTTTGGTTACCATAAACAGCAGTAGACACTTTCTATAACTCGTTACACTTTAGATAACTATCGCAAATCTCATATAATACTGAGAATTTTATATAATGTGTTGATAAGTAATCTTAAATTGCAGATGGTTAAAGCTAAAAACGAGTAAAGGGAAGTCATTTTATTTTATTTAAATAATTTTCAAAACTTTTAGATAGGCGACTCTACTTGAGATTTCTCGGCTAAGTAAGGTTACATATTATGTATAACTGAGATGGCTCATAAAATTTCCTAGTGTTTTTTTTTTTTTATGAGGAATAAGTAAGCATTTGACCGCAATCCTGCCTGATGGTAAGTGCGGATACGATCTAAATGGGAGCATGCTTACTTAGAAGAAGCCTATTCACTCTGGCTTTGAAGACGTCAAGATTGTAAGAATCGGGAAAGACAGACCCAGGTAGAGAGTTCCATTCCTTGGCAGTTCGGAGGATAAAGGAGGAGGCGTACCGTTTCGTACGAATATAAGGTACATCCACTATATAAGGGTGAAATCCCACTCTGTGTCTGACCGTCCGATGGAGTGTGAAGTGTATGAGACCCCAGGTTTACAAAATAACTGTTAACTAAGTATTAATGATTTCCTAGGATCGCGTGTTTGTGTGACCTTGGGTCTTGGCTCAGTTAGAATCAAGTTTTACCCACCACGAGTACAAGTTTCGCCTTATCACCGGTCGCAAGGTGAACCTGCATATATTATGTCACGCCTACGCCCACAAACAATATATCGAAACTTATGCGTCACAAATTAACAAAGTTTATGCAATTTATACGATATCTGCGTTAATCGTTTGTGTGCTATTCTTTTACTATTGCTCTACGGTGAGAGTCGATCTAGATTTGAATCCGTTGAATTGAAGGCGAGGCGGTATTTCATATAAGAACTGAGAAACTCTTCAACTAATTCTAGTGTTGCGTGATCTAAGTTAGTTTTCATACGAAAATGTAACTCTTCGCTGCCGAAAAAGACGCTGTTAGGTCGAATTGCTTAGATTATTATTTACAGACTATCCAGGAAGTAAACGTAACACTTGGTATGAAGAGGAATCATAATAACATTTGATTTGTAAGAGTCGAAGGGGTTTAAACAAAAGAATTTGGTTAGCGTTGTCGTACAACAGAGGCACAAATCATAAAGGCATTTCTATGCAATTCTTAAACAACTGTCAAGCTAAAGATACAACGACTTTCTCGCTCATGGTTTATGCTTGGGCCTCATAAAGAGAAATTTCTATAGAAATTACATTAGCTTAACGTGTGTCACGTGACCAGCAAATGTGAATAAAGCCTAAATTCCTCTTCCGTAGTCACTTTCCTATCCCTCATGTCCTGTCTTTGGCCTCCGTTCCCTTTCAAAAACTGCCAACGAATCTAATTTGTCAAATGTTACTTTCAATGGAGATATGTTGACCCTACACATTAGATCACACTGCAGTATATAGGTAGCTCATTTAATACATAGAGCCACATAACTTGGTTGAAGAATCGCATGTGCCGCGCATCCCTTTTTTCAAACTGTTGGTTGCGTATTTTGCAGTTTTAGAAAAAATCTATTGTAAAAATACAACAGTGTATTTATTATTTTAAACAAAACTGAAGTTTTGTAGGCCACTGATTGCTTTACGGAAAGCAATACTGTGTCGTGAATTGACTTAAAGACTGACTCGAAAAATAACAATGATATTTATACAATATAATGTTGATTGACAATTTAAGTATAAATATATATATGAAAAACGGTATCTTGCTTAATATTGTCTTTTATTAACGCGAGAATCACACATTTTAATACAATACTTTACCATTTTTACTTTACGGCAGACTGCCGCGACCACGGTTGCTGAAAATCATCCGAAACGTAGACATAAATAATTTAAATAATAAATCGCGTTTTAATCCGTTATAAAATATTTTATTTAAAGGTATGTAACGTCTCTTCTTTATCGCAAAACTGTTCTTCGTAACACCAATGAAAGGTAAATAGAAGGCGATTATTCGCCTATCTCTTTTAATTTCACCTTTGATCTTCACCAACAGATAATTCTTATGACTATCAATAAATAATACAAAGTCGAAAATATAAATTGTTAATATATAATATAATGGTTTTAAGCCATTATATAAATTCCTTGCCTGTAAAAAAAATAAAAAATATGGCCACCTCCTCGCCTGTAGAGAAAAATTTTAAAAAATGTATTTGTCTACAGCAAACTCAAGGACTTGAGAATTCCCTTTTTTAAGGTACTTTTCATGGTATTCCAACCCCCTTGACCATTTACTTAAACCTAACAACTTTTTGTTTTGAGATTATAATTTATCAATATCGTTTCTTGCACAAAAATATAGTGAATGTATGAGAATCTCGTTCACATGCGTGACTGTAACACAATTATTCGGATTCACATGAAACAGTTTTGTGTTACGAAAGTGTCCCAACTCCCAATGACAATTGCGCGTTTAATTGTCTTTAAGTGTTTCCGTACCGCTTACCTAATAAATTTCCTACTGAGTACTGACCAAGTAATAATATTCTTCCTGTCTTGAATCTTTTGACCTGGAACTATTTGATCATTCATAGTCAGTAGTTTGAGTAATGACATTCATAAAAAGCTATGAATGAATGGCGGAACGCCCGTGTGATGTTAAATTATACCTTTTTCGATTTCATATAAAAATATGAGGTTAGAAAATAGGCACTTTGACTCAATGGCACGTGTATAAGTTTCGAATAAAAATTGCACAATTTACTATTGTTGTATTTCTAAAAATAAAATATTACTTATATCTACGTCATGGCAATAATATGTTACAAAATTTATTTGTACTGTACGATATGATGATACAAATTATTATATATAATTTGAATTTTTACCTTTAAAAAGGCAATTTTTTGGCTTTTATTTGAAAAATATGGATCAGCAATCATTGTGCCGTGGAAAATACGATTGGCAAATAATGGTTAAAGATATACAAGTACTTAAAAAGGTAATTTATAAAAGACTATTAGCAATTGCAGTGATTACCCTAATTCAAGACGTTCCAGATCTACTTCATGTAAATATTATTTTAAACGATTAAACTGTACATATCTAAACCAATATTATAAAGATAAAAGATAATTTGTATTTTCGGATTTTTGTATGCCCTGGCGTGTGGCTAGATTTTAATAAAACTTTTTTTTATAAGAACTGGGGATTACGAATAATTTTGTATGACCCTGTATGACCAGTAATAAGCGACCTAGTTAAAATTCCCGGATTTGATGAGTGCGGCATGATTTCGTTCACTCGTATGCAGTCATCTAAAGTCGCTATGCGCTGGG
Source organism: Anthocharis cardamines (assembly GCA_905404175.1). Lineage (NCBI taxonomy): Eukaryota > Metazoa > Arthropoda > Insecta > Lepidoptera > Pieridae > Anthocharis > Anthocharis cardamines. Next base: position 4,310,053 of record FR989953.1, on the reverse strand, counting down.
CGTCAGCCAAGCGCCCGCGTCCCGGCGTTTCGTGTTATATTTGGATCACTATTTTTTAGTGGATGTGAATGCGTCTGACTTTCAGTTATATAGAATGTACTCTGTGGTCTGACTGTTTGAGGTGAACAATCTTACGAACTCTCGGCCATGTTGTATTCAAAATCAACGGTATCCAGCCTAGGAAAACTGTTTTTTTTTTTTAATTTTTATGTCGATCGCGAGACTAAGCATTCTTATTGGTATAAAATACCTACAAAAAGCTGTTTTCTAGATCTAATTTATTAGTGACTTGAGAAATATAATAAAGAAATGAACCGATATTTTGTTTGAAAGTTCGTGTGGATATTAAGAATGCGTGGCTCGTGGTTAGAACGATTTCAATCGCATCCAGTAGGGCTATTCACGATCATTCGAAATCGATCCGCCCGGAAAGCTACGCTCTCCCACTGAAAGTTTTTTCGTATTTACCGGATATGAAAATGGTATTCACAATTCCCATAGGATTGAGCATCGGCATTCTTCGGGAGTTTCCGATTAGAATCTTAGTATAAAATGATAGAAAGCTTGATATATCGGTACGAAATCTTGTAATATCGGAACGGAAAGTTTTCGAATGATCATGAATAACCCTACTGCTCGCTGTTTGTGATTCTACACGCGTGTATATGTACATGTATATGTACTGTTATGTTTTACCTACTCGGATGTAGGGCACTGGCCTTTGGATCATCTCGTTAGCTTACCCTAATATTTAATCATTTCGTGTGATATACAGATAGCAATATAATTATTATAAATATTAAACTAATACCTATAAATAATCTTGTAAACAGATGCATATTGTTTAGATTTTCAAATTATTCTTCCTATCTTTTTTTTTAATTCAAAACTAGTAGGATAACTATTTCCTTACCTTCCTAAGTAGTTTACTACAGTAATAAATATAAAGACAGATGAGCTAAATACGGCTATAATATAAAAAAGTATTTATATTCAACGATTTTCCAAAATTGAATTTTTAAATTTAAATATAGAATTGAACTTCTGGGTGTACTACTCCCAATTTACACAATTGGCACGTGTGTGTCAAATCCAATAACATTTCGTCATGAAGTTGTTAACAATTTTCTTTACAACACATAATTACTGTGTCTAATTGGAGAAGACACGCGAAGTTGACGTACCATTCTTGTATTACACTCATTGTCATTGGATTATTTATTAGTTATTTTGATGCAAGTTCTTATGCTGTTTGAACGAATCTTGTTTTTTCAAGTCTAGGTCACGACCTCAGATTTAATCAACTCACAGAAAAACCGCAACCACTATTTCACTTAAGGAAATTAAGTCAAGTTTAACTCCAGATTTCATAATCATATGATTCATTACCCAACGTAGGTAGTTCGACCAATGTTATAATAAGTATTTACGAATTATTAATACTTATGTATGTTATAATAAAATGCACCTATTTACTTAATTATCATTAGAGTTTCTCAATCAAATCATCTGTCTCATCAATCTCATCAAATTCTGGTTATTCATTAAGTTTTGCTGAAATGTAATGTAGAGTACACTGTATAGAATTATAACATGAGTTCAACGAGCAAGTAACTGGCAAAATGACAAAAATTTGATGTACTGCGCGCAGTAGTAATATATTTTAAGCTAGACTAGACTCAAAAGATGGAGATAAATATATTTGAGAGTTGAAATGTTTGAAACACTTCTCTGGTTCATTGGACTCGTTCTTATTTGCAATGTGTTCAAATAAAGACGGAGGCCAATCTCTAATTTTTAAAGGTAATATACTGAAACAACAAAATCAATGTAGCGACATCAACAATCTGCACTTACAATCAGTACGAAACTACGAAGACGTCAATCCTGAATCGCGCTATCAAAGTTACTTTGAATGCTGAGTATACCTACATAAACAACACCCCGACATCAATTACTGGGGACTTACGGCCGTAGTTTTTCGCAATTCAAACTTTTACAAAAAATACCTTGAATTTTAGTTATTGAAAGAGTTGAAAAATAACAATTGCTTTTTAGAAAACCTTGAGTAGGTTTTGTTTTCGGCTTTAGCGAATATAATTTTAGTAATCAAGTAAAATATGAGGAAGATAATTTTTTATATCAGAAGTCAACAGGCAAATGAGAGGCTCACTTGGTCTCATCGCAGATAAATATTATGTATATAACATATTGAATGTACATATTATTTATTTACATTCTCACATCTCTATATTCGTATATGACCATGTACGCGCGTTGATGACGACAGAGCATACAATGCGGCACACGAATAACAATTTGCTTTGCGCAAACGGTATAAGTTGCTTTTCAATATGTTCAATATATAGTTTTATATTTTATAGAAGTTCTTACCTGTGCTCTATTGATGACATCGTGGGGCCCTCGCCAAGTAGTAGCAGCCGGAGATTTCCTTTTAGCAAGTTCCAGAGTAGCTTCACTAGGACATCGTTCAAACATAAGCACTCTTTCAGCTACGGAACCTCTCGTAAGAAACGGTCGTACCGGAGTCTGTCCCGCTGCAGAAGCAGACTCCACAGCACCGGCGCTGGAAGCTCGGCGCGCTCGAGCCTCAAATTTAGACCTCGCCTCTGTCACATGGGATCCGAGGGAAGCCCGCCTTTCACCACTCGCACCCGCTATAGGCTTCCTTGCACCGGTATCTAGGCGATCTTGATACCTACTCTTTGCATAATCTACAAGCGAAATTGGCGGAACGACATCAGGTCTTTCTGATGGACGTTCCGCCACCACTCCGCCGGTTCGTAACGCCCTAAGAAGTCTTTCTTCTTCACGGGCAACTTCAAGCCGCATAGCCGCGTTATCGCCTCTTCTCATATTTGCTGCATTTCCTGTACCGTTACGCTCTGGTACTAAATCTGGAGGAAGATTCATGACTTCCTCTTCCGTGTTCAAGCAATGGTCGTGCCTCGGCTCGGGTCTTTGATCTCTTCGCAAATCGGGCCTTTGCTCCCGAGTTTCTGGACGTTCCCTACGAAATTCAGGCCGCTGTTTTATTTCGGGCTTCGGTTCTGTTTTCGGCTTAGTTCGCAAACTCTCTGTCAGTTTAAGGCCAGGCGTGGGCCTACATGATAATATTTCTGTAGGAGCGAGACCGCGCGCTTTCCATGTTTGATAGATCGCTTCCGCATGATCAGAAATTTGTTTAGCGATTGCAGCAATATCCTCTTCGCCGGTGTCAATTTCGCGACGGGCAGTGGCGGCCATGGCTGGGCCGCCCGCGTCTTTTCGCCTAGCACAGTCGCTCTAATAATATCCTGGGATATCCATGAACTCACTGTAAGCACGAGCACTGTAATACACAAGTAGGAGTCGACGCACTATGATTTCACTTGGATAGAGATACAAATGGCACTAAGAACAGCTGTTTAGCGCGCGTGGGGGAGTAAACAAAGGCGATCGCGGTATCGAAAGTACGTGAACTGTCGTGGGCGCGACAGACTACGAGCCAACGGCGGCAGCTAGCGCGGACTGCGGCGCGAGCCGGGAGGAGCGCCGACGGAGGACGCGCGCCGGCCCCGCGCCGCTCCCTCCCAGCGCAGTCGATAGAATCAAACCAGTGGGTCTACACTCGATTTTCTCACATTTCGATGGCGTAGAAAACACCAAAGATGGCCATTTATGATCAAAAAATTGCCTTTTTTACGTATCACTTAAATCAGACATTGACTATAAATAATTATGAGTTTGTGAGTGATCTGCACATAGCATAACAAAGTCGCTTCCCGCCATTTGTGTCATTGTGCGCTTAGATATTTTAAACTATGCTACGAATTTTAATGCGTTTTTCATCAATAGATAGAGTATTTCACATAAATAAAAAAAGAGGAAGGTTTATACGTATAGTTTAATATTGTTTTGAGTTAATTTGTTGAAATATGACAATATAATTGATCACAATGTCGGAAATAATCAAGCCGACTGAGAGCTTTCGTGAAGATATCCTGTAGTTTAGTCTTATCATAATCGTAAATGCAATATGGTTCTTTTGAGTATTTAACTAATATTATAAACTCAAAATACATATATATTTCATTATAATATAACTATATATTATATGTATCATACCAATATTCACAATAATCCGCACCATCTGGTTTTTAATAGTCACGGATTAGTGGGATTCTACTCACCATAGACAGGGAATATAAACCGTTACATACAGAAAAATCTACTATTCCGAAAGCCTTTTATTTCCTCTATTTATTTTGAGTAAACATTGCTGAGCGAAAGTCGTAATGCAACGCAAGTGTCTACAAGTGAGTACCACTTACAAACGTGAAAGTGTACAAATTATTGACATACTGGTATAATCTATGGACTGTGGTCCCGTCGCGGCCGCTCCCGGCACATGTCCTCCTTGCTCACTCGCTTAGCACCTGATAAAATTACAATTACTCTACTACGAGTCTAGACGTATTGATAATTTCTACGCAGTTTACCATAGCCCCCGCAGCGTCATCTTCTAATATATAAAATTCTCGTGTCACAGTTTTCGTTGCAATACTCCTCCGAAACGGCTGGACCGATTCTTACCAAATTTTATATGCGTATTCAGTAGGTCTGAGAATCGGCTAATATCTATTTTTCATACCCCTAAGTGATAAGGGTTGTTCACCCTTAAATTTTTATTTTTATTTTTGGACGATTTTTTTTGTTTTTATTTTTTTATTATGTGGCAATAAAAAAAAACCCCCTGCTTTTTTTGTCAAAAAATCTAGACCCGTGCGAAGCCGGGGCGGGTCGCTAGTCATTACATACAAAAAAGCTAAGATATGGAAAAACATGTTTTAATCATATTTTAAATGAATTCACAGAGACCTACTGTTGTTATCATCATTACTCTTGTATAAATATTATATTTAACGAAGTCCGTCTGGCTAGTGGCTATGAATGTTGTTAGGCGTGCAGTGTGCACTACATTTTTTTAGTGTGCGTGTGTAGCGCACGCTAAACATTGCGCACACTAAAACTTTAGACGGGCTTTTTGGCGCGTTCGGTCGTGGGTTCGAATCCCACCGGGACCACATGTTTATAATTTTCTGTAAGCCTGTTTTCCCCACGTCTGGTAACTTCGGGAATTGATCGGGTGGGAGGAACTTCGAAATTCCATTTACACTGTTCATGAATGGACAAACCATGAAGTGCACATTGCGCGTTTCGGTTTCAGTCTATGGATTTCCGAATACTCGAAGTAAGGAGTGGGTCGACAGCGCATCGTTGACTGATGTTCTGTGGCTGAGGTGTCACCTACTATCAAGTGAACTTCATGCTCGTCAGTCGATATCTAACATAAAAAAAAGAATGTATATATGCACGCTTGACAACATTCATTGGCAAACGGACTACGTGAGATATAATATCTATAAGTATTGTAGTTATGTGATGTTTAAAATAAACATGTTGATGTTTTAACTCTTTATTTTCATCCGATGCTCAAGCACGAACAACTTGCGAGAAATATTCGTATCGTCAATCTGTCATTTGATGACATTATCTGAAATTGCACACAAATGACAGATCGAATAACCTAGAATTAATATGTCCAAGATATAAAATCTACGCTCTACATTGCATTAGATTTTTTTTGTTACGCTAAATATTTAATGTCCATTTTTTTTCCTTTACATAGAGGACTTCCGAGTAGATAGGTTTTTTTTTTTGCCAAACGGGCAGTCGGTTCACCTGATGGTAAGTGATTACCGGCGCCCATGGACATCTGCAACACCAGAGGACTTGCAGCTGCGTTGCCGGCCTTTAAGAAATGAAATTCATTCAGGTTTCACTGTAAGTAATCGGCACATAGATAAAACTTAATGTGACTTAAATACATAATATGCGTTGTTGGACTTTTTAAAAGTTTACATAATATGTCAATCGACATACATCTACATTATTAAATTATGATAAAATAATAGAACGAAAAAAATATGCGCAGGAATAACGAACAGCTTTTGTTACTGGCAAGAATTAATACCTACTATAAAAATAATAATAATTATGTACTCGTTTAGCTCCAATACCTCTCATACCTCGTTAGTAAATAATTCATCATAGACATCGTACAAAAACCAAAAGGAAATGAATGTCGCATCTGTTTGCAACAAAATGCGTCGTCGGCGCGCGCGCAGGCCGCAAATAGATCGTGTCGTGTGCTTATTTACACGCCCCTCTATATTTTTTACTCGTCTTGTATAGGCTATAAAAATCTACTCTTATTATAGACAATGATACCATTCGCTCTAATAGAAAATTGATAATTTTGTAATAAAGCTAAGTAAGGATATAAAAGAATATTTTTTTTGTGAGTATAAGCTAAAAAAAATCCTAATGATGGTAGGTGTATATACCTCAGCCATAGAACATTAGTCAATGATGAGCTGTCGACCTACTTTTAACTTCGAGTTTTCGGAAATCCATAGAAAAATGCGCAATGTGCACTTCACAGTTTTTTCATCCATGAACAGTGGTTCGTTACACTGTCGGAATTTCAATATTCCTGCCACCTGTTCAGTGCCCCACGTTACCAGACGTGGGGAAGATATGCTAACAGAAAATTATAAACATGTCGTCGCGGTGGGATTCGAACCTACGACTCATCGGAGCGCACGGCAGGTGTCTACCAAACGCGCCAACGAGCCCGATTTGAACTTTGAATACTTTGAATATAATACAAGCAACAGTTGAACACACATTTTTATCGGTAAGTCTAGAAAAAGTGTTTAATAATCTCATTATAAAAGCTATTTTTATAGCCTGAAATATTATTTTTATAACTTATATTTTGTAAGTAATAAATCAATACTACAACAATTTCTAATAGAACTTTCTTTTAAAACGAGTATATAAAGTTCATGTCTGGCCTAAGGCTATACACACCACAATATTTATAGCTATTGACGTATAAAGCTGCTTATTGTATGAATGTTGATATAGTTAAAACTTATACCTCTTTAGCGATATTATGCATAGTGCCATTTTTGTACTTTTTACACGCTTTATATTTTTACACGTCAACCACACGTCAACCCACTCAGGGACGGCGATAAAATTTTAAATTTCGAACTGAAAACTTAATTTTATCAAAATAAAACGTATCCTGCATCAATGAGGGCAGGCGGACAAAGATGTATGTTGTGTGATTGTACGGATTACAGTTCATACATATACTTTCAATGTATTTAAGTTCTAAAACTTATTAAAGTCATGGCTCTAACGTTTTTTACAAGCACTTTTAATTACAAATATATACATATTAATAATATAAATATGTTAAATATAAAATAATAAATAAAGCAGGGACTGAATACCGGTTAATTTACTGTGGGAGTTATACCGGTATAATAAAGGTTTTTGTTAAAATTCTTTCGTTTTTATTCATATTTACTAAAAAAAAATACTGTGGTAAGTTTAATGTGTATTACTCTTTAAAACTAATATCTCGGTATTCCCGCAAAGAAGAATTTTTAATACTTTAACTATACAAGTATACAGTCCAATACTGAATGTTTCCTTACAATATTTATATAGGAGCGATCAACCTATAATCATATACACATCATAACACGTCAAACTCACTGGATTCAAAGGGGTGAAAATCAGTGTTTGGGTTTTGCCCAAATGCTTGACGTATACTGAGTAGTTTTTCATTTTATCGATCACCTATTTTTATGTTGAATTTTCAGTAGTATCTATTGTATGGTGATTTCTTGAAATGCCTAAAGCAAGGCATTATAGAAATCAAGAGTCGAGCGTGTCTAAAACGGGCAGGAAAGTGAAAACATGAATACCAATGAATGGACGTAAGTAGACAACTATCACCGTGACAAATGCTTTTAAATATGTTTAGGCGTTATAGCTGCGTGTCGTGCGTTATTGTCCGAATAAGGCCGTAGGATAGAAATAATATTACTATTTCATTGAATTATATTTTTATAAACACGCATATTGTCATATTTAACCCCTTACCAACCCTCGGTCTCAAGGACCCACCATCCGGAGTTACGCTCGTCGGGATCATATTTATTTATTTAATTATGCTCATTATTTAAGTGTTGATATTTTTTTATTTAAATAAAGAACTTTAATAAAAACATTTTTCATTTCAATCAATCGCCCTTTATCATAATATATCATCATCAGTATAATAGGCAAAGCTTACATAATACAATAAGGTGAATAATTTGATAAAAATACGAACTAAAAACCTTACAAAGAGACAGAGGCTTTATTCGACTGAATTACCTAAAAACCATTCCAATGTTGCACACACACACACACACACATACATATAACATAAACAAACACACCTTCAGTTATTTTTGAATTTTGGAGTTTTTCTTTAAATATCTTTAATTTTTTTAGTTATAATAAAATATAAGTTTTGTATGGAAGAGCGGGACATCCTGGCATAGGTATTAATTTACTTAAAAGGATGTCCCAACAACGGTCAACTTGTTTGTAAAAAGTTATTGCTTAATAATAAATATTTTTTCATTTTCATATAAAGTGTCTTAGGCCCGTATTCCAGAACGATCTAATCTCTGATCCTTGAATCTAGTCGCAATCACCTTCCAGAGTTTTAAGAATCATGACTTGAGATTCATTCTGGAAAACGAGCCTTAGAGACCGGAGGTAGATGTAACGTGCCTAAAATAATATATTAAGTACAAAAACCTATTTATGCATTCTGCTATCCTTCTTTTATCACCCCTCTTAATTTCTAGTAAAAATATTTAGTGAAGCGTAATTTCGATTCTACTCTTTTATTATTATGTCAGTAGGTATATACATAAAAGTAAGAACATACCTCTGAAGAAAGCTACGTTTTTTTATTTGGTTGTGTAATTACTTTGAAAAGAAAAGTGGCACTATGCCATTTTTAACGTATTTTTTGCCCGAACTGCCCGAACGAAACAATTTTTTTAATCTTGTTTTCCCGGGATTCTAACCCAGGTCCTCCAGTGCTAAATTCATCGCGTTTACCACTGAGCTACGGAAGTAGTCAATAATTTGAATATATTCAGTGTACTTTAAAGTTAAATAATGTTAGTGAAGTAAGGAGTGATTAATTTTAATTGCTATTATATAAAACTAGTGGACACCGCAGACGTTGTTCTGCCACAATTTTGGCTTCGAAATTATATAATTATTCTTAAAGAAAAAAGATTTTCCTGCTTTTCTGTTGAAATTTTTCTATCCTGCTATAAACCTCACGGAGCCCGAGACCTTTCCAACGAATGCAAAACCGTGGAAATCGGTTCGTGCGTTCTGGAGTTATAGCGTCAGGAAGGAAAACCCGACTTATTTTTATATAATAGATTACTATCTACTACACAATAATACTATCTCAAAGACCTATGTTGACAAAAATTACAGAATGCCATTTTTGATTTCAAAGAGCGATACGTGTAAAATCCTTAAGAACAGTACTTATAAAGATACAATCAAAGACACAAAACGATAATCGCAATATAAGAGAATAATTAAAATAAAACCTTGACTCGTCTTTTCATTGAATACATGAAAATGTCAAGATATTGCAGTAATACCGTGGCATTTTAGCGCAGGGTTCCTGCTGGGTGTGGCGAGCGATGACCTGATACAAAGGAGTGTCACAGAATACCTTCACAGGTGGGGTTACACCCTAAACCATCGTTCCTCAGCCAAATAATCGTGACCCCTTAAGGGGTCGTGTTTGTTAATAAAAATAAGATCTGCCCGAGGGAGGCTTGAACATTAGTACGAATATTCATTAAAAAGTTGTTATAAATACAAAGTGAAGGAATTGCAACTCTTTATTTTGTGGCTACTTCGTCGGCCGCGAGAAAAAACATTTTTGATAACCAACACCCTTAAGTTATGTTAATTTGACTGAGAGAAGGGTCTAAATACTCATACTTCATACTTCTTACTTTCACATTGCTTTTCATGATTTCAAATTGAAATACCTACTAATGAAAAAAAGCATACTTTATTGTTAGGCATTAGGCTACAGTACTTTTCAGTGATACCAAGGAAATAAGCTCTTATTATTTCATTTAACACCCAGTTCGGTTATCCTCAGTGCTGTACCACAAATATATTTAAGTTAATTTTAATATTTTTTTGGGAAATTGTTTAATATCATGTTTTCCTTAAAATATAAAAAAATAAAACAAGGAAAACTACGACTAATGGACTCGGTGCCTCTTTGTTTGGTGTGACTACGTGTTTGTTTCTGAAAATCAAAAGCATTACCCATTTTTTACATCGATTATTCAAATAATCTTAAATTGACAAGTATGGTCTAAATTCTAAAGACTTTAGCCTGCTCTATGGGTGAATTAAAAAAAATGACAGTGATGTTACGGTTATGAGTTATGACGTTTAAATTTTTTTGAAATTGAGCGGCTTCATCCCCCAATATATTTTAAAAATTTATAATCTAATTTCTGTTTATATTATCTCAAATTCTTGTATATATATGAGATTTATAGAAAATTATATTTAAAATACATGAGAGATATGATATAATAACATGTGTTTTTTATTATCCATGTTTTTATCTTATTTATCAAACAACAAAAGAAACATTCATTATGGTTGAAGCGAGAGTGCCAGATGATATGAGAGATTGGAATGCAATGGATATATTTATCTTTTCAAATGGCCAACAGTATTCCCCACCGAGGAAGTATCATCTTTGTTCAGATGATTTAAAATACTGGGATACTACTATAGGCTTTCTTGCGCATTCGCAATATGGTGCATTGTTAGTAAAATCATATATTAATATTGTAATATAAATAAGGCTATTGGAGTTGCAGAAATAGATTCTTTTGAAAGAGGTATCCAAGCTAAACGTCTTTCAAAAGAATCTATTATTAGCTTTGGTTTGTTTTAAGTATATAATACTGATTTTTAATACATATTACTTTAGAATAATTGTTAATATATAATGTTAAGATTGAAATAAGTCGTGCAAAGAAACTAATACTAATAATGAAATCCTTATTTATAGACATTCAAAGATAGACCTATACACGATAGAAGGCAGAAAAGTGGATGGGCCACTAGAACTGAGTAATGAAGCGGCTTATGTTGCTGTTACACCGCCAGATCCGTTCATACAATCTGGTTATGATAAATATCTCTTAAAAGCCTCAAGGTACTTACAATATAATCGTTAATACAAATAGGAATGAAGAAAGAACTTTAACAGGTGAATTTATTTAAGAATTCATTCGTACATTTTTAATTACAGATCTTGGGAAAAAAGGCAAGAGAAAAAATTAAATGCTACGAGAAACACTCCACAAGGTGCTTTATTAATAATGCCAACTTAGTAGTGTTATATTATGGTAACATATTTTCTATTGAACTATTATGTATCGATAACTATATTTTTCAGAAAAATTTTTACATGTCAGTGATAATTTTGAAACTACAGCTCCAATCAATAATAAATCGTCAAGAGATAATTCCATACTAACAGTAAACGATTTTAGAGTTTCTTTGTAGAATATTATTTAATAACTTTCAGTTTATTAATAGACAATTTTCAGGCTGGAAAGGAAAAGGGTAATAGAAATCCTAATTCTACAACAAAAAATAAACCCTCAACATATCCAAAACCATTTACTAGAAGTTCAGGTATAACAAAGGACCCATTAGAAAAGAGGAAACTCTTAAGTGCTAAAACGATTCTTAGAAAAGTAAATAATTCAGGAAAATTATTGGCCACTTCTCCACAAAGGGAAAGCAATAATTTAAAGCGTATAGTGCCTGTTAATAAATCTGTTATAAAAGATTTATCTATAACACCTGAAGTACCGCCGATAATAGGTACCATTTTTGAAACAGAATCTGAGTCACATAACAAAGTTATAACAGAACAAATCCACTCTCCTGCAAATACTATAGAGATCAAAGAAAGCATAGTAACTGATAATCAAAGAAGCAGCTTTGATGTTATAATGAACGAAAATAATAATGTTAATAGTAATATAAATACTGACAATAATAATGTGTACAAAAATTCTGAAAATGAAACAACGTCAGTTTTGGGAGATACTGACAATGAAACTAAAAATAAACCAGTAGAAGACAATGAATTTAATAATAATTTATTAAACATAATTAATTTGGATAAGGAAGTCTACCAACATCTGATTATCACAAAAGAGATAGGCACTCAATATGGCAATGTCTCAATAAATGAAAAACCACAACAAATTCAAACGAAAGAATGCATTTTGAATTTAAATCTAAACATAGATCTGAAAGGTTACAAACCACATCCAAATAATAATAATGAATCTTTAAGTAAATGTTATAGTTTGAAAGCTGAAGAATCTTTTACCAATTTAAAAACAGATTTAGATCAAGAAGTATTGCAAACTCAGGACAGGTTCATTAATTCAGTTAACGCAACTAAATGTGTTAATGATAATATGTCTTCTCAAAGCTGTGATAATACAAAATTTGTTTTTGTTAGATGTTCATGTAGCAGCAATCATTCTAATAATAATAAAATGTTTAAATTACAATGTAAAGAACTATCTCAAGATTATTTCATCTTGGTTCCAGCACAGGAGGTAATCAAGTCAGATAGGTATGTAAACTTAATTTCTTTGGAACATCATAAATAAGAGATAGTGGATTTTTATTCGTCGACTTATAGGTTTAATATTTTAATTAATTCTTGCAGCAAGATAGAATGGAGCATGATCAACACCGATGTTAAAACAAATAATATAAAAACGTATCAAAGTAACACGAATAAATTAAGTGAAACACTCGATAATCCCGAGTTATTCCAGATTCCCCCAAAAACTAATTCTTTTAATACGCCACATCAAGAAAAATGTATGAAAAATATTAGCTTAAATAGCAAAACAGATATAGTAAAAGAACATAAAGTTTCTATATCAACGGAAAATCCCGCGGTTATAGAATCTTTACCGAAATCATCTGTGAACCAAGAAATATCGACAAAAAGTAACTTAGGTCCCGAAACAAAGGCTAATGAAAATAATAAAGTGATGCGTAATGAGCCTCAATCTGCGTGGACACAGACTGAATGGTGCGATGTTTTGGTAAGTATAAACTCATTACTGATTCTTGTACTAGATTTATCACAATTTTAGTGTTTTATGTTCAATATGGACGACTATAAGTTGTTTTTTTTTTTAAGTCAGATATCGACAGACGAGCATGAGGTTCACTTGATGGTAGGTGATACCTCAGCCACAGAACATCAGTCAATGATGCGCTGTCGACCTAATTTTTACTTCGAGCATTCGGAAAAGATTTTAAGTTTTTAAGTTACTATCAATTTAAACAGTTGAGGATTAAATAAAATGAAAGTTATTATGCTCTTAAAACTTTAAAAAATAATCTTGCTGTATTCTCTATTAATTAATAATATTAAAGGTACTTTGCTATATCTAAGGAATAGTCAAGACATATATTTGTATAATTAGAAATAATTGTCTGTCTCCCTGATCATATTTCTTTTCTTCTCTTATGTAAGCATAAATTGTCCCTTAATTTCTAGGAATCAATCTCAAAAATTTCAGTTCAAAAATGTAATGTATTTCCTACGGAAGAGTACATTACTTTAATTGTATTTACCTTTTTTTTTATTTGTACAGGTAGAAGCAAAATATAATCAAGCCGGAGGTTACACTTTTCATTTGCCATCATTGGAAAAATTAAAGCAGTATAACTTATAGCAAATATTTTTATTTCATAAATAACAACGTATGTACATCACTAATATTGAAGACTCGTTCAGTTATAGGCCCATCATGTATTATTAATTTACATGTAGAAAGACTTCTGTCGGCTTCTTTAATTATAATTTTATTGTATAACATTGTGATACTACCTCAAAAAATGAGCAATAATGGGAGTATAAATTATTACTCCTACTGAAACAAGGATACCCCCTGTATTCTCGTATATATTTTGTAACTGATCTTGATATTCTTTCAATTTTCTCGCCAAAATATTAAGTGGTTTTTGTCCAATGTACTTGAGTTGTGCTTCAGTTAGATGTTGTAAATTTTCTGGAGCCATCGCCAACATTACCTTAAATTTAATCAAAATGTAATTTTAATTCCTCGCCAGCTTAGCTATCTATTTAAGGAATAATATCTCTTTGCCGGAGGAATAAATTAGTCTTCGTAAAAATGATCGGTTGTTCTTTATAAAAATAAGCATTTACTTCGTAAGCACTAGGTGCACATGGAATATATAAAAATAATATATTTGTCTTACCTACAACTTTTTATAAAAACAACGGCTAGTTTTTTTCTATCCTTATAACGAAATTATATCCTTCTTATTAAGATAGTGCCCAATTTTCTGAATATCTCTGTTATAGGGGTACACATGACATATTTGTTGTGTACAGCATTAAACTAATCGCTAAGTTACTTGAGAAGGTTTTAATTATGAAAAATTATTTCTCTGAAGAATAAAAAAGGGACTTAAATGAGCTTTTTTTAGTTTACTGGAGGTTGTCCGTCAGTCTTGTGAAGCGTCTCTTGTTTTCAATCACAGTTTTATATAACATAAGTTTTTCTTACTTGAGAAGTAATGCCAGCCATAGCCTTAGGGTTAATAAAACTTAGTGATGGTCCAGACACCTCAGCTAGCAGGAGACCAAGGCGACTTATGTCACTGGCACTCCAACTGTATGACTTTCCTAACACCTAAACAAATTATCCGAGCAAAATATACAGCGTGATAAATCACTATGGCAAAAGTGAAATGTAGTTATTAAATATTTGACAACAATCGTAAAAGAAATTTTAATAAAAAACAAATGAACTTCGTCATAAATTATAGCTAATCTACACGAATATTATAAATATTTGTATTTTTGTATGTTTGTAATGAATAAACTTAAAAACTACTGAACTGATTTTACAAATTATTTCACCAATAGAAAGCTACATTATCAGCGAGTCACAAAGGTATATATTTTTTCATTTCATTGCCGTGCAAAGCCAGGGCATGTTTTAAAATAAAGAACGATGATAACTTAAATTTGGTAGATATAAAGTTTTTGAGTGTTAATTAATTCCTATATTCTCAATTAACGTAAAACCATTTTATAAAGCTTCATCATTTAAATTTCTTCACCGTACCTGTGTCCTTGTCATCAAAGCAAGAAAAAATCTACGTTGTAACGGATCGCACGCACGAATATGATAGAACACCTAAAATAGCAAGAAGACATCAACACGACTCAACTCATCACATTTCAACAGGCGTTTGAGAACTCCTCTGTCAAATACCTGAAGTGAGAGCTGTAAATACGTATTGTCTGGGATCCTTCTCATGAACGTCATGGGCACCCCGCACAGGAGATTGTTCATCAAGTTCAAGTAACTGGGTTCTGACCATTGCTCGTTTAAACTTATATATTTACTGGCTATCAAACCAACCTGAAAATATCGATTTACATATTTCATAGACGTCGCGCCATGTTGTGCGTTTCGGTCTATGGATTTCTGAATGCTCGAACTAAAAAGTAGGTCCACAGTGCATCATCGAAGATGTTCTGTGGTGGAGTATCATCTATTAAGTGAACCTCATGTTCGCCTGTCTATATCGGAATTGTTGGTAACGCAACATGGGAAATTCGGGTTCAAATCCCGAGGAAACATTATTATAAAATATTTGTTTTAGTCGTCCATGGTCTGCCTCGTGCCCCACTCGACTCAGGAATTCACTTTGTTCTCCCTGGATTGAAATAATTTCCATACCAATTTTATCAGAATCAATTTTGCTTTTTAGTCCTGAAGAGGTAACAGATATACAAAGTAAATACACATTTATAATATATTCACATGTGTATATAAATCTTCTGCAATAAACAGATATATTTCAAAGTAAAAATAGTCAAGATCGATGTGTAACAAAAGGGATATTTGCCAAAATATACTTATTTTTTGGCAAATATAATTTAGTCTAAGCTTCGTAAATCTACGACAAACTTTTTGTCCCTCATATATCTATACGTATATAAAAAAATCGTTTTAAATCCTGTAGAGACGTGAAATGGCAGTTATACCATTTTGGCTGTTAGTCTAACCTCAATTAATTTTAGTAATGTATGTGGTGTCCCACCATTTCTGCAAGCAGAATAATTCCCGTCTTACTTTGCGAATGAAGTTGATAGCACAATACTTTATGAATAGATCTGTCTCAACCTATCGTCAATGACCAAAGTCCTGCTTTCAGAGATGGCGGTTAGAACCCTGAACTTTAAAAGACATACCTGATGCCTATCAAGATCTGCATGAGTTCCAATATAAGAAAGTATTTTAGAATCGCTCAGATTCAATTTTGCTATTTCCTTTCCACTGAGGTACTTAAACAACGGGCGGTACCTTGCCAAAGTCTCATACGGGATATCAATTGGTTTTCGGCCGTCTTTTACTACATTCCACATTGCTGCTAGTTTTTCCTTGGGTATTTTCATCATAGATATTGTTCGTGCCTACATTGAGAGCTTTTTCAATGTTTTTAACTTTAAATATAAGTTTTTTTTATTATATAGCAGACAACAGTGCAAGTGAGTTACCTGATGGTTTAATTATAGGTTTGTCTTTATTTATTCTAATTACTTAATATTAGAATAATTTTGCTGACGACGCAGCGTTTGTTGCACATTCCACCGAAGAGCTTCAACTCATTTTAAACAAATTTTCGCACGCCTGTGACCTGTTTGCCATGTCCATTAATGCTAAAAAGACAGTAGTTCTCTCGCAAGGATTAGTAGACAGACCAGTCCTGCTACTAGAGGGTAAGCCTCTAGAAGTTGTCGAACGGTTCTGTTACTTAGGGTCGTCGGTAACGAACAATCTCTCGCTTAATGCCGAGATTGATATTCGTATCGGAAAAGCTGCAGCAATGTTTGGGAAACTTCGAGCTAGAGTATGGGACAACAAACACCTCAAAATCAAAACAAAGATACTTGTGTATCGTACTTGCGTTCTGTCCATACTCCTCTACGGAGCCGAAACCTGGACATCATATACTAAGCAGGAACGTCGACTCAATAACTTTCATATGCGGTGTCTTCGGAGCATCCTCAAAATATCATGGAGGGACAGAGTCACAAATGAAAGGGTGCTAGAAATTGCTGATCTTCCTAGTCTGACAGCGGTGCTTAAGGACAGACGACTTCGATGGTTGGGGCACGTGCATCGTATGAACCCGTCCCGACTTCCGAGACAAGTCTTGCTTGGATCTATCGCTGATAAGAAAAGAGCCATTGGAAGACCTTTGCTAAGATTTAAGGACAACATAAAGCGTGATTTGGCCTCATTCGCAATAGATTCAGCAAACTGGGAGCAGCTCGCGGACGACAGGAATACGTGGCGTCGACTTATAGGTGCGGGCCGCAAAGTACATGATCGCAAATGGTTCGAAACCTTAAGTTTTAAGCGAAACAAGCAACATCAAAGTGCGGAGTCTATACCGGATGGACATTTTAATTGCGACATCTGTGGCAGAGCCTGTCGCTCCAGGATAGCCCTCTTTAGCCACAGAAAGCGTTGCAAAAATGAATAAATTAAACCTGCCTCAATTGACATTGCTTTTAAAAATAATCAATCAATGATTTAAGGGCCAAAGAGACTTAATATTAGATTAGTTGTTTAGTGATATATATAGCATAAAGTATCCGATTCCTTTGTTAGACAGTTTTTATTATCTTGGGTTACACAAAATATGAAATCTCTACAAAACATTAAACAAAATCGATATTTAATGGTTACTGGATACTTACTTACTTACTTACTGTCTTTTGGATACGTACTGCTCGATTAAAAACGTCTTTTGTTTTGTTTTTTGGCTCGGGTTCGAATCCGTGTGACACAAGATTGTAAAAATCAATATATAAAGTCCTTGGTAAAAATTGTTTCAGTTGTGCAGGGCTAAGAACCTATATATGTAGGTGTCAGATAAGTGCCTGTAAAGAAAAATTATCAGTGAAACTGCCACAGAAATGTCAGCTCTCTGTGAAGTTAATTGGGAATTAAACGACATCCAATATAATATTATATTAGTTATATCAAACTTTAAATTTAAATATTTTGTTAAGTTTAAAAATAATCACTCGCAACTTGTAATAAAACCGGTTGCACTAACACCTCGCAGCGGGAATTTTGGATTTATTGGACATATATATTCATATTTTACTATAATAACTTGACATATGTAATAAACAACTCTTGTTTGAGCCGTCCACGTCGGGGTCACAAAAACAGTGTCCACCCGAGCGTAGTTGCTAGAAATCTGTAGAATTACTAATTTTCCTCAAATTTTTGTGTGTTAAATGAAATGAAAATGAAATTAAATGAAAATTAATTTATTTTGGAAGAAAACTTTACCACACATACAAAAAAATAAAAAAAATAATGAAAACAATTGTAAGATAGCTTAATCGTAAATACAAAACCAAAATCTTAATAACTAAATGAACTGTGTGGCACTGGTCTTCCAAAACTGGAGTCTACTCAGTTACAGTTGTGCTCATACTTTAATAAGCACAACACTGATTTTCAGTGACCCCATTTAGTTATTGTTAGATAGTGACTTGATGATAGGTGATACCTCAGCCACTGAATATCAGTAAATTATGCGCTGTCGACCTACCTTTACTTCGAGCATTCCGAAATCCATAGACCGTAACGCGCAATGTGCACTTTACGGTTTTTCATCTATGAACCGTTACCCGATTGGAATCTAGATATTCGTTCCACTCGTTTAATGCCCGAAGTGAACAGACATGGGAATGACATGTTTACAGAAAATTATAAACATGTACTCGCGACCCATCGGTGCGCAAGGTGTTTTACCAAATACGCCAACGAGCCCGTCTAAAGATGTCAATATAATAGATTTTAGTGGCAGAACTTTTTCTATTAGATTGAGAATGCCGTGAAGTCCACATTCATTCACTAAAAGCTCATCACTCACCGATCGCAGAACATATTCTGACGAGAATCGTTCGATATCTTTAAGATTTCCGTGCAACAAAATGGCAAATGCGTTCACGGCTGTCTGCATGTAGTCTTTACTTTCTTCTAGTTTACAAAACCCACGATGTAAAAATTCCAACATTGGTAGATGGACTCCACTTTTATTTCGGACTAACTCACCTCTATGAAGGCAAGAATAGGTTTTTTAATAATATGAAGGTATAATTCTTTAAAATATTGTGAACTGAAGCAAAAAATTGAGTTAATATATTACGAACTTTCACCTTAGTTACTGTGACCTTAACTGCTGCTTTAGCCAGCAAAATATGCGACGTTGGGATGGTACTTCCTTAAATGATACTTGTTTCTTGTAAATAAAGCATGCAGAGAGACGGATATACTTAAAAACAATCTACAAACTATATCACTTTTTGTATGTTCATAGTAAAAAGAAAGATATTACTCGCTCATCATAATATGTTTACAAAAATTCTAAGGGCTGGGCATTACTAGCAAAAAGTATTCGATCGCAGGCGCAGGCGATCCGTAATAGGGAATATGCATGTTGTTTAAATTTACTTGATATTTTTTCCCTTGAATCCTTATGGCCCAGATATTATGCCTAAACAATTATTTTCTTATTTAGTTCGTGTTTAATTGCAAAAAATATTAATTAAAATGTGTAAAATAAGGGAGAGAAATTCAAGTTTGCAAAACGCATCACCATTGGTCGAAACAAAACGTGACGTCACCTTACACATTCTGTCATTTATCGGCAGCGATTTATCAATGGCGTCCATTGACATCGAAGATGGCGTCAAACACTGGTTACCATAGTTACCTCACTCTATCCGTCACTGAGCGTGTAATGTGATATCATCCAAAGCCCGCGAAATATGGCCGCGTTTAAACAGATCAAATTTTATCGATGTTTTCAAAGTAATTTTAAAAAATAATTTGGACATTGCCAAGAGTATTTATATTTTTTATTAGGGTAAAATGATGTAACAAGTCGATAAAAAATATAAAAAAAATGCATGCATATTCCCTATTAGTTCGAGTAATCATAGTTTTATTTCCATACATAAACTTACAAGGAGCTTGAAGTCGATTATAACTCTTACGTGTAGTACGAACGCGACTTCACCTTACTTTGAGGTCGTCTTCATATTAATTGTACATTATAATTATAATAAATAATAATAACCGAAAAACATTTCCGCTAGGCTGATGTAAAAACGTTTTTAAGCCATCTTTCTTTTCAAGACTAAGGAGTTTCTTTTCTTCTTCCGGATCTATTATAAAATAAAACATTGTATGATTAAGAAGTGTCATGATATGCTTCCATAAAAAATATTATAATAAACCACATTATAATACACCAGCGATCCGCCCGGCTTCGCTCGGTTGCAATGTAGATGTACTATAGACTACAAACGTAAAAGCTATGTTACTCGCTGATAATGTAGCTTTTTATGGTAAAATAATTTTTAAAATCGGTCGAGTAGTTTTTGAGTTAAATCGTAATAAACAAACAAACAATCGTAATAAAAAAACAAAAAATTAGTGAGGAGTGATATATTAGATTCAATAGTGAAAAGACATGTTTTAAAAATACAAAATTAATAATATACTAATAGGCGACTATTGTGTAAGTTATACGTTTAAGCAAATACTGTAAGCACTTTATTTATTTATTTTGTACTTAATTTTATTAATAAATTTGATTTTAGTATACGATTATTAGGAAGTTAAGTGCGGCGTGGGGCAGACACATTTTTGAATCCATTTCTCTGTTAATTTTCCTCTACAGTAAGTACACATCGACTTATGTGTACTGCGAAACCGAATCAATCTTTTTAAAAAAAGTTTCGTTTCCGGGTTTCGAACACAATACTTCCGATGCTAAACGTAACTGTCATACCAGAACCAAGAAGGCGGTCGAGTGCAGTGCCTAGATACTAATAAAATTGATCAATACATTACCGTCTGATGAAGTGTTTCCATACAGTACATTATTTATATTCTCTTGAAATATAATATACGGATCTGCAAAACGAATATTCACGTTAGATTAGAATTATGTAAAAAATGCAGTGATATGTGTATTGTTCTTATAGAAAAATTCTATTTTTAAATTAGAAAAAATATTTTTATTTTCATGTAGATGGCGTTGATAACTCGATTCTTGAAAAATATCGCACGTCACCATTGACATAGTTTGTTGATCGAAGCACGTCACGGTTTGTGTTTAGGTGCGATATGTCCCCTACGTTATTTCAAGCGTTAGACGAACGGGAGGAATTAAATGTATCTGCTTCAATTTCATTTACAAATATTCGAAGTAAAAATAAAACGATCGATATCATGTGGCTGAGGTATCATATACCTACTATTAATAGTCATTCAATATCTAATACCATACGATATTTATGCCTCTTTGACAATGTTTATTTAAGGAATCTATTGCAGTTGCCTGAACAAATGTCTCAAAGAATATAACCTCAATTGTGGACTATTTTTCACATTGTATAACTGAGCAGGTGTCATATTTCACACTTTCATTCACTATAAAACCATCGTACCTAAGTTTGTTTAATAGACTCTACAGAGAGCCACGCGGCTTGTGACTTACGACTTACGAGTCAAGCATGAATTTAGAAGCGTAATCTTTTTTCGATTTCACCAGAGTTGAGCAAAATATTAAATACTTATACAAACTTTAAAATTTCATCACAGACCCTGGCCTTCTTATTATGTAATACGTTCCAAGTCATGGTGGACTCTTCGCTATTACCTATTAATTCATTATTTATTATAATATGGACAAAAACTTACCTTGTTATTTTGTTAATAACAAAATTACGGCCTTCTCATTATTTCGTAGTACTTCAATAAAACATGATGACTTAACACATAAAATACCAATATACAACGGTTGGCATTATTTTGACCAGCTCGTTGCGCGTTTCGGCATCAGTAGGATTTCTGAATGCTCCAACTACTAAATAGGTCGTCATCGAATCACTGACTGATGTTCTGTGATAAAGTATCACCTACCAACAAGTGAACCTTATGGTCGTCTATCGAGATCTAACTTTAAAATAAAAGATAGTCGTCCTTAGTTTTTAAAATTTCTAATGCTTGATTTCGTACCAATTTCTACTGTACCTTCTTGAGATATGGTCGTACGTGTTGGCTTAATGGGATATCGGGTCTGTTTCAATTTGTAAGGCCGATATTTGTATCCTTCATATTCCTTACATGTGAAGGCTGCAAGTATTAGAAATTTATCTAGGAGCGTAAGCAGTGTGAAGATATTGAATTTTATAAATGGATAGTGTCTTGCATGAATTTAGGTAATATTTTTACCTCACAAGACAAACTGATTAAGATGTGTGAATTTCCGAATCCCCTTGTGGGGCATGGGGCAAACACATTTCAGTGTCTATCAGTGAAATCACTTTTCTATATCCTGCCTGACTGAAAAAATTGTTTTGTTTTTCCGCGATTCGAATTAAAGACCGCGTTTCGGTTCTCAGTTCCACGAATATAAATTATAGAAGAAAAATAGTGGTAAAATTTAATACTATAACGCGCCCCGGCGTTGGGTGCAACGTAGATGTTACATAAAAAACCTATATAATGTATATTTCTATTGGTGAAAGAATTTTTAAAATCGTTCTAGTAGTTTTTGAGTTTATTCGTTACAAACATACAAATCTTTCATCTTTACAATATTAGTGTAAACAAACAGGATAACTTACGCTTTCCTTCATCATCGTTTAGTTTAGAAATTGTGTAATGATGATTCGTATAGGCCGTAATATAGGCTATGATACACATAAATATTAACAAATTGATGAGAGCCATTAACAGGTTACTTTACATAAAAATCGTTGAAACATTTTAATCTATATGGCCGTGGTAATCATCTAAATTATTGACATTCAGGTTTCGATAAAATTAGGGCTTATTGCGTAAATAATTTTATTAATTAGTGTTTAGGAAATGGTAGCATATGCTAAATTAATCACCGCCATGTTTTATGTTACCGCTTTTCGTTATAACACTATTTGGACAAGTTAATTTAACTCATTAATTGGACTGCTTATAATCTACATTTAAAATATTATGTATAACATAAATTATGAAGTTGTGTAATAATTTAGTAAATTAAGGTTTTTTTTATTATTTTATTTGATGATTTTGTTCTGTTTCACTCTGTGTCACCTCCAGAATTTTTGCATTTTGATATTTACACGCAAGTGGCAGCCCGAAAGAAATCACTGCTAATTGATAAGGCCGCCATTTTTACGCTATTTTGTTTTATTTGTTTCTGTATCTTTATGTTTAAATTTACAGTAAAATAAAGAGTAAATTAATAAATAAGTTTCAAGTTTACATTTCAATATTTAATTACAATTAATAGATAATTATATGACCGTTCTCTTACATTTATCTTGGATTTAAAAGGATATGAAGATGTATGAAGAAACTATGTAATTCATTTCAAGTCATTGACATGAAACTTTTATTATCTATATACCTACTCGTATGTATAAAAAATTCGTGTCACGGTGCTTGCGGTCGCACTCCTCCAAAACGGCTCGACCAATTTTTATGATTTTTTTATGTATATTTTGTAGGTTTGAGAAGAGGTCGTAAAGTATATTCCATACCGCTAGATGATTAGGATGTCCATAGGGACAGGAAATCTGGATAGCCAGATATTTTAAATTTTTTTTAACATTAATTTGATTTGGTCTCATTTTCTTCATTAGTGCGAAGCTGTGTCGGGCAGCTAGATTTATATAAAACTTGAATAGTTCTCATGATTTATAGTAATATTTTACCTACTTTAATTAGCTCGTGTAAACACTCCTCAACTGACTATTTATTTTCTTTGAATTGATACACTTTGGTTTACATTCACACTCTCTCTATGATGTCTGTCAAAACATTGCAATACATTTAACTTTAATTTGAAAGTGCTTTTTAACATATTTGTTAACAAATTGTAAAGAATTTATGTAACACCTATTTGAAATGCTTTGCTTTTATCATTACAGGCAACATGTATTCGTCCTCATCTAGTGATACCGAGACAGAATGCTTTTATGGAGGATTTAGTAACGGAACTCCATGGCCTATGCAACCACTGATTTATTACACGCATGTAGTATGTTAATTTAAGTATATTATGAATTTCATCACATTCTATAATAGATCTACTCACAAACTCGAAACTTCGTTATAATTCACTCAAGTCTCACCATATAAGCGATGGTGAATCGATTGGCTAGTCACACACTGGTGTGGAGGGCTTGGGCAACAAGAGTGGAGGCCCCATGGCCCCAAATTATTTTCATGTTAACAACATGTTTGTTCAAAGTACAGTAGGTAAAGGTACAGCAAAAAAAAGTCAAAGGAAAAGTATTTGTCGGAGTTTGAAAGTTTATTTTCCGAAATCTCTATTGTGGGGTATCCATCCATCCACACATATATCCCCTCTTTTGTGGAGGCCCGGCGCCGTAGCCCCAGATGCCCTCTCTTAAATCCAGCCCTATATGTAGTGGTAAAACTGTGAACACAGATGTTATTCGGTCGCCGTGGTAAAACGATAGTAGAGTTCTATTCTATTCTTCTACTATAAACCTACCAATAGGTTTAATTACAATAATATGTTTTAAAGCAGCCGAACCGTGGAAAACAAAGAAGCAGAGAAAGCAGGAAACGTAATCCGAACTGCTTTGTAAAAGCCTTTCGTTGGTACACACAGGTGAATCGTGTTTTTTATTTTTAGTAAAGACTCTTAGCTATAAAAGACTAAATACGAAAATATGAGATGTCCATAGATGAGTGAGCTCCCTTGATGGTAAGTGATACCTCAGCCACATAACACCATTCAAAGATGCACTTTCAAAATATAGGTAAACCCCCGCATACGGTTGTTTACTTATCAAACTTAATATTCGATACATTTGATATTATATACCGTTCTTCCGCGGTCTTAAAACATTTATTTTAAGATACTTACTAGGGATTGCACGGAAGTTGCCCCGGAATTAACAGTGTGACACATCCATACCGTCCTTGCCAAATATGAATTGGCTACCGAGTAATTATTTGAAATAAGAGCAAACATAAGTACATTCTAAATGCATTAATCGTATACTAAATTAAATCATACTTTGTTTTAATAGGAACGTTATCCGAGCAAAAGGACGGATTCAACGGGTCCTAATGATCCCGATATTAAAGGTTTTGCAATGTGGCTCGATGAAAAATACCATGAATTCCTACATGAAAATAAAAATGAACAAACTGCCTTGAAGCAAACGTCGACACTAGAAATTGAAACTAATTCCAATAAGTATGAATATTTAGAAGTACTCGATTATAGCTGAACTAAATATTAACCGTGTTCCACTTTTGACGACAATTTTTATGTGCAAATTTTTTTACCACGTCTGGCTAGTTAAACATAAACGAGACGAATGAAAAGAGAAAGAGAGTGATGTTGATTTAATTAAAGATTTTTAAAATTCATTTATTTCTGAAGTAAATATGATTTTATAATTATTAAAAAGCATTGTTACTATTTATATAATTTTACTTATTCCATATTAATATTTAAACTTATTTCAATTCACAGTTTTCCATGCGAATCTTGTGGTGCAAAGAAATTCAAGGGACTGAAGAGGTTGTATTTATATTTCTTTTTGAATGTATTGTTTTGTTATAGCGCCTTTATACCTTTTAACCTAGATCTACCGCAATTGTGTAATTGGTAACATTCGAGGCAGTTGGCTTCTTGCTTTGCGTTCATCTTTAGGCAGCTTGAACCAGAATGATAATTATAGTAACAAGTTACCTGTTTAAATCCTCACACTTCTGTAGTTGTATTCAACTTATGTATTATAAATGATATATCTTAATAATTTCAGTCCGAGGAAGAGACACCAAAAGCTTACAAACAGCAAAGATAAAGAAAACATTTCATTAAGGTGGGCTTAAACATTACTTAACTTGCTTTTAAAAATAATTATTTTCTAACGCTCCTTTTTTTCAGATCAAATAAAAGCTTTGAGATTTTACTGTACCCGAAACATGTGTCTTGCACTACTTCCGAGTGTTGCCAAAGGTAGGTAACTATTACTTTTAATAATAATGGGAAAAATCGTTCTAAATCCTCAAGGGTAAAAAATAACTATTATCAAAGAACATAGATGTACATAAGAATATGCAATATAGCACTTCACGGTTTTTCCATCTATGAACGGTGGTTCGTTACCGGTTGGAGATTCCTCCCACCCGTTCAATGCCAGAAGTTACCAGACGTTGGGAAAACATGCTTACAGAAAATTAAACAAATTGCCCCGGTGGGATTCGAACCCATGACGCACGGCAGGTGTCGAACGCGCCAACGAGCCCGTCAAAATAATATAATATAATAAGCTAATATTTCATTGACGTGATAAAGCGTTTCTTTCAAATCTCAACCCACAAATATTATTATTATTTTTATAGCGGAAATTCTTGTTCATTTAATAGTACTATAACCACATCATTGGGTAAAAGAAGGCCCAAACGCAAATCTCAGAGTCTAACGAGTATTTTAGTTGAGAAAGAAATATGTGTAATCCCATTTGATGATGTCAAATATAAGAAAGTTGTAACAGGGATTCGAGAGACTGAAGTTGCAAAAATAATTGCTGCTATAGTAGAACAAAGTGTAAGTCAAATAATAAAAGTGATTTTGTACTTAATTTTATAAAATTAATTTATCTATATGTTAATTTGTAGCCAAATGATAACATAACATCTATGAACACCGACGATTCAAGAGAAAAGTCGGATAAAACATCTAAACTTAATACTATTTCCTGTCAGTGTATGAATGAAAATAATATAACTCTTAATACTTGTTGCAAATGCCAAGCACAAAATAATATGACGTCAAACAAAGTGTGTGATTGTAAGAAAAATAATACTATTACGGTGACGCCCACTCCATCCCAAATGGTAAAATTATTTTTATCTATTTTAAATCGCCAAAAATACCCTAAAAATATATGATTTATGTTTTTTTCAACTTAATAATTGTCTACCATTTAGGTACTTACGTATTAATTATATATTTTTATTTTAAGTAGCAACGGCAAAATGTATTAAAAGATAAGAAACTGGCCTACACACCAATATGTAGAGACGATCCTCATAAATGCACAACGGCTCAAGAGACTGATTTGAAAGAAAAGAAAGCCTCTTCTGAACTCACTAATGGCACTCAGACATCTGATTATCCCATACATCTAGTACGTTTATTACTGTAATTAATTCAAATGACGTATACTGCGTAATATAGTATTTATGGAATTATTTATAATGCGCATAACTTCTTTGATTGCAGCCTACCACACAATACCCATTGTTTATGAGAATAATATGCCCAGATAAATTAAAAGAAAGCTAGAGTAATTAATTAATTATTAATATTTCAGATTCGTTTCCTTAATGACAATTATTATTTATATATTTTTATTGTATTACTTCATTTATGTTAAAGGAAAACTATGGTATTTACTATTTATATACTCAATTTGAAATAAAAATGCTTGTGTTAATATAATAATACTTTAATAACAACTGGTTAAGTCTTTTATTTACAAAATCTTAAACACGAATTTTATTAATTAGGCACTCCATAGGATACAGCTGGTTTATTTTGTGGTACAAATCCAAAACTACTGTCAATGTCACTAGACTGGCTTGATGATGGCAGTCCATAGTCTGATGAAGGGCTCAATTGAGTTAGGGATGCTTGGGAAGAGCTACCAGAAGAGCTTTGGCTAGAAACTGACTGTAATTGAGAGTTGTGGACAAAGGAGGAGATTTCAATACTCGGCTGGGCGTTTTCAAGACTAACCCCTGATACTAAAGACAAATAACCTTTGTCTCTAGCAGACGAGTGCTCGTTGTCCTTGATAATATTCTGTACCCTACTGACGACTTGCTCATCGAGGGCTTCTCTATGAGTTTGCTGCTGTTGAGGAGAATTGTATTGACCTAAGTTGACTTGATAGTTTGATCCAGCACCCTGAGGTAAAAGTTGAGCGTTGTTGTACTGATTTGAATCCGCTTGGTAGCTTGATAGAGCGTTCTGACTGGATTGTTGGGGTTGTAGGGGGATTGAGGTTATTAACGGAGCAGCTGGTTGCTGGTATGAGTATCCAGACTGCTGTGGTTGAGGCTGCGGTTGTGGGAAAATTGGAAGAGGTTGTGGTTGTGGGGCAATTTGTTGAGGTTGGGGATAATTGTAAGAGGGTTGTGGCTGCGGTTGGGGAGAAATAGGCTGAGGTTGAGGGTAATTATATGATGGTTGGATCTGTGGCTGCGGGAAGTTTTGTTGAGGCTGTGATTGCGGGAAGTTAGGTTGAGGTTGTTGATAAATAGGTTGCGGTTGAGGTACTCCATATGTAGGCTGAGGAGCAATAGGTTGTGGTTGTGGTTGGGGAGCTATAGGCTGTGGTTGTTGATAGATTGGTTGTGGCTGAGGATATACAGGTTGTGGTTGGAGTTGTGGAAGACCATACGATGGTTGAGGTTGTGGAAGGGGCTGCGGTTGGGGTTGAGGTCGTGGCTGAGATAGAATTGGTTGAGGTGCTGGTTGAGGGTAGGGTTGTGGTTGTGGTATATAGTTGGGTCTTGGAACTGGTTGAGGTTGTTGGTAGTTGTAGCCACTGCTGGATTGTTGTGATTGTTGAATGAATTGCGGTGCTGGCTCCGGTTGTTGTACTGGCAAGTTGAATACAGGTGCTTGAGGACCTGGGTGTGGGAGATGGTATGGTGCCTCTGCGGCAATGGCCACGACCACTGACAAAATTATTACCTAAAAAATACAATAGAATTAAACATGTGCTTTATATAAACCTAAGTTATTTAAATGTATGATCGAATAATTCAAGAACGTATTTATTTACACAATGTCGATACACAACTATCTATGGATCCGTTAAATAATTTGTTTTACTGAGAAAAGCTAAGTTTTCACAACCTTAATACTCATTTCACTAAATAAACGTGCGCACAAATTTTCCAAAAAAAAAAAATTATAGTCTAACCACAGTAGTAGTTATGAGTTACGAATAATCCAGTTTATCGTATTTGTTTATAATGAAAGCTGCCTAAGCTGTTGACACAAAGTACTCAATTTCACTTGACTTACCACTCTCATGGTTGATGATGCTAGGTCAGTATGCGAAGAATATACAAACTGCTCAGTTATATAGCCACCACCACACGTGTCTGAGGGACGCATACGATCCTACGATTGCAAAAACTGCGTTGGGCGCGTCACGTTGCGTTTTGTGTGTTACAATATAGGCGGTTTTGTTAGTCTTTTCATTTAGATATTATTACTGTATAGTAAAACGCGCACAACACATTTGAAAGTAAATACAACAGAATTAAAATAATATTGTTTTAGGACAAATGTCGATAGCATGTCTACTCTTCACTTGGTTGTACGTTAAATTCCTCGACTACAGGACATCATGTAAAAATGTGATTAACATTCTCCTCAAAGCGATTTTATTTGCTTCATCAATTAACACACAAACTTCGTATTGATGAACCTTAATGTTTATTCAGGACTATGTTAATAGTTACACACACAATTACTATTTTGTATTTAAGAGCTTATCACATACCTACATTCTCTTTTTAACTCATACCTAACTACCTTATTCATATAAATTACTAGTGAACCGTGCCCACTAACCCTGGACAAAGTGATTTTCCTTGATGCCAAATAAAAAAAAATTGACAAAAATATTTAAAAATTCTGGATAATTTTAATTACTAATCACCTAGCGGTACGAAAGTATCTATATAACCCATACCTACTTAATATACATAAAAAATCATAAAAATCGGTCGAGCCGTTTGGGAGGAGTGCGACCACAAACACCGTGACACGAGACTTTTATATATATATAAATTTAACCCTATACGTCTCGTAAATAAGGTTAAGATAAAAAGCTGCGGATCTATGCCTAGTGGAATTGTGTAGTGTGTAGCGCATTGTACCGGATGCCCCAGGTTCGAATCCCGGCAAAACAAGATAAAAAAATACCTATCAAAATCATCTAGAAGTCCCGCTATTATCACGGAAATTTACTAAACTATAACAGAGATAAACAAACGTTAATTTCCATACTCTTACAAGTTTAACATACTTATTTTATCTTTGCGATTGGTTTAATTTTTAACACAATGCATCCAAAATGTTACTTTCAACAGAAAAAATGCTCAGTTATTCGTCTGGCCCCTGCTCCACATTAAGTACTTCTTCATCAAGCTATGAGTTGTTTAGTAATCAGTAAATTATGTACGGCTTAATTGCTACAGATGTTGCATGTTGTCGATTCACCATGAACTATCGACGGAGACAATATCATGTTTATAACGAAATTCACATAGATCGTACTGACCTTGAAATAATATTTGATCAATGAATTAGTCAATCGTAGTGCAGTTGAAGAGCCGTTGCAAAATTGTCACAGTATTGGTGTTTTATCTTACGTAGTACTCATTTTGCAGGAGGTTTGGAATAGTCCCTTACCGTAGCACTATTAGGAGTCCCTAGGATTGCTATCTCTTACAGCAATATTGCAGGAGTCTTTGACTCTAGAACAAGATAGAGCTATATACATATACGAGTATAAAATGTATGTCTGTCACGTTTTCTTGGTTAAGATAGCAACAATACTGTTCTTAGATATTGTGGTATAGCCCCAGGCACCTTACATCATATCAGGACCCTTGAGAATAGAACGAAATGTAGCTATACAAAATGATTGTAATTTAAGGCGGCTAAACCTTAAGTAGACTCCGATGGGTCGCGGTTTTGAATCCGGCGTCATGTTTATAAATTTATGTAAGCATGTCTTCCCCACTTTGGTCCCTTAAGGCTTTGAATGGGCGGGAGGAATATTGAAATTCCAATCGGGTAACGAACCACTGTTCATCGATGGAAAACCATAAAATGCACATTACGCGTTTCGATCTGTCTATGGATTTCCGAATTCTCGAAGTAAAATGTAGGTCGACAGCGCATCATGACTGATGTTCTGTGGCTGTGTCACCTACCATCAGGTGAACCTCATGCTCGTCTGACGATATCTAACATAAAAAATTCTCTCTGAGATCGTAGTACAGCCCCTTTTTGATTAGGACAAACAATGAGGTAATAGTGAAAATGAATAGATTTACAGAGTGCGGTCACAATTTGCACCTTTGACAATGTACAACTTTGTATAACATGTTTCGCAACGTATTCTTAGATAATATTACACGGCTTGTGACCTATTCAATTTCTCCTCCATTTTTATTCCAAATATTCTGCGAAATAATAAATAAACATCTATAATATATATTATTTTTATTTATATCCTATACTAATTTTTTAAAGAGGAAAGATTTGTATTTTTTAATTTTTGTAAGTTAAAAAACTACGGGACCGACTTTAAAAATTCTTTCACCAATATAAAGTTACATTATCAGCGAGTAACATTGGCTATTTTTTTCTGTATAGTACTCGTACATCTACTTTCCACCAGTGTGAAGCCGGGGCGCGTTGCTAGTTATTAATAAAGATTGTAAAGTTTGCG
This sequence comes from Anthocharis cardamines, assembly GCA_905404175.1. Classification (NCBI taxonomy): domain Eukaryota; kingdom Metazoa; phylum Arthropoda; class Insecta; order Lepidoptera; family Pieridae; genus Anthocharis; species Anthocharis cardamines. The sequence continues at coordinate 4,278,330 of FR989953.1, read as the reverse complement.
TGAGAATACACTAATTTGTCACTTATACAAAGTCATTAATTATGATATGCAAAACACAAAGATTTGATAAATTTTTATTATGCAAATGACCAACACGAAAATCATCATCGACCTACTTAATACTATTCTGTGACATAACCTTATTGTGTGTGCAATTAACATACAGAAAGCTGACATTTGTTTTGAGTTTGGGGTTAAAGTGATAATTTTTATTTTATTTTCTTAGAGGATAGTTTCTGACGGGAGGCACGACGGGTCCTTTTGAATTTTTCAAGTCAAATTCACGTTGTATTCTCTTTGCGACGATCCGTTGGTGTGTGCGCTTCATTTCCAATATTTCTTTCATTTCTTCTTTGTCTTCATCCTATAATTATAATGATTTATCGTTATCAATAAGCAAATTGAAGGAATATTGAAATTCCTTCCGAGCAACCTAGTGTCATAAGTTGTAAAGATTGATTTTAAGCTTCAAACAGTATTTCATTATGCTTTTTTTATGTAAAGATATCGACAGACGATCCTGAGGTCCTCTTGATGTTAGGTGAAAACTCAGCCACAGAACATCAGTCAATGATACGCAGTCAACTTACTTTTTATTTCAAGCATTCGGAAATCCATAGACTGAAACCGAAACGCGCAATATGCACTTCACGGCAGGGACTGAAACCGGTTAATTTTTAAGGTCTGACTGAGATATCATGATATTAGTTTTAAAGAGTAATATACACTAAACTTACCACAGTAATTTTTTTCAGTAAATATGAATAAAAAGGAAAGAATATTAACAAAAACCTTTATTGTACCGGTATAACTCCCATAGTAAATTAATCGGATTCAGTCCTTGCTTCACGGTTTTTCCATCTACGAACGGTGGTTCGTTACCCGATGGGAATTTCGATATTCCCCCCACCCGATCAATGCCCGAAGTTACCAGACATGGGGAAGACAGGCCTACAGAAAATTATAAGCATGTCGTCCCAGTGGGATTCGAACCCACATCCCATCGGTGCGCACGGCTGGTGTTCTACTTAACGCGCCGACGAGCCCGTCAAAATAAGTCTGAGTTAGAACTGCTTCTTGCCTTCTGATTAATCCTTAAAACCAGAGCTCTCTTCCCATTGGCCATCGGCTGGCTGTAGGTCATCAACTGCTTGAGCCTCTGCGCGGGCGGCACCCCCCTCTCCACCACAAGCACAATCCTGGCCCATTGTCTCTGCCATTCGTTGCGCGTCTCGGCTATCTTCTGGTACGTGTTACCCATCATAGCTATCAACATGTTAACGAGCAGGACCGCCACTAATATCATGTAAATCACGAAAAGAAGCTGAAAAGGGGCAGAAGGTCAAGAAACTAAAGTTCTTAGTTTACGCCCCCATAATGGCTCATGTGTAATTTGGGGATGATGTTTAAAGATGACACTCATATTTTTTTTTATAATTATTACCACAGTAGTCCCAGTAGTGATGTATGTCACTCAAATCAACAAGTTATTCTAAAAAATTGCTTAAGTTTCCTCAAATTTTATCTCAAAGCGACCATTAAAACAACATTACAAATGCTATACGCTAAAATATCAATAAACTAAAATATCAATAAACCAGTAGGTACGTAATATGAAATCCCTGTAGTACAAAACGTATAACTTTTCAAAGGCGTTCCTTTTGTTACATGAGTGTTGTAAACACTCGCTAACACGATATAATTCACGGTATGATATAATTCGTTGTGGCAATACCAAAACCTTTGACTTTTAACACCCGTTGGATGGCATTTTAATGATAACTATTAATATCAATGAATAGGCTGGTTGAGAGAATCCAAATGTAATCCTTTTGTTTAAAATTTACTTTCAAGAACGACATACTTAGGTAGCACCGCTACTAAATTATGGCATTGGTGTTAACCTATTTATTAAATATATTATTTTGTTTTCACCTTCTCTATACAAATGTCAGTTTTAATAAATACTCCATCCTGTCATAAGAAAAACTAAGTATTAATACTAAACTGGAACTAAAAATAACTTCACAAATAATCTTGTTTTTAATTAATATATTAAATACAACAGGATGACCTTAGGAGAATAAAACAAAAAAGTTAAAGTATGAAAGGATTTAGATATGACATAATGGACTTTTCTCTATTTTTTTTGAAGAACTACAATTCTTTGGTAGGTACTTTATTTTCATGCATCTCATAAGATAAGCCATGTAAGCGCCCGTAAATCGTTTTTTTACATACTTGATAACAAATCATTGATTTACTCTACAATGCTAAAACTTAACGTAAGCATTTTCCGTACAAACCTTGTATAAAAATCCTCTAAATGGCAGTGAAACCTGTGTCCAAAACTATTGCATGGTTTAGAAGAAGTAAGCAGACAGACAAGCGAAAACTATTTGAAATGAAATGTATTTATTTAACATCCAATTAACAAAACATGAATATTTTAACACTATTTAATGCTTATTATAATTGAAATAATTTTAAAATATTTGCATATACATATATATACTGCCAGGATCTCAAACAGGAGCTCCACTCAGCATACGCTGTGGCGCATCAACGTCACAACACTGATTTTCAGTGGCCCCTTTACAACTATTGGAAGACAGCTCCTCACAATTAAATATATTCACAAAAGAAAAAAAAAGAAAATCACGGTTAGTGCGCTTTAATTAAAGTAAAGAGATGGATGGATAGAAATAATTCTAGAAATTCATGAGTACCTTAGCTTCTACCTCATGCGCAGTTCTATCGAAAGCGCTGAAGTAATCCGAGAAGGAGGTCAGAGACATCAGAAACATGGCCATGATGCTCTCCATGGGCGAGGGCATGGGGTTCGATACTGAATCGTCCACGCCCTCCGGTGTGTTCGGATTGTCGAACGATAGGAATATTATGTAGTACGCTGAAATTTTTATCTTTATATTTATGGCTCCCACGTAAGTTATGATAACCAACATAGTGTTTTACTTTTTTGAACTATACATTTTTTATATAAACTTGAATTTCAGAATATTAGATATAGATTTGTGTATTCAGAGAAGTGAAAGGGAAGAAATAAATTTTAGTTAAAATATATTATAGTTATAAATACCTTGCGAGAATCCCATAACGAAGACCAAGTAAATACAAACAAACCGCAGCAGGTCACCCATCACCATTCTGTATATCATCACCACGAATGGACCCACCGTTTTAAATCCCCTGGATAATAACAAAATGATTATCCTACAAATTCCCTGATTTCTGCCTACTCTTTTTTTTATGGATTTCTGAAGAGAAAGAGGCGTGAAAAATATTACAAAATTAATTGAATAATCTAAATTCCGCTCGTTGTAACGAGCCATAGGTGAAAAAAAAAACTGTGAAATACATGTTGCGTCATTCGGTTTCAGTTTATGGATTTCCTACTTGAAGTAAAAATAAAAAAATAAGTTGGCAGCGCATCATTTACTGAAGGTCCGTGGCAGAAGTCACCTACCATCAAGCGAGGCTTTCCCTCGTATATTGATATTTAACATGAACAAAACTTTACTCGTTTACACCACTAAGTCACGAAGGAGGCTCAGTTACGAAAGATGAAAAGTTAAGCCCCAAGTCCCTAGTGGGGCATGGGGCAGACCCATTTTTGTGTCTGTTTCACAAATCTTTTTTTATTTAAATGCAAGTTGGTAGTCTATACCCTGTCTGACCGAAATACTTTTATCTTGTTTCCTGGGATTCGAACCTAGGTCCTCCGGTAAACGCAACGAGCTACGGAGGCGATCAAGCTGAAGGCAATGTCTTTCTTCTATTCTCATAAGAACATACCGGCAAAAGAACAAGAAGTATGGAGCGGTGGTAAGCATTATGATGACGGCGAGGTGGTCTTCCGCCTCGTCCGCGCACCACAAGCGGAGCGATGGTAACACCACCATCAGCAAACAGGAGAATAGGAACATCACCCTAATTTAGGAACATTTTTAATTTTATAAAACATTTTTTTTTTCTTGCTGCAAACCGACGCCTCTGAAGATTGTTTCATTATGTGTCATCATTACTGTCTACTGTATTTGTAAAAGTCTAAAAAGATGATTTTGACAGGCTCGTTGGTGCGTCTGGTAGAACCTTACGCTCCGTTGGGTCACGGGTTCGAATCCCGCCGATACGACATATTTATAATTATCTATAAACCTGTCTTCCTCGCGTCTGCTGGGAGGAATATCTGTGAAACCGTAAAGTGCATTGTGCGTTTCAGTCTCAATCTATGGATTTCCGATTTCCTGCCCGGCTTGCCGACATTAACCTAATACGTGTTTATTATTATTATTATTTTTCTGTTCATGGTTGCATTATTAAGGCAAGCCGGGCTTTTGGGCTTATATGGTGGTCCCGCCACTGCTATAAATCACGGTATCAAATTACTCAACTTACCTCGACGGCACTGTACTTAGATTCTCGAAAAACATTTTCAACCCCAGAAATCTGGCTTCACGTAAAGCAGCCCCTATGTATATGAGCGCCCCAAACCACAACATCAGTTCTGTACAAATCCTCACCTAATTAAGAGAAATATTCACGATATTGTGTATTATATTAATTAATATTAGCTAGAATAAAAATGTGTAAAGTTTGGTATAACACATACCTTCCGCTCCGATGGGTCGCGGGTTCGAATTCCACCGGGACGACATGATTATAATTTTTTTATTATGTTTATGTTAGATATCGACACTGATGAGCATGAGGTTCACTTGATGGTAGGTGATACCTCAGCCACAGAATATCAGTCAATGATGCGCTGTCGACCTACTTTTTACTTAATAGATCGACGGCGCATCATTGACTAATGTTCTGTGGCTGGGATATCACCTAACATAAATTGAACCACATGCTCGTCTGTCGATAACTAAAAAAAATAAATAAGTTATATAAAAGTTGTGTGTTAACTGAAAACCTTTATTTACCTTCGCCTGTGAAGAATCGAAGTTCATCAACCTACAGTCCTCAGTGAGATCCTCCCACCAACCCTCCATGTCTGTCTCCTTAGGCGACTCTATCGCTAGAAGAAAAGTAGGTTTTCAATATATCTATAGATCTATAGATTCGATAAGCTGTCAACATACAATTTCACGTTTTTCTTTATTGAATAGGGGCAAATGTGTCTATTTCCGATGGTTCAACTGATGCCCTGGTAAGTGATTACCGCCGACCAGACATCTGCAACTCCCGAGATCTTGCAGGTGCACTCGTTTCCTGAAGGTTCGTATCGGTTCTGAGAAACTGTCGGCAACAGCGAGTTCCACTGAATGGTTGTGCGAGGCAAAATCCTAATCGAATCGCGCTCATTTTTTGCATACGCCATTCATCCATATAAATATTAAGCTCAACATCGATATATTGGAAGAAAATGGAGGAGGTCAATATCGAGAAATGGATATAAGCCTCCTCCATTGCATCAGGCTAATGATAATATATTTTTGGACGTTTTTATGTACGACCATTTTAATTCAATAGGAACAGCGATAGAGAAGGAATTTAAAAACAAAACTAAAAATTCTTGAAATATCTGTGATTAGTACCTAATTATACTTTCTATCATATTGCAAGTAACATGACTGATCTCTAATATTTAAATAAGTATATATAAATATAATTATAAGCTAAGTAAATAGAGTTAGTACCACAGTAGTACAAAGCGTAAATAAATAAACAGCTAATGTAAACAATTAGGTACTTCATACGTACGTTTATCTTTCTCTTTCGGATGGCTCTTGAAGTGTCCACATCGGCTTGCATTTAGTTTTGTTTCGTTGAAAATCTCCACATTTCTATTTCCAGTTACATTATGAATCGTAGAACAGTTTTCTAAAGATAATTTATCATAAATAAAGAATATTTTTTATATGCTGACTACTACTTACTGACTGGTAAGTAGTAGTCAGCATATAAAAAGTGGAGACATCAAAACATTATTATAAAATCTTCAATTAATGACTTCATCAAAAGCTATTGCATTACAACCTTTTTAGCGTGCTTGTTGGCGCGTTGATACCGACTACTTATTCTTATGTCAGATATCGACATACAGAGATCACATCACTCAATGATGCGAAACTGAAACCAAAACGTGCAACTTTACATCCATCCAAGGTTTACCATCTATGAGCGGTGGTTTGTAACCCGGTCGAAATTTCAATATTCCTCGCACCCGATCAATGCCCGACGTTACCAGACGTGGGGAAGACATGCTTACAGAAAATTATAAGCATGTCGTCACGGTGGGATTCGAACCCACGACCCATCGTGCACGGCAGGTGTTCTACCGATCGCGCCAACGAGACCGTCTATGTTATCCTAAAAAGTAACTCACCAACTTCTGCAATCCCTTCAGTGTAACTAGCAACACTGGCCAAAGTCGCAACTGTCGTATTAACAATGGTAGAGTTGACGGCTCGATCAGGCGGCCCCGGTCGCAGTGTGAAACAGACGAGGGACACGAGGAAGTAGCACGCGAACAGGATGAATTGTCGATAGAAACGAAATTTGACGAACGTGTTCCATTTTGTCTTTAGTAGATCAATCAGCATACCTTCTAGAAGCTCTAAATGTTCATCTTTTTCCTATACAGAATATTTTTTCATTTTAAATCCTTTTACCAGACTATCACGCGATTTATTATTTATCCCGACGTTTCGAATGCTTTCCAGCAAACATGGCCATGTTAGTCAATATTGCCATAATTTACAGCAAATATCAACTCCTTGGAAAAAAGTGGCGTTAAAATGGCAACTTTGTGGTTTTTCAAATAAGACAGCTGTCACATTTCAGTCTGACCGTGATCATGTTTGCTGAAAAGCACTCGAAACGTCGGGATAAAAAATATAAATAATAATAATCGCGTTTTAATATGGTAAAAGTAATTTATTCTTATTCTTCTAAAGTTATTCTATTTATTCGTTGTAAAGAGAAACTCTACTAAAAGTAGGAGTTCTTTACTAGGCTAATTTAATATTCGGTCTCAACTCAATCCTTTAACCTTAAATTGTTGATTACTCTTAATATCTTCTTCCTGCCCTGTTTTCTTTTTTTTGTGGGATCGCCACTTACAGCGCCGACGCTGTCTGTTCTCTTCTTTTACTCGCCATATCATCAGTCACACCTCTCAAACACATATTATCATTCTTCACACAGTCAATCCATGTTTTTTTTGGCCTCCCAAATTAACTGAAGACCTAAAATCTACTCCATTTTCTTACCCCAAAAACAACCAAATTCAACGCTGAATCTTTGCTAATGAGACCCGTTTCCGTATCAATCGTATCCACTTGTCCTAATGGATAGGCAGCGCAAGTTGTTGCACCGATCTGCCAATAGATCTCCCTCTCTATGTTAAGGATATGAAAGAAGAGCTCAGTCCTTGCTAGTTTTGCGGCGAGAGTTAATGGTGTCAAGTTTCGGACATTCCTGATGTTGAGGGAGGCTCCTACTTCGTATGCCATATCAAACGTATTCTGCAAAGAATTTTTTATGCAGTATTGCAGTATATTATTCAATTTGTTAGGAAGTAGTCATCCTGATGACTAAGAGAATAAGCTTTTTAACAGATGGAATAGCTAGCAATTTAGGGTACTCAAGATGAGAACTGTAGATGATGTCTACGAGAGATGTGTTCATAATATTATTATAAAACTTTTTTATGCTTTGCAATGTTATAAATTACCAGCTTAGTGGTAACTTACGCTTGAGTATATTTCAAATGGCATTCCCTTAATCCCTTCTATGTAGAATATGAAAACGTTAAAAAGAAGCACGCATTTATGACATCCGCAATCCATAGTTTTTCAATAAAACCTATTATATTACATTATTCTACCATTTACTACTTACCACTTTATCGTATATAACCAGCATATGAAGAACAGTATTACCATTAGTATCCTGTTTGTCTGGGTCGGCTCCGCGAGCCAAAATGAGTCTGTAACTCTCTTCCTGTGCCAGACAAGCTGCGAAACTTAGTGGATATTCTCCCCAATATACATAACTAAAATCAATATACATACATTAAGATAATTGTTTTGAGCCGTGCTGACTGAGTTACTTTTAAAATACTTAATACACCTAAAAGATACGTACCCTTCATAATTAGTATCAGGTTGAACATTCACCCATTCGTGGTCCATAGAATCAGATCTCGAAGCCTTCTGGTCTTCCGGGCACATAAAATTACCAAAGCAACGCTCATGATAATCAGCTCCCGCATCTAATAAGAACTTTACCATTGTTGGGTCTTCGTTCACAATCGTCATGTGGAGGACACTCTCACCTAAAAGGACATAGAACTTACACGTATTAGGTTCTGCTTAAAGGTCTACTTATTATTATTTTAAAACTATATGGCACTATTTAACTAGTGTAACAAGTTTAAAATTAGATAGAGAGATGTCTCACAAATCTCTAATTACATAAAAGGATATTATATAAATCATATAAAATTTATATTTATTGTCTTTTTTTAATTTATCTGTTAACGACTCGATACTTAAAAGTGTGCTGTGTCCCCACATTCCATTTTTAAATTTACATTAAGCGCCAATTTTTTGACGTTTGACAGACCGTTTGATAACGTTCAAAGACCTATCAATCGACTAATATTTGACCGCTTGCGTGTTCCTAGCTTAGATCCCGGGGAAATAAGATTTAAAAAAAACCTTTAAGTCGGGCAAGGCAAAAATCACATACTTCGGGCAAGGCAAGTAAAGAAAAATTATCAGTGAAATAGACACACTTTATTTAAAGAATTCCTATTTACAGCAACTTATCAATAAATATATAGTATAAAATTCCTTAAAACGCCTAATAATAGTATAATAGTGGTATGTACATTAAAATAAGGCTACATAGGTCGTATATATGTATAATTAATTTAAGCATGACCCCTGTTAGCACAGAAATAATAAATCGACGCCACTTATTATTTAACAACGCGGTTATCGAGTACTCTATCAAATTAAACTCTACACCACTACAGTATTATGAGTATTAATTGGTTTTCAATTTTCATACATATTTTCTTAATATAAAAATAAAATTCTAATATACGTGATCATATACAAAATGTATATAAGTAAATACTTTGGAATTTAGTAAGTAACTGAATATCGTCTTGAGTTTTAACATTTTTTTTTATTAAACATTAATAGTTAAATAAATTAAAAAATTGTTAAATCTTGTCCAAAAATATTCATTCATTAATATAATTGACTAGTAACATGCCCCGGCTTCGTACGGGTATAATTTTGATGTACTATATACAAAAAAGAAAAATAATACCCTACATATGTTACTGGCTGATAATGTATCTTTCTTTCTAGGTGAAAGAATTTTTAAAATCGGTCGAATAGTTTTTAAGTTAAATCGTAACAAAAAACTTTTCACTTTAATATAATATTAATATATTAAAAATACTACCATAATATTCATCACTCATGTAGATGTCATTGATCATCTTCGGATAAAACCGCAGGAGTCTTTTAGCCAAATCTGCTAGAAGAGATGTAGCGTTCAATAAGCAGAGATGTAGAATCGTCTCTCCTACGGCACCACGCTCCTACGGGCATGAGTATAGAATTTACAGGTATTTTTGGAGCAGAGTGAGCGAAACGAGTGAAGTTCCCATGGAGTGACTCAAATAGCATAAATGTGTTTCTGTGCCAAACACTTGGCCGATTTAAAATTCCGAATTTTATTTTTTTGCAAAAATGCAGAAGCTTCGAAATATTAACTCCGCTCTAATATGCTGCTGCAAAGCGTTAGGGCTAGTAATACAGCCACCTAGTTAGCTTACACTCAGGAAAGGAACCACAGCAATATAAGTCAATGATGTAGCTGATATATTGATTACAATCTCCGTGGTCTTCCCTAGTTATGAAGAAGACATGCATTTCCTGAGACACATACCTTTAAATCCCAACAAAGTTCTCTAAAACCAGAAGGGTTAGCATCATACTCTTCTTGTGATACAGCGGGCCAGTCTTTCTCTATATCGAATTCTTCATCTGGATTTTCCATAGATCTCAAAGGCGGTAGCTTGAAAGAAATCAGTATTTTTATATCTATAGTCTTTCAATAGTCTTTCAATTATTGCACATCCTAATTTTGAATTTCGAATACAATTACAATAAAATTTATTTCAAAGAATCCGAATCTTAAGTTTAACTAACAAACTTACCAGTTTATGCCTCGGCCGCTCCTTATTCCTAAGTAGAACTATATGTGATATTGGTATGTATCGACCCTTGCCTTTATTGTACAAGAAAGGTTCTACCTTAGTCTTGATGGCATGATCTATTTCTGCATACTGCTTGTTTTGAACTGCACGTTTCATCATATCCACTAATAGTCCACCACCTATCATTTTTTTTTATGTATGACAAACTAACAAGAGGCTCCCAACAATCATGTAGGTATATTTAAAGCATATACATATCAATCATTTTTTGCATAGTTATCGATTTTTAAAAAAGAGTTGGAATAGTCTTATTAGTTATTACACTGCAAATTAACTTGCGTGATACAAATGCATGGAGTATCTCAAACAATTAATTCCTCTTTAATTGTTAATATATAGATAATAGATAGTCTAAATACTGACCCTTCAAATCTATAAGTTTATACAATTTCTGTGTAGATGTGCCTGCTTGCTTCTTTACTCCACTGGTAACATTGCTCTCAGTATTTCCCATGACTGCACTATATTATCAACTCACAGAAGGGAATTGAATGGAGAATATTCGTACTACTATTATTTGACTATTTATTGATCAAACAATAGTTGCTGCTGAGATACCAAAGGTGAGGTTAAATCAATACGGAAATACGTACAAGGAGTGCTTTATTTATAGGCTTTTCACACAATGCAATTTAACTTCATAAAATACTTACCTATAATTTACTAAAACATTCTGCAACATCGCTTAAGTTTTTAGTTAACGATTTGAGGATATCTTTTTACTTGTTGAAATTCGTAAGAAGAAATGGCGAAAATTTTCTTACTTAGTGACATCGTTAACATTATTCTTTTTCAGAATATAAACAAATTAATATACAATAATTTGCCAATTCTTATAGCTTAATAATTATGGAGCTACCACAATACAGTTTACAGCTCAAAGAAACAAAATTGCTAAATTTTCTTCGAAAAACGGAACCCTGAGCACTTATTGATGATTACTATTGCATACACCCAATATTATAAAGAAAATAGAATAATCCTGTTTCTGATCCGGCCCTGCTTTTCTAATTAACTTTCGAAATTACATCCAGAAACACGAGCTACCCAAACCTGTACAAATTCGAGTGAGAGATTTCCCAAATGCTGAAAGTTAAAATAGGTGGTGGTAATCAAGTAGTCTACAAGCTCGTCGTATATTCTACATAGAATAAAAATTAACAAACAGTTTATCTATATATATAGTTTTAGTTTAGGACAATTGTACGATTATTGGTACTAATATCAAGTACCTAATTAATGATGCGGGGAACATTAAATAATAAAAACTCTACTTATACAATATTTTTTTATTTATTCACTATACATCTACAGCAATATTCTTAATAATTAAATATAAATGGGTATATATGTTTATTTAATAACATATTCGTTTTTACACTACTTAATAACTAAAATAAATAAATATACAGTCAGTTTGTTCTATCACCATGGAACAATAATACAAAGTCGAGAGATGCTGTCATCATGATCAAGCACCGTTTTTAGATGTAAATTCTAATATAAGCCGCCTAGGGCCTTTACTTGTGAGAACTACTATATTTACATTTAAAGAGCTTAATATTTACTATAATATTCGACTATACAGTACACTTTTTATGTTTCCATTTTACTTTATATTTACTATGACTTTCAAATTAAAATATTCTTTCAACGAAATATGCACAATGAATAACATTATGCTCTATAATCTATGTCAAAGACGCAACATGATGACTTTTGTACTATATTTATTTTAAATTAATTATCTCGGAAGGTCCCTGAAATCTTCTACCTGAAGTCCAATTTATTTCAACTTGAATAAAATTGGCGACTTTCATACACATTGCACTATTTTACCAAAAATATACTAATTCATAGATATACCTCTGTACTTGGTGATTTCTTTCAGGAAAGAGCTATCAAATTAGTCATTGACGGTTGCTTTTGCATCATGTTATCGACATGTTTAAAGGTGGTTGAGATTGGGGTTCGAAGGATGATTTGAAATTCAATAGTTGAAATAATTAACCTGACTTTAAAGAAACTTTAGGGAGATTCATATTTAAATAAAATACTGTATACCGGATTAAAACGCGATTTATTGTTTAAATTATTTATCCCGACGTTTCGGATGCTTTTCAGCAACCGTGGTCGCGGGAGACTGAAAGATGACAGTTGTCTTATATTTGAAATGTCACAAAGTTGCCATATTTAATTCAATTAAATTAAAAAATAATCTATTAATTTAGGTAACACAATGTACATCTATGAACGTCAATAAAAAATAATACATATTAAATTACTAATATTACTAATATTAAATGCTTCTAATTTTACATTTAGATTCATATTAATTAAATTTTACGTGACCAAAATCCAGATATGTGTCTTTTTTCTCCTAATCAGAGTTCAATCGAAGATTGGATTCAATGCATTTTCTGTCTTAAATAGATGCGTGCGTGCATTTAATTGGTCATTTTCATTTTCGGATTTTTTTTAAATTCCTGGGATTCCTGCCCGGGTTTCCGGTGCTAAATGCGGAAACCTCTACGGTAGCAAAAAAGCAATGTCGAATAATCGTAATTCTGTTTAAGAGAAAGGATTGATGAAAAGGTGAAATAAATGATCTCATAAGAAATACTTTTTCATATAATATTTCAATAATACATTTTCTATTTTTGTTATAATATAGTTCTTTCAAAAAATAAATAAATAAATAAATACAAAAAAAATATTTCTTTCATTTCAACTTCAGATTCGAACTCGCATCAAAAGCTACGCTATGGGACTGTATATCCAAATGATCTCATAAGAAATACTTTTTCATATAATATTTCAATAATACATTTTCTATTTTTGTGTTATAATATAGTTCTTTCAAAAAATAAATAAATAAATACAAAAAAAATATTTCTTTCATTTCAACTTCAGATTCGAACTCGCATCAAAAGCTACGCTATGGGACTGTATATCCACTATTCTATGGATACATATCAAAAACGGCGAAATCATCAAACTATTTCATTTACATATCAAACTGTGAGTGACATCTGACAATTCGAAAAAGTTCAACGCGAGTCAGTTTGCATTGAAATTTGGTGATATGGTGCCTTTAAAATAATATTTAAATGATGATAACTTTTCTTTCCGATAACCGATTTCGATGAAACAAAGCCTATATGTTGCCCCGGGCTTTCCTTAATATATTTGTGTAAATTGCATTAAAATCGGTTCAGTATCTTCGGAGATTAGCGTGAACAAACAGACAGACAGACCGACAGACAGACAGACAGACAGACAGACAAGAATCTTAAAAATTGCATTTATGCATTCTGCTACCCTTCTTTTATCACCTCTCTTAATTTCTTGTAAAAATATTTAGTGAAGCGTAATTTCGATCCTACTCTTTTATTATATGTATAGATAGATATTATTTAAGCCGACGTTTAGAATTCTCTCCAGCAAACGTAGTTATGGTGACAGCTGGTACTGTTGAATTTTCACAAAAATTCCATACTAACGCCGTCTATTTCTACGGAGTTGATTCAGTTTGCTCTAATTTTCTATATTATGGCAATATTGTCTAACCGTGTCCTCTTATTTTTATATGTTCGGGATAAGTAATTTTAATAATAAATCGCGTTTTAATCGAATAAATGTTATGTTATTCAAATTGTGATAATCGCGTTAGTAAAAGACAATATTATCTCAGAACAAGGTCTGTCCGAAAGCCACAAGCCTGCGGAACCAGCTTTTCTCCGTAGTAGTGGTAGTGCTATCATCCAACGGGTCTCCATAGGATTCTGTGACGTTCAGTTTCACTGACCTGTCTATACGGAAGCCGAAGCGTAAGTCCCGTAGGAGATCAGCTCGAGGGTGCTGACGTTGCCATTCGGTTGCTAGAAAATTAGCATCATCATAATACTGTACTTAGTGGTTTGATTATGTTCCGTTTGATTCCCCGGAAACAAGATATACAAAAATGTTTCATCGAGCAGGGCACAAATTTATTTCACTGATTACACACTCATTTTGACGGACTCGTTGACGCGTTCGGTAGAACACCTGCCGTGCGTCAGTCAATGATGCGTTGTCGACCTAATTTTTACTTCGAGCATTCGGAAATCCATAGACTGAGACTGAAACGCGCAATATTCACTTCACTGCATCTTTAAACGGTGGTTCATTAATCGGTCGAAAATTCGATTAATTATGGAGCTACCACAATACAGTTTACAGCTCAAAGAAACAAAATTGCATTACTTAACGAGATTTTCTTCGAAAAACGGAACCCTGAGCACTTATTGATGATTACTATTGCATACACCCAATATTATAAAGAAAATAGAATAATCCTGTTTCTGATCCGGCCCTGCTTTTCTAATTAACTTTCGAAATTACATCCAGAAACACGAGCTACCCAAACCTGTACAAATTCGAGTGAGAGATTTCCCAAATGCTGAAAGTTAAAATAGGTGGTGGTAATCAAGTAGTCTACAAGCTCGTCTGTCGACATTTGGCATTAAAAATATGATTATGATGATGATGGCTGGCCATGCGTCATGCTCGTGAACGGGTGCTACTTGTGATGACAGGTCGAACTTGAATTCGTGCATGCGGTGATATTAGTTATTTCGTCTATGTATTTGCGTGTTGTTCCCACTAGAATGTGAGTGCTCCTATTTCACCATACATACTGCTGATAGAGGACAAATCTTTGTTTTACTTTTTTTTATTTTTTCGTTTATATATATTATTTTTTTTGATAATTATAGTTAATTGTGTGATGTCATGTGGAACATGGTGTAATGGTTGCAGCCCCTTATAAAACATTTGTAAAACAAAAACTTGGCGATTAAAAAGAGTGGCGGCGAGTTTCTTGCCAGTTCTTCTCGTCCGCTCTACGCCCTTGATTTGTGAACTGGCAGTAAATGTAATATTAGAAGCATTTAATATGTATTTTTTATTGACGTTCATAAGTGTACATTGTGTTACCTAAATGAATAAATGATTTTTGAATTTGAATTTGAATTTGAATTAGTCACCTTGTTAGTTAAGTAAGCAGTCTAACTTGATGTTGTTGCAACATCGATCGATATCTGGAAATAAATAGTTTAAAGTGTTTACATTAAAAGTCCAATTTACGTAAATCTTCGGTTTTCCGTTGACAAGCTCCATACGAATATAAAGATACATATTATGTATTATATTTTAAAAGTGTTTAAATAATAAAACAACGGCCTAAACTTTGTCTTTTATCGTTTTCGTTTATTTTTTAGTGAAAAACACCCTCGAGGTTGTGGTATTTAATTAATCTTTATTTGACTTGAAAAGCAACATTTGGGACCGACACTAGTTCGAATGACGAGGTCATAGACAAAACCTAGCTACACAATAACAGTACTGTACCTATACGTATTTATTAAAATTTGTCATAAATAACGGTAAAAAATTCGCATACTTTTTTTTATTAATTTTTTATAAAACCGTCAATTTTCTATTGACGAACGTTTGTAACGCGCTTATTCTTCTTGTCTCTCGAACCATTCGAGCATGCGAAGATCTTTTCGGTGGATCCACGCTTTCGACGCTACTGCTGACATTGTCGTGATCGTCATATTCGGTTTTTATTGATAAAACAATTTCATTACCGCCCACAATTTGATACCCAGAATTACCACGGATCCGTCTTTATCGCAGTCCTTGAATCCTGGAATACTGGAATAAGTCAACGAATTCGGGGAGATCGTTTTTCTCCGAGTTAACAACGCCAACATTCGGATAATTGCTATGGACTATATCAGTGACCGCATCCGTGGCTCAGTGGTAAGCGCGATGCGTTTATCACCGGAGGTCCAGAGTTCGAAACCCGGGGAACAAAACCAAATTTCGGTCGTGCAGGGCATAAATAGCTGATCACCTACGTGCCTGTAAAATAAAAATGATCAGTGAACAGAAATGAGACTCCCCCATGCCCCACTAGGGGACTCGGGAATTTACAGATGATTATTTAATATGAACTAAATTTGAAAAAACTCATATCGCTAAAGATAGGATTATCTTGTCATGAGCTGATACGATGACGCTAACTTTTGGACGATATCAGTTTAGTACACACACAACACTGGATAAAACAACACATAATCCGTCTTGTAACCGAATTATTGAACTCGTTATATATGAACTCGAATATAATGAATAAAAACGTGTGCTAAAAACGTGATTTTATTACAATTTTGAATAATTATAATAATTATAAAATAATATCCGCATTTATTAGTGTAGTGTGAGATATTTGTGATGAATAATGCATAGGTATGTTTAAAAGTATTAAATGAATAGCAAGGACCCATTTCTCAATCAACTGTGCGAAACTTTTCGGTGCAAGGGAGCGTTATGCCATTGAACGAGCAATCAGCTGTCAGAAGTTCTAAACAATTGTGGCGTACCGCGTACCTGAAAATGTTGTATGTATTAACTAATTAAATAGCTTATCATCTCTCCATTATAAAACTGCGAAAAATCTGTATCATATTGCTGCTATACAAGAAAATGCACTTAAACTATACTAATATTATAAAGAGATTAAGCAAAAAACAAAAACCGACTTCAAAACTAAATAAAACTACCTTTGATTATATATAATCTAAGAAAACTACATATAGTATGTACAAATTTAAACTAAAAAGTAAAAATAATAATTTAATTACTTCAAAGCATAATTAATTTACAGTTATTTTTGAAGTCGGTGCCACCCAGCCGATGCCGCTCCGTACCGTTCGAAAATTTGTTGCAAAAGCAGGATTACACTGTCCTTCTTAGCTGGCACCGATTCCAAAAATAACCGTTAATAAAATAAATTAATATTTTTAAATTTTTGTATTTTGGTATGTTATGAATAAACTCAAAAATAACTGGACCGATTTTAAAAATTCTTTCACCAATAGAAAGCTACATTATCAGCGATTAACAGGCACATTAGTAAAATTTTTTTGTATACTACATCTACGAGTACATTACACCCGTGTGACGCCGGGGCGCGTTGCTAGTATTTTATATAAATGCACAATAGAAGGTAAATTTATGATTTCGCGTTTGATGTCCGAGTGTCACGCAGAAACTATTCTACGGATTTTTATGTTATATTCAGTGTTTCATTCAACAATGCTTCATGTTTCATGAATATTCGGAAGTATTTATAAACATAGGTATTGATGAATATTAAATTGCGTTAAATCAGGCGTTTACTTATTGACCACTGCCCTGTCATTTTACTGATGAACTACTTTAAACCCCTGAGGTTACTGATCACATAAAGTCGATCAAGGCGTGGGTTGCAGCTATAATGTACATATTGTCTACATATCCCGAAACCATAAATGATATCTGTTATATGCCTTTGAAAATTCAAACTTATTAATGATTATACGAAATCTCTTATAAATTAGGGAAATCATGAGAATTTTGCTTATAGTTAACTTTTTTTCATGCACAACCTCTTCACCTTTATATTCTACATAGAATAAAAATTAACAAACAGTTTATCTATATATATAGTTTTAGTTTAGGACAATTGTACGATTATTGGTACTAATATCAAGTACCTAATTAATGATGCGGGGAACATTAAATAATAAAAACTCTACTTATACAATATTTTTTTATTTATTCACTATACATCTACAGCAATGTTCTTAATAATTAAATATAAATGGGTATATATGTTTATTTAATAACATATTCGTTCTTACACTACTTAATAACTAAAATAAATAAATATACAGTCAGTTTGTTCTATCACCATGGAACAATAATACAAAGTCGAGAGATGCTATTATCATGATCAAGCACCATTTTTAGATGTAAATTCTAATATAAACCGCCTAGGGCCTTTACTTGTGAGAACTACTTATATTTACATTTAAAGAGCTTAATATTTACTATAATAATTTAGACTAAACAATGTACCTTCTCAATGATAATTCGACTATACAATACACATTGTATGGTCCATTTTACTTTATATTTACTATTACTTTCAAATTAAAATATTCTTTCAACGAAATATGCACAATCAATAACATTATGCTCTATAATCTATGTCAAAGACGCAACATGATGACTTTTGTACTATATTTATTTTAAATTAATTATCTCGGAAGGTCCCTGAAATCTTCTACCTAAAGTCCAATCTATTTCAACTTGAATAAAATTGGCGACTTTCATACACATTGCACTATTTTACCAAAAATCTATATAAAAATATACTAATTCATAGATATATTACCAGAGCGTTTTAAATAGCGCTCCGCTCCGAATGCTCGAAGTAAAAAATTAGGTCGACAGCGCATCAATGACTGATGTTCTGTGGCTGAGGTATCACCCACCCTCAAGTGAACCTCATGCTCGTCTGTCGACTGACAAAAAAAAACATACTCAAAAAACTCAATTTTTCGAAAAATATTGCGAGTGGCCAAAATCCTTTTGAGAGGACTCTTAGATAGTCAAACGGAATGTATGTACCACATTTCATGACGAAATTGTTTTTACTGGATTAAACAGCTATTTATTCATTATATTATTTAACCCGACGTTTAGAATGCTCTCCAGCAAACGTAGTTATGGTGACAGCTGGTACTGTTGGATTTTCACAAACTTGCCATACTAACGCCATCTATTTCTACGGAGTTGATTCAGTTTGCTCTAATTTTCTATATTATGGCAATATTGTCTAACCGTGTCCTCTTATTTTTATATGTTCGGGATAAGTAATTTTAATAATAAATCGCGTTTTAATCGAATAAATGTTATGTTATTCAAATTGTGATAATCGCGTAAGTAAAAGACAATATTATCTCAGAACAAGGTCTTTCCGAAAGCCACAAGCCTGCGGAACCAGCTTTTCTCCGTAGTAGTGGTAGTGCTATCATCCAACGGGTCTCCATAGGATTCTGTGACGTTCAGTTTCACTGACCTGTCTATTCGGAAGCCGAAGCGTAAGTCCCGTAGGAGATCAGCTCGAGGGTGCTGACGTTGCCATTCGGTAGCTAGAAAATGAGCCTCATCATAATCCTGTACTTAGTGGCTTGATTATGTTCAATACCGTTTGATTCCCCGGAAACAAGATATACAAAAATGTTTCATCGAGCAGGGCACAAATTTATTTCACTGATTACACACTCATTTTGACGGGCTCGTTGACGCGTTCGGTAAAACACCTGCCGTGCGTCAGTCAATGATGCGTTGTCGACCTAATTTTTACTTCGAGCATTTGGAAATCCATAGACTGAGACTGAAACGCGCAATATTCACTTCACTGCATCTTTAAACGGTGGTTCATTAATCGGTCGAAAATTCGCTATTCCTCCCACCCATTCAATGCCCAAAGATACCAGACGTGGGGAAGACATGCTTACAAAAAATTATAAACATATTGTCTCGGTGGGATTCGAACCCACGACCCATCCATGCGCACGGCAGGTGGTCTACCGAATGCGCCAACGAGCCCGTCAAAACCCACCAGTTGCCACAAGCCCGTTTGCCCCCTATTCTATAAAAAAAAGTATACTTACGGCAATATGGCTCCCTCTCAGTTGTGAGCACGAAGTAGGCTCCCTTCGCCTTCTGCCCCGCGCCGCCGACAGCATTGATACCCATTTCTGCACAAGACGCCAGCCGGTCGCACGCTGCCGCTAAACTTGCGTTAACGCTGAAACAGTGGCGGCGTAAGACCTAAATATTATGTGGGCAAGATACATTTTGCGGGGCCCTCTGCCACCGCAAAAATGGCTTTTTTTGGCGTATTCGCGGCTTTTAAGTAATGCATAAATTTTCGGGGCGCGAGGCCCCCTGGGTCGCGAGGCCCACATCGCCCACGCATTACGCCGCCACTGCGCAGAAAAATATACTTTTCCACGTTACTTCTGCCCGCCTAGCTTGACCATTACAAGATATCTCGCGGACAGTGTGACAGTCAAGTAAAGACAAACTAAGATATAAGATTTAGGTCGACAGCGCATCATTGTCTGATGTTCTGTGGCTGAGGACTCTACCATCAAGTGAACCTCATGTTCCTCTGTCGACATCTACAGAATATATTTTTTTCGACATAAAAAAAGATCCTGATATATTATATCACGACATCGACAACTTTGATAGACGAGATAATATCTCGATCGACAAATATCTCTACTTTTGACATTAGTAGATGAGTTTTGAGTGTAAGTGTCATGTTAGACCCGGAAGACATAAAGAGATAATCGATTTAATCGAGAAAACGATGGACAAATTTTTTCGTGGTGGTCTTGCTAGGCCAAAAAAGTGTGAACGCAATCGTAAATGACCGTTTAAATCATCATACTAACTTCAATAGTCAAATTCCTGTTTAATGCAGGTGAATGTTAATGAGAAAAAGAAAAAAAAGAAATCTTATTTCATACATAATAGATCTTAATTTGAATCTAGACTTTCATCAGGAAATTGGTTTACATACTGTTAAGGAATATAATGTAAGGAACCCATATATTATGTCCATTCAAAAAAGATCTTTCCGTCTAAAACTATGTGTTTTAGATATTCGATTCTTGTAAATGTTAAATATTAATATTGTCTTTTATTAACGCGAGTATTTATCCCGACGTTTCGGATGCTTTTCAGCAACCGTGGTCGCGGGGAGACAGAAAGATGACAGTTTGACAGTTTGATGCTTTTCAGCCACCGAGGTCGCGGGGAGACAGAAAGATGACGTCGGGATAAATAATTTAAACAATATAAATAATAAATCGCGTTTTAATCCGGTATACAGTATTTTATTTAAATGTTAAATATTTCTGCTAATAGTTCTTTAGATTTTTGATTTTCCAATAATGGCCAAGCCCAATAAATATAAGAGACTAAGATAATATAAGTAGTACTGAGGATAGAAAGACGGTAAGCTAACTCAATATTTTGGCATAATTACTTTTCTTCATAGAACGGCCTAAAACACTTTCTAACCATAAAAACAATGTCTACCTTAGTACATTACATCAACATTTTGACATCAACTACATACTTAAAACGTCATAACTTTTGAGCACATTTTAAGCGCGTTTTCAAAAAACAATGGATTAGGTCACTTCAGTTCTAAAAGTGAGGGTGTGGGTTAAGAGAACTTACCCCTCGTAGGTCAAGTTCCACCGATGTGCCCTAAAAGTGCAGTTGTCACTCAGCAATGACTCCGTGAACAGCAAATAAGCGCGGCCGTGGCTGCATATCGCTTGTTGAAGACCTGAGCAAAAATCTTTGAGAAATAATATTATGTTAATGGCCGAATTCTCGAACGCTAATTAACATTGAGGTGTACTTAAAAGTATCTCTAACTTTTTCATTACGAAGCTAAAATGAAAGACAGAAACATTTTTTAAGAAGCCCTCAAATTTTGATTATCATTTCAGTATTCCGCGGTGATACGAGTAAAAAAAAGTGAATTCCCAAGTCCCCTACTGGGGCATGGGGCAGACCCATTTCTGTGTCTGTTTTTGATCAGTGATCATTTTTCTTTAAAGGCAAGTAGGTGATCAGCCTTCTATTCAAATCATTTATTCATTTGGGTAACATAATGTATACTTACTAGAGATGCGCCGAGTACTAGTTTTACCGAGTAACCGAGTACCGAGTATAACTCGGTTTTAAGTTTATGAAACCGAGTACTCGGCCGAGTTACTCGGTTCAGTAGGTTAGGAACATGCTATTTTTAGAATCCATTAGAAGAACTGAAGCTTTGGACAGTTCCAATAGCAGTGACGAAAATGAATTGAACCTTAACATATCAAGACCTTCACAAGACGCTCATGGAGTTTTTTGGAGTTGCTACGACGAACTAGCTTCTACCAAGCCACCGCAACATGAAGATCCAAAAAGTCCCATCGCTCTAGAACTTGATCGATACGTCAATGAAAGTTTGTTACCACGAGACCAGAGTCCATTCGAATGGTGGGCAAGACACAAAACACGACATACACTCTTGGCATATTTAGCAAGAGTGTTTCTAAGTGCGCCCGCAAGCACTGTGTATAGCGAAAGATTATTTTCCGAGGCAGGTAATGTTTATGAGGAGAAGAGGAATAGACTGTTACCGGAACGGGCAGAAAGCTTAGTATTCCTGCACCATAACTTGCCTTTGTTAAATTACAAATACTAATTATTGTCTTTTTACTATTGAATAAATGTGTCCATTAATAGAAGTAGAATATTATATTAGCTGAATGGGCAGAATTTCTTGAATTTCTGTGTGATTACTTGCGATTAGTATATTAAACAACTGATTATATTTTTATGATTAAATTAATGCTCACTTATACTTGAAATGTTGTTTTCACTACTAAGCCTCTCTACGCCCCTTGTTCAACTCAAACACTTTATATTTACCGAGTAGTCGTTAATTGTACAGAGTTACTCGGCCGAGTACGAGTATTGAAAATAACGCCGAGTTCGCCGAGTACCGAGTAATAAACGAGTACTCGGCGCATCTCTAATACTTACGTATGAACGACAATAAAAATAAATATATATTTTTAAATGCTTCTAATTTTACATTTACTGCCAGTTCTCAAATCAAGGGCGTAGAACAGACGAGGAGAACTGGAAATAAACTCTCCGCCACTCTTTTTAATCGCCAAGTTATTTTGTTTGTAAGGCCTATGCCCTGCCTGACCGAATATTTTTTTATCATGTTTCCCCGGGATTCGAACCCAAGACCTCCGGTGCTAAACGCATCGCGCTTTCCACTGAGCCACGGAAGCGGTCAGAGTTAATACAGAGTATCATACCATTAAATCAGACGTTGGGAACTCACTCTACATATAATATACAATTACATATAACTTATAGTAAAACTCATTTATCATGTTAGGGGCGGGAACAATCATCCGCAAATTCTCACTCATTACCATAATATTAAAATGAACAAAGATGAAGGTCAGCATTTAGGTTATACTGTCACCGCTACAATATTGTACAGAAATAAATCCCTTTGATACATATTACATAATACGGAACTTACGTATAGCTGAAATGGGTAGGATTTTAGCCCAAATAGAATTCGTTTTATTAACGCAACCCGGTTGCTGCATGCCTCCGTTTGGGTAGAAGTCTGCGTGGCCTGAAAAATTATTCAATGAAAAACTAAATACAACTAGGACGAAATACATTAAAGAGGAACTAACGAAAAAAAAACTAGATTAACCTTAGAAGAAAAAATCACAAGGTCACAAATCTACTTGAAATTGTTTTCTAGGTTTAATTTTTTTTTCTCATTTCATGTTTCGTATAATAATTGTTAAATTTATTAAGCGGTATAATTTTCCTATTAAAATGCAAAGGTGTCAAATACAATTTGGTCGAAACAAGTATACACAAAATCGTGGTAGAAAAAAAGTTAGAAAAACTAACTTATATTATTTGGCAAGATGGATGCACTGAGCAGTACAACCTTTTCGTTCCTGGGGTCGAATCCCGCTGAAAATTTTTATTTTCTCTAAATAAACTATAAAATAGCACTGTGTGACCTACTCGCATTATACGCACGCTTTTCCGTGATCTAAATAGGCCCAATTTCACACCGGAAAAACGTGCGTAAAATGTCACACGTGCTATAAAATAGTATTCGATACTCGTGACTTAAGTTTCTATTAATGCAAGCTAACATCTCGCCGTGCAATAATAGTCAACTTAAGTTACATGTATCGTGATGTACTATCCCCTGCCTACCGCCACGAGATATGTCGCGGACGAGAGAAGACAAACTAAGATTTAAGATATCTCGACATCGACAATTTTGATGGAAAAGATATCTCGATCGACAAATATCAAGTTTTAAGTGTAATTGTCATGTTAGACCCGGAAGAAATAAAGAAATAATCGATTAAAACACGAGAAAACGGTCGACAAAATTTTGTCGCGGTTGTCATGCTAGGCCGGCTGGTATCTAGTGATGTCTGGTATCTTTCACTACGGTTTCAGTTTCTGGATTCGAATGCTGGAAATAAATCAATAAATCGACAGCGTATCATTAAATTATATTTTGTGGCTGAGGTAGGTGACGGTCGTCTGTCGATACCTTACATAGAAATTAGAAACTACATACTGTATTTAATATTGCTTAATATAATAAGAGGATGAGAATCAAAAGAATATGCTTCAAATTTATTTACCACTGGGATCGGGTAATCCAAAGCCGATCCGTTGCAAGAGCCGCCCGTTCGTGTGTATCACGTCAACGAAGTCAGCGTCCGAGTCATCTAACCGTTCCACGGGACTCGAGTCCCCAAAACAAGGCTGAGCTGGATCTAAGCCTAAGACGTGATTAACCTGATTATATGAAATTAGAAGATATATTTTATTCTAATAATAATTCGATATTCAACCATGTTATGCTATAGAACACGTCTGCTCCACAATATAATGCTGAGCCAAACATTCTTCTATACTATTTAATCGAACCGTGTACCTTCTGGTGTTGTAGATGATAATGGGTATCGATAATCACTTATAATCAGATAAGCCCGATTTCTCTTTGAAAAATATAAATAAATTGATTTCCATTATGAGAATTCCATGGCAGTTAGTATTAACCCAAATCACAATTAGTACCTTAGTTACTCACAGATGACATATTTCAATATCGTATTCTGATCATTTTTCTTTATAGGCAAACTAGCAACACACCCCGGCTTCGCACGAGTGCAATGTAGATACGCAAAAATACTGGGTCTACTAAACACAAAAAAAACCTATGTTACTCGCTGATAATGGAGTTTTCGATAGGTGAAAGAAATTTTATAATCAGTCGAGTAGTTTTTGAGTTAAATCGTAACAAACAAATCTTTCCTCTTTATAATATTGCGTATAGTACCTATAGATAGGTGATCAGCGTTGTGTGATAAGCCCGACCGAAACAATATTTCTTTTATTTCGCCGGGAATCTAAAATGGGATAGGTACACACACAGAAATAGGTTGTGGAGGATGGAAAGTGTGTTCTTCCTCCAACCTAAAGGGAGGATTCTCGACCAGTCTTAGCACTGTCGAGGCGGCACTGAGGCCCCAGTGGTTGCTGTCGAGGTGTTGTATACATACACAGCGTTTGGAAACACATAGATAGCGCGATTCAGGATTATTGACGTCTTCGGACTGGTAGCCGCAGATTTTAAATGTCGCTAGAAAGTAAACGATGAATATATTTTTTTGCATGTATTATACTAACCAGTAATTCTAGCTACTCTGCCCAAATGATAGGAGACGTACGACGCTATGTGTGCGCCCAGACTGTGTCCGATGAAATGGAAGTCCTTTATTCTGGCGCCAGTCTTCGCTATTAGTTGACGCATAAACCTATCAAACCAAAGAATCTTGTAAACAAACATTTAGATAATCCCGGGTAAAATATTAATGATTAAAATTACAATAGTATTTTATTTTCGTTAGTGGTATATGATAAGTATACAGATAGCTTGTTTTTTCACATTCCAGGGATATTACCGCGTGCAAGTTTAGTTTTATGAAATATGTATTTTTATTCATGACGCTCATTTGCTATTGACATCTTACTTATTACATTGATATCAATACAATGCTAATTTATTAGTTTTAAAATAATCGTGAATATGTTAAAGTCAACTGAAATAATGTGGCAATAATATAAATAAAAAATAGCTTAAATCTGGAACCATTGATCAAGGAATTGAACAAGATTCTTGTACATACAAGAACAATACCTAATTGAATGCAATAATTGACATCCAATAATTCTAAGCAACTGTTTACAGGCGAATGTTATGTGCTTACACCAAGAAAATTATTGAAACAAAACTGGTATGACAGAACAATGACAACAGAATGTTACGTGTTGTTTAGACCATCCAAGTCATTCACCAAATCCAAAGATTGACGATACAAATAGGTATTTTCTGGAATGATTTGCTTACATCTTAATTATAATTTTAATATTTTTAAACTATTTTGATGTTAGAGCCGGTATTTCGGACAAATTGCTATTTACCCAGTGACATCGGAGCCGACCCGTCTCGTGTTGGCAACAGCACGCCAATATTTCCACGTGTTACCCCCTTTACTCCAATCCACAGCCACTACGTTTACATCTCCCTGTAGATAAGTGATTATTTTATACCTTAGGCCAGGGCTGTCCAAACTAAATGGGATGGATGACTAAACAGATTGGGGGACCGCAAAATATTTACTATTTACAAAAAATTGAATAAAAAATTGTTATTTTTCCTGATCGGTATTCGAATATTTGAATCAATATTCTTGCAGAAAATGGATAGCAAACATACCATTTAACTAGTCTTCCTTCAAAAATCTTAGCTTTTCGATGGTCATTATATTGTCTCATCTTCTTTGTATACAGTTAAATTTTGAATACAAATGACATAATTACCCATTTCAAGAAAGCCTTCGTCATATCATGCACCCAGGATGCATTGCTGTGACTCATGAAACCATGGACGATCATGACTGTTCGCCGCGTTGGATCAAAGTCCACCCATTCTAGTCCAAACTGGTCTCCTGGATACACCTGAGTGTCATAAAAGCTATAAGAGCACAGTGAAAACGGAAAGCTTAAATGATTGACGTACTTGGAAGCTGCTATAATAATGGCAACAATTAAGACACTTGCCACGTAACACTACCATACATTAGGCCACCAGTGGCGGCCACAGCGAAGCCACAAACTGCTTCGCTGCTGCTTCTGCTTGCTGATGATATTTCATACACTTTATATGACATCAGGCACATTGATCGTTCAAGTGGCCACGTCAGACTGCTGCGCCTGACTTTGAACTGTCAAAGTGTGTTTAACAAGTATATTTATTAGTGTCCCTATATTGCTACTAAGGAACTCCATATTAGAAAATTATTTTAATATAAGCATATGACATACCTATAACTCAAAACGTTCCGTATAGTCATATTAACATGTTTACGCACAGAACGCCTGTCGATTTCGTGAAATAATACGTCTGAAGACGTCGAGAGCTTTTACCTGTATAAAATCATCCTTTGTTTCATTTTCTATACCAACACAAGGGACTGTAGTGTCACCATACACAAAATGTCTATTTTTTTACTGTCCTTAGTTTTTTATAATATGATACAAGGCATAAGCGACATATATGTATTTCTCAAAGGGATTGTATCAATTAATTATGTTGTTTCACTGCTTGATCAAGTAGTGGGGAAGTACTGTCCGTCAACGTACGTAGTAATGAAAACCCGGAACAAAAACTTAACCTAATGACTAACAAGCTCTAATAAAGTTACCATGACGTATTTACTCATTGAAAACAAAAAACTAACTTGAGTAAAAAATATTGCAATTCTATGAATTTATATATTTGTCAAAGTACACAAAATCTCAGGTTTTATAAAAAATTCTCAGTAAGCGTAAGTCATTTTGGTGGTCATAAAGTTACATTCCGTAAGATTCCTTAGAATAATGCAAATTAATTGGATAATTAGTTAATGATTATTGATTATATAACACTGATAATAATTACTGTTTACAACATCAAGGATTTTTTTATTCAATGTCAAAAGAAAAAATGTTGCAACCGTAATGATATTTATATTTGGGAATAGACACGCGACGTTTTCTTATAACTAAGTTTGCAATTATATCCTTTTAAAGAAAGGGTAATTAAATATGAATTCGTAAAATTACTCAGAAATACGTTATCCAGTATTTTTTATATAAATATTAAATAACGATGCATTAATCATTTCCATAGTTTTCAATTATGTAAAATTGTAAATTTCATCGTCTTTTTATAGACAGTCTCGTCTTGGTCGTTTTTTTAAGTATTTAGGTAAATATAATAATGTCCAAAGTAATAACTGATCTAAAAAGTCCGCTGTAGACTCAAAATATACAGAAATATATGTATACCTGCACCCTATTTGGTTGCTTCCTGGAGGAGAAGTAGAAATGGGTGTTAATATTATTAGATGAGGCCGGTCTCATGTTCAGGAACCAAAGTTTCAACGAACCCAGCCCGAAACAATCCACTGTATTTGGCACGGGAAGCTTTGCTGTTGAGTCCTAAAAAAAATATTTTGATATTCCTGTCACCCGTTTAATGACCAAAGTGACTAGACGTGGGAAAAACATGCTTATAGAAAATTGTAAACTAGTTGTCCCAGCGGGATTCGAACTCACGACCCATCGGTGCGCAAGGTAGGTATTCTACCAAACAGGCCAACGAGCCGGTCACGATAGATTTACAAAGGTTACTCGGGGTCAAACTTTATTTTATAAAAGATACAAGAAATGCATTGTCTAAGTTTGTTTGTAGTTACTTTATGACATTTAAGGTAAAGTATGATATGAACCTCTATATCAGCGTAATCAAGGTTGGCAGGAACACCAGTCGTAGAACTTGTATCGCCGTTACGGAATTGTATAAAGTCTCGTAAGTCTTCAGGACTTATGTGATTTTCCACTAAAACATAAAAAAAAATAATAGGTTTCATCATTTTCTTTAGACACATCTGTTGATAAGTTTCTTCTTTATGTCATTCGATTAGGCAAATCAAGTCATATAGGAACAATAATGGCAAAAAGAAAGAGTAAGTGATATTTAGCCTAACTATCGCATTTCATTCACTTTATGAGAGTCCTAATATCTCTTAATTTTCCCTTTTGCTTTTTATGTCCAAAAACTTAAATAATCTCCAAAAATTGTACCCGCCATCTTGTAATTTTCTATGAAAAAAATTGTGCCTTTTTGTGAAAAATTAATATTCCAAAATGAATCCTGATAATTTATTTTTCCTGAGGAGATCCTTCTTGGCCACTTAAGTTAGCTCCGTTACTTTACAATTTACATCATCAAACAAACGAGAATTATTGTGCTGTAATGTAATATACCCTGTATAACTTGCAAATTGAGTACTTTTTTAATTAATCATTTTGTAGCTAGGTATTTATTTGTAAGAAATAATGCCTATACCCATTTATATCTTATTTATTTCGTTATATACTCTTACTCTCCATACATAAATCTTATTTTCGACACCCTAAAAGTATTGCAGTATACTCTAGTATCGTATAGGCTTCTAAGCCCGCGCACGATCAAGTTGCGAAAAAGTAAGCCCTAATCATTTATATTTAGGTATGCAATCTATACTAATAATAATATAAATCTGAAGAGTTTGTTTGTTTGAACGGGCTAATATCAGGAACTAATGGTTCGAATTGAATTGTGTTAGATAGTCCAATTATATCGAGGAAGGCTTTGTAACATGGCTATGTAACATGACTCCTTGACCAGTAGGAGCCAAGCATCAGTGAAAAATGTTGCAAAAACGGGGAAAATTATCCATATAAAACTACTCGACCGATTTTATTATCATGATCTGATACATTGCACCCGTGCGAAGCCGAGCGGATTGCTTGTCTCAAATAATTCACATAAAATGTCTCCGATATGTGGCCTTTCTTCAAAGTTACTAAGTACAAATACATTTCTAGTAACAATCCCGTTTCCATGACGACTGCAATAAGTTTTTTGCTATAGCATCTTGACCTCTACCAAGCAGATTCAAGGAAATGTTACCGAACAATTGTGCGCGAATTCACGCGATGCAGACGCACGCGACCGATTCGCAAAATTTATAAGTGATAATTATTACGCAATGAACTATCTATGAATAGACGTATTAGAGTCTATTTTTAGGGACATTATTACATTAAACACGGCAATCTCATAAAACAAAGCCTTTTCCTGAACTTACGTAGGTATGTATTTACTGACAAGTAAGAAACTTTGCGAAACAATATTTTATTACCGTATACATAAAGCACTACTGTATAATTAAGATTTTTAATTTGATTATATTAGTATTATTTTTGTAACAAGGAAGATTAGGGACTATTTTAATACAGATTGTGTCAAGGCCATGAAAGGTTGGCAAATAAGAACATGTAGAACATCCTCAGTTCAAATTATTATTACATTTTGGAACATATTTAAAATCCTTTTTTGTATCGAATAAGTAATGTTAATAATATACATAGTTAGTGTCATATACAGGGAATGTGTATAATATACTAGCGACCCGCCCCGGCTTCGCACGGGTCAATATTTTTTGACAAAAAAAGCAGGGGTTGTATGTATTTTTAATGCCACATTATAAAAAAATTAAAACAAAAAATTTCGTCCAAAAAAAAAAAAAAATAGGGGTGGACTACCCCTAAC
The DNA here is from genome assembly GCA_905404175.1 of Anthocharis cardamines. Lineage (NCBI taxonomy): Eukaryota > Metazoa > Arthropoda > Insecta > Lepidoptera > Pieridae > Anthocharis > Anthocharis cardamines. The sequence continues at coordinate 4,247,815 of FR989953.1, read as the reverse complement.
ATTTAGGGGGATGAAAAATAGATGTTGGCCGATTCTCAGACATACTGAATACGCATATAAAATTTGGTAAAAATCGGTCAAGCCGTTTCGGAGGACTATGGCAACGAAAACTGTGACACGAGAATTTTATATATTAGATATATAGCCTGTATATATACTACTCGTACAATAATATTATTCAACGAATTGTGTATTTTATACAAATAACATCCAACAATCTGAGCAACAATCTGAGTGAGATATTTTCATTTTATGTCAGTGTACGTTCTTAACTTTTCAAGAAATAAAATACAAGTTCTTCCATAATACTTGCTTGCTTATATATTATATTATATTTACTTATTTATTTTGGTTTGATTGTACATCAGTAGATGTTGTAGGGAAATTATTTATCATTAAAATGTCTGTGCTGAAGGTTGAACTTAAAATGTAGTTAAAACACTATTAACTTCTTAATTTAAAAAAAGGTAATTTATTCTGTAGTTAATGAAGAATATATATAATGAGTAAATAAGAAAAATTGAGAAATACATCGCTACAAATAATCTATAACAAACTTGCGATGTGTACTATATACAAAAAACATGTGACTCTCTGATAATGTAGCTTTCTATTGGTGAAATAAAATCGGTCGAGTAGTTTTTGAGTTGAATCGTAACAAACAAACAAATAAAAATCTTTCCTCTTTATAATATTAGTATAGATTACATTAAAACTTACATTCGTCAGTCGTTAAAATATTTTGGGATGTTCCACTTTTAAAACTAGCAAAAAACAAAAGAAACGATAGTACTTTTGACTTCATTATTAATCACTAAGTAAAGATAATTAACAAGAAATAAAAGTGCAATTATTGAGCAGATAGCTCATAAAAAATATATATATTTTCAAATGACAATACTGTAGGACAATTAAAGAGCAACTGATTCAGAATTTACCCGTCGTCGCTCTATAAAAACGCAATTCAAATAATATTTGCAGGAAGTCAGCCCACAAAGCTTATTCTGATAAATATATTTTTTCTGATATAATTAATTAATTGTTTTATTTAGTAAATAGTGTATCTACTGTATAATTAAGTATCTCATTCATATATAATCTGAATGAGTTATGAAATACTTATCATACTACGTCATGATACATTACAACTAACTTGCTATTATACTTATATAGACATAGACATACATTTATTGATTATTCTGAGCAAACTCACGCACATACAAAAGTAACTATGGATAAAAAGAAAATTAATAAGTACAATTAACAACTTAAAGTTTATAAACTTAATCCTATATTCTAAACAAACTACCAATATATGCGGTAGTGCGCTGCCAAGAAAAGGAAGGCTACTTACCATGAAATACAGAAACGATAATCAAATTTGAGGGCTTCTTAAAATGTTTCTGTCTTTCATTAAACCTTCGTAAGTAAGGTTTCCAAGTAAGAGATACTTTTAAGTACACCTCAATGTTGATTAGCGTTCGAGAATGAGGATCCGTAACGTTTTAAGTTGAGAATGCAGATTTAAAGAGCTAAGAAATCCTTAACATACAGTGCAAAAAATTTTGTTCTACGATAATAATTGACGAAGTTATGACCAAATTACTAGCAAAGTTCACTGAGAGGCCGCCGCGGTTGCTATGACGTCACTGTGACGGTCGCCGCCCGTAAGCCGTATGGCGCGCAGTATTTTCTTTGGTTAATTGTGACTAAAACATTATGTTTGTGTCCGATTTGTGTTTAATTCACCTTTAAACTATGTGTAAATATTATATAGTTCCGAAATGTACAAATACTTCTATTAAAACGCCAGAAAAACTACTTTTTAACGTGCCGAAAAACCCAAAACTTCGTAAAAATGGTATTCCGTTGTAAGAAGACATGATAAAACTCTACCCTCTGCCCAGGCTACAAGACATTGGTGTGATGATAGTTTCGATTTACGTACCTACATAACTATAACTATTATTTAGTTGATATGGAAATAAGTTGATACCCACTATTACGTGTACCTAGTGTACCTAAGTATTAGGTATCTTATTTTAAGCCTGCTGTTTTAATAAAAACCAATAAAAACATAACTACTTAATTTTTCTGAGTTTTGTGGATAAACCTACCTTCGTAGTTCGTACCTACCTATTCCCATTTCTATGTAGCTGTAGGTGATATTCCAGAGTCAAAACAAATGACAGGGACGTACTCGGGTAAAAAGCAAAGAGTGAATAGGTACTAATAATATTTTATAAGCATTTAATATATATTAAATTATTATTTATTTTATTTAATTTATTAGTTCTCATATTATTTATGTATTTTTTATACGTAAAATATCACAAAATTACATTCTAACAGCTTCGTTAAATCGAAAAGTACGAGCGCCGGTACTAGGCTGCGCTCCGTTCCGTCACAGTGACGTCACACGCTCCCGCGTACATTTACTTTTCGCGGCAGGAACGGCACACGTTTATCACTTAATATCTTCGTAAGTAATGGTCCGATTTGGATAATTCAAAAAAATATATCAATCTTATGTCATAAAGAATAACGTGGATACTAATTTCATTGAATTTGCTATAACTTTACTGATCCTCATTCGGCCAACACTGATTTTTAGTAGCTTCTTGGCTGGATATGGTAATAAAATGAAATGTATTTTATTTAGCAACCAACCAGTTATAAAAACACAACAATTGCTCTACGTATTTCAAATTTTTTTTAAATTAATTTCCAAAATGTCCACTTTTAGAATTAAGTGAACTTAAAATTTTGGCAAAATTACTTTTCTTCATAGAACGGCCTCAATACACTTTCTAACCATTAAAAACAATATCTGCCTTTCATTAAATCATGAAGAAGTTTCGTATTAACTTAGTTTAAAATTATAAACCTAAGCGAAATCTATATACTATAATATTATAAAAAGGAGAGATTTGTTTGTTTGTTACGATTTAACTCAAAAACTACTCGACCGATTTTAAAAATTATTTCACCAATTACAGAAAGCTATTTATGTTTTGTGATTAGTAAATCTACATCGCACCCGTGTGAAGCCGGGATATGTTGCTAGTAATCTATAAACAGTAACTTCCTAAATCCAATTCATTTTTTATGCGTTTATCTTATAAATATTATATTTACACATATTCACTGAGAATTGAACTCATTATAATTACAGATTATTAACTTACTAATGACATATAGTTAAAATTAAATTATAGTACATAATCTTCCCTCTCCATTAAATGAAAGTAATTTATTAATACTCAAGCGGTATTCTCAAATTGAATAGCTATCAAGTACTTAAAATTATAAACGATTCCTTAGATAGGTATTCAATTTTAAAATTCCGTTAATCTAAAAAAATATACGGCACGGTGTTTAGCATTGGCTTAAAGCTAGCAATAAAAATTGGACTTATAGGCGATATTATCCATTCGTAGAAGAGTCAAGAGACAATTCCTGTTCAGCGGTTTTTGAGAATCCAGAACTTATATTATAAACTTTTAAATTTGCCGCGTATTTACGAAAGATATTAAAGCCAATATAAATATAGCGTACTTAAGTTAACCATAGATTATATATCCCTTTACAACCGGGAGCAAAAATGTTGTCAAACCAGTTAAAATCTTATTCTGTCCTTTCCTTATGGTCCTTATAATGTAAGAAAAATATTTTAAAAAATCCTCTTGGTGCTGGTCTCCAGCAATCAGACCCTCACGATCGTGAGTCTCAGGAATAATTTGTAAGTCGCATGATCGTGAGTGTTTGTTCCCATCGATTTATTTACGTTTATTTATAGATTAATAAAAGAAAATTTCATATTTTAATATATTCATTTTAATAAAAAAACACAAATTCAACATTCTTGTATTATTTTTAATCAGTCTTCAAGACTCAATAAGGAGTCAAATCAAACTTAATAGTAAATCTTAACATCTAAGAGATCAAAGTATGTAATTGTAATGTCAAGTGCAATAGGAACCATAATTATTACAATAATCTACTACTACTATTGCGGTGGGCTCACAAACAAATTGCTGAGTCTCTCCACGTTGCATATCCGAATCTTTTTTAAATTTGAGTGTCGCTCGATCGGGAATCCGGTTCTGCATTATAGTTCCAGTTGAATGCAGACCTAACCTGTCCATTTCCTCAATCAAAGCAACAGTGGTGAAATAACGGTCATGGTACACACAGCTGCCGGGAGGAATCTTTTGTACCAAGTTTAAGATCACAGAGGGACCGAGGCCGAGACTTGAATCACCAATTGTAGATCTAGCACCTCTGTAGATCTCAAAATCTAGCATGAGTCCTTCAGATGTAGTCAGAACAAAGTTTTTCAGGCCTACAGGTCGCGGCTTATTTTTTACCACTTGACGTAACTGACAGCGCCCTGTGAACGGGATCATCTGTTCATCAATAGAGTAAAATCCCGGCACTCTTTCCAACTTGTTACAGGTTTGTTTTACCTTGTCGATCATAGGTTGTACCTTCCATAGCGGATTACCTGTATCATTTGCAGCCGGAGTGTCAGAATCAATAACATGGAGTGCATTACGAAGGACAAGGAACCTGTCTCGTGACATAAGACTAGATACCAGCTCTAACTTAGTACCAGCTCTCCAATACATCGGCAGTCGAGGAAAGGGAATGCAGCCCATGATGATATGTGCTGCAAATAATTTTGCGATCTCTGCACTTGTACACTTGAGTTCACGGCCTGTAGTGCGTAGGAAATATACGTTTGTGCACCGCGATACCTCTTCTAGAAACTCAGTGTCAAAATAGTCATTAAAATAATCAACTGGACGCCTTACCGGCTTTATTTGCAGAGCAGGATAGTCGTGCGCTTTCTCTGCGAAGGTAGTCTGCTTCCATACTCTCTTTCTCGTTGCCCTGGGTGCTGATGCTGACACTCTTCCTCGAACAGTTTCCAGTACAACTTCTGATAAGCTGGATCTATTATGTGTAGCAGAAGTTGAATTGCCTTGACGTGATCTTCTAGATGCCCGAACAGTGTTTCTTGGTGTCGGCGGGATTGGTATCTCAATCAACGGGGAAGGTGGTGGCACTACTGGAGCAGCTGACGTCGAAGGAGCCATAAAGGAATTCTCAGGGACAACTTCATCGACCTGCTCCCCTTCAAAGTGATTTTCATCATTAGTTTGCCTAAATAAGACATCTTGATCGAACAATTCCAGGTCGTCGTCGTCAAAATCTTCTAGCTCCGAATTATTTCCATCATTTAATAGGTCTGCTATGATGTCATCAGTAAGCTTAAGCCCTAAAATAAAAATAAAACCATATTTAGGAGGCATAATACACAAAACCAACTTAAAAATGCACCACAACAAAACAAATTAATTTTACGTACTACGACCGATATCACACGACCGTGAGTGTTTAAATTTCGAAGAAGATTCTAATAAAACTATCGACGTAAAGTACAAAAAACACTAGCAAAGTAAACTCTATAGCAACTCATAAACAAACGATACACATAGAAAGTTGTTTAAATATCTGTTTAAATTACGTAAATATTAGGTACTTACGCGAGCGGGAATCGTTGTCGAAGAACGCAGCCATTCTTCCCGCGGCCTCTGGGCTACTGACTAGTGACTAGAGGTGGCCGTTTTTTTTAACAACGATGTTGAACACCGATGTCAGTCTACAATGACGTCATCCGATGCCAAAGTCATGTGCAACGGATGTTACCGGCACCGGTAAAACTCGACAACCCGATTCAGTATAAACATTACCGAGAGTTACCGACACCGCCCGATTACCCTCATCGGCAACGGCATCGGCAACTCCAACCGTTGAAGGCTATGATGACAGAATATTATATTAAAAATTCTTAATTTTCTTGATTATTTATTTAGTAACTAAATTTGACAAATTAAATAATTATACATATAAATATTGTTATAGACACACATAACACCTTCACTCAACGTAAAAAATATGAGTTCTAAAAAATGTTACATAGCCCCTTCAAACATTCATATCTTCATTCATAGGTATAATTAGGCCATAAATCTAAAATTCAACTGCAACATAGTTTTTGTTATCGATATAGCATATGTAAATATCACTCTCACAATAAAACGATGTATAAAGTCAACGGAAACTAAACATCTTTAACCGCCCGGCATCGTTGAAACAAAAGGTGACTGACCGCTGGCCGTCACCGTTGACGAAAACAACGATGTCAACATCGGGTGCCGCTAGCGCCACACCGGTGATCATCGATGACGGAAATTATCAACAACGCCCATGACTACTAGTGACTAGTACTGACAAGTTGTGACCTATGTCTACACTAATAATCCAGTTTTTGGCGCGCTCTCAGATAGACACACTAACGATCGGCACAGGTTGCGTTCGCAAAAGTTGTTTTGATTTTGGTCCAGATTTTTTAAAAGTCAAGACTCACGATCTTATCAGACCGGTTGTAAAGGGATATTAATTATGATAATAATGAAATCATGGACCTAAAAAAAAGAGCGGACAGAACGTCGCTAAGAAATATTTGAAGCACCACAATGGCGGCGGCGAACTATGTGTGAGTGTCTAAATTATTGCCAGATGGAAAAAAATTACCCAATTTTAAGGTGTGGTGACCTCGGAACTTGGATTTTATTATAAATAACAAAAAGGCAACGTAATACTCTAAAATCTAATTGATTTTATATAAATGAGCACTTTTAAAATAAATGATGTATTTTTTGTTTAATCTTTATATTCATTATTGCGTTTGTATTATTTATAAATGAACTGCATTCAAGCTCAAGTTAACATGTTAATTATTTTTTAACTTTTATTTATACTCAATAAAATTTGGTATACCTAAATAATATTTGATCTTCTTATTTAGATATTTGTCTTTTTTGATAATTGATGGTTTTTATATCAAGTGTGCCTTTTAATATTGATCTCCTAATAAATACAATTTGATCTATATTATAATTAAAGTTTAAAAAATATTCGATCAACCTATAAATATTTTTGGTAAATATATTTAATGAAAAAATATATTTATTTATAATATTATAATTTTACACGGTGCTAAGTACATTAAGATAAAAATAATTTAACTCCTACGTTTTAGGTAATTTGCAAATTTAAATTACTGACAACACTGTTTGGTTGCGTTTTGCTAAATTATATTGAAGTAAAAACGAGAATTATGGTGAATAAATAACTTAACTTGCTTACTTATGAAAGGTGATTCCCTGACTTTCTTTAATGGAACCATTATGGTTTCTACAACTTTTCATCACGTAGAACGGCATCTTTTATTTTTCGTCATATAACATCACGCGCAGGCGGTTGGGAGCGTAATGGCGAGCGATCGGCTTCCTAGTTCCTATGGTGTGAATGTGTGCTTGCCGGCGTGTTTGTATTAGCGAGCTGGCTTCCTAGGGGTGCTTCAGTTATTGTAACGAGAGGTGGTGTCCGCTCTTTTTTTTAGGTCCATGAATGAAATGATGACTACACAATTTGAGGATAATTATTAGTAATGAATCAAAATACCACCCAAATAAAACCCAACGTTCGTTTAAAAAGTATCCCAAAATTGAATGCAGCAATTAATTTAAAAAAAATAAGGTACAAAAAATGTTAATTTTATTGAAACCGACTAGCATGTGGATAATGGATATCAGTGATTTCTATCTACCCAGTACCCTGTGTCTACCCCAGCGGGAAAGAAGCGTGATATGTATGTATGAGTATCACTATTATTGATCGATACAAATACCTCTGATAGAAAAATATATGGTTAAAAAGGTGTCATATGTACGAGTATATAGCAGTCTCAGTAATAATTAATTGAATTCCGAAGTCCACTAGCTTAGTGCAGATTCATTTTTGTGTCTACTCTAAGAGCTACAAATATGCTTTTAAAATTACTGATGATATAATTTGATCACCTTAAGAATGGGGCAATGGCCCAGGGTGCCATAATAAATCCGATAATTTTTTATTTTAAATTAAACCCTCCATATTGATTTCCTTAAGTGGGTGCCACAATATTCTTGTCCAAGGTGGCCCTAACAACGGCACTGTTAATAAGTTACACATTGACTTATATGTATACTACTAGACAAGCAATAGGGAATATGCATGCATTTTTTTTATATTTTTTATCGACTTGTTACATCATTTTACCCTAATAAAAAATATAAATACTCTTGGCAATGTCCAAATTATTTTTTAAAATTACTTTGAAAACATCGATAAAATTTGATCTGTTTAAACGCAGCCATATTTCGCGGGCTTTGGATGACATCACATTACGCGCTCAGTGACGCATAGAGTGAGGTAACTATGGTAACCAGTGTTTGACGCCATCTTCGATGTCGATGGACGCCATTGATAAAACGAAGCCGATAAATGACAGAATGTGTAAGGTGACGTCACGTTTTGTTTCGACCAATGGTGATGCGTTTTGCAAACTTGAATTTCTCTCCCTTATTTTACACATTTTAATTAATATTTTTTGCAATTAAACACTTAAAATAATTATTTAGGCATAATATCTGGGCCATAAGGATTCAAGGGAAAAAATATCAAGTAAATTTAAACAACATGCATATTCCCTATTTGGAATAATAATTATTACATTTAAATTGCGACACAATTATAATTGTGTCGCAATTTCGGATCGCGCGGGTGGGTAGAGAGGGGGAGCAAGCATGGCGAATATGCCTTGCAAACGCAGATGCGACTTCAAGTGATTTATACCTTTTTCTTGTTTGTCTCTCAGAGTTTGCTGCTCAAAGTAACAAGTAAAATTGATATAATTATTATTATTGTTCAAATATTGTGGTAAATGTATAATTTTATGAACCTACCTAATATCTAATATCTATGTATAGGAAATATTAAATTAAACGCAGATAATCTTGTACCGATCGTTTATTATTATTATTAATACAAATATCTTAAGTCTTAAATATTAGGAAAGAAATATACAAAACTTTATAATGTTAACGGTACCCTATTCCACTTGGGCATATCTGTTTAAATAATTCTCATAATCTTTGCCAACGTGTCGGTTGTACCGCTCGCTCTCGCATATTTCTAGTAAAGAGTAAGCGTGATGGAAAATTATGATGGCAGTTGTGTATTTATATTTACGATAATTATTGTTTTAGACAAATACGAAATAAATTACTTAGGTACTTACTGAAATAGACTTCAAATCACCTGGGAAAACTACGCACATAAATTATAACAGTGTTTTATTGGTTACTATGAACAAAGTCGGTGTTAGTTTGTCGAAAACAACGTTCACGGCTTACAAAACAGTGCACTGGTCTTCTCGCTTGCTCGCAGTGGACTAAACGAGTTACGGAGAATTAACCGAAACTCAGTGAGCAATTATCTAAGGCCGCATAGCTTGTCTAGTAGTATACATATAAGTCAATGAAGTTACATAACATCCGTTGATACTCGTTCTGTACCACATACAATTAAATTACCTTTTATTCAAGTATAAAATATATTTTTTTTAATTTTCTAAGAAAAACTCTGAACAGGCAGGCAGGAATGTTTGGTAAAATAATTTGAATGTTTGCTCTCCGTTTTTTTTCCTAATATATTTACTTCATTAATGTGTGAGAACACTAGATCGTTTTGAATATTATATTTTTATTTACTCTTAAGAAATTTTTCTTTTTTTTTAATTGATTCGGCTAGGGATTTTGTCATTTGCTATCATTCACAGTACAGTAAATCCACCATACAACCTTCAACTATAGATAATAATGATATGTAATAAATAATAATATAAAATAATAATTTAGCAATAAAATGGAAACGTATTAAAACTGGTATCATTTTAACATATGCTTTCGGTTTTAGTGTTGGTAACATTAGCAAAATACTTAACTATGATTGGCTATTCCAAGACAATTCAAGTAAACCGTTCAAAATTCATTGCAACAGCAACAGATTTTTCAAACGTTTGCCGTTTGAAATTACTCTTTGTGAATGTGTCAACAATCGTTATAGATTTGCTGTTAAATATTTTATTCTTCTTTTAATTTATATTTTATTTAAGTTTATATTTTAAAATGGCATCAATCAAAGAAGATGATAAGAAAGAAATACCAGAAATCATTCGTGATCCCCAGACAGGCAGCACATATCAGAGATTACGGTTTTTTGGAAAGGTAACTATCTAGTGATATCTTTGAAACTTAGTCCTTACATTAATATTTCTGTACTGTTTTAATGTTATCTTCCTATTATATTTAATAAAACTCTACCTATAAAATAACATACCCAAAACGTATTTATAGAGGTTAGCATCTTAGTTAAAAAAATCATGTTCTAACTGTCCGAATTACTTTGTTCATTTTAATAGAATTCTTAGTTTGATAATTATTTTGAACCTCTGAATGTCCTTCCTTTGCATAAGAACTTAAATTATGGAAATTATAATTAATATAGCTTCCTCTATTTCTTGTAACCAGATTAATAAATTAGGAAATATACACTCCAAAGTCATAATTAGATTATTCCAATCCTAATGCCATCAGCGGTCTAGCATGCCACATAGATTACAAACAAATTACGAATGTGCACCTGTTTCCAATGTTCACTCAAATTCTCATCAATCAACACATTGTCTCACCCAAGTACTGTTCAGTATTTAACGTTAATATGAGAAATTGCTAGTACTCCTTAGACCATTATCTATGTATTATATTTATTTGATTTGTTCCTTATTATTTTAGGGTGGCTTTGCAAAATGCTACGAAATGCAAGATATTTCCACGGAACAGGTGTGGGCTGGAAAAGTTGTTTCAAAGAAACTGCTTGTAAAAAAGAGTCAGAAAGAGAAAACTGCACAAGAGATCTCTATCCATAGATCATTACTACATAAACATGTAGTTGGTTTCCACAATTTCTTTGAAGATTCCCTTAATATCTATATTATATTGGAACTTTGTAAGAAGCGAGTAAGTATTTTAACTAGTACTCTGTTAACTAATGTTTTGAAACATTTCAACTTAAATGTCATCTTTTATTTTTGTGAATTATAGTAATTGTAAATATAAGTAATAAAAACATATCTGTGTACAACCTTTTTACATGACAATAAATAAAAATTACATTATAGTGCAATTTTGTAAAGTTATATAAATCCTCTCTAGTCAATGATGGAACTACACAAGCGTAGAAAAGCATTAACAGAGCCAGAGACAAGGTTCTACATGCACCAAATTCTTCTTGGTGTCCAATACTTGCATCACAAGCATATTATACACAGAGATCTGAAGCTTGGAAACCTTTTCCTAGATGATGATTTACATGTGAAGATTGGAGACTTTGGATTAGCTGCCAAAATAGAATATGAAGGTAAAACACAAATACAGATATTTTTAAGCTTATTTTAAATTTTTAAGTAGGTGAATGATAAATAAATAAAAAAGTTATTAAATTTAATCTTGAATTTAAAAAAAACTGCACCAACTTCATCTAGATTCTATAGTAAGAAATAATATATTATAGGAGAGAGAAAGCAGACTGTATGCGGCACACCAAATTATATAGCACCTGAAATATTGACAAAGAAGGGACACTCCTTCGAAGTGGACATCTGGAGTATAGGCTGCATCATGTATACTTTACTTGTTGGCAAACCGCCATTCGAGACATCCACACTCCAAGATACCTACAGACGGATTAAAAAGTGTGAATACAAGTATGTGATTTATTGATCCACTATATTTATTAAGTAGTTTTCCTTAAATGTACTATAAAAACATTTAAACACTTTTATATAAATATATAGTTTATATTTATTTATTCAACTATGAAAAACCTTGTCACATAGTGAGGGGATAAACCTGGCTGTTGAGGTGTGTTGCTCTGGGCCCTGGAAAACTTTGAGTTCACGATATGCACAGGCAGTTATCAACAATAACACTCTTAAACAACAATACAGGTTAAGTTTCAATAGCAGAAGTTGAGTGTGCGCATCAAACATGTGTTACAACAGATTATAATCAGTGTTAGGTGGCGGAATGCTTCCATTTGACTAAAAATACATGTTAAAAGTCATAATTTGTCCTCACTGCTTCTTGGTTAATATTTTATAAACAGCACATATATGTTGTGTTTGAAATGTTTTCATTATACTGTGGTGATATCAAACTCATATTTATGTATAATAATATTAATAATGTATTCATAACCAAAACATATTAGTTTATAAGTAACATCTAACTACATGTCAATAAATTTCCAGAAAAATATAATTAATGATTTGCTAAAATACATGTCATAACTTTTTAAGATCTATGCTTAAATCCTTTAGTGTAACTCTCTAACTTGAATAAGTAAAATATGCCAATACCAGTGGTGGATTTACACATATCCAAGGTGTAGGCCCTACAACCCCGTCTACAATTGTCTATTCTTAAATTAATATAATAGTATTATAGAGTCCGATTACTGGTTCGGCGCGGCGAACTGGGTGTTTTGCTATAGGATATACAAGTTTAATATTTCATTGAATGATATCATAAAAAATTTCAACAGAATTCTTTTTGATTTCCATAAGACACGTAAAAATAAAATTGGTCCCCAAATTTGCCGCCCTAGGCTCAAGCCTACTCAGCCTGCTGGTAAATCCGCCACTGGCCAATACTGTGAAGTGAAATTGAAAAGTGGTTTATAATCTGAATAGCTATTAAAAGATATTCTCTGCTGTGATAAAAAAAAATCCTCAGACAATCGTTTTGCGTCATATTAATGGATTGTTATACCCTTTAGAATTCCCTCGGCTCTTCGCAAGCCAGCGGCATCAATGATCGTGCTGCAACTGCAAGCCAACCCCTCACTACGGCCTTCCGTAGATAAGCTTCTGCAGCACGAGTTCTTCTCGTCGGGCATAATGCCCGCGGCGCTACCCGTATCGTGTCTGACCACGGCCCCCAGGTTGGACCAACTGGTGGAGGGCGAGCCACTGCTCAGACGACCGCTTAACGAAGTTAATAGTAATGGTGAGTAAATAAATTTGTAGGGCCTTATTCATAAACGTATTATAAGCTTGATATAGTTCAAATATGTTTTGTTTCTTTCGTTCTGCCGGCCTAGCATGACAACCGCGACAAAATTTTGTCGACCGTTTTCTCGCGCATTAATCGATTATCTCTATTTCTTCCGGGTCTAACATGACAATTACACTTAAAACTAGACTTTTATATCAAAAATAGATATATTTGTCGAGATATCTTTTCTATAAAAATTGTCGATGTCGAGATATAATATATCGAGATATCGTATATCTTAGTTTGTCTTCTCGTCCGCGACATATCGCGTGGCGATCATGCTAGGCCGGCTGTAGTATTTTTATATTCGATAGAGCAAGGCAAAACATATTTTAACTATATCAAGTTTATAATACGTTTATGAATAAGGCCGTTAGTATGAGGACTCTTATGATAAGTTCTCATACTAACGGCCTTATTTATTATCGAAGTGTATAAGTGTACATTGTGTAACCTAAATGAATAAATGATTTGAATAGAGTTATTCACATGGAGAGAATGTGACAACGCGGTACATTTTGTATAGCTTTATATCATTCTATCACCAACGCCTTTTTTCGTGGGGAAAACTCGCGACCGGACTCCATGGAGTCAAAAACGCGAGCTAACCGACTAAAACCCCACGGAGTCTATCTTCAGCGCAAGAAGTCGACAACCCTCCGCTATCTATTTGTATTCAATATAATAAAATAATAAATAAAATATTGTTTATTCATTATCAAAAAACATCAATAAAAAGATGATAAGATATTAGCACCCTTTTAAGTACATAATAAATACTTGTGTCAGGATGCTCAGCTCTTCCATACCAAAAGAAAATAAACTAGATTACAATAAAACTTAAGTTAGGTTTTTTTACAATTTTGATTTTAAATTTTAATTAAAAAGAAAATAAAAAAAAATGAACAATGATAATAATAATCTATACACTATTAATAAGTTATGTATTTATTTAATTTTGTTTATATGTTTTTATTATATTAATTTTATATAGTTAGTGTTAGTGTTTCTGGTGTGGTGTATATGTGTGTGAGTTTGTGTGTGTGTGTGTGTGTATGTGAGTGTGAGTGCATCGTACTAAGTTCAGATATATTAGGTGATGGCTTTCATTAGATCCTCCATCTCATTATAAGTTTTAGTCATCAGCCAATTTTAGAGAGTTTTTTTGAAGATATCATTCAACACTTCAAAAATGATTGTTTGTTCAGAACAATTGATGGCGGTAGACTCCCCAGTGAAGCCAGCATTGCCAGCCGAGCCGCGCGCCGTCGAGCCGTCCGCGCACCGACAGAACCTTGTCGCGCTGAGGGACCAACTCGCTTCACTACTTACCAGCAAGGTACTGTGCAGAAGGTCTATTACGAAAATCGAACGGAACGAAACGAAAGAACAAACAACTTCGTATTTTAAGTTAGAAAACATTTTTATTTACGATTATTCTTACAATCATAGTAATGTTAAACGAATGACCTGTCTTATTGCGAAAGACGTATCGATCATCGGATTTATATTAGGAAAATATACGATCCGTCATCCGAAACTTCGTATTTTGTTTTGGTAATAGGCCTCGAGGCGCGGATCCAGCCCTCAAAGAGGGTTGTGGTCACAACCATCCGAAAATCGGTCAACTCTAAGTACCTACTAGGATTTGAGAAATATGAAACGAGTATTTTGTGCACACTTTGTCGTAACTCCTCCTAATAAGTATCTCATTCATTTATTATTGATTGATCTATTGTCACAATTAAATAAATTCCTATTGCAACTAAATTATTCTTGAACAACAGCAGTATTTTACTTGCTACTGCTTGCGAGTAATAAAATTTAGAAAATATGTACCAGAAGTTAAACATTTACTTAGAAATTAATAACTATATATGATTTGGCCAATAGATCTAAATATAAAGTTATAAAAATTGTAATATATAAATAAATAAGTCATTATTTACCTACCGCTATAAAATTGGATTCATTTAAAGCCAGGTTTAACAGTGTTTTTCTAAACCCTTAAGTCTTATCAAGACTGCCCATCACTATCTACCTACATTCTCATAAATATCTCACTTATACCTATAAATATTTTACAGCTAAAATGCCGTCCAGAGTGTCTAACAGACGAATTGAGCGACCCGGCAGCTCAGCCGCTCGTATGGGTCGGCAAGTGGGTCGACTACAGCGACAAGTACGGCTTCGGCTACCAGTTGTGCGACGAGAGTGTTGGTGTTATGTTCAATGACACTACCAAGCTTATCATGCTCGCTAATGGAGTGTAAGTATAATGTGGCACATTGGTTACCATTTTTCTATATAATGGCAATAATACACAGTGGCGTAGCCCCGCCCCCCATGGGCGGAGGGTCCGGTCCGCCCCGGGCGGCACTTTGACGGGGGCGGCATTTTACAGGTAACGGTAAAAAAAATGACTTTCTTCAACGTTCTTTTTTTAATATTTTTTTTTTGTCATATCGTCGCTGCGCCTGACAAGTTCCATTGGTGATTTTTGTATAGTTTTGGGAAACAACGAAAAACGTATTATTAATTCACATACGGAGTTTTTCTTAGCGGTCAAATTTCCAGTTCGAATATCACAAAAAGAATTTTAGTAACACAGAGAATAAAACGAAGATTATTTTTTGTGCAAAAACCAAAAATCAAAAAAATGCACATATGGAATTTGGCAGGCGCAACGACGATATGTCATTATCACCTTAATAATAGAGCTTCTCTTTATGTTAGTATTATTCAATAGTACCAATTTCACCACGCCCCAATTTTTTATAATAAATTGCAAAAATAAAGGGGCGGCCAATTTGAGATCCGCACCGGGTGCTAGTTACCTATGCTACGCGACTGATTATACAGACCATATTCAAAGCAGCTCACCAACTATAGATCAATATTATATATGAGCCATATATAATTATATATTTGCTGAACCTGTGGATAGCCTACTGGGTATATCAAATCAAAAACTAATCCACATATTATAACAACTGTATTTACGATTTTACAATATTATTTGATATAAAAATTAATTATTAAATACGAATTTACGAGCACATTAAACAGAGTACAGAGCAAAAGATATGACATGCATTCGCCGTGAGATCTAGCCGCGCAGTGTCCCCGCCGCGGCGACCAAGTATTTTAGAAAGTTGTTTTAGCGGCGGCGGGGCGCGGGGTGAAGAGGCGGTGGTACAGCGCACCACTCGCGCGCTGAATTTGCTGCGTCATTTTCAATATTATTTTGTTTTGCGAAGATTCTTCTGACGCCACACTACTCCCCCACCGAGACCGGAGCCAGCTACGGTCGATAGTAGTCAGGAAAACGAACCACACGACCACTTCTTGTCTTGATTGGCTCCGCTGCTGACGACTTGCTGTTATTAATTTGAACTTCATTCTGTAAATTATTAAGCAAATAAGCAGGTTTTAAGCGATCGATTGTGACATAGGTATGTCTACCACACAAGTCGATCTTGAAGGTTTTCTTCCCTCGTTCCAGTACTTTATGCGGACCGGAGTAAGGCGATTCTAGCGATCTTTTAATAGGCCCTTTGCGAAGAAAAACATGCTCAGCTGTGTCTAAGCCCTTAGGAACATAGAAAGTTTTATTGGAATGCCAATGCGCCGGCTCTGGTGCAAGATTTTTAATGTAGCTACGTAAGCGTGACACAAAGTCAGTGAAGTCTGTGATAGTAGTAGCTTTAGAAGAGAAAAACTCGCCAGGAAGTCGTAATTGTTCTCCGTAAACCAGCTCAGCTGCAGAGGATTTAATATCATCTTTCCACACACTGCGTATACCAAGTAAAACAAGTGGAAGTACCTCTGACCATTGATTATTTTTGTGACACATGATAGCTGCCTTCAACTGACGATGAAAACGTTCCACCATACCGTTACTTGCTGGATGGTAGGCTGTAGTTGGGCGATGCACTGCGCCTAGCAGAGCAGCGATGTTGTGAAACAGGTGGGACTCAAACTGCCTGCCTCTGTCTGTCGTAATCTTCTCAGGGCAGCCAAAGCGTGCAACCCAGCCGGAGATGAAAGCTCGGGCACACGTTTCTGCCGAGATGTCTGGTAAAGGAATTGCCTCAGGCCAACGTGTAAAGCGATCGATGATCGTGAGACAATATCTGAAACCAGAAGAATAAGGTAACGGGCCCACGATGTCCATGTGGACGTGGGAAAAACGTTGAGTTGGGCTTGAAAAAGGAGTTAAAGGAGAGGAAGTATGGCGGAAGACTTTGTTACGTTGGCATTCTGTGCATGAATTTGCCATGCGGCGACAATCTCTTTTCATTCCAGGCCAAACAAATCTTTGGGAAATCAATTTAATGCTTGCCCTGGCTCCAGGATGACTAAATCCATGAAAATAATTAAAAACTTGCTCTCGTAAATTCTTAGTTATAAAAGGTCTCGAGTTTGCCATTGATACGTCACAATAAATGTAACTTGAAGAATTTGGTAAATTTACTTTTTCTAATTTAAGTGAAGTTTCTTTCTTTAAAAGTTCTTGCAGTTCAGTATCTGTAACCTGAGTTCGTGCAAGCTCTTCAAAATTAATTACATCTGCGATCTCATTTATTCTAGACAGTGCGTCGGCTACCACATTATCTGTACCGGCCACGTACCTGATATCAGTAGTGAATTGAGATATAAAATCTAAATAGCGAAACTGACGAGGTGAGCATTTATCTCGATTTGAATTAAAAACATATGTAAGTGGTTTATGATCTGTATAAACGGCAAAAACTCTTGCTTCTAGCATATGACGAAAATATCGAATAGCATCATAAATAGCTAAAAGCTCTCGATCATATGGGCTATACTTAACTTGACATGGCTTAAGTTTACGTGAGAAGAAAGCTAAAGGTTGCCAGGTGTCATTCACACGTTGTTGTAAAACAGCCCCAATCGCATTGTCTGATGCATCCGTATGAATTGCGATATCACAATCAGTTCTAGGATGTGCTAGCGTGGTCGCTTTAGAAAGAGCCAACTTACATGCGTTAAAAGATTCCATTTCAACTGGGCTCATCTCAATAGCTTGTTTGCTTTTCTTTTTGGGTCCGGCAAGAGCTAAACTGAGTGGAGCTTGGATAGATGATGCGCCTGGGATAAAACGTCTATAAAAGTTAAACATACCCAGAAATCGACGTAGTTCTTGAATATTCTTCGGAACTGGAAAGTCCATCACTGCCTGTACTTTCTCTTGCACCGGACATATTCCAGTTGATGAAACCTTATGACCCAGAAAAGTTATATTAGATACACCAAACTCACACTTAGCGGAATTTATTAAGATGCCATAATCTGATAGTCTCTGGAACAATTGATGCAGGTGATCCAGGTGCTCATCATAGTTCTGAGAAAATACTAAAATGTCATCTAAGTATCCATAGCAAAAATGAAATCCTTTGAGCATTTCGTCAATAAAACGCTGAAATGTTTGCGCTGCATTTCGAAGACCAAATGTCATATATGAAAATTCAAATAATCCAAACGGTGTAGTAATAGCAGTCTTCGGTATATCGTCTTTAAAAACCGGTATCTGATTGTACGCTCGTACCAAATCGATTTTTGAAAAGATTGTGCTACCTGCTATCAAATGTGTAAAATCTTGGATATGCCTGATTGGATAGCAGTCGGGCAATGTTCTCGCGTTCAAAGCTCTGTAGTCACCACAAGGTCTCCAGCTGTTATCCTTCTTGGGAGCTAAATGAAGAGGAGAAGACCATGGACTATCTGACCTGCGTGCTATTCCAGCTTGTAGCATATCTTCAAACTCCTTCTGTGCAACCTTCAATCGATCAGGAGGAAGTCTACGAGGTCGAGATGAAACTGGCGGACCTGGTGTTGTCCGAATATGATGCACGGTATTATGCTTTGGCTCCTTATAAGTACCTGCTGGGCGCGTTATATCTGGATACCGACGTAAGATTTGATGGTAAATAGAATCTCCAGAAATTACCTTGATAGAAGTCACGTCACTTTCAGATGCCTTTTCAATTGATGTTGAAACTGCGAGTGATGTCAATCCGTCAATAAGGCGTTGCTGACGACAATCTACTAACAGATTATAAAAAGAAAGAAAATCAACACCAATTATCGGTTTAGAAATGTCGGCAACTACAAATCTCCATTTAAAATCACGTCGCAATCCTAAATTAATATGAATCTGAACCCAACCATAAGTAGTGATTATTGAGCCATTAGCTGCAAACAGCTGGTAGTCAGTCTTCGTTCGATGCTCTCTCAATGCTCTGCGTGGATAAACACATAAATCAGAACCTGTATCAATAAGAAATTTCATTTTAGTTATTTTATCCACTATAAAAATGCGGCCTGGTGAAATTTGGCAGTCGGTTGCCGCTAATTCCGGCTGCTCATGCCGTTTTCCGACTGTGAATTATAATTGCATGGCTTAATGCATTTATGTGCTCGATTTCTAAATCTCTGATGATACCAACAAAAATCTAAATTTCGAGACCTCGATCTCGATCTAGATCTGTGACGGTGATTATTGTCACGTGATGGGGTACGTGGCCGTGATTTATGGAATTTACTTTTCAATGAAGCTACTTCTTTCGTTAAACTTTCTAATTGTTTACTCAATTCTGAAATTTCATTATTTTTAATATTATTATTTAAAGTGCAAACTTGTTGGGAGGGTTGTACAATATCGTGAACAGAATCTGCCAAATCAGCAATTGCTTCTAAACTGAGACTTTTTTGTGAAGCTATTATTGTTTGAATATTTAATGGTAACCGACCTGTCCATAATGTCCGTAGAAATTCCTCTGGAACTGCTGGACCTGCCAAGTTCTGTAAATGTCTCAAAAATTGAGACGGCTTCCTATCTCCCAATTCCTCTTGAGCTAAAAGCTGCTGGATACGCTTTTCTTGAAAAGCTGTAAGCCTTTTTATTAACTCGGTCTTCAATTTGAGGTACTTGTTTTCCGAGGGAGGACTTTTAATAATATCTTTTACCTCCTGCGCAAATCGTTGTTCCAGTTGAGAGGATATGTGGTAAAACTTCGTCGTATCCGATGTTATTCCGGCTAAATAAAATTGTCCCTCAATCTGAGCAAACCATAATGCGGGATCATCTGGCCAAAACGGAGGTAGCCGCACTCCAACTTTGTTAACCTCATTGTCTGTAGAAGCTTCTTGCGCCATCTTGTTCTCGAATGTTCTCGAACGTCGGGGTCACCAATTATGTGGATAGCCTACTGGGTATATCAAATCAAAAACTAATCCACATATTATAACAACTGTATTTACGATTTTACAATATTATTTGATATAAAAATTAATTATTAAATACGAATTTACGAGCACATTAAACAGAGTACAGAGCAAAAGATATGACATGCATTCGCCGTGAGATCTAGCCGCGCAGTGTCCCCGCCGCGGCGACCAAGTATTTTAGAAAGTTGTTTTAGCGGCGGCGGGGCGCGGGGTGAAGAGGCGGTGGTACAGCGCACCACTCGCGCGCTGAATTTGCTGCGTCATTTTCAATATTATTTTGTTTTGCGAAGATTCTTCTGACGCCACAAACCTTTTAATAACGGTTATTATAATCAATAGCCGTTATTAAAAGGTTCAGCAGAATAAGCATAGAAAATTAGCCTCTGAATGGGAACCTGTAACTATCATTGCATTATCTTATTATCTAGGATGAGTTGATATTTTAACAAGATTTCGAGATACAGAACATAATAGTTTGAGGGGTTTATTTTAGGTTTTTTGTTTTTTAAATAGGTTTTTATATCTTTGACGAAACTAACCAATGAGAGATGAAAATATCATTAAATACGACTTATGCGCTTCAGAATATCAACTGACAGATGTCACTTATATTAGAATTAATTTAAAATTTATCAGATTTACGATATAGAAAAATTTTTATTTAGGTAAATGGTTTTTTTTTCATGTAGGTAACTTAGGTAACATAAAAATATAAAATTAAATATACTTATTATTATAAAAATAAAACAATAGCCTAGATCTTAACTAATTATAATATATATACACCCTCAAGAAAACTGCCATGCGGTATGGTTCCCAGGATACTGGCACTATTTCCTCGCTGAATGGCGAGGCTTATTCGCTGGGCGAAATAGGTACCAGCTCTGGGCTCCCCTGAAGCATGGACCAGCCGCATGGACAAATCCTTCACAAATTTTTTCGTATGCGCCGACCAAGGACCCAAAGTTTCAAATGCTAATGCCGCAAATTCGTAAGATCCCATTAAAGAAGAATATTTGCGGCATTTCAGAATTTGGGCCTGATCGGCAGCAGCACCAGGTCTCTGGCACGTAGTCCCTACATGGGATGGTGCCAACGTATCAACGCAAGTAACATCCCACACAAGGACTCGCCCCAAAGACCAGGGTACCAAAGTCGCGCCATCTGGCCTCTTTCCATCGTCTAATTAATACGATACGATATTAATACTTTCCCGCAAGTTATTCTTACTAAGTTCTCTGGTCTGGATTCAAACATTAACAGATCTACATGCATATTAAAACCTGCTTACCACCATCAATATTGCTAGTTTTTTACCAGAATGTTATTTTTTTCAGAAATGTACATTACATCGACCGACAGGGCAAGGAGCAGTACATGACTATGCACAAGTACCCGCAAGAGCTGGAAAAGAAGATGAAACTCCTTACTTACTTCAGACGATACATGACTGAACATCTTATGAAAGCCGGTCAGTAATGCAGAAAATCTCAAACTAACATTATATAACAGCCATGTACCCTCGATAATTTGAAATTGACCGTCTCTGTGGCTCTATGGTTCGAATCCTGGGGAAACATGATAAAAAATAATGTTTTGGTCGGGGAGGGTACAGAAGGCTGATCACCTACTTGCCTGTAAAGAAAAATTATCAATGATTCAGGAATTCACTACTTATGTACCCTACCCTCAATGTCCTTTTTTATTCTAATCAACATTTAACACCTTACCCTTTGTTATGTAAAGAATGTACATTTTGCAGGCGCGTCTGTACCGGTACGAGAAAGTGACGGGCTATCACGGTTGCCGCATCTGCATCAATGGTTTAGAACTACGCTAGCCGTTATCATGTACCTGACTAATGGAACGCTACAGGTTACAAAAATTTTTAATTTCACACTGCAATTGTTTGTTATGCCTTATTATTGTTTGCTGAAACTTCTCTGATTATATCTCAAAAGATATTGATTTCCATTGATAGTTGTTTTAGTAGAAATTCATATAATTTACTTTGTCCACAGATCAACTTCCAAGACCACACGAAGATAATATTATGTCCATTGATGCAAGCTGTTACATATATAGATGTAGAAAAGAATTTCAGGACATTCCGATTTGCAACTGTAGAGGAACACGGTTGCGATAAAAAGCTTTACACAAATCTCAAATACGCGTTAGAGAAAATAAATAGTATTTTAGCAAACAAACTTTGCTAGCTCACACTAGATATTAATTAAAATTTAACTTAATAAGATTGTGTTCAAACACTATCATAGACATCCAAAACTATATTATTTCATTAGGTAACTTTCTTTCTTGCGTTTTGTTAGCAATTTTTTAATAGATATGGGACAGTATTGTGAACTTTTTCCAATCAGTATACTTCAACGACGATCGAAATGTTGACTTCGTAAAACCGAATAAAGTTCACAAAACGGCCCTTAGCAATTGATGTTACTTTAAAAACCATAAAAGGTTCTTTCCTGTTGACCAATTTTATCAATTTTTATAGTTTGATGATATACTTTCATTCCCATATTCCAACTGGTTGGTTTTTAGTCAATTAGGTAAGCTGAAACTCATGGACACGTTATTATTAATAGAACTTAAATTTTAACTTATGTATGAAATTTTGAATAACTGCTATGTAATCTGGGTAACAACCCATATAGTGTCTTTGCTATATTATTTGCAGTTAATTTTGAGATATTATGTTGATTAGTTATTGAGAAGGAAGTACCATGACTGAGATGCTGGTGCAACAATACGATCATTTGTAATGGTTTATATAGTTTTTTTAAACTCTTATTTTTTTAAGTTTGTGTGCTTCACTAACATCGAAGCTTCTAAAGAGAAATTAATCAATTTATATTCTTGTCTGATGTGATGCAAGTAAGGATGGTCGGAGACAGTATTATTGTTATTTCGATGCTGCTGAAGCACTACATTTGTAACAAGGTTTCTCATGTAGTATAACATTTGACAATAAAGCTTTGTAGTACATAAAATGCTTTTCATTTGAATATCACATTTATTTCTCATGAAACATATTTTCATTATCATAATATAAATAAATAATAGCTAGTTGTGCATATTCTATTCACTGGACAATTCTGTTAACATTTGATTTCCTATTGCAATAAAACAAATCTTGGCTCAGGCTGAAGGCAAATAATTGCTAATAAGTATCATGTGAAATTATTTAATAAGTGTTATAAAAAAGGAACTATATTTTACTAAATTAACATAAAAACAATTACTCAAAGAGATATTCTTAAAACTGTACAATCAAGATTTGTTGCATTATTGTTGATTTGTTGAAAATAGCTACTGGGGTAAAAATTATTACAGTTTAATGCAATTCTCAATCTTTGGCAGTACAAATTCAATAAATTTGTAATTTATTTCGTACCATATTATTAAAGTACAGTACTTTAATTATATAGTATGGTAATTAATAGTAATTTTATTGAAATGTTTATTTTGCACATACTAAGGAATTATCACAATTTAGGAATTGCAACCTATAAAAATACAAATGCTAAGATTGTCTTATAATTCCGTATGTATTGCTCCTTGATGGGGTAATGCATCACTGGGATGCACAAAAAGTCCTTCCTTTGCCTGCCAGTCGGTGTATGCACCATACTGTGATGTGATACCTACAATTTCACCCTGTCCACTGATTGGACGCCCGAAAGTTCTTCCTGATCCAGCTAAAAACCTGAAGTATATATTAAAGTTAATTATCACAAAAAAAAAAACTCTTGAGCAGCCCAGTGTACTGAATAAACCCTGTCCACAAGGTCTACAGTCGGCCAACAGAGATATGTCTACGAAAATAATGATTTTGGCATATAACTACATTCAAAGTACGATTATATTGGTCGCATCCATATATAGAAAAAAAATCTCAACTGTAGATTGTTACAAGCCACCTCCACTCCAAGGCTTTTCAGTTTTATCTTTTCTAGCATATTCAATAAATGATTGTTGTACAAAAACAGATATTTTTGTAATATCTGAACAATACTTGAATGGAGAATGACGCTTATGCTCCATTGACCGAGTCCGTGGACAGTAGCGCTTAGACAAAGATGCTTTGAAAGAGTATGTTGGAAAAACTTAGTAAACTAAATTAAAATTAATGAGAACTTACGCAGCTGTGTCAATGTGTCGTAATTTGACTGGAGTATCTCTTCTCCAGTAATCATTATTGCAGACAACTGTCCAGTTATCACCGCTGTCACCTTCTCCACTATCATCGCCATAGCATGAAACTTCCTGGTTTCCTGATAGTGGTGATGAGAAATGATGAGAATGTAAATTCTTTTTCGTTGATACATGTTGTAGCCTTATATTTGTGTTACATTTAATTGGGTCACTAAAACAAACATTTGTCATCAGAATTAATATTATAATATTGAATAACAGAACAAATATATTCTCATAAGGCCCAATCTAAATTTGATCAAAACAAATATTGATCCTATATGCTAGAAATAGGTGTAAGTACTTGTGGCCCAATATTTATTTTTTGAATTAAAAGAGTGTTTAAATGGATCACTTTTGATTGAATACTTTTAAGGGGCATTTCTATTATGTTGTAGTATGTAAGTACAAAATATTGAATGTATAAAAATTGTTAAATTTGGCCATAATTTTTGACAAAATAGTTTCATCTTTAAAATAGGTTGTTGGGCGTTATGAGGATATATAAAAACAATATATTTACCCTCGTTTGCAAGATTCTCCCATAGCAGGACGCACTAGCCAATGGCTGTTGTTGTCATCAGTTACATCGACAGCTGTAACTGACTGCTGGCCAGACCCTGATCCGTATTTTACATCGTGAGAATGAAGGCGAAGACGCAAGTCCGTATTCATTATTTTTAAAATTGTACCGCAGGTTACAAATTCCGCTTTCGACCCTGCAATATAAAATAATACATGGCTTAGTCATTGAATAAGTTTTTAAGAAGTCTAATAAAATTTATAGATCCACCCCTAAGATTGGGCCACGTAATTATTAACCATGCGAGTTGTAAACAGTCCCACGGTAAATATCGAATAATATCAATAAAAACAAATTTCTTGAAAACCTACCTTCTGATATTTGAAGAATACATAGAAGGAGAAATGATAATATTGGTACTACATTGTCGAAAATACCAAATATCTTTATTAATCCCATTTTTCAGTTGACTTAAAATTGAAATTCTAATTGAAAACTGCAAGAGAAGTGTTGTCACTTGTCAGTTCAACCGTAGACTTTTTTAAAAGATTTTATGGCCTGGTAACGAGAACCGTAGACTAATATTTATTCACAGAATACTTTATTGGTGGAAACATATTATTAAAAGTTAACGCGATGTGACGTGTCGACACCCGATGCGAATTGTGCCAACATACAACGAGCCTCACGACATTACAGCACGCTTTGCCAGTGTCAAAGCTTTATGAAAGACGAAAGAGTATTGACATAGCCATGGAATATGAGCTGAATAAAGATTTTGAGGAATATTTGTTGCAGATTTAGGGATATATTTAATACAGAAACAGTTCTTCTACGTCATATACATTTTTTTTATTCAAAAAAACGTATATGACGTAGAAGATTCTGGATTCATGAAATAAGTCTAAAGAGAATTGTGTACTTACGGTGAATATCATACCCTTTATAGAAAATTTCTCCAAGATAGTGTGAGATATCATTCATATTTTCGGATGAATGGAAGGCAATTCTGCCGGCCTAGCATGACAACCGCGACAATATTTTGTCGACCATTTTCTCGTGTTTTAATCGATTATCTCCTTATTTCTTCCGGGTCTAACCTGACAATTACACTTAAAACTCGACTTTTAATATCATATCAAAAATAGATATATTTTCTATCAAAATTGTCGATGTCGAGATATAATATATCGAGATATCTTACATCTTAGTTTGTCTTCTCTCCTCCGCGACATATCTCGTGGCGGTCATGCTAGGCCGGCTGTTCTAGTTAGACTCTCGGACCAAGAATCTTGATTCTTGTTTTATATATGTTTCTGAGCATATTAAATGTATGGGATTGACAAGTACTGACAGCGTCAGATGCCGTGGCGTGGCGTCGCGTTTTAATAGTATGTTTCCGCCATTATGATATTGTCAACTTATGAATAATGAATAGCAACACACTACCCGATCCTGCAGCAGATTCGCCAGATTATTTAATAATATTTGAAATTATGATTATAGAATAGCTGTAATTACATTTAGTTCAAGACAAATGAAAAAGGAATATTCCATCCAATATTTTTCAAAAATTTCGGCTGTTTTAGTGAATTTCTTTGTAAAGTGAGAAAACTGTAATTTGAGATTAATTTGTGCATTGCGTTAAACCAGTATACTATAAAAATACCATAACTGTCCAAATTGGCAGATTGAATTTTATTTATACTAAACAGATTAATTAAATATACTTTATTTTAGTTTTTTAAATTTGCCGTGCCTATCTAGCTAGTCTTAACTTTTGCTAGACTCTACGATCTAGATTTTAAGCCAATTCTGCCAACTAGACATGTACACATTTGTACTTCTATAAATTGATATTTGATTATGAATTTGACACTGTAAATGTCAAGTGTCTGTTTGTCTTGATGTTTCAGTCATTCTTGATTCTTTGCAAAATTGCAATTTGCAATTAGTATTTAGTGCCAATTAGATTAAATAGCAGCACAAAAAGTATATAATTTATCAGCAATGTGCAGTGCAATGCAAATTGGAAATGAAATAACTATTGAATGTTCTTAAATTGATAATACGTGCTTTTCCTTTAAAATTTATATAAAATTACTGAACTTCCTTTCATATAATTGTTATTGTTTTTATTCTTTTTTGGGATCTGATTTTTTCGTCATAGTTTACTTTCCAAATCATGGATAACTACAATAACCATGATCCACAAAACAATAAAGGTATATTTATTACTTAAATAGTTATGTTTTTAAATCATAATTTCACTTATAAAATTACACGTTTCAGTGCAATTCGACCCCGGCTGGAACGATCCGCCAACTTTCACTTATAATGCTCAACAGACACCGCCAAATAGACCACGTCTGAATAAAAGAGTAGCTTTCCCTTTATCAAATAATGGCACAACTGTATCTCTTCCTCCAGTAAATATGCCTCTAGTACCAACAATGTTAGCAGGAGTGCCTGTGGTTCCACCATCATTACATAAAAATATATCTGCAAGTAATGAACAAGACACAACAATAGACAGTGATAGATTGTTAAATGAAGTGAAAGAGGTGTT
The DNA here is from genome assembly GCA_905404175.1 of Anthocharis cardamines. Lineage (NCBI taxonomy): Eukaryota > Metazoa > Arthropoda > Insecta > Lepidoptera > Pieridae > Anthocharis > Anthocharis cardamines. Next base: position 4,220,187 of record FR989953.1, on the reverse strand, counting down.
ATTGGGTATTTTGGATAACAGCAAAGAATTGGGAACAAAAATAGAAAGTATAAGAAAGAAAATAAGCACTATGGAAGAAATGTGGACAAGTGGGAAGATAAATACACAAGTGCAGTTAAAAATGCAGGAGTTATCACAAGGTTATCATAACATTAATTATAATGTTTTATATGGCTTGCTAGCCTAAGATATGTTTTTTTTTATAAAAAAAATGATATAAGGCAAAATAACTGATCTACAAATCTATGGTTATTTCATAGTTCACTACATAAAGTAAATTAATATTGTTTTGGTGCAAGTAATAATTTCCCCAAATACAACATTGCTTAATGAATTATTAATTTAACTTTATGTATTTGATTTTGTACCATTTGTTTCATAAATATTCACTTTGCAGCTCTCAAAGAAGACAGGCCCTCAAGGGCTGAAGAAATCCACAAAGAACTGATGGTGGACCATGTTAGCTCTGTAGGAATCTGGATGCCGGGTGTCAAACAACTTATATACCACTCCATCGCTCGAACAGAATTGTTGGCCATCGATGAACTAAATTAATTTTAAGCTTAAATAACTTGTTACTTCTGAAATGTATTTATTTTTGCATATTATAATGCTATATTTAAAATAACCCTATGTTCTCAATTAATTTTTATTACATAATTGTATTTTGTATAAATATAGTGAATTGTGCTTAGCAGAAAGAAACAATTCATAAATAAAAATAAGTTAAAATTTTATATTATTATTTTATGCAGATTATTATTTTAATTTGGTCTAATTTATTCCTTCGAAATATTGAAAGAATATTAATATATAATAAAGTATTTTAGAAAATAACTATGATATGATGAAATTGTTGTTTCATGAGTGTGTTTAAATTATTTAAAAAAGTAAATAATAATCAATATGTGAATATAAAATAGAAAAATAATGTCCAGTTTGTTCTTTTTTATTATTATAATAAAATATATAGACATTTATATTTTCTCACAATCTTATCTTAGATTTTTAACTTATTCCAAGTATTTACACTGTGATTAAATCTACAGATTTTTATTAATGACCATTTGCCGATATGTTGTACTGAGTTATATTATTATTGGATCAGAAGGTCGGCAAATGAAAATGCGTGTGGTTTGCTTGGCGTTTAATGGACGACTCTCGTCGCAACGGATTACATTCTTATATATACACTCGCGTCGGTATTTATGTTGACAAGGTAATTTTTAAAACATAAATATTAGTAATTTAACGATATGTTACTCATTTTATTTTAAGATGTATGTATTTATTTCTTCGTTATACAAAGAAAATACTATACATATTTACAGGTTCATTTAATGATAAATTCAAAAAATCTTAACAATATTTTGACAGATGATACGTCGGAAAATATGTTGACAAACAGTAAAAAAAATAAAATACACAGAATTATACATTTTTAAATATGAAATATGATACCCTTTTGCTTTAATGACTTCCCTTAATCATGATGGTATACTTCTAACTGCTTTTCTAAATGTCTCAATAGGTATATTAGACCACTCTCGTTTCAATACTTCAAAAAGCGCTTTTTTGTTGTAACGCTCACGCTGTGGAATAGAACGATCGAATTCATCCCACAAGTTTTCTATTGGGTTAAGATCTAGACTTTGTGGAGGCCATGGTAACTTGGTAATATTATTTTCTTGTAGCAATTGGTTGACAATTTTGGCGGTATGCTTGGGGTCATTATCATGCTGGAAAGTAAACGATCCTGCTATTCTTAATTTTTCCACAGTTTCAAAAAGGTGACTTTTAAATATTGTAATATATTTTTCGGCCTTCAATAAGCCATCAATTATGTGTAAGTTTCCTGCGCCTTTGTAACAAAAACAACCCCATACCATAATAAATCCTCCACCGTGCTCAACAGTCGGTATTATTAAATTAGGTTCGTAAGCTTTATTAACTTTCCGCCAAATCATTTTTCGTCTTCTATTAGATTTCAGCTCAAACTTACTGTCATCACTCCATATTACACTTTCCCAAAAAGATATTGGTTCATTAATATATTTTTTTGCGAAACATAACCGTAACTTAGCATTTTTAAGTGAAATATGTGGTCTTTTTCTTGGTACTCGGCCGCGTAAATTTGCTTCGAGAATTCTAGATTGAATCTGTGTAAACTGTATTGGCAAATTCAGTTCCTCTTTTATTTGTTTGGCGGTCACAAATGGATTACGTCTTACTTCCTTGAGAATAAGTCGATCCATACGAGGTATTGTTTTTCTTTTTCTGCCAGACCTTGGCTGATTTTCAGCAGATCCGGTGGTTTGAATCTTCTTAACTATTCGATTGACACCCTCCCATGATACTCCGTAGTCTTTGGCTATGGCTTGTAAGGTATCTCCTTCCACCCTTCTCTTATAAATTTGTTCCCGCTCTGCTATTGTTAATTATCTCATTTTAGGCGTTTCGTACTTAACATTATCTTAGTTTTTAAAAAATAACTTTACATTTCTAACAAAAAACACAAACTAGACAATAATAATCAAATAATGTTACGTCATACGCAATATAATAAATATAATAGTGTACAATTCTATACGTCAACTTACTTTCCGACCGTTCAGCTTACTGACTTTATTTTTTTATCAAGGACAAAAACATAAAGAACTCGCTCTCACACTATCTCCTTATAACATCCAATTAAGAGTGAAACTAACGTTATAATCGTACTAATATCCCTGTTATAAAATATGTTTTAAAGTTGTAGTAGTGTTGAACTCATGAAATTGACGCTTTGTCAACATAAATACCGACGCGAGTGTAGGTACTATCTTACATCCACGTAGCAAGGTTACACATGCGTAGCTATATTGCTACGTGAACTGAAGTGTTGGTGGGCCTACGCGCCACAGTCCTCCCCCCTTAGATAACACATAAAAATAAACAATACAGAGGGACTGTAAAAATATAAAAGTAATACAAATAGTACAATAATATGAAAGTAAAATGACAAAAATAATTAATCCGTAAAAATGTAGGTGTAAAACAATAGGTATTACAATTAAGCTTATCTAAAAATTAATTTTAATTGCTTAATATTAGACACTGTTATGTTTTAATATAAAAGTCACATTGATTGAAAAATACATTTTTAAAACTATATTGCTTGTCGTCGCACTTAGTACTTAATTTTAAACACTACACATCACTCAGGTATGTCTGTTTGAAAGCTGCATCGACATAAGGGATGATGGTTGTACGAGCACTATATAATAATTTTACTCGATGTGGCTTTTACAATAGCGCCATCTGTAGAGTATGTATAAGTTGACAGCCCCGCTAATCGTTACAACTGCTGCTAGCGGCATCTTGTTAGCGCTGCATTCAACAGCTATATTGGCCTTATTAGTTATTAGTCGCTGCTGCGCTGTTTTGACTTTTGAGCGACAATAGTTGTTTTGTTCGGCGGCTGTTTCATGTTGTTTATGGCTCAAGTGTGTACGACGTTGACAAACGATAAGTATAATATATACAAATATGAATGACTCTTGTTCCATTAATGACCGGATATCTACAAGTCGAATCTCACGGTATTTTTAATGGTGCGACCCGATCTTGTTATGACTGGCGGTGAAGGGCTCTGTGTTTTCTGAGTAGCCATTGTATTATTTGAGCTGTTTAGAAGTGGAACCGACACATTATCAAATTCCAATAGGTAGGCCGGCTTAAGACGGTCAAGTGACACAGTGACATGCCTACCATTACAATCTAAAGTATAATATTTGGGGTGTCGAGTTATGATTACAAAGGGGCCCTCATAAGGAGGTACCAGAGAACGTCTTGCTTCGTTCCTGACGAAAACATGAGTACAAGTTTTTAAGTCTTGATGTATAAAAATATTATCCTTTGTATTATGTGAACTTGCATGCGAGAGTTTAGGAACGGATGATAACGTATGTGATAAGAATTTTATATAGTCACGCTCATTAATGTTATTTTTAGGTGTTGCGTTAAATAAGTCACCTGGAAGTCTAATATGACTGCCATATAAAAATTGAGCTGGGCTGTACCCTAGATCTATTTTAACCGCCGAGCGCATACCTAAAAGTACTAAAGGCAACTCTTGTACCCATTTTATATTATTCGTACATTTTGCCATAATGGCGGCTTTTAAAGTGCGGTGTAATCTTTCGACCATTCCGTTCGCCTTTGGATTATAAGCTGTAGTTCGAATACGTTCGATACCGAGTCTTTTTAGTAATTGTTGAAATAAGTCTGACTCGAACTGGCGACCTTGGTCGGAGGTTATACGCACTGGGCAACCGAAGCGAGCAATCCAGTGCTCAACGAACACTTTATCAACAGTTTCGGCTGTTATGTCCTTTACGGGTATAACCTCGGGCCATTTCGTTACCCTGTCTATGATTGTAACGCAATATTTAAAATCCTCGGAAGGTGGTAACGGTCCTATTATGTCAATATGAACGTGTTCGAAACGGTTACCTGTGTCGTTAAATTTACCTAAAGGCGTAACTGTGTGACGTTGGATTTTACATTTTTGACATGGAATACAATTTTGTACGAAATGTTTGATATCTGTATTCATACTTGGCCAAAAATATCTATCTTTTACCATACGTTTAGTAGCTGCGATGCCCGAGTGACTCACATTATGTAATGTTTTGATAGCGAGTTCTCGGAACTGTTTAGGTAAATAAGGTCGAATATTATCCGTTGATGTCTCGCAAGTTATTTTTATATTAGAGTTAGGCATTGTTATTAATTTAAATTGAAGCCTGTCGTTTGTATACAATTTTTGTAACTCATAATCATTTTTTTGTGATTCTGATATTTTTTCGTAATAGAATAAAGATGGTACGATTATTTCTTCGATCCTACTTAAGGCGTCGGCGACTGAATTTTTATCGCCTTCTAAGTATTCTATTTTATCACAGAATTGTGAAATGAAATCTAATTGTCTTAAGCGCCTAGGTGAATCGGATGGTGAAACCTTTTTTGATAGAGCGAAGGTAAGTGGTTTGTGGTCTGTAAGTACTGTGAGTTCCCTACCTTCTACGATATGACGGAAATGTTTGATTGACATATATATCGCTAAAAGTTCTCTATCATACGTACTATATCTCGTTTGGGTTTCAGTGAGTTTCTTGGAATAAAATCCTAGTGGTTCACATTTATCGTTAACCACCTGATGTAAAGCTGCGCCTACGCAATTGTTTGAGGAATCTGTCATCAACACTAACGGTGCGGATGTGTGAGGGTGTGATAACATGACAGTATTACAAATAATTTGTTTACATAGACTGAACGCTTTTATTGCACTTTCGGTCCATGTAATTTTCGTTTTATCGCGTTTCTTAGTATTATGTAAATACGCGTTTAGTGGTGCTTGAATTTCTGCGGCGTTCGGGATACTTTGTCTGTAGAAATTGATCATCCCGAGAAAACGTCGCAGTTCCTCAATTGTAGTAGGTTGTGGATAATTTTTTATAACTTGTATTTTTTCCTCACTCGGTTTAATGCCGTTGGAACTAATGTGGTAACCGAGAAAGTTTAATTCGGATTTTCCAAATTCACACTTATCCGTGTTAATTGTTAAACCGTAATTATTTAAGCGTTCCATGACTTGCATCCGAGTCAAAAGAAACACATTTCTATATGTTTTAAATGTGTTTCTTTTGACTCGGATGCAATAATTGCATCATCTAAGTATGAAAAAGCGAAGTCTAAGCCGCTTAAAGCGTTGTTAACGAGTCTTTGAAAATCTTGCGCTGCGTTACGTAACCCAAAGTTCATTCGAGTAAACTCAAATAAACCGAATGGAGTTATGACTGCAGTCTTAGGAATATCTTCCTCTGACATTTTTATATTTTGGAATGCTTTTCGCACGTCGATTTTTGAAAATATGTTTTTCCCTTTTAATATATACGTGAAATCGAGTAACCGTGGTAATGGATAACGATCAGGGATTGTTTGTGCGTTAAGCCTACGATAGTCACCACAAGGTCGAATTTCTCCATTTTTTTTGTTAACGCATACGAGTGGGCTGGCCCATGGGCTATTAGAGGGTCTACAAATACCTAATTGCATCATTCTTTCGAATTCCGCTTTGGCGATTTTGTATTTCTCCGGGTTGAGTGGCCGCACCTTCTCATATATTGGAGGACATGTTGTGTATATGTGGTGTTGTATATTATGCTTAGGATCTATCTTAAAGTTTTCAATTTTGGTAATGTCAGGAAATTTTTGTAAGATCTGATGATATTCGTCGTTAATATCGATTGAGCGAATAATCGGTTCAGTAGATTTATCGATACTTGCTGTGCGTGATAATAAAGTAAGTTTATCAATTAATTTCTTGCCATGTAAATCTACCATAAGTTTGTTGGCGGCAAGGAAGTCGGCTCCTATAATCGATCGTTGTACGTCCGCTAAGATAAACTTCCATTTAAGTGGACGGCGTAACCCTAAATTAAGTGTAATGGTTTTTTCGCCGTAGGTAGGTATTTTTGAGCCGTTTGCGGCATATAATATATAATCTGACGTGTGTCCGTTTCGCTTTTTAGCGGCTAAAACAGACACGTCAGCGCCGGTGTCAATTAAGAATCGCACACCGGTTGAGCTATCTGTAATGCTAAGACGATATGAATTTTCGACACCGGCCACATGATTGGTTTGTACCGGTGTCTGTATTAGTTTTCCGAATTTTTATTTTTGCAAAGTACAATGTCGCCACATTTACGTGCATTGGCGCCGTATGTAAAATGATAAAAACAAGAGTAATTTGAGTCACCGGGTTTCGCTGTTTGTTTCGCGAATCTGTCTTTATTTATCTGCAATTTGTAATCGCGACTTTTAGAACGTGATCGAGATGTACTTGGGCCGTAACGATCTCGGCTTCGCGAAACACGGTATTGAGGGCTGTTGGAGTGATTAATTTTATCGTGTAACGCCATGATCTCTATTTTCATTTTATTTAGCTCACTAATTAATTTCTCCGACATTAGGTCTGCGCTCGGGGTGGCTTTAGAAACCGGAGCTAGCTCGGATGGGTGTGTACTTTCCATTATTTTGTCTGCCATCCTCGCTAGACTATCGAGTTTTATCTCGCCGGTATCGCATGCGGTAATTACTGCTCTAATCGAGTGTGGAAGACGGCCCGTCCAAAGTAACTTCAGGGTCTCGTCTGGCACAAATTTCCTACCTAAATCTTGCATGCGCCTTAATAGCTGAGAGGGTTTTTGATCCCCGAGTTCGATCTCATTTAATAGCTGATTTAACTGTTTTGCCTCAGACTCCTCATACACTGAAATTAGCCTATTTTTTAACGTTTCAAATTTATTATGTTCAGGCATATTATCTAAAATGTCACTTATGTCGCTTAACTCGTCTTGTTTTAGCCTAGCTATTAAAAGTTGACTTTTGTGTAGGTCACTTGCCTTTTGTGGTTCCACGATGGCGTTGAACTGATGAAACCAAAGTCTTGGTCGGTCTCGCCAGAAGTCCGGAATCCTTTGCGAGATTGACACAGCTGCTGTCATCTGTGGCTGCACCGTGGGTGGCATGGCTAGCGGTTGTACGGCTTCGGGTTGTTGAGATGTTGAAGCCTGGTTGTGTGGGTCCATTTTTCTTTTAATTCGACGCGGTTGTGTATATATGAAATTGAGTTAAATACGCGTGGACACGTCCGGGTGTCTTGACTATTCCAATAACTAGAATTTAATGATCACGTCGGATGTGCACTTTGCGAATGTAAAATCACGTCGGTTGTGTACTTTGCCAATGTTAAAATCACGTCGGGGTCACCAATTTGCTGATATGTTGTACTGAGTTATATTATTATTGGATCAGAAGGTCGGCAAATGAAAATGCGTGTGGTTTGCTTGGCGTTTAATGGACGACTCTCGTCGCAACGGATTACATTCTTATATATAGGTACTATCTTACATCCACGTAGCAAGGTTACACATGCGTAGCTATATTGCTACGTGAACTGAAGTGTTGGTGGGCCTACGCGCCACAACCATATCATAAACAAGTGGTCAACAACTATCATGAAGCACATTCGATAAGGTTTTTAGTATTAAAAATAAAGAATAGCAAGCATGCTCATATTTCACCGGTGAAATAGCGTCAAATGTTCATCAGCTCTAATATAATGAAAGGAATAGAAAGTCTGTTTTATGAAGGCTATTATTATATTATCTGCGCCAGCCCAGCTCCCACAGCCGCCGCCAGTGTTGCCAACTCAGTGGATTTTCCACTAGATCTGGTGGTTTAGACCTCCCTTTTAGCGGACAAATTTTGGTTTTAGTGGCTAGTGGATTTTCTAGTGGTTTAGAATTTTCCAGTTAGTGGTAAGATGCAATATTCAACCACTAGTACGATTTACATGAATACTCTAGTTAGGAAAGAACATTTTAAAGAAAACTATCTTTTCGGATTTTTCGCAGACTTATTTGGATTTTTGGTTGCCGATATTTCGAATGCTTTACAGCTATCATCACGGGAGGGACTAATGTTTTAGACGTCTCAAAGGCATTATATGGACGCTGTTAAGTAATACAGTGTCAACCCACAAAATGATAAAAATGTTAATTTTGATACCAATCGCTTCCTTATGAGCTGGAGTACATTGAAAGTATGAAAAGAGATATATATAATTTAAATCGTTTAAATAGCAAAAATATTGAAAAAACTAGCGGCCATGAAACCTTAAAATACTTAAAATATTTGTACAGTAATGCACTAAATTCTATTATTTTGCGGTATCGCGGTGCGGTAAAAGAAAAAAAGCGCTAGAGACCCTAGAATTGCACTAGGTCTAGCGGCAAATCCACTAAAACCCCACACACTGGCTTTGGATTAGTGGTTTTCTGGTGGATCAGGATGCCACATTTGGTGGATTCGTAAAAATAAAGTTGGCAACACTGGCCGCCGCTCTATTCGCGCCCTCCGGCGCAACATCACGAGCCGGTCCGTGCTGCCAAAATAAAGAAGAAAACAAAATTAATAACTAATACGTATTTATATTTTGTAACATAAAAAGTTAAAACTTCGGTAGGAAGACGTTCATGATCATAAACCTATAGAACGAAACAAAGCGATTTAATATTACATAAACTAGTAACAAATAGTTAAAAGAAACGAAGATTACTTACCGAATAAAAAACATCCACACAAGTATTATCATTGTTTACCGAATAAAAAATATCCACACAATTATTATCATTGTTGGCCGCAGCCTATTGCAACTCCGTACAAAATACAAAATTGAAAATACAAATAAAAAAATGTATGTAAAAGGCTCATGTAAAAGGGCTAAATTTTAATGGCGACCTCAGATAACAGATTAAGTACCTAATGGTAGACATGGGTAACACTGCGCTGCGCCGCGCAATTGCGCCGGTACGCTTCAGTGCGCAGGGTGAGTCAGCTCACACATTTATAATGTGTTGGCGCACGACGCAGTACCCACTCACTGAGTGAACTATGAGCGTGGGGTTGCGTGCGTTTCGGAGGTTTCACTGCTCGCTTTGCGCGTCCCATTTTTACTAGACATGGGTAACTCAGCGAAATTTCCTGCGCCAACTCAGCAACTCAGGCGCAGTATAGTGCGTCGGCTCCTTGAGTCAACTCAAAATTGCGCCACGGCGCAACAAAATTGTACAACAGCCACAGAACATTAGTCAATGATGCGCTGTCGACCTACGTTTTACTTCGAGCATTCGGAAATCCATAGACTGAAACCGAAACGCGCAATGTGCACTTCACGGTTTTTCCATCTATGAACGGTGGTTCGGGTTATGGGTTAGATTAATAACAGAATTCGAAGCTAAATTCCCCGTTTAATTGGTTAAGGCGCGATAGTGATTAGCACCAGCCGTCTGTTAACTGTTATTATACAATTTTGACGAACAACGAACTTTGGAATAAAAATTGTAAATTAATTTTGGTCAGTTTTATTTTGAATCATATTAGACGCCATGCAAAAGATTTTTTCTCTTTAATGTAACTTATAAGGTGGATACATATTTTTTTATCTTTTTTTCAAACTGCCTAAACAAATCTACTAGGATCTCATAGTTCACAAGGAGGTATATCTTACTCGCTGACGCCAGCGGCCTGTCGAGTAACTCGGCGTGGTGTGTGAGCGTGGCATCCCCGCCCGCACCTCAGCCCCCATCCCCGCCCCCACTCCGACCCCCATCATCTAAATTCCCCGTTTAATTGGTTTAGGCGCGACAGTGACTCGCACCGGGCGGCAGAGCTCCACGAGCGAGGCCCCCTCCCGCCCGCCGCCCTCCTCCACCGCGAGGCACACCGATATGTCCACACCGCACGGCTCCGTCCAAACTCCGTGAGATATCAATACTTTCGTTAGGAGACGCACGTTTTCTGTTCCGTCCTCGTCTGAAAATGTGTTAGTATAAAAATACTTTTTTCTATATAGTTTTTTTTTTCATTGAGGTAGGCAAAGATCTTGGATTTCCATATGGTCCGATTCTTATATAACAGTTTCGCTTCTTCCATGTATTATATAGTAATTGATAGGTAAAACCAAATGACATAAAAACACAGGCCTTGTATGCGCGCTCGGCACGGTTTCTCTGAGGTAAGAGTAGTTCTTACCCCAGCCACCGCGGCGCTGCTAGTATCTGTGTGAACGCACACTCCGACGTTATAGCATCCATAGCGCGCACTCTCTCGCACCCAGCCACTTTTAGAGCGTTATTGCCGTTCGCTCGTAAGAGCAAGCGAGACAACGCGAGGGGCGGAGTCAGCGGACTGCTTAGATGTGTGTGCCACACCGATACATTGCCGCGCGCTCTACAGGTCAAAAGCAGAACTACTATTTCTGTGCCAAAAAATTGTATTGGCCTGTTCTTTACAACATAAGCCTGTTATATCAGGATGTATCCTCGGCAAAAGTTTTTTTATATATTTTATTATTATTGAGCAGGCATTTTCTAAATGTTTAATAAATAGTATCTCAAAAATGTAGACTATCAATTCATATACATACAAAATTTGAAAAGGAAGTGACCATTCATCGTCACCGACTGCCGGACTATGAGTGATCACTAACGTATGTGCTATTATTGAAGTCTCAATACAACATGAGCACTCACTAGTATTCTGATGGTCGAGCGGTCGCAGATGGTCCTTGGGCGGCACGAGCGCGTGCACGCGGCGGTCCGGGTACGCGACGCGCACGCGCAGCGCGGCCGGCTCGCGCACGCGCAGCACCTCCGCCTCGAACGACACGCCCGTTATGAGCCCCGCGCAGAACCGCAGCACCGTGTCGTTGTCGTTCGCGGGCTCTATTATCGTCGCCGAGCACATCCTTATCTGTCAACGTATGTTTAAATATCATAAAGTTTATTATTTACAAGTCTATTTATATCTATTACTTACAAGGAGACCCTCAGTCGTGTGAATCGGGGATTTCAATGGTTTTTGGTGGGTTAGAGAGGCCTAAGGGTATATCCAAGTTTCGCCTTTAATATATTTTTGCCGAGGACCCAGTTGGTGGTTGTGTATAACAATTGGGCACCTCTACCCCCCCACCAAAAACCATTGAAATCCCCGACCCACACGTCTATCGGTCTCCTTGTAAGTAATAAAAATAAATAGACTAACTTTATGATATTTAACGACCCACACGTCCCAGTTTCGGGTCTCCTTTTTAACAAAATAGGTTATTGTGTTGAATCTCGCAATGTCACTCGACAGTATCCGTGGACTGATTTTAAAAAATTAGTCAAGCAGACACAAAAATGTGTGCCTCATGCCCCAACAGGGAAATTGGTTACTACTTTTACACCGACTGGATCTCGCCAACTTCTGCTATTTTCTTATATCCAGTATAAATTTATCTATATATTATAATTTAATTCCGCTTTGATATATTTAGTATAAAAATTGAAGTAAACTACGCTAAATGCATATTAGTATATTACAAGCTGTAAATAAAAAAAATCATAAGCTGCACCTTGAGGTTGGGTTTAGGCACCAAGGGCACCGGCGCGGCCAGCAGCAGCGGGTGCAGCGCGCGGGCCAGCACGCCCGGCTTGTGCTCGCCGCTCGCCGACAGCTGCTGGAACACCGCTATCGTGAACGGGTCCGGCTCCATACCTGCATGGAACGAATTCCCCGTCTATGGGCTGTGATGTCTATGGTCAGTGTTGTCTATGGACAGTGTTGTCTATGGACAGTGTTGTCTATGGACAGTGTTGTCTATAGACAGTGTTGTCTATGGACAGTTGTCTATGGACAGTGTTGTCTATGAACAATGTTGTCTATGGACAGTGTCGTCAATGGGGACCAGTGAAAAAAACGTTTAACAAAACCTTATTGTGTACCAAAAACTTTACAGTCGAGTAAGTTAAGCCGATAAAACTGTACAATTTTCACATATTTTAAATGTAGAACTTTGGAACTGTAAATTAATTATGGTCAGTTTTATTTTGAATTATATTAGTATGCTTATTCGCCAGTTCTGCCGATATGAGAGTGATTTAATGTCTGCCTTACTCGGAATATTGTGGTAAGTTGTAGTTTCTACATAGACTGTTTCTCTTTATATTCTATTTCTATTTAGAATAATACCATATCTTATACCAAAACGGCTTTGTCTTTTTTTTTCAAATTGCATCACAAGGTATATCTTACTCGCTGACGCCAGCAGCCTGTCGAGCAACTCGGCGTGGTGTGTGAGCGCGGCGGCGGCGGACAGCGCGGCGGCCCCGGGCCCCACGACGGCCCCCATCCCCGCCACCCCCCCTGCCCCCATCCCCACACCCGCCCCCACCCCCATGGCCGCGCTCTCGACGGCCGCGATCAGGCGCGCCGCACACACACGCAGTGCCAGTTGCCACACGCACGCACTCTCCTGTTCTGTCACACCGCTGAACTGATGCTGTAACCTAAAACATTGTATGACTTCTTTGAATACATTGAGACGTTAAAATTTCAAACACAGACCAAATTGAATTGACAAAGACTTAATTGTCGCTCTGAAAGCTTTCAAAAACAATTGCGACTTTCTATAGTTTTCATAAGGTGTGTGATGCGAGAAGATGTATGTATTATCAATCTATAGGAGAAAGCTAACCAAAAATCCAAGACGAAAAGAATATTTAGACTATTTTTAATAAAAATAAGTTTCCAAATACAAAGTATACCATGGTATCATACACACCTTTCCAAAGATGGGGGTCTTTGAAAACGTATAATTGATACCATGATGACCTCCTTTCAGGGGTTGTGACCCCCAGGTAGAAGGGTTACCTGAGGCAGTCCATGGCTAGGTTTTGCAGCGCGTGCGCAGGCGGGCCGGCCGGGTTGCTGAGCGCGGTGTGCAGCGCGAGCACGCACCGCGCGAACAGCGCCGTGAAGTTCGCCGCGCCCGACACCAGCGGCTCCATCTCGGACAACCTGTACCGATTTAAATAAAATACTGTATACCGATTTTGATGAAACAAAGCCTTTATGTGGCCTCGGGCTTTGCTTTATATATTTGTGTGAATTGCATGAAAATCGATTAATTATCTTCGGAGATTAGCCCGTACAAACAGACAGAGAAACAAAAAAAAAATAAAAAATTAGGTTTGGTCTATTTCTCTTCTTACATCCCTCTGACTAGGTTTTTAGCATTTTTTTTCTATTTACAGACATTCTACATAAAAATTATATGGGACCACCTCTGAAATATGCCCTACCAAACAAAAAAATAATCATCCAAATCCACCCATAACTTAAAAAAGGAACATACATACGAATTGAGAACCTCTTCCTCTTTTGAAGTCAGTTAAAAAAACATACGCACTTATTGAGTTGCTCCTCGGCGGAGTGCAGCATCTTCATCCGCACGCTGGTGGAGAGAGTCACGTTGTCGATGTGCTGCAGTACCGAGTCGAAGAAGCGGCGGACCGCGCTGTCGTCTATCGCTGCCTCGCTTTTCTCGTTGCGGGAGAACTGATTCTCGCCTACATACATATTTATTTATTTATTTGAACAAAACAGTTCGACCAACAAATACATAAACAAATTCATATTCAAAATCATTTATTCATTTAGGTAACACACACTTATGAACGTCATTAAAAAAATACATATTAAATGCTTCTAATTTAACATTTACTGCCACTTCTCAAATCAAGGGCGTAGAACAGACGAGAAGAACTAAACATTCTTATTCATTGGAGGATAAGTAATTGCTTGGTACAGTAGCCCAAGCACGAACAACTTGCGAGAAAGTATTCTGATTGTCAATATAGTATTTTCTGTGTATTTTTTTATGTTAGATATCAACAGACGAGCATGAGGTTCACTTGAACCACAGAACATCAGTCAATGATGCGCTGGAAATCCAGACTGAAGCCGAAACGCAATATGCAATACACATAGTTCCCTGGTCGGAATTTCGATATTAGTCCCACACGTTCAAGAAGTTACCAAATGTGCGGAAGACATGCTTACAGAAAATCATAATCATGTCGTCCCGGCAGGATTTGAACCCACGAACAATCGATGCGCACGGCAGGTGTTTTACCAAACGCGCCAACAAGCTCGTCAAACATCACATTTGTGCAATGAACCCGCAAGGGCATAAATAACAAAATATCTAATATGTAAAATTTCCATGACACAATGTTAATTACCGTACTCCTCCGAAACGGCTTTACCGATTTTTACCAAATTTCAAATATATGCGTATTCAGTAGGTCTGAGAATCGACTACTATCTATTTTTCATACCCCTAAGTGATAAGGTTCGCCCTTAAAATTTTTTTTTAATTTTTGGACGAAATTTTTGTCTCGCTTGCTCTTACGCGAACGGCAATAAAAAGTACTCACCGATAGGCAAAGGCGGTACGAGGTGCGGCATAGTATCACGTAAGTACGTGTAATGTTTGACTGTGTGCTCCTCAAACAGAGGCAGCATGGTCGTGCAGTGCTGAGCCGCGTTCAGCACCAAAATTAAAACGCACATATCTATTATTATTATTAAGGATAATTTGGACAGTATCAATAAAACCAAATCTTCAGCTGCTATATATTACAAAAATTTAATCATCGATATATTTATCAATGGTATTTTTTAACCGTTTGTTTGGTCTTTTCGTTTAAAGACGTCAATTAACGATAGTACTTTCGAAGATTAACTCAACGAGTTCAAACAAAACAAATAACAATTTTTGAACCGAAAAGACAATACGAAAAATAACACGATTAATAAATAGTATTAATAAATTATTTTTTTAAAATATATATTTTTAAAATCATTTCATTTAGTTGAAGTGTTGCTGTGCCATCTTTCGACTTCATTAAACCCCAGAAATCTTACTATAGTCCTCGAATAGCTCGATCTATAGTACTTTCCAAAACAAATCCAAAATGCCCAAAAAAGCAATATTAAAATTAATGATCCGAAAAAAAGGATACAGCTCGGATCTTCAACGTCCGGTTCCGGCATATCGAAGAATGGATGTACTCCTAACAACCTAGTCGTAAGGGGCAACACCAGGGTAGCGTGCTTACTGCCCATGCGCTGCACGCAACGGAATGTTGACCGTTTGTCCTGATACATATAAAATAACCATCAAAATCCATGCATAACTTGCGGAGTTATCGCGTAACAAACATACAAAAAAAAACAATATACAGACGAATTGAGAACCTCCTCCTTTTTCGAAGTCGGTTAATAATACATTTTTATTTTGTACTAGCGATCCGCCCCAGCTTCGTTCGCAACGGGTGCAATGTTAATATACACACAAAAAAATTAAATCGGTAAAGTAGTTTTTGAATTTAATCGTAACAAATAAACAAACAAACAAATCTTTCCCCTTTATAATATTAGTATAGATTAACGCGAGAATGAAATACTTAAAATACTATATATTCATTAAATAATTCAATAATTTCGATTTCGAAGAGTTTTAGTAAGAGATTAGGTAGAATATTTCGAATTAGTATTCATGTTTTGTACTGATTGTGAATGGAAAAATATAAGACGTACCTTATCTGTTATTTGGTGATACATACATACATACATATATATCACGCCTCTTTCCCATTGGGGTAGGCAGAGATCACGGAATTCCATATGATACGATCCTTACATACCACTTTCGCTTCTTCTACTTTCATCAATGCTTTCAAACACACTCGACGGTTACGAGTACTTTTGATCTGGCCCTTTTGCAGAACGTCCCCGATCTGATCGAGGTACATATAAAAAATCAACAATTAGTGTGGCAACACTAAATATTTATTACTCACCTGAGGATATCTCTTGAGATTCTCTAGAATTTTGTCTACGCACATTTCTAGACAAGTTTTAGACGCAACTGTGCAAGAACCCAGCATTCTGTGTAGACCCTCTCGTACGTCCATTGAGTAATCCTATAAGAACAATACTAATTAAAAACGTGACCTGGTAGAGAGTACTTGAATCTAGGCCCCAATTATTACGAGACTTAGGACTTCAACGACAACAAAAGTCATAAATTATCTGACAAAAACACGATTTGCTAATTAAATGAAATCTCACAGTATTTCTATCTACTCGTATATTATATAATATACTAGTGGACCCCGCAGACGTTGTTCTGCCACAATTTTGGCTTCGAAATTATATAATTATTCTTAAAGAAAAAAAATTTTCCCGCTTTTATGTTGAATTTTTTCCTGAATTTCGTGCGTTCTGGAGTTATAGCGTCAGGAAGGAAAACCCGACTTATTTTTATATAGTAGACTAGCAACAAAATATATAAATGTACTATATGCCTATGTAACTCGCTGATAAAGTAGCTTTCTATCGGTGAAAGATTTTTTAAAATAGGCTTAGTTGCTTTTGAGTTTATTCATAAAATACAAAAATACAAATCTTTCCTCTTTATAATATGAGTATAGATTATACAAATATTTCTTTACCTCCAACGCCCCGAGGATAGTTTCAAGCTGATCCTCTCTCAATATGATATGATGCGATATCTTGGTGAGGCTGTCGATGGCCCTCAGGCGCACGTCTTCAATCTCGTCGTTAAACATATCGACGAGAAAGTCGAGCGATGTCGTCGCGAAAATCGGGTTCTCCATCGACAACTCGCACACCGCTTCAACGGCCGCTGTCCGTACCTCTAATGATATTTGAATTCAAATTCAATTCAAAAATCATTTATTCATTTAGGTTACACAATGTACACTTATGAACTTCAATAAATAAAAATAAAAAATATATGTATGTTAAATGCTTCTAATTTTACATTTACTGCCAGTTCTCAAATCAAGGCCGTAGAATGGATGAAAAGAACTGGTAATAAACTCTTCGCCACTCTTTTTAATCGCCAAGTTTTTTGTTTTACAAAATATTTGTAAGACGCTGCAACCATTACACTATGTTCCACATGACATCTTGAAGTAATTAACTATAATAATAATAAATTGGCGAAAAAAAAATAACAAAGATTTCTATCATAAGAGAAGAATTTCTTTCTCTCTTTTAAATAAAATGCTTTATACAGAATTAAAACGCGACTTAATATTTATCCCGACGTTGCTTAAACTGGCAGTAAATGTAAATTAGAAGCATTTTTTTTTTTAAACTGGTGTGAGTGGTAGAGTCGGGAGTACTCGACCTTGGCGAACGTACCTCGATCAGATCGGGGACGTTCTTCAAAAGGACCAGGTCACTCGTAATCGTCGAGTGTGTATGAAACATTGACATGTGAATTGTTGATCGAAGGTATTAATGCATTGATGAAAGTAGAAGAAGCGAAAGTGGTATGCAAGGATCGGAGCATATGGAATTCCGTGATCTCTGCCTACCCCAATGGGAAAGAGGCGTGATGTATATATGTATGTATTTTTTTTTTTGTGTACATTATGTTACCTAAATGAATCAATGATAATTTGAATTTATTCTTATAAATAGAAGTTCTTCTGACTCTCTTACATCTAACACTAAAATATAAACTATTATAGTTAACACGCTCGCTGCGGATTTTTTTTTGTAACCATTCCCGTAGTTCATTAATAGATCAACGACTTGGATCTAAAATTTTCACGAGTCCAATAATAGGTAAAAAGCCAATATTTCCACTCATCGATAACTTATCACTCTATTTTGCTCCTGGATTAGTTGCGAGGTCTTTTAGCCTCGTATCGCAGCGAATGACCAAAACCCTCCAAAGGAACAAGTAAAACACATAATGTCAGAACCTTGTCGTCGTACTTCCGCTTATTAATTATCAGTAAATGTAATAATAAAATAATTTAAGTACGACGTAATAGGAACCTCGGAATTAAACTAAGGTGACAAAATAAAAGGGCGCCAAACCTTCACATTTATATCCTTGGAGGAGGCCTTTACCCAAACAGGGGTTCTTGCTGAACACTATTAAGTGTTTAAGTGAAAAAAACAAAAAAAAACAAATTAATATACAACAAAATATGAACTTATTTCTAAATTTTATAATAATATTTAGAAATAAGTTCATATACACAAGAAATACAGAAATACACTCAATGCAAGAAATACAAGGCTTTTTTATTTATTTTTTTATGGTAGTGAATGTGTTAATACGAGACAGACCCATAAACTCATCCTCCAGGCCGTGCACGAAGGCCCCGGCCGCGCCCCCGGGCAGCAGCTGCACCGTGGACTGCTCCAGCAGCTGCCCGGGGGCGTCGTCCGCCCAGCGCCTGCCGCTAGCCCAAGCACCCGATCTCACTAATTCAGCCCCTCGTTCGTGGGCTGTCTTCTTTTTCTATAAATAGGAAAATGTATAGACTTCTATTTACGCGAGTATCACACATATTTTATATCGGACTGTCTGCCCGTGACCATGGTTGCTGAAAAGCATCCGAAACGTCGGTCGGCATAAGTTATAAATTGCGTTTTAATCGGTTTTTTTTTATGTTTGATGTAAATAAATATATACAGTTTTAATAATAATTTAAATAATATATACAGGCTTTATAATAAAAATAAATAACATATTTTTTTCTTATTCGATTCGCTTTTGGGGGCGTATTTATATTGTAAAAAATATTTACTTAGAGACAGCAAATTATATAATAACCTACCTTCATATTACTCATGAGCTGCTTGTCTAGAGTCTGCAGCAAGAAGCGGTCAGACACCCCACGCGTGGTACCCAGCAGGGTGCACGCCATAGCTCGTACTTGCATGCACAAGTCATTGACCGCTGAACATATGCGGATAAATGCATCATCAACTAGACGCATTGTTGTTTCGCCGTCTTGTAGTGTGACAGTACTGTAATTCAGTCAGATTTTAGTCAATACCATAATAGCAGAAGTGGAAAATTAATTACTAATTTTATAAAACATGTTGTTACGTAAGTCAAAGTCACTATTATGTGAGTAACTCTTATAATTGTTTGAATTTAAAAATTACAATTAATTGATGGAGTATTGTATATAATATCTTCTAATGGGCTTGTTAACACGTTGACGGACAGAACACCTCAATAAAATAATCTGACAGTATCCCTGATGGCGTCAATTTTTACCTGTATGCCTCCAGACGCTTCATTTTACCTAAACCAACAAAAAATGGCATTCTGTAGTCACCACAGATAGGATTTCTACTTTGTACGTTTCTACGTTGTGGTAAATTTAATTAATTGCTCAGAGGTGTAATGTATGAAATATTGTTGTCACAGCACAATCAACTAGTGGTACAACATCAATGAGGTAATTAATTTTATTATCAATTATATGTCCACTTACTTTTCAGGATACTTATTGCCCAAGAGCCAGATAAGTTTTAGTGCCACTTCCCTGACAATTTCATAATCATCCGATAAGGCAGTGCACACATGCTCATAGATTGCAGCACTGAGAGTTAATCCACGCCCATGTAATGTCAATAATGATTGAAATGCCTCACATCTCACTCTTGCATCCTTGAAAAGAATTAAAGAAAAACCATTCATGTAGATCAAGGTTTTAAGTGTCACCTTGTTATTGAATTTATTTAACAATTTTCTAATGTCTATCATTACCTAGTGACGCCTCTGTAGTTCAGTGGTAAGCAATGCATTTAGCACCAAAGGTTCTGTGTTTGAATCCCTGAGAAGCAAGAATAAAAATTAATTGTTTAGGCCAGGGAGGGCACAGAAGGCTGATCACCTACTTACTTGTAAAGAAAAATAATCAGTAAAACAGACCCCCTCTACCCCACAATTAGTAGCTCAATTCTAATCAATTTCCTATTGTAATTATTTTCTTACCTCAGCATTACTATAGTCACTTAGCAGTTTCACAACAACATCAGCTTCAGCAATCATTTCAGTAGTTCTATCACCTTCAGGGCAAATGGGGTACAATTCACTGATTAACTGTAAACATCTGCACTTCACTTGGTGACTTGTATCTTTGAGATTATCTCTGGCCACCCCCACTAATCTTTGTATTAAAATTTTGTCATCAGACAGCTTACAGCCAAGTTTCAGTAATGTAGCAATACCTTGTGCAATAACCTGGAATTATAAAATTTGTAACAAAAGCTTTAAATTCAGAGGGTTATATCAGTTGTAGACTAATTTTAAGGATGCTTTAGACTTTAAAATAGTCTATACACTTTTATATTTAAATTAACACGTTGACTGCCGTGTCACCCGTATTTGGGAGACAGCAAAAGTTTTCATCAGGCCACTTCACCCATATTCAGGTGCCAGCAAGTTCTCATCGGGCCGTTTCCCCCTTACTTCTGTGACTGCTTCCAAAGGATTCTTGGGAGCAGTCATGGAAAGATGCATGCTCTGTAAGATACATGATCGGAATCATTATGAATCATGCATCTTACAGTGGCACGGGTGGCCTGACGGGGAGTTTGCTGTAAACATGCGTGGCAGTCAACGTGTTAAAGTATGTTACTTAATTTATTGAAACATAATAAATGGAAACGGGAGAATTAAAAGATTAAATCTGGCTGTATAATTTCTACTTTGTGTGGCCAGTGTTCAAAAATGTGTTGCATGATTGTAATATTTGAACAATAAGGTACTTCATTGAAATTATATAATAACAGATAACAACCCCATATTATTTCCACTTAATTAACTTGTTTATGGATAAAATACCTTATGTGATGTTTCATTTTTAATCAAATGTATAGTTTCATCAATCAAATGATTTAAATTAGCCCCTGGGCATTCTAAACCAATGTCGCAGAAGAGCCATAATATTTTTACACGAACAACAGATTCCTCTTCAGACTGAAAGTGTTCTGAGAGTTTCTTGATAGCTTCTTCGACGTCTGACTCTTGAAACTGAAGACAGTCGGAAATTCTTAGCAGTAACTGTAGTGCTTCATCACTTGATTTACATTTCTCCAATAGGCCAACAAAAGCTGCAGCTGAACTGCCTATTAACGGCTTTTTAGCTAAATGTAATTTTTTTAATGGAGGTCCATCCTAAAAATAAAAACCGTATATATAAGTGTATCACTTTCAGGTGGCAAAAAGTAAAAAAATAGGTTATTTTTTTACTATTTTTATTACATTTGCATTGAAACTGAGTGTAAATAGATGTTTCATTTTCTTATACATAGTCAGACACTTTATTCAACAAATTTTGAACCCGTTTTATACCTGAAAAGATTTATTGTACTCTGCTAAAGCCCTTTTCTTTAATACGGCTGCCATTTCAAGGATCCGCACTAGGAATTATATCTGTCGCGTTTGTGAAGAAGTACTTAATTTGTTTTATTTAGTTCTTATAAACGAACCAAAACTCCTGAGTATTTATTATTTATTTGATTAATTCTTTGAGTTTGAATTAAAAGTAAACAATATTGTTGAATCTGTAGTCTATACTTTAAAACTTCTCACAAAGACAGCTCACAGCTGTCAACATCTCTTTTTTTTTTTTAATTTTATGGCCTGGTAACGTGACCTTTAAGCCAAGTCTTATTTTCGGACATATCAATTTTCACGTTATTTTTCATTCGTTTGTATTTTCCTCGTATTTTCACTTGTTCAATGTATTGTCACTTGACATTTTTTGTGATTTGACATTTATACCAGGCCATAAAATCTTTAAAAAAATGACATTTAATAAAGAACGAATTAGGTATTTAGTATGAAGTATGAACGAACGAATTTGAGATTGAGATTAACTCGAGACTCGAGTGAAAGTAAGGCTGCGTGAAATTAAAAATTCTTTGGAAAGAAAAATAATAAATTTAGTTGCAAATTCCTGAATTATGTAATATTTTTTGTGTAGAATTATAATAAAGTATTCCTTATACATTATGTCTTTTGGCCAATCATAATGTCGTAGACGAAGTTTAGCGAAATTCATATAACACTAATAATTTATCATATTATTTATCATCACGAAAAGAGGTAAATTCATTCATTTACCTTTAGCATACATTATATTTCATTTACGTTGTATATAAAAAGCCATAATTATTAACTAGTATATTCATTACATTATAACCATAAATTACGAAATTTTACCAACTTTTCTATTTACAGATGAAAGATATAGAAAAATAATGTTATCACAGAGAGGGAAATGTCTGAAAGGCAGCTCTTAGAACACAGCTGCCTCAATGAGGGTACTATGTCTGTCAGTATGCCAAAACAAACCCTTTCTGAACATTGGAAGGAGTTCGTATGTGGCGGAGGTGCGGCGTTCTGCAACATACTTATTAGCTATCCTCTAAACAAGCTCATATTTAGACAGGTAAAGATAATAATTATTGTATTATTTATAAGATCTGCTTCAGCACAATACAATGACTATCAAACATTACACCAAACAAATAACAAATTTACAGCAAGATGTTGTAATGTCAGCATTCTAAGACAAATAGTACATTTGTTATTTGAAGTCAATCCGAATTTGTTTGTTACAGATGATGCATGGAGTTGAAGCAACATTTGCTTTAAATCAGTTACAGAAAGAAGGTCTCGGATATCTATACAGGGGCATGCTCCCTCCTTTACTACAGAGGTCTTTTTCAATGTCTCTCATGTTTGGTGTCTATGATGAATGCTTGGAACCTCTTTTAGATCGTAAAATTAATCCATATGTTTCTAAAACAATTGCTGGTGTTGTTGCTGGTTGTTTTGAGGCCACACTTATGCCTTTTGAGAGAATACAAACTCTGCTTATACATCCCAAGTATCATAATAAGTTTAAAAACACAGCACATGCAGCTAGTCACATATCAAAGTTTTATGGGATTAAAGAATTTTATAGAGGATTAGTGCCAATATTATTAAGGAATGGTCCATCAAATGCACTATTCTTTATAATTAGAGATGAAATAAAGGTCAGAATGCCTAAGCAAGAAAGTATTGTGTATGATGGCTTGCAAAATTTTATTGCTGGAGCATCAATAGGTGCTTTTCTTAGTACCCTTTTTTATCCATTGAATGTTATTAAAATTGGTATGCAGTGTGAGATGGGTGGCCCTCACAGAACAATCCTATATGAGTTTAACTATATTATGCGCAAGAGAGGATCTAAATTTGGGAATTTCTACCATGGTGTTGTGCTGAACATAACCCGTGCATTTCTCAGCTGGGGTATTATAAATGCCTCTTATGAAATATTTAGGAAATTTTTATATTCCTAGTCATATTTATGTTATGCCTAATTTGTTATTGTTATTTTTATGGTGGTTCTGATTGTGTACATAGATCATACGAATTATGTATTATTGTTGATTTGTTAAGTAAAGTTTTATCCTGAATTAAGCATTTATGATAATAAGACAGGTATGATGTAAGGATCTTGTGATATATAACACAGATCAGTAATTATTGTTATTTTGTATGACTATATATTCATGTAATGTGATAAAATCTCAATTCGAAAGGCAAATGTCATTTCCCCATACATTATTGTCCTTTATTTTACTATATTCGCCATAATACAATGTTAGCCAAATGGATTAATCAAAATAAAATCTGCTTGGAATGAAACACGTGTTTTAATTTCTCTTTGCGTCATCAATCATTACAATGGCAGAATAATTTTATGGTGACTGAGAATTCTATCAGAAGATAAGGAACGAAAATATGTAGAGTCTGTAACCAAAATAATGTATTACAATGAAAATAAATGATTTCTCTCTGGGATTGCACATCTTGTATATTTTGAATAACATTGCTATTAGTGGTAAGTAAATAAAAAAGTGGTTGAAATGTATAAAACCATGATAATTTGCATGGCTAAAAAATAAAAATGATTCCTTTATTTTAATATGAATATTTAACTTTGAACGAAAATTTAGAAGACTAACATAAATAATATAATTTATATTGAGAAAATAGTAGGTATATATACACATAAGACTGTGAAGGTAAAGTTCCTTTTTATAATGTTCTCAATTTCCAATACGAATTAATAGTTTAATTTACAAAAAATATTTATATATAATCATGCTATAATATAGAGATTTTTCATGCCATGTGTGTGATCCTTGACTTCGTGCTGACTCTGCTAATTGGTTTAGGCATGAAATTGTGATAAAACTTGAGTCATTCGGGTCAAGTGTGCGCCCTTGAAATTTTGATGAGATATAGAAATTACACAAAAAAAAGCAACAAATCTGTTATATTTAATTATTTGTCATCGTTTCGTTATGATCAAGATTAAGTTGAACAAGTATCACATTTTTTTAGAAAAATCTGATCAAATGAAACCTTTCGGAATGCGCACACTTAACCTGGGTGCGGGTTATTTGCGGATATGTGTGAATCTTGATGGGAAAAGTCAAAAGTGTATGCATACAGAAGAGGCTCGGGTACGTTATCGCATATAATATCACCCGCGCACACTTTACCCAGAATTAAGTTTGAGAACAATTAATATATTCAAAACCAATTCCTTAGTGTACCTACTCATGCGTAGGCACATTCTGTTAGAATCCAAAAACCCTTACCCGTAATTAGATGCAACACTAGCGGGCGTGATACCTACTGAAAACTATGAACTGATGGTCAGAGTTTCAAGATAATCAAAATAATAACCGCTTGGTAAAGTGACTATAGACTACGTAGTTGCTCAATCCTCTCTCATCGGCTAGAACATACATATTTACAACATATGCTAATTTGCCATATCTTTCTGATATGGCAAATTAGCAGGTGGTTCACATGATGATACGTGATCACCACCGCTCATAGGCCATCAGCAACACCACAGGGCTTGCAGGTGCGTTGCTGACCTTTCAAAAAGAACAACTGAGTCATTCATTTAAATTTTCTCATAGAGTCACCAAGGCCAAAATATCGCGAGGACTACAGATATGAAAAAGCGTTTGATGCGTTTTACAAGCTCCATACTGTAGCCGTTGATTGGTACCAGGCGCGCATACGTTGCGAGGCGGAGGGGTCGCAACTAATCGTCCCAGATACACTTGATGAAGCCGACAGCATTCCGCTGCTCATAGCCCCAATACTCACAAGATATGAAGGAGTCTATGTTGGCATGCATGATTTATATTCTGAAAGATCTTTCGTTACAATAAAAGGTAAATTTAATTGATAATAATACTAGCGATCCACCCGGCTTTGCACGGGTGCAATGTAGTTGTATTATACACAAAAATATGTTACTCGCTGATAATGTAGCTTTCTATTAGCAATGACTGTATGATTTATTTACCTTTCCAATAACATCATACGTAGGTGTGTAAAGTTTTGAAAATGTCTGTATTTTATTTAAGTGAAAATAAACGCCTACCTATATATTTCAAAGAGAAAAAGAACTACGAACAAGTAGATCAAGGGAAGGCACTCGATCTCATTACGCTTAGGCACTGCAATGCTACGAGGGTGAATCAAAAAATTCTTGGAATCAATATTATAAAATGCAAAGATTTAAATAATAATATTTTATTTTTCTACATAATCTCCCTCCAATGCAATGCATTTAGAATAACGGGTTTCTAACTTCCTTATTCCTTGTGAAAAAAAATTATTTTCTTGACTCTCGAAAAAGTCCTCTACGGCAGCTATATCCGCGTCATTATCGTGAAATTTTGTTCCACGAATTTCCTCTTTTAATTTTGGAAATAAGTGAAAATCACTTGGGGCTAAGTACGGAGAATATGGTGGGTGGTCAAGGAGATTGAAGCCAGCACAGCGGATTGCGTTGAGCGCAACTTCCGATCGATGAGCAGGAGCGTTATCTTGAAGGAACAACACGCCCAACGACAGTTTTCCACGACGTTTTTCTTTAATCGCTTCACGCACTTTCGGGATTAAATTGGCATAATAGGGTCCAGTAATCGTCTGGCCTTTTGGCATGTAATCAATAAAAAGGATTCCTTCACTATCCCAGAACACAGAGGCCATAACTTTGCCAGCGGTAGGAGCAACTCGAAATTTCTTGATGGATGGAGAGGATGGTCGTTTCCAAGACATGCTTTATCTTTTAGTTTCAGGATCAAAATGGTGGACCCACGTTTTATCCATGGTGACAAGACGACGGCAAAAATTATCCGAATCACGCTGGAACATTTCGAGATTACGCTTGGAAATTTCCAAACGTCGCTTTTTGTTTTCGTCGGTTAACATTCGTGGCACCCATCTTGCAGACACTTTTTTGAACCCCAGTGAATCAATTAAAATGGATTGAACGCTACCAAAAGATATCTTTAGGATCTCAGCTATATGTTTTATAGTCATTCTTCTGTCTTCCAAAACCAGATTCTCAACCTTTTTGACTTTTTCTTCTGTAACTGAGGTTGAAGGCCGCCCAGAACGCGGGTCATCTTTACAGCTTGATCTACCTCTTTTAAATTCAACCACCCAGTACGCAACCGTAGAATAGGGTACAGCATCACCCCCTTATGTCTGCTGAATGTCCAAAAAAATTTCCTTCTTAGACATTTTTTTCAAACTGAGATATTTTATCACCGCACGTAACTCACTTTTATCCATAATTTTGACTTTTTAGCAA
This sequence comes from Anthocharis cardamines, assembly GCA_905404175.1. Lineage (NCBI taxonomy): Eukaryota > Metazoa > Arthropoda > Insecta > Lepidoptera > Pieridae > Anthocharis > Anthocharis cardamines. The sequence continues at coordinate 4,193,212 of FR989953.1, read as the reverse complement.
CTCGTTGCACAAAAAAATTTATTACATGCGAACGAACTGACAAAAACAAGTGACAGTCTGCATAAATATAGTGTGATAGACACTCTTTAATTTGAATATCGAACTTGATCCAAAAAGGTTTCATATATATGCACTTCTAAGAACTTTTTGATTCACCCTGGTACAGTTTTATGCATATCCTTGACACGTTTATTCACGTATTTCTTAAGTTCGTTTTCTCAAGTTTGTGTAAATACATATGTTTATATGTCTCGTTTGAAAGGCTTGTTAGCACGTTACAATGATTCGCTGAGTTTATGATATGACAAACATATTTATAATTTACGGACATAGAGCAACACGGGCCACCGGCGAACCGGAGGGGAGTAGCCATAGCGTTCGTTACCGATACCAAACAATCTGTCATTTTTTGCGGGGGGAAACCTGCGCTATGTGTGCGTACTCAAGTTCGCACACACAAGCAATCGTCTGTCACTACGAAACTCACACCGTGACAATTAAAAAATACACTAACAATTTCACACACACATTTAAACATTCCGTGTCATAACAGTATAATTAAATGGCGCAACTACACTGACAAGTCCTTTTAGCCGTAGTTGCAACAACTGTCGATACGCAGTATCGATAATTTCAAGAACTGGGTTAGGGAAATTAGGTTTATAAGTTCGACTTAATTTATTTATTTTAAAGATGGAGTTAATTTATTACGTACTACAATAATACAAATGAACTTGTCGGGTAATGCGCACGTAGCAGGTCACGGAGAGTGGACCATGAGTTGGTATAGGTATAATAAAATCTTAGAAATAATTTGAAAAATACTTCGTAATTACAAAATGTGTTTATTCCATGTATCCCTTAACGATTACAAACAACTTTGGGCCCCCAATGTAACAATATGAAATTGGTGTGAATTAATAGATTGAGACTTAACAGTCCTTCGTTGAAAATTCTATTAGTTTTGACAATCTGAGAGCCGAGTTATTAGAGTTTTAAGTAGTAAACTGTAAAAGTAAGGTTATGTTACAATCAATAATTGACATATATATCATAAATCTGTGATCAATGATATTTGTAGTTGTCAAATCGTAACAATTCCTAAATGACGACAATCGGGAAAGCACTCAGACTCAAAACGTAGAAAACACGAAACGAATTAGCACAGAGTAAACAACTGTCATGCGGCATGCCAACGACAGACTAAAATAAAAGATCGATTTTAATCGATAAAAAATCGATAATTATGTATATTAATTTTCTTTAATTAATAATTTATATTTTATTTAATAACATAACAGTAATTATATGCAATATATTGTATTTAAAGTGCATTTAATTACTTTTGAGTTAATTACCTTGTCCAAAGGTTTTTTTTTGTGATTGTGTAATCGATTCAATTAATCGAGAATCTCAGGAAAACTATATTTCTCATATTTCCCCTCTCCCAGATTGAGAATTGAGCTGATTTTTTATATTATAAGATTAAAAATATGTAATTTTTCTAGATCATATCGCAATTATTAAATTTGGGTTACACAATTTTCCATATCCTTTGGATTTTTAGGAAATAAAAAAAACATTATGGTTGAAGTTTACACTAAGTGATTTTAATAAATGTGCTAACGCGCGTAAGTATTATATTATATTTTAACAATATAACTATATTATCACAATATAATATTTGAACCAGAAAATTTAATCTCAAAACTGTCTCTGTATAGAAGACTCCTTTGCCATTTTTTTCGATAACTTAAAACAATCCGACAACAACACTATCGCTCGGTGACAGCGACTTCTCGGAAATAAACTCGGATCAGTCGCTCGACAGATCCGTGTATTGTATGAGGGCTCATACAATACGCGGATCTGTCGAGCGACTGTGTTGGTAAAAAAATCCGAAACAACACGACCGATAATATTGTAATTTTTTAAGTTTTAAAGAAGTAAATAGTAATAATATGATTAAAAAATACCTACATATGAAAGGTAACGCTATCTTTTTGTAAATTTGACGTGGCAGATATTTTTTGGCAACAAGAAACACAAACAATTCGGCATTTTTTTAGGAGGTCGATTCAGTCGCGCATCTGGATTTAGTCTAGTGAAAAGTGCGGCTACAACTAGTTTTATTATATGCATAGGACCATTTGGACTTGTACTTTGACAGAGGGGAACGCCTGCGTATGGCTACTCCCCTCCGGTTCGCCGGTGGCCCGTGTTGCTCTATGTTTACGGAGGAATATCGAAAGATTAATTTTATACTCTCTACACTATAACTCAGTACCTATCCCTTATGAACGACACTTTTATGACATACATAAGAAAAATTGTTTTTATAGCGACTTACATACAATAACTACTCACCTAATTATTCCTACCGAATAGCTTTGTTACCTCCTAAATCCTATATATCTTACACTTTTAAATTTCATTTTCTATTTCAGCGGGTTTCAATCAAAATCTGTACCAAGAGTGCGTGTAACTAAGTTTCACTTAAAACTTACTCGTAGTTACACTCTTGGTACAACCTTCTACTCTGGTTTATTTGTTGCATGATACATCTCTCTGCCAATATTAGGTTGGTGTGAGTGTTATTGTAATCTCCACAGGCAGTGCCATAACTTTCGACGGGCTCGTTTGCGCATTCGGTAGAACACCTGCCGTGCGCTTCGATGGGTCGAAGGTCGAATCCCACCGAGACGACATATTTATAATTTTCTGTAAGCGTGTTTTCCCCGCGTCTGGTAACTTCGGGTATTGATCGGATGGGTCTGAAATTCCGACCGGGTAATGAACCACTGTTCATAGATGGATAAACCGTGAAGTGCACATTGCGCGTTTCGGTTTATTCTATGGAATTCCGAATGCTCGAAGTAAAATGTAGGTCGAGAGCGCATCATTGACTGATGTTCTGTGGCTGAGGTATCACCTACCATCAGGTGAACCTCATGCTCGTCTGTCGATATTTAACATAAATAAAGATTAAAATGCGAGAAAACGGTCGACAAAATTTTATCGTGGTTGTCATGCTAGGCCGGCTTGACTATGAATGAATGTGTGTATTACATAACTGCCAACAGGTAGTGGTCTTCATGATACAATACTAGATCTATTGTGGGAGCTGCAACAGCCATTAAACGGTGGTGGTCGATGCGTAGCGATGCGTCGAAACGGTCGCCTCTTTGTGCACCCTTGCTCTGATCGTCTGCCCTTCGCTTGCAAAATTGAAGCTTCTGATGTTACCTACTACCCAGAATGTGATACTTATGATTCGCGTGAGTTATGTGTTTATATTTAAGTACTTACATTATGCTTTATGGTGTGCCTGTAATTTCAGACACGTAAGCACAATATGTAACCTACTTTAGAAAATTGAGGGATTTAAAAATTAAAATCTGTTATGTATAGTTAGATCAGACATTAATCAGTTGTTCCTCTTATATGTGTTTATACAATATCAATTTATTTTCAATGTATTAGAAACCCAATGAATTGATATTATTAGATATCTTTTACATCACAATGTCGTCTTTTTTGCCTAAGAATATTTCGTTAGATATAATTAAAACTGTTCCTTTTTATTATATTAGAGTACCTACATAAGTATGACAATACTCTCATCATACGTCATATTAATCATCTTCATACTGATATTATAAAAAGGAAAGATTTGTATTTTGTATGTTTGTAACAGATAAACTCAAAAACTACTGGACCGATTTTAAAAATTGAACGAGTAACATATGCTATTTTTTGTGCAAAGTAAATTTACATTGCAACCGTGCGAAGACGAACCGTGTTGCTAGTAAACAATATATGAGAACCTAAGTATGGAACGTGATATAAGTATATATTTATAATTAACTACATATTTTTTATTATATTTTTAAATATAACTTGAATAAAAAAAACAAAAGGCGGCCTTATTGCTAAGAAGCGATTTATTTACCCTACTATTACCTATAGGTACCTATTAACTAACCCGAAACAAATTTAAAAGATAATGTAACCGTAGGAGGTGTTTTGGAAACAATTATAACAATTACTATGGTGTGAGTCTCATGTGCATACAAATAACGTTGCAGACATGAGTCGTTTAGGTACAACCACAGTATAGCCGTGTTTATATTCAGGGACACTGATAATCTGATATGCAACGTTATTCCACAAAATAATTTATTTATTTATTTAATTAAAATTTCATACCAATCGTTTACCTATGAGCTAGTACATAGCATTAACAAAACAGTTGCACTAAGCAGCTGTAAAACATTTTAGAATACACCAAATCCTAAAACATTGTATTGGGTACATCAAGAAAAGCAACAATCGATAAACTCATTGTTTAATTGAGTTAAGAGGGTAAACATTTGCTAATTATACCGACTCCATATACACAAGTAGGTAGGTACATTTTTGGAAGCAGTTCACAGGTAGGTAAAGGTATCAGGGCTGACTGATGTAAGATATTTCAAGGGTAACAAGTTTAATCTCATATCGTTTCATTTTTAACACGACACAACAGTTAAAAGGTTGAGAAAATAACAACCGTGTACTGCCTTCAAAAAGGAAAAAGAAACTGGTAGATCGTCTTTTTTTAATGAAATTTTGAAAATGAATGTCAGATTGGTACGTTTATTTTCTTCATGACGGCCGCGGTAGTAGGTAAATCCGATAAAAGTAAAAAGAAGGGACACTTATAAGAAAACTCACGAAGTCACGAGCCGTGTGTTATTCTGTCTTTCCGTTAGCCCGTACAATTTAAATAGTACGTATTTTTGGTACCTCTTCACGGGAGTCAGACTCGCACTTGGTCTGTGTTTTTTTCTATTTTTTGTGTCCCTTCTGTGTACCAGTATAATTTATTTTATATTCAAGGATTATAAATAAGTCTTCGTTGTCAGTGTCATATGGAATTTTTACTTTTTACAGTCTTGAATTGTCTTAAAGTTCAATAAGACCCGAAGTCTTGCAGGTTGGAAATTGGGACCGAACGATACGTGTTACATAACACACGTAGAACCTCAAACGTGGTATGAGGCGTATTCTACCTGCCTCGGCGCTGGCGGTCATCTCACGATACTTGACAGTAAGGAAGAAGCTGAGTACATCAGAGACACATTCAAGCAATACGATCAGCATAAAACACCAGGGGACTTTGCATTCCTAGGTTTCAGTGATATCTTCCAACGCTACCATTATAGAACTGTTCTAGGTACGTTAATACTGTATCAGATACAACACGCAACTTTTTTCCAATACATTTTTTTTTATAATACACCGCAGAATGTTGTTCCAACAGCGGCCCTTTCAATTATCTAAAAACTAAAAGGTTGTTGAAAATGCTGCCTGCATTATCGCAATTGCATTAGTCTATCAAGCAAGGATAGACATACATAGGGTCGGTCAGGAATAAATGCGTACGTGGTCTTGCGGTGGCACTGTTCATCCGCTAAACCATGCATCCCGGGTTCGAATCCCAGTTGGTCAAGGGTTTTCAAGGATCACTTCTCGATCAGAGTTTGAGAACTGGAGGGATGTTTGATGCCTGTATAGGTTGATACATAAAATTGGTGGATGTTTTAGGTGTATACAGGCTAGACGGTAGAAAACTGAAACACGAGTTGACCAAACGGTCTGATAGCAATTGAACCAGCGACCTGAGAGATGACTTTTTATAAGTCTTACCTCCAAATATTATGTAGTCTATTGTTAAAAAATTAACTCATATTGTAGGCGATACATTGAATGAAAAAGCGTTGGACTGGGATTTCAAGTGTCCAGGAAACTTCACCAAGTTAGAAGACCGCTGCGGAGGGTTCCGCAGAAGTGGGCTTCTATTCACTAACAACTGCCTTTTGCCATCGATGTTCTTCTGTGAAAAGCCAGCTAACGGCACTTTCAGAATAAAGGCGAATAAACGTAAAGGGACATTAAGAAGAAAAAAAAATAAGTTGCGAAACTTTTAGGCCTTGACATCGTAATCAGAGGGCCTAGCAGGAACAACTTGCGAAAAAGTATTCGTATCGTCGATCTGTTATTTTTTTTTAATGTTAGATATCGACAGACGATCGTGAGGTTCACTTGGTGCTCCTCAACCACAGAACATCAGTCAATGATGCGCTGTCGACATATTTTTTACTTCGAGCATTCGGAAATCCATAGACTGAAAGCGAAACGCGCAATGTGCACTTCACGGATTTTCATCTATGAACGGTGGTTCGTTACCCGGTCGGAATTTCGATATTCCTCCCACCCGATCAATGCTCGAAGTTACCAGACGTGGGGAAAACATGCTTACAGAAAATTATAAACATGTGGTCCTGGTGGGATTCGAACCCACGACCCATCGATGCGCACGGTAGGTGTTCCACCGAACGCGCCCACGAGCCTGTCAAAATCAAAAAAAATACTTTTTCGCAAGTTGATCGTGCTAGAACCTCTTATTCGACATTTTAACACATAAAATTTAAACATCGTCTTCTCATACATTCGTTTAATTTCTATTCACAAGTTTCTCCAAAAAAGCGGCTGAAGCACCATGATGCAACGATGCAACATCATGTATGAGCCATCCATGCCTGAATTGAGTATCAAAACATACAGCATACCTAACTATTTCATTTGTTTACCATTATATACATTTATTATATTATTATCTTGAAATATTAAAAATATTTAAACAAAATACTGTATACCGAATTAAAACGCGACTTATTATTTATATTGTTTAAATTTTTTATCCCGACGTTTCGGATGCTTTTCAGCAACCATGGTCACGGGAAACATACTAAAAAATAAAAGGACACCATTAGTCAATATTATCATTATATAGAAATAATAAATCGCGTTTTAATCCGGTATACAGTATTTTATTTAAATGTGTGATACTCGTGTTAATAAAAGACAATATTATAGTTAAAGTATGTTTTGTCTCTAAACAGAATTTAACTAGTCCAAACTATACCATGTTTCTGAAATAAAATGTAAAGGTCGGCAACGCACCTGCAAGCGGTGTTGTGGATGCCTATATGCGACGATCACTCACCATCACGTGATATGAGCCACCCGCCCGCTTGCCCCAATTCAATTTTTTTTTATTTAAAATTATTATAATGTATTATTATTATATCGTACAAATACCGCAAACCCTACATTTAAATATAGGAGCAGCCAGCGCCTCGTACTTTATATCCATAATAAATATACTGGGTACCTACTAGGTATCTATTTGGCTACATTTCGCTACAAATTATTTAACAATGAAAGAATTTGTTTTAAACTTAATCGATTTCTTAACTTAAAACATTGTTTAGTGATAAATATTTTATGAGCATATAATATAGAAGATTACCTACCTATTGCATGGCTATCTTATTTATATAAAAGAAAGTCGTGTTAGTTACACCATTTCAATGAATCGTTAATTAAAATATCGGATAAATTAAGGAAAAAAATATATGCAAAAATAAATTTTAAAATAAATTAGTTTCGGAAATCTGCCATCTTTCTGGTAGGACAACGTCTGTCGAGTCCGCTAGTGTCTATATATTATTTAAGTGTAATGTAAGTATATACGCTATATAGTTCCGTAAGTAGGAACCTAAGTACTGTATAATAATAGTCGAGGCATGAATAAACAATATGAAAATTACGTAAAAAAACAAGTTTGTTTTTAAAACTTTAGTTGTTATAAAGTATTTTGTATTTAAATATACCTATTTAAATACAAAAACTTTAATTGTGTGTTTAAAGGTCGATTTACACGATGCAAGATTTTTGCCTACCTGGTAACTTGCAAGGTCTAAACAACACATAGTACCTATGTAACATTCTTGATCTGAAAATAAAGTTTTGTTTCAAAACTTTTTACACCAAGAAAAGTCGCCAAGAAAAGTAGCACATAATATCCGTGTGTTAACAGTTGCGTACAACTGCGCTTAAATTATTGCATTCATTAAAATAAAATACTTTATGACGGATTAAAACGCAATTTATTATTTATACTAGCGACCCGCCCCGGCTTCGTACGGGTGCAATGCTGATACTAAATACACTACAGAAAAATTGTTATTATTATACATATAAACCTTCCTCTTCAATCACTCTATCTATTAAACAAAACCGCATCAAAATCCATTGCGTAGTTTTAAAGATTTAAGCATACATGACAGGGACAGAGAAAGTGACTTTGTTTTATACTATGTAGTGATTATTTAAGCCTTCGATCAACAATATACTAGATATCGGGTCGACGCAAAAAATCCGTGCCGGTAAATATCAGCTCACTTGAAATTTGAGAGTCTATTTTGTTTAGTTCTCTTCAAGCACGGCCAATATTAAGACGTTTCACAATGACGCAGTTTGTCTTCAAAAATTGCGAAAATAATTCCCGAAAAACCTATTTTACGGACGGAGTCTTATTTTTGGTTAGTACATATAAAATAAGATATATTTTAAGCTTTTAAACTAACAAATAATTCAAAATTTGAACAAAATTATCTGTTTTAAATCAACGCTACAAATGTTTGGCCAAGGTTGGCCAACACATGCGCAAACTATTGTGTAACAGAATAGTGGATGCATGGAGTAGATTTGTACCGAAATAATCCTTACTATCTTAGGATAAGCATCCTTAGTAATATTATAAATGCGAAAGTGATATTTTTGTTTGTTACGCTTTCACGCTAAAACGGAAAAGAAAACATTCCAATCTGTATGTTCATTTTGCGGATATTATTATTTAACATACTGTTACGGAGACAGGCTGAAGAAAGTTCGAGAAACATTTCTGGTATATTTCAGTCACTTAGAGACGTTTTCAGCAAGCTGACATACGATTTCAGGCCGTTTTAAGGCAGTATCTATCAAATAGCAAAAGTTCGTAAAGCGATACCAAGCGATCAACTTCTGCGATTTACGAGAGATCCGAGTGCGATAGTTCAAGAACCAGAAGAGTATAAGAGTCAGTGTTTTGTGCGTAGTGTAATTGTAGTTTTTTGTTTTAGTTTCGTTTTTCTCTAATTGTAGTAGTGTAATTTTTAATTAATTCATTATTTTATTTATTTTCTTTTGTGTTGTTTTTATAAATAAATCCTCAGTGTATAAGAGCGGCGTTTATTAATCCCGAACCATTATAGCTCGTAACAATACGAATTACAATTTATATAAAACATTATATTATTGTTTATCAAATATATTATAGTTTACGTTTCATGTTGATTTATTATTTTGTACCCTATTAGATACATGATAATTTACACATTGGTGTTTCATAAACTATACTAATAATACCAAAGTCTTCGAAGTTAGTCAAGTGTGTATGTATAATACATAGATATGTATATATATTTTGGTAACAAATAAAATCATATTTCGACTTCACTCTTTTCTTTGTTCCCATTGAGCAGTGTCATTTTTTCAAAATTTGACAAGGGGCGTGGTTTAAATAACAGGTTACTTTTTTCGTGAATTTTGTATGCGACCTGAAGTCTATTTAATACTATGTCAATGATTTAAGCCGACGTTTCGGATGCTTTTCAGCAACCCTTTTTAAATGTGTGATACTTGCGTTAATAAAAGACAATATTATTGCATTCACTTAAATTTCTCTTGTATATAAGGAAAAAGACACTTGTAATTTAATTACCAAGGTTACCGAGCTACCAGTCAAAAGTCAAGGTAAGTAGGCAACAGTCATATAATTACTTTTTATAATAAAACATGTTGTTACGTTCCCGAGATTCAATGAACACACTATGGTTAATATGGTTTTACACTATAACGGTTGTTAGATTTTATGCAACAGTAGTTTTTAATTGCTTTCATTTTTCTAAAACAACACTTCGATGTAACCTTTACCCAACCAAACAGTGGTGAAGAGACAATTTGCCTAGGACATGGATCGGTAGTAATTCAATTAGACGCTGGCTCTTGTGAATAGCCAGAAATTTTTGACAGATACTTGGAGCTGGAGCGCAGATTAGTAAATAAATCATTGAGTGTTATTGAGAATAAATATTTATTATATAATTATTTATTATTTGATTTTTTTTATATCAGTACATAATTGTTTTTTTATTGTTTAATACTGACCATGAGCACTACCCATATTTTTAATTTATATCGCGAATGTGGCGTAATGGCTTGCTGTCCTACTGCCTACACATGCACTGATTATATAGGTAATATAATTATTTATTTCCAATAAAAAAAATAAAAAATCTCAATTTCTTATCTTATTATATACGTCACAAAAATTAACTGGCAAAAATGTCAGGAATAGTAAAACAATTCTTACAAACAATTACATTTTCACCATAACTCCGCGGAACGTTCGATTTTCTACACTGATTTGCGGGAAGGAAGTGATACTTTTCTGCCCTCTCAATTTCCTTTCCATAAATAAAGATAGAAAATCGAACTTTCCGTTACAGGTATGGTGAATAATCGTATACGCAACACGGGAGGGAAAAAGGCCATCTCAGGTGCTACGTCCCTCCCTAAGTCCCTAGTGGCATAATATATTATGTTTTAAGGTTCTTCTAAACGGGAAATATTTTACTGCAATACAACGCCCGGCAACTTACCAATGCTAGTTTATAAGAAGAAGATAGTTGTGAAGATGTACAGGTTTTCTAAAAATTGTGCACTTTTTTCATACTTCACTAATTTACGCCCGCTAGTGTTCCCCACCGATAGTGTGTAAATACTTTATTTATACTTATATGCAACTAAATCTATACATTATGATGACGCAAAAAGTTCTTCAGTCGGGTCGAGGTCACCCAATGGGTCAAAGTTATGTAATTTTAATTTTTCAATTGTTACATCCCAAAGTTTCAATGCTTGCACATCATTTGAACATTGTCTGGATCTCCAAGCATGAGAACAATCACTGTAACAAATACATAAATCTCTGAACTAAAGAATGCATATTTTCATGTATCGTACAACAAAGTATAGTGGCCACCTTGGTTTTTTAAAAAGGGCAGTTGGTTAAGCTAAAAATCAAATTTTGCCATCAAATAGGGCTAAAAATTTAACACTTTTTATGGCGTTAATTCAACAAGTAAAGACAACACAAAACGAAGTTTTAGCTCGACGATTCACCTATCAATTTTATAACACTGAGAAAAATACAGAGTCTTTAATGAACAAATTGTAATGGCATCCTAAATTTATATTCAGAGAATACTTGGGGGATTCCCCAGTAAATACCATAATTAAACTAAAAAATATATCAATAGAGTGAATGATTATGAGCGAGATTGACCGAAATTTATGCTGCATGCAAATCATAAAAAAAACGAGTTCGTCTATAGTAAAAAGTGCTAAGGTGACAACATTGGGTGTGCTTCGGCAGTTGTATAAAAGTAATTAACCAAATATAAGCCCCTTAAATGACATATTATAACCTAAGTAAGTACCTGTAATACAGTCCACTCTCGTTATCGCAAGCCTCGTCTATGGCACAGTATATAGTAGTCTGAGCACCGCATTCCGGGGACTTTATAAATAATGAAATGATGTTATTGAAGACCCACGTCGCCCCGAATATAATCCCTCTATGCAAATGCCTTCCAATGTCTGTACGAACAACGCCTGGGTGCAAACTGTATGTGTTAACATTGTCTATGTTGCGTTCCTAAAATAAAAGTTATGTTATAATGCTTTATTTTTCTATCGTCGGATACTGTTCAAATGAATTTGATTTCTATAAGACAACATGTCTTGAAGCCGCCCTTAATATCTGCCGCCCTGGGCTGAAGCATACTCAGCCTGTTGGTATTTCCGCCACGCTACTACTGCGATAATGATCTATATGCAGGGCCGGATTTAGACCATTCGGGCCTACTGCCCCGGGTCTCCACAAAAGAGGGGCCCACAATAGAGATTTCGGAAAAAATCTTTCAAATTCCGTCGAGAAAACAACTTTTCATTTGGTTTTATTTTTCGTTTTTTTACCTTTACCTACTGTGCATTATACAAACATATTGTTAAAACGAAAATAATTTGGGGCCATGGGGCCTCCACTCTTTTGTTACCCGAAGCCTAAACACTTCTAAATCCGGCCCCGTCTATATGTAGATATGTATACGAGTTCTTACCCTTAATTTAAGATGAATGGCTCTAGAAAATAAAACATTCGCTGATTTACTTCTACCATAGGCTTTCACAGATCCATACCACGTTCTCTCTAGATTGACATCGTCCACGTTTACGTTGGAAACTAGAACACAGGAACAACTTTATTTAAATAAAATATTGTATACCGGATTAAAACGCGATTTATTATTTATATTGTTTAATTTATTTATGTATTTTAGACAGGGCTGTCTCCCCGCGACCACGGTTGCTGAAAAGCATCCGAAACGTCGGGATAAATAATTTAAACAATATAAATAATAAATCGCGTTTTAATCCGGTATACAGTATTTTATTTAAATGTGTGATACTCGCGTTAATAAAAGACAATATTAACAACTTTATTATTAAGCTTATAATAATAAACTACTACCCAGGGCCGAATTTAGGGGAACTACAGCCTGGGGGGGCCTATAATAGAGACTTTCAAATACCGACAAGTAAACAACTTTTCCTTTGATATTTCTTTTCGCTGTTTTACCTTTACCTAGTGTACTTTTTACAAACATGATTATATTGTTTTCAGATATTAATTTTTTTTATTCTATTTGGAGAATAATTTGGGGCCCTGGTCTAATCTTCTGTTGCCCCAAATACTCCAGACCTCTAAATCCGGCCCTGCTATTACCCACGTATTAAGTTACCAAGAGTATCAACTCTATCATAAATCAATATCTTAACAGAGAAATGAAACTGCATTTATTCCTTGGTTAAAGAATATCAGTCCACTTCAAATACCTACCCTTATTCGGATTTACTTACTTTACCCTTATTCTTACATTAATTTAAGTATTTGGAAATTGTGTTAATATAATATGTATGTTTTTACGTCGATAAAGTACACACATCAGTGGCGTAGCTATCATATGGCAAAGTGGTGCAGTACACCAGGGCCCTGAAGCTGAGAGGGGCCCCTGGGCTTTGGAAAGAGCGGGAGGCAGCTCTTTGATCTATACTAAGTAATATTATAAAGAGGAAAGATTTGTTTATTTGTTACGATTTAACCGTTATTGCGATATTTTTTTCCTCTCTGCACCGGGGCCCTTGTCCAACTAGTTAGGGGGCGTCCATAAATTACGTGAGGTGTTTTTTTAAATTTTCTGTAATATAAAATGTATAACGTCGAAGTATGAATGAAATTATTTTCTTTCGAACGAATTAGTGAATGATCTTAATCGTATTACGCGATTACGCTCAAGATGTACAATCTGGATTAAATGGACCAAAATAGTATAATTTTTTTTTTGTTTCAATAAGAAAAAAATTGCATAATATTTGCCGAGACCCCCCCTCTCTCCAACGTAAGATTAGATGAGATTTGACTCGACCCCCTCCCCCCCTTAAACACCTCACGTAATTTATGGACGTCCCCTTACGCCACTGAGACACATCAATATCACATTCTTTCAATTATGCCTTACCGAAAGACTAATTGTGAATTATTGCAATATTTGCAAATCAGGAAGTACGTGTTAAAATATCAATGTGCACTAATCGCTTACTCAGTATTACGGTAAAGTAAAGATGTTTCAAGGTAAATGGTAAATACCTACAAGGAAAAAATAAGATGAATCGTTTATATTCCTGTCGTGTGACAATAATATATTGTAACTACATACATACCTAAATATGACTGTTAGGTATGTCTTGTTTAGTAGGCCAAAATAATAGGATATACAAATATGCAATCGATTGATTGATTACAAAGATGTCTTATGTATCTTCAAAAAAATATTGAGTACTTCGATAATTCGAACATTTTTAACCCGACTGCACCAGAAAGAGAAGGGTTATGCTTTTCGTGTGTATATTTCGGCTAAGCGGTTTGATGGATTTTAGCTTCAGACGCGTCGTTAGATTCGTCTCAATTGTGAGGAGACGATGGCTATATCAAAATAATTAATTATGTAAACTATAATGGCCGATTATTGGCACAATATTTAATACCTTACTACGAAAACTAAAAAATTATAAAAATATATAATTTTAATGTACTTACGGATCTATAATATGTACTGTAAAAATGTAGTTTCTTAGTAGTATTACTTGTGTGTGCAATAAACTTATAAATAAATAAATAAATAACATTTCCAGTATGACTTACCAAAATGGGCGAGCGATGCAACATTGACAATCCTTGCTGGGGCACTTTTAATTATCCGCGGCAGCAACAGAAAAGTCAACATAGCGTGCCCAAAATGATTGGTACCAATCTGCTTCTCGAAACCATCTTCAGTTCTACTTTTCGGGATCATCATAATACCAGCATTATTTATTAATATATGTATCTTATCTTCTTTCGCTAGTATTCTAAACGCACATTCGCGAACTGATTTCAAACTTGATAGATCTAATTTTTCAATAATCAATGCTCCACATTGTGGTGTCAATTCGGCTTTTTTAATGATGTCCGCTTTTGCTTCTTCAGCCTTTTCAATATTACGACAAGCCATGATGACGCGGGCTCCTGAATTGAAAATTGCATCTATGAAGTATTTTTAAAATCTCCAGCCGGCCTAGCATGACAACCGCGACAAAATTTTGTCGACCGTTTTCTCGTGTTTTTATCGATTATCCCTTTATTTCTTCCGGGTCTAACAAGACAATTTCACTTAAAACTCGACTTTTAATGTCAAAAATTGATATATTTGTCGATCAATATATCTTTTCTATCAAAATTGTCGATGTCGAGATATAATATATCGAATCTCGATATGATATGATATCTATCATACATCTTAGTTTGTCTTCACTCGTCCGCGAGATATTTCGTGATGGTCATGCTAGGCGGGAATATGTCGGCGCTATAGCTAATGTGCCCACGTTGGTTGATGGTTCAATAGTACACCTAGCGCTTGGATGGGTCGCAGATTCAATCCCGCCGGGTTTGACATTTTTATCATTTTCTACAAACATGTTTTCCCTCACGTCTGGCTATCGTTCATTTATTTATTTACACATATTATCTATACTAATATTATAAAGAGGAAAGATTTGTATTTTTGTTTGTTATGAATAAACTCAAAAACTACTGGACCGAATTTGAAAATTCTTTCACCAATAGAAAGCTACATTATCATCGAGTAACATAGGCATTGTGTATAGTTCGTCTACATTGCACCCGTGTGAAGCCGGGGCGCGTTGCTAGTTACAGATAAATATCCAATTCTGTGTTGTATTAAAAAATATTAAACTAATTATACATATATGTATACATTTATGATAGAAACACATAATTGCACGTAATTGCATCTTTAAGCTAAGAAAAGCAATCAAGTGTAGATTGCATGTTTCAATCTACCCGAATGCTAGAAGTATAAATGAAATACATTTTATTATGTAGGTTAATATATTCTTGTCTCGTTTTTCAATGTCTCATCGTCGATATCCAACACAAAAAAATAATTATAATGTAACTTATTAACAATAAATAAACATAGTCTGTTTGTTTTTCCGTTTTCTCGCTAAACTGATTTTGATATAAAGTTAGAAGAGTTATTATATCTATTACTAGCGACCCGCCCCGGCTTCGCACCGGTGCAATGCTGATACTAAATACACTACAGAAAAACTGTTATTATTATACATATAAACCTTCCTCTTCAATCACTCTATCTATTTAAAAAAACCGCATCAAAATCCGTTGCGTAGTTTCAAAGATTTAAGCATACAAAGGGACAGAGAAAGCGACTTTGTTTTATACTATGTAGTGAAGTTCAAAATTAAGGACATGGGCATCTATTAAGCCTGGAAAAAAGATTTAATCATACATACCTCTTTTATATAAGTCTAAAGCAGTTTCTTTTCCAATACCACTGTTGCTTCCCGTAATGATAACAGTATATCCATCTAGTCTTCTCTTACTCTTACACCAGCCACTTAAGTAATCCATTTTTACTGAAAATACAAAAGAATCTGAATATTTCCAACGCGCTTATAGCACGAGTGGCACCTTTCGTGAAGCACGTAGTACTATGACACTACTGACTACTGAGGCATTAATATTCCGAGCACAATATCGTCACAAAAACATTTACATATCCTCGTCTTGTATTTTATTTTTTGAACCGAAGATTTAATAAAAAGTTCAAGTTCTATGTGAAGGTATTGATATATTTAAACATTATAATAATATTTATTTACCTATACGTAGATGACAATTTTTTGTTTCTCTATCTGTTTGTACGGGCTAATCTCCGAAACTGTTGGACCGATTGAAATGAAATTTTGCATGGTGTTACCATATCGCACTTTGAAAACAAAAGTGACACTGCCAATTTTTTATTATATTTTTTCAAATAACGTCACTGTAATTGAATTTATTCAGAGTACTTTAAATTTAAATAGCCTAGATTGTTAATTATTATAAGTTTTTAATATTGATTACGAACCTCTACAATATCACTGACTTCAAGTTCAAATAGCCATATTAAAAAATATTAACATTTGCATAATGTCATTTTTGTTTCCAAAGTGCGATATATTATCTCCGTTCAATATTTTAGATACTTTCGTCCCGGAAAATTAAAAAGTTCCCGTGGGATACAAAACAACTTATGCACCTAATTAAGTAAAATTTAGCATTAAAAGTAAAATGAAGCGAGCGAAGTCGCGGGCACCAGGTAGTAAATTAATATTATTTTACGTATCGTATCCGTTACTTTTTGGCGAATCTTTTACCTTATTAATTTTCAATACATAGATGAAATTCTATAAATAGGTGATTAGTTAACAATGAAAAACTATTAAATTCAGCAACTAAGGGCAAAAACTACTTTTACATCTCTATAACTTCCTAATAAAAATAATTAATTCGTGAACGACACACGGCTAAAATATAAGTCATAATATTATATTATATATCTAAAACGCGTTGATTATATTATATCTGTATCTCAATACCGGTTACACAAGTTACAACTCAGATTAAGTACGTTACAACTTACGGGTCACTGACAGTGACATAGTCTAGTAAGCAATGTTGCCAATTCAGTGAATTTTCCACTAGATCTGGTGGTTTAGACTTTCCTTTTAGCGGACAAATATTGGTTGTACCCGCACCCAGTCGCTTTTATAACGTTATTGCCGTTCGCTCGTAAGATCAAGCGAGACAACGCGAGGGGAGGAGTCAGCGGTCTGCTTATATGTGTGTGTCACACCAATACATTGCCACGCGCTCTACAGTTCAAGAATAGTTCTGCTTTTTAGTACCAAAAGTTTGTATGGACCTGTTCTTCTGTGTACGTTTATTTTCTTTCCTTTAAAAAAAATATTAATCTGAATTACTGTTATTTCGATACAAAATGGTCTATATTTGTTTCTGTTGTTAGATTTTATTATGATTACTACATGATTCCATGATTATGGTATTATGAATAAGAAGTTGAACTCCCTATTGAAGTTTGGATATTTTTAATTTCAATTGAGAAGATCCCGCTTGCAACTAGCGATGGGTCGTTGACGGTTTTTCGGTCAACGTTACGTCAACGTTGAATTACGTTCGTCAACGAGTTGATAAACTAGTTAAATTCGTCAACGAGTTAACGCGCTACTAATGTCATCTTCCAACGTAAACCATTTATTCGTTGAACAGTTTATTTCAACGCTGCGGAGTTCAACGAGTCTACAATTCTACATTTACTTACCTGATAATAATGTTATAGAAATAATTTGATTCAATGTACATATGTATTGGAAAACGTTTGATTTAGATGACCTTCCCTTAATGAATGAATGAAAAATACTTTATTGTACACCAGAAATTGAATAAACATAAAGTAAAATGACAAAAAAAAACTTAATAATTTTTCTTGTCTTAGGCTGACTGAATAAATTTAAAATTCGCTATAAAACATATTCTACACAGGTGTATTTAAAACAATAGATTATTATTTACATTATACATAAATTTAGATACATCTAAAATAATGTATAGTTTTGTTTTTTTCATATTTTATGTTGTTTTAAACGTAAAAAAACTAGTATAAATAAATCGGTTACTCTCGGGCGCCACGCAGGTGCGATCGCCATAACAAGAATATCATCATACTTTTCTTAAAATAATTATTTCAAAAATCAACTCTCATAATATAACAATAATTCTACGACATGACCATCGCTCGCAATATATGATGTTATTTTCAACGATAAACGACGATTTGATTCATAAACTGTTAACGTTTTAATACGTTGAAAAAACATGAACGTTGATTCAACGAAATTCATAAACGTCGTTGACGGATTCAACTAGTTGATTCATAAACTGTCAACGTTTAAACGTTGAAAGGCGATCAACGTTGATTCAACGCGTTCGTTGATTCAACGCTCATCGCTACTTGCAACCCTTGCAATTGAAATGTGAAGTATTGAAAAATGAAGTTGTATTGAAATCCTTAGCTCTGGATAAGTGGTTTTCTGGTGGGTTCTTGAGTATTGTGTTCTGTGGTTACGATGCCAGTGGGTGGACACTTCGGTACAACAGAAAATCACATTCAAGAATTTTTAAACTTTCGACCTTATTACAAAGATGTAAGGTCCATTTCAATTTGCAAATCATAAAACGTTGATTACTGCACTTCATACCCAACATAATAAAATAATGTTTAACATATTTATGTTGGTCATTTCAGTGTTAGAAAATTTCAAAACTCAAAATGGCGTTTATTAATTCACAATCGGTGAAATTGTAATTGCTCCATATGTGGTTGTTTATGTGCTTAAACTGTGTAATAGTGCTAAAAATACCTCGATATTTTCAATCCAGAGTATTTATTGGACATCTTATCGCCTTTTACTTTGCCTTCCCTTTAGAAACGCGTTTAAGTTCATAAGTGTATTGTTTAGTGTTTTTTCTATTATAAAGATGGAAAGACTCTCAAGGATCCATAAAAAGTGTGCTATTTGTAACAAAAACCGTACACCTGGTTCAAATCTGCGCTTATCCCAATCACCACTCGATCCTATAAGGTATGTTATAGTAATCCATTAGCGTGGTAATTTTTTCAAAGTCAATAATGCATTATACCTATATTGTATTAAATATTAAATCAGAATGCGCTTCACGTAACACATTGTCAGTATTTAGACAAAAAGGAGCCTATATAGTATATTTTACACCTTGTATCCATATCAAAATTTATTAAACAGTTTTAGTGTAAAGGTGTATAACAATTAACAAACAACTAACTTTTCTATCTATTATCCTGTAAAGTATTTTCATCGGAATATCATACATAAATATTACAATTTGGTTTTTGTATTACTTTTCAGGTATCAACAATGGATTAAAGCTCAAAAAGTGGTCAAGAAGATCTTGTATACTTGCTAATAGAGAAACTCCATCAACTGAAGTTTGTGTATAATGAGCATTTTCAAAAAGATCAAACAAGAACCAGACTTTCTTCACATGCTGTACCAACTTTAAATTTACCTTTAAAACCTTTAGAAGAGAGACTATTTGATGACTTCCCACTACATATTGGGCAATATCCAAAACATAGTATATATATACAGTTAAAACCGTTTATGATGACATTGACTTAGGAGAATTATATTTGTTAGAACGACCAGCTGTATTGTAAACAATTTGAATGGGTAACATTATCACCATCTGGGGTTCAGTATAATGGTCAATGGCTGTTAAGATTGCAAAAGTAAACAAAACAGGTCTAGCTTAGGATCTTTTGTGATTCTTAAAAACAAATACACATGCTTGCATAATAATATAAGGGAGGTAAGACATTCTAGTAATTTTGTTAAGAAGTGGCTATATTATCTAAATAAAATTGGAAGCAGTAAGTTCCTTAAGTGGAGCTTTCAAATACAACTAACATGTCTGCTTCATTAAGGGATTTATAATCTCCCTAAAAATAGGGCTTCAAATATTTAAATTTATACCAGCTTAATATGATGGTAACATATAAATATATATGAATATATTTTATATTATATATATATATATATATATATATATATATATATATATATATATATATATATATAAATATATACATGTCTTGTCTACTGGAATTATCTGTGGGATGTGATTTAAAAAGGTTTATATGTCCAATACAATAACAAAATCCATAACTTTAAATTCCATCTTAAAAAATATTTACTTAATTTACAGAAAAGTCAACTTCCATCTTCACGGTTTCCCATATTGAGCTAATTAATTATAAAATAATAATACTCAACCTAACATTTCATCAAGTTAATCATATTCCCTTCACCCATCACAATATTGTACCTCATATTTATTTATTTTGCGTTTTCGATTTTTAATACTGACTTATTAAATTAATTTTAGATCGTTTATATACTTGTTTTTTTTTTTAACTTTATTTATATTTATAAATATGCTTGTTTTCCCTTGTTTTACACATTTTTAACTGCCTAGTAAATGGACAGGACACACCGGTCAGCCAGGAAGCTACTGAAAATCAGTGTTAGGGAAAATCTCCCTGACTTAAGCTGAGTAGCTTTCCTTTTCATGACAGGCACTGCCGCATACATTGTTTGTTAATTTAAAATATAGGATTAAGTTTATATAATTTTAGTTATTAATTGTACTAGGTATTTAAATCCTTCTTGTCCTTGATGTCTGTCCATAGCTACTTTTGTATGTGCGTGTGTTTGTTGTGAATAAATATATGTCTATGTCAATAAATTTAGAAATGAAACACATACCATTGAAAAGATTGTCTTATTTATAAGAAAATACTGTAAAATATGTATTTGCATCTGCAGAATATGATAAAATAAATATAAAATAAAAAAATTTGTTTTATTTGTTTTCTTATATTCCTTTTTTTATTATAGACCTTAAAAGGCAATATTATTATTTTTGTCGATAAGAATATATCGATATTAAGTACTACACTAGAATTTATCGTACATTTGTTTTGATATATCCCTCACTATGTCGCTTTGACGTTGACGTAAGAACAGTAAAGCCAACATGGAGAAAAAGTTTCGCTGTAGGTTGGTATCGTTTTGCATAAATCACCCTAGCTGAGACGTTTGTATGGAGTGCCGTCTCTTACTTATATACTCTTTGTACGTTGCCACATATGGTGGATTCGTAAAAATAAAGTCGGCAACACTGCTATTTAATAGTAGTTATTTGTAGAGGTGTAAAAGTAACGAAAAAAAACCGTACCCGTATGTATTCGTTACTATACATTCAATACTCGTTACTATCGTATCGTTACTCGTTACTCCTAATACCTCATAACATGCTATGTTATTCTAGAGAAATAAATTTACAGAACTAGTTTAAGTTGCGCGCAAGCGTGCGATTTCATTAATTGTTTGAAAATTAAGTTACAGTGAAATAATTTTATAATTTCATGAGACACTAAAACTTTCACTTTCGTTTATTTCATACTATTACATAAAATTTATAAAATTTTATGAAAACACTAATTTTTCACAAGTATAAACTTTTTTTTTACTGCATACTCTGTTAAAGAAAACTTTGTTTTGAATATTTGAAGTTACATTGCGTCATTGAAACAGCGTACCTATGTAACCATGATACGAAACATGCGAGTAACGAAAAGTATTCGTGAGTAACGTTTCGTTACTCGGTACTAGATGGCGTACCCGTTACTCAGTAACGAATACATACGGTTTGCTACAGCTCTAGTTATTTGATATTTCATAGATGTTCAAAAATCAAACTATAGGTTTGGGGACTTCGTAAAGTATTTATCAAAACTTTTATTTATTTGTGTTACAGAACTATAAACAGTAATCAAGACAGCTGGATTGGATTTTTGAACTGTTTAAATCTTATAATATTATCTTCATAGTTTCTTAAAATGCCTTTATTTAGTGGACGTTGTTACAGTACCGTTAAATTAATTGGAAAAACCGCTATAATAACGGGATGTAACACTGGAATCGGAAAGGAGACTGCCATGGATTTTTATAAAAGGGGTAAAATACTTTTACTTTACATTTATTTAATGTGCACTACTTAATATTTATTGCTACTTTTTTTTTTAATTTTATAGAATAAAAGAAATAATTTTTTTTATTAAAATCCGTTAATATTATTGTTATTATTGTCTTTCTACCTCCGAGGGTCAGTTGTATGCTTGTTGATCAGATTATATCTCAGGTTTTAATGCCTATGAAACAAGGTCATGAAATATACTTTTTCAGTCTGACAAGGCACAGAAGATTGATCCCCTAGTAAAGATGTTCTTTGAAAACGCCACAGAAATTTCCAATTGCAGACTTGCAAATTAATTTTTTCCAGGTGCACGAGTAATAATGGCTTGCAGGAATATTGAAAAAGCCGAAGAAGCTAAGAAAGACATAGAAGAATCATGTAAGGACTTACAGGATACCGGAAAGTTAGTTGTTCAGAAGTGCAACCTTGCGTCTCTGCAATCTGTGAAAGAATTTTCCCAAAAAATTATCGATTGTGAACCGCAGGTCAACATATTGGTGAATAATGCCGGTATAATGATGTGCCCTAAAGCAGAGACTGAAGATGGTTTTGAGGTGCAGTTTGGCACAAATCACTTAGCACATTTTCTTCTTACTATGCTGTTGTTACCTAAGATAATTAATAGCCAACCTGCAAGAATAATAACAGTGTCTTCTAAAGCTCATACAAGTGAGTATGGATTACTTTTGATTCCAGGAAAAAAACGAATGATTAATAATTATTAGTTCACTTTACTTTTAGATAAAATGTATCTTTTAATAATTACTAAATACCTGCTTCCACATATTTCAGGATATAATATACATTTTGATGATCTTAACTATACACAAAGAAGTTATAATGCAGCTGAAGCATATTCACAGAGCAAACTGGCAAATGTTTTATTTTCAAGAGAGCTAGCATCAAAGTTAAAGGTGTGAATAAAAATTTATACACAGCAATTAATTTCAGAAATTTAGTAAAACTAGATCATATCATTATGAGATTATTTTATTATTATTGAAATTAAAAATAAACTGATGTATTAATATCGCCGGTTCCGGAGAACAAAATGATAATTGCCATATAAATATAAAGCAGTTATCATTTTGTTCTCCAGATCCAGCGATATGTCCCTAATACATAAAATATTGTTAATACATAAACATTTTTGGTATCGCAATTATCGCCGCTAAATATTATAATTTCTCTGGTACCTAAAATTATATTATTTTTTCATTTATAAGTATGATATAAATAAATGAAACAAAAGCTTACCGTTTTTTTAGGAACATAAAATAGAAGGTGTTCACACATATAGCCTACATCCAGGTGTAATAAAAACAGAGCTTGGCAGGCATTTAGATGATACTCTATTCAGGGGAGCAAGAAAAATCATTGGCTTCTTCTTGAATCCTTTTATGAAGTCACCAGAACTCGGAGCGCAGACAACTATATATTGTGCAGTTGATGAAAAATGTTCTGAAGAAACTGGGCTGTACTATAGGTAATACCTTTAAATTTAAAAAAGAAATGGTGTCAGTTGCCAATTGTCTTTTCACCAATCGGCCACTATCATTTCAAATTCATAAATCATTTATTCATTTAGGTAACACAATGTTCACTTATGATTTATGAACATCGATAAAACTTAAATCCTTCTAATTTTACATTTACTGCCAGTTCTCAAATCAAGAGCGTAGAGTGGACAAGAAGAACTGGCAATAAAATCCACCACTCTTTAATCACCTAGTTTTTTTTGTAAGGTGTTGTTACCATTACACTATGCTCCACATGACATTGAAGTAATTATAATAATAAAAAAATAAACGAATAAAACAAACGAAGGTTTGTCCTCTATCAGCAGTAGGCATGGTGAAATAGGAGCATGTAGTTACATTAACGTGGGAACAACAACACTAAATTTAACCGCATACACAAATTCAAGTTCGACCAGTCGCCAAACAGCCATCAACCCCCTTGCCATATTAGTAGTAAAGTAACATTATAATTAAGAAGTGCATGAAATTATCTGGTAGGGTAGGGAAGACATTGTATTTGCATGTAATGGAATTAGGCTATTGATTCAACAATGTGATCTCTTTTATTTCATTATAAATCGAACTGACTGACCATATGTGTTTTGAATATTGATTATTCAAATTAGCTGAATAGTGTAAGTAGGATTTCATATCAATATGTTAATTTAACAACCACTATTTTTCTTTTCAGTGATTGTGCTGTTACAAATCCAGACCGAAAAGCACTAAATGATGAATATGCAAAGAAATTATGGGAAAAGTCCATGGAACTAGTAAATTTAAGAGATTTTAACCCTTTCACTTACTAATAACTATGGTAATCAGACTAAAACTAAGTAGAAAAATAATACTCATATAAACTTTATAGGATATAAGTGTTTTGATGAAATAATGTCTATATTAAAAATAAATCACAAGGCCGATTGATAGATGATACAAATTTGTATGTGCAATAGCTGTTTTATACTTAATATTTCACTTATTTATTCTGTATGTAAAGGACTGCTCAAATCTTGTTTTATTAGTGATTAAATTTATTATTTGTATTTTTTTTTATAACTTTAGTACTAGTTGAATTGAATTCTGGAATTTGTGGACAACGGCCACGAAAACGCTAACTTCACTTGCTGAAGTCGTATACTACGGTTGCTGTAATAACGTGCCTAATATAATTTTTTGTTGCCCTAACATAAGATAGGTAAATATTGCCAAGAAGAATACTACTACCATGCTTTCTGCAAAACACTTTAATTTTCTAAAAACCTAAATCCTAAAATCGCTCCTATACATTTACCATGAGTCGTGTACCTTACGTATTAAAGACCTTACATTTTTGTGGTATATACAATAATTTTAAGTATTAACCGTTTGGCGCAGACTACTAAGTGCTGTTTAGTCAACAGCCACCGATAAAACAAATAAGCAGCAATTTTTCTTCTAATTTACCAATACCTCAGTGGACAGCGCGATTCGTTTAGTACCGAAGCTCCTGGGTTTGAATACCGAGGAAACAAGATTTGAAAAAATAATAGTTTCATCACCTACTGTTTGCATGTAAAGAAAAACTATCAGTGAAACAGACGCTGTATAAATGGGTCAGACCCAGGCCATGATTCACTGGACTGCTCGGTTATCCCCTTTTTCATTTAGATTGCGAGATTTGTATTATTTGAAATATAAAGTAATCAATGCAGAGGCATAGACCTTACCCTTGATGGACCATGTATCAAAATTTGGTAAATGGTAAATTTTTGCTTAGTCGGGTTTGGGGCCCCGTATCTTTGATGGTATTTAGTGATTACAGCCCATATAGGAAGGGCGTTGTCAGCAATTTTATTCATTCGTAACTGACAATTTAACTTTCTTTTAATTATTTTCAATCTAAAGTTAAGAAAAATAATAATTAATCGGTCTTATTCTAAGATTAATTTTAATATTATTATTTGAAGATTAGAAACCTGTTTATTCTATTTTTTGCGAATATTCTGAACGCAGTCCAAGTGACATTGACAGCAGACAAAACTCAAATGTCATAAAGTTGATATATCCGTATTTTAGTCTTGGGCATAGTAGTTCGCAACTGAGATCGCTCAGTTTAGTTCGCCGCTCCAAAACGAACTAGTTCGCTCTTCTAGTTCGTCAGCTCCCAGCTCGAATCAGTGAAAAGCAAATCGTTCGATCGTTTTCATCATGCGATATGATTATGGAATGCTGTACAGTGTACTTTTACCTTCAATTTTTGGATTAGTTTATATTTATAATGAAGTTTTGAAATTCTATTCCTTGACAGAATAACACATGACATAAACCAAACAAAATTTAACGACATTGGTTCGGTTAACGCCATTTTCGCTCTTTCGGTCACGAACTAACGAACTATGGAGCGAGAAATTAGGGAACTAGTTCGCGTAGTTCATCTATGGGAGCGCTCTTACGAACTAGTTCGTTCGCGAACTACACAAGACTACCGTATTTTGAAATTGAAAATATTTTTATCAATTCGGGAAAAAGCTTAATAATTGAATTGTGATTGTTATAAAGTGATAATAAATTATCACAATATAAGTTTATATGTAACAGCATGTGGCTCCTTTGTGTTAAAATAAAAATACATACAACATGATTTAGCGAGAGCAATCAATATTATCCTAATAATTTTATCAACTATATGGTGTAAATATCTGCTATTATGATGGAATACGATAATGATGATACTTGGCGGAGGTCATCATCACCAAAGTTTGAGGAGAAGAAATGTAAACCGCTACCTAGAAGGTCGACAACTACAGCTGTTATCGTCCTTGGCCTAGCTGTTCTGAGTTGTTTAATGGGTTACTGTGTTTTAAGCGAATCTTTACCTTATGAATCGAAAACATTACGTCTTGTAATTATAGTAAGTTAATCTTGTCCCTATCTTGATTTGTTTTTTATATATTTGACCTATTGATTGATTGGTTTGTCTTATAGCTATTTCGTCATGGGGCTAGAGCACCAGTTAGCTCTTATAAAAGTGATCCATTTAAAAACTATCAATGGCCAGATGGTCTTGGAAGTTTAACCAATGTAAGTAGAAACAGATTTTAAAATGATATGACATTTGATTATCCACAATACTTTTTCTAAACAAACAATTATTATAATCTTAGGCAGGTAAACTACAGCTATATGAACTTGGCAGAAAGTACCGCAGTTATTATGCTAATTTTATACCTGAGGAGTATCATGAAAAAGATGTTTATGTCCGAAGCAGTGACTCTTCACGCTGCATGATGAGTGCATACACATTTTTGGCAGGCTTATATCCTCCCACTGAGAGGCAAGTTTGGCATCCAGAAATACACTGGCAACCTATACCCGTACACTCCTTACCCAGGGAGCTAGACAATGTAGGTAAAAAAATTTAAATGGTTTTTATTGTATCAAAATTATTTATAACACTTTCTCTCTCATAAACTCTCTAATCTAGCCTAGTTCAACCGCCAGACAAGTGGTATCCCATTCATGTCATTGATGGTTTGTTTCTTCAAATTTACTGATAAGAATTGGCTAGAAAATTAAAGTTCATTTAGCAAGATTGAAACACATATTGTAGCCTTTGGTCAAATTCATTTACTTTTCTAATCTACTTGAGTATGCCACTTGTCTAAGCATTAATGGTTACAATAATGATAAGAGCAGTTCTTTGAAATACAAGACATATAATATATATTTTTTAAATATAATCCATAGCTCAGAAAACTTGAGTGGTCAAGCTAAAAAAAGCTTCTTCAAAATTCAGAGATTGTTTGTAGAACTCAGACATTTTAATTAATTTTTCTTTACATTATTGATGAATGATTGACAGATAGTAGCTGCTACAAAACCATGTAAATTTTGGAAAAGAATGTATAAAGAATTACTGGCTGAGAAGAATGCAGATCTGAAGTACACAGAATTATTTGATTATTTAAGCAAACATACAAATCAAAGTATGCGTAGTGTTTTAGAAGTGGATTTCTTATACAGTACTCTACAGACTCAACAAGAAGCCGGCTTGAAGTTGCCTGAGTGGACTAAAAATGTATTTCCAAGTAAAATGAAACAACCATTTATGCTCAGCTTAGCTTTACTATCTTACAATGAGTCTTTGCAGAGATTACACACTGGTAAGAAATACTGACTATTTTTTTAAATTTACACTATGAACACTTTAGCAGATAACTTTATGATTGTACATCAGTATTTGAGATTTTGATTCATTACAAATTATGATGACATTAAAAAACAGAATGTTGAGTACAGCAGGAATTGTTATAATGTAATTTGTTTCACAACATATTTAAATCTCAAAACTTTACTGTGACATTAACATTGTTTTAACCGTTTTAAACAATATTTAAACGCTAAACATAATTATAGCATATTGTAACATTCTTGTATGCAATTTACTACAACTGTCTGCAAACAATTTAATTGTCTGACAATATAATTAGCATATAACTTAATATGATTAAGCAGCATGTGTAGACTGCCTGAAGAGATTGTGGAAAGAAAAAGTCCATCCATTACCAATAGACTTTTTTACAGTATAGGATGCAATTAGCATGAACACTATATGAAAATCAAATATAATGCCCATAAACATCTGAAACACTACATTTAAACAGATGTCTAATTATTTTATGCTATTTCATTGTGATATGGCAATTTTATTCAATTTTAATTAATTGTAGGCCCACTGTTAAACAATATAAGAACACATTTGCAAGAAGCAGTGACCCACACAAACATGGATAGAGCACTATACATTTATTCTGGTCATGATGTTACTTTAGTGTCACTGATGAGATCATTGGGATACACCGATTTGTTGGAACCAGAATATGGTGCGAGCATATTGTTGGAGTTACATGAAGAAGTGGAACAGGATACATTTTATGTGAAAGTAAGGCTTAACTTTGAATATTCTATATAAATAATAACAATCAATTGTCACAAATGTTTGTCTGCCCATCACTTCAAAGTGGCTGCTTATTTTGGTATTTCTCTTTCTGTTGTATGTTTCCAGACAGCACCATATCTATCATATCAGTACTCTTCGTTTTTTGCCAAAATTACCCCTAGGGGTATTCTTTTAACAGAGATTTTAACAATAAATAGAATACTCAAGTATTGTTTTAGCAATAACCAATAATTTTTATCTTAATGTTTATAAATAAATTTTCCAATTAATGTGAAATATGTTTTTAAATGACACATATTATTAAAAAAACCCCGACATCTTGCGAAATTGATATTTCTAATTAAGAACTTGTTATCTCAGCTTGAAATTGCATTTCATAATGTGGACTCAAATAGAGACTGTTTTGTACTATTTAAATATTAATGAATGACCTATTAAAACCAATTATATTTTTAAACTTTTCAGCTTTTTTATCGAAACAATACGAAAGTGGAAGTACCAATGGAACTGAAAGTACCATTTTGTATCGAGCCCTGCACTTATGACAAGTTTGTGGAACACCTCGGAACACTTATACCGTCCGATTGGGAATCTGAATGTCAGAATTGACATTATCGTTATTATGCAGGTTTTAATCATAAAAAGTGACTGAGAAGAATTGCGTATATGTTGAGACCTAGTGATATTTGTTGTTGTTCAGTAAAATTTGTAGTAGATTAAAATATACCTACTGTTAAAAAACATAGTAATAAAGTGTCAACCGGCATATTATTCGTTAACTTAAAGAAATTAAAAAGATAAAAATTATTACTTGTGTGTGTCATGTTCACATGTTAAATAGTTAAGTTTTATAATATATTTATTATGTAAAACATAACAAAAATAAAGCGCCTCAGATCAAATTAAAAAGGTAGATTATGCACTTCACGACATACGAAACAGAAGTCTTTTTAAAATTATGCGATGCGATGATTTTAAAATATTTTTATGTTCTGCCAGTAGTACTTAGTTTAGTACTTTTGCTCGTCAGAGAACAATTCTAATTATGATGAAATAACATAAATAAAGAATATTTTACAAGTATGATTATATTATATAATTAATATTATTCAATTGATGTTTGTTTTGCGTCATTTAACTAATAAGGATGCATTTAAAGGCATAATTATTTTAAGACAAGTAACTGAAAAAACTAGGGTATTTCGATGAGATGCGTTTGCGTGAGCGCGTACATTTACCCGTAGTGGTTATACTTTGAAGAGGTTCCACCTTTGTCTACCTTTTTTTATTTGATTTGAGGTCAACGTATTAAGGCGGATTACTTTATAATTATGATCATCTTTCCAAAATAGATATTGATATCTCTTGTTACGAAAAATTCGCCTTAACAAGGAAAAAATTCAATATTTAAACTAAGCTTAAAATTTGTGTCTGAATTTTAACATGCAGCTAATATGCCCTCTAAATAAATATTTAGCACTAAAGTAATAGATAAAGAATTTATTTAGCAATACTAATGTGCAGCTATATTTGTTTAACCAACTAACCATAACCTAAGGGTGGATTTTAAATCTATTTAAAAGCGAGCCTTGACACAGTTCCTAGATTGGTTGTACAACTAGTTGACAAGTTTGTGCGCAAATAAAACTATTTTACTATTGAAGGCGCGCAATATCAGGCAATCTTAATCCAAACTTTTTGTGTAAATGTTTTGAAATATACCCAGTAGTATCATAAAATTACTGTGCAAATTAATATTTATAAAAAAAATCGCCAAAAGTATACATTTTGAATAATCAACACCAAGGCATTCCATGCACTTTTAAAATAAGCACAAATTCTAAATAAGTTTTTCTAAGTATGTACACTGGAATTTGTCTTTTTATTATATGTATTTTTATAAAAATAATATACAACACAGGAATAAGTTAAGAAATCTATCTTTTTCTAATATATTTACAGTGTCTTATTATCTTCTTTGTTAATATTATAAATACAACATTTATATATGAAAAGTATCTGCAATATTCATAATGTTATTATATTGTAAGCTGTTGAATGTTTTATGAAGCATTTTTGTGTACATTAATTATTTTTTATGATTTTTCAAATAATTATCAAATACACGGTTGCCATACTTTAAATTATTACTTATATTACTAATATTTTTAATAGACTAGATCTTTCATTACTGAAATTCGTAGCTATACCATACCTGTTATATTGTTTTTGTTATTTTCAAATTAATGTTTAAGAAAAAAATGTTATATCTTCTGCTCTTTTCTATTGTATCATTTTTGGTAAAGATTTTATTTAAAAGTTATTTACGCTATATATTTAATGAAGTATTTTGTTGATTTTTTTATCCGTTCTCCATATATAGAAACTGTCAAATATCAAAAATTTATATGAAAAATATCTATCGATTGAAAAGTCAACCCAATGTTAAGAATATCAGTGAAACGAATTTGATCGATAAAACATCGTGAATTATCGGTTTTTTTTCAACTTGTAAATATTGCTTTTATTGTCAATAGTTATGGTCAACACGTATGTGTCGTTTACTACATCTACTTTCCATGTTTATTGTGTACTGTACCTACTAAAATAATTGATGTTTATCACTGAAAAGATTATCTAAATAAATATTTCTGAAATTAAGTTATTTTTTTATTCTAAAATTATATGGACTCATGCTCAAAAAGACAATCAAAAACATTTAAAAATTTCATAAGATATTTAATTAATTAAAATTTCTTAATACGAAAATAAATAAAAATACAATAGTTAAAACTCGGGACGGCACAAAATTTAAAGCTAAATTTCATTGTTTAAAGTCAACTTGGGTTACTTTTTTCATTAAATAATTAGACTGTGTGGTTTCAGTTCTTTTTGTTATTTCAAAATGAATTATATTTGCTTTTAAGAAGTATATCATTTTTTGGTGAAAATGAGGCCTTTATATACTTACTAGTAGACCCGAAAAACGTCATCTTGCCAGACTGTTGGATACTTTTTGGATATGAATATGCTATTTTCCCACTATTATATGAGGACGAATATGTCTGATTTATTACAAAATTACTTAAAATCCGCGAATGCGTCAAAAAAAAATTTTTTTTGACGCATTCACGGCTAAAAAATGGCTTTTTTTGCGCTGGCAGAGGGCCCCGCAAAATGAATCTTGCCCACATCAATTGGTCTTACGCCGCCACTGAAAGTAACGAACATCATTGTGTAATTTACAACTTATATAAATATAAAATATATCAGATATGTCACATTCAAAGTCACCCAAGTTGCCTCATATAATAATTATTCTAGTATAAGTAATACAAAAATAGGTCAAAAATATTATAATAAAATTACTAACACTATTATTATTCTTAAAATAACAATCTTATTCTATTCTACAAAAACCTAAATTACATTTATTGATTAAGGTGGTTGTTTCATGTAAACTGTGAAAAAAGGAATGTAAAATTTTGTACTGTGTGTATTTCAGTCTTATGTGCAGTCTGGCTAAAGTCAGTACCTTATTCATGAAGAGCAACTCTACATTTTGACAAAATATACATAATACAAGCATAGTAATCATAAAATTCTATTAATACCTCATATATTATAAGGTTACCTGGAATAAATCGCTCTAATGCGATAAGGTCGCCTTATTGTACCTCATGTCATAAATCTATAAATTTACTGCTTTATAAGGTCGAAAACAATAATTATTACAAATTTTATATCTAATAGAAAAATAAACCAGATGAATATATTAATTTTTATTAATTCTTTCATAGAAAAATTGTATTATCCATCAATATAATCTGAGCCAGTCTCAGAGAACTGCCACTTTTATCTTTTGTATAGTGGAAAATTTTAAACCTTACACAGTAGAATCTCACTAATCCGACACTTATAGATAGGCCGCCGCGTCCAATAACCCTGCAAATGCCGCGATTATTGGACGCGTCGGCATTAAGGAATAAAGGCATTTAGGAATATTTTAAAACTATGCAATAATTTAATTGTGACATAGGTTAGATATATAAAAATATGTGTAGTTAATAAATATGAAGTAGTTAATAACATAACTACAAATATGTTTTATTCCCTTTATGAAATGTTTTATTTTATTTATTATGAATTTTTCTTATACAATCCAGTAATTCAAAACAGTAATCCGGCACCATCTGGTTTTTAATAGTGCTGGATTAGTGAGAGTCTACTGTATATATTATAAACGGGTAACTTTTTCTTTTACTGTAGCTCACACTCTAGGAATCCTACTGTCAGTTCCCGCAACATGTTAGAACATCACGCTCCTTATATGCTCGGATTGCTGTATAGACTGCAATTGCTATCCACAGTGTAACAGCAAGCCATGATGTGATGAGCGCAATTTGTAAAGCAATACCTGTGTTAATAAAATCCCCACGGCGGCTGTTTGGTGCGTCCTTCTGTATGTAGTCCATAAAGTCGAAGATCGCTTGACAAGCGAGTCTAAAATGTATAGCTGTTGCTTGGTCACCTGCTGCATGTACCTCCTGGAATATTAAATTTTGTGTAATGTCCAGGAGTGTTAAATTAATATCTATGGGTCATATGTGTCTAACAGTTAAAATATGTGATAAATGGAAGATGGAAGGTGTAATTTTCCTCCAAACTATAGGGAGGATCCTCGACCAGTAACCTACTGACTAGCCAACTGAAGACCCAAGTGGTTTATACCAAGAAATTGTATGTATTATATATGTTACGGCTAATAGCCGAAGTGCGGTGCGGCCGACGAGTGCCAGAACCGATTCCTACTCATTTCAATTAGCTTAATAAAAAAAATTGCAAACAAGGAAAGTAATGGGTTAGGAATATGACGAAATAGCAAAACTGTCAATTTAAACATTGTGCGAACCAGGAAACCAACTTAATCTAACCTAACCGATGATAAATAGGATGCACCTAAGTTGAACCACCGGTGTGTGGCTACACCTAGTTTTAGCCGCTATAATAAAGGCTAAATCTAGTTGTAACCGAAGATAAGTAGGATATACCTAAGTTTACCCGCATGTGGCTGGCTGCACCTAGTTGTAGCACTGGTAAAACTAGGTGTAGCCGCACTTGGGCTATTAGCCATAACATATATATATACAGTGATGGGACCATACAAGTCCAAAATCACGACTAGCCGACTTAAAGGTAATACGTGTTTATATATTTAACGTTTATAGTTATGTAATCATATATGTTATATAATTACTTTACAGGCATTATTATTTTTTATTTATAGTTGCACGCAGGCAAGACGGGCTTTTAGGCTTGTATGTTAGTCCCGCCACTGATTCTATAATAACCTAGTAGCATTCTTCAGAATTTGTTAGTATCATCTCAGCTCACCTTTAGTGGCATAAACTACTTGTAACACTGAATGTTTAATATGACGGAAAATATATATGATCAACCACTTGGAGCCCATTGTTAAGTATGCTGATAAATTCAGATTAATTTTTGTTTTAATCAATAAATTTTATAATGATTAAAATATATTTACCCGAACCAGATAACCTCTATATTGTTGACATGTTTTATAGAAGCCGTCAGTAATAATAGCAGCATGGACAAGGTTATATATTGCAAATATAGCTGCCAAGCTTGATGATGGTATCCAGCAGTAAATTACACCATCTCTATGCTGAGACACTCTTGACCGAGTTGTTACTACTATTGTTTCACCTTCGCTGTAAATAAAATGTTATATCTTTTAACAATAATTGCTTCTTTTTTCTTATAACCTAAAAGAAATAGAATTTAACATATTTTAAATAAAAGATAACGAAAATTAACAAAATTATGGTTAAAAAAGCAACCCCAATAGTCTACTTGTACAGTTCACTCTCTGGAAAAAGGATAGCTGTTAATAATATAATCATAATAAAGTGTAGTCATGTAACTCAGATTAAATAGGAAATGATAGTTTAGAAACTGTATAGGAAACATTATTTTGTAGTGAATATTTATATAATTATTTATTTGAATGCTAGTAGGTATATATTGGGATCAGCAATTACAAAAATATTTTTTTCTTTTAGAAGAATAATATTTTTTGCAACTATTGCTAAGGCTTATTTGATTATTAAAAAATATTTTTACATGTTAACAATTAGTTAAAAAGGATTTTTTAAACTGTAAAACATACTTTATATTACTTACATTTCTTCCATAGCAGTTGATTTTTCTCCTTCATACTGACCAATGTTATTGATACAGACTCTGTACATATGGAAAAGTGCCATAATAATTGCAAATACCAATAATGGTAATGGAGCAAATATTGCATATAAACAATATGAATTATGCCCCCCTGTGAAATACTGGAATGTGCTCACTCCATACAAAATGCACCCACAATTGTTATTTTCTAACCAGCTTCCGGGACATACATCTAATGTAGTCTTCCAATGGTTGTAAGGAATTGCTAAACTTATTACTGTTACAGCAAGTAAAACAGCAAGTAATCCATAGCACCAGCAGAGCCGTCTTTCAGTTTGATATTGATTCATTATTAAACTGTAATGTATTTATAGATATTATTTATAAAAACAATGTAACTTTTAGAAATGTTGAGTTAATTTTTCAAAGAATAATAAAAAGTAAACACTGATTGTTTGCACATTTGCACCAAATATAATCTCTTTGATTTGCACCTTGATTTGCACACAGACTAGTAAGGGATACTAGAGTCCTTTTCATAAAAGAAGTCCTTTTTAGGTGTCGCTAGTGTCTATGGAGTTAAAAATACTTTCATACAAAATATTGTAGTTCCAACATTATCCGTGGGACTTCTTTCTTGAAAGTTGAAACGTACTCTACGTCTTATGAATTATGATTATTGATTTGCACAGGAACAATATCACAGACTAGTAAGGGATACAACAATATCAATAATGATCACAGACTAATTGATAATGATGCCAACTTATTGCCAACTCCTACAAAATGTCCCCCTAGAACCAAGTACCAACTTTAAATCCCTACTTCCCTACTAATATTATAAATGCGAAAGTAACTCTGTCTGTCTGTCTGTTACGCTTTCACGCCTAAACCACTGAACCGATTTTGTTGAAATTTGGTACAGAAGTAGACTAGAGCTTGGGAAAGGACATATGCTACTTTTTATCGCGAAATATAGGATTGGAGGGGTTGAAATAGGGGATGAAAAATTGTATGGAAGTTCGAAGTATAAATATCGAAAATGACTCCATGAATCGTTGTATTAATATTTGTTCTTGCATTTTTTAAATTTCGACCTATGTGGGGATGAAATAGGGGTGAAATGAAAGTTCGCAGGGAAGTCCAACCAAATCTATTAATATATTTACTATACGTATATTTATTGGAATCATTTTTACGTATGATTAGTAAAAATGCCGTACAATCAAAGATATCAAAGTAACCAGGGTACCATGAGAGGTATGGTCGTAGTTTTAGAAACAGACGTAGTTTATAAAAATGTATTTAAATAATCAATTTACAGTTAATCACAGCAGTTTGTATGTGTATTATTTGCAAAGTAAGCATCCTAAAAAATAATATAATAACATTATATTATAAATGTGAAACTTTGTGAGAATGTATGTATGTCTGTTAATCTTTCACGCAAAAACTTCAGAACGGATTTTGATGAAACTTTACAGTATTATTTTTTATTCATCAGAATAATATTTATGCTACAAAATTGGCCAAATTATAACGATGAGTGTCAGTGATGTGTTTCTGAATTTTCGACCAATCAGATTAATTAGAGGTGATTTCATTTATTTTAGTTTTTTTTATTTAAATTAATTTAAGAACCATTACCGTATACCATATACCGTATTTATAGTCTAATACCTATCTCTACTACCACTGAAAGATTAATATACAATTGATATATTATATAGCCGCGATCAGAATATTAAAATAGTAAGGAGACTGATGAAAAAATAGCTCGGATAATAAATAAGCTACCCATAGTTCAAATTCTACGCAGACGAAGTCGCGGGCAGAAGCTAGTACCTATATAATAATGTTGTATCGATAGTTTTGTTGGGAGCGATGGCAGAAGAGTTTTTAAAATGAAACTTCGGAGCTACTGCTCCATCCAAGTATTAATACATGACTGATTTAATTCAAGTTAAATATACAGAGCAAAGAGTCTTATAACTATTGT
The DNA here is from genome assembly GCA_905404175.1 of Anthocharis cardamines. Taxonomy (NCBI): domain Eukaryota; kingdom Metazoa; phylum Arthropoda; class Insecta; order Lepidoptera; family Pieridae; genus Anthocharis; species Anthocharis cardamines. The sequence goes on along the minus strand of FR989953.1, from coordinate 4,156,433 downwards.
TACAGTGGTAGGCTTATCTTTAGATGTAATGGGAAACTATGGAATGTTAATGTGTCCGGGTTAGCTGGGTTACAGCTACGTAACTCGATTAAAAAGTTTTTGTTGTACATTCGGTTTGAGAGGTTATTTCAAATATGAATTAAACAAAAATACATTCAAGTAGTATAAAATAGTTGTTGTATTTATGTGTGTGAATTTTACACATGTATGTAGTATGTGTAAATGAACCATTAACAATGAAATTCAAGGTTCGAGGCTTAAAATAATTTTTATAATTTGTTCTATAAAATTCTTGTATAAAGTACCTCCTAAAAATCCCCCTAAATAAATGTACCCCGTAAAAAACCCCCTGCACATCTTGATTACCCAAAAGATGATTACCCTTGATTACCCCAAGTTGGCATCACTGATAGTGTTGCCAGCTGTCTTGTCAAAAGTTACCTAAAAAGGTCTACTTGTCAAAGGTTAAAAAAGTAATCTTTTTTAAAAATAAAAAAATGACCTTTTTTCCTTTTTTTTACCTTTACCTTTTATAGTATGAAAAGTAACCTTTATTTTATTTTTTTATTAATTTACATTAGTTTATCATTTTGTGGGTTGACACCAGCGTCCCAATATGAATAAATATTTGACAAATGACAATTGACATTACAAACGATTAGAATTTCAATTTGGTTCATACATATAATATTGTTTAAATTTGCATTGTTTATAATATACTATATAGGAAAATGAAGATTAATAGTAACATAAAAATCGTGAGCAAAAATCTTATTTTAGTACCTTATTCAGAGGTACATGTTCCTAAGTTCGTATATATATTTTTTGTAGATAATGTTGCAAAACAATATTGAACAATTTATGTTAAACAAGTTGTATTTCTACTAAGGTATCATGAATGGATGAAATCTGAGGAATTACAGAAATTAACTGCATCTGAACCTTTAACATTACTTCAAGAATATTCTATGCAAAAGTCATGGCAAGAGGATGAAGATAGTTAGTATCGTATAGTATTTTCTTAATATTATTATACTACTACTCTTAGATTATATATATGTCAAATAATCAAAGCTACTACTATACAAACATATGTGTAATATAACTTCTTCCTTTCAGAATGTACATTTATAATACTTGATAAAAATAGCTGTGAAGCAAACAGTCATGAAATAGGTATGGGCATTTTCATTTTTATGTGTCAACTATTTGTTATGCTTTAGTTTGCTCTAAAAACTGACACCACACTAAGATCACTGTAAACCCCAAATTATATTATTATCAAACAAACCTACTCATAACCATCTCCTGAGTAGCCCCAGAGTTTACTTTGCTCGCTAAATTATAATATGGAATGAATTATTACTATTTCTGTTTTCTAGATACAATGATAGGAGACACAAATATTTTTATAACAGATAAAGATCTGGCCCAAGGTGAAATTGAAATAATGATTGCAGAAGAAAGGGCTAGAGGTAAAAAGTTAGGCTGGGAAGCTGTTATTTTGATGATCTTATTTGGAGTAGAATTTATTAAACTGAAGAGATATGAAGCAAAAATTTCTCTAACAAATGAGAAAAGCATTAGAATGTTTAGTAAATTAGGATTTCATGAAGAGTCTAGAAGTGAAGTGTTTCAAGAAATAACTTTAGTTAGAAATGTAACACATGATTGGATTATATTGCTCAAAGAACAGTATCAATATGAAATACAAAATTATGTTTAAAATTTATCTTTAATTTTTGAAGTAAAATCTATATGCACACTGGACTTGGGGTATAAATACTGGTGAGAGCATTACAAAAAGTGTGATCGGCCAAAGTGAATGAAAGTTGTTATTTCCTTTATTCATCTGATACATCAATATCTCAGATTAAAAGGTTTTTTCATTGAAAACACATGTCATCATTTAAAAAAAAAACTTTTATAAAATATATCTGTTTGTTGCGAAAGAAGTTTTACTTCAGTTGTATGATCTAAACCCATCTAAAACACAGTCATTGTTTTTTTTTTTTGGGCAAGGAATCTTCACAGGCGTATGAAGAACAACCAGCGATGCCAATTTAGCGACTTTGTCGCTAGATTAAGCAACATTTCATTACGATTTAATGACTAAAATAATTTTTGGCGCCATTCCTAACTTGATTAACATTTTTTTTAAATATTTATTATTTTATTGAATAATATACGAAATGATTTTATTTAGGTCTCTTGTTTCTGGGATATTATCGCCACTTAGCCACTGAGCTGTTGCTGCCGGGCTAGCATGACCGCCACGAGATATATCTCGCGCGAGTGAAGACAAACTAAGATGTTAAATATCTCGATATAATATATCTCGACATCGACAATTTTGATAGAAAAGATATCTCGATCGACAAATGTATCTATTTTTGATATTAAAAGTCGAGTTTTAAGTGTATTTGTCATGTTAGACCCGAAAGAAATAAAGCGATAGTCGATTAAAACACGAGAAAACGGTAGACAAAATTTTGTCGCGCTTGTCATGCTAGCCCGGCAGAGCAAAAATCTCCACTAAATTAATATTAGCTACGCGTAAAGTTTAGAGCCTGCTTCTTCGTAAATTTCTGGCTACCCTTAAGGTATACTACTAATCTGCTGAGTTTCATCCCGATCTAAATTTCCGCGACCTAAGTAAAAAATAAGTCTTACAAGGGTAAGACTTATTGGAACAAAAAAAAAATATATTTATAAATTTATGAGCATGTCAGTACTCAGGAGCCAACAATTAGGTTTGAATAGGGCATATTTATTTATGTTATGATTAAAGACTTTTTTAATTACATAAAACATACCATATTAATAATATAGTGTACGATATTACTTTTATAAAAAATGTGGTTTTTGAGTCATTGTCTTGTCATTACACGAGATACTTATCGGGGTAGCCCAAAAAGGGGAGCTCGTTTTTACGAATAAAGAATAAAATACCTAAATTTTTGATGATTTTTTTTCTTCATCGATATTGAGAGAGTTTTGAACCTTCTGTCTAGCGACATTTGCTTTAGTCGAGTTGGCAACACTAAGAACAACTCACAAAAATTTTCATAATCATCGGATGAATGAGAATAAAATAAAGCTGATTTATAATTATGAAGATAATTTTTCTGTGATGTTGCAATTATTATCTACAAGGCAAGACAAGAAGAAGCACTTTCTGATGCCCGCGACTTCGTTCGCGTGGGCTTCATTGCAATTTCTTGATATGGTGCCTTTAAAATAATCTTTAAATGATGATAACTTTTCTTTCCGACAATCGATTTCGATGAAACAAAGCCTATATGTTGCCCCGGGCTTTGGTTAATATATTTGATTAAATTGCTTATATATCGGTTTAGTATTCTCGGAGATTAGCCCGTACAAACAGATGAACAGGACTGCAACTCTCAGACGAATAATCCTCTGAAGTTCAACTTTAAAAAGAAAGTTGCTGATAAATGCAACTTTAAATGGAAAACATTACTAAATTATCCATATTTCTGTCAGGAAATACAAAATAAAGGTTATTTTTCATACTAAAAGATTATATTTAATTAATTTTAGGTAACTTTTGACAAGACAGTAGACACATACTCTTTGGTAGACATGGGTAACTCAGAGAAATTTCCCGCGCCAACTCAGCAACTCAGGCGCAGTATAGTGCGTCGGCTCCTTGAGTCAACTCAAAATTACGCCACTACGCTACAAAATTGGACGCGCAAAGCGAGCAGTGAAACCTCCGAAACGCACGCAACGCCACGCTCATAGTTCACTCAGTGAGTGAGTACTGCGCCGTGCGCCAACACATTATGAATATGTGAGCTGACTCACCCTGCGCAGTGAAGCGTGCCGGCGCAATTGCGCGGCGCAGCGCAGTGTTACCCATGTCTACTCTTTGGTTATTGGTAGACACAGTTGGCAACACTGAGAAAGAGTGAATTTGGGCTGTAAATTGTAATTATATTATTATTAATTAATTCTAATTTTGTGGTAAAAGTGTATTCATAATGATTCTCAAAATTTCTATCTGGATATTATTAATCATCGATGTGCTGGGTAGCAACGACGTAGAAGTTAAAACAGAAGAGGATTTAGGCGTTAAGTATGCTAATAGATGTGAAGTCTGCAAAATTTTGGCTACAGAATTGCAAAGCCGGCTGGAAGAAACAGGCAAAGTACATGACGTGATCGAAATCGGTTACTCTTTGGACGATGTGAAACCGAAGAAAAAGACGAAATACCAAAAATCAGAATTGAGATTAATTGAGTCATTGGATGGTGTATGTGAAAAGATTCTAGAATACAACATTCATAAAGAACGTGAAGATAGTACGCGATTCGCAAAAGGTATGAGTCAAACCTTTAAAACTCTTCATGGTCTTGTTGATAAAGGTGTTAAAGTTGACTTGGGAATACCTTTAGAATTATGGGATAAGCCATCAGCTGAAATCACTCATATGAAAACACAATGTGAGAGCCTTTTAGAAGAAAATGAGGAAATCATAGAGGACTGGTATTGGAAACATCAAGGAGATATTGATTTAAAAATTCATTTGTGTACAAAAAATGCTTTGAAAGACACAGATGACTCATGTTTGTTTGAAGAATCAAAAGAAAAGGGAGACACAGGTAAAGCTAAGACTGAATTGTGATTTATTTAAGAAATATAAGTCTGTGATTGTTATTAGTTGCTAGAAAAGTGTATATGCATTTAGACTTGAGATTATTACGCATGCCTATTGTAAGTTCATTGTATGTTATGGATCATTATTATTATAATGAAAAATATTATAATCAAATCAATGTGGAAATTAGTGTTTGTACAGAGGAAATTCTATTATTGTTAAGGGATAGGGAAGTACAATAGGTAGTTAAATATAAAAAGGATCAAACCTACATTTTCTTTCTGGGATTTTACTACATTTTATTTTTTTTATTGAGTTCATACATTGCAGGTTATTATCCCGTTAGGTCTTATATGTTAATTATGTTATATAAACTTGTAGGCACTTCAGATATTTAATAGGTGGGAGGAGTGTTGAATTTCCTTTCTGGTAACACACTACCAATCCTAGAATGGAAAAGCCATAGTGCAGGTTGAATGTTTTAGTTTCAGTCTATATACTTCTATGCAAGATAGGACCTTAAGACCCGTAGAATAAATATAACATAAGTAAAGAAAAAAATAGTGTAAAAGTAAATATTATGTCCTTATGGATACTCATGTTCAATCAGATTAACTAAGAAGTAAGTTGTAAAGTATCTTATGAAAGCTTATTTAAAGCGTTATTATGTATTATTTCTGGACGTATTCTGAGAACCAAATTTCATCCATTTAAATGTAAAATACATTCACATGTAAAATAATATTTAATATTAATGTGAAAAAAACCCAAAAAATAATTTTAACCATAAGTTTAATTTAATTATAAAGAATATCTTTTTAACAAGTACAAAATTAAAAGGTTAACATTTTCGGTTGATCATTACCAGTGTTAATCAACATCTTAAAATACAAAATTTTAATACTGAATATTTGGTTTTATATATTTTTTACCCTATTATTTATTTATTTGTTTCCTTCCTAACATTTAAGTTGTACATTTAGTGATTTATAAGAGTGAAATAATTATTATTATTGAGAGTTGGAGTAAAATAGATTTGTATTACTTTCTTTCACTTTGATGCCCATCAAACATATTCTTTCCCTATGTCCATCGACTCGATCGATTTTATAGGTGAGCTCATAAAATGCCCATGCCAAGATAGAAAGTTACCTTTAAAATTTGTATTTAACATTTCTGACTTATCTTAGTAAATTGCCTTGGACAGACACATTTCTGTGTTTGCTTCACTAATATTTTTTCTTTATAGGCACTTGTCTTTTAGGTGATCAATGTTCTGTGCCCTGATCAACCAAAACATTTTTTTAACTTTTTACCCTGGGATTCGAACCTCCGATGATAAACGCATCACGCTTATCACAGAAAAAGAAAAGCGTATAAATATATTAGAGTGACTTCAAATTTAACCTTCAAGCAGGTGCATTGTTATTTGTAAAAGCAGAGGTCGCGCGTCATCGAAGAGTGAAAATTTAAATAAAATACTTTATATCGGACTAGAGATCTGCCCCGGCTTCGCACGGGTGCAATGTAGGTATACTATAAGCCTATGTTACTCGCTGATAATGTGGCTTTTTATTGGTGAAATAATTTTTGAATCACTCAATTTATCTTTCGGTCTTTAGTGTTTAAATAAGAAAACATATAATTATAGAACATAATATTTGTGACAAAACTAAACTAAAACATAACACGTGCGATCAATTCGACGCAACACGATCGCTTGAAGGTGCAGATACATCGCAACATGCATTTTCAATTTTAATATTGAACTGATAATAACATAAATTGAAAGTATAATTTCTGTGGAGGGGAAATGTATCAATAATTGAAAACCAAGTTTCAGTAATAAGCACCTCTTTATTAAACTGTCATAAGAGTACTATACAATAATAATCTATACTCTGCACCTAGCTGTGGGTGCTAACATAAGACTCCATTCTTCTGAGATAATTTACATTAACATAAATAAATATAACTAATAGGATTTAACATTCTCATCTATTCCGACGGCAAACATACAAAGGCCACGACATAAATAACTTAATCCAGGAAATGCTCGCGACATTCAATCGCTTTTTCTTTAGATGTCCATGGGCATACATTGTATAAAAATACTTTAGTCACAAATTTCATAAACAATATAAATCACGAAGAAATATCCCTAGAAGGGCAATCTTTTAAACCTTTAGAAAAACATTTTTTTTAAATTCATAAATATAAAAAAAAAGTTTTATCATTAAAAGGATAAAGAAAACATAAAAAATGGTTCAACCACGATTGATCCATCTGACTTAATACTATTTAAAATACATCATAATTTTGCAGCCTAAACATCATAGAATAAATAAATTTATTATTGACATTTGTGTGTGATTATTCCAAAAACAACAGTCAGTTTGAGTCTGATTTAAATAAAAGTCAGTCTACCATCAAATATTTTTTTTACTAATGTAAAATTATATCTACATGGATGACTATAAAATTATGTAATATATTAAATAACTACAATATAATTATTCTATCAGCTGAGCCTGAAGTAATTCATTCATAGTACCGTTTGATATTAGTAAAAATCCAACAATGTCATATGAATGTGTATGACAGCCCGCTTGCTTTAACAAAAACTGACTGCATATTAATGGAATACCGCTCAGTTATAAGCACGTAGTTGAACAGCGTTATCACCGCGGGTCCCGCTGGGTGACGGCCAGCAGGGCGAAGTCCTAGGTGAGGTAGGGGCTCGGGTCCTGGAAGTCGTCTTCGCTGTCCGAGCCGTCGTCGGTCAACTGGCGCTGTGCGGTATCTTCCGGCTCATTGCCATCGGAGCTCGATGCATCTGTTAAAATTAAAAAAAAAAGGCTTGGTATTGTTTGTTTTACTCTGTAATATTGAGAATTACTGCCGTCTTAAGTTTTTTAATGTTAGATATCAATAGACGAGCATGACTTTGACTTGAAGGTGATACCTCAGCCACAGAGCATCAGTCACTGATGCGCTGTCGACCTACTTTTTACTTCGAGCTTTCGGAAATCCATAGACTGAGACCGAAACACGCAATGAGCACTTCACGGTTTTTCCATCTATGAACGGTGATACGTTACCCGGTCGGAATTTTGATATTCCTCCCACACGTTTAATCCCGAACCCGCGACCCATTGGTGCGCAAGGTGTGTGTACTATCAAATACGTCAACGAACCCGCCAAAATTTACGAGTTTTAGTTACGAGAGCAAGTGACAGCGCGATAAATTTTGTATAGCCATCTCTCTCTCTCGCGATACTGACATGACAGTGCTAAGGCCCCAGTATCGAGGTAGCTAGTGTACGAAAAATAGTTAGTTACCTTCGTTCGTCTCCCACGACGCATCGCAGCGACGCGCTTTCGACGGCGGCGGCGACTCTGAACTTCTGTTAAATAATAATAAATGAGCTGTTATAATAATTATCTATATAAATTTACTGGATATCTATATAAGTTTCTATCAAAGGTAATGTTTGTGTATAATATTTTGTATGTATTAAGAATAAAATAGTCTTAACTTTTATTTTCATACTAGCGTCTATTAAAACAAGTTGAAGGCCACCTCAATTTATTTAACCTTCATGCAATTCGATACTTTGTATTTTTTCCCAAGTAGATATTTTTTTTCGATTAAACTACTTTACGTCACAGTTTAATCAAAATTAACCCACACTTGAAATTTCACCTATAGGTCAGTATTTATATAACATGACTAGCAAAGCGCCCCGGCTTCACACGGGTGCAATGTAGATGTAATGTATGTACTCGATGATAATGTAGCTTTCTATTGGTGCAATAATTTTTAAAATCAGGTCCAGTAGTTTTTTGTTTATTTATAACATACAAAAATACAAATCTTTCCTCTTTATAATATTAGTATTAATATTTGCGACACACAATAGGCCGTGACCAATGTGTGTTCTTCTCACTTTTATATGCTTAATCACCCATTTTATTTTTCTAATAATGGCGGGAAAACAGCCTAAATATCTATTTCAACAGCTTTTAGTAACACAAAATTTCTAAAAGATTCCTTTGTTTGGGCAATTAAGGTCTGCGACCGCCAATAGGCCGTGACCGATGTGCGTTCTCACCTGTGTGACGTGTCGTGGTCGCCGTTCTCGCTGGGCGGCGGCGAAGACCTGGGCGAGGGCGGCTGGCTGAGCGCCTGCATCAGACGGCCCTTCGACTCGTTCCAGATGTTCGAGAGCCTTCCGTCCGGCCCGAACAGAAGTAGGAATGCTTCGATCAGCTCACGAGATTTCTCCTCCCATCTTGTTAATATGTCCACTCGCTTCTCACCGATATTTGTTATTACCTGAAATCGAGAAAAGAGGGCATTTTATTAATAATAGAATCGATATTAGTAGATTTTTTGGAGAAATACCAACAAAACATCAAGCTATGCAGATAACAAACCACAAACCATTGAAAAAAAAATTTAAGTAGACTCAGTGTTACCAGTCATTATGACAATTGACAACTGCTTATTACACGGATAACTTTGCTCATTAACCATTTCGTTACCAACCTTCTTCCCCTTATCTTTGAGTTCGTCCATCTTGTTCTGCAGCCGGAACTTCTTCTCGTTGAGAAAGGACACGTTGAGTTCCTTCGCGGAGTATCCTCGCGCGAGGTTGCGTCGCACGTACATGTCGTAGTCGCGGACTATTCGCGCCACTATGTCCGACGTTGACACACCTGGAACAAAGAAAATGTGAATTCTCGAGTCCATGGAGCACGAAGCAGACACATTTCTGTGCCTCTCACTGAATATTTTTCTTTACAGCCAAGGACAATCAACAACCTACAAGTTGTAGATGATCAATCTTCTGTGCCCTGCCTGATTGAAACGATTCGAACCATCTTTGCGGAGGCGGTCAAACATCACTTTTAAGACGAAAAAACATGCTTTTCAAAATTAAAGTTTCTCAAAGTGGACGATATGCGATGGCGATATATAAGAATCCATTCTTAAAAGCCTCTTTTTATGCCCGCAGGGGTGGAGGGGAGCTGATATCGAATGGTCTTAAAGCGTTGTTAGCTCCCTGACCGTCGGAATGCCAATGATTTAAGCCCACTTTAAAAAACACGTATAAAATAATTATACTGGATGTGTTCAGATTACAATTAAGGAGTATTCTGTTATCATCACAGATTATAGTTACTGTCTTATAAATACTCTTTTGTAAAATCCTATAAAAGTAGTTTAAAAGCTTTCCTGACTCCTACACTAATAAGAATTGAATATTAAGTAATTAAGTTTATAATGGTGGAAATGCATCATTTATTTAAAAAAATCAATTCATAATCATTAATATATTATTCTTTTGTCTGCCGTGAACACATACGACCATAGTTGACTCTTGACAATAATTATAGGTCCAACAAATTGCACATAGAGTAACCTTCTTTCAAAGCAGACGCGATAACACAATCGGTACATATTCGCGATAGGCTTATTTGGTCTTATTACAAAAAACTAAATAAACATTGGTTTAAACCTGGCTTATCAAGTCCAGGCTTATCTGCAAAACCAAGTTCTAAATTTTTTCGTATTACAAAAAATTAAAAAACGGTGGTCTTCTTAGTACTGTCATTTGAGCCATTGTTTATATATCAACCACAGATTAATAATGACTTTCTATTGCAACGTTCCGTATGCCCAGAAAAGAAAACATTTTGATAATACGCTAATGATTAAATAATGTTTAGGAGTGTTAAAAATATTGGGAATTTGTTATTTTGCATAAATATAAACATGACATTTCGTCGATTGTAGATTTGTTTAGGTTTAGGTAAATTATTAACATCATATTAATTACTAAATACTAATACATCTAAGTACGTGTAACGAATCGTAACATTCTCGCGCATAATTTGAAACTATAATATTAATTATTAAACAAAACTATCGCAAGTTAAACAAAGTTCATTTAGTTTTGGAATTTTTAAATTATCGAAGTGTCTGTCTTTGGTAATTTTAATATTATATTGTGATGGACCAACAAAAGGAAAATCGATCTGAGAATTGGAGTACCGAGGAAAAAGTAAGTAAAGCTAAATTACTTCGATGAATTTGAAATCCTTCTTTAATTTATTGTTAACCCAAATTGAAAATGTTATAGGATATACTACGTGAGATGACTTCACAATCACGCCACATATTAATTTAGAGCACAAATTATACTAAAGCTTCCTTCAATATTAAAAAGGCTCAAGAGTGTAAGTTTTATTATTCAGTGACCCATACGCAAATTAATAATATTATTGAAATATTTTCAGAATTAATGAACTCACAGGAAATAAAAGGTCTGATGGTGAAATTAAAGTTAACTTGGCACTCATAGGCAACATCATATGCAGACGGGGGTGGTGAAAATTATATAAACAAACATATAATACATACATGCTAGTACTTACATAAATACATATCCATATAATACAACACATTATAATAGTGATTAACATAATTTTGGATTTAATTGAGTGAGAAGGTGCTGTTTCAATTATTATAATTAATTTAAATTATTTTACAGAAAAGATACAATGCAAGAAACAATATTGAGCAATACTCAATTTATAAAAAAACAATTAGATATGCTAGAAAGCATCAGCTTAATGTTAAAATTGCTGAATTAAAAATAAAAGAAAACTGGAACTAGAAATAGAAATACAAGAAAACAGGAAGAACTCTAGTACTTAGCAAATATTAAATGATGAGTGAAATTTTGTTATAACATACATATTTTCTTCATAAATTTAAAGCTATATATTTTCTTCTCTAATGAAATACAAAGATTAAAATCAGAAAGAAATAAACTTTATTTACAATTAAGTATTTTATTATCTTATTTTTATTTATAATTACTATTATCATAAAAATCTTAACCAAAATATTATATTATACGTACAAACAGGTATGTATTAGGGGAGATTTTACTTCACAAAAATACAAATGTGATAAAGCAAAACTTTTATGTAATATAAATATTTTATATTATATAAATAATAATGGGTGAAATAAAAATGTTATTTCCTAACAAGAAAAATTTATGTTTGAAAGAAAATTTATTGTAAAATGTTAAAGAATTACAATTATTTAAGCTTTAAAATATATTATTTCAATTAAAAGTGTTTCAATGAATTGTCCCACGCCACCAATTACAACAATTTCCATGATTTTTAAATCAGCATCACAAACTACCTGAAACAATAGTTAAATAGGTTAGTATTTCTTACTCATAAATAAGCATGACTATTCACTATCACTACATATTATAGAAAGTTTTAGTTTTCATAGTTATTTTAATATTTTTTAAGAAAGTTTTGTATGCACAAAACATCCTAATTATACTTTTCCACTAAATCCATCATATTCCATGCAAAGCCATGCAGGGTTGTTATTATTTGTTGTATATTAATCACATTCCACATGGACACCTTAACCCTGTGGTAGGTTAAACTACTTTTCAACAACCAACGCCTCATCAGGGATGTGGCAATAGACAAGTCATTGTTCCTTTATTTTGCAAGAAAAATATTAGTAGAATCAATCAATAATACCTGGACATTAATTGATGGGAATCCTTTACAGTTAACCACCATCTTGACTTAACTTTTTTATTTTTATGTGAGTACAGTCAATTGCAGCAATTACTGGAGGGAAATTTGCTATTCTGCGAAATTTTTGCATTGCTTACTCTTGCTCTGTTAATGTGGCAGGCATTTTTATAAATCTATGTGATTTTCGGGCTATGGCTTCTACAATTTTTGTTGCATATCTGGCTTATAAAAGGTTGTGATACTCCGTTGAAATCGGCGGTGTCATCCTGGATCTATTAAAACAAAACAAAACATTACTTTAGAAGGATAAAATTTAGTATAAATTGCTAACAATATTTTGATAAATGCAATATCAACTTTGAATCTACTTACTTCATCATGTCGAGTAAACCACTTGTATTTCGGGGAACACAGGACATCCTCTCTTATTACAGGCATCTTTAGTCATAGATTACTATATGTAGCATGTCTTTAGTTAAATTATCTCTTAATAAGTCCACTATTTTCATTCTATAACGTATTTCTATACTTTTGCATGAAATGAGAAATCTTCATCGAATGATTCCATGAAGGGATTGACTCAAACACGGTTTCTGTTGTGTTGGCGGGGCGTTTTCAACAACTCAATGTCTTGAGTCTTCCCATCCTCAATATCAATTAAATCGACCATATTAATATCCATTTTCGGGTAAAAACATCACAACACAAATCACAATGACAAAGAGAAACTTTGACAGATACGATTTAGACCATCGTTAAACTAGGGGTCGCTGAAGTTTAGCGTTAGACCATGCTTTGAACTAAGGTTTAGCGCAAAAACTCGTTTTGTAATATCAATTTTGCTTAAACTGTAGTTTTTAGATTTTTAAACCTGGGTTTTTAGTTAAACTGCGTTTTGTAATAAGGCGCATTGGGTCTAGGTTAAACACAACATTATATGATGTTATTGGAGATACACTATCTGCAATTGTATATGTCTAGACATTTATAGGTAATTATTCCGAGTAATTGTTAACATAGCTATTTTGATTTATTTCTTAATGAATCACATAGTACATTATAGTAGTAATCTATATTATAGGAATTATTATACCGGAAACCTATTAGAAAATAATATGAACTGATTGCGGCCGCCTTTCATGATAAACGCAAACCCTGGGTTGAGAAAAGACGCTATAGGTAATGCTTGTATGTGGAATTTGGTTATATACATATACCTAATCAGTGTGAAGTCAAAATTTCTAAAGCACCAAAATGATACTTTTGGAAAATTAGGTTTAAAGATTCTTTTAAAAAAAATTATATTTTCATGTGATTTATTTCTTTAATCTTTTTCCGAGCTTTTCCCACAGTTGTGTTCCAGAAAGTGCTTAAATTTAAAAAAAGAAAAATTAAAAAAAAAAATTTTTTTTTCGTCAAAAAGAGTCACTAACCGAGCAACTTCCACCTCCGATAAATGTCGTCTAACCATGATTGAAAATCAAAGAAGAAATTTCCAATTTTGACCAAAAAAATTAAAAAAAAATCTTTTAAAAAAATTTAAAAAATTTATTTTATTCAAAATTGGAAATTTCTTACTTTTGGTTAGACGACATTTATCGGAGGTGGAAGTTGCTCGGTTAGTGACTCTTATTGACGAAAAATAAAAATGTTTTTTGAAATTTTTCTTTTTTTAAATTTAAGCACTTTCTGGAACACAAATGTGGGAAAAGCTCGGAAAAACATTTTTTTTCTCATTTTTAAAAATTATGAGCAAAATTTTCAGAGCAAAAAACGTGATCCTTTAATTTTTTCAAAAATTCGATCGAGTGAAACAAAAAAACGGCTGGCTGGATTAATTTGGTTCTTTGTAAGGTTTTTGTGGACATATTGAACTGTAAAAGGCACACTGAACATTAGTGGTTTCCTCAATATTTTCGATCCAGCGCTTGATTTTCCAAAAAACCACCAAAAGCCCTTTTATTGTTGCATTTTCGAATTCATGTGACAAAAAGAAAAAAAAAATTTTTCGGAAAAGCAATAGACAGTCGTTAAGGAAAATTTATTCAAGTTCTTGAAACCCACCTTTAAATTTCTGTGCGATCATTGGTTGCTGAGATATCGATAATCAAAGACAAAAGGATCCTTTTCCATTTGAAGACCGATATCTCGGCGAGAAGTGGGCGTATCAGGGTGTATAAAAAAACAAATTAAAGCTAAATGAACAAGGTATCTGATCTTTATAGTGGTTAAGTTAAAAAGAATTTCCCACGTCCGTAGACCAAAAAAATTTTTTTTGTTGCTGGTTTTTCTACAATTACTCAAAAACCGCGGAGAGTATAAAATTTTGGAGGTCCGAATCCAAAAACTAGACACTTGGAGCTACAATTTCCTTTTATTTTATTTCTTGTACGACCATTTTTCTCGAAGTTACGGCCTGTTGAAAACTGCCCAAAAATTTGGATTTTTTTTTTGATCCCTTAATTTTTTCCATTAGTGTATGTTCTAAGTAATTGCAAATGAAATATAGTATTTCTCTATTTTGCACAAATTGGCGCTTTAGCAGTTTTACCTTTCCACTAACGATTTTATAAATTGGTCTAGCGGTTTAGGAAGAGAGAGCCCAGAATTAACAATTTGCGAGAAAGTATTTGTATCGCCGACAGATAATAATAATAATCATATGATCTTTATTGTCACAAGTACATACATCAAAATAAGAACATAAGACGGCAGGCTCAGGCAATTTTCACAGCATATCGTTAAATAAATGAAAATAGCAGGGCAGCAATGAAATAATAAAAAGTTATATCTGTAATTCAACGATACGGATATCATTTCACAAATCGTTGGTGATAGGGTGAGGGGTGAGCACGAACAAGTATCGAAAGAGTATTCGTATCGTCGAACTGTCATTTGTATGAGATTTTCATACAACTGACAGTTTGACGATTCGAATACTTTGTCGATAGTCGTTCGTGCTCACCCCTCTGAATTCAGCGACTTACGGCCGAATTCTCGAACACTAAGCAACATTGCGGTGTACTTAAAAGTATCTCTAACTCTTTCATTACAAAGGTAAAATGAAAGATTAGATACCTTCCGTTCTCTCTGTGGCGACGAACATGTCCTTCGCCTTGATGACAGCGTACAGGTCTTCGCAGTGCTCAGTTGTGTAGGGGATAGCGTCGTGTGCCAGGAAGTCTATTTTGTGCTTCTCTAAGAATGCCTCTTCGTACTCCCACGGTGCGTCGGGAATCACCTTTAAATTGTTTTGTTTTAGGTTACAAAAGTTATAGGCCATTCATAGATAAAGGTCTAATTATCATTTTGATATTATAAGATTAAAAAATAACTCAGGTTATAGCACTAATTTATTATTTACTCTTATTCTACTCTCTAATTGTATATTTACGGAAGATTGTGAATGTGTTTATTACTAATTGTCAGTAGTCAACAAGATTTTATGAAAATATTGTATGACAATATGTCGATGTCATACAAAAATTTGAAAATTAACAAAATTTAAAAAATCTCATCTTCACCCAGAGCCTCAGCGTCTATTAAAATACATAAATTAAAAATTAATTCATAAAAAAGTGAATGTGAGAATGAATCTTATTGAGCAGGATTCAAAAAAAATATCAAGGTAAAAATGAGGTAGGTATGTAACCTTATTCATTATTTTACTTTCCCTCTCTATTTGTTTACTGTATTTGATCACGTTGAAGTGTTAGCACTTCGATTACTAACTGACATAACGGTATCATTAACCGTGTCAATTGTTTTAGGTATTTAAGCTTATAGCTACTCAAGACGTTCAACGATGTTCGTGATCGCTACAATTAGTATATGAACAAGGTTAAGAAGCAGCAAATAGTAAACACCAAACATGTAATATGTTAAAAATAGGTATTAATATTAAATAGGTACTACAAATTCGTCCGAGATAGACCAATAAACTATTAATTTTGTCAAAAAACAAACTCTGATCTCAAACAAAATATAGCTAAATAGCAAAATTAAGGTGAGATCTCGTAAAAAAAAACTATTTTATTTATTTAACAATCATTCTAATAGATTATTCGATTGCCTTTTGTTTAAAATTCTATTTATATCGTGACGTTCTAATTTCGAATTTATTAAAATATACAATGAGCATCGAGTAATTAAGTTTATTAAATAAAATCAGAATATTATAGTTTAATGTTAGTGTATCTTCTTAAAATTTATTACATATCTTTATTTCTTCATAATGGATCTGGAGGCGGATGTTTGCATTTGTACCATAGCAATAGCATACAGATGTCATAGTGTGTCATCTGTTAGTATTTTTTTTTATTATAAAATATGTAATCTTTAACCTCAAAGGTTACTTATTATTCTGTGAGCTGCAAATCCTATAAATGTTAAATAATTTATATGGCTTCAGAGGAAAAAAACTATTATAAAATTACAAAAAGTAGAACAAGGTAGATCGTATTCAGATTTATTATAAAAAATTAAAGTTTTACCCGACATTAAACATTTTAATGGTGACTGTAACATAAACGAAAAGCTATTTCATAATTAATTCGATTTATATTTTATTTTAAATAACACATTTCTGATAGGTTAAAAACTGTGATTTACACGTTGCAAGTTCCTTGCCTGTCGCATACAATTACATTGAACCAATAAATGTCATGCATGGTCTAAAGAAAACGTAACATTCTTGTTCAGTTATATAAGTTTTCTTTCAATACTTTTCTTGGTGTAAACAGCACATAATATCCGCGTGTAAACAGTTGCTTAGTACAATTCTTGGATGTCCATTATCACGCTTAAATTATTGAATTCAATTATTGCTCTTGTATTTACAAAAATGGCATCATGTTAATTAGCCTTTTTTACAGCTATTATCGTAATTTAAGTTAATTATAGCAAATAATATGATTTAGGAACTGAGGTACAGAGGTTTAAGTATGGATTTTCCGCATATCAAATGAATGGTCAAGGTAATAATGATAACACTATGTTTTATATAATAGGTAGTTTAGTATACATATTATAGGTGGGTTACTGTATATAATTTTATCAGGAATTACATTTTCTGTTTTTTTTTGTTATTAATTAAAGTATAATACATATTTTATTTTCGTCCGCAATACATGTTGTGTATCGTTTACTTTGAAGCCGTTATAAAAATATTAATTTGGCGGAGTAGAAAATCTTCTTAAACTAATCTACTCGCCTCTATTTTTCTCAATTATACTTTAGTAGTGTACAAAGCAATAAACAAAACCTTCATACTTTAGTTTTGTAGATAGCTTTTGAGAATATCACTTATGCGCAAAAATGTCAATGACCGAATACTTTGTATGTATAGTACTTTTGTAAATAGTAGGTGGTACATGTTGACAACATCAAGACTCATATACGTTGCGATATTAAATAGAGATCGTCCATTCATTAGCGATTCAGACTCACAACAGAGGTATCCTTATATGATACCGTATTACGCAATTTTAATGAGTACATTGCTCGATCATTCTCGGGTTCGCCTTGAATATACACCTTGAGTGAACACAGGATACAGTGTCAATCTAAACCATGTCATTATTAATTTAATTGCGTGATTAAGACGTCTACATCTACGTCATTTCCACTGAAGCTAGTAATTACTCCGAATTTGAAGAACAAACGAGTTCTCGGGTAACTTTGCCATCTTTGAAATACCTAACTGCGCATTATAACGTACTTTTATATAGCAAACTGACAATTTACCCGCCTCCACATATCTATTATGTTTATATACCTATACATATTATAAAACAGTTGAATCGACGGTTCTATACATATACGAGAATTTTCGAAGGGACGATATAAGAATGGTACCAAAATACATAAACATTTTTCAAATTTATGTTTAATGTCTAATTGCGAACGACGAATCGGATCTGAAATAGGATAATGTGCGATCCGTCAACCCTAACCCTTCGTGTTTTGTTTTGGTAATAGGCCTCCAGTATTTTTTGAGTTTATTCGTTACAAACATACAAAAATACAAATTTTTCCTCTTTATAATATTAGTATAGATCAGTGTGGATTTAAAAATAATATAATGACGTCATGAAAGCATTGACGAAAGTAGAAGAAGCGAAAGTGGTAGGTATGTAAGGATCGGAGCATATGGAATTCCGTGATCTCTGTCTACCCCTATGGGAAAGAGGCGTGATATATGTATGTATAATGACGTCATATCGATAGGTACCTCGTCAACGTATCTGCAGTGTCTGACCGCCTCGTACCTCTCGTCCTCCGTCATCACTGTGCGGCCTTTTCGACTGTGCGTTAACTTATCGCTGCAAACTGGAAACATCAAAAAATAAGTCTATAAGTCTTAAATGATTTGCACAATATACACAAAATTTCGCTCGTTCCAGTAGGCGCGTTGACGGGCTCGTTGGCGCATTCGGTAGAACACCTGCTATCGATGGGTCGTGGGTTCGAATCCCACCGGGACAACATGTTTATAGTTTTCTGTAAGCATGTTTTCCCCACGTCTGGTAACTTCGGGCATTTCTGACCGGGTAACGAACCACCGCGACCGTTCATAGATGGAAAAACCGTGAAGTTCACATTGCGCGTTTCGGTTTCAGTCTATGGATTTCCGAATGCTCGAAGTACTTTGTATTCTATCTTATAGTGTATATATATAGTGTATCATTTAGGTATATTGAAGCTTAAAATAGATACCAGAAAACGGAAGCAATGTATTTTTTAGCAAAAACATTAGCGATAAAATTAAAAACCTATTAAATTTTGAAATTAATGGAAAAGTATTTAAATTGCTTTTCTCTGATAAGAATAAATTGCTCATTTGAAGATAAGCTATTCAGGATATTTATCCTTGAATATATTATGTTAAATATAACTTGTAAATTGAAAAAATATATATTAATTTAGATAACACAATGTACACTTATGAACGTCAATCTATATATATATTATATAAAAATGAATTGCTGTTCGTTAGTCTCACTAAAACTCGAGAACGGCTGAACGGATTTATCTTATCTTAGTCTTGAAATGTTCGTGGAGGTCTAGGGAAGGTTTAAAAGGCGTGAAAAAATCGAATAATTTCCGGGAAAACCCTAAAAACAGCCCTTTTCTATTTCCCATACAAACGTTTTCTAGAGTAATTATATAATTTCGAAGCCAAAATTGTGGCAGAACAACGTCTGCGGGGTCCACTAGTAAGAAATAAAAATTAAATCCATCTAATTTTACATTAACTGCCAGTTCTCAAATCAAGGGAGTAGAACGGACGAGAAGAACTGGCAATAAACTCAAAAAGTTTTTGGTTTTACAAAATGTTTGCAAGGAGATGCAACAATTACCCTATACTCCACATGCCATATTGAAGTAATTCATTATAATAATAAAAGAATGAAACAAACGAAGGTTTGTCCTGTATCAGCAGAAAAATATAAAAAGAAACATGAGTTGGTATTGATTATCCAACCCCTTTCTTAGTAAACTCATGACTCATGCTTATCAGTTAATGCATTTAGTAAAAGGGTGCATGTTTTTAAGCTTCAACTAAACAACAGTCCCACAGTAATGAGTGTGTCATACTGTGATATCATCAAAACAACTATGAAACAATCAGTGATGACTATAGATGTAAAACAACCGATTTAAAACATTTTAAATCAAATGTTGCCATTTTAAACTCAAAATAAATGGTTTTAAACGGTTGAAAACTCGCCTACAAAAATAAAAGAACTGTGTTTTATATTTCATTATGGTACATTTTTGGTCACCTGACGTCTTGTTTCATTTTAATTAGTATATAAAAAATCACTAGAAAGTACCTATATTATCTACTACACGAAAACTTTTAAAGTATGTTTATTTATTATATTATATTACACAACCTCGAATAGAAGACAAAATTAACACAATGCCGTCCGTTTTACTTGTATTTATTCTTTATTTATAGTCACAATAGCAATCCTTTTGATAAAGATACAATACGAACTATTATGTATGCAAATTGCAAATTTTTAAAGGCCCATTTTGTCAGCTGTCAAATTCTAGAGATGTCAACTGTCAACTGGCGCAGCTGTTTATGTCACACATATTATGTATGTGCATGTGTGCGTAGGCTAATCAACGAGAGTGCAAGAGTGTGCATTTGGTTTTAAACCAAAACAAATTGATTATTTAAATCGTTTGAAAACAATGAAAAAATAATTTATTTACCAACATAATGTGTTTAACTTATTTATAGTTTATAAAAAATCTCTAAAAAGTACCTAAAAACATTACCTACTACACGAAAACTTAAGTATGTTTATTTATTACACTCAATAGAATAGAAGACATCATTAACACAGTGATGTCTGTTTTATTTGTGCTTGTTCTTTTATCTTTATTTAATATTTATAGTCATAATATTAAACTCTTATAATAAAAATATGTACAATGAAAACTATTAAATGCGAATTACAAAATTATGACAGCTGTCCGCCGCTTCGCGTATCATCCGCGGAGCGTGCCGGTGACCGCCCGAGGGCGCCATTAGCGCCCAATCAAATGACCGCCCTATTTTTATAGGGCGCGACCCCGCAGTCCCCTGCATGCCATTCCTGGCGCAAACAGGGTTCCGTTTTTCCGCCGCCTCCGGCGGGCGGAAAAACGAAGATATACTCGATTGACAGCTGTCAGATTCATACTAGAAGAGATGTCAATTGTCAACTGGCGCGGCTGTTTATGTCTGACATATGAATGTGCATGTGTGTGTAGGCTAGTCAACGAGAGTGCAAGAGTGTGCGTTTGGTTTTAAACCAAAACAAATTGATTATTTAAATCGTTTGAAAACAATGAAAAAATAATTTATTTACCAACACAGTGTTTTTAACGTATCAATAGAGTTTTTATAACTTAGGTAGGTAATACCTACGCTTGTTCAGACGAACCATCTAAAACTGAAGCTGCTAAGTATATCAATATCAGTATATACATATTTAAAAAAATATTTACACAGTTTTTAGGTACTCCGTTATATCTCTACCTCGGTAAAATCAAGAATGTAGTTATGATTCAGAAAATCATAGTTATCAACACCAACCGTTTTAAACCAAAAAAAATGGTTTATTATGATTTTAAACCATTTTTTTAGTTTTAAACTGATTGATTTAATTGGTTTTAAACCGGCCTTACATCTATAGTGATGACTGATGAGTGAACTGATAACTACTACTAGCGTTGTACCACGATCTCGCAGGACACCAAATATATAATAGCAACACGCCCCGGCTTCACACGGGTGCAATGTAGATGCTATATTCAAAAGCCTATGTTACTCGCTGATAATGTAGCTTTATTTTGGAGTATAAATTTTTAAAACGGTCTAGTAGTTTTTGAGTTTATTCGTTACAAACATACAAAAATACAAATCTTTCCTCGTTATAATGTTAGTAAGTTTGTATAACTATGTCTCTTATGAGTTCTACAACTCCTGCAAATTATTTGCTTTGAGAGTTTGTGCTAGAACCTCTGATCAGCCTAGTATGACAACCGCGACAAAATTTTGTCGACCGTTTTCTCGCTCTTTATTTCTTCCCAGTCTAACATGACAATTACACTTAAAACTTGACTTTTAATATCAAAAATATATATATTTGTCAATCGAGATATCTTTTCTATCAAAATTGTCGATGTCGAGATATAATATATCGAGATATTTTACATCTTAGTTTGTCTTCTCTCGTACGTGAGATATCTCGTGGCGGTCATGCTAGGCCGGCTGTAAAATGCTAAAATAATATTTAAAATGCGTCGAATTGGATATAACTTGTACAGCGTCCCGAGTGATTCTGATAAAAATAAAGAATGACACAATCACTACGCATTCCAAATAAAAAACGATTAGGTACAATAATATCGTACGATACACTGTGACCAATCGTTATCTACTCATAAGGTACACGTACGCCGTACACCCGTTATCCTACAAATCTAATATATAAAATTCTCGTGTCACAATGTTCGTTCCCATACTCCTCCGAAACGGCTCGACCGATTCTTATGAAATTTTTTATGCATATTCAGTAAGTCTGAGAATCGGCTACTATATTTTTCAAAGGGTTGTTCACCCTTAAATTTTTTTTTAATTTTTGGACGAATTTTTTTATTTTTATTTTTTTATAATGTGGCATTAAAAAATACATACAACACTATATTTTCACTCTTCTATCACCAACCCCTGCTTTTTTTGTCAAAAAATATAGACCCGTGCGAAGCTGGGGCGGGTCGCTAGTAATATTATAAATGTGAAAGTTTGTGAGGATGTATGGATGCATGTTTGTTACTCTTTCACGCAAAAAGTACTGAACGGATTTTCACGGAAACTTTACGGTAAACACTCAGGATAACATAAAGGATAGTTTATAACGATACTGAGTTAATTTGACAAATTATAACGATGAGTTTCGAGTAAGTCGGAATAAATGCTTCTATTTGATAGCTATTTTGCGATTCCGTGCATAAACTTTAAGATTTGTACAAAATATATATATGTATAAATTAAATATATAAAGGCCTAAAAACAGATAATAATCGAAGTCCGCGGACGAAGTCGCGGGTAGAAGCTAGGCTAGTTATAAGTTACTTTTTCCTTTGACGTTAATAATTATTCTCCTTCCGTTTATATAAGCACGAAATTCTATTATTATGTTAATTTTACATATTTGTTCAAAAGTACCTTCTTTTATCTTGACGCAAAGTCGATTTTAATCCCGAAATACACTAACTGCGTCATTGTCATGTGCATTATAAAGATAACATTTTTAATTATTTTGAACACAATTCGTTTACGGATAGATATCATATTTTATCTGTGACTTTTTACTACAAATTCATATCTTGAATTTTTTTCAATTGATTATTTTTACAATATTCTGAGTATAGATAAAGAAATATCTGAGAATACTTATCTGAAAAGCAAAAGTTGGAAGTTTTGCTAGAAGTAGTTCTACTTTTTAACTGGGCAATTTTCCAAAGAATCTTACCTCCAACAATGAGATAAACGTTAGGGAAGACCGTCTTGGCCTGTTGTAACTGTCGTGCGTGTCCCTGGTGGAACATGTCGTAAATGCCGTCTGCGTATACGCGAACTTTGCGTGACGCTGTGCCTGCGATTGCCTCCGCCCTCGGGATGCGCCCGTAGTGACATCTTTCACGTTCCGCTATAGCTGCAGGATCTGTGCTGAACGGTGCCGCTGTTCGTAATGCCTGTCAACAATAAAAAACAATCTCATTTTAATTAACAGGTAGAATTAAATATCAGATACATATCTAAGGCCCATTGAGCGTTGAGCCTTGGCCAGCCGGCCTAGCATGACAACCAAGACAAAATTTTGTCGACCGTTTTCTCATGATATAATCGATTATCTCTGTAAGTCTTCCGGGTCTAACATGACAGACTTAAAACTCGACTTCTAACGTTAAAAGCAGACATATTTGTCGATCGAGATATCTCGCTATCAAAGTTGTCGATGTCGAGATATAATATATTTTATTTTGTCTTCACTTGACCGCGAGATATCTCTTGATAATCATGCTAGGCGGGCTGGTAGGGTATTTGCTCCCATTTTTCCCTTCCTCCTGATTTTACTTTATACCATCTATCTGTCTCAATTTTGGTCTATCACGACGTCTTCGACCGTCAAGGCAGTTTTCGCTTCCTTCATTCGCGGAACGTCAAAATCGAAATAGTGTTAACTTAGGAATACTCCTATGTGAAAACAAAAGAATGTAAGTTATACCAACATAGAATACCAGCAAGTTACATAGAATAAAATATTATATAACATGAAATAAAGTTTTTATAATATAATTTTTTATGCTATTATTAAATTCGTAAAATGACCTCATCTTTATGTCGAGTCTAAAATACACGGCCATCGGATGTTTTATTTAGACTTTGATCTTCCCACATCAATAACAAACTTTATCAGGTTCATTTAGGTAAAAATGAAATAAACATCTTGGTATTATATCTACATGCCAATAGCATTAAGGTACATTATATTGTAATATCTAAAAGGCATAATAAGACCGACCAACAAGTCTATTGTGCAATGGACATATTACTAAACGGTCTTAATGTATGAAAATCTTACAACATTATTACAATTATACACGGAATACATAAACTAATCACTCAAGCGGGAAAGCATTGTTAAATACATAAAAAACGAGATAAATATAAAACGCCTGTTTGATTGTGGCATCGAACGATTTTGACTTGGCAAGAGTTCTAACAATATTATATACTGGTACTCTGAAAGTGATATAGATGTCATCTGTTCAATTCGTCGGATTAGTAAGATGCATCCAACCGAAAACAAACTTCCAAAGCGATGGGCCTACCGCCCACAATTTAACAATTCAAAAATTATTGTAAACATCTAAAGGGTGTCTACAACGATACACTTCAATTAGAAATTTAAGTCATTCAAAATCAGAGGTACCTACTATTACTATACATACCATCTGTCTCCATACATTTGATGTTCAAGAATTTGTAAAACAAATATAAATAAGGGTGCGATTTACCTTAAAGTGAAAAATGGGACAAAGTACTAAAGAAAATTGTTAGAGGACTTTCGGACTAATGGATGACTTTTTAAAAAATATCAAATATTTTCAAGACAAAAATAATTTGAGTATTATTTTGAAACCTTTGTGCAAATTATTATGTATGTATATCTCAAAAAAAATGGCAGTTAACGGGTTCCATTTTGACTGAAGGTTGAACAAATATATCAATACCAAGACTTTCTAAGCTTCAAGCCATATACGGCGTTAGCACAGCGGAAGTATGAATCAAATGAATATACACTTCTAGTGAAAGTGCCCACTGTCCAGTAAGCAGACATATCTCGGAAAATATATATTTTAATTACTTCATACTAAATACACTCACCTAGAAAAATTAAAATAATATACCTATGAGAGATAAGACACCAGTAACACGGTCTGAGGTTTACGAAACACATTCGACCATAATAAGAAGTGTCTTTTTTTAATTAAGGCAGGAAATCTCATTTTATCCAAAAAATAAAGAAAAGAAAAGAGAAACAACGAAATAGGTTATATCATTAATTTTATCTCACAGTTAGTGAATGAGATGAATCCCGCGGTAGGATCGAGTGCATAATTTTTTTGTACATACATATATGTATATAATATGTATACATCGAAGAGAAGAGACTACTTGAACAATAAGTTATTCTGAACTTTCATTTAAAGTTATCCTCTGTGATGTATTAGATGATTATAAGCAACTAGCTAGACACAATTCCTAGTACCAATCTATTTTAATAGTCCAAAGAAGGGATTGAGACGGTTAATTTTTATATTCCAAAATACGTGTCTGAGATACAATGATATAAGTTTTAAAGAGTAAACACACTAAACACACCATACTATTTTTTTCAGTAAATATGACTAAAATCGAAAGAATATTAACAAAAACCTTTATTATTTCGTTTAAACTCCCATAGTAAATTAACCGGTATTCAGTCCCTGGAGCGAGTATAATAACGTTGGTATAATAAGAAGGTGATTATTAAAATCATCTTATAATAAAATTCTAGTCTTCGATACTGTACAAAAGTTTATCTTGCTTTATCGTCAATATGACCTCGCTTATTTAGTTTCCGATTTTTGTCTCATTATGAGCTCTCAATGACGCGGGGCAAAAACTGCTTAAAATTGTTAAGATTTAAAGACAACATGAAACTATATATTATTTAACTTCCAAAAGACTATTTTACACTAAAATAAACACAATTATTGGACCGGATAGAATCTAAGAATCAAATTCTTAATAATAATATAAAATAAATATAAGTTTTTATATCTTTACTTTGGAACGTGCTACACGAACGAACGTGCTAAGAACACATGGGACAGATATATTTCTTCGTCTGTTTTAGTCAAAATTTTTGTTTACAGGCGTGCGCCCCATTCGACCAAAAAGTGTTTATTTATTTTTTTTCACCGGGATTCGAACCCGAAACTTACGATGCTAAACGCAGCGCGATACTACTGAGCCACGGAAGCGTTCTTAGGCCCTCTGAGACCTCTAGTATGAACGACTAGCACCATAGTATTCGAATCGTCAATATGTCAGTCGTAGTCATGTGTCGGATAGTTAAAAATGTACCTATGTATATATCCGTGGATCTTGACACCAAATATCCGTATTCGGATCCGTATCCGCGGATATGCACCTTAACTTTCTTACTCAATCGGTGTCGATGCGCGTGATCTTGAATATATATATATATTTATTATTCAATAAAAAAATAATCTGAATGGAATTAAATAGCTTTTGAATGCTACCTTATCACCAATATATAGAATTTCATCTATGTATTGAAAATTAATAAGGTAAAAGATCCGCCGAAAAGTAACGGATACGATCTTTATTCTCCCTCGGATATCCGGTACATCACCAGTCAGTTGAGCACCCGAATGACAAATCGACGATACGAATACTTTCTCGTAACTAGTTCGTGCTATGAGCCCAGTTCACTGACTTCTGTAAGTATTATGCAATGTATATTTTAGGGATGATTAAGTCTGGCGTTAGGATGTCAAGGTTCAACGATTAGTGATAAAGAGGTGGCGTGATGTGACGTTGCATCGGACATGTGTAATAATATGATACACTCGTGTGTGGGAGCCGTCCACACACATGCGCACCTTATCTACTCATTAATACTGTTGCAGAATACACATTGTATTGCAACAATGATATAAGCCGATATCACTATGAAAGTGTGATAATACGATAATTATTGAATTAAGTTTTGGTAGTCAATATTAATAAAATTAAGATAACAGTGTATACCATATTTTAATTAAAAAAAATATATAACTTTGATAAAAATAATGGAATAATTTTGAAAAACAAAAATCCCACAAAAACATTTTCATATAAAGTAACGCTATGACGAGTAGGTACCTATTGCTTGCACTCTAAAAAATTGTCGTCTTGGCGTTAAGTGTATGATTAATGTTGACTAAGTTCTTTTCCCTTTTTTTTAGGTTCTAAACACCTTTTTTATGTTACTTGCTATTCAAGCTAATAACAAATAAATTTTATTTGTTTGGCAAAATATATTTCAAACAAATTTTCATGCCCCTAATTTAATGTGAAAATGTACAGATTTCATAATTTGTATGCTGTCTGTATGCTAATCCTAGCTTTCACACCAATTTTCATCTTTCTATGACTTCAGAAAGTACCATAACAGTATTGATAATAATCATCGGTCAGTGAGTGCTTGACGAAATCTGGGTATTTTAGATGTCAATAATATACAAAGTATAATAGCTATACATTAGAAACTTAAGGCTTGTCTCTCAAAAAAATCAACATTTCCGGCATTTTTGAGACCATACTGCTGTTCTAATATGAAACCTAGGATTCTTATATTTTTACACCTTATTCTCCATTTCATTTAGAACCGAAGCGCCATGACAGTTTTTTGAATACTTATATTTTATTCGATGAAAAAAAATATCTAAAATACCTTGATTTTAACATATATTTGCCTTCTCCTCTGAAGCCATATGACTTATTGGCTTGATATTTATATGTAAAATATAACAAAGTACGGGCAACATTTTCGCCAGAAAAAATTATGAATTACTTGAACGGTATTCTATATAATTAGAAAAAATACTTTTGGCGCATACGACTTTTACTTTCAAGCAATTGCGGGGCTCTTGCGCGGTGAGAGGGACGTACTGGTGGGCGTGAATCAGTGCCGCTCAGGCTTTACTGGACGACGGACCTGTGCCGCTTCGTACAACCTATCATATATTCAGCATTTTCTAGTATGAGAGACATACATAAAACAAAGTCTTATCATTAACTCAAGACCGTCTGTACCGATTTTAATGATATCTTATTTGTTGGGTTCATTTATGTCCCGAATAACAGAATAACTATTAAAATATTGGAATAATCCAGGATAAAAATATATGCATAAAATTAATTTTAAAATAAATTATGTCAGAACTTCATTTTCTCAATTCATACTCAGTTCACGTCGCGCAAACTTATTATAGCTTATTTGTAATAATTTATGATATATATAATAGAATAATAGAAGTGAAAATATAGCATATTCAAATCTATATAGTTATAATTTTTTTGAAGAACATTCTGGCAGTACAATGTCTGTCAGGTCCGCTAGTCCTGAAATTAAAAATATAGTGATCTAAAGTATTTCGTATTTTTTGTAAAAATAGCATGCCAAGAAAATAGGGTGGATTATTCGTGGTCTTGCCGCCAAAATATATTACCATGCATACGTCTTAGCATTTTATAAAAAAATTATAAGAGAAATAACTATGTTATAAACATTATTTATATTATTCTTATATATTGTTAGACCGCCTCCGTGGTTCAGTGGTAAGCGCGATTCGTTTAGCACCGGAGGTCCTGGGTTCGAATCCCGGGGAAACAAGATTTAAAAAAAAGTCTTTCGGTCAGGTAAGGCACAGAAGGCTGATCACCTACTTACCTATAAAGACAAATGATCAGTGAAACAGACACAAAAATGGGTCTGCCCCATGCCCCATTAGGGGATTCGCGAATTCACTTTTTATATATTATTGTATTTGTCGGGCTCGTTGGCTCTTTCTGTAGAACACCTGCCGTGCGCATCGATGGGTCGTGGGTTCGAATCCCATCGGGACGACTTGTTTATAGTTTTCTATAATCATGTCTTTCCCACGTCTGGTAACTTCGGGCATTGATCGGGTGGGAGAAATATCGAAATTTCGACCGGGTAACGAACCACCATTCATAGATGGAAAAACCGCGTATTGCGCGTTTCGGTTCATTTTATAGATTTCCGAATGCTCGTCTGTCGATATGTGACATAAAAAAGAATTCACAGATAAAAGAATTTGTTTGAGGGCGTATATTTTATACATACATGTTTCATAGTGTAAGGGTGAAACATGTATGTCTAAAAGTGTCAAGGGTGGTCCACCCCAAAAAATATTTTTTATTGCTGGTCAAAAAAAAATTGTTTTTATGTAATTTGGAATGGAACCCTAAATTTACACTTTTCACATTTTTTGGAGTTGAGATAAAAAGTATTTGTAGGCCCAATTTTAATAAATATTCCTTATTATCGGATACATGCAAATAAAGTCGAGTGAAATAGTTAACAATATATCTATTAGATATAAAAGAATGTCGTGTTAGTTACACCATTTATAACTCAAGAACGGCTGCACCGATTTTAGTGAAATTTTATTTGTTGGATTCGTCTATCTTCTGAATAACAGAATAACTATTAAAATATTGAAAAAAATTAGTTAAAAATAGATGCAGTAAATTAACTTTAAAATAAATTAGGTTCGGACCTCCGCCATCTTTCACAATGCTTATTATTTTAATTATCATATTATTTCTTTATTTATATTATTATTTCTTATTATAATTGATGTCTACTGCAAATCTATATAATAAAAAATGAAATATATTTTATATTATTCTTATATATTGTTAGAGCGCCTCCGTGGCTCAGTGGTAAGCGCGATGCGTTTAGCACCGGAGGTCCTGGGTTCGAATCCCGGGGAAACAAGATTTTAAAAAAAAGTGTTTCGGTCGGGCAGGGCACAGAAGGCTGATCACCTACTTACCTATAAAGATAAATGATCAGTGAAACAGACACAGAAATGGATCTGCCCCATGCCCCATTAGGGGACTCGCGAATTTACTTTTTATATATTGTTGTATTTGATGGGTTCGTTGGCGCGTTCTGTAGAACACCTGCCGTGCGCATCGATGGGTCGTGGGTTCGAATCCCACCGGGACGACTTGTTTATAATTTTCTATAATCATGTCTTTCCCACGTCTGGTAACTTCGGGCATTGATCGGGTGGGAGAAATTTCGACCGGGTAACGAACCACCATTCATAGATGGAAAAACCGCGTATTGCGCGTTTCGGTTTTATTTTATAGATTTCCGAATGCTCGAAGTAATAATTTGGTCGACAGCGCAACATTGACTGAATTTTGAAGTTTTGAAAAAAAAACTTTTTTTTATGTAATTTGGAATGGAACCCTAAATTTTCACCATTCTTTAATTGAAACCCCTATTCTTTAATTGAGATTGTATGAACATTTTTGCATGAACAATATCCAAATAATACTGACATCATATCAGTATCTACATTGTATCCGTGCAAAGCCGGGGTGGGTCGCTAGTAATAATATAAAAGTTTTACGTGCCTACTTGTTTTGTACTTTTTATACTGTAATGTGCGACTAGGTAATTCCCTACATACCTAAATAAATTTGTTTGTAAGTTTACTAGTTTAGTAGGTACCTATGGCGTAAGTACTAAGTACCTACTAAACTCAGACGACTGGATCGGGGATTTCAATAGTTTTTGGTGGGGTTGGTAGAGGGGCCCAAGGGTATAACAAGCGCCGCTTATCGTTAAAAATATATAAAAAAATAAAATAAAAATATTAAAAAATTCTTAGTCTTATTCATAAAAAAAAAAATATGCTGTTAAGTTGTCGTTCTGTAGAATCCTATGTATGTATGTTAGGCTATGGGTTACGTGTAACGTTTGCCAATTTCACCTAATTGTTAAGTACTAAAGCAAAATGATTGTTTTGCGATCGCAGTGGCACGCGACGGAACCAAGTTCAAATCCCAGCTGAAGGAATATCATGTATGTTTATTTTATTTAATTTTAATGATTAATAATATTTTAAAGTTTCTTCTAAACTAACATTTATTAATTTATTTTTTTTGAAATTATAGTAGGGATTCTTTGTTATAGCCTAACAAAACGTCCTTTAAAAAACCGACCCACTGAAAAGCTTAATTTTTTTTTAAATACTTACGCCACCCCTATCTCGTCTCTATTCCTACCGCGTAAAGCAAATTTCTGCCAAAAACTAATTAATACCTAGTAAAAAGATAAGAAAATTAATAAATATCTGGATAAGTATTTACTTTAGTTTTTGAAATCGGTGACAAACCAACAAACATAAATCAACTAATACTTTAAATTCACGCTCAAATCACAAGTTAGCCGTAGCCTCGTGGTAGCGTTCTCATCCATCGATCCCATGGTACCGGGTTCGAGACCCAGCAACTATCATTTTTTTTAAAAATATCACAATTTTGCTTAAAATTATTTAATATTTTTACGCTTTTTATGTAAAATTATTATGTTTTTTTCATAATCTTACGCCATATTATGTAATTTTTCATTATTTTATCGATTTGTCCCTCTCTCTCTTTCTCTTAGAGGGCTCTGTGCTAGGCTCGTTGTCAGTTAGAAACCGAAAAGGGTCTGTAGAAGGTTCACGAAGGTTCAGGTATAACGGACGCGTATTTTTTAAGCAACCATCGACAGAATTGGACGTATACACGACAAAAATCACGAACTTTCAAAAAAATTAACAAAATGATAAAAATTAAAATACGCGTGGTTTGACTCAACATTGTCAGACGAGCGAGTATTATTCGACGTCAACGATATACATATGTATTTCCCGGTTGACATCTACAATCACAATACGAATGGGAAAACAAAATTTTGATAGTTGGAACCGCTGCAGACAATGCCTGTTTTGTGTGTTTTTACGACTAATTTCATCCGAGTGAGGATGATAAAAAAGTCTGAAAATTTTACATTTATACTTACAATAAATATAAATATTGATTTTATCATAAAAAATATATAATATGGCGTAAGTTTATGAAAAAACATAATAATGATACATAAAAAAATTAAATAATTTTATGCAACATTGTGATAATTTGTTAAAAAATGAGGGTTGCCGGGTCTCGAACCCGGTGCCATAGAACGTTTTCTTTGTATTCTGTACACTCGGAATTGGGATATAATTTTTTTTTTTTTTTTTATGTCAGATATCGACAGACGAGCATGAGGTTCACTTGATGGTAGGTGATACCTCAGCCACAGAACATCAGTCAATGATGCGCTGTCGACCTAATTTTTTACTTCGAGCATTCGGAAATCCATAGACTGAAACCGAAACGCGCAATATGCACTTCACGGCTTTTCCATCTATGAACGGTGGTTCGTTACCCGGTCGGAATTTAGATATCCCTCCCACCCGATCAATGCCCGAAGTTACCAGACGTGGGGAAAGCATGCTTACAGAAAATTATAAGCATGGGCTCCCGGTGGGAATCGAACCCACGACCCATCGATGCGCACGGCAGGTGTTCTACCGAACGCGCCAACGAGCCCGTCGAAATGCCTCGGAATTAGGATTTTTACATCGGAATAAGGTGCTTCGGACTTTTTCATATTTTTACATAATTTAACAAATAAGAAAAATTTTAATTGCCAAATTGTGAGTATATATCAAGAGTCAGATAAATAACAATTCTGATAAATATAGCCAATTCTACAGAAATATATAGATAATACTTAATTTTCAATGTTCTTTTGAGTTATGGTGAAAATACCGCGGAATTAGGTGCCTTTACCTTATATCGTTGACGTCGAATAATACTCGCTCGTCTGACAATGTTGAGTCAAACCACGCGTATTTTAATTTTTATCATTTTGTTAATTTTTTTGAAAGTTTGTGATTTTTGTCGTGTATACGTCCAATTCTGTCGATGGTTGCTCAAAAATACGCGTCCGTTATACCTGAACCTTCGTGAACCTTCTACAGACCCTTTTCGGTTTCTAACTGACAACGAGCCTAGCACAGAGCCCTCTAAGAGAAAGAGAGAGAGGGACAAATCGATAAAATAATGAAAAATTACATAATATGGCGTAAGATTATGAAAAAAACATAATAATTTTACATAAAAAGCGTAAAAATATTAAATAATTTTAAGCAAAATTGTGATATTTTTAAAAAAAATGATAGTTGCTGGGTCTCGAACCCGGTACCATGGGATCGATGGATGAGAACGCTACCACGAGGCTACGGCTAACTTGTGATTTGAGCGTGAATTTAAAGTATTAGTTGATTTATGTTTGTTGGTTTGTCACCGATTTCAAAAACTAAAGTAAATACTTATCCAGATATTTATTAATTTTCTTATCTTTTTACTAGGTATTAATTAGTTTTTGGCAGAAATTTGCTTTACGCGGTAGGAATAGAGACGAGATAGGGGTGGCGTAAGTATTTAAAAAAAAATTAAGCTTTTCAGTGGGTCGGTTTTTTAAAGGACGTTTTGTTAGGCTATAACAAAGAATCCCCACTATAATTTCAAAAAAAATAAATTAATAAATGTTAGTTTAGAAGAAACTTTAAAATATTATTAATCATTAAAATTAAATAAAATAAACATACATGATATTCCTTCAGCTGGGATTTGAACTTGGTTCCGTCGCGTGCCACTGCGATCGCAAAACAATCATTTTGCTTTAGTACTTAACAATTAGGTGAAATTGGCAAACGTTACACGTAACCCATAGCCTAACATACATACATAGGATTCTACAGAACGACAACTTAACAGCATATTTTTTTTTTTATGAATAAGACTAAGAATTTTTTAATATTTTTATTTTATTTTTTTATATATTTTTAACGATAAGCGGCGCTTGTTATACCCTTGGGCCCCTCTACCAACCCCACCAAAAACTATTGAAATCCCCGATCCAGTCGTCTGAGTTTAGTAGGTACTTAGTACTTACGCCATAGGTACCTACTAAACTAGTAAACTTACAAACAAATTTATTTAGGTATGTAGGGAATTACCTAGTCGCACATTACAGTATAAAAAGTACAAAACAAGTAGGCACGTAAAACTTTTATATTATTACTAGCGACCCACCCCGGCTTTGCACGGATACAATGTAGATACTGATATGATGTCAGTATTATTTGGATATTGTTCATGCAAAAATGTTCATACAATCTCAATTAAAGAATAGGGGTTTCAATTAAAGAATGGTGAAAATTTAGGGTTCCATTCCAAATTACATAAAAAAAAGTTTTTTTTTCAAAACTTCAAAATTCAGTCAATGTTGCGCTGTCGACCAAATTATTACTTCGAGCATTCGGAAATCTATAAAATAAAACCGAAACGCGCAATACGCGGTTTTTCCATCTATGAATGGTGGTTCGTTACCCGGTCGAAATTTCTCCCACCCGATCAATGCCCGAAGTTACCAGACGTGGGAAAGACATGATTATAGAAAATTATAAACAAGTCGTCCCGGTGGGATTCGAACCCACGACCCATCGATGCGCACGGCAGGTGTTCTACAGAACGCGCCAACGAACCCATCAAATACAACAATATATAAAAAGTAAATTCGCGAGTCCCCTAATGGGGCATGGGGCAGATCCATTTCTGTGTCTGTTTCACTGATCATTTATCTTTATAGGTAAGTAGGTGATCAGCCTTCTGTGCCCTGCCCGACCGAAACACTTTTTTTTAAAATCTTGTTTCCCCGGGATTCGAACCCAGGACCTCCGGTGCTAAACGCATCGCGCTTACCACTGAGCCACGGAGGCGCTCTAACAATATATAAGAATAATATAAAATATATTTCATTTTTTATTATATAGATTTGCAGTAGACATCAATTATAATAAGAAATAATAATATAAATAAAGAAATAATATGATAATTAAAATAATAAGCATTGTGAAAGATGGCGGAGGTCCGAACCTAATTTATTTTAAAGTTAATTTACTGCATCTATTTTTACCTAATTTTTTTCAATATTTTAATAGTTATTCTGTTATTCAGAAGATAGACGAATCCAACAAATAAAATTTCACTAAAATCGGTGCAGCCGTTCTTGAGTTATAAATGGTGTAACTAACACGACATTCTTTTATATCTAATAGATATATTGTTAACTATTTCCCTCGACTTTATTTGCATGTATCCGATAATAAGGAATATTTATTCAAATTGGGCCTACAAATACTTTTTATCTCAACTCCAAAATAATTTAAATAAAAAGAAAGGTCAGAATGTGTTGATGTCTGATGAAAAGTAGTCTTATTCTAGTTAGTTTCATTCTTCTATGTCTATGTAGCCCAGGTCCTAAATAGTAAATACTAAATTTTTTAAGAACTACGTGGAATCAAACATACACTACCACTCAAACTTTAGCATTTATAATAAGTATTAGTAAATTTATTATTATCGGTTACATAATTATTAATTACATATTAACAAAACACCGATCAATATTTTTATAATATGTAAATACGTTGTATACGTTGTTAAATAATACGAAATATACGTTGATCCTACTGTTATCGTTATTCTGTGCCGACCGGACCGCGACGGCGCGGAGCAAGCTAGTTCATTATTCGCCCGCGCCGCCGCGGCCGCGCAGTAAAGTCGCGATCTTTTGATGAGGGGGTAGCATGCTTGCGCGGGGAGAAATCGCTCGCTCCGCCTACACTAGCAAGGTCTTTTGCCTTACCCTGCCCCTTAACATGATTATTAAGTTCTCTATTGACTTCATATCCTGAATTTGGACTTTCTAACATTGTCCAGACCGAATCGATAAGGATACAAAAATACGACGAAACGTTTCGAGAAAAGGTAGTGCCCTTCGCTTCCGTTGTCTCGTCTTGGCGGGGTCACTGGAATGTCCCCAAATACAATGGAAAAATTAATAACCTACACATACTCGTATTTAAAAACTTCCAGTGTTGTTAACTGTGCACACCGCAAATTTTTCTGGTCTTACCAGAAGCAAATTATTTTTTATTACAAGTTGTCAACCGTTTCCTTCTTTAATCTTAGGGATTTACAAATATGAAGTCAATGGTTCCTTATATCATTGTATGCAAATCATGCGTATAAAAACATAAATGACGTAGAAATTATTAAATATGTGTGCAAGTTGACGTAAGTATACTTGTCATGTTGAAGTTCATGTAAAACCGGGCAAAACATACAAAAAATCGTGACGACAATTCTCAAACAGGTACATACTTATTTTCAAGCAAAAATATTTTAATATACATTGGTTCTACATACATATCATAATCATCATACTCTGAGTTTTGCGAAATTAATAAAATTATTTTATGTTCAATGTTATTATTGTGTTTTCAAAGTATCTGCTCCTCCAGCAGCGTCAAATGGGGGCTCAGCGAGAGAAAGGTGCTCTTTGACCAGGTGAAGTGAAGGGTTTTCCCCGGATTCACTCGTGTGGAAATATTGGGATTTTCCCCTGGCGATATCGAGACCACATAGACAAACACAAAGAATATATTTATTTTAATTTTACGGAGCAACCATTGATGGATCCGTTTGAAAGATAATATTTTTATGATAGGAGTGTATGTGATAAATTTTAGATTTTTCATTAAATACCACTTTATATAGAATTGTTACAAAATGAATATCTACGTGGTATTCCAGTTCAAGCTTTTTATGTTCATTCAATAAGGTCGAAATATGTGCACGTCTTGTTTCAAGGTAGAAACAATCGCACTACTTTCATTGTAACAGATCCGCGAAATACGATTTAACTATAACATCCGTGTACAATGTGTTAATTTTGTTATTCTTCTTTCATTTTATGATCAATACATCTTAGAATTGAAAACAGTACCTAACTATTTTTAAATATTAAATAGTTCTCAACTCTGATGATCTACTAGAGAGAAGTAGTGTATTCTCCTAAACATCATGTGTCCACAATAACTTATTTTTATATCGCTAGTGTTATCGCATTTTAAGCACAGTTACTTCTATGATTACGGGGCACCTATCAGCTGAGCGGGTCAAGAACCGGGTCCATAAGTCCGGTTCAATTATTACCAACGTATGTACACGGCACATATTAATTTTCCATTCAACTGGAGTATTGAATAATATTTTTCCGTCAGTACCATTTTGATAAATGAATACACGGAAGTTAATATTTTCGTGAAGGCTTTTGTCAGTCCACTTACATTCAAGATTACAAGGAGATTCAGAAACGTTCAATAAAACCCGAGGCAAGGGTGAAATCCAAAAGTCTTGTTTTTGGTAAACGCTTAAAATATATGGACAATTGAAGTATTTCGTTTATATAATTTAAAACTAATTTCACAACGTTAATGATTTAATGTAAGGTAAATATTATTTTAATGGTTAGAAATTGTTTTAGGCTGTTCTATGAATAAAAAAATTTAACTTATTTCACATATTCTAAAGGTACGAGTTTAAGATATTTATTAAGTAAATTATGTAACTATATATTTTTTTAAATACATTTACTAATTGATTGTGAAGTACGAAAGTAATTAGTACTGATTCCATAGAGGTCTGGATATACAATACACAATAGGTATTCATATTCCATAGCCGGTTTGGAATGCGGTTCCGGCTGTACCATACAATACAGTCTCATTAAATACAGGCTAAAGGATAAATGCAACGTTACATACATCGCTATGAGATATTATGATTATTATACGCAAAAAAGTTTATCGTAAATTATATAGAAATTAAACTTTCTAAGTATTGTAGTAACACAGACGACGTGGGCTTTCACCAATTCCATTATTTAACAATATTTTTAATGAACGATTAATTCAATGAGAGGTTTGCAGAAAGGGGAAAACCCTAAAAACGCTATTCTAAATTTCGAACCAAATAGGCATACGAATAGGGTGGTTTGATTTACAGGCTGTTTGAAATTTTTTAACAAGATAATAAAAATCAAACTAAACACATGTAATCAATAAATATACATTTTTTACAAATAGAAAACTTACAGATACATTTTCTGAGAGATTCACAGTTCCGTTTTTCGTACAGCCATTAATAGTAGCCTCCAGCTTATCCTTGCGGTGTCCGTTGGTGAGCGTGGTGGTCACGGTTAACGACATTTTAAAAGTATTGTTATTTTTTTCTTAATCACACTTTAGTAACACGAATTAGCGAGAACAAACTTGAGCATAGCTTCACAGGTCCGTTAAAAAATTGAGTTTGTTTAAGATTAAAAGTCAAATATTTGTAGATTTAAAATTATGCAACAAAAGTATTAACTTTTGTCAATTAAGATTATATAAATCGAGTTTGTCTTGAAATAAGAGTACACGAGATACGAGAACACTCCACGAAATGAGGATCGTGACTAAGTCTAACTATAGAGTGAAGAATAGTAGTCTACTCCAAACGCGAAGTTTGCGAGTGAACAGTATGTATGTATAAACATCAATGCGGGTATTTGCGGGGGTGAGGTATGAGGTGTCGGAGGGAGGAACGCCGGTGGCGCGACGCCGACGTGGAGGCTCGTCAGACACGCGTCGCACCACGAGCGGCCATACAGATTGAATTTTATCGCCGGATAATTTAATACAAATTACAATCAAGTAATTAATACGTAACTTGATTTACAATAAGAGCAGAACTTACAGAAATATCTGCCATTGCATTCTATAGTTTTTTATCGCATGTTTTAGACAAATACGAAAGTATACACTTCCATACAAAAGAACCATCCAAATCAAAGTAGTTATCGATGTATTTTATTAAAAACGCGGTGTAAATTACTCGAAACGTCGCGTAACCGCGAACATTATGAAAATAATTTTATTTTAATTTGTGGTACTCACGTTAATAAAGGCAATACATATAAGGATTTATGGGAGAATTATTTCCAATGAAGTTATTACTTATCTATGTGCGATTAATGTATACTTAAAACAATTTCACCTCTTTCAATTCTAATATTTTTCGTGTTTTTCCAAAAGGTCCTTGACTTAATTTATAATACTTTATCCATCTGACATTAAGGCCTATATTCCAAGACGTGTCTCAGTTTTGAATCTAGTTTTGAGACTTGTCAAACCTTTTTTTTTTTCAATAGAATTTTGACATATTGAGTTCTCAAGAATAGATTACCACATGAGGGACGTCTTGGAATACGAGCCTTATGGCCGAATTTTCGAACGCTAATCAACATTGAGGTGTACTTAAAAGTATATCCTTACCCTTTCATTACGAAGGTAAAATGAGAGACAGAAACATTTGAAGAAGCCCTCAAGTTTTGATTATCGTTTCAGTATTCCGCGGCTAAACTTTCACCTATGAATTTCATCGGGACATGCTGTATATCATTTAATAAAAAAAACCTCTTCGTTTTGCGGAAGCCTTTCAAATTATAACAAAGAATTTGACACCTCTGATATAGAAGCAAAAGTACGTACCTATTCTCATTTTTTCCTTTTCAAGACTTAAATATGATTTGTATGAATTAGTATGCATAGATCTGCAAGCATTTACAAAACCTGATGGGCACCTAAAATTGCGGTGAAGGTTAATATTGCGCAAGTTCCGAGATAATTTCTGCCGCGTCATATAATGAACCTACACGCATTAGGAATATTTACAGGCAATATTCGAAATAAAGTAAACACTATATACTACGAAAAAGCATTTGACTAACTAAAATACAATATTAGTAATATATTTATGATAATAATCATTTAAATGTTCTCACGTTTAAATTACTTCATTTATTAATTAATAGTTGTTGTTGATATAATTATGTACATACTACTTAGTTTTTCGTAAGTAATGACATTGATAATGGATATACCTTCAATATGATAATGAGTTGAATGTATTATTCCAAAATTCTTTCTAACTATGATTATATTAATAGTTTAATACTTTAATTCTTTCAATGAATCAGATTAGATACTTTCGTAGCAAAAAAATATTAATTTTTTTGTTACTTTCCATTTTCGTTCACCTCTGTCTGTATTTTGAGTATGGTTTTATTATTATAATTAGCTTCTACCTGTAACTTCACGCAGACTTCGATTATTTTCTGTTTTTTGCCTTTTCTACTTACTGCAATACACTCCTTCTACTGCCTATCACACCATCCATTATGATCTAACAATGAAACTGAAAAGTTTCACGAAAAATCGTACAGTAGTTTTTGCGTGAAAGGGTAACAAACATCCATCCATCATAAACTTTCTCATTCATAATATTAGTAGGATAGGATATAAAGTAAGAATGGGCACAAGTGAATGTATTTTGTTGAACTATTTAGTTTTAGGCGAATGTAGTGTAATGACCGGCTCAGTGACCTACTAAGTGCGCCAAAATTCGTTATAGGTATATCGCAGCAGTTATTTCTTGGCTCTTATTTATGTTGCTCAATCAT
Organism: Anthocharis cardamines; assembly: GCA_905404175.1. Taxonomy (NCBI): domain Eukaryota; kingdom Metazoa; phylum Arthropoda; class Insecta; order Lepidoptera; family Pieridae; genus Anthocharis; species Anthocharis cardamines. The sequence continues at coordinate 4,116,046 of FR989953.1, read as the reverse complement.
GCACATCTGAACTTTAGTTGTTTACACTACATTCATAATACCAAAATAAAACTACAGGACCTACAAATGGAGTTTATTTGGTTTTCTTTTTTATATTAGGTATAACAGACAAGCACGCCCTGCGCTTTTGACCTATTTTTTACTTAAAGGATTCGGAAATCCATAGATTGTAACCAAACGCGCAATATGCCCTTCATGTCTTTCATCTATGAAAGGTGCTTCGTAACCCGATCGCAATTTCGATATTCATCCGGTTTAATCCCGTAAATCCCGAAGTGACCACACGTGTTTACAGAAACTTATATTTTTTCGGGATTCGAACCCGCGACCCATCGGGACACAAAGCCTGTCATTTGTTTATATGGAGCTTTAAATGGAAATGATGATTAAACAGGGCATTATGTTTTTTTATAAACTGTCCTTCTAAATCACGTTTAAACATAAAGGTTATATTCGTGAATTAATAACGCAAAGTGCTAAAAGTGCTAAAAAAACAATACTGGGTCATTTTATTCTTAATAAAACCTACAGACAATAGCGGATTTAGCGACACGCTGAGTAGACTTGAGCAGTCTTATAGAAATCAAAAAGATCTAGGATGTAAGACAGTTTTCTGATCTTAAGTTGTCTTAACTTGCCGAAGATATTTCCTGCTTCCCTTTCATATTATTGGTAACATACTACATATCCAGTTCAAGAGAAATTAACTGTTAAATGGTTTTGCTATGATATGTAACATTAATAAGTTTTGATTGAATTAACGGAGCTGTAATAAGTATTTTTTTGCATAGACGCTATTTTAAAAGGTAATAGAATATAAAAAGTAGTTTATAGATTTATTGGTTTCAATAAACTGGTCGAAGGTCAACAGCACATCATTTAATAATTTTCTGTCTGTTTATATCTGACTTTGAAAAGTTGCCTTTATACCAAACTATTGAAGGTAGGTTCTGCAAGTTATACAATGCCAAGGCCCAACTCAAGTCAAAATAAATTCTTCAATCATGAGACATTTATTTTATTTATTTAACACAGTAAATGAAATAAAAACCATACAGCTAATAACTTCTTATTATTCTTATTAGTTTGATTCAAAGAAATAATGAAAAAGTGATTTAATCATGTCACAAATAGATAATGTGTATGAAATCAATAGTGGCATAGTCAGTAGTCACACCATACACTTGGACTTGTGCCCAAAATTTTGTTTGCCAATCATTTGATACTATCAATATCATTGAATATATAATAATCAAATTTTCATAATATTAAGAACATGTCTACAGAAATTTCTAAAATAAATATAAGTATATAAAATACAAGCGGTCTGCCCCGGCTTCACACGGGTGCAATCTAGATGTATTATACACAAAAATACTTAATATACTTTCTATTGGTGAAAGAATTTTTAAAATTGGTTGAGTAGTTCTTGATTTAAATTGTAACAAACAAATCTTTCCTCTTTATAATATTAGTATAGATTCCATCCCTTAATTGGGACAATTTTTACTTAGGGATGTAAGTGTAAACGGGAACTTTCACTATACATCTTGAAACATGGTATTTATTTTTGGATGACAATAAAATTAATGAGAATTATTAAGTTTAATGTATAAACTAGCAACTAAAAATATATGATAGAACTTTACTGAAAAGATTCAGTATGACCTTAGACAACATAATTATGTAGAAGTTGAAAGTGCTTGAAGATATCAATTGCAATATCACAAACAATATGTAAAGAAGTCTACATCTTTAGTTTTTCGTTAATAATTGCAAGGTTATATATGCATTTTTTTGACCAATTTAAAATAGTACGTCTTTATAGATTGAAAGGTATGATGATACAATCATAGATGAATATTTAATAAAGAGTGAAATATATTTGTTAAGTTAAGTATACCGATAACGGCTACATTATGAGGGACAATTATTTAAATTTTATAAAACTATGAAAGGATTGCTGTCAATTTTTAAAAACATGCCTTGTATAATTCACATTTCATACCAAACATGTTACTTGTTTTACATTTTTACATAAGGTAAGGTCATTTTACTGACAACCTGGACAGTGCTTTTAACATTGCCCTGTTCCTATTATAACTAAAATCATTGTTAAGATTTAGTATTGCATTTCAGTAGTCATGTATTTTCATATGTCTATACTCAAAATATCCACAAAAAATATTTTATATATGTATTTATTGTACCTCTCTAGCTGGTATTGATTCATTTCTAAGAGCAATCTATGGGAATCATCATCATCATCTGTTTATACAGTTATATTGTGGATAAAGCCAATATGCAATTAATTCATTTGCAGTGATAAATAACGTATCTTATAATATACAAAGATTCAATGAAACACTAACCTGTCCTACATCAGCAAATACTTGACTGCTGCTGCTGCAAAAGCTTGTGTCACTGCCATTCTGTCCCTCACTAATTTCTTCCAATTTAGAACTCATTTCTTTTTCCATTCTGTATCTCTTACGTGACATTATCTCATCGCCCACCGGTTTTTAAAAAATACACAATAATATAGAAATTTTAAATAGGTACTAGTTTCAAAAATACACAACACTCCAATTGAAGATTCTCGCCTTCAATATAATTTAAAACGTCACTATTATAGTTTGTAAAAAGAAAAGGTATTAAATTACAACCTCGACTTCTTATTTTATTTTCAACATGCGAGTAAAAATCTTGAAGCTGATTACGAACAATAAAGATTAAAATATTTGGATTTTATGTCAAACACTCAATACTACTGATTAATGACATTAAAAAATAAAAGGTCCATCATACATTCTATTAAAATTTAAATCCTCTGTATTTACTATTTTCTATGGCCTCAGTTGAGGCCAAAATAGTAGATACAATAAAAAAATATTTTTTTAAAATCATAATAATATTATTAGGGCGGTCGCATTTTGGATGCGTTTTTGGACGAATTCTACTCGTACGAATACGCACGACCCGAGTACTATTGTGTACTTCCTAGTATAATATAGACATGGGTAACTCAGCGAAATTCCCCGCGCCAACTCAGCAACTCAGGCGCAGTGTAGTGCGTCGGCTCCTTGAGTAACTCAAAATTGCGCCACGACGCAACAAAACGGGACGCGCAAAGCGAGCAGTGAAACCTCCGAAACGCACGCAACGCCACGCTCATAGTTCATTCAGTGAGTGAGATCCTGCGCCGTGCGCCAACACATTATGAATGTGTGAGCTGACTCACCCTGCGCACTGAAGCGTGCCGGCGCAATTGCGCGGCGCAGCGCAGTGTTACCCATGTCTAGTATAATATATTATTACTTTACTCTATGCTACTGTGCCTCGTACACTGAATGCGAACTAGTCCTGCGTATACGCGCGTATAGTTCCGATAATCAACCCAAACGTGCTCGGAGACCGGAGTTTTTAGGCGTTCGTACGTTAAATTCGATATGGATGGATGGAAGGAAAAAATATATAGTATGTTAGTTCAAGCTGGTTGTAGCTAAAATATAATCAAATATATCATTATTCAAGCTCAGTAGGGTTATTCACGATCGTTCGAAATCATTCCGCCCGGAAAGCTACGCTCTCCCACTGATATGAAAATGGTATTCTCAATTTCGATAGGATTGAGCATCTTAGACATTGACATTATTGTTGATCGAAGATCTTAGAGCAAAAATCTTAGTATAAAATGGTAGAAAGCTTGATATATCGGTACGGAATCTTGTAATATCGGTACGGAAAGTTTTCGAATGATCGTGAATACACTACAGATAGCCATAAAATTGCGATGTTACCGATAACGGTTTGTGACTGTGGTCACTACTGGTATTTCAACGCACAAAAACGGAACCAGTGTGCGCGTTCAATTCGTACGTCCACAAAGAGTATATAATCCAATAACGTACGCTACGTTACAAAATACAAATACTTAAGCTGAGGCCTGAGGCGGCCGCCCTTATGGTACCTACACAGTGTTGACGTTCTGACAGATCACTAGGTCAAAGATTTTATAAACTTTTTAGATTGGCGTCTTAGTAGCCCTGGGCTACTATAAAAACTAATTAACTAAACTAACCATTCATCATAAGTAATGAATTAATAATTTATGCACATAGCTTACTTTAAATTTCTGATACTGGTAACTCTAACACAGATTCGAAAACAACGGGAATTCCCTAACAGGAACATTTTATCAGTTTGTATTCTTCTTGTTTTGTATTCTTCTTATTCAGATTCAGAATGACTCGTTAATTTTTTTCTCAAAAACGCTTACTGATATAGCGGATTTTTAATAAACGTTTTTGTGTGTACTTTTTAACAGTGGATTTAATTTTTATGCAACGACAACAAATGATCAAAAGTAAAAACGCTCGTTTGGTAGAACACCTACCTACGCACCGATGGATCGCAGGTTTTTCCGGGACGATTTGCTTATAATTTTCTATAACCTTGTCTTTCCCACGTTTGGTCACTTCGGAGTTCGGGCATTAAACAAGTGAAATTAATATAGAAATACCAACCGAATAACGTATCGTAAAGCGTGTTTCGGTCTGTCTATGGAATGGATCCAATTTTGTTATGTACTCAGATGGATACTCGAAGTAAAAATTAGGCAACAAGTCTCATCTATTTACCATCTAGTGAGTGGACTGTGGACCTCATGCTCGTCTGTCAATTACTGATAATTAACTCACCGTGGGCAATGGCGGTCCAGCACCCGAAGACTTATTGATGATCCATTGTTACTGATCGATGTTTTTACTGATAATTTTCACTAATATGTGAGTAATAAACTCTATAGCAGTAGTAAATTCTTTGCTCTATAGCGCATCTCTATATTGTCTAATCTGATAAGCAATGGCATAATATGTTAAGCCCACAGGGGGGTGATCTGTGGTTAAGCCAAATAAAACTAATTTATTGATTTAATTTTAAAAGATTGCGAATAATAGTTATATTACAGCGTATGGGTTGCATTCGCGTTGGAGGGGAAAATAACATGTTTCAAGTCTATTATTCAGGGACTGAAACCGGTTAATTTTCAGTTAAAACCTGACTGAGATACCATGGTATTAGTTTTAAAGAGTAATACATACTGAACTTACCACAGTTGTTTTTCAGTAAATATTCAAACGAAAGAATATTAACAAAAACCTTTATTATACCAGTACAACTCCCATAGAAAATTAACTGGTATTCAGTCCCTGCTATTATTTGAAACAGCACAATTTTTCGAAACCTGTATAAGAAAAGTACCATTGCAGGCTATAACATTTTTGCACGTTTAGTTGTTCAGTTTCGCGTTTTGTATAGCATGTTTTTAAACTAAAATAATGCTCCAAAATGCTTCTTATTAAATAGTAAATATTACTAGGACTGAATACAGCTAAAGGAAACCACATAATATAATGTCAATAACTTTTATTTTAGTTAAACAAAGAAATGTATACATAATAATATAATATTTATTGAATAAAATTGTTTCTTATAAACAGCAATCTCGCTTGTTGCGAGAAACAGCTACCAAGATCCCAATGTAGTCAAACTTTGCAGACTATAAAAAATGGAATGTGACAGTCCAATTTTGTTATGTAAAATTACTATGTTATTTATAACATAAAAATTCATAACTACTTCACTTCACTTTGAAGTAAAAAAAAAAAAATCGGTTACATAGTATAAGGGATACATATGAAGCCTAAGATTTAATGAATTTTGAATTTTTTTAAGGAAATTCCTTTAAAATTGGACCATTCACATCATGTTACATTTCAAATATTGACACTAGAAAACATAAATATCCACGAGGTTAAGGACACGTTATCTTTAAACAATGGCTGTTATTAATTAGTACAAAATATATCACAGCAATTTTAGCCCAACAGATGTCTCGTGAGATCGAGTAAGTCCATTTAAAGGAAAGAAGAGCAATAACATTCTCTTATTACAGATTAATTTCAATTTCATCTAACTAGAAGGACATTTATAATGCGAATAAATCTTTTAACTGATATTTAATATTTAGGGTTAATAATTTTACCAATTAACATCTGTGCAGTCCACAGGTTAGTAATAATATATTGGGCCCGAGAATGTAGCATGTGTACGAGAGTAGTGCGGGCGGTAATAAATATAAGCGGTATGGTAGGAGTCTACTATGTGGACAGAGCCAGTTGCAAAGCTTCTTTATGGTCAGTACTCAGCTGCAGTAGACAGGAGTTAAATAGTTCCGCATTACTCTGTAAAAAAACAAATTACTTCTTAAAATCACCTCACAGATGGTTTGATTACAAAAAAAAATTGCGAATTTCCCTTGCAAATTGTATAAATCCGATTTATTTATTACTTTACATATTTTCTGTACATATTTACAAATGTAAAATGTTAGATTATGTAGTGCAACCACAGAACAGGAGAAGTAAGTAGAAGTGCAATGTGTCATAATTTGTTCCGGATCGACTGTCTCTGAATGAATGGAGTATTTAATTCGTAGTTTTAATTTAACTCAAAACTAGCTAAATTACACTGGTCCTACAATTTATAATATATCTTAGTGCTTAGCGACAACGGTTGCTTTGGCTTAGCGCATAAAGTACATACGACGTTTTGTAATATTAAAACTTATATAAAATAAATAAACTTAACGTGATAGATATAAGGATGATTTGGCTGACTGTGATCGATTAAGAGTCACTGCTTAATTGTGACACTCGTAACACGCCTACTTCGCACTTCCACTTATTTTTTTTGTTCCGTGAGTGCAACCACCTCTTAACAAGAAATTACCTGTATTTGGCGGACAAGTGCGATCATCTGAGCAAAGACCGGGTTGTCATTGGTTACTGCGTCGCGCAAGAATGCCTCAGCGATGACCGCGATGACCCTCTGCGGCGCGTCGGGCGTGGCCAGCGCCGCGTGACCGCTGCTAGCCAATTCGCAAAGTAGCGAGTAAACGTGGGGAGCCTCGTCAGTGTCCTCTACCACCGGGAGCCATGTCAACCTTAACATTTAACAATCAGATTTATTCATTTCTTATTTAAAATTTTCACCTTTATCTATTTACAGGATGATTAGTACTTATAATAATATAAAATACGTATAAAAACATATGATGAGCGTATAATATTGTCTTTTATTAACGCGAGTATCACACATTTAAATAAATATACCGGATAAAAAGCGATTTATTATTTATATTGTTTAAATTTTGCAACTTTGTGATATTTCAAAAATCAGACAACTGTCATCTCTCTGTCTCCCCTTGACCACGGTTGCTGAAAAGCATCCAAATCGTCGGGATAAACAATTTAAACAATATAAAGTATTTTATTTAAATATGGTTCATCATATTTAAATAAAATACTTTTTTAACTGTAATTTTAATGATCTTACACTGTACAACATTAATCTTTTAAGCTCTTGGCTGGATATCAATTGCCGGTCCCCATAGCGCCCGACTACAAAACTATTGAATAATCGATTTACTTGTACCACGCAGTTCATAGGACAAAAAAAACATGCATGTTCTCTGTCGCAGAAATACGACACAAGCGGTCAAAAGGTTAAGCAGGAGGAATTTTGTGACAAACCCAAATTTACTAGGCGGTTTGTATGGAATATAGTATATTGGACATTAACTTACCAATGCCTTATAATCTCATCCCTATTAATTTGCGAATGGTTATACTTGATGATCTTGGCGACTGCGGAAATGGCATTTTCAGTTGCATTCATGTTCTCAACAGAGCGGGAATCTGGTTCGGCAATGAGGGCAGCGAGTAGTGGAACGGCCCGTGCACAGGCGGGTGCGAACTGTGGGCCACCAAACTGCGCTAGCACACCACAACCGTATGCGGACGCTTGCCTAACTTCGGGCTCTCGCTCACGAAGTCCGTTCAACATAGGTTCCAGGAATATATCTTGATATTTCACACATGCTGGTCCTGTAATTAAGTAATTTGTAAATATTTGTAGATTTTATCAAATGACTGGTATTTAGGTGGGAATATGAGAGATATTCTATTAGTCTGGTTTCCATACTAAAAATATATCTTGTAAGGGAACTACACAAACTAAAAAAAAGAAACAATATAATAAATATTGTTTAGTCTTAGAAAATTGCGTGGGGTTTGTATGTAATAACAGAATGCAAGTGCTAAATCTGAATTTAAAATATATGTCATTTAACTTTTTTAATTTATCCTTGGGATTGCTATTGGAATCCTAAATTTTAGAATATTGCAGTAGGCTCTGCCTTTAAATTTATATATAAAAAAATATCTTAATTAAAGCATAGCCTACCTCCGAATTCAATAACGTCGTCAAAGATGCAAATGGCCCACTGTCTGTCGGCGTAGGGGCGGCCAGGCGCGAGCAACTGCACAAGATGTGGCAGTAGTGTGTCAAGGTGCGGGAAGAACGCGTCGCGGTACGCGGACATCAGGGAGTGAAGTACGTCCGCGACGCGAGACAGGCCATAGACATCTTCGTTATCTTCATCAGCCAGCTGTTCTTCTACCACCTGAGACAATAGTAAACATTTATTATCTTGGAAAAATTTAGAATTATTTATACTAGCAATCCAATCGCACGAGTAAGCTAAAAAAATGAAGCTTTCTAATGGTGAAAGTATTTATAATTGGTCGAATAGTTTTTGAGTTTATTCATAACGTACAAAAATACAATTTTTTACTCTTTATAATATTAGTAGATAATATGGAGCCATGACACTGACAAATGTTTGTTCCAAATAATATGGGTTTTATTAAATTATCAATGCTCAAATGTTGTAAATGTTGTTTTGTAATTATTTTTCTATCTTTTTTAATAAGACAATTGTTGGTTTCGGTAACTAAGAAGTCAATAAATAGCTTTCATTGACTTTAAAACCATATTCAGTGTCAGAGATATTCATGCATATAAGTAAGCGCACAGTTATCCATGAAACTATTTTTTTTCGTAACATAATAATATATACCACACCATTAGTCACTTTTACAGAAAATGCTACATACTTCATCATAGTCTTCATCAGCACGTTTCTGTCGTCGTTCTGTGGCGCGTTCGAAGTGTTCCGTGAGTAGCTTGTTGAGAATGCGCAGTACTTCAGCCATCATCTCGTCGGATAGACAACCCGTGCCCAATAACTCTATACACTGGAATGATTTCATCATTAATAATTGAGTGAGTAAAACTCAGTCATTTTTAATAAAAATATTTTTTGCTAATATTGCTTATTTTTAACGTTCATCTTCGAAAACAACAAATTACTAAGTGCATATTGTGCTTCATACTTTTGTTATGAACCATTATATGCAATTAGTGCTTAATTTTAGCCGTAGGTTTACTTTTAAAATAAGCAATAGTAGAAAAAAATATTTTTATTCATTATGATACTGAGTTATTACTACCTTTGAACCAACAATATAAAAGAATATTCACCTTAGCAAGACTGTTTAGCAATTCGACTTGCACCTCTTGCTCAGGCTCAGAGTCAATTGCTTTCAGCAACTCGGGCAGGATGTATGCCCACATGCCCTGTATGTACTGCGGGCCGCGTATTCTAGCACACTCGAGCAGGTAGGGCAGCGACTCGGCGGCCGCCATGCGCACGTTATCGTGGAAGTAGAACTTAAGCATTGGCACCATCAGTCGGACGACGTCTTCGGCGTACTCGGCGAATGCTTCTTTCAGTTCACGTGCGTAGCACACGAGCATGTCGCAGGCTGACGCTTTGTCCTCAAGACCTTTAGGACGAAATGAAACGAATTCATTTTTGTAATCGGTACAGGGGTCAAAATTCAAAAATATTTTATCATTTAGGTAACATTGTATATTTATAAACTTTAATAAAAAAATTCGCCCACTCTTTTTAATCGCCAAGTTTTTGGTTTTACAAAATGTTTGTACTGCTGCAACCATTACACTATCCTCCACATGACATATTGCAGTGATTAATTTTAATAATAAAAAAATAAACGAATAAAACAAAACAAAGGTTTGTCCTCATCACAGAACAGAAGAAGTAAGTAGAAGTGCGATGTGTCATAATTTGTACCGGATCGAGTGTCGCCAAATTCACACAAATGAATGGAGTATTTAATACTGCACACAGTTGCAATTTTTCTTCGATTGGTTGTTTTTATTTAACTCAAAACTACATAAATCACACTGGTCCTACAATTGATAATATATCTTAGTACTTCGCGATAACGGTTACTTTGTAATATTGAAACAAACTAATAAATAATTCCTCTACTCCATAATAGATGTCGTTATTCTTCATGCACGCAATAATGATTTTAATCATCACTTCAAAAAGTCGAAAACTGTGTCATAATTTGTCATAAATTTAATAATTTCGTCATTTCCGGCTAGTGTAGGACACGTTTAAAAACATTATCGATGTTTGATACATTATTTTTGTTTACGATTTAAGTGCTATGTTGTATGATTATCAAATCATACCGCAGTATAGCGCCGTTTTAAACTGGTGTTAAACCAAATAATAAGGTATTTTATTTTTGATACAATTTTTATTTATTTTTTCAAATCAAATTGTAGATCCGCCTTTGCGTGAAGGTATAAGTTAGGTTTAGAATGAATTGAAAAAGTACTTGTAGGTAAAATATTCTTTTTTAATTTTCAGTTCTGTATTACTAATAGTCTGAATCATAAATCACATTTGTATAAATCACTTAATGAAAACACGATTGCTAGTTAAGAAGCTATATTAATATTCTATTTTATTAACGCGAGTATCACACATTTAAATAAAATACTTTATAAGGGTTAAAATGCGATTCATTATTTATAAATATTATTTATCCCGACGTTTTTTCAGCAAATGTGGTCACGGGCAGACTGAAAGCTATGACAGTTGTCTGATGAAATATCACAAAGTTGCCATATTAACGCTATCTATTCCAACGGAGTTACTGGTATTTACTGTAATTCTCTATATCGTGGCAATATTGACATGCCATGTTCCCTTGTTTTTAAGTTTGTTTGACTTGGGGTTTTAGATTTTTAATTATCAGATCCCAGGTGTTGGAAAGTTTCAAACCATCTTCTCTTTTGAAGTTAAGGTGTTTTTTAATTTTAATCGCCTCGTGTACTAGTCTGGGAAAGGGTCTACTTTCTCTTGCAAGGAAGAGAAGTAGTTTTTCTTCAAAAATTTCGGTCATTCCGTTGGTTAATTTCAACTCGAAGAACGGGCAAACAAGAAATAAAAACACTCGATTTTTTTAATAATTTATTAATTAAGGTATTTAGGACTGCGATTTAACTATCGTGCTATTAAAAATAAAAATGATAAATTTTAATATTTTATAAAATTATTACTGACGCGTTGTATATCGATAAAAACATTCGACCTAACACATCACTACTAAGTGAGTAGCGATAGAACATTCGAGAATAGCGTTGACACTTGATATGACAAACGATCTATACTGAACTTTATATGAAAGATATAAGGATGATTTTAGCTTTTTTTTTCTATTAAATTTATGGTCAATTAAAATTTTAAGATTTATTGAAAAAATATATTAATTTGTACTAAGTGATGGTTAGAAACACCTCCGTTACTAAGACTTTTCCTTCTGCTATCATTCTTACACTCTAAAATAGAACAGTACGGCATATTTACGAAAAAAAGTAATTTTATGACACGACCGACTCATCGCAGTGTTATGACACGACTGTGAAGGGTTAAGGAAAATATCACTCAATAGTGACAGGCATACCACGCCTACTTAGCAATTCTACTTATTTTTCCCTGTTCTGTGGTCCTCATGCATATTGTTTATCTTCTGATCCATTTAGGGATAGATGCGACTAAACTGACTCTGTTTTAAAAAAAAAAAGGCTCATATGCCGTTTGTCTTAAGTGTTGTTAAGTGACATAAAATCAATAATATATAGCTGTTGATTTTCATAAAATTTTCATGTTTGTGAACTGAGATCCGTGAGTATCTATATGAGATAAAAACGGAGCAAAGGTCACATTTCTTTAATCTTCCAATGGTATGGAAGTGATCAAATGATTTATGTAATTTGACCACAAACGAACATTGGGTATACCTATTAAAATTTAAATAAAAAAGAATAACAGTACCTGACTAAGGAGATTACTGTTTAATTTTTATTATTTTTGATAACAAAATAATTATTTTCAAAAACATTTCTATTGAATTTCAAATTCTAGTTCACTGCTGCATTACCGTTAAAATTAAGTTAAGATTCTAACAACATACCATTTATTTAAAATTGTATTTATTTATAAAATTACCTGCTGTTTTAATTCCAAAGTTCTGTTGTTCTCCAAGTGTGACAAAGTGCCAGTCTAGGTCTCCCTCGATGGTCTCGAGATCGTCATTGTCCAGCAAAGCCACTTCAGGCTTCATGGCTGCAGTGCGCATTACCGGTTCCATCACCATGGGCAGGTATTGAGAGAATTTCTTGCCTGCCATTAAAATATAGTTAGATTTTTATAATATTATTAATATTGATGTATTATCAAATATAATAATCATACAGATTGTGATGTGCGAATGGAGTAGAGTGAAATGAAACAAACGAAAATGAAACACTGAACATATATTTAAGAAAATTCATTCCTTTTATATTATAAGTAAAAGTAAATAGGTTGTAATGTGTCTGGTTACAATGATTATATTGGGGTCTAGTTACTATATAAGAGAAGTAATATGATATTACAGTTATATTTAAAATAGATCAAATATGACACTATTTATATTAATTTTACTTAATGGCATGTGTAACCTAAATTCCTAAGTTGTATCCCATTTTAGTATTTATAACTTGAACCTATACTACAGGATAATTATATCAGAAAACTATGAATACTAACTTACCCATTATCTTGCAGATTCGCGACCAAGCAGAGATGAGATAGGAGGTCTGTGGATCGTCGGCGGGCAGCGCTTCGCCTTCCGTGTGTGTCTTCAATAGCAGGTCCATCACCTCCGATGCGTCTGACATAAACTTCTGTTCGCCCACCGCCAAACCTAGTGATCATAATGGATTTATCGCAATGTTTATAAAGGAATAGATGAAGTAGCTAATAGATTAGGTGATATGTAAGTGAATTATTAAGATTGCTCACAAAGATCTCACAAAGCTGGAGAAAAAAAATAGAAAATTCCACTAGTGGAAGGATTAAAGTCCTGACTAAGTCATGGATAAAGCTAATATAACGATTTAAAGAACATGAACGCATTTTAATCCAGTTTACAGTATTTTATTTAAATGTGTGATAATCGCGTTAATAAAAGTCAATATTAAGAAGATGAACTCACCAATAAGACTGACACACTCAATGGTCTTGCCACGGAGCAACTTCAACTCTTCAGTGGTAGCATTAGCAATGATATACTTGAGGCAGGGCATCAGGCGGTCATAATACTGTACGAAATCTTTCTCGACAGTGTCCGCTACGGACGCAATCGTGGTTACAATCTGTTCCAAGACCAGCTTTGTGCCTTTTTCTACCAACTAGAAATAATAATGGCGTTGGTGAGAGACATCATAACTAAATGTAAATACATTTTAAGAAATTTTTTTTATGCCTTTACTGTAATTGTTAATTTTATGTTGTAAGTAATGCTTAATACTTAATTTTCAAAGAACACAAAATAATATATTAATCTCAAATTAAATAATTTTCACTACTATTATCCTAGTGTAATAGTGTCTACCTAAGAGTGTACTTTTCTAATTTCTAATCCTAAAATTTAACTCACAAATTATAATGCACTAGTGTATAAATGGTGTAAAATAATTTTGTTATGAAATCTATCATAATCTTTTATTTGTAAGTTGTGTGCTAAAAAATAATTCTTGGGTGAAATAACTAAATAAAAAATTGAATACTTACTTCTTTAAATTTGGTAGTAAGAATTGCCTCTAGTTTGTCCATTAGTGGTCCCAGATACAGAGTCAGAATTGGCTTTGGACAATCTTCACTGAAGTTCACCAGCGCCGCAGCAGCGTGTGCCTACAGCAAATACATCATATATTATTTTATATGAAATTAAAATTATATTTAAGTGCGCTTATAAAATACAAGAGGATAATAATCTTATTAAATTATTATTAAAATCAGACTTTATTAGTCAACTTGACTAACCGTTCCGTGGCTCCAAAGTTCAAACATGAGGATAGTGTAGTCAGGCAGGGATAAGAAGAATAGGGAATATGCATGTTGTTTAAATTTACTTGATATTTTTTCCCTTGAATCCTTATGGCCCAGATATTATGCCTAAACAATTATTTTCTTATTTAGTTCGTGTTTAATTGCAAAAAATATTAATTAAAATGTGTAAAATAAGGGAGAGAAATTCAAGTTTGCAAAACGCATCACCATTGGTCGAAACAAAACGTGACGTCACCTTACACATTCTGTCATTTATCGGCAGCGATTTATCAATGGCGTCCATTGACATCGAAGATGGCGCCAAACACTGGTTACCATAGTTACCTCACTCTATCCGTCACTGAGCGTGTAATGTGATATCATCCAAAGCCCGCGAAATATGGCCGCGTTTAAACAGATCAAATTTTATCGATGTTTTCAAAGTAATTTTAAAAAATAATTTGGACATTACCAAGAGTATTTATATTTTTTATTAGGGTAAAATGATGTAACAAGTCGATAAAAAATATAAAAAAAATGCATGCATATTCCCTATTGGACCTGTTAGATTATCCATGAAAGAGGCAGAAAAGTTCTGCCACACTAGGTGATATTTTCTTTTAATGAGTCAAGAATATTTTTATTTTCTAGCATACCTGTACACGAGGATTAGCATTGTCTTCAAGCACCATCAACAGCCCAGGTACAACCTTGTCATGGAACTTCTTTTCAAAAATAGGCGCGAAATCAGTCGACATCTGCCCCACAGCATTACACGCGGCGTATCGGACGCGAGGATGCTACAAACGATTTTCAACATTATGGATATAAAAAAATGCATATACAATTATTATATCATGTTGCAATATTTGGCCACAACATGGATCTTGGCAAGTCATTTAAAAAATCAAATGGGTGAAAACATTTATAAAGCTAGTATATATCACTGATTGAGGGTTTAAAGAAAATTTAGGTCAGCGATGTAAAGAAAACCGATAGAAAATATTATCTTTTGACCTAATGAAGTGACCTAGATTAGTGCTTATAGCATTCTTTAAAAGACAAAAGCTAATGTAGGTCAAGAGCTGCTGGTAAATAAGTGCTGATTGATCAATTTAAAATGTGAGTAATAATTCCGTCTATTATACTAATTAAGACTAAGTAGAACATGTGGCTGTTCTTAATTAAATTACTTTGACAAAAGTGCCACTTTTTTATCTTCTGCCACACAGATGGAGTTATATTCTATTAAAAATATATTAAGTAAAGAGCACAGAATAGGCAGTTTATTTTTGTTTATACAATCAAACATTGCAATTATAATCTATTTGTATACAGTATATTAAAGTAACTAAAATCGCATATGAGTAAGTTACACGAAATATAATAATACTTACAGGATCAGCCAAATAATTCAGCACAGCAGATACAACTTGGTCAAGCATCTGTTCCATCTGCTTGTGACAGCCTTCTCCAGCTGATGACACAGCCATTAAGGCTGCGTGGCGTCTTTTCCAGTCCTCAGAGTTCAGCATCACAGGTACCTGCCCCACGATGAGTCCAAGCATAATCTTGCCTCCGAGACCGAGACACATACGATCTAATGCTGATTCGGCAGCTACATAGTTCCTGTAAAATTTACTCAATGAGATTACTTTTGTTTTAATCAAAAGGGGTGCTTTAAATTTAATATATATATTTGTTATCAAGGGACTGACATCCGAGCATATGAAACAGCTAGGATGTTAATTATCTCGATATTAATCTTGTAAAATTCTTTGTGGCGACATTTAAATAAATATAACCAAAGAAAAGAATTTTACTGGTTTCACTATTTATAAAATTTATTATTTTATCATTGCAGATGAAAATAAGCAATACTAGTATCACTTGTTTGGTAGATTGGATGTTTAGAATATTTATCAATAATGCACTTAATTCTATTTCTTTGATTGCTACCAAGAAAAACGATATACTAGTGTAATAAAAATAATTACAAAAAAATCTATTATTTCTGTTATTTTTTAAAAGCAAAATGGCAACCATTTGGGTTGACATTATTACATGTGGTATTGCTTATCAGCGTCCATCTATGATGTTAATCTTGACCTATTAGATTATAATTTATAAATTTGAGTCTTTCGAGTGGCTGGCTATTGCGAATAAATTGTATCTCACTGTTCGTTGTCGTCATCGGCGACATCATCTTGCACGGCCCAGTCAGGCTCGTCGTCCAGCTCGCACATCATCTCAAGTACGAGCGGTGTGAGCATACGCACCGCATTCGGCACAACTTTTCTGACCATGGCTGGCGCCGTCTCGCATAGCGTCACAAGCGCTTCTAATGCTAGTTGCCTCCAGTTGTCTTCCCCATTAGTGTCAGCTATTGTCTAAACATTATAGTGCATTGTATTAACTCGACTCACTAGAGATAATTTAATAATGTTAAGTATTGAACTGACATTTTAAAAAATATTTCAAATGCAGACCTGTTACACTTACATTGACATATAAATAATATTATAATGAGAAAGATAATATTTGTTTACCTTGATGCAGACTTGGAAAATTGCTTCAACTTGTGGTCTTAGGAACTTGGGTGCAGATTCTGCGAGTTCTATAAGAACCTTCAATGCGGCGTCATCATCAGCCTTCTCGATTGATTGCACAACTACCTGATAATTATATTGTTACATGATATTTACTTGTTTATTCCAAACAATAATATAATCTTTTGAAATCTTTATTCATACGTATATATATATTATTTAAAAAAAGTGTCTTGAGGGCTACTATCAAACTCCATCCTATTCTTAGGTTGGTGTTAGCGAAATCCTCTATTTAATGTTGCACACCTTGGCAATAATATATTTCATAGAGAAATATACATGTAGGAGTATGTGTGCTAAAAAATGGTTAAGTAGTTGAATGAGAAAATAATATTCCCATTGTTATTTTCCTTAATTACTAATGGCTGAACATTTTTTCTCAATTTATTTTTCAATTCTAATCACATGTCAATGTTATATCAAAATAATGTTTTAAAATACATACTTGCATAAATGGCAGTAGAAGATCACTGAAGTGTTTTTGAATAGCTGGTTCTTTATCGTGCAATAGGATGAAAGCACCCACAGCTTTGACTGCCTGCAAACGCAGTGCTTCAGATTCAGTCAACTGCAGTGCTGAGAGGAGCATCCTCTTGATGACATCAATATTCTCATTCTGACGGTTACCAAATACTCCAGGCACAGATCTATGTGATATAATAATATACAAATTCATTACTTAAATTATGCAAGTTACTAATAATCATAGTTTGTTCATGACAATTTTGAGTAGCTAAGGAATAAGCAATGTGAAGGTTGATTTAAAACATTTATGAAGATGGTAAAAAATATATTTTGTATAATATTAAATAGAAAATGTTATATAAATTTAGTAATTCAGTTTAAAATTGGCATTATCTATATTTTGTGTATAAATTACAAATAATTATAGGTATAATTACAAAGACTGAAAACTACTTACGTAAACATTCTGATACCAGCTTCCTTGATGTTAGAATCTTGTGCACTGGCACAATTGAACATAAACTGAAGAAATTCTGGCCACTGGTTGACTCCATCATCATCAATGTGATTTCTAGCTAATTCTGACACTACATCACATATCTGTAAAAAATAGTTTATGACTAAAATCTGCAATTATTTACCTGCTCATATTTAAAAGGCTGTTTGGTCAAGACGGACAATAAAAGGCAAAGGAAAATACACATCTATATGCACTATGACAGACTATAGAATTAAGATATAAAATTTGGCAATTCACATATACAGAGTAAAAAAAATATTATAATAATGCTCATTCTATTGATTATTTGGACTTAGTTATGCAGACAACAATAAATTGCTTATCCCCTTTAGCATAAGCTTAAAATGGCTTTCAAGAGTATTAAATTAATATAAATCAATTTAATACTCTTTAAAACAATTATTTCTAAAAAACTGTCGATCACAATTAGAAAGTGTTTAGAAAAAAATTAAGCGTAGTTGCATCAGGCATGAAACTGTAAAAACCTATATATATTTATGTCCTTTTTTAAAGTAAATGTAAATTTCCAAGTTCCCTAGTGGGGCATGGGGCAGACCAATTTCTGTAACTGTTTCATTGCTCTTTTTTCTTTATAGGCAAGTAGGTGATGTTACAACAACAACATGTAGAACATGAACACAATACATTGTATCCCCTTTATGAAATGCTTTATTTTATTTATTATGAATTTTTCTATACACTCCTGTAATCCAATCATTCCAATAATCCCTTTGGTTTTTAACGGATTAGTGAGTCTACTGTATATATAAATAACTAGCTGACCCGGCAAACGTTGATTTGCCATGTAAATAATTTCTAAAAAGCAGGGGTTTGGTGATAAAAAAGTAAAAATTTAGGGTTGTATGTATTTTTTAATGCCACATTATAAAAAAATAAAAACAAAATTTTTTGTCCAAAATTAAAAAAAAAAATTAAGGGTAACAACCCTTATCACTTAGGGGTATGAAAAATAGATAGTAGGCGATTCTCAGACCTACTGAATACGCATATAAAATTTGGTAAAAATCGGTAAAGCTGTTTCGGAGGAGTACAGTAACTAACATTGTGACATGGAAATTTTATATACTAGATAATAACATTGTGTTTCACAACACATCTCAAATGGGAATAAGCAATTTATTTGTAATAATATATATTATGAAGATTTCTTTCAATAAGCATAAAAAAATAGCAAATGCCATTATACTACAGTATTATAAAATACATGCATGCATAATTTAAATTAATAAATATATGACTTGAATCATGCTGTTATTTTATAGGGATATCAATGGTATAGTTCAGGAATGTAATGGAGCTCCATAACCATATCCAAAACTATCAGATATCCAATATAAATAAGAGGGAGGAGGAGGCGGAGTCTATATGAGACATAATATGACAAGGTTTTATTTTTGCCCAGCTGAGCCAAGCCACTAGCCACACACATCCCTTGCATTATTAATTATATTGATTAGTCATAACTTTGTGGGATTACATTACAATATCTAATATCTGTAACTGAAACTAATGGATAATCAAAATAATTGCATATCCGTAACCGTATCTGAAACTAGTATGATATTATTCCTAGTTTATTTTCCTAGTATACTCTCCTCTACTAAAACTCAACTAACCTCTAAGATGTAGTTATAAATAAAGTTAATAACATTATGTTCATTGATATAATAAGATATAAGAATATTTGAGGAGATTAAAACTATTTCTAGAAGCCTTAAAATATACACATGCTTCTGACAATAATTACATTTTATATAAGTTTTTTGTACTCAAAAGAAGAAAACACAATATGTAGATTGTAGATATTATACAAACTTACTCAAATGTTTATAATAAATCGAAACAACCAAGCATTTTTTTCAATATACAATGTTTGGATGTAGTTTTTAAAAGTTATATTACAAAATTATGCTTAAAATAGATAATGTTAGATACATTAAATAAAAAAATGATCAGTAAAATTAAGAAATAAATTACCCATTTTAAATACTGACCTTGCGTCTTAATTGTTGGCTAACATCCATTTGAAGTGTGAGGAGTAGCTGTTCTCTGAGCATTGCTTGTTGCTCAAAAGGCAGTTTAGGGAAAAATTCGAAGAATTCTGCGCTAAGTAGTCTTCGTAACAAGACTGCGGCTGTCTGGCGCCCCTCTTCCCCGAGATCAGCATTTTGTATAGCACCAACTAAGTGTACCACTTTGGTTTCGGTTGCAATATTGTTGTAGGCTTCCTAAGAAATTATAGCAAAGGAATTCTACAATGACAAATATACTACTGAAGTGCGTATTTAATTAAATTAAATAGTGTAGAATATTAAGAAATCGGATGCCCATACTATTATTTAATTTCGACGCAAAATATCGTTAAAATAGCACATTTGGTGTAACGTCTTCTGCAACAGCAAATACAAAGCATTTATATTGCATTTGTACTCTCAGAGGACAAATTCCATTAGGTTAAAGATTATTTTTTTGCACAAAATTCTTCAGTAGACGAATGCAAATAAAAATTATAACCAGACATCCTCCATGACCACGTTTTGACACGAGGCCACCGACTATTCTTAGTTACTTGGATTTATATCTTTATTATTATACATATTAAAGATTGAAAAGAATATTATTTTAGGTACTTACTTCTGCTTGTGTCCGCACGTCATTATCTGACGATAATAATGTAATTAGTAAATTATAAAACTGCGCCTGATCTCCTGCCATGTTGAACCTCTTCAAAAAGAGCCAGTTTTTTTTCTTAAAATCTTACCCGGCCCTCAGTCGTTCGTACTAATTGTTGCCAGTCATATTTTATCGATCTTCAGCTATTTTTAAATCGGTTATCGGTTTTTGCCGAAGTCATTATAATACATATTTTTATAATATAGTATACCTATATGATATATTAATATTATATGTAATAGATTTCTCTGATTAATTTTATCAAAAATATATCATTTGAAATATACCTGCCCTTTATACCAGGG
Source organism: Anthocharis cardamines (assembly GCA_905404175.1). Lineage (NCBI taxonomy): Eukaryota > Metazoa > Arthropoda > Insecta > Lepidoptera > Pieridae > Anthocharis > Anthocharis cardamines. The sequence goes on along the minus strand of FR989953.1, from coordinate 4,095,289 downwards.
ACTGAATACCGGTTAATTTACTATGGGAGTTATACCGGTATAATAAAGGTTTTTGTTAATATTCTTTTGTTTTTATTCATATTTACTGAAACAAATTACTGTGGTAAGTTTAGTGTGGATTCCTCTTTAAAACTAATATCATGGTATCTCAGTCAGACACGTATTTTGAAAAATAAAAATTAACCGGTTTCAGTCCCTGCTTTATACTTTCAAGGTAGGTAGGTATAGTAATTAAATAATAATTCGAGTGTAATTTTAAAGAAGAAGAAGTTTAACACTTTACAGATCACTCTCCAATACCTAAAACTCCAAGGGTCACCACCAACCTCAAGTAGACGGCTTAATAACGTTCAAAGGCTGACATTAAAATTACCTACAGTATAATTTTTCTTGTACAAAAGCTGTTACGAATATACTGATCGATGTAGTCATCTAAATAAAAATAATATATTGTCATGCAATGAAATAAAATGCTCCGATATTATCATTATTAGTAAGCTGTTGTTCTCTGCAAATCTCAGATTGTCTACAACTTAGTCCGTCTCATGTGCGGCCACGCCAATGTTCCAGGCTTGCTGCAAATAATATTAAATATACCTAGGTACTACTAGTCCACTCAGCTGTGTAACCACATAACTTTTCTATAATATACTCTGTGTTATACCTATGCAAAGTGCAAACCTGCATTTATCTGTATCATTATTGACATTGACATTTATATACTCTTTGATAATTGATTGACAAATGACATCACATTTTATAAAATGCAAAAGCTAACCTATCGAAATTCGAAACGAATTCTAGTATAATCCAGATGAGGAAGTAAAAATATATTGCGTTTTGTAAATCCAAAATTTAAATAGGTATCTTGTGGACACCAATATGAAAATTTAATATCTATTAATGGTAGTGAATAATAATTACATATAAATAATGGTATGGTAAAAAGTGGTAGCTTTCGCTCATACTCATAACACAAATTATTTTTTGTCTTATTAAATTGTTTTTTTAGGCTGGCTCCGTGATATTAGCAGGTCTTGGTATGGCGGCAGTAGGATTTGCTGGACGCTATGTGCTCAAGCAAATCCCAAATGCATCAATAAAATTTGCAGAAGCTGTAAAAAATCTTCCAAAATTTGACGCCGAAAGTTTAGCTAACTCTAAATATTACAAAGGTGGTTTTGAATCTAAGATGACAAAGAGGGAAGCAGCTTTAATTTTAGGAGTTAGTCCTACAGCTAGTAAAGCAAAGGTAAACAATTTTATTAGACATTTTTTGTATATAGAAGCATTTTCTGACAAATTATTTATTTAAATTGTGTTTATCTAAACTTTAGATTAGATTCTAAAGCTTCAAGATGAACAAATGCTTTCCTCGGTTTATTTTTTTTTGGAATCATTTGGAATGCTTGATTAATTTTTACCACTTACAGATAAGAGAAGCACACAGACGCATCATGATTCTTAATCATCCTGATAAAGGTGGCTCTCCATTGATAGCTTCTAAAATAAATGAAGCTAAGGACATCTTAGAAAGTGGAAAATCATAAACCTTTTTTAAGTTAGTAGAATTATTTTCCTTTACTGAAGTATAGTTGATTAATTCATGTTAGTTAATAAATGTAATAAGTTATTCATTGTTTTAATAATAAGTCTAGTTTAAATTTGTACAAAAAAATATTTTTATTATGTATATAAAGTCGGTATTCATTAAGCAATATATGTTAATAAACACTGTTTCACAATGTTTTATCATCTCTATAAACAAAGGTGATGAATCATTTTTTAAGAAACATGTTGCCGTGCCCACTTCAAATGGAGAGCAAGACGAAACATATTTTTTACAAGCAAAAGTCAACAGGTGTAGACATTTTTTGCGCGAGTTTATAAACATGAAAGTAGTGTGGTCCAGGTTTCGATGCTCATAGAGCTTTATCAACAGCATCATGTAATTTGGGATTCTTCAAATAAAGATTATAAAGATAACATTTAAAAAAATGCTGCTTGACATTGCTGCAGAAATGAATATGTCGCAAAAGGAAGTCAAAACGAAGATGCATAATCTACCCTCACAATTTTGTCATGAAAAGAAAAAACTAGTCATTAAAAAGAACTGGAAGCATTTACTGCTTTAACATGATATATGTAACTTCTATTTAAGAGATAGTTTCGAGTCCACCACCTTTTCGTCTTTTTTTGTCTAGTAGCACTCATGAATTATTGTGTAAGCAGCACAGAGCATAACTATCTCTTTCCTAGGGCGACATCCTAGCAACAACTGACAAGTGTGGATAGCCAAGTTTCAGAAAGTGTTTATGGTAAACCTGGTGATAAACTGTAACCCTAACTGTTGCCTAATGAATACCTGGCTTGAGTAAAATCAAATGTATTTTTACTAATAAATCGTGCATACTATTACTGAACTGAATGTGTGCTCAATCAATATCATGTATATACAATTTAAGTCCACAGAAATAAAATTCCCATAAAACTTCAGAAACACTTTATGAATATAAAGAACTTCCAACTTTACATATTATATTATGGCATTACTCCTTAATAAAACGTAATTATTTATAAAAAAAGAGCTAGCAAAATACATGCATAACAATTCATATAATTAATCATAGTATCTTTAAAAAAAACAAAGATTTAGCAATTATTTATAAAGTCCTTATATTCAACTTAGAGGTACCATACCATAACAACAAATTATTTCGAAGATATGTTATACTCTGTCTTTGACATTGTTACTTGTAGACATCCAATGAATATTGGAACTAGAATGAATATTACAATTATGAATAATATATACTATTATTTTCATTTCAATCAATAGTAATACAATACAAATAACAGAAATAATGTTGAAACAGGAACCTTGTAAGATAGTGGTTGTATATAATATGTACCAACATAATAAATAGGTAGCAAACTTCACATATACACAATTTGGCATTATTTATAAAACAAAATAACATTTAGTGTCTTCAAAAATTACAAATTTATGACTATAAACTTAAAAAATAGATAAGCCGTATTGTCATTTTATCCAATAAATTAATATTGATTTTTTTTATTCATATAAAAAGCCTCATTTTCCTTTACAATGAAATGCCACAATTACAAATTGTAACCAAAATATTAACAATACAATTAACTTATTGTAATAATGATATAAATTTAATGTAAAAATAAAAAATTGTTCTTTCATAATTATGTAATCAAAGTCGTTTTTTATATCACCTAGTTAAAATAATATTTTTTTTTTTAAATATCTCACTCAATTATTTTTAAAATAAATTACTAATAAAATTCTAAACTACTCTTAAACAAATGTTAAATTTAATACCACCATAGCTGTTATTATTGTATAATATATTATAACAAAGATATATGGAACCCACCAAACCAAAAAATATATTACAAAATCTCAGAAAGCTAATATAAGCTTATGCACAAGATAATGTCCAAAGTGACCGAAATTGTAAGGACTATTTCAGAAATTACCACTGAATATTAATATCATTGCAAATTCTTAAGGTGACAGAATTATTCTATTTCCTTTTAAGATATATATTTTAAGAAAATGGAACATTTAAACTTGTTTCGCATTGAGTACCACAAAAGCCTTATGTTCCAATGGATAGCTGCTTCGAAACCAATCTGGGTCTAAAATTTTTTTTCTATGTTTTGCCACATGAAGAGCTATGATGTGTAGATTATGCAATTTAATTTCAATGATTAGATTTACAAAAGCATGAAAAAAAATAGATTGACAGCGCAACATTAATAATAATTGATGTGCTGAGGCTGAGGCAGTATTTACAACAAAGTCAAGCTTCAGTATGTATGTAGTGTATGTCAAAAATAATATAAAGTTGTACATAGACTAGATAATTTTTAAATGTGTCATGTTTTGTCTCACTTCCCATCATCACACAGATACAAAGAATGTGATTTTGACATACATAATTATATAAAAAAGTTATTGATTATATTATTGGATTCACATTCAGAAACTCCCCTAGATTATAGAAAATGTTTTTACAATGAATTTTAAGTAATAAGTTATATAACTGGTAATCCAAATTGATGAGATCAAATATTGTAAAATTATGAAGTGTATTCACCGCGGTGGCTCTTTCTGTTGTTGTTCACGACGTTGCTTTGCAAAACGAGCGCGTAACTTTATAATGGTTGCATTTGATAGAGTTCCAGGTACTTTAAATATTGACTGCAAAAAAATATTTTGTTAATTTAATAATTATTATGCAGTGCATTAGTCACATGGCCAAATATTTTCTATAGTTAACTTAATAATGTCTGTAGATTTACATATAATTATAGCAAAATATCTTTCAGTAGAAGCCATACATTTCCTGTCCATTACATCATGTTACTATGGAAGTCTATAACCATTATAAAGTGGTTATGAAGGTTAATTACAAGGGGAAATTATCCTAATTAACCTCAAGATTTTGGCTGAATCCATTAGAAATGTTAAATAAGCAATGTAAAAGGCAGTTTTCAGTGAAACTATGTATTTCAATGTTCCTATTGAGTAAGATTGGCAAAGGTTTTCTTATGTCTAGTGTACTTTACCTGCATAAACTCATGACAGTGTAATGCACTTGCATTCTTGACAATTGATTTAAAACACTCTGCTAGCGAAGTGAAGTCATTACAAGCCATAATAGCTTCTCTATTTGTCTTTATCAATGTTATGCACACTCTGAATAAAATCTTCGAGCCTTCATAAAAAAGGCAATCCCAAATCCTGAGAACTGTTTCTATTGGTAAGACTTCCGCAAAGAGACAAACAAACCACTTTGTTGTTATTACTGCCCAAGGTAAGCCTGTAAAATATTTAATTATTATTTTATTACTAAAATCTTTAAATTATCAAACTATTAAAAATCTCTACCAAATCTCATAAAGCAACTAATACAAGGGATGGATATGAAAAAAAAAGGGAATGATTTTTTAAATATTCTGACTTATTTTATGTATATACTCGCGACCCGCCCCGTCCTCGCACGGGTAGTAAAGCATATTATGCCTAAATATCTCCGTCTAAATTAATGCTAAGTAAGCTACACTTAAAAAGTAGATATATGCCATTGCAAACTCTAGATCTATAAAAGAGGAATATCCCACATACATTGTTTTGTTATATATCAAAGGGATTAGGCAGCACTTTTGATGAAAGCTGCCAGGTGGCTTATCTTTTTCAGACACTTCCAACAATTATCATTATATTTGAACTATTTTACACAAAACCATGACAAATTATATACCTAAACCATCCTTATGAATCACTCTATCTATTTGTGAAAACTGAATAAAATTCCGTTGAGAAGTTTTGAGTTTATCGCGAACAGACAGACAGACGCGATGGAGGACTTTGTTTGTATGTAGAGATTATGACATTATATAATAAAATATTGTAAGGAATAAAAAAAATATTAATGAATAAAAATCACATTTCCACATCTATAAGATAAGCACATGCTATTAGATAATGATAAATATTAGTTTCACAACTGATACCTAAGTTTATCACATGTTGGTGTACATCAGGCGCTTTGGATTTGACTAGCTCAGATAACACTTCAATGTCAACTATGAGACCATCCATAGTTTTTGTATAATAATCAGGAAGAATTTTTTCTACCAGTACTTTGAGTAGCCAGAATGAAGTCTCTTCACTTTTTGTTGATAACAATAATAGACCTAGAAAAAAAAAAACTTTCAACAAATTGGTTTCCTCAATGTTAATACTAAGACAGAAATAATAATAGTGTAATTGGGTTTAATTACGCCAATTACATCCTATGCTTGTATACATTATATTTAGTTACTTAGCTTTGTGTTCATAATTTAAAAAAACTCCTAGAAACTACCAGATTTTCGAAACCCAGACCTAATATAGTGCAATATTACTGTAAAATTTTGCATATTATTAATTTATATTCTATCTATTATTAAATGTTGTTACATACATAATACATTATTTACATATTCAATTTGAATTAAATTTAAAAAATGTTCTTCAGTAATCCACTGTGCAGTAATAAATAATAACAATTTTCATACATGGCATATGATGCATGCCTTTTTTTTAATGTTAGATATCTACAGACAAGCATGAGGTTCACTTGATGGTAGGTGATACCTCAGCCACAGAATATTGATCAATGATGCGCTGTCGACCTACTTTTTACGTCGAGCATTCGGAAATCCATAGACCGAAACCGAAACGCGCAATATGCACTTCACAGTTTTTCCATCTATGAATGGTGGTTTGTTACCCAGTTGGAATTTCGATATTCTTCCCACGCGATCAAGAAGCCCGAAGTTACCAGACGTGGGGAAAACATGATTACAGAAAACTATAAACATGTTGTCCCGGTGGGATTCGAACTCGCTACCCATTGATGTACACAGCAGGTGTTCTATCGAACGCGCCAACAAGCCCGTCAAAACAGATGGCTAATAGAAACTTAATTGTACTTTGATAATTATCTATTAACAAAGTACTATTAATTATAATAGTGCATAATGTACAATATTATCAATTAATATTTATCAAATTGTAATTAGAGTAGTCATGACTGCACATACAAAATAATATTTTTTTTTTGAATTTGGTCTTTATAACAAAATGGATCCATCTTTTATAATATTGTTTGATAAACTCATCTTAAATGTATATAAATGCATACAATACAGACCCTACCTACCTATTAAGAAATGCAACAACCGGTAATGTTTTCGATGTACAAAGTACAGTTGGGACCTTTGATTTTGGTCGATATAACAGGTATGTTGTAGTAAACAAAGTTTTCATAAACGGTTTTAACTGTAGTATGAAATAGTTACTTATTTAATTATGAATTATATTATATACTCACCAGCTATATAGTTCAATCCCTGGCAGTAACCAACAACTCTGTTGTTGTGGGCATAAGCTATAAGAACATTGAATAAATGTGTTTGGTGATTAGCTTCCTTGGTGAAATAGATATTATCTGGAAATGTCCGAGGTAGGTCTGTCTTTACAAGATCCACAAGTTCCTTCTCAAAAGGACTTTCTAATAGTTTAAGGTAGAAATCAGGAGCTTGATCTCTCATTTTGTCAGCTTCTGAGATGGCCATCCATACTGATGGCCGATGATCACCTGTTGGTATTATAATTTTAAAGAATTTATAAGTAATTAAATTAAATTGGTTGAATAAAAAACTGAATATTATAAAGCAACTTTTAGACGAGCTGTAAAATGAGTTTCCCAGGGTGCTCTTCATAAGTATCCTTGAAATGTAATTATTAGATTCCATTAATTGTGCCCCATAATTTAAAATATTTGACTAAATGATCAGATGACATTTATTTAATTTCACATTTCAAGTAATAAGAAAAGTGTTAAAATATAAAACATTCGGTGTTATAATAATACTAATACAATATAATTTTCTTTTTTGAATTACTAAAAATCCTTTAATTTCAGTGTTTCAAAGAATAACTTTGATAAGTTACATTTTAACGTGTATTAAATTACGAATGAAAGTTCAATAATAAATTAATAAACTTTATATAAACCCTTACTTGGAATCCCTTTTCGTACGTATCTTTTAACAGTGGTCGTGCGTTTGACCGACTTTCCTTCGCCAAGCATTACGGCCCATTTTTGTGCTCTTGACGCTAGTACCTTCAGGTATACAGACATAAAGTCTTCATAGCTAGCGTAATCAAAATCTTCGTGTCTTTCAAATCCATATTCGTCAACAGCACTGAAACATTGAATTATTTAGGTTTTTCTAGGCGTGTTAAATTTTATACCTTCGTCCAGTTCTCTTTTTACCTGAAATTTGACTGAGCCATATTGTAAAAATTTGCGATTATTGCTAATTACTTAAAACTTGCATAATTTGTTCGTGCTTCTTCATACAGTATAATATTTAGAATTACACCTCTAAATTAATATTCATTGTCGAATTGTCGATCCCTATATTTAATATTATATTTGAGATGTAGGTACTACTCACAAGTGACAAGTGACAACTGACAAGTCACAACAATCAACACAAGACACATCACAGACTACCTAAAAATTCTCGTTCTTGGTCCGAGTAAAAATTAATGGTAAAGTCATAAAAGTAATGCCGTGTTTAGATCGATAATAATTTAGACCTGTGTCGAGCGCATAGAGTATACCTTATATAGGGTCGAGCGCGATTGATCGAATCGTTTTGATTCCATCCTAACCCGTACACGAGTGATTGAATCTCAGGATTGAATCATATTATCTCTTCAAGATTCGATTGTATTTAACCCGATTGTGACATTCGCTTGGGTCTTGACTATAGATGTTAAAAACCGGTTTAAAACCAATTAAACTATTCCCTTTAAAAAGAAAAAACCCATTTAAACAATTTAACCTACCTACCTATAAACTGTAAAGATTTTTTAAATGTGATTTACTGATATTGATATACTTAGCGGGTTTAGTTCTAGTTGGTCCGTGGGACCAAGCGTAGGTATTACCTCCATAAGTTATAAATACTCTATTGATAAGTTAAAAACTCTGTATTGGTAAATAATTTTTTTATCATTGTTTTCAAATGATATACATAATCAGTTTCATTCAGTTAATGTCAAAAGTAGAGATATTTGTCGATCGAGATATTTTATATTTTAGTTTGTCTTCACTCTTCCGCGAGATATCTCTTGATGGTCATGCTAGGCGGGCAAGCCATAAAACCTTTATAATAATAATAATATCGCCAGACACATACACAGTATCTCTTTGATTATTTATATGTCATATAAATAATCTAAGCAGTATCTGTATATTTTATTTTTAGTACGTTTTAATTCGAGTGTTGTAAGTCACGTTACGTCTTGAAATACGGGCCTACATTCACTTCACTCTGGTGGAATATCAAAATTCTGACTGGGTAACGAACGAATGTCTCAAAAAAATCTTCTGAAATCCAACGAGTTTACCTTTGATTTTTTCGCTGTTTTACCTTTACCTAATATACTTTGTACAAACATGATTAGCCGGGCTAGCATGACAAGCGCGACAAAATTTTGTCTACCGTTTTCTCGTGTTTTAATCGACTATCGCTTTATTTCTTTCGGGTGTAACACGACAATTACACTTAAAACTCGACTTTTAATATCAAAAATAGATACATTTGTCGATGTCGAGATATAATATATCGAGATATTTAACATCTTAGTTTGTCTTCTCTCGTGCGAGATATATCTCGTGGCGGTCATGCTAGCCCGGTAGGTATATTGTTCTTAAACATTTAATGCTACGTTTACACGCTTGCCAAGCCTCGACAATCACAAGCGTGTAAAGAGGGCGTTTGGCTTGGTTTGCGTGAGCTTGTGGGCGCTTGCTTCGGATCCAGTCGAGTGTCGGTTTTTTGACGCAGATCAAAGGGCGTTTGCGGCAAGCGTTTGCGACGCATTTACACGTTGGTCCGCATTTAGTAGCCATTAGACATGGGTAACTCAGCAAAATTTCCCGCGCCAACTCAGCAACTCAGGCGCAGTATAGTGCATCGGCTCCTTGAGTCAACTCAAAATTGCGCCACGGCGCAACAAAATTGGACGCGCAAAGCGAGCAGTGAAACCTCCGAAACGCACGCAACGCCACGCTCATAGTTCACTCAGTGAGTGGGTACTGCGCCGTGCGCCAACACATTATGAATGTGTGAGCTGACTCACCCTGCGCAGTGAAGCGTGCCGGCGCAATTGCGCCGCGCAGCGCAGTGTTACCCATGTCTAGTAGCCATTGTGATCTCGCGGCGACTACACTGCTTGCTTGCACTAAAAAAACTTAAAATGAGTGGCTGGTCAAATGAGGAGACTCTTTCGTTTCTGGAGCATTGCCAAATTAGTCTTTTTCATCCACCATCTTCATGGCTGTCGATCATACCTTTTTTTTTTGTTTCACTTTCCTTGCATTTCAAATAAAAGTATGTTAAACCAAATGCAATTGCCGCCACAAGTTCGGTGTCCGCCATGCTTGAATGTATATTGTATACTGTGGAGGCTTGGGTCTGTTTGCCGTTTGCCTAGGCTTGGCAAGCGTGTAAACGTAGCATAAACATGTTCATTTTATCGTAAGAACAATAATTTATCTGCATGAGTTTGTGAAAAGCTCAGATGTGAAAAGATTTGTCAAGTTGTCAAATTGAAATGTCACAGGTTTTTAATTCTGTTTTCAAATTTCAGAATAATTTTCTGTAAAATGTAAATATTTATGTTAATTTTTCAATTAGAGTACCAATTTTATTGTTGTTAACTTTTATTGATTCTTAGTGAACGATAAAATTAAACTAGTTATTGTTAACTGCAATTGTATTCTTCATAGACGAGTTGAAATTAATATGAATATTTAGTGTAAAAGGATACCATTGAGATAATATATAAGGGAATAAAATATATAATTCTCGGTAATTCTGTACCTAGCAGTTATCATAGCAAATACTTACGGAAACAATGGGTCCGCCCCCCGTAGTTACTGGTATATCACCAAAAGAAGGCCCACCTGGAACCAGAGTTACCATCAGAGGTGAATTCTTGGGGACAAGCGCGACGGATCTTATAGGTAAAACAGTAACTACATACTACATAGCTTCATTGCCTTTATTTATATGTGAATTACACAGAATAAACATGGAAAAATATTATTGCACATACATTTAAACATCAAGATATATTATTAGTAGTGTATTTATGTGTATATAATACTTATTAAGGTCTATATTAAATATATCTGTTCATAGACAACTTAAAAATTTCACTATTGCAGGTCTTAAAATTTGTGGTTGTGACTGCTTATTGTCAGCTGAATGGAAAAGCAGGAATAAGATTGTGGCTAGATCAGGTCCTTGCAAGGGCCGTGGAGACATTATAGTAACTACAAGATCTGGTGGAGAAGGCACATCTACTGTGCAGTTTAGAGGTAAGTAACTTATATATTAATTATTGTGCTCTTGAAACCTTATAAGTACCTACTCAGCTAAAAATTCTTTAATATTAAAACTATTATTGTTTAATATGTTATTAATCAAGTAATTGAAAAATAGGTTTATAATTTTTTTTTAATTTGTTGAAATCTCATTTATCTATTTATCATCAGATATTTATTTATACTTTGATCTATAGATATTTTTTAGTATGATAATTGTTTATGAACTAAACACACATTCATATTTTAAGAAATATTGAATGTACTTTTGTCTATTATTTACCTAGTAAGTAGGTGAAAATAAAAATCAAGAATACCTTCTATATATCCCTTACTTTGTACATATCCCTAATTGCTCAGAGCAGTATTATTGCAGTCCTTGATGATATAATGGGACACATCTTTACATGGTGTAACATCAGACCTGCATTTGCTCTATAGTATTGTGTGCATTTCAGGTTATCATGAATCTATAGGACCTGTGAAGGAGAGTGCAGTATGGGTAGAGGAAGCAGCTCCTCCTGCCCTACCTTGGGGCAGACGTCCTATGTCTCCCACGGCATATACCCCACCTGATCCTCTTGGCCTGGCTACTGAGGGGGATGACTGTAAATTCCCTGAGGAGGAGCTCATTGAGTTGTTCCCTGATGGGTAAGATATTGTTATATTTACCTACTAGGCATAATCCTTTAAATGTAGATATAAACTTGTCTATGAAGATTTTCTATGCATTAAAAATTTGTTATATGAATTAGCTATGAAAATCCAAAATACAGGCAGTTATATTGTTATTAGTATAAATGTGATTTGCCATTGATTATATACATATTTTTTATTACTATAGAATGCTATGTAATGAATGTTAAAATAATCTCTGTAAGTGATCAACCTAGAGAGGAAATAAATTATTATTAAACCATATTCTAGCTCTGGAAAGCTATCGGATGAGAACTTCCAACCAGGATGGTATCTATTGGAGCATCACAGTAATACTTCCTTTGAAGATTTGAAGGCTGGTTTGGTATTTCTACAAAGAAAAGTTAGTATCTAGTAATCTAGAGTGTAAGGGTCTTATTCATAAACATGGAATAAACTTGAAATAGTTATTTATCTCACTTTATTGAATACTAGTTGACTTTAGATGAAATGAAACAAAATAGATTTTAACTATTCTAATATATTCCATTAATAAATAATGGTCTAAACTCTAAATCTTTATTATGTATATGGAGTGCAATAGATGAATAATATGACATGCCAGACTCTACAAATGGAACATATTTTGTCTATAGGTGGAAGGTCAAAAAGAAGGGCAACTAAGCTTCCTGAAAGCTAATACAGGGGCTGTTATGGACCAGCTAGATCGCCTTGTTCTGCTCAAGAACATGTATGAAGAAGATCAGAGGAAGAATGGCAAGGAACCTCTGCCTAGTTTACAAGCTGCAATTGAAGGTTGGTTGAAAACTAAAATATTAAACAGCTTATTATTAACATGACATTAAGCTGAAATCTGTTCATGAATGTGAGATTTTTATAAGGTAAATTTTTTTTGACATCTCTAAAACTGAGATTCAGGCATTAGTTACAACTTGTTGGCATAAATTAATATAATTTAGCTATGTAATTAAAACAACTAATCATTTTCAGAATCAATATCCCTGGCTGACTCTTTGTTCTCTGAAATATTATCTCGCAAGGAGAATGCGGACAAGACGAGGGAAGCACTCTCACTTTTGACACGGCATAAGTTTCTGTTCCAACTCCCGGCGTCCATAGACAAGAATATAAGGAAGAAGGAATATGATCTAGTTGTCAATGATTATACAAGAGTTAAGAATTTGTTTGGAAATACTGATGTTAAGGTATGAATTCTCTAAGATTTTTTTTCTAATCATATATAGACTAAAAACTTGGAAGTAAGCATTAGAAGACTATCATAAAAATATTATTATATAGTTTTGCATTAAAATATCTAAAAATTTCCTTCCAGCTGTTTCAAAAAATATTGGATGAAATTGATAAGAAGATTGAAGATTTAAAAGAGAACTTGTATACAAGAATGAAGACTATGCCTTGTAATGTGCAAGAGCAGACGAAATATATTAGGTATTTAGGACATTTAAATTATGTATATTGTGTTAAATTATATTAGCTTTTTTCCGGTATGATTTGGTTAAATATTGAATTAGTTATTTAAAAGGTGGGGGAGTTAAAAATACATGATTATTACATTAATTGTATTATGGTTAAAATATAACATTATGGTAAATTTTGATATCAAATGTCAACAGAAAAGCTTGAGGTTCTCATGATAGTAAGTTACCTTGTCAACACGTATTAGTAATTAACAATAATGTGCTGCCGACCTACATATTTTTTACTTCCACCTTTTGGAAATTCATAGACAATCTGCACTTCAGACTTCAGACTTTTATATTTTCGATAGTACTTTATATATATTTTTAGATCTTTAATAAAATTTAATCTTATGTTATAGATTATTAATAAGTTTAAATTGGAAGGGTGACGCAGCGTGGATAGCTATCACGACGCGGAAGGAATACCTCATGAGTTTGATGAATAAAGTTAAGGATCACTTCAAACAGAAGGAGGAACAAGAGAACAGCGAGAAAGGTGATTGATTTAGTTTATAGAACTTGAGGTATATTAAGGCATATTATTTAAATATATGTTCTAGCTTTTTGCCAAGGTTTAGCTCACGTGGTGGACGTATATATATCGATTTATTTAAAAAATATGAAATTTACGGCCATAGCTGATCAAAATTTTCATTGCGAGGTATTTTTGCGAATGAATTTATTTTAAACGATCTAAATAAAGTGTGTGATACAGTTAATAGGTTAAGACATACATAATAATAAGGGTATATCGGCCATATTAAATATGATTTGTGGGACGTCTGTTGTTCGCTTAACGTGTCAGAAAGAGATATTTAGAGGGTATTTGTTAATTTTGGGAGTTTATGTGATTCTCTTTATAGAAAAATTAAAGAAAAATGTTGACTTACTGAAATTATGATACATTTTCTTTTGTCAATTTACTTGAGTAGTTTTTACACGTTTTACAGCTTTTTGTAGGATCTAAGGCAAATCTTGGGTTGGCTGTATCGTTTATAAGATAAGATTTATCGTTTATAATGTGCAACTAGTGAGAGCCATAATTAACATGCATGTAAACACGCAGTGCAGTCGTAATAAAGGAGGACAGTAAGACTCCTATGTTCTGAAACTTTGACTTATATTGTATTGTCTCCTGTATAGCTATAGTCAAATAAATAAATACATAAGAAAGCTTGTTTTTTTGTATGACGAAAGCGATAGACAAGTCTTGGGATGAATATTCAATGGATGTAGTGGTTGTAGGGAAGCGCAAATCGCGTGAAGAGAATGAGGGTAGTTGGAGTGTATTACGCGCGAACTGGTGCGCGTGCGCGTGCGGCGCGCTCGCCGCCGAGCTGCACGCGCTGTGGCCGCTCGCCCGGCGCTACTTCGCCGGGGACCTGGCTGGGTCCCCCACCGACCCGCAGCGACACGCGGAACTTAAGGCTTGTTCTCTCATTTTTTTTATTGGAATAGGGGTAAATATAATTAAAATATTTTTTTTGCATATTTTCCGATATTGTAATAGTTATTCTGTTATTCGGGACATAGGCGAATCCACCAAATAAGATATTGTTAAACTTGGTGCAGCAGTTCTTAAGTTATAAGTGGTGTAACTAACACGGCTTTCTCTTATATATACATATATAGATGTACATATTTATAAATGTGAATTCCCAAAGTCATCAGTGGGGCATGGAACTGATACATTTCTGTGTCCGTTTCATTTATAATTTTTCTATAGGCAATAGTGTGTTCAAGGTGATCATCAGTCTCTTGTTCCGTAACTAGCGGAAACACTTTATAATCTTGTTTCTCTGGGATTATAATCCGGGAGTTTCCCACGGAGGTGGGGCTTAAACGTTCAGTACAGTATGACGTACTTATTTAGGTTGACTTTTTAATACTTTTCACGATTTTTTTCTCTGTATGCTGTGTTTTGTGTCTTGAATAAAGTTTTTATTAATATTATTTATTTATTATTATTATTAATATATAAAAAAAACTCACTTTTCATCATAGGAGATGATAATAGCAGCGGTGGAGGTGTTCTCTGAGCACATGCGCGCGTGCCTGCTGGCGGGCGGCGCGGGCGGCGGGGGCGGGGGCGGCGCGGCGCTCGCGCCCGACACGCTGCGGTCTCGGCTGGTCGCCAACCTGCGGCACCTTCGGGAAGCCTACGAGTCTCTATTGAAGCTTGATCTGCCTTCACAGGTGGGCGTTCTTCTGTTTTATGGGCATCTATATACACTACAGGTGTGAATGGAACGATTGCCATTCAAACCTGCCGGCCTAGCATGACCGCCACGAGATATGTCGCGGAGGAGAGAAGACAAACTAAGATGTAAGATATCTCGATATATATTATATCTCGACATCGACAATTTTGATAGAAAAGATATCTCGATCGACAATTATATCTATTTTTGATATTAAAAGTCGAGTTTTAAGTGTTATTGTCATGTTAGACCCGGAAGAAATAAAGAGGTAATCGATTAAAACTATTAAACAACTATTAAACTAAACAATTTTGTCGCGGTTGTCATGCTAGGCCGGCTGTATGTGTGCGTAACGTTTGCCAATAACGTACCTCTATATACCAGAATATAGGGAAGGGATTCATAGAATCAGACGCTCAACTGAAAGAGTACTCGGGTAGGGTCATTTAAATATTTGCAAGCGCTTTCGAGTCGTCAATAAACTTTATAGTTAATATTTTGTAAAAGAATCATTTTGATTTCGAAAACCAACAGATAATAGATTTTATGTGAAATAATAGTAACAAACAATGCTTATAGAATGTTGATAAGAACGATTGAGCATAATATAAGAGTGTTATGGACACTTTCACACTTCCATTATGATATAATGGATTTTAAGCTAACACTAAGCTACAGTTGAAATCCTCCATACGTTTCTATGTTCTAGGCACTCAGTAACATTTAGAATGCTTTTTTTTATGTCAGATAATTAATCTTCATGCAGACATTGAAATAAAACAATAAAATACTTTAATTCGCTGTATCGTCTTTAAACTTTAGTAAAAATCGTGAGGAAAAGTCTACTACCTAGGCGCATGCTGTTTGGCCTTTCCTTTTTTAGTTAACTGAAGCTTATTTTCAGCCTTTAAGTATAGTGGAGAAGGTGATATTCGACTACCGAGTGCACGGCATGACGGTGTTCCTGCAGCGCGCCCACAAGCGCGTGAAGGCGCTGCCCGACCAGGAGACCTGGAAGATTGAGGAGTTCTCCGACTACGGCGCCATCACGGACCTAGTGAGACATTAGTTTTGCTTACTTTCTGATTCCTAATGTTATGTTTGAACTACCTGCATTGTGTACCATACATTTTAGTAGATATAGTAATCTCGAGAACTCTTTCGTCGCGAAAAATCATATCCTTACAATAGCAAAATTAATATAATAAAAATACTTATCAGATTAATATGCGATCAATTTTCCTCGAGGTTGCAGGAAGTGCATATCTTTCCTTAAACCTTCGTTTTAAAAAACGTTGTTCCAACGCCGCGTTATGACATTTTATAAATACATGGTCAAAAGATATTTTCAGCAAGAGAAAGAGGAAGCAATTAAGGAAGTTATAGTAACAGCCTTTGGACTGGTTGGACTCACCTTTGACACCTTGGTGATTACAACAGCTGGAATTCTAGGTTTAATTAATAACGATAATAACATTTGGATTAGTTGGAGTCACTTTTGACACCTTGGTGATTACAACTGGAATTCTAGGCGTATTTTGTAATGATATTGGCTTTTGGACTGGTTGGAGTCACCTATGAAACCTCGGTAATTACAACTGGAATTCCTAACAGTGGCGGGACTATCATACAAGCCCAAAGCCCGATTTTCCGACTTGAACGTAGTATATTTATTTTATGACTCATATAATTACGTAATGATATTAGTTATATATTTTTATATGACTTATATAATTACTTTAAGGACATTATTTGACGGGTTCGTTGGTGCCTTCGCGTTCGATAGAACACCTGCCGTGCGCATAGTGCGTCTGGTAACTTCGGGTATTGAACGGGTGGGAGGAATATCGAAATTCTGACCTTGTAACGAACCATCGTTCTTAGATGGAAGAACCGTGAAGTGCATATTGCTCGTTTCGGTTTCAGTCTATGAATCTCCGAATGCTCGAAGTAAAAAATAGGTCGACTGCGCATCATTGACTGATGTTCTGTGGCTGAGGTATCATCTAACATTAACAAAAAAAATGGCTTTTTATTGTTACAGTGGTCCCGCCACTGTTCCTAAATTTTAGAAGTTCCATACATTATATTTCGGCTCAATTTTCCAGCCGCATTTGTTAGAGACATACATGAACGAGGCGCTCTCGTCTATCCACAAGTGCGTGCTGTCGAGCGGCCGCCGCGAGAGCGCGCTGCTGGCCGCGGGCGGCGACCCGCTCGCCGCGCTGCAGAGGCACACGCAGCAGATCCTGCTGGCCTTCGTCGCCGTTCTGGATGGACTGGTCCTGGAGCATGAGCAGGTACTGGGCTTGATAGATAAGGAAAACGTATTTACAAACACAGCAGACAGCAACTTGACAAAAATTTAAATTAACTAAAACTATAAATTCTTGTACTTATAAATGAGCCATTGTGCATAATGGTTGGATTAAGAGGGCCCTTCCCGGTCCGTCTATCGTCAACGCGAGCATGGTTGAAAAGCTTTTTGTTTCATGCAGCGCATACCTCTACCGCTAACGAGTGAGTGAGAACGCGATAACATTCAACGAAAAATAGTGTGCGGAAATTTCATAAAACTTGTTCTAGGAAATACGTGTTTTTCAGTAGTCCTTACAAGTTTGTGAAATATTTTTTTTTGTAATTTAGAATCTCCATTATATTTGCAAGGTTTCTATCATAAACAATTATTTACTTTCACAATTTATGAGTATATTATGAACGCCCAAAGTTCAGGTAATTTTTTTGCAAAAAAGCTGATTTTTGGAGGCTTATACTGAATTTATTTCTGAAAATTTTGAGATTTTGTTTCGATAGAAACCTAGATATAGTGCACGAGATACCTATTAGTTCAAAAGTTTCAAAGAAAAATCGGTTAAATCGCCATAATCACGTAAGAGCTTTTGTATGGAAAGTAAGACGGGTTGGGCCCTCTTAAGGAAATAAATTATATTTTTTTATTCAGTAAGCTGTAGTTAAAATACAAATCTTTCCTGTTATAATATTATTAAGCTCTATCGAATATAAAAAGTTACAGCCGGACTAGCATGACAACCGCGACAAAATTTTGTTTACATCTTAGTTTGTCTTCTCTCGTCCGCGAGATATCTCGTGGTGGTCATGCAGGCTGGCAGAACGAAAAAATAACACATTTTAACTATATCAAGCTTATAACACGTTTATGAATAAGGCCGTTAGTGTAGATTCACGTAATAGATGAGTTAAGGGGCTATACCAGTGTGAACGTTGGAAATTTAGATGATTTTTGGTTTTTTTTTTGGAAGAAATTTTGGAATATATTTGGCTATATTAAACGTATTTTTTTTTTGTCAGATATCGACAGACGAGCATGAGGTTCACTTGATGGTAGGTGATACCTCAGCCACAGAACATCAGTCAATGATGCGCTGTCGACCAAATTTTTACTTCGAGCATTCGGAAATCCATAGACTGAAACCGAAACGCGCAATAGGCACTTCACGGTTTTTCCATTTATGAACGGTGGTTCGTTACCCGGTTGGAATTTAGATATTCCTCCCATCCGATCAATGCCCGAAGTTACCAGACGTGGGGAAAACATGCTTACAGAAAATTATAAGCATGTGCTCCCGGTGGGATTCGAACCCACGACCCATCGATGCGCACGGCAGGTGTTCTACCGAATGCGCCAACGAGTAAACGTGTCTTTTTTCACGTAAAAAACCGATAAATAAGCGCCTTATCGCTCCATAAATCCAGTGAACGTATGCGTGTAGGACTTCAACAACAGCAGCCTCTCAGTCCTGCTCGACCAGCCGCTGGAGGAGGGCGCGGACGGCGGCGCGCGCTCGTGGCAGCAGCGCCTGCTCATCGCCGCCGCCAACGCGCAGTACGCCCGGAGGGTCAGCCTCGCCAACATCGCTGCCTCCTTCGAGAAGTACGTTGGCATTTGCAACTGACTTTACCTGTAACTTTTTTTTTTAGAATAGGAAAAGAGTTTTAATCACATCTATTCAAAAAGAGTAGTCTAGTTGGTCCCCTGTAAACAGAGACTAAAATAACTTTTTAATTCCTAGGGATTAAATAGTAGATTGGTTACTAGCTATTTTTGAATAGATGTGATAAAATATTTGAATTGATTGTATGAAAACATTACTGACTATCAAAAAAAAATCCGCGTGCGGACCTCCGAAAAAAAAAATCTGTGAAAAAGTAAAAACGCGCGAAACGCATTCTTTCTTTTGTTATTGTTGATTCAAATTTGGTAAACAATATACTATTTCCTTGTATACGCAACAAAATAACACTTTTCAAAATGTAATGTATAGAGATGAATGTAGAGTCGGGAGTGGTCGACCTAGGCGAACGTACCTCGATCAGATCGGGGACGTTCTGCAAAAGGGCCAGATCAAAAGTACGTATGTACTATGTATGTAATGTATATACGATCGATATTGTTTTTCAGTTACGGTTTTCCGAAACCGGCCTTAGCATTTCAAACAACAAAAGACGCTCTCAGTGACCTAGAGTCGCGTATCGCTGAGAAGTACATAGAACAGAAAGGCGACCCGCTGGTGGGGACCATCGAGCCGAGCATGTACATGGGGCGGCACAAGGTTGACCCGGACGCTATGGTGGACGACGCGAGACCCTACGTCTATGAGATTATTAATAATTTAATCGCAGTGCATGCAGAGGTTAGTTAATGTATTAGCGTGATAAAATTGAGGTTAGTGTTAAAAAAAAAAAAAATATGAAAAACAGTTCGGGAGGCGGTGACACTAACTGCAATTTTGTGTATAAATTGATTGTTGATATTTGCTCGATATCAGTCGGCGGTCCAGGCACTTGGCAGGATGAAACATTGTTTCTGATAATACATACAAATTGAAATAAAAATATGGTCCATTTATAATTAAATTGTATGTAAGTATTAATAATATGTACATCATACATTCTGCCACACAAAGCTTATGCTACAATTATTATGTACTATTAATTTATATACAAACTTTGAATTTCCGTGTCACCGGATTATAAGTTAATTTCACAAATTGTTATCTTTTTCTCAGGGAATAATTTTAATAATAAGGTTCCAAGACTTTTTTGTTCTTCATATTCGAACACGGAATCAATAGACAAATAAAATAATTGTCTTAATCGTCGTTACAAACACCGAAAAAATTGTTTAAACGTTTTCGTTCCAAAATTATAGATGGCGCTCTTTCTGAGAGACATCGTTCTAAATCGCGCTACAGAAGTTGTTTCGTAATACGTATACATTTTATATGAAAATATCCAATGTTAACTTTGCGCAGAGGCAATATCGTAACCAATGAGGTTGATCCGAGGTGCGATTATTGCTATTTGAAAACTTTACCAATACCCCGCCGTGTGGACGTGAAATACCGTCCGCTATGGCAATTTTTGGATAGCCTTTCATGGCTAAATTAACTATGTATTAGACTTGGGTGATAACAGGTCAAATATGATATCTGTTATATCTGTTACTATTACTCAATAATAACAGATGTAAAATATATCTGATATTAAATAACAGCCTGTTATTTAGATACTAAAGAAATTACAGGTAATACGATAAAATTTAGGAGGGACTTTTCAACATGATTTCCTTCCTGTAAAATGTCCAATTGTATTTTGTTGGATAATAAATACTAGGTGCATCTTGTTTTAGCATGCGACAATCATAGATGTTTAAGTGAGACAGGTAACAATCACAGTTGTTTTGTAACGGCTTGGCAGTTACTAGTATTTGTTGAACTGTTGTTATTTTGTATTGCATGATATTTTCAATAACAGATATATCAGAACCGCAGGAACAACTGTTATATGTTATCTTTGAATACCTGTGATATATATCTCTTATGATAAATACGCCTCACTCCTACTATGTATGTAAGACGTATTTCATATGTTTTCCCGCTAGTTCTTTTTTAGAATGAATACTCAAATATATCCACAGATTCAAAAGCAAATTTAAAAAAATAACGGACTATGAAATTCATCAGCAAAGGATTCAGTACAACTTTGCAAGTGCGTTTTTATTTCATAACAGCTATCCAGCAATGAAATTTCATAAATTGTTGGTGACGGTTTTTTTTAATTAAAGATTCGAGGTAGTTCCATTAAAGCGATACTATCAGTTTTTTTTTAAATTTATTTAGTTTAAGTTTATTAATATAGCGACAGTATATGATCAGAGGACCTAGCACGAACAACTTGCGAAAAAGTATTCGTATCGTCGAGCTGTCATTTGTATGAGATTTCAAATGATTTCTCATACAACTGATAGATGGACGATTCGAATACTTTTTCGATAATTGTTCGCTCACCCAGTGGCGGCGTAAGACTTAAATTTTATGTGGGCAAGAATCATTTTGCGGGGCCCTCTGCCAGCGCAAAAATCTTTTTGGCGCGTTCGCGGTTTAAGTAATGCATAAATGTTCGGGGTGCGAGGCCCCCTGGGTCGCGAGGCCGTGGCCCACGTCGCCCACGCCTTAAGCTTTGGTCTGGTGATCATGACGCACAACGCCGCGGTATGCGGTATGCGTTGCCGGACACTCAATCATATGAAAAACGTCGAGAATGTTCTCTTGTTACGTCGCAGTATGCGTCAGCGGCGAGGGGCAAGCGCGGTGAAGTGGGGAGGTGTACTGCCGCACAGCGCGGCGTCATTCTCGGTTCAACACTGCGGTGTGCGGTGTGCGTCACTGAGTCAATATGAAAAATTGTTCATGTTCACGTCTACCTTGGTCTGCCGTCTAGCTGCGGCAAAATCAACTGACCACCTCTCCGCAGGGACGCTAAATGCTGCGTCGTGACGCTGCGTCGCGGCGCATACCGCAGCGTTGTGCGTCATGATCACCAGACCAAAGCTTTACGCCGCCACTGTGCTCACCCCTCAGGTGGACAGTATCTGCGGTGCGGCCGCGTCCCGCTACGTGCGCGACATCTGCGAGACCGTGTGCGAGGAGGTGGCGCGGCTGGCGGTCTGCGCGCCCGCGCACTCGCGCGCCTCCGCCTTCCGCGCGCGGCTCGAGTGCGCGCTGCTGCGGCTCGCCTGCGCTGACCACCTCACTAGGAAGGCTGAGTGAGTGATCTCTTACGGCCCTCCAGTATGCAAAACGACGTGTTTACTCGTTTTACGCATCAATAAAAAAATTAATAAATTATCTACATTATCTTTTTCAATAATGGTAGATTCCTGTTTTTAATGAGTAAATGTTTCATATAATATATCCCCTTCCAAGGAAACCACAAAAATAAGAAATAATGTATGAAAGCTTGCATCTCCTCGTGAGATATGAATTATATTAATTTTGTTCCGACACTAATGGATAGATAAATTTAAAAAAAATGCATTTTGCATTTTTTTTTAAAAGGACTAAAAATGTTTTTTCTAATGAAAATTCAAAAATCTGTGCATTTTCTCTAGTTTTACTCACGCGTGGGATATCGATATTTAGTAGCTAAAAATATGCTGATGGCTTTCCAGTTACTAATATTTTTATTTTGACCATAGTTTATTGATGGTTGATTTAGAGTTGTATACACTTTGATAGCGCGATTCAGGATTATTGACGTCTTCGTACCGCTACAAAGTTACTAATTAGTATATTAAATAAACATACATCTTAATAATTCGCAAATACATAACCAATTATTTTTAGTTAATGCATATTGTTATTGATCTTACTTTGTTTGTCGCTACAGTTAACAATATTATTGCGGGCTTCTTAAGAAGTGAGTCGAGTATAATTACGATCTTGCGACCAAACAGCATTTATATTAAAATATAGTTTATGACACGTCTGTCACGAAGAAACAATATTATGAACAGCTATTTTCCTTTTATTTTATCTTTATACATTGTTCTTGTAAAATAACTTATAGATTTGTATCCTGATAATAAGTCAGCATTCGGTTTGTTATAGGAATCATCTCATAGAATCTCTCGCTGGGCTGCCTCCTCTAGATAATGAAGAGGATAAAAGGTAAGCTTTTTTTTGTCTTAAAACAATTATTTATATATATTTTTTTAAATATTGTTATTTTGTCTTTGGTCTTAATTACTTCATTGTACTGTGTAATTTGATAGGATATAGCAAAAAAGTAATCTACATATTTTATTTGATATAATATTTTTTTTGACATCACGTTATCTGTTAGTCTAGGCCAGTGGTCGGCAAACTTATTAGCAAAAGAGCCAATTATATGAACAATACAACAATAAAAAAAAATTGGGAGCCAAATCTGCTTGTTCAGTAATCTTTTATAACATTAAATAAGCAGTACACTTAATAAAACTAAATTTCATACTTAAAAAATAAGTTTTTTTTAAATGAAAATATTATTTCATCATCCGTGGATATTTATGCCAGAGCCGCATTTAAGGAGCCAAAGAGCCACATGCGGCTCTGGAGCCGCACTTTGCCGACCACTGGACTAGGCCTAAGAGTGACGTGGTACATATCAAGCTATAAATTTGCTATACCCATTTTTTTCTGAACGTTTAAAGCCAAAAAGTATCGCTTTCTGGAATATCTCATTTTTTTTTGTTGCAGACGTATGGACAGTTTAATACAAGGATTCAAAAAAAGAATGGAACTCCAGTTGTCTTGTCTCAACTGTACTATTGAGACAATTTAATGTTTGTGTCATACAATCTTGTACTTTATTCCAATGAAATAGTATTGTAATATTTAAGTATTCTTTTTTGTTATTGTAATAATAGGCTTATATCATGTTGTCAATTTTTTTATTGTAAAAGCTATTTAAATTAAAATAAATTATTTAAACAAAGTTTCGTCGTTTGTTTATGATGTCCTGCTTTGATAATTCTGAAAATAAGAACATTATTTTAAAACATAAACAAATTAGCTGAATAAAATGACATGTCATGAATTATGTCATGAAACATACTTCTATTTTTATTATGTATAATTTTCTTTGGATTCTTGTTAATTGATCTTCTACTTATTTTACCGGAAATCGAAACAAACACTAAAAGCTAAGAAGCCTATAATATTAAAGTATGTCTTAGAACCTCAGCTGCTAATTTGCTTAAAAGTTGAGTCATAATGGGTCCAGTCTCGGCCACCATCTTCCTGAAGTAACCCTTTTTATTCTGTAGTAGAACATGCGGGTGATCAAACTCCACCAGACGACCCGCGTCCAATACTAAAATCTATAGAAAAAAATTAATGTTCAAGTTACAAAATATATCGTATACGTTTTTTGAAGTATACTAAGATCCTAACAGAAAGCTTCATCAACCATATGTGAATTCTACCACACTCAGGACTGCATAAACCGCATCTTAGTAGAAAGAGACTTTGATGTTGGTTTATATTAAAAAAATATAAAATTCTTGAGATCCTATTGAATAATTTTATATCATATACGTACGTATATTATACGAGGGTGAATCAAAAAGTTCTTAGTAGTGCATATATATGAAACCTTTTTGGATCAAGTTCGATATTCAAATTAAAGAGTGTCTATCACACTATATTTATGCAGACTGTCACTTGTTTTTGTCAGTTCGTTCGCATGTAATAATTTTTTTTGTGCAACGAGTTGCTAAAAAGTTAAAATTATGGATAAAAGTGAGTTACGTGCGGTGATAAAATATCTCAGTTTGAAAAAAATGTCTACGAAGGAAATTTTTTTGGACATTCAGCAGACATTAGGGGGTGATGCTGTACCCTATTCTACGGTTGCGTACTGGGTGGCTGAATTTAAAAGAGGTAGATCAAGCTGTAAAGATGACCCGCGTTCTGGGCGGCCTTCAACCTCCGTTACAGAAGAAAATGTCAAAAAGGTTGAGAATCTGGTTTTGGAAGACAGAAGAATGACTATAAAACATATAGCTGAGATCCTAAAGATATCTTTTGGTAGCGTTCAATCCATTTTAATTGATTCACTGGGGTTCAAAAAAGTGTCTGCAAGATGGGTGCCACGAATGTTAACCGACGAAAACAAAAAGCGACGTTTGGAAATTTCCAAGCGTAATCTCGAAATGTTCCAGCGTGATTCGGATAATTTTTGCCGTCGTCTTGTCACCATGGATGAAACGTGGGTCCACCATTTTGATCCTGAAACTAAAAGACAAAGCATGTCTTGGAAACGACCATCCTCTCCATCCATCAAGAAATTTCGAGTTGCTCCTACCGCTGGCAAAGTTATGGCCTCTGTGTTCTGGGATAGTGAAGGAATCCTTTTTATTGATTACATGCCAAAAGGCCAGACGATTACTGGACCCTATTATGCAAATTTAATCCCGAAAGTGCGTGAAGCGATTAAAGAAAAACGTCGTGGAAAACTGTCGTTGGGCGTGTTGTTCCTTCAAGATAACGCTCCTGCTCATCGATCGGAAGTTGCGCTCAACGCAATCCGCTGTGCTGGCTTCAATCTCCTTGACCACCCACCATATTCTCCGGACTTAGCCCCAAGTGATTTTCACTTATTTCCAAAATTAAAAGAGAAAATTCGTGGAACAAAATTTCACGATAATGACGCGGTTATAGCTGCCGTAGAGGACTTTTTCGAGAGTCAAGAAAATAATTTTTTTTCACAAGGAATAAGGAAGTTGGAAACGCGTTATTCTAAATGCATTGCATTGGAGGGAGATTATGTAGAAAAATAAAATATTATTATTTAAATCTTTGCATTTTTTAATATTGATTCCAAGAATTTTTTGATTCATCCTCGTATTTTAAGATCCGACCAAAGTACGGTCATCTGCTTACCGAATGAAAAGTATCTTTGTACAAACTTTATTATTATGCTAATGTTTTCCCCATTATTTAGATGGCCAAGGACAGTGCTTAGTTCAGATTTATTTATACCGCTATTTGTATGCGCCGCTTTCAATATATATTCGTGGAATAGTGGATATGAATATATAATATGAAGAAACCTTGCCCAAAAGCTCAGCTTAAGATGAAGCCCACGCAAATGAAGTCACTGGCATCAGCTAGTTGAATGTCTGTTATGTCAGTTTGTTAAACATTATAATTGAATTTTGAATCAAAAATCCTGCCACCCAGTTAGTTTTCCCAGGGTTTTACGAAAATGGAATGAGAAACGACATTTTATATGCATATCTAATATATACACGTTTTATGTATATATTTAGTTAATTACCTTATCAGAATCTATAACAGTATTGAGTCGATGCGCTACAGTAAGCACGGTGCACATCTTGAAATGTTCCCTAATAGCAGTTTGTATCAGCGCATCAGTTTGAGCATCTACGTTAGCCGTGGCTTCGTCAAGCAAAAGTATCTTGTCATTGTTCACAATTGCTCTAGCAAGGCATACTAGTTGACGCTCTCCAACGCTGAAGTTGGCTCCACAATCCGATACTTGTTTGTTTAATGCTTCTGCAAGTATCTCATTAAAGTTTAGTTACAAAATACGTATATTACCGGCAGTTGGTATTACTGTATTCTAATAATACATGTAATATTTTTTAAATCATTATTAAGATTTAAAAAAATAAAGTTAAGTCTAAAAATGATTTATGAACGAAATAAATAAGTATAGATGTGTTTTGTAAAAGAGTAAGTATTGTTATGAAATGCTAGGTTTTGGCCTCAATTTAGTTTATTGTCGAACAGAAATATGCAGTATCACGTCTTTGGAAAACAATTTTGTTTTAACAAAATCTTACCGATGTCATCTTCATCCGATAAAAGTTCCACATTATGCAATGCTCCGAGCAAAACTTCGTCTGGGTTTTCATCAAACGGATCTAAATTTTTTCGTAAAGTTCCGCTGAATAGTACAGGTTCCTGAATGAGAAAAGTATCTATAATAAATTAACACAAATTTATGTTTCCAAAGGAAATATTGATTGTTTTGTGAATTTACCTGGGGTATAATTGATATTTTTTGTCGCAATATATTTAGTTTAATGGTTGATATATCCACACCGTCTATGATAATGGTTCCTTCTATGTAAGCTAATCGGAACAGTGCTTGAATAATGGAAGATTTTCCTGCCCCAGTTCTTCCAACAATGCCGATCTGCAATAGGCCATAACAGTTGCTATAAAATGTTTGCATTATACGAGTATACGTACATATTGGTGTTTGCTCATTGATAACCTTTTCTCGAGGCAGAATATTGAACTCCAAGTTGTGTAAAACATAGGATCCTTCAGGACTGTATTTGAGACTTAAATCTTTGAAGTAAATGGCACCTTCCGTTGGCCAACCTTGCATTGGTTCTTGGCTGGGAGACTGGAATAGATGCATATTTTTAGAATTTATATAACTGTGAAGAAATAAAAAAATAATTATTGATATTAAATATGGAAATGTGTTTACGCCCATCAAAGTAGATTCTTTTGGTAACTTAGTATACTCCACGACTCTTTCAACACTCGTCATTTGGTTTTCCATTTCTGCAGACTGACGCATTCCCCATTGAAAAATTCCAGTTAATGATATTGATTGCGTTATAATCAGTCCTACAATACTGCCATCTATATCTAAAATTAACAATAACTAAAGAGTTAATAACAAAAATAACTAATATATACCTACATAAAACTTTTAGTTATGCGATTTTAATGGACTTTTTTAGCGTGAATATTTTATTGAGACCGCATTTCATTTAAATGAAAAAAATCGAATGTTTTTATTTCTGGTGGATAATAAAATAATGGCGAGTGCCGTAGGTCTTACCGCTCTTCATCAAACAGCTAAAAGTAACACAAATAATGAAAAGCAGACAGATAATATCCAGAAAGAAACCAAAAGCTCGGCTGCATGTAATGAAGAGATACCACGCAGCGCTGTGTAAGTCTTGATGGCGGTCAAACTCCTCGGCTAGAAGCAGCTCCGCTCCAAAAGACCGGATAGTCGGTAATCCAAAGATTGTTGCATTAACATGATTAAACACTGGGCTGCGAGCTGTCAAAAACATATGTTTATACTTTATAGCATTTATATAATAATATAATAGCGTTAGAATGTCCTACAAAATATGCTTCGAGTTCAGAAGACCTAGGACAATTAACTTGCGAGATAGTAGTTGTATCGTCAAGCTGTCATTTGTATGGAATTTGAAATAATTTCTCATTTTAATAAATTTTGACAGACTCGTTTGGTAGAGGACCTCCGATGGGTCATGGGTTCGAATTCCACCGGGACGACATTTTTATAATTTTCTGTAAGCATGTTTTTCCTTTATCTGACCATTCAAATACTTACTCGCAAGTATTTTGTGCTAGGAATAAAATCCTACTTACTTATTCCTTCAAGCCTTTTGATGGAACCAGTAGTTCGAACGTAGATTAAGCGGAAAATATAAAATATAATCAAAGCAGAAGCAATTGGTATTAGAAGAGTCACCTCCGTCACCATGATAACGAATATAACTCCAATTAAGTTTAATAGAATCTGAAATTTTACAAATAAATCATAAAAATCATAAATATATTATTTCATATAATTGAAAAAGCTGCTTTTTTACTTGAAAGCTATCAAGCATCGCTTGAGGTAGAAGCTCATCTACAGCGCCCATATCTTTACTAAAGCGGTTTAATATTCGTCCTGAAGGATTTGTATGGAAGAAACTCATGGGTGATAGTGATATACACTCAAACATATTGTCGTGAAGCCTGGAATTGAATCTCATAAGTTTTAATTTTTAAGTGTGCTTATGTTATATTTACTTGTGACCTACTTTATAGAAGACTTCATACAGAGAGAAAAAAACAAGAAAGCTCGAACAAGAGCAACGGCAACAGTTGCTAGAGTAATAACTCCAAATATTATCACGAAATCTCTCCTTCGCAAACCGTACTGTGACCATAATAGGTTATCCATTGTAGCGTCGCCGGTTAATTGATCTTCAGCGTTGCTCCTGAAAATACATTGTTGTGAATTTCGACATTTTGTGATTGGTTGTTTTTCTTCGAGTAATTTGAGCATTAGAAATATTTGACTTTTTTGAAAAACAAAACACAATTAAGGAAAGTAGCATTTTTCTGTTAGATGATAGAAGAACAAACCATTTACTTATCCAGTAGTCGCTAGCACTTGCGAAGAATTGTGATAAAATAAACATGAAGGTGACCAGAAGAAAGAAGGGACAAGCGGCATCAGCCAAGAAGTATTCTTTGTATATCGAACTGTGCACTCGTCCTGTTGTCTGAACTTCAACTGCAGGCTTTTGGTCCTAAAAGTATTACCTTCCTATTTCAATTGTAAACGTTTTAATTACATATACCAATAACGAGCGCGAAAATTACTTGAAACTAGGCTCATACAAACGGCTTTAATGAGTTACGCCGACCGATTTTTTACTTCGTGCAAACGGGAAGCCATATACTGCAAACCAAAACGCGCAATCAAAAATGAAAACATATACTTCACGCCACTTTAGCGTTGGAATTTGGATATTCTTTCCAATCGTTTTATGACTATTGGTGGGTAAAACGCAACAAGGAAATCATCGGAACGCAAGGCAGGGTACCTACATAACGCCAATGAACCCATCTAAAATGTAATCGACCACGTTACTTATCCTTACTGCAGAATCAAACATAAGTGACCATTGTGACCACGTTGAACGTTTCGCGCTTAGGGAATTGGCTGTGCTTTGTACAGACGTCATCGGGTCCTCTTCTTTCACTTCACGAGTTTTCTCCTGCATCATTTGAATAACTTCTAAATCTTGATCCTGTAAATATAAAAAAAGTAATACCCTTTATACCCTTGGTACCCTTTATAATTTTCCGTAAACATGTTTTTCCTAGCTCTGGTTACTTCAAGGGAGGTATATCGAATTTGCGTCTGGTTAACGAATAATCCACCTATTTAATATTCAGAGATGGAACAACCGTGAAATGCATATTGCATCACATATCTAACTGATGTACTGTGGCTGAAGTATCACCTAACACCAAGCCATTACGCTCCTCTATCTAGAATAAAAAAATCGTTAGGGTAATACGTTCAAGGCTCTGATTTCTGCATTTTATAAGAAATTTCAGACATATATTTTTATATATTTTCTATGCTATACGTACGTTTAGATCATCGAATTCACCTTCTGCAAGTACCCCTCCATTATCCATAATAACGATACGATCAGCGTGTTTAATAAACTGCAGTTGGTGTGTTACCAACAACACGGTTTTATTTTCGAGATACCTAAAAATTTACTAAAGTTAATTGTTGTGTTACGTTTAATCTCGATAAATATGTGAAGTTGCTACCTCTTTATGCAATTTTCAAAAATATGTCTCGCTACTTGTGTATCTACGGCGGAAAGAGGATCGTCTAACAGATAAATATCGGCCTAAAACAAACAAAATGTATAAGAATTATTTCTTTCACTATATACTAACTACTTATATTCTAAACAAAAACCTGTGACAAAAACAAAATAGACCGTAGTTCCGGTGTAACTCAAAAAGCAATTCAGTTGTTTTTTTGAGTTATACCATAGAAATACCGTATTTTTAATGAAAAATGTATAAACATCATTAAATAAGTTACGATATAATTATAACCTCTTTATATATAGCTCTCGCCAAATTGATCCTGGCCCTCTGTCCTCCACTAAGTGAAACCCCTCTTTCGCCCACAATTGTTTTGTCACCATGTGGGAACAATGAGATGTCTCTCTCTAGTGCACACACCTTACAAATCTCCATATATCGAGCCTTAACAAACGGCTGCCCGAATAGTATGTTTTGACGAACGGATCCTGCAATTATTAAAGGATACCGATCCAAAAAAGCAACCAAAGTCATTTCTTTAGAGTTACTTGTATGTTACAATAAATTGCTATAGGTTACCATAAATTTATAATGAGTATGAATATAAAGACCATAATTAAACATTAGGTATACTCGTCATGTTATACTCGTCTCTCTAATAGTTTTATTATATAAAAAAAGTACAAACCTACAAAAAGCCATGGATCTTGACTTGCGTAGCTAAAAGTACCCGTAGATGTCATACTGCCACTGGAGCAAGGCAGTTCATTAAGCATCATATGTAACAGCGTAGATTTACCAGAACCCACAGCCCCAATTATAATAGTCAATGTTCGAGAGAAGATCTAAAATTACCGATAATTTACTCGTTAGCAGATTGAACTGAACTTTTTATAAGGCTGGCAGCTTCTTTGTAGGTATTTACTCACAGTTAAATTTAAGTCTGAGACGTCATCAACTTCTGAAGATTTTATCCAACGGCTGCTTGCGTCTTCAAATTTTATAACAATTTCGTCCTTTGGAGAATCTGTGAAATTTTAGCCAGGACTAGAAATAGATTTATTATTTTTTATTTCGAACCCATGTTGCTTTTATATTGGCTACCTTTAGGTTTCCCTTTGCCTCTCCCTGTTGATGTGCTTGGTTCAGCTTTTTTTGGCGATCGTTTCCTGAGAGGTTTTACAGGATCGACTGAAAATTGATGCTGAATTATATCGATGCCTCATACGTAAGTTGTGATAACCAACAAAGACGTTACGTTACTTTTTTATTGTCCGTTTTCATATATCTTTTTAAGAATTATATCATTTTATACATCTTGCAAGTTTATAAAACAACTAAATTAGTTATTTTTATTACAAGCACAAAAAATAAATAAAAACAGACGGTATAGTTTAAAAAACGTAAAACACTAACATTGTTGGTTACTTACGTGGGATATATCAATCTGTAGGAGGAGATGATACAAATATAATTTTTTGTTATTAAGCTATCAAAATAGATTAATAACAAAAAATCTTATTAAATGTAAGTTAGAACATTAGCATATGCCACCCTTGGTAGTTAAACCAAAGGTGGCAGATGCTTCTGCAGATGACTCTACCACCTACTCAGCCCGCTGGTAAATGCATGCAATGCATATAATATTATCATTCATATTATCTATGACGTTTCACTTACTGGAAATAGTAACTCGCTTTTTGGGTTTAATAGTTTCGGGTTTTATTATATCGCCTGTTTGATCCTTAGGAAAACAACATTCTTCACTCAGAAGAAATTCATTTATCCTTTGAATAGCTACTATCATTTCAGCAACCTATATAAAAATGTATTATATAAAATATTAATACATATAAAAAAGTGTTAAAACAATATTATAATGATTTTTATATTTAATCTATAATAGAGGTATTTAATAAATCAATTACTTGACCAACAGATTGAGGAAAGAACAGTGTCATGGTCTGTTTCATTATGTTATAGTAGCAAGTTAGGAAGAAGACGTTCTCCACAGTGATCTTGTTTACGTATGTCACATAGAACAACACAGTTATGAATATACTGAACCGCGAAGTGAACATTATGAACGACATGATCACGCCACGTATGTACGACGTCCTCTTTATGAAATGTATTTCTTGTCTGTAAATATAATATCAGGTGAAGAGAAAACATTTTCAAAGATCCTGTTGAAGTTAATGGAACGTTAACTTCGAGTGACTCGAGGGCCCGATGATTACTTACGTATACCGAAACTTAGGTATACCGATGCTGAAAATTTCGATGGGGGAAACCCATACTTTTGAGCGGGAGTGTATTTATTCATATATTCATAGAAATTGGTTGAATATTAATATTCGTATAAATCCAATTTTGATACCTATATTGTTATCTATATATATATATAAGCAACTTTTTTTTTCTTTGTTATCGATAAACTTGAAAACTACTGGACCGATCGGCATGATACCATGACCATTCGACGCGGAATTAATTGTAGAAGGTTTTAGGCTATTCATTTTTTGAATTCCATCAACCCTTTACCATTTTTTTTTCAAATTTATGTGGATAGTTCATATTCGTCTATCCTTTACAATTCGCCCAGCAAAGCGGGCGGGAGGGGACGGCTAGTAAACTATAAAGACAAGAGCTCGTTTACCGTCTGACTGTGTCTATTATTTTTCGAAAAGATTGTTCCCAAGTGTACATTTTTATCACTTCCATACCCATTACAATTTCTTCCATAAGCCTTACTCTTTCGTCAGATTTCATGGCGGTATTTCGTCTGTAATGAGCCGTTTGGGTGCCCAAGAATACTATAATTGTAAATATATTTTGTATTGAGATGTTAACAAGTCACAAGATAAAACTAAAAGTGGTGATGGCTGGTGATGAATGCGGGGTGATCTAAGAATGATTTTTTGATTAAAGTCGAATCTGTTCTTAAGGAGTGAACTGTGAATATATCATTATTCTATTGAAAACCCCTTAAAGAATTTGCACATTAAAGATATTATTTGTACTTACTTTGGAAGGGCACCACCGCAAACACCACACAAGCACCGTACACTGCTGCCACTCCCATTTCTCGATACAAATAAATTGTCATCAACTAAAAGAGAATTAGAACTATTAAGAAACTATAAATCTGTTAAAATTGATATCTACCTAACTGCTTAGCAAACTAACTTATAGTAGGTATTTAACCACAGAACAGATTATATTACATTGCTTAATAAATGTACCCTGTACGTCTATATTTTTCTTGGAATATAACTCACAATAGTCTCTAATGGTCCAATCCATAGATAGTGCACGAATACTGGGCCAGTGTCAAATCTGTTCACATCATTGGCCATTAGATTTACAACGAGGCCTCCCCTAGTTTCGGACATCGCTTGAAGACTCACTTTTAAGGCCTGAAACATGAATTGTGTCTTTTGTATTCGGGGTTAGAAAATTATCTTCTTAATACTTTATTAGCCATTTATTGTATCTAAAATGAATGTTTAGGTGTACTTGTAATAACACCTACATATTAAAACACTGCGCTCATCACCTTGAAAAGTCAACTGCTCGTCTAGCATGACCATCAAGAGATATCTCGTGGGCGAGTGAAGACAAACTAAGATATAAGATATCTCGATATATCATCTCGACATCGACAATTTTGATAGACAAAATACCTCGATTGATAAATATCTACTTTTGACATTTGAAGTCGAGTTTTAAGTGTGTCATGGCCCGAAAGACATAAAGTCATAATAAATAAACAATTAAAATACGAGAAAACGGTCGACAAATTTTGTCGTGGTTGTCATGGTAGGCCGGCAGGGTGTTATAACTCTGTAGCCTAGTAGTCATACTAACTACAACGAGATCATGCTGATGAGCATAGAGATATCGCAATTGAGCATGGATGAACAAGACACCAAGGGGCTTCAGTGGAATCTCTCTAGTTCACCCTTTACAAAAGGAGTTTACCATAAGTCGTTATGGAAAATATTAAATATAGAGAGAAATAATGGCCCAGTAGTGCACATTGAAGATAAAGATCATGAGCCGCGGGTTCGATTTTTGTTTCAATTATTTATATTCTGGTTCTTTTTGTATAGGATTTGCTTGTTGATAATAATTTATGTTAGATATAATGTAGAGTATAAATAAAATCAGCCTCGTATCACTTCAACTGCTAAAGAAAAAAGGAATAAAACTCGAACACCTTTCTGTAGATAAGACTGCATATTCCCACACGCATTTTCATTCCGATATGCATGACTCCCATCATGAATGGATGTTGCACCAGGACATTTATCATGCTGCAGAATACAACACCGAATGAAAAGAACACTGCTTCACCCCAAGTGACACCACTCGACATATCATAGTACGAATACAAACGTGACAAATACGTGGAATTTGCTCTGTAATTAAAACGTGTCTGCTAGTCATTTCATCATCACCTAGTAACCTTATAAATCTATGCGTGTCATAATTTTGATAATTGTAATATTAAACATATTCTTAATGATTAAGACTTACGTAGAATTATACAAATCTTGTGCGGGGCTGTAGTACCTAAGTAAAAGTCCCAGAAATAACGGTTGCTGTAATCTACAAGAAATAAATTATATTATTATTACGTAATAATAACAACCCATATAATATAACTAGTAACATGCCCCGACTTCACCCGGGTGCAATGTAGATTTACTATACACAAAATCGCTGATAATGTAGCTTTCAATTGGTGAAAGAATTTTTAAAATCGGTTCAGGACATCCAGAGATTACTTCCTACAACCTTTTTTTTGTGAAACATTATTCAAGATTTAGTAGGGATCCCTAATTATGCCTGGAAATAAATATAGCCTATGTTAGGTACTCGGTGAAGATATAGCTTTTTAACGATGAAAGAATTTTTAAAATCAGTCGACTAGTTTTTGAGTTAAATCGTAACAAACAAATCATTCCTCTTCATATTATTAGTACAGATATTTCAGAGGGAATTCCATAAAATCATGCCAACCTTCTTTAATATTGTTTTGGTATATTCAGAGTGAACTACAAAACTTTATGTAGTTCACTCTGAATGAGAGATGCTCAACTTCATCAACATTTACCTGATAATAAATTCCATAGCTGCTAATATCAAACCATAAAGCATAAGTTCGGCTCCAAATACCTTAACCAAAACTCTTATTAGACTTGGTTTTCGGTTATTTTCAGATTCACGGCATTTTTTGACCTCTATATCCCAGGCTCTTTGAATAGTATTTCCTAAATAATATGCGAATGTGTTAAATAATATAGTAAATTTTAGATTAAATTTTTATTTATGTTAATTATTTTATCACCTAATACATCTGATCTATGTTCTGGAAGAGGTCCATATAAGTCGGTTTCTTTGATATCCCGACTATAACCAAGCATAAACGTTTCTAATGTCCACCTACAATAAGAAATATATGTATATTTAAAATTTTGTTTATTCCTTTTTATTCGTACCTTACCCAAACGTTAATATGGAGAAGAGATTTGCCCTATATCTGGGATTTATTTGTCGTCGTTGTTTTGGACTGGTATCCATTAATTACTTAAATAGGGCGCTTTTTATTAAAATACTTCTACAAGAAGTATATTATCTAGTAGGCTTTGGTTGTAATTGTTATTGTCTTGAAGTAATACGCATAAGTAATTTAAGACATAGGAATGCCCAAGACGCGTTATGGCAAACACTAAAAGACGACATAAGTATAGGAAATACACATCGTAGCGACATTGTATTCCAATAGACAAACTACGTAGTTTAACTACGCATATATAATTATAATTAATATTATGTTTCCAATATATTTTCGATATCTATGTATGTAGTAATTAACTATTTTCTAAGTATTTCACAAACTTTCATTATAAAAGGACTCTAGTATTTACTAGTTTCGTAATTGAATTATAGGAAAATGATTCGTCTATTGTTCCTCTTTATTTTCGCCACTTGTGGTAATGTAAGTATACTGCATTTCATAATATTTAAATAATGAATGATAACATTGTTTATGTTGTTAGGTTAGCCTTTTGCATTGAATTATATTCGAAAAGTTAATTCATCCTTAAAAAACGTGAAAAAGAATTAAAATAAGCACGTTGCATTAAATGGTTTATTATTTAAATTCATTGATTGTGATAATAGACTTGAATGCCTATGATTTATTTGATGATATGAGAGAGTTTTTTGAAAAAAAAAATATAAATTCCAGATATGTGTCGCACAAAGATTTTGTGGGTTACCTCGCGCCTTTTCAGCTATTCCTACAGCGACGTACACTATCACCCCAATTAGAACCTCTGTCAAAGTAGCACAACCTAAGCTAGAAAATCTTGAAATGATACGAATGGCCAAAGTTCTCAAGCAACTCCAAAATAATTCTGTGGAGGATTGTGATTGTGGATGTTTTACGTCTGAAATAATTAGCAAACTAATAGATGCCTTAGTGGTCTCCACTACGCAACGAAATAATGGAAGCTATGACAACGGTGGTAATTTGCTGAATGTTGCTCTAGGAGACACGGATTTATTGGGTATATCAGTTTAAGTAGAGTGAGAAAAGAGTTTATATAAATGTATACTTATTGTATAATAAATTTCCATTAAACCTTTTACTAACTCGAAAAATGTTTTATTATTTTAAATATTTGGAAGAAATGCTAAAAATTGTAACGTTATATCTAAGCCGAGAAAGTCTCCCAATTTTTTTCCATTGGTTTAATTAATTCAGTTAAAGTATGGTAGCGGACTATTGCAGATATCTAAGGATTAGTGATAGTGTGAGGGTCTGGGTCTGGCCGGGGAAAACGTGTGAAATTTTAATTTAAGTCATAGTCGTTAATCTTACGCTTCATGTCAATGTAAAATGTTCTTACGCATTATAATTCTCAGATTAAATAACAGTTATAATTATAGTTATTCTAGTATTGAAAACAATCAAATTAATCTGTCACTGTAAAACAATGGAAAATTACGTTATTACGTGACTTTCATATAAATTATTTATTTTAGTGAATAGTTGACTAATTTCTTTGTATTTTTCGAAATTAGTTAGTGCTTCTAATAAATGTGTTGTAATAACAATACTAACCTATATAAGAGATGCATTTAACAATATGTTATGTTT
This sequence comes from Anthocharis cardamines, assembly GCA_905404175.1. NCBI lineage: Eukaryota > Metazoa > Arthropoda > Insecta > Lepidoptera > Pieridae > Anthocharis > Anthocharis cardamines. Next base: position 4,057,543 of record FR989953.1, on the reverse strand, counting down.
AGTAGAAAAATGGGCTTCTCACATAATATTGTCGCAACCGTGTTGGTGGCATTCATAGTTGGTGTAAGTATTTTGCCGTTATTTTTCATTTTAAATTTTTATGGTCAGCAAAGAATCTAATTAGTCAAACTATTCACAGGTATCTCATATACAATGCTTTGGAATGCATCGCCCAATGACTCACACTTATCAACCAGAACCGTCTTCATCATGTGAAGAGATAAAGTCGCTGTTGAATCTGGCACGTATTTTGGAGGAGGAAGAGAAGCCGAAAGCTAGTTCTTTTAACCCAGAAGAGTTAATCATGAAGTTGGTTAATGCCCTCGTGGTAACTTCGACGTCACAAAGTAGATGCCATAATGACTACGGTTATGGTGGTAGACCGGAATATGTTCCATCTGGAAGTGGTAGAACCAATACTCAAGCTACAAGGGCTAACAAGGATGGTTTAGTAAACTTGGACCTACTCAACCCAAATAATCCCAACAACGTCGCCCAACTCGACTTAGGAAAGCAAACAATCGCTGGGGTTGGTATCGGAGATACTGCAAATGGGGTTGTCGGTGGAGCTCTTAAAGATTTGCTATAGTTTTTATTGTTTGTAAGGCAATTTTTTTTTAATAAATATTGGAATATTATTGTTGAGTTTTTTTGATCTGTCATGACTCAGGAGTCATCGACCATCGTGTTACCGTTTTTAATCTACCCTCCATAATCGTTTTCACCACAGGATCTTCTGTTCTGTGGTTTTCACTGTATATTGCCATATCCTGAAATGATACCTATAGATGTTTATATTACATCTAAACTTTTCTATATTTAGGAATATATTATTAAAATGTAACGTGTAGACTTTTCGTTATCTTACGTTATAATTAATCTAAAAACATACCTACTGAATATTTTATTATTAAGTATAATATTCTGTATAATATTATAAAATAACACGGCCGGGTTTATCAATCGAATTGAATGTTGGTGCCTCTGCTTTCACATGACTCAAACATCATATGTCTGCCATGTCAGGTGTCAACTTAGGATTGACTTTGACGTTTTAGTTCGTTGTAAATTGTTTGAAAAAAAGTAAGGCTTTGTTACTTTGCTTAGATTGTTTTCATTTAAATTACTTGCTATTTCAGTGTATTTTATATTTTATTTAATATTTTCCTATTCTTTCGTTAAATATGATTTAAATCTATAAAAATAGAGACGACAAAGACGTCAAGATGACTTCTGAAATCGATGTTACAGAAACAAATGAATTTCTACGACGTCGAAAGTTAAGACTTCAACAGGTTTGAAATTCACGTTAATTCTTTCAAAAACTTTTAAATGGTGACATTGTTTTTACACGATACAAATTTCAATCTGTAGGTCAGGGAACAGTCAAAAGATATAGCGAAGAAAATACGACAACGTGCTAAAGTCGAAAAATTACGGCAAGTTATAAATCTTGATACTAAGAAAGAAAAAGAATATTTTAAGTTGCAAGAAAAATTAGTCAGTCGACTAGAACAATTGTACTCTGAGAGTCTTCAAAATGTTGGGTCAGGTCATAAAAATGCTGCAGATGCTATAGGCCAAGGTTAGTTTTAATTATATTAAATTAATGTCTAAAAACTTCCTAATGTTTTTAATGTCAAGGTACATTATAAGTTTATATTTTTATAGAAGACCCTAAGAAAGATCTGTCAAAGATACGAGGGAGGGAAGCTGTTGCAGAAGTTAGAAAAAGAAAACAACAAAAATTAGATGAACAAAATAAATTTCTTGAAAGAAAATTGCAAGCTAGGTAAAAAAGCTCATATTCAAAACCTTTTCAACAAAAAAATAAGAGAATGTAACATGTTTTTTAATTATTTTTCAGGGAAGCAGCAAATGAACTAAGTAGAGAAAAATGTGCAGTAGTATCTAAAACAATAAGTTTTAAATCAACTGACAATAAAAATATAGAACAATCTAGCACTAATCCAGAAAACAATAATAATCTAGTAGAACAAAAGGATAAAGCAGATACAGAAACATCTAAAAATGATATGGCTACTCAATGGGAGGGTGATGAATTACCTAATGAATCGGGATCTAGTGTACCAAAAATGTCATTACCAAAAGATGACAAAGACAGCTTTAAATATTCAGGAACTGACACAGAAAAGTCAGATCCTAAAAGGTTAAATTTATTTGCATTAAGTGATGAAATGCCATCAAGCCTACGAGGTGGTAATTTAACAGTACCATATCATATACCTCAACAAAAATCATCAGTTACTCTTGTTTCTGAATATTTACAAACCAGAAACTTACGGTTGAGAGAAGTTGAACCTATCAGTACAAAGAAATCAGATGATTTGCAGAGTCTTAAGGAAACTATACAGAGAACTCGAGCTTCAAAAACTGACGGTAATTACTCTAAGTTTTGTCATGTCCTTGACAAAGAACTTATTCCTGTCCCATCCTGGAAAGCAGAAGACGATTCCTGTCTCTGTTGTCAATACCAAAGGCACTCAAACTTGAATTCAATACAACCTGTCACTAATGTATTTATTAATAAGACATACCCTTTTCAAAGATCAGATTCTTCAAGATTAATGGTGAAAAGTTCAATTCACAGAAAGACTAAATTAAATAATGCACAAGGTGAAAAAGCCACTAAATATTGTTCATTCATAAATAGTATCTTTGGGTTTCATGATTTTTCCATAGACTGGTATATTACATCCATGTCACACAACAGTACTGTTAGAATATTAGTTTGTAGAACATAATATGGGTTGCCTTGTGTACTCTCAACATCCTCCAATAACCAATATTTCCACTCATTATATTGTATAACTGTATTGAATTGTAATTATGTTTAGCCATTATTTACAAAAGTTATCTAGTATAACATTTTGAAGACTCGTAGTAATTTTTATTTTTTCTAGTTTCAGGTAAATCTGAGAAATCAAAGATTTCAACTGAAAACAGATTAAATAGACAAAATTCTGTCACTATGTACAACCACAGCACAAGGGATACAAGGGATGTACTGTACAATAATGAAAGACTTGTCATTCGTGAACAAAACATGGATGATGATGCTTATACAAAAGCTTTAAAAGAAACATCTATTTTCGATGAAGTGGAAAATAGAGAACTTAAGAAGAGAGCAGAAATGCGACATAAAACTGCTGTTTCAAAAGAAAAAGTTGATAAAGATTACAAAGATACTTTAGCGTTTTTAACTTCACTTTCAAAAGAAAAATCAAGCAGACCCAATGTAAGTCAAATTGTTAAATTATTAAGCTGTATCATAAATCCTCTACTAAAATTCAGTTCTGAATCTGATATGATGAATCCAGTGTTTACTATATCTAAAAATTTTGAATATATGGATAAAGCACTTGAAGCGATAAGAAGTTCAGAGTTGCGCGAGCCAGAACATTGGTGTGTACTGTGTAAATCATGTGGGGGGTGTTATTCAACTTACCTTGTTTCTATTTACTTTTGCAAATTATATCCAAAAACACCTTATATCATTAGGATCTGCTTTACGACCTTAAGAATTTCATTAAAAGTTGACGTGCTATGCACATTTTTCATTCTCCAAATGCTCAAAGTAAAAAGTAAGTTGACAGCGCATCAATGACTGATGTTCTGTGGCTGGGCTATCACTTACCATCAATTGAACCTCATGCTCGTCTGTCAATATGTAATATAACATAAATAAAAATGTTTGCAAATCTAGTACAGGGAGGTTCTTTAAAAAAGCAGTCTTTCATTCAATATAATTTTGGCACTCAACCTGTCTCTACTCACGTCAGCATTCGTCAAAACGATTTTACAGTTATGAGAATTTAGCAGATGTTTGTATTGTTATCCTAATTCTGACAGTGATTGTTTATCTATTTTTTAAGTATTGTTAAGTGTTGTGCATCAATTTATTAAGGAATTTTACTAAGTAATTAACCATACAAAACAGTACCACAAAAAAAATCTTACATGCAGTATTTCATGCTGATTGATTAAATTAATTATTATTTTCTCTTAGCATTATCTGGTATTCCGCAGTACATTGTTCCTTGTTTGAAGCTGTAGGTCCTCTAGAAAGTCTTGAATATTTAAAAACTCTAATAATTATAATGATTTTCAGAATATATCACATATGGATCACGAAAGACAACAAATGCAAAGTGAAAAACGTCAAAAGAAACTACAAGAAGAGTTTAAAAACATTGAAAGAGAATGTAAAAAACGAACTTGTAAGGTAAGATAATAAGTTTCATATAAACTGGATCAGGGAAACATATATCAATGCAAATCTATAATTATTCTGTATTTTTTGGATTATAATTCCGTAATTCTGTATAATTTCAATGTGATCTGGATCATAGATTGAGTAAAGCTGAAGTAGCTAGATGTAGAGATAAACATGTTTATTAAAAATTATATGATTCAAAATAGAACCCCCGGGACCCGAACCATTGTAACATAAACACCACATCTAATGATCTAATTTAGCTAGATTATTTTTTATAATTAATGCTTTTGATTTGTTTTAGCATAAAAATAGATCAGCTTTGAATAAAAGTAGAAGCAAATCTCCAGAGACTTTTGATGGACCCCCAAGAAACTTTCAATACGATTGGATGCCAGTTCCTGACAGTGATGGCAAGCTCGCCGTACATTCATTACCTAGTACTAGAAATCAAAAAACTAGCAACACTGTGAAATTTAATGATGTCGATACTTATCATGAATATAGGTCTCGTCATAAACACACACCTCCAACTAAAGATGTCCCTAAAGATGGAGGAAGGAAGAGGATTGTTGAAACCCTAATCATAGAACAGGATAGTTCTGACAATACTGATAGTACATCCTCCACTTCAGATTCAAACTCTGTAGAAAATTTAAATGATAATAAAAATAGAACAGATAAAGATTTTCTAAATGATCCTAGGCTTTCTGATGGCGATAGGATTGTTATATACAAGATATTGGACTCTAAGCGAGATAAGAAACAAAGAGACGACAAAAAGAACAAAGTTTTAAACAAATCAAAAAGCATATCTGAAAAACCGAAAAAATCTACTGAAAATGATAATATACAAGAAAACACTATAGATTTAGAAAATTTAAATGAAGGTAAATAATAAAATGTCACAAAACTCAAAATAATTAAACAAAATGTCTTTGTAATAATAATACTTTATATTTTTTTTAGGTATCTACAAGGTTGGCGAAAGTGGGTGAGTGTTGTGGATCTGATTATTAATTCTATTATATAATATTTAATTATTGTGATACCTTGATACAATTATTTAGAGATTAGGATATGTCAATCTCAAATTTATTTTTGTTGGCCCCAGAATATACAATATTATGAGTTGTTACACTAGCAATGTGGATATGTGGAAAACATCTACTGAACGAAAGCCTTGGTGGTAATTTTTTTAATAAATTAAGTAGATAAATATAGTATTACTAGCCATCCCCGCCCGCCCGCTTTGCTGGGCGAATTGTAAAGGATAGACGAATATGAACTAAACTAATCTAACGAAGGTTGATGGAATTCAAAAAATGAATAGCCTAAAACCTTCTTCAATTAATTCCGCGTCGAATGGTCATGGTATATTGCCGTTCGGTCCAGTAGTTTTCAAGTTTATCGATAACAAAGAAAAAAAAAGTTGCTTAATATAGATTTGTTTAATTTGTAGTGTGGGATTTGGACGAAGTTAATTGTAAAATAGAAGTTCAAATGTTTTGTAGTGCAATATTGTGTATTTAAACATCGTATTATATTGAATTTCGTTTAATATATTTCAGGGATAATATCGCCTCGATGTATTTCGAGAATAATCAAGATGTCAGGGGAGTAACAGAGCAGCAGGGTGTTTGCAAAAAATCAGTCACCTGTCAAAATGGTAGTTTATAATAACTTTAACTCATCTTTAAAATAAATCATTTAGTTCTCATAATTATTCATATCGTATATTTTAATTCTTTCAGGTTCTGAGCAGCAACAACATTCCATAAATAATACCCAATCACAAAATAGGTATGTGTATTTTATAATAGACATAACTTTTAATTATTATATATTTAATTGTTTTCCTCTGTATTCCAATTATATATTTCAGATGTGATCACTCGTGCTATAGTTGCAAATGTTCAAGGACCATTCAACAACCTCAAACGTCGGCCGCTACCTCCACATCTTCGTTTCAAACTGCTGTTAATGACAAAACTGGAAATTTGATGTCTGATGGTGGCTTTATCAAACTTATTGACGATGGGGGACAAGATTCCGGCAAATTCTATATAGGAGCTTCAGGTTTCCTGAAGGATGACAATTATGAAGTTGTTATACAACTTAAAAAGAAAGAAACGGAAAAACTTGACAGCAAATCCCAAAAGGAAGTATTACAAAAGACAGTAGAAAACTTGCCGCCACCTACAAATAATATTACAAATGTGGATACTGAAGTACAGTCTTCCCTCGGTATTCACTTAAAAGAAGGCGCAGCGCAAACTTCGATAAATAAGGAAGGTACCGACAATGATGAAAATGTGCCTTGCTCTAAATCAGACTCTGTTCCAGAAATACAAGTAACTTCCGAAAATAGTGCATTTAATAAGAGTATTCCAATTGAAAATAGAGATCGCAATGAAAAATATAAAATAGACAAGAACGTGAATACGACGTTTAAAGAATCCTTTGCAATTCCTGATCATGTGCCTAAAATTGATCCGATTTTAAGACCAGCTACTTCTACTTATACACAAACTTCGTTTAGTTCACCAAATTCCAGACCAATATTCATGCAAATGACTTCCTCTACATCTACAGCATATATGAGTCCACCGGAACTGATTCTGCCACGGTTTTTGAATCGAAACCGCATCTCGTGCACAGACGAGGATTTACTCAGTAATGATTACGATCAAAATAACGATGAGGGATTTCCTAGTAACAAATGCAAATGTGCGCGAAAAGTCGCTTCTAATGAAAAAATACGTAAATGTAAACATATTTGTAGCACCACCGATACTCCGCCAAATACTGCACGAAGCTACGACTACAATGGTTCCATGTCTGAATATGTAGAAACTGAGAAACTGAAACATAAACATAAAAGTAAAATGTGTCGTAAAACTCACAAACATAAAAGCAACTTTACATTACATAGAAGATCTAACAAATCCATTCCATGCCGTGGTACCAGTTCTACTGCAATATTTTCGAAAAAAAGTGAACAGAAAATAACACATATTCCCGACGTTGCAAATAAAAACGGGTTTAATCCCATGCTTAAGGAATATGTCAATAAACTTTTAGCCCTTAATAAGGAAGGATTAAAAGCAATCTCAGTTATCAATCAAGATTGTAGTTCAGTTGATACACCTAGAAGTTCAATTATTAACACACCCTATAATGTAACTAAAAAAGGTGTTCCATTAGATAATAAAATATCTTTAGAACAAATAAAAATTATGCTTGAGCAACAAATAGTGAAAGATTACGCAAAACGTACACTTCAAAATAATATAGAAAAGCAAAACAAAGACATATCTAAACAACCTAAAAGGAAACAAGTACACAAAGTAAAGTCTTTAAATATTTCAAGGCATTTTTTTAAAAATAAAAATTCTCATTCCAATAATTCGTATTCGCAAGTGAATTTTAAGAGATCAACTAAGCCTCAATCGTCTTCTTCGTCGACAAAAAAATCACTTTTACCGAATCAGGAAGATAAAGAAGGGTCCGAATTATCGTTAACGAAAGTAAAAAGCCGAAGTAAAAGTTCACCAACTCCTAGAAGACCCATTTACAACAATATTACATGTAACGATAATTTGCTTACGAATAGCAAAGTAGAGTCTAATAAAACGCCTTTACAACAGCAACGCCAATCACAGTGCTCATCAAATGGTACGCAAGGAAGTGATGAAGGTTATAGAGTACCCCATCGTAGCACTTCCGTTTCAACTGATTCAGATAGAAGATATAAAAAAAGATCTCTATCACAAATTCCTCCAACAGATATTTCAACTCAAACAAGCGTTATTGATAGTGAAATAAATTTCATGAAATTAGCCGAAAATAAACTACAAAATATGGAGAAAATTGCTGATCTAACTGAGAAGTGTACTAAACGGTTATCTAATTTGGCTAAGGTTCTTGAAGAAGTTAGGAAAAACAAATCATTAGTATACAGCCACATTTCAACATCGGATAGCACATCTGACTCAGAGCCAAAACACCAAAAAATAAATAATGTCAATCAGCAAATGTTTCAAAGTGACAAAGCAATAGAAAAAAACTACAATAAACCTACAATTGATGTACCATTTCAAGAACAGTTGCAAAAAGATTCTTATATACCCTTACTAAAAGATATTCCTAAACCTTTAACACCCTCAACATTATCTCTATCTACGATCAGTGAAAAGTCTAATATACCAACGTCAACTAGTAGTGTGGATCAGACAAAGCATAAAGCAAAGCCTCCACCGTCGAGAATAAATTTTAAAAATTTGCAGGATAATTTTGTTATTCCGCATGAACTATCCACCGTTATAGAAGTTGATTCACCAATGAGCGTAAAATTAAAAAATCAATCATCACGCCGAGAACTTCATCAAGAGGTTCCAGATAAATTTCACACAAGTGACAATGAAAAGCAAGTACAATATAAAAATGATGACACCCAACCAAAATATCAAAGTGATCTAGATTTACAGCTAAGCAAAGCTAATTTATCCAAACATCAATCTAGAGCATTGTCAGACTCTTCAAATGATGCCAAAATAGAAATGATGGATATGAAATTATTTAATGAAATAATGCTAAAACCATTTGTTAGTTTACAAGAATACGCCAAACAACATGAAGTTCGTATAGACAATGCGTCAAATGTAGAGAATGTGTTAAAAGATGATCAGGTTTGTGATGACTTAAGCTCTTTACATTCCGATGGCAGTTTACCTGACGTTATTTCTGAATTATTAAAAAGAAAAATCATAAGTGAGCCATTTAAATTCGATACGGCGTCGCATGTTACTACGAGCCTGTCCTCCGAGTCTTCTATCTCGCTGTTAGCTTTGTCAAAAATACATAAAGAGAAAAATAAGGCCAACAGGCATGTTATGAACAAAGAAAATATAACTGAGACTTCAGAAACATTAAGTATTTCTTCAAATCCAGATTTAGAGAATGCTTTTCAAAAACTTGGTATGGGGTGGGCTTCTTCTACATTGAAAAAAACAAAAGAGAGGTTGGCATTATCTTCTTCATCAAATACTTCTAGTTCCAGTTACAGTCAATTAAAATTCAAAAGCTTCAATAAAGATCCACCCACTGTAGCCAATGATTCCACACTTTCCGGGCCTAAAAAATCGAACAAGAAATTTCAGTTTAAAAACATTGATGACGTAGCCAAAAATGCTGTTCAACAAACTTCTTTAACCAATTCTATGACTGTCAAAGAGTTTCTTACTAATGAACTAGCTAAAAAAATTACTTTTACAAATAATTCTAATAGAAACACTGATGAAGAATTTATATCTTTGTATGAAACGAAAATGCCTGAGGAGATGAGGAACACACCTGAAAACTTAGTGGAAAATGAACAATCTGTAGCAAGCCAAGGAAATAATAGAGCAAGAACTTCTACCCCTGTACAAATTTTTAAATCAACAACTTATCATACAACGTCTAGCTCAAATACATCAAATGGATTGTTCAGTAATGCTGATGAATTGTCTTCAGTTAAGGTGACTTCAACCTCCATACGAAATCATTCCACTTCTGATAAAGATGATTTAACCATTCCAAATTATAGTCTTAAGAGAAAAGGGCTTTCAGATAATAGTAAAAGTGATTGATGAGTTACTATTTACAAATTGTTTCTTTTTGTGGTTTTTAATGTAAAATTTTATATACTGTGTAATACTTTTTGTTAATAGTTTGTTTTGACTTTATATGTATATAATTTGATAATGATTGAATAATGAATATATTACGGAATAAAATATGTACTTAATTTAACTACTATTTTTATTTACTCACCTACCTACCTTAATTTTTATAAATGTTTATGTTAATTGCATAATCAAATTTGTCAGTTAATTAAAAAAAAGTTATACTTTGATAAGTTAGAAAATGGAACAACACACTAATCAAAGTGACTATTAAATTTTACTTTATTTGAGATTGTTATGCTATTTTTATTACATTGAAGGCTCATAGACAGAGATACCTTAATATTAATATAATATTAATATTAAGGTATCCTTATATTAAAAATGCAATAGAAGCAAGAGTAACATTTATTTTTACTTTATTTAACTAGGACAGTTATCACAATATTGCCTCAAATATTTTGCAAATGTCAAAAAATAAATATTTCAAACATCTTAGACAACATGTAAACAGAATAACAGCTAAAATCACAGAAGACAAAACTAATACCTAAATTAAATTATTAAGTTTATAACTTATTGCTATACATATAGATACAAGCACATTCAAAATCATTAGGAAAGAGAATTATTATATTTTTTTTGTACAGTTAGAACTATTTCATCATACGTAAGTGTATTTTACATTGGTTCAGTTAAATTTATTTTGACAAACATTTCTATAATAATAATATATTATGATGTGTACTATATAAATAATTACATTTTCATATTATTTACCCAATACTAAATAGCAATATAACACATACATTTATTTTATCTTTAATGAGATTTCATCACATTTTTGAATATGCCTATATTTATAGTGCCTTGTGTGCATGTTCAACATGATAATTTGTATCATGTTATTCAAATACTGTTCTACTGTTAAAATAAAATGTTGCTAGACAATCATTAAAAACCATTTCTATAATTACTCTGGTTTGTTATTGGATTTGAATAAGTATTTATCTGCTAGAGAGTATGCAAGCCCCAATGTAAGTGCTGCCACAGCTGTTCCTTGTGCTGCAACTCGTAACTGCATGAGGAAAACACTTGTGCTCATCTGGCCTCTGTTCTTGTACTTATATGCTCCTACTCCACATACACCAATTAGTCCCATAATGCCTAAGGGCAAACAAGAAATGTAAAACATTTCTATATAATATTGTATATCCTGAAATAATACTGTAGTAGGTAAATTTAAAAAGAGTTGAAATTGAGGATAGATTGATTTTTTTTGTTTTGTTTTGAATGTTATAGGAAAACCAAAGGAAAAAAATGAACAGTGTAACTTAGTCAAGAATAATTAGTTCTATCATTGTTGTGAGATATTATAATAAGTAAAAGAACAAATCTTGGTTTAGTACCAATAGTAGACAGAATATATAGAATTACCTAGTATCATAAATGGAGAATCTTTAGACTTCCTGGCTAATCGTTGTGCTTGAGACTCATCTTTGTATTCGAATATTGGTTGTCGATCCATTTTGAGATTCAATGGCAAGCTGTAAAGAGGTTAATAGATAAATTTAAGAACGTGAGGACCCTAGTTCTGCATAGCACTGGTCAGGATACTGCACTACATTTAAGCACGCTTATAGTCTCTAAGCATGAAAGCTAGGGGAGGCAGTCAAATGGCAAAGGCTCATTTATTGAAATCCAAAATCAATTTATATAGGCACGTTAGTATTTATTACACAATATACGGTGAAATTGTGTAGCATTTTTTGGAAACTAATACGTACTTATTATGAAAATATTAAATATATATTTTAAAATTATTTAAATTACATAGCTTTACCTTTTATCTAAGAACTAACGAACAATTACTTCCTTTAAATTATGTAATTTTTCTAATAATTCCACTACATTGCATCATTAATTAATAACCTTGACTGACTAATCTATTTATGGTTTAAGGTTTATGTCAATGTCATTTGTCAGTTACAAACCCATGACGATGAAGACGACCTTTCGGTGGAAGGGCTGGATTTCGTATTAATAGGTTCACTTCGAGAATGCCGCCGTTGACCGTTATGATGTTATAGGTAGAGTGTGCGCCAGATAAGTCTGCGCGCGGCAAAAATTGGAACTAAATTTCTTTCCGTCATATTGTTTTCCGGAATTAGTGTGCAGCAGTGGCGTTTTTATTCGCTTTTTTTGGTAATCATCATGCCTAAGGTTATAAAAAGTGCTGGCAGAGATGTTATATTGAAAGTAAAACGTGCTTATGAAGCAGAACGGCAAAATAAAGGGCCGATTATACCATTTTCAAAACTTTTTATTACTTGACAGGTAATTTTTGGGGTGACCAGTACATGGTATTATGTCTTTATGTGGGGTATTTTTATACGATACATATTTTTACTTTATTGTTGGTTAATGATTTAGTTTGTTTTAGGATTTAAACCCCATTGAAAAAAAGACGTATTGTGGAAAAAAATTTAAATCAAGCCACAGGTGAAATATCTTCAATCTGAAGCGGCATTTAATTCGATAATGTGTGTCAGCATGTTGAAAAAATCGTAGACCAATATTTTGAATCTGACAGGCTTTTGGATATAGAACTGGACAAATTTATAATTGATCATGCAAGTGACAGCAAAACTTCAAACTCTTCTAATAACGAGTCAAGTAAATCAGAAACATGTGAAAATAGAATGGAAAGATTGACCCACTGATGGACCATAGTTATCCAAAATTTAGAAGTTCTGCTATATTCTCGATAAATGATTTACATTAAATATATATATAAAATTTGGTGTTGTTTTATTTAATTGTAGATTATGTAAATATTTCTTATGGAGCAGGTAAATAAGGGGTTATTCATTTACAATATGTAACAAATTAAAAATATATATATTTTCACTAAGTTTTAGTATGTAATTATTATTCATCACCCTAAAACTAATTGAAATTTATAAATAAAATTGTTACATCACGTCAGATTTAGTAGTTAATTCGACGTGATATCTAAATATAAATTTGTTTTCTGTTGTATACTAAGTATACCTAATACGAATTAACATTCAGAATGCCGGTGATTTTTTTGGTGTTGCATAGTGGTTGAGAGTTTGCTTTCTATACCTGGCAATATTTGGTACGCCACCCGTCGCGCGCAGACTTATCTGGCGCGCACTCTAATGGTAGAGGAGCCTACGACTTGCCAATAATTACCACAGATTATAAATATTCTGTATCGATGTTTGTGACGCTATCAAAGAAGGTACATAGCAAAATGCGAATTGTGCTGATTTAATTTCTACTGAGAATATGTTAATAATATTAAATTCTAAGACTTCTAAGCATTAAAATAATATTGAAGAACTGATAAACTTGGAAGAGCAGTACGTTTTGCATAAACTGATGTTCAATTTAATGACTATGTAAATTCAAAATAATAATGTGTACTACATTTAAAAAAAATACTACCTGCATTATATTTTTTACTCATATCAGTAATAAATTAATAATTCATTGGATCAAAATTGATTTATTTTCTAAATAGGAATTTGAATACAATAATAAAAAAATAATTTGGTTTTTTTTTATAGCATAATCAGATTCTGAATTATCACTATATACATTGGTATATCACTAATATATACACTTATCCTATAATATTAATTTTATATAATCCTTAATATTTATATAATATATGAAATTATTCTTAACCATAAGATATAGAGGAAACATTTCACGGTTTTGCTACATGTGCAATAAGTGTAAACCATTATCTCTCTTACGCATGCCACTCATAATATTTTACACTTTATTATATCCTTGTAAGTGGTAGCATTAAATGTTCTCAAATTGTTAAATTCATCAAAAAAAAATTGGCCGTATATCCATGAAAATGATCCAATCCGGAACTTTTCTCAAAATCACTTAAGTATACCAAAAAGGCCCTAATGTGAAATACTTTCATATCACGAAAACAGTCCAAAATGTAAAAGCCTAGTGTTTTTTTCTGCATTGGGTACCATCCCACTTGCTCAGCTTTAATATACCGTATATTTAAATATCTCAAAACTAACTGTGTGGGTTGGATCCTTTTCATGGATATACGTCCATACATATAAAGGCCAAAGGGTCTTTCAATTAGGGCGGGCCGATGTTGACAGTTTGTGGCGGCCAAGTTGTTTTGGCGGCAATTGTCAAACTTTGGTTTTTTTATTCAGTCACTGATGCCAAATCACCATGGCAAGTTACACAATTGAACAGCACGTCCAAATGATAGAACTTTAATATCAAAATCAGCGTTCGGTAGGGCAAACGTTGCGCGCATTATGTCAATTTTACGGCAGACGCATTGACCCTTCAAAGTCAACGTTTGTTGGCTAAATTCGATAAGACCGGCTCGGTGAACAATCAACCAATACCCTTATGTCAAAGGAACGCCAGATCGGCAAGGAACATTGTCGCTGTTCGTGAGAGTGTGCAGGAGACTCCGAGTCAGTCGATTTCTCGCCGTGCACAAGGACTCGGCCTTCCGCAGACTTCAACTTGGCGAATTTTGCGTCGACACTTGGACCTGCATCCGTACAAGATCCAACTGACCCAGGAGCTCAAATTCAATGACCATAAATAACGCCGTTTGTTCGCTAAGTGGGCTTCGGCACGTTTGGAAGAGGACCCCGATTTTGGCCAGAAAATCATCTTTAGCGACGAAGCGTATTTTTAGTTAAATGGATATGGTTAATAAGCAAATTGCCATTTCTGGGATGAAACAGCAGGTCTATGAATAAGCCGCAATCGACGGGTTCCCTCAAAGTCAACATAACACAGGTCATCGCTCAGATTCAGCCGGAACTATGCAGTAGAGTTATCGAAAATTGGACTCTCGGATCCGTGCTACCGTTCGAAGCCGCCGTGGATATTTAAACGATGTCATATTTCATAAATAATCGCATAAATAGGCCTTTTAAATATAAAAATAATTTCATTAATATCTTACACACAGCTTGTTTTATTCACTTTTAACATCGACCCGTTCTTGTTGAAAGACCCTTTATATATGTCACGCATCTTTCCCATTGGGGAAGGCAGAGATACACGTATTTCTCATATGCGTCCAATTAAGAATAATATCTCCTCACTTCAGCCAAAACAGATTCATAGGTCGACTCGTCTATTATAATAAATCTTTTCGCTCGTCGACTAAAGTAATAAATGTCACCAGTATAAATGTCAAACCACAGTGCATGAATATGTAAGTCATGTTTTTCTAAACGTTTTTTTAACATACCATATGACGCAACATTTTGAAGCTGTTGAAGCGTATTGACCTATGACAGAAAAAAATATTTTTTTAAATAGATATATTCTAGTAGGTAGTTAAAAATTAAAATTCTACAAGACTTCAACGTACTTGTGATAATTTGTCTTCAATACAGAAATTGTTTTCGGGATCAATATATGCTACAAATTTTCTTTGTGGTGTCTCAGCTGAGAACAACATAGGTTTATTGAAATCGCCATTCATTTCTAAAAATTTTTCCAGACTTGAATGTGCATGGGAACATAACCAAGACTTTAAAGGAGATATTCGTCGTTGTTCCTGGAAAACATATATAATAATAATAATAATGAATGTTTATTTCAGGCAATGCCCATAGAAATTTAAATTTTAGAATACATAGTAATTTTGTACACAAACTAATAAAAAAGTCAAAACACGTAAGTTAAAATTAAAATCATAGTTATATAATGTGAATACGTAGATACATACTGTATATAAAAATAACATACTTTACTCGACTCCTTCTTGTTTCTTAATTGATATAGGAGATTCATTGCCTTGCAATCACTGTGTCCACAAACTATAACATGCCTAATGTCATTAATAATGCAACCTAGTTCGAGTCCAGCAGGCTCACAACTTGTCATCTCATCAATGAAACTTTGAGAATGAGGAATGAGATTACCAGCATTTCTAACTGTGAAATAATTTTACACGTTAGTTTTATTTTAAATAACAACACAGTTTTATCCAATTATTTTATTGAAAGTAAAGAACATTCATAATATATTGGCGCGTTTGGTAAAACGCCTACCTTGCGCTCCGATCGTTCGCGGGTTCGAAGTCTGCTGGGACCACATGTTTATAACTATCTGTGAGCATACCTTCGTCTGGTCACTTCGGGCACTAAATGGGTGGGAGGAATTTCTAAATTCCGACCGGGTAACGAAAAACCCTAAAGCACATTGCACGTTTCTGTTTCAGTCTATGGAATGCTCGAAGTAAAAAATAGGTCGACAACGCATGATTGACTTATGTTCTGTGGCTGGGGATCCAACCATCTGATGATGTACATAATGCTCGTCTGTCGATATCTAACATAAAAAATGTTTGTGTGTCCCTTTATAAACTTCTAATTTAAATATTCTAAAAGTTCTGGTCATTGTATCTAAAGTATACTTTAGCGTAAAAACCGTAAATATTATGTTATTTTTGCTAGAAAAATTTACAAATTTCAGGAAACCAATTTTATAACAAACAACTTTATGATCAATTTTAATGATTTTTGGATGATACTAACCAACAAACATATCGCCGACACAAGTCTCTGTGAATCTGGTTGGAATCATTCTGCTGTCCATACAAGTATAAAATATTGCTTTAGGCTAGAAAAAAAAATATTTATTTTTAATTTTGTTTGTTTAATTCCCCATAAAGACATATTTTGTGAATAGCTAATATCTTATATCATAGTAGCATCAAAAATATATGAAAATAAGGTGCTACTGCTGCTGAAAGTTTCAGTTTTCCCCAATCCCTTCTACCTTTAATTATTACTGTTTTCTAAAAATTAACCAAGAAAGAAAATCGAATATTACTTAAGATAATCTTGATGAGTAGGAATTACTTCCTGCCGGGCTAGCATGACCGCCACGAGATATGTCGCGGACGAGAGAAGACAAACTAAGATGTTAGATATCTCGATATATTATATCTCGACATCGACAATTTTGATAGAAAAGATATCTCGATCGACAAATGTATCTATTTTTGATATTAAAAGTCGAGATTTAAGTGTAATTGTCATGTTAGACCCGAAAGAAATAAAGCGATAGTCGATTGAAACACGAGAAAACGGTAGACAAAATTTTGTCGCGCTTGTCATGCTAGGCCGGCAGTTCCCTATATAAGGTATACTCTATGGCCGGCAGCTTGATAGAATTCTACTTATAAGTTTTAGGTAACCAATAAGGTTATAATGTTAACGATCCTAGTGTCTACCTTCTCTCAGATAAAAATGTCATTGTCAATGTCATAATATTTTGTCAATAACAAAAATATTGAGGTTGTAGTTAAAATTACCACGACTTATTCAACTACGTTATATATTCCGTTAATTAATTTATTAAGAACATTCATTACGTCGTTAATGCTTATTCTTTGGTGATTTACATGAGTTATTAAAATAACAATTAAGGTTAGTTTTACTCACCACTGGGTTGTCTTTAACTTCTTGAAATTGTTTAACCATACTTGCACGATCCAAAACACGATACCTCATAATACCCCGCAGTATTTTATCCATTTTCGAATTAGCAAATTTTTTGTTCCGTCATTTGTATCGTACTGCGATTTAGATTTGTAACACGGTCATGTACATAATTAAAGCTATTTTGACATTTATGACCTTCATAAGTAAAGCTTATCACGGTCTCTGAAGAACTAAGTGCGAATGACATGAGCTGCTTTGTAGTTTATCACGTACATTATTGCTAATATTATCAGGAATATCTAGTTATATTATTTAAATATTTATGTATCATAAATCATAACGAAACTTATTTTTTTTTGTAGTGTTCTATAATATTTACACAGTTTTTACTCAAAACTAGTAAGTTAGTAACACGCTCTGGCTTCGCACGGGTGCAACGTAGATGTACTATACACAAAACATAAATAGCTTTCAATTGGTGAAATAATTTTTAAAATTGATCCAGTAGTTTTTCAGTTAAATTGTAACAAACAAAAAAATCTTTCCTCTTTATAATATTACTATAGATAAAACTGGGTGTACCTCTCATGTTTATTGTAGATGGATACTGAAAATGTTGGTGATGGAACTAATACAGCAAAGGGGGGTCATTCCCTTCCTATTGATCATCGTTTTGTTGAACCAGAAAAGGCAGTGAAAACAATAACAGATATGGCTATTTGGGAAAAATCTGAAGCCTATATGGAATATACAGGCTTTATTGCCACACTTAATGAGGCTATTAAAGGTAAGCCACTATCTGTTGACTGCAAAATATCTGAAAATATAAAGAAATTTGAAACTTTGTTAGATAAAATCAATAATTTAATAGATGAATTTCCACCATTTGAGCAACCGCAAAGGTTTGGGAACACAGCATTTAGAGATTGGTTGGTTAAAATCAAGTCAAACTCCACACAATATCTTCAGGAAGCTTTAGACCCTAAACTTCATTTAGCTATACCAGAAATCAAAGTTTATCTTGAAGAAAGTTTTGGTAATGCAACTAGAATTGATTATGGTACTGGACATGAAATGTGCTTCATTATGTTTTTGTGCTGTCTGTACAAAATTGGATCTCTGCAGGCTGATGATAATGTTCCAACAGTGTTCATTTTATTTAACAAATATTTAATAATTGCAAGAAGGTTACAACAGACTTATAGAATGGAACCTGCCGGAAGTCATGGTGTATGGAGTCTCGATGATTATCAATTTGTGCCATTTATTTGGGGCAGCTCTCAACTGATTGGTCAACCAAGAATATATCCACCAGCAAAATTCCTAGAAGATGATATCATTGATAAATATTCAGATGATTACATATTTCTTTCATGTATTAAGTATATCAAAGAGGTGAAGAAAGGTCCTTTTGCCGAACACTCAAACCAGCTGTGGAGTATTAGTGCTGTAGGATCTTGGGCCAAAATAAATCAGGGTCTAATTAAAATGTATAAAAAGGAAGTGTTAGCAAAGTTCCCGGTCATACAACATGTTTTATTCGGATCTCTTTTACCAATACGTAGATTTCCTATCCAACATTAAAAGTTTGTTTGTTCTTAATTTATTGTTTGACATATTATCTCATGTTATTAAATTAATCAGTATTTATATTGACTGGATGTTTTATAAACTAAAGTATGATTTCAAAATATGTGATATTCTTATTTAGATAAAAAATTGTCTCTTAATGTATAAGTTGATGTGTGTAGAGTATGAAAGCTTCAAGTTTTTATTAAAACTCGCCTTTAATTAAATACCCTAAACTCAAAGATTTTGTAGATTTATATCTTATATTAAGCCCACAAGGTACTTTTACCTAGGGCCTTTGCCCTTGTTTCTTTGTAATAAAAAGGTTAAAATAATATTTTTGTTTTATTTTATGCTATTATTAATAACTTAAAAATTGTTATAAATAGAAGAATTATGATTTCAGATGGAGATATTGTAATGTTTAGTAATTATGAAATGAGTGAAAATATTGGCTTAAAATTATATAATCTCATTTATTCCTTATTCTTATGTCCTAAGTACTCCAATATTATGCAATTTCACAAATCAGAATACAGATTATGTTATCTATCTGTTGGCTATTTCTGTAGGATAAAGACAATGTATAAAATAGCTGGAAAATATTACAGTCACCATTACAAACATTTTTAAATATATTTTTTTAAATTAAAGGAGTGTACAGGTATTTACACTAACTGATTTTCTATCATTTATATATAATGAAAATCAGTGTGTGTTTGTCCTCTATGCACTCCTTAACTATTCATCCGATTATGTTGAAACTTTGGTGAGTTGTTCTGCATACACCCACACTAGCCTGGCCAAAAAAAACATGGTATTACAATTCTTGCCGGGTAATAAATTAATTGTTTAAACTATATAATACATAATTAGTTTGCAATAAATTAATTGATAAACAAAACACAGGAAAAAGATTTCTGTAATTTTCTCTTGTTATAATTTTTTCTTATACTTGTTAAGTACTCTACTACATTTGTACTTCAAATGTGTACAATGGTAAACAAGTTTACGCAATCAAATAAATTATTATTCTTTATGTCTATATTACTTCTTATAAGAAGTAGCGAGACTTGAATTTCTATAGCTATATTTTACACTACTTATGTCACGAATACGAAGACCTAATTTGATATCGCACTACTCGTAATTGCTGCTGGCTTCTTAGCGAAATGATTATTATAGAGAGTGTACATCATGCCGACAGTGAGGGCTCCGACAGCTGTTCCCTGAGCGATTACTCGGAACTGCATGAGGAAGACACTGGTGCTCATTGCACCGCGCCTCTTGAACGCATAAGCGCCATAGCCGACAGCAGCCGCGAGACCGCCTAGACCTGTGTAATATACATTAATAAATATATAGATATTTTTTTATTATACACAAGAAATAATATAAATAAAGTGCTTAAATCTAGTTTACACAAATGAACATTTAAGTTTGCACAATATACGGTCGGCCTTATTGCATTATGCGATCTCTATTAGGCAAACGTCTGGGTAGGAATTGAAGTAAAATAATTATGATAGGAGTGGGGTGGGTATGTCACAAAGTAATATATGTACATACTTTTTTAAATTGTTGATCAAATTACATTATTACATAATAATAATATTATTATTGAGCCTCGTAAATGAAATTTAAACATTCTTCTTACCAATGATCATAAAAGGGGACTCCTTTGATTTGCGCGCCAACTTTTCACTGTGAGTTTCCTCTTTGTAGTCGAAGTTTGGTCTTTCAAGGGCCATTGTTGATTCTGCAAATGTTTATTAATTTCAATGAACTATTAATTATATTATCTTAATCCCAATAATATTATAAACGCGTAAGTAATTCTGTCTGTCTGTTACCTCTTCACACTTTAACCGCTAAACTGTTTAAGATGAAATATGATACAGATATAGTTTTAGAGAATCCTGGGAAGGACAGTTTTTATCAAGGATATTATCCCTTAAGGGTGTGAAAAGGCGGGCGGAAGTTTGCATCGAAATCAGTCATTTTAGGAATATAAAACTCATTTTAATTTAACTTTTCGTAAGAAATAAATAATATTTCTAAATTTTTGACCAATCAGGTTAATTAGAAGATTTTTGGGGACCTTTGTATACCGTACCTTAAGTCTATCTATACTAGCCACTGAGAGTTTAATATGTAGAAGATACACATTACCTAGTCGCGATTATAATATTTAAATAGTAAGGAGATTGATGAAAATATTGCTCGGATAAAAAATACTACCTTCTAATTCTACGCCGACGAAGTCGCAGGAAGAAGCTAGTTCTATATAGGTATATTTTTAATAGCAATAATGTAATTTAATTACAATAATACTTTTGTAAAAAAAAATCTTTTTGAAAGGAGAGAAACGATCCCTTCCAGGTTCAAATTACCTGGAAGAGATCGCTCCTCAGCGATAAGGCCGCTATTTGTACTCAACGTCATTGTTTTATATGTTTGTTTTTGTAGTATACAATAAAGGGATTTGTTTATAAAATAATATTGAATCATTTAAACTAATTCCCCGATTTCTACAGGATTATTGTAAGGACAAAATAGGTAGTTATTCGATTTATTCATTTTTTTATCTACTCTATTCAATTAATATTTTTCGTCAACACAATGTGACTTGGCATTTTTTCCGCATGTTCCTTCTTATCTTTCTATAGTTACAAAAAAAAGAAGTTTATCTTGAGTAGGTATCTCTGTTGTATCTACCAATATATTGGAATAAAATATTTTACGTGCTCGTTGGTGTAATTTTTAAATCACATTGTACCTATAGGTACATGTACAGTTCGCGAGGCGTAAGTACCTACTTCCATTAACTAACTTAGTAAAAACCCTCTCAGTAGCTCAGTAGATATGCATTGTACTTATTATAGCATCACTATATTTAATACTAGAAAAAAAATAGGGATCCCTACTAACACTTCAATATTGTAACCTAAGGTCTAAAACAGAGTTCCCCAAACTTTTTTGTGTCGTAGACCCCTTGCCATGCTTTTCCGTGTTGGGTAGACCCCCTACTTACCTGATATTGATTTCCTGTAAATTTCTAACTGTAGTGAAGTTTAGTGTTAAAAACTTAAAGTAAAAACACATGTTAATTTATACATTTATTAATTGAATTTAAATTAAAAATTACTTCATAGGTACTTTTATAAATAATGTATATGTTTTGATATTATATGATAGTATGATGTATGTAAATAGGTACTATCAGTGTATGTGTTGAGATCCACTATCGTGGACCCCCATTTTCATTTCATGGACCCCCAAATTTTTTTTCGCTAACGTAGACCCCTTGCAGGTTGTCATAGACCCCCTAGGGGTCGATATAGACCACTTTGGGAATCACTGGTCTAAAAGAATATAAAGTTTTGTATTTTTGTTTGCAACGAATAAACTCAAAAACTACTGGACCGATTTTAAAAATTATTTCACCAATAGAAAGCTACATTATCAGCGAGTAATTATTGAGATACTCATTTTTCAAAACTTCTCTACATTACACCCGTGCGAAGCCGGGGCGTGTTACTAGTAAAATTACAATAGTAGGTATAGTTATTTTTTTTTAAAGTCTCATAAATAATACTTTACCTTTACTTCAGTCAAGGTTATCACTTACACTTATCAGATAAACACTATCACTGTGAATTTATTCGATTTATTGGAATTACACGTCTAGAGCGCACAGTTATCAATGAAATACTGGTCGCGGTGGTACTGATTGCACTGTGGGAAGTCCAATGCTTACGGTTTGTATCTTAATTCGTCATACGAGGAAAATTTGTCCTCCCATATTTGCCGCCTGCTTTCTATACGTTGTCAATAAGGAAACCACTTCGTCTATCTTCATATTTAGTATGAAGTATAATTTATAGTACTATGAAGAAATCCCAAATATTTTCACCCTACAGCATTATTATCTATATTTGATTCAATTATTTGCGGAGAAAAATTTATGTAGCGGCGCGGCGTGTCTTTCTGATGCATAACATAAATAGATAACTATTTTTTGATAAGAACTACACAGTGAAAATTATTGTAGTTACCAGAAAATATAAAATAAATTCTCTTCGAAATTTGTACTAGAAACATAATATTTAAAATCTCGGTAAAATCATAATTAATATAACTTTCAAACGTATTAGGCAATAATCTAACATTAAAGTACCCAAAATACCCTTAATTCACCCGCTTCATACAGTAGCAGCTGTTTCGAAACATTACGTAATTATGTAATGTGTCGAAACATAATAATATGATTCCGTGAATAAAGAAAATCACGTTTTAAAAAACAAATAAGATATATTATATTATTAAGTGTGTTTATAAAACATAAAGTCATATTATAAATCAGTAATACAATACAACTTCGCGTAGGTATCTCCACGATGCAGTTTGAATCATCTGCATTCATTTCTTGCGTCACTGTAAAATAATAAAATTGAAGACGCAAGATTTTGAACATATGACGTAATACGGAAAAAGGCGCGTAATTATTCTTTATCGCTTATTAATTAGTAAGATTGTTATTCCCCTTATTTAATATAATATCAGATAAGTAAATGAGTTGTTACTCACCTGTTGGTTAGACAGGCTCCAATAATATTTTAATAAAAATCGAAAATATCGAATTGAGCATTTATTTGTGGGAATAGAAAGATAACTTTGGTATTTTCCATTCCCACAAATAACATAATGATTTATTGTATGACCTATTTACTACTACAACAACAACTATTAAAATTAATATAGACAGCAATTTATTCACTCATAAGTACCTACTCATACACCATGACTGTGCAAGTTTTTAAATTTTGGTGACCTAAGTCATTTTCACACATTTCGAGCATTTAATTAGAGCTATTAGTATTATACAATTTTTTTTTATGTCAGATATCAACAGACGAGCATGCGGTTCACTTGATGGTAGGTGATACCTCAGCCACAGAACATCAGTCAATGATGCGCTGTCGACCTAATTTTTACATCGAGCATTCGGAAATTCATAGACTGAAACCGAAACGCGCAATATGCACTTCACGGTTTTTCCATCTATGAACGGTGGTTCGTTACCTGGGGGGTTAGAACGCAAGTCGCAAAACGATTCGACTGATCGTCTCGCTTCATTGTGATTGGTGTAGAGAGTCTCTACACCAATCACAATGATCTCTACACCAATCACAATGAAGCGAGACGATCAGTCGAATCGTTTTGCGTCTTGCGTTCTAACCCCACTGGTCGGAATTTAGATATTCCTCCCACCCGATCAATGCCCGAAGTTACCAGACGTGGGGAAGACATGCTTACAGAAAATTATAAACATGTGGTCCCGGTGGGATTCGAACCCACGACCCATCGATGCGCATGGCAGGTGTTCTACCAAACGCGCCAACGAGCCCGTTCGCATATAATGTCAGCTATATGCGAAATATATTTGTCATGTTTATTTTGTTTTAAAATGTTCTTCATCAAACAATATTAATTATATGATTATATGGAAAATTAGTCCAAAAGTCATGTTTATTACAAGAGGAAAGATTTTTGTCTGTTACAATTTAACTAAAAACCTACTCGACAGAATTTAAATAGAAAACTAGTTCTATACAACATTCCTTCGATACAAAAAGCGATATGCTAATTTATCAATCAGATAAATATTATGATTAAAAATTTCGTGAGCAGTATTAGCCTTGGCGATAATAATTTACACAGAAGAGGCGTAAACTTTATTAGATACCTATTACCTACGTCTTTGTTCATCCGTTGTTAGCAGTCCAATGCGGCGTCCGCGTAGACATGGGTAACACTGCGCTGCGCCGCGCTATTGCGCCGGCAAGCTTCACTGCGCAGGGTGAGTCAGCTCACACATTCATAATGTGCTGGCGCACGGCGCAGTACCCACTCACTGAGTGAACTATGAGCGTGGGGTTGCGTGCGTTTCGGAGGTTTCACTGCTCGCTTTGCGCGTCCAATTTTGTTGCGCCGTGGCGCAATTTTGAGTTGACTCAAGGAGCCGACGCACTATACTGCGCCTGAGTTGCTGAGTTGGCGCAGGAAATTTCGCTGAGTTACCCATGTCTACGTCCGCGTCGGTCGCCCCCAAATATATAGGTACTATAATAATATATACAATACCATAGGTACTAACTGGCTGGTGGCTGCCAATTTTCATTGTGATCGGTCAAACGCCGTTGGAGTTGTGCAATTTCATATATACAAACATCTATTTTTATTTACACAGATTACAGATCTTATAAAAAGAAACATTGTTGTACATATTACAACATAAACGTTTCCCTTACGCTTGGTCACTTTGAGTATTAAATGATGGATCGGGTTACGAACCTCGATGGAAAAAAATATTTTTAAACAAAAAACAAAAACCGACTTAAAAACTAATGTTGTGATATGACATCTATCGAAAATGGTATACCTTAACTTTTTGGTATAGATCTATGAACCTGTAGCGTACTACAATAAATGCCGACAAAACAGCAGACAATGGCAACCACTCATCAACACCTGCAGGAACAATAGGTTCGCGACGAGCACAGCGACCAACCAGGTAGCAGACTCACTGAGTCCTCGCTAACACTTAGCGTTTATTGCTACCCATTACTTTTAGATATATATTATATTTATTTTAGTTAATAAATATGCTTCGATAACAGTCTGAGTTTTACTTCTGCGAGAGCAACATCTATCAGTGACTTCTATACTTCAGTATCAGTACGCGAAATCTATGCCCTTCAGGCAACAATTCTATTAGAGACACGCAATCTCTAAAAACCTAAAATCTCTTCGTTCGTCCACGTAACCATTATTTCTATATCGACAATACTGACAACTACGTACAGAGTAATCGGCGATTGTGTGGACGCGCACGCCATCATGGGTAATTAATCATTCCTTTGACGTACCGACAAAACGGCGATTACGTACAATCATACCCGATGATGGCCGATCACAGACATTTATGCCCTCTACACTAAGGGCCATACCTCACCGAGATGCCATGGCGACGTCGCCAACTAGTTCTTATTGAGATGTATGCCGGCTAACTCACTTGGCGACCGACTGGCGACGTTGCCATGTAGCCAGCGTAGCCAGAGTCGACCGCTCCGCATGCGGCGACTGGCGACGTCGCCAGTTCTTTGCACGTATTTGTATGCTCCGTTACTCACTCAGTCGCCAACCAGTCGCCGCGTTGAACGCACGTCGTATTAACTTAAAAATGATGTTAGTGACCTCAGATAATTGAACATTTTTTCAGGGTATTTTCTTAAATCTTCATAGAGTTTGAGAAAAACACCGCTTTGGCTTCGGTTTGATACAAACGGATGTACCCATATTTTTTTCGTTTCATCTTTTTGCGACGCTCGTAATAATATAATAATAATAATAAAGCCTTTATTGCACTACTGATTATATAATAACAGTGCAGTAATTTCCACGTCCATTCCTGACTGTGTCGAGACAGAACTGAATGCATTGGCGACGCGATTTGGCGACTCAGGGCCAGACGTAGCCATGGTAACGTCGCTGGCCACGTCACCATGGCATCTCGGTGAGGTATGCCGTATGGCCCTAACGTGATTGCCTTAAGTCGCCCATCATGGCCCATTGTCAAGAGGAGCCTTGAGATATCGCCAATTAAATATCTGACAAACAATTTAATCACAGTATAAAGATAATTATATTGGTGCAGTACAATACAGTACCTGTTTGGCTGTTACCGCATACTGCTGATGAAACGATGTATGCTTATTGCTTAACTAGTATGATATCTTGAGTTTAAGCTACAGTAGAAAACACAAGTTGGGGTTTTTAGATATTTAAGGTGAATAAAAAAACAACGATATAACTTATAGACATTATTTGTTACAAAATAAGTTATTGTATCAGCTAAAGTTAAGCTGCTAAACTATTGAGTTTAGGGTTGGGCCATACAATTTTTATATAAAACATTCATCATATTTTAAAATAGGTGAAATTCTACTTAACAATCACAGACAGTTTTAATGATATAGAAGTATAATTATGTATTATACAATTTCTATAGTACTATTATCTATTTTTATTGAAAGAGTTAAAGAAAATTAAAGACATAATTTAAAAAGGCAAATTTTTAAAAGCGTAATATATTCATTTTTATCACTTAAATATAAACAATATTTTCATAAAGTCCAAAAACACAACAAATTATTTTAATTAACCTACGATAAATATTAGTTTTCATTTCAAACAACAAAATCATGCATACGGTGGTTTTCATTTTATAACACAATATTTTCGAGTGCCTGCTCACTTTATCACCATGTTACATATTTTATTTTCTGTAGTACGTTGAGCTGTCTGTACTACAGTATAAAAATATATAATTGAATAGATTGATAAATAAATAATATATGTTTTAGACCCATCCATGTATGGCAGGTG
Organism: Anthocharis cardamines; assembly: GCA_905404175.1. Lineage (NCBI taxonomy): Eukaryota > Metazoa > Arthropoda > Insecta > Lepidoptera > Pieridae > Anthocharis > Anthocharis cardamines. Next base: position 4,030,121 of record FR989953.1, on the reverse strand, counting down.
GTATTATCAAATGACAAGTCAAATGAATTCAAAAACTCTAAATATAATATGTGCCTCATACAATTAACACCTGTAAAAAATAATTGAAATGGAATGAACTTTTCCAGGGTCTTCTTATTTAATAGCGAAAAATAATCTTAAAAAATAGATATATTACAAGTTATAGTTTTTTTATATGCGTATATCACACATTAAGGTTTTTTATCCAGCCCGATATTTTGAATACATAAGCTTAAGCACGAACTTGGGAGAAAATATTTGTATCGTGGATCTGTCATATGTACCTATGCATTTTCAGCTGACTCTCAATCGGTATATAATTTTTTTCTCGCAAATAGTTCGTGCACGAGCATTCTGTATTAATTTAGTCGTCGTTAATAGAGAGACATTGGATACCCAAAAGGAAGATACTCGCCTTCCTTAAAAATAAATCTAGCTGCACGCCAAAGAACCAAATATGTCGATTCCAAAGTACACATTATTATTTTCCCAGGCTGTTATTCCTTTTCAGTGGACCTTTCGTAAGAACAGTCTAAAATTAGGCTCTGGTTTTGCCCATTCGAGAATACCGCACGGGTCATTTTAGCCCGAAGCGTCTATACTTGCGCGAATTTAAAAATAATAATCCGTGAGCAGATTAACTATGCAACGAACACCAAGATTTTCAGATGCTGTAATAAGGTTTTTCTTAGTTTTCCTCCTCTAACAGTACGCACTCACAAATGACGTTGGGACACTACAATAATAATCTACAACACGCAATTTTCATTCATACACAGTTTATGATAACCATTGGAAAGATTCTCCAAACGTTACTTGGGACTCAGTTTGTGCACGAAATTTTTAAGAAAAACTCTTGTCACAGCGTGTTAGGTTCTGCTTTGGCAAGTACTCCTAGCTGGCTGACGCGCGCTGTGTCACTGGTATTGGCTAGAAGAGACTTTCTCCAATTTCTCGAAGTGTTTGCGCGCGTTGCGTATGTTGATGAGCGTCGCCTCCGACGGGATCTTGGGGTCCGACATCTCCACCATCACGTATGTGTTACTGGTGAATCCGTCTATGAACGCCGCGAAAACGCTGTTACGGACCTGTTCGAATTCAAATGTAAACATATAACGATTAAACAGGTACGATTATAGGAATGGTTCGAATTTACAAGGGATATATTGTGGAAATAAAGTGACAACATACTAAAATCGGAAACATCTACTTTATTTAAGAGCGGCCAACCCGTCTTACTTTTCATACAAAAGCTCGTACGTGATTATGGCGTTGTAACAGTTTTTTCTTTGAAACTTTTGAACTAATAGGTATCTCACTATATCTGGGTTTCTATCGAAACAAAAGATCAGAATTTTCAGATATAAATTCAGTATGAGCCTCCAAAAATCAGCTTTTTTGCAAAAAAAAAATACCTGAATTTTGGGCGTTCATAATGTACTCATAGATTGTAAAAGTAAAGATTTTTTTATCATAGAAACCTAAAAAATATTTCAAAAACTTGTAAGGACTACTGAAAAACACGTATTTCCTAGAACAAGTTTTATATAATTTCTGATCACTATTTTTCGTTGAATGTTATCGCTTTCTCACTCACTCGTTAGCGGTAGAGGTATGCGCTGCATGAAACAAAAAGCTTTTCAACCATGCTCGCTTTGAGGATAGAGGAACCGGGAAGGGCCCTCTAACCGTCCGCTTCGCATGAAATGGCCCCATATCAAAAATCTCACCTCCATGCTCTGGAACTGCGCGGCGAGCTTGGAGCAGGACAACTTGAACTGTTTGACGATATTGGACACCTTCTCGAAGCGGTGCGCGTCGCGGTGCGGGCGGCGTTGGCAGTGGGACACCACTAGGAATGTTGCGCGTTCGAATAGTAACACCTGATGACGAATATTGGAAAACCTTAATTCAAAGTTATACCTGGAAAATATTATGGCCTTGTTCATAAAGCTTGATAGTTAAAGTATGTTTTGTTTCTTTCTTTTTACAGTAATTAAATATTCGATAGAGCGAGACAAAACATATTTTAAATATATCAACAAGGTTATGCTACGTTTATGAATAAGACTAATTACGGCCTTATTCATTAAAGTATTATAAGCTCGATATAGTTAAAATATGTTTTGTCTCGCTCGATCGAATATAAAAACACTACAGAACGAAAGATACATAACATATTTTAACTATCTTCTTCTTCCTGCCCTGTTCCCTTTTTTTTTATTTGGGGTCGGCGCAGTGTGTTCTCTTTTTCCATTCTCTCCTTTCACTCGCCATATCATCAGTCACACCTTTCAAATACATATCATTCTTCACACAGTCAATCCATTTCTTTTTTGGCCTACCTCTTCCCATATACCCATCCACTTTCATATTTAAATCTTTTCTAACTATATCAAGCTTATACGTTTATGAATAAGACCATTAGTCTATAGTAGAATCGGGAAATTATTATTCCATAGTAACACCTGCTATGCGAATCGTTTCCAAAATGCAAAACATAAGTCTTCTGTAACACGAAAAGGCAAGAGAAAGCAATGTCACCACTGTTGATCAGTGGAAATGTTTCTGCCGGAACTCGAGAATTCACTTTCTATGCGATCTCTATGGAACGCAAGATGGCTATCTCGTTTCTGCATCAACATATTTCAGTCTTATCTCACTGTTGTCATACTATGTATCACAGAGTGAGACTGAAGTTTCTGTCTGCAAACGAGCTAGGACTCACATAAAGGGTTCAGATATAGCCCCCATACATATAGGTGTTGTATTTGAATTATTTAGCAATTCTTGGGTTTACTAACTATGTTGAGCAAAAGCAGTTTTATCTCTTAATTTTGTCTATACATAAAAGTAATAATATTTACTGAGTTATTCATTAGATTATTATCTAAACCACAATATTCCTTAATGGATAGCTTAAACCCATTGACATAGTATCACATGGACTTTGGGTCTACGCTAAAATGTGTCCTAACCAAAAGAGTACAATTCTGCAAATGAGTAACAGTCAGATTGAAAGGTTGAGAACAAAATATATATAATCTCTTTGGTATTTATATTTTATGATCATATTAATTTCAGTTTTTTCTTGAGATCCTATCTATTAGGTACTCACTGTGGAGAAATTGTATAGCTAAATCGCAACAAGGAGAACATTTCCTAAAGATTCCAATTCGAACATATGGAACATTATGCAGATATTATTATTTAGCATACGAATTATTTTTATATACAAAAATATATATTATAGATTACCTTACGTGTTGATATTTTATTTTGTACCCTACTAGATTACACCTTGGTTTTTCTTAGACAATACTAATAAAATTAATAGCTTTATTAAGTTTTTAAAGTCAGTCAAATGTGTATGTATATATAATATTTTGGTAACTTTTAAAGTCATATTTTAACTACACTCTTTTCTTTGTTACCATTGATCAGCGTCAATTTCCAAAATTTGACATGCGCCTCATGTTAAATTATTGGGACACGTTTTTCTTGAATCTTGTATGAGACTCAAAGTTTATTTAATACTATGTCAATGCTTAAACCTGATTATTTTTATATGTAAACAAGGAACAAACCTCATCAGCATCTACAATAGCAGCAAACTGTTTCAATGATGACTCTAATGCCTTAACATTAGGTATTAATTTGTATACAATGCTAGACCACGCTCTGGAACAAGATAACACATTCAATATAATATAAACAATAACCTAACCCAAAAGTACCCATACTTATATTATAAATTAGAAAGTAAGTGTCACCCGTACTTGGTGGTGGATACTACCACATAAATCTGTTTTTTTTTTGCTTCAACCATTTACAGCCAATCTAAAGCTAAGGAACCAATTTTGACATTTAGTATGATAATAGTTTGAACTCTGAGGGAAGATATAATAATTTTTTGCTTGGAATATTTATAAATAAGCAGTTGATTCTCGATAATTTGATACTCGACAAATGAAGGTACATACTTATATAAGGTTTCATCCCATATGCTAGTCCTAAAACAAGTACATTCAAGTGGTTTTGATAGTCTTTTCAAGTCTTCCTCACGAGTTTTGAAGATTTCCTCCCTTCGCTCCTCAGAAACTAGATCCATTTTGTGAACTAAACAGAATATCCTTGCTTCAGGTGAATTCTGAAAATTATAATATTTTTTAATTCTAGAGAATTCCAGTTAATTATAAGTAAGATTTGAAAGATTATTAATTTTAATTTAGTTATACTAGTAATGAGAAACTAATAACAATATAGACCTAAATCCAATTAATAAGGCATAGTTTGTTGGATTTTTGTCTCTACTTAACAAAGTATTGATGAAATAGTCATTAATGATAGTATACCTGTAGAATAGCTTCTAAACATGACTGATAATAATGATAATCTTTCTCCATCTCACGACTCTCAACATCAAAGACATATATCAACACCTCCACATTTCTGAATATATTGTCTCTCTGTGATGCAAAATAATTCTCCATAAAGGCCTCCTGCCCGCCACAATCCCACAGATTTAATACAAGGTTTCCAAGAAATCTTACATGAGAATGTTCAACATCAACTGAAAAACACAAAACAATTTAGATTTTATTTGTAATGGATATATACTTATATAATTTAATACATATTCAATTCTGTAGTTTACATATAATAAATTTTATATTTCTTATGACTACTCTCCTGGGTAGGGCTTTAAATGCTGAGACCCAGTTCTGTCAAGACAGAACTGGGTCTCAGGACCAAGGTCAATTGTTATAGTTTTGATGCTTGCTTTCAGATTAATAGTTAAATTAAAAAAATGCAGAGATGTAAGTAAATATGTAATATCTTTGATGATGATAGTTTGTTTCAATCAACAAAATGTTTACTGCACATCACATCATAACAAAGAAATGGTAAAAAAGTAGATTTCAATTAATGCTCTTCTTTCTGGATATATTGACAATGGATATATTTAGTAATGTTGACATTTAGTTTTTAAATATTTTATACTAATACGACACCGGTGATTATGAATCACTGATTTTATTATTTCTATACTGGTTTCAGTTCCAGTATACAGATATTCGTCCTACTTTTCTATTAATTTTAAGAAACTCATGACTCACTTGTAGCTCCCAGACGACGCGTATCTCTTGCTATATAATTAGCAAATATAATGGACCTCATACTTGTTTTTCCAGACCCACTTTTACCCATTAGTAATACCTAAAATAATGAAATCATTGTTGATCTCGAATTAAAATAACAAGGAAATCAGACTTATAATAATATTACATTAAGTGCTAAATCAATTTCAATTTAAAACATACCTTCTTCTTCATATTTACGAAGTTATTCTACTTCCTAGAATCAAATAGATAGTAGAAACACTGATAACTTTTGATTTCAAAATGATGCTGTAAAGTGTAAAACATAACATTAAACAGTGTTACTTATTAAACTTATTCAATGATTTTAATAAGAATGTTAACTACCTACGTAGTGTAGAGGCTCACAATATATTATTTATTTGATATTTTAATCCAAGTACAATCTGATACGTTTATAAATCGTAGAATAAAGAATTAATTATCAAATGTCATTTCACATTGTCATAATATATCTCAATCTCATAATATTATAGTACTGTCAACCAAAGAGTTTATAAGTCTGTCAACTTGTCAGTTGTCAAATATTTTTATACCTTTCGTATGCACCTATGCTCTATATATAAAAGTACTTTATGGAATGCACTATGCACATTAGACATGGGTAACTCAGCGAAATTCCCCGCGCCAGCTCAGCAACTCAGGAGCAGTGTAGTGCGTCGGCTCCTTGAGTCAACTCAAAATTGCGCCACGACGCAACAAAATGGGACGCGCAAAGCGAGCAGTGAAACCTCCGAAACGCACGCAACGCCACGCTCGTAGTTCACTCAGTGAGTGGATACTGCGCCGTGCGCCAACACATTATGAATATGTGAGTTAACTCACCCTGCGCAGTGAAGCGTGCCGGCGCAATTGCGCGGCGCAGCGCAGTGTTACCCATGTCTATTGCACATTGTACATCACTATCTCTTACGAATTATGAGATTCATCAATTTTAATTTTTATTAGGTAGGTAAATTATATTGTTTTTGTTTAAGCATATATTTATTTTGAATATATTTAGCGTAGTGCTAATATATCTTTTAACCTGTATAATATACTCTAATATATTTTACAGGTTAGAAACGAAAACAATTAAGGTAGATTGTAGATGCTAAATGTATTGATTATAATTACTACCTATTTGGTAGATATATGGAGGGTAGAGACAAGGAGAACTATCTGATATGGGGGACAAGTTGAAAAAGTGTCCCAGATGTAAGCTTTAAGTAACAGTTCAAAAACCTTTCAGAATCGCGCTCGCTTCACAACAGTGTATGGTATTTTTGACTCAAGTAGTCAACTTTTTAAAATAATAGATCAATAATGGGCAAAATTTGTGTCGTAAAAAGTTGTATATATTTTATAAAATACAATATTTATTAACGATTCCTTACTATTATTTTTTAAGAAAACTAACAAATTAACATCCATACTTTTGGCGTGGTTTTTAAAATTTACCCTGATGCGATTGTAGCGCCACCCTAATTTAACACATTTCGACGGACACTTTTCATACACAGAGATAGTCCTCCTTATCTCTACCCTCCATAGGTAGGTAGATATTACAATAGTAAAATACTTATCTATCATCTGTGTCAACTGTCACAATTGGACAATTGATTGTCAAAAAGAAAAACGTAGTGTAGTAGCTAGTAGATTTCATATTTCAGAAACGCGTGGATTTTTCCAAAACATAAGAAATGTCTGTAACAAGGTATTATTAGTATACAAAATGGCACGTCATCGCAATATTAGGAATAGAAGTTATTCTGACGACTACGATTACGAAGATGTTTACGGACATTCTGTCGAGGACGATGTTTGTTTATCGCCAAATGATGCCGCTCAGTTTCTTTATGATCGATCGAGAAATCAACACGCTATATCTCAGTTTCTAGAGTCTGATGACATACAGGAGGAAGCTGAAAATGACGACGATGTGGATAATTCACGGCCTTCTTTCGAGCGTCGCGAGTCTATGGACCTGCGTGGATTGAATTTGAGTGAGGATGATGAAACGAAGCTTATGTCGTGCTTAGATGAATTGCGGAACGTTTTGGGCGATACATTATCAGATGATATTCTCATACAGGCAGTCCTTAAACACAAATTTGACTTCAGTAAAGCTCTTGATGAGATATTAAATAACAACAAACATAATACTGATTTGTTAGGGCAGACCACAAAAAAACCCAAAGTGAATGTAGATTCAGCTCCCATTATTTCAGTCTTAGAAAAAGCACCTATTATATCTACCTCTACATTTGATAAAACAAAAGTAATTGCTTCCAAACCTGAACATAATAATACAGGAGTCATAAAGGGTTTTAAATTGAATGAGGATGGAAGCAGTAATAGCAGACCCCAGACACCTAGAGACCACTCTCCATCAGTTGGAAGATCTTCTCAATATGATAATTTAGATGATTCAAAATCTACTCCTAAAGTCAAGGAAAATAAAATAGATCCAAACACAAAATACTCACAAGAGAGAGGATCTGATAAAGAGCATTTATACATTGTTGTTATTGGTCATGTTGATGCTGGAAAATCTACTCTGATGGGGCATTTACTTTGCGAGCTTGGTGAGGTCAGTAGTAGAACATTACATAAATATGAGCAAGAAAGCAAAAAGATTGGAAAGCAAAGTTTTATGTATGCCTGGGTTTTGGATGAGACTGGGGAAGAGAGAGTAAGGGGTATCACAATGGATGTTGGAAGAGCTCAATTTGAAACAAAAACAAAGAAAGTAATAATATTAGATGCACCAGGACATGCAGATTTCATTCCTAACATGATAACTGGTGCTGGCCAAGCTGATGTGGCCTTATTAGTGGTTGATGCAACTAGAGGAGAATTTGAATCAGGTTTTGAACTCGGGGGACAAACTCGGGAACATGCTTTGCTTGTTAGATCCCTAGGAGTTAACCAGCTTGCTGTTGCTGTAAATAAACTCGATACAACTAATTGGTCTCAAGACAGATTCAATGAAATCGTGAAAAAATTAAAGGTATTTTTAAAACAAGCTGGTTTTAAGGATTCTGATGTAACCTTTGTCCCTTGTTCAGGCCTCACTGGAGAAAATCTTGTTAAACCACCAAATGAAGCAGAGTTACTAAAGTGGTATAATGGACCTTCCTTACTAGATGTTGTAGACAAGTTTAATGTTCCAGAAAGACCAGTTTCAAGGTCTTTACGTATGTCTATAAATGATGTATTTAAGGGTACTGGATCAGGTTTTTGTGTAGCTGGCCGTATTGAAAATGGTTTAATCAATAAAGGTGACAAAGTTTTGGTTTGCCCATCAAAAGAGATGGCAGAAGTTAGAAACCTAGCAATAAATGAATTATCAACTAATGTTGCATTTGCTGGTGATCAAGTTTCTGTGACTCTATCTGGAGTTGAGATGCAGAATGTCTCAGTTGGCTATATATTGAGTGATCCTGTGAATCAAGTGCCAGTTTCTTCACGTTTTGAAGCAAGGCTTGTAGTATTTAATGTCAAGGTGCCAATAACTAAAGGATATCCGGTATTACTACATCATCAGTCACTAGTAGAATCAGCACACATCAGTAAATTGAAGGCTCTTTTAAGTAAGAGTACCGGAGAATTGATTAAGAAAAAGCCTAGATGTTTGGGAAATAATTCAGTAGCTGTAGTTGATATTCACGTATGCCGGCCCATTTGTATTGAACGATACAAAGATGTTAAAGAGTTGGGCCGAATTATGTTACGTGTTTCTGGAATTACAATAGCAGCAGGTCTTGTCACAGAGATTTTCACAGATTGATCTGAAGTTTTGCTCTTCAAAATGAGAAATATGTCCAGAGACTTTGTTATGTTTATTTCATAAGACTTAATAAAATTAATGTACAATATTATTATGTGCTATATACATAATTGTGATATAGTGATTACAAATATTATAAATTATATATTTATTATGCCAATACATGCTATAATAATAAGATTTTTGATTTCTCAAAAATACCCATCATTTTTTTGTTATATGGCTCAGTGTGTTCATTGTGTACTGGAATTGTATCTTGGAAATCTTGTGTGTCTGGGATTCAAGTTTTTTTGGACACAAGATAAAAAAAACTATAATAAAACGTGCAAGGAGTTCCAAACTCACGATAATTCATTGTGAATCATGAATTACTATGACAAAATTTGCAAGAGAACAATTTCTCACAGCCAGGCCTAGAGATTCAATTAAGATAAAGCAGTTTGTCGACACATTGTTATTCATATAGAATTTAGTAGAGAATTTCGTAGTTAAAAACGAAAACCAATTTTTTTAATATGATCTCTTCTGGTTTCGGCTCTGAATTCAATGAACGGTTATTCATAAACGTATTATAAGCTTGATAATATAGTTAAAATATGTTTTGTCTCGCTCTATCGAATATAATTATAATATATAAGACTACAAAACGAAAGAAACAAAATATAACATATTTTAACTATATCAAGCTTATCATACATATACGTTTATATATAAGGCCGAAAGAGATCAGATTACCTATTTATTTAAAAAAAATATAGCTTACAATATCGTAGACAGAAAAATATAGCTTTGTAATATGGTATTAAGTATTGTTTGTTTTGGCGGCGTCAGATATAAATATTAACTTTCAACAAATTGAAGCTCCTGGCGCGGGCGTACAGGTAAACAGCTCGTGAACGCCTCCCGATATTTAATTTCCCAGCAGGCGTTACTCAATTTTTTTGAAACGGTTTGGCCTACAATTGTTATTATTATTTAATATTTTTTTTTGTTTTCCCGTAAGAATATCTCGATGGTAATCTGTCATATTTAACTGTTAGTCAAAATTACTGCTAAAATATTTCCAATAACAAGGTATGAAATAAATTAGTATAATATTTACATACCTGCAACTGGTATCGTAAAAATAAGTATTATGGTATGCCTAAGCACCATATACAAGGACACAGACGATTATTGTAGATCGATTCGATCGAAAAATATTGTCTTCACGTGTACCGATGTTCAAATTTTAATAGTTATTGTTGTATTGGAGTTGTCAATATTATTCATTAGATTATGATATCTAGCTACAAATATAAAGGCAAAAAACAGGAGATAATTAGGATAGATAAGATAAACAGGGTATCCTAGTGTGGGGACCAGTGTCTGTAATAATTTTAGACTAAGTTTTATGGTTAAATAAATTTATTTATTTATTTATTATTTATTTATTTATTATATTTAATTATTTATTTAATTTATATACTTAGGTATTTTAATTATATAATGCGTAGACTGAAGCGCAAAGCTGTACTTAGACATAAAGTTTTGCCTATAAAAACCTGTATAAAGGAGAATCGATAAGTAATTGAAGCTAAAACACAAGTTTGTGGTAACTTTACGCCATCTTAATTTGCAAGAACGTTCAAAGTGCCATTTACACATGCCACAGTAATTGCTTATGCGAAACTTTGCTTCTAAATGCTATTTAGGCGTGTATTTTTCTTTTAGTAATTTTGTTCTTGCTGACGTAGGTACTTGTAATGTCACACTGAAATTCAAAAATATATTTATTGGAAGCACCTATAAAGCACTGTTGAATCGTAATTTTTTTTTAAATCTGCCGCCAAGTAATTGAATGCCAATTGCCATCTATATAAAACAAAGTTCTCCGCCGCGTCTGTTTATCTATCTGTTCGCGATAAATTCAAAAACTACTGAACGGATTTTCATGCGGTTTTCACTCATATATAAAGTGGTTCATGAGGAAGGTTTAGTATATAAATTGTCAAGGATTTGTGTAAATTGGTTGAAATATAACAATAATTGTTGAAAGTGACGGAAAAAGTCAAGTCGCCTTTTTCCGACACTTTCATGGAAAACGCTTTGAGATATATACTTTTTCGATACCTAGTTGTTCGCACTATGACCTCTGATGGTAAGTAAGTAATCACCACCGTCCATGGACATCCACGATCTATATGGTAAATCCATACTGGTTGAGAGAGATAATTCACAATCAAATAAAGAAGGTTACATACAAATAAAGGTAAGTAAAGTTCACTTTGATTTACCCGTCTCATATTAGCTGTTAGACGATAACAGACTAACAAGGGCCGACCCGCATTTCCGCGTGGCCACTCATGTAATTTGGTTCACATATGAATTGGGGACAATCCTGGCGACAAGCTCATACATCAATCTTAAATTTTGTAGGAAGCATGTGGATATCCTCATTTTACTTAAAAAGATTATGCAACGAAGTTGAAATATCCGTTGTAGTTAAATAAGAATATTTGGGTCTTTCTCCAGTTTAGACAATATTTGCGCGATTTTTTCAGTTTTTGCAAGATTTGATTGTTTTGATGTATTAAGTTTTAATTCCTTACATATATATTTAAAAGGCACGTATGTATTTCAAATATTGAACGAGTTATAGTCACTCAAACATTGTGACAAATCACGGTAATGATTTTTGAGTATACGGTAGTGAAATATAGAGATAAAGTAATGATTCAAAATTATTGTAATAAAAAAATAACATGTTATTAGTCTTTATTGTTATATTAAATTAATCAAAACTCATATAAAAGAAAAGCTTTGGCGATAATCAATCATCTTATAAATTAAATTTCTTAGATATTCAAAGTACAAATAAATTAAAAAAAAAACAACCATCTTTAAAAAAATCTTCTTTAATTCAAAAAATTAGTAATTTATCAGCGTTGTACTTATTAAATATCTATAAATGTATAAAAATCAAGTATTTTTTTTAAATTTTATAATCGTTATTTTTTTATTTAAATTCGTTATTAATGTCAATTATAGAATAGAAATCTTATCTTCTTCCCATCCCGTTTTCTGTTTTTTCTACATCAACATTTCGGTAACCACACACAAAAAAGCTACGGTAAACGACGGTAATGAAGGACACGGTTATGAAAAATAAGCTCTTTTAGGCTATTATACTTTTTTGTAAAGATACTAAATGGTTTTTTCTCATTAAATAATAAGTAAGCTTGCAACAAACTGAATCAATTATTCTCACAAACTCCATAAATACACAATCTACCGTGATTTTAGCCTGAATTTTTGCATACTTCGTCTCGCTGTTGCTCTTGCCCACCGCTTGATTAGTGGGCAAGTCGTAACACGCTATGGTGGTAACTGCAAAGGAGTTAGTCGCGTCAAAATCTAAATTTCCTCTTACAGTTCCGGTAATGAGTTTTTTTCCGTAACAACATTTTAAAAGCGTAATGTCAACACATTATTTAGAATACTAGATGTTTTAATAATACGGACCATTAAATGATTATTAGACTTTCAGACACAATCGCCAAATTTACGTTCTTTGCTCTAGATTTGCTATAAATTTATTAAATACATGATAAATTGAAATAAACCCGGTACCGGTAATGAGATTTAATGCTATTTTTATTTAAAAAGTATATGTTAACTTGAAAATATCAAAAAAATAAATAGTGCACTAGTTAAAATACTTAGTCATACGTCATGTATGTATATTCAATGAAGTATTCATTTAAATTTGAATTTTTTATTCAATGGAATTTGTGAATTTGTAACATTTGAAGAAAGACCCATCTATATACTGAAAACTCAGATTAAATAAAAAATATTTAATCTGAGACTGAAAATGAATTAATCATTTTCAGTACGTCAATTTTACGACTGAAATATTAGACCTATTTTAATCAAATTATTATTATAATATTAGATTATGTTTATCACAACATTCTTTCATGTACATAGAAGAAGCAAATAATTCGATTATTTTATTTCTTGAGTATTAGTTAAGAGGAAATTATTTAAAAAATCAAAATTCTTGAACCATATTATAATACCTACTTGCTATGTATTGATACCAAATTATAGTGGTATCATTACACCATATTAGAAATATTATATTATAGTATCTTCAGCATAAAAAAAAGTTGTAGTTATTCGCAAAGTTTTGAATACCACAGATAAAACTAATTTTAAGTATGGTTTATTTATTTGCTATCTTCTAAATTGTGGGTAAAGCCTGCGATCGCCCACATTACCTATATTTGAATATCATCATGCTTGCTTAAAAAGTAAAAAAAAAATCATTTTTTCCCTTTCCACTTGGTTTACAATTTGATTGATATAAGCTTTTCCTATTTAATAATTGCTACAGCCATCATGGAGGTTTTATCAATCAAACTGTCAACACTTAGAGGGCATAAATGGACGGAAATGGATCTCTCACAGATTCGAAACGCACTGCTGAATTAATAGGGGAAATCGGTTATAGCTAGACATGTGTCGTTCGTTCGATCGCAAAGAACTAGATCAATACTGAACCATTGACAAAATGATCTGGTTCGTTCGACCCGTTCAATCAATTGGTTCGTTCGGCCCGTTTAATCAATTGGTTCGTTCGACCCGTTCAATCTATTGGTTCGTTCGACCCGTTCAATCTATTGATTGGTTCAATTTCAAACGAACCAACATAGCAAAGCAATCAATAGTAAATAGTGATTGAGATCACAGGTCACCGTTTTATTCAGTTTTGATGAATAACATTATGTGTATATTGTATATAATATATTTTTAAGCATTTTGTATGAGACAAAAAAGTCTAATTTTCTTACTATTATAATATTATAGACTAGCCCAGTGTACATGTGCAACATATTTCCCGCGTAAATATGTTGCTCTATAATATCCTATATCTTCCGGTGAAAGTCCCATTTTTGTTTTAAACGTTTCAGAGTTTAGCCCGGACAAACAGAAGGATACATAAAATTTTAAATAAATACTAGAAAATACATAATATATGTTTGTCTTATAACATTACCATATTATTTTTTCCAATATTGAACCTTATTAACGTAAACATAATATAGCTTATTAAAATTTCTGAAGTATAAGTACAGTAAGTTAGACATAATATTACATACATAGTAGAACGGTGACCTTTATATTGTATAATACAGAAAACGTCTTCGCCGCGTCGGCTCGTGCTTGGTTCGTTCGTTTCTATGATCTATTACTACCTCGGTTCGCCGCGACCCGCCTGACTGTAATCGAACGAACGAATCATTTTCAACAAAGTGACCCATTGGATCGCGCAGATTTCACGACCCGGGTCTTTTGGTTCGTTCAATCGCGAACGACACATTTTCAGTTATAGCTGCACTCGACTTCAGCCTGAGTAAGTATACTGTGAAATGGGTAGGTTATAAAAGGTTTTCTGTTGATTTGTTGAATGGATTCGATTTCGATAATTCTATGTAATAATTTTGTCATCGAATTGAAATATCAAGAAAGCATTATTCTGCGTTCTATTTTTTTTTCATAATATAAACTTGAATTTAGAATTCCGAATGCTCGAAGTAAAAATTAGGTTGACAGCGCATCATTGACTGATTTTCTTTGGCTGAGGTATCATCTACCATCAAGTGAACCTCATTCGTATTTTTTTATGTCAGATATCGTTTGTCGATAAAAAAAATACAAAGAATTTGTAAAACTGCATCCAGATTACATCTGTGATTCATATGTTTCATTTTATTTTGTTTTTAAGGTGACACAGAGGGCATCATAATATCTTTAGTATCTGGGTTCGGTCTGAGACCATTTTCGCATAATTTACACATACACCTTTAGTGATATATTGATATATATATTTATTTGGCGCCAAACCACTTCGCCATGTGAAAAAAAAAACATAATTCGATATTTAAATTGGTTTAAAGAATTTCGACTTAGTCGGCTGCTTACAATTAAAAATAATGGTGTTTTTTGTTTTTGAATCAATGATAATGACGTTTTGTAAACATTTTTTTGTATGATGAAACTCGTTTCGGCTTGGTGAATGCAGCTTCAAAGACATTTTATCAGTCGCAAAATCTCCAATCTAAATAACGATCGGAGCCAGATATTGTAAAATTCATACTGGTTGCAATAAATTGGTCGCGCTCTTGGGGTCTGCATTTATATTATTTTAGCTTTCACACCTGCTTCAGTGTTATCCTTAGGTACCTACCTATAAAAGTTTTTCTGAACTTATTTAATTCATATTAAAGTGTCCTAGTAGATTAACCACTTTCTCTTAACTAAAACAGAAAAGAAATAGTAAATATTAGTTTGAGAGCGAAATTGCACTTATAAGTTTTAGGTTAATAACTACGTAGTGCATTTATTTAACGATGCAGCTACAATGCATTGTTACTGGGTGTGTTTCCCACACGTCATAACATTTTATTTGCATACTTTCATATCTGAACGAGTTGAAGAGTCGTAAACCGCCTACAACCGCCAGCCCGCATCATCGAATCCCGCGCATATTATTGCAATAGCTGCGGAAACAATATACAGTTAATATTTTACTACCAAGACGCTGTTTTATGGAGAAATCATAAAAATAATGCTAGAAACTAAAAGTGCAAATTGAAATGATTGATATAATTTCATACTAATATCTTGATTTTTTAAATAAAGAAAGTAATTTCACGGACTAAAACGTGATTGATTTATTATATACGAGTATATATGTATAATTTATTCCGATCGAGCAAGTCCACGGGCAGACTTATAAGTGACAAAAAGTAAACAATATACAGACCAGAATAAATCGCGTTTTAGCCAGTATAAAGTTTCTTTAAATAATATTCACGTTAACTTTAGTTTTCTTTATCGGTTACTTGAAACAAAATGGCGAGCTTATTTTTTGGCTCAGCTTCGCAGATAATTGTTAAAATGTCACCTACAGATTATTCCGCCAAATTGGATGAGTTCTTGACAATAGAACGAGAAAGAGCTTTTCAAAGTGTATAGCGCTGTTCCGTTCTCTCGTAAAGTAAGATGGGTATAATATGATGCTCTTAGATTAAGTACCTAAATCTAAGATGATGCTTATCTCAGAGATGGTAATCGTGATTAGATCTATAAGATGTGATTATTATCATAATATTATGTTAACTTTTATAACAAAAAATAGTTCGAATCAAAGTAATCGGGAAAATGCATATCGAAAAGACACTGTTAGACGCAAGACAAACAGTAAAGGCACGCACCCGGTATACGTAAGACTAATCCTCGCGGTTAAAATCAAATTCTTGGCAAACAGATTTAGGAAGTACCTATACTTAATATTGTCTTTTATTAACGCGAGTATCACACATTTAAATAAAATACTGTATACCGGATTAAAACGCGATTTATTATTTATATTGTTTAAATTATTTATCCCGACGTTTCGGATGCTTTTCAGCAACCGTGGTCGCGGGACCGCGGGTGCTGAAAAGCATCCGAAACGTCGGGATAAATAATTTAAACAATATAAATAATAAATCGCGTTTTAATCCGGTATACAGTATTTTATTTAAAAAAGTACCTATACTTAATTCTCATGCAAATACGACCAAGTTGACATGTTTGATGCGAGCGATTTCACTGTGATCTACATAATTTCGTGACGTTTAGGTCAGTTAATAAAATTTAAATAGTACTTTATTATGACACGCTACCATAATGCTATCAAACGTCCAAACGCTTCATACAATAATGTAATTTGTGAAAGCAGTTATGCTAATTTATTGATATTTTTATAGTTTTACGGCGCTCCGATGACAATGGCCTTACAAAAGTGGCTGAGATAAAGGTATTTTTTTATAGTCGATTATGTGGAATTTTGACCTCGGGTCAACGTATTTTTCTATTATGTGCCCAATGCTGTGCGACGGCTGCCAACAAATCTTGCATATTATTGTGTTGTCGATAGCCGGTCGTCGTTTATGTTAATGCCAATATTTTGTGATTTCCGTTATGTTTTATAAATGTTTGCTATTTTGTAAATTTATTTTTAAATTATTTAATCAAGCTAGACTTTTACAACGTAGCGGAGTTTGACGGGCTCGTTGGCGCGTTCGGTAGAATCGGTCGATGGGTCGTGGGTTCGAAATCAAACGGGGCGACATGTTTATAATTTTCTGTATGCATGTCTTCCCTAAGTTTGGTAACTTCGAGCATTGAACAGGTGGGAGGATTATCGATATTTCCGACCGTGTAACGAACCACCGTTCATAGATGGAAAAACCGTGAAGTGCATATTGCGCGTTTCGGTTTCAGTCTATGGATTCCCGGATGCTAGAAATAAAACGTAGGTCATCCCATGCTCGTCTGTCGATATCTGACAAAAATAAACGTGAAATGACTTATAAATAATGTTATTACTATTACATAGATACTATTAAATAAATTTGTCTGGGTTGGAATGGATACAAACTAGATAATTACCTACCTACTTACCTTTGTCTGATAAACAAATCAGTAGGTATATCTTTGATCATCTCACAAAACCTCATAAAATTAAAACACTCGCAGTAGACGTTACTAATTAATCGTCAAGGATTACCACAGACGCAAACTTAATTGTCAGGTTCAATGACCACACCAATGTCATGGTCAATTTACATCTCAATTAAAGTCTAGTGTGCTAAAAGCATTATGATAAATGATTAGCGTAGCTGAATCAAAACTGAATAAGTACAAACCATGCGAAATTTTGGTGGCCTGGGATTCGTTTTTCAAACCAAACAAAATTTTGGCATATTTTGGCTGGCTCTCGATCCTACCTCGATATAACAACTGTATGCAATGTATAAAATATATATTATAGTCTTGTTCTGTCCTGTTTTCTGTCTGTGTTTAGTTTATTTAAAAATTTCATATTGAATTTCAGCGTTTGAACGGATACTCGTCAATGTATACAAGGAAATTACACACTTATTTCTTTTAGGTATTTTAGTAGATTTGTTAGTGCAAATTATCATAGTCATCAAATATCGAGTTATAATAATTATAATATACCTAATTATATTAAAATTATGCAGTGTTGATGAACAAAACTCTTCTACTTGAATAGTCCGTGATGAAAAAGATAGATTATTATTAGTTATAAATAAATCATTTTTATTCATTGGTTAGAAACATTATAATGAGATAAAAAATATGTTATTAATAGTTATTACATGCATATTTCGACGACTGCATATAATTCGTAATTAGGATACCCTAAGTCGTCGGAATAAGCAGTGGTAATAATGAGGTAAACATAACATAACTATAAGGAGGTAAACATTTTTGAAGGTAAAATCATTTCTAATCCGGTATTGATAAAATATGACCCTCATTCACAATATCATATCGAACCATAGTCCATAATCCATATCCATTAATAATATAATTAATTGCTTACTTATCTTATTTCTTAACTGCACGTAACACCCGCATTTTTTAGATAAGTCTGTTATGAATATCAAAAAATCACTTCAATAGTGTGTTTATTGCAAATTGAATTTTTTTTTGTTTGACAGTGAAAAAATTTAAGTATTGCAAATACTGTTCAGTTTACCAAATTAAGCTGTCGAATTAATTTAACAGTTAAAATTATTTTTATAACAATATTAAGTTTTTAACTTATACATTCACTTAACAGATACTCAATAAAAAGACAAAAGAATATAGTGTCGGCACATCTAATATAGGCGAATAACTTTGCATGTAACATTTTTATATCTTAATATTTTCTATGCAAATTAATTCACTTATGTCCAATTATAATACATAATAGAGGATTATTAAAGTTTAGTTTCGCTATCGTTATGGCTTTGGG
The DNA here is from genome assembly GCA_905404175.1 of Anthocharis cardamines. NCBI lineage: Eukaryota > Metazoa > Arthropoda > Insecta > Lepidoptera > Pieridae > Anthocharis > Anthocharis cardamines. Next base: position 4,011,322 of record FR989953.1, on the reverse strand, counting down.
TATTTTTAATAATTTTAAACATAATAGATTATGGTAGGTGTCTATCCATCTTGACATGGTTTTCCCTACATTTGTAAAAAGCTTTTTGTATAATATGTCCTCGACTTTTTTAATTTTATAACTTATTGAAATTGAAATTCCTGTGATGATTGTGGAACTATTTTGCATGTAAAAAGCCTTTATTTTAAGTACATACCTACTTAGAAATTTAAACTTCAAGAGAACCATTTATGAGAACAATTATATTTTTATGAGTTCGGGATTGAAATAACGAATGAAGTGGAAAAAACGTTGGTTTGGACGTCTGTCTGTCTGTCGATCGTTGACCCGTTTCAATTCGCATTGTCCGATCTACCGCTGTTCGTCTGTCTGATAAACATCTGTAATAAGAATTGCGTCATCTACAATCGCCAATACGCTAGTTATGTTTGAGGTCTTTTGGTATTTGTTGTGTATTAGCAGAAAATCGTATATTTCTAATAATTCGTAATAAATACGAAAATAAAGCTCACTTTTATTAGGGAAGTGAACACACATATTAATGAATTAACATCCCTAGCAACACTGTAGATAAAATGCATATAGCATATAATTGTGCATTTGCCCACTTCTGTTACGGTTTAGTTTGTGTAGTTAACGTGTTTTGCCACAAGAATAACTAATTGAATATGGATAATATCGATGAATGAAGTGACAGTTTAGGGATTGTACCTACATAATATGTTGCCTTGTGTTATGATTTATGATATTATATTATAACTAGCTGACCCGGCAAACGTTGATTTGCCATGTAAATAATTTCTAAAAAGCAGGTTTTGGTAATATTGTCTTTTATTAACGCGAGTATCACACATTTAAATAAAATACTGTATACCGGATTAAAACGCGATTTATTATTTAAATTATTTATCCCGACGTTTCGGATGCTTTTCAGCAACCGTGGTCGCGGGAGACTGGTCCAGTCTCCCGCGACCACGGGGATAAATAATTTAAATAATAAATCGCGTTTTAATCCGGTATACAGTATTTTATTTAAAAGCAGGTTTTGGTGATACAAAAGTAAAAATTTAGGGTTGTATTTATTTTTTAATGCCACCTTATAAAAAAATAAAAACAAAAAATTGTGTCAAAAATTAAAAACAAAAAATTAAGGGTGAACAACCCTTATCACTTAGGGGTATGAAAAATAGATAGTAGCCGATTTTCAGACCTACTGAATATGCATAAAAAATTTCATAAGAATCGGTCGAGCCGTTTCGGAGGAGTATGGGAACGAACATTGTGACACGAGAATTTTATACATATATTAGAAGAAGATAATAGTAACACGCCCCGACTTCGCATAAACAAACATATAACGTATGTTACTCGCTGATAATGTAGCTTTCTATTGGTGCTTGGTATTTAATTTTAATAATATTACTCCCTACAATCTTTTTTTACACCTTGGATTACATTATTCAAGTTTTAGTAAGGATCTCTAATTATTTCTGGAAATAAATATGTTAGATACTCGGTGAAGATGTAGCTTTCTTCATCGTTTTTTTAGTTAAATCGTGATAAACAAACATACAAATCTTTCCTCTTTATAATATTAATATAGATTACTAGCGGACCCGACAGACACTGTTTTCAGTCATAATAGAAATGATAAAATTATTTTCACTTAAAGGCCATATTAATTAATGAAAAGTTACAGCTTACTCTTTACAACAGCGGTATGTGGGCATTCAGGAGTCAGGAATTCTCTCGTAATCACTACTTGATTACACCAGTCGTGCCGCTTATTAAGGAATTGTTTATTTTACTGTTTTCAACGATATTGTTAGTTATTTCATGAAGCAATGGAGTTCTCCCTTGAAAATTAGTTACAATATGCTGAATAGATTCCCTATTTCTTTTTTTTTGTGAGATATCGACAGACGAGCATGAGGTTCACTTGATGGTAGGTGAAACCTCAGCCACAGAACATCAGTCAATGATGCGCTGTCGACCTACTTACTTCGAGTAATCTCTATAAATTATGCTCTTCACGGTTTCTCCATCTATGTTCATATGGTTTGTTACCCGGTCGGATTTTCGATATTCCTCCCACCCGTTCAATGCCCAAAGTTACCAGACGTGGAGAAGACATGCTTACAGAAAATTATAATCATGTCACCCCGGTGGGATTCGAACTCACGAGCCATCGATGCGCACGGCAGGTGTTCTACCGAACGTGCCAATGAGCCCGTCAAAATTTCACATCCTTATTACTTGCGTTACGTATGCATATAATATTTTTATAATTTAATATTTAAAGTTCTCATAAGAATATATGTACACTAGCGACCCGTCCCGGCTTCGCACAGGTTTTTTGACAAAAAAAAGTAGGGGTTGGTAATAGAAGAGTGAAAATATAGGGTTGTATGTATTTTTTATAAAAACATTATAAAAACATTATAAAAAAATTAAAAACAAAAAAATTTAAGGGTGAACAACCCTTATCACTTAGGGGTATGAAAAATAGATAGTAGCCGATTCTCAGACCTACTGAATACGCATATAAAATTTGGTAAGAATCGGTCGAGCCGTTTCGGAGGAGTATGGCAACGAAAACTGTGACACGAGAATTTTATATATTAGATATACTTTTTTCACTTATAATGAAAGCATCATTCAGCTGAATTGAATATAACAATGTCTTCAATGGATGTGATAGGATTACCAGCACGGTAGCAGTTTCAGTGTTCAGATATAAAATAATAAAAAATAAGTTATTGCTATAGTCTATAGTCTAATATTCATCATATTTCGTTAAGTATCATCTCCATTAAGCGTAGTCGTCATGGAGACGACCTCTATATTTTTGCCGACATCATTCATCCTATATGAAGGTCGTACGAAAAGAACAATCGATACTGTATATTTTTTTTATGTTAGCCGACAGATGAGCATGAGATTCATTTCATGGTAGTGATGCCACAAGTCGATGATGCACTGTCGATCTACTTTTTACTTCGAGCATTCGGAAATCCATAGACTGAAACCGAAACGCGGAATGTGCACTTCACAATTTTAGTAGGAACGGTGATATGTTACCCGGTCGGAATTTCGATATTACTCTCACCCGTTCAATGCCCGAAGTTATCAGACGTGGGGAAGACATCCTTACAGAAAATTATATACATGTCATCCCAGTGGGATTTGAACTCACGACCCATCGGAGCGTATGGCAGGTGTTCTACCAAGCGCGCCAACGAGCCCGTCAAAATCTGTTGTAAGAAATGTACAATTAAGTATTGTATATTATAATTATGCACCTATCTAATATAGGTTCTTGTTAGGATTTAAAGAAATATCGAGTTTATTGCCGGATATTCTTAGTAGAAACAAAATGGTAAATTAAGGTCATCACCTTAATTTACCATTTTGTTTCTACTATCAATTTAATTTAATATTTAATTTAAGTCAAGGTAATTTTGAATCCGAAGTTTAAAAATTACCTTGACTTAAATTAAAGGTGAAATGAAAATCAAACTTGTGATGGACTTTTCTAATCTCGCTCCTATGTTATGTTCGATCGATATATTGTGTGGTACGAAGCACAAAAATATTGCTCATTGCAATCTGAGTACAAAAGACTCCCGAAAGCTGAATGCCTATTTTAAAAAAAAATATACTTGTGCATTGGCTACTTAGTTCTCCAGCAATAGGAGCTTTTTCATTTCCACTTACTGCAGATATATTTTAGGATCCATTCAAATTAAGCAAGTTAAATAAAGTGTGTTAATCTTTAGGCTGATAATGAGAACCCGTAATTGTTTTCATGGTAACTAGAAATGCGAGCTCTCTTATAAAGATTCGTCATACTGTTTATTTCTTAAATAAAATCCTGGATTCAAAATTTACGAAATTTCGTCACTGAAATCTGAATGGAGTAAACTACACTTCACTTTTTCTGTGTTCCGATTCCGATTCCTTCCACCCGTTATATGTCTATTTGTAATGAAGGAGAAATACGTTTGTAACATTATCTGGGGGCACGGTAGTGCCCCCGCCAAGTCGAGCAAAAAGCGGCACGGCCGTACTATATACTTTTCTCGAAGTAGTTCGGGCCATTTTCGACCCCCTATAACTTCGTTGTGGATAAAACTATAATCCTGAATTTTCAGTCACTAAGCAGGCATTGTATGATCTCGGTATATTTCAAATATCATTCTGTTTGAACCAGTAGTTTAAGAATTATAACTAGTCAAAGTTTGATAATTTGTCACTCACTCACTGACTGACCGATCATCAAAACTCTAAAGCACTTCTAGCAGACATAGAAACTTGAAATTTAGAATACAATTAGTGTTTAGTCTATAAATCAAGGAAAAACTACAATATTTTGAAATTTCGGTCCAGTTTTCTAGATATACAATTTTTTTTTGTATTTTTGTATGTAAAAACTACTGGACCGATTTTAAAAATTATTTTACCGTTAGAAAGCTACATTATCACTGAGTATACATTATTATTACTAGAAAAAAATAGAGATCCTTAGAAATCCCTACTAAAAACAACCCAAGGTGTAAAAAAATTTGCCATAAAATGTCTTTCATCGCATGTGCTGCGGAATGTATTAATGATAGAACAAAAAACGCCTACAATATTATAGAACATATCAAAATCTACAAAAAACATAACTACAATAGTTGGAACTATTGTAGTTATGTCACTATAACTACTTTTTTACATTAAAAAGTTGATAAAAATGCCGATCAAAATCAGACTGTTATCCATAGCTTTGTATTAATTCTTATCCATATAAACTAAGAAAAGGACTATCTACAAAAAGAAATGAGATGCCATCAAAAACATAAATTGTAAAAAAGGCCAAGTCTTGCAACTCAGTTCTTCTATCGTAAAAAGTTGTGAGATCCATATAGGTAATACCAAGTCGGTCAATTTATTCAGTCTCTACTGAAAGATCCTTCTGTCTTAAATAATTACATAATAAGCTAACCTAACAATATCTTATAGTGATCGTATCAATGCCAATATTAAAATTCTTTGACGTTTAAAATAAAAAGATTGACTTGGCAATCGCACTAAACAATCTAATTTAATATAATATGTATTACTTGTACATTATGTTTTTAATAAAATTAAAAAAGATACATTGTGATTTCATGCGATAGCCGAGCCAATCTATTTATTTTAAACATCAAAGATTTTTAAAATTGATATTGATAATATGATCACTATAAGATATTGTTAGGTTAGCTTATCATGTAATTACTTAAGACAGAAGGATCCTTCAGTAGAGACTGAATAAATTGACCGACTTGGTATTACCTATATGGATCTCACAACTTTTTACGATAGAAGAACTGAGTTGCAAGACTTGGCCTTTTTTACAATTTATGTTTTTGATGGCATTATTTATTTATTACCTATAGGTACAATATCAATACCTAATTTTAGGTCTAAGATGTGAAAGCGAGTGTTTTTTAATAATTTATTTTATTTTGAAACCTTTGTAACATACTACCTATATGCTAATAAAGAAATTGAATGATTGATTTTTATGGTGGTTTTAATACGAAATGAGGCTGTCGAGTTGAACCATTGGGACTTACATAAACAAAGCGGACTTGACTTAGCCTACGCGCAGACTAGAGCCACTAGTGGCGACCACAGCATAACCACCGGTGGCCGCCACAAGCTACGGGCGTAATATTTCATACATTTTAGGCCATCCCCGCAAACACGGCGCTCGAGTGGCCGCCACCGAGCTTCTAGCCACTGGTGGCCGTCACAACTTGCGCGCGTGATATTTCATACATTTTACAGTGGCTAAAAAGGGGGCACCGGTGGCCGCGTCTAGAGGCCGCTTCTAGTGGCGGCCACCAGTGGCTCTAGTCTGCGCGTAGGCTTAAAGTCCTAAATCCCCTAAGTGGGGCAGAGGGCGTCCACAGTGCTCATCCATCGCGTTCGATCTTGAGCTACGCGCTTCACCTCAGGCCACGTCAACCCTATTTCCTTTGCTTCAGCCGTCACGGAGCGTCGCGTCGCCAAGATTGCCTGGGAGTTGGAACATCCACGCTTTCTCTTTTCTTGGGGGGTCGCCTTTCGTCGGGGAGCCAAGGAAACGAAGCGGAAGCCTAAAGCTAAGCTAAAATAACTTTGTGTTGTGAAGTCCGTTTTTTAAATAGGAAACAATAATTTCTCTCTTACTATTTTTACTGGATGTACCAATCCAGTTGGCAGAGGTAGCAAATTAAATGTTAAATTATTATTTAACTCAACTGTAGCTTAGCGGGACACACAATAGTTTAAATTGTTAATTTCTAAATACATATGTATCACTTTGTTTCTTAATACATTAACTATCGGCTTTCTTGCCGGCTATTTACGGTAGAAGTAACGTTCCGAGCTGGTGGTAGCAATAATATATAAAAAAATACGATTCGAACTTGTAAAAGTTTACTTGAATTTGAATTCATACTGGACGTAAAAAAAAACATCTCAAAATTGTTATAAGTGTGTTGTTCGTGTGGAACTACTCTAATGTTTACAAAGAGATCGCGTTACAGGCTTTCTCTTCCTCGTTCCCTTAATGGCATTGTTTTAGCGATGTCATCATACCGTATATCCCTACAATTAAACGTGTTTATCTATCAATATAATACATCTATCCTATATATGTATATAAATATATAACTCTTATAACGTGTTTGAAATATATTAATAAACAAACTCTAAATAATTTCGAATGTCAATAGTTCAAACTTAATTGCCAAATTAATGAAATATAATTAATATCCAAGAACCAAGAACAAGAACTTAAGTTGACAAAGTCATACGATTTCTCTTAATTAATATTCACAAAAAATATTTAATTGAATAATTTAGAAGTGGCTATTATAAATCTATAATTTATGATATACAGTGTGCCGCTACAGTCGGCACATTAATGCAACATAGTAAAATAAAAAAATAATGTACGAATATAAAAAAATTAAAATAATAAATTTATCTGTGTTAGCAGTTAGTTACTTTATGATTAATTTAAGTACTTAGTACTTACCTATGCTCCCGCCTAACCCAACTCTCGAAAAAGAGCTGTCTCTTTCATAGTAGGTATGCACAGGGAAGCGTTTACTAGCTTTCCATTTTTCAATACAAAATCTGTGCTACCGACAAAAGGCCTCTTTTCTAGTATTTCCTCATTACAGGTGTATATAAAAAATAAAATTGTGATAATTGTTTTTTACTTATATTATAAAACTGCTATATTTTAAGGGAAGCAATAGTTTTGTGGTTTGTAAAGTCAAATGTGAAATCGGTGTAGGATTGCCAAAAATCGGTCAAAACATTGATCAAATCATTTTATTTTAATCGAACGAAACAAGGAATGTAATTTTACTCACTAATCACATTATTAAACCTATGGAAAATTATTAAATTTTAAATACACTTGATATATCTTTCTCTAAAAAAACCACGAAAAAGGGCGACTAATTGAAAACTGTTTTTATTACGGTTTTATTTAAAATATAAACACTTAGAAAAGTAACATTATTTATGAAATAAATCAGATTCGATAGTGCAGCACTATGGACAGCGTGTAGAAGGCGGGTGTCCGTGGACAGGTAGCAGGGGCGTAGCTACTGCCATATAAGCATTTGATACGGCTTGTATTTGGGGCCACATATCTACGGAGGCCCCGAACCCGTGTAACTAACATTAGGGCTTCGCCGCAGTTAGGATGAAGGGCCCTACCTTTTGAAACAGGGCCCATCAAGGTAGCTAAGCTCTTGTTAGGTAGTCAAGTTAAAATATTACACTGAAAGTACTTTTATATCAAAAGGTATCAAAGGTGTTTTTACACCATAGAGCAACACGGGCCACCGGCGAACCGGAGGGGAGTAGCCATAGCGTTCGTTACCGATACCAAACAATCTGCCATTTTTTGCGGGGGGAAACCTGCGCTATGTGTGCGTACTCAAGTTCGCACACACAAGCAATCGTCTGTCACTACGAAACTCACACCGTGACAATTAAAAAATACACTAACAATTTCACACACACATTTAAACATTCCGTGTCATAACAGTATAAATAAATGGCGCAACTACACTGACAAGTCCTTTTAGCCGTAGTTGCAACAACTGTCGATACGCAGTATCGATAATTTCAAGAACTGGGTTAGGGAAATTAGGTTTATAAGTGATACAAAGGACTTAATTTATTACGTACTACAATAATACAAAATGAACTTGTCGGGTAATGCGCACGTAGCAGGTCACGGAGAGTGGACCATGGTACATAATAAAATCTTCGAAATAATTTGAAAAATACTTCGTTATTATATTTATTTCATTTATCCCTTAAAGGAGATGGAAACGATTACATAAAACTTTGGGCCCCCAATGTTACAATATGAAATTGATGTGAATTAATAGATTGAGACTTAACAGTCCTTCGATGAAAATTCTATTAGTTTTGACAATCTGAGAGCCGAGTTATTAGAGTTTTAAGTAGTAAAAGTAAGGTTATGTTACAATCAATAACTGACATAAATATATCATAAATCTGTGACCAATGATATTTGTAGTTGTCAAATCGTAACAATTCCTAAATGACGACAATCGGGAAAGCACTCAGACTCAAAACGTTGAAAACACGAAACGAATTAGCACAGAGTAAACAACTGTCATGCGGCATGCCAATGACAGACTAAAATAAAAGATCGATTTTAATCGATAAAAAATCGATAATTATGTATATTAATTTTCTTTAATTAATAATTTATATTTTATTTAATAACATAACTGTAATTATATGCAATATACATATTGTATTTAAAGTGCATTTAATTACTTTTGAGTTAGTTACCTTGTCCAAAGGTTTTTTTTTGTGATTCTGTAATCGATTCAATTAATCGAGAATCTCAGGAAAACTATATTTCTCAAATTTCTCCTCTCCCAGATTGAGAATTGAGCTGATTTTTTATATTATAAGATTAAAAATATGTCATTTTTCTAGATCATATCGCAATTATTAAACTTGGGTTACACAATTTTCCATATCCTTTGGATTTTTAGGAAATAAAAAAAACATTACGGTTGAAGTTTACACTAAGTGATTTTAATAAATGTGCTAACGCGCGTAAGTATTATATTATATTTTAACAATATAACTATATTATCACAATATAATATTTGAATCAGAAAATTTAATCTCAAAACTGTCTCTGTATAGAAGACTCCTTTGCCATTTTTTTTCGATAACTTAAAACAATCCGACAACAACACTATCGCTCGGTGACAGCGACTTCTCGGAAATAAACTCGGATCAGTCGCTCGACAGATCCGTGTATTGTATGAGGGCTCATACAATACGCGGATCTGTCGAGCGACTGTGTTGGTAAAAAAATCCGAAACAACACGACTGATAATATTGTAATTTTTTAAGTTTTAAAGAAGTAAATAGTAATAATATGATTAAAAAATACCTACATATGAAAGATAACGCTATCTTTTTGTAAATTTGACGTGGCAGATATTTTTTGGCAACAAGAAACACAAACAATTCGGCATTTTTTTAGGAGGTCGATTCAGTCGCGCATCTGGATTTAGTCTAGTGAAAAGTGTGGCTACAACTAGTTTTATTGTACGCATAGGACCATTTGGACTTGTACTTTGACAGAGGGGAACGCCTGCGTATGGCTACTCCCCTCCGGTTCGCCGGTGGCCCGTGTTGCTCTATGTTTTACACAGATAGTACTAAATTTATTTACACTTAGTTAACATTTTTTTTATTATCGACCACGCTCGATGTTTTAGAAAATTCACACAATTACATTTTGATTGAGGTAAAATTTAACAGAATAATCCTTATATATGACTTGACTTCAATGAAAGAAATAAAAGTGTAGGAACATATGAACAAAATAAACATCATTAAACTATAATGACACAACCAAACGATGATAAACGGTGCTAAGAATCTAATCTCTAGAATCAATGAATGAACTTTTCGTGCGGCACGTGGTCGTGTAGCATAGCGTTCAAGACATAGTCAGGGTTGTCAGCATAGATAATACATTTTTTTATCAGTTCTGCTTTTTGCTTTATCGAACCTTCTGCTTTATCAATTCTGGTCCTCGTATAAAGCAATAATGTTGTTAAATAAATAAATAAAAAAAAATCATAAATAATTGATATCAGCCTCTTAATTCTTTCCATATTTATGTCAGTGTCCAAAAACATCAGTAAACATAAGTAGAAAACGAGCAAAATATTCATGTTATTCTTTAGATCGCTTCCACATTTAAGAATTGTTTCAGTTGCATGTTGCATCATTAGAAGTGTACTTGTCGTCGTGATCGTAGAACAACGACGGTTCTGATTTTTTATGGTTTTAGTTTTATTTCATAAAACTATCTGACTAATTATATATCAAACTCCATTTTTTTATTTGTTTTGTTGATAAAGGGTTTTTAGACAGTTTTAAATTATACAATATAGAACTGTCAAGCAGTTTCACATTATGACTAATACAATAAGGTTTAAGACATTTTTATTTTTCTCAAAAAAAAAGAATACTGTATTCATTCACTTACATGAGAAAAGAATAAAAATTTATAATTAAATAACAAACCTTTCTTGACTCGGAAAACTACATATTATACAGTACAAATTATAAACCACTACTCATCACATTCACTAGTCACATTCACAAATCAATTTCAAAGATACTTTGTTAGTTTACAATTTTTAATTATTTAAGCATTTGTCGGTATTTCGAAAATTGCGTGATATGTTACATGGCTCAAGTGTACTAGATGTTTAATACTATGTCAATGACTAGATGTGACATTGTGGACACGGTGATGCGATATTATTTTTAAGTGTTCGTATCACTCAAATAAAAATGATTATAAACCACAGTTACAATAGAACTAAAGTCGTAAAAACATCAGAACCGTCGTTGTTCTACGATCACGACGATGTGTTTGATGAATGTGTGAACGTTGGCAAGAAATAAAGTTTCAGTATACTTTTATTATTTTTCTACCCTCTTTTAGTGTGAGATGAAAGTCGCGAAGCTCCGCGCGCACGGAGCAGTGCACGTCCGACGTTTGTACCGAAGAGGTGTGGATCCGTATCACTAAAACTGTTCTCCTGTTATATTGAAATTTTCTATTAACTATTTCTTCGTTCGTAACGAATCCTTGTAAATGGAAGTGCCGTGCATCGAAGGTGAAGGACTGGATCCAAAACATGAAAGGAGGAGGAGAATTAAGGTTAGTGGTAACGGTTTCTTTGTTCAGATGTTCACACTATTTTCAACGTGCCTATACGGTCTACTATTCAAACGGTAAACAATTTTTATCAGCGACAGTTGTTTTATGCAACAACATGTATTTATTAACTTAACCAATGTTATATTTTGGATGTTCACAAAGTTCTAATTTGCCGCAATGTTAAAACAGCCTCTAGAGTGCAGTGTTTAAAATATTATTCGAAAAATAAAAACCCGACTGCGTGAAAAATTGTAAATTAAACTTTTTCAGAGTTACTAAATAAATGAACTCAAAAGATAGAAACAAGTTGAAAAATGAAACTATTTTTTCATTTGTATGACTTAACCCTTGTATGGGTAAAAAAATGGACAGCATATCCATCTCAACCAGTATGCATCTGCCACCCTAAGAAATTACTAGATATAGCATTCCATTAATCTTTCAAGTTTAAGGTACAAAGTAAGAAATAGAACTAATATTATCTCGCTGTAGGCAACCAAGGTATAAGTTAGCAGTGTTAATTGATATACCGAGTTTTAAGTCGGCCGACCGTTTAGACCGCTCGTAAACATATCTCTACCGCCCACAACCTGAACTTCAATTTGTTTTACGTTAATCTCGAGAAAGCAGCTGATTAATGCTTTTGTTAAGCTAATGAGACTCGTGCCGAGTTCCTCAATCAATAAAACTTTACTTCACGGATAAATGACGAAATTTGGAGACTGCGTTTTGTATGTGACGTTGGAAAATACAGACTTGTTAGTACACATTTTTATTATTCCTTATTCAAGCTGAAGTTATATGAAAATGCTTGCATGGGTATAAAATAGATATTATAGGATTTGAAAGCTGTATCCACAATATTCTAATTATTATGATTCTATTACTCGATACTAACATTAATCGATACTCGATACTAAATCAATACAATCTAATCGGTGAATTCGTTGTACTCTGGTACATAGGGCAGACATTTTGTGTCTGCTTCACAGATTATTTTTTTTCACAAACAAGTCACCTGATTGATGAACATTAAATAGACAGAACACCTGATCAGTCTTCTGTTCCCTGCCATACCCTTTATTGAAATTATATGCCTGGGAATTGAACCTGGGAGTTCCGGCGATGAATGCAAGGCGTATACATCTGAGCCATGGGAGAGGTCAATGTAAGTGCGTACTGCATAAATAATTCAAATCCCGGCTTGGTCTCAATATAATATTGGAATATATAAATACATTTAGATTACAAACATTCTTATTAGTATCTTTAAAGTTGCTGTGATTTTATTTTGTCATCGTATATGATAACATAAGGAAAGCTTCGCTAGCTTTTCGCTAAATAAAAAAATATGTATCAAGTTATAAGATATGGCTACAATATTTTAGTAAAAGCTTAAGTCATTCTTAAAATTGGACATTATATTTAGTTTGTGAGGTCATACATAATCTACTCTGTATCAACAAAAAATATGTAATGTAAGAATGTCATATATCAAACAGTTATAATCCTCTAGTCATAAATACAAGTTCAGATTTTGAATCACGATAAAGCGATAAAGATCTAACATAATATCATATTTTTTGGAACGCTGCACTTTTGACCGTAAACTATTAGGGCCTGGCCACAGCTTCTGGCGGTGTGGAGCGCGGCGCGGCAAGAGGGTCTGCGAGAGGCGCGGTTTGCGGTGGTATGCCACAGCTCGATCAGTTGCGACCGCGGCGGACCGCGGCGGCATCAGCGTCGGACGTATTTAGAGTATAGAGAATAATAATATAATATATGTCGTGAAGCTCGGGGGGAGGATGGCTATATTATTTCCTTCCATAATGTAGTACATGTGGGCGTAGATAAGAGAAACACAGAGTAACGTTCAGTGTTATAATAATCACAATATATCACTATTCACAATCACTTATTTCAACTGCCTGAATAGCAAACGCTCCACCGAGCACGTGGCACCGAATGGTAGGTGTTACTCGGGTGCCGTCTCCACCCGAACTCCCCTTCCTCGATCATGATACCAGCACTCGTTGTTGCGTAAGACTGAATGACAGCAGTCACATGATCACACTGTCAAGTTGTCAACTGACAGTTGACACTGCCGTTCACCCTAGCCATTCAAACGCGCCGTTACGGCCAGACTGACATTCGCACGTCCTCGTGCGCTTCTCCGCTCCGCTCCATGTTCAATCGATCTGCACAGAAAGCGAAAAGAAACAACAAAAATTCACGTAGATATTATCTCACCTCTACGCTCGTCCTATCCTGACATACTACTGGACGTAATTCCATACCCATGGACACACGCGAATGAATACACCCATCATTTGACCTCGTGCAAATGAAACCTGCTCAAGGTGTCCCTTCGACCAAGGCTCGTCATCCCATGACGACCTGGACCGGACGGCCTTAGCAACACCACTTGAAGTCATGCATATGAAACCTGCTCAAGGTGTCCCTTCGACCAAGGCTCGTCATCTCATGACGACCTGGACCGGACGGCCTTAGCAACACCACTTGAAGTCATGCAAATGAAACCTGCTCAAGGTGTCCTTTCGACCAAGACTCGTCATCTCATATGACGACCTGGACCGGACGGCCTTAGCAACACCACTTACTCATGCAAATGAAACCTGCTCAAGGTGTCCCTTCGACCAAGACTCGTCATCCCATGACGACCTGGACCGGACGGCCTTAGCAACATTATTTGAACTCATGCAAACTAATCCTGCTCAAGGTGTCCCTTCGACCAAGACTCGTCATCTCATATGACAGCCTGGACCGGACTGCCTTGGCACCACCATTTAACTTCATGCAAAATAATCCTGCCCAAGGTGTCCCTTCGACCAAGACTCGTCATCTCATATGACAGCCTGGACCGGACGGCCTTGGCACCACCATTTAACTTCATGCAAAATAATCCTGCCCAAGGTGTCCCTTCGACCAAGACTCGTCATCTCATATGACAGCCTGGACCGGACTGCCTTGGCACCACCATTTAACTTCATGCAAAATAATCCTGCCCAAGGTGTCCCTTCGACCAAGACTCGTCATCTCATATGACAGCCTGGACCGGACGGCCTTGGCACCACCATTTAACTTCATGCAAAATAATCCTGCCCAAGGTGTCCCTTCGACCAAGACTCGTCATCTCATATGACAGCCTGGACCGGACGGCCTTGGCACCACCATTTAACTTCATGCAAATGAAACTTGCTCAAGGTGTCCCTTCGACCAAGACTCGTCATCTCCTATGACGACTTGGACCGGACGTCCTTGGCAACATCATCTGACCTCATGCAAATGAAACTTACTCAAGGTGACCCTTCGATCAAGATTCGTCATCTCATATGACGACCTGATCCAGAGGGCCTTGACAACATCATTTGACCTCATGCAAATGAAATCAGCTCAAGGCGTCCATTCTACCAAGACTCGTCATCTCCTGTGACGACAAGGTCTGGACGGCCTTGTAACTCTCGCTTATGAGGAGCTCCCTTTGAGCTCATGCAAATAACACTAGGTAGAGGTGTCCTAAAGACTGAATTATCAGTCAGCATGGTGTCAGTCTCTCGATATCTTACGTAAACGGTTATGCGCTTATTTGTATGCCATGATTTCAAAGAATAAACTCAACCAACACATTAAATTGGCCTATGTAATCTACCAACAAGTTTTCCGGAGATATTTTCTTTAATTAAGGAATAATCAGCACCAGAATCAAACAAAATGAAAACTGCTCACCAATTTTTTTGTTCTTCTTTTTTTGTTTTGTTGTTAGTCATGTGATGGACTGGCTAGCTACGGGCTTCGGTTTCCGTGTCCTTATTTTGTTTCAATAGGTTATCGCTTTCTCCAACACGGCCAGTCTGACAAGTTACACGTCCTCGTGTATATCTGTAACCAAACATTAAAATATGGAGTATCAATGTAACCTCGGCTAGCCTGACCACTGACAATAATTTCCACGAAAACAAAAGATTCCTCTCAGCTTCAGTAATAAATTGATTGAGAATTATAACAACTTAGATCACATACATAGCTCATGGCCACTGGCTACCACAGTAGCTTGCGACACCCTCGTCATCCATATCGTCATCACCTCAAGTGATACGAACATTGCACATCACTTCACATAGAGTCTACGACAACCAAGTCTTACAAGACCAACACAGTATTAGTCTCCTTTGAGACCCAGGTCGTCTTGCAGTTACGACTAAAGACAAGTGCATACAGTGTGAACAAATAGCCATGTTATGTGCTCTAATAATTTTTAATGATACACTTATAACAGTCTTCTACGTTTAATTTGATAGGTTAAACACTACTCAGAGGTATTTTTTTATATGCAATCGTGAGCTTACTTATAGGTTCTATTACTTATGCAAAGATTTCAGGAGATAGGAATCGCCCTCAAGTATTATTTTTCATAACTACCACATTTTTCAATGTTTCTTACCGCTTGCTCTCTTGTCTCGTCAAGCTTAATCTCAGTTTTGCAATCAATCAAAGTCAAAAGATTTAGAGATCTAGTTACGTGACTTAACAACACGTGGTACAATATCAACTATTTTCCATGAATTACAGTCGGTAAAAATCTTTAAATGTCTTCCTTGTAAATAACTTAAAATTGATTTACAGCGTTCACTTACGGCCAGAGTCCGTAAAGTCAACGATAGACGGTACGGTTCGTATCTAGAAGCATAATTTTCAGTTCACCAGAAGTAACACGTGTGCGGGTAGACCGTTAATAATTATTAAAAGTAATTCCAATAATAAGGTAGCACGTGAAAATACCACAAAGCTTTTTGTTCGGTACAATCTACATTAACACAACCGATAACTTTTATACCCTATACCTTTTCTAGTCCTATCTCGTACAATTACTGGCCTTCAAAGAACCGTTAATAGATTGCTTGACAAGAAAGCATTCGGCACTGAAATAAAAATAATACGACTCACCGGATTGTTCCAATTGTCCTTAAAAATGACGGGTGTGCTATTTTTACACACTTTATATTAGCTTCATTATAAACCTTAGATTCAGCAGACTTCTTAAACTTGTAATGATAAGCCACCGTCTTATGTCTCAGTTTTACGCATATTCGTTTCTGGCAGCGTGGTTTTAAATGCCGTTGCTGGGGTTCGGATGGCTTCAATCAACTGTATCCATTTTTATCTGCTTCATCTCGATAAATAGCACGTGGGTCCAGAGCCAACTTCTGATGTCGTGAAGCTCGGGGGGAGGATGGCTATATTATTTCCTTCCATAATGTAGTACATGTGGGCGTAGATAAGAGAAACACAGAGTAACGTTCAGTGTTATAATAATCACAATATATCACTATTCACAATCACTTATTTCAACTGCCTGAATAGCAAACGCTCCACCGAGCACGTGGCACCGAATGGTAGGTGTTACTCGGGTGCCGTCTCCACCCGAACTCCCCTTCCTCGATCATGATACCAGCACTCGTTGTTGCGTAAGAGTGAATGACAGCAGTCACATGATCACACTGTCAAGTTGTCAACTGACAGTTGACACTGCCGTTCACCCTAGCCATTCAAACGCGCCGTTATATATATAATAATAATAATAACATGCCTATATTTATGATGTGGATGTTTTGACATCCATATTGCTGGTCTACTCAGTATTTCACTAATAAATTGTTCTGTATTCATTATCTTATATGAGCTCAATGCGCGATAAAAACAAAATTATTTGTTTTGGTCGCGCGATGCTAAATGCGTCCACCACTGCCGCTGTGCGCGCCGCTCTGAGCTGTGGCCGCCTCGATACTCCCGAGTGCATTTGTTTCACTCGCACGCCGCGCAGGCCGCCGCCACCGCCGCCGCGCGAGTAGCCACCGCGCCCCAGGTCGCACCGCAATGCGCGTCGCCGATAGCTGTGGCATACTTCATACAATTTGCTCAATTTGTTTTTGCCGCTCGCCGCTTTGCGCGCCGCAAACCGCGCCGCAAAACGCGCCGCAGGTGACTGTGGCCAAGGGGTAAGGGCCTGGCCACAGCTTCTGGCGGTGTGGAGTGCGGCGCGGCAAGAGGGTCTGCGAGAGGCGCGGTTTGCGGTGGTATGCCACAGCTCGACCAGTTGCGACCGCGGCGGCTCAATGCGCGGTAAAAACAAAATTATTTGTTTCGGTCGCGCGATGCTAAATGCGTCGATCATTGCCGCCGCGCGCGCCGCTCTGAGCTGTGGCCGCCTCGATACTCCCGAGTGCATTTGTTTCACTCGCACGCCGCGCAGGCCGCCGCCACCGCCGACGCGCGAGTAGCCACCGCGCCGCAGGTCGCACCGCAATGCGCGTCGCCGATAGCTGTGGCATACTTCATACAATTTGCTCAATTTGTTTTTGCCGCTCGCCGCTTTGCGCGCCGCAAATCGCGCCGCAAAACGCACCGCAGGTGACTGTGGCCAAGGGGTAACACTTATAATTTGACATGACGTCTCCAACTTTTTATTAATTAAATAAAAAAGCAACACGTACATATGATCGACGAATTTATTTTTATTAACATAATGTATAACTTGTTGAATTTCTTCCGTTTGTGTAATCAAATACATTTAAAACGAGCAGAGGTTATGGAAGGTTATGAATTCTACATAATGTAGGTACCTACTGATTTTTTAATGAGATTATGCAATTTATATTGTACCTGTATGTTCCAGCTGCATAATACATATAAGAGAAATAGTATCTCAGTTGCTAAGTCGTGTAGGTACTCGGAATATAAACTTATTATAATAACTAGCTGATGCCCGCGACTTCGTTCGCGTGGGGTTCGCTTTTGAGCAAGCTTTCTTCAAATGACATATCCTCCATCCTCTGTACTTGGTGATTTATTTTGGGAAAGAGCTATCAAATTAGTCATTGACGGTTGCTTTTGCATCATATTATCGACACGTTTAATGGTGGTTGAGATTGGGGTTCGAAGTATGATTTGAAATTCTTTAGAAATACCATCGTTGAAAAAATGAACCTGACTTTAAAGAAATTTACTTATTTTTTTTATAAAAATTAGTGGTGAAGATACTGTATCCACCTCGATATTTATTTCATTTAATTGATCATTTTCATTTTGAGTCATTTTTTTTTAAATTCCCTTTTCTCGGGATTCCTACTCGGGTTTCCGGTGCTAAATGCGGAAACCTCTAAGATACGAAGACAGTCCTTAAGAAGCAATAAAAGCAATGTCGAATAATCGTAATTATGTAGAGAAAGGATGGATGAAAAGGTGAAATAAACGATCTCATAAGAAATACTTTTTCATATAATATTTCAATAATACATTTTCTATTTTTATAATATAATTCTTTAAAAAATAAATAAATAAATACAAAAAAATAATATTTCCGTTCAACTTCAGATTCGAACTCGCATCTGAAGTTACGCAATGGGCCTGCAGATCCATTATTCTACGATTACATATATCGGAAATGGCGAAATAATCAAAGTATTTCATTTACATATCAAACTGTGATTGACATCTGACAATTCGAAAAAGTTCAACGCGAGTCAGTTTGCATTGCAATTTGGTGATATGATGCCTTTAAAATTATTTTTAAATGATGATAACTTTTCTTTCTGATAACCGATTTCGATAAAACAAAGCCTATATGTTGCCCCGGGCTTTACTTAATATATTTGTGTAAATTGCATGAAAATCCGTTCAGTATCTTCGGAGATTAGCGTGAACAAACAGACAGACAGACAGACAGACGGACAGACAGACAGACAGACAGACAAGAATCTTAAAAATTGCATTTATGCATTCTGCTACCCTTCTTTTATCACCCCTCTTAATTTCTGGTAAAAATATTAAGTGAAGCGTAATTTCGATCCTACTCTTTTATTATATGTATATAGTATATATATATAGATATAGATTATAACTCGGTTGTGTTCAATCTAGAATCGTTGAATAACAATCATTACGTCATCTTCGACATATCGTAACTGCCTAAACAAAAAAGTACCTGAACTGGGCAGCTTTATAAAATCAAATTAGCTTATAGGTTTTCAAATAACATTTTAGATTATTAAATTAAACAAGGTTTTACTTGAATCATTAACTGGAATTGCAAAGCACAGATTTATTAAGATTAAGATTCGATTTATTGTATTTATTATCATGTTTACACATTTAACGACAACATCGTCATCATATATTTCTTTTTTTATATCAAGGCAGCTATGTGTAGGTATATCTCGTAGAAATCTTATGAACGTCAATAAAAATGCTTCTATTTTTACATTTACTGCCAGTTCTTAAATCAAGGGCGTAGAACGGACGAGAAGAACCGGCAATAAACTCTTCGCAAGTCTTTTTAATCGCTAAGTTTATTGTTTAACAAAAAGTTTATAAGGTGTTGCAACTATTACATCATGCTCCACATGACAGCTTGAAGTTATTAATGTTTTTCATGGAAGATACCGTAAAGATATCATTTACCAATTTTTAAATGATAAATCAATATTACGTCGTTATTTAACTTTGTTATATAGCGATTTATAAAAAAAAGACTTTACTAAAATGTCATTGCTTCACTTTTGCACCCAAGCTAAACTGGGTACCATCAGCTGGCAGCCTCCCAATACATCGCTCAGTGAATTTAAATGTAGATACATTGTGCAGCGGGCATATTACATAATTTATGAATGCAGAACCTACGGCTACGGTGGGTATATTTTTTCTAATATGCATTAAGTGGCAGTGTTTATTAACTGAAACTTTCAGCCTTGTATTTCAATAAACCAAAAAATATTTTTATTAATGTTATTTGTTAGTTGCTTGAGGATCAGTTGATGGCAGGTGATATCTCAGCCACAGAACATCAGGCAATGTTACGCTGTCGACCTTTATTTACTTCGAGCATTCAGAAATTTATAAGCTGAAACAGCACAATATGCACTTTACGATTGTTCTATTTTTGAAAGGTGGTTCGTAATCAGGTCGGAATTAAATTTTCGTATCCGACCAGACGTAGGGAAGACCACAGAAAATTATAAACAAATAAAAATTTGACCTGGTGAGATTCGAACCCACAACCCATCGGAACGCAAGGATCTATAGTCTACCAAAACATTGTTGATTAACTATTACGGAACACCTCAAATAAATATATCACCCAGACTTCGAATAGTAAAATAAAAACAACTTTGAATATTGACATAAGATGTGATATATATGTTTTTTCGTGTATATTACATTCCTTAACGAAATTCGTTTCCGTTGATAACATATCAAAGGTAGAATTTAAGAGATAATCAGGGCGATAATGGATAATGGTTTTAAATGTTTTCATCTCTAAAGATTCCTAATTAAATAGCCATAAAAATAGTTGTGTCGATTTTAATGTACACGAGCCGCCCTGTTTCTTGTGTAGGTGTGAATGTTGTAATGAACGGTATAAGGGCTCATGTAGACACGAATCATTGGTATTTTTAACCGACTTCATAAAAGGAGGAGGTTCTCAATTCCTCTGTATGTTCCTTTTTTATGTTTATTACGCGATAACTCCGCAAGTTATGCATGGATTTGGATGATTTTGTTTGGTAGGTTATATTTCCCTAAATTGGTTTGGTACTTTTTTTAGAAAATCAACAAAAACAAAAATATACTTATACATGGATGATGTTTTGGTTTATGGTTCCTTTCAGCAAGTTTCTCTGTTCAATCTTTGTTTTTTTAACTGTCATCACTAAAACATTAACAGTATGTATGTTTCCTTTTATGTTTGTTTGTGACGCGATCAAATATACATAAATATAATAATTAATAAACGATCTTCCCTCTCGTCAATACTTTTAGTGGTAGGCCTACTAACTTATGATATAAGGATTAATGAAATTTAAAAATACACTTCCTACAAAAATTTAAAAATAAAATTATTTTTAAACAAAAACCGACTTCAAAACTATAGTAGGTATTATATGTACAAAAATAAACCTAGTAACCGCGTATGTATAGTGGTCGATGCTTAAAATATTGTGTCATCGGAGACCTCTAGATGAATTAACTTCACTATAAATAATGGATAGATAATAAGACAATAAGATTGTATCTTTCGTGGGTGCATCATCGCCATTTTATTTTGGCCCGTCACTCGTGCTATGTGAGCTTGAACTATTATCATTCAATAAATATTCAAGGTGTCTACTTTATTTGGCCGAAAACGCTTGTATGTAGGTGGTTGTTTATCACAGTTTGAAAGAAAAATATACAGTCCTAAGACAGATGAGTAAGTAGGTATTTGAATGATTATATCTTTCTTCAGATATAATAATTAAGATTTTACCTTTGTAACCCTTTCGTTACGAAATATCCGGGTATTGACGACACCCATGCGATAACCCGCGTTAACGAGTACCGGCAATAAATGACTCCAGCCGGCATGACAACCGCGACAAAGTTTTGTCGACCGTTTTCTCGTGTTTTAATTGATAATCTCTTTATTTCTTCCGGGTCTTACATGACAATTACACTTAAAACTCGACTTTTAATATCAAAAATAGATATATTTGTCGATCGAGATATTTTTTCTATAAAAATTGTCGACGTCGAGATATAATATATCGAGATATCTTACATCTTAGTTTGTCATCTCTCGTCCGCGAGATATCTCGTGGCGGTCATACTAGGCCGGCCGGCAGGGCGCGTGATACCGCTTGGCCACGATCAAATTGTAAAGACGTAAGTAAGTACGATCACCAATTTACTGACGCGCCATAGGTATGTAGTCAGTCCGATAGCGGTGACATTGCACTTGATGGCTTTACTCTAACAGATGGGGCTGCTGGAACAAAAGGGTTAAATTATACTAGATAATGAAATATTTAATAACCTTACTTAAGAAGCAAGCACAATTAGCTAAAAGCAAAAAAAGCCGTCTGCGTAGAAAAATAAAGACCATTACGCTATTAGGTATGAACGTGAATTTAAGGATAACTTCGTAAGACAATTTAAGACATTATTTGCAACGTGCAGACTGAGAGTACTTGTACGGTGTTTATGTGGATTAATTTGTTAGATCGCATACGATCGCTTACCAGAGGGGTGAGCACGAACAAGTATCGAAAGAGTATTCGTTTCGTCTAACTGTCATTTGTATGAAATTTCAAATAATAATTTTTCATACAACTGACAGTTTGACTATTCGAATACTTTGTCGATAGTCATTCGTGCTAGGCCCCCTGTTCGCGCGTACTCATATTAAACCATACAATATAGGATTAAGTCAATATACCTATAATTGTTATTATTATTTTTATTTATGTATCATAGCATAAATCTCTGTACGGTCCTTACAACTTCGTACAGAACAAACAGATAGAGAATTATTGTAGAGCATCCGAAATGTTGAAAGAAATAATAAAACATATAAATTGAAATTATTAATGATTACCTTGGAATACAAACGTGAGTCGACCTCATAAAAAGCTTCTAAACATTTGTAAAGTTATATCAAATTGTTTATTTATTCGGGTAAAATCGTAATTTAATGGCCATTAACTTCGTAGCACTGTCTAACACTCTCTGTACCGTTATTGTGTTAGTGGGCGTTTTACTTGTTCCACAGATTTATGAAACTCATCTAAACGACATTAACATTAAATAAAAGCAGTTGGGTCTATTATCTGGACGTTTAATCTGTTTAATAACGGATCCAACGCTTAATGGACGGAGTTGACATCTTATATATGTTTAGTTCCCTAATAATATCTGTTGTCTTACAGTATTGTTATAGCAAATGTTGATAACTGAAAATACCATAATGCAATAGGAATTACTCTTAATATTTTCGTGTTTAATGTGTGGAATTATTCGTATGATGGGACTATATTCCAGCGGTCTCCAAAGTAAATATGCGGAATTAAGTAAAATCGGTATATTTAGACCAAAAATCGGTAAATGAAAAAAAAACAAAACATTTGATCTACTGGGAATGTTATTCTACTCATTAATGCTATTATTAAAACTAATCGGTTGTTTTGTGTGGTAAATGTTGTATCTAAAGCATTTGCAATCATGGTTTTACTGCGATATTTTTACTTTTATCATAGTGATCGTAATGTATCTATTGTATAAAGTAAGTAGATATGCTGCAGAGCCCATATGATTAATACTCCATATTATAAATTATTATATAATTATAATATAATGAGAAAGTAACGCTGTCTGTGTTTCAAGATCAAACAGATTTTGAGAAAATTGGATGCATTTTGTATGTATTTATATTGGCTTGAGCTCAAGAGATAAGTCAAAGGCTAATTTAAAGGGTACTGATGAGAGAGTAAATACCCTATTAACTCTTCTCAAGAAGAAGTAATATATCTGACTTCGGAATGCTGCATGATATCTTTTGTATGAATCTCAGACGTTAATAAATATTACAACCTAGTGACTCTTATAGGAAAAATATCGATGCGATAAAGCCGATGCAAAGAGAGATAAGAGTATTCCTCTTTACGCATATACCTTCTCATTTTTTTTTAATGTAAACAGGCATCCATTCAGTTCATACAGTCATACCATAGAAAAGCGGGTCATTGTGTGATTAAAACGATTGGAATGTTATCCAATAAGCGAATTAGATTTAAATTGATGTAATTGATAGGAATCATTTGCATAATGAATTCGTCCTTCTAAATAGAATCATTCCATTTTGATTCGATACAAATTTATGTATGAGTATGAATTTATACACTTATTACAAATATTTTTTATAAGACTAATCGTGTAGTCACTGATTGGAATTAACTCCCCGAGAGTGCAATTGTAGCATCTCCTTTGAAAACAGACGAGCCAAAATTTCCAAATTGCCAGATACACACGCATCAGACTTAAGCTGCTCGGCTGCCTTACTGTTATCATGTTACATGACAAACTATATCAATAAAATAAATAAATAAAATAAAAAAAGCTTTATTAATTATTCCATTACACATATTACAATAAATTCAACTGAGATTAGTTTTAACATAACTATAATTAGGTAAAAATAAAAAAAAACGTTTGGTAATTATGTAGAAATAAATCATTATCTTATGTTTATTATTATTTTTATGTAATGGTAATGGACCCCTTTCGGGTAAAAGCCTCCTCCAAATAATAATCTTTTTCTAATATATGACCACCTCCATGCACCATGAGTATTAGCGCCGTAACTAGGGCGGTGCCGGCGGTCCCAATTTACAGGGCGTAGACCTTGGAGAGGCGCATGAATGAACAGACCAGCCGGCCTAGCATGACCACCACGAGATATGTCGCGGACGAGAGAAGACAAACTAAGATGTAAGATATCTCGATATATTATATCTCGACATCGACAATTTTGATAGAAAAGATATCTCGATCGACAAATATATCTATTTTTGATATTAAAAGTCGAGTTTCAAGTGTAATTGTCATGTTAGACCCGGAAGAAATAAAGAGATAATCGATTTAAACACGAGAAAACGGTCGACAAAATTTTGTCGCGGTTGTCATGCTAGGCCGGCAGGACCACAAAGTTTTCGCGGGCGCAGTTATTGAAGCATCGGACACGAAAATGGGTAGGTACGGCACTGCTCAGTATGCACGTTGCATTCAGCCCAGTGCTTTTCGGGTTAGACACCCGGGAAAAAAAATGTTTTAGTTTGGCAGGACAAAGAAGACTAATCTACTTGCCTGTAAAGAAAAATATAATCAGCGAAACAGATACAAAAATGTGTTTGTTTTACTGTATGACCCACTAGAAGATTCGAAAAGAATGTATTTGTACCAGGAAGATAGAACTCAGAAATGATAATATACAAACAAAAGTTAATCTTCTTTAACGTCTAACATAAAGCAGCGTATTAAACATAGATATGTTATGTAAATTATCTTTCTTCTATTTAGGGAGGGACTAGTGGAGATCAATAACCAGGAGCTGTTTTGAATAATAAATGTTCTGTAACCCCGAGTAATGATAGATGTGTCTACAAAAACCTTTTAGGAAACTTACTTAATTTTTATGTGACATACGAAATATTTATACCTACAAAACAATCTATAGTTACGAAAAATATAAATATTTTAACTTAAATGTAAATAGGCCATAAAAAGAAAACCGCTTCACCTTTACACAATATTGTAGATATTGTTTTTATAAATAAAGTTTTCTTCCAACACAAGCTTGTCTTATATATTTTACAGTTTCCGTACGACTCAAACAGCTGCAGTCTCATTTATCCATATTACTTAATGACATTTTATTTGCACATATTTTCAGAAAATATATAAAGTTTAGGAACTCCCACCAATAGCAAAATAATAATAAAAATGGCAGCTCTGAAAACAGCCATTATATCGCAAATATATGATTTCTAATACATATTGTCTTTATTAACACAGGTCTCTATGAACTGATAACGTACAGGAAATAGATTTTTGTAACTGCTGGGCCCATTCGTTAGGTCCAATTGTGATAATAAGGAGGCTTCTCGGGTCTCCTTGGCTATGATCATATCCAATTTTATCGAATTCACTCAACCGCGACATCTCTTAAAATAATATTGTCTTTTATTAACGCGAGTATCACACAATTAAATAAAATACTGTATACCGGATTAAAACGCGATTTATTATTTATATTGTTTAAATTATTTATCCCAACGTTTCGGATGCTTTTCAGCAACCGTGGTCCTGTCTCCCCGCGACCAGTATTTTACTTAAATCTCTTAAAATGTTTTATGGACTTAACGCATTTCTTACAAGGAATATATCAGTCGGAATATTTAAAAGAGCAAGATGCCTGAGTGAAGTTGAACCTAGAACTTGAACAGAAACTTTCATTAAAGGCCACATTGGGGGTCTAGACGAGGTTCACCTCTGACAAACTACTGTTGACAAGTAAGTATATATTATGTCAGTACACTAAATCGAGTGATTCTGTAATTAGCGTTTATAAGCCATTTCTCTGATTTCGCCCACATATAATGTCTGATAGTGAAGAATTCTATCATCTAATATGTCATAACTATCAGCAGTAATTACTAGGAGGATTATATTAAGGAAAAGTTAGGTGATTTTTAATTTCTATAAACACACGTAAAGTAAGTAACATTATGGAACCCTAAAACGATTGTAGTTCTCGCAACGGAAACTTGTTTGCAGCAAAAAGTAGTCCCGTTTTAATAAAAGTCACAAATCAGACTGTTGCGTTGATTTGATTATCTGTAAAATATTAGGCGTGTTACATTTAGAAAGCGTTGTATTCACTTTTATGAGACAACCGCCGCGCGCCGCGCCGCCGCCGTGTTGCCGCAGGCCTGATTTTGTTCAGTTTAATTAATTCTGTCTACGTTTTGCAAAACTTATCAATATATTCAGTATAATAGCCATAATATTTATTTAGGATTCAACGGTTTGTTTCTGATATAAAGTTTTGTTATTATGTTGGTATGGAAGAGGATTATTATTCAATTTAAACTCTTATAATTCATCACCTTCATAGATACAGACATAGATCTTAGATATCATTTCTATTTGAGACGGGAAAATGGTTAAGTCAAGTACGGTAGAAATCATTGATTAATAAGGAGAACTGAAACTGTGATCAAACTCCAAAGAATACTATTAAAAAGGTAGCTAATGAAATTTTAAAAAAATACTCATAATTTTGTATATCAGGTAATGACGAAAAAGCATAAGGCTCAACTGAGGATATGTGACATACCTCGGCCACAGGACATCAATAAAGCGCTATTTTTTAACAGCATTCGGAAATCTACAGACTGAAACCCTTCTATCAACCATACACTATATCAATGCTGAAACCCAAGGCGCTATATGCACATCACGGTTTACTTACGTGGTCGGAATTGCGATATTCCTGAAGTGACCAGATGTAGGGAATATCTTGTTTACAAAAAAATATTAAGATGCCATCCTAGCAGTTTACGACCCATAATCCATAGGATAAGGTAGTGGACCCTATATACCAACGAGTCAGTTGATGTATTGTTTTATAAAACGAGTAAGTTTATTTTGACCTTTGCAATTCATTGAAATCATGCCTTTTAAAATAATTAATATTTATTTTAATGCCTTGAAATTTTTTGTACAAATTATGTATCTGAATAAGAACTAAGTATACTAAGTGTTTTTAACAATGTATTTTATGAGAAAATACGAGAACGTCGAGCCTGACCCTTGGGCAGTAAAATATATCTTAAATAGAAGGTAAAGTCTACCATCTGGAAACATGTTCGAACACTACTGATATTTTATGCCACTTGCAAAATATCATTGAAGAATTTTATGACGTCGTTAGAGTCCGAAAAAGTTTTTATATACTGTGAGAAGGGCAAAGGAGCAGATGTCATTTGATTTTAAATAATTATTAAGGGGATGAGAACAAGTAAGTTTTCATTATGTATATAAAGTTAATTGGCTACGTTTAAAATACATCATCACTCTACTAGATGTATAATTTTTTAATGTTGAAATAAAATAGGTCATTCAAATATATGCAGAACGAAATATGCTGCTGGTTGAAATTATTAGTACTAAAAAGATAATTTATTATATGTTTATTGTAAGATTATATACAAAAATATATTAAATAAAGTTGTTCTTAATAACCTACACTTGAAGGATTGCACAGAAAATAGAAAAATAAATACATAAATACAAATATGAAAAAATAAATATTTTAATTTGTTCACTGAGCGATTTTTCAATGGTGGGTGCGCATGTAATTTGCTTAAAATGTATCTACGTATAGTTAAGTATTTTTTTGTAATTTTAGTTTTTTTTTAAACTGCTGTGTTAAACTGGATAAAAATATATGTGCAAATTACTGTGAAAAATAAATAAATATTTGGCCCTGATGTTTTTTTGACTACCAGAGCTCAAAATATCTTATTCAGTCCATTGTATGAGGAACTTCAAACAAAATGCCTCTTCTGCCTTCAGTCTGTATTACCTCTATCTTAAACTATGGATAACATCAGTATAACATGTCGATACATATGTATATCGGTACAATAGAGCAAAGGTTCGCGGAAACAGACCGGGAGTTGAAAGTCACGAAGGTGACACGACTTGACACCGATCGACCTATGTTCCAACAAATAATTCTAATACAGGCCGTTTATTGAATAATCTGACTTCTTACTTGATTGAAATCCATTCGTGGAACGTACTGTCTAGGAATATTTATTTCTATATGACCGGTCGACTGCTTCGCTGGACATCACGCTATCGTACTGCGTTTTTAATTTTTATTGGACGGCGATGACGTGATTCAAGCTGTACATTACAATATGCAACATGGATATTTCACAAGATATAAATTAACTTCGATTTATCTTGGTAGCGAAGGAATGTTAATTGTAAAGCCATGCGTCTATTTTTCAGACCACTACAATTTCTTTATTCTACAGCCTTGAATAAATGGACTTCTTTTTGGTTAGGTTAAGAGAAATAATGAGAGAATTAATGATTTCAACTGCTTGCCTTTCTATATTCCAAACATGACAACTTCAATTTATGCAAAGAAAAAATACCAATAAGTTTTGAGCCTCTAACGTCTAAAATATTATAAGCTTAAAAAGGCCGTATCAAAGTTTCTCAAACTCACTTTTCAACCACTAAGCCCATTAATGAGCGAACGAGCACATTATTTTCGTTAAACAAAGGAAAATTTCGATATTCTGTAATGGTAAGCAATTGTATAAATTGAACTGTACAGTGTAGCGCAGGCAATGGGCCGTGAAATGGTCCCGATACTGGCTGACTCTCTATCTTTTGGAATGTCTCAAATTGTTAATGTTTCAGTTTATTCAGGGTTATACCTACTTAAATTTTAGAAAATGCGATCTCTTTTATATATTTTTTAAATATTTTACTATATACCATATCTATACTAATATGATAAAGAGGAAAGATTTGTTTGTTTGTTACGATTTAACTCAAAAACAACTCGACCGAATTTAAAAATTATTTCACCAATAGAAAGGTACATTATCATCCAGTAACTGGTTTTTTTTTTGTTATTTATAGTGCATCTACATTACACCCGTGCGACGCCGTGGCGTGTTACTAGTATGCCATTACCATTATCCAAGATTAAATCCAAACCCAAATGTGTCCAAACTAAAATATTTTTCAAATAAATATCTTTAATAAATAGTATTCCTATATTACAAGAAAATACCATATTATACAATATCATTAGGAGGAAAATAAAATAAGAATAGGTTGTCTACCTCTCAGTAGATTTCTAGTTGACTGTTACGAAAGTACTCATTTTTTGGATGTACCTATGTACTTACTACTTATATGTATTGTCGTCATATTATATTAGGCAGGGTTCAGTTAGTTTAAACTTGGGTCTTTCGCTTAATTATTTTTGGGTTAACTGGTCTTCTCTCCCAATCTCTTTTTATCATTCACATAGCGTCACGCAAATGATTTGGGATTTTCACTCATTCCTCCTCCATACTCCTTCCTTTCGACTCATTCCTCATTTGAGAATCGGAGCCGAGTCGTAGAATTAGTAATCCTTTAAATAAAATACAAAATCATTTTGGTACAGAGTTTATTTTCATGATATAAACACACTATGTATCTGTCCAATTATTTACATGTATAGAATAGGTTCCTGGGATATCCTACAAACAAACTCTATACAAATTTAATAGTATCTACCTCTATTATATTTGTGTTTTAAAATGTTATTTATATATATGCAAAGATTATTTTATTTAACTCAGTGCGATATGGCAAACTTCAATATCACACAGAGTAAATAAAAAAAATAAAGAAGATAAGTAAGCGTTTATAATTTATTAATAGTACTTTTATAACAATTACATAAATCTATAATTTTATGTTTTAATCTGTTGTACAATTTTTGAATGTTGGAATTTCTACAAGATGTCTTAGATCATATCAGTAATTCATCAAACGATTGTTTGTTGTTTTTTCAGTTGGTGCTTAAACGCTAATCAAACATGATAGCTACATAAGATGTTTCTATCTCTCTATGTATATTAATGAAAGCGATAGCAATACTTTTAAGTAAGTCTCAATGTTGATTGGCGTTTAAGTATTCGACCATAATACCAAAGCCTAGGCAGTAGCGGATTTCCGGGTATAGGCAGTTAAAATTTGCCGTCCTAGCCTCTACAATTGTCAGTTCCTAGATTGTATATAAAAAAGTAGAGAAAAAAAAATAGGGAAGATGGAAAGTCCTCAAAATTATACATTGTGTACTTCTCTCCGTAAGAACCGTCTTACTTTTAGACTTCTCTCTATAAAGTACAGAAAACCGTCTTACATTTTTATTTCTATAAGATAAAAAAATCGATGCGCGAATTAGCCGCCCCTAAAATCTGCCTAGGCTCGAGCCTCCTCAGCCTGGTAATACCGCCACAGCCAACAGCGAGATTCCATACAAAAACAATTATTGGACACTTCTTAAATAAGGAGTTAATCAGTGAACAAAATAATAGATATTAATTGTGTATATAGTACCTATATTACACTTATTTATTTCAACTGATCATCGATTATTAGTAGAACTCAAAATATGTATCAAATTCATTCTATAGTCTATCACTAACAATTTATATAATTTACAACACAACTAATACATTCTTACGCCATTATATGACGTCCATATCATACATTTTTAAAGCACAATCGATTCATACAATATCCAATTTTAATATATTTATTGTATCATGGTAAGCCTGATCCCATCTCCTATAAATATAGGTCAAAAATTAATATGACATTTGATTTGTATGGATATTTTTTAGCTGCAATCTAATGTAACTTATTTTGTGATTAAGACAATTAGGCGAACTGGTATAACTAAAATTCACTGGAATTTTCAAGAGTTAATTATGCATTAAGGTGTTTTCATGGTTTTCCATGAGTTTTGCTACGTTATGTAAGGCTACATTACAAGATTAACCTCAATTTTTTTATTATGGTTCTAGTTATGGTACTTAGAGCATAAAAAAACATAGTATTTAGGCCAAATTTAGGCTCACTGCAGTTTGTAATAGTATCGATATTATAAAGTATAAATAACACATAATTCAACTTAAAACTACCAACTAATCCTGTATCACATAACATTATTCGATTAAATTATGACTTAACTATAGTTATAAATAATAATATGGCAACAAAAATGATTACTTAGCTAAAAACCTAGACCAGTAGGATTTGATGTATGTACACATATACAATTGATTTTTATAATTTTTATTAATCTATAATATATCCTAGAAGAGTTATTGCCAATCAGCTAATATTAACATTGAATAGAGATTCTTTTATATAATATTATGACGACTTCACACTCAATAAATGCAGAATGTATGCTTCCTCTATAATAGTACATATAATAGGTATATAAAATGAGAATATTATTTACAAAATATAGTAAACAATTTGATATGCTCTATACCAGCGTTTCTTAACCTTTTCAGTCCACGGACCGTTAAGCAATCAAGCACAATTCCAAGGACCCTCTTAATTAAAAAAAAATCAATAAATTTTGGACCAAGTAAAACAGTACGTTTTCATAAAAAATACGTCAATATGAAGGTTTTTTGAAATTTAAATTAGTAATGTTTGGGTTGATGTTACTGTTAAGTTGTAATCTCGAATCGGATTCCAGTTTTAATCTGTTTCTGTAATTTGTATATACAAGACAATGCCTTTTCACTGAGTATGTGGGACTTTTGGTAATAGTCTATAGATGAGACTGGGAACACCGTACATATAATCGCGGACCCCCGGAGGTTCGCGGACCAAAGGTTTAGAAACACTGCTCTATACAATTGCAGACTTCTAAATGATATAAATGCTTATTGCATTTTATACTTTTTTTAAAATATAATAGTAATTTGGAAGCTTTAGTATCTACTAGGGACTAGCTACACAAAACAACACCACGAACTTTTTACTTCAATTTACTTAGATTTGTCTTTTTATATAACGCTTCAATAACTATTCACTAGTAGACTTGCTACGTAATTTAAAATACATTATTCAGTATCGTTAGATATTTAATTTATCTACTAATACTTTTTATTTACGTTGAAATATTAATTTTAATTACCTACTATTTATCTTTTGAAACGGTTTCAGTCAGGGCTGGATTAAGAGGTGTGGAGGACTTGGGGCAACAAGGAGTAGAGGCCCCATTACCTCAAATTATTTTCATGTTAACAATATAATGTTGTTGGTACAAAGTACAGGAGGTAAAACAGGGAAAAATAATATCAAACGAAAAATTCTTTACTAGTGTTTAACTCGTCAGAATTTGAAAGATTTTTTTCTGAATTCCCTGAAAGACTTGTGGGGGCCTATTTTGTGGAGGCCCCGGGGTAAGAGGCCCGGATGCTCTCCCCTAAATCCAGCCCTGGTGTCAGTTCAAACACATCGCTTCCCTAGACATTGCTCTATATATATTAACACAGACAACAGAGGGCCCAGCATGAACGACTTGCGAATCGAATACTTTCTCGAAAGTTGTTCGTGCTATCCCCTCTGTATACGTTATGTAACAAGAAACAATTAATGATATTTTATAAATTGCTATAGCGTACTACATTCTGTAAGAAACCGACTTGCATAAATCGCAATAGAAGCTGTTCTAGTTGGAGTTACTGCTGTGATGGTTCCTTGTCTAGGAAGTCGGAAATCAGTTTAAAATTCAATATTTTCTTTTTTTTTGTCAATCGTAAAAAAAAGGTAAGGATTCTTGCTTAAAGGATTAAAGACAACCATCCACACTTAGTTTATACATACTTGAAACAGTCATTGCACACTTGTATATTGCTTCGATATGATATGATTCACAGTTCACTGGGTTCTCAAGATTTGACTCAGCCGTGGTGTGGCTTAGCTTATAGCATGTTGACTATAGAGATGAGTATCACAATGGATCCGCAGAAGGATTGGAAACCTCGGAAGGTAGTCGCTCCGCTTATAGGCGGTTTGGCTGAATACGTTGTTTCTTCTCCGGTTATCGTTCGACTTGCTATAGAAAAAAAAGAGAATAATATTTAGGAATTAAGTATATAATCTAACAAACTAACGCTATAATCGAAAAAATAATTATATATGAAACTTGAGGGCAACTAGTAAGTTAGTACTTAACTTACTTAGGATAGTTCGTATCTAACTATCTTACTCTATCGTATAATGTGTTACACAGTGAGAGCAAGATTTGGATGTTAACTTGTGTCTATAAATCGCCTACCTGTATTAATATAGTAGGATGTGAAAATCGATTACAATTAACTTGGTACGGTTAAAAAAGAGATTTCTGGTTTTTAACATATTTACGAAAGATAAGAGTAATTAAATGTATTAAAAAATCTTTTGTTGCAAAAATCATTAATGCAATAAAAATAAAATGGACATCCGACAATTATATAGGAATAGGTGATATTTTGTTGCCTAACCACAAAATTTTGGAAGACTATGTAAATATTAATTGATACAACAGATATCTGTGGTAGATATATGGATATTTCGTGTTCTTAGAAATACATAGCATAGTAGAGTAGTAAGTAGTAGTAGTAGTAAGACAAAAGAAATTACATCCTAATACTCTTATGCTTCGCCACTTTGTCAGAAAATCCCCATACAATTGAACCGCCATATTTCTGATAGAGAAAGATAAATGATACGAAATTTTATAAAAAAAAGAGATATAAGCGCCGTATAAAGTCCTTACCAACATCTTGGTCTCC
Organism: Anthocharis cardamines; assembly: GCA_905404175.1. NCBI lineage: Eukaryota > Metazoa > Arthropoda > Insecta > Lepidoptera > Pieridae > Anthocharis > Anthocharis cardamines. The sequence goes on along the minus strand of FR989953.1, from coordinate 3,977,263 downwards.
AGAACCTTCTTCCCCAGAGCCTTCTGCGTCATAGGAAGCGTCATCATCCGTGTACAGGCGACCAGACCCTGAACCTTCGTCACCAGCTTCGTCACCCTGCATGAAGGCTTCCGCTGCCGGAGAGCTACCACTCCACGAGTGCGAGACGAGTAGCTATGAAATAGTATTTATATATATTATCGAGAATAACGGCTCAGGAGTTTGTAATGTGAAAACAGTTTTTGATCTCTCATCATTCCGTTTGATTCGGATAAGAATTTATTTACTACTCATAAAATAACTTGCACAAAAACTCGCAAGATTTGTCAATCTGAATTGAGACAAAGAATTGACTTGATTGAATTAATTATTTATTAAAATAAATTAAACGTTTCTCTTATGTTAGCTTTAAATGTATTTAAAAACCTTAAACCACTGTGAATTACCTGTCTTGCTTGACGCAATCTTTCCCCTAGAACAGCGACTTTCGAGTTTTGATTAGTTTCCGTAGTAACTTCAGGATTATATTTCTGATCACTTATTGAAGCCGACGCAACTAGCGCTTTAGTGTACCTAGAAAATAAAAATATGGTAAAGTGGTGCCCTGCTTTTAAGATAAAAGTTTTGTATTTTTCTCTGTTAGTGTTTTTCTCGTCTTCTCACGGATGTATTTTACAGTAAATTCCCGAGTCCCTAGCGAGGCATAGGGCAGACACATTTTGGCAAGTATCAAGTATCAATATTTTGTGCCATGATCAAAAAACTTAACATTTTTAGAAACTTGAAGACTAAAATAATTTACGGCTATTGCATCTCCATAATTTGGATATACTTACTCTCCAATATTGACACCATTCCAGCATTGTTCATTGCCTTCAGCAGCGAAGTCCGGTTCGTCACAGAGTCGGTCCGCCAAGCCGGCGAAGAGTTTCTTGCTGGTAGCCAGAGTAGCCGCGAATTGCAGCAGCTCGGTATCAGGTGGAGGGGCTCGGAGTGCGTCACGTCTAGATGCTCCAGGTGTAGGGTGGGGAGATGCCAGGGTTGGTGAGTCCAGGGTTGAAGGTGGGCCGCATTCTTGACGTACCTGTTTGATTAAAAATAGGAATGTAGTCCTTATCTTATTTATAATCCTAAGTAATACAAATTAGAATTGAGATACTTCAAGGCAATGATAGAATTTTACATTGAATTATTTTTCCCGGAATAGTGCCTCAAAAACACCACGACTGGGCTTTTTTGGCAATTATGTTGTGGCTAACAATAAGTTTATTATTACGGATTATATTAAAATTGATGAAATTGCTTGCAATTCTGTCCTGTCAGGTTCCTCAACAATTAATTGAACTACATAAATCTTACTGAGATTCAAAGGAATCTTATCCGAATCATTACTCTTTGTTCGTTAAAGTGTATACATATACGAATACCTACGTAGTTTATTTACTGTGTTCAGTTTCATTGATCGATGTTTTCAGGAAATAATCAACATTAATTTCTAATATATTCCATTTATACTACTAAATTGGAAGCTTAAGAGAATTGGCGAGTACAATAGTGACCACAGATCTATATACCTACTATATAGGCAAGTAGCTGACTAGGCTTCTAAGCCCTTTCCGACGGAAACATTTTTGAACTGATGTTTCCGGAACTGGAATCTGAACTTAAGACCTTCAGAAATATGGACAACTGCATACTTTTGAGTCGAAAAGAGTTTGGTATAAAAATAATTGTAAAAAAAATCAAACTAAGTGAGTGTATTATTTCTACTGCATGATACTCTTCCATATTAAAGATCATCAGCTCTCGTCTCGATCTCTACATCGGCGCTCGTGCGTAAATAGCCGTCGTCTGAGCCGAGTGAATGCCCTTAGCGACTCGCGACAAACGCAAATAAACGAGAATAAGCCGCAAATAGGTGCATAGTTCGTGCTCAACACTACAACAATTTCGCGCAATTATTCTAAGAATTACATTTTTGCATACTTTGTGAAAAATTCACCTCGTAATTTGAAGGTAGAGGAAATAACTTTGTAGTTATAATTATTCGGATACACGGTAGTTAATTAGTAACAACGTATATTCACATTGTTTGTTTATCGCATGTTAGTGTTATGTGTGTGATAAAGTGTAAAAGCTTCATTTATATTACATTCTGCATCAAAGGATGAGTTCTTCAAAACAATCTAATATATAAAATTCTCGTTTCACAGTTTTCGTTGCCATACTCCTCCGAAACGGCTCGACCGATTCTTACCAAATTTTATATGCGTATTCAGTAGGTCTGAGAATCGGCTACTATCTTTTCCATACCCCTAAGTGATAAGGATTGTTCACCCTTAAAATTTTTATTTTTATTTTTGGACGTTTTTTTTTGTTTTTATTTTTTTATTATGTGGCATTAAAAAATACATACAACCCCTGCTTTTTTGTCAAAAAAATCGAGACCCGTGCGAAGCCGGGGCGGGTCGCTAGTATGTAATAAGTATCACTACATTATTATTCAATAAATCTGATCGCAGAAATCTATACAAAACAAATGACTAACACCATTGTTTCAAAGTATAATTATAATAATATTATGTTTGTTCTAGACGTCATTATTTGTCCTTATACCGAGCCATTCATCATTAGTTATGAGCGTTATACTCGACACCTAATGATTCATAAATTAATCGAATTATCATTATCAATACTAAAACAGCACAAAGTATTCACTTGAATCGAAATTTGAATACTCATTGGTTTTTAAACAGCTCTTTTATTATGATTCAGCTCTTTTTATTTTGATGGACTCGTTGGCGCGATGTGTGCGTTGAGTGCACATAATTTGCATTCCGATGGGTAGCGAATTCGAACTGATTCTGATATTTTTCGCCTTTAACTTGTACTAGACTATATTATATTTAATTTCCTTCTATAAATATTCCTATTATTGGATATTTCGAGCATAAAATGGGTGAAAACAACTTTTAAATTTCGGTCTGGTAACGAAATACCAGTCATAGATGGAAAAGCCCTGAAATTATTATTTATGCATCTTATCAGACCATGAATTTAGTCATTTCTCTGAGTTGTAAAACATATCTAGAAATACACTAGTCGGTTTGCTGACGTTATAACCTCCATTTTGTAGATAATACGAGTAAATAATGAGGGCAAAGTGCCAACTGCCAACATCCGGTGCTTCCGGAAGAGTGAATGTCAGAAGGTACTATAATATATGAAAATCACGTGTAGTACTATTTTCTAAATAGAACAAGAGCATTGAAATGAATTGCACTCCTCTCCGCTAAATCTATAGAAAAATGGTAAAAATGCCTTTATTAATTAAGTTCGCTTTTGTTTATTTTATTTTTTGTTTAAAAGAGTTTAATTATTTTTATTCTTTTCCAATAAAATTTGTAACGTCCAAACTTATAATTCGAAGCGAATATTTATAACCTCACACAACCTATAATTTAACAAATAGATTCTAATATAAATAACAGACTGTCATATCGCTATTCAAATCTATCATCCTACTGAATAACGTTTTAAACAAATAGCTGTCCGACACGTGTGGGCGTGAAGTGCTTGTAATTAATTCGTCTTCGAACATCCGGAGTTGCGTAAACTTTACAATAATATAGATGTTAATGTCACAAATCACGATAGTAATCTGTAGTTCAGAAAATAATTACATAGTTAATAATAGAGAGCGTAAGCAGACATGTCTATGTGCTCCTTTGAATTTAAATAATACATACTTATGTTAAACAGCAATGAGAAAAATTCTAAAAAAAATATTCAGTGAATAGCTAAAAGTAAGAAAAAAATCACATTTTGGTTGACCTTAAAGACCGTGGATGGAACAGGAATTTGGCACGATTCTTTACTGTAGTGTGTACTTTTTGCTAGTGGTTTCACATTTTATAAACTGTATTAAAGTTTTTTTTTTATTCTTTAATATATAATAATTAATTTATATTCTTTAATTAACAAAAATTATACTCGTAATTCATTTCTTTATCGTTCCACCAACACATATAATAAGGAATTTAATAACATAGATCTTTTTAACACCTCTCTCAATTGCCTTAAACGTACTCTTACGCAATTATTGTCTGAAAAAAGTACTTAATTCTGTAGAAATAGTTTAGTTTAATTAAGTATAATTTAATTACATGCTAGTTTATAGTTTAAAATAATCGTTTCACGCGATTCTATTCATAGTTTTTGTATGTTTATTTTTTGGGCACTGTAGGTCTGTAGTTTTTAAGAAATATATTGTTTTTATTATTTATATGTATGTACATGACTGTTTGATGCCAAAATAAATGAAAAAAAAAATAATAATAATAATAGTGGCACAGTGATAAGCGCGATGCGGAGGTCTTGCGTTCAAATCCTAGGGAAACAAGATTTTAAAGAAAATGTTTCGGTCGGACAGAGCATAGAAGGCTGATTACATTCATGCCTGTAATGAAAAATGATCAGTGAAATAGATACACTGAAAACTGACTGACTGATTATTTAAGTTTGTAAGCTTGCAATATGGATGTGATTGAAGGATGAATGTAATATATGTGAAACAATAATATTAACCTAAGTCTGTACGCTGCGCTTAATAGCACAATATGCATAATTTAGTCTCAGTATGTGAATTTTTGTTATTCTTTTGAGATAATAAATTCTTAAAACGTAATCTGAAATAAATGATTTATCGTTATTTGGAAGTTCCCCGAGTCCGAATGAATATACAACTTACATCCGAGTATGTATAGTATTATTGATCGGCTGTAGTATCAATCAATAGTTTTAATAAAAAATTAATAGCGATATTTCACCCTGCAGAATTCACGGTCACATGCTTAATACGAAATCATTAACGATAACGACAAAGAATGTCAAATGTGTTAAAATGTCTGGCGCCTCTAAAATTAATTAGCATTTAACTATCAAAGTTATTGCAAATGACAATCGAAATGTGCATTAATATTCAAATATACCGGTTACATTTCACCAAACGCGAGCCGAATAAGAATTGGAGTCGTTAAAAATCAGTAGTCAAAGGTAGATAGTGTCGTGTCTATAAAGATAGTATTGGAGTTCAATAAATAAGTGTGATGCGGCGGTATATCAATAAAATTGCCTAGCCGATTGGCTGCGCCGGCGCCCACGTTGCATGTGTCCCAAGTTATGAGCGATTGGCAGAACAAGGGAAGTTAGAGAGAGAAGGAGATAGAAATTCAATGACTAACAGCCGAAGAGGCATAAGCGCCATTCAACAACAGGAAAGTAATTTAAAGTTTGCTATGAACGAAAAAACAAAGATATAAATGTTTGATCGACATTAAGTATGTCGTAGGTTGATGAAACTTAGGCGAAATGACGAACTATGATGATACATTTTTAGTAAAAAATTGATACTCTATAATTCTTTTCTTCAAATTATATTTAAAATACTAAAATGATAAAAACAAACTATCCTAAATCTTAACTATTAAAATTAAATATTTAGATATTGGCCTCATTGCCAAATATGTAAGTCAAAAACAGATATATAGGTAACTAGTGGACCCCGCAGACGTTGTTCTGCGACAATTTTGGCTTCGAAATTATATAATTATTCTTAAAGAAAAAAGATTTTCCCGCTTTTCTGTTGAAATTTTTCCTGAATTTTCTTTGCTATAAACCTCACGGAGCCTGAGACCTTACCAACGAATGCAAAACCGTGGAAATCGGTTCGTGCGTTCTGGGGTTATAGCGTCAGGAAGGAAAACCCGACTTATTTTTATATAGTAGATTAATTTGTATCGTTAAATCGCTATTAGCTTATATCATGTACTCAAAGGCAGAGAAAGCTTGTCGCGTGGGCGGGCGCCGGCGCTCGAACCTGATGGAACTCGAGAAGATTGTTGTAACACATTTTGATGACTTTTCACTCGCAGTGATGAAGACTTCAAAGTTTTACTTCATTTGATTTATAAAACGATAAAGTAAGAGGCTTGTCGTATTAATATCTCTATGATAATAAACCTCACTGCACTCGTAGACTCCAATTACAAGCTCTAGTATCTATTTATTTTCTTATTTAATTTTTTTTTTTATTTTACGAAACATTGTCATGCTCTTCCTTTCAGTCTCTTCTGATATTAAGCTTAAGAGATATAAGGTCTTTTTGTAATCATTTCTTCATTTAATTTCTAAGTATACTTTTTGAATATTCAATAAAATAATTTACATTTATTCATTCATTCATTAAATTACTTTTGAAATTGTATCAGAGATAACGAATTATTAAGCTATGTAAGCGACTGCGACCACCGCGCTGGTAACAAATCTTCTTTTTATAATCTAGGCATTTAGAATTTTATTATATTGTATTTATATACGCGTTATAATAGCTTAATGCCATTTATAGAGATAACTCACAAAGTAGCGCATCGTTGGAAGATTATATCAATTATCTTCACTGGATTTTCCAAGAATATATTAAAACTTGTATAAGCGAAGTAGTTCTAGGTAGAGCCTAGCGTAAATAAAATAATTATGGTTTCTTTTAGTCTTACTTATAATATTAATGTTTGCTAAATTACGCTAAAGTGGTTGAACGGATTATTTTTTTTATTACAGAGCAGACAACTAAGTAAGTAATCACCACATGGACATCCCGATAAATACATATCTAACGCGAACGGATGATTCGTTTAAAACACATTAAATATGTTTAGTAAATAAAATTATTTAAAACATGATTTCTGTAGATCAACATGTTATAGCTTTTGCATAATAGATTTATTTATGAACACATTACCTATTCATAAAATGAATGTATTCATAGATGGAAAAACCGTGAAGTGGACATTGCGCGTTTCGATTTCAGTCTATGGATTTCCGAATGCTCGAAGTAAAAAGGAGGTTGACAGCGCATCACTGATGTTCTGTGGCGGAGGTATCACCTACTATCAAGTGAACCTCATGCTCGTCTGTCGATATCTAACATAAATATAGGAGAGTAAACACTCAATCTTCTCTATACAACAAATTTAACATTGAAAGTCAAATCAAAGCACGATAAGTAAATATTAATCTGTGAATTTATTTGCTAAAACACCTCCAGCTAAAAGGATCCTTTGAAACCTCGACTATTGTTTAACATGGCGCTTTTAATCTTTTTCGAATAAACTCGGAGATTGTGTGAAAATGTTAACACCATTACGGAAAAAATAATCCTGATGAGAAGTAGGTCGGCGTTTATTGTTTGGTTCTTTATATTTTTGCGGATATTCATCACAGCGAACATAAATTATTTACTGCAATATGTTCGAGATCATATAATATAAAACTATACACATTAAATAATTTATGAATTACACAGGTATATAATATACATCTGTACCTATACAATATACATATTTTCCCACTGAGGTAGACGACAGAGATCATGGAATTCACTTTTCAACTACTTTACTGCAAGCGTGGATACAAGTACTGGTACACTGGAAGGTGACAGCTGCCTAAATGAAAACTTCATAAAGATTCTGGACTATCTCCATTGACCAACGGATTTGGTCGTAAATGGTAAATTTATAACTGATATACCGTTTTGTCCATTTAATAGTAGTGGTTTGGATGTGGTTTATTGATTTGAAACTACTGGATCCTGTGATGAGTATCTTAGAGACTATCTCAAACCATGGTCCCAATTGAATTTATGTGTGCACAGCATTATCACGCTTATAGTTAACTAGTGGACCCCGCAGACGTTGTTCTGCCACAATTTTGGCTTCGAAATTATATAATTAAATTCACTCTAGAAAACGTTTGTATGGGAAATAGAAAAGGGCTGTTTTTAGGGTTTTCCCGGAAATTATTCGATAATTAAAAATTAATTAAAAAAACATTGTCCAGCGGACAAAATTGTAATCTAAACCATTCCCAGATCCCCTTGAATACACACAAAAAATTTCATCAAAATCGGTCCAGTCGTTTGAGAGAAGTTCAGTGACATACACACTCACAGAAGAATTATATATATAAAGATAGAATATTTAAAATAATTTCCATTTTAGTTAAGAAGCAGCTTTAGTACTTGTAAAAAAACTTGCATAAAACGGGTAAATTTTTCATGAATAAATATTTTTCAGAGGGGATCCCTAAACTCGTATACGGAGCCGGAGGGAATGGAAGCCGCACCAAAGCTATTAGTATGAAAATTGAAAGTCAACATTTTACTTACCTTCGATGCTTTTATAGAACGATTTACGACCTCATGGAACAGCATGGTAATGAAATATTTAACGTTTATTCATTCTGTTACAAACCTTTTTTTTTTTCCGAATTTCGATTTGTTAAATCGAATTCATAATTACTAGTAGTAGTAATATAATACTAACGTATAATGAAAATGTAATATTTTTACATATATAGGTATGTACAATTCTTCTGTACGTGTGTATGTTTCCAAAGGCCCCCTAAATTCCTGTACTGATTCTGATGATTTTTTGTGTTCGTTTAGCCTACGCGCAGACTAGAGCCACCGGTGGCCGCCACTAGAAGCGGCCTCTAGACGCGGCCACCGGTGGCCGCGTTTCAGCCACTGTAAAATGTATGAAATATCGCGCCCGCGCGTTGTGGCGGCCACCGGTGGCTAGAAGCTCGGTGGCGGCCACTCGAGCGCCGTGTTTGCGCGGATGCCCTAAAATGTATGAAATATTACGCCCGTAGCTTGTGGCGGCCACCGGTGGCTATGCTGTGGTCGCCACTAGTGGCTCTAGTCTGCGCGTAGGCTAGACTTTAGATTCACTATTAGACGTGAGGTGACGCTTAGGTCCTGGAATATTTTTTTAAACCAAACAAAAAAATTATCAGTAAAACAGGCACAGAAATATGTCTGTCCCATGTCCCTCTCCTACATCTAATACTCCATCATTGCTAATAAAAATCCTTGTGAAATGCGACGTCGAAATATTCATACAATCTCAAACAATAAGAAGGCAATGAGTTCGACTTTACCGCATGACTTGGTATCATCTGAGGTCATACCATTTTCAATGTCATTAACTTGCTTGTTATTTATGATCTGTAATCAACTTATGTCATGACTGACTGGGTTGTTGGGTACACATGGGGAACACAGATGTTTAGTAATAATTAATAATAATAATTGGCGGTTTAATCTGATTAATACTAAACATGAGATCGTGTACCCAAAGTTTAAGAAATTCTTCGCTCATTTTAGCTTATTACAGATTATATAATATCTATATATTATTAACTGCCTGTCTATTTTTCACTTCTATGAGACCCGGCGTAAACGCATCTTCTGCTATTATCATTAAGATATTTCTATTAGTAACTTGAGTAATATTAATAAGTCGATACTTATTAAGGACTGGCATAAAATAGCTGAAACATGCAATTCCCTTCACGGCTTTTCTGTCTATGTATGATAGTAGTACGCTTTTCCACCTATTTATTATATATTCTCAGTTATTATATCAACGGACAATGAATAATATAATATTATAAAGAGGAAAGATTTGACTCAAAAACTACCGATTTTAAAAATTCTTTCACAAATAGGAAGCTACATTATCAGCGAGTTACATAGGCTACTTTGTGTATTGGACATCTACACTGCACCTGTGCGAAGCCGGGGCGTATTACTAGTGAATAATCAATAGGTTCCTAAATGTGGCTGCTTTACAAATTTCATTAAACTGCCAATTAATATTTAATTACCCGTAATAATGACATATTGAAATGAATATGTGAAAATAAATGTAGCCTCCATTTACTTTCCAATGCTTTCATGATTTCAATATGCATTAAGTGGAAACCCAAGCTTATAGAAACCATTATGCACTCGTTCAAATCTGAAATTATAATATTTTAAGTTTATTTATGCATTCTGTTGATGAATGCAGAATATCTCTATGCAAAAACATTCCTTGTATTTTAAGGATAAATCTTCCTTATTTTAACGAATTCATAAAGAAATTCTATTCAGAGACGCTATTACAATTTAAAGTTTCGAAAATGTAGGCCAGGTACTCTTTGTCTCAATACTATAAAAATTATTTTCATCTTGCATTGTATTTCAGAATAATAAAACACCATTCTACTTTTTGGCAGACAAAAGTAATGCGAAAATTCAATTCTTGCGAACGGAGAGGAGAACCGTCTAGTAATTTAATTACTCGTATGTTTTTAAAATAAAACTGTTTTTTTTTTTATAATACAATAGGTTATGAAATATTTGTAATAAAACTTAACTTTCTATCGGATACTTTGATACAATATAAATATAAAACTACTTGATATCCAGTAAGTACTTAACCTTTTTAATCCGTAATCAAATTATCGTGTTAAGGAATTCTATTATACTCAGATTTGTAATAGAATCGGTGATTAACGAATTGAGGTAATCGAGTTAGGAATTGCGTAACTTGTATGGTTTAATTAAGCATATATTAAAAATGTTTTTCAATAATTAGAAACTTTATGTAGAAGTATAATCTTATAATATATTGTGGTTTAGCGAAGATGTTTTGCCCCGCGCCCACGAATGACCCCATCTCGCCCACATCAACACTTTATGGGCTCATAATTTCACATGAACTTATAATAGGAAAATTTCTTACGTTATGGCCGTCTGATGAAGTGCACCCACAATGTTTCGAAATAGTTATTTAAAACAACAAGACTTGTGAAACATAATGTACCTATTTACTTCAGAGACTTGGGGGATCAGTAATGTTTACGTCTGGAAATAGGATAACTTTATTAGAAATGGAGTACGTTTCGCCTTCAGTTTTATCGTTTAAATTTAAATTTCATATTGAATTACCAAAAATATTTGTACCTGTTTCGATTTTTTTATAAGGAAATAATGAAATCGTACATCGTCCTATAAAATATAATCCTATTTATTTGTATTATCGTTCATTGGCCGTGAATATAAAACTGTATCAAGTGTTGGAGAGATTCTGTCGCTAACTTGTCTGGCGTGCGGCCAGTGTACAAGAAAGTTTGATGACTTTGTTGACGGCACTTGTACTCTTTAAATTGTTGTTAGCGAACATTGCATCAGGATTTTGAGCAAATACATCGAATTTACTCTAGTACGACCAAAAATAAACAATTATTTATTCTTAAATCTATACTAATATTATAAAGAGGAAAGATTTGTTTGTTTGTTACGATTTAACTCAAAAACTACTCGACCGATTTTAAAAATTATTTCACCATTAGAAAGCTACATTATCAGCGGGTAACATAGGCTATTTAAGTGTAAATAATAATAAAAAAATTGCAACCGTGTGGATCGCTAGTCTTCTTATAAATACATAAAATGTAGGTTAGCAAAACAAGAAATAAATAAATATTTTTTTTTAAGTCTGGTCATAAAATTAATGATTTACTTTTACATTCGATCCAAATATTTATTATATACCTACATATGTATTCCTGCTAGTGGCAATTAACTGCTACATAGATTATTCCTAACACAGCATCTAAGGTATACATTATTTTAAAAAGCCTTATCCTATGCGCAGCAATGGCATTTATATTTCCTTTTAAAAACTTTACGCTACGCTCAGTCGCATTGTTTTCTCAGCATAATTTATATACTATTCTGGGTCAGTGACATTTAGCTAGCAAGCTCAAATGGCGTGCAAAATGCACAACTTATTGTTGCGTTCGCAATAAATCAAAAGTTAAGCTCATTGTGAATTCAGAAGTATATTTTATGCAGAAAATTATCTCGTTCCAGCAATTTTGTCGTTGTGTATTTATCGGTTGAATATTAGTTTAGTTTAACCTTTGTAGACAGTTATATGGACGCGATGAAGTGCTATTAGTCAATAGTGAAGGTATAATAAGCTAGTGATATGATTATCTTGAGATATTTATTCATAATTATTTGTAGAGCTAATATTCTGTATATTTAAGAAGCTGAAAAATAATGTGCACAAATATGTATAATATAAAATCATTAGTTCATGGTACATATTCTTATAGCCTCAGTCGTAGTAGAATAGTTTGTACTCTAAGTATTCGTTTTCAATTGAAACGTTACGGGAGAATGAACGAATATAAAAACGCTCTTAAGAAATAATGTCGACATTCTCCATAAAGGCTGTATCTCTTTTTATTTTATTTTTCAATTCTAATAATCGACGTGCTATTCCATTTTGTAAATGTAACAGTGTGTTTATTGGTTTAGCATTATTTCAAGCAAAACTAGGGCAATGCATATGTACATTTTGCACGCAAGTTACATTGGCTTTTTCCTTCAAAAGGTTATAAACATAATGATCTTCATCCAACTTTCGTATTCTATTTTTTAACCCTTCATTTATTCAAGAAATAATGGTATTTCTAGTCTTCTTTTTAAGTAATCTTTAAAGTTAACAACCACTTCAAGTACTTGTTCCGTAAACGGAACTGTAAGTTTGTTTCGAGCTCTCAACACCGAGAGATTCAGAAAGTTTCAACGACAATAATTAGGCTCGCTACGGACCGTTATTCACGATTTACATATTGAACATTGTCGTTACAGCGGCGTTTTAAGTGCTATTTTAAAGATACATCTTATTTATACATGAATAGAGTAACTGTCTGAACTTTCAAGGCATAGAGGTTTGACAAAATAAGGTGGTGGAATTTTATATGAAAGTAATATTTTAAAGATTTTGCGGAAAACCTTGTTTATGTTCTTTTAAATGTCATGTTAGCATCGTCAACAACGATATAGACTATTGAAGATAGGTTTATAAGTATTATAAACCACAAATTAAACGCCATTGAATTTTCCGTTTTACCGATAACTACGGTAATTCAGACAAAACAGCTATTCGGAATTGCAATATACAACTACGCTCCTCAAGTCAAATGATTTAGAACGCCAATAACACTGTAAGTCTGTACTGTTACCTGTATACTTAGTACCATGTCTTGGAGAAACCGATTGAATAAAATATTCAATTTATATTTTTATTATTATAATTCGGTAAAGGTTTAATGTTTTATGTATGGCAACGCATCGTCAAGTTAGTGTATGGTGTCCTAGATGTCCAAGGGCGATGGTAACCGCTTACCATCGAGTGAACCGCCAAGCCTCTCCGCTTGCCTCCTCTTATATAAAAAAGAGGTTAATGCCCTCCCCTCAATTCATCGTAAAATACATACATACCTTTTTCTCTAGTATCACGTGGTTCTCAAGAGCATGCATGATTGCTTCCGAGACTCTCGCATCCAGGGCCCTCAACGCTGCATCTGCATCAGATCTTGCGAGTCTCTCCACACCTTCCACGTAACCAGTCCACGGCGCGTCCAGCTCTGATATCGTAGAACCAATACAGCTGTTGGGAGAAAAAAAATTAAGATCCTCTTAAAAACTAAAAATGTTCCGAGAAGTTCACTTATGCTTATATTATAATATAAGAACTTAGTACCGAAATAAAATGTATCTTATTCTATTAATGCTTGATATAATATGATTTTTTTGTGCTCGTTGTCTATTTGTTTGCTGCCGGCCTAGCATGACAACCGCGACAAAATTTTGTCGACGTTTTCTCGTGTTTTAATCGATTATCTCTTTATTTCTTCCGGCTCTAACATGACAATTACACTTAAAACTCGACTTTTAATATCAAAAATAGATATATTTGTCGATCGAGATATCTTTTCTATCAAAATTGTCGATGTCGAGATATAATATATCGAGATATCTTACATCTTAGTTTGTCTTCTCTCGTCCGCGAGATATCTCGTGGCGGTCATGCTAAGCCGGTGGAATAACGATTCAAGCTATAAATAATTGCAGTAAGAGAACGTTGTTTTACTATTCCCCCTTAAATAACGGTTCATAATACCTTTGTGAGACTTTCTTGAATTATATAATCTATGTATTTTTGTCCTCTATGCACTCCTAAACTATTCATCCGATTATAATAATACGTTGGTTTTTAGCAAAGGTTAGTCTAAAAAAAACAACATTTTTCTTTATGTGGCATCGGAACGCATGCCGGGTACATCTAGTCTGTACTAATTTTATAAAGAGGAATGATTTGTTTATTTTATTTGTTACGATTTAATTCAAAAACTACTGGATCGATTTAAAAAATTTGTTCGCCACTAGAAAGCTATATTATCAACGAATAACATAATGTGTATAGTACATCTATGTTGCACCCGTGCGAAGTCGGGGCCAATCGCTAGTTACATATAAAATAGGATTATTACTCTCTAAAGTATTAATAATAATCCATATCAACGCAATATGGTTTATTGGTACTTTCCGATTCAACGGATGTTTCATTTTTAATAAAAACCTGTATAGAACCCAATACACAGGTACACTCTATAAAAAAACCAGTGTGGAATTTATTGATAAAGAGATGAAACATTGCGATCGTTTCTGATAAGAGGACTTCCCGTATAGGTGTGACAAGTCAATTCAAAGCTTAATAGAATTTTGATAAAATACATTATATACATATTTATCAAATATTTTTAATAGACTAATTGCTTAGTATCGTGAGTCGTGACCGCAATATTTTGTGTAATCTGGCACTTAAATGGCCGATTGACAAGTTTTTTTGATTCCATTAGTTTTGCATTACTACTTATCTGAAATTTAATAATGTATTTCTTGTTTGAGAACTTACAATTTAAATCCAGTTTCTAAATTAGTAGGGGAGACAGGGGCTTGTTGTAACAGAGGTAAGTAGTAACAGCTTAATAACTTAGCCGGTTTCAAATATTTTGTTCCGATTTTGAACTCAACGTGCTCTTTAAGATAGGACCTACGACATAAATGCAGCCAATATAGTGCGGAAAGGCTTAGTGACCGGTTTTCAGCAGGAGTAGGTACTGTTTTTTGGCACGAAACATAAAAAATATGAGTTCGTAAAATTTGATTACAAGATCATACTGAATCTAATTGAAAAATGTTTCTATTAATTTTTGTTACGCATTTATTAAACTATCGTATGATAGTACTTTCACATAACCCGAGCCAATCATATTTTTTTTAATAAATATAATTGTTCATAATTTCGGTTGGGGCTAGTTGTAACAAAATTGTGGGGCAAGTTGTAACAGGCGCTAAGGCTGCACATTTTGCATTCGCTCTTACTTTTCCAGGTTTGTATGTTATTTGTTAAGTTAATCGTTATATTTTAAGATGCGGGATTATAAAAGGTAGTCAGAACGGGCGTCAAAGTCTCAAGAGGTCTATGAACAAGCTGTAAAAGAAGTATTAACAATAGCAAAAATATCGTGAGGCTGCTGCATTGTTTGAGCTGTCTCACGTATCATTGGTCAGATACATTAAAAAGGAGAACAATTACTGTTGGTTATACCCACAAAATACACCCTGAACCCGTCCCAGGCCCTTCAGGTATCCAAAATACCGGTATTTCACTTTCAAAGATCAAAATTCAAAGGGTCAGCTATTTTGACTGAAACTCCAGAAAAAAAATTGATCAAAAAACAGAAACAAGAAGGTAAAGCAAAAACCAAAGATACGGGAAAGGGCAAAAGTAAAGCAAAGTCGAATAGACCTGAAAAGACCAAGATTGATAAAGTGAAGAAAAAAGATTAGAAGAAAAGTAGTTAGTTGTGTTTGATTTTCGGAGAAGAAAGTATAACCATATCAGACAAAGAAGATTGGGTCGAGTGTAAGATCTGTAAACTGTGGTCAGACGTTAAATGTGTAAGAGGTGATCCTATTTCGTACATTTGTATTAATTGTGAATTTGATAAAGACTGAAATAAGTAATTATTGCGTTAAATTTTTTCCTACTATTTTACGAAGTAAGCTTTACTTATTGCAATGTTTATTGTGATATAGTAAGATGTATAAAATATAACTATTTACTGCTTAACAGCAGCGAATGTTAGGGAATCAAACAAATTGATTGAGATAATTTCTTTAAACTTTTGACCAAAAATAATGTTAGATGTTTTTATTTTTTGAAGCTCACGTAGCTTGCCATAGTTTAGTAAATACAAAAATATAAAGAATTGTTATAAAAAAAATAGTTTTATGTGGATTATAAATGCAATTTATGAAATTAGTTTTCACTAATAATTAAGTTTATTAATACGTTTAATTAACTTAAGTATATACTATACAAGTCAAAATATAACTATCGTTGTTAAAGAAAAAGATAAGTATTTACATCATTAGTTCATAAGAAATACTATTTTCTTATTATTTTTTGTTATTTTTATAATACAAGCCTTAAATAATGTAACCTGTTGTTTTAATATGACGTTACTACTTGCCCCGTACTAGTTACAACTTGCCCCAAAAACGGGGTAAGTTGTAACAAGCGACTTTTTCCACAAAAAGTGCTATAAATATAAATTGATTATAGATTCAGGAAAAAATATTTTGGGAACATATTTTCAAATATATGATTACTCGTTTAAAAGCACTTTTAAATGAAAATACTCAATAGTTTAGTCACTACATCGAAAGAAGGAAAAAATGTTACAACTAGCCCCTCTCTCCCCTACTTTAAATTTAAATAATTCTAACAAGCCGTTCTGAATTACCAATAAGTAGTGTCCTATGAGGATTAAATTCAAAACTTAGAAGGTGCCTACGTTATTGAGCTACAAATTTCTGTGCTATCACAAAAAAGGATCCGAATGTGGAATACACAGAACCTAATAAAGCGAAATGTTTTCATTCAAGTAATGGAAAAATAATTTTCGCTTCCTTTTCTTACTAAATGTAGGCTAGCTCCGTAATAAGAGATTCTTTGTTTTCTTTAATATAGAAAACGAGTACGTTTGCCTTTTATAGGAATCCTTCTAGTATATATACAAACATTAATATTTGTTTCCTACATTTAAAAGCATTGCAGTTGTTGAAGTATATAAAAAAGTGAATTCCCGAGAGACCCATTTCTTGTGCTGTTTTACTGATCATTTTTCTTTACAGATAAGTATGTGATCAGCCTTCTGTCAAAACCGAAACCGAAACAATTTAAAATCTTTTACCCCGGGATTCGAACCCAGGACCTCCTTTGTTTAACGCATCGCACGTACCACTGAGGTGGTCAAACATATATGTTTATAAACAACAATAACAAAAAATATAATATTGATAAGGAAACCCTTTTAATCAATATTCTCTTAAGGTTTGTGCAAATATTACATCAAGAGCATACACACTATAAAAGAAATCAATTAACTAACAGGAATTTGCATTCTCACCCTCTCGCAATGTTGAGACAATAGTTCCTGCAAGGGCGTACTTCAAAGCCCTTACAACGCGAACAGCCTCCTAGCCTCAGCAATTTGTTAGTACAATCCTCGTTGGAGCCGATCACTCGCTCGCTGGCTGTCAAGGTACCCGCACCTACGGCGAGAACCTGCAGCAGTGCCCTTGCAGCTTCCAATGATTTAGAGAGCGATGCCCCCAACTGTTGATTTATTTTAATTAGTACATATTTCTATATAGTATTTGGTGAGCAACACTTAGGAGAAATAAGTAACTGATTGGAAGATGATGGTTTAAAGAGAAATGAAATGGTTTTGACGGGCTCGTTAGCACGTTCGCGTTCGGTAGAACACCTGCCGTGCGCCGATCGTGGGTTCGAATCCCACCGGGACCACATGTTTATAATTTTCTGTAAGCATGTTTTTTCCCACGTCTGGTAACTTCGGGTTCGGGCATTGATCGGGTGGGAGGAATATCTAAATTCCGACCGGGTAACGAACCACTGTCCATAGATGGAAAAAGCGTGAAGTGCATATTGCGCGTTTCGGTTTCAGCCTATGGATTTCCGAATGCTCGAAGTGAAAATTAGGTCGACAGCGCATCATTGACTGATGTTCTGTGGCTGAGGTATCACCTACCATCAAGTGAACCTTATGCTCGTCTGTCGATAACTGACATAAAATAAAAAAGAAATGTGCACAATTATGATGCCGCAAATAAAATCTATAATACTATATAAATATTATTAGAAGTTATACCTGTTCTGGAACATCACCAAAGGGCTGCACAGCATCATACGCGTCCTTCAAACATGCTTCATATGCCGCCGTGAATTGCTTTGAATCTAATCGCAGTACATTCTGATATGCGACCGGGAATACCTCTCTAAAGAACTTCTTCGTACTTTGTGCCATTTCTTTGGGAGGAGGGGAGCCCAAATCCACGCCACTCGTGTCTTCGGTTTCTGGATTCGATCGCAATAACGTTCTTATGTCATCATATAGCGTGGCTAATGGAACGTGTGCCCTTGAAGCGTGACTTCGGTAAAGTTGTGAGAATAGTACTGCTGTTTTGTTTTGCGATTGCTGCGATAGCGCCGTCAGGTGTTCTGTAAAAGAAAAAAGGTCGTATAACTTTTTTATGTTAGGCTGACAAAACACTGACCTATTTTATTTACTTCGAGGCAATCTACAAGCTAGATCTGAAACTCTTTATGTGAAGGAATTACAAATTATCTGCATGCTAGATTAAATTAGTTAGTAGCCAGATAAATATAATGATAAACATGTTTACAGACTCGGTAGGAATCAAACTCAAGACCCATTAGGTAATTATTAACGAGTATTACCCATTCGCTATTGAGTACATAAACAAATTCTCTAAAAAAACCATCGTAATCAAATTTAGTCTCCTTTTTATGATTAAAATAATTCAGTCTGAAATGTTTATGTTTGTTAAACGTAAGACTGAATGCGTAAAGTATCAGTTCGTAAGCCGAATTTGAAGCAATAAAGATTTTTTCTAGCTGTCTAGACGGCCTAGAATGACCGCCACGAGATATGTCGCGGACGAGAGAAGACAAACTAAGATGTAATATGTCTCGATATATTATATCTCGACATCGACAATTTTGATAGAAAAGATATCTCGATCGACAAATGTATCTATTTTTGATATTAAAAGTCGAGTTTTAAGTGTAATTGTCATGTTAGACCCGGCAGAAATAAAGAGATAATCGATTAAAACACGCGAAAACGGTCGACAAAATTTTGTCCCGGTTGTCATGCTAGGCCGGTAGGTTATAAAGTAATTCGATCAGAAGTCTAGAAGTATTTTTGCCGCTCTATTTCAACGGTGTATTGACAGGCGGGTGGCAGACCGGAGCCAACGACCGCTGCCCACTTCCCAAATAGCGACGCATTTGGCTTCAACTATTTATTTAATAGCAAAATGTAACTCAACGATATATTTATTTAATACAGTCTCAGTTCAATGTAATAAATATTCAATAAAGTTTTTCTAAGTAATAAAAATTCAATAAAGTTTTTTAGTAATAAATTTTCTTCCCAGAAAATTACAGTCTGGCTTAATCATTAACTAGTTTTAACTCCCAATATTATAAATGCTCTGACAGTTAGAAAATGATTGAATTAAGAAAAACACTTCGATATCCTATGAACAAAAATCGATAATTTTGTTTTCAAATACAAAAAGGGTACATCACAAATATATTATCATAGGTACATAATATTGTCTTTTATTAACGCGAGTATCACACATTTAAATAAAATACTGTATACCGGATTAAAACGCGATTTATTATTTATAGCTGTCTCCCCGCTACCACGGTTGCTGTAAAGCTTAAAAAATAATTTAAACAATATAAATAATAATTCGCGTTTTAATCCGGTATACAGTATTTTATTTAAATATGTACATAATATATACCCTTCATTTATATTAATTATACAAACACGTAATTACTAGCCACGAGTAAGCTTTCGCTACGAAACATAAGGCTTATAAATTCCTTTGATAACAAGTAAGCGTAAAGCTCTAACAATGTGCGTGTGTAGTAAATAGTTACGTAATTCATGTGTTACTATAATCAAACATTTCACAAACAACAGTCCTAACGAGGCCTAAGTAAATACATATTGTTAGGTTACGTCTTATATTTGAGTTACACCTGGAGCCCACCCTTATCTAGGAATGTAGCTGATAGGATCAACACAACATTCTTGAGATAAATCTAACATTCAATGGACTTAATCTATGTTTGTTCTAATTAAATAATGTTTATTTAAGTATTTTGAAAGGGTTTGAGGTAGAATCGTAATACTACCTCCATGGTAGGCAATAAAGTTTAAGTTTCGAGTGTTTAGACTTAATTTTATTTAAAGTTATTAACTTTTAACATTTTAAATTATTATTAATATTCAATTTTAAATTAATTATTGAAGTTTTATAATTTATGAAAAATAAATGAAAATTTTCAACGGATTTCTATTATCTTTTTGTCTACACCTTTATTTTTGTATCAAATCAAAAAAACAAGGAATAATGTTATTACGATACTTAAAATATGAAATGCTTTTATCACCGATGCATGGATGCACTTATGATTGTTTTTTAGTCTGTTGAATATACATACATGTGTTTGGAAATTTGTAAAATATGATTTATAAAAAAAATTATTAGTATATATTATTTGAATAAAGCTAGTTTTCAATGTTTAAAAACATAATTATATAATGTATTTTCATCAATATATCAAACAGTGTACTCATTTATCATGACCCATAAATACACATTTAGTAACGTAAATATATAAAATGCCATTCCCGAAATCTCTTCAAATTCAATATGTTTTTTATATGTATATCGTAAGATTAATGATGTTTCGCGCTTTCGCTACATAGAATAATTTTTTACTAACAGGGGTCCACAGACGTTTTATTTTTTTGACGTTAACTTTTCATTTCATCACAGATTACAAATATTATATGATATACTTCATAGGAATATTTTTGAACTATGTTTTATTGGAAAAGTTTCCTAACTCTGGAAAGGGAAAACTCCTATAAACGTATAATAAGTATGTGTAAAAAATCGATTCTATTATGTAAAAGATTTTTCCCGCGACTTGCATGGATTTCGGAATTTTCACTCCTAATTTTGTTGAATATTCAATTTTCTTACACTATTATCTAAACTTTTAATGAAAAGAAAAAAATAGATACTTTATATATTACAAACCTTTAAAAAATGGCAGACTTTCATACAAACTAACATCTTATTTGATTCTATCCCTATTAAGATATGAAATAATAAATTAAAAATCCTTCTTTAATAGCGTATCGTATTAAAAATAACGACCAATGAATTTTTTTACCCACTGGATTCAGGCAGTATATCAATAGATCAATCGATCCGTCATTGTCTTCTATTTTTAATACAAACAAAATCATTAATGCGCTATGAAAATAAGTTGAAAAGTGTTCATAGTAATAATAATTCTTTACAAATTAAAAAAAAAAATTATGAAAAAAAATCTTATTACTGGATAAAGACCGTTCGAAATCTATTTCCCTCGAGGTACTGAAAATATTACGTTTCTCTTTTTAGTACTTCTTTGTTTTAAGACGCTTCAGTCTCTGTGGATACGTGAGTCTAACTTTAACCTGGCAACTCTTCATTCAATAAATAAGAGCTATTCATCTTTTAAGTCGAGACCTCTAGACGCCCTCAGTAACTACCCACGAGTATACTAAAAGAAAATAAACGATTGAAGTCTGGTAAACGCACACAAAAAATGTAAGCTTAAGCTATCGTAAAAATATCTATTGAAAGTAAAACATTTAAATATTTATTTATTTAAAAAATACTGCAAAAAGGCTTGTTTTAGACAGTCTATATGATCGGGTGATTTTTCTCTTAGTGGCGGCAATTTTTTTAATTGAAAAATTAACTTTACGTTTGACAGGTTAACTTTTAAAAAGTTAATAATTTTTAATTTTCTTTATATAAAAATCAAATATCATCTTGCTTTTATTGCTATAATAATAAATATAAGATTATTGATTTATTAATATCTTTATATTAGACTAGCAGCACGCCCGGCTTCACACGGGTGCAAGATATACAATATACAAGAATGCCTGTTACTGGCTGATAATGTAGCTTCTATTGGTAAAAGAATTTTTAAAATCGATTCAGTAGATCCAGAGATTACCCCCTACAACCTCACAAACTATACCTCTTTTTAATCTAATATACATATAAAATTCTCGTGTCACAGTTTTCGTTGCCATACTCCTCCGAAACGGCTCGACCGATTCTCATGAAATTTTGTGTGCATATTGGGTAGGTCTGAGAATCGGACAACATCTATTTTTCATCCCCCTAAATGTTAAGGGTAATCCACCCCTAATTTTTTTTTTTTAATTTTTGGACGAACTTTTTTGTTTTTATTTTTTTATAATGTGGCATTAAAAAATACATACATCCCTAAATTTTTACTTTTTTATCACCAACCCCTGCTTTTTTGTCAAAAAATCTAGACGGGTCGCTAATATTAGTATAGATATACGAGTAGATGATTGAAAAATCAACCTGTTATCGTTTAAGTCATTAAAAGAATAGCAAAATGTATAATATCGTTTTATTGTTAATTTTGTATATACCTACTCTTGTTATGGCCTATTTCCGCTTTTAATAAATAATGCAAGCTATAAGAAAACAAAATGGAAGTAAAAACAAAAAATTCTAAATATAATAAGCAGCTTCATAAAACGCTATGTATTTGTAGTACATACATTTTCTGGGCCGTAATGCCGGTAAAAGTCAAAGGTATAGCCAAGAGGCAAAAAGTATAACATTTTATTCAATTAAATATGAAATAGTTGACTTCATAATGAACGAGTTGCGTCGAGGGTAAAGTTTATTTTAGTTTTAATGACAGCACTAGGTTTGCGAGCTTGAAATTACTTGTAGGTACACTAACACGGCTAGGTTACAAGAAATTCCAAGCGACGACTACCATTTTGAACTGCCTCCCTGTTTCATATTGTTTGATTACAAGACTAATAAACTAACAAGGAAGATTTACCTTACTGTAGTCTGTACCCCCACAACCTGGATCAATAAATATCGTTTTATATTTTTGATAGGCAGACATCCCTCTTTCATGAAATTATTTCTTGAAAAGCATATTTTTTTATCATTTCTGCCTACATATAATGCATTGATAATGATTTTGCTATTTCAACTTTAGCCTTTCTTTTAGATATATTTCAAGTTCGAAGATATCGGTATCAAAAATGAATACAACCGATATTGTTTTTGACCCAAGGTGTGGAGACATAGTAACATCCCTCGATATAAAAGTCGAACTTTAGATAGTATAGGTACATTGGAAAGTAATACAAAATATATAATAAGGCACAAAGGAAAACTATGCGCTTTTTGGAGATGCATACACATGTATTTATTATCGAATTCGCGGCTTCATTTTGTGTATCATAGTAACCAATTAAATTAAAAAAAAATGGAACGTGTGATAATATATCATGAGATATATATTTAATGAGTCACGTTATTAAGAACTGAGCTATTAGATACATGCCAGAGTAAGTAGCAGTTTATAATAAAACAACAGTAAAAGCACCCAAGTCTAAATTACCGAAACGTGACACTATGCGATGTTGTCACCGATTTATTTAGGGAGAAAGATGACTTGCAAGGAATCACTGATATGAAATCAGTATAGAAAATACTTCTGTTTGCTAAGTATTTTCTTGGGTCTGTTTTATCTCATATTTTATCTAATATGAAATATTATCTAATTTTTTATGATAAATATTGACAGATGATCGTGACGCTTACTGGATTGTAAGTTACCACAAGCACAGAATATCAGTAAGTGATGCGCCGTCGACCTAATTTTTATTTCTAGTATTCGGAAATCCATAGAAACCGAATCGCGCAATATGCACTTCACGGTTTATATTAGCATAAAAATAAAGTTGGCATATTTTCACCCAAATTTAATTAAATGCTGAAAATCTCTACTTCTTATAGAAAGATATCTAAGCAAATGTGTTAATACCTCCACAGACAGCTCTTGAATAACATGAATACTACTTGGAAAATCCTTGTTTTAGATAGTCAGGTTAAGATATAATAGAATAAATGCCAACGCAAGGTCCATATATTAATAACGTATAATATATCCATTCGAACCACTTATGTATATAGCTCCCTAACATACAGTTTTATCGAACACCAATCCTAAGTTAAGACTCATGTGGGATAAGCCAAGAATTTATAGTGGTAAATTCAAATTCAAAAATCATTTATTCATTTAGGTAACACAATGTACACTTATGAACGTCAATAAAAAATACATATTAAATGCTTCTAGTTTTACATTTACTGCCAGTTCACAAATCAAGGGCGTAGAGCGGACGAGAAGAACTGGCAAGAAACTCGCCGCCACTCTTTTTTAATCGCCAAGTTTTTGTTTTACAAATGTTTTGTAAGGAGCTGCAACCATTACACCATGTTCCACATGACATCTTTAAGTAATTAACTATAATAATCGAAAAATATACGAGTATATATAAACGAAAAAATAAAAATAAATAAAAACAAAGATTTGTCCTCTATCAGCAGAATGTATGGTGAAGTAGGAGCACTCACTTACATTCTCGTGGGAACAACACGCAAATACATAGACGAAATAACTAATAAAAAGAAAAGGTAAAAAGAAACAAAAGTATTATTGAGATTATCATGTGTTATACTGTGATCATTCATCATTAAGAACACCTCGTGATATTGTCGCGGTCGTTAGAATGAATAGATCCATCGCTATCGAATGTGATTTTAATTATGTATTTAATTTTCAATTCTCATATAAATGTTCCGAATATATAAGATGTTTTTTACCTAAATTTATATGATTTTTGCGCTTTTCATATGACTAAATTAAATAAAAAAGCCCGTAAATATTATGCGCCGTGTGACGACGGTTTAAAGGGACGTATTCACTTGGTTTATTCCCTTTCACCGTCTAACCGAGGGTGTAGAGGACGCATTGTTTTAAACCCACTCGTTATAAAGGTCGATGCACTTGCCAATGTCAGATGTTACTTTGTGCATCGTTTATGTTTGACTGCAGGCGGTTTTCTGTGTCACAGTGTTTCAGTTACGGAGTACGAGTATATAAAATGTTTATGCCCTACAATAGAAGT
This sequence comes from Anthocharis cardamines, assembly GCA_905404175.1. Taxonomy (NCBI): domain Eukaryota; kingdom Metazoa; phylum Arthropoda; class Insecta; order Lepidoptera; family Pieridae; genus Anthocharis; species Anthocharis cardamines. The sequence goes on along the minus strand of FR989953.1, from coordinate 3,952,294 downwards.
TTGAGAGTAGCGCCAGTGAATTAAAAAAAGGTAATCGTTTAGCTTGGTATAGGCATGTTATGAGGAGAGATGAAAAACATGTATCTAAAAAAGTTTCGAATATGAAAGTGGAGTGGTATAGGGGAAGAGGTAGGCCAAAAAAAATATGGATTGACTGTGTGAAGAATTATATGAGTTTAAGAGGTGTGACTGATGATATGGCAATTCAATTCAATTCAAAAATCATTTATTCATTTAGGTAACACAATGTACACTTATGAACGTCAATAAAAAATACATATTAAATGCTTCTAGTTTTACATTTACTGCCAGTTCTCAAATCAAGGGCGTAGAGCGGACGAGAAGAACTGGCAAGAAACTCGCCGCCACTCTTTTTTAATCGCCAAGTTTTTGTTTTACAAATGTTTTGTAAGGAGCTGCAACCATTACACCATGTTCCACATGTGAAAGAGAATGGAAAAAGAGAACATACTGCGCCAGGACAGGAAGAAGAAGAAGATGCCCTACAATAGCTATAGACGTAGATTTTTTTTTTAAATTTGTAGAATATATTTTTCATATTAGGAGGAAAAAACATATTAACCCACACTTTTATGGTAGTTTCTAGTGAGGTAGATTTAATTCGTATTTATCTCTACATAGTATATAAAAAAGACGCTTCCCACCGTATGTAAACTTATATCTTTTAAACTTCGCAACGGATTTTAATGCGGTTTTCATAAATAGAGTGATTTAAGAGGAAGGTTTATAATATTTTTTGTGTTAATTTGTTAAAATATGACGATAATTGTTCAAGATGTCAGAAGATCTAGACCTGTCATTGAAAATGCTTTTTCTCTTTGTCTTTATTTTTTCTTTTATTTTCTTGCGAAGTCGCGTCGAGTCGTTAGTGAGCTATATAAGTACTAAGCAAACGACCACTGTCAAAATTAGATTTATTTTTATTACCTATTCTCAAAAGTTAAATCCTTCTTCCCTAGTTAAATCGCACTATATAACATTTAAGCAAACATGAAGTATATCCTTAGTTCCCTAAGGACATTACGCCGACTTAATGCTTGTACCCATTAAATTTTATGGAATATAAAGCTACTGTATATAAAAATGATTTGTAACGTAAACAGCAGAAGAACGAAATGAAAAGGCACTTAATTTTTTATGAATATTGTCAATTTAATTTGCGAAAACTCATTTCTAGTGTATTGATTTACTGAGTCAATTAGAAGTTAGTACGTAGGTACTAATAATTAAATAAGATTTTTCCTCTTAGGGTAAAAAAGCAATCAAAGATTGCAATAACTGTATAAAATTGAGAGTAAAAATAATAATTTATCAAAAATGTGTTGCGACTAGCGACAAAGAGTACAATTTGTCGTTGCACTATTCATTATACAATATCGCTCGATGATAGCTATTTATTATTCTAACATTTGATCTAGCTCACGCACGAATACAAGCCTTGAAACTATAGTAATAAATGTCATTTTTGTCTCGTGGTTCACTTTGTTTCGTCTGGGGTGTGCCGTGTGGTTGATTGAATGCATTTGGTATTTATTTTATCGATCGATCGATACTTCAAACAAACAATGAAAATTACTGAATGTAAGCAATAACATTGTTCATAGAACACTCTAAGCAATAGTGGGCAGGTGTTAGCACTGTTTTAAGTAACAAGGAGTCGACAAGGGCGTGGCGTATTCAAATCGAGATGAGTTTTTGGGTGGTACCCAGTTAGAGGACTTGATATCTTCAAATCTACCAAAGTATAAAAACATGTTTCTGCAATATATTAAAAATCTCGACTTGACTATATCACACCCTTGTCGTAAGACTGTGCACTGTCGCCATTTATTTTGGTTGGCTTCTTTTTGACAGCGCCTTATAATCTCATGGAGCAGACACATCTCTGTATCTATTTCACGGATAATTTACACAAGTTGGTTTTCTGTGCCCTGCCCGACAAAAATAATTTTCCCCTGGGATTCGAACCCGAGACCTCCAGTTAACGCAGCATCCACCACTGAACCACGGAGGCGGTTAAAATCAGGGGGAGTTAGAAATTCACTCATACATCAGCAGTGAACGACAAGCATGACATTCCTATATTTCATGAATTCCTACAGCAATGAAACAGTCTAGAATATAACAACGTCTCACGTAACAGCAAACAGCACAGCAATTTCACTCGAAAGCTCTGAAGTCTGTTGTCAGTTTGTCTCGGAATATGAATTGCCTGTGGAATGGGTATTCTCTTGGTACTATTCCTATTATCACGAATCTCAATTAGATGACGGTGTTAGATGAAATTTCAGTTTATATCTAATGTGGAGACTGTAATAGAATTCATTCAAATCATTCTAAGAAAATGCATCGCACAAAACACACAGAGGACTGGTGAAAGTCTTGGTACTGATGTGTCGCCATTGAGTTATTGTACAGTAAGAACTAGAAGTACGTTAATACTATCAAAGTTTCAGAATATAATTAGATACGAAAATTCAGTAATTTTTACTTATTTGGTAACTAATTTTTGAATAAAATATTTTAAAGACAAATATCATGATTATTTTAAACGCTAATTAGGCTCTCTATTATAAAATTATACAAATAATATATGTTTTTTTTATATTTTCTATTTTGATCTAATGATCTTTATTTTTTACATCTACACTCTACGCCGCCTTGAAAGCCGCCATTTGTACACTATTTCATTTTATTATTATTTTTATGTGTAGTGTTCAATAAAGTTTGTTTCTACTAATATTTGAAAACGACTACTTAACCTAACATTTCCTAGTTTTCTTTCTGTTTTATTTTAGTATATCAAGTTATAGTCATAGTTAACGAATATTACAAACATTCTATAACTATTATAGAGTTATTTGTATGTTTTGACTATGAAAAAACAAACCTTGCAAAGTCCTTCTAGTAGCTAGCAGTAGCTCAGCAATAGGCCTTGTTGCGGCTGCTATCTTGTCTTCAGCAGTTCGACTGAGGGTAGAGGCTAACTGACCCTCTCTCCCTCGGCCACAGCAGTGACCTCGACATATAGGACCTGAAACACACAGAGGACCTGAAAAGAACATTCAGTTATAAAATGTAATCGATTCTACTATCTACATCTACATTCTGGGATCTAGAGCGTAGTTTGTCAAAGTGGAAACAGCGCCCCTTGTAGGCCTTCAGGATTTGGTAGGAGGTCCATAGAGTAATTTTGACCATTGAAGCGGTATAAGGCAACTATGAAGCCGGTAACATTGCTTGTCTTCTCAGAGTCTCTACCATCCGCGCTACGAAACTTTACCCTAGAGGAAGACGTTTTTTATTTATAGATAATCTATGGAACTGCTCAATGGAACTATATTTCTTAAGTAGTTCTATAAATATATCTTTTTAAAATTTGATATATTGTGTTTCTCATGATAGTTAAATCTTTAACAGAAATTAAATAAATATATTTAAATCCTCATAAAAAAAAATTTACAATCATGTAAAAGTTAGTTTCCTTAATAAATGGTTATATCTTAATCCCAAAATCGACCGAACTAAGGCAAAAAAAAGTTATCTTACTATTTAGTTTGAATTACCGCTATATTTTAGGTTTTTAATTAAAGTTAAACATAAAGCTAGTCTAAATTCACGCCTGCCGCAGTGACAGCTCTGTAGTCTGCTGGAGACAAGGGTATAACCCACTCTTATCTTACGGTACACCCATTACCTTTTGTTTGATATTAACTAACGAAGCACCTAGTTTTTGACATAACCTACAGCTTAATAGTTATCACGTTTTCATACGAGTATATTTAGTAAGAGCTGTAATCATTGAGGAACATTGTAGTTCATTATTCAATAACTCCAAGTTAATAAAACCAAATTTTGAAAATAGAATTATAATAGGAAGGTGAAATTTACTATACATACATATATACATCATGGAATTCCACATGCTCCGATCCTTGCATATTACTCGTCAGTAAAATAAATAAATGTAAATTAGAATACCAATTTTGTCTTACTAGTGAGTGTATTTGAAGAGTACTGAATACACAAAAATTTCGGAAGACTTTTCAGCGATAGGTTTGGAATAATGACAGATTGACGCAGCGAGTGAACGCTCGTACGATTTCAAGGCCAAGATCAGCAGACATCGCGGAGTCGCACAAAAAATATTTATAACTCTGGTTCTTATTTTAAGTCGTAACGTGATGCAATTACTGAGGGTATTTTTGAAGAGTATTCAAACGCTTTTTATCTCATATTAAACGACTAGTGGATAAATAAGATTGAACACGTTCTGGACTCAACGATCGTTCTTGTGTAAGCTTTTTTTTTTAGTGATTTTTAGTAAGGAACCTTCTCCACGTCGTTGGCCCGACTCCCATTTCATTTTCTAGACGTAACATAGCTAATTCGTCTATACATTTAAATAAAGAAGTAATTTATTTTGCGTAAAATATTCTAAAATCTATGCCTGAGTGAGCCTCACAATTTTTGTTGTATTTTTTCATTTAATCATTATGGGTTAACATTGTTATTATTTTTTTAACACTGTTTTACATAAATACAAATTATAAAAGTTAACCTATAAAATTAATTGTAGAAAGAGGAGTAAAAGAGGGAGAAATAGGAGGAAAGAAAGTAAATAAAAAAAAAGTGTTTAGTTTGAAATCTCACTTATTTATTTGAAAATCGAAGGCATGCGCTAGATCTATCTATCTAGATTCTAGATCATGAAAATGCGGCAAATATCTAAAGTATTCTTCAGAACTTTATATCAGATACATCTAATGAATATTTAAGCGATTGCCTCAAACTGCATTAAAATAAAAATAGAACGACTGACATCCGCTACTTTATACTTTATGATTTCTAAACGACCTTCCAACGTGCCAGTATTTACATTAAAAATATTTTTATACTAACTTCTGCCCGCGACGCGGAATAATGTCATGTAGCACAAGTAAAGAAAAAAGTCGTTAACCGTAAATATGTAGTTTTTTATATTGGGATTTGTACGGAGCCATGGCCAGTTTTTTTAGTCTTTTAGTCAATTACTTTCTTCTTTAAGGTATGAAGTACCTATGCACCAGCCTTTGTCTTACGTATATTGACAGATTTTCTCCTCTGTTGAATAAGCGTGTGACTTTTTGTCTATTTTTACGTTGTACATATAAGCTTGATATAGTTAAAGTATAATTTGTTTCTTTCGTTCTGTAGTATTTATATATTCGATGGATTTAGACAAATCATTCTTTCACTAAGTAGGTATATCAAGCTTATACTAATATTTCTTGAATAAAACCGTTAAATATAAAATAAACTGAAATAGTTTCTTTAGAATAGAGTTTTTATATATAGTGTATAGTGCATATGCAATTGAACTTACTGTTTTATAGTCAATTCCTTTTATAGGTAAGTATGTGATTGTATAACATGTCATAACGAGATATCTATACCTAGGAATCGAATCCGCGATCTCCTAGTTACTATTCGGACTACCATTAGTCCAGAAAAACGTTGCATAATATAATTATAATTCTTATTATAAGTACTGTCTACAACATCCATTTTTATTATAAATAGGTACATTTTCTGATTCTCTTTATTCCCAATTTAAATATTTTTATTCGCCGATAAATAATATTATGCATTCAACCCATGATTCTATGTAATTCAAATACATTATTCAAACAAGCATTCTTACAGGATATAAAATTCAATACACTCAATATATTACTCTCTATTTCCAATAAAGGCGCCGTTAAAATCCGCAAATCCTTTGATATAGTGGTGATATTTCAGTATTTTCTATGACAACAAATACATAACCAATACTGAATTGCATTTGAGCTTTGTTTGTAAAAATTCAAAATAGCTTCGACGCAAGCCCGTTAAGTGCTTTCGAGATTACTTCTAGGCAATTTATACGTCTTTAGAGGACTCCCGCGGCTTCGCTCACAGGACGAAAAGTAGCTTAGTAGCTATTTTTCGTCCTGTGAGCTTAACTAAGCGATTTCCTAGCATTCAACTTTTCTAAATATCAGTAAAATAAGTTCAGTAATAGTGAAAGAAAGCAGTGATTTGTGAAATTTTAACTCATATTATATGGTGGATATACTCGTACATAACTGCCACCTCTCAGTGTGCCCACGCACAACACTTTGAAAGTTTATTTTGTTTGAAATGCAATGTCACATCACTATTGTGAATCTGTAGATCTATGGCTATTTGGTCTGTTCTCTTTAGTATGCGACTGAGTATTGATACTAATCTATGATTAATATATGATTGAGTATTGAAAGTAATCTTCCAATATTTCCTCTTTGTTTTCTTTCTCTAGCCTAATGTCCCTACAAAATATTTCATTTACAAGGTCGCCTTACGGTATTATACTTACAAAAGTCGGGACAAAAGTATAAAGAATTGTGTTAAGCAATTTCAGTGGCACTTATTGCCACGTGAACACGTAGAAAAGGAAAAGGTTGAATAAATAATGCTATGTATCCGTCACGTTGACGTTGTCTGATTATGTGCGATTCCAAGCGTGGAACTGGCTGTGAACTCTGGTAAAACTTTTATTATCGTATGTATTATCCATGAATCTGTCCGCATTTGATAAAATTGATAGCAGACGCAATAAATTAAAATAATTTGAAGTTGTTTACTTATCTTACAATACTATAATGAAGAATACCTTAAACGGTTTGTTGGAAAAACTTAAGAATTGGCAGTGAACTTAGCCAATTTTCTTTTATTTTAATGAAATATTTTTAATATGAAAGAAATTCTACTAAAATTAGACCTGCTTATCAATATTTATTGCTGTTATTTCCCGTGGGTAAAGCGTACTTGTCCGTAAGGAGGTCAGTACAACGGAGGTGTGTATAAGTGTCATTAGAAGAAAACATGTGGGCAAATGAAACTAAGAGTTTAACTCTTTATAAGGGCATGAGTTTGCTTAATTAGGCCCACGTTGAATGGCGTAATTTTCATTGCCATATTCATTTGGTTTATATAAACGACATTTTACAACGAGATGCATCATCATGTTGATTCTCACTTTTCCTGAACGTAAAGATTTATCATTTAAAAAAGTTATAAAAAGGTAGAGTTTTACCTACTGTTTTTTATTTCACATTACCTATGACACATGTTTAACAATTCATTGTAACCACAGAACAGAAGAAGCCTGTTCTGTGTTTGTTACCTATGGTAAAGCCATATACCTACACATCGTATATATTACACTTAAGTTTTAATTCACTAGAAAATGCCGTATAAACTACAGAACATCTTTCTCACTAAAAGTGAGTTCATTAGCTGTTATATTCAACTGCATCTTCTAACTGTGAGTCAAGATGATTTGAGTGCACTTTCCTAGATGCAGCGTCGCGTAGCCGAATTAAGGCTTCTTTATAACGAATCTTACGTCTGTACCGCTATAATCAAAACATACATTCATATAGAACGTATTAAACGAAAAAGCTTATTGTAAAGCTGTAGTAAAAACATCTGGGTAAATACAATATCGTTGATTCTTTTGTACCTATACATGACTATGGGATTCATTAATTTGTGGTATCTAAACTCCGTTTTTTATATGTTAGATATCGACATACGAAGATGAGGTTTAATCGATGGTAGGTGATACAGAACATCAGTCAATGATCGGCGCAGTCGATCTACTTTTTACGAGCATTCGGAAACCTATAAGACTTATACTGAAACGCGTAATACAATATGTACAATTCACGGTTTTTTCATCTATGAACGGTGGTTCGTTACCCCGTTCGGAATTTCGATATTCCTCCCACCCGTTTAATACTCAAAGTGACCAGACGTGGGTAAGACATGCATTTGCAAATTACAGAATATTATAAACATTTTGTCCCGACGGGATTCGAACCCGCGACCCATCGGAGCTCACGGCAGCTGTTCTATCAAACGCGCCAACGAGCCCGACAAAATCCTAAAACTATCTATGGAAATTTCATTATATTCAAATAATTTAGATGAAATAAGTTAACTTTAGGGTTGTTAAGATTTAAGTGGTATCATTGCTTTTATATTAAGTAGGCAATAGGCAATAAAGTTTATATAAAAAGTTCACAAATAAGTACTACGTTTGAAAATAGACGAGAGCCCGCTAAAGAATAATAAACAAAAATAAACAGCTTCAAATATTTATAAACACGAACTCGAAGATAGCTGGGTACATGTAACATACAACATAGTGTTGAACAGTTTACATCTGGCTACTATAAAAGGATAGAACATATTATTCTTCTTTAAATTCAGTGGTTTCTACCTGTGATCGATCTGGTGTCTACGTAATACATAATGTATTGCTATTCAGGTATTATAAACGTCTGTCTGCCCGCATATATTAACTTCGCGTCAACGTCCTAATTCCCGAGTAGAGGTCTTAGACTGAAATCTACGGCTATATATAATACGTTTCATATAGATTAAGGGCCTATGTCGATGAGGCTCGCAGGCCGAAATTTCGCTCTATTGAATGTGAGCGAGCGAGATTGAAATATTTACTTGAGACATGTAAAAATAAGAGATAGCTGTAGCTTGAACGCGTTTTCCTTTTGAACGACACTGCGAAATATAGTCGAAAAACAAATTCCAAAATTTCATATCAATAATCCACAGCCTGAACAAGTTACACGTAATAGAAAAACCGCATTTTTCTCAACATATCCTCTTAAACCATCATTTAAATGAATTATATTTATTTTTATATTAGATATCTCAGCCACAGGTCATCAGTTTAGATGATACCTCAGCCACAGAACATCAGTCAGTGACGCGCTGTTACCTATAATTTTACTTCGAGCATTCGGGAATCTATCGACTGAAACCGAAACACGCAATATACACTTCACGGTTTTTCCATTTATGGACGATACCCAGTCGGAATTTCTATATTTTTTTATCGGTGAATAAATGCAATTGGTTCAAATTAACAAAAATATATTTTAGTTAATTTCATCTATTCCATATACCGTGGACGGTGGAAATCACAGCTACAATTTAAAATAAGTTTCAATGGTCCCATACAAAGGTTAATGGCAGACTGAAACCAAAGAAGTCGACTTCGTTTACTAAATCAATACAACAATTCAGTTGGTAATTTGATTTCATTAAAAGTTTTGTAATGGATTTAATGATGTGTTTATTTTAAGTGGCATTTAACGGTCCAAGTTTAGCCGTTTAACACAAACAGTTATTATAATAATACTAGCGACTCGCCCCGGCTTCGCGGGTGCTAAATAGATACTAATTTGGTGTCAGTGTAGAGTGATTAATAATATTACTATTTTAATAAGACTATGGACTACATATTACAATATTTACAACATTTTTGTTATGAAACAAACAACATTTTTGATTAAAGCTCTCAGTCGGCTTGATTTATAATAATAATAACTTTATTTGACACACACACACAAAAAAAAAAAATTACAAACATAACTTACAAATTAAAAGAAAATGAAAATACGGATTAAAAAGCGATTAATTATTTATTACGACAATTCGACAAACTAAACGTGGTCACGGGTAGACTGAAAGATGACAGATTTGAAATGTCACAAAGTTCCAATATATTGAACAATTGTCGTCATATTTCAACAAATTAACACAAAAAAATATTAAACTATCCTCTTGAATTATCCATTCTATATCTATTGATGAAAATCGAATTAAAATCTATTAAAAGATAGAGAAGATACTTTGTTTTATAATATGTATTTCTATACGATAATAAATTATAACCATATAGAAAAGAAAAATCTAGCTTTAAATAGCTAACAGATTTATTAAAGATTACGTTCGTAATATTGTAGGAATGTACATATTTACAGAGACGAGATATATTTAGAGCTAAGCCAAGTGAAATTACAATAAGACGATCCACAAACATGTACTAATACGGGCGCTACTTTCTAGGGTTGATCCATACGAATATTATTATATCAAGCGAATTTTAAGCCCTTACAATTATTATGATAGGTAGTATCTTAAATTTAAAAAAAAAATACTTTTTTGTTTTAGAGGTTAAAATATGGTTTGATGGCCTGAATGATAATGGAGGAAATCTTCGGTAGAGGAACAGATACCACAAGTGGTGTCTAAAAAGCCGTTAACCATTAGCCTTACACTACCTAATAGTTTTGATATAACTTAATATACATCAAACTCTTATTCAATCAAGTTCTAATTCGATGCCTCCTACGTAAATTATAGTAACCAACAAAGTTAGTGTTCTACGTTCTGTCTATTTTATAATAATACAACCCTATACATCTTGTAAGTAACCAAAATAATTAATATTATTGATTTTTTTTATTGCCAACACAGAAAATAAATTAAATCAGACGGTATAGTTTAAAAGATGTAATACAAACAAATATGTTGGTTACATAACTTACGTGGGAGCCATCGAATTATTTTTCTTCCTATTCGGTTGCTTGGAAGAGCTATTAAGCGGCCGTTTTTGAGTATCCTTTTTCTGTACAATTTTGTGTGACAGAGCAATATATCTATCAAACTTTGTAGAATCTATAAAAAGTAAGAAAACAATAAAATCTTGTTTTTTTTTACTGTAAAACTTAGCTTGCAGTATAGCCTATAATATTGCAATTTAATGTCAGTGCAACAACCCTACTTGACACAGCGGTTCCGTTTAATAACCTTCAACGACAGAGAGACATTTTGGTAACAATATCATCATTATGAAAGGATTTCACTAACCATACTGCTGCGACGTGTTACTGCAGTGTTATTAACTTCTCTTTGTAGTAATAACACTGCTATTACACTTGAATCCGTACTCTGAGATACGCATGTATAGTGTTAAAGCACAAAAATGAAGGATTACTTGATGATAATTCATTCTTAAGTCTTTTTTGTCTCGCTCTATTGAATACTAAATGTCTATAGAATGAAAGAATCAAAACACATTTTAACTATTATACGAATAGTGATATAGTGAGTGAATAATCAGAATATTTCATAATAATATCCATAATGACCTGGATTTCTTAAAAAAAAGTCTTTTATTAATGCAGTCGTCAAAGCATCGGTGACCACTAACAATCAGGTTTTTTCCCCTCTAAAGTGAAATCGACCGGTGCCCTATTGGTTATAAGGCACCACGCCACTATTTCACACAAAAAGCCCGTCATAGTAATCGATCTAACCAAACTAAAAAAAGCTTTAAAATTAATCACCTAGCCCAGAAGACTACTACGACATTGTCCCGCTAAACGGCATCATTTACCATCATCATAAAGAACATAAACAATCATAACATAAATTCAGTATCTCAGCGCAACTGCAAGAGTGCAGTGCTAATAGGTGTCGAAATACTACGAACCCTAAAGATGATAATATCCTAATTAATATGTAGTATAGTTTATCTTATATCAACCCAAACGCACAAAAAATAAAACCAAACTACAGACTTTGATACAACGTTATCAAATTTCGGCTTTCGAATTTTTTCACTAACAAGCATGCGGGTCGAAATATTTCACAAATAAAGGTCTCTACATCGCCTCCAAATACAAAAGTTTCATATCAAATAACCCTTTGTACGCGAATGCTATTTGTATATTTACAACGTAATTCGAGACGCGTCCTCAGAACATCGCGTGTCAATGTACGCTAAAAGTGCAAATGCAATTTTTTCGTGAACACAGACTCGACCGGTTTGTCTGCATTATATTGTACAATATATATATGTATGCAATGCAATTTAGGGCGTATAGACACTTAAAAAAATCAATTATACTTCATTGCGGAGTTAATGAATTTAAGTGAATGTGTAAGTCGTTATAAAAAAGCGAGTTTACTTTTGGTATGTAAGTAGCATAATAATTACTGCATATGATAGTAATTAAAAGCAGTATCCAAGCACGCAAAAGTTAAGTCACAACATAAGACTCATAGAGAAATAAACACGGGCTACAATTTGACGGGCTCGTTGCGTTGGGTGGGGTACACGTAACCTGCGTTTCTATGGGACGTGGGTTCGAATTCCGTCGGGATGACATGTTTATAATTTTTCAATAAATGCACATGGAATGGGTGGGATATCAAAATTCCGACCGGGTAACGATCAACCATACAAAGAAAAATTGTGAAGAGCAAACTGCGCGTTTTCATCTCAATTTATGGATTTCAGAGTGCTCGAAGTAAAGAAAAGATCGACAGCGCATCATTGGTGTATGTACTGTGGCGTAGGTTTCACCTATAAATTGTCAAGTGATGTCTGTCGATGTCTGACTTGAAAAATATACTCATAATGCAATAACTTAGGTTATCATTCATTTTTTATTCATTCATTACTTATCATACATTAAGAACTCAACAATTTATTTAATACTTCAAACAGTCTACAAAGGATTTTCTTAAACATATAAGTGATTGTAAAAATGTCAATGTGTTGATAGCCTTATGTGAGCATTTGGTAATAAGAAACCATTACACAGCGAAATGCAAGTAAAAAGAATCTGGTTGTTCAGCAGTTTTATAGTCATCTAATGTTTAAATAAATATTTTGTTTTAATTAAACGAAATCTTTTACATGAATTATTTATATTAATATTGTCGACTATTATGTATTTTTTAATAAAATAAGTTTTACCGGATACAGATGATGGTTTGATACTTTCCAACACCCTTTAACTGTAATAAACACTCAAAAACCCTAAACATACTAAAAAACAAGAGATCACTATTAGCTAATTTTGCCCTAATATAGAAAATTACAGCTACTATCAACTCCGTAGAATTTTTCAAATTTTTCTTTTCGAAAAATCTTTTTTTCTGATCTTTAATTACGATTTCGCGGACTTGAATGGAATTTTTTGGCATCGCAGGGTTTTCGCTACCGTAGTCGATAAATGGTAAAAACACCGTCAGAACTTTGTCTTTACATTAAGTTTCGTTGGGAGAAATTTTCTGCATATAGTTTTTTTCCGATATTTTAGTAATTATTCTGTCATTCGATACATAGACGAATCCGAAATAAGATACCATTAAAACTGGTGCAAATGTTATTGAGTTATAAATGATGTAACTAACACGACTTTGTTATAATATGCATTGTAATACATACGTTCATATGTAACTATGTAGAGTCCGTAATGTGATGATGATGCCGAATTAGAAAGGGAGCAGTAATGTGGCAGGCTATCGATGCCAGATAAGCCTAATGTAATGGATGAGTCGATGAGAAATGCTTTCTAAGTGAATTGATGTTACAACTGCCTTTGATGCGATGTTAGATAAAATATCGCTGAAAATAAACATTTTCGTAGCGCTGTTAAAAGAAAATCTACAAAGTTGACGGGCTCGTTGGCGCGTTCGGTAGAACACCTGCCGTGCGCATCGATGGGTCGTGGGTTCGACTCCCATCGGGACGACATGTTTATAATTTTCTGTAAGCATGTTTTCCCCACGTCCGTTAACTTCGGGCATTGATCGGGTGGTAGGAATATCTAAATTCCAACCGGGAAACGAACCACCGTTCACATATGGATAAACCGTGAAGTGCACATTTCGCGTTTCGGTTTCAGTATATGGATTTTCGAATACTCGAAGTAAAAATTAGGTCAACAGCGCATCATTGACTGATGTTCTGTGTCACTGAGTCACGGAGCGGGTCACTGAAATATGTTGATTGAATAATTTAACCGTATGTTTAGTTTCCATTAAGGAGACTAATAATGAAGCTGTAACTTAATCGAAATGTCAAATCTTATTAATATAAGTATTAAATTAAATTGAAACAAATAAAACACCACGCCATCATAAAATACCATGCCATCATAACACACCATGCCATCATAAAACATCATGCCACCACATATTTAAAAACGAGACATTAACGTATAATTTTCATCTAAAACAGACACTAAACTATATTAAACTGTAAACCAAGATAAAGTGAATAATTTATATATTATTTTATAACATACTGAGCGATCCCTTAGCGGTTCATTCCGCCCACAAACAAGATTTTAACATAATAGTTATAGTTTATATTGCGTTTTGAATTGAGTGAATATAACACAGTTGTCGAAATAATTGTATGTTCTACACGATACTTATATACGTATAAAATATTAGTTATTTTAAAATAAACAACTCTTCACGTGAATTACTGGTATTTGGTATTTTATTCGAATATTAAATCATTATTAATTAACGACAGATTTGTTTTAATATTTAAGACGTTTTGGATTTTCTGAATTTTAAAACTTTGTATATTATTCTAATTGTATAATTTATCAGTAAAAAATAAGAATAAATTGTAAATTTGTCTTGTAAAAGATAAGTTATGTATTTCCACTGTTAACACAAATTAATTATTATTGCTTTTCTACTTAACCAATAGGTAGGATTTCAATACTTGAAGGCCTTGTGTGTTCATTGGATTACCTGTAAAAAAGAAATACTTTTTTTAATTTTCAATAAATAATTAAACTTCTTGAATAATAAGGAGATAATCATTGACAATAATTAAATTTATACCTACACTTTTTTTTATTCTAAATATCGACAGACGAGCATGAGGCTCACTTGATGGTAGGTGATACCTCAATCACAGAACATCAGTCAATGATGCGCTGTCGACCTACTTTTTACTTCGAGCATTCGGAAATCCATAGACTGAAACCGAAACGCGCAATGTGCACTTCACGGTCTTTCCATCTATGAACGGTGGTTCGTTATCCGGTCGGAATTTCAATATTCCTCTCACCCGATCAATGCCCGAAGTTACCAGACGTGGGGAAACATGCTTACAGAAAACTATAAACATGTGTTCTCGGTGGGATTCGAACCCACGACCCATCGATGCGCATGGCAGCTTTTCTACCGAACGCGCCAACGTGTCGAAATCATTTAAATTATTTAAATGATTTCGACACGCGCTCATCGGATATTTTACAAGAGATGCATATTTTAAAAAGTGTCTAGATCTCTAAGTGTATTTCATCATTTGGTCACGACATAGCGTGACCATTCACCAGCAGCTGGCTATTAGCTTGTTATGTAGCAGTAAGCAGGGGGCAGACAGATTGGCGATACTGCTAATTCCATCCACACCGCGGTCACCCACACCCTCAACGCGTGCATTATTTCGAGAGCATTACACATGTGAAACACGAAACTTTGCACATAATAAACAACGACTGCTGACGGCTTTTGAGAAGTTGACTCATGCTGAATTTTAAGTTCCACTTTTGAACATAAGCTCGTACAAATATTTTAACTATGCGATCGTCTTTTTTTTAAAACCTTGTGTGTATAAACAAATCTTTTCTTTTTGCTTACTTCATTATAATCTGTTAGTGGTCATTTCATATTGTCTGTTACTATACAGAACGCTAAGTTGTGTAGTAGTCGTATGTGCCAAAATGAAAACATTAGCTTTAGTTTTTATTGCTTGTATAATTGTTTTTTGTGTACAATAAAGTATATTATATTCTATTCTGTTTGCACACTATTACTAAGGTTTTATATAAAAAAAATACGGCGAAAGTGAATTCCGTTCGGGTAACGTACTGCCGTCGTAATAAAGAACGCAGTATTCGACAAAAGATGAATTTTCCTTTTTTTTTAAATTTAAAAATAAGTGCGAATTGTGCATACACATTATTTTAACTAAATTTAAATACAATTTCTTAAAAAATACAATAAATAAAAATACAGTTGAAGTTAATAGTCTTTTAAGTCCTTTTATCGTGCTTTACCAGAAACCGCCATTTTGCAAGTACTGCGTTTACCAGTACGACGGCAGCGTACCATTCTGCAGTGTCTATAGATAGAAAAGTCGTGCAGCTTGCTTGTTACAATTAATGCATTTCCCAATGGCCGAAGTAAAATATAACAAACCAGAATGCATCAATAATAAATTTAAGAATTACTATGGCTGGGTAAGATGATACTCTTACGATCGTCTGGTTATCGTTATTAAAATAATAATAGTAACAAAATCCAATAAAAACTTTGTATTGGATTTTCTTAGTATTACTTACTATTAACAATGCAACATAAGTCTTTTCGTACGCGATTTCTACAAATGTCTATATTTAGACTTAATGTAATGCAAAACATAGGTATATTATTATAATAATATACTGCTCTTTCTAGAACTCAGAACATGAATATATTGATTTATGTTACTCGCATATCTTCGATATTTCTAATAGATAAATATGCCTTCCACTCCCAGTGTTGTGAAATTACCATGATTAGACCTTTAAATACAACACCAAAGGAGACAGATACGCAAGAAACATCACAAAGAGGAAACGGCTCTTTCGAAATCTTTAAATGTTGAAGTCGACGTTCCAGTCAGACGGAATTGCCAATATTGAAGAGTAATTGAAAATAACTGTGCAGTACATTCAAACACAAAAATATTTTTATTCAAATAAGCATAAATAAAGCACTTTTTTTTAATCTACCACCGGTGGTAAATGTTACATCTATCGGGAAGAGACCAGCAAGAAACTAGGTTACTTTTATAAACGCCTAAGTTTTTACATTTATGTAATCTGTACTAATATTATAAAGAGAAAAGACTTGTTTGTTTGTTTATTACGATTTGAGTAATTACGTGTAGCAAAGGTGCTTTAATTTCAATTATGATTACCTAGGGAACATAACACAGTGACACCAGTGACGTAACAGAACTACGAGTTTCAACAGCTATCGAGGCTTGTTAATACCAGAAATACTCTCACATAACGCTAACATAGAACCTGAAAACATATCTCCGACGTATAACAATACAAATTCCTCGGACGTCTTGTGTCGAGAACGCGAATGAAATCCCGACTTCTTTTTACATATTCCCTAAAGAACTGCGTATCGCGCACTCACTTGACAGGCGGCTTTTTTGATGATCGAACTTTAGGTAAAAATTCTTCGAAGCGACATAAAGGCATGCGGATTAGCAAAGGAACAACACGAGATCAGGCGTCGCGCAAGGAACAAGTTTGCGCTTGCAACTTGCGTGAGAATGTAAACTAATGTATGCGCATTGCGATTCAAGAGACAATGCTCACGCCTCTTATATCTGTTAGACATTTACATAATAAACATTATGTACTTGTAATTACTATAGAATAGATTAAAACAAACTTTATATACGAGTAATATCAGTGAGCACAAGCTGCAATAAATATCTTTGATAAAGCTTACAAAAAATTGTCCGCAATACAATAAAAATGTAACTGATGTTATTTAATTATAATAATATAATTCACAATATTAACATCTGTTCCACTAATAAATGTACAAGACGAAGCTCATTATAGTTGAAGATTTAAAATATAATATTACAGAACAATAAAAAGCTTGCATTTCTTCCGAACGACATATCAAAATGATTCATAACCTGAAGGCTTACGGGTGATATTGTCGCGCATAAGAATTCGCATCATTCTTGACCAGTCTTTTCAGCTGCAGTGTTTTATTTGAATTGTCTCTGCGGGTGGATTGCCCCATTTGGAGAGCACAAATATAATTCCTGTTCGACAGAATATGGAGCGCCGCTCATTACCAAACACTCATCGCCAGGTGAATTGGTTTGCCACGAACCGTAATTGAAACACCCACTTGATAACCCTTCATTTATTGGCACGTGTTTTATATTAATTGTTGTTGCTGTGGCCCGTTGGGTAGTGCAAATTTGCGTTCGGATGGATCGCCAGAGACATGTTTATAATTTTCTTTAAACATGTTTTCCCAGACTAGTCGTACGTAGGACAATAATATGTGGGAGATATATCGAAATTCCAAGTCGGAAACAAGTCGCCATTATTATATACATGCCATTCAAACGTATTGCACCTTTCAGTTTATACTCACTAGACTTTCTAAAACTAAAGCGCATTGGTTTGTGCCAGTACCAGGTTTCTAGTTTATCCAATAAAAAGCTTTTGAAAGCATAATCGTAGAATTCATAAAAAAAAGAACCTTCTTTTAAAAATGGTAGTTGTATGTATTCTCAGGACAAAAACAATCTGGAGATACCATAAATAAATTTACACAAATAAAATACGGTAGTCGGATATCCCGACTGAACTCCAAACTTCATCCTCACCACATTTCATACTTGGAAATCCGTTTGCAGGGCAAATGGAATCCAAGCATGTGCAATTTCCAAATTTCCATAAAAAAAAATCCAAATCAAAACTTACTTTGTTTAACAGTAGTTATGTTAATAAGCGACGTGACGAGCCCTCATCGTTGGTAAATGAGTATCAAATGATAAGTCCCGCTTAATAAATAATAATCAGATTAGAGCCGTCTGTCTGATTGAATGAACTTGTTATTGCGGATCAAGTTTCTTGACGGCCAACGCAATTTTCCGCTCTGGTACCCAATTTTAGGGCTGATGTTTTCATCATTCTAATTTTAATAAACACTGAGTTTTTCTTAAAAGTGTTGCTGTCCCTGTCATTAACATACGATAAATGTAAAGTTTTTTTATAGGATAGGGGGGAAAACGGACAGTGGTTCACGTGATGGTAAGTGATAACCACCGCCCATAAATACCCGCAACACCAGGAGGCTTGTAGATGCGTTGTCGACTTTTAAGGAAGACTAGCGATTCGCCCCGGCTTCGCACGTAGTTGTTCTATACATAATGTAGCATGCTGATAATGTAGCTTTCTATTGGTGAAAGAATTTTTAAAATCGGTCGAGTAGTTTTTGAGTTAAATCGTAACAAACAATCAAACAAATCTTTCCTCTTTATAATATTAGTATAGATGTAGACTCGTGTCTATTTCGGTTCCCAAGTCGTATCGAATCGGAAAAACCACCGGCGATAGCTGGTTCCACATAGTGGTTGTGCGAGACAGGAAGTGTCTCAGGAATCGCGCAGTTGTGGACTTTCAGACATCGAGATATCCGATAGCGACATTAGCGAAGATAGATACATTTTAAGAAACCCTCAATTTTGATTATCGTTTTTGTATTCTGCGCTAAGAGTAATCTTGTTACATTTTTCTTATATTTGAATATTTTAAAAAAGTTTGCAAAGTCTCTTATGACTATAAAGAGCTATTGCTTACTTTATCTTTATTTCGTTCTGATGTTTCACTAATAATGAATAAGTAAGAGGACAAAGATAATTAATATAACACATTAATCACAAAATACTTTAATATCCATATAGTAATAATCGTTTGATATTATCAAAAGTAATCATAACAATGGTAGCAACCCTAACTTGTTTTCAGTTGTAGACAGTCAGACGACTATACAATAACAAATCTCTTTAATTAAAAACTGCTGTTACTTAATTGATTATTTTTTGTCCATTTATAAAGAGTCGGTAACCATTAGCAGGTCTTTTAAAGCGATCCTTCGTTGAAGCTGGGTTTCGACCTCATTTGACATATTTCAGTAGAACATTGTATAAATTTTTAATAAGTAAATAAATAGCATAAGGAAGTGTACGTTATGTTAATCGAGTTAGTAACATATTTGGGTTGAATAGACTGTGAAAGCAAAGGTTTCGGTCTTCCTGGTCTTTACGTCTTTAAACCTGATTAGTACCTAAACTTGAATAAAACTATAGCAATTTTTTATTTTTTTTTATATTAGAGGAGGCAAACGGGCAGACGGCTCACCTGATGGTAAGTGACTACCGCCGCCCATGGACATCCGCAACACCAGGGGTCTTGAGGACGCGTTGCCGGCCTTTAAGAAAAGTATATGCTCTTTTCTTGACGGTTACCAAGTCGTATCGGTTCGGAAAAACCGCCGGCGAGAGCTGATTCCACAAAGTGGTAGTGCGTGGCAAAAAGTGCCTAAGGAAACGCGCAGTTGTGGATCGCCAGACATCGAGGTGGTGAGGATATATATTAATAATTATAACTAATTAACTAATTTTTAGTTGAATCCTGGCCTTCATAGCCCAGTGGTATTAATTTTGTGTTTAGCACCGTTGCGTTCGAATCTCGGGAAAAAACAATTTGAAAAAAGTTTCGGTAGGGTTTGGCACAAAAGACCTACTTGCCTGTAAATTAAAATATGATCAGAGAACTCTATAGTGAGAATTTTCTCATGATATCACATTACAAAATAATATATGAAGTTTTCAAATGGGCGTGCATGGCCGTTTCTGAAAGTATGGTGAAAATTTCTTAAAGGACTCTCGATGACGATTTTGATAAAAACTAAAGCATCGGATTTTTCAAAAATCAATATTCCTTTAATTAGCCAGGAATCGAACAGTTGATTTTGAAAAAAAAGACACACTGTGCGTTATTAGTTATTACTCCATTTGCTAAAAATGAATAAATTTTGGGAAACAATGACATACGGAAAATTTAAGGAAAATATTCCTCTTCTTCCTGCCCTGTTCCCTTTTTTATTTGGGGTCGGCGCAGTATGTTCTCTTTTTCCGTATGGAACACTTAAGGAAAATATTATGTTTTAAAGTAAATAATAATAAATTAAAATACTTAATAATCAAAATTCACCCTATATGTGGACGTATAATGTAATGAATATTGTTCTTACAAATTTCGAAAACAAAAAGCTGCGGATGCAACATAAATCATAAATCAACAATTAATATACTAACATAACAATTTACCCAAATTCGATGTAATTAAAAACAAACAGCTCGATAAGTAATTGGCAGCTAAGTTATATTAATTATGCAAATTGTTAATCATTTACCATCAATATAACTCATTTATAATTGACCCAGATTAAATGAGATATTTCAGCAAAAACTATATTTGTCATATAATATTTGTAAAACAATGTATTGTTTATTGGCAAACACATTAAATTATATTGACGCACCTTAATAAATTCAGAAAAATATACAATTAATAGTTACCTCTCCCTTTCTGAAAGCTTACTGGAATGAGCTGAGCCACAGTCAATGCAGATTTTCTAGCAAGACACCGTTAACGAAGCGTCTACTTCAGCTCGAGTAAAACCTTTCATGTCTTAGAATATCAAATTGTTTACAAGATACACGCAATCTTATCCCGTATTGCATTGAAATTATGTACAAAACAGTCTGAAGCTTAGGTTTTATTGTAATGCATTCGATTCTCGAATACGACCTGAACTAATCAGGCGATGGCTTCAAGCATGAGAGAGCGTAGGTAATATCTGCAAGTACATTGACTTTGCCTAGAAACAGAAGTAAAAGCAAATTGCCTCATCTTTTAAGGACAGAGTTGTTAGAAAGCGAGTGCTTTTGTCCACGACTTCTGGATCGGGTTATTAATCCGAGATACAGGAAAAAGAAGAGAAAAAAGGGTTAACTAATCTTCATCCTAATCCAGTACATAGTTAATATAATATAAGCAAGATTTTACAGTAAATATTTTTTACATACTTCTAAATTAGGCTCTACGAAAAGTGAAAATTCTGCACGAAATTCCAACAACCTAGTAGATTATGCGTATTTACACTCGCACCTTACTGTAGGATATTCTGTCGGAATATTCTCGCCAGAGCTTTCTTGCGTATATTTGCGGCCTTAGAAATACAATGAGGAATTATCTTGGAGGCAATAAACCTGTGGTTTTATGCTGCGGATGACGACAGCTGCTAGCTATCGATTTGTAATTAGGGTCACAAGGCGGCCTGAGGTGTCGTAGCTTTATATTGTTATTGTACTGTTTCGAAAAAGTGTGAAGGAATAGGCTTTTCTGCAAGTGCATTGAGAGATTTTACAGTTTTATTACAACCATTTATGTAGTGTCAGATTTACTAGCAGGATGAATATGCTTGAGTTTGGGGCGGGTATCGATTTTTTCTGTTCTAACTGGCTTGTAGAAATCAAAAAGATTTATGTAAACACTGTCATTCCCGTTCACTTTATTTTATGAACTAGAAAAAGCGGCACAATTAAACAAACTATACCCTGGGAATATGTAAATCCGCTTCTGCATTTAAGCCAAAAAATACAATAGTTGATTATTGACTTTACTTACTATACTGTTTTTAAGTCTCATTTTTTTTTTTCATGAGAATCGCTAGAATATAATATGACAGAACATGAACTGAGCCTACACAGTGAATCTTCCATAAGTATTAGAATGTAAGTAAATAACATTAAATCAGTAGGTAAATCACTTTCCTATCTCTAAATTATTCCTATACAAAACATGAAAATAAAAATCACAAATTAACAAAAACACTTTTACGTTTATAAATTAAGGATTAGAATGAGTCTCAAAACGCTTACTCAATATCAATAGCAAAGCAAAATCTCATTACCATCGATAAGTATTTTCATCAGACAGTTCGTAGACTATCTTATATCTTAGACATTAGAAATAACCGGAATAGAGGTAACAGTAACCGTAAAGGGTTATTAAATATTTACGACCAGTGTACTCGTGTCAATTTACCTCTAATGCTTTAAGAAGAAAATTGAATAAGCGGTAAGCGGAAAAACAGTTATAATTTACTACGCATACGGTAAGGTTAAGTGTATTCGCGATGTATTTATTGGAGCTTTGGCTAACTTATATCTCGATTTCTAGTACATACTACACTTCTATGTGTTTTTCATTACAGGTAAGCAGGTAAGCGATAAAGTTCTTATTTAACCGACCGAAACTATTTTATATTTTATATCGTTATTCCCGGGAAATTTGGATCCGAGGACTTTGATGCATATACACTATACAGTAATTATTTGTAAATGTTTAACAAGTATAACTGCAAGTTCTAATTTTGAAAATGAGCAGTCGCTTACGATGACATTCTGACAGCGCGGGCGTTACAATGCGCGCTTATTTTCTATAGAAATGCTAATGAGGATGAAATTGTAGCGCTGCGCTGTAGCGGTTTAAGTCTACAAATTACACCTAATCATCGTACGGAGATAATATCGAGTATAGTACAAATACTGGTATTTTAAATGTATTCAAGTGCATTTTTTTCTGGTTTTATGCAAGCTATTAAAGACAGTAACTGTGGCTGTCTTCAGGTCGATAGAAAGCCACTGTACTGTTATAGACCACGATTTCTAAAAGCAGTATCATTGCAGTCTTATTTTAAGAGAGAACACGACACGCGATACAGTATAAACAGTTCTGTCTCCTTCTATCGTCAAAGGCTTCTGAAACAATATACTGTTTTAAGACATAGCGGTTTGGATGAAACGTCATCATTTTTTTTGAAGGTGAACATTGAAATTAAAGTTATATTAATCCCATTAACACTATTAAACTTAAAGATTAAATAAAATTTTAGTTTTCGTGTTGACTCAACGTACGAGTTTTCTAATACGACTTTACTTAATTGAAAGGCGATCATATAAAATAGCTTGACCTTATATTTTATTGCAGCCTTTACAAAATAGGAAACCGCTAACTCTTTTAATAATAGGAAAGAGAAACGAAGATTTAATGGAATAATGTAGGAAGAAATGTTTATTTTATTATTACTCTGAAGTTATCCAAAAACTTGCTTTATATCGAGAAAGAACAATTATTTACTATGACTGATAATTGTATCAAAACTTCCTACATCGCCTGTTGGTGCAAGTTTCCGAATTAATATGTTTCTTTACCTATAGATATTTTTATGACTCGTCCCTAATGCTTTTAATATATTCTGTGGCCGCAATATTGGCGTAACACGTTGTGCATTCATCTAGTAAACATTCGTATGTAATGCACCGAGATAAGTTTCCTTGGCACAGTAGGAGCGACTCAATGCCGGTACGTATGCCGCATATCAATCAAATACACAGATGGTTGCATAGATGTATTGTGCCTCTCAGTTCCTCATATGCATTTATATTGAAACATGATCTTTCAGGACATGCGCCATATTACGCTGAGAAGCTAGAATTTAGATTAGCTTCTTAATATAAATTGAACGACATGATTACAAATGAAAATCCGAACATTTGCGCTTTCAATACGTTTTCGAATGAATTAAGCTCTCAGTAATCTATGGTTAAGTTGATTTTTTTTTATGTCAGATATCGACAGGCGAGCATGAGGTTCACTTGATGGTAGGTGATACCTCAGCCACAGAACATCAGTCAATGATGCGCTGTCCTATCTAACCTAATTTTTACTTCGGGCATTCGGAAATCCATAGACTGAAACCGAAACGCGCAATATGCATAGGTTTTTCCATCTATGAACGGTGGTTCGTTACCCGGTCGGAATTTAGATATTCCTCCCACCCGATCAATGCCCGAAGTTACCAGACGTGGGGAAAATATGCTTACAGAAAATTATAAACATGTGGTCCCGGTGGGATTCGAACCCCACAACCCATCGATGCGCACGGCAGGTGTTCTACCGAATGCGCCAACGAGCCCGTCAATTTATTAACAGCAATTCCAATCAAAAAAATACCAAGCATCAGACTAACTTCTTGTAGTAAGCATTTGATGAATCTGAAAACTCAGTAATTATAAGTGGTAATAAAAAAATAAACCAGTAGCTATGGCTTTATCTGATTTATTACTGTAATTCGATTAAAATTAATATTTAAATGACTACAAAATATCGAAACTATAAAATTATAAATTGATTTGCTCTAAATTGGGATTAAGTATAATTTACGGTGTAATAAAATCATCAATTTGTACATCTAATACTCTTAATCTGTGTCATAAATTAATTCAAAGATTTCAATTAAGTTTCGAAAATTGAAACCTCATCAGTATTATGTATAAAAGTATTGGTACTATGTGAGCACCTATATATGGATACCCAAGTAGTCAAAGTAGTTAAAGTTACATTAGCAATTTTAAAGTTACATTAAAAATTATATATATATATATACAGGGTTACCGGGTAAGTCGACCTAGATCCTTTAAGACGTTGTAGTTCCCATAATTTCTGACTGATTTGGCTATGTAACACTGTACCCCAAACCTTACCGTTTTCAAGATATTCGACTTTGCAGTTTTTTTTAAAAATATCCGATTTTTTGTCTTTAGTTCTATTTTTTTTGTGTTTTCTGCCTTGAATTTATTTGCGTTTGCGATTTTAGTGTAGTAAATAAGTTGCTTTATTATATTCAACACTAAAATTGCAGTTAACTTTACCAACTGGATCGTAATAGACGACTGATAGTTAGAAAATGATATAAATTAATATAAAACAGGTTTTCTTTCAGCGATATTTTAAAAAAATTATATGATAGTTATGCTGCAGATATGTTTAAAAATATCTACGTTTCATTAGCTATCCAACGTGGTATAACAAGCTAGGGTAATATCAGAATTCTGTGAAAAAAACATTGATGAAAGCTCCCAGGTAGTAAAAAGTAAAAAAAATACGGTAATTCAAATAGGTACAAAATTATGTTTATTACTATTTTTATGATAGTCTACGTTTACAATTCATGTTCCACATGCCCGCCTCTGTTTCTCACACATATTCTCATTCGGTGTCTTAATCCACTTTTCACTACACCTGTTGTTGAAACCCTTCTTATTTCATTTACTACATCGATTATTCTCTCTCTCTCAAAACATCAACAGATGTGATCGGATTAAGTTCGTTGTATCACATAAAAATCCATGGGGGTCAGGTCTGGACTTCTAGCTGGCCACGGTATAGGTCCACCTCTTCCGATCCACTTAGAAGTATCTTATGGGCAGATGAGTCGAAATTTGATGAAGACGGTATCACATCACCACAATGCTCATTATTGGGCCTCGAAAGAGCAAGGAAATCCCAATAAGAAGCGGATAAGGGGATCATAAATACCGAAGAAGTTATACCGTCTTCATCAAATTTCGACTCATCTGCCCATAAGATACTTCTAAGTGGATCGGAAGAGGTAGGCCTATACCGTGGCCAGCTAGAAGTCCAGACCTGACCCCCATGGATTTTTATGTGATACAACGAACTTAATCCGATCACATCTGTTGATGTTTTGAGAGAGAGAGAATAATCGATGTAGCAAATGAAATAAGGGTTTCAACAACAGGTGTAGTGAAAAGTGGATTAAGACACAGAATGAGAATATGTGTGAGAAACAGAGACGGGCATGTGGAACATGAATTGTAAACGTAGACTATCATAAAAATAGTAATAAACATAATTTTGTACCTATTTGGATTACCGTAATTTTTTACTTTTTACTACCTGGGACCTTTCATCAATGTTTATTTCACAGAATTCTGATATTACCCTAGCTTGTTATACCTCGTTGGATAGCTAATGAAACGTAGATATTTTTAAACATATCTGCAGCTTAACTGTCATAGATTTTTTTTTAAAATATCGCTGAAAGAAAAACTGTTTTATATTAATTTATATCATTTTCTAACTATCAGTCGTCTACTACGACCCAGTTGGTAAAGTTAACTGCAATTTTAGTGTTGAATATAATAAAGCAACTTATTTACTACACTAAAATCGCAAACGCAAATAAATTCAAGGCAGAAAACACAAAAAAAATAGAACTAAAGACAAAAAATCGGATATTTTAAAAAAAAACTGCAAAGTCGAATATCTTGAAAACGGTAAGGTTTGGGGTACAGTGTTACATAGTCAAATCAGTCAGGAATTATGGGAACTACAACGTCTTAAAGGATCTAGGTCGACTTACAAGGTAACCCTGTATATATATATATATATATATATATATATATATATATATATATATTATAGATTAATTTTTTTATTTATTCTGAGCATATATTTAATTAATTACTATGTAGCGATAGCGCGCAGCAAGCGCTCGCTGGCTCTTTATTAAAATCTTCAAAATTTATTTCTAATAATTTTCTCATAACTGAATTATATTTTTGTAATCTTAGAAAAAAAGATTGTTGTATAAATAGAGCGCATGTTTATCTATTAGGACATAATATTTTGATTTAATGAACTTGTAGTAACTCTTTATAAGTATATATTCATTAATTCAACGTGACTATGAAGTGAACTGTATCCAGAAAGTTAATAGGAGGATATTATAATAATGAGGATTTTAAAACGTTTTAATTTCACTTTATTTACCTTTTTTATTCAATTTATTTGATTAAAGTACCTACACGTGTCAAGTAAGTTCTTACTTCTCAAACAAAACACTTAATATATATAAACCATAAAAGCTGCTAAATGCAAAAGCTGATATATTACATAAATATTTAATCTATTGAAATATATTATGATCAAATTGAAGGAAGCAATAATAGATAGAACGCAATTTACACTTTATCTCCTAAAAGCTTGCACACTATTCAAATAAATCATTTCCAAATCACGCTGTTGCCTAATTTAATGCTATATTTCACTCAAATTTGTATGGATATTGTTATTTAAGATATATTGTGTTAATTTTAATCATGTAACATGATATTTTTGTTTAAACATAATTTGGTATTATATTATATTGTATTATCTCAATACAATATCCGTATTCGTAATTTTTGAATCATAATTAATGTTATAATACGCTACGAAAATCACATTTTTTGAGCCTCAATTGATTGAAAACAGCTTGGCTCACCTCAATTACAAAACATTTATAATTTTTCGACCTATTTTATTTTGAGAAATTGAAATATGAACATATTATATTGAATCTGAACCTCCCCCACCAGTTTAATGCTCTTAATGGTCAAATGTATCGAAAAACATGTCAACTTATTGGTGACTCTGATCAGGTTCTTAAATGGGTTTGAGCATTGTCGAATGGTTCCTAGTCTGTCAGTTTTTACAGGTGAATCAGGTTCGGTGAATACGTATCCGAATTACATGAAATTATCCCTGCAGCTCCCTTTCACTATCGGACGGACAGATGGTTTCCATGCATATATGGTTGATGTACCTTATATTCGTACGAAACGCTGCGCTGTCTCCTCTATCTTCCGAAACGCCAAGGAATGGATTTTTTTTCCTAGGCCTGTCTTTCCCGATTCCTGCAATCTCGATATCTTCAAAGCTAGAATGAATAGACTTCTTCTAACTAAGGATGCTCCTATTAAACCCACATTTGCGCTTGCCATCAGGCAAGATTGCAGATAAATGATTACTTCTTTATAAAAAAAAAATGTTGAAATTCTCCTCCTGAACTCCTGGATTGGACAAACCCTTGCATGGTCGGAAAATTAATTATTTTTATTGATATATTATGAGTATCAGCGCATTTCTAAATCATGTCGACGAAAGTTTGAACAATATCTGTGAAGGATTGCCCTGAAACACTACAATCAATTCGGTCCTCGTTAGTACTTGTCACGAACAAAATGTGTCAAGGGCCCGCCTCCAACTTCTAACGACGTTACTACTTTAGAAAGACGTGGTTTTCATTTCATCTTCGAAAACAGTTCATTTGCCAAACCACGTGTAAGTGTTTGCTGATAAAATTCAACAGCTAAAATATTTTGCTTTAAAGAATTCGTTTTAAACGTGATACTTTTTGAAGATACAAAATAAAAGGAAATATATTTTTAAACCTTATCTACTTACTACCTGCTACTAGTCCATTTTTTTTGTTTAGTGCACTAAAATAACTATACAGACTAAGTGAAATAGTTTGCGCTAATATAGATAAAACAAAAACTTATCGAATAAAAATTGACAATCGAATTTTACTTCCTAACCGATACACGAATAATCGAATAATAAATTGAACCGTTCATGAATATTTCGACTGTATAATTAATACAATGTTGGCGACAGATGATTGATAACATCCTGCCTTCTAATACATCAACTATTAACACTTCGAATTTGATGTTGGTTTATATCGTAGTTATCTTGTCAACAAAATTATACACCATTTATTACTATGTACAGAGCTATACAATATTTTCTAATATATCGTAGGTAATATTACTGAGATTTGACCTATATTGCCATAATAGATGGCGTTAGTACGGCAACATTGTGAAAATTCAAAAAGGACAGCTGTCACCTCCCAGTCTGCCCGTGACCACACTTGCTGAAAAGCAATCGAAAGTTCTAAACGTCGAAATAATATAAATAATAAATCGCGTTTTTATCTGACAAAAGTTATTTTATTTAATAATAAGTTATTAACTATAATGATTAGACATATGCAGTCATATCTAGATCTCGTTAAATAATATCTTCGATGAGCATGATTGAAGTGCATTTCAATGTAAGTGTGTATATTATGTCGTATAAGTGCTCATGGATGGCAAGGACAAGTAATGGCTAGTTCTTATTTTATACAGTAGGGTCCGATTTTACAATATGACTAGCATATAACTAGAAATTGCCACAGCAAACTCTTAATTTTATAAATAAATACTTTTTACACTGTGTCCGTAAAGCCTATTTTTTTAAGTTTAGAACAATTCAAACACTAATGTTTACCATTGTATTGCAGGAATCTTTACAAGCATTAAAAAGGGACGATCATGTATGTGTGGGTCAATGCAGTACCTACGTGATTCAAACTCAACCAACACAGCTGGAAATAAAACCACCTACTTCAGGTAGGTACTGCTAGAATTAATGAAATTACGAATAAACTGAAGGTCCGAATGCTCGAAGTAAAAAGTAGGTCGACGTCATTGACTGATGTTCTGTGGCTGAGGTATCACCTACCATCAAGTGCTCATGCTCGTCTGTCGATATCTAACATAAAAAAGGTAAGCCTGTGCTACAATGCAATTTATAATCCACTAGTGATCTGCCCCGGCTTCGCCCGGGGGCAATGTAGATGTATAATACACAAAAAAAATTAAAAACATAAAAATATAGCCTTTGTTACTCGCTTTCCATTTGTGAAATAATTGTTAAAATCGGTAGAGTAGTTTTTGAGTTAAATCGTAACTAACAAAAAATCTTTATTTTATTAGTATAGATAATTTACTCGAAAGAGCAGTTACTTTCGAAATAAATGTAACAGTACATAGTATATAGTACAGTATAGTTGTGGGAGTCTCTATGTCTCTTTCGCAACTGATTTTAAACAATCCGTGACCGTCCTCTCCTTGTCATGCGTGCGTCACATATTGCATGGAATATTAAAATGCTTTTATTTCTTCGAATGTATAAATTATTACGTCCTAGTTAGTAAAACTATCCCAGACTACATTTCCTGTACACAACGCTTCTGTCATACTTAATGTAACTGCAAATTATAGTAGGTAAACATGACAATCATACAATTTTCTACCACCAAACGTATCTTTAAAATATCCGAGGATTCCGGTACGGTCGTCAAAAAATATGAGTTTCATTACAAAATACCTGCTTTGACTGAGCGAAATATTTTTCTAGGGTAGGTATTTCTAATTTGCTTACTCAACGTATTAAATTAAATCCTTGAAATTTTATCGACACTATTTTTCTATAGCGCTATGTCAAGATGCTAAGTATTTGGGGAACCTAGCCATACTATCCTTTTGTTTGTTTTTTTTTTTATATTTTGCACTTTTATTTGATTTTTTATGGATCTATATATATTTATTTACCTCATTGTTCTTTTTCTTCTTTATTAAAAACGAATTTAATTCTTGAATAAACTCAGTATTATTACAAATTACATGTATGTATATCTTTAGCGTTCAACTGAAGCTTAGCTTTTCTAGTTATGTTCTAACTACCGTCCTATTCTGGTCCTAATTATGCCATGACGTCATGCCATTGCCATCAGCCATAATTAAGAGTTCCAAGAATCGACCGATGCGATCTGCTTTTCCTGTCGCGATTTCAATCAACTGCAATTAACATAAGAGATGTTAATTGTGTCACACAAATGAATACCTACCTGACGCCATAAAGTTCCTAACAATTTGTTGGAAACATCTAAATTCAAATAAAGATATAATATGAATAAATTAATAATAATTATCGATGAGGACTGTAGGCGCCGCGGCGTGATTCGCCGATATCAAAACAGATTTCATTAGGCGTATTCATCGGTGGGTCCGAGGAATGCCAAACAAACTATAAAAAGGTATTAAAAAAGCATCCAATTTACATAAAATTCCTCGAGCTTCGAGAATAGCGTTAAGGCCATTTCGCGACTGATAGCCAGCGTGAGATTAAAACGGTATAGGTATTGAAGTATGCGGCGGAGTTGACGAGGGTTGTTTAATTTAATTCAAAGGCTTAGCCGCCGAGAGAATAAATTGTTTGCAGATAATGACGAGTGATAATTCACGCCTGCGACCGGTGCGGTGGTCGATACTTCTCGTAGAACTTGTTCCATATAAAGTAATCAGAATAGCACCGGGGGCGACTACACCGTACTATCATTTCATAATAGTTATGAATTTTCTCTGTGTACAGACATTACATGGTTAATAGCTAACTCATTTACTTAACGATAGTCTAGGTATATTCTAACAAGACAAAACTAAAATTATATTTATTCACATAAGCTTAAATATAAAAAGCGCTTTTGATTTGTCATTGTTGGTATTGTGTAATAACATAAACGTCTTTATCCACATCAGGTACAAAATACTACAATTCTTTAAAACAACTGTTCTTTAATACATACGCTATTAATCCTCCTTTTTATCGCTTGGATTTATCGTAACGAAATGTCACTTTGGCGATTGACATTTTTGTCAGGTCCGCAC
Organism: Anthocharis cardamines; assembly: GCA_905404175.1. Taxonomy (NCBI): domain Eukaryota; kingdom Metazoa; phylum Arthropoda; class Insecta; order Lepidoptera; family Pieridae; genus Anthocharis; species Anthocharis cardamines. Next base: position 3,920,724 of record FR989953.1, on the reverse strand, counting down.
TTTAGCAATATCGTTTCAAAATATCACAGATAATATAATTATGTAGATTGTAAACATTTACTTTTTAACTTGACTAAAGCTTACATACTATTACAGTTTATAGATACTTAAACCAAATAATCTCCTGTTCATGATATATTAAAATTGGAGTAAGCATTCGCTTCAGATTGAAAAGGTTAATTAAAGTTTTGGAGGTGAGTTGATTGAGCGAGAATCTCTACGATGATTGAACCGATAATGAGACGGGGTCGATGATCTCGTTACACAGTGCACTTTAATTAATGAATCAATAGGTAAAGAGGAATGAATAATTTAGAGCACAAGTTCAAATCTGTAATTAACAACAAGAATAAAGAACATAAGAATTTATTTTTTAACGAGATCGATTTTTAAAATCTATATTCTATACTAATATTATAAAGCGGAAAGATTTGTATTTTTCGATTTTTGTATGATATGAATAAACTGGAAAACTACTGGACCGATTTTTAAAAATTGTTTCACCAATAGAAAGCTACATTATCAGCGAGTAACATAGGCTACTGTTTGTGTATAATGCATCTACATTGCACCCGTGTGAAGCCGGTATAAGCGTTGCTAGTATTTTAATAAAAATATAATGAATTTTTTTATTTCGTATTTTTTAATATTTGAGAATCTCATTGAGATTAACTTAAATAATTGAATAATCATTTTATATTGTAAAATCCGTAATCAGTAAAGCTTGGTCGAAATTATAACAATAATATGAAAAAGCCAATACTCTGTAAAATTCTTCTATTACGCCGAGAGGAATAAACTCTTATGCAGGTGTGCCCGGGTCGTTAAATAAATTACGTTTGTTCCCAACAATGCATTTTACTGCAGGTTATTAATAATAATAGTTTAATGGTAGAGTCATGTCATCCTTGCATAAATGTGTAGGTTAAATCGTATAATATAATAATTATACATAAATACATAGCATAATAAATATTATGATATCCTACTCTCTGAGCCTAACTCTATAATCTCTGTAAACCAATAGAAACTATATAAATGATTTTAAAATAGTACCTAGATAAATTAGCGTATAAGCAAGAATAACCAATTCATTTTTTTTTCATAAGCGAATATTACATCCAAAGCGAATATACATCAGTGATCAGAGTATATACTGTATCTAACTTCCAAATTTGAAATTTGTGTTATTATTATAAAATGACAATAATTTGTAAAATTAAAAAAAACATATTGAAGGTCAAGATTTGATAATGATGGAAGAAGAACGGACATAATTATATGAAGGTAACTAAGATTACGGCTTTGAATCTGGGCTTCGTGATTATTTAAAATTCTAATAACTTAATAAAAATACAAAAACTTTAACATAGTAGGTACATATAAAATATATCTTTAAGCCATACATATTTTTTCAAATTTGAAAAAAAATTGAGCCAAATTTGAAATATAAATTTTTTAACTACCACCGGTTCGGAAAGTTGCTGAGACGGTAAGAAACTCGAAAGTATCTCTTTATATAAACGTAATTGTTATTATATAGATGTGTATACACAATACATAAAACATTTATATATGGAATACTCATTAACGATCATTAATTATATTATGCGAATTTAATAAGAATATCTACTGTTATATACAGAACCGGGTTTATATCGAAGTTCTCACACTTCACAGTATTAATTTTATAAGGTTCTCTATGTAACTTCACCTATCCTGGTATCTGAAATCAAATCTTACTAGTTTCATTTGACCCATTTCTCGGTGTTCAATGGAGCTGAAATTTTCCACGAGGTTGGAAGTTGGATGACAATGCAATTCTGTGGTATTATTGAGGTGAGATGATGGTGAAGCTGGAAGGTGGTTAGAGGAATTCAATTCAATCCCATCTAGTTTATGCTCGTTTATCATTGACAAATAGCCACAGAATGACTGCTATAAGATTATTTTTAAAAACATTACTTTAAATGTTTTGAATATCGAAACAAAACATTAAATAGATTACGACATAGTTATTAATTTTCAATAAGCTGATTAATGTTTTAATCATTCTTATGTTGGTTTTAATTACTATTTTAGATTTTAAACGATATGAAACGCCGCTTTAAAGATTATTCTTATTTTTTGCTTAAATCTATACTTCTATACTAATATACTAAAACTAATAATATTATAAAGAGGAAAAATTTGTATTTTTGTATGTTATGAATAGACTCAAAAACTATTGGATCGATTTTAAAAATTATTTCACCAATAGAAAGCTACATTATCAGCGAGTAACATAGGCTATATTTTGTGTGTCTACATTGCACCCGTGTCAAGCCGGGGCGCGTTGCTAGTAATAAATATAATCACATTATTCATTAAAACAACATTGCAAAAACTTCTAAGGATTACGGTGCAGAGGTATTGGAGAATCTTTCAGGTAAACAGATTGTATGTAGGTTTCGTAAAATAGAATGGTATATTTTTTTCAACAGTGCAAAAATATTTTATTTTATTTATGTAACTTCTGTTATAACGTATATATATTCTCAGCATACCTACCGTTCATTATGAAAATAGTTCAGAAATACATGTCATTTCCGTTCACAATACAGACCTCGATAATTACTGAAAATAGGGCAAAGTTGGCGCGTAACGTCATCGTTGTTATGCCTAACCTATTAATCAAGATCTGCATACTTGATCCAACTATTATTTGTGATTGGTATATGTATGTACTTTGACCTGATTGTATTTTGAAAATTTTACCGTGACTATTTTTAAACAAAAAACAAAAACCGACTTCAAAACTACAAACTTGCACTAAAAAGCAAAATAATATTTCATATTCTTCAAAGCATTATTTATTTTTTAATTTCTGATAATAAATATGCTATTTTGAGCGTGGTGTACAATTTGTTACCGTAATGAATAAATGGTTTGAATTGTTTTAGATTAGGTTATCTAAATAAACTGTTATTTGTATCCTTCATTTGTTTTCAAATGTTACTTTTTGTGGAATATGTCTAACGCAATTGTTGCTTCTTTTGTTACATTGGCATTATTAGAATACCCGAGTGTCTGCAACTATCTACTATCTTTGACAGGCTCGTTGGCGCGTTCGGTAAAACACCTGGCATGCGTCTCGATGGGTCGTGGGTTCGAATTCCAATTTTCTGTAAGCATGGTTTTACCACGACTGGTAACTTCTGGCATTGATCGAAATCCACCGGGACATGTTTACAATTTTCTGTAAGCATGTTTTCTCCACGTATGGTTACTTCGGGCATTGATCGGCCGGGAGAAATATCGAAATTCCGACCGGGTAACGAACCACCGTTCATAGATGGAAAAACCGTGAAATGCACATTGCGCGTTTCGGTTTCAGTCTATGGATTTCCGAAAGTTTGTAGTAAAAAGTAGGTCGAAAGCGCATCATTGACTGATGTTCTGACCTACCATCAAGTCAACCTCATGCTCGTCTGTCGATATCTAACATAAAAAAAAGTTTTCATTTGAAATCATAAATACTGTTCATTATGTTATGTTCTTCTAATTTTGATTTGGTAATCCTAATTAATATGTTTTATATTAAGCCTTTTGACGTATACATTTATTTTAAAGTCAAAGTGTCAGGTAAATGCGATTAAATTAATTAGGAGGTGCGGCGAGGATATTAAGAATTATGGCTTCTTAATGAAAACCAATCTGCAGTTCTGACTCACAGGGGCTAGTGACTCATCAAAGGCACCTAAAAAAGGTCAATACAAACGTGCAATATTATTAAGGTTCCGATTCTACATTTTATAGGTAATCTCATAATGCTTCTGAAAATAAAATATAAATCACACAAGAATATAATCAACTAGTTGTCCCGTGCCTGGTAGTAATAGCTCTCAGATAGGCGATATTTTCCGAATAACTTGACACTCATTGTGGCCAATTTACTCAATATCATTATATATAATAGCCTATTTGTTATTCTGGTGTATAAATAATATTTTTTCAATTAAAGAAAAGTTACTAGATTCAATTTTTTATGTAGCAGATAATAGCTTTCTTCATCGTTAATAAAACATATAATTCATTAAAACTTGCTCGTTGCTACCAAATTGAATTTCAAATACCTGATATAGCGTTTAAACTAATCTATTAACTTTATCCAACGATAAGCCCCGCAATTTAAATTGTAGATTTAGTATTTGCAACGCATTTAGGACAATTTATTAGGCATTCAGTTAAACTAAAATAAATGACATAGTATTATTATTACATGTGTGCTGCATTCCACGTATACATTCGCAATAACTGTCGTTTCAACCTAAATATTGTAACAGCTAGTTTAAAATCGTATTGCGAATATTCTTACTAACATTTATGACATCCGGATATCAGTTTGCTATTTTAATATATTTTTACTACATCTCTTAAAAATACATCAATTATGCTTTAGTAATTGAAGAATTTGAGAAAATAATAAGGAAACTAAACAATTGCTATACGTCCAAAATGGAAGCCTCATTCGTGGGCTTTATCTTAAGCTGAGCTTCTAAGCAGGCTATTTAAATGAATATAACTTTTCTTCTTAACATCCAGTTTCGATCAAATAAGTTTTCATATTGTCAAAGACAAAGCTCAATCTTTGTGTCATACTGCTACATAAAAATCGGATCAGTGTTTTCGGAGATTAGCGTGAACAAACATACAGACAAACAAAAACCTTCAAAATGATTTTATCTATACTGTTTCCCTAATTTAATCATCTCCACTCCATTTCTGTTAATTTTTTTCAATGTACAGACATTTCGATTCTACTGTTTTATTATATTTATTTATATGGTTACGATACCTATCCGTATTTTCATGAGATATTCTAAATTTCAATGATTCTACAAAATTCCTATATGACTGTGCACTGCGTCAAAGTCAACAATTTTTATTTCTTTAAAAACACATAATATGTATATACAGAGAATCACACGAGTTGTAACAGAGTTGTAGTGAAAAGCTTTTATTTAAATGAAAAATGCTCAACACGTTTGTATACAGAGTCTAGTTTCACAGCGTAGGTTCATGAATGTTATGTATATATTAATTCCAATATATCTATGAATTTCAAGTTATTTATATCGTACATCGAATTCCAACTAGCAAAACAATATAAAAAATGTTTTGTTCGAATAGGACACATAAAACAGTCTGTCTGTCATTAAAAATGTAAATGAAAAGACATAGAAATGTTTATCTTTGTCTTACACAAAAAAGTATGAAATTTACACATCTATATTAAATAAACTATGATACTAATAAAACATGAAATTAAACCTAAAACTTAAAATAGTGAACTTTCAAAAAAATCACAGTTGAGAAAATGTAACAGCCACTCTTAAATATCTCAGTCTTACCAAACACATTTAATGATATGACTATAATATGTATAATCTAATATATAAAATTCTCGTGTCACAGTTTTCGTTGCCATACTCCTCCGAAACGGCTCGACCGATTCTTACAAATTTTATATGCGTATTCAGTAGGTCTGAGAATCGGCTACTATCTATTTTTCATACCCCTAAGTGATAAGGGTTGTTCACCCTTAAAATTTTTTTTTTTCATTTTTGGACGATTTTTTTGTTTTTATTTTTTTATATTGTGGCATTAAAAAATACATACAACCCAACTTTACTTTTTTTGTCAAAAAATCTAGACCCGTGCGAAGCCGGGGCGGGTCGCTAGTGTATATATATACGCTAAAAATGAGTAGGTTGCAGTATCCATAAAGCTTTTTATTATTCCCGATCCAGGCGCCATATGGTAGCTTATTTATCCTGCATATTTAAAAATAAAAACCTAAAAATGTAAAGTATGCCCGAATAATTTATGAACATAAAGTAGCCGTTTTTATTTCTATAGAGATCATGATTTGAACCTTAAAAGGAAGAACTCATTAATTAAGAAATCAATTGCAGACCAACCGCGGCGTGGAAAGTCGCCAAGATATCCGTCGAAATGAAAATTAAAAATAAGACTACTGATTTCTTTAACCGTAAACTCTCTTAGAGCTTACTTCTTCAGAGGGTCTAGCACGAACGACTATCGACAAAGTATTCGAATCGTCAAACTGTCAGTTGTATGAGAAATGATTTGAAATTTCATACAACTGACAGTTTGACGATTCGAATACTTTGTCGATAGTCGTTCGTGCTAGGTCCTCAGGGTTCTGTGTTCGTATTCGTATCATCGACCTGTCATTTGTATGAAATTTCCAAAAACTATATATAAAGTCCTTGGAAATTTCAAATAATTTAACTGACAGATGCACAATTTGAATACTTTTTAGATAGTCGTTTTTGCTACGCCCGCTGTAACTAAATAATTACAAACGTTTATATTACTTATCAATTAATTTTTCAATAAGAATCACTTCATATTGCTATTAAATTGTCAGTAAAAAAAGATCATTAAATTTTTGTGTGTCGTGTCCTTCAATTACATTTACATATTCGACATTCATACCTTTAGAAGGTACTTGATAGACACATGAATATCACTAAATTAGTTGTGCTTAATTGAATAATATTTACATATAACTAAACTAGCGACCCGCCCCGGCTTCGCACGGGTCAAGATTTTTTGACAAAAAAGCAGGGGTTGTATGTATTGTTTAATGCCACATTATAAAAAAATAAAAACAAAAAAAATCTTCCAAAAATTAAAAAAAAAAATTTAGGCGTGGATTACCCTTAACATTTAGGGGGATGAAAAATAGATGTTGTCCGATTCTCAGACCTACTGAATACGCATATAAAATTTGGTAAGAATCGGTCGAGCCGTTTCGGAGGAGTATGGCAACGAAAACTGTGACACGAGAATTTTATATATTAGATAAGAATCCTTTGAGAGTTCCATAGAAGTGTTATAATTTGTGTCCATATAAATAAAACAGACGACAAACTATGATTGTAGTGACATAATAAGCGCAATGCGAGACATTAATAATGCAGCCGTCTTGTATTGTGTGGACCATTGTTCTTACTTGTCATGCAAGCAAATACAGACAACCTAAATGAATATTAAACTTGTGCAAATCCGTTGCTGCTCAGCCTCTTTTGAAACTGACTGTTAGTCGCGATTTTGTCCGCCATCTTGAATTTATGATGCTGTAATACTACATAATATCGTCGGTTCAAAAGTAAAACTCACTAAGTGTCATTTTGAATAAAAATATTTTTCGTTTCTATTGCTTATTTTAAGTGTGAACTTATTGCAACTACAAAACACTAATTGCTAATTGGTGGTCTATAATAAAACTATGAAGCCCAATACGTACTTTGTGGCTGTTTCTTATCGTAGATGCAGTGGCGGCGTAAGGCGTGGGCGACGTGGGCCACCGCCTACGGCCTCGCGACCCAGAGGGCCTCGCGCCACAAACATTTATGCATTATTTAAAAAAATGTTTGCCAAAAAAAGCCATTTTATGCGGTGGCAGAGGGCCCCGCAAAATTAATCTTGCCCACATAAAATTTAGGTCTTACGCCGCCACTGCGTAGATGTACGCTTAAAATAAGCATTAACAGACAAATTAATTTTTATTCAAAATTACACTTAGTGAGTTTTACCTTTGAATCAACGATATATTATACTCTGTTCCGAAAATTGAAACTTTCAGAGCGTCTATCATTTAAAATTAGAATGATCTCAAAGGATAAGTATTATAAAATTTACAGGTTGTAAATTGTATAATACATATTATATGGCAATATTGTGTATGATTTTATATGGTAGCAATTAATTTATAGTAATATCATGTTGTTTTTCACTGTAACCTAAAAAAAAACATTTAATTAGGAGTCCTTTTTGCTTACAAGCGTGAAGATTTATTTTTGCATTTTAAATGATTGCTATGAAAAATTCACCGAGTGGATACAGTTCTCAATCGAACCAATCTTTGCAAATCTTTTTTATTCTTTTATGTTTGATTCCAACATAAAAAGCCGGTGCCCTTGGAAGATTCGTCGCGAATCTCAAGACCTTGGCCAGTAAGGTCGAGTGATCGATCGACATACCGCACCTCTAACTGTTCTTCGAGTCTATTCATCTTTATTTCAGACCAAGAGAAACGAGACTAGTCCATTATATATTTTGTAAGTAACATTTTTCTCACACATTACCTACATGTATTAATTTTATAAACAAACTAAAAAAACTCTATTTGAATGTACCTTACTACACTTGTTATTATATATGAGTCGTTATTATAATACACTGGTATGTCGTCAAGTGACAATTATTGAAAATATTTTTAAGTGTAATTAATTCCAAGTGTTGAGTAAGTTTCGAAAAGCACCGGTTTAAAATTGTATCATTCATATAATTTTCTCTTGTAAACGAGATCAAGCTTCCGTGCACATTTTTTTTAAATTTAAGATAATGAAACGAAAAATTTAACACGATCTTGCGAAAAAGATGAAATATAATTGAAACTATGTAAAATATTTTTTGTGGTCATTATACGCTCTTTAGTTATTCAGTTGTCATATAAATATAATATTGGCATGCCTCCATCAGCACAACTATTCTCGAGAAAGGTCAGTCTGAAACGACAATAGGAAGATAGAATTGTGTCGCAGAGATGTATGGGACTCATACCAAAACTGATCACGTATATAATATTGATAAGGGTGCTTCATACCTTTCAATCTAATGTATTTTTAGGACCAATGACGACGACACAGTATTGAGGTAATGGCTACGGGAAAAGATTGTGCCATTTCGTCAATATTAAAGGAGAAATCGACCGCCTCCGAGAATAATTGGTAAGCGCGATGCGTTTAATACTGGAGTTCCTGGGTAAAAATCCCGGGGAAATACCTACTTGCCTGGGAAAAGTAATGATCAGTGCAACAGACACAAAAATGTGTTTGCCCCATGGGAATTTACAAAGGAGAAGTTAAAATTAGTTAGGAGAAACATAAATTTGATACTAGCTATCTTTTAATACACAATTTTATAGTTAAGTGTTATTCATTTAAATATATTATAAATTAAAAAATATATTTATCTGATTTTTTAAAATACCATCCCTTAGAAGTATAGGCGAACACTCTTCTAAATAACAAATACATATGTTTAACATAATCTCTCAAAAAAATATTATTTATTACACAGCAACCAAAACAAATATATATTTTCAAATATGCCTTAAACTAATTATGAAAAATGATAAAAAGATTTCATATAAACAAGATAACATATCGAAATATTATAATACCAGCGATCCGCCCCGTCGAACCAAAATAATCTATGTTACTCTAGCTTTCTAGTGGTGAAATATTTTTTTAAATCGGTCGAATATTTTTTGAGTTAATTCGTTACAAACATACAAAGAAATGTTTCCTCTTTATAATATTAGTATAGACATTACAATATATTTTTGTTTGTAAAACAACGTTCACCTTGGTATTAACAATTCTTTATCATTTATTTTGCTATCAATATTTTAATTATTCGATATTTGAATATTGAGAATGTCATTGGGAGCGTATTTACTCATGTCACACGAATTGACATGTAGCAATTGAAACATTTTTCTCAACGAGTTTGGCAATCAAAATGGGGCCGCGAGTAATCTGACCATGTACGGAACGCGGTGTGGGCTAACAAAAACCGTGGGAGCGGTAAATTGTAACAGCGGCGTATCACCAGTTACACTTCAAAGGAAATTTGGATGTAATTACAGTAATAATGAATTTCCGCGAAAGTTAACTTTTTGAAGGATATCTTGATTATTGACTGTAATAAAGTTAATACCTGTAATTTATGTGCAAATATCTGTATTGTAAAAGAAAATTTATGACGTTTTTGTATAACTGTTATGACTTTTAAAAAATCTTATAGTTAGAGCTTTATTTAAAGACGTTTTAGGTTATATTATTTGCTCCAAAATGTTTATAAATTGATCTATTAATCAATTATATAAACATAAATTCAGATGGTATTGGAATACAATGTTTCATGACACATACTCATAGCTATTTTTCAAATGCCTCATAGTTTGTAGGCATAGCTTTCATCGCGAAAAATGTAATACACGTTATTTAAAAAAAGGAGATGAACGCATTAATTTAATCTAAGTAAATCTACAAACTTGTAGATAATATTAGCTAGAAACATTCACAGCCGAACTTTAAATGGGATACCACAAATGAAAGGCCACACCGTAATCCCTTATATATACAGAGCAAAGCTGTACAAAACTTCACTATTTAAAACAATAAGCCTCAGTTTGCTTTTTCCTCGTTTTTAGCCGGAAAACTGGCTAGAATGTGAGTTCAGATTGGAGATAATAAACTTGGTGTACGTTGTATGCACTTTAGGATTTTGTTGAGAGACCAAATAAATGCTTTTGTTGCAGATACTATATTTTTCTACCAGAGTCAAGTATTTGAAATATTTCAAATTCGAATGTTAATTGCACTTCAGACTAACAATATCGCAATGCAGCCTTTTCTAGTTATTTTACGAATGACTATGATATTCTTATTGTATTCAGGTCAAATCTCAATTAAATGCCTAAATAAAGTTTTTTTTTGGCAACTCTTTGGACTCAACAACTCTTGGGATATACCTACCTTTATGTTGTAGCCAATTAAAATAATTTATTTTTAATAACTATTTCGCGAACAAGATGTTAAGATGATATCACTACCAGCTATACCTGTATCACAGCAATCATTCGAATCGGACCTGTCAATTTTTTGCGAACAAAAAACAGACAGAAATACATTTCACATTATGAATATCGACTTGCGATATGTATCTAAAAACTTTAGTTTAAATAGTCATAAGACAGACATGTTGTTTGTAAAATATACTTCTGTCAAGATAAAGCATATAAAAAGTTTTTCTGGTGCGATCTCGCAAAAAATTCTTAATGTCCGCCCAAAATTGGAATACCGCGACCGAATAATCTAGGATAGTTTCATTTATAGTACTATAGGGAATTCCTTTCATCCTGGGTAAATAAATACTTGTTTTTATAACGACATGACCAGACAGAGAGCCAAGCACTTGCGAGAAAGTATTTGTTTCGTCAATTTATCATTACAATCTACACTAATATTAGAAAGAGGAAAGATTTGTATTTTTGTTTATACAAATTATGTTTGGAACAAAGAAACTCAAAAACTACTAGACCGATTTTTAAAATTCTTTCACCAATACAAAGCTACATTATTATGTATAGTATATCTACATTACATTCGTGCAAAGCCGGGGCGTATTGCTCATTGTAAATAATTTTTCATATAACCCAAAGATTGACGATGCGCAAGTACTTTCTCGCAAGCTTCGTTCTCAGGCAGTACCTACGTCAGGGTTTTTCGTTATGATAAGAGAGAAAAATAAAAAACGTTGCCATTTTATACTCGCTGCAACTCTCTGGATTAGTCCTAAGTCGCAATAACATACTTTCATAATATCTCTAGAAGTATTTTTGTTCCTTCGAAATCCTTTAGTGCACACCGTATAAAATAGATAGATAGAATATTCTTTATTGTCACACAAAATATACAACACAAAAAAGGGGAAAAAAGTAGACAAACGGCGGCTTTATAGCTTTATAGCTCTTTCAAGCAAATAGAATGTGGACTAAGTACACCACAGTTACTTTTATCCCAAGTAAATCGAGTTGATTTCGAAATATTTTTCGCATTCCATATAATATAACTATGTTAAGCAGTGACACCAGACGTGTGGGGAATGCAGAGAGAACACCGCAGGAATCCCGTAGGCACTCGTCCGCCTACGTCGTAGTCTCATAGCATAATAATATATTTTACACGCCTATGATAATTTAGAATGGGAATAATACCTCCCGTTTTATATAACGTAACGTTAAAGGTAAATTGTAATGTACATATATTAAAATATTTGAAGGACACTGACACGGACGGTTCCATCAAAAAAACTGCATGACCTGAAGGATTTTCCATATTCATATTATTATTGCTGTCACAGTCAGTTAATCTCGTACATGCATCATTTCACTGACAAACATAAGATTGCAATTGGAATTGTAATCGTTCGATCAGTCAAACTCAATGTTAAGTGAAACGTTAAACATATTAATTTGATTTTTAACTTATAAATATAAGCGACCATAAAACCACAAACAAAACGCTCATTCGTTTTTTAAATAATATACTTTAAACTTTATATTTATTAAATGAAAATGGAGAATAATGACAATCATTATCGTCAGTTGTCGGCGGCTCGTGTAGGCTGCTCCGAATACGTCTTGATAGTACACGTGTCAATTTTACAAATGAGCTTGGTCCCTTGTCTCGACAGCGCGGACCGTGGGGTATCACGAAAGTAAATGTTGCATTAGCCTGTCAGTGATTTGATTAGAACACTTTATCAATCAGTTTGAAGGACTCCTCTATTCTCTATTCTTTAAGTACAGTCCTCAACGGAGTGTATGAATACGTCATTTTTAAAGTTAACCATTAATTTTTCAAATCTTACTAAATAATATGTAAAACCTTGAAACTTAGAACTAGGTCAACACCTTTAATAAACATTAATTGTCTGTTCTGTAGACGAAGCAGATAATTCAATCAAGCGATGGTTGAAACTAAACGTCTACCACGCTTCGTTGGGCAGCGCACCTCAAACAGAAATTAGGTTAACCTCTATACGACTTGCCCATAAAGTGAGCTAATTTAATGGCAGGCTATACGATAATATCTACAGATAGGTACTACTGAGTATTATGAGCTTTCAGGGTTCTTCTTGACAGTACTAAATTTTTAGAGAAGAGGTGCTAGAAGAACTTGTGTAGTCATCAAGTTTATTTTATTATTCCTAATTTACTTTGGTTCCTACCTACTAAGTAATTTGACCTCAACTAAATTAAGAAACATTTACGTTATTAGTTTATTTTTACTCGAAACAATTCACAAAAAATCTAAGAATTTTCTCCACTTTCCATCTTTGTTATATATTTATAAAGATCAGCTATAACCCCTTAATAAAGTGTTAAATGTAAACAAAAATGCATTGAATTTCACCTTAATTGTCAGCCCTTATTTCGAAATTATAATTATTTCATATTAGTTAATATAATTATTGTTGTGTTATCATATTAAGTCTTCAATATATTGCAAAATCCCATAATTAAAAAAATGGGCATTATCTAAAAATTTCTCATTGTTAATACTATTGTGAAACTTTACTGTAACTGTATAAACATACTGTATATAGAAGGCACATAAAACGCCAAGATATAGAACCCATTTCAATTAAAACATCTGTAACCCTACTCGTGAAAGAGGGTTTCTACGAGTACATACACATACATACATACAGTAATAACCCATTTGCGTAATGATCTAAACTGATTTCTGACTCGCGATTTCATAACGTAATATTTATTTTTTATCAATCTACGAATACCCACCACATATCAATCTTATTTTATAATTAAATTACTTTTATATTCATATTTTACTTCTTTTTATTACTTACATATTTTGTAAAGTACTTTTTACGAAGATACTTTATTCGAAGAATTTCCTGGGTTCAAATCCCGGAGAAACAAAATTAATAGAAATATCCTACTTGCCTGTAAAGATAAATGATAAGTGAAACAGATACAGAAATGAGTCTACTAGGGGACTCGGGAATTTACTTTCTGAATTAAAAATCGATACACACGAAAACCTTTAGCATATTTCTGTTCAGAACATTAAATATCAACTAGTTATACTATCTGAGCATTTCTATATTTTTTTGCCACTCTTTTAAAACATGCTAAAAAAAATTAATTTCGTATATTGCGAAAATCTTTATGCCATAATTATAGCTTATCTATCTAACTTTTATTTTTTTAAAGTAGAATCGTTGAAATTTGTTGTATTGATTTTATAAAAATTAAAAACCTCAGCAGGGTATTCTGAACGTTCCTATTTTGTTGCTTTTTAGTGTGTAAATTAAAACTTTCAATCTGAGGCAACCGTCCTAAAATTATTAATTACCTACATATATTGATCGGATTTTATATAATTATTAAAAAAAGTTGAAGAAAGTGCTACAATTATTTTAAAAATAGCCTGTCTCTATTTATTTTGTTACTTTAGAGCAAAAATAATTCTAGAGTTTTTATTGTGTTAAAAATATCAACAATTTGACCATTTAAGCTTTTTTATCATAAAATTTGGAACTGTGTTGAGCCTTTCTAGCAGAAATATATATTTTTTTATCGTTGAAATAATTTTTTATTGAGAAAATAAGAATATTTTTTTTTGGGACAGTATCAAAAAGGGAAGCATTGGTAACAAAATAAAAATATAAAGTTGTGTCTATAATTCGCATATATAGGCGACAGTTGTTACAAAAAGTAAGATTTTATTTAATTTAGGGTTTATTAAGCGTAAAAAAGTAATTTCCATGCTGAATTAATATAAGTTCTTAATGAAAACGCAAAATAACAAGTTATAGCTGAATCAACATCTATTATAATAACACAGCGTTCCACGTGTTTATAGTATATATATATTACTTCTATATTTCTTGCTATCTTCTTTATTACATCTCGTCCTCTATTATTTTCACATTCTCTGTAAGTGGACTTCAATGATGCTTCTAAAACTTCATTTCTAACTTTTACTTTTAATAAACCAGTTTCCAATTTCTTCTTTTCTTCCATTAACTTATTCAGCAGCCTGTAAGCCTTTTTTTTAGTTTCTTTAGCTGTTTCTAGCTGCCTGATACGACTTTGAGGTCTATCAATTTTTTTATTTTTTTAAACGTTTATGAAAATATGCTGTCTTTGTCATTTTCTTGCACTGTCAAATATAAACAGAACCTTATAATTCCTTTTGTGTTACTAAGCTTTTTCCTCTTATACGTTTTCTTAATAAAGTAACAAAAGATTTGGTAACAATTCTGCTGCTACATTTTTTAAAATTTATAATTAAATGGTTGTTGTTAATGTAACATTTACTTTTGTACAGTTGTATTGAGATAAAGGTTTTTACTACCTTAAAATTAAATAACATATATTAAATATTATATATTTACCAAGAATCAAGGGTAACAAATGCGGGAATAAAATGCGTAGCAAAAATTATGAATGTCTACACTACACGCTGTACCACCTCAGAATAACTATTTGTTCAAAGTGGTGGCACGAAATGAAACGTAATGAGTTCCAATATCGAAAAACCGATACTAAATTGTAATAATTTTGCTGAAACACACTTAAAATTGATAACAAAAAGGGAAATTTGTTTGTGGAACTTTTACTGGGACAAGTTTAAAATTGTTTTATTCTATAGTATAGATCATTTTTTTATATATTTAATGCATGCTGCATATTCTCCTACGATGCAAAAATATATTGAGTGCAAAATCTTGGGACTGTTACTTAATAAATATATGAAATAACTGAGTTTGAATTTATAAATTTTAGTATGGGACATGTACGTTTTCATACATTGGCGTTTTAAGTGTTTTACATTTATATATTTTTAACAAAAATCAATTAATAATATATGTATATTCTTTGTCATAAGGAAATAAAATTATATACTTTCCTTTCAGGAAAACAAATGTTATAAAAAAACATATATACAAGAAAGTTATTAGCTGTCTACTTTGTGGGACAAGCAAATATGCATTTTGGCAAAAAAATATAGAAATGCTCATCTAGTTAGTGACAAGACTATTTACATAATATAAGCCTATGTGAAGTGAAATACAGCAATTATTAACAAAATGTCGTTTTTGTTATATCTTTAAGAAATAATCACTACAGTGCCGATTGATGAACTTAAATTCGATTTTTAAACATAGACAAATCTCTCATATCTCTCACCTTAAATTTCATACAGTTCAAATCATCAAAGAATTCCACTTCCTCTATTCTGCAAAGGAAATAATTTTCATTTCATATTCTGGTACATGAAATAGTGCACAAAGGGTGGCACTGTCTAGCTGTTTAACGGCTGTCCGGTGCAGCACATGCCAGTCTAGTTCATTAGCATTGTGGCCGAGCTTACAAGAAATATTTTTGAACCAAGTAACATTCGGGATATCCAAGTATGAAAATTTAAAGTTTCAATGTAATGTTTTGTTTGATTTATTTCTTCAAGAAACACTATTTTTGTTATATGATTATTTTGATAGCAGAGACTCAATATCAGTGATTATGGAATTCTTAGAGCTATAAAGATTATTAGTTTCAAATGAACGAGTTTTAAAGGTTGTAAAATCAATTATTGCCTTGTTCAACACAGATAAATTCTGGAGGGAAAATATGTATCGAAACTCACCGATTATTTCAACCCGAGTTTTGAGGTTTTCGACTTATCAAGCAACAGCGATGCAATTGCCCTAATGCAATTCAAATTGTAATTTAGTTTTTGTTGATGCCGAAAAAAGTAAAATGTATTTATCATCATTCAAGCATTGCTATGATTATACAATCTCAAAAAGCAATGAATAATAAATAATAATATGAGAAAATAAAGGTTTTTTACGTATATAGTATGGTGAATTGTGCTCAACCTAATTAATGGAACGCTGTGGATTTCATTAAAAAAGTCAAAAACATTGAGCTTTTATAGCAATTTATTGCACGAAAACTGACTGTAACTATTGTTGAAAAGTTCTGTAGTACGAGTCGGTACTAGTTACTTTGAATACGGCAAATGTAAACTTTCTTCATGACAAGAAGAAAACTATGCGGTGTCATAAAGAGTAACTACATACATACATACATATACATCACGCCTCTTTCCCATTGGGGTAGGCAGAGATCACGGAATTCCATATGCTCCGATCCTTACATACCACTTTCGCTTCTTCTACTTTCATCAATGCTTTCATACACACTTGACGGTTACGAGTACTTTTGACCTGGCCCTTTTGCAGAACGTCCCCGAAGAGTAACTAACGTTAAATTATTATTAACGCAAGGCAATCAAGATCTCGCGAACACTTATTACCTCACTAATAGTATTGAAAATCCCACATACACTTACTATTACACGTATTTTTACACATGGCGATTTTGAATTTAATCTACATACGTTTCTCTCTACTGAACCTTTTTATTTTAAACATATTATTTTTTTATTTTTCATTTCTTTTTAATATTTAACTTGTTCTGTGCCGCCTCGTTTTTATTATATTTATTCAGTATTTCCTTCATCACGGGTTGTCTAGACGATATAGCTGTCGTAACTATAAGTCCGCCTTCAGTCTCTCTACCACAGATTTTTCTATTATAAGTTTTATTTGTATATTTTTGTGTACAATAAAATATTTAGGCACTTACTAACTTTCATAAAATATTATATTTTTTTATTTCGCTTGTTATCGTTCAAAATGCCTAGCACGAGCGACTATCGAGAAAGTATTTGAATCGCCAAACTGTAAGTTGTATGAAAAAATATTTGAAATTTCAAACAACTGACCGACGATTCGAATACATTCTCGCAAGTTGTTCGTTTTTAAAAAAAGTCCGAACGGGGAGTCGAATTTGCGACCATCGCATATCGAGTTCATCCATCAAATCATGTTTGAAGTGGGCATGGGTCAGCTAATATATAATATTATACCTACATCCAACACGTTCAATATTACTGTACCTGAAACGAAAAAACATATACATTAATACTACATAATATAAAAACACAGCCAATTCAATCACATTCATATAAATCCATACAGATCATCATTTGCGAATTATTGAGGCATGTGTCTATCATGATCACTTAATAAATAAGATATTAAGTTGGAAGTATTAACAAACACTTAACGCCTCTGGTTCTCTAATTATTATTAAGAAGAATTATTAAATCATATTACATGTTTCACGGGCTCGTTGCGTTGGCACGATTGGAACATCTACCTTGCGCTCCGATGGATCGCGGGTTCGACTCTCACCGGGACGACATGTTTATAATTTCCTATAAGCATGTCTTCCCAACGTCTGGTCACTTCGGATATTGAATAGGTGGGTGGAATCAACGGTCTTAGGTGGAAAAACCGCGAAGTGCACATTATGCGTTTCAGTTTCCAAATACTCGTTGTAAAAAGTAGGTAGGTGGGGTATTCTACCATCAAGTGAACCTCATGCTCGTCTGTCGATACCTACCATAAAAATTTGTTTAAACAATATAGGATACAGATATAGGTACAGCGTTAACTACATATGCCTAAAATTTTAATTAAATGTCAACAAGTGCCATACGTAGCTATTTTTATGATATTATACTTATTATAAACAGTTATCCACGAATATTTTCTCACAATATTTTATAACAAAGAGAGTTTCAATAAGGATGCTTGTGTTGCATTTAAAAATTAAGCAATTTATATAACAAACGCAAAGAAAGGTAAACTTTAATTAAAATATAATTTTCAATAATTAAAAAGACGGCCTTAATTTAAATTGTTAAACTTTTCGCAACCTAATTGGAACACTTCATAAAACATTTTTGAAGGCTTCGAAACAATGGACTATTCTTTGTTATTAAGAGATTTTTACCTGCGGTCGTACAGAGCGATGACGATGAATTTATTAATTTTCTTAGAAATATTTTGTAAAATATAAGTGTTTAGGTAGAGGCTCTATTGTTTTAGTGAAGTGTTGTTTATCTTGCAGGTATACAAGTACTCCTCATCAGTGTGCGGTATTGCAAAGTATATAAAACGTGGCGTTAAACGTTTATAATGTAAGGGTTAAATTAAATTATCGATAACTTTGTATCGTATGTTTGCGATTGTGTCTTATAATACTGAATTGCGATGTACCACATCAAGAAAAACAGAAATATGGGGAATAAAATCACCCTCGTCGAAACATCCGCGAGTATTACGCCTAGAATAAACATCAAGAGATATCTCACGGACGAATGAAGACAAACTAAGATACTCTCGATATAATATATCTCAAAGTTGACAACTTTGATAGAAACGATATCTCGATCGACAAATACCTCTACTTTTGGCAATAGTGTCATGTTCGATCCGGAATATCAATTAAAACACGAGAAAACGGTCGACAAAATTTTGTCGTGGTTGTCATACTAAGCCGGCTGATGAGATCAGAAAGCCTTATTAAATCCTTATTTAATTTAAAGCGTATAAAATACATAAAATATGTATGGAGATATCCATTAGCTCAAAATCATAAAAACAAAACTCCTATGATAAGAAACCAATAGACGGATATAAAGTTTTGAATTAAGGTATTCCATTCCAGTTCAGAAATCTTATTATAGTTAACCAATCCATTGTAATTCATGATCCTGTTCTATTATGTCCGGAGCACCCGGGTTTGATCCGGGTCAGGTCAAGGGCAATCTCGAACCGAATACCGTGTATGTTGTCGAATTATTTCATTCGAGTGCCTTCCCTACAACGAGAATAAATTTTATAGAAATAAGGGCCAATTAATAATTTATTTATTTAATCATGAATAACTTTTGTTGTTGTAATAGTTGAAGTTATTTTGAATTTTTACCAGGTTTGAACACAAAATCTGTCTGACGTTAACTTTATTCCTTGTATTCGTTTCATGCTCGAAAAGCAATAACTTTTATCAAGCAAGTAGTACAATATTTATTTCATTTCACTAGAAAGAAAAAGCAATATACGAAAACAATGAAAAGAAAGGAAATGCAGATGATAAGATGAGAACAGTCCATTACGTTGATCTTTATTTCACCTAGGCTAAGGAAAGCTTAAAAATCAATTATTCAGTAGCGTATTGTAACTCGTCACTGGAAAAATCCAGCGCATATTCAGTAAGCATTAGGTATGGCCGTATTTTGTGGATGGAATTCTTATAACGAGCAATGATGTCAGGTTCCGACACGACAGGAAGTAGGCCATTTCACTGTCACGGATGAATTGATTTAATCTAATCAAGCGATAAATTGGCTCTCGAGAGCTCGTCATAATATCTCGATGAGTACAAGTATACTTCTTCGAACTTGAGATAAGATATAACACTTACTAGATTGCTTAAGTGCTTAGTAGTTAGCGGTAGCTTTTCATATCAGCGAAGTGTTAAGTTCCTAAATAAAAGCAGGTGCCTGGTGTTATGTTTATTAAAGAAATTACATGTGTTGACGACATAATATGGAAACTTTCGTTACTCTTTTGTAAATTTAAACATATAAGTATTATATATACTTATAATGATCTTTACTTTGGCTCTTCCTAACATTGCATGAAGGTTCGAAATTTCGCAGCATAGTGTGGTTTTCATTGGGATGGTTTACCTTTTGAAAATTTTCACCCTTCGCCACTGATAAGTACTCTATGTATTCCATCAATAAACGAAGCTACCTCTAAATATTAATAACAATACTCAACATCATTCTATTATATTATATTTTATAATATAATCCATAAC
This sequence comes from Anthocharis cardamines, assembly GCA_905404175.1. Taxonomy (NCBI): domain Eukaryota; kingdom Metazoa; phylum Arthropoda; class Insecta; order Lepidoptera; family Pieridae; genus Anthocharis; species Anthocharis cardamines. The sequence continues at coordinate 3,900,302 of FR989953.1, read as the reverse complement.
CTCGTATAATCAGGTCCAATACAATCCGCAGTGAACGCAGTCTTCGTTCGCAATTATTCGTCGCGGGCGGACATAAAATATATTTAGCCCATCCGGTGACGTCACCTGACGATGAAAAACCACATGTTGCGACCGTTGCTTGTTAAATCCTTTAACTTCATGAAGGGATTTAACAAGCAACAATAAAATATTGAGTAAATTGAATAAACAATAATAACAGTGGGCCTAGCACGAACAACTTGCGAGAAAGTATTCGTGACGCCAAACTGTCAGTTGTACATAAAATCAGTTGAAGTTTTATACATACTCTGATATCTATCACTTATATAATAATTTCGTTTGTAATTATGTGACCATTTAATTTGGTCTAATAGAATGTTTCAAATACAGTTGGTCAGCTTCGATCCTATGATTTTTATCAATGTTCTACCGATAAATTCATACCTACGTGTGAGCGATACTTTTGCCACAAAGTAAATATACCACAAAGTATATGTATATTATAAAAGAAATGAAAAGAAAAAGCGCGGAAACTGTACCGGTATATTTTCTAATTTGAGATATCAAATAATCTGAGCAATAAGTATTTGTCCGCGGCCGCGACGTTCAACTCCTATAGTATTGTGAAATCTAGACTTCGCCCACACCTGTTCCCGACTTGTGTTAATAAATAAAGGCTAGTTAAATGTCATTTACTGTTATCGTTCACATTCCACGATAAATTTTCACGGGAGCCTTGGTAATTAAATTAAAAATACTGAAATGGTAACGGTAAAGGGTCAGCTCCGTGCCCACTTCGTTCGGGCGAAATAGTTCTCAGCAGGATTTTTTCCGACTTACTTGACATTTATCGTTATTATTTGGCCAATTAACTCAGTATCATTATAAATTATAGTCTATATTTTATTTTGATGAACAAAAAATAATACTGTAAAGTTTCATCAAAATCCGTTCTGTAGATTTTGCGTGAAAGAGTAACAAACATCCTTACAATCTTACACATTTTTAAGGAAGGATAGAATACTCGTATCATTCACGGACATAGTTTTGACGACATCAGCCAAGATTTAGGGCAATCTGATTCAAATATACTACCTACCTCACTGTTATCCTCAAAAAATCAAATATAAAACTTTAAATACCGTAGTTTAATTTACTCTGATATAACTGTTTATAAGTTATATGCGTGGTTTTACATTGATAGCCATAAGAAACCGCAAACCGCACTAATTACTAAAGAGTCGGGAGTCTCAATGTCTGGGCGGAGTCGATTGACTCATGACTCATTGATAGCCATCGTAACGTGACCCAGGAAGCCCCGGGCTGAGGGTCGGATGTGAAAACGATACCCGGATCATACGACCACCTGTTTTATGATCATTGACAATCGAGTACTCGATGGCTATCGATGTTGGCAGCTGTATTATTCGATTACTCAGCCAAAGACTATATTCATATCATTTTGTCAACTTATTTATAAGTGGTAGGGCACGAAAATGCGATACGTTATACCAAATATGTATTTGGTATTTAGTATTTAGCAGCAAATTAACATTCAAAAGAGTATTTGCTAAGATAAGAAATATATTGTACAATGTGAAAAATAATCAAGATATAAGGTATATGCCATATAAACATACATAGCAAATGAGATGGGTTGCCAACGTAATAACTTTTTTATTAATATTTAAACCTGTCTCTGGCACAAATCCGATGCTTACCGCTTCCTCAAGGGAGGGAATCGAGACATTCAAAGACCTCAGTCGTGACCTGCATTTCTCTAAGAACTTTTTCTGTCTTATTCTGTATATGTGAAGTCTTTAGAAAGCTTATTTATAATTATAAGCATTCAATAAAAAAAGCTATGTGTTTACGGCGATTATTTAGATGTAATTTGGCGGAGTGAGGATTTGAGGTTTTTGGAAAAAGCTAAGCCTGAAAAGTTATAGTTAAGAGTATCCTCTACGACCATGAAATATCAATGTTATAGGTGTTAGTATCTCGCGTATAGGTAGCGTATAATAGATACATACAGTCATACATACATATACATCACGTCTCTTTCCCATTAGGGTAGGCAGAGATCACGGAATTCCATATGCTCCGATCCTTACATACCATTTAGTGAGCAATAGAATATTTAAATAAAATACTGTATACCGGATTAAAACGCGATTTATTATTTAAATTATTTATCCCGACGTTTCGGATGCTTTTCAGCAACCGTGGTCGCGGGAGCTCCCGCGACCACGGTTGCTGAAAAGCATCCGAAACGTCGGGATAAATAATTTAAATAATAAATCGCGTTTTAATCCGGTATACAGTATTTTATTTAAATGTGTGATACTCGCGTTAATAAAAGACAATATTATGAGCAATAGAATACTCAAAACATTTTTTTAATTAATCGTAATATTTAAAGAGTTCCCTATTCTTATATCAGAAATGGAGATGGATCAATTAAAGATAAAATAATGTCTGTTTGTTCATACTAATCATCGAAGATGCTGATCTAATTGTCATGTAGCTGTCTGGGGCAACATCAAAACTTTGTTTCATCGAAATCGGATGTCGGGAAGAAAAGTTATATTCATTTTAATAGGTCAATAAAAGCTCAGCTTAAGTTGAATCCCTCACAAATGAAGTCGTGGGCATCAACTAGTTCAAAATAAATGAGTGAACTTTATATTAATTGATCCTTTTCACCCATATATCACTCAGTTTTCTATAAATAATTATTTAACTAAATGTACACTGGTCAGCCCTTTTTGGGTGACATTTAAAAGCTCTTGCAGAAGTTATTGTACGTATCTGGAGGCAGATATGAAGCTCCGTACATAGCGTACAATTTACACAATTAAGTTTTAGTGTATACGCTTCCCTGAACCTTTACGCCAATGAAACCCTTATTCATAAACATCGTATAAGTTTGGAATATTTAAACCCTTTTTTGCTTTTTTCGTTCTTATGTCAGAGCGTGACAAAACATACTTTTACTATTTCAAGTTTATTATATGTATTATGATTATGAATAAGATCTTTAAAATGCTAACAACTCCGGAAGGTGTTACTAGCGTTCAAAATATTTGTAAAAAAATCAATATAAAAAAAAAGCCAGACTTTTTAAATAATTGAAACATCTGTTTAACGCTTAATTTAGTCGTGGATTCGAACATGACATTTTTATAATGTTTAGTAAACATAATTACGCAGAAAAACGATTCATCCATTGAGGAAGGCTTAAAATTAATTCACTAATAGAATGAGATCCATTCAGCAATTCCCGATATTGACTTCATTATCCTTATAACTAAAAAAAAGTCGATATTATTTTAATGTGAACATCCTACCGCTTAATACATAACCTCAAATTAAAAAGTGATAAGACAGTGTCCAAGTATATGTATGTGTGCTTCGCAAACACTTGTGTTTACGCGTACTTGTCGGACCGTCACAACGAACTGTCATTTACTGGAGACATACACCTATACGATAGAAGGGATCGTGAACCGCTGATAACACAGAAGACACTTAACCTCGATAGTCTAAGAGCTGCTGAACGAAATCACTTCATATTTGGACCGCCACCGTAGCTCAGTACCTATTCCGGTTTCGAGTCCCAGAGAAATAAATTAAATAATAGATTCATTCGGACATTGAAACAAACACACTGCCTGCTTCATGCCCCACTAGGGACTCGAAAATTCACTTTTATTCTTAGACAAAATTTGTGAAATTACACCTACTACACAAAGTTTAATTACATTATTCATTCAAAAAGCTTACTTTCTTAAGTGTATGTGCAGTCATTGGTAACGAAAGGAACGTTAATCTTTATGTACGTTGCAGCCCAGTGGACAGCGACGTACTTTTAATGGATGGTAAACGAGGCTTAAAATTCTAGATAGGGTAAATATTTATGTTGTTTTGAACTCTAATCTAAACAATATAATGCACGTCTATTCATACTTATGTCTTATTTATAGTACGCCACTTACCTACGAATGCGGTAAATATATTCTTTGAGCCCTTATCTCAATATTATATTTTAATCACGTAATAAAAACTATCTATTCTTATAATAAAACTTTTGTTGGAATAAATCAGAATAAAGAAAAAAAATGTTTATATTTGAGGTAATAAAAGCAATGAGATTCATACTTAGTGCAAATTCGTGTACATTAGAGCTACTGATATGAATCGTGTATATACGATCCCGACCTAATCGTGCTACCTACAATTAGCATGAACTTTGATCCTTAGCTCTAAGTCTATCTTTACAAGGGACAGTCGAGGACCAGAATAATTAGCACAGCCATCTTATCTCTGTTAATTAATTCCAAGAGAATCGCTCGGTTCTATCCAAATACATATCACATAACATTATCGCTTCTTACGGACATAACTACACAAAATGCAATCAATTATTCGCATTTATGTTGAAGTAAATTTTAAATTAAAAATTGTAGAAAATACTTTTTTTAAATCGATGCTCTGTAATTTTTCACTCTAATTGTTAATTTAAATAATTAAAATAATTTTATTAATTACTAACATTTCATAAACAAAAGAAAACTTCAGCTTTAATAATAAATTCATCCCCTAAATAACCCATTCATTTCCCGAAACTTTTTAAAACCTCACTTAGTAACTCAATAATCCTTAAACACCCCTAAGTCCCCTAAGATCGCTAATAAAGACAAAATAATAAAAAAAACAATAAGGGCTCTCCCCTAAGATTAAAAGTTCCGATGCAATTAAACTTGAGCTTTCTTAGTTTTATTTATTATTCCAATTTATTCAGCGCGCTTTCTATTAGTGTAATGTCCGTCGTTAATTAATGTAACAAACTTAGCGGTCTAAATAATAATTAATATAAGCTTTAGGCTTTTGTTACTGTGGGAATATTAGGAAGCACCGTGGAGTTATAACATCATTTACTATCAAGGTTATAAATATTAGTGAAGTGTACAAATTAAGTCCACGGATGTAAATGTGCGTGTGTTGTGATTGTAAGTCGCACCTAATTAAAAGGGAACAGTTGTCACTAAAATATTATTAATTATTATCAATATCAGGTACCTCCTTAGATGTAAAAAAAAATTGACCTAAAACATGCAAACAAACGTCCCAAATCACATGTATATACCGGCCCAAATCACGTCGTACATATAGTAGCAATGTGCTACTGACCGGCTGGTTAATGGAATGTTTGATACAATTTTGTTACATACAAGAATGCTAACTTTGTTTCCCTTCAAGGCATAATTCTATAAAAATGTTATTTCGTACGTACTGCCACTTACTGTCGGTAGACAAATGCAATACCCGTCCTTCATAGCTAAAAGCTAAGTAGTTTCAGTATAATATGGATTTACGTATTCTTCAACAAACAATGAACAATTCATCATTTATGATTTAATTATATAAATTTCTGTTATGAAGACTATCATTATCTCACATTTTGTTGATATAAAGAACCATTTTTATTAACTTCTCAACGTAACTATAATTATAAGCTATTTTAATCTTTAAATTTTAGAGTGTAAAGGATTCAAATATTACTAGAATAAATTTCAGTTAAATAATGTACCAATAAGAATAAAACTCATATTATTACGTAGACAGGTCACACTTCATGCTGTGGCTGGGAAATTGTTGAAAAACGCTTTCAATTTAGTCGGACTTTCATCACCTGCTAACGAAGTACTCTTCGTTTGGGGCATTACCCTGTCATGCTCGTATTTAAACGATGTTTTGTTGTGCTGGATACTTTTTTACGTGGAACAATTTGACTACCTGGAATACCTGAAATACTTTAAAAAAGACAAAATTCGATTTTTTAAAGAAGTACTTAACACTTCGTTTAAAATGAGTCACACAATTCTTAAAAAAGATAATAATCCCTAAAAGTACGTAAGTAAGCAACGACTCAAACGACCTAATCCGCAAAAACAAATAGAAAAAGCATTTAAAACTAACAGTTAACGACAACAATACCACCCTTGTCGATAACTTTGCGAGTTACAAGCATTTGTCAAAACGTATAAACACTGATACTCCGATACCTGGGAAGGCGCTAGCAGGTACCGCGGCGCGCACAATGGCATTCCGAACATACAAATGAATCAAAATTATCCGTTTGAGTCCGTTGAATGAATTCAGTTTAATTTATGTATTGATTAGAAAAACACTTAATAACGGTGTCAAAAATAGTAAGTTTTGCATTTATGTCAGAGGTAACTAAATAATTTATATGCCTATTTATTATATTTATTTACTAGCAACATGCCCCGGCTTCACACGGGTGCAATATAGATGTCCTATACACAAAAAATAGCCTATGTTACTCGGTGTAGCTTTCTGTTGAAATAATATACAAAAAAACAAATCGTTCTTTATAATATTAGTATAGATTAGACTAACTACAAATCAAAACATCTTAAATCTTTTCAGATACAGAATTCACGGGTATATTTGATTATAGAGAAGTTATTAAAATAATATGATAATTATAATAAGGAAAAGGAGAGCGTGGCTGTGAATGAATGGTGTCTGAAATTGTAGACCTTTACAATAATAATGCTGCCCATATTGTTGTTATTAGAGAATGATTTTATTAGTTGCATGTAATGCAGGTGCACCTCCTACAAGGATTGTGCTACTGTCAATCATAGTATTTCTGATTTTATAAAAAGTTTTTTTAACGATACTATTCAACGGAAACTTATTAAATAAAGAATAGTTATTTGCGATTTTAGTTCACACATTACAACTAGCTTTAAATTTCCAATTTGAACAGCAACAGTGACATTGATCCAATTGCCATTGACGTCAGCGAATTTCATTTGAAACGAATTGAAATTACGCGTGTCTCGAAACGTTTCATTCCTTTTTATCGATATATCCAATTGCCCCATTTTACCTAAATGTCATTTAAGGATACGCCGAACGTGTTTATTGGAACTCGACGAAGTTCTCCCCACTTAAACAACTGGTTCCATTATTTGTTGGAGCGGCGACCTACCGCGCCGACAAGAACAATGAAAGTGAGAGAGGCAGGAATGTGCGGGGCGAGGCCGGGTGCTGAGGGGTTAGGGAGAGGGGGGGCTGTCCGTTCCCGGTTCCCAGGCGAGGAATGCCAGCACGAGCAACAAAGCCTATCAGCCGCCATTCACCCCACTCTGCGCCACCCTAGCGGTTCCGTCTCCGGCTCATGATTTTTCATAACCCTCTAAGTAGCGTCGCAGTATACCGTTTGCTATCAAAAATTGATTCGAATGTTCGATATTCATAAACGCTCATGTATCGACTGAACAATGAATCGTAAATGCGATCGTTAGCAGTTCTCGATGTTTTAAATATACGGTATGCGCTAAAACAGAAGGTATGCGATACGATTGTTCCATTCATGAACACAGCCAAAGTTCACGGTCAAGTGTAGAATAGCTACAGCTGATTTTACATATCGTGTTTTATTTACTTCTCAACGAGGCTAATAATAGTACGGTTAGACTGTTATTATACTAATAATCTTATCGAGTAGAGTGGACCACTTGTCTGTGTCTAACCGTTGATCGGTCACTTATAACACTACTGTATCTACTGACTTGTATGACTTAATAATTATAATTTATATTATACCGAGACTATAATTATTGATCTGTAATTTCGATGTCGTTGTTTTTTGTTACCTGTACGTACTCATACATGTGAGCATATTATCCACTCTTCATAACAGTGTCTCTCTCTATAATTTATATACAATATTGTTATTCATAAAAACACAGTATTATTTTATCTATGCACCAAAATATAGACATAATGAATGAATTAGGTATAAAATTTATTGATTCGCTACTCCTCTTTCTAGGGCCTTTTGATGGGTTTCTTTAACATTGACTTATATAGCTGTCGTGCTAGAATATCCGGCTACGCACGCTTATTAGCGCATATATAGTCTTATGTAGACACTCTGACTTCTTCTTTTAAGATTCAGGCAGAGGCTACATGGATGCTCTTCTACAAACGAAGCAAGTGACCTTCCGATACCAGACTCTTTCTAAACAAGCTGGCAATCTTCTGGTTCTTAATTGTGGCCTTCGATGCTATACGAACTGGCGCTTATTACCCATAAGTAGGCCATTCGTTGTAGATTTTTTAAATAAAAATAAAATAGTAAATGCAAAACCACAGAGTGGTTTGAATGTAGTGCTTTCATAGCTAGACTGTCAGCTCGATTAATAGGTACATTTGTAATCTAAATGATAGTGTATTTAAATAAAATACTTTATAACGGATTTAAACCTGATTATTATTTATATTATTTATGCTGACTGTGTCTGCTCGTGACCAAGGCTGCTGAAAAGCATCCGAAACTTCGGCAAAAATAATAAATCGCGTTTTACTCCGGTATTATTTTATTTAAATGTGTGATACCTACTCGCGTTAATAATAATAATTCTTTTATTCAGACATACATCCATAAATTGTTTTACAAACTATAAAATAAAATAGGTAAATAGGCAATAATTACGTAAGAAATATATGTGTAGCCTAAATACTACATAATTGCGTTCCAATAATCCAATATAATAATCCGGTTCCTAAATAAAAGACAATATTAGTATAGTGTAATTTAATATCTCGTTATCTTTTATTAGACAATGTTAATTATTTTTAGTAACTTTACTTAATACTTATATATTATACTTGTTATATGGGTGGTGACCGATTTATGTGGGACTAGATTATATTCATTATATGATTAATAATACCTGATTTTATTGCAATACCGGTTTCTAAAAGACTTTCGATGTATAATAAAAAACAAATTAAATCAAAGCTATTTCGCAATCCGATCACAGTCGGCCCTAGGCAAAACAAAGGGAAAAAATACACTCTGTGTTTACAGCACGCGAGCTAGGTTGTATTAGCGCCAAGCTGACTGGCTTACACGATAATAGCTACACGATATAAAATGCAAACTAATTCAGCATACTGGAATGTTTACCTAGTATGTTAGACAGTAATTATCACTGCATTTTTATTGGAAGTCCTCATATATGGGTGCATTTCTTTGGAAAGAATCGAATGAGTTGTTATAATTGTACGTTATTACTACAGAAACTAATGGTATTTGCGAGAGTTTTTGCTTTCAAATGGAATCCCATTGTATTGTTCTAAATTTATATTCGTATAAGCTGGTTCTGAGTTGCGACATAAATATGGAAGATACTTTAGAAACATAGATAGTTTACGAAAATAGTATTTCTATCTATAGCTGTATTATTGGATTACCTTTTAACATAATTACTAATAATATAGGACTCCACTTGACAAATTCATTCAAAATTCATATTATATAAAATCGGGCTCAAAGTGGTAATCACTAAAATAAATGCCACGGCATCTGATGAATTTCTATATTTACCAACTTACAATTGCACAAACATATACAAGTAATCGCCAGGAGTTAAAGTAAGCTTATCCAAAATTTAGAAATATATTACTTATTTTTTGTAAACGCTTAAAATATTCTCTAAAATTTGGACAATTATATAGTTGATATAATTTTAATCTAAGTTGTTTATATCACAATGATCATCATTTAATGTAAAGCAGATATCGTTTTCATGGTTAGAAAGTTGGTTTTAACTTTTAGGCCGTTCTATGAAGAAAAGTAATTTGCCAATCATTTGTGCGCTTACTGCGATTTGTAAACTGTAAAGTATTTTTTATAGTTTATCACTTTGTATCGCATTTGTATATTGCATAGGATTTTATCACCTTGTACAGAGGATCGCTGTCCACTCAATAGCTGATTACTGTAAGTATTGTAATCCTGTTTGTCATCGCCGCAATTGAACCTCACATGATACGTTGCGGTCGTACTCTTCAACTATTAGATCATTCGTTCATGTTTTTATTCAATGTATAAGATTACATCATAACAATGACAGCTCATGTTTCGCATAAAACAAATTCACATTTAAGCAATTACAGTCGTTCACAGTAATAAATACAATAGGTCAAACAACTCCGAACCCAACATACTGATACTATTTCAATTAAAGAAGATAAATTGTGCAACGGTGGTGTTGTTTATAAAAACTATTTAATTATCTTTAAATTTACGTCAATGTCTTTAACATTAAAAACAAACTCGAAATGTACTTATTTTATTTCATTTTATTTACAGTTTCTACTTTTAATTACCTTTAGGGTTAAATGTACGTATATAAGGTCAAAGGCACCAGATATAGGTGCAAAAAAACGAATTTATCTTTCAATATTATGCATACAATCACTTTTCGATAATAAAATAAAATGCGTGCGTTCATAAACAACTTTATCAATGACACGTTAATAATATTTTTCATTCATCGTTTCGAGAACAGTGTGAATTAAATATTCATTTTTTAATTTCAATATATATTTCTTTACATCAACTAATTAAGTTCATCCAAGCTACTTTCATTGATATTCTTGAAAACTTTAATACTCAGTACGAAGAAGAATTGTAATACAAAGACCTAATCACTAAAATAATAATTATAATGTAGTCTTAAAATACTTTCAAGAAGTAACTCTATATATTTTTTTTTTATTGTTTTATGTTAGATATCGACAGACGACCATGAGGTTCACTTGACCACGTTTCTCAGCCATAGTACATCAGTCAATGATGCGCTGTCGACCTACTTTTTACTTCGAGCATTCGGAAATCCATAGACTGAAACCGAAACGCGCAATGTGAACGGTGCAGGTGGATCGTTACCCGGTCGGAATTTCGATATTCCTCCCACCCGATCAATGCCCGAAGTTACCAGACAGAAACATGCTTACAGAAAATTAAAAACATGTTTTCCCGGTGAGATTCGAACCCACGACCCATCGATGTGCACGGCAGGTGTTCTGCCGAATGCGCGTTATGCGAAATAGTGTAGTCTAGATGCTCTGTCCATAAAATAATGGTAATTTCTCACTTCTTCTGCTCTATACCACAGTTCAGGTAAATATTTTAGATCATATTTTCAATATACCTATCTCTTCTGGCTTCATAACATGTAGTACTGAATTAATATTAGTGAAATGAGCAAAAACATACAATTTCTCGTTGCTTGCAGCTAATATAAGCTGTGAGCTTATATTATAAATCATTAAATAGTACTTATTAACTTTCCCATAACATATTAAGTATTTAAATTAAATCTTGCTTGTATTATTTTTATTTGAAATCAATATATTGTTTATTAAATGTACCTTTAATCTCGAATTATGGCTTTATATTAAAGCTGTTCTTCAATTTTCAATCTCGTAATATATTATTTTAAAAAAATATAAGCGATTGCCCTAAACTTGGAACTATAATAACATTTCCTAAATTTATCAAAGCAAAGACACATTTGGCGACGCAGTCTAGAGGTAATAAATTGTGCAAAAAATTGCTGAAATTTTAGCTAGAGAGCTCGTGAGGCATTTATGAAAATAATCAAGATTACAATATCAAACTGAAACTATGAAGTTCCAATCGATTGCAATGAGTGTTTGTGGAAATTCGCACCTGGCTCATGACTGTTATCAGCTGATATATTGTGTTTCTTGAAGAACTCCTCAGCAAGACATGACGCTGCTGCCGCAGTAGCTGAACTCACGCATGCCGCAATACAAACAAGCACTAAACACCTCATGGTCACAGGCACACGGTATAAGTTATAAAATACAAAACACACGCGAAATTAACGTACTTTCGGAGACGACAGCGCGTGCACCCACATCGGTGCGCATTCCCTAACTGGGCGCTTGGGTATCGGTACTGTGTTGCCGAGTGCTGAATGCCGGCCGGCAGCGCTCAGAAGGAAAATCGCGCTTCCAGAGTTAAAAAAGCGCTAAGAGCGCTTACTTTGGCTTAATTTACAAAAAGCTCGCATTTTCCGCGAAACTTTTTACCAATTTTGGAATTTATTTAAAACAAACAAAATGTTAATATGAAAAAATCTCTGAACGGAGAAAGATATCTAAGAAAATTTTATTATTTTTAATACTTAGATTTTTTTTAAATGTATATACTGATAGAATTTTAAGATGCTAGATCGGGCGCTTAAAGCGCTAAACTGGGTCTAAGGTACGACTGGCCGCGACTGCAGATCGCATCGTTATAAATTAGGAACAGAAATAAAATAACTGGAAGTAGCTATGAGCTGTCCGGAGCACTTTTAGCGATTTTAAATCTTTGTCTTTTTTATCTCTTATATTTAATATAGTTTCAAAATGAATCTTTTATATTATGCCGTAGTTAACTTAGGATATCAGATCTTACAAAACTTTTCATACTTTAAAACAACTAGGTATATAATTAAGCTGAAGCTCTTAATTAATATGAATAATTTAAAGTTATTTCTTTAAACTAATAACTTTAAAGAGTTATTAATTTTGTTTTGTTTCACAATTAATTTTCGATTTAATTATCGACTCTACATTTATAAAAATTGACTTTTTGGTAGATTTCTTAATAGATTCTTTAACTTAACATACATATTTGAATCAAATTATTTATAATTGTAATTGTATAGTGTAAGCAGACAAGTACATACCGCAGCGTTGCGCGCGCACTGCTATCGAACCATTTGCGTCCGCTCCACGAGACACGACTTTATTAAAATAGCGCCCTAACGTACGACATTTTGTAAGTTTATTAATTCCTCACCTTTACTATTCACAACTACCATGCTTATTTATATTATATAATAAATAGATTTATTTGGAATATCATTATACACACCTAAGCATAGAGGTACTTAAAAGTTTCAGTTCACAGAAGTCTTGAAGCTGCATAAAACATATTTAATATGTTTTATTTAATCTCTTTTCAAGGGAGTTATTACTAACTAATAAATAATTAATGATATTATTTTGAATAAGTATTATAGTAATTGTACAACCATATGAGGTAAATGAAGAGCGCAAGCAATTAATAATTTAATCAATTATTATTGTATAATTAAATGTTTATCTTTAATTAATTATCATATAACTATGATATTTGCCTATGATTCAAATAATTGGAGCGGAGTACCTAAGTGAAGCTCGCATGGAGCGATTCTAATGGCATTTGTGTTTGTGAGCATATCTCAACCGCTTGACCAATTTGAAAAATAATCTTTAGTAAATTACTGAGGTTTTGTCGAAGCCAGAATTTTCTTTATGGACGACAGTTTAAAAAAATCGTAACTTTGATAATGTTAAATTCGTCTTGTCTAATTAGTCTAGTCTTATTTTCACCGAAATATATACCTAGATAAACGCAGGTATAAGCAATATCAACTTATATTAACTCTGCATTTTATTTAAATACACAATTAATAACCAAAATAAATAAAACATGTTGTATAAAAACTATCGGAAAATAACATAATTTCCCAAATTAAATCGTGTTTAAGGACTACAAAATATGTATAGATAGACCAATATATTATTATAGTTACTAACCTAACACGTTATCTGATTATTTGTTCTTTTATTTCGTATAAAAAGGTCTTACTCACATTGAAGTTACCCAGAATTAGAAGTCTAGCCAGATTTCCAGACACGGGTAGAAAAAAAGCAGTATGCACACTGTGAATTGAATCACGTTACACGTAGTCACGGAATGCTGACTCCTGTATGGTCCTTTGTTTCCACAATGTTATAAAACAATAAGAATTATGTCCAACCGACAAACGGCTCCAAGCTTAGATTGTATATTGATATGTCGGTATTGTTACTTTGTCAGATCCTAAGTTAACATAGGCAAAATAAATATTTCAAAAAGTACGTCGTTAGTTTTAATATAACTCTATTGATTTTTTCATAGAACAAATTCATTCCAAAAGGTATCATTATCTATCATTATATTTTATTTACACACATTTCAGATTTACCGTAAATATTATGATACTGGTGAAGTTCATAGCAGTATTTTTGGACGGGCTTGTTGGCGCGTTCGGTAGACCACCTGCCAGATCGATGGGTCGTGGGTTCGAATCTCACCGGGAGGACATGTTTATAATTTTCTATTAGCATGTATTCCCCACGTTTGGTAAGTTCGAGCATTGACCGGGTAACGAACCACCACGAACCACGATGGAAAAACCATGAAGTGCACATTGCACGTTTCGGTTTCAGTCTATGGATTTCCGAATGCTCGATGTAAAAAGTAGGCCGACAGCGCATCATTAACTGATGATCTGTGGCTGAGGTATCACCCACCATCAAGTCAACCTCATGCTCGTCTGTCGATATCTAACATAATAAAAAAAGTATTGGTAATATCCTAGTTATATTTAATACATGTACCAGATATTAATTACATAATATAGCAAAGATAAACATTATGAGATAATAATTATGATTTCAAATAGATTTGAATATATAATACGTATTTAAAGATAGACGAATAGAGAGTCGCAAAAAGTCATACGACCGCGACGTTTCTGTTAGCTTTAAAAAAAATAACGATATTAAAGCTAAAATATTTTTAATAAGAATTTCTTTGACTTGAGAGTTTGCCTTATAAATATTAAGTAATTGTTTTGCCATAAAATAACTAGGCCAAAACCATAAAACGCAAGAATCTCACGTTCACACTTTAAAATTATTAAACGAGCCACTCCACAAAACAACTTGACTAAATCTTAACATTCAAGTCACACATAAAACAATCGCGCACAAAATATTTTAAGGTCTTAGCACAAGGGACCAGAAATGACCCATTCCGATGATAAATGCCGTTCAAACGCCATATTTATAATTTATCACCCGATAGATAATCCAGGTAGAGGATTCATTGAGGCTCGACACCTCGCCGCCCGCCGTGATGCTATTGTTGCTGAAGGCAGACGAGCGGCTGTTTCTACCTAGCAGGCCCAGTTACAAACTTACAGCGTTTAAATGAAATATTTTTGTTGGATTAGCTGCTAGCGCTCATTAAGCCACCGATTGCCATCATTAAACGCGGCTACCAGTAGATGATCAAAGCCCCGTGACGCAGGCACCATTTGCGGACACGAATTTCATATGGGGTGAGAAGCAGTCGGCGAATGTAGCCGTGTGTGCGCGGGAAGCGAGCGAGCGTCAGCTCTCACTACTTCGACTCAAGCGCTCACACCGAAAATGTATGAAACATCATGTCCGCAGCGTGTGGCTCACACCGGAGAGTTAATGTGATGCTTAAACGTGATATACATATAATTATTCCGACGTAAAAATAACTACATTACCCAAGTTTGCTCAATAAAATATTTAATATTGTAGATGTATGTATTACAAATAATCAATTAATCAATTATATCTAATAACAATCTGTTTATTTAATGACCGCCTCCGTGGTTTGAATCCCGGGGAAACAAAATAAAAACGATTGTTTCGGTCGGACAGGGTACAGAAGGCTGATCATCTACTTGCCTGTAAACAAAAATGATCAGTGAAACATACACGGAAATGTGTCTGCCCCATGCTCCCACTAGGGGACTCGAGAATTCACACTATCTTGAATGAGAGATCTTCCAGGGAAATTATATGTAAATAATAATATAACTGAAATCTAAAGTACACTAATAATGTTATCAGTCAGTTCTTCATCGATGCCTGCTTGATTGACGTCCTGATGGTCTAAGCCAATATTAGATAGCATCATCTACTATCAATTAAGCCTCAGGCTCATCCCTTTCTGTCAAATTATTTATTAAACTAATATCTTGTAAACGTTATTGTAACATGTGTTAAACAGTATTTAGCTTCCGCTCATCACTTAACCCATAGTCAATACGTTACCAAACTGCACACCGGCTATGAATGTTAGTGGTAATAAAAGGGACGTCTCATTTATTATTGACAAATATTTCGCGCTGAGCCTTTAAACTTCGTAGTAGTCTAACAGAAGGCGCCACCTTCGTTTTATTGTATGATATTGCGCACAATGAGATGGCTCGCTTTGGCGGTGTACATTGATTTTAGACAATGTGTAGAATTACTGGTGGCAGTCGGTTCTATTTTGATAAAGTATGATCATAACTCAAAATAAAACAATGATTGCATATTCTTAGGAGGCCAAATTGGTCGATTTCGAATGCGATTGGAGCGATCATTAATGAACATTCCATCCTATTGTTTAATTCAAAGCTTAGTTATTTGATCGACTAATAAAATGAAAATAATTATTTTACTGAAGGCCAGAAAGAAAAATGTGAGCGTTAGCATAATTTTTCTGAATAAGTCTATTGAAACATTATTTTATAAAATATATACACTTAAAACATTCCAAAAGATTATTTCCATTATTAGCCACATTTATGTAAATACACAGCCGTTTTCTTGTCGGTTCTTGAGTTGAAATGACAGGAAATGGTATGAATTGTTAAGAAGTGAGGCTCTTGTATACCCCGTGCGGCGGACAGTTGCGCGCGCGTTTATGTCTATTGTGCGATGCTCTTGCGCATGCCTTTGGAATTTTATTAAAGAGACTTTTTTTGTGAAAGCTTAACACGTAATTTGGCAAAGATTAATATCCCTATGTTAAGGTCGTTTCTGAATAACTTAATTGTTTCATTCATAGAAAACTTAATGTTAGTTATACATTTGTGTAGAAAGGAATGTGTATGCTGTGCAACCTTTTGGGGAGGATCCTCGGTCAATCTAACCTTTGAGTAGCAGGCTGGTCGCTATCATAGTTTCTCCGAGGGCTGGGTATACATACAATACCTCGAAACTAAACCATTGGGAAGGTTCCAATTGTGATTAAACTATGATAGCGCGATTCAGGTTTATTAATGTCTTCATACTGATTGTAGCAGCAGATTGTAGATTATTACCACCAAATTTTCCAAAATGACTCTTTTAAAATTTCGTTCTTGTATATAATAAAATCCACCTCGGTACCTTAGTTTAATGTGTGTTGCGTTTAACACCAGTCCCGGGTCCTGAATTCGAATCCCGAGGAAACAAAAATATGTTTTGATAAGGCAGGACACAAATGTATGTGCCCCATGCCCCAATAGAAGACTTTAGAATTAACTTAAACTTTATTTAAAACTAGCAACGCGCCCCGGCTTCACAGCCTATATTACTCGCTGATAGTGTAGCTTTCTATTGGTGAAAGAATTTTCAAAATCGGTCCAGTAGTTTTTGAGTTTATTCATAACATACAAAAATACAAATCTTTCCTCTTTATAATATTAGTAAAGATAATCAAAGTGGGCTACTACATTTAATCCATCAAATTATTGTATTCATTCAGCATTAAAATTATATTTTACATGAAATTTCAAAAGGTAAAATGAGCTCTAATATGAGGTCGCTAGGCGTGTCCTGTCTTGTCGACACAAGTAGATTTACGCAAAGCGAACAAAAACAACCGAACACAATGTCTGCGATTTTAACAATTCTTCACAAACAATAATCCGAGTGTAAGAGATGACAACTACTATAAAAAGGTCGTTCAGAACTACCTGGCTTAGCTGAGTATTATTAGGATTAATTGTTTCACTAATAAATTTAACTTTAAATATATTTTTAATCACTTAAATCATACTCAGTTTAGTCTGTTAGATTAGGTTTTTTAATTCGTTACTGAAGAGATGGAACAGAATATTTTCTTGCCTAAATTTAAATCAATACACACACAACATATATAACATAAGGAATAGAAGTCATGATTAATTTTAAAAAGTTAAAAATATTAATAAATTCTACAATATAATTCACTCAAAATAACCAGTCTCTTTGCCTAGAAACGTCTGAACAGCCGACCTTTCTTGTTTATAGCTAAAATACGTATACAATAAAGATCAGATAGTGCCACGTCATCATTTGCTCACTCGGCTAATTTTACACAATTGCCCGTGTAATTAATAAAACCCATGAACAGGTAGAATTTTAATGGTTTTTAAAGTTTTTATGAGGAGACTGTAGGTGGCACCGATGACTGCGTAAAACACTGGTAAAAATATGCTAATTGAGATAAGAATTGAAAACTTGTTCATATACAAATGAATAATATTATATTGTATTTGGTAACCTTAATATATTTTGTTAAATAAGTGACGTAATCCCAAAACTGCAGGTGCTTTGCCCATCATTAATCGTTTTAAGTTAAGTGGAACGATACTAAGCCTTACTTACGTATAGAACAACTTTGAAGCCTGTATATATCATATTAAATAAATTAAAAACATATATTGGAAAAGCCATACAAAACAATTATTAAATTCTTACTAACATAGCGAAAATAAATTGAAATACTTGCACTAATAATCTTTCCCTAGCTATTGGAAGCAAGAAATTGTGAAGAGGCATAAAAGAAATATACGATTCTATTGTCATTGAGAGATTCAACCCATTAATATTGCGCAGGAAATTGCGTTTAATTTATTTATAAAACTATACGTAAGCAATAAGAGAATATAAAATTAATTGAAAATATACGTGTATTTACTATTATGGAATATTATTTGGCTTGATTTCCTAATAAGGACTTGAAATTTTATAATTAAGAATCTATTCAATCGTATTTGTATAAAAAATATTATCTATCTATCAACTTCTGCAATGGGTTGACTGATAATATGTTTTTACCTTCTGTTAATTATAACTTCAACACACTGGACATAGATACAAAATCAATGTCGATTTACGAAATACCAGAAATATAGTCTTAGGCTGATTGCAACAGTAAACACGATTAAAGATTATAGATAGTTCGAGTTAAATATACAATTCTATCAGTATCGTCGTCTGAAAGAATGTCACAGGAAGAGCAAACACCGCGGCCGGGTTCCCACCCCTTCAAAGCCTGTCACCAGCGAGATATGATTCTAATTTATAATATCTCGCTTCATACACTCGATAAAAAATCTTCACACGATATCACTCGATCATTATTAGGTCGTTAAACTGATTTAGTGACACGAAAGACAGAAAAAATTACGTGAATTGTACTTGAACAATATATTTTGTATTTACTAATTCTAAGTAGAAAAGTTTTTTGATTCAAATATCAATACTACGATCCGATCTATTCGATTCCTCGGTATAATGTTTTTAACTTTACTTAGACTTCGTGGTACTTCCAAAAACAATATTTGCATATTGGCTTTGTATTCGCAGATTTTTAAATTTACAAAAAAAACTTAGACTTATTTACTTGTATAATAAACAATTTAAATTAAAACTTGTCATCATCTAGAAGCTTTTATTATCATCATAATACTACTTTTTGCGAAAAAATCATATATCATAACAATAAGACGTATAATTTAAAAAAAATTAATAATAGTTATTTTAAGTCTAAAAACTTTTGTCGTTTTTGATGGCGGCCTTATTGCTCATTAGCAATATTTGTTCCAGGCAAACCTTATCCCGGATAAAGCGATATGAAAACTCAATTCATAACTTGTAACTATACATACGCCGAACTATTAAGTTCCTTAAGGATTACCCTAAAGACATTTCCTACCACTTAATTTTGGCTTTGCGGAGAGGAGTGTAAGCACACATCACCTGTCATAAAGTAAATTCATACTAGTCTGTCGATATCTAACAAAAAGAAATCAAACAACTGATATGTCTGCTCATTCTTAAAAAAACTTTAACCATACTCATAATCTGTAGTCTTTCATACATAAACCAACGATGTAAAACAGGCTTACATCGCTGAAATATTTCGAATAGGTACTAATAAAGAGATATAAGGCTCTCCTTGAATTATACAAATTACGCAAAGGATATTCAAATTCATATTCGCATTCGCGTTTACAATTTCAACAGCTCTCGAGTTCGTTTTATTTACAGAGTGTATACTAAGTCATTATTCACAAAGTGAAATTATGTCTGTTACAAAATGTAATACGCGTTTCTTGTAGAAATAAGTATAATATTAATATACCTACAAATAGCTTATTTCTTTTTTTAATATTACCATGTATTCTATCGACAATATCATGTTTCAAATTTCTTAGTCATAATAATAAGGTTTTATTTCAGTTTTCTTTTGATGTGAAAGTATTATAGTATCTAATTGTAAGGTTTAGTTTTGTATTGAAGCGTATAATGAAGGAATATCTAGAATTTTGTTTTATATTAAAAGAGTAATATAAGGGTAGCTTTACGAATCAACTTCAGGTTATCTGTGCCCGTACCTGAATGGAGCGGGTGAAGCGCGAAAATGCCCTCCGGCCACGCTTTGAAACACCGCGTTCGCATACTAATACAAGATAAATCGTATCCCAATGAAAATCTATTTCATATTTATGTTGGCAATACGACCACATTTATAACGTGCCTTTACATTATTATGAATAGCGTTAGTAGTTATTTAGAATTTTGGGACAAATAGTTACCTAGTCTGGGAATTAATACAATAGAAATTGAATACTAAATTATTAATTTCGGCATTAAAACAATCACGTTTGAATAAAACCCCTCGTAATAATATGTACCCTATTGAAAGTTTTTCATGCTTTGTCATAGGCACTTTGAAATCCACTTATGAATGAAAAGAATATTGCTCTATAGTAAATTATTTCCTATTGAATAGTTGAAGCATAAAGCGTTATTTAAATTTCTCTATCTACGCGGCGCTATCAAGACTTCACAGTCAGAAGAATGAGACAATTTCATGGAAGGTGTTCACAAATCAGTGGAACGTCATGTCAGTAATTATCCGGGCAACTCTCCCGATACGATCTCACCTTCCAATCCGCTGTGTGACTAACTCGTGAGGAATGTGATGCGCGAGCGCCGGCCGCGGCGGTAGCCAACTAGCCAGCGAGAGAACCTGCTCAATGCTTTACTACAGAACATCCTAAAACAAAACCCTTCCAGACAATATTCAACCTTCCCACTCGATAATAAAAACCAAATCTTTTTATCTCATTTAACATATTCAGCCCTTTTAGAGGGGACGTTGTAAGCGCCGGCGACAAAGTAATCCAGCCTCCGAAATTGATAAATAGATCACGGTTCGAATATTTTAATCTGCATTTTAATTAAATATTAGATATTTATTAGTTAGAACAATAATGCATTACTGGAATGGAATGAATTAAACAACAATTCAATTGAGATTTTATACCAAATATTGACAATTCAAGCTTATGAGATTTGATTGAATAAATTTTCTATTATTATAACAAAAAAATATATTTTGCTTCTATCAGCAAGAACCTTACACATAAAAAGTTCGCGTAAATATTTCTTCCTCCCGAGGTCAGTTGAGATATGTGAAGTTGCTGTTAGTTCCATTGTATATTTTTTCACAGACAACAATAGACGACAATAGTTCATATTGTATACGTACAAGCGAAGGATAGATTCCAGACTTAAGTTTAGATCGTGAAACTGAAAGTTGAACAGGTAGGGTTCGAAAGCCATATAAAAGTTTCCCATCTAACATTAATCATTGCCAAAACTTTAGATGTGAGGAAAGGAATTATATCTTCCGTCTGACGTGTTCGATGAGTTATGAGCTTTTCTTTTATAGCATGTTTGCGAGAAATAATAAAAAATGCTAACCTAGTGTTTGAAAATAAAATACTGTATTTTCAGAAAACCATCCAACATAAAAGAATGGATATATCAATTGGAATCAAATGGAAGTTCAATTTAAATTATAATAATAAAATTGACTTTTTATTGTATAGCTGATTATAATTCTGAAGTTAGAAGCATAGAAGGTACGTGTGTCATACATATGTAATTAATGGTTTCATTAAAACTTATTATAAAAGTCTGAAGAATTTAGCCAAATCAAATTGGTACAACCAGTTTACTGCAAAGAATGCGACGCGCCTGCAAAATATTAAGGTGTGTTAAAAACTAAAATACGGAATGGCTAACTGGATATGCAACATTATATGTATATCATATAAAACAGTAACATTCTGTTCTCTTCACACTTCAAATGGGGAAAGTGCCCTTTTATTTACAAGGGGCAAAAAAGTATGCAGTTCACCTGTGGATGCCACACATGAATATCCGCAACATAAGAGTTATTGACACGAGTAGGTACTGTACGTACTTTATAACGAACATTTTTTTGTTCATTGCATAGCATTGATGA
The DNA here is from genome assembly GCA_905404175.1 of Anthocharis cardamines. Taxonomy (NCBI): domain Eukaryota; kingdom Metazoa; phylum Arthropoda; class Insecta; order Lepidoptera; family Pieridae; genus Anthocharis; species Anthocharis cardamines. The sequence continues at coordinate 3,878,206 of FR989953.1, read as the reverse complement.
AAGTGGAAGAAGTGAAAGTGGTATGCAAGGATCGGAGCATATGGAATTCCGTGATCTCTGCCTACCCTAATGGGAGACAGGCGTGAATGTATTATTATGTATATTTTACAAAAATTGTGCTACTACCTACTTATTTAGCTGTCTTTTATCATGAAGCTTCTAGTGTTTATTTATTCTTGGTATTGCCTGATGTAACCGAATATCGAATCGTAGAGTATTGAGTGATTATACCTAAACTCTTTAATACCTAATGAAAAATAAGTGGTCGGTTATTCGAAGTATTCAAGAAGCAATATTTCACAAACGAAAACAGAACCTATACAATATACATACTACAGTCAACTTGGGCTTATTAACGTCGCCTGCTTTCAGCAACTTCAACCTTTGGACTTTTTCAATTTCGGCCTAAGCTTGCAAGCTTAGACGCGGTGTTTTTCATATACACGACGCGTGATATCCCCATTCCCCATACATTGCTAGTAAATATATATATATTACAATAGGAACTTAGTAGATACATGTTTGTGTTCTATGGACTCACGTGTAAATGTACACACCTTTATCAACTGTCACAAATATTTATGTTGGTTACGTGTTAGTTTTGAAAAATAACCTGTTTTCTATAGACTTAAAAAATACTGTATTAATCTATACTATACATATAAAGAGGAAAGATTTACAAACAGGTTACGATTTAACTCCAAAACTACTCGACCGATTTTAAAAATTATTTCACCAAAAGAAAGCTACATTATCAGCAAGTAACATTGCATCTACATTCTACAATCTATATATATACATTGAGCCCATGCGAAGCCGGTGCATACCTTGTTTAAAATATTGTACTCGGTGTTTTGGTCTGAGTGATTGTCGGAATAAAAAGGTTCATGAGGTAGTAAAACTTAGTTAAATATCTTCTTTATCTTATCTAATATATAAAATTCTCGTGACGCGGTGTTTGTGGTTGAACTCCTCCGAAACGGCTTTCCCGATTCTCATGAAATTTTGTGTGCATATTGGGTAGGTCTGAGAATCGGACAACATCTATTTTTCATCCCCCTAAGTGATAAGGGTTGTTCAAAAATACGTCATACAACCCTATATTTTCACTCTTCTATTACCAACCCCTACTTTTTTTGTCAAAAATCTAGACCTGTGCGAAGCCGGGGCAGGTCGCTAGTAGGTATATAAAATTCTCGTGTCACAATGTTCGTTCCCATACTCCTCCGAAACGGCTCGACCGATTCTTATGAAATTTTTTATGCATATTCAGTAAGTCTGAGAATCGGCTTCTATCTATCTTTCAAACCCCTAAGTGATAACAAAAAAAAATTATTGTATAATTTTTATTTTTTTAGTGTGTCATTAAATAGTACATACAACCCTAAATTTTCACCCTCATACCACCGAACCCAATTTTTTATTCGCGAGTATTTTTGTATGAACAAGATCCAAATAATACAGACACCACATCGATATCTACATTGTACCCGTGCGAAGCCGGGGCGGGTAGCTAGTAATAATATATTATGTATATTTCAGTTAAAATACATATAGTAGTAGTAAGTCACACATATGGAATGTGTAATCCGGTCGAGGCTCGTGACCCGTATCGCGACCGACATGAAAGCCTTAACACTCGTCAAGCGCGCTTTAATTTATTTATACTTCCTCCTCGCGCACTAATTAACTCTTTACTATTCGGAAAGGGTGTATTTTTCACAACAGTTTTCTAAAGCACGAGTCTATTTGTGTCAGAAGTCTCTACTCAACGGCTTTCTCATTTACCTTATGTTGATGGAAAACAATGTAGAATTATGATTATTTTATACGATTATAATATATATTTGTAGTATCAGGTTTCACTATTCATACTATTTCAGTCTGACCGTGACCACGTTTGCTGAAAAGCATTCGAAACGTCGGGATAAATAATAAGTCTCATTTGAATCCGGTATAATTTTATTTAAATGTTTATACTATTTTAATATTCAGAGATGGACATACCGTGAATTGTACGTATATTGTGCGATTTTGTCTCATTCAATGGATTTCCGAATGAAGTTAAAAAGAAATTAAGTCATAAAAGGGCCCAACCCTACTTACTTTCCATACAAAAGCTCGTACGTGATTATGGCGATGTAACCGATTTTTCTTTGAAACTTTTGAACTAATAGGTATCTCGTGCACTATATCTAGGTTTCTATCGAAACAAAATCTGAAAATTTTCAGAAATAAATTCAGTATAAGCCTCCAAAAATCAGCTTTTTTGCAAAAAAATTACCTGAACTTTGGGCGTTCATAATGTACTCATAAATTGTGAATGTAAATATTTTTTATGATAGAAACCTTGCAAATATAATGGAGATTCTAAATTACAAAAAAATATTTCACAAACTTTTAAGGACTACTGAAAAACACGTATTTCCTAGAACAAGTTTTATGAAATTTCCGCCCACTATTTTTCGTTGAATGTAATCGCGTTCTCACTCACTTGTTAGCGGTAGAGGTATGCGCTGCATGAAACAAAAAGCTTTTCAACAATGCTCGCGTTGACGATAGACGAACCGGGAAGGGCCCTCTTAAGCACATCTACCATCAAGTTAAGTACTGACATTACAAGACTTTGGCGCATTTGGTAGAACACCTGCCGTGCACACCGATATGTCGTAGGTTCGAATCCCACCGGGACGACATATAATTTTCTGTAAGCATGTCTTCCCCACGTCTGGTAACTTCGGGTATTGAACAGGTGGGAGGAATATCGAAATTTAGACCGGGTAACCACTGTTCATAGATGGAAAAATCGTGAAGTGCATATTGCGTTTCAATTTCAGTCTATGGATTAACGAATGCTCGGAGTAAAAAGTAGATCGACAGCGCATTACTGACTGATGTTCTGTGGCCGAGGTATCACCTACCATCAAGCTCATGATGAACATCATGCTCGTCTGTCAACAGGTACTGAAACCGGTTAATTTTTATTTCCAAACTACGTGTCTGAATGAGATACCATGATATTAGTTTTAAAGAGTAATATACATTCAACTTACCACAGTAATTTTTTTCAGTAAATATGAAAAGAAACGAAAGAATATTAACAAAAGCCTTTATTATACCGGTACAACTCCCATACTAAATGAACCGGTGTTCGGTCCTTGTCTGTCAATATCTAAAATAAAAAAACGGATGTCCATGGGCGGTGGTATTTACCATCAGGTAATTTAAACAAAAAAAAATAGGCCGTAACGCGAATGCCACACGTTCAGTCGTAAATAAAACATAAAATTATTTAAAATTAATCTTTATTGGTCATTCAAAGGCACATAACAAAACTTGGACTTAGAGCTACATGAAGTGAGTCTTAGAGCTAGTGTTCACATGAAGGTAATCTTGGTCCGCACTTGGTTCACTTGCCATACGTTCAGGTTCTCGTACTCTTCGATACACGCGTCCACCTGGAAGTTATATATTATGTAATTTCCTAATTATATTTATTTGGTATATTATTTGTACACCGTTTAATAATTCCGGTACAAAATATTATATTGAAGACATTTTAAAGTTATAGATCAAAGTTATGGTATGAAAATTAATGTTTGATATCCATACGTCATAATTTATATTTATATTTATAACTCTGCTAATAGAAATTCATCTTTAACGTTGCGTTTATGCCGGATTAAAACGCGATTTATTATTTATATTGTTTAAATTATTTATCCCGACGTTTCGGATGCTTTTCAGCAACCGTGGTCGCGGGGAGACAGAGATAAATAATTTAAACAATATAAATAATAAATCGCGTTTTAATCCGGTATACAGTATTTTATTTAAAAATAGATATACTAGTCAGACGGTGTACCTGGTCCGGCTTGAACCCCTTGTCGACGCAGCGCTCGATGACGTCAGCGACCCGCACCGTGTCGCCGGGCCCCGCCAGCTCGCGCACCACCGCGAAGATGCGGTCCGTGGCGCTTATACCCCTGAAATAAGTAATAGAACCGCTATACCTTTTTAACCGACTTCAAAAAAGGAGGAGGTTCTCAATTCGTCTGTATGTTGCTTTTTTTTTTTGTATGTTTTTTATCGAAATTGGTGTAGTGCTTTTTTAGAAAATCAACAATAACAAAAAAAATCTTATACGTGGATGATGTTTTGGTTTGTAGTTCCTCTCACGGCGCTGTCTCATTTGAGCAGCACGTTTAGTGGTAGGTCTACTAAATTATTATGTAAGGATTAATGAACTTAAAAAATACACTTCCTACAATAATTTTGAAAAAAAATTATTTTTAAGCAAAAACAAAAACCGACTTCAAAACTATAACTAAAAAGTAAATAATAATATTTTAATTACTTCAAAGCATTATTTATTAACAGTTATTTTTTGGAGTCGGTGCCAGCAAAGGACTGTTTATCCTGCTTTTGCAACTTTTCGAACGGTACGGAGCGGCATCGGTTGGGTGGCACCGATTTCAAAAATAACTGTTAATAAATAATGCTGTGAAGTAATTAAAATATTATTTTTTACTTTTTAGTTATAGTTTTGAAGTCGGTTTTTGTTTTTTATGTTAGACTAGCCACGCGCCCCGGCTTCACACGGGTGCAATGTTGATGTACTATACACAAAAATAGACTATGTCAGTCGCTGATTATGTAGCTTTCTATTGGTGAGAGAATTTTTAAAATCGGTACATTAGTTTTTGAGTTTATTCATATCGTACAAGGATACAAATCTTTCCTTTTTTATAATATTAGTATAGGTATAGAAGTATAGATATCGATAGACGAACATGAGGTTCACTAGGTGATAGGTGATATCTCAGCCACAGGACATCAGTCAATGATGCACTGTCGACCTACATTTTACTACGAGCATTCGAAAATTCGAAATGGTCGAAATTTTTCCTCCCACCCGTTCAATGGGGAAGATATGGTTAGGTACAGAAAATTATAAACACGTCGTCCCGGTGGGATTCGAACCCACGACCCATCGATACATACACGTATTCTACCGAACGCGCCAACGAGCTCGTCACAATATTATCCGAATATTAATTACTATACTGTAATTAATGGGTAAATCCTTAGATTAATAATAATTGGTCTTCGCGCGCTACGACTAGATACCGCGCTATAAAGAAAAAACTGGTTCCTGAATGCGGCAACTCAATATTGTAGTGTGTGTAAAACACTGACATTTTAGAGTTATATTATTTTACTGTGAAATTTAGGACGATTTATACAAGATGCCAGTATCTTTCTTGTTTCTTGTAGTATTATTTTTATAGTTTGACTACGCAAACCGGCATTTTTCTGGCGAGGTACGCTGAATACGGCGTAGTATTTGTTGCCGCATTTTTCAAGCCGCCGACGGTATCTATTAATCTAAGGGGTAAATCGTAGGTAAAACAACATTACCTCTGAGCGACCTCCTCCACGTGCTGCAGCGACTGCTTGGACATGTCCACCAGCCGGATCGCCTCCGACACGTCCTCCTTCTCCACCACGTCCGACAACCTGGCGTAGCGGAGCGAGTGTTGGTTGAGTCATTTATTTATTCAATTTAAATAAAATACTGTATACCGGATTAAAACGCAATTTTCTTTTTATGCTGAATAGACAGACCCCAAGTTATAGTGGTCCGGAAAGACATTCATTTCATTCATTCATTCATTTCAAGCCGGTAGGGAGTTCCACGCGATTTATTATTTATATTGTTTAAATTATTTATCCCGACTATGTATGTATTACATACTCAAAAACAAGAGGACACCGTTAGTCAATATTGTAAAAGAAAATTACAGTAAATATCAACTCCGTAGATGGCGTTAATATGGAAACTTTGTGACATTTCAAAAATCAGACAACTGTCATCTTTCAACAAAAAGAAAAGCATCCGAAACGTCGAGATAAATAATTTAAACAATATAAATAATAAATCCCGTTTTAATCCGGTATACAGTATTTTATTTAAATAAATAATTGTTATATTCTTATTCTATGTACTCCAAGGCCGCGAGCGGTGTGGTACCTGAGCCTAGCGAGCGCGGTGGAGAGCCGCAGCACGGCGAGCAGGTTCCTGGCGGAGGTGAAGGTGACGTCGCGGCTGTTGCGCGCCTCGCGACGCAGCTCCACGTACGACGCTGGAAGTTATTACCCAATATCATATTTGTACTAATAAACGTTTGCATTACTACTAGAGAACACAATCCCGAGCATGTTTTTCAATCCCGGGATTACGGGATTTTTGTTGCGTAATCCCGGGATCCCGGGACTATCCCGGGATTAGACTATATGGTTTCTAATTGGGCTCAGATGAAAAAAAATGTGTAATTACTTAAAAAAAAAGAAGTACTATAAAAAACTATACTATAAAAACTATACTTTTGCAAGAAATCAAAACGACAACACAAAAAAACTATTTAGAATTTTAAAATACATAAAATAAAACCGCAGAAATATCAAAGCATCCAATGTTTGACTTCCAAGCCTACTTCTTAGTGTATATACAATATTATAATATGATATGAAGTGATCGGGTGATGCTCCTGTTGGCCAGTTGGGTAATGACCTAAAGAGTATCATATTGAAGTATTCCGAGATGGGACGTGCCTTCTAAGGTCTACGACAAACGTATCTAAGGGTTGATTTTGTCGTTATTTTTAAAATTAATACAATAAATGCTATTAATATAATCTAGGCAAGGTTATTGTCAAGGCGCAACGGACTACCGAATGCAAAATAAACCTGTTTGTGGCAATCCCGAAAATCCCGGGATTGGCCAAGTACAATCCCGGGATTTACGGGACCAGAAAACGACCGGGATCCCGAATCGATTGTATTCCCTAACTACTACGAACTGTCGCCTAGCGTACTACCGTTATTTTTTAAGCGAAATCATGTAAGATAAAGTTTTTAGTATGTGTAAGCCATTTTCTTATTATGATTGAACTTTTGTTCGTTTTGGTGAATACCGATAAATACACTATCAATCGTTATGTGAATACAAAAACCTGATTATATCTTATTTTATTCAATACCTATTTATCTTAACACACACACAGTCATTCAAAACATTGTCTCTGGCCGCCAGAGTGACCTAGTGATGCGCCAGAGTCTGTCACCACAATGTCGATATACTATTGTAATTAACTCAGAAACTACTCGACCGATATTATTATAGACCGAAAATTCTTTCACCAACAGCTACATTATCAACGAGTAAAGCCAAGTGTCCACTGGCAAGTAGCTTCCGCAATTTCTTGCAGAAGTCTATCACGACTTGTTTCCACTGGCTGCAATTTTTCTATTTGCAAGCCGCTTTTAGAAGTTGTATAAGTTAACTTCCTGCAAGATCTTGAAGAACCGTTTCCACAGAAATTGCATACAAATTACTTGCGCAAGAGCGGTCAAACAAAATGCCTAGCTGCAGAAAAATACGAGATGCGTCTATTGTGTTGTTGTTGTTGTACGTAAATTTTAGGAGATCAAAATATTCCCACTTCGACTTTTATACTTCATGCGTACCTACTTTGGCCACATTTTTGTTTGTTTTGTTTTTTAACCTGGCCAAATTGTCTTTTAAGATTATGTAGCTTCCGATTGATTTCAATGCTCTTAAGTCTAATGCAACGTTTTTCTTAATTTTATTTTTATAATCTTTCCCACAATTGGGAATTAATCTCGTATAAAGATATGAATTTCATCGTGTCTTCGCGGGACCATACCTTTTTCTCACTCATGTTGAAGTTACTAATACAAAATTTGAAATGTAGGTATAATCAAAGTTTCAAGACATTCAATTGTATCCAGGAATTACTTGAATAATTTCCATAATAAAACACTGAACTTGCCCTAAAAACTTCCAACTTTATTGTGTGAACAAAATAAAGTCGCAAGAGCTTGCTGCAAAGTCAAAACAACCGTATACACGTGAGACTTGCAGCAAGTTTGGCAAGTCACTAAAACTTCCAAAAGTCCACTTGCGCTCGCGTTTACACATTGGAAGTCGCTTGCGCAAGTCAACTTGTGCAAGATTTATTGCTAGTGGACACTTTGCATAACATAGGCTATTTTTGAAGTGAAACTACTTTATCGGGGTAGGAAAAAAAATTAGTGTAACATTTTTTCGTTACGCGTCACATTTTTCCGTTACGCGCCATCTTTGAAGTGAAACTTCTTTATCGACGTATGGGAGAAATTTTGTAGCAGTGTAAAAAAAAAATCGTCACGTTTTTCGGTTACGCGCCATGTTGCTTTTTTATCAAAGTTTAGTATAGTGACGTAAAGAATTTAATGTAATATTAAGAACAATGATAAAATAAATTACTCATTAATTGTATGCATGTCTATAATAATAAAATAGCTTTAATTTAATACGGAAAAAAATGTTTTTCTTAAGGCTTAAGCCTTATCTACCCCATTTTCGTGAAGTTGCAAATAGTACAAAAATGATATGTCGTAAAGAAGTTTCACTTCTTACCTGTGTACTCTGGTACACACACAATTTTTTTTGTGTATAGTACACCTACATTGCATTGCGGATCGCTAGTCTAACATAAAACATAGTCTAAGAGTAGTCGAGGCGTACTGACAGACGATGTAGTCGGCGAGGTGCGTGGGCACGGCGGGCTGCTTGCGCTTGGTGAGCGCCACGTACCGGCGCACCAGCCGCATGGACAGCGCGCGCACGGCGCCCGGCGGCTGCGCGCTGTGCTGGTGCACGTACGCGATGTGCTTGGCCAGCTCCAGGTCCTTGTCCCTGAGGCGGACGCATACGTGATAGGCCAGTAAATAAAGCATTTAACCTCGCACTAAATTTCCGATCCAATTTTATTATTTTTTTAGGTTAAGGGTCACTTACTGACCATAAAAACACAAAATGCTGACAGATCCAGGTGGAGCTTCGATCGCAATCTTGAAGTAACTTTTTTTTAAAAAACTTGGCCGATATCACGGAAACTATGCACTTTAGAGCAAAAGTTATTGAGACCATTATTGTAGAGAATAAAATTTCGCATCTTTTGTTTCCTGTAAACTTTTTCGTAAAACTTACCGTTTACGATTTATGGCTCATTTAATGAACCGGTTTTTACAGAATTGACGGTACGGTTGACAGAATTAACAGTTGCGGCATGTCACATATGCTGAGCCAGTTCCCATTCTCAATCGCAGTGCGACATGACTGTACTTGCATTAGTTTGAGCAATTTAATTTGCTATGTTGATTTGTTAGGTGTTTGAAACATTTTATTTATCTAACTATCTATCTATTCAATGTTTAATGTGTAATGTTTCTCATACAAAATTCATCAAGTGCCCGAGATTTAGTGTTGGGTAGTACAGGACTTTAAAAAGAGTTTGTAAGAGTAGCCTCTTTTTCACTCTGAGCCAGTACAATGTCCCACTTCAAATGAGGCGAGGCGTATGAGGCTCGGAACGTCATTTGTACTAGCGAGTATTAATATGACATTTGATGTTTGATTAACTCTAAAACATTATTTCAACGATTTAGGACCCAAATACATCGAGAAAAAAATGAGCGCGACATAAAAATTGAAGTAGTACATTTTATAATTTCGAGCCGCTTTTACATTTTGTACCGCCTCTTGTATGTCCTACTCAACACTACCGAGATTACACCTATACAAACGTAGATATATTAATTCATGTCTTAATTTGTTAATATAGAGCTCAATTTTGATTTCAATTTTATTTGGCGAATGTTCTTATTGTATACTACGTAATGTGCAAGAACGACATAGGTAGATTAAACTCAGAAAGTTTTTATTAATTTAGAATTTTTATATGATTTTATGCCGTAACGCTCCAAATCTCCTGTGTCCCAATTATAATAAGGTTCGTGTACCTGTTGGGTTTGTCCTGTATGAGCCACAGCAGGTCGAACCGCGAGAGCAGCGCGGCGGGCAGCTGGATGTTCTGCTCGATGGTCCGCTTGGGGTTGTAGCGGCCGTACGCCGGGTTGGCGGCCGCCAGGATGGACACGCGCGCGTTCAGGCACGTCATGATGCCGGCCTGCCGTCATGACGCACACACAGGTATTCAATATAGATTATACGATTGTGACGTCATCGAACCAGAGATGAGAGGGGGTGGAGATGGAATGGATCAACGTCTGAATTGCATTAGTTATTGTTGATCTTCGAATCAATAGCATAGTTATAGTCAGGGAGCCAGGTGCAAATTTGGTTAATTATTTCCTCTCGAGAGATAATTCGTCAGACGCATCAGAGTATAGTATTATAAAGCCTCGTGAACGTCAGCTGGCGCTCGGGTGGGGGGATGAGCAGTTGTAGAAAAAAATACATTCATTCATTTCCTCTCAGCTAAAAATTTGTCAAATTGTAGTTAATCCAATATTTCAACGAAAAAAAATAATCAGCTGGTTACAACATGGTGTATTATACGTCAGCTGGTGTCTCGAACATGAAAAAAAAAAAAATATTTTCCGTGATTTCCTCTCAAACAAAAATTTACCTGATGATAGCTTATATGTAACTGTGGATAAATATATAGATCAGCTGGCTGTATCTTGGTGGAAAAACCGTCATTTTTGAGAGCCGCATGTCCTGGACTACCGTTTTAGTGGGAGACAGACCTTGGCGATGCTGATGGTCTGCTGCTCCATGACCTCGTGTATGGCGGTGCGGTCGGTCTCGGCCATCTTGTCGAACTCGTCGATGCAGCACACGCCCTGGTCCGCCAGCACCAGCGCGCCGCCCTCCAGCATCATCTCGCCCGTGAACGGGTCCTGTACATCGTTTTATTTTATTTCTTAATCCACAATTACACCTTTAGTACATTATTTTTTGTCTTTTATTAACGCGAGTATCACACATTTAAATAAAATACTGTATACCGGATTAAAACGCGATTTATTATTTATATTGTTTAAATTATTTATCCCGACGTTTCGGATGCTTTACAGCAACCGTGGTCGCGGGGAGACGGTCGGGATAAATAATTTAAACAATATAAATAATAAATCGTGTTTAATCCGGTATACAGTATTTTATTTAAACATTATTTTTTAATATAGTTGATGCTGCAGACCTCAAACCAATGGCCCAGCCTGAAAATCAGCGCTGTATGGTAGTGGCACCCACACCCGCAGCACAAAAGCTGAGCCTGGACCAATTGCTCACCAAATGCAAAGTGTTATAAGTATTATTTGTTTTCTTTTTGTTTATTTTTTATTGTATAATACTTGCTGTTGTGTGTGCAATAAATGATTTTATTATTATTAGTTGCTGCTTTATCCGCTTCCGGATTCCAAAATGAATCATCAACTTATATGTTGCATAAAGATCTATTGATTAAGACATTCATAATCCATTATTTATGCTATCTTTATCTAAGGATGCTGTGTGACATAAGGAAAGGCAGATGATCAGCTAGTGCTGCAGATCAATGTTCTACCTGCAAGCCCTCTAGCGCTGCAGATGTCTTTGGTCAGCGGTGATCACTTACTATCACAGCCATCTGGCCGTTTTTCCCCTATTTTATAAATAAATGGCTTTTAATTCAAGCAAGGACACCCAGTCTGCCCCAAACACCGCTCTTTGGTCACAAGGCGCGGCAGCACACCCCCTGCAAAACGACACCGTCAAACTCCCGGCCTAGCATGACAACCACAACAAATTTTATCGACCGTTTTCTCTTATTTTAATCGATTATCTCTTTTTGTCTAACACACTTAAAACTCGACTTCTAATGTCAAAAATAGAGATACAATTAAAACTACATTGAAGGGACTACTCATATTTGGTCGTAAAAACCTATAGTCGTAACAACCGGTGATGTTTTCGAGGTACAAAGTACAGTCGGGATCTTTGATTTTGGTCAATATAACCCGTATGTTGTTCTAAACTATGTCGTCATAAACGGTTTTAACTGTATTTGTTGATCGAGATATCTTGTCTATCAAAGTTGTCGATATCTTTTATCTTAGTTTGTCCTCACTTTTCCGCGAGATATCTCATGATGGTCATGCTAGGCGGGCAGGACTACCTTCGTCCTCCTTGGGAGGATGAAGATGTGAAGAACACGAGGAAGTGAAGACTCTTGGAGCATACCTTAAGTACAGCAGCAGTGAGCCCGACCCCCGAGGAGCCCCTGCCCGTGGTGTACTGCGAGCGCGGCGCCAGGCGGTCGATGTAGTTGAGCAGCTGGGACTTGGCCACCCCCGGGTCCCCCATCAGGCAGATGTTGATGTTGCCGCGGATCTTCATGCCGTTCGGACGCCTGGAATCATTGGTCCACTACTGGTAAAGTATTCACTGTAGAAAAGCTACTGTCGATATTTTTTAATATGATTAGAAGGTCGATAATTAGTAATGTAAAGCCTTTTTATTTTCAGTGTCAACATTAAATTTTGTAACAGCCTATGATTTTTCTGAACTGTGTCGGTTAGTAGGATTAGTTAATGACACAGGTGTTTTCTACAAAAGGGAATGGAGGAGTAATAAATAATATAAACTTTATGATCTACTATCACTATAATATAGTAATGGGGGTAGACCACTACTTACACATACTTTTACACAAAGCAATATAAAGTTGAATCTTATTTGTTCTCACGTCAAGTCAATATACCATAATCACACAGTCTCACAGAAAGTTCACTCCGAAAGCCCAACTGAATTTTCCATGCAATTCAAGTCTGGCTGTTAATAAACATATTAAAAGCAAATTTTTCGAATTTTCATATTACATTCCAAATATTCTCTGACAAAATAATTGAATTTATATTTTTAAAAGATTTTAGAATAAGGTTTGTCGGTATATATTGTATACCGACAAACCTTATCAGAACTAGAATAAGAATCATTAACAAGTCTTCCGTCTTACTATAAACATCTCGGTAGCCTTCAGCTACCAAAGGCATACAGAACAGTATACCTATTGTTTGTGTACTATATTTATAAGGAATTAGACATACCTATCGACCCCTCCCACAAGCAACAACAGCAGCGCCTTCTTGACGTCCTCGTGGCCGTAGATCTCGGGCGCGAGGCTGCGGGCCATGCGCGAGTACAGGTCCTCCTCGGCCAGCTCACCCAGCTCCTCCTCCGTGAGCGCCTCCGCTAGCTCGCTCTCGTCGCTTTGGTTCAGGCAGGTTACACCCTAAACGAAGAGTACTTTTATAATTTAAATTGACTACATGCCGGATAGTAAATAATAATAAAAATAGTAAATCGCGTTTTAATCTGGTTTTTTGAAGTTATACTTCTTTTGGCGCGTTTGAATGAGAGTGAATTCGAGACCTGCGCGCGCACGATGTGAAGTTGGCTACAGAATAGAATTTGATTGATTTTAAAATTTTTCTTCGATATTTACTGTGAGTTATGTTTTTTAAATTTTTTCTTCAGACGCCACATACCTTTTTTTATTTAAACTTACACATTTCTTGCCCCAAGATTATAAATATTAGTTTTTTATGTCTGATATCGACAGACGAGCATGAGGTTCACTTGATGGTAGGTGATACCTCAGCCACAGAACATAAGTCAATGATGCGCTGTCGACCTAATGTTTACTTCAAGACTGAAATCCATAGACTGAAACCGAAACGCGCAATATGCACTTCACGGTTTTTCCATCTATGAACGGTGGTTCGTTACCCGGTCGGAATTACGATATTCCTCCCACCCGATCAATGCCCGAAGTTACCAGACGTAGGGAAGACATGCTTACAGAAAATTATAAACATGTCGTCCCGGTGGGATTCGAACCCACGACCCATCCATGCACACGGCAGGTGTTCTACCGAACGCACCAACGAGCCCGTCGATCGTTGTGTTTGCTACCCCTATCCCTAATAATTGTCTTGTAGTTATAGTTTGGGTCTTCAATCTATTTTGTGTGTTGTAATTAAAAAATATGAATTCTAAATGTGTCACATATAACTCACATGTGCCTCCAAATACGTGTCGGACAGCAACCCCTGAACCATCTGCCTGAAGCCAGAATTGAGGAGAGGCAAGAAGATCCCGGTGACGGCCACGTGGTCCCCGGGCTGCGCGCGGCGCGTGGTCTCGCCGCGGCAGTACACCGCCAGCTGGCGCGGGATGTGGCCCACGGGCACTTGGTCTGACTGGAAACGTTATAATAATATAGCATGTAATTATATACAAACTAGCGACCCGCCCTGGCTTCGCACGGGTCTAGATTTTTTGACAGAAGCAGGGGTTGGTTATAGTAGAGTGAAAATATAGGGTTGTGTGTATTTTTTAATGCCACATAATAAAAAAATAAAAAATTATCGAAAAAGATAAAAAAATTTAACACCCCTTATCACTTAGGGGTTTGAAAGATAGTAGCCGATTCTCAGACTTACTGAATAGTGAATATGCATAAAAATTTCACAAGAATCGGTCAAGCCCCTTTGGAGGAGTATGGGTAAAATTGTGACACGAGAATTTTATATATTGGAAGATAATCAACTAAGCTACGGTTTAAAAAATTATTATCACAAAATAATTAAAATATTTCACTTAATGTACATTAAAATAATTATGTTACTTTCACAACTTAACTCAAGCGAGAAATTTATAGAACTATTATATTAAAATAATTAATTACATAATATATATGTATGTGCTTATGCTAGTAATGTATAAAAGCAAGTGTGTGTACATTAGTACTGAAGAGCGAGGGACGTCGGATCCAATTCCAGTAGTATATGTATTATGAAGTAAATAGTAATAATAAGTATAATACATCAAAGCCTCCCGAGTAAGTTATGGTAAGCAAAAAAATTGTGTAACAGGTAATTTCTTTTAAAATTTATTTGCATGTATAATAAAGTAAATACATGTAGGCACATAACAAAAGTAATTAAACCGTACATCTGCATAAACACCTATACTGGGTACTAGGAAGTTCTTATCACACTACTCACATGCTCCTGTATCTTGATCTCCTGGAACTTCTGGAACCTGGAGCCGCGGGTCTGCAGGTGCAGCTGGCCGGCGGTCTTGTTGAGGCGGCACTCGTCGGCCGTGCAGGCGGGCGGCGGCGTGAACTGCAGCGCGCGCACCGGCTGGTACGTCTCCGCGCCGCAAGCGCTGCACGAGTACGTGGCCACGGTCAGCAGCGGCTTTACGTCCGTGCAACGGGTTACGATACCTGGTAGTTTGAGTTCATTCAATACTTATCAACAGGGCTCGGAACCGGTTAATTTTTATTTTCCAAAATACGTGTCTGGCTGAGATACCATGATATTAGTTTTAAAGAGTAATACACCCTAAGCTAACCACACTATTTTTTTGGCACCGGTTTCCTAGCCTTGCTTATCAATACCACCCGAGTAGGTTGTAGTAACCAAAAGTGTTAGGTTCTGTATTTTAAAATTTTAATCTAGCTTTTTATGATTACCAATTCAAGTTTGGAATGAATTCTTTTTTATTGTGAACTTAAAATTAATGAAAATTGTATTAATAATTGGAAAACCACTCAGAATATCTTGAGAATTAGATTTCAACCATTTATTTAACAGGTTTTAGTTATTTCTCTCTCTTAAATTAGTGTCAATATTATCAGCATCAACTCACCTCGAACTGTGACTAGTTTACCAATATGTTCAGCCTTTACTTCTCTAATGGGAACTGATTTAGATGTTGATTGATCCTTAAAATACACTTCACTGCAACAAAATGCTTCTTTAAAGTCAGATATGGAATAACTAACAAGTTTACAATTTTTTTTTAATTCTTTTCAAAGTTTTAGTGGGCTTCATTACAATAATATTAAGCCTTGTCTATTAAATAGACGATGATATTTATTGAAATGTGTTTAACATTCACTTTAATAAAAACTTTGTGGATATATCTAGTGAGATTTTGGAACATTTTTATATTTTACTTATTAACTTACAATCGCCTGATGAGTTCTGGTGGGTATCTGTTTCTGGGATCCCTCATTTCTCCAGGAATTCTATGGTTTCTTGATTCTAACATAATTCTGTGCTCTATGTACACATCTAGAGAATCTTTTGCTTCAACCTACAGAAAAAAATCACTAATCAAGCACAAGCTTGTGAGTTAAAACTAATTATTATACTTACCAACTGAGTGAATAGTTTTGTCTGTTTTTTTACAAATTGAAAATAAATATATCATAAAACAAAGCATTACCAGGATTAATTACCTAAATGAATAACAAAAGACAAATATAAAATAAAAAGGTGTACAATAAAGTATTTTTCATTCATTCATTCATTCAAAAAAAAAGACATATAAGTTATCACAATCACAATAATAATTGAAATATTTCATTATACCTCTCTGTGTTTATAGTCCGGTAACATCTCATACACTACATCTGAGACCATGTTAGTGTAACGTCTTGTATTTTTATGCACAGCTTCACATAGTTCTTCATTTGTTTCATATAAATCATCTAAGTCCACCACAAACGCTAACTGCAATATATAATAAGAAAAAATATTAATAAACATAAAAGAGCATCATAACCTTAACTTATTTCTCCACATACCTGTTCTCTGTGGGCAACTTTGGTGAGTTGCTCAGAATATTTAAAGAATTTGTGACCCTCATCGTCTGTTTGACAAAAGTCAATAAAGAAATTTTTAAAGGATTCTGAAATATAAAAGATATGTTAACGGCGTATGTTATTTCCGTTAAGTTTTTATATTTCTGATTAGTGTATGGTTATTTACCTTTATCTGCAGTGTAATCTCGCATGGCCATTATTTACTGTAATGAAAACTTATCTCAGGACAATTCAGTTAGTTTTTGTAAAATCCTACCGTATTGCTTATGTTTTTAAACTTGCTAACAAAGAGTACATAACTTGCTAAATATAAAAATTGGAAGTCGAACTTTTTGTCCTGACAGCGACAGATTGGATTTTGGCGCGAAAATTGACAAACCACAGATTTGTGTGGACTGCATAGGCCATAGAGTATACCTTATATGGGAAAAAATAAACATCCGAAGAGTGACTAGTGCGCTAATGTTAGATTGAAGGCTTAAGTTACCCTGATTGATTGTATAAAAATGTGACATTGGCATTTGTCATATTTGGCGCCTT
This sequence comes from Anthocharis cardamines, assembly GCA_905404175.1. Lineage (NCBI taxonomy): Eukaryota > Metazoa > Arthropoda > Insecta > Lepidoptera > Pieridae > Anthocharis > Anthocharis cardamines. The sequence continues at coordinate 3,861,128 of FR989953.1, read as the reverse complement.
TTTAGAATGTTTATTGTTTAGTCCAATTCCAAAAACAGAGTACCGTGGTCAAAAAAAGTCCCTGAGTCCCCTGACCCTTGTTGTGAAATAAAAATTGTGATAGAAATAAGAAATGCAAGTTTTATAACCAAATAAACATTGTTTTTAAAATGGCAGATTCTCTAGGTAGTATATTAATAAAATAATCTAGTGAGGTTTGAAAGTCAACAACTCGATGTATATTTTGTTATTTACAGCTGGACAAAGAGCTAAACGCCAAAAAGTTGATAAACATGGTCGTATGTCTGCTTTTGAAAAGCTGAAACAATTAAAAGGGAAAGGATCTAAGCATAAATATGACGTAGATGAACTTGATAATGTGTACGATACTGTGGACGAAAGGGAATACAGCGAGCGCGTTTTGCAACGACAAGAAGAAGATTGGATCGAAGATGGTAATAATTTAACCAATGCATACCAAAATAATTATTAATTTCCTAACCTTTGACTACGAAACTTAGAGTTTGACTCTTTTAATACAAAGTTTTTCAAAATCTCTTTTCAAGAAGTTATTAAACAGTGTTCTAAAACAGTCAACGCATGCTTTTTTATTGCTGATTTAAAATCACAAATGGTTCACCACCCCTTGTTGGTTATTTATATGATCAAGATTCATATAAAAAAATATATTGTAAGATATAATTGTGGTCCTATTTTATAACATAAATCTTGTGCATTTTATAGATGGAACTGGTTATGTCGAGGATGGCAGAGAAATATTTGATGATGATGAGATAGAGGATACATATGTTGCTGCCGACTCTAAGGAGAATGGAAGAGGTCTCAAAAGGAAAGCTCGAGTGGCTCCACCAACTGGAAAAGGCAATATTAGAAACCTTATAGGAGCAATGCCAGCTAAAAAGAAAGAGGTATATATTCTATTAGAGGTTTTTAGTTCTGCAATATGGCTTTTTAAATACTGTTTTAATATATAACTAGCAACACGCCCTAGCTTCACATGGGTGTAATGTAAATGTACTATACACACTATGCTACTCGCTGATAATTTAGCTTTCTATTGACAAAATAAATATTAAAATCGGTCTAGTAGTTTTCGAATTTATTCATTACATACAAAAATCCAAAAATACAAATCTTTCCTCTTTATAATATTAGTATAGATGCATTATGTAGATGCATGTAAAATAATATAATGAAGTAAATATAATAATGTCTAGTTTTCTTTTCTTTTTTATTATTTCCATACTTATATTCTATTTTAACAGGATGTAAAGATATCAGATGACAATATATTATCTGATATAATGTCAGATCTAGATGGTACAGCGGCAACAGTCAAACCAAAGCAAGTTATAAACAAAACAAGTTCTATTGAATCCAGCAAAAAAGATGCCCAGAACTACTTTAAAGCATTGTCCTTTGCAGTGAAGAAGCCTGCGCCTATAGTTCTTGATGATTCTGTCTGTATTCCTAAACAAGAGAAAGTGGTGAGTTAAATAAGTTAATAAGAAAAAGATATTGAGAACATTAAATATATATTAATATCTGAGCCATAAATTAAACCATAGTGTAATAGAGTTATAATCAAGTCTATTGTTCTAATAACAGGTTTCCTTTTTTGTTAATATATACATATAAATTGGGTTAGGCAGAGATCGTGGAATTCCATATGCATATCCATATCCTTGCATACCACTTTTGCTTCTTCCACATTCATAAACACTTGTCAGTTTCGAGTACTTTGATTTGGACCCTTTGAAGAACATCCCTAATCCGACTGAGGTATGTTCGCCTAGTTTGACCAACTCATGACTCTTGTTAATAAGTTATTAATAATCTTCGACTTGTGTAGGGTCATGAGCCACTCACCTCCTTCCTAACAATAATATAATCTCAAAATGTATGTTTTAGGAAACACCTTTACAAAAACAAGAAACAAATGGTCACACAGTCCCAAAGAAAACTGCTTGGAAGATAGATAAAGAAATTAAAAAGGAACTCGAAGATTCACAAACCCAAAACATAGAAGAATTTCACACGCAAGATATTGATTTGGGGGACGACTTCAGTAATGATGCAATTCCTGAAGTCAAAGTTAAGGAAGAAATGCCCAGCACCTCCAATACTATAACAGATGTAGCAGAAGAATTTCTTAATGAGGACTTTGAGATATTCTCTACAAAGAAGCAGACACAGAAAGAACTAAAACCTTTGCATACTTCATGGAATGAGCAAGTCTGTGATAATGTGGCCACTATACAGTCTGATGGTAAATTACCACTACAAGTGAACAAAGATGATAAAAAAGTATTGAGGTTTTATTGGCTAGATGCTTGGGAGGACAGGTTTGTGAAGCCAGGTGTGGTGTATCTGTTTGGCAAAGTTTATGTGAACCCTGCCAATAAGAAGGCGGGCTGTGTGTCATGCTGTCTGGTTGTGAAGAATGTTAATCGTCAGTTATTCCTGTTGCCTAGAGAATATGTAAGTTGCTTATGTATGCTTTTGTATGCTAACCCTGATTCTGAACTACAACATCTATCACGCATGTTGGCATTTTATTGTAAAGCTCTCAAATATAAACAAATGCTATTTGAAAAATTACAAAATTATGTTCATATAGTTTCAAACTTACAATAAAAAGATTTTATTTTGACAAATCTTTCTGTCCTGTTCCCTTTTTTATTATTTGTGGTCGGCACAGTATGTTTATGTTTTTATAAACTAATTTTTCATAAAAATATAGTTTATTTTTAAAAAGTATATATATGGCTCTCTTGATGTTTGATCACTTTGAACATCTACAATACTAATTTTTTTCTTGAATTTGAATTAATCTTAAAAACCCATTGGTGACAACTGAATTTACTGGTTTTTGGTTCATGTGCATAATAAAATACAATTAAGTGCATAGTATATTAAAAAGTTTACAATTTCTTATAACCAAATAAAATATTTTAGAAATTGGATCCAGTCACCCTCGAGCCTACTGATGAAGAGGTGTCAATAATGGATATGTACCAGGAGTTCAACACCACTGTGGCAGCCGAGTTAGGTCTGAAAGAGTTCAAGTCCAGGAAGGTTACGAAGAACTACTGCTTCAATATTCCTAATGTGCCTGCACAGTGCGAGTACCTCGAAGTAAAGTATTCTGTGAGTTCAGTTTTTTATTTACATACAAAACAACATTACAAATTAATTATATACAAAAAATTAGGCTTTCATTTTTAACCTTATATTAGGCATAGTGAAAAAGAAATTGTATTCGTCTCAACTATGCTGATGATTGTAAATTTTAATATAATCCAAGTTAAGTCTTATATTGTTACAAAAAAGCAGGAGCAAAAACTCAGATATTATAAACATTTTAATTTAACTTATTTTTGCAGTAAAAGACTTGTTGTGATTGAGAAAGGCATGTTGAGATAGTTTGGACTTGTAGAAAGAATGGATGAAATAAGGTAAATGAAAAAAAATTATCAATATGGTGTGTTCTTCAAAAGGGCTAGGTCAAAAGTTACGACGAACGTGATTTCAGCATTGATGAAAGTGGAAGAAGCGAAAGTGGTATGCAAGCATCAGAGTATATGGAATTCCGTGATCTCTGCCTACCCCAATGGGAAAGAGATGTGATACATATATTTCAGGAATGATAATATATTTTGGATCCGCCATGTCTCCTTTCTTCTTCCTGACAGAATCAGTGCTCGCAAGTTTCCTTTTCATTGGTTCATCAAGAATGAACATTTGTGCGATCTTCTATAAGCATGTCTTCCTCACGTCTGGTAACTTCGGGAATAGAACGGGTGGGTGTAATATTTAAATTCCAACTGGAAACCACCATTTATAGATGAAAAAACCGTGAAGTTATCATATTGCGCCTTTGGCTACAATCTATGGATTTCTGAATGCTCGAAGGCAAACGTAGGTCGACAGCGCATCATTGACTGATATTCTATGGCGTCACATACCATGAAGTGAACCTCATGCTCGTCTGTCGATATCTAACATAAAAAATATTTTTCAGGCGTCCCTCCCACCGCCGCCCACTAACAAGAAATACCTCACATTCTCTCACATTTTTGGGGCAAACACATCATCTCTAGAGAATCTTCTGCTTGAGCGAAAGATTAAAGGCCCCTGCTGGTTGGAGATCATCGAACCCGAGAGTGTGGGAGCCAAAGTGTCGCTGTGCAAACTGGAGGGTAGTTGTAATAACATGGATAATATTCACGTGCTCAGGAGTGGGGAGGATGTGGAGCCGCCCCCTGTTATTGTAGCTACGGTAAGAGAGCTCTTTACGAGTATATGTGGCCTGGTAAAAGGGCCACAATCTTTCAGTGATAAGAAAAAACAATGAACTTGTAATAATATACTACAAAGAAATATTATAATTACTTTTATACATATAATAATATCCTTAAATTTTTATTTTTATTTTTGGACAAAATTTGTTGTTTTTATTTTTTTATAATGTAGCATTAAAAAATACATACAACCCTATATTTTCACTCTTCTATTACCAACCCCTGCTTTTTTTTGTCAAAAAATCTAGACCCGTGCGAAGCCGGGGCGGGTCGCTAGTAATAAATAAAGTTGACTAATAAAAACAGTAAAAAGTATACTACAACAGTAGCTATATGCTATCATATGTATCACATTAAATATTGTGCCTGCTTGAGTCAAAATTATTTATTGCCAAAATATACCATCAAAAGTTACCTTAAAAAAGGTTTTGACTAAGTATATATGTATTTCATTTTTCAGTTAAATATGAGAACTACAACAGATCCGAAAACAAATAAAACAAAGATATTAATGATAAGTTGCTTGTCACACAGTAGTTTCCCCATACACAGGCCTCCTCCAAATCCACCATTCCAACAGCATTTTTGTGGTAAGTTATTTTGATGGAACATGAAATTAGAGTAATTGACTTTGGATGTTTTGTTATTATTATTTTTTTAATCTCATCTTATTCCTCATAAATTTCCTTTCAGTAATGACAAAATGCAATGACCTGTGGCCACTTGATCTCAAACAAAAGCTACCCCAATACAAAGCGACCAAACTGACCAAATGTGACACAGAGCGAGAGCTGCTGAACTGCTTCATGGTACAGTTTTGGAAGTTAGATCCCGACCTAGTCGTCGGACATGACTTACAAGGATTCCAGCAAGATCTTTTAATAGGCAACATTCTAGACCTGAAAATACCGAACTGGTCGCGTCTAGGACGGCTCAATAGATCCGTGGCTCCTCAAAAGAAATTCGCGGCAAAAGACGCCTTTTTGGGGAGATTAGTTTGTGATATAAAAATTTCAGCCATGGAACTTATAAGAGCTAGGAGTTTCGACCTGGATACATTATGTGTTAACGTTCTCAAAATGAAAGAAGGCGACAGAATAGAGGTCGCATTAGAAGATCTACCGCGGTATTACGAAAATAGCGACGATTTGCTCAAACTCGTCACGTTGACGATGCAAGACGCCTCATATATATTGAAAATCATGTGTGAATTGAACGTGATACCTCTAGCGTTACAGATAACGCAAATCGCGGGTAACGTCATGTCTAGAACGCTGTTGGGGGGTCGCTCCGAGAGAAACGAATTCTTATTGCTTCATGCGTTCACCGAGAAGAACTATATAGTTCCAGATAAGGTTTATGGCAGGAAAAATACCGATGATAACGATGAAGAGTCAGTTAGTAAGAAGCAAGCCAAGAAGAAAGCCGCCTATTCTGGAGGCTTAGTGTTAGACCCCAAAAAAGGCTTCTATGACAAATTGATACTTCTTATGGATTTCAATTCTTTATACCCAAGTATTATCCAAGAATTCAACGTCTGCTTCACAACTATTAAGAGGAGAATCACGACCAACGCAGACGACGATATCAACAATCTAATCCTGCCCGCTCCTAACACTGACTTCGGAGTTTTACCGACGCAAATTAGGAAACTCGTCGAAAGTAGGCGAGAAGTCAAGAAATTGATGAAATCCCCAGATTTACCGCCAGAACAATACATGCAGTATAATATTAGACAAACTGCTTTGAAACTAACAGCTAACTCTATGTACGGATGTCTCGGTTTCACTCATTCGAGATTCTATGCGAAGCCGCTAGCCGCGCTCGTCACTATGAAGGGCAGAGAAATCCTCATGGACACCAAAGATATTGTGCAAAAACTAAACTATGATGTTGTCTACGGTGACACGGACAGTTTGATGATAAACACGAATTGCTTAGACTATGACTACGTTTTCAAAATCGGTAACGATCTGAAGCGAGAGATCAATAAAAAGTATAAACAGATCGAGTTGGATATCGATGGCGTCTTCAAATATCTGCTGCTGCTAAAGAAGAAAAAGTACGCGGCCGTCGTTGTGAGCAGGAACAAGAATGGTGAATTGGTGTACACTCAGGAACACAAGGGATTAGACATCGTTAGACGCGACTGGTCGCAGCTGGCGGCCGAAGCGGGGAAGTTCATCCTCAGCCAAATACTCTCAGAACAAAGCGCGGATGAGAGACTTGAAAGCATTCAGAACCACTTAAACAAGTTGAAAGATGATTTGATGAGCAATCAAATCCCTCTGTCCCTTTTGATTATAACAAAACAACTCACAAAGAATCCAAACGAATACGCGGACAAGCACGCTCAGCCTCACGTACAAGTCGCGTTACGGCTCAACAGCAAAAACGGCAGGCGATTCAAAAAAGGAGATATCGTTCCCTACATAATATGCGAGGACGGGACCGCCAACTCGGCAACTCAGCGAGCCTACCACATAGAAGAATTAAAAAACTCGGAACATCTCAAAATCGACTATAAATACTACTTGGCGCATCAGCTACACCCCGTGATATCTCGTATTTGCGAGCCCATAGAGGGCATGGAACCGGCGAGAGTCGCGGACTGCCTCGGCCTGGACCCCTCGGGGTACCGACAAATGAAGAAAGACAACACAAATACGGAAACATACGAAGTAGAAAACGAACAAGAGAAGTATCGACATTGCAAAGAGTTCACGTTTATTTGCATCAACGAGAGTTGTAAAGCGGAGAATAGAATACGGGAGACGTTCGTGAAAAGCGATAAGGAGTGTGTGACGTTTTTGGAGAAATGCCAGAACGAAAAGTGCCAAGTGAAGCCGTTGGAGTATGTGGCGTGTTTGCAGAACCAGCTGAGCTTGCAGATCCGGCGGTGGAGCGGCGAGTACTACGCGGGCTGGGTGTCGTGCGAGGACCCGGCGTGCGGCGCGCGGACCGCGCGGGCGCCGCTGGGCGTCCAGGCCGGCTACCCCGTGTGCCGCGCCTGCGAGAAGGGGCTCATGTTCCGGGAGTACACGGAGAAAGATCTCTATTTACAGATCAACTTCTTCCTGTTCCTGTTCGATTTGAGCAAGCACGGCAGTTCAAGTGAGTGTTGTGTATAACTTTATAGTTTATGTTGCAGTTCAAAATTTCTGTATTATATAGACCAATTTTTCCATATTTTTGAATATGCGGCTCCTTTTAAACTTAAAAATCTTGGGCCACCCATGGGCCTTAACCAACAAAATATTAGTGACCTAATAGTTTAACGGCTTTATTCATAAACGTACTATAAGCTTGTGATATAGTTAAAATATGTTTTGTTTCTTTCGTACTGTAGTCTTTTTATGTTCGATAGAGCGAGACAACATATTTTAACTATATCAAGCTTAATAAGGTTTATGTTTATATAATTAAAAAATCAAGTAAATTTTATTACTAACATCTCTGAAATAGTATTGACAAGTTTTAATATTATAACTATTTAAAAAAATAAACAAGCCTCTGCTGAAATTGCCTTTGTTTAGACCGCGACCCCCCACTGGTTCGCCGTTTGACAAAACACTGATATAACTTTATAATAGAATTCGTTCTGTTGTTGTCGATGTTTTTAGTCTGAAGAAATAACAATAAATTTGTATTCTTGGTATTTGCGACATTCTACTTCAGAGTAGAAGAGCTTATAGCAATTTTCATTATGATATATTCGTATTCATTATTTTTTATATATATTCTTTATAAATATAGTCAATTTCATAAATTTTGTATTTTTGTTTTCAGAAACAAAAGTAACGAATCAGGTTGCAGCAGCGTTTCAAGTGTTAAAAGAAACAGTTGAGGACTGGCTCACCCACTCCGCGTACTCCATTATTTCTTTGTCCAAACTGTTCAGATTCTTTAACTTGGACTCGAAAGGAGCTAACAGAATCAAATCTGAGCCCGTTGAGATAGATATTCTGCCTGAGACTGAACACATTGACGCCTTGATGGAAATGGGCACATATTGAGTTATTTTATATTTATATAAAAATCATGTAACTTGTACAAATACCTTAATAAAATTATTAAATATTACTTAATTTAGTCTTTCTCTGATTTTGAATTATTATTCCCACTATCCGAACCCAAAACACTAATATAATAAAACCTTGTCTGGCAAATCAAAGAAAACAGATGGTAGGCTTTACCAAAAGGAAGCCAATTTACTGAGTAATGAATATGATTCATTTCAAAGATGGAAATGGGGAAATAAATGTTCTTTCTTTCTTCTAAATCCTATTGGGATTCGAATCTGCGACCCACCGGAATGTGATCCGGTACACTAACAAGCCTGTCAAATATTATCTTGTAATAAATCTATACTATAGATTTTAGAATCCCATTTATTTATTCGTTTGGTAAATTTTGTTATTAAATACCTTTTATTGTTTAAAAATTGAAGATTGAATTGTTTATGAAAATTGATTTTAATAAAGTTTGATTTGATTCAACTATCCCTTCATAGCTGTCAGAATGTGATTATAATATTATTAATTATGTACCTACATGCCTAAATGGGTAATATTTAGAGATGAAACGGATATCCGGTATCCGGCCTAAACAAAACAAACGGCCGGATACGATTTAAAAAAAACGAAATACACAAAATTTTCATTCTACAACATAGAAAATGATTTAGTACTCTTACTGTTCTAATGACAAATAATGATGAATAACTGCTAATTTCATTAAGAGATCAACAAGCAGCTTCATAAACAAGGCCGTTTTTTTAAAAAGGTCGTTCGCTGCAGCAGCGTAGCTGCAGGGTACTGAAACATAAATTTTGGCAATTTCTTGCGATACACAAACGGCTTGTTACACAAGGTTGGCCGAATATTCGGTATCCGGCCAAACAGCTATCCGTTTCATCTCCAGTAATATTATAGATCTATATAATTTTAAAAATAAAAAGTTTCAGCTTTCAAATCATTTATTTTATACATTACACAATGCTTCCTTAACTACTTAAAGAAAAAAATCTAATAATAACCTCTACCACGACCTCTCGCTCCCCCAAACCCTCTGCCTCGCCCTCTAAAATTATTCTGCTCGTAATTTTTGCCATATTGCGGCCGATTTCCGAACCGTTGGTTTGGATTGTGCCTATGTTGATTGTCCTGCTTTCCACCGTTCACAAAGTTTCCTCGTGGACCTTGATTAAACTGATGACTAGCAGGACCTTGATATGAATCATTGTAATTCCCACGCGCAGGGTAATTATCCTGATAATTTGTGCCTTGGCCATATTCCATATCTCTCTTTGGATTATCCTGATAATTCGTGCCTTGGTTAAATTCCATTTCTCTATTTGGATTATCCTGATAATTCGTGCCCTGGTTATATTCCATATCTCTATTTGCATTATCCTGATAATTCGTGCCTTGGTCATATTCCATTTCTCTATTTGGATTATTCTGATAATTCGTACCCTGGTCATATTGCATACCTCTATTTGCACCTTGATTGAAATTGTTTTGATTCCCTAAAGGTACTAGATTATTATAACTACCTGCCTGCTGTGCAGCCTGCTGATTATAAATATTGGTGTTTGGACTTATATCTGGATTGCGTTGATTTTCATTGGGATAAGAATTAGTATCCCAAACGTTGCGATCTGTGTTTTGACCCAGCATTTGATTCTGGATTGGAATGTCAAAATGTTGTTTTCTTTGTTCTGGTGCGTCTCCAAACGATCTCGGTTGGAGGGAAGTGGTCGGTGTAACGTCCGCCACCTGCGAGAGGGGCGCCGAGCTGGTCGACTGCGATTGTATGGACGCTTGCACCAGCGCAAGGAGGTCCGACGCGGAGGAGATATTCTTAGCAAAGTCGAAGACGGGCGGTGCGACCTTGGGACTCTCGGCTCGCGGCGGGGGAGATTTATTTTCTAAAGACTTTTTAACTATTTCCAACTCTTGACGCATTTGATCTTCTTTTACTTTCTGTGTCGCTGATTGGAAAACCTATAAAAAATATATAAAACAAAATTTAGTCATTCGTCTCGAAGACAATACCATCTTATATATAAAATTTCCATGTCACAATGTTAGTTACCGTACTACTCCGAAACGGCTTTACCGATTTTTACCAAATTCTATATGCGTTTTCAGTAGATCTGAGAATCGGCTACTATCTATTTTTCATACCCCTAAGTGATAAGGGTTGTTCAACCTTAAATTTTTTTTTTAATTTTTGGACGAATTTTTTTTATTTTTTTATAATGTGGCATTAAAAAATACATACAACCCTATATTTTCACTCTTCTATTACCAACCCCTGCTTTTTTTTTTCAGAAAATCTAGACCCGTGCGAAGCCGGGGCGGGTCGCTAGTAAATATATATTAACATAATGAGGGTAGTTACTAAAACTGTAATGTAAGCTTGCAATACAAACCTCATCCACGGTATAATCATCGTCATCGCTCTCAATTGCGACGGGCTTCACGCTATCGCTGACTAGTACGGCAGCCGGCGCCGGTGCAGCAGCCGGGGCCGGGGCCGGTGCCGCGGGCGGCTCGGCGACCGGCACCAGCTCCGGGGTGTCCGCGCTCACGTACTGCCGGAGCCGCTCTACGCGCGCCGGTTCCCGAGCCTCTAGCTTTTTCAAGTATGCTATTAAGCTGTGCTGCTCTTCAGCGGAAAGCTCGTTAAAGTTCTTGAGTAACGTCTCGAGATCAGAGTCGGAGAGGCCGTCCATCGCATCCGTCGCCACATCGTCTTTTTCCGCTCTGAAAATGTGTTTTAAAGTAAAGGTTTAATGAATTCGCACGTTAACTACACACATAGTAAAACTTGTCAAATAACTGCAATTTCTTATGATGCCAAATATGTCTTTGTCCCCTTTGTGATCCTCTACTTCAAATTGGATATTTAAAAATATAAATTACATTTAAGAGTTGTTTGATGCATTGTGTTTAGTTTTTTCTATACAAAATTAATTTCGCCCTCGATTTCCTACAACTATACTTTGATAATAACCTTCTAGGAAAAACTGTGTTTCGAATTCTTTTGTTCCCGTATTAGTCTAGAGTAGGGAGGAAAAGAGCACACACTTCTTATCGTCGTAGGCGGACTGCAGCAGTTGCAGCGCGGAGGCGGCGCCGGAGTCGCCCGCGACCCCCGCGCCCGCGCTGCCCCGGTGCGACTCCATCGTCCGCGCTTGCTCTTTTAGTTTGGCCTCCCTCTTCTTCGCTTCTGCCATACCCACCTGCGAACACAACACCATTTATATATCGCAATTTACAATTTTCTGATTAATACATCAAGAATAATAAAAACTATCAACATTTTATTTAAAAAAACTACAAATGAAAAAATATAGGGATTTATGTATGTTGAAGAGGTGAGAAGAATATCGAAATTCACCGTTTATAGATGGAAAAACCGTGAAGTGAATATTGCGCGTTTCGGTTTCAGTGTATGGATTTCCGAATGCTCGAAGTAAAAAGTAGGTCGACAGCGCATCATTGACTGATGTTCTGTGACTGAGGTATCACCTATCAAGTGAACCTCATTCTCGTCTGTCGATAACCAACATACAAAACTACTATACAATACACAAGTGGCACTCACGACGGCGTCGACGAGCTGCGCCAGCTCCTCCGAGGACACGTCGGTCTTGCCCTGCGCGATGAGCGCGCTGGCCATCTGCTGCGCGATCTCCTCGCGGTCCACCTCGCCCACGCCCGCCACCGGCACGCCGCCCTTCGGCTTGCCGCTCGCCGCCGGCTTCGTCTGCCGCACCAACACACAATTATTATACAACTAGCTTATGTCCACAACCGATACGACTTGAGAAACTTCAAGAATCGTGTCTATTGATTCCTTAAAGGTTCTTGTCAATGTTAGATATATGAGCAGCGGTGTTAATTTACCATTAGGTGAGCCACCTGCTCGGGGATAACCGCCTTTTCCTTTTTTATACTAGCGATTCGCCCCGACTTCGCACGGATGCAATGTGAATGAACACAAAAAAAATTAAAATCAATCGAGTAGTTTTTATGTGAAATCATAACAAAGTTTTGGTCTTTTATTTATAGAAAATGCTTACGCATGTCTTCCCACGTCTGGTAACTTCGGGCATTGATAGGGTGGGAGAAATATCGAAATTCTAACGAACCACCGTCAACATATTTCGTGTGAATAACATATTTCGCGTTTCGGTTTCAGTTTATGGATTTTCGAATACTCGTAAAAAGTAAGTCGACAGCGCATCATCGCATATGTTCTATGGCTGTGGTAACCTACCATCAAATGAAACTCATGCTCGTTTGTCGATATCTAACATAAAAAAGACAAGCAAATGTTTCCTTTTTATAATATTAATAGGTAAAAAGGTATAGATGATTTCTTTTTTAATAAAGACCTTCTTCCTGTTCCTGGCGCGCGTGTCGGCCTCGTGCAGCGTGGCGGCGGCGCGCACGACGGCGGCGCGCACGGCCGCCGCGGTGCCGCCGGAGACCAGCCCCGCCTGCAGCGAGCCCTTCAGCTTCTCCTTGGCGGTCTCGATCAGCACCACCGCGGACTCGCGCTCGAACAGATCCTCCGAGGAATTCGGTTTCTCCTGTGGTACAATTCATATTTTTCACATTTCGAAATTCTACAACAATTCAAGTTATCACTTCAAGTGAAAATCAGAACTAAAGTTTAAAACTAAACTGCAGACATTCGAAACACATTTTTTGGGAGGAGGTATCAAAGATCATTGTGTTAAATATTTTTGACATTATTTGACTTATTATAAATTGCGATTTAATATATTTCTGCAGTTCAGTATTGACCAGCGATATATTGAGATATTTTCCATTTCAAGGATCACCTAAAACACCGATTAAAATAATGTAATTAGGAAATCGCCATACACAATAACTACAGATAATAACACTATACCTAAACAGAAACAGTGAATTTTACAACATTATTAAAATATACTATTTGAATGCTAAGTTCCAAATAACTCCACAATTTTTGAATACAGATTTTTTTCTGAAACTCATCCTTATGTTCCGATGAGGCTTGGTTTCGAATCCTGGTGGTGTATTCCCATTAAATTATATGCTGTAAATGTTACCTTCTCCATGCGTATGGCTTCAGCGAGCAAGTCAACGACCTTAGGGCCCATACTGCCGAGGTGGTCCTCGAGCGCCACCAGCATGCGGAGCGTCGCCACAATGTTGTCTGCCGACTCCGTTAGCTCCTGCAAACGGTTTAACAATTATTAATAAATCATTAATATAAAAATCTTTTACTAAGAAGAACAAGAAGTGGCAGTGGAATTAACATGTTAAATCATATATTTTTTTTACTTTTTACTATGTTCCGATGCTCGGATTGACCGATCAAAGCTTTCATATTTTTCACTTCGAAATGCATAGAAATCCATTAAATTTCACCTAGTTTTACTTTATTTTCAAATGTATTTATTTTGTGTAAAATAATAAAATAAAATGTTATCTGACTCGAAATGTACTTTTGCAAGTTAAAAGTAAGTAAGTACTTTTTTTTAAGTACTCGTTACCGACGAGTATGTATGAAAGCATTGATGAAAGTAGAAGAAGCGAATGTGGTATATAAGGATCGGAGCATATGGAATTTCGTGATATCTGCCTACCCTAATGGGAAAGAGGCGTGATGTATATGTATGTATGTATGTAAGTTAGCATAGTATAAATAGCTGGTGTCGAAATGTTTTATCTATGTATATTATATAATATATGCATACCCTGTAGTCTTGTTGCGTCCGGCGCGCGTGCGAGGCGCGGGAGGCGCGCGAGGCGTGGCTGCCGGCGCGCGAGTGCGGGCGCGGCGCGGGCGAGCGCACCTCGGGCAGCGAGCCCAGCGAGTCGTCCGAGTTCCACGGGGAGCCGCCCTCACTGTGATAAGCAGATCGCACTTTTAGTAATGCACATCTCGAAATATTGAGTTTTTGTTAGATGGGCTCAATATCAACTGTTCTACAACTTGGCTTTCACAGAAAAAGAAAATAATAAAGCGAAAATAAAATTATGATGTTATGAGTAATAGGTAAAAAACATCGGATTCCACGATTTTTAAACACGTTTTCCCAAAAGTTGATATTTTTGAAATAGGCATTAACTTTATTAAGGGTGCGATATATTCGACATTATTTACTGTAAATATTTTAATAGCAAACCTGACAGTATCAAAACCAAAGTATCCATTGTAGATTAGATGGTTTATTATTATGCATCATTAAAAAATATTCAACACTTTTAAAACTTTCATTAACGCTAGTTGGGACTTAGCAGTGCCAAGGTGTCCTAACTAGTTGATTCCTATCGGTTTATATTTATATATTTAACCCATTACCTAATCTACTAAGGAACTAAAAACAGTGAATACATCGAAATGTATTCACTGAACCCAAAATGAAGTTCGCTTTACTCGTATCTCGCACTATATAAAAGTTCGAAATTTCACACCAAGGTGTAGTTTTTAGGATTGGCTTTTGAAAATTTTCATCCTTCCCAGACCAATTTATATTTATAAATAATTTTATATAACGTCTTTGAATTTTATAGGTATTTTATTCAGCTTGAGTTTAAATTTCTGTGTAAGTCGAGGTTGTTGTGGGAATCTAATGTCAGCTTCCTTCTTCACGGTTTCCCATATTGAGCTAATTAATTATAAAATAATAATACTCAACCTAACATTTCATCAAGTTAATCATATTCCCTTCATCCATCACAATATTGTACCTCATATTTATTTATTTTGCGTATTCGATTTTTAATACTGACTTATTTAATTAATTTTAGATCGTTTATATACTTGTTTTTTTTAACTTTATTTTTATTTATAAATATGCTTGTTTTCCCTTGTTTTACACATTTTCAACTGCCTAGTAAATGGACAGGACACACCGGTCAGCCAGGAAGCTACTGAAAATCAGTGTTAGGGAAAATCTCCCTGACTTAAGCTGAGTAGCTTTCCTTTTCATGACAGGCACTGCCGCATACATTGTTTGTTAATTTAAAATATAGGATTAAGTTTATATAATTTTAGTTGTTAATTGTACTAGGTATTTAATCCTTCTTGTCCTTGATGTTTGTCCATAGCTACTTTTGTATGTGCGTGTGTTTGTTGTGAATAAATATATGTCTATGTCTAATGCTGTATACACACCAAAGCCGCCAGCCCGGCGGCCTCATTTTGAAACAAGCTTGCGGCGGCACACAATATACAGCATGTGTGTATACAGCATATAATATTCTGTAGTTACTTGCTTGTTAATAAATATCATTATTTAGGAAACTTTAATATTTCAATTAGAAATACAAATCCTTGGCTGGGAACTTATCCCCAAGGGAATGTCATTACAAGTTTATATGACAGAGATGATTTTTCATATTTGTTTAGTAAATTCCATATCTATAATCTATATGAATATAAGAGCCCAAGATTAGTTTGTTTCTCTATATACATTATTTTAAAACACATTATTGACGTACCCTTTTAATTCATCATCGGAAATGAGCACAGTCTGCATCGACGGTGCTACGCTGGGAGGTGCGGGGCTCGGGTTGCGGCCGCCGGGGCTGGTTCGTCGGTTACGCTGCGACAGGGGGCTAGTGCGGCGGTCTTGATGGGCCAGGGGGCTAGCTCGGCGGTCTCGTTGGGAAATGGGGCTAGCTCGTCTGTCCCGTTGGGACAGCGGGCTAGGTCGTCGGTCTCGTAGTGGCAGCGGGCTAGCGCGACTGTGCCATGAACCACGGCTTGGACTGCGCGAACTAAAAAATACCAAGACACATTACCTTCATGTATTACGTCCGCCAAAAAGTTTAATTTGAGCTGTGTGAAAAAGATGGAACAGTAAGCGACTAGTGCTCTTTCACGTTAAAAAATATTTCGTCTGTTTAAATAAAATATTGTATACCGGATTAAAACGCGATTTATTATTTATATTGTTTAAATTATTTATCCCGACGTTTCGGATGCTTTTCAGCAACCTTGGTCGCGGGGAGACAGAAAGATGACAGTTGTCTGATTTTAATCCGCTATACAGTATTTTATTTAAATGTGTGATACTCGCGTTAATAAAAGACAATATTATATTTCGTCTGTATCGCCCACGTCAATATTTGTCTTTTCTAATAACAATGTCTGTCAAGATAACGGGACTAAGGTTTTTCTAGCATGTTATCATACTTTTACACCACGCTCTCAACACAGAACCGACAGAATCTTCCCAAATACTATATTATGGTTTATGGTTGACAGAAAATACATATATATTCATTTCTATGGTAATAAGGGATTGGAAGGGCCTGAAGAGAGAGAGAGCAAGAGGAACGCCAGAGGATCGTTGGGTCGATGACCTTAAGAAAATGATAGTGGAGACTGGATAAGGGTGACACAGGTGGCACAAGACCGAGAGAAATGGCGGAAATTGGAAGAGGCCTGTGCCCAAGAGCGTCCATGATGATAAAAACATGTTATTATTATATCTTTAAAGTGTATAGAGGCTTAATCTATATATATAAAAGAGATTCCCACCTATATAGATACTCATCACGATATCTCTGGAACCATAAGGCGTAGCAACTTGAAATATGGTAGGAATATTCCTTTCGCCGAGTAGAGGTCAGCTAAGAACGGATTTTACGAAATTCAACCCACAAGGGGGGTTGCGGGGGCAATTGCTAGCTTCGATCAACAATATACTAGATATCGGGTCGACGCAAAAAATCCGTGCCGGTAAATATCGGCTCACTTGAAATGTGAGAGTCTATTTTGTTTAGTTCTCTTCAAGCACGGCCAATATTAAGACGTTTCACAATGACACAGTTTGTCTTCAAAAATTGCGAAAATAATTCCCGAAAAAACAATTTTACGGACGGAGTCTTATTTTTGGTTAGTACATATAAAATAAGATATATTTTAAGCTTTCAAACTAACAAATAATTGAAAATTTGAACAAAATTATCTGTTTTAAATGAACGCTACAAATGTTTGGCCAAGGTTTGCCAACACATGCGCTAACTATTGTGTAACAGAATAGTGGATGCATGGAGTAGATTAGTACTAAAATAATTCTTACTATCTAAGGATAAGCATCCGTAGTAATATTATAAATGCGAAAGTGATTTTTTTTGTTTGTTACGGTTTCACGCTAAAACGGAAAAGAAAATATTCCAATCTGTATATATTCGGAACATTTTGCGGATATTATTATTTAACATACGAATTACTATTTATATAAAACATTATATTATTGTTTATCAAATATATTATAGTTTTTGTACCCTACTAGATACATGATAATTTACACATTGGTGTTTCATAAACTATACTAATAATACCAAAGTCTTCGAAGTTAGTCAAGTATGTATGTATAATACATAGATATGTATATATATATATATATATATATATATATATATATATATATATATATATATATATATATATATATATATATATTGGTAACTAATAAAATCATATTTCAACTTCACTCTTTTCTTTGTTCCCATTGAGCAGTGTCATTTTTTCAAAATTTGACAAGGAACGAGGCTTAAATAATCGGTACACTTTTTTCGTGAATTTTGTATGCGACCTGAAGTCTATTTAATACTATGTCAATGATTGCTAGTAAATAAATAAAATATAAGGGATTGTTACCCTTTGACTGGGCTCCTGGATCGCGTTCGCAGGTGTTTGAGAGGTGAGCGCCGCCGCGACGGTGACAACGGACGGTCTTTAGACCTGCAATTAATAATATTAATATTCAATCAAACAGCCAACTTTAAAAGTAATTATAGATTCAATACATTACTCCAGGCAGCAGGGCACTAGCGCACATTAAGAAAGTGTTTATTAAATATTTAATTCACAAGATGACCTATTTAAAAAGGATTCTTAACAATATTTCTTGCTGCTAGAGAGCAGGATATATGATATTGCGGTAATACCTTCTTCGTCTCTCATTTCAGATAGCCTATTGTCGCAATACGCATATCTTGGTGTGATATTTTTATGCAATACAAAAATAAGGAATGTTTATTATTATCATATTTCCCTAGTAATAACGTCAAAACTGAGTTGTTAAAAAAATCGAAAAAAATATTTATTTTTCTCCCTATCCTTATAGGAAATATCTTAATACGATTACAGGTACACTCATCGGATATTATATACTAAAGTAAATAATTTATTTATAACATAAAATAAATAATGCTGTCCTTCTGAATTCGATTTCAGTACAATAGAATAGGTCTGTAACTGGAGTAATATTTTTAAAATAAACTAAGTTTGAACGCACATAATTTCCTTCCTCTCTGGTACGGGTCTACGGTCGATCTTGTATCGAGGATCGGGCAAGCGATGCCGCTCGAGCGATGCTCTCCGTTCGAGCGAACTTCTCCGATCGGGCAGCCGTCTCCGCTCGGGTGACCGTCTCCGATCGGGCGACCGTCTCCGCTCGGGCGACCGTCTCCGATCGGGCAACTGGTGTCGAGTCATCTGCTTGTAGTCGGGCGAACGTCTCCGCGGAGGCGGCGAATGCGAGCGCTTCCTATCCACCGAACGACGTTTTGGTTCCTACAATGATAATGATCTTTTATTTCATACACCAGGCCATGATTGAGTTAGTATGTTAGTTACAATTTTTCTTATGCTACATTTAGTATGAAAAAACTTATTTTACATTTTTATAAATCCCAAAATTTAAAAAAGGCATTAAGGAAAATAGTCTTATGTGCCCTGTCCAATCGAAACTATTATTGTATTCTGTTTGCAAGACCTCCAGAGCCACGGGAGCAAATAAGTAAAAAACAATCTACTCATTACAATAAATTGACGGTTTGTTATTTTTGTTTAATCTTATGACCAAGCATTGGACGCTGTTTCACCTGAAGGAGAGTGAAAATGCGGTCTAACATACACGCTAGTTCATTAGAAACCTATGCACATTTGCTTTGAAGTGACCCAGATATGAATAACTTACCGGTTAGTACTTATAATCGCGTTAGTAAAATACAACAATATACAATGTGACCCGGACCTCGGCGGGACGATAGTCGTCGGCATGGAATTCCATTTCTTAGTCATTGTAATAAAAGATGATGAGAATCGTTTCATACGTCTGTGACATGTGTGATGTGTATGTCTGTGGTGCTTGTCAATGTAAAGGCCCATTCACACGATGCAAGTTTCTTGCATGATGGATACAATTAAATTGAAGCAATAAATGACAAGTGAGCATTAAATAATTTTTTTGATCAAGTTTTTTTTTAACTTTTCTTGATGTAAACACCACATAATATCCATGTGTAAAGTTACTTACAATTCTTGGATGTCAATTACTTCATTCAATTACGCTCTTTTATGTAGAAGAAAATGGCAACATGTACATGAATGGGCCTTAAGTCTAATGTCGTATGTGGTGTCGTGTAGCGCACCTTGTCCGGCCTGGCGGCGGGCCGGTCGGCGGGCGGGTCGGGCGCGGCGGGCGGCCCGTCGTACGGCTGCGCGAGGCTGAACTTGCGGTAGATCTCGTGCACGGCCACGCGCAGCTCGGCGTCGTGCAGCTCCTTCATGCGCACCGTCCAGAACTTTATCCACTCCGGCTTGAAGTCGTGCTTATTTGGGTCTTTGCCCTCTGTAAGTTGAGCAGTTTATTTCCTGTCTATTTCCTTACTAATTAGATACTTTATGTTGATTTAAGCTGTTTATATGATTTGTATTTACAGAAAACTAGTCGACCCGACAGACGTTGTTCTGCCAGAATGTTGGCTTCAAAAATAAAAAATATTTCTAGATTTAATTATGCTATTTTCCCACTTCTACTATATAATATATCTATAATCGTGCATGAAGTGAGCTGTCAATTGCGAAAAATGGCAGAGTTCAAAACTAATTTATTTTCTAGAACTTTTCCGATATTTTAATAGCTATTATGTTTTTCGGGAGATAGAGGAATCCAAAAAATAAGATATCATTAAAATTGGTGCAGCCGTTCTTGAGTTATAAATGATGTAACTAACACAACTTTCTTTTATATATATAAGATTAGTAACGCGCCCCAAAAAAAAACAGCCTATGCTAATCGCTGATAATCTAGCTTTTACTATTAGTGAAAGAATTTCTAAAATGGATCCAGTAGTTTTTGAGTTTATTCATAACATACAAAAATTCAAATCTTTCCTCTTTACAATATTATATTAGTAATTAGTATTAGATTTAAATCTGAATTCAATACTATATTTCTATTAATGCTGATGGTAAGTGATCACTGGCGCCTATAAACACCAGAAGGCTTAAAAAGGCGCGTTGCCAGCCTTAAAGCAAAGAGTATGCTCGTTTTATATAAAAGTAAAGTCTACAATACAAGTTAAACCTCAGGCGCACTCACCAGCCTGCAGCTCCTTGTACCGTCGGTTCCAGAAGGCCTTCCACTCCTCCGGGTACAGCGGGTGCTTCTCGGGGTTCTTCTCGTGGTAGGCGAGCATCTTGCTGGCGGCCGCCTCGGCTTCTTCGCGGAACTGTTTAGCTTGCTTCACCTTATATTCGAAATTGCCCGAACGCTGTCTCTGTGTAATTATTTAACCCTTTAGTTATAAATATCGAATTATGATTAATAATTGATTTATTATAATTATTTTATTTTTACAATTTAAATAATTTATGATTACTAAATGTTTAAATTCATGATTTAAAAAATTTACGTGTGCTGGCACTTGTGCATCTCAAACTCTGTAAAAATACGGGCGCTTGTCAGTTCGGGAGTCATTCTGGTATTACCGGCGACCAATAACAGATTTAGTAGCGCACCTTTTCTTAGTAATGAAGTAAATAAAGAAAATTGACGCCATCTACTGTGTTTTTATTACAAAAAAATAATATGATTTGCATGAGAGATATCAGCAATGTGGACGCTCTTTAAAAACAATATTGCCGACCTATCCTCGTCATATTATATTATTTGGCAATTGTAGTTTATTTTATTGTTCACAAATCGCTATAAATTAAAATCGGTATAAAATAATATTAAAATATGTACTTGAGATATTCGTGTGGTACCTACATATAATGCAATGTATTTATAAAAAAATAATAATTTAACTTATATTACAAGGAAGGTGCAATTAGATGTTTTAATTACTACTACACTAGATACTAGAATATTTAATTTTGATTATTTCAAATAATGGACTATGTATTTGTTATATACCTCACCATTGCACATTGAAAGAAAAGTAACTTAGAGAGTCATGAGGGGTAGCTCACCTTGTCTTTTAGCTGCGAGATGTTAAAGGTCTGACCTTTCGCCGGAAACTTGTACGGCGAGTAGCGTGGAACGTTCCTGCATTATATAATATATTTAAATAATTTTTAGGGTATTATTTTTTATAATAATAGAACTAAAACATAAATCCTGTCTAGGGGTCATAGAAAAGCCTGTTTAACAGGGCATCATTAATACAGTTACGGTCATAAATTGGTTAGGGTGAAAAACTGACAGTAACTGATTAATTAAAAAAGAAATATTTTATTAAGAATTCAAATATTGTTTAAATGGAGGTCAATTCTAACGAATGATTCAACATTTATATACCCTTTTTAAATATCATAATGAACATGAGATGTGCGACCAATTTTGAAAATAATTTACTCCAAGTAAAAAGACTGAGCCAATGTTGCATTATTATTTTTTGTTGGCCTCTACAGCTTAACACGGACAAGAGTGGCGAGCGCTGTGGCTCAGCCTTGAAATTTGGGGGTTTTCTACAACACGCCTAAGGGCGTCTCCTGCGAGACACGTACCTCGGCTTGGGCTGCCGTAGGAGGGAGGGAGCCTGAAGGGCTGGACGGTAGCTCACACGTGTGAGAGATGCGCGGAACAAGGGTCCTCGCCTTCGCCGGCGAAGGCGCTGTACGCGGGTCTGAGGTGAGTCTAACCTAGCATTGGCTACAGTGATAGGATCATCGGGATTCTCTAGAGTCTAGAACGTGTTGCTTTAAATGAAAGCAGGAGTGCAATATATGAAAGTTTACCTCCCGTCCTTGCTTTTATCGAGTCTGCGGCCGCCCTCGTCGTCGCTGGGGTCTGACAGCGGCTCGGTCGACAGGCCGCGGATCTTCCCGCTCGGTTTTGACTAAATATAATACAAATGTTTATCTCAGATAATCACTAGTGTAAAAAATTAAGGAATAAAAAATGTCTTCAAAATTATTTTTTAACAAAGAATTTAAAAAAGCGCCAATTTTTTTTTTGATCTTTTAATTTCTCCACTAGTGTTTGTCAGTGTCAGTTGACATAAAAATTAAGGGGTCCCAAAAAAAATCGGCAGCACATCTTTAATACACCGATATTCAACTGCTATCACGTGTCGATTTCGAATACAAAATAGTAGCAAAGTTAGTAGTTTTTACATTATTAATAGTATATTTTAAGGGATTTTCGTTAATTATTAGTCCTCGACATTGTTGAAAATTATCCTGGGAGCTTTCTCCCCCTCAAGAATTAAATTTTACAAACATAAGGTATTCTATTTTCAGTTTTTTATAACCAACGGTTAACGCTGTGTATTCATAGATCAGTCTGAAAATAATATTAAATTACGACACTAGAACCTAAAGTGTAGCTATTCTAGCTTAATTTTTTGCCGTCATATTATAATGATTTAAAATCACATATAAGAATTTTATCATAACCTCAAAAATTTATTATATCTCAAAAAATCTAAGAAATTACCTTATATTTGGGTTTCGAAGGAGCGGCGACGACAGGCGGCGACGGGTCTCTGGTTTCTGTTTAAAAAATACATTGATGTTAATTAATGACTATATTAGTCAGAAAAATACATTCGATTAAACGCAAGGTATGTAAAAAAAGTGTATTGTGTTTAAAATGAAAGGCCTTTACATTTTACACAATTACAATGTCATGTAAAATATAAAAAAAATCAAACCTGAATTTATTAAAGTAATCAAGTCTCCATCCACTACCTCTTCAAATGTACATCCCTCTGTCTCCGCAAAGTGTGTCCCCTTGTATATCCATTTGTGTATTTCCTCCCTGTTGAAGAATTATTTATATGTATACATCAAACACATGAATTGTAAAAAAACCAAGTCTTGAAACTCAGTTCTTCTCGTCTATCGCATGAAAACACAATGTATCTTTTTATTATTATTATTTACTTATTATATTAGATTGTTTAGTGCGATTGCCAACTCAATCTATTTATTTTAATTTTTCAATTAAACGAACTGAAAACTACAAGAAAGGTAAGCTGTCCATATCCCCAAATCTTGGGTCAAAATAATTTACGACGATTTCTACTTTGATTTGCATTACAAAACGTAATTTTTTGTAAAAGTTCAGTACGTTCCTTGCAAGACCCATACGCAAAATGCGTGTTAATCCATTCTGACTGTCAAAATGTAGTGCTAGTTTCTATATAGATTCACAGAACTTGAGTAATAGCCCAAAGTAATATTATGAAGAGTACAATCGAACGGGTTTCGACGTGTAAGTCCACACTTACTTATGAAGCTCGTACTCGTCCTTCTGGAAGTTGACGGGCCTCATGCGGCCGTACTTGTGCTCGATGCACTGCGCGAGACGATTCATCACCATCATGAGCCCGGTGCGGGTGTTCTTCTGGTTGCGGTACGGCATCAGCGCCTTGTAAGCCTTCGAGAAGTGTTGGTTCTGATGGATAACGAATTTACCTTCAATTAGACATGTGTAAAACTACGCTGCGCTATTCGTCAACACGCTTCACTGCGCCTGGTGAGTCAACTCACTCATTCAAAATGTGGTGACGCACGGCGCAGAACCTCACTCACAGAGTGAAGTATGAGCATGGCGTGGCATGTTTCGGAAGTTTCGCTACGCACTTCGCGCGTCCTATTTTGTTGCGCCATAGCGCAATTTTGAGTTAACGCAAAGAGCTGACGCAGTTGTACATTAGGAAATTTTAACCATATATATGTATTTTTAAAATTAAATATTACTTACAACTTTTAATTATATTTATTGGGTTTTACTATACCCTCGATTTATTAATCATCATAAACCCAACATTTCGTGTACTATAAAGTGGTAGACTTACTAGGTAATTACTCCGATGCGAGTAGCACGTGAGGTGGTTGACGATGGTGCGCGGGTGGCCGTGCTTGAAGCAGAGCGTGCAGATGTACATGGGCTCGTGGTGCGCCTCCTCCGGCGGGTGCTCGATCAGGTACTCCACGCCCAACAGCGGCGCTCTGGACACATTGACCATATTGGCTCAAGATTTCACATTGGCCATATTGGCTCAAGGTTTCACATTAACCATATTGGCTCAAGATTTCACATTGGCCATATTGGCTCAAGGTTTCACATTGACCATATTGGCTCATGGTTTCACATTGACCATATTGGTTCAAGGTTTCACATTGGCCATATTGGCTCAAGGTTTCACATTGACCATATTGGCTCATGGTTTCACATTGACCATATTGGTTCAAGGTTTCACATTGGCCATATTGGCTCAAGGTTTCACATTGACCATATTGGCTCATGGTTAGACATTGACCATATTGGTTCAAGATTTCACATTGACTTTATTGACTCAAGGTTTCTAGTTATTTGAAGTTTAGCAGAATGACCAAAGGATAACATTTTAAGTTCAGATATTGGCATAGTATTAAATGGACGTGTCAAGATGACGTGAAAAGAGAAACAATCAAACGCCAGTCTTGATTTGACCAACGAATATAAAACACGTGTAAACATTTTTACTATTTAAGTATCTTATCAATACATGTATCATTGTTTGTACAAGTATCATCTCTGACACTTTTTCGTGAATTTTGTATTAGTCCATTTTATAGTAAGTTAGAGGCGAAAGCCACTAAAAGCGAACTCGATCAAAACTGATTATATTTTTACACTCACTTAGTCTCGTCTAGTATATCTTGTATGTGACATCTCACATCTCTATACTGGTCATATTTGTGATCCCGTGGATGATTATGTAATATTACTTCTTCTTTCATCTTTTGCAGGACTTTTACTGTTGCTAGAATAGAAATATTTATTACACAAATAGATATATGTAGTTATGGTCCAATGCTTTAAATATTTGAAGCCCGATCACCATTTATAACAGGCATCTATAGCAAAAGATTTAAACGTATGTATGTCTGTCTAATATACATACATACATATACATCACGCCTCTTTCCCATTGGGGTAGGCAGAGATCACGGAATTCCATATGCTCCGATCCTTACATACCACTTTCGCTTCTTCTACTTTCATCAATGCTTTCATACACACTCGACGGTCACGAGTACTTTTGATCTGGCCCTTTTGCAGAACGTCCCCGATCTGATCGAGGTACGTTCGCCTAGGTCGACCACTCCCGATTCTCCCACTCACACCAGTTTCATAAATCTTTTTCGTTTCCCTACTTTCATCCATCCTTTTCTAATAATAATTTTCCTTTTTTTCTAATATACAACCATGGAAATAAGTTTAAAAAATAAACAAGGTTACGGTTGGGCTGTAACCATTATTATGACTATAGCTTTTAGCCCAAACACAAATTAATTGTAATTTTTAAAAAACCTCATCCATTATTTGAAGTTATTTTTATATTCCGGTTACGAAAAAATATTCTCAAAAACTTACCTCCAGATTTTGGATTGACTCCTTTTTCATTTAGTATATAAGGATGTTCTTCAAATATCGACAGAGGCCAAGCGTTTTTCATGGACAACTTTGTCTTGTGCTTTTTCCCCGAAATATGTACCTGTAGAATTAATACAGGGACGTTACAAAAAGAAGCGCTTCTAATCATATTAATGTATTATTACACTAAAAAAAAAATCTTAATAAATTCATTGCTTTTAAAGTAAAGGACAACTGAATTGAGAAAAAAATATGTCAGTACCTCTCGTATTGAAACACGCAACGTTTGAAAATGCCGGACAAGAAATGACAATGTTAGAGAATAAGTAACCGCTCATACCTGCAATACGCTCTCTCCGCTGCACTGCGCCGCACAGGGATAGCATAAGTAAATCCATTTCCCTGATATATCTCGCCCGCGCCTTTCCACCATGCAACGTATGGACCCATCTTCAACCTTGATCTTCAAACTGTTCAGATGCTCCAGGAACTCCTGTTCAGCCTGTAAGATCAAAAACTTATTACATCCTACACATATCGACTAAGTATATAATTTAGTACAAGAAACAATCAAGTTAACATATCTTGAGAATTAATAAATCCGTACCAGGCGTGAATAAGTTGATAAGTCGACTTGCATTTTTTTTACATCATAATTATTATATACGCTAGTACTAGTAGTTCAGTGTTTATTTTTACCCTATAAATTAAGCAATCCTAATGCCTATTAAGGTTTTAAAAAAAATATATGCAAGTCCACTGATCAACCTATTCACACCTGGTACGGAAATCAATTCAACAACATACAGTACTCTCGAAAATTTAGGCGACTGGGTACCGAGGTAAATAAAATACGACAACCTTCATTTTTTTCAATTGATTTATTTCCTTATTTATTGTAAAATGATTTTTTTAATAATCTTACCTGTTGTCCACTGCAGATGTATAAACGACTAGCACAAACACCTAATTCACACAATATTATTTCTTTGAGTTAGTTACTCATTAGCCGCACCGATTTAAACGCAACTTCGACGCAACGCAAAATAGCTATTCAATTGTTTTTTAATGATTTTTGTGCCATTATTACTACAGATTTACATAGAAGGTATGATAATATACCATATAATCAAGTATTTTCTAATGCACTCATAGAATTTTATTAATAAGGAGTCTGTCCACTGCACTGTATCGTATCATGGTCGTGCTTGGAACGTATCAGGCAAAAAAATGTTATTTGTATTTAAAACTATGCCCACTAGACGGTTCCGTGAAAGTAACCAAAAACGAATAAAATTAACAATTTTGTTCTCTTTTTGGAGCCGATCGCAAAAGAATTCATCCGTGACAAACTAGTTTCCTCGAAACCACTTGCCTATAATTTGAAACACTCGTAATTTACCAGAATCGAAAGAAAATCGCAATTCAAAAAGATTTATAATACGGCATCTCCGGCATATATACGGCATATGTCCGACCCATATTCGAAAGTATAATAATAACTTATATTATTTAAGAGTACAAATCTCTTACGCAAAACTGACTAGGGTATTCTCCATCCTCATGACTACTCGATATTAATCTAACACGGTATGATCCGTGCTTTCAAATTCTTTAGAATATTCTTACCATTATATGTATATGTTGAGTACCTTTCATGAATTATTGTTGAGATGTTATTAGTATAAAAGGTATCGAAAATATCGGACATTGCAGCTTTTATAGCCATTTTCCCCATGTTATTTTTTTGTCAAACAGATTAATTTCTGTTACAACCAAATTAGTATAAATTTTCAGAACAAAATACATTTAAAAGGAAACCTAACTTTACGAAATTATGAATGTGGATCGATAGTTAAACCATCATCACAACCAATCTGATCAAGATACGTTCTTGTAACTTGATTTGTTACATGGAAAAGTGTCAAATCATCTCATCTTTGAGATGGTAGTAATTACAAGCTATGGCTGGAAATTGGAAATAATTCTCCATATTATGAGCGAAGTTGCGAGTAACATCGTACTACTTTTTGTTCTTAGCGCCTTATCTATCTATATGAGGTCTTTTTCGCTCTTTCTAAAAAATAATAATATAATGAAATGAAGTAATTCTCGCAAAAGAATAATGATTTAACCGTTAACGCAGTGAAATTTTATTTTACTGATTTTAATACAAGACCAGTTAAGTGAATAATAGGAAAATATATTTTTAAGTATAGTATTTATATTCTTTAGGTATTTATATTCTTAGTAATGTATAGATATTTCACCTACAGAATAACTAGTTTAATACCTACAGTATAAATAAAATATATCAAAATAAGTAATTTATTGATTTGACAATATTATTCTTTATTACTTTAATACTTATATTACAAAAAATAGAGATGAAGCGGATAGCTGTTTGGCCGGATAGCGGATTTCCGGCCAACCTTGAAGCCGGATAGCCAGTTATCCGAACATAGCAGTTTGGTGTATCGCAAGAAATTGCCAAAATCTATCTTTCAGCACCCTGCAGCTACACTGCTGCAGCGTAAGACCTTTTTATAAAGCTAGACTTGTTTATAAAGACAAGCGAAACCTCTTTTTACCTCTTAATGAAATTAGTACTTACACTTTATTTAAGCCGAATAGCCTGGATTCCGTATAGTTTCCGGATATCCGTTTCATCTCTACTTATTATGCAGAATAAAAGTTATAATAACAAAATGTTATATTATGTTTTGATCCAAATTAAGTTTCCTAATTTTGAAATAGAGAAAATCACACAAGACGTTTAATTAAATTTCGAATTAATGATGATTAATATGTTGCTAGTGATATATGTAAAGTAATTTCTGATAAATTTGAAAAAGTTGTTACTTGTTCTCGAAATATTTGATCATGACTGGCATACAAAAACAATATGCCAGTCATGATCAACCCTTCAATCAACTTGCATCTTCCTTTGGAGAAGAAGTTAATGTAAAATATGAACCACTTCCATGAAGCTTTAACTAACCACACACCATATTTTTATATTTCTAACTAGTTATAAGGCAAAAAAATAATAATTGATGATTTGAGAAAAAGATTAAAGTGCTTCTTAAATATATAATATAATAAAATAATGATTGTAGATCACAGAAACTGCTGTTTGTATTATTAACATTTGTACAGAAAAGAACTCTAGATTTTCTGCCAGATATTATGGCATGCAAATATTAATTAGGTATTCTAAACAGTGTGGTTTTAACATAACTGTTGTTATTTAAAACTGCCTCATACAGCATGCAATGTAGGTTCTTCATAATAAATAAATTATTATGAAGAAATGGAATAAAATCTTTTTTTATATTTATGAATAATATTGAATAATAGGTATGAGGAAGACAAAAAAAAGCTGTTCTTCACAAACTACATGGGATTTTTTAAAATTAAATGAGGAAATTGCAATTGCATCACAAGTTCTACAATAATTTCAAAAGCGACATGTTGCATGTTTAGTATTATGTAATACTTATGTATAATAGAGCTAATAAAAATCGGTAGGATGTTTGACAATTTATGTCATAATCTTACTGTGGATCAATAGATTTAATTTTGTATATTAAAATGTACCAAAAATTATATAAAAAAAATGGATTGCTATATTTACCTTAGTGCCACCTTCTAGGTCGATTTTTTTGGGTACTTCAGTAACGCTATCTTCATATCCTTCTGCACCTGGAGGGCAGTCCGGCAAATCCATCTTGAGTCACAACACTGTAAGTATATGACCTCACGACGGTCATAAACTTATTTTCACTTAACTATTTTAAATCTTCACTGAATCTTGAATCACAAAACTGTAATGAAATAAACAACAATGATAGATTGAGATTCTTTGTTTTTATTTTACATTATACTCTTCAAATAAGAAAATGATACTTACTTAATGTTGTAGTTGAAATATACTTACGGCCTTATGATTTTTCATTCATAAACATTCACAATCTGTCAATACTTGTTTTTGAAAGACAAATGGTTTTCTTTGTTAAATTTTAGTGGAACAGTTATAATAATATACCCACATATTGGGAATGATTTGGGAATATTTATATTGACAAGAAAACATATTTAGTTATTATCTTCTGCCACATATTGAGGTGGCACAAGTACAGTTAAAAATAATACAAATACATAAAATCATATAGAACTTCATTGACATACATATAAAACAGAAATGCTGTATTATAGTTATGTTTGGAGATCTAAACACCATTACTATATTATGTAAAGCCTTTTATTATAGAGCCTCATTCTATCTTACCATTTTCTCAAAAATACTATTATAGTATACAGTCGTAGTAAACTAATATTTATGTTTTCTATTACTACCCAACCCACAAATCAACATTAAGTTAATTATATCAAAAGGTAACTTAGTATTATATTGGTATGATTTTCTGACACAAGTAAAAACTTCAAAATTGGTAATCTTTAAAGAATAATTCATATTATTTTTCAAAATTATTATAATCCTTTAGAACTAAAGAGAATAAGAATTACTATGATAATACTGACGACTCAAGATATTTTTCAAAAGCTTATGATATTAGCTTTTTGACATAAGTTAGCAATTTTTATTTGATTATTTTAGCTATTCATGTTTGGTCCTAGACATAATAATAATAAACAACACTCAGATTAATATTATGACATTTACTTACCCAAAATATATGTACTAAATATTTAAAAACACTGAAAATAATATATTGATAAAATCGGAAATAAATGCATTCTATATTTATTATTACCTAGATATTCTAAATCATACGCACAACGCAGCCATTGTTTTTGAGGCCTATCAGAGGCATCAGCACCATTTTGTCAAAGATGTGTAATAGTGATTACATATTTCAGATTAGATTGGTATGCAGACATGCAACCTCTTCTTTGACAAACGATATCAATCAATCATTACAAAAAATATAATAGGCAATCGGTCCAGAGCAAGTTACAATCGAAAAACTAACCTTAGATTACGTGGAGACTGGAGTCAAATTATTTCATCAATTGTAATTAGACACATTAGTGGTCGCAGAATAAAGGATCTACAAGAAATCGGAAGATTATTGCAGCTTCAACATTCAAACGAACAATATTGCAATTGAAAAACTAGCCATTTTTATATATTTTTAGAAACTAGATAACTATTAACTAGAAAGAAAGTCAATAACCGAATGCCTAAAGCATAGAGTATAGACTGACTAAAGTCAGTGTCTATTATAGACATGGGTAACACTGCGCTACGCCGCTCAATTGCGCCAGCACACTTCACTGCGCCGGATGAGCCAACTCACTCGATCTAAATGTGTTGGCGCACGGCGCAGGACCTGAAAATTAGGGTGTCAACTGTCAAGGTGTTGACTGTTGTGTTGCCAGGCGTCACTTTTAAAAATATACATAATCTATGAGCCGATTGTTTGAACTTTGATGTTTCAAATAGCTGTTGTATATACCTACATCTATACTATAATATTATAAAGCTGTAGAGTTTGTTTGTTTGAACGCGCTAATCTCAGGAACTACTGGTTCAAATTGAAAAATTCTATTTGTGTTTGATAATCCAATTATCGAGGAAGGCTTAAGGCTGTATAACATCACGCTGCGACCAATAGGAGAGAAGCATCAGTGAAAAATGTTGCAAAAACGGTGAAAATTATCCATATAGAACTACTCGGCCGATTTTATTAACATGATCTGCTTCTATCAACAATAATGTCAATAATGATCTGATACATTGCACCCGTGCGAAGCTGGGGTGGATTGCTAGTCAATAATAATTATAACGAAAGATCTTTCATCTCTTAAAAAACCGGTTGTCAAAGTTAATTGGAAAAAGAAACTAGAATGCAACAGTTTTTGGCTTTTCCTAAAAAAAATGTCAAATAGTTCTTAATGTATTAGATCAACACAACATTAATTAGTTTCATTGGCTTAAAGGTCTCGTTACCATGCCATAAAATATTTAAAAAAATAGTTGTTTGATATCTGACAAGCTATGTTGACACTTGACATGTTATTAAATAATAAATATTACCTAATAAAATCATTATTTTATACAAAATGGAAAATTTTACGCCAAAGTAACGTGATTTTTTTTCTAGAGAACGCACTGTCAGTGTATTGTATTTCAGGCGCTGATTGAAAATAATAAACATATACTGTTTTATAAAAATAAATGAGATCAATACAAAAGATGGGTAACCTAAGAAAAAAAAGTTATATTTTTTGTATTATTAAATAAAGGAGCCAGTTTAAGATATTGCATTAAATACTCTCTCAGAATGGGTTTACTGTTTCTGATGGAAATATAATTAATTATATTTTTGACACAAAATGAGTAAGGATGCCGGTGATTTTGTGTTGACACAGGTGTCAATAAGTATTGTGCAAGCTCATAGCATAGCAGTAAATTTGGCATTTTCTTTCAGGTGTTCATAAAAAGTCTCTTCAAGGCAAGAATTTCCAGGAATAAGGGGTTAAATATTAAAACAAATTCAAGAATTAGCAAAATACTAATAATTTAAAACTTAAGAAAAGAAGGAAATTTTTGAATTAAAGAAAATGAAACTTTTATTAAAAAATAAAATAAGTTCCACATATTAATCAATCATCTTTTAGACCACCCACCCAAAGTGTAGTTTATCAAAATTAACCTTCACCATGTTCCCAATACCAGGACAACATAAATTGTCTGTACATTTTTTGTTATTATTTATTGTCAATAATCTTTAATTATATAATTTTCAAATATAAAACATCCAAGTTATTTAAACTTAACTTTCACATTCACATCGATTTAAATTCAATAATCAATATTACTGAATCATCAATTATACTAATCACAGTTTTAACATGGATTATAGTATGAATGTAAATTTTCATGTAAGATGGGTACTGTGGCAGTTCTTACTGGAATGATACTTTATTGTACGTATTATGTACCTATATGAAGAATGTGAACATATCTATTTATTAAGTTTAAGATTGAAGTTGTATAATATTAATTCAACTACATTAATACAAATAAATATTACCACAATCTGTAATCATTTATTTTGTGATCAGATTTAGTCACCAATAAAATAAAAATATAGTAATCACAATAACGTTTAAAAATAATTTATTATAACCTTATTTCTTAAGTAACTAAGATATACTTTCAACATTTAAAACAATAAATTTAATAAATTAACACTATCATTGGTTACAATTGTCCATTATAATAGTGCTATTAATTATTATAATAAAATAAGATCAAAATAACAAATTATTAATGAAATAAGCTTTATAAACTACATGTCATATAATTATCAGTCTCAAAAATTAACAAAAATATATAAAAATCTTAAAAAAATAATCTTTGCTTTTATTTATTAATAATCATTCTTAAAACTAAAGTAAAAGTTTAAAAAAGGAACATTTCCTAAATCTAAGAAATCTAAATTATATCACTCGAAACCTTTATTTGCTTTCAGAATTCAGATTTCTAATTATAATTATTTGGCTAGCGTACAAAAACTTTACATAACTCAACTTTAAAAAATAATTATTTGCACTGGGAACCATAGTTATTTCTTAAGTAACTATAGTATACTTTCATGACATTTTAAACAAAAAAATATAAAATTCTTTCAGTGGTTATAATTTTCAATTATAACAGTGCTTTTTCTTAATAAAATAAAATAATGAGATCAAAATAACAAATTATCAGTCTTAAAAAGTTAGAACATAAATTAAAAATCATTCTTAAAACTATGTGTAAAAGTTTAAAAAACGGAACATTTACCTCTAAGAGGTATTATTCAAATTATAATTTAAAAATACCACGATAGAGACTTTACTTGGTTTCAGATTTCCTCGTTTTTCATTTAAAATTTGGCCAGCGTAGGAAAATATTCTTTCACACGGTACTGATGTGGCCATGATACTCAATCTGGTTTTCATAAGTTGATACAATCGGGGGTAGATTTGTTTCCTTTGGAACACCCATAACAAAGGATCAGTGTTTACTCCATTAGCATCTTTCCTGGGTAATAATGGTTCTTGTGTTTATCAACTTCAACAACTGCAGATGCTGTAGCATTTACTGGCCTGATGTATTACTGAACATCGTTATCAAAATCGTTGAAAAATATATCATCTAAGTTGTCTACCTTATTTGTACATGAAGCTATGCTATTCAAGGATAAAATAAAGACAAAAGAAGAAGTAGGTTATGAGATCGGAATTCGAATATCTTTTTATGTTAGGAAATCAACATCCAAACGTTATCATGACATCAATGAATCTGTCTATCAAAAATCACTAAATAACAAGTTTACATAACCACAAAGTAAATATTGTAAGTACCTACTATACGTAACCTATCTAAATAAATAAAATAACTTACTATCAACAAACATAAACAAGTCATAACACCTCTAAACTCAATGAATGCGAATTGGGAACAATGAACAATCAAGTTCAAGTGTCAGTACGGCGCCGGCGCACGCTGCTCAGTGCTCACTGCTGAACACTTGATCACGATCTCACTAACACTCATAAACTCATAACTCAACTCACTCATTACGTGAGCACTGAGCAGTGAGCAACTGAACTGAGCAGTGAGCAACTGAACTGAGCACTGAGCCGTGTGAGCTATTTGCGCCTTGTGAGTTGTTGGTTCTGTTACGTAGTGTGCGATTTGAAAGTTTCGATGCTCACTTGGTGCGTCATGGCGCAATATTGAGTTAACTCAAAGAGCCGACACAGTATACTGCGCCTGAGTTACTGAGTTAACGCAAGAAATTTTGCTGAGTTACCCATGTCTAGTCTATTAGGAATGGGCGTTAATTCAACAAGCAGCTTAATGAATTAGCTGCATTTCGTTTACCGAAAAAGCCGTTAAATATATTAACTGTTTCATTCAACGTTTTTCGACCACAACGCGTGGATTAGCTCAATGAACATTCAACGCGTAGTCGCTAATATCTTCCGAATCAGCTTGTTTATTTAACGCAAAACCAGTTAAATTTATTAACAGTTTATAAAATTAGCTGCTTTTTTAACAATTTTATTTCGTTAACACAAAAACCGTCAACGACTCACCTCTAATGTTTATGGATGTGTTTATTGTGTTTGACAGAAAGAAGCGCTTGTAACTCTTGTAAGCAAAATGGCGATCGCTAACCAGTGCGGTGTAAGCGATGTCAACTGCTAAATAGCTATTTCCGAAAAATTTATTTATATTTTATTTATTTAA
Source organism: Anthocharis cardamines (assembly GCA_905404175.1). Taxonomy (NCBI): domain Eukaryota; kingdom Metazoa; phylum Arthropoda; class Insecta; order Lepidoptera; family Pieridae; genus Anthocharis; species Anthocharis cardamines. Next base: position 3,825,862 of record FR989953.1, on the reverse strand, counting down.
CGTTAACTTTAACCTGGAAACCTAACCTTACAAAAAATATATGTTTGTAAAGGATTAAAATTACCAATTATGAAAAACATAATATTAAATAATTGGCTACTTGACAGTTATAACAATAAAATATGTAATCTACTGGATATGGTAGTTTATATGTTAAGGATAATTATTCAATATGTTTTTTGCATTAAATTAAATTATAAATATTTTATTTTTGCAAAATAAATTTGCAATTTTTTATCTGTCGACTAAAAGTAATGAAACGGCAGCCCTGCCATGATTGAACATCGTATGATGTCATAACCGACTATGTTCCGGCCAACAAATATTAAAATTTCGAAATAAAAAAAATCTCATTGTATAGATCTTAATTTGCCCTTTGGACCTACGTTAATTATTTTATAAGCCCCATTTTCGTTTTTCCAGGATAAATCGAAATAGAATTTTCCATTTTCTTATATTTCAAATAGTCATATCTCTTTGAAAAATGATTATTGTTTACTCCATCAAGCGTAAAAAAATTGCCCTTGGGCTACTTTAATTTGCCCGCGTGCAAATTCTTAAAAATATTCAATAATTAACAAATAAATAATAAAAAAAAACTTTCGGGGCATTTTCAAGCCAATGAGGATCCGTAACGTTTTTAGTTGAGAATGCAGATTTAAAGAGCTAAGAAATCCTTAACATACAGTGCAAAAATTTTTGTTCTACGATAATAATTGACGAAGTTATGACCAAATTACTAGCAAAGTTAACTGAGTGGCCGCCGCGGTTGCTATGACGTCACTGTGACGGTCGCCGCCTGTAAGCCGTATGGCGCGCAGTATTTTCTTTGGTTAATTGTGACTAAAACATTAAGTTTGTGTCCGATTTGTGTTTAATTCACCTTTAAACTATGTGTAAATATTGTATGGTTCCGAAATGTACAAACACTTCTATTTAAACTACTTTTTAACGTGCCGAAAAACCCAAAACTTCGTAAAAAATGGTATTCCGTTGTAAGAAGATATTGGTTTGAAGATAGTTTCGATTTACGTACGTACATAACTATAACTAAGTATTATTTGGTTGATATGGAAATAAGTTGATACCTACTATTACGATACTATGTGTAGTGTACCTAAGTATTTATCTTATTTTAAGCTGCTGTATTAATAAAAAACCAATAAAAACATAAGTACTTAATTTTTATGAGTTTTGTGGATAAACCTACGTTCGTACCTACCTATTCCCATTTCTATGACACAGGGACGTACTCGGGTAAAAAGCAAAGAGTGAATAACAATATTTTATAAGCATTTACATCGGTGCATTTATGTATCTGCGTTAGCTATGCCTTATTGTTAGAAGCAAAGTAATATATATTTCAGTTGGAAGAAGATATGGAAAATTAAAATTTAGGTTGCTTGGAAGGAAGCTTAAACTGAAGATTGAATGACAAGTCTCAAAAAATTAAATTGACAGAAGTGTACACAAAGAACAAAATATTATATATTTATTGCTTTATATTAAAGTCACCTACCTAAATATATACTGAACGAAATATTTGTAAAAATGAGTAAAATGGAAAAAACAAACAACCATTGCAAACAATATTAAGGTTTCTGTCACAGATCTGCAAGTGTAGGGAACCATACACTAAATAAAGTGCAAGTAGGTTAAAAAGCCATCCACGTAATAATCTAAATATGAATGAACGAAAACATCATTCGTTTATTAAGATTCTATAAGCACTTTATTCATAAGTTCTGAATACGTCCCTGTACCTATACACTTACATTCATTATTTATTACATCTACATACGTCCACTTAGACCTAAAGATTACTAATAAGTACCTATGTTCGTAAATAATAAGCAGCACCCTTACCTTTGAGGTTTCCAACCACGGATTTCAGAACTTAGAAATGATTTTAGGTAGTCAAATACCATGAAAGAAACCACTTTTGAAGGTTATCTGATTGAGCTTGCACAAAACCAGCGTCTAATATATTAGTACTCATATTATTTATGTACGTTTTATACTTAAAATATCACAAAATTACAAGAATGTAAACGAAGCTGTTAGAAAACAGCTTCGTTAAATCGAGAAGTAAGAGCGCCGGTACTAGGCCGCGCTCCGTTCCGTCACAGTGACGTCACACGCTCCCGCGTACATTTACTTTTCGCGGCAGGAACGGTACACATTTATCACCTTATATCTTCGTAAGTAATGGTCCGATTTGGATAATTCAAAAAGATATATCATTCTTATGTCATAAAGAATAACGTGGATACTAATTTCATTGAAATTGCTATAACTTTACTGATCCTCATTGGCTACTTGACAGTTATAACAATAAAATATGCAATCTACTGGATATGGTAGTTTATATGTTAAGGATAATTATTGAATATGTTTTTTGCATTAAATTAAATTTTAAATATTTTATTTTTAAAATAAATTTGCGATTTTTTATCTGTCGACTAAAAGTAATGACTAATGAAACGGGGGCGGCCATGATTGAACATGGTATGATGTCATATCTCATGTAAACAAAACATCTGATAATTAATATCGTGTTATTTTATTATTTTTATTGAAGCTAACTTGTGAAAAGATTCACTAAATGGAGCCAGAATATATAAAATCTGTTAGTGTAAATGTATCCAAAGTATAATTGTAGTGAATTTATAGTCGCAAACTTAGAGTGTTATCCTAGCCTTTGCTCTGCAGAGTTATGGAAAACAAAAACTTTCATGTAAGTACTTGAATAAACAAAGTAATACACCATTTATTTATTAAGTCAATAATATTAATAATTCTTAGGCTATAAAAAGTGTAAATAGTTATAAGATTGAGGAAATGCTTACTTAAATACGAAATGTTTTTTTTAATTTTAGATCTTCACAATGGTGCTGCAAACAAGCAGCGGCTTTTTAAATGTGGACTCATACAAGTGAGGAGCCAAGTTGCACTGCCACTGAATGTTATTGGAAAAAATCAAAACTATGGGCACTAATACTCTGAAGTGCATATTAATTAAAAAATATGTACAGGAAACAGTAATAATTCCTTATACACCTGACAAGATGGAGATTATGTACTTTATAACATAAAAATGAATAAAAAATTGTAGATATGCTAAATTCTAAAACATTAACATGGTTATGAAGACAAAACAGCACAATTGCTCTTATTGAATTATTTGAGCTCCAGATTTAATACTGAAAATCTGTATGTCTGCCTGTTCATATTATGTCAGGAGTATCCTATGATAGCAGCATTTCTTGATGAGATTTTTAATGGTGATACTGGTATAGAAATAAATCATCAAATTGATGATATTACAAACATATTTATTTCCAAGTATTGATTGAAGATTTGGCTAAATACATAGAAGACTTATTGTCTGAATTAATGGCTTTTTGGAACAAAGTCCATATCAGTACCAAATAAAAACAATTGAATCATAATAAATAATGTATTTTTAATTTCCATTTACCATTACTGATTAACTACAAAAATCATTGCACATGCAATAACAACACAGTAATTTAGATATTTTAATAGTTTCTTATTAAGTATAGTATGAGATTTTAACAGAAGATTCTTGCAAATTTGTAAAAATCTATATCAATATGAATCCTTAAACTTGCTACCTGGTTTGTTTTGATAATTTACAGTTAGAGTAGAGTTAGTTAGTTAGTTTCCTTTTTTGCAGTAATAGTTCTTCTATATGTTTAAATCCTCTGTCTGCAATGTAGACGCCAAGTTCTAAACAATTTAATGCTAACTTTATCCACTGCTTTCGACGTTTAAACATTTAAGTACGTCTATAAATTAATTTTCAGGAGATTTAACGGTAGTATTTCCACACATTGACACGGCACACGTCTTGTACGTTGTAAATTTTCCAAGTATTTTAATTCTATTAATAAAAATATTTTTAATTGTATAATAATTCTTAGCTCGTTTTGTTTATATAAAATGTGAGTTGTGACATCATTGCCGAAAATGTCACGTGACCGGCAGCTTTCGCGCGAAATTCAAATTAATGAAAATAAATAATTTTTAAAAAATTAAATATAGCTTATTTTAAGAAAAGGATGATTGTGGAAGGTATAAAATGAACATTTACACATGTTTAAATACTTTTCCGAAAACTGTCAAGTAGCCAATTATTTTTTTGGGATGGTATTATAATTAATTTTAATAATACTTAAAATTAATTGCACAAAACAACTTATAAACTGATTTCAAAATAAATAAGCAAAATGGCAGATAGTGTCAGCCACAGAACAGGAAAAATAAGAAGTGCAAAATAGGAGTGGCACGCGTGACACAATTGAGCACGGTGGCGCTAAATCCTTATAACTTTCACATAAAGTTTAATTTAGTAATTATATATTTGTTTATTTTAATATTACAAAACGTCGTATGTACTTTGTGCGCTAAGCCAAAATAGCCGTTATCGCCAAGCACTAATATATATTATTAATTATAGTACCAGTATGATTTAGCTAGATTTAAGTTAAATAAAAACAAAGTATTAAATACTCGATCCGCTATATAGATGACTAGATGTAAACCAACCGATTTAAGATGTTTATAAATAAAATACTGTATACCGGATTAAAACGCGATTTATTATTTATATTGTTTAAATTATTTATCCCGACGCTTCGGATGCTTTACAGCAACCGTGGTCGCGGGGAGACAGAAAGATGACAGTTGTCTGATATTTGAAATGTCACAAAGTTGCCATATTTAATTGATATTGAATTGATTGATTGAGGATCCTTGTTCCGGGCATCCCTCACACGTGTGAGCTACCGTCCAGCCCTTCAGGCTCCCTCCCTCCTACGGCAGCCCAAGCCGAGGTACGTGTCTCGCAGGAGACGCCCTTAGGCGTGTTGTAGAAAACCCCCAAATTTCAAGGCTGAGCCACAGTGCTCGCCACTCTTGTCCGTGTTAAGCTGTAAAGGCCACTAGGGCCAACAGTGAGATTCCATAAAAAAAATGTGTTGGCTAGGCAATGTTGCGTCAAGTCACGAGTGGCGACATCAACGAGAGTGCAAGAGTGTGCGTTTGGTTTTAAATCGAATCAAACTGATTGTTTATATCGTTTGAAAACAATGAAAAAAATGTTTATTTACCAACACAGAGCTTTTAACTTATCAGTAGAGTTTTTATAACTTAGGTAGGTAATAGATATTATTTAGTCGGACGGACCAACTAGAACTAAACCCGCAAAGCTAAGTATATCAATATCAGTATAACACACAGTTTAAAAATATTTACACAGTTTTTAGGTACTTCGTTATATCCCTACCTCGGTAAAATCAGAAAATACACACCAACCATTTAAAAAGAAAGGATAATTTCGGTGTTAAACGCTTATTTTTTAAATAACGGATTGGTTTAAATGGCCTTACATCTATAGACGTGTTACAATGTTTTATGGAAATTGATTTCTAATTTGCTGAATGGGTTAGAAAATTAATTGTTAACGTTGTGTTTTTAAAGCTTTCGGTAACATCAGGGACCTATTCGAATTTGGCAACCTTGTTTAACATTTTAAAAAATAACAATTAAGTTTTTATCTACAAGTGCGTAATGATACAAAGTAAATGATTACGTTTTTTTTTTGTTAATTAAAGACACCCCCGCCGCGGCCGCTCCGTACCGTTCATAAGTTTGTTGCAAAAGCATCTTGGCTGGATAAATATTAAATAGATATAAATATAAGTTTCAATAAAATACTCTATAGGTACCTACCGGATTAAAACGCGATTTATTATTTATATTGTTTAAATTATTTATCTCGAGATATCATTTCGGATGCTTTTCAGCACCGTGGTCACGGACGCGATTTAATCTGGTATACAGTATTTTATTTAAATGTGTGATAGGTACTTTAAGGCTCTTGCTTGGAAGTAATTCAAATATTATTTTTTACTTTAAGTTTGTAGGTTTGTAATATTATTTAGGTATAGTTTTGAAGTCGATTTATGTTCTTTTTTTTTTTTAAATTTAATTTTTAATTTTTTTAGGAAGTGTATATTTTGTTAAGTTTATTAATCTATATCTATACTAATATTATAAAGAGGAAAATTTGTATTTTTGTATGTAGAGAATAAACTCAATAACTACTGGACCGATTTTAAAAATTATTTCACCAATAAAAAGCTAAATTATCAGCGAGTAGGTAATATAGGCTAACTTTTTGTGTACATTTACATTGCACCCGTGTGAAGCCGGGGCGCTTTGCTAGTCCTTATATAATATGGGTAGGCCTACTAAACGCGCTGCTCAAATGAGACAGCGTCGTTTGACAGAACGTATTGACAAGAGGGATGATTTTTTAAAGTTGATAATTTTTTTGATTTACTCAAAAAGCTCCAATTCAATTTCGATAAAATTTATATGGGACCATCTACCAAACAAAATAGAATCATCAAAATCCATGCATAATTGGCGCAGTTTTCACGTAACAAATATACAAAAAAACAACATACAATCGAATGGAGAACCTCCTCCTTTTTTGAAGTCGGTTAAAAAGAAAAATTGATCTTCGTCGCTGTCTTCATTTAGAATTGTTATTAATATCAGACAATTTTATGACCAAACAACTGTCTATTGTTAGGTAAAAAAAAATATTATAACGCGGGAAAGATATCGGTAATTAGATTAGACAAGTAATAAACAACTGCGGCTACAATTCTTAGACCATTGGGACAGTTACAGAAATATCGGCATATGATTTGTACGTAATCAATGTTCTTGCACATCACGTTTTTAGAGATATTGCTCGCAGATTTACTTCTACTCGACATATTATACAGACCTTTGTGATGACCATACAACGGGTAAGGGCATTTCAATATAATTCTAAGGGTAGAATTTCGAGAAACACTAGAATACGTCTTCTTCTTCTTCTAACCGAAAGCTCAAATAACAATTTTATGGATTTAAGTTTAAAACTGACGGATTTCGGAGTAGATATATTAATTGAAATTATGTATAATTTCTTAGTCATATTTAAATTATGAGCAGTTTAATGATACGTATTTTACATAAACGTACGTACCTGGTTCACAAAACATATATAATGATATATTATGGGTATAATATGCATAATAATAATTTAGCTGCACACATGCGAAATTTTTGCGTAAACCTTCAGAGGGCATTCACCGAAAGTCTGAAGTCAATGCTAATAAGAAAGATGCCTCTAAGCCAGTGAGCTTAACCTGTAGGCAGCGGACCGCAGACAGAACCGCGCTCACAATGAACTGGACCGGACGCATTAGTGCTGCCGGCACTCTCGTCATAATACCGCATTTGTTTTGTGTTTACGCCTATATTAACACTTTCTCTCCGGTGGCTATTTCAGAACATGGAATACCTATAGAAATTAAATTCTGGGACTCCAAAAGAACTCCCCTAGCTCATATGGTGGACGTTACCAATGAATTCGGCTTAAAAGTACTCGCGGAACATAATTTTTTAAATGAAAATAATATAGCCTTTTCTCCTTATGGATTAATGGGGATTCTAGTGGCTTTATATGAAGGAGTTGAAGGGGAGTCTTCGTATCAAATCCAACGAAGCATGCAACTACCATGGAATAGAAATATTATGAGAATAGGCTTCAGAGACATACATCGGACATTGAAGGTGAGTGTCATGTAGTGAAAAACTTAATATTTTTCTTTAGATATATCTTGATATAAATTATTTTGTAAATGGAAACAGGGGCTTTTAAGTTTAGAGAACTTTATAGGAACGTCTAAATCTTTCAAAAAACGGGTGAGAGTAATATTGAATTTACCTACGTTCTTTGTGAGAAACACCGTTCGTTCCTATGATACAAAAGCTTTAAAGTGTAGATTACACAATTCGGCTACAATTTATATATTTCTTAAAAGTCATAACATAGTGAAAATAAAAAAGGAGCGTCAGTGCATTATTGAGCGTCTATCATGAGATCAACCATCTCCCATACTTGCTCGATATGTGTCGTGATAATTACCAACTTTAACATTCATTTTAATCTGAAATATTATAGAGAATATTGTAAGGACTACAATAGGTATTACCTTTAAATAATTGTTGCAATAAATTGATCAAAAAGTAGGTACTTCATTTTACTAACTTAAGTTGTAAATTCTTAAGAACGCATTTATATCGTAGTTGGTTTAGGTTCCTACGTTTCGAATAACAATGATTTCAATTATACGGTTTACGATTACATATAATCAATTTAATATTATAAATGTGAATATGTTACAAAGTTAAAAATGTCATTTTTCCATTACATTTCATGCAGCTCGCTCAAACAATATATTATAGGTACATAAAATATCGTCAGAAGAGAGTGACTCAGTGCCTCACTTCAGTTGATCAGCCACAGATTATTAGCTATCAATGGTGCGCTGTCGACCTATTGTTTTAATTTAAGCATTCGGGAATACATAGACAGAAATCGAAACGTGCAATATGGACTTCATCCATGATATTCTACCCGTTTAATACCCAAAGTTACCAGTCAAACAAGTGACCGGGGAAACAAGTGGGCCCGGCGGATTTCGAACTCCGAGTAGGTTTTAGGTAGTTCGCTCAAACGTGCCCATTACGCGATGTTTTTCGTATAACCATCAATAATAAAATAATTTATAAATAAGGCCTAGCACGACTATCGAGAAAGTATTCATTAGAGGTGTAAAAGTAACGAAAAAAAAACGTACCCGTATGTATTCGTTACTATACATTCAGTACTCGTTACTATCGTATCGTTACTCGTTACTCCTAATACCTCATAACATGCTATGTTATGCTAGAGTAACAAATTTACAGAACTAGTTTAAGTTGCGCGCGGGCGTGCGATTTAATTAATTGTTTGAAAATTAAGTTACAGTGAAATAATTTTAGAATTTTATGAGAGACTAAAACTTTCACTTTCGTTTATTTCATACGTATACATAAAATCTATGAAATTTTAGTGGCAAAATTTTATGAAAACACTTTTTCACCAGTATATACTTTTTTTTGCTGCATACTCTGTTAAAGAAAACTTTGTTTTGAATATTTGAAGTTACATTGCGTCATTGAAACAGCGTATGTAACCATGATACGAAACATGCGAGTAACGAAAAGTATTCGTGAGTAACGTTTCGTTACTCGGTACTAGATGGCGTACCCGTTACTCAGTAACGAATACATACGGTTTGCTACAGCTCTAGTATTCATATCGTCAATCATCCATACAACAGCTGGGCTAGCACGAACGACTATCGAAAAAGTATTCGTATCGTCAAACTGTCATTTGTAAGAATACAATATGTATTCTCATACAATATTGACAATTCAAATACTTTCTCGATAGTCGTTCGTGCTAGGCCCTCTGACAGATGGACGATACGAATTCTTTCTCGCAAGTTTTTCGTCCTAAAAAAAAATCCCCTCACCCCTCAAGCCGCCATAATGGGGCCCACGGTATCGCGATAGCGTTCTGCCGCGAGCACCCGGCGGTCAGGCCAAACGGCCCCCCTCCTCGTCCCGCTTGTGCATCCTTCCCATGCTCGACATGGGAGGAGTCCACGGGACGATTTTTTTGTCAAACTTGTTGACTCACCACTGGTGTTAGTTTTCCGCCTTACGTGCCCTCTGCACAGGTTTCAAACTTCCACCAGTTTTTATGTTATCAACCCTTACGGGCGTCAAACATCCCTCAATTTCTCAAACTCTGATCACCAATCATTTCCACACTTTTAAAAGCGAGAAATACTTAATGACCAACCTGGGAATCGAACACGGGACGTATGCTCTTACGGATGAACGTGCAACCGCAAGGCTACATAGTTGGCAGCATAGGCAGTTGCAAGTTTTTCGTCCTGACTTAACTTGACTTAAGGTCCTATATTCCCTAAATGGGGCAGAGGGCATCCAGAGTGTGGATCCATCCTTTTCGTACTAGAGAGACGAATACTTTCTGCACAGGACCCTCGCGAAATTCTAGCAAAATCTTTATAAGCGCCTATTTTCGCAAACTATTTAGAGCTTAATTTATCATCTATATTCGTAATTTTACAATGTTTCAGACATATTTCGTACCAGAGGAAGGCTTTTTAGCTGGTTTAGCTCTTAATAATGAAAATGTCACATTTTCTGAGAGTTACAAAAAAATATTACGATTTTATGGTTTCAATCTACAAAATGAAGTCGAATCAATACCAGCTTCAGAAAATAATAATACGACATTTGAAAGCACTCCTATATCTACGACTACTCAAATTATAACAACTACACTTACTGCAATGGAAGGCAATATGCGAGAAGACACTACTACAACTACTCCTAGCCTGAAAGAAGAAACTACATCAAATCCCGAAACAACCACTTATGATTTAACTAATCCTACCACCATGATATCTGCACCAACAGTCGAGACAGTCGTCGAAACAACCACAACACTTACAGATACAACAGCACAGATTACATCCGATCAACCATTAACAACATCTTTTTCTCCGACAACTATTACTAATGAGCCAACAATAACAGTTGCCCCAACAACACTATCTACGATGGGAACCCTAACGACTGTCACTGAGGAGTCCACAACTAACAGTTCTGCCGAAATTACACCCACTCCGTCAACTGATACATCTTCAGATGCTGCAGAAACTACCACTCCAAGCTCTTTGTCGACACAAACTATGGAAAATACAGCCACGACAGAGACTGAACCTCCGTTAGCGATAACAACAAATACAGACTCCACAACAGCGTCAGAAAGTGAAACAACATTAGAGACGCTGGAACGAAGGAAAAAGTCAATTATAGATTTTTTGTTTAGGAATCCGCCGTTTATTGACGATTTTATAGTACACAGATCTTTTAATATAGGTCCAGAAATACCCGGAAGTGGCTTAGATAGCGAGACTACGTTTTTGGTTAACGGGCTCCGGAAAATACAGGTAATTATTATATTACATTAAATTTCCCAAGAATAAAATACGTACACTGAAATTATAGCAAAAAATAATGATTGTTGCCTACTGGTCGTTTATTTTTATTATCTTAGTAATAAATTAAATCGGTGGTATTAGCGATGCATTTTTGCTTATATTTCCATTAATCATCGCTAGAATTTTAATATTATAAGAAATTTAATATTGAAAGAAGTTACCCAGACAGATGCTGAAAATCAGCGATGTAGCCAGCACAAGCTGAGTGTCGGGCTTTTCTTACCCAACGCAGCATATTATTTAGTTTAAGTTAGGCTTTAGTTATTATTAAGAACGTTGTTTTTGTGTGTGGCATCGAATAAATATTTCTTATTCTTAAAAGAAATTCAGTTTACATTTTGTTCAACAGATCTCCTATATGCACTACGACGCAGTGTTGGAACATGCCTATCTGCCTCATTTAGAGGCATCAGCTCTCCGTCTGCCGCTAGACAGCGATAGGTATTACTTACTAGTGGTGATGCCAATACGGTCAGGGCCTGGAGAGCTCGGGCGACTGCTAGCGCGCATGGCGAGGGAGTCTGACCTGTCCGATGTGTGTGGAGCATTGAGACCGAGTCGAGTTAGAGCGATAGTACCAAGCTTCGTAGTGAAAGGTCACGTAACATTAACGACCGACTTGCAAAAAGTAAGTAAACATACATTAATGATTAAAATCCTACACTTTTGTTTTATTTTATCATCTTAAAATGTTTGCTAATGAATATAGGTAGGTAATTAGCATATAAAACAATTAGAAGTGATATAAATCTCAATACATATATTCACATGGGATCTCATTCAATAAATAATTGGTGTACAAAACACAAGGTAATTTTTGTTCGAATAAAAATTCGAACATTCTTTTCAAAATTTAAGAACACATCTCCTGATAACAGTTTTTTAACGTAATACCTACACGATTTCGTAACATTGTTACATACATAATTGATAATATATTTAACTGTATAAGTATATTTCGCTGGAATGTCCTTAAACTAAATTCTCGAGCTACCAACCGCTCAGTGTCTGTTTCACTGATAATGTATCTTTACAAGCAAGAAGATGATCAGTCTTCCGTGACCTGCCGGGATTTTAACCCGGGACCTCGGGTGCTTAACTTAACTTAGCGCGTACGATTAAGTCACCGAAGCGGTCAATGTCCTTTGTATTTATTAAATACAATATTTATTTACAGCTAGGTATACGCGACGTCTTCGAGCCGAGGCAAAGAGATTTTACACCAATGACACATCAGTCTGGTGTGTACGTGCGCAGCATCGAACAAGCTGTCTCCGTGGCCATACGGAAATACCAGCCAGATGACCTTAAGAGTAAATATATAGATATTTTTTTGTATTTAGAAAAGTAAATATTCTCATTTTAATCAACATACACATTTCTTTTACTTTCACTAATCATTTTTTTACTATATTTTACGTTAAGCTTAAGTTTTTATGAACGCTGTATCAATATCAACCAGTTATGTCTTAAATATAAAAAGGCCGGATAAACCAGGTTACGGTGGTAAAGCAGTTAATTGACCACAGTTACGGTCAACGGTTGTAGCCGAGCTCAAGATAGGGCAAAGTCACGCTCCAACGATTTCCATTGCTATTAAATAATATATAATTAAAATAATGTAGCCATGTATAATAATATATTATATTCCCACAATTTTATGCTCGTTGGCTCGTTTGTTATAGGTGTACATCCAAGTTAGTTACCATGCGTTCCGATGGGTCACGGTTTCGAATCCCCGGGATGTAATATTTCTGTAAACTATTTTTCTTACGTTTGTTCACTTGAAGCACTAACAATGTGGGAGATATGTCGGAATTCCGACCGGGAAGTGATTTAGATTTCAGTCTATGGATTTCGACAGTGCATTATTGACTTATGTCCTGTGACGGTATCACCTACCGTCAAGTGATCACTGATCAGACATAAAAAACTTGTTTTTTTATGTCTGATCAGATTCAAGAGACTCTACTTTGACCAGTTGAGAATGAGTTCCCTTCCCAAGTGAAATTATGTTACGCAGACACAATAAACATGTGTACCGCTAAATTTTAGCATCATTAAACAAGCAAATCACACGCTTGTGCGTCTTCGGCTAACATTTTACAATCGATTGATACGCTCATATTAAAACTGTGAAAATAGTATACCTACGTATTCACTTATAATTATGTTCTACTTCACGGATCTTACACATATTATATTTTATTTGTGGTATTTCCCATTAGTAGTTCAGAGCTTCTCAACTTAACAAAATAAGTTCATAAACATCAGAAACTTTCTAAATATACCTACTGCTATAATGGCGTGAGACAATATTATGTTTAGGCTCGACAATTACGTTTTGTTATACAAAGCGGCCACCTAATTTTCTGGCTAAAGCGTAAGATAATATAAGCATTACCTACGTAAAGATACGAATTCGTATGAACGTTCGTTTTCTATTGTTTTATGAGGGTCGATGTCGCAACGCGGCGACACGCGCATTTGAATCTATTGATGCGCCTGCGCAGCGCAGAGCTGCGAAGGCAACGAAAATAATTAGGTATATAAATCGCTCGTTGCAAAAACATTATTACCGGAATATCTAATAGAGATTGGAATGATAATTTCTCTATACATAAGCATTTCAATTACATAAATGAGCCAAACTGGGAAAAATTACGAGATGATTGTTTCCTGTCACTGTACATAATTTAGCTATTTTGTTTTAATTTTAACGGTTCGCCGCATTTGCATTGCAAGGCCGCATTTTTACTACGTAGAAAATTGAATAGATAATAATCCATGGTAATAAATGATATGTGAATTTTATTTCAGAATATGTATCCAGAAGAAACCCCGTAATTTTCTCAGCAACATATCCCTTTCTGTACTTCGTCATGGACTCCAGCATACATGTCGCACTGATGGCCGGCAAGATGGTGGATCCGTTGAATACGAGAATATTATAGAACTACCAAACCTAACAAATTGTTTTATTACTGCTATTAAATATTTCGCATAATTTAAAGCAATATTTACATTACTAATAATCGCGAAAATGTTTAATGGACCTGTATACATGTTTCTTAGTGGGCAGATATACAATACTGTATATTGTAATATAGAGACCTCAGTAAGAACAATTTCTATAACATTATACGAGATAATTAAGACGGGTCCTACGTATACTGGTATAAATGCAAAGTCGCAATTTGAAATTTTCAAAGGTAATAGGTATTACAAAGTTACAAGCTTTAGAATCTCGCTCTCGAAATGATGCAATTTTGTACTTGTACCAGGAATTGTACGTAGGACGCGTCGATTTGACATACACACTAGGTAGGTATGTATCTTAACTTTCAAGTTAGAATCAAAATAATCTGCACTTAGATTCATATTTTGAGAGTAAGGCCCATATTCCAAGACGTGTCTCAGTTTTGAGACTTTTCAAACCATTTTATCTCTATAGAATTTTGACTGACAGCTCTCAAGAATAGATTACGATTTGAGTAACATCTTGGAATACGGGCCTAAGAATTATTCTATTTTGCTTCACTTATCGGAACACAACAATATACCAAAAATATACATAATATATTGGTGTGATCTCTGGCGTTTACCCAGTTGCCTTGGAAGCAATGTTACAATGGCACTCTATCTTTATGAAGGTATCTAGTTATTTTTCTACCTCTATTTGCAAAATTTATAACTGGTATAAAACCATAATGTATTTTTTTTAAATTTGATGTTAGTTTTGAATTTTTACTTTTTTTATTGCAGCTCTTGTTATAATAAATATCAATAAAATCTTAAACTGTAAGATGTCAGTGAGTTGGTTTTAGAACACTCTTGAAGGAAACCTCGAATTTAAAAATGGAGGAATCCATCAGAATAAGAATCTGTTTAGTTCCTATTAATTAATAATCCTTTATTCAGATTAGTAGGCTTGTTAGGTCATTTTTCTTGCGCTACGTTAGTATGATCAGTACAGATAGTAAACCAAGAATCTGTTGGTTTTAACAGGCTCATAGATTTGAACTGTAGAACAGTGCAGATTAATATAATTTTGCTCTTGCGGTTAAAATGATGCAATCTGTACATTTTGTTAAGTCTAAGAGGAGTCATCACTTCCGATGGATTTTGTATAAATAAATGAAACAAAGTACATAGTTTTTAGGTTATTTAATTACACTTCTCACTTAGCTCTCTTGGATTTGATCTTTCTTAAGTAGAACTCAAGTTCCTTTCCTTCCAGCACGTAGCCGTCAGCGCGGCCGCACTGGCCGGGCCGGCTCGCCACGCACGCTGCAATAATAATCCAACTTAAGACTGAACTTACACAAACTGAAGTAAGGCCTTAGGATGAGGATTTTCAGAGTAACTATGACAGATATCATATGACTGCTAGACAGTTCCCAAAACGGTACCCGTCCGTGATGCAGCCTCACAAATTCTTAATATCATCATTAAAGTCTTTGATTATCTAAGAACTCACTCAAATTTATTTTGCATAAAAATATATGTACAAAACAAGAACAGAGAATATATCCAAATACACAAATGATTGATAGCCACATTTCATTTGATCTTACCTAATAAGCGTCCAGTGTGGAATTGCTCTTCTAGACCAGCTTCAACCTTGGAAAGGCGCTGCCTTGACAGGTATTTCTTTGCTGTCTTCTTACTCCGCTTCTTATTAATAATGGCTTCCTCAGCTTCAGTCTGAAATATTGTTGTTTTTTGTAATAGCTAATACAATCTAGAATAATTTTCAGTTCATATAAAGACTAATGCTTTTGTCAGATTATTTTTAGTCAAATCACTGAATCTCATCTGACACGCAAGTGTATCATCATATTAAAAATATAAGTACATACTATGACAGTCAATATAATCTAGCATATCATATTATGTAAAGTAATTTTTAAGAGACAATTAATATTTAATTAATTATCTCCTCTTAATTTCTGCTGAATATTTTCAGACTTTAGACCAATAAAATAAAAACTTACCAATTTGGCACCCTTCTTTCTTCCAAGAGGGAGAAGGTAGTGGGATTCATACCACTGGCGGAAGGGTGTTGCATCAACCACCACTATAGCGTTCTTCACAAGAGTCTTGGTACGTACTAACTCATTGTTGGATGCATTGTATACTACATCTATGATACGGGTCTTGCGAGTGGCACCTGAAGAGTAATTATTACACTGTTATTCAAAAATATATTAACTTCAAGATATTTGAATTATTATATCTAATTTCTTAGTATAATTATAGGTTTGAAACAAGAACGATGAAAATACATGGTATGACCAATAGTGTTGCATTTAGACCACCCTTGTGGAGTGGATGCACATATAGTTTAACATAAGAGGGTTTCGGCATGCATCTTGGGAAAAAGTAAAATTGATTTAATTAGGTACAGCACAGTTGTCTGATGCCCTATGTACTTAAGGATGCTCAGTAAAATAGAAATGAAACAGTATGTGAATTTTTGTTTTGTTGATCAAAGTGAATTTTTAAATTAATAACCTAAATTTGTACTCTAACAATAAATATTTTCTACTAGTTATATTCTCAGTTTCAGTGGAGTTGGCTAGTTAACTGTAACCATAGGCCCTACAAATATATAAAATAAAAATAATAATTAATTTAACGAAAAACTTTAGACACGGCAAAGCACATTAGAAACAAGCTTCTAGAAATAGTAAATTAACTTACATTCCGAACCCCAAGCAAAGTTTCCAGTGTCAAGACGTAAAGCACGGTATTTAGTATTTCCACCACGAGAACGGACCCAGTGAATACGTTGTGGACCAAGCTGAAATTAATAATATCACATTTACAGGAATTGTTGTTATAATTAACAATCGCAACGTCTTTCTATAGGTTATAAGTACACGTTCTTACTTTGGTGTTTGCAGCAGGACGGCCTAACTCATACTTCCTCTTCTTACGGATCGGGGCGCGTTTACCGCCAGTAGCTCTCCTTTTATGCCAGTGATCACGGCTGATACCTACACAAATTCAAAGCATTTTTAAAGTTAGAAGGATTTTATTTTCACTTAACACTCATATTATGACCACCGAAACGAAAATAATAACAAATATAACGATTCACATACAATAGACACTCAAATATTATGGTGATTGAATAAAATAAATTACGACTGTAAAGATAATATTCGATATAAATTCACAAAACAAGACTTTACTCACCCATCTTGTCTGGGTCAGAAAGAAAAGGTTTGTCAAAAAGATCTTACGACTGACATACAATTTTGTTTATGGTCTTGTCGACAGAACCGATATGTCAATCAAATGACATATTAATAATTATAGATGGCAACATTAGACATGGGTAACTCAGCGAAATTTCCCGCGCCAACTCAGCAACTCAGGCGCAGTATAGTGCGTCGGCTCCTTGAGTCAACTCAAAATTGCGCCACGGCGCAACAGAATAGGACGCGCAAAGCGAGCAGTGACACCTCCGAAACGCACGCAACGCCACGCTCATAGTTCACTCAGTGAGTGAGTACTGCGCCGTGCGCCGACACATTATGAATGTGTGAGCTGACTCACCCTGCGCAGTGAAGCGTGCCGGCGCAAATGCGCGGCGCAGCGCAGTGTTACCCATGTCTAGGCAACATTATACAATTAAAAAAACAAATCCAATTTGGTTGCCACTGACCACTACCTATAGTAATATTATCATAGTGATGAGAATATTATCATGTAATATTTAAAGTTTAGATAAAAGAAATAGAGAGAAACTTCCCTCACTCAGGCTCTTTGAATATGAAACGGTAGCGATATTCTATAAACACTAAAAACAGAAAAGGTAACATTATTGTTTCATAACGGCTACGTTCTACTTAACGCCCGCAACGCCGTGAACCACTATCTTTGAAATTGAAGATCTACTAACGAAAAGAGGTCGCGGATATAGATGCGAAGCCGCTTATTAACTATTCTAACCAAAACAGTTTAAAATGCCTTATTCATAATTAACGGTTATATAATTACATTTTATTGGTGGGAAATGGCGGGGCGATGTAGCACGTGGCACGCGTTTTGTGGAATTATTTGGATAAACTTCCGAAAAGGGAAAACCGAATTTCGTCTTGAAAGCACAGACATTTCATTAGTCCCTTTACAAGGATTTTTGGCGAATCGCAATATTTTCCGTAACTTCCGAATTTTTGAGTACGCTGCTTATCACGCTCGACGGTATATCTATGTAGGTACAAATATTTACCGGATTATTTTACGAACCGTTCATTTATCCCCCGTGAATTTATAAACGCCCAAAAAATTGTACATTGAAAATAAATCTAGCATTTTAACGTCATTTGTGGGAATTTATAATCGAACAATAATTATTATTACCAAGGGTGAATTTATAATTTGTTTTACTAAGTCAAGTGGAATGAGTAGGGATCGGTTCTGTATTAAGTTTGCGTTAAATAAATAAAATAACTTTTATAATTTCAATGTTTGAAAAACTTTCATCTAATGTATATTTTGAGGCATTTAGAAGTTAAGGTTGCTTATAGAAACTCACGTATATACATATATACATACATAATATATACATATATACATAGATCACGTATATACATAGATACATTAACCTTAAAGATATGACGCTCCTTTTTGGAGCAATCGCGTAAAAAGATCGCAGTCGGAAAAATACCTGTTAATAATTGCATTTGATGGGTTATTAACCAAAGATTTGGTTAAATACCGGTAACTATCAGGTTTTTTAACACTATAGTCGCGAGCGTTGTACGCGAATGTTATAGGTGGAACGCACATATTGAGCGTTGTATGCTCACAATATGGCGGCATGGTGAAAACATCCGAATGGAGGTTCAAGTGGAACGGTTATGGAGCATTCTAAACATTAGTAGAGAAAATAAATAAAAAATATTTTTTAATTATTAGATATTAATTTAATTTAAAATACAGTTTGATGATTCATGTTTAATTTTAATGGTATTAAATAATAAATCAATAATGAATATAATATTAAAATTATGCCGTTGCCGTTAACAATGAGATATTTGGTAACGACGAACGCGGTCGACAAGTGTATTGGGTGTAGTGGAACGCACTCTAGATAAACTCTGTGGTCAACAAAGGCATTGGTTGCATTTTGATTCTATAATAATCATTAGTCTGTGCTCTGTGGTTTCACTTTCTTGTGTTGAGATTTGTCATTTGGGAGCGCTTAATTTACCGCTTGTTTAATTACATGTTTAAACAATTTACTTACAATTAAGTAACTACGTAATTCATAGCTTTTCCTACAGTAGTAAAAGGTTATATTCTAGTAATAGAACTAGAAACAAAGGCAAATTTCAGAGTTACTGATTCCCATAATATCTTCGTTAAGGTTATTGAAATGTCCACGGATTTTTATATAAGATATTATGTGGGACACAAAGGGAAGTTTGGTCACGAGTTTCTCGAATTTGAGTTTAGACCTGATGGCAAACTTAGATACGCTAATAATTCAAACTATAAAAACGATACTATGATTCGTAAGGAAGCTTATGTGCATCCTTGTGTTATGGAGGAACTGAAGCGTGTAATTGTGGATTCTGAGATTATGCACGAAGATGACCGACTGTGGCCACAACCAGATCGTGTTGGTAGACAGGTAATATTGTTATTAATTTCTCAAGTGTCATCAACATTGTTTAAATCTTCACTACATGTTATAAAACAAAGTTCTCCACTTCGTCTGTCCGTCTGTCTGTTTGGAATAAACTCAAAATATACTCAACGGATTTTCTTTCAGGTTTCACGAATAGATAGAGTGAGGAAGGTTTAGGTATTTAATTTGTCAAGGTTTTGTGTAAATTGATAATTGTTGGAAATGTCGGAAAAAGTCAAGCTGTCATCGAAAACACTTAATTATTAATATGCCTTTGAAATATAATAAAACAATGTATGGTGGGATATTCCTCTTTTATAGATCTACAAAAAAGTCCATGATGACATATTTTTCTTTTAAGGATAACTTACTATACCCAAATGGGTACCCATTTTTGGTATAGTAAGTGGTCATGTACAGTGCGTTAATTGGAAAGTTATTTACTCTTATCATGCACATTATTATAATATTTTACACCATTAATTTAATGAATATCTCAGGAGTTATCATAAAAAATCAATGCATGTGAATGTGCCCCTACGACAGATAAGACATGTAGGCATAAAATGCATAACAATCCATGAAAAGTAAATTCTGTTAAAAAATTCATAGTACATATTACATTTAATTAATTCTTATAGGTTCAAACATTCTCTGAAATTGAATTGTTAAATACAATAAATAAAATAGTGTAATTGCTAGTAATTTGAAAACTAATGAACTGTGTAGTATTTTTTGTTTCACAAATACTTGTATCTCATTTTAGTGATATATAGTTGCATTTAAAACACTAATTAGAAATTTGAATTTTTGTATTACAGGAATTAGAAATAGTGATTGGAGAAGAACATATTTCTTTCACGACATCAAAGACTGGCTCCTTAGTAGATGTTAACCAATCTCGGGACCCAGAAGGTCTCCGCTGCTTTTATTATTTGGTTCAAGATCTTAAATGTCTCGTTTTCTCCCTCATAGGTCTACACTTTAAAATCAAACCAATATAAATAATATGTATTCTCTAATGTAAGCAATTAAAGCTTTTTTTATACTTAATAATTGTTTTATTTCATTGATTGCAATATTCTCTCAATTCAATAGTCTGGATAAGACTAGACTTATCCTGGTATAAAAATTACAAGTTTGATAAATATAAAATAACTACAACATTCTCCTTAGTTAATGTTTCATTTCACAGGTAACATTAAAAAAATGACTTCCTTCAACATTCACTTTTTTTTTAATTTTGTCAGTATATCACCTTAATAACAGAGATTCTCGTTAGGTTAGTGTTAATAATAAGAGTACCATTTTCAACACGCCCCAATTTCTTATAAACAATTATAAAAATAATGGGGCAGCAAACTTGGGATCATCACCAAATGCTAGGCGCAGGTAGTTACCTGCGCTACGCCACTGACGCCAGCCATCGCTGTCGACCTACTTTTTACTTCGAGCATTTGGTAATCCATAGTCTGAGACCGAAACGCACAGTGTGCACTTCACGATTTTTCTATCTATGAACGGTGGTACGTCACCTGGTCGGAATTTCGATATTCGTCCCACCCATTTTAATGCCCGAAGTGACCAGGGGGGTTAGAACGCAAAACGATTCGACTGATCGTCTCGCTTCATTGTGATTGGTGTAGAGACTCTCTCGCTTCGTTGTGATTGGTGTAGAGAGTCTCTACACCAATCACAATGAAGCGAGACGATCAGTCGAATCGTTTTGCGTTCTAACCCCCCAGACCTGGTGAAGACATGCTTATAGAAAATTATAAACAGGTGGTGCAGCGGGATTAGAACCCTCGATGCAGCGGACCCAGTGTTGTAACAGATGCGCCAACGAGCCCGTTTCAAAACCGTATGTTTTACTTCCCAAAATTCGTTTCTATCGTTATAGTTTCGAATGGTGATATAACACTTTCTGTCCTGGCTAGGCCTAGGAATCAAGATTTTTCAAAAATCCGATGCAGTTTTAGTTTTAATCAAAAACGGTCCCGAGACTACTTTGAGTACTTTTCACTGGTCCTCTTAGTTTCGGATTTGGACGACTCCTTGAAAAATTCACCCAGTATAGATGTGTCTAGTTCTATTGTTATCAAATACTACAATATTATTTATTTAAGAGATGATTGTATTTGAAAGGACGATAGCTGGCCTGAGCAAAATACGTGTCCTGACTCCTGATACTGAAATGTATAATAATTATAATCAATAAAAAGAAGGAAAATATATTCCAAATTCAAGTTTGGATTTATGTAAGAGCCGGATACCAAGACTGATCAATTTTATTTTAAGTTACGTCTTAGAATAAAGATTTCACATTAGTAAGAGTTTTCTTGAAGAAGATGTTGAATAGGTGTTAGCTTGAAATGAAGATTCAAGTATCGATAAATAAAAATCTGGATACCTATTTTGGCATAAGATCTATAGTAGGTACATAAGAACTGTAGTGCTGCAGCCCTGGGGCCTTCACGAAAGAGACTTCGGGAAAATATTTAAAATTCCGACGAGTAAACTACTAACCAAGTTTTCCTTTGATTTTTTTTTCGCTGAAAACAGCGAAAAAAAATTGTAAAAACATTATTTATTCTACATTGTACAAACATATACTTAAAAAAAAGTGTTTATTTTATTTGGAAAATAAATTGGGGCCACTCCTTTGTTACCCCAGGGCCTCAAGACCTCTAAATCCGGCCCTATAAAGAAAGAAGTTATTAAACATATTTTGTGTGTAACAGGCTATCAACTTCGACAGCTTAGGAAAGCGTTTATTGAAAGCTAGTCAATATCGATGTTTTCAGACAACAATATTTACCTTTCGCAAAAAGAGAAACAATCATACGACAGTCTTGTAGTTAGGTCGACTAATGTAACGCACGCGTAATAATGCCAAAATGGATTGTGATGTAAAACTACTCAAGTAAAGTGAGACAAGACCATGGTTTATCATATTTTAAGTAAGTATTTTTCTTTGTTCTATAACTTATAGAAGCGTACGTGTTTTTTTTTCTGTAAACAAAATCATGTAAACAGTAAAAATGAACAAAAACGCTCTAAATGATCGATTAATATTTCAAAGAGAACAAATATAAATATGTAATCATATCGAGCGATTGACTATATAGTCAGGGCCGGATTTAGGGGAAACCATCTGGGGTACAGCCTCTTCAATTGAGATTTCGTAAAAAAATCTTAGAATTTCTACGAGTCAAAACTAGTAAACAAATGTTCTTTCGATATTTTTTCGCTGTGTATCTTTAACTTTATTAGGGATGTTGACTATTTTTTGGAATTGCTTTTATTTTATAGATACATTCTTTATAAACACAAAAAAAAATCTTATCAAAAAATACGTAAATAAAAATACTTTTCAAAGATTCCCGCTAAAACGCTCCAAACTGTCACGTGACGTCACAGACCGATAAACAATCTCGCTCGCGTTCGGTCAAAGTTAGATCTTAACAAATCTTTTCACTTCTCACGAATAAATTCAATAAAAATGAATACTGATTTTTGTTCTTAAATATTTAAAAAAAATCATCTTATTTGGGGCCTCCACTCCTTTGTTGCCCTAGGGCCCCTAAATTCGGCACTGGGTATAGTGCTAAAGCCAATAAGTATGAAATTAAAAGTTAAAAAGCTTAGCGTTAGCTTATATATTTTTTTATATATATTATATGAAGTTTTTTTTTTTAATTTAAATTATTATTATAAACGTTTCTTTCAGCAAATAAGGATTTGGACAGTCTTTTCCTAGGATCAAATCAAAATCCATTATCAGGGGTTGAATATTAGACGTACAGACAGAGGAATGCGTAAATATGTTATACATATAAATAAAGTATATTTCGGTCGGTATAAAGTATATTTTATAACTACCATACATTTTAATTAATATTACAAATGCAGTGTATAATAATATGTATAATCAAAGACAAATGCGACCAAATACCTGACCAGGCAAAAATAAACTTAACACTGGGAAGATAATCTAATTATTGTCCTGTAAAACATCTCTGTTTTTTTAAGTGAACATTTATTTTTAACTTAATTTTATTTTTCACTCACATATTTTTTGTATCACTTATAGTATGCTTGTAAAGGAACGTATGTTGCTGTATTTATTTATGTTTATAGTGTAGCTTTGCGCGTTGCGCGCGCATCGCATCTGCTCGACTATGGCGGACTAGCAGTGAAGTATGGTAGATGTCTTTTTAAAATCGGAAAGTATCGACTGTTGCCAATGGCATAAACGGGGTTTTCTGTAAAATTTGTACATTGTAAATAGTCCTGTGTACATATAGTAATTATATTTGTGGTCGTTTTGTTTAGAAATTGTGTGAATAGTGTATTATCTTGAGTGTTTATTGAATTCAGTTCTCGGCGCCGACAAATCGTTACTCGAGAGTGTTATTACATTGGCAGATAATTTAAAACGTAAAAATAAGTGATATCGTAACATATTTTAGTTGTTTACGATTATTTTCATCACTCTCCTTTGTTTCAAACCCTACGAGCCGAGCCATTTGCAGATCCTTGCAATATTTTGGTGTCCCTTAGCGGCTGTCATCGTGTTTCGATAAGAGTTAGTAGCTGTCATTACAAAGACTGTTAAAGTCTCTAAATGGCTTCTATTTAGTATAACGCTAGCCACATGTAGTATGTTAGATGATGTAAAACGACTAATTAGAATATAGATTGATTAGTAATAGCCGAAACGCTGTAATACAGAGATTGTGATTATTTGTTTACGGTTGTGTGGTATTGAAGCATTGTGAAACTGAATGCTCGAGCCTCACGAAAGCCCAATGAAGTGGCCAGGCACAGGCGTTGAAGAAGAGACTGGAGAAGGAGGATTGCAAACAACGCGTGTGTCTCAGAACCGCGCTCAAGACGACGCTGCTGTGCACTATGTGTTCCAGCGTGAAAGCCAAGAAGCCGAGTTATCCTTAGCATCCAAACAGCGCTGGGCTGTCGGTGACGATAATATTGCTGAGGTTTGTTCATAAACTATTAAAATTAATCAATCTTTTTCGTTTAAATATCTGATGCGAAAAGTTGAGAAAAATACTAGATACTGAAGTTTTAGTTTTGTATGCATGTATTGTTGTTGTGTTATTGTTGTGACTACCTATGAGATTACCATAGACTTTTTGATGTATAGATTTTCTTTGAAGTGACATTGATATTAAATTGTAATAATTGAATAAAACAGTTACAGAAATAAAGTTACTTTACAGTAGTTTATTGCCATGTATTAATTATTTAAAATTATAATAATATATAAAATGTTTTAGTTCATTATAAAATCTTTTGTGAATTATCAAGTATCCCTTGGAAAGAATTAGTCAATTTGTATAGGTTGTTACCTAAATTTTTAAAAATTTAATTATTTCTAATAAGAATGACCACAACACAACTGAATTTACATAAGAATAGAATATACTGTTCACTATAATTAGAGTTTATTTAGATTTATGTATTTTTTTCTAGTCTTGAGTAGTAATAACAGTTATGAAATTTAACTTTTCATTATAACTTCATATCTGTTTTTGTAAATGTTTTATTATTTAATAAACAGAAAAAATCGAATAATTTTAGTATTTGATATTCTCGTTATACTCTGAGAACTAATTTATAGTTGAAAGTAGGGACTGAAACCGGTTAATTTTTATTTTCCAAAATACATGTCTGACTGAGATACCATGAAATTAGTTTCAAAGAGTAATACTCACTAAACTTACCACAGTAATTTTTTTCAGTAAATATGAATAAAACAAAAGAGTATTAACAAAAACCTTTATTATACCAGTATAACTCCCATAGTAAATTAACCGGTATTCAGTCCCTGGTTGAAAGTGTGAATTTAATCATACTTTTGTAAAAAAGTATGTTTGACTACATAAATTCAGATTATTTTCTGTTTCCTTTCCCAAATTTTCTGCAGTAAAAAAAAAATTAACATTATCCTTTCTTTTATTTTCAGAACCAAGATAAATGGAAGCATTCTACACCAATAGCAATGAATAATATGCAAGGACAGATGGTGCCATTGAAGAATGCTCAGGTCACCCCACAACAATATATCAACCAAAATATTGCATCGTCAGTAGGACCACTAGCTATTAACCCATCAGTTATTGGCAGTCATCCTCATTTGGCAACCAACATGGTTCATACACAGATGCCACCACTTCAAAATCACTTAGGAAATAATATTATTCAAAATAG
Organism: Anthocharis cardamines; assembly: GCA_905404175.1. Lineage (NCBI taxonomy): Eukaryota > Metazoa > Arthropoda > Insecta > Lepidoptera > Pieridae > Anthocharis > Anthocharis cardamines. The sequence continues at coordinate 3,799,969 of FR989953.1, read as the reverse complement.
TGCAATGATGCTACCACCGCTACAAGGCATGCAAAATGCTCCTCAGTTAGGACAGCAGGGATTGTATGATATGCATCAGCATCACGGGAATCCAATGCAAGCAATGAATGGCATTGGAAAAAGTGCTGAACACATGATGTATATCAGCCAGGCTGGGATGCTTGCTGGAACTAACCAATTTTTGCAACAAGGCCAAAATCAATTAGGACTTACACCAATGCCAGCTGTCAGAAATCAGGTAAGTCCTATTATTACTAGTTATTATTTTTGTAATGTTTTTAAACCTTAATTTATTTCCCTATAGGATTAGAAAGTATATTTTAGGATTATATTATATACATATAGATAGGATTTAAAAAAATAAAATAGCAATAGTCTTTATAAAATGGCATACAAATCTTGCACCTACAAACATAGGTGTAGCAGGACCATGCCCACCCTAGAATCATCTTTGACCACCCTCCACAGTATTAAAATCTTGCATATGGATTATGTAAATAAATGCTACCCTTTCACACATTAACCGGATATAATACAACAATTTGACAGTTAAAGTGGTTTATGAAAGCTAAAAATATTATGTCTGAAGTTGGATAAAAAAACCTCATAAAGATGAAGAAACCATCTAAAAACCTATGGAACTCAAAGAATGATTGAGTCAACTTTCCTCGATTCAGTTTCTTTAAATTAAAACTTGCCCCAGTAGTTATAAAATCAATATTATTTGTAAACTATTGTAAATATGTCAATGAAAATTATATATTAGAATTCTCAAGAAAATTTCATAGACTATTATAGATCAAGTTTTTTTGAAAATTCTTTCGTTTAAAAAATGAAATAACGAATTAAAAATATGCTGAATACTGCGCAGGAGACGGTCCCATCACTATTTTTTCGTGACAGTTGGTTGCAGAGCCTCCTCATTCAGAGCAGTAGTGTACATTTTTTGTCCAACTCACCCCTCGACAAAACGCATGTTTTCTTGCAACCGTCGCTTTACTTGCAAATTATATAGATTATATAATATATTATTAATTATAGAAATAGAAAATAAAACCAACATAAAACAATTTTTTTAAAGTATGCAGCAATCAGTAGAATGCAACAAGGATCTAAGCACGGCATAGTGGGGTGAGAGGGGACAAAAACAGAGTTTTTATAGCCCTTTAAGATTACATTTGACTTTTCTGGTACATAATAATTGATGGTTATGTTTTGAAATGCATTAACTAAAGTATATTTGGCTATTAAGTAATAATAATTATTTGTAACATTTTTTCTATTTTATTTGTGATAATAATTAAGAAAAAACTAATTTACTTTGGCTGTTTAATTGCTTGCTTAGTTGAGTATGGGTATGATAGGTTACTGGAAAAAACGTAAGAATAAGAAAGTATTTATATTATTTAGTTAACTTAGGTCCCTTGGGTATATGACCTACTTATAATATGACGTTTTATTGAATTACTACCTACTCGCCCTGACTCCGCACGGGTAGTCGAGGTTATTAATCCTAGTACATGTTTTGTCTGTCGTAGGATCGCATTCGCTCGCGCAAAAAAAAATTGCGATAACTCCTAAGATAATCTTACTCTTAAAATATTATAATAATCTTGCATGAAATGCTTAAGATAACTAATGTATTTAAATTGATGAGAATTAATACAAATAATAGCATTCTAATTCTCCCGCTAAATAAGATAGAATGGGTATAGTAAGCTATACTTAAAAGCCATATTATGCCATCATGGAAATTTTTGTAGATCTATAAAAGAGGAATATTCCACCATGCATGGTTTTGATATTTCTCAAAGGGATTAGGCAGTGTTTTCGATGAAAGCTCCCAGGCAGCTTGACTATTTCATTTTATTTTCTTATTTATTTAACACTTCCAACAATTATCGTTATATTTCTACCAATTAACCTATCATGAATAAACGTTCATCATAAATCACTATAATATATTAGTGAAAACCACTATATATTTATGAAAATCCGTTCAGTAGTTTTTGAGTTTATTGCGAACAGACATACAGATGTGTCGGAGGACTTTGTTTTATAGTATGTAGTGATGTTTATTAAAGTTTATTGTGGACAGCAATATTTTTTCTAACCCCACACTGCTTTGTTTTTCAGAGTAAATTGATGGATAAATTTTTTTTGTGGCTTCCATTTTTCATACAGATCCATCTGTAGTTTGGAAGTTGATCAATAATAACTAATCGGATAAACATCCATATTAAAAATTTGTAGTAGTAGTAGTAGGGTAGTAGAGCATATTGTTATGCCTACACGTTTTGTCGGTCGTAAGTCGTATCATCTTGATGTGTCGACTGTGTGGGTTATATACCCAGCGTGGCGCGGAGGTGAACGCATCAAACTAGTCTCGTTCGCGTCATCGGTGTGAGAGACGCGCTTGCATTTATTTTCACCCACGTTAATTTTTGCGATAACATCTAAATACTATTTTTTTTATGTTAGATATCGACAGTCGAGCATGAGGTTCATTTGATAGTAGGTGATACCTCAGCCACAGAACATCAGTCAATGGTGCGCTGTCAGGTCGACAACTTTTTACTTCGAGTATTCGGAAATGCAAAGAAATCGAAACGTGCAATGTGCACTTCATGGTTTTTCTATCTATGACCGGTGGTTCGGTCGGAATTTCAATATTTCTCCCACCCGTTCAATGCCCGAAGTTATCAGACGTGGGGACGACATGCTTACAGACATTTATAAGCCTGTGGTCCCGGTGGGATTTGAACCCACGACCCATCGGTGCGCTCGGCAGGTGTTCTACCGAACGCGCCAACGGGCCCGTATAAACTATATGGTGTAAAATATTGTAATATTGTGCACGAAATGCTTAAGGTAACTAACGTATTTAAGTTGATAAGGATTAATACTGTATCCGTCTAAATAGCTTTCCAATTACCACATTGTACGTTACCATACGGTATACTAAGCTATCCTTAATATATTATAGGTATATGCTATCGAGGACTTTTTTTGTAGATCTATTAAAAAGGAATATCCCAATGTGCATTGTTTTGTGCTTAAAGGGATTAGATAGCGTTTTAGATGAAAGGTCCCATGCGGCTTGACTTTTTCCGATACTTTCAACAATTTTATATATCGTTATATTTCAAGCAATTTACATAAAAACTTGACAAATTATATAACTAAACATCCTCATGAATCACTATCTATTCGTGAATCCTATGAAAATCGCGACAGACACGCAGCGAAGGACTTAGTTTTATAATATGTAGTGATTTTCATTGAGGAAGAGGCATGATGTTGGATCTGTTACCTTATCATTATTAGGGGATCGTGTTCGTTCGTTCGTTTATATCCCTCATAGCCTTAGAGAGATGCAAGTACCAACCGGTCTGCCCCCTGAGTCTAAGGGTCCACCCTTAACAGGACTGGACTAATTTTCATTCCGGTACATAACGTCCATATTCTGTTATTACAACTAAACAAATAGGTTTTTATAATAGCCTTAATGATCCAGGAACCTAACACCTTATTAGCTGTATTATTTCAATGTTATAGTGACTTTTCGTACCAAGACTTCCTTATTCTACACTCACTAAATATTTAATTTTAATATTTTAAAATGTACGTGAATTCGATCGTTTAAATTAATTTAGTGTACACCGATAACGCCTGCAAAACATCATTTTCTTCAAGTATCATTAAAAAAGACTTCGTTATTATCTTTTCTGTATGTATATTGATTTGACAATTATGAAAGATCTTAAAACCGAATTTGAACAAACAATAACAAAAAAAATAATGCGTTTCGCACGTTTACACTTTTACAGAAACTTTTTTTTAATTTGGTCCGGGCGCGGATTATTTTTTGCCAGCCAGTAACGTTTTCATACAATGTGCGTGGTCGATCTCTTTGGTAATTGAAACATTTACTAACAATATCCACATTCCAAATTCAAATCACTTTTACTCCCTAGAGATTAAAAAGCTATTTTGCTCCCTGTTTGTAGAGAACCAACTAGCTCTTTTCGAATAGATGTTATAAAAAATCTATTTTTGATATTTTTTATTACGATTCCCTTAGTTAATTAACTGTACTGATAATAAAGCTCGGCTTGACGTTGATTTATGAGACAACCTGTATTATATGTTTCTATATACAACTTATTTCCTTTAATTTTTGTAATACCCATTTATTCTTCCATTTTGTCGCCTGTACCAGTGAAAGAAATCGCTGCTTAGCGATAAGGCTGCCATTTGTGCTTTTCCTTTTAACTTATTAAAATATATTATGTATTTATTTTTTTGTGTTTGTGTAGTGCGACAAATTGTTAAATAAATAAATATTAAAATTTCAAATTTAAATCAAAATTTAAGCCCTAGGTTACTTTCATAAGTGATACTCTAACTACTGAAGTGATATTTGGGGCATTCCATGCGAAGCGGACAGGTAAAAAATCTCGATGTTTCTGATTTCTGAAATATCTGAGTATGTTCTTCCTATACATGTCCTTGATACGTGTATCAAATATTTTTATAATACAGTGACTGGTTAAAGAGTTAAGGGACTTTGAACTTTTGACCAACTGGTGGGCACGCCCTAATTAAAAGCCGATTATCGAGTCATAAAATTATAGATAAAAATAATTAAACCACTGGACTCAATACTTCATTTAATGAGCTTTTTTGTATTATTTTTGAAATCGAAAAAAAATATATTTTTTTCATACATTTTTAGTTTTAATTATTTTAAACTTTATTTTCACAAAGTTAGACCACTTCGATTTTTTTTATTTTTTTTATGAAAATAGCTAATATTGTATAGAACATCCTTGCTAAGTTTTATAATGGGCGTGGAAGTGGATAATGAGCTAGGCTGAAAAAACTGCCGAAGCGCGGCGCGTCCTACGCCGTACCGCGCGCGCCTAACGTACGTAGGTACTTGCGTATTTTATTAAAACTATCATTCAATCAAATAAAATTAATTGGAATATTTTGCGTTAATGTGTAACATCAATGAGTTGTATCAGCAGTTGAAATTGGAATACCCTGACAAAAAAGTAGGCATTTCAAAATTCTTTTCTCTCCGTCCTAAGCAGTGCGTTTTTGCCGGTGATTCGGGTACTCATGTAGTCTGCGTGTGTATTTACCAACAAAATGAAAAATTGATGTTAAGCGGAGGAGATATTTCATCGCTTACTTCCGAGTTTGCTATCCCCCTAAAATCGTACAAAGATTGGCTGCAAAAGATGATGTGTCCAGATCCGACACCAACTTGCCATTTAATGACAGGAAAATCGCCACTAAACGAATAATGCCGTAATTGCCCTGCCCTGGACGGAATCCGCGAGCATTTGATAAAAATATTTGACGAAAATCAAGTGACCAGTGTGCAGTTTTTAGTAATTTAAAATACCGAGATTGCTGATCTGCTATGTAGGCGTGGGGTTTTAAAGTTTCTAACGCCGAGAAACGACTGTCTACAAATACGTCAGAGGGAAGGACTCGAGTGGCGATTGTAAAACGATCTGTTCCATCCCATGTATCAAACTGCACACTGGTCACTTGATTTTCGTCAAATGTTTTTATCAAATGCTCGCGGATTCCGTCCAGGGCAGGGCAATTACGGCATTGTTCGTTTAGTGGCGATTTTCCTGTCATTATATGGCAAGTTGGTGTCGGATCTAGACACATCATCTTTTGCAGCCAATCTTTGTACGATTTTAGGGGGATAGCAGACTCGGAAGTAAGCGATGAAATATCTCCTCCGCTTAACATCAATTTTACATTTTGTTGGTAAATACACACGCAGACTACATGAGTACCCGAATCACCGGCAAAAACGCACTGCTTAGGACGGAGAGAAAAGAATTTTGAAATGCCTACTTTTTTGTCAGGGTATTCCAATTTCAACTGCTGATACAACTCATTGATGTTACACATTAACGCAAAATATTCCAATTAATTTTATTTGATTGAATGATAGTTTTAATAAAATACGCAAGTACCTACGTACGTTAGGCGCGCGCGGTACGGCGTAGGACGCGCCGCGCTTCGGCAGTTTTTTCAGCCTAGCTCATTATCCACTTCCACGCCCATTATAAAACTTAGCAAGGATGTTCTATACAATATTAGCTATTTTCATAAAAAAAATAAAAAAAATCGAAGTGGTCTAACTTTGTGAAAGTAAAGTTTAAAATAATTAAAACTAAAAATGTATGAAAAAAATATATTTTTTTTCGATTTCAAAAATAATACAAAAAAGCTCATTAAATGAAGTATTGAGTCCAGTGGTTTAATTATTTTTATCTATAATTTTATGACTCGATAATCGGCTTTTAATTAGGGCGTGCCCACCAGTTGGTCAAAAGTTCAAAGTCCCTTAACTCTTTAACCAGTCACTGTATTATAAAAATATTTGATACACGTATCAAGGACATGTATAGGAAGAACATACTCAGATATTTCAGAAATCAGAAACATCGAGATTTTTTACCTGTCCGCTTCGCGTGGAATGCCCCATTTTCAAATCGCTCTATTAGTGAAGCTCCACATACAAACGAACCCTTTTTCTTTAATTAGTGTATCTACTAACTCTGAAAAGTTTGGATACACCAGTCGATATTTCTTGCCGCACTTAAAGTTGGATAACTCTGCCTCAAACAAAGAAACTCGAATTTACAAAAAAAGGATAGATTAGATTTTTTCTATTTAAATATCTTTTTTTTTTCGACCCGGTACTGGTTTTGGTTTGTGACCGTTTTTAAGCCTTTTTTTCAACGATTTTTTTTTTCTATGAAAAGCTTGGAAAGGAACGCGTCCATCTTCCTCTATTCAAATTTTATTTTTGGAAAGTTATTGCATTTTTCACTAAAAAGGGTTTTGAAAAACTCAAAATAACCCAAGAACGATAGAGTTTAAGAGAAATTTGTTAGGAATACAAAAAGTTGCTTATTCTTAATAGCCTGGATTTTCCAGTTTTTTTTTTGCTGGAAGATATTAAGGTCGCAACCGCTAATTTTATTAGCTGGTTTGCAGTTAGCGACTACGCATTGAATGTTCATCGAGCTAATCCGCGCGTTGCGTAAAATCGTTGAATGAAACAGTTCATATAATTAGCGGCTTTTGCGGTAAACTAAAAGCAGCTAATTCGTTAAACAAAAAAAAAAACACTGCTTGTTGAATTAACGCCTAGTTATAACTATTGCAAAAACATATTACACAATATGTTACACAACAATAAACTTCATCTTATATATACCACGGCACTGCCTTGCTCAACGAGAAAATCAACGCGGTTTAATGGTGCAATTGAAAAACATGTCATTTTAAGAATATCCGTTTCAGTCGGTTCAATCTTCTAAATATATGACACATACGGGTATGTGTCTTATAGTTAGTTATAGTTATATTTAGAAGATTTACATAAATCAGTCAGTCGTCAAGACGTCCCCAAATTTGCTGCAAATTATTGCGTCTTTACGTTTAAGTGGAAATACAGACATGTGCTTAGAGATGCGATAAGAGAAGAAAGCTTATAATTCACACATGTTTATTATGAAAAAGTCTTTAATTATCTGTTAAGTAAGCTACTGTCGTCGTAGAGGTCTGTATATGAGTGTACACAAATGACCTGATGATGAATTTTTCAAGGCACCGGAAAAGTTTCTTGTTTAATGTAGTCGCCACATGAATAAATAGCCTTGCTTCAAATACAGCTTTAAATGTTTTCCATTTCTGAATATTAAAAAAAACCTTACATCGTGTATGTATTCAGAAGTCCAAGTACCATCAGCTTACAAAGTTATCCTATCGTCAATCTGTTATGTCAATGCAATTTCAAGTGATTTTTCATACAACTGACTGATTGAAGTAAATGAGGAAATATTATTAACTAGCTGATGCCCGCGACTTCGTTCGCGTGGGGTTCACTTTAAGCTGATCTTTTGAGAAGGCTTTCTTCATATGATATATCCTCCATCCTCTGTACATGGTGATTTCTTTTGAGAAAAAGCTATCAAATTAGTCATTAACGGTTGCTTTTGCACCATGTTCTCGACATGTTTAATGGTGGTTGAGATACCATAGTTGAAATAATTAACCTAACTTTAGGGAGGTTCATATTAATCAAATTTTACGTGACCAAAACCTGATATTTGTCTTTTTTTCTACTAATCCGAGTTCAATCGAAGATTATATTCAATGCATTTTCTGTCTTAAATAGATGCGTGCGTTCATTTAATTGGTCGTTTTCATTTTCGGACATTTTTTTTTAAATTCCCTTTTCCCGGGATTCCTGCCCGGGTTTCGGAAACCTCTAAGATACGGAGATAAATAAAAGCAATGTCGAATAATCTTAATTCTGTTTAGGAGAAAGGATTGATGAAAAGGCGAAATAAACAATCTTATAAGAAATACTTTTCAATAATACTTTTTCTTTGTTGTTATAATATAGTTCTTTCAAAAAATAAATAAATAAATACGAAAAAATATTTCATTCAGTTCAACTTCAGGCTCGAACTTGCATCTGAAGTTACGCAATGGGACTGTATATCCACTATTCTACGAATACAAACCGAAAATGGCGAAATCATCAAACTATTTCATTTACATATCAAACTGTGATTGACATCTGACAATTCGAAAAAGTTCAACGCGAGTCAGTTTGCATTGCAATTTGGTGATATAGCATAGCGCCTTTAAAATAATATTTAAATGATAACTTTTCTTTCCTATAACCGATTTTGATGAAACAAATGCCTATATGTTGCCCCGGGCTTTCCTTAATATATTTGTGTAAATTGCAAATCAGTTCAGTATCTTCGGAGATTAGCGTGAACAAACAGACAGATAGACAGATAAGTATCTTAAAAATTGCATTTATGCATTCTGCTACCCTTCTTTTATCACCCCTCTTAATTTCTGGTCAAAATATTAAGTGAAGCGTAATTTCGATTCTACTATTTTATTATATGTATAGATATAGATATGTGCTTAAAGGCGATGGTTTTACCTCAAGTCAGCCACAGAAGGTAAAATAATGAAGAAGTACAAATGCCAAAAATACACACGCATAAGGCAGTCGTTTCCAACCTTTTGGTTTCATCGGCACATTTTTCTTTTTATCAGTTTTACAGCACACCAGTAAAAAGTAGCCAAATGCAAGTCGGACTTGCGCGTGGAGGGTTCCATGCAGTATAGTGTTAATTCGCAATTTTTCTCATTAAACTACACTCAGGCTTTCAGTGCGGCTTAGAAGTCTCGGCAGATTATTTGAAAACACCTGGCCTTAGTTAAAGTTGCAAATAAACATTGCTTGTTTTTCGGGCTTGTCGACGCAATTAGGTGGTTTTATGTTAAAAGAAAACAATGTTTTTTTCTCGATTCCCATAGAAGACCAGAGTTAGAAACTTATACAGCATACAGGTCTCCAAGATAAGCAACTAGTTTACCGTTTACGTAGTAACTGTTTCGACAGCTTACTATAAATTTAAAAATACCTGAAAACATGATGTTTAAAGTTTTGACCTTATATATCGAAATCTGGTGGATATAGCATAATTACGAGACGAATAACTTAAATAATATATGCATGTTTAGGTTAAATGTATATTTCGTTAATAATTCCTGAAAAGGATTGATTAATCATTGTCACTATTTTCCTCAATTGAGACAAATATCAGTGGGATCGAAAATATTCGTTTCTGCTGGTCTTATAATTATTTTGATTTAAATGATAAGTAACAAATTATTGCTGCTACGTGTGAGCAGCAGCCCACCGTTCGGTTGTACAGAGTTGGTCGTATCGAGTTCTTCCTTTGTATTTAATAATTATTAAGGTTATAGGTAATATATAAAATTCTCGTGTCACAGTTTTCGTTGCCATACTCCTCCGAAACGGCTTGACCGATTCTCATGAATTTTTGTGTGCATACTGGGTAGGTCTGAGAATCGGACAACATCTATTTTTCATCCCCCTAAGTGATAAGGGTTGTTCACCCTTAAATTTTTTTTCTTAATTTTTGGACGGAATTTTTTGTTTTTATTTTTTTATAATGTGGCATTAAAAAATACAAACAACCCCTGCTTTTTTTAAAAAAAAATCTAGACCCGTGCGAAGCCGGGGCGGGTCGCTAGTTATATTATAATACTAATTAATATATATATTATAATACTATATTCGAAAAAAAATTTACGCAATATCCTCAAACTAGAAACTTCAAGCTTCAAATTGCTATTTTTTTCACTTCAATACGATCATTTTTATCAAAGATACAGACAGCCATTTGCAAAATCGCCAAAAGTTTAGATAATTTTTGGATCCGTTAATTTTTCCATTCACATGCTTTTAGAATTTGAAATAGAATACTTTATAACGGATTAAAATGCGATTTATTATTTATAGTATTTATGCCGACGTTTCGGATGCTTTTCAGCAACCGTGGTCACGGCAGACTGAAAATCTGACAGTTGACTGATTTGAAATATCACAAAGTTGCCGTATTAACGCGATCTATTCATACGGAGTTGATATTTACTGTAATTTTCTATATTATGACAATATTGGCTAACGGTGTCCTCTTGTTTTTTAGTAGTTAGTAGTAGTTGGGGTTTTAGATTTTAATTTACTGGATCCCAAGTGTTGGAAAATCTCAAACCATCTTCTCTTTTGAAGTTAGGGTGTTTTTAATCGCGTGTGTGTCTGGGAAAGAATCTACTTCCTCTTACAAGGATTTTCGGTTGGCCGAAACGTATATTATAGTGGTTTGGCTTGTCTAGAGTGTGTTCACATACTGCTGACTTAGAATGAAGTGTGTGTTTGATATCCTCCAATGTGTTCCTTAACTCGGTTCGAAATGTTACGTTTAGTTTGCCCAAAGTAGGATAAACCAAAGTCCAGTTTATAAACACCTGAATCTTGCAAGGGAATATTACTTTTTATTGATCTCAAGAACTATTGAACCCTGTGCGGTTTGAAAACTGTATTAATAGAAGCTCGTTTTATGATTATTCCAATCCTGTCTGTAACACCCTTCGCATAAGGCAGGTAGGCTGGTTGACGTTGTACTGTTTGTGGCTTATTCCTGTTTCTGTGACAATATTAATTTTTAAGACTTAATTTCCTTATATATATAAATAAAATAAAAATAGCCTTTATTACTATTATACACACCATTACTTTGAACCAAATAAATAAATAATAATTACATTTTTATAGTAGTCGCCATTTCAGCATAAGCCTCCCCTATTTCCTTTCATACTTCGCTTTGTCTGGCTTTCTGCATCCAACTATAACCGAGAGTGCGGCTAAAGAAGTCTCTCCGTTGCCACCTCCGTTTTGTGGATGACATGTGGTATTTGCCAACAGTGCGATAGAACTCGAAGCCATGGTGAACTAACATCACAGAGTCGGTGTGATTATCGTTAAAGACATCGAAAATAAATATACATAATAGGTCCTTACGTATGAAATTGGAGTATTATGAAAAAAGCAAAACTATTTTTTTTCTGACATTTTTTTTTATTTAATCAATCAAAGTATACCGTTGTTATCTATGCACTTTTGCCATTTTATAGGGAGTTCATTGATTCCTTTGCTGTTAAAATTGCGGTAGCGAGAATCAATAGTCTTTGAAGGCGTTTGGGACGGCTTCATCATTAATCCTTCGAGCTTCTGCAGCGCTGGTGCAAAAACAAATACATTATCACATTATAAACACAAATAGACAAGCTTTAAATTGATGTAAATTTAAATTTGGAATTCCTAACCAAACGCCGGATTTTTGAGATCAAAGTGGCCAGTTCGATAAAACTCCAATTTAATAGGTAAGAACTAAGGACCTAATATTAACAATTAGAACACGCCAGCCTATTACTATAGAAATGGAAAATTTTGAACGACCTTGTATACCTCGGATAAACAATGTCGTTCTCGAAAAGCACGATTAAAGAAGTACAAATAAGGTTAGCTTGGAAGAAATACTGGAGAATGAGAGACATTATGAAAAACAATGCCTTAAGTTTCCATATCAAGAAAAAGGAATACCTATTATATGGCTATAGGTACTACCATACCAGTCATATGGCTGTCAAATATGATCGCTTAGAAAAGATGACGAGGACAAAATTGTCATCTGTCAACATTAAACGAAGAAACAAGGTAAAACTTTCAAACAAGGAAAATAAGGTAAATAATGTTGTAAGAAGTAAGACCAAAGTAGAATATGTAAAGAAGAGGTCACTAAAATGGCAGTGGGCAGGACACATGCAGGATGAGACACATCTTTAATCTACTTGCTAAATAAAAAAACCTAAAAGTCATCACCTTTTACAGGGGATTGGTTGCTCTACAAAGCATAATTCGCATGACAGACATGGGGCCGTGGGACACTCAGAAAGTTTTGAGAAACTGAAAAACTAACGTTTAAAGATAAAATATCGAACCTTTTCCAACGCTGTTAGCATATCTCCCGGCGATGAAAACTATCGCTATCAGGTGATTATTTTTATTTTAGGAAATAAAAAGAAGTCCCGCGTCATTCCACCATCTGCCCCGACGGGGCGGTAAATGGGTTTCCTGACGGTATAAAAAAGTCTGTAAGGATTGTGACCCAAGACTTTGACTGAAGTGGTATCCAGGAAGTCCCTCCTTTTGAGCGCAAAGTGTGTGAGCGCGTTGTCATGGTGAAGCAGAAGTCTGTGGAGCCCGGTGTTGGATCTTGTTTCATTGCGGCCGGTCTCATTGCAGTAAAAACTTCTGGCAGGCATTTCTAGTATACCATGCGGCGTTAATACTGCTTTGCTTTCGTAATGGAATTGATAGCAGAAACTTCGTCAAAGTGAAGAAACTATCTATCATTTTCCCTGCGTTCTATTTATTGACCAAAAAAAGGCTTTGTCCCTCAAATTACGCAACATCATCTTTTCAGATAAGAATAAGTTATTTTCATCAGCCCAATCCAAACAAATATAGCTTGTGAATGAGAAACTTTCTTGACGTTCAAAGCAGAAATATTTTCAATAAAGGACTTATCATTCCCGGTCTCGACAGTCTCTTGCGTAAGTTGGGCTATGATCTCGTCATCAGTTATGGGTTCTATACAATTCTCCTCTTCGCTGATTAGCACGATCAGCGGTCACGGTAAGAGAGGGAAAAGGATAGTCCTCAGTTCGGACTACAGCGGCGTTCGGATTAGCCTAAGTACGGATTATCGAGGCTCTACTGTATATATATATAAAAAATAGTTTTGTGTTTTCATATTTTTTCTTGTTTTTAGTGATATATAGTAAAAAAACAAACTAGTATAAATAAACCGGTTACTCTCAGGTGCCACACAGGTGCAAGCGGAATAGCGAGAATAATATCATCATACTTTTCACAAAATAAAATTACAAAATTCAACTCTCAAACACGCCACTTCAGAGGGGTGAGCACGAACAAGTATCGAAAGAGTATTCGTATCGTCGACTGTCATTTGTATGAAATTTCTCATACAATTGACATTTGACGATTCGAATTCGATGTCGATAGTCGTTCGTGCTAGGCCCCCAGTTCAAATTCTATGACATGCCATTGCTCGCAATCTATGATGTTATTTTCAACGTAAGCTTTTTAATTTTCTCAGTTCGTTGTGTTTGCGTTCTCGAATTAAGTTTATTATTATTAAACGAGTTAAATTCATAATCGTCGTTGACGGGTTCAACTAGTTGATTAATAAACAGTTAACTTGAATACGTTGATTCAACTAGTTGAGAAGGAGATCAACGGTTGATTCAACTAGTTCGTTGAATCAACGCTCATCGCTATAACACGCATGATTGGTTGGAATAATTATTATCTGATACACCATTTTTTTTGTGATGATATAATATACATGCTCTACATGCAAATTCTCGACCATAATCATATAGAAATATTCCGATTTCTAACTTTCAAATATATTAATTTAATTCCAAAGAAGGGAGAATAAATCAAAAATACTTATAGAAGGGGTATGTTTCTAGTGGATTAAACCTTAATTGTTATTATTCACTCAGTATATTAAACAGATTTTCAAAGTATTCCTGCTGAAAAAACTTATTATTAAGTACAGAGCAGCTGATGTTAAAGTTGTTTAAAATTAATAATATTTATATTAACATTAATATTTACCAGTTCCCAACAGTAAATGAAAAAAGGGAGTAAAATTATTGTTTTTTTAATAAAATATATAAGGTTGACACACTATGATGAAATTATTTGTAATAATTAACACAATTTTAAGTATGAGATATTAATGTAAATTATCTACAATAACATTCTATAACTTATACCTATAGAATAAATTATGGTAAAAAATACATCTAAATATTACTATCAACTCTCATAGATCAATACTTTTAATTCTCTATGGTCGGACGATTGCACAATGTGCGCCATCTATTACGTGTTCTGCGAAACTTCAGTTCTTCCGACGCTCCCCAGAACGGGAGAAGTTTACGCAGGCGCTGTGATCGCTGCTCGGCGTATGTCCTTTGTTCGAAACAAGTCAACATTGTATTTCAAGTTTAGATTTTCTCACTTATTATTTGCAGCTCAAAGGCAATTTATTGTAAGAAATGTGTTGTGTCATTGTTCAAATAAGTATAGATGTTATGTAGATGAAAATATCGATGTGTAGTGTTTCGTTTTTCGATAAGCTTTCGTTGTGGTACATGATTGAGCTTTAGGTGGATTGTACGCATGAAACCTTTGAGTGACTTTTTTTTCGAACCTAATGTTAAGGATATGGGCCCCGACATGGTAAGTCTTTGTATTCATCGTGTAGATATTTGAACTTAGTTTGTGTTTTAAGTCATGAAATCGTGAAAATCTTGTTTTTTCACAGCAACAGGTCCGTTTTTGTTTTGTTTACTTGTCACCGGCGTCCGCCATTTCTGGATCGTAATTGTTCACCGGTGTTAAGACGATTTCAGTAAAAATATTTTATCTCTAGCGGGGAAACTTGGATGAACAATATATCGTTGGTTGGTTGGTTGAGCTGACAAATATATTTGACGTTGTAATCATTGGAATTCTTACAAGGCTATGTTCATTTTATAGAGAGCATATATCTTACTTAGAAAATATTATGACTTGACCAAAATCAGTATTATTACCTTAATCAATATAATTAAAATTGAGTTGGTTTTATAAAACCAATGGAATAAATCGCATTGCTAATTACACCAAGAGATATAATAGTTCAAAACTTCACATACTGTTTATCATTTAAATCAAAAATTGTGAATACAATAAGAGTATGTATGTTAAAAAAAATTATAATTATTAATACAACAATGTTATAAGAAGTTGCTCAGAGTATTGATATAATGTAATATTTTGCCATCGTAATGATGCTATTTAAAAATTATTAATATTTTTGAATATAATGTGTTATTTGGTATTAAATATTTCTTTATTCTGTAATTAATCTATATATTAACATAAAAGATAAAGGTTTTTAAATTATATTGGTCATTTATATTATTTATTACAGTTATATTTTATACTGAAAATATATTTGTATGATGATTATTGGAAAAATAATATAACTATTTTGAGGTATAAAATGTGTATATTGACAAACATCTAAACTATTTTCACTCATTTAAATAGAATAGTAATATTAAATGCATAAATTCAATAGACAGTTCTATGTGTTAGGCGACACTGGCTACATTGGATTCTTCGGCAAGCAGATTGCTGCTAGACATTATCAATGCAGAATAAAGCACAAAGCCGGGTAACAAACTTATTTCACTGTGCTTCTGTTGAATGTTAATGTGCTTTAAGTGATCTTAAAACTATTACAATCCCTTTTAATTTCGCATTCTCTCTGAGGCTGTAGGACAAATATTTTTTTTATTTATTTACATGAGATGTGCACTGTCTCTAGCCTATTTTGCTGCATTAAATATCTGATTATAGGCTTCTTAGCACAATTCTATGTGATTTCTGTTATTAATTTGATTAAAATATTAAAAATGGAATAATTTATTTAAAAAATAGTTTATTATTTTATTTATTCTTGCATGTTTTTGTGGGATATTAATATAAAGCATGTCATGTTTAATTTTTAGTATTATGAAAAGATAGGTTCAAATCATAACTATTTATATCTTGTAGGGAGTAATTTTTAAATGAAAAACAAGTAGAATAATAAATAAATAGAGAATACTCCAAATTGAAGTTTGGGAGTTTAAATGTTGTAATTATTCATAGAGTTTATTTCTAAAAGCTACTTTTGATGTTATGTAAAAGACTTGAATATTGTTCAATTAATGGTCTTCCAGAGCTATTTTAATAAAAATAAAATAAACTTTCATTTGATAATGATATAGAAATGTCATTGTTTTTCTTTAGATTGCACCTGCTGCAAAAAAGCTATGGGATAAAGGTCCAGGTGCTGGAGGTGATAGCAAAGGTCCACCACAGTTGCCTCCTTTGCAGCTTAATCCTGAACAAATGTGGCGTGACTCCACCTGGTCTAGTCAGGGTAAGCTGTTCAAGTTTAAGAACAATGAAATAGTATTTCCTTAAAATGATGTCTCCCCATTGCTTTGCCATTTAACAGTACTTCTCGGATGTTGATCCTTAAAAACTATGGTATTGCATAATAAAGCCTAACTCTTGAAATAGTAACCTTGCTTGCTTCTTGTTGTAAAACCTACAATAAGTTGAAAATTATTTATATACAAAACAAGCTATACAGTTCTTGGCTATTAAGGAACTATCTTTGTTACTAAGCATATTATATAATAATTATATATATATGTAGTAGTAACCAATGTTGTTTTACTTTTCTATATAAATAATAACTATACAATTTTCTATACTTTTGATAATAATTTTTGTTTTCTGTGAAGAAAACAATACTTAGCAACTTGTTTCTCTGACAACATAACTAACAAAGCTAATATTGATGGTAGTGGAACACAATGTTGGTGTACCAATGATGGGAACCCGTCGCGGTGTGGCTTTCCCTGGTGGAGACGCAGGCAGCATTCTTTCTCCACGAGATACAGCCGGCCTTGGTGTGAAAATGGTCGAGTATGTGTTGGGCGGATCACCCACAGGTAATGTCCCATGAGATTTATCCATTGTTATAATAAGAGTTGTAACAGCTGAGCAGAGCCCTTAAAGTTTATCTGATATATATATGTTCATATTCATCTATGCCAATTTCAGTTCCAATGATTTAGTGATTTAGGTACTATTCACCTATTTATTATTTTCAACAAAATATTTTCTCACATATAGATATCGCGAATATTAAAAAAATATTATTACATATATGAAATTTATAATTAATTGAATGTTTGTATAATCATGTTTTATTTTTTAATATTTTCAACTTCTTAAACCAGAATATTGTGCTAGAAAGCCGAGAAATGTTATTTAGTATCATCAAATTAAAAACATACTGAATTTACTGGATGTGTCTTAAATAAATCTGTGTCGCAATAAGTGTCCATAACGCGGCTACATTAAACGCTGTGACGCAAATGCATCTTGCTTTGGTACGCTGCTCGTATGTTTTGTAATAGAAACTTTTTAAATATGTATAATCATAACTTATGGTTCCTGAAATAGTAATGATTTGAGCTCTTACTAAAATTACAATTTATTTGTTTATTTATACTATAAGTGATATATTCAGCAAATACATAATATGCTTTTGAATAGAAGCTGGTGGTGTCGCTTCTGGCGGTGGCAACGAAAAGGTCGCCGGCGTAGTGGCGGGCCTGCGAGGCATGGTCCTCGAAGAGCGCAATGAAGATAAGTCTGGGTCACCGTTCGAGAAAGATCTACATGAATTGCACGACCACGGCCCCCTGCCAAACGGTCTTCACAATGGACAGGAAGATGACAAAGCTTTTAAGTAAGTACCGACATTTTGTATTTAACCCATTTTCTATACACACCCTAAATAGCGATTATGATTCCGTGTTTATAATTTAATAATTTCTTACTAGATCTTGTTTTAATAAATATATTAAGTGTGATACATCATAACTATAAGATTGTTTAGAATAAAATATTAAATTAAAACTGATGAAATTGGTTGTTAAACATTCCAAGAAGTTGAGTAATATAAACTATTATAGAATCTATTAAGAAAATCTATTACAACTACGAAATCTAATAAGCGCCGAGTTGATTAGTTAATGTAATAACTACGTTAATTACTTTGTTTATATTATTCGATCGCGATAATATAGAGATATAATCTATGGTTTATGGAATTGGCGCAGGCCTCGGCCCTTGTAACTCTTCCCACCAAGGTACGATCATGTAATATGTTGAGCGTGAAGGTCGGTGGAACTGAATGTTAGCCGTGCTCGGCTCGGAGCCGGCCCGGTCGGCGTTGCGTCGCGCGGGCAATAACCGCTCGCGCTCGATCATGGCCTCTGTCAATGCCAAGTGCCCCACTCCGCCTTCATTTTTGCCGGCGTCCGCGCCACTCCCCTCCCCTCTTCTCCTCCATCGAACGGAGCACATGCGTAATACTTTATCAAGTTGCTACAAAACATATGATTCACAAAGTAAACAGATTTCCTTAGATAGCGAGATTCGATTAAATAATCTTTATTTGGTAATTTTTCCTATCATTGTTTTTGAAAACATAAATAACTTTTTTAGCACAATATCAGCATGTAATGTTTATAGCTATTTTTGTATAATTTTATTATTAGACATACATGATAGATAATTATATTAAAGATACTATCCTTCTTCTTCTTCCTGCCCTGTTCCCTTTTTTTATTTGGGGTCAGCGCAGTATGTTCTCTTTTTCAATTCATTCGGCATATCATCAGTCACACCTCTCAACCACATATAATTCTTCAAACAGTCAATCCATGTTTTTTTGGCCTCCATCTACCCATATACCCATCTACTTCCATATTAAAAACTTTTTAGATACATGTTTTTCATCTCTCCTCATAACATGCCCACACCAAGAAAATCGATTACCTTTCAATTTTTCATTCACATGACGTCTTAGGCCCGTATTCCAAGACGTTACTCAAGTCGTAATCTATTCATGGGAACTGTCAGTATGTTAAAATTCTATGGAGAAAAAAAATGGTTTGACAAGTCTCAAAACTGAGACACGTCTTGGAATATGGGCCTTAAAGTCCAAGAGCATAAAATATGTATTTGTTTTAGTCGCACGCCGGGGTCGCGGCAGCCATCGCCCGCCGAAGAGGAAGGCGGGGTGGGCATGGGCGGCGGGCACCAGGGCGGGGTGGGCGTGCGCAACGGCGAAGCGGCAGCCTTCCCGCTGCTGCCGCCCCACGCGCTGCCCGCGCACCAGCCGCAGCCGCTGCACCATCTGCCGCACTTGCAACACCCGCAGGTGAGCAATGGCTGGATAGCGGCATATATGAATGCTGGCCGAGTAATAAAAATTTAAAAAAAAATCAAGAATTAAAAAAATAATTTAGCTACTATGTACCTACTCTAAAGCACGTCAGCCTCACCGCATTTTAACTCTTAAGGCAGTTGGAGTTTGGCTTTGAAGTTTGATTGTATTTTTGGTTTTAAAAAAATAATTGAATTTGTCCCTAAAAGTTTACGTCATCATCTTTTAAATTTCTTTTAAAATCAGTTCAAGTGTAGTTAGTGGTACAATTGTGCTACTGAAATTGCCTTTTGCCATTTGAATATTAGTATAAACAAAGATATATTTATCATTATGGTTTCAATCATATTCAAAATATATATTTCAGCATCATCCTGGAATGTTGGGAGTGGCTCCGCTACAAGGACTGCCACATCCACAGCATCCGCAGATACACCCTGGTGAGTTGACAGTTATTACAGAATTGTCTTCATTATATCGCGGTGTAAGAGTCAGATGGACGTATCTACATTGTCTCAATTTTACAGGAGACTTAGAAAACTGTGACAATTCTTAAATACTTAAAAAAAATCCAGCTTTTTAATACATATAGTATACAATTGACGAATAAAAAATGTATATTGACATAATATTAGAGATTTAAAAAAAGTTAAGAATTAGTTACATATGAGGGAAAACTATTTTTGGGATTTTTGTCAATACATTCATCTGGTTCTTATACCAAAATATGGTGTTGGGAAATTGAGTATTGACTTAAGCAGAATTTTCATAATGATGATTAAGGGTTAATTCAATCTTGGATAATGGGGTATGAAATGAGTATGAACTCGGGTCAAGCATTCATACAGAATCTTGGTAAATAAAGAATAACCATTTGCTGTTGCCAAAGAGCCCTTTTTTCAATAGTGTATCATAGATAAATCTCTCAATATAAAGTCTAATTATGTAGGGTGGTGAGTGTATCAAACACTATGAGATACATTTTTCTTCGTGGTGCGTGCGCCTTGCGATTCAAATGGGCCACAGTTCCTGTGGCACAGTTCATGTGGCCTGATACATTTTTTATTTATATAGATTTGTTTTCACTTCTTTGTTTGTCAAATTCAAGTATTCAGTGGTTTTTGAGGCTTTTATATCCTTCCGTGTCATAGATGGGAAAGCTGTGATGTGCAGGTTTTGCGTTGTATTTTTCGTTTCTAAATACTTGAAAAACTGAGACATGAGACTAATAATTAACCCTACAAGGCACCCAGTACCATATGTGGAACACCAATTTGTATCGTTCCTACAGCTATAATAATATTAGTAGCGACATTTCTCGCCATCTAATAGAAGCTTCGGACATTTACCAACGTAGTAATACAAACCATTACGTATAGATATCCTGACTATTTTTGTTATTGTGCAGTTTGTGTGAAATTTGAAAGAAAGTGTAACATTCGTCGTTCGTGTGATTTCAAAAATCTAAAAAAAATAGTAATTGAATAGTTCTGACTCGGAAAAAATATTGTGTGTCATGACTAAATGTATATTTTACAGAGGAAAGTAGTTTTTTATATTTCTACAGCAAACGTATTAGTAAATCATATTTTTATCTGTGTTCCACATACGGTACGTTGTGCTATAGCGCACCTCTTTACTAATACGTGCTTACGGCAATTTTTCTCAGGGATTCGTTTTTTTTAATGATTTTTCTGTAGTTTATGTCGCGAAGAAGATTGCATGATGAAAATATTGAACGTTTAACAATTATTATTATTATACATCGCCAGAGTTGGTTGCTTATTTGACTAAAGAAGGGATAGAGTCGCTGGAAATTGTCAATTAAAGTCGTCGGAAAAGACCTCATAATACCTTCCATAAAGCACTTAAAAAAGAAGAGGTTCAGAGAGGTTATTCAGAGCAATGGGGAGCAAATTTTGATAACACAGATATAATATCTTCACCGTTATGTGGTACGATATAACAAACCAGTTGTTTTATCTTCGTCTTTTCGCCAAGAGCCAACAGAATCAGTAAGAAGATACTACAAGAAACAGAAAAAGTATCTACAAGTAGATTATCTCCAAATATTCATAACGTATCATTAGTAAAATGTAACGCAGTGACCAGCATAATATAAGTGGTGTGTACCTCCTAGATTCGTTTCTAGGGAAATATAAAATAAAAATTTGGACCACAAAATTGTGCTTGAGGCTATTTTATCATCTTCCTGATGTTTTTCTTATCAATAGCTCGTTATTGTATGCTAACCCCAATGAAACTGACGGACTTCTTTAAAGTAAAATGTCTTGTAGAACTTTGCATGAATAATGATAATAATTGTTTCAGAAATTTTAATCAATATGTATTTTTAATAAAAAAAAATGTTAATTATTCATTATATTTAAAATTATAAGTCGCAAATGAAAATAATTCAAATAGGAAACTGTTTCCAAAACAATTCAATTGTACTAGTTTATTACCAAAAAGTATAGTTAAGGCTCAGTGTGCCATATATGGAACTGAAATAAAAAGTTGATTTTTCAGTAAAATATTGGATTTTAAATTTTTTTATATTTTTTCCCTAACTACTGATCACTAATTACATCATATATTTTTTTATCGACCCCAAAATAAAAATTGAGCCTTGTAGGGTTAAGCCCATTTATTCCATGTTCTGTTTTGGAAATATATTTGTTAAGGAAATATACGTAATTTATGTTGTAGTTTATTTTTATATTTTTTCGCTATTCTCTTAGAACATGAACCCCAGTTTGGGTAGGCCATGAGACTAATGTTTATACTTAATTCCGACTTGGTGATAAAATTCAATGAATGTGTGCGCACTGATTGTTTTCTAGTATTTAATGTATTGTTTTTTCAGGCATGACCTTGAATGACTCCATGAATCAACACATTGAACTTGTTCTGCAAATGGAACAGCACCCTCAGTTTGATAACAACAGCTTTGCTAACACACAACAGGTAATTTCATTTCTTTCCGTTTCAGTAGGTATTAAAGTCTGTCAGTCTAAATTAAAAAAAAATTAATAATAATTATATTAAAACTTAATAAATATAAAAACCGCCTTTTGCTGAGGATTTTATAACATCATAAAATATTTTTCATCATAAATTTAAATGTATCCAGTTGGTATTCTGATCCATACTAGGCTGGTTCCAAAAATATTAGATTTCTTATGTGAAATTTCTTACCATCATATTATGATGGTGATCACTGATCACCGCCGACCATAGACATCTGGCAGGCGCGTTGCCGACCTTTAAGGGAAGTGAAACCACTTGGAGAAACTAGTTTGTTGATGTTAGTTATAAAAATCGGTAAAGTGGTTGAGTAAAAACGTGTAAGGCATATTATTTTTCCGATGTTTTAATAGTAATTCAATTATTCGGGACATAGATGCATCCAACTAATAAGATATCATTAAAATCAATGCAGCCGTTCTTGAGTAACTAACACAACTTAATTTTATATAATATCTATACCAATATTATAAAGAGGAAAGATTTGTTTGATACGATTTAACTCAAAAACTAGTAGACCGATTTTGTGTATAGCACATCTACATTTGTTGCACTCCTGCGAAGCCAGGGTGCTAGTATAAAATAAAGTTGATATCTATATAATATATATAAAACAAAGTCGTGTTAGTTACACCATTTATAACTCAAGAACGGTTGCACCGATTTTAATGATATATTATTTGTTGGATTCGTATATGTCCCGAATAACAGAATAAATATTAAAATATCGGAAATTTTCAAGAAATTTTTTTATGTAGAAAATAAAATTTAAAATAAATTAGGCTTGAACTCTGCCATCTTTCGCAATTGACAGTTTACGTCACGCACGATTATAGATATATTATATAGTAGAAGTGAGAAAATGCATAACAACATTCTGGCAGAACAACGTCTGTCGGGTCCACTAGTATTATATTTATGTTTATTTAGAATAGACTAGACTTTTGATATGCAAATAAGTAACATAAACTTTTTTCCTATTAGTACGCGGGCGGAGTTGGAGTGGGCGCGGTGGGAGGCGGCGTGGGCGGCGGCGGGAACGGCGTGGGCGGCGGGCTCGTCAACGGCGGCTCGGTGGGCCCGCCGGCGCCCGACAGCGCGCCGCACCACCAGCCGTTCGACGTGCAGGTCAGTGCCTACACTGTGTCTATACTGCGTTGTACTGCCCTCACGACCATTATGGCAGTCAAACTTAATATTCCGGTCCAATGTGAAAACCGTATTGCTGTATGGATGCGAGACGTGGAAGGTCACAAGACACCGGCTCCAAGTTTTGACCAACCGTTACCTTCGCCAAGTATTCGGTATACGCTGGCCGACAATACCAATGTTCGCCTTTGGGAGCGCTGTAATGAAGACCCGATTAACCGCTTAACCAAGCGTCAATGGATTGCCCACTATACGAAGGGATCCCGGCCATATCCCTAGGCAAGCTCTTGACTGGAATCCCCAATGGAAACTAAAGCGTGGTCGTCTTAAATAGACTAGGCAATGGACTGTCATTGGGAGGACTTGGAGCGAATTGAAGAGGGTAGTTCAAGATAGAGCGGGATGCAGGAACACTGGATGCCCTCTGCCCCATTTAGGGGCTTTCACAAGGAAAAGATTCGTTTATTCGTAACTAGCGGTCCCGACAGACATCCTGCCAGAATGATGGAAAATATATTTGAATATGCTGTTTACCCACATCTATTACATAGATTTGCAGTGGACATCAGTTATTACAAACAAAGTATAAGCGTGCGTGACGTGATCTCTTAACTGCGGAAGAAGGCGAAGTTGCGAACCTAATTTATTTTTAAATTATTTTTCTTCATAATATTTTTTTCGTGGTTTTCCGATATTTTAATAGATGTTCTGTTATTTGGGACATAAGTGAACCCGTAATAAGAGATCATTTAAATCGGTGCAGCCGTTCTAGAGTTATAAATAAGATATTTGAAAATAACAAAAAATCTAAAAAATTAAACATATTTATTTCTTATGAAAAAAAAAACATATTTTTACTCTTTCCGCTTAAGGCTAACGTTCGAAATTACTTAATGTACTTCTAATGAAACAGATTAAAAATATATTATGTATATGACTTCCAAACTCAAAATGATTTTTCAGGAACACGTTGTGATGCGTCACGCTCGTTTTGATATATCAATAACAATAAAACAATATCTAAGTTAAAAATTAACACATGCCTAATTCACTGGCCAAGTGAGGAAACGTGATGTCGAAGAAGTCTCAGGGTGGACTCTGATGGTTTTTTCTGAACGATATTTTAGATATTGTTGATTTGATATCCATTATGTTTGCGTAACTAATATCTTGTCAAGACGAATAATGTTAAATCAATGGATACAAACATGACTAGAAATTGTTAGGTATTTGCTTGAAGTAACTGCTAGTGTACCTGTAAAGTTAACACTACTTTTACGAACTGAGCCAACTTGAGTCAATAAGATATAGATAATTGGTGAAAGTTTGGGCAGTGCCTTCGTTCTAAGATTGCAAAACGCCACGCGTGAAAAGAGGCTCCATGGCTTCCTTCTATGTCAGGTTTACGGGAAGGTTTGCCATGCGCTAAAGGTGGCACCGGAGCCGCAGTGGTACTTCAGCATGAGGGTTGGTCGGTCTTCAAGACCGGCGAGTGGTGGGTCTGCGGACTCTTCCCAATTGCACAAGCGGCACGAGAATGGGCTCGTTTGGCTAAGGCTCACGGTAGAATCCTGTCGCTATCCCGTGGGCGTGTATAATAATGGCGTGGTGGGTGCAATATGGCAGATTGAGGGGTGAGGGGATTTAGTGGGTAGCTCGCAGTAACTCAGTATGTAATGTATTTCAAAAACTGAATTTAAATGTAAAAATGTTTTCAATTACTTTTTTAATAATAAATCTTTCATTTACATTGATTTGAAACAATTTTATTTGCAAACTAGCAAAACGCCCCGGCTTCGCACGGGTGCAATTTAGATGAAAATAAGTTACACGCTGATAATGTAGCTTTCTAATGGTGAAAGAATTTTTAAAATCGGTCAAGTATTTTTTGTATTAAATCGTAACAAAACCACAAAAATTGAAGAAAATGACAAAGTATATACAATACTACCCCTCGCAGCATTGCTCGCTGCGCTGCGCTGCTTGAAGCCGCACCGGCCGTAAACATAACGGTGACATGACTGTAATAGTTAGAGATATGCTGCCGCTGATTTTTTGTAGATAATGGTGTGTTCTAAAAAAATGTAGTATATCATTTTGTTCTATCATCAATAGTTTTCGCAGCGCACGCGATGTAAGGTAGTTTTTTGATATTTTTTTCACACCTTGGATTACGTTATCGTAATTTTAGTAAGGATGCCTATTTTTTTTGAAAATGAAATATAGCCTATGTCACTCAGAAATGATGTAGCTTTCCAACAGTGAAAGAATTTTTCAAATCTGCCAAGTAGTTTCGGAGCCTATTCAATTCATACAAACAAACAAAAAATCAAACCTTTCCTCTTTATAATATTAGTATAGATAAACTTCAATACAAGAAAGTATGACTCAAACTGGCTCACTTCAGTAAAAATAGTTCTATAACCAACATCCGTTAATCTAGTGTTAAAAATATTGTATGTAAGTTGAAGAAGCGATAGTGGTGGTGGTGGTAGGTCAGGTAGTGTCAACCACAGCACATACATAAACAATGCTTTGTCCTTTTATTTCGAACATTTGGAATCCATAAACTAAGGTCAAGGTTTTAGCAATTCACCTTACTATCTATATTAATATTTCATACGTACTTTCTAAGCATTCATTCATGGAAAAGCCGTGAAGTGCAGATAGGGCGTTTCGATTTTAATCTCTGGATTTCCGAATGCTCTAAGAACAAATACGTAGATGTCTGTGTCTGAGGGCTTTCAAATTTCTTCATCTGACACATTTTCAATTTTTATGTACTATATTAGAAGATATTAGTATTACTTAATAGGGGAAGAATTCCAAGAGGAACACTATTAAATTGCGTTAGTTTCCCAATACCGGAGAAATATATAATAACATAGTGTGTGGTGTTTCACTACAGCTAAGAGAAAAGATCATACAGGTATTATAGTTAACTCAAAATTCTTATAGGTACTAAAACAAGTAGTAATACGAATCTATAGAATTAGGAATCCATATAAATCATAGATATATGTGCAAAAGACATCGTAGGTTAGGTTAGGTAGGAAAATTCTCAATTTGGTACCTATGAAAAATTATTATTATTTAATAATGAAAATTATGTTTAAGATTGCTCTTACAATTTCAGAAGGGAAGTGGATTACCAAATTGATTTGGCTGATCTATATTAACCAATCCATTATGAGTTAACTCATTAAATAAGTATATACGTCATCTAAAAAAGGTCCAATGATGTGCCCGGATGGAACTGAGTGCTTTGAACATGGTTGAGGCTCAAACAGAGGTTCGCACTCTTATTAACACCCGCCGCGGAATTGACGTCAGTCTTCGCCCCCACACAATATTTTGTGTAGTCAAAAAATAAAACAGCCTTTAATTTTACTAAATTAGAAAAAATTAAATACTTATCACGTGTTTTTATGAGATTGGAGGTTATGTGCGTCCAGTGGCGTGCCTAGGGTTTCAATAAAGGACAAGCCCAACAAAAAAACTCCTAAAAATGCACTTTAATGTTAATTTTCATTTTATTTTACCCTTTTTTGTGACGACTCCCAGTCCCAACTCCCAAGCTTTCATGTACAGTGTACACACTTAATACACTTGCTGATTTTCACAAAATAGTCCGATAACAAGCTAACATGCCAGAGAGAGAGAAAAAAGTCATACGACCGACGACGAAATTTGACGAACACGATCCGAATAAATTTTCGGTATTGTAGCGTTAATTTGCCATGTAACAATTATTAAACATTGCGGACATCGTTAGACTATTACTTGTAAGATGGCGCAAATATACGTAATTGAGATTTGGCTGGGCATAAAATTATTATTTGAATATTTTTTTTGTTTCAATTGATATGTTATTTAATAACGTTAAGGGCATTATTATTTTTCTTATTATGGTTGCATTAATAGGGCAAGCCGGGCTTTTGGGCTTGTATGGTGGTCCGGTCACTGTGTGCGTCATATTGTTTATTGAAAGAATCAGGAAATGAATGGTATTCTTATTGGTGAATATCCGCGTCAATTAATTGCACAAAATTTTATATTAAGGTGAAATCGAGTAACCTTATCTATACAGTAGCTGAACCATTTCGTAGCTTTTTATACCTAAAAAAACAAGAGGACATCGTTAGTCAATATTGTCATAATATAGAAATGTATGTCTCCCCATGACCACGGTTGCTGAAAAGCATCCGAAACGTCGCGTCGGGATAAATAATTAAAACAATATAAATAATAAATCGCGTTTTAATCCGGTATACAGTATTTTATTTAAATGTACTCGCGTTAATAAAAGACAATATTATGTGTAGTTTTTTTTCTCTTATAAGTAAATTTCTAATAAGTATAATTTCTTACACGATATATAAAGAAAACATCATATCGTATGTTTTTTTTTTTAGATATTCTGTGGCGAAAATGTGGTCTTATCCGATACCCTTTCTTTATAAACCCAGTAGCCAATGTGGTATCAATTTTTAAAACTTTCCCAGAACTGAATACTTTAAATCTAACATGGTATTCGCTTTATGCTAAGTTTTGAGACAACCTGTACATCGACAATATTGAAATTTCCGAATAGGTATCAAAGTATCTTCCAGAGTTAAACACAGTGAAGAACTGCACGTTTCGTTTCCCCCCCGACAGCGCATGAGCGCAAAAACCCTGGCAAAGATCTGAATTATAACATTTTCAGACTGTTTCAATCGTTTTTGTTTGTTTGTTTCGTTTTTTTGTATAATTAATTATGCTATAGAAAGAGTATATTTCTCGTTGACTCTTGGCTCGTTATAAGAAACAACTAGCCGGTGGCAGCTTTAAAAATTTATGATCTGAATCGTCACAACTTGGTTGCAAAATTTTAAATATATCTATGTATGGGGACTTTTTGTTTGATCCATGTAATAAGTTACGTGATACTTACAAGACATTTTATATTATTTTGACGAAATATGATTTTGCCAGGTGTCTAACGAAACGAATTTTTTATTTTAAGTTCCGTGGTAAGTAGTAAACTAGACTTTCTAGAAGCAACGCACTTACAAAATGTCGTTAACCTTACGTGGTCACGCATGTAAACCTAAATAATTATTAACGAGCTCAAAACCAGCTAGAGGCTGTTATATTTACGTAACGTGTAATCAAGCTCGTCGGGTGCTGTACTCGCACTCACTTTACATGGGTACATTTATTCATGCATGTAGGTGATGTTACCGTTAGTGTTATGTAGGAACCGACGCGTGCTTTTAACGAGTGACTATCTCCGGTGCTGTTCTCACGATGCGCCGACTAGGAAGCAATAAGCGTACACCCTAACTGCACACACCATTACCGATTGTAACCGCGCAAATATGCGATACAATCTTCTCGGATCGAGGTGGCGGGCGCGTCGGTGCGTCCATAAAGCCTTATCGAATCGTCGCCTACAAACTGCCGAACCAATGCTTTCGCAACGCTTTTGTGCCCATTGGATTGATTTTACAAGATGCTGACTATTTTTCACAAATAAACGATTTCGTGCTTTTCAACTACAATTGTTGAGTCATTTGATTACAGCGAAATTGCAATGGCGTTTTTACACGAAGAAGTAAAAGAAATGGACATGAGCTGGCTGGTTTCCCTTTTAAAATCATTTCTTATTCACCATATATTTATTTGAGACCCAGATATTTTTCAAGAAAAATGAAAAAAATCTTTAAGCCTAAATTAATTAAATAACATTATTAATTCAATCATAACTTTCAAGGTATGTATTAGCAAAACTGCACTAGTGGTCCGGGAGCCTGCAACGTTTGGAAAGAAAGAATTTTAGGTCAGCTGATTTTGTGATATGTCGTCCATCTTGCTTTTTCGGTTAGAGTCAGGGCTGTCTGGCAGGCGGTATCTGTTGCGTTCGTTTGTGCGCACAATACTTTTCATGATTTTTTTATTTTATTTTCAAGGTTTAACAACCGAATTAATGTCTGGCAAATTAATTTCAAGCTTTTATTATCTTTAAATAACATAATATTAAAATTACAGACATTCTAAAATACTTTGAAATTTTTATAAAAAATAAATAAAAAATCGCGTATGGCACATAATTAGCAACGTCAGAAATGTCTGGCAATAAAAAAAGTATGTCAGGTAGACTTATTTAAAAACAAAAAATTAAAAATTACGCGTCTTAAAATGCTTTTAAAATCCAGGATTCGTTCGTTTGTGCGCATCCAACCTGACAGGTGAATCACCTGACAGGTTGGATGCGCACAAACGAACGCAACCGCTACCGCCTGCCAGACAGCCCAGACTCTAACCGAAAAAGCAAGATGGACGACATATCACAAAATCAGCTGACCTAAAATTCTTTCTCGAAAACGTTGGTACCTCCTATACTATAGCTAGCGCTATTACTCGCTCCCAAACCTTGCGACTTAAACTTGAAACAATATGTCAAGCGATTTTTTTTTTATAAATCTACTAAAGTATTGTTTTATAAATATTGTTAATATATACAACTTAAACCGTTTTGTCAACGCATTCCGATACAGCCGCAATAAATTTAATTTTCTTTAATTACAAATATTAAAATTTCTTACCGAAAACTATATCAGGAAAAGTGCATTTTTTTAATTTCTGAATGAATCTAAAAATCGGTTCTGTATATCCATAAATTTACTAATATATACGAATTTATAATATAACGAATAAAATTATAATATAACAAATAAACGGTTATCAATAATTGAACTTAAAAGTGCTTACATTCTTTTATTATCCGCGTAGTCTACGTCGGAATAGTAGTGCATGTTACAAAAGGTGAATGAACGTATGATAATTTCATGTTGTAACTTGGTAGTCACTCCGATTTAAATCGTGTGAAACTTGGTATATAACGGCGGCGGCGTCCTATAGGCATATTTTTATACATTTAGTATGTTAATACTAATGTATAAAAATATGCCTTTTTCTCGTTTTTCGTTCCAGTTGTTCTAAGTACAAATGTTTGAAAATGTATATATTAATAAAGATTTTGGATATGAGGCTCGTGTAATTTCTTAATTCGAGTACATCCATACATAATTAACGGATGTTCACTTGACTATTCATTACTGGCAATTAATTCCCGCGGGCTATGCGCGCGGCGCCGAGATCGACCTCGTGGGAAATTAAACTGTGCTCGGCCCGTCTTGCGCCGCCTCCGACTCTCGCCTCACGCCCTCCCGCCACTTGCACACATATGAAACACTTTCTCTTGAGCATTTTCACATTTTTCTCTACGTGCACTTTGAAATAGCAAAATGAGAATGTGTAATTTGTGAACCACAAAGATACTCTTATAGGAAAAACTATTGTCTTTAGAAAAAACTGTTGTTGTTTCTCTTTTGTTTTACTGTGCGTTACGCATGGCATACTTTATTAAATAATCAAGAGGGTATTGAAATTAGTCTGCCCCTGCTGCGAGCCAACTGTGAGTGGCTCATTAAATATGGAGCTGTAATCAGTATGGTGTTGTGCGCCTGCAGTCCTCTACGCTTTGCTATCAAACAAACAACAAAGGACCTTAATTTTTAGTGGATAGTCCTTTGTAGGTAATGGATATTATTGTCTTGATAACAAAATAATTAATTTACATAATTGCTAAATAATCGTTCAAAAAAGCTAAAAAAAGAATAACCAAATTAAGACTTTTCTTTGGCGGAAGGAGCGAACAGAATAATGTTGCAATCGAAGTTGCTGCCGTGAATCGGATCGGAATCGCTCAGCCGCGCCCGATTGCGCCGATACGCATGAGCGATCGCGGAGAAATTGAAGTATAACGGGAAGCGTAACGGCTTGCAAAAGTTTTCGTGGCTTAATTATCTAAAGACCACGAAATTGGTGAAGGGCCACCTCTAGATTTAGAACGGTAATATCAACTAAGCATAATGATAGAAACCAATCATAACAGTTCAAGATGTAAAAAAATGCATTATTTATTACTACATAATAATATATAGTAGGTATTTTGGACATGCAGAAAACTGTTATACATAATATTATGTAGTTACATATTTAAATGTAACGTTTAGAAGTCGCATTACATTTAAAAAAATTTTTTTATTATAACTGCAGAATAATTACCCATTTTATGACTACGACAACAATAAAATTTTACGCTAATGGATACGAGGACGAGGCGACGTTGGCTTCGTACAGTGATGTTTACTCAAAGAAAATCTCACTAAGCCCGAGGGCGCTCAGCTTAAGCTGTCCGCGTCGTCCGGACCGCGGTTATGAGATTATTCTCGCTTTGACGAACCGACGCGGCTGCATACACCACACTGCATTTTAAAGGTTGACTACGCTTTTAAAAGCTCTAATTTCCATTTTTTTTTTCTATAAAATCTTTCTTTGAATGCATTCTCAATTTTACTTATCCTACATAGGTACTTCCGTTGGCACTACTATTGATAGGTGTAGTGCGGTTATCACAGTCAATCACTCACGTCCTAATTGATACAATGATCGCGTTAGTGAATGTGTTGCATGAGTTATAACGCGTCGGGAGATTCGAGATGGGCGAGAGAGATGTGAGAGCGGTAATTTGTACATAGCAGCCGCGGTGGCACCGGATATAACAGTCGCCTTATTGCCAGCGCCGCGCCTCCAGCCCGCTAACTAACGCTTATTAAACTTCAACAACGCTCCCGCTGATCACTTCACCTTCTTGTTAGCTCTCTAAACTTAGATTAATCGTTCGCCCGTCGCCACTACTGCAGCTATTTATTTTTATTAGCAAAAGCAATATTTCGTTGTCAAAGATTATTATTGATTGTAATGAGTTTGAAGTATAGTTCAACTTAAATTTTCTAAAGATATGGTGTTTATATGTATGTATATAATTGATTTCTTCATTTTTCTTCTAAGTACGAAATGTCATAAACTATTTTAATCAAGTTATAATTGAACATTAAAATATATTCCTTAAAATTTAAATGATAATGAAGCTAACCTCTTCCAAAAATATTTCCCATGTATGGGAATATTCCCTTATAATATTCCCATTAAGGGTTCCAGGTACCTAGTTTCAATCAATTGTTTTAAGAATAAAATTATGAATGAATTTCATTCAGACCCTTTGTGTGCTGATAAAACGTTATTGTTATAGATAACAGACATTCAAACTTTCACATTCATAATATAAATGAGAATTAAAAGTTATTCTCTTCACCGTGACATAATAATATAGGCCTTACATTGACGGAACCGCGCGAAACGTGGGTATGATTAAATTGCACCGTTGTCGGCCCTGGCGACAATGATGGAAGAGTTCTACGTTTCAAGGTATTTTCTGTGTGAAGTAAAATACATATGCACATATCACATACTATCTAAAGATATATTGAAGACATGCTCTCCAAATACACGTGAAAAAATACCACGAAACGTTTATAATCAGTTTATTTCAATTATCGATAAATAAGTTATTTCTACACTTATACATAATATAATAAAGTGGATGCATTCGTTTTAAAAGAGCCGTAATCATTCAAATCCTGAAAATCTTTCAATAATAGAAGGATTATATTTAAGGAGATTGTGATTACTGATTTACGAAGGATTTAGCATTTAGTTTTCAATACGAAATTGCAATATTTGTTAATTAAGTTGAATATGCGCTAATTTGGAGCCTGTAATAATGTGTATGCGATATGAAGAAAAAAATCTTTAAAATAAAGTTAGATTATCGTTATATTTGAAAAAGTATCGCGTTTCTTACGATTAGAGTGATATTATTTAAAATTAAGTAGGTAATACTCTTTTGTGGTACTGGCGGGTTTGAATAGATAGAAGGGATAATATAGATATATCTAATAAGCTCTTTGGAATGTATTTTAGTGGTTAATAAACTACATTAAAAAATATATAAATTGAATTACTCCAGTTAAAAAGGCGTGAACAACATTGCGCGACATAAACTACGTGAAGAAACAAAGGAAGTCATCCAAATGTTCCGCGAAGCAGTCACGCAACCTACCATACATTTGCGTCTTTCACCGGAAAGCCCTTCTTTCAACAATTTTATTATCCGCTATGTAGTAGGTACTAGGTAGATACTTATAAGTACTTAAGATTTTCTCAAAACAAGTTTATTGGGTTAACAAATTTAAAATGTTTTTACATCTTTGTGCGCTTAGTGGATCTGTCCTCAAACACATGATAACCACTGCTATGATACCTTCCCTTGGTGGGTACTTTTGTTACTTATGCAGTTACCCTGTGCTGTTCGTGTTAACAACTATGATAGAATTTCCAACCACGACTTATATTGTTGACGGTTCTATGACTTCTTTAATAATAACTGAAAACAATCCCTTCAATTTATATTGAAAATTATTTTCAATCATTGAAATAACTATTTTATATTACAAGGTGTCAAATATAATGTAGGTTTTTAAAACACATTATGTTATTCGTGGCTTATCTCTCACAAGGATTCATTTCTCTTGGCCTCGGCGACCTCGAGGTTTTGCCAATATTACGATCGACAAATTTCGGCTTAGCATTGAATCCCCGATTAGTCCGATAGAAACCTTTTGAAATGTGTGCAAATTTCTATTTACTGTGTTTAATATTATTTGTTTTGATCACTTTTTCTGCATTTGCCTCAAAACTAATTATATTTTTTGGTTATGTTTATCACAAGTAAATCAGATTATATAAGTATTGTTTACCTAATAGTTTAACTTTACGTAAAAACTATCCCTTTCTTCTCGGCTATTGTGTAGGTGGAAAACCTTTGATTGTTAACACAATTGGGGGACAAAGTTTACAATAGGGCTCGTGGAAATGTAAAACGTTTAGCTTTTACGTGTCAAATTAAGTGGAGAGTTCGAACAATAGCGTCAAGGGTACACAATAAACATACTACAATACGATCCATATACCACGGTATATTCAACAATTTGTCTACGTTCTTGTATTATTCATAACAACCTTAGGTGTCGATAGATTGAGAATTCGTTATATCTTATCCAACCAATTTTGGCATTGTGCATTATAGTTGTTATGTGTTTCTATTTATAAGAAAATATCGTTCAGGTTAAATAATACTTTAATCACTAGATTTTTTTAAGTATCTAACGTAACGTAACTCTTTCGAAAAATATATCAAGTTTTATAATTGTACTTATGATTTTTATATATTTTTTTTTATCTATTGTTCTCGCCAAAACAGAAACGTATCATTAATGCTGACTTTTAAAGTTCAACGTGATATTTCATGGAAGGGAAGTTCTTTTGACCTAACGGTATCGTACTCTCATACATCACTACAAAATATTATATAGGTACTAGCGACCCGCCCCGGCTTCGCACGGGTGCAATGCTGATACTGAACGTTGTATATAAAAACATACCGGCCGGTACCGCCGCAAACGCTACGTCCCGCAATTTTTAAATCTTCGAAAATATTCAATTAAATCCTATGCTGTAAAGGACCATATAGATCTATATTAAATCAACAATGTATTTTAGGGTATTTAGTTGGATAAGGATTAATGCTGTATTGGTTAAAATCGCTTCGAAAATTGGCCATTATTTGTCGTAAAAAGTAAATGACAATTTTTTTTTATTGTGGGATATCCATAAGAGATAGACATATTATACCATCGCGGAGTTTTATGTAGACCTTTTCAATGTACACAATAGTTAATCATCGCCGCATCAAAATCCGTTGCGTAGTACAGAGAAAGCGACTTTGTTTTATACTATGTAATGATTATGGGTATTATACATAAAAATGCCATTTTAATATTTCAAATACTTTGACATAAATATAATAATAACGTGTGTTATGTATTATTCCAACTCCTGATTGATTAGAGAGCGTTATTCCTAAACAATGCGTGGCGTAGGTACTGAAGTTGAGAGATAAAGCTAAAGCGTTAATTCTGTTGCGGCTTCAGATCCACGTTGCCTAATTAGCTCTGCTCTACGTTTGCATCGGTCTGGGGTAACTGGTCAAAGGATTTGGAGCTCATTACTAGCACAGAACTGTTTTACTTGTTGTTTCACCTAATTCAGCATTAAAAAGTTTTGTTTTGTTATAATTTTTTGCAACATGGTGTGTTGGTAAAAATAATACATAGCCATATTATGGATAAAAAACGAATTAGTTCTGTTTTTAATTTCTAAAGTTTTTGCCAAATACCCATTTTTTATGGAATCAATTTGACTATTGAACATAATCATCACATCGGATATTTACCTACAATCTATTGGATCCTACGGATTCTGTTCCAAGAGTGTAATCACCAGATCAATTTTCAGTTGAACTAAACAAACAAATAGTAATGGTTCATGTCAATCAACACATTGCATTATAATGGGTAAAAAAATAACTATATTTTCTCCCTATCTCGGAATATAAAATCCTCCTTATGGGTACTTACTACTTAATCAAACAAAACTTCCACTTTTCGGAGCAATCTGTGTTCTTATATAAAATAATAGATCACGACTCTACAATCTCCTCCATTTTTTGGAAGTTGGTTAAAAATAGTGAAGAGTGGGCAGCGACGATGCTATGTTCGCGGAAAGCACGATAAAATCGCGTGAGAGGCGCGCTCGGGCACGCTCCGCCGCCGCGGCCCCGTCTCTATGAAACCCGGATGATTCGTCACGCTGCGTTAATGGTCGCAAGGCACGCTACACTTGACTATCTTCTATCTATCACGATATCCATACCATTCGCCTTATCGACGTAACGGCTTGACGCTTACACAATCGTTTTTATTACTGTAATCGATAGTATCATATTTCAGATAGTTTCCAATGTTTTCCCTAACAATCATATTATGTGCTTAAACATTATCGTCTTGGAACCCAGACACTTTCCTTCTACCATTTTAATACAACAATATTAACTCAGCAATCAGACTCACGAATCGGCTCTGTGTCAATGTATACAATGTTACAATGTAACATTTAATACTAAGTAATAAAATAAATAAAAATAAAAATAAATAAAAAAATAAAAAAGCCTTATATTTCCAGTTTTCAATTAACACAAATAAAAGAAATGATTTATCACTATGTACTTACTACTCCTACTTACATTAATATCTATACAAAAAAAACATATCTATATTTATACAAAAAAGAGTATTCGATTTAATAAATATTATTAAAGAATAGATTTGTTTTGAGTAGGTAGGTGAGTACAAGTTTTTAATATTATCCCACTGGAACCCCTCTCAGGTGAAGGCCTCCTCCAAAGTTTTCCATTTCTCACGATCTTGGGCTATTTTTTGCCACTGTGGGCCAGCAATTTTTTTAATATCGTCTTCCCATCTAGTGAATGGTCTTCCCCTACAGCGTTTGCCCAATGGGCCTTTCCATGACGTTACTGTTTTTGTCCATCTACGATCTTCAAGACGAGCTATGTGACCGGCCCATTTCCACTTTAGCATTTGACTATGGCTGCATGCATCTATTGCTTTAGTTTTAGATCTGATTTTTGTGTGTTTTATCTTTTGTATTTTCCTAATATTTAACATACTGCGTTCCATTCCTCGCTGGCATGTATTTATTTTATTTCTTATTTTGTTGGTAAATTTCCATGTTTGACACGCGTATGTTAGGCAAGGAATGAGGCAAGAGTCCATGACCTTTTTCTTTAACTTTATAGGCATTTCGCTTTTAAATATCTCTTTGTAGCTCCAATATTTATTCCATGTTTGTTTGATTCTTCTCTCCACTTCTAATTCATTGCTATCCCTATTGAATCCAATTTGTTTACCTAAATATACGTATTGATCTACATATTGTAATCGTTCGTCTCCAATTGTAAAATTTGTTTTTTTAAAGTTAGTCATGATTTTGGTCTTTGTGATATTCATTTCTAAACCCACTTGCTTGCTTGCCGCGTATAGAGTGTCTAACATGTATTGTAGTTGCTGGGTCGATTCCGATAGCAAAACCAAGTCGTCAGCAAATCTTAAGTGGTTTAGATATTTACCTTGGATGTACAAACCTCGGTTTTTCCAATCTAATTTACTTATGATGGATTCTAATATCGCTATAAATAATTTTGGGGATAAGGGGTCGCCTTGTCTGACTCCTCTCTTGACTGGGAAGCTCGGGCCTATAGTTTCTAGTTTGACTCTGCTTGAGCTATTTCTATATAGATGTTGAAGTACTGTTATGTATTTTTGCTCCACATTTTGAGCTTTTAGAGTGTCCCATATACTTTTATGTGAGATCGTGTCGAACGCTTTTTGGTAATCGATGAATATGATGTACAGTTGTCTCTGTTGCTCTTGGTATTTTTCGATTATCTGCTCTAATGTGTGGATGTGGTCTATAGTAGAAAAATTCTTTCTAAATCCCGCTTGTTCAATAGGTTGGTTTTTTTCTAGTGTTGTACTTATTCTTTGATTTATTATTGTAGAGAAAAGTTTATATATGCTTGGCAAAAGGCTTATCGGCCGGTAGTTGTTGATTTCTTTTGGGTCTCCTTTCTTGTATAGTAAGATTATGTTGGATTCAGACCATTGCGATGGTGTGACCCCGGTATCGAATATCAAATTAAATAAATTTGTTAATGGAGCTGCTAGTATGAAACATGCGGTTTTTATGGCGTCATTAGTGATATTATCTGGTCCTGGGCTTTTGTCTGACTTTAGTCTTTTTATTATTTCAATAGTTTCTATGTAATCTATTGGTTCTATGTCGGATTGCGGAGTTTCGACCCAGATGTGTTCATACTCAGTATGGTTGGTGTCTATGGCACGGTCTGACTTACTATATAGATTTTTGTAGAAGTTTGTTGCAATGCTTATTATATCAGTTCGATTATAAGCAGTTTCTCCTAGGTTTTTCAGACCATCAATCCATGTTTTATTTGTCCGTAGTTCTTTGTATCCTTTTTTCAGACTACCCTTTTGTTCTAGATGTTTTTGAAGTATATTGATTCTGTGGTTCTTATAGTCCTTTTTTATATATTTGCTTATAAGTTTGTATAGGGCTTTGAGTTCATTTCTCATTGCTCGCGTTTTATTTTTGGTTTTTTGTAGCTCCTGTCTTCGTTTTAAAAGTTTATTTGTATTATCTGAGAGTACACTGCGAGATTTTGTTGTATTCATAATTCTTGCGGTTTGTAAACTGTCTGTGATATAGTGTATGATTTTATCGTAGTTTTCTTGTACTGTTTCGTTTGGCTCCATGTGGAATGATGACATGTGGGTCTGCAAGTTCTCCTTATATATTTGTATTTCTTCTTCGTTTTTAAGTGTACTATTTTGCTTATTTACAAACCTGGTTCGTCTTAGCACTGGTTTAGTAAGTGATATTCTGGCTCTGAGCGGTCTATGGTCGGATGTAAAATTAATACTTAGTGTCTCAATATTTTGAAATAGATGAGGACGGTTAGATAGTATAAAATCTATTTCGTTTTTATATTGGCTATTCGGAGACTGCCATGTCCACTTCCTGTTCTCTTTTTTCTTGTAAAAGGTGTTGATGATACTTAGCTTGTTTTCCATGGCAAAATCAATAAGTCTTTGACCTCGTGCATTTCTTGTTCCATACCCATACTGTTTCCTTACTAAGCGTTCATCTTTTTGAGACATGCCGATTTTGGCATTGAAATCACCCATTAGGATATAATCTTTGTATGCTTTCTCAATTGCCTCGTATACGGTATCATAGAAAGTATTTATTTCCTCTTCGTCTGCTGATTCGGTTGGGGCATATACTTGTATGATGGTGATTTTCTTTCCTGGTATTTTTAGATTAAGCATAGCGACACGCTCCGATATACCGCGGTAACTTTCCACATATTGTTTCAAATATTTCCGTATTATAAAACCAACTCCATATTTGCCCTGTGTTTGTCCTGTACTGCAGAGAATAAATTCACTGTATTCTTCTATGTTATTCCCGATGCGCCGAACTTCTGATATGCCTATTATATCGTATTTAATATGTGTTAATGCTTTTTCTAGTTCTATTATTCGTTCGTATGACATCAAAGTTCTAACATTATAGGTTAGTATATAGAGTTGATAATTTTTTCCTTCTAATAGTTCTTCATGTTCATTTTGTGATATCTTTGGAGGGTTGTGGTCATAATCTTCCACGGTGACCAACCGGCTTGGAAGATGTGCTTCGTTTGTTAATAATGATTCTTGTATGTGATCACTGTGAGAGGGGGGCGGTAGTTGCTATTCGTTTACATTTTCCTTGTCCTGTTGCTTTGATACACTGTTTGGGTACTTAGTGGTGAGAAAATTTAGTATGCCAGGTTTTACTCCTTCTGACAAACTGGAACTCCTTTTATTTTGTGCCGAAATTTTATTTTTCTTGTTAACTTGCGTTTCTTTTTCAGTTTGTGCATGACGGTGATTTTCCGGGGATATTGAGAGCATTCTCTTATTGTTGTTTGTTGTGTTTGTATTTTTACCCAGTATTATAATTTTGTCGTATTTTAGTATCGCTAAATTTCCTTTCTCTCGCTCTAGCTTTACTTGTTCCTGCAATTCTTTCCTTTTTTCTATTACATAGTGTGGATAGTCTTCTTTCATATAGTATGTGGTGTCATTAAGTGCCTTTTTTTGCTTGAAAATATCTATTTTTATGCCTAGTGTAGAAAAAGTAA
Organism: Anthocharis cardamines; assembly: GCA_905404175.1. Lineage (NCBI taxonomy): Eukaryota > Metazoa > Arthropoda > Insecta > Lepidoptera > Pieridae > Anthocharis > Anthocharis cardamines. The sequence continues at coordinate 3,759,769 of FR989953.1, read as the reverse complement.
CGATTAATGGTCGGGGTCTTTCACCTTTCTTTCCTAGTCTCTTCATTTCCTGTATGTCTCTTCGTTCGAGATCTATAGATAAGAATTTTTTTATAAATTCAATCAAGTTCCTTTCTAAATTTGAATAAGATGTTTCCGTTTCTTCTATTCCGAAAAAGACAACATTTCTCTGTCTTGCGTTTTTCTCTAGGTAATAAAGTCTTTTCTCCTGGTTTTCCAGTTTTTCTTTGAGATTTTCATATTTTCCTTCCAATGCTTTGAATTTTTCTTCCAACATGTCATTCATATTCTGCGTAACTTGTTCGGTCACTCTTACAGCGCTTTGCAAGATTGTAGTTTTTTGCTCTGCAATTTCATTTTGAATTTTTCGGAGTTCTTTCATAACTTCTTCCATGTTTATACTGATTAATATAAATACTCTTATTATATTTAATAATCACAATTTAAATAATACTAAGTAAGATATATTAACATTTACGGCTGAGTCCCCATTTAGTTAATTTTTTAAATACTAGCTGGTATCTTTAAATTAAATTATTAGTTCATTAATCTTTTCTGTATCCGATTTCGATGAAACAATGTTGCTCCAGGTTAAGCTTAATCTTCTTGTGCAGTTGAAAGCTTAATCTTGTTGTGTTCAAATGAGTAGTTTCGGAGATAAGCGTGAACAGACGAACAGGCTGCCTTATTTATACAATTTATTAGTATGTATTCTGTTACCCTTATTTACTGTACCATGTCAATTTATGGTAAATATACATATTCAATCATTAATGTATAACGTAGATTTTTTTATTATATACATATAGATGTGTCCACCATTTATTTCCATTCATTATATTTATATGCACAATACTATTCTGGTACTATGATGGTCAACATGTTCGTATATATTTATTTTTTCTTAGTAATTAATGCATGTCTTCGATATCATGCGTATATTAAACGTTTGAATTAAGTCGTGCGACATGTAAAAATAGACTAAACTATTAGCAAGAATAATAATAAAATAATTCGATAAATACAAGAAACGCAAAAACCAGTTTACGAGAATATAGAGTTCTATTCCTGTCTGTTTATCATTTTCTGTACACTCCTACGTGCCTCAAGCTCAGATAAAAATAAAATATTATTGGTATCTAGAATTAAATAAGATGATTGTGATTATTATTTACATGACATTGTTTCAATTGGGTGTAAGGTTTCTGCGATTAACTAACATACGCCGGTACGCGGACCATACCCGCGTGGCAGATGGTCGTGGCTCTGATTAAACTTAATTAACTGAAGCCATTTACAGGCGACGGGGACGGGCTCGGCCGACTGTCTTGCGTGATGCGCTGTCGCACCCCTATTATATGTCCAACAGCCACGGTCACCGACATTACATTATAAAGTAGATTAGCTCGTAATACACTTTTTATAACTAATTGAATTGACTTGTATGCGGTAAGCATTTGTCCGCATTGGAATGTATATATCTCGGTACGTTGGTTGGTACGTAATATTTTGTCGTCTATGTACGACAGTTCAGTCGTATACTGTCCAACACGCAAAGCGTCTTCACAAAACAATTCACCTGTACAGTGCTAAGGTAGGTCGGACAGACACAAGGTCTACTGCAGTCATATCGACTCCATCGTGAGTTGCAAGATTTATCGTGCGCCCACACGCAGCTGGCGCACAGCCCATCGTCCTCGCACCCTTTTATCACCAGCTAAAACACGCCCGTTGTGTTAATTTGTTTGCTTTGACGCGGCCAAGCTAATGAATCGCCTCGGGCCTGACCCATGTCTGTAACCCGGCAGAGAATTAAACGTTATGCCTCTTAAATCGTTACGGGCCTACAAATAAATCGTAAATCTCCGATAATACTAAACCTAATTTGAAGTATACTACATTTTCGATCGCCGTCGTAAAATAAATTAACGGTGTAAACTTAAAACATTTTACTATCAGTAAAATGTAGCGTGGTGAGGAATTGATGCCTGAAAAATATTTGGAGCACTCTGATTTAGCACAAATGAATCAGAAGCGTTCAGGTGAGGTCGCATTCCGCACACTTCTCTACCTGCGGGCTTAAAATATCCGCGTGTGCTCATCGCTGCGCATACGTACGTGCGGATTGTTTATTTTCGTCTTACATGCGCTTTACTCTAGTTCCTTATATTGAAATGCCTCTTACAATAATATCATACATAATTTACATTGTTGGTTGTAGTTTATATATTTATCTTTGTAGTGATGATTAATTGGTCGAGGTGACAGTGTTCCTCAAAATTAAGGTTGAACGACTGTTGAAAGTAAACTCTACTTATTAAAGGTTTGTTCCTTCTGTTAGGTTCACCACTTAATTAGGTGCTGCTCGTAAAACTGTCTTCCTCATCTAATATTTACCGCGTTTGCCCTTTTTATTATCCGATTACATGAGCCGCACGGTTTGTAAAGCGTTTCGTTTCGCGAAGGGAAGCCGTTTCATTTGTTTCTTCAGAAATTACTCCAGACCATCTTGGACCTTCTCGCAACTCCCTTTATACATTGTAAAATAAATTATTTGCAAGAGTAGCAATATCATAATATAATTAGCGAAAGCTTTTGTTTTGTGTATTGGTGTCATTTCCCATAATTAATGTTTGGACCGATATCATTACCCGATGCTCATAGCTTATCAGTGTTGTCCTTTGGGTAAAATTTGTCGAACGGTGTAGATATATTTACGTTGAAGCTATAACTGCGGTAAGGTAAGCCGACATGTGAAGCGTGTATGTGATGATTTTATAATCGAGAATAGTGGCGTGAGGAGGAATGGATGAGGATAACGTGGCGTTGCAATTAGCAAGGTACTCGACGCGTCGCCGCCCGCAAACCAAAGCACGGACTCCACTCATATGTCGCCGCGCAAATTAAAACGCGACACTCGACCCGATCACACTCAAAACAGATTTGTTCTATCGACTGAATCGTTTTACAAAAAAATGTGTGAGAAAAATTATGATTAAATAGCAAGGATACATGAAAAATTTACATTTATTTTTTATTTATTAAAGAGGTACCTTAACAGAAAAAAATGACGCTATAAATTAAAAATACCAATGTTGCAACTATGTATTTGCAAATGACACAGATATACTCTACTGTTTTCGTAAAATAGCCGTAGAGCGATATTCTAAAAAAACTTCTAAAAAGCTTGGAAAAATATTGCTATTTAGGTACTTTTTTTTCAATTTGGATAGAGTAGACTACGTTTAATATTGTATTTTATTAAAGCGAGTATCACACATTTCAATAAAATGATTTATACCTGATTAAAACGCGATTTATTATTTATATAATTTTTCTCGACGTGTTTCGGATGCTTTTCAGCAACCGTGGTCACGGGGAGACTTAATGTTACCTTTAATAAGCTATCTAATTTGAAATATCACAAACTTGCTATATAAACGCCATCTATTCCTACGGAGTTGATATTTACTGACATTTTCTATATTATTCCATAGTAATTAAAAATCTAAAACCCTAAATCAAACATACCAAAAAAACAAGAGGATATGTAAGTCAATATTGCCATAATATAGAAAAATACACTAAATATCAACTCGGCAGGAATATTTTGTAATTGAGCCCATATCCGAATAGGTCAAGCCTGCCTTAGTTGAAGGTGCAATCCCACGGGCGCGCCTCTTTGTAATTGAGAGTGCCAGCGGGCCGATAATTGTGCCTGCCCGACGCCCGCGAAGCCGAGCGGCCGCGCTCCGACCGCCGGAGCCGCGCCGCGTAAATCATGCCCGTTACTCTCCATTACCTCATAATGCCAAATTGACTAGCGAGGATTTCTAAAGACTCGGGCCAGCTTTTCTAGCTTTTGGCGGACTATTCTTTTGATGTTTGTATTCACGGTTTAGTACAACACATTGCATCACATAACAAATAATGTCTGCGCTTTTTGTATGAGAATTGATAAACACTGAATAACATCTGAATGAATAAAAAGATAGATGTGAAAAGTGTATGGCTGTTTACTCGGGAGTAGAAAAACGTGATATATTAAATATTGAAATATTGAGATTTACACCACTTGTCACGACAAGGACGTCTATTTAGTCGAGACATGCGAGCTTTTTAAACAAAGTTTATTGCGCTTTATCTGTTCTATAAAAGAGAAAGAAGGTGCGCGATAAAACGATCGCGTGACTGCCACGAACCGTAGCTTCAGTGAATGCCTTGATTAGGCGAGTTATATATACTAAACTGAAAAATATTTTTAAAGTGTTAACATTATGAATAATAAATTGATTTTTATGCACCGAATATTATCAAAAATGAATGATTGATTTAATATTTGGATGTTCATAATTGTATAAACGCAGAGAAAGTAGTGGTACCAAATTGTTGGCGCTATACGCTTATCGGCAGTGACGTAATTCCATGGGCGGTGCCGACGTAGAAGCATGTAGATCGCGAAATTGATTGCATGTTATCAGATAGGGCACGGGTTCTTCGCTAGCATTTAATACTGGCGTCGGACTAGGCACGCGATCCTTGACAGGAGATCGCCCGTGCCCCCATAGAGCGTGGTAATTACCAAGGGCTGTGTGCTCCGGCGACGTCGCCGCCGCTGTCTGACTTCGAAACACGGTCCCGTAATTACCTAGCACACCTAATACTTGTCTGTTTGTATACCTTAATGTTCATCACGTCGTTTACTTTAATTTGCTATCGTGCGTTTAACTGCGTATCTGACAGGCCAACTAAACTTAATTCAATTAATTTAAAAACATTTTCCTTTGTGAACATGGTTCATAGTTAACTCGATTGGTAAAAAGAGTAAAATGAGAACATTATGCATCGCTTACAGTTACAAAGGATGCAAAACCTTGAGGTGGATTTAATAATAAATAACGACTTAGTTAAATCTTAGTTTATATAAAGACTTTGCAACATTTGCTACTAACACAATAAAATTTACGATAACTAAGTATACAGTACTGTATACTTACTAGTAGTATACAGTTAAAAATGATATTTAATTTATGTGCATAATTAGAAGGCACGGGCTGAAAATCAAAAAATGACGAGGAACTCGTTTCTTTTGTCCATTAGTTGGAGTGTTGATGTTGCGACATGAAATTGGAAAAGGTTTGTTTAATGGTTTGGTGGGGTGAGTTGTTGTTGCTCCGCGAAGCCCCGTAATTTGATTGGGGCCGTGGATGGACCGAGAGCCGCTAAGAATCGCGCCTCACCCGACTTGCACTAATTGCCTCGCGCAATATAGAAAACAATGACAAAACTTGGAGCCGCTTCGGTCGTTCTCGACCTTCGACCCCCCCGCTTTTTATTTAAAATTCGTTTACCCGCCTCGCAAATTGTAATTCAGTCGAGTTAGTACGTCTGGCGTTATGAAAACAAGAATAAACTTAATTACGTTCCCATTTTTAACGGCAATTATAAACTTGTAAACTAAACATTTTCTACATTTACTGGTTGAAGAATATTTACAGATTATATCAATTAATTCCTTGAAAGTTTTATGTGAATAAAGTTTCTTGAACCTTTGTGTTATCTAAACGCCTAATAGTACAACTAATTTAAAAATTAAAAGCAATCGTTGATGTGAGATATGAATGGATAATTTAGCATCAAAAATCGTTATTTGAATGATGTCGGTAAGGTAGTAGACGCGAATGCAACTCAGGACCGTGCGAGTAATTGATAGTGACGTTTGATGGACGTGCAGCAAGTGTATATTGCACCGCCGGGGACCCTATACCCAATAAACACTTGTGCACACATCAATCCAATGATTCTCATTTACTCATATTACGTACTACCTTGTTTTGTGTTATTACGTAACTACAGTCTGTTAATAATACGAATAAGTGGTCAAAATATCCTAAGTTTTGATTGTTAAAAGAGTAAGTTAAAGATTCATAACGTGTACGTTTGAATTTGTTATACCTTCCTCGATTGTTTAGTTGTTTGGTCCACACTTCAATCCGTACATTGTGAACATTACTATTACTAACTAAATAAACTCACCTTTGCAACCTCTGCAAACCAAGACCGCTCTGAAAGTTTTAAGGTCTGCTTAATAACGCAAGCAATTTGAGGGTCGCCCTTTGTTTGCTTTCTTGTTTTACTAGTGATTTGATGATTTTGACTTATTCAACTCGTCGGTTTTGCTGCCGTCCGGTTAAAACATTTATCCTTCGTTGATTTAAACTCATTATTTTACTCTTCACCTCATTTATATAATATAATTACTCTATCTGTTTGTTATTGCTGCTATATTACTTTAATAACATAGAAAGATAAGGTGAATAATTCCCAATTTAGTTCCACACTAAGTCAACTAAATGACTTTTCACTTGTGAAACAACATTTCTCTAGACTAGAGAAACCCATATAATCACTCCCCTCGATATTACTTAAACGATAAACAAGTTTGTGTCGGTTGATATTAATTTAATATGATGTACAAAGAAACAGTCAATTTAAAACAGGAGATAGATATTCTTCATTTGTGTGTATTTTTTGCTCGTTCAATTATTAAAGTGCCAACACAAGTAGTCATAACTCCTCCACGACACATAAAGTTGAGATAACGGTCATATATGAGAGGTCGACGTTATGGCTAAGTAATATTGATTGGTGAGTCGCTACGAGGTAGGACACGCGAGGTGAGATGTTTTTATTCGCGCAACACGTCCTCGGTGCCGACTGCCACGATGTGTCGTTCTCCCACGGGACACGAGCCGCACTTCCGAATGAAGATATTTATAGCCGCCCCAGAAGACGCCGTTACCTAATGCCACATTTTATGGTAGCCCTTATTACGGTTCTCCTTTAGACTTTCTTACATTACTATTTTCCGAACCCGAAATTTCTACTTTACTATATGAATCTATCAGGTGTCCGATATTCTAACGCAATCCTGTCGATGGTCACCAGAGGCTCGCAAAAATGCCACGTGGAAGATATTATTTGCAGCAATCGTAAATTGGGCAAATCCCGAGGGTGTGCCGGAAAGGCGCAGTTACCGGCTGAGTTTCACCGCATACACTAATCGCTCCACCCGTTCAGTTTCTTACACTCCTCGCACCCTGCATCCCGTCCTAATGGCCGCGAAAAGCCTCCATTGTTGCGTTTGCTTATTTGTTATAATATTTCGACACGCTTTACTAAGATACCTTCTTTGACTCGCGTAATTGTTCTTTCAAATCGACGGTTTTATTGTGCATAAAATGCTTTGTCACATAAATCTTTTAAGACGTTCTCCTTTAATCTAGCTTCATTGTATATAAAATTAAATGAGGATTCATTTGGTGGGCTAATACTTACAATATATACAGATATTTCTATATCACACAACACTGGAAGCGTTGAGGAATATTATCCATACCATTGTTAACAGTTAAAGTGTCTGTTACGTTTTTACTAATTAGACGACTGAGGGCCTAGCACGAAAAACTTTAAACTGTAACTTGCGTGAAAGTGTAATGCAAAGTGTCCACTAGCAATAAATCTTGCACAAGTTGACTTGCGCAAGCGACTTCCAATGTGTAAACGCGAGCGCAAGTGGAGTTCTGGAAGTTTTAGTGACTTGCCAAACTTGCTGCAAGTCTCACGTGTATACGGTTGTTTTGACTTTGCAGCAAGCGCTTGCGACTTTATTTTGTTCACACAATAAAGTTGGAAGTTTTTAGGGCAAGTTCAGTGTTTTATTATGGAAATTATTCAAGTAATTCCTGGATACAATTGAATGTCTTGAAACTTTGATTATACCTACATTTCAAATTTTGTATTAGTAACTTCAACATGAGTGAGGAAAAGATATGGTCCCGCGAAGACACGATGAAATTCATATCTTTATACGAGATTAATCCCCAATTGTGGGAAAGATTATAAAAATAAAATTAAGAAAAACGTTGCATTAGACTTAAGAGCATTGAAATCAATCGGAAGCTACATAATCCTAAAAGACAATTTGGCCAGGTTAAAAAACAAAACAAACAAAAATGTGGCCAAAGTACGCATGAAGTATAAAAGTCGAAGTGGGAATATTTTGATCTCCTAAAATTTACGTACAACAACAACAACACAATAGACGCATCTCGTATTTTTCTGCAGCTAGGCATTTTGTTTGACCGCTCTTGCGCAAGTAATTTGTATGCAATTTCTGTGGAAACGGTTCTTCAAGATCTTGCAGGAAGTTAACTTATACAACTTCTAAAAGCGGCTTGCAAATAGAAAAATTGCAGCCAGTGGAAACAAGTCGTGATAGACTTCTGCAAGAAATTGCGGAAGCTACTTGCTAGTGGACACTTGGCTTAACACATACAACTGACAAATTGACGATTCGAAACTTTGTCGCAAGTCGTTCGTGTCTGTCCCTCTGAGCCGATTTTAGTAGAGTACGTAAACATAGATATCCCAATATTTCTACGCGAGCATAAATCGCCGGAAAGTACCAGTGATTATATAAAAGAAATCATTTTTTTATTATGACAGAATCATAAGAATTAAGTAGTTACGAAGCGCATGCCATTGCTACGCTCTGTTGCATCTACGGCCGTTCAACTCGAGATCGTTTTACTGATTTCTGGTGGAGACTGTATTGTGTTTCCTATATAATATGTAATACTATGTGGGAGGAATATCAAAACTCCGACCGGGAAAACCACCGTTTATAGATGAAAAACCGTGAAGTGCACATTGTGCGTTAAGCGTTTCGGTTTCAGTCTATGGATTTCCGAATGTTCGAAGTGAAAAAGTACATAGGTCGACAGCGCATCATGGACTGATGTTCTGTGGCTGAGGTATCACCTACCACCAAGTGAACCTCATGCTCAACATTTAATGTCGGAAATTTGTTTGTGCAAATTTTCGGTCTATTTAATCAAGACAAAATGAATCTATTAATTCAATATGGTTACTATATGATCAACTAGCTGATTCCCACGACTTCGTTCGCGTGGACTTCATCTGAGCTTATGAGTAAGCTTTCTTCATATGATATATCCTCCGTACTTGGTGATTTCTTGGGGGATAGAGCTATTAAAGATGACTACTCTATTAAGCTGACAGGTGCTTCTTCGATTTAATGGCTATTAATACCAATGTTATAAGTACACGAATTGAAGTCAATCTTCAACCCTGTTTTTGCATCACATTATTGACAAGTTTAAATAAAGTAGTTGGTTGTAAAAGACCATAGTTGAACAAATGAACTTGACTTTAAATAAACTTTAGAGAGATCTATATCAATCAGATTCTACGTCACCAAAATGATAGACAAGAATCTTAAAAATTGTATTTATGCATTCTGCTATCCTTCTTTTATCACTCCTCTTAATTTCTGGTAAAAATATTTAGTGAAACGTAATTTCGATTTAACACTTTTATTATAAATGTAGGTATAGATTAACTTTGCTTTCGACTAATATGTAGGTGCCAGCGTAAGATAAATTCAACGCGTTTTCTTATTTCTTATTATTACATAATATAGACTTAATATAGCTTAGAATAGAAACAGGTTTCAACAGCAGTTCGGATACAATCGAGGGTCGTCAGGTGATGCTATAACATTTTTGAAGGTCGTGAGATAACTTTGCATTCTTAATATCACCGGTGTATTAAAGATAAACTGCGTATCTGAGAATTTCCTCTAACTATAAGGACATTAATTAATAAGGTATAAAAATAAATATTTATAGAATATACACGATTTGATATAATCCTTTAAAATGGTTAAACTTATAATGATGTCATTTTGGAAGATAGGGCCCTATACATTTACATTTTTATATTTATTGCTATCTCTTATATTTAAGGCAAATCGCTTGGTTGTGAAGCTGAGTTGAGTAACTGTGGCAAAGTTCACCACAGTTACTCAACTGGTAACGAATTTTAAACTAAAATTTCCAAAATTCCTTTTCTATCATAACTGTTTTATTATTTTGAATAAAAATGAGTCAACTTAGTGTACTCAACTTTTCAAACAAATACATTGAAAAAATAACAAACCAATACATAAATAAATATTAGTAATTACTAATTAAATTTTGAATTACATTAAGGTTAAAAAATAATCAATTAAAAATTTGTATCAATAAGTTGAGTAATTTTATACTGCTAAACTAAATGATTTATCGTCCATTCAGTTACCGATTATTTATTCTTTGACTTCATCTCTACTACATACTTACTTTTGTCTCTTCTTTATATCTAACCAGTTTTAGTGCTACATAAAATAAACATATCCTTTATGCTCATAGATAAAATAGCCTAGCAAGAATAGGCATTTTCATACAAATAATCTAAGACGGTGAATCATTCTTCTTTAGTCTCTGACAGGATTGAGATCAACAGTTAGATGGCCCTGTTACTTAAGGGCCAAGGCATACACGCTACTTTTAGCATCGACGATTGACCGATCGACAGTTACTTTGCGAGTGTATCAATACTGCATCGCGTTATGGTGATGTTTTGCGTATGAATGCTGCAACTAAATTGCGCGTTTTGGTGACTGCATTCAATTGCGCATTTCAGCGTTGTACGTATATTGAAATACGTAAAACCACCTTGATCGCCGTCGCTGGAGTTTATAAGTGTGCGGTTTGAAGCGTTCAGGCGCGGTATCGTGCTTCCGAAAAGCGACTAAACCGTCGGTAGCCGAAGCTAAAAGTAGCCCTAAAATACCCATGTCATACGTATAAAAAATATTCTTTATTGTTGACCAAAGTTCGTCTAAACGTCATGTCACGCTTACGTGTCGTAATAATAATACAGCCACATACAGTGACATACTTTGCTTTATGTCAATTTTCGCTAAGGGGCTACTCTTGAAACCCCATGATGATTGTGGTCCCTCGTTACTGTGTTCCTGTCTAACCTGACGCTAAAACACCCGACGTTTGTCACTAATGATGCCGGTGTTTATATATTTGTATCTGAAGCTTAAATATTGAGACTTACCAACACGAAACATTTTGTTTTTATTTAAGTTATCGCGTAAAAGCTGTGTAATTCATATTTTTCTATTGTTGTAGGGAATATGCATATGAAGTAAATATACTTTTTATTTTGCGCCGCCATTCATCCAGATTCATTGTTCTTCCAAATTGCTCCGCGCTGGGAGTAGCACTATGGCTCTCGGTGTTTTGTGTCTGTTATTGTTTCTAACAGCTAGGTCTTGCCAATCTAGAAGGATATTTCAATATTCGGATACTTACAATAGCAGTTTAGATGAAGTTTCCATCAGAATCTAAATAACGGGTTGCAATTGTATTGATCGGTAGGTACGGGTTGCTCATATTACTTTTTGTTTTTCGACGTTTGCGGTAGGACTGGGGTTATTATCTGTATTGGCAAAAAAATGATAGTGTGCTTAGCCGTACTTGTTTACTTGACAGCGGTAAAAGGTTTGTGAGTCTCTCGCGGCGCGGTAGAGCTTGTTTTCATTTTGTTATTTACTTTTAATTTGGCAGCAAGCGGATGATGCTGTTGATGTAGGGGCGTGCCATGTGAATAATTGATCCAATACTTTGCTATTTATCAGTCGTATTGATTCTATCGTTATATTTTATACGAGCTGAGGCTTCGTAAATGATTATAACTTTTCGACATCCGATTTCGATGAAAAAAAGCCTATATGTTGAGAACTCTTTTATTTTACGGGATGAAAGTATCTAACTAAGATATTGACCGGGGATATAAGGTATCACAATGCAAATTTCATGTAAATCGGTCCACTAGTTTCGGAGATTTACCCGTACAAACAGACAGAGAAAAAAAATCTATTTTATTTCTCTTCTTACATCTCCCTGACTCGGTTTTAAGCATTTTCTTCGATGTACATACATTTGACCTCTACAGTTTTATTATATGTATAGAAATACTCATTATAAAAACTCGTCAACAACGTGATTTCTTCCAAACGCTTAGCATATTTTTTCTTTTTTTTTAATATTTGAAAAAGCCTTAATTAGGTTCATGGTTTAAATAAATAATTCGTTTTTTGTTCTTTAAAAATACTATGTTACTATTCATTCTAGTTAAGAATGGTATGGCTCACTAATGGTAAACTTTGACTACGAAGCTTAGCGATAACGTTCAATAGTGCAGTATTGATAGTAAAAATAATATAAATACTTTAGAATTACTGTTTTTAATTATTAGTGTATTCATAGTGTAACATCCGTTACTATTTGTTGTGGATGTCTAAAGGATTATCACTTGTCATGTAAAGGAACATTATTCATTATTGTTATTTCGTGTACTATAAAACTATCCCCATCTTTAATGCCCTTCCGACCTAGTATGACCGCCACGAGATATGTCGCGGACGAGAGAAGACAAACTAAGATGTAAGATATCTCGATAAATATATATAATTTGATATTAAAAGTCGAGTTTTAAGTGTAAATTATATTAGACCCGGAAGAAATAAAGAGATAATCGATTAAAACACGAGAAAACGGTCGACAAAATTTTGACGCGGTTGTCATGTTAGGTCGGCTTATCATCTTATAGTCTATATACGACCTATGGTATCTATATTAGGTACTGAAAGCTCAGTTTGTCATTTGAGAAATAAGTTTAATATAATAAATTTAGTCTTTAACATAGTAATTAGCTGAAATGTTCCTCGATTGGGCGTGGCAGGCTGAGTTTGCGGAGTAGGTTCGCGTGCTGAAGAACATTACCGTTGACTTGTGCCTGTGGAGTCGGCTTATTGTCTCGCCTCTCTTTATATCTGTAGCTATAAGGAATTAATTTTCGTTTTATGTTTATTCATTTTGTGTACATACTCTTATTAGTTCTACGTTTTTGATAGTAGGGGAAAGTCAGGTAGGACCCCGGACATTTCAATTTCTAAGATACCAAACGCATTGCGTGAACAAAGAATTATTCTAAGAAGTAAATAATTAGTGGCGAGCGAGTGTTCTTTTTTTCGCCAAAAAAATTTTCTTGATCCTGTCAAATTTCAATGGAGGTTATTGAAATAGGTAAGTGTTCATACTTGTCTATTGTTCAGTGTTTAAAGAAATTTTATATATATTTTTTATTCTATCTATCTAATAATTTCAAAAATCAGACCACTGTCATCTTTCTGTCTCCCCGCGACCACGGTTGCTGAAAAGCATCCGAAACATCGGGATAAATAATTTAAACAATATAAATAATAAATCGCGTTTTAATCCGGTATACAGTATTTTATTTAAATGTGTGATACTCGCGTTAATAAAAGACAATATTAAACTTGCTTATTTATGTAAATATTTTCACTAGAGTTCCCCTAGTGGGGCATGGGGCAGACCCATTTCTGTGTCTGTTTCACTGATCGTTTTTCTTTACAGGCAAGTAGGTGATCAGCCTTCTGTGCCCTGCCTGGCCGAAATATTTTTTATTTTTAATCTTCTTTCCCCGGGATTCGAACCCGGTGCTAAACGCATCGCGCTTACCACTGAACCACGGAGGCAGCTTCTGACCAGGAAGTAGAGGAAAAAAACAAGAGAAGCAATAAAAAAAAACAAACGAAAAAAGAACAAAGTAAAGGCTTAAATGTTATTGAAAACAGGAAAATATATTTTAAAGATCGAGAAAAAGAGAGTGGCTGGATTCATCATATGCGGAGAAACATTTGATGAAGACTTTTATGTTACATATCGAAGGACAAGCATGAGGTTCACTCGATGGAACCTTAGCCACAGAACATGATGCGCTGTCGTCCTACTTTTTAGTTCACATTTCAAGAATCGTCATGCTCGCTTAAATGTCATTGCTTGTGGTGGCGTCCATGTGTCGGGTTGTCTTCCTAAAATATGGCGAGGGGGCTAATGGCTAGCCATGTGTCGTACTCGTGAACGGGTGCTACTTGTGGTGGCTGGTTGGACTTGAATTCGTGTATGCGGCATTAATGTTCACTTAATTTAAAAAAATCCTAATTTTATTTTAAATATAAAATATAGGCAGTATATTTATTCATTTGTTTTTTATTTGCCATTTATTCAAGGGAAGGCTACCTGGTCTTTCCCAGGACAGACTTAATAGTAGGGGAGGTAAGCTTATTGAGTCTACAATCACCTTATTTTTGCTTTTGGCTCAGTTAAGGTATAAGTATTTTAAGCTTATTTTAGTTGTAGAGAGGCTCTGCAACCTGTTTGTGAAATAAATCAGAAAATTGTTACTGTTTCGATAGCTTTTTTACAAGTTTTATCATCGTTCCTATACGTCTCTCAAGGGGACATTCTTATAAATTGGATAAAACTTAGCTATGAGTATTATTTTTTGTTTGGATATATATATTACCTTTCTTTTTCTTTACAATTGAATTTGAAGCGTAAAATCTACCTTGGAACTTTTCTGCTCGCTGACGCCAAAGTTCACTAATTGTTTAGAAGATGTTTTGAGTTAAACCATTTGATTTATTCAACGAGGAATGGATAAGTTGTGATATAGAAAGTAATTTACTTTCAGAGGTATTTTGTTTAATTATCCAGTAACAGTTTTTCGTTTACAGGTTTTCGTTATCTTTCTTAAGCACAGAATGATTCGGTATAGGTATATGAAGTGTAACGAACATGTATGTTCGATTCTAAAAACGAGTTTTTGGAGGAAACGAGTTGAACTTGATTATAAGTCTAATGGAAACGTAGTGGTCGTGAAAGTGGGACGAAAGTGGTGGCGGATTTAGTAGATGCAGGTCGACCGCTGCAACAACGGTGTTTGTTGACGAGCCGGTGGGCGGCGCAAGAGGGGCGCGGGCGGGGGCCGCCACCGTTCTCACCTGGGAGCTACGCGGCAGTTCCGCGACTATCGTCGATCGCGTTCCACGTATGGCCCGACAGACATGTAGCTTTTAACTCGTGAGTGCGAGACTCGGTGAAGTGTTCCATGCTGTGTTTGTGAACTAACTGTGACTGGATATTTTGACGATATGGTGGTGCTCGAAGGCGGTGGCGCCCTACTCGAGCCGGCTCTAGCCTTCGACGGCACGGCTGCGGCCTGTCTCGAGCGTGCCTATGCACAAGCGGATGTTTCCCTTAAACTTTTACCAAAACGTTATATTAATCTGCACCAGTGGTTGTCGCCTGTGACCACTTCAGTTACTGCTGCTTCTGCTGCTGGAAAAGATCTCAAGTTGCAAATTGTAAGTTGTATATTCGTTCAGGTATCAGCGTCGTACTGGCTAATGAATATTTATTATTTATTGGTACATCTTATTTTCTTAGTAGTAAAAGTGGCACAAGCGGTCTCTTATCGCTGTTAAGCTTTCTGTTCCAGGCAACGCTGAATATATTTACCGTGGTCACGGGCAGACTGGTTGCTCGAAAGCATCGGAAACGTCGGGATAAATAATAATTCGCGTTTTAATCCGGTCTAGTTATTTTATTTAAATGTGTGATACTCGCGTTAATAACCCTGAATATAATTAAAGGTCGTAAAAGACATGCAGGTTGTAGTCATAAAAAATATTATTTTAAATAGGCAAAAGCGTCAATAACGCTTGTTTATAATATTATACTATCACCACAGATTAATGCTCTAGATTATTACATATTAACATATTATTAATATTCAAATTGTTATTATATGAACATTCCATTGTACCTGTTACGTGCCTATAAACCAGTTCATATCCGAGAAAACTTAGACAAAAATAAATCAGTAAAATAAAAACTCTACTAGTAGTTAATTTATTTAGAATAATGTTTGGATTTATTTTTCTTGATTTTGTACTATGTTTATGGATAGGGGAATTAAATGAAATGAACAACTGTAACACTGTTTGTGTTGTATTTACCATACGCCGACATATCACATAGGTATCTGATACGCCGCAGTAAGTCTAAGTTTTTTTTGCATAACAATTCAAATATTTGCGTAGATTTGTCGAAAAGTAGATGAACAAAATCACCTATCATAACTGATTGATAAAAACATTTAAGGGTACACAACTAACTTTGGGAAATAAAAAAGTATAAACATGTCATGTGTCGAAGCCTCAATTTTCGAAATTCAGATCGAGACACGGCTCCAGAAACTAGTTGAAATTTTATTGACAATGCATAATTTGGATCTTATAATATTAATATAAACTGATTGTCTGACGAAGCAATGAATGTATTAATTGTTTTGAAAGAATGGTTTATTTAATAAGGGGAACATCTAAACTATTGCTTTTTGTAAATTTAGGAATTGTTAAGGATTTCTGAGTTTAAAAAGTTATTATTAGAATTACATATATAGGATTTTGATCCTGGTAGGTCTTTAACGAAAATGTAGAGACTCCAAATTCAATTTAAAAACGTCTAATTTCTTAACACCTTGAATTAACCTAAGTGCACGTTTACCCATTAAACTTTTACTCAGGTAAATATACTAAATAAAAATAAGTATATTGGTAATAGCTTGTAAGAGCTTAGTAGCTGATTTTAAAGTAAGATTAGAAAGCATTGCCTTTTGCGTGTGGTAAGACCACTGCGGACTGTCCGCAATATCTCGACGGCCGATCTTCCAGCATTCATACCGTATTCCTGAAAACGACCTAAATGAAAAGATTCGGTTTCACAAACCAACTCACCTACGGCTTTTGAAAGTTCGTGTACAGTCTAAAAGTTTCATTATACAGATTGAGTTCGCCTTTTGTAGTGCATTTTCCAGCGAATTTCCATAAAAGTTGTGGATTTTGGCCTTCGTAAATGTTGAGATAGAATTTAAAATAATATTAAACATAAAAAGGGGCCTTTACTAAAGCTGCGTAAAAATATCTTGAATTTTTCTAACATATGATTAATTTATAATAACTTATAATATTTAAAGAATCGAAACGTCCAGTTGATCATCAGTGAGTAAGACGAGGTATGGATGACTTCTCGATACTTTTAAAGTTCAAGACCATCTATTTTAAAAAAAGGCGAATGTAACAAACAACCGATGGGCAATTTTCGACTTCTGCAATTCTGTTAATACGATGCAGCGCTCGATGTTTGCGTCTTTCGAACTCTTTTGTTATATCACGTAGTCTGTGGCGCTAAGAAAAATTGTAATGTACTTGCTACGATTGTGGATGCAATTGCTGCTATTGTGCTAAACAGCCATAACTTAACGTATTAGTATCATTCTCGAAAAGTTAACATCGTTCACTTATAGTCAGTTGTTGACTGAAAACTATTTCATGTTTCACAATTTTGTGTGCATTTAATGTAACAAATGACCATAGGTTATTTTTTAAAGTAGGCTTTTCTCATTTCGTTTTTTTAATGCATTTATCTATTACTCCAATAATATGTTGACCGATTTGAGTCATTCTAATTTATTTTGAAAGAAAGTGCCTATCACGTATCTTAGATATAGACTTTATTGACGTTATTTATTCCAATTAAACTACAAAATTCAAGATTCGGAAATTTCTTTTTATATTTCAAACTTATCTTTGATTTAGTCATTCTCATAATATTAATAATCATGAATTGAAAATCTTCATAGCAGCAAAACAACAACATTTGTAAATTACTTGGTTTCAAGGCAGTCGCAGTTAGTTTGTTTTAGTAAGCTTTAAGTAGCGACCTCTGCTCCAGCAGTGCTTCGGATCAAGGTGGCGAATTCAAACATGCCTTAGCACGATAATGCAGTGCGTTACCCTGCATATTAAGATTCAGTTTTCCCATAAGTGGTTTTTATGTTAAAAGAACAAAAAGGTTGGTTAAATCAAAATGACTATAAAGTTCTTTAGTGTATTCATAATACATTTATAAAGTATATATTAACCGGATAATAGATTTTCTAGCATTGTCCGTAACTAATTTACATGTAACGGGGCTTATAATACGCCCCCGAGGCAAGTAGGCACTATTACACGCTAACACAACACAAAGACGAAGGGTAAGGTGGAACATACGAGCCGTGGAATACATTAGCCGCCACCAGCAGGGTTGTTGGTGGAGTGCTGTAATATATTTCACTAGCGGTCATTTTCGACAATTAACCACATAAAATAAGTGAAATTATGCATGCGGTCGACAACGGCGTATATCACGTCCAGTTACGGGGCACGATACCTAACCACCTATATATTCATTATTCAAAGAAATGTTTCGCTCGGCCATGCCGCGTCCGGAAGCGCTGCCTCTTGTTGCTGTGATTGATGATGAGGTCTTTACATTTATTGTACTTTTTTACTTTATGCCATCTCGGTTTCTATCTATAAATACTTTAGTGAATTATCACATATATATCAATAAACATAAATAATAAGCAGAAACAATTTTCCCGAAATCATTTTTAAATCCGTGTAAAAGCCTAAATGCCTCCTCTCCTTCGTAAGCCTCTGCTTGAGCCGGACCTCACAAACCGTCGGATTCATTTTCTGTTGCAATTTCCTACAATTTCCGGACGGCGTTTGGTGTTCTGACGTGTTGGAAAATTATTTTCATGTAGATAGCACACTCGGCAACTCAGGTTGTATTAATATTTAATTATGCTCTGAACTTAAAGCATTTTTAAGATGAATAAAGCTGTCAAAATGTGAATGAGTGTCGAAGGCAACGTGAGCTTCAATGTCAAGCGCGAGATCAACGTCCTCATTGAGCCATTGATTATTACGCAAGGCGCAAGAGTTGTGCGTTTGTGCTTGGCCTAGAGCCTGCCTCACTGCACTGCACAATATGTTTTGATATTTGCAATAAACATTAAGTTAATGTCGGTCCATAATAATTTATTAGACTCTGAGTTAATTTTAGTTATAGTCCCTAATAATTACTGTTAATCTGATTATATCAAGTTTGTGTTATATGTATAGTGCATGTACGAAAAGAGAGGTGCGCTCATTTCCATTCGGCGTTACCTTGAGGTGTGTGTGAATCAGCAGACAGCTCACGGCACTCTCACCGGTGCGCTGTGACGGGGTAGTTCAAGAATAGCATGCGTTCTATTTAAGAATCCACTCTGTTTGTTTGCCAGCAATATGTGTCATTGTTAACTAATTTAAGTAACATCCTCCGCCAGATGTTACGACACGATAACGTGTGATATAATTTCAGAAAGGAGCTGATATACTTATAATTTTTCAACCCCCAGGAAGAGACCTATTTAGAGGTTTCTCTTGAGCCTAATTATCCATAAATTAAATATACACGTGACAGTACATCTTCCTGAAAATTACGATCGGATTGATTCATGATCCCTAAGAGCAGTAAATTTGCGTCACATAGGTTTTATTGCTCCTTCGTTCTCTATATGCGTATACCTATATTCTGCCTCTAAAAAGTATATTCCATAACTTCGTTCTAAATTTTATTCTCCTGTTACACAACATAGATACACACCTACATATATATATTTAACAATCATGATGTTTTTAATTAGCAATTTATATGTACTAGTAATCATTATATCAAGAACAACTGACATAATGATGAGGATTTTAATTTTTTAGTGATGTCGTCCGCGCTAATAAATACTTTATTAATTAATGTGAAACCCGGGGTTGCAACGTCCGATAGCTGGGGACATTATCGCTTGAGAGTTGCGTAAACATCACAATGTAAAACACGATACCGTTTAGTCAGTTAATTAATTGCTATGGCTCGGGACCAGGAGCTAGCGACGGTCGTCGCAGGCTCGTTATAGAAATAATGAATACGATCCGTGCAACAACCAACAACCGATGCACAAGTTGCGGGTTGTTAGGGACCTCACTCTTAACTGCAGCGGCTTTTTCGATTTTTATTGTTAGCGAGAAAGTTTTACGATAGCCATCTTTAATCGGGGTTACTTTATTTTTTGTCCAGTCTTTAATAATTGTGTATATTATAACACTTTTGAATATCTATTAATGTAATGACAAAAACAGCATTTATCTGATTTAGCAAACGCATGTTTTTATTTTTCCGTGTCAATTATTATTCCCTATGAAGTGGGTAGTGTCTATTACCTTCTCCGTTTTAATAAAACTATTTCTTGACACCAATAAATGTAATATACTTTCTATATCCAAAAAGTAGGATTCAAAAATTTAAAAAAAACTGGCAAACCAGTCCCTGCGCTCCTGACTCACCAATGTTATATTTATGAATTATTAGTTTAGGACCATAATGCCACGAGAAAGAGCAGGCTTGGTTTGTCGCACGAGCTTATAGGAGTTACAGGGGTCGTGTGATTGAAGCTACGAACGAGACGTGTCACTTGATTTAATTAAAGAGTCGCTATACCTCCCGCACCGACGCTCTTACCTAACAGCACCCACTACTACCTTCGGGTTAATTTTCAACAGACTAATTTCGCGTGAGATTTATTTCAATATTAAACCCGTCTCACCTAGCCATTTCACCTTGTTAATTTGTAAATGGCATATTGCCGGAATTCTAGTTTGTAATATTATCTACATACATATAATTTTATGAACATGAGTTAATTATTATATTTTAACTCCCTCATGTTGAATGTATCAAAACATAACATTAAATTAACAAATTATTTTAAATCTATAATATCAAGAGAGTGATAGTTTTAAAAGCGAAGAAAAGGGTCAGGATCTTCTAAATCCGCAAGTGATTGCATCATTTGGAGAAAATAGCAGTAATTTTTCATTGTTAGCTCAGAGTGAAATTTAGACAAACGACCATTATTTGTTAGACCGTTATCATTGGCATACTGTTAAAAAATACACCTAGTATCATGATTAAATATTTATTATTATTATCATAATATTGTGTATTCATATCAAACGAGAGTTTTTGAAACTTACCTTTATACGTAGGTCGCTAGATAAGTTTTGCAATATAGACATTTTATCAATTGTGGGTAGATGAGTATAGTCTTTCTAGATAGTTACACTTATCATACGACGGTAGATACATACTATTTCAATAGTCACTCATTATCTATAGCACATAAATAATTTGGTTGTATAAAAATGTCTGAGTGGTCTAAGGAAGAATTACGCGTTATTATCCGGTACAACTTCGCTCGCGGTCTCTCAATCGATGAGTGTATGGATGAAATGAATTCTGTACTTAATGAGAACTGCCCTCATCGTACAACAATTTTTCGATGGTATCGGGAATTTAATCGTAGTAATTTTTGTGTAAAAGACGCGGCAAGGTCGGGACGTCCCGCGGACGTTTGTACTGAAGAAAATGTAAAGAAAATTGAAAAATTTATAAGAGAAGACCGTCGAATAACCTATAGGCAGATAGAAGAGATCCTGCAGATTAGTGCACCAAGCATTCATAAAATTCTTCATGATATGATTGGAGTAAAAAAGGTTTGTATGCTTTGGGTGCCCCATGACTTAAAAGAAGAACAAAAGGTATGCAGAGTAAATTGGTGTAAGAAAATGTTAAAAGAGTACGAAAATGGAACTTCTAACTATGTAAATAATATCGTCACGGGTGATGAAACCTGGCTATATTATTTTGATGTGCCATCCAAAAACAAGAACAAAATTTGGTTGTTTGAAAACGAACCTACTCCGATTCAAGTTCGAAAATCTCGGTCAGTGAAGAAAAAAATGATAGCTGTATTTTTTACCAGACGAGGAATTTTAGACAGAGTAGTTTTGGAAAGTCAGCGTACGGTTACGGCCTCTTGGTATACGAAAGAGTGTTTGCCTCAGGTGATTGAAAAACTGAAAGAGCTTCGTCCAAATTCAAGATTCGGTAATTGGCATTTTCATCACGATAATGCTCCTGCACATAGGTCGCATGAAACTGTGAGTTTTTTACAAGATGTTGGAGTAAAACTGGTTGAACATCCTCCGTACAGTCCTGATCTTGCCCCCTGTGACTTTGGATTGTTTCCTGTCATTAAGGAGCAGCTCAAGGGAAGGAGGTTTGCCAGCGATATAGAGTTATTAGCTGCTTGGGACAAGGCTTGCTCCGATCTCCCAGAAGAAAAATGGAAGCAAATTTTTAATGATTGGTTTATACGAATGAATAAGTGTATAAGCTGTGGTGGTAATTATTTTGAAAGATTATAATAAATAAGGCTGTATTGCAAAACTTTTCTAGTGACCTACGTACTTATGCTCGATGATGTCGCCTATTTATACCACATTTGAATAAAAAAATTCAGCGAAAGAATAACATTGGATAATTAGAAAGAGATTTTGCGAATTTTCAGTGTCGGCGTAATGGGCTACTCTTGTCGGCCGTCATCACGCGTCGCGGACGAAGTTTGTTATTAATTCATCGTTTCTCAACTCCTCACCCGCTTTCCTTGTGATATACCTTTGCGACTCGAGTACGATGTACAGTTTTAAAACAGTTTAATACATATATTTTTTATACTTGGAAATTTCTTCTCGCTTAACTATAATTTTATGTGTGGGATTTTTCTTTATTTTCCCGATATTTCGGAGATCTGCTCCGCACCACGATCCCTGGCACGCGTTTAGGTTCTTCTTGCTAATTTTATACACAGACCTCATGATAAGTCATAAAGCTAACCGACCTAAGGCTATATTTCTTTGTAAACCTTAACAATTTTCATTAATTAATTCAGTAATTAGTTTAAATAAGCATTATATTACGGCCGATCTCTTCTCTTTATTATTGAATTATTTTTTCCACCCATTTAAAAGAAACCAGAAACTTAAGGATTGAAGCTCTGATGTGCTTTATCATCGAAGAACAGGAAGAAGGCGAGCAGCTTTTGCCGCTGGTCAAATGGGAGACGGACTCAGTCAGCTTACTCCAACACTTTTGGCTGGAGTTTGTGTTTTGGTACACCACTTATAAATTTAAACGTGAATGAAATATGTAGAACGCAATTGGGAAGAATGCTCCGCCGTATGCGTGTCCCCGCCAGCGAACGATTATGTCGGTTCGTCGTATAGCGGCTAGCGCTGGAGTCCACGTTAACACGCTTGTCCTCCCCTAGACGTGTATCCAATATGGAATTCTCCACAAACACTACTTGCATAAATACAATATTGTATCTTTATATACTTTTGCAGTGTGAATATCCCTAGGTTGCAACTAGAAATAAAATCTTTGTTACAATTATGGTGAACCACAATCGGCAATCACATGGTGGCCAAAAAGCGTCCACGCGATGTTGATTGTGACATTGTCTGATAAAAGCAAAGCTCGGATGCCGTGGTCGGGTGAAGGGCGAACGGGGCGCAGCGCGACCGCCACCCGCATTTGTGATGCAAATTGTTGCACCGCCGCGACGCAGAGCGTCGATGCGCTTCACGCCTTACCTGCTTTGCACGATATAATTATTTTGGATTTTTTTCATTTGTTCACATTAAAACACCTTAAAATCAACCTTTATTATAAACTACATTTTCTTTTACTATGTAAGTCAACACCGTTAGCGATCCTTCGATTGTAATAGGGGAATTCAATAGCTAAGTGACTACAAAAAGTCCGTGTGAAGTTTCGTGAGAACTTACGACTCCCGGTGCTCGATTGAACGTTATCATATTTCAAACGATTTCGCAAAACGAATAAGCAAGAACGAAGGCAAGAAGCGTGCGGTGAAACCGATTCAAAGCGTGGGTATTAGAAACGCTCCGATTACCACGCTACCTACCAAGACTTGCATCTACATTGTCTCTAGATACTATACCGTATACATTTTTTGACTTATCACAATATTTTGAATATTTAAAACTATAGCTTAGAATTGTAAAATAGCAAATTATATCTTGCCTTTCTACCCCACAAGATAAAGCACCCATTTCCAATATATCGATTTAAAAACTTTGCAATATTGATGCCGCAGCAACGCACGCCACCATTTAGGGGCAGTTTTATTATAAATAAGCATCCATATAATCCTGGTAGACTTCTCTCGCTTACGTGCAAATTAAAATCATTAGCAAGTATTTAAAACGTTAGCTCCTAACAAGACAACGTGCATAATAAGACCTTATAAAAGTATATAATATTCTATATTACTTCATAAATTATCAGAAAAAATGCTGCTGAATATAGAAAATTATGATTTCATTTATATAAAATTCTTATTATGTTTAAATTTAATTTAAATATTAAAAATGTGTCACATTTTTTTTGTATGATATAGATACGTATTATCATCGTCTGTATTTTTTATATTTATCTCCTTTACAGTGACTAACTACAATTTACTTTTAATTTATAATACTTAATTGTTTGAATATTTTATATACCTTCTGACAGTTAGTGGCTTGGCTTGCCACTCTATACCTAATGAGAGAGCGACCTATTCGTTGTCAATAAATATACCCGAAAGTGAGGTTGTATTTTTTTAATTTTTATTATGGTATATGGTATAAGAATAACCTCTCTCACTCTCTCTCAAATAACATTGACTTTACAAGAACGAAATATCGTTGCGATACAGCTCTGGTTTGACCGCGTTGCAATAACGGTATCCATTCCGAAGTATTTCTCTGGCGCGTGACATACTTCGTGCGTTCGTTCACCTCGACCATCTCATCGTCACCTTAAATTTGTTTAAAGTCCTTTAGCACCTGTATTAGGTTCTTTTTTTTCCTGAATCTGTATAAAAAGTAAATAGAATTAACATATTCATCGAAGTTCCCACAGAAAAGATTAACAATGAGATCAAAATACAGTTATAGTTCGACGCACTCGTGGCCGCTGTTAAGTAAAAGCTAACAGTTTTACAAAAATACTGTTAGGATTTTAGTTGTAATAAATAGAATATTAACTAAACTGAGAATTAATGATACAAAAATAAATGATGTAAGCGGTCTTCTGGATAATATGTCTTATTTATTGATCTTTATTTTAAAGTACAAACGAACAAGCTTTGTTTAGCCTGTTCAAATGTATGTCGATAAATATTTTATATTGTTTATGAACTAAGACGATTATTTAATATGAAAGATTATAATAAAAAATAACAATAATGAACTTACAGACACCAAAATCACAATAGAACACGGTTTCGTTATTATTATAATAAAATTCTCTTTGTGATGGGCTGGACATTCAGAGAGAACATTTTGAATCACAAGAAGCTATTGCTCTTGAATAGCGGCATTCTATGCTTTACAGGGAGAATAATTATTTTCATGGATGAATATTTTGAAAATTCAAAGCATAATTATTTCAGAAGAAAAGCAGTGAAAATGAAATAACTTTGAACTGATTAAAACATGTTTCAAACCTTATCTCATTGATTTCATTAACAGGCAGATTAAATGTGACAAGCTGGTTGAATAGGAATTTTATAAAGTTGCTACACAACCGCCATCTATTTTTACGGAGTTGTTCCTAGCTGTTGGTAGTTGGTATCTTTATCTTGACTAGATTATTAAGATACCTATTGACAAATCATCTTTCTTATGAAAGAAAGTGTTTTTGCTTTTTTCTCTTCCCTGATATCCACTAATCGACGCCTCCCACTTTACAACGCTTTCCACGATAGTTGTAAGAAACAACGTGTTTTATTGCTTTCAACTATGGTCGAATGCGTTGAAATGGTAAAAAACGGCTATTAATATGTATAATGTAGATTTGTGATAAACAGATTCTAGTTATTTGGATTTCCTTATTACCCAAAAGAAGTTATTTTACTTCCACTTCCTACATTCTAGTTAAAAATGTATCATATATTTTATCAATGTTGTTTTAATTTTAAACTACAGGGAAACCTTGCTTATAGCCGGCAAATTACTATTATCAAGTTTTCGAACTTTTTAAAGCCCCACAACAAACGGGGTTTAAGGAAGCTATTTCGCTATCCCTCTACCACTTCGAGCGGTATAATTACATTGCTTTGCTTATTTTCCTTTCGCTCGTTATATGAAAATTAATTTTTGACTTTAATAAATAACTGGATCTTTTGTTGGTTTAATAACACTGCGCTTAAAGTAGTTTCTATATCAGAATATAGTATACCATTTACTATTAGAGGACTAAGGGCCTGAGGGCCGTTGTGTTATGTGTCTAGTTAGAGTAAGAAATTGGAAGGAGAGAGCGACCCAAGGGCTAACGCGCCACTTCATTACACCATCTCGTTACCGAAAACGTCTTATGGTCCTCGTCGTGTTTTACGCCTACTACAATTCCGTTTTGGAAAAGCCCTCATAAAACGCTCACTATCTAAATTCAAATTATTTTTCGGAGTATAAATGTTAATATCTCACCATAAACTTCTAGTGCCATATTATTCCGCTATATTTTGTTCCTTCCTAAATAGCTTAAAATTAAAGCGTACGTAGATGAATTATTGGTTTTACAAATAACATTTTTGTACAGGCACAAGGCGTAAGAACCCTGTTTCTTGCGTGCGTGTGATTACTTCGCCCGTTTTGCTGTGTAATATATTCATATTTTCACCACCTTCGCATCCTTAATGTTTCGTTTCCTTCTTTATGCAAGGTGAAGCTAAGGTGGCTATATTATTTATTTGATTTAATACCAATTTTAGTTCTTATATAATATATCTATGTAACTCAAGGCTAACGCTCTATATATTAATACTTTTTATCCTATACTAGCGGACCCGACATACGTTGTCCTGCCGGAATGTTGGCTTCAAAAATAAAACAATATTTCTAGATTTGAATATGCTATTTTCCCACTTCTATTATATAAATTTGATAGAGATAATACTGTACAACTAACTGTTAATTAGCGAAGCGTTGTTTATTTGTCAAATTAATGGAAGCCTTTCACAGAGAATAGCGTTGATAATATCATCTTATTCTTTATTTGAATGAATGAATGAATTAAATTTTATTTGACATAAATACACATAAAAATAAATGAATTAAAATATAAATACAAAAGAGACAACAATAAACCACACTTTTGTTAAAAAGGAGGCCGCTCAGCATACGTTGCGCCGTGGAAAACGGACGCATCACTGATTTTCAGTGACTTTCTCAGACAATTTGGCATCCAGAGCAAACAATCTGCTCTCATTTGGCTTGAAATTAAAATTAGTTTTTTTAAGTTAAGTTGTAAAATGTGCAAGTTTAGGAAATTCATACGGGATAGTGAAGTAGAAGAAGAAAGACGGCAAAAACATAACGCAACTAAAGACTATAAAACGTAGTGGCCATATTATAATCATTTAAAATTTTGCACTGTTCGAAGATGCCTTAGTGGCGGTGGTATATTGTTCCTGCAATATGTTGCATTGTATCTTAAACTACCCCTAAATGCTGCTGATTGTTTCAATATAGAAATCCAGTTTTTTTTAAATAATTCCATTGCCATACTTCCGTTTTCAGAGAAATATTAGCAGTTATACAATTAGTAGCAAGTTATAATCATGTAACGGCTTTTATGTAATAGAAAAAAATGGTAGTTAATGTTTGGGGAATGATGCTTTGTTTTACAAGACTGTTGTTTAGGTAGGAATCTAGTCGGCCTCTGTGTTGCCTTACCTCAACCGACTGACCGAATTATCGTGTCGTAAACTGATTTAAATCCATTACCATTCTGATCGGTCGCCAGACATATAAAGTCAGTGTTAAATGTTGCGA
This sequence comes from Anthocharis cardamines, assembly GCA_905404175.1. NCBI lineage: Eukaryota > Metazoa > Arthropoda > Insecta > Lepidoptera > Pieridae > Anthocharis > Anthocharis cardamines. Next base: position 3,732,309 of record FR989953.1, on the reverse strand, counting down.
AATTAACAGTTGAACTAAATCTGTGTAGCTTTCACGCAATATTATCGAAACCGCATAGAATAGGTGGATGAAATGATTTTACTAAAGGAATTATTAACATTCAAGGGATATTGCCGAATGTAAATGTTTCGGAGTTTAAATCCAGATGACAGTCGTACGATGGCTGATCCCTATAATCCATGCTGTCTCCACAGTATCCCAAATATGCCTCTTTACTATTCTGCGACATCTCCTGAAACGCCGCTCAAATCTCGTTGGACTCTGTTTATCCCTATGATAGCCATTTAGGATTATTTTGTGAAGTATCTTGTTTTTTGACCCACGTCGCCGTATGAATATATTTTCATGAAAATAGAACTCGAGGATTATACCGTTGTCTCGAAGGGTGAAATATAAGGGTGACGGGTGACAGCGAGGTGCGGCGCTGGAAGTCGTTGATGGCGGCGATGCCCGTGCTATTTTACGACAAGGGTGCGCCGTGGAGCGGGTGCGGCGCTAATTTGGATAAAAGCATTGTCCGGTCGCGCCCGCACCAACACGAAACCTGATCTGTCTTTTTGTGTCTCCGATATGTTTTGCATTCGCTTCTGAAGAAAAATTATTTGATCGTGCACTAATCATACTCAAGCTTTTACGTTGATATTTAGGCTTAAAAATACAAATTAATTTTACCATGTTTTTAATTAACAGATTAAATTATTAGGGCTAAAAAGCATAGCTATAATGTGAGAATAGCATCAATAATTTCATAAAGTTTGAATGAATCTGACAATTCTAAAAAATCTAATTTTGTTTGATCATTAAAAAATAATTATTTTAATTTAAATATGTGTATTATTAAAAATTCAACCTCTAAGAAATATATTAGTGTAAGTTTTGTTGAAGACGTCGCGGGCAAGCTAATTAGTAATTATTTAAAATTTCTCCTTTAAATATTTCGCTTTTTTATTTTTGCGGGCATTTAATTTAAAATAATAACTGGCCAAGTGCGACTCGGATTCTCGCACCGAGGGTTCCGTAAAAACTTTTGGTTAATGAAAGATTATCCAATAAAAAAATACTATAAGTTTACGGTTTATTCACATTGCTTCATGCTAAATTTCATGATTCTATGTCAACGGGAAGCGCCATATAGTTTTTGATTCCCTTGTGAGTGACAAAATATGAGGCATAAAAAGACCGTATCTTTTGATTCCGACGACTTGCATTTGCATTGGGATTAGGATTGCAGACTTGAGTATTTGATATTAATTTCAACTTGGTACCTCCACGCGTTCTTGAGAAAAAGGGTCTTGACAGACAGATAGACAGACAACGAAGTGATCCTATGCCATTTTCGTTTCTAGTACGGAGTACAGATCCACTGAAGTTTCCAACAACTTGCAGCAAGCGTGGTCAAAGGCACGCTTGTACAAAATTAAACAGATCATTAACCATTGATGTGTGTCAGAGGTTATATTGTGTACCGTCAAGTAAGCCTCTCAGTCGTCTTTAAACCTCCGACATTATAGGAGAGATTCGACCTTAAAAACATTAAGGAACTTTAGCCTTTTAGAACTTGGCTCACTACTAAAATATATGATGATTATTCGTCAATATAAAATAAGTTTTATTTCTGACAGGGCGTGGGCGACGAAGGCGTGGCCTCGCTCCGCCCAACTTGATCCCGCCTTCGCCCTTTACCACCTTTTCGTGAAAATCTACAGGCTTTCTATAGCAAAGGTAGCAGAAGATATCCAATCAAACCGTGTAATTAGAACCAGAATATAACATATTTCATTATTTATAGAAGATACAGCTGTTGTGTACATAATGCATACAACTTTATTAACTAAGCGGAGCGTTGAATAGATCGTAAAATGTAAAAGTAAATGAGTCTATTTATTTACACGTGATGTAAAAATGATTTTACCAAATTGATTACATTTAGCTGAAGATGACAAAAGAGATGAGCGTCCTCGTAGCGGCAGCCTGCGGGGCAGATAACCTCGTTAGAACAATATATACGCCAACCACGACGGAAGGCAATGGAATACGACGACCGGGAATATCTATATAATCTTATTTGGAATTCCGGCCCCCACATCGATTTCTCATATTAAATTGTATACTTCAACAGCAAAAATGTCTTTATTTCAAAAAAAAAATCTAGATAATATTTTGCTTGCTAACCAATTATTGTTTTGTTAAGAATGTTAGCGCCTGAGTTGCACGTAGCAGAAACGTCTCTCTTCTGACGCTAAAAGGTTCTTGTTGACGAAGCGTTCGATTCGAGAGGCACGGCTACATTCTCGTTCTTATAATTGATTGCTTTGTCGCGTAATTTGTTTGCCGACTCCTGGAAAGTGCTATTCTCGCGGGAACGCAGAGTTGTACGTCCTCTCATCAGGTTTGTAAATAATAAATGCCATCCAACGCGAATTGCCGCTCCGCTACCTAACAGTTCTCACATTGCCCGTTCGTGACTCAACATAATATTTATTATTATTGTAATTAATTATTTAATAAGATTGTTATGGTATAGCTACGAATCACTACTCTTAACACGAGTAAATGATCCCTCCAATAACATCAGTATGAAAAGAGAGGCAAGTTTGTTTCGCCAGAAAAATAACTAAGATGCACCTCTGTAAGTGCGTTATAAAATTGTGATTTTATAATCAATCCGTTAATTATGTCCAAAGTACTATTTTTGACCAATAAAATACAACCGAAGTATCACAATGACCTTCAATATTTTATTAACGCAAGTACCATATATAATGAAATAAAAAAAAAACATTTTTTAAATCGCCTATCAACAAGCTAGATTGACTGTAGCCCAGAATATAGATTAGTGAACCTTTTTAAAATCTTTTTTTTTTGTATCAGTCTCTTCCCAATTGATCCTGGTTTTATTTATTACTATTTTATTTCTACAGTATTGCACAAACTTTCTTTGTAGGTACGTACTCAGCATACTGACTAAAAAATTAACATATAAATATGAATTTCATTGTGTATTTGCGACATATTTCCAACTGTTTATAAGTGTAATGTGTTTATTAATGTAGTCAGACTTGATTCTTAACCTGTCCTAGATACAGACGTAGTACGGATATTTGTAGCTTTGTTGAGGTAAGCAATGTAGAGCCGCGCACGTGTCTCCTCACTAATAACCATGTAATTGGTATCGAAGCTCACCGCAGCCGTAGCCGGATTACTGAACGTCTAATTGAATGCGAGACGCTTCCTTGCTTCCACCTTACTTCGACGGAGGCGACTTAATTTTGTTGCGGTCAGATTGCGCTGTGCACGTGCGGAGACGCGCTCGCACGCCTCTCAATTACAACAACCAGATGAATTAAATTGCCATGGAATCCGGAGCCTTAGCCAGAGATCAAAGGCGACACCCCACCGAACGAGACTTTGGGATTTACCCGCCGCAAAGTTACGACATTAGATAATCATTTCGTGTCAATTAGCTAATGAAAAATAAAATAGGCAGGCGGAATGTGGAGTAGCTCCGTAATTAAAATTACGACGTTGATGCCTGGTATCTGTTGGAGGATTTTGTTAATTCAACTTTCTGACGAATGTAGTACAGTAGTATATCACTACTAATCCGGAGCTATTTAAAACCAGAGGGTGCCGGATTATTGGAATGTTAGGATTACTGGATTTTATAGATAAAACGTATGTATTTGTTTTCATGTTCTACACGTTTTTTTTTATAACTGCAACAGTACTTAAATTGGGGTGGAGGGTGCCGGATTAATGGACGTGTCGGTCTATTCAATGGCCGGATTAGTGAGATTCTAATATTGTTTTGAATAATGTTTTTTAACCATGAGTAGGTAACAAACTTAATGATTACTTTTACTTAACTCAATTTTTCTTGCCAAAGAAAATACATTGATAATTCGCAGAAATCTCTTTATAATCTACATTACTTTACCTATGAGGAAGCGCAAATTTGAAATCTATTATGGTATATAAGAAGCCTGTTATCATGCGTGGTCCACCACCTGGCGCTGAAAGCAGTCGCACGAACGGTGTGTATGACCAATGTTCATGTGTTTACTAGATCGCTCCCGGCTCTGGAGCCGAGCCAACTAATCATTTCCCAACAGGTAAACCAAACGACCGCGCTAGATGACATCACACTCGCATTTACACTTTAACGCATCTACTACATTCAAATTCCTTTCATTAACTACAAATGCACATTATAATAGGGAAGGTACTAAATAACTTCTAACTATAATTATCTGCGAGCATCTCTAAATAAAACAGTAATTATTATTTTTTTGCTATCCCGGCAGCGTATAGAGTTTACTGTTAAGTTTAAGCCTTTATACATATTATTGTAGAGGCGTATGTTTATATTTGCGGAAAACCTAGATAAAATAATGCCGTAAGCCGGCGGAGGCATATATGCGTCGGACAGCAACGTGCCTTGTTATTAAGTTTTTAAACGATTGTGTTAATTAGCGCGCTTCACGGCGGCCAGCCCTCGAGCGTAGCCGTATTGAAAAAAATATTGTTTCTTTATGTATTAATTAAGTAGGTTCATATCTTAGTACCTGTATTTAATGTCTCTCGGTAATACTTATTACTTAGTTACAATTACATATGAATAGATTACTTGTATTAAATCGTGTTTGGTAATTATAACTTGATGATACTTAAAATATTTTTTTTATAGATTATATTATAATAAGTGAAGTGCTAACATATACAGAATATAGTCACTACAAAAAATACTTTTATATTTAGATGCATAGTCTTGAAAAAATTGATTTTCTTATCCCGCGCTTGTCCTCACGTTCTCAAGATACTTTCTCAATATCGGCAGTCTATTTGAACTCCGCGTGACATAGATTTATTTGACTCCAGCTTGCATACTTCTAAAAAAGCAAATTCATTGCTTTTTGAACAGCGAGTGTGATATTTATTAATTAATTGTTATTATTATTTTATAAGTTAAAGTATTTTTTATGTTTTTATCTTAAATATGTAACTTATACCTATACTGTCCATTGTCCCACATGCTATGTTTGTATGTTAATAAACTAATCGAGTATGCCTAGTATTAAGTAATTATTGTTCAAATATTTCTATAAGGCTGTTTGATTGTTAAATAAAATAACTAAAATTGGCTGAAATGAGACTGAATTTAATTTAAGAATATATTGTTACAGCAATTGTTCCGGTCGCAACAAGCGGCGGCGGCGGGCGGACAAGCGGCGGCGGCACAACTTCAACTTCTGCAACAACAGCAACAACAACAGTTTCAACTACAGCAACAATTGGCCGCTCAGCAGGCTTTCACACAGGCACCGTATGTTATAAACGCGGGCCAAGAGGGTGCACCCTACGTGAGTGCGCTGATAGCCGGCGTGCCACCGTACTATGGTGTGGCGGCGCCGTGGGGAGTGTACCCGGGGCTGGTCGCGCAGCCGACGCAGCAGCAGGCTCAGCAGCCGCGGCGGCCGCTGACGCCACAGACGGGCGAGCAACAGGTCAACGGGCAGGGACAATACGTGATCCCGTACTATGACCCCGGCTCGTTGGTGATGGGCGGACGGAACGGCACGCCGCTGCGGCTCGTGTCGCCCGGCGGGGTGCTCGCGCCGCGCCAGTACCAGCCGGCGCCCGCGCACCCGGCCGCCACGCCCGCGCCGCCGCAGCCTGCGCAGCCGCAGCCGCAGCAACCGCAACCCGGTAAGTGGGACGCTGCGATAGTCGTGTTGCGACAAATACCGGCGGGCTCGTTAGCGCGTTCGGTAAAACACCTGCCGTGCGCATCGATGGGTCGTTGGTTCGAATCCCACAACACATGTTTATAGTTTTCTGTAAGCATGTTTTCCCCACGTCTGGTAACTTCGGGCATTGATTGGGTGGGAGGAATATCGGATCGGGAAAAAAAACTACTCTAATTTATAATTGTATTATAACACATGCTACCGGCAGACCTCGAGATTTCAACAGAAAAGTTCGAATTCGAAAAATATTGTTCGAAGGAAACATAAGAACCGTCCATACAACTTCTCTTATAAACTTACCAATTAATTTTAATACATTAATATTATCAACTATCATTTTTACCTATTTTAACGTGCGACATTTATTATGCCATCAAGTTTTGTTATTGAAATAAAGTGACCATTTTAGTTCAACACCTCGTCTCAAGTCATGAAACGTTTAAAATAGCAGTTTATAGTATATACCTTTTATAATTATAGTAAAATGCATATACAGTGATTCCGATTAACGTTGAGGAAATGTACCTGATTAATAACAAGTATTGAATATTTTATTTTATCTCAATTATGCGTGCATATTTCGAGGACATTCTTTAAATATCAACATTCAACATGTATGACAAAATTAAATCATATATTTACTATAATATGTAATAAGTATTGGATTTAGTCGATACATAACAAATTTCATTTCATTTTACATTTCTTCACTTATATCATTTTCTTAAAAGTACCATTTTGTTTTAGTATTGCCCTTTCCTCTGCCGATATAATGTAATACAACAAAACGATTCAGACATATATAGGTAGAATTAATACATGCAAGACATTTAAAAAAAAAATCTATTTCAAACTATGTTGAAGGCCCGACAATCTAGAGGTACAACTAACGTAATCAAAGCGAATATTTAAAGAACGATTTATTAAATATTGTCGTTTTTTATTAATACATACGAAATGGAGTATTTCGCCATTTATCTCTGAAGTAATGAGGCTGTTGGGTTATAAGTGTGCAGCAGTTACTTTGTGTAGAAGTCCGTTTTTACATGAGTGACATAAAACATTTTTACATGAGTGATATAAAAATATAACAAGTTAAAATAACCGTTTTATATGAGTGATATAAAAATATAACAAGACCATAGTAACGCCAACTTTGAATAACGAACTATGATCATATAAATAATATGTATGCAAAGAGTTTTTCCTAACAGAGGCTATATTTAAAAATAAGGTAAAATATGGGATCACATATCAATCACAGTTTAAAGGAGAACTCTAAAATTCCAACCACCGTATTTATAATCAGTCTTTGGTTGTAACTCTTTTGCTTACGATTAGAGAATCTTAAAAACAACAAACTCTTCACCTAAGTCTGACTCATTTAACCGTTTTTTTTAAAATTATAAGCTTTCCTTTTTTCAGTTAAATCTTGTTAATTGATTTTAGTCTTTTTACATGATTATTACTTTTGTAAATAATACACCAGCCATACATTATTAACATACTAAAATAATTTTTCATTAATATTTTCTTGTAATTATTTGTATCGTTGAACATAGTAATCGTTGTGTGTACATAATGATATTGCCGAAAACGTTGTTAAACTACTCAAATATTGCAGTAGATTTATTAGCTGTTTCGCTATAATCTTTGAGTTTTATTTTTCTTTGAAGCTTTATATAAACTTAGTCCATTGTAGTCATAGGCACATACATATTAATTATAATATTCATATAAAAGGAACGTGAAGATAATGTAAGCAATCGTCTACAATTTTATAAATAATTAAAAAATATCTAATTATTTTCATTAACGGCATATGCAAAATCCAGTCTAATTTCTAGACCAAAATAAGTTTACATTTTCTGAAAGTTCGTGTGCATTTGTATTGAAATATAGTTTTGACATAGCACTTTAAGCTGCAGTTGATAAGGAACATGAAATAAGCAGCGGTAGTGTATACCTGTAGTGATTTTTCTTTTCATTAGTATAATAATTGTATATATACATTTTTAAGATGTGTAAATATATAGCTATCAAGATAGCGATGTACGTTACTGATGTATTATTTGAGTTTTATATGCGTTAATATTAACGTAAAAAGTATATATCGTGCTATAAATTGTTTTAATTATTAGTTAATAATGCACATGCGTACATTGCTGTGATGAGGAAGGCTAGATCGTTTGGATCGCCCGGCGGAGGGGCGGTGCGAGTGGTTGCGGAGTTGTGGAGCGCGGAGGTATGCGTGTTGCAGGCGGCGCGGTCGCGGCGCGGCGGGACTCGCTCGAGTTCGGCGGCGGGCCGGCCGCGGCGCTGCAGGACTACGCGCGCAAGTGGGGCCCCTCGCCGCTGTCGCCGCCGCTGGGCGCCGCGCTCGGGCCCGTCGGCCTGAGGCCCGTGTCGGCGGCGCCCGGCGCTGAGACCGCCAAGTACAGGTGCCCACTGTCCACTGACGACACCGCTCCACACCACAATCATTATTCATATTATACGTTTCTCTCCAAATATATATATGTGTGTATATACAGGATCTATAAATAAGACGATATCCTTCTGGCACTAGGAGAATTTTGAAACAGAATATCTTATATATTGTATATAACAATTGTTTACTACGTGTTTAGTGTTTGCGTAATTCATTTTGCATAGTTTTTTTTTTATTTACTATTGAAAACGGATAACAACAGTCATAAGGAGTATCATTCAATTACTTTAGTTGCATTGACATTAATTCTAAGAAAGAGTATTGTCATAATTATACATATTTTTCAAATACTCTCTTCTTATAGAAGACGAATACATATTTCTATATATTTTACTTTAATATAGTGTGATTAAAATTTTAATATGCAAGTGAAATAATTTTCCAACACTCATGCAATTTTAAAATATAAGCATAAATCTCCAAAAAGTTCCACTTTAGATGGCGTGATAAAGAACAATTAATTACATTCGAAGTGAAATTTTAACAACTTATCAATTTGAAATGCCTGTTCAGTGTTGCAACTTAAAAGCATTTTTTAAATTAAACTTTCTCGATTCTGTCTAATACAAAATATAACCATAAAATGAAATATACACTTACAATTATCTAACAATTTATTATGTATTTTAACATTGTACTTATATGTTGTATATAATTTATATCAATCTTCTACTAAAAAATGTAATGCTGACTTGACGATGTGGTGCGATGTCGGCCCTCGCTTCCGTCTGTAACATTGTACAAATGTACATAGCATTGTAAATTTAGTCGCTTTACTTGATCTCGCATTGCCATGTGCAAATTTACCGTTATCATTATAGTTTATTCACATCTACCGTATCGATATTTATTTTCGTACGTGCTTGATTTAAAACACGTGCTTATGTGTCAGTTTTAATTTGATTATTTCCGTTACAGAGCCGTCAGCAGTTTAGCACAAGGCTTAACTACAAATGGTGGTATGTTCGGATCATCATCTTCGCTATTGAGTAAACTCAGCGGCGTCGGCACCATCTCAGGTTGGTACGACGTTATATTGACTTAGCTGCTGCTCACGTGCCTGTGTGAAAACACTATACATCAAACATTTTACATCGACATTTCACGCCTGCCTTTTGCCTGATAATATACGTTTTCTCCCTACCGTGTGAAACAAGCTATTTTCATATTTTTTCCTCAGCAATATGAATCAGTACACCTCTAACCGATCTGAATTGTGGTGTAACTCTTGCATCACATTTAAGGCTTACGTAAACACGATAGATTCATATCAATCATAATTTTATGCACCACATAGCAATCGTTTCAATCGTTATGCACCACATTTGAGGATATTAAATTAAAAGACTTGTGTTTGACGTGTTCATCAATGTCGTCTACATTGATGAACTCTTGAAATAAACTTTATTCTATGCGTTATTAATATTTTTTTCGAGAATGGTGAATAATAATTATAATCCTTCAATGCCAGAGTTTTTGTAATACTAATACAGTATATCATTAACACAAGATTTTCGGATTTTGGTTATATATCTGTTAAATTGACTCATACAAGAAAATTGAAATATTTTGCAGATTATCAATTTCAATGAAAGATTTTGATATAAATTTATATAAAATATATTTTCAATGAAAAATATCTTCTATTATAATGAAACAGAAATATTGAAATCCTTTTTTACATACAAACTGTTTTTAAAATACATACAATTGCCGCGTGTTCATTTTTATATTCCTATTAAATTATTTTGACGTGAATTATGATGACGTCTGGACGTTTGATTACATGTGATGTGAACAAAGTTCATTTGAATAAAATCTTATTGGGTGCGTCCGCGTAATAATGATCTTCATTCAGTGGGTACTAATTAGGCTGTGGTGTAATGTTGATATGTGGTTTGGTTCCAGAACTGGTAGGTGGTGGGGTGGGAGTAGGTGTCGGGGTGGGGTCAGTAGGCGTGGGGTCGGTGGGCGCGCTCGTGGGGGAGAAGCCGGCGGCGGGCCGCTCGCGCTTGCTGGAAGACTTCCGGAACAACCGCATCCCCAACCTGCAGTTGAGGGAGCTCGCCAATCACATCGTAGAGTTCTCGCAGGACCAGCACGGATCCAGGTATGTGATAACATCTCATCTAGGGACTTTAATATCTAATGACATATTTTAAGCCAATTTAGATATTATTTTATGGTTCGAGTTCGAAATTTTGTCATGTAAGTTTAACTATACAGTAGGACAAATTTACTAATAATTTTTATCTTATAATCTGACGAATCGTGTAAGCAAGCTCATAAAATAGTACATTTCATTACAATGCCCTTGGTTTTAGCAGTAAAATAACAAAACCTAGAAATTGATGGATTGGACAAGGTATATAACGAGATGCTTTAATATAATATATATTATGTAATTATTTATAATAATTACAAAACTTATTTAACATTTTAACTCCTTATAATCATTTTTTTTTATCTTTTGGGTATAACATAGATATGATCTTTAATATTTTCTATAATAATTGTTTTAGGTTCATCCAGCAGAAGTTAGAAAGAGCGACTGTTCAAGAGAAACAAATGGTGTTCAATGAGATCATTGGGGCGGCATATAGTTTGATGACAGATGTTTTTGGAAATTATGTGATACAAAAATTCTTCGAATTTGGCACGCCTGAACAAAAAACAACATTAGCACAAAAGGTATGAATTTAATATTCTTTGTAATTTCATACTTGTGTAATTTCTTAGACTATAAAGTTTTAATTTGATGCACATAGCAAGGCAAATACACACAATGCATCCACATAAGCATATTAGTGGCACGAAACTGCGTTCGTCACCCTGAGTCCTAAGGGTGCAGTATACTCAGATGCAAAATATGCTCACATAACAAGATGTAAAAGTAACTTGTACCTCAAGGTACAAGTGTGAATTAAAAAAAATGATATTATCCCAGTCATGAATATAAACATCTTTTTTAATTTTTTAGCAGATATTTTTATTTAGTACTATACGGTTTTTGTATATCTCAGTTTTGGTTTTATTATGTATCTTATCATGTCACTCATACTGGTTAGCTCTGTGGCGTTAAGCACGCTTCATTCAATATCTATGTTCTCAGTGAAACTAGTTAAGGAAACATCATTTATTATCTTAAAATATTTCAGATTAGACTTTATGTACTACTTTATATTTGTTAATATTTCATATCTTTTGTATGTTATTATTTAAGTGATGCTTCTGTTTTCTTTCCCAAATAAATAAATAAATAAAATGTTTAGCTGAAAAATATATTGCCCTGCTCCACCGGCCGCTGCCGCCGTTTATAAAAGCGTTGTGATGTAATAACTAATATGATCGTGGTTGATAAGGTGCGGGGCCATGTACTGGCGCTGGCGCTGCAGATGTATGGGTGCCGCGTGATACAGAAGGCGCTGGAGTCCATCCCGCCGGAGCAGCAGCAGGAGGTGGTGCGCGAGCTCGACGGGCACGTGCTGAAGTGCGTCAAGGACCAGAACGGCAACCATGTGGTGAGTGTGTGGAGATCGTCCATCAAACTTAGTAGACATGTGTAACGTGTGCGCTGCGCCGCGCAATTGCGCCGGCACGCTTCACTGCGCAGGGTGAGTCAGCTCACACATTCATAACGTGTTGGCGCACGGCGCAGTACCTCACTCACTGAGTGAACTATGAGCGTGGCGTTGCGTGCGTTTCGGAGGTTTCACTGCTCGCTTTGCGCGTCCAATTTTGTTGAGAGCCTGAGTTGCTGAGTTGGCGCAGGAAATTTCGCTGAGTTACCCTTAACCCTTACGTAAGTCACCCTTAACTTAGGCATGAGAACAGGCAACATATTGTGTAAATTCTCTGCTAAATAAAATAACTATACCGTATAAACATGCGATTTAGTCACTATAATATTAGTTATCAGTCTGTCCGTCGTACATTTGTGTAATGAAGTGTTGAACCAGAGATTAATTAATTAATAGTATTCCTTCGACACACTGGGTTTTCCTTTCCTACCAAACAATTAAAAAAAATCTGCCTGATATGTATAAGAAAGAAAGTTGTGCTAGCAGCATAGTTTCTAACAAAACATAATTGTGAATAATAATTAGGTTATTAAAAATAATTTTTCTAGACGACAGTTGATTCCGCGGATTTGTAGAAAAATACCTGTCATAATGTCACCGCACTATGTATCACAGGATCTAATTCTAGGAAGTGTTCCTACAGGAACACAGGACATGTTCATTTCAGACTATCTGGAATAAAGAATTATTCTTATAAATTCCAAACGCCACTCGATGTAGCCATATTAAAAAACTGAGGCCTTCATTAAAAAGCCTACACTTAGGGAAGCGTATCAGAGGTTTGGTTTTTAAGATGTGTTTATATGGAACAGAAAGTACGCAATAAACATTATGTGAATATTTATGTCTATGAATATTAATTCTAGGTGCAAAAGTGTATCGAGTGCGTGGAGCCGTGCGCGCTGCAGTTCATAATAAACGCGTTCGCGGGTCAAGTGTACGCGCTGTCGACGCACCCGTACGGCTGCCGCGTGATCCAGCGCATCCTCGAGCACTGCACGCCCGAGCAGACCGCGCCCGTGCTCGGCGAGCTGCACGCGCACACCGACCAGCTCATACAGGTACACGCGGCATTCACCGGCAGGCACCGGCGTGCTCGCAGCTTGAGCTCCGAACAACTGTTACTTTTATTTCCTCGGGAATCGAGCTCGGAATTTCCAATGTTAAATATACCTGTCCTATCTAAATTGTGAAGTTATTGATATGATTTGGATATTTCTAAAGAAAAAAAATAAGAAAGGGGACTCCTCTCTGATAAGGCTTTTATCAGAGGGGAGTCTCCTTTCTAAAGTGTAAGTTTTAAAGGTGGGCAACGCACCTGCAAGCTCTCTGGTGTATCCGCAACACCTATCTAGTCTATGGGCGGCGGCCTGTCTATTTCCCCCTATTCTATAAAAAAAAAAGTAACTGAAACCAAACGACACAAACTATAATTTAAAACATTTTATTTATTTATGAATTACTTTCAAAAAAAAATAATTTCCCTAATAATCTGGATTCAATATTAGAATATAATATAGAAATTTAGTCTATGACATAAAAGTACTTCTTTAAGCTTTTAAGATCCAGATGTTATGATATAAATAGTTGAGTTTTTGATTGAAATTGTAATGTGTGTGCGCGTGCTCAGGACCAGTACGGCAACTACGTGGTGCAGCACGTGCTGGAGCACGGCGCGCCGGAGGACCGCGCGCGGCTGGTGGGCGCCGTGCGCGGCAAGGTGCTGCAGCTGTCGCAGCACAAGTTCGCCTCCAACGTGGTGGAGAAGTGCGTCAGCCACGCCACGCGCAACGAGCGCGCGCTGCTCATCGATGAGCTCTGCGGCTTTAACGACAAGTGAGTAGAATTGTGATCCTTATTAGTAATATGCAAGTATTTTATGCTTTATAGTATTTTTTGCAGATGCGATTGTGCTCCTTATTTCTAAGAATTTACGGATCGTTTTCCTATGCAAGTATTTTCATACTTGCAAGTTTCTCCCGCTCGCACCAGGGTGCCCTACTTCCAAGCAAAGCCTTGGTTTTAAAACCTGGTGGCGTAAATACGTCTCATCTTTACAAGTGAGTCGTATTCGATTGTATTGCATCCACATCGATATATTCGCTACGAGTAACTTCGTGAGACTTTTTCTATCAGTGCCATCAATATTAATGACTAGCAACGCGTCCCGGCTTCACACGGGTGCAATGTAAATGTAATATACACAAAAATGCCTATGTTACTCGCTGATAATGTAGCTTTCTATTGGTGGAAGAATTTTTAAAATCGGTCCAGTTGTTTTTGAGTTTATTCATAACATACAAAAATCCAATCTTCTTTATAATATTAGTATAGACTAAGGTTCCGGAATTGCAAGATAGTACCGGCTTTTTCCTAATTTCTGCATTCAATACTTTAACTTCAATACTTTAATTCAATACGTTACTTAACCATTTCATTGATGCAAATTCTGACATCTCCATTTTTGTATTTACTACGTGTAGTTAAGTAAATATATTTTTTTACATAAAAATGTGCATTTTTAATATGATATATTTTTTTTATTTTAGTGCTCTCCACGTGATGATGAAAGATCAATACGCAAATTACGTAGTACAGAAGATGATAGACGTGGCGGAGCCGACGCAGCGCAAGGTGTTGATGCACAAGATCCGGCCGCACGTGGGGTCGCTGCGCAAGTACACGTACGGCAAGCACATAATTGCCAAGCTCGAGAAGTTCTTCATGAAAGCGCCCGAGCTCGGCCCCATCGGCCCGCCGCAGCCCAACCCCGGCTTGTAGTCGCCCGCCCCGAGCGACTCGGCTGCGGGACGACCCGACCTCGTCTAGGATCTTATCAGCGATGGCGGTCTCCATATGAACCCATGTAATTCACGGTTATGAAATCGTCTTTAATCTACGAAACCGTGTCGATTTCAAGTATAATGAACGCGCTTTCGTTAGTTATCTGTATAGTAATAGTAATCTAGTGTGAAATTTAAGTCGATACATCATCTGCTGTGAATTTTTATTTTAAACACGTTGTAGGGTTCAAATGGATATTGTTCCGTTAGCAATTGCAAGTATTATAAGAGTGAAATGCGCAGCGGTATCGTTAGACGCGTGCGCGACCCGTACGGTGTCCCGCAGCGACGCGGCTCACGAGGATCGCGGTCTTGTGGAGCGCTTGTCTGTAGAAGGGTTACTGCTTGAATGTATGCACTGTAGTAACGGCGCTCGCCCCCCGCACACACACACACACACACACACACACACACTCGCTCTAATAGCCGCGGTGGCGAATCTCTTGTCAGTTTAATTTTAAACATATGAGGGCTACTGCTAGTTGCAGGCCTAATGAATTTTATCATTTATGTATAATCATGCATGTATATTTCAAAGCTTTACATGTTAATAATGCTGAAAATAAATAATCGCTAGACATGTCACAATGGACATTGCTATAGATTGAAATTATCATAAAATTATGAAACCTTAGATAGCTAATGAAATACATAATATTATTTATCAATTGACTTATCAATTATTTTAATACAATTATTGACCACTCCGAGAGTCGTGTCGGCCGTGTGCGAGGCGAGCGCGGTTCGAGCCTGACGCGACGGCGCGGGTTCCGCCTATTATAAATTTTGTGAATATTGCGATTGTACATTTGTAAGTAGTTAGGGCCGCGGCCCCGGCGCTGTACATACTAGCGGCAGACTGATGTACAGATACGATTACTGTGTACCATAGCGGCCCCGCGTCGCATCTCCGCGCCGCACTGTCTTAGCCCCTAAGTGTTCTAGTATTATTCCTTGTTCGTATGAATCTATGTATAAATATTTGAACGTCTCTCATTCTCGTGTAATTTATGAATCGAAGGAAAGCAGCGGTCCGATGCACCCGTGCGTTTCCGTTATTTTAGCTCGTCGTAGATTTACTATTAGCTGGGCTAGGGGACCTTGAATCTTGAAGCGATGAACGGATGCCGCAGGCAGTTCTGGACAATCGGCACTATAGTCGTGATTTATTATTCTCGTTTGTTAATGTTAGAGTCGAGCTCTCGTTTGCGTTAGTGAAACCGGTTTTGATCGTACATAGCTTATCGAATATTTTAGCACCGGTGTGTATAGTTTGTCAATTATGATTTGTGAAAATGATATTTTTGTATATTTTTATGTAAGTTAACGTTAAGTTATTTAGTGGAAGCGCGTATCGAGCGCCGAGCGGGCGATGCTTATGTTTACTGTTTACTGTGTAGGTGCGTGCAGTAGGTTATAGTGATGATTGTAAAGTCCTGTACTGATAGTTGTAGTCCGAGGTCTGCCTTGCCGGTCGCACGTCACGAGCGTAGCGTAGCCTCATTCCCCCTTTGTAATTATTTTTATAGGAAGCGTAGTTTCCTACGACACCTCAGATTTTCTACGTCTAGATGTAATTGAAAATAAAATTATTGTATATGGCTGTACAAAAATTTAACAAAATGATTTGTAAAACCTGTAATGTGATGGAGAGAGGGGCGACGCGGGCGAGCGGCTGCGACCAGTCGCGCCGCCGGCCGCGCCGCCCTCTAGGTTGTACTAGATAACATTTATATGATGATCCATCTATTTAGACATTAATTAATAAAGCATTTCTGTAATAATATTACAAATGACTCGTTGTTTCATTCAACCACCCTACATGTTTACTACTGCGAGCGTGAGCATGGGAAATGGTCAAATTCGTCTAGCACCGAAATGGTGACTAAATTGCTACCTATTTTCCACTTACTACAAGCTTCATTAAATAATGGGATTTCTGATCATTGAGCACCTGATGGGCGTGACCTAAAAGTAACGTACTTACACGGTATATCTAAATATTAAAGTAAAAAAGTATAAATTAGTTAGTGATGTAACGAATATTTGGATATTTCTTGAAAATCTATACATATAAATAATAACACTGTAGAGGTCAAATGTCTGTAGGTACATAGAAAAGAAAAATTATAAAAACCGAGTCAGGAGGATGTAAGAAGAGAAATAGAACAAACCCTATAGAATTTTTTTTGTTTCTCTGTCTTTATAC
This sequence comes from Anthocharis cardamines, assembly GCA_905404175.1. Classification (NCBI taxonomy): domain Eukaryota; kingdom Metazoa; phylum Arthropoda; class Insecta; order Lepidoptera; family Pieridae; genus Anthocharis; species Anthocharis cardamines. Next base: position 3,715,438 of record FR989953.1, on the reverse strand, counting down.
GGACTAATCTCCGAAGACACTGAACCGATTTTCCTGCAATTTACACAAATATATTAAGAAAAGCCCAGGGCAACATTTGTTTCATCGAAATCGGTTGTGGGAAAGAAAAATTATCATCATTTAAATATTATAATTTTAAAGGCACCATATCAATAAATTGCATTGTAAACTGACTCGCGTCGAACTTTTTCGAATAATCAAATGTCAATAACAGTTTATTGTGAAATACTTTCAAAACGTATTCGTGGAATAGTGGATATGAATATATCATATGAAAATATATATGCTCAAAAGCTCAGCTTAAGATAAGTCGCTGGCATCAGCTAATTCCTAATAAATACGTAAGATGTAAATCGTCGTTGCGCCTGCCAAATTCCATATGTGCATTTTTTTGGTTTTTGCACAAAAAGTAATCTTCGTTTTATTCTCTACTGTGTTCCTAAAATCCTTTTTGTGATATTCGAACTGGAAACGAGTTTAACTAATTCCATATGTGTTTTGACCGTTAAGAAAAACTCCGTATGTGAATCAATAATACGTTTTTCGTTGTTTCCCAAAACTATACAAAAATGCACATATGGAATTTGGCAGGCGCAACGACGAAATATTGTATGAAAGTAAAAACAGTGAGGTGCAAAACTGAGTCAGTGTACTGATATGTTTATTGTATAAAATATAATCGTAATTTTTAAATGCTTTAAAATCATGTGTTTCAAACTATATGTCACTAATTAGGTACGTTACCTGCTTTGATTATATACTTACAAGTCTAGATGCCACATTGACCGTACCGAACGGCTCGAAAGTCTACTATCATTGGTAGACTCGCTTCTCACCTACGCCAGTGTCGCTTTAGTCGCTTATGGATAACAAGCTCACGTAAAATAATTAATTATGCCAGTTTGTGCTGTCAAATTGTGTCTCAATAACGTGGGAAAACATCACTTTTTATTGGTTAGTTAAGTTAGGTAAAAAGAAAATACGATTTTTTAATTCGTTACAGTTTAGGGTCTGTGTTGCCAGTTTAATATTAGGGAAACTATGGGAGACACATCTTCGTAAATCATAAAATGATGCAATAGGACTTATTAGGTTGAGTTTGTTTACTAAGTTTAAAAGAAACGACTTAATTGTTGTCAACATCACCAAACAAGACTGTTTAAACTAATTAAGTAACTTTTGTGCGCAGGCAATAACATCAAAAACTATTCCGAAAACAAACAGGGTTTTGACTATAAATTACTGAATATTATTTAATTGTATTTTTTGTTTTTACTAAATTAGATAAAAAATAGAGATATGTTAAAAACTCTAATTACGCTATTGCGAATATCGATATCAGATATTCTGTCCCGAAAGCTTAAATTTTGTTATTCGTTACATCACTGTCTTGATGTTGAAAAATACAGTGCAACTAATAATTACACAACATACAATAAAATTCCAACATAACTCACAAACTAATTACACCAACACACGAGGTTTTTTAGGAGCGATCTATTACATAAACAGAGTAGATTGAGAAGCGTCACGTAACTAACGTAAGGTATGAAAATGAAAGACCGACATTTGTTACTTACATAATATTATTTTATTTTAAGATTAATTTCTGAAAAATATTACTGCAAGTAATTCTCATCAATCAGCTTGGATTCAAGAACTATTTATCTTCCTCCTTATCCTTGGTTTCCTTAGACTTAGGTTTGGTGCTGCGCTCACGATCTCGCGATCGTTCGCGTTCACGAGAGCGCTCACGTGGTCGTGGCGACCGTGACCTTGACTTGTGACGGCGTGACCGAGATCGTGACCTTTCGCGTCTGTAGGATCTGAAAAATAACAAATCATATATTTATATTCAGTGTCCTAAAACCAATCACATTAATAATTCCAAAATTAGATAAATGGATCGGATGGAGGTCGGGTTATGGATACGGGAAAAATAAAATCGAGAACAAAGTTACTTACTTTTCCCGCGAACGGTCCGGTTTTATCGATCGAGACCTCTCGCGGTCTCTGTCTCGGTGATCTCTTTCTTCCTGTCAACAAAATAAGGTATTATTAAACCAAGGGCCGGATTTAGTGTCGAGGCCTCGGGCAGTAGCGTAACTATCATAGGGCAATGAATCAGGGCCGAATGAAGCTGAGGCGGCCCCCTGAATGTAAATACAGTACAGTAGGTAAAGGTAAAAAACCGAAACAAATATCACAGAAAAAGTTTTTTTCTAGAATTTACTTGTCGAAATTTGATAGAAATATGGGAGAAATCCCCTAAATCTGGCCCTGATTAAACCATGAAAACTACGTTGGTGCTGTACGTTAAGATAATTATGTCTAGATGTATTCAATATCTTTTGATAATTAATTACAGTAGAATCCGTTTATTATGACTCCGCCTATATTGACCAACCGGTTATTATGACGTAATTACATTACGAAGTTTGGTTTTCATATACAATTCTTTATAAAAAAGTCGGATATAATGACTTCGCTTACAGTGACATGTCGCTTATTATGACCCATTTTTAATAGATTATGTCCGGTTATAATGACCGACACGATTCTTTACACCTTCGGTAATGTTCGTTGATTCCCGACAACGTTCGGCACGTGGCTCGTTTTTGTTTTGAATCTCAGTGAGTAATTGACGTTTGAAGGCATTGACATAGTATTAAATAGACTTCAGGTCGCATACAAAATTCACGAAAAAAGTGTACCGATTATTTAAGCCTCGTTCCTTGTCAAATTTTGAAAAAATGACACTGCTCAATGGGAACAAAGAAAAGAGTGAAGTTGAAATATGATTTTATTAGTTACCAAAATATATATATATACATATCTATGTATTATACATACACACTTGACTAACTTCGAAGACTTTGGTATTATTAGTATAGTTTATGAAACACCAATGTGTAAATTATCATGTATCTAGTAGGGTACAAAAACTATAATATATTTGATAAACAATAATATAATGTTTTATATAAATAGTAATTCGTATGTTAAATAATAATATCCGCAAAATGTTCCGAATATATACAGATTGGAATATTTTCTTTTCCGTTTTAGCGTGAAACCGTAACAAACAAAAAAAATCACTTTCGCATTTATAATATTACTACGGATGCTTATCCTTAGATAGTAAGAATTATTTTAGTACTAATCTACTCCATGCATCCACTATTCTGTTACACAATAGTTAGCGCCTTGTGTTGGCCAACCTTGGCCAAACATTTGTAGCGTTCATTTAAAACAGATAATTTTGTTCAAATTTTCAATTATTTGTTAGTTTGAAAGGTTAAAATATATCTTATTTTATATGTAGGTACTAACCAAAAATAAGACTCCGTCCGTAAATTGTTTTTTCGGGAATTATTTTCGCAATTTTTGAAGACAAACTGTGTCATTGTGAAACGTCTTAATATTGGCCGTGCTTGAAGAGAACTAAACAAAATAGACTCTCACATTTCAAGTGAGCCGATATTTACCGGCACGGATTTTTTGCGTCGACCCGATATCTAGTATATTGTTGATCGAAGTTTGAAGGTCACGCATTGTTTTCGTTTGTTACTGTGAAAAAATGTCATCTCAACGACGTAAAGCATTTACAATTGAGGAGAAAGGTGCAATAATATGCAGACTCAATTTTGATTTTGACTTAATATGTATGTTTGTTTCTGTATTAAAATACTTAAGTATATTTACATAAAAAAGGTTTTTTATTTCACAAAACGCTTTGTATGACGTCCGCTTATTATGACTTGTTTGTCAATTCCTTTCGATGTCATTATAAACGGACTCTACTGTATACGATACTAAGAACTCAATTTCTTCAGACTTTTATTTATAAACAACGTGTAGATAAATTACAACTTAATGAAGTTACGTAGTACTTAGTTATATAATAAATATGAAATTGTTTTTAAAAATTTAATTTAAATAGGAAAAATAAAAAAATTTTACATACAAAACCAACCTCTTCTCTTCTATCTCTCTCGCGGCGATCTCTCTCGTCGCGCTCACGGATGCGATCACGGTCACGATCACGTTCCCGATCGCGGTCGCGGTCACGTTCGTGTATGTGCATGGGCGGGGGGTGTGGCCTATAAGGCGAATAGGGCGCGCCCATCGCGTGCGGCGGAGCGCCCATGTGTGGCGGGCCCATTGGTGGTGCTACACCTATCGGAGGCCCCATAGCGGGTGGAGGCATCGGTCCCGGAGTCAGCTCTTTGATCTCTGTAGGCGCCCATCCGGTCTGTTCTGGTGGACCTTTACCATATAACATTATACATATGAAAATAAAATAAACTACATAATTAGAAACCCGGGATGTTACGGAGCTTCGATTTCGGTTCCGAAATGTCGGAATTTCCGTTTGATTTTGCACCTCCGATTCGATTCCAGACAAACTTCAAATAAAACTTATAAAACCTAAAATTATGTGTAAATTATATTGGAAACGAATTTAACTATACCTCTTGTTTAAAAAAACTAATACAGCTGTCAGCGTGTGCAGCGGGTTGTCGTGTGAAGCGGGTACTGGTGTGTAGCGGGTAGTAGTTTGTAGCGGGTAGTAGTTTGTAGCGGGTACTGGTGTGTAGCGGGTAGTAGTTTGTAGCGGGTACTGGTGTGTAGCGGTTACTGGTGTGTAGCGGGTACTGGTGTGTAGCGGGTACTACTGTGTAGCGGTTACTGGTGTGTAGCGGGTAGTAGTTTGTAGCGGTACTACTGTGTAGCGGGTAGCGGGTAGAAGTTTTAGCGGGTAACGGTGTGTAGCGGGTACTGGTTTGTAGCGGGTACTACTGTGTAGCGGGAAGTAATGTGTAGCGGGTAGAAGTTCTAGCGGGTACTAGTGTGTAGCGTGTTCTAGTGTGTAGCAGGTACTAGTGTGTAGCAGGTACTAGTGTGTAGCTGATAGTAAGTAATGCGAGCGGGTACTAGAGTGTAGCGGGTACTAGTGTGTAGCGAGTACTAGTGTGTAGCGGTTATTAGTGTGTAGCGGATAGGCAGAGCCTGCAGTGTACTGACCCCAGGAGGGCTCCTGGTAGCTGGCGGGCGGCGGGTAGAAGTGGTCGGGCGGCGGCGCGAAGAAGTCGGGCGTGTCGCGGTGCGGGGGCCCGCCGGCCGCGCGCCCGTACTCGCGCCGCTCCGCCGTCATCACCTACACAAGGTACTGCGTGTATACATACAGTGTCAACCCACATGGTTGCCGTTTTGAGAAAATGGAGTTCGAAGTTTTTAATCGGTTTTAGTATTTTTTTTTAAAAATATAACAAAAATAATAGATTTTGTTGTAATTATTCTAAACATGATAGGGTTTCGCTCCCGCTGGTTTTTTCAATTTTTTGCTATTAAAACGATTTAAATGATATATATCTCTTTTGAAACATGTACTCCAGCTCATAAGGAAGCGATTGGTATCAAAATTTATTTTTTTATCATTTTGTGGATTGACACTGTATTGTTTAACAGCGTCCATCTATTCACCCTGGCACTAAATACCAAAGTAATATTTGCATTCTGCTACTTAAGAGTCAAAATCGAATCAAGGAAGTTGGTTCAAAGGTAAAACTCACTAATTGTCATTTTGAATAAAAATAAATTTGTCACTATTGCTTATTTTAAGCGTAAAGCTACGATAAGAATACAGCACTAATTGCGTATTGTGGTATATAACAAAACTATGAAACGCAATACACACTTTGCAATTTGTTATCATCGTAGATGTTCGCTGAAAATAAGCAAAATTTATTTTTATTCAAAATTACACTTAGTGAGTTTTACCTTTTAACCGACGATACATTATATAGTTAATAAGAGAGCTGTGTAGGAACAGTGTAGATGGCAAACATCTTTTTTAACAATAAGTTCCTTTCTTCCTTTCCTGTATACTTCAACACACCCTGATAACTTATATAACTTTAAACAAATATTATTCACATTTAAATTACCTGAATAGTATTCTCTCTTGCTTGGTAATTGTTCTGCATCATTGGGGGTGGACCTTCCTCGTGTCGCGGAGGACCTGTTCAAAGGATTTTTAATTTATACCTTAAAGAGATTTAAAGAAAAAGTAATTCCAGTAAAAAATTTAACGCATCTGGGTAAAATTGTAACATAAAAGTGGAGAATAACCTGATTTATTATTGAAATGTAAAGCAGGGATTCCCAAAATAGTTTAGGCTTTTCAAAAAGAAAAGATACTTCAGACCAGACTTGATAAAAAATTCTTACCAATTGAAAAAAAATGCGGTTGGTTAAGTGAGTAAACTTGACATCATTTTCTCATCAAAATGTGTGTTTTTTAAAAGTATCTACAACAGTGATACTTCCTAGAAAAAGATTACAAGTTGGTACACGTAACATAACTTATACAGGATCTTGAAAGTTCTAAATGAGAACTTGTATTAAATAATAGGGTCAAAATCATCAAAAATCACTTTTCGTTTATGTCGACTCTTTTAGTGTAACCATAATATGGTAGATAGAAATGTGGCATTTGTCTGAATTGTTTTTGCTTCATTAAAGACATCTATTTTAATGGAGTGGTATAACTTCTCTCCAATAAGAGAACATTGTTAGCTTCGCGTTGGCACTGGTGTTGATGTGGCTCCTTCATTACAGTCAACTCAAACAAAATACCAACCTTTAGTAATAAATATTTATTGATGTGTGTTATTGTTTGATAATTAGATATTTATTTTTCGATTTTCATTGAATTTGGAAAGGATATATATAGCCAGCTGCTACTCAGATAAAATGAATCCCATAATACCTGATGGTCTTCTCATATCTTGAGCTGGTACGCCAACATGCATGCCGACACCGGCTTCGTTGACGCGCATACGCCTCTGCCGCTCGCAGTATGTACTCCACGTCACCTCATTGAAGCCATAGTTGAAATAGTCTATGATGGGGTAATCGTAAAATATGAAAAATAAGACATGTGTAACACTGCGCTGCACGCTGAGTTACTGAGTTAACACAAGGAATTTGTAAAGTTCTAAGTACTTAAAATATCATAAAAACAAGAATAAATAAACAATGTGAAGATTAACAAAATATTATATTGTGCTATACTGGTTCAAGAAGCAAATTTGTTTTACAATAAATATTTAATCAGATTTTAACAAGTTGAATCAGTACACAGCGAGTTATCTGTCAAATGTGACTTGATGTACGAGCCTGGCACATACCAGTGGCCCTCATTCTCCATGTAATAATATATGATGTGTAATGTGTATACTAGCAACTCCACATGGCTTCATGAATGCCTAAACTTGACCCTTTATTCCAGCTTCAGTATAAATCATTGCAGGATTTTCTAGGAAGGAAGTCAAGGTTCAGGAAGGCTTCTTTAGAGCAATATTTTTATAGCATGACAGAACAACAAAAATTCAAACTTCAAAATTTATTAAGATATAATGTAGCTTTTTGGAAGCAATTTTTTTTGGAGTTAGTTAGGTTGATGTTGTCATGAAACATAGACCAAATAATAAGAAAATCCAAAAAAAAAAGTCTATTTAGAAAAAAAATTGCTTATTCTTTTTTTGGTTATTAATATATAATATTATATTATGTGGTACTTCCATAAATCATTCTATAAATCATCATTATAGATAGCATCTACTTTTAGTCAAACTTATAATATTTTATATGGAATATATAAAATATTATAAAGAATTATTTATCCTATTAGTCATATTTCAGATGAAATCCAAACAGTGAGTGCTTATTACCTGATATATCGGCACCAGGCTTGTTCCATGGTTTATCTTCAATAGTGTCAATATTAAACTCCAGTGCGGGTACTCCATTGATGCTTCCAGGTCCCTCCAAGTCCTCAAGGGTGACCTTGCCTCCTGCTGTGGGTCCCGTCCGAGGCTTTTCACCCCCTGAAGCTACTAATCCAACACCTCGCTAAATAGAGATAAGTGTGAAGAATTAGAAACTTATTTCCTCTAAACTCTAAAGCATATTATGAAGACAAACAAAATACTATAAATAACAGTGAAGAAACACAATTATTGTTTAACTTTAAATATCTGAAAAACAGCAGTAGATAGATCAGTATCAGCCTTTATCTACTGCTGGTCTTCAGATACAGGCATCATAGGCCTTTTTTAACCCTTAACTACTGATATGTCATCCAATATAATATGATGAGGTATGTCATCCAAATGGTTGTTCATTTAAAACTTTTTTTTGTGCAGGAACTTCCTTAGTTTCCTAGATGCTAGTGATGCGTGTGTAATTATAATATAGTATAAACATGTTTCAAATATACCTTAATGTTCAAGCTAGCATATGCCTGAGGTCCAGACTTGATCTCTCCAATAGTGACCTTCACATCGTCACTGTCATCAGAGTCAGAGTCCCCATTGTCCTGACTGTCTGCGTCACCATTGGCCTGTTCTCCGTCTTCACGCTCCACTTCGCCAAAATGCTCGTCATTGAAGTGTGAATCATCATTGCCTTCCTCATCTTGATCTTTTTCTACTTGCTCCTTAAATTACACAATATTCATACTTCACATCAAAATTTGTATTCAATACTTTTAATGCACAAGTACTAACTGAAATTATAAACAGTTCCTGATAACGAACGAAACTTTCAAATGACTCTTACTTAATATATAACAGTAAATTGTGTTAATACCCATTAAAGAGGAGTCATATAGGACATGCGAAATATTAGATAATTTTAATATTTCTTTTCTAAAAAGACGGTTGCCAAAGGAAAACACAAATGTTTTAAAATGAGGTTATGAAACACCAAGACTATATCTTACCCCAGTTTCGACTGTGGAAGTAGTTTTTTGTTTTTCATTTCCTTCGTCATTTTGGGGTGTTTCTTCACTTTGAATCTCAGTATTTGAATCTCCATACAACCAGGAATCGTCATTTTCATCATTCGGCGTCGTTTCTTCAGGAACATCTGCCATCTTTGTTTGACAACTGAGAAAGGTATTTTTGACAAGTTTGACGTATTTTTCTGTCGGCCGGGCAGCAGGCTTTTTGACATTGATATAATGGGAGCGTTCCACTAAGCGATTATTTCGACCATTTAGCCGTTCTACTTGACGACCGCGCTCGTTATATTATTATTATTTTCGCCCATAGGGCAGGCTCAAGTCTTTCGACCATACCGCCTAGTTTTACGTTATATTTTCCTTATATCTTTCTTTAATTATGTCTTACGTTACTTCCCGCCCCGACCGCGCTCGGTGCGGTCGTGGCGAAACATCACTAATGATGTCACTAATTTCGCTCACAAGTCACAACAAGCCGCTCTAAGCTCTTAAGAGCAGCGTTGCCAGAAGGTTACTTTTGTAACCTTTTAGGTGATTTTAACTCCTTCAGGTTATTTTTAGGTTACACGACTCGAAAGGTTACTTTTAGGTGATTTTGCGGAATTTGTAGATTTTATTTTTTATTTTTTACATGAAACCACCTTGAAACGAAACGCAATGTTGGCTAACGAAAAACTTCATTCGTAGACAGTGAGTGCAACTTTCAGACGAATAACCCTCTGAGGTTCAACTTCTAAAAACAAGTTTTTCTCTCTCGCACTGATATTGTATCCAAAATTTTCAATCGGCAATTCCGTAGGCTAGATACCTACATTTCTATAATTTTTATTTCACTTGCAAATTACAGTAATATGTAAAAAAAGTTGCTGCCAAATGCAACTTTAAATGGAAAACATTATTAAATTATACATATTTCTGTAAGTAAATACAAACAACAAAAATATAAAATAAAGGTTATTTTTCATACTAAAAGGTTACTTTTTTATCCATTTAAGGTAACTTTTGACTAGACACAGCTGGCAACACTGCTTAAGAGGGGTCTTTGCGATCGTTGATACGGCGGAATTTTTGAAAGTTAGTAAAATCCAACTTCTTAAACTTATGTAAGTATAACTAAGTACCTATATATTTTTGTAATTATTTGAGTTTTTAATTGACCTAAGTTATTCTCTTACCAGTGTACAACCCATCCGGGTCTATTCCCATGTCAAAGGCTCTAAATAAAAATTTAAACTATTTCATCGCTTTAATTATAAAATAACAGAATAAATAATATATATGAATACAAAATCAGGTTATAAGAATTAAATTTTATTAATCCAATCCATTCCGTCTCTTTGGGAAAAATTTTTCTTCCACTTGTTCAACCTTCTGGGCAACATTGGTTAGATGTTCAGACGCATTAGAAGCCGCAGCACCGCATGTTTCTGCCAACTCATGAACACCCTGAGACACCTAATAGAAAGAGAAAAGGAAATAATTTCTTTAGGAATTCAGCATCACATTAATTAAACAATAAAAACCATCAAAATATTACATGTAACTAATTTTCAATGGCAATTCCCTAATAGTGGTATTATATTTCATGCCGTGCTTCGAATATCTGGCGTGAAGATTTAACATCCAAATGAAAATCCATACTGCATTTATAATCATAATCAATATAAGGAGAATTTTTAAATTCTATATATCGTTTAGACTTTAGAATATGGATAAAATGCTCTTAAACAAAATAAATAAAAGCCGGTGTCCCACAAGTCAGTTTCCGTTCCCTCCCACTTATAACTCATAATTTCTATACCTTGTAAATGGCGGGAAGCTATTCTTAGCTAATAATAATAATCTTAACAAGTAAGATTCGAGAACAGTGGAATGAAATTTCTCCTGACTATTGTGAAAAACTCGCTAAAAGTATACCGAAGCGATAAGCAGACATAAATGGTTGTTTTATTGGGTTGTTGCATATGAAATGGCCGATATCAACATAGGCAGTGGCGTAGCTATCATAGCGCAAAGTGGTGCAGTGTACCAGGGCCCTGAAGTTGAAAGGGCCCCCTGGGCTTTGGAATGAGGGGGAGGCAGCTCTTGAAGCTAGAAAAATTTGAGCTTGCTGGCAAAGAATTTTATTTTTTTCAAAATTTTAAATGAGCATTTATAACAATAGTTTGCAAGTAATTAATGTTGTGAAGTTGCTGAAGAAATAGTATAGTATTTGGGGATTGCGATTTATTTCTCTTTGCACCGGGGCCCTTGTCCACCTAGCTACGCCAACATAGGATAGTTTGATATACTTTTCTTGTTACGCACTTGTATGAACAAACATAAATTATATATTAAAATAAAACGAGTATACTAAAGATTTTGAAGCTTGTTTCATTTGACTTAGATAGTAGATAATAATCGGATTTTAGTCAATTAACATAAAAATGAACAAAAATAAAATACGTATTATATTTTTATAAAAGTTCAAACTTGGACATAACGCAGCTATGGCGACTCGCAATTTAAATATGCATTTGGTGAGGGTACGGCTAGTGAAAGACCCACAAGGCGATGGTTTGAAAAGTTTTGCGGTGGAGCCTTAAGCCTTGAAGATCAACCGCGTGGTAGACCCCAGGAAGTGGTCGATATTCGTGAAATATGGGCTTTAATGAAGTCGAATCCACGTCAAGATATCCAAGAAATTAGTGCGAGTCTTGGCGTTCATTATACAAGTATCCCGTCATTTGAAAGCCAATGATATGGTAAAAAAGTTAGACAAAAGATACCTCATGAATTAACGAAAACACATATGGTACATCGATTCGAAGTCTGCATGTTTTCGATCGTACGAAACAAAAGGAATTCATTATTGCACCGAATCATTACGTGTGATGAAAAATTGATCGTTTATGACAATCGTAGACGATCGGGCCAATGGCTAGATGCTGATGAACCATCGAAACATACACCGAAACTAAACCTTCATTCAAAGAAGGTTATGATCACTGTTTCGTGGTCTTTAAACGGAATTATATAATATTCTTTCTTAGAACAAAGTTAAACCATAAATGCAGATAAATATTGTTCTCAGCTTGACGAAATAAACCAAAAATTACAGCAGAGTCGGCCAAAATTAGTGAACTAACATAGCGCAATTTTGTTGCATGACCACGGACGTCCTCACACACCGAGAACCACCCTTCAAACATTGAACAAACTGGGTTATGAGATTCTTCCTCATCCACAATACTCACCCAACTTATCGCCAACGGATTATCATTTTTTAGAGCCCTAGCATGTTTTGATTATTCAAATTTTCTTTAGACGTAATTGTAGTTTTTAAAACATTTGTTACAAAATCGGGCATTTCATATGCAAAAACCCAATACTTTATTTTTTTTAAAGAGAAGTATGAATTTCCCGTATGGTTTGGACAGTTTTGTACCCAACTGTGAAAGTGAGAGCAATAATTAATAATTCTAAGTAAACCTCTTTTTCGAAAAGCGTTTGTGTATTCAGCCATCAGTCTCAAAATAACTGGTGAACTTATCGACATTAACATTCCTTAAACAATATAATATGACAAATATTCAAGAAAAATCTTGGGAATAGATACATACCAAATCAGCTTCAGCCTTTACCTCGGCCGCAGCAACATGCATCTTATCCACATCTTCTTGCATTTGTGGAACTTGCTGTAGTGCTTCAGACTCTAACACTGGTGCAGCCTTTAAATAAAATGTTAAATATCAATGTATCAAGTTAAAATAACCTACATATATAGTATATAGGAGGCAGGGTTTAAAAATGTCCCATTGAAAACAATTCTAAGTATAAATATTATCTAAATATTATATTTGAGGTCTGCTGCTAGCATAGTCCAATTAATACGTGACGTGAGTGGCTTTCTGGGATTGGTGGGAACTATTGTGGAATTTATATACATAATAGAGATATTTCTATTATGTATATAAATACATACTAGAGATATTACAAACGGCTAGTTAAATAAAGATAGAAACTAGATAGACGCTCCTGACGACAACGGCGACGGATTTATTGGAAAGTTGGGCACGAGATCGGCACGCACCTGATGACAAACGGATGACGAACAATTTTGACAAAAAAAGAATCATTTTTTGAAGAGTTAAATTTTCTGTTATTTTACCTTATTTTAGTGTAAGCAAACCCCAAAATTTTAGCCACCAACTCGGCTTCGTTTCCGAGATATCGCGGCTTAAAGTACGTACTCTTTAAATTGGCGCATTAGTACCAAAAGCCTAGTGGCGAGTAAATGAGACTATGTCTGGAAGGCCCGGGTTCAAGTACCGTTTGTGCTACTGTTGGTGCTTTGTTTTCAATACTTTTAATTTCTTACCTGTTTACATTTATGCATGCAGTGGCAATGATGTTTTATTACAGGTTCAGCAGCCACTACTTCATGCATGTTCATAATGTTTTGTTGCATCTGAAACCAAATATATATATATTTTTTTAAATATGGTGTTTCTATAATAATATGTATATACATCAGTGGCGGGCCCACCATACAAGCCCAAAAGCCCGGCTTGCCGATTTTAAGATAATCGACAGATGAGCTTCACTTTATGACAGGTGATACCTCAGCCATTGATGCCCTGTTGACCTACTTTTTACTTAGAGCATTCAGAAATCTATAGACTGGAACCGAAACGCTCATTGTGCACTTCATGTTTTCCCATCTATGAATGGTAGTTATTCAAATTCAAAATCATTTATTCATTTAGGTAACACAACGTACACTTATGAACGTCACTAAAAAACACATATTAAATGCTTCTAATTTTACATTTACCGCCAGTTCTCAGATCAAAGGCCTAGAAGGGAAGAGAAGAACTGGCAATAAACTCTCCGCCACCCTTTTTAATATATTTATATGGAGTAGTCAGAATCAAACGATGCTTATTCTGTGATTTATACTACTTACCAAGCTAGGCTAAACCTGGGTGAAAAGGTAGAGCCACAATATTAAGGTCCTATGTGACAATCAATGACATTTATTCCTTGTGAACATCTGTCCTTTCTAAACTCTTCCTAAATATTAGTATTATGCTAAAATACTCACATTTTCAACGAAATTTGGGTCAGTGTAGTTGTTCAATTCACTAGCCATGTTCTTGGCTTGAGAGAGCTTTTCATGATTAGCAGTAGCATTGTTAATCGCTTGTGCCGCATTCAGCAAATTCGCAGTAACTGTATCGCCCTGTTGGCCCTCAACAAGGGAGTTCGCAGCTAATCCTAATTTAGCTTCTAGTTGTTCAATTCTGTTTTGTAAAATCGCAATAGGATCCATTCTATTTTTTTATAAATAAATAAGTAACAAACGAAATTGACATAAAAGTTGTGTAAAAAATGATATTTAAACTTGGAAATTCTAGTCAATAGGAGAAAAACAAAAATTTTCACTTTATCGATCATATATTTTCGGCCAGTCAATATTAATTATTAATCAAAGAGTTATTAATTATTATTCAATAATACTATTTTGATAGAGATGTGCCTGGCTCGACTACTCAAATACTCGTACTCAGATTATAAAATTCGGATACACGGTATTTGAATACGGGATCCGAGTATTTTTAATTTTATACACGGCTGAAGTTTATTGTTTTATTGTAAAGTAACTTACACTATGTATGAACTTGTTATACCTTCGGCCGGCTGCTCAACGACATAATAATATTAATAATATTTATTTGTGTTCAAAAATAAATATAGACATTAGACAGAATTCAGATGACGTAAGATATACGTTAGACTGTAGGTATATTTATCAGATTTAAGGTATTTTATGTTTATAATCAATGATTTTTTTTTAAACTTAATAGGCAGTTGTTGGACCACTAACCCACCTGGTGGTAAGTGGTGTTGCGGTCAGGATGGATGGTGGTGGCTGATGACTGCATTTGAAAGATATATATCCGGTCCGTAAACGTGCGACTTTCAAAAATTTAGTTGTAAAATTTTTGAATGCCGAGATAGTGAAGTAATTTCTTACATTGATTAAATATATAACAATAATTTGAAAAATTTCAGAATTCTTTTGAATAATGACGTTTTCAATTGCATACTCATTTATTTTATTTTTATAAACTACTCTATTCAGTACAACTTCTTCTGTACTTTACTATTTCCGTTTGGCATACTTCACTTCATTAATAATCGCCAAATTCACATCGAACCATCAGTGGTCATCAGCGCCTTTTTAAGTTTTTAGTTGATTTTAGAACTATAATCTAACAGCTTATCACGGACACTTTGAAAGTAAAGCCCCATATGAGAGAGTGCTCCTTACCTATACCCTCCATATATTGTACCTATATGGAAATTAAAAATATTGCTATTGTACATAGAGACTAGATTCAACGCCACCACTCAAATCCGATAGCCGCGGCGCTTCTGTTGTGTGTTAAAATCTCGTTAGTAAGGAAAAGAAACATTCCTTGTGTTTCTTTTCCTTACATACGATCAACATGATATTTCTCTATTTCACAATAGCGCGTTATAAACTCGTATCACGCATTCCTGACAAGCAACAAGATTACGGATCACGTTTAATTCCAGCCTTCGCCGTGGGACTTGAGTCATCGCCTTGCTTATAACGAAACTTGGAACTGAAAAAACCCGGCATCTTGAATAAATATTCATATCACAGCCTCAAAATTGATATAACATTATTTAATACCTCATTTTAAATAAATATATATTTTTTCCAATATTTTTGTAACATATCGGTATTTTCGATATTATCTAGGACTTAACATCGAGTATAGACGATTAATTATCAACCATATATTGATCATCCCTAGAATAGTCTAAACTCGTCAGAGTATTTACTATTTTTATTCTGTGGATATATCACGTAAGTCTATGTCATAGACTAATTAATAAGTGGTCTGTGTACAACTTATAAATATTTTGGTTAGAAATTTACGACAACAAATTTTTTTAAATAACTTATAAAAACTTCGACAAATGGATGAAGAATTGGGAGAATTAACTGAGGACGACTTCATATTACCTCCTATTAAGTATGAATGTAAGTTTAAACCAATAATTGTAAATAAAATTGTTTTAGCACGACATGTTTCGGTACTTTGATACATTAACCATTTTATATCTTTGTATTTCCAGATTTGGACCATACTGCTGATGTACAGTGAGTTTTCATTTTTATGTTTTAATTTAGAGAACATCCTCATTAAAATTTAGAAGAAACTACTATTTTGAAAAAATAATTAGCTATTAACCTTACTTTTAATAGTTAACGATTTATTTCATTTTCAGATTACATGCATGGGGTGATAGTTTAAAGGAAGCGTTTGAACAGTGTGGTATGGCTATGTTTGGATACATGACAGATCTTGACTATGTTCAAATTAAACAAGTGCACACTATCGAAGCCACTGCTGATGATTTAATGGGACTTTTGTATCATTTCCTTGACGAGTTATTATATCTTTTTTCTGTTGAACCATTCTTAATATGTAAGAAATTGAAGATAACCGAATTTAATACAGAAGAATTTAGAATAGTGTGTAAGTGTTATGGTGAGGAATTTGAAATAGGAAAACACCCTCAAGGGTCTGAAGTTAAAGCAATTACCTATTCAGCTATGCAGATCATTGATGATCCAAAAGATAATAAGTATGAAGTGTTTGTAATTATTGACATTTAATTATAGTTATTAATCATTAGTTTTTGTAAATCGATTCTAAGTACTTACAAGGACTACCTGACTGTATTCCTACACTCTTGATCATAAAAAAATATTATATTATCAAAAAAATGAGCAGCCAATATGTATATTTTAGGGATCAAAATACTACAAAATATTAACTGTTAATCCTTCTCTATTACTTCTGAAGACCTACTTTATTTTCTTATTGTTTTTCTTTCTATTCTTTATGCAGTTGCATGGAAGAGATAGTTGAAGAGCTGTGAAGTCTTTTGTTGATTGTTTTCCTTCCCTAATCTGTATTACTTTGTCTTAAATAATTATATGGCTTTATGATAAAAAAGAGTACTGTCTATTTTAATTTGACGGGCTCATTGCCGCGTATGGTAGAATACCTACCCTGTGCACCAATGGGTCGGGGTTTAGAATCCCGCCGGGATGACATGTTTATTATTTTCTATAAGCATGTCTTCACCACATCTGGTCACTTTAGGAATTAAACGGCTGGGAGGAAAATCGAAATTCCGATCGGGTAACATACCACCTTCATAGGTGTAAAAACCGCGAAGTGCACTTTTCGCGTTTCGGTTTCATTCTATATGGATTTCCGACTGCTCGAAGTAAAAAGTAGGTCGACAGCTCATCATCTTAATTAGTTAGCAAACATCCCATAGTTTCTATGGATCGTGGGCTAGAATTCCGCTGGATCTAATATGTTAATAATTTCCTGCAAAAATATTTTTCCTAAATCTTCTCATCTTCAAATTAAAAGTGTTGGTCAAATATCATAATTATATCCGAGTTACGTAATCCAGATGACGCTTTCTGTTATGAGTGAGTGGATGAAAAATAGGGCGACAGCGCCTCATTTGTCACGTACTGTGATCGAGGTATGCACAAAAACGCGCAATATGCACTTCACGGCTTTTCCATCTATGAACGGTGGTTCGTTACCTGGTCGGAATTTAGATATTCCTCCCACCCGATCAATGCCTTAAGTTACCAGACGTGGGGAAAACATGCTTACAGAAAATTATAAGCATGTGCTCCCGGTGAGATTCGAACCCACGACCCATCAATGCGCACGGCAGGTGTTCTACCGAACGCGCCAATGAGCCCGTCATCGTCGTTATGTGCGGCTAAGTATTGAATATCATTATAGGATACATCCAATCCCGTTAAAATTCTATGTTTTTTAGTCCCTTATTCATCACATCACATCAACTCTATAATTCACCTTCATCATCTCGATGAATGGAAGTCGAGCACGGTAAGATTCACGCGCAACTTCATTCCACGCACTACCAAACTATGGTATGAATTACCGCCTTCAGTGTTTCCATCTGCCTACGATCTCGCTGGTTTTAAAAAGCGAGCCTATAAATTTTTAAAAGGCCGACAACGCATCTGAGACTTTTTAAGTCGCCATGGGCGTTGGTGATTACTTACCATCAGGTTACCCACCTGCTCGGTTGTCCGCTCTATTATAAAAAAAAATTAAGGAACTCAAAATAGTTAGAAAAAGAAACGTACGCAACATTCCTGAGAACTTTTTCACCGACTATGGCTCTGGCTTCGATTCTTCAAGGGCAACTTTGGTGAATTATGTTCTACAAGTAGCGGCGTGATACAAACAAAAGCTCGACAGCAGAAAACATAATGAGGTTCTCATCGAATAGTACAACGCTGGTATAAACGTATTGAATCTGGAAACACAAGTCGCCAGGGAGGGTTCTGGAAGACCCTTGAGCATCGATGATGGGATATTTCTTTTTATGTTTAATGCGAAAGATGAGCACTTTCACTTGATGGTAAGTGATGCCCCAGTCACAGAAAATCAGTGAATGATGTGCTGTCGACCGAGGGCACTTCGAGTATTCGGAAATCCATAGACTGAGACCGAAACACGCAATTTGCACTACACGGTTTTTATGAACGGTAGCTCGTTACCCGGTCGGGATTTCGATATTCCTCCCACCTGTTTAATGCCCGAGATGACCAGACGTATATTAAAAACATTGTCCAGGCGGGATTCGTACCCGCGACCCATCGGAATGCAAAGTAGGAGTTCTGTCTAACGCGCGGAGTTTTGACGGGCTCGTTGGCGCGTTCGGTAGAACACCTGCCGTGCGCATCGATGGGTCGTGGGTTCGATTCCCATCGGGAGCACATGCTTATAATTTTCTGTAAGCATGCTTTCCCCACGTCTGGTAACTTCGGGCATTGATCGGGTGGGAGGAATATCTAAATTCCGACCGGGTAACGAACCACCGTTCATAGATGGAAAAGCCGTGAAGTGCATATTGCGCGTTTCGGTTTCAGTCTATGGATTTCCGAATGCTCGAAGTAAAAAATTAGGTCGACAGCGCATCATTGACTGATGTTCTGTGGCTGAGGTATCACCTACCATCAAGTGAACCTCATCCTCGTCTGTCGATATCTGACATAAAAAAAAAAAAAAAAAACGCGCGGATCTATTTCATTGAATCAAAACTAATCCGGAAGCGAGTTCCCTTGGCTGGATGCACACAACCATAAATCGTTAACCAGTTATTTTGTAATTGTAATTACTTAACAGGTTATGGTATAAGTTGTTAGTTTTACAATTATGCTCTTAGTCCCTGAAATGGTAACGGCAACGGCGTTCTCTAATCGCTCTTGCAAAAAGTATCTGTTGATGATGACGATTATCGGTCTGGGCGCGGTAACTGCAGTTTATTATTGTTCCCAAAAAGAGGTACATCAACAGAGACTATGCAACAGTGACTTGAGAACGCTGTTACCATTTCAGCGACTAAAACGTTTCATGCCTTTATGCCAACGCCTGAGGGCATAATTGTAAATTGAACCGAATTTATACCACAAGCTGTACATACATACGTATCACATCACGCCTCTTTCCCATTGGGGTAGGCAGAGAAGTAAAAGTAAAGTAGTTTCTTTAAGTTAAAGGCCGGCAACGCATCTGCAAGTCCTCTGGTGTTGCAGATGTTCATGGGCGGCAGTGTTCACTTTCCATCAGGTGAGCCGCAGGCTCGTTTGCCCCCTATATTATAAAAAAAAAAGCTGTAATTAAAATTACAAAATAATTCATACATTATTTATTATATCATTGTTTTATCCTTCCGATTTTTTTCCGAATAATAAATTTAGTAAAAAAAAATTGTTTTTAATTATGGTTATTCAACCAATGAACCGCTCAGTACAGCGCACCATGCGGCACCGTCGTTCTTTAGTTCATATCTTCTAAACTAATCTGAGTTACCACTTTAATTTTTTTGCATAATTGCAATAGAATTTGAAAAATCTGTTCCTCAGTATTTTCAATTCTTTGAAGCTTAAATTGGTAACTAAGCTAAAAAAAATTAAAAAAAAAAAACATGAAAGTACATGTATTCAAGTCCCATAGAAGTACAATTTACCAAATTATGAATAAAATTGACTTATTTTTTGTTGTCCGCTTCACGTGAAATGCACCTGAATAAGGTCTGTCGCATAACAAGCAGTCAATCTCTCCTACTTCGTGACCATCGCAAGGAATTTTAAGAAGATCTTGTGACAGGGGATGAATGCTGGATCCTTTACGATACCTAACAGCATACATAAAGCTTATTGACTTCCCCGAGAAGAGCCTCCACAGCAACCGAAATATGACCCTCATCCACGAAAGATTTTGCTGTGCTGCTTCGGAGATAAAAAGTAATGATGTACCATAAGTTTTCCATTGAGGTGCGACGATATCTACCATTACCTCTACTCGTGCAAGAATTGGCAAACCGCATTGACCGCATGTCGCAAAGGAAACCCATGAAAAATCATGGAGCTTTTCTGAAACACCGTTTCTTATCCGTCGTACTCTCCAGACATCGAGCCGTCCGAACTTATTATATATATATTTTTGCGATAGTCTTGTTTCGATCAAACCGATAGTATAATATATTTAAGCTTTATTAATAATGGCACCTGTACACTCTTCAGCGAGTGCTCTTGCCATGTTTCACCGAGAGCTCTCGCGAGATAAGTCGAGTAACCTGTAGACTCTCGTTTATTCAGTACGGTTGTGAACGCAGAGAAGGGAGACCCTTTGACTTGCGCACAAAAGCCGACTTGGAACGGAGAGCAGACGAGGCGAGGAGAGATAATAAGAGACGAAGCGAGTATAGCACTGTACACTCTCGCATTAATCATGCCTCGCGGTTCTTCCACGAGAGTGTACAGCCGCCATAATGTTTACTCCATTGCACAGATTACGTTACGATTGAGATCACAGGAGATACTTTCTTAAGGATGGTAACCCAAAGACAAATCACAGACTATTAGCCACTTACAGACTTGTCGAAGTTTTAAATACACAGATTAACAGTTGGTACATAATTATTTTTAAGGATCACAAGGAATCATTTGTTTATTATTGTCAAGCTATGAATACTGTCAACGTAAATTCAAGAATTTACGATTCCATTTAAAAAAGAATTCGGTGTTTGTATGATAATTACATTAGCTTAAGTTTCATCGTGATAAATAAACACAATGTTCATTAATTGTAGTTTAACTAAAGCTTAAACATTTTTTCTTTTCTTAGATCTAGAAATGGCTATATTACAGTAAAGTAACTAATAGGATAAATTAAATAATGTCAAAAATACTTTGCCATGTGCACACATACAAAAAGCTCTCTTAAAAATATTGGCATTGTCGATGTCACAAAGTCTATAGTTTATGAAATATTTTGTTATTTCCGCTCTAAGTAGGTATCGCAGCAGTTTTTGAAATTTCGCGCTCAGATTTGTATTTTTTAATAAATTGTTTGTTATAAATTATTAAATATTCTAATTCAGAAATTTTATTTTTTTTAGCTAAAGTCTAAATTATATTTGAGTATTAAAACGATAAACATCTCTCTATCAGATTTTTAAAGATATAATAGATCAATTTACAATTTTTTACGTTAAAATGTAGCATTAAATGATGTATCTATTTTAAAATAAAACCATTTTAAAGCTAGACATAAGTGCACTTTACATTGTTGTATCAATTCGAATATATATATATTATTAACAAGTGACTGGACCCGCATGTATAATTTTAATACTATATGAATGGAATATATATTTTCAAATCGTTTTAATGAATGATGAATGATAAAATTTTATGCTTTTCTGCAAAAGAAGATTGTTCATTTACTATATGTTATTTTCGTAAACAAATAAAATATACCGAACATAGGTCCTTTTTTTTTATAGAGGGGGAAGTTTCATCAAACCGGGGGCGAGATACTCTTTTAAGAGCACCGAACATATGTAGGTCCTACTCTAAGTAGGACCTAAGTTCGATATATCCCACCCACAATCTAGTACCCACTCACTAATTAAAAATTATGCGAGAGCTTAGAAAATATTTATCGAATGATTCGGTTGTTTTATTCGGTCGCCGGATTAGGTACATTAATGTATCAGTTCAGTGGCGGATTTACACATTTCTAAGGAGTTAACTATTAACTAACGTCTACAATTGCCTATTCTTAAATTAATCTATACTAATATTATAAAGCTGAAGAGATTATTTGTTTGAACGCGCTAATAATAGGAACTACTGGTTCGAATTGTTGGATAGTCCAATTATCGAGGAAGGCTATATAACATCACGCTGCGACCAATAGGAGCGAAGCATCAGTGAAAAATGTTGCAAAAACGGGGAAAATTATCCATATAAAACTACTCTACCGATTTTATTATCATGAGCTGATACATTGACCCGTGCGAAGCCGGGGCGGATTGCTAGTATAATATATATAGAGTCCGATTACTGGTTCGGGGCGGCGAACTGGGTGTTTTGCTATAGGATAGGTACAAGTTTCATAATATCTCGTTGAATCATCATAAAAACGTTCTACAGAATTCTTTTTGAATCTCGTCTACAGTGTATTATTTGTTTTCCATAAGACACGTAAAAATAAAATTGGTCCCCAAAGCCGCCCCTAAAATCTGTCACCATAGGCTCAAGCCTAATCAGCCTGCTGGTAAATCCGCCACTGTATCAATTCATTAGTTCAAACAGTCACCATTTAGTTACTTACGCAACAATTCAATTTTTTAGGTGATATTTTACCAGTGTGTGTAATCATTTGTGTTCCTACAATCCTAACTCTGCAATTAAAAAGAGTATGCGCATGTTATTTTTGCGTGAAATAGAGAGTAGGTAATATAAAATTGCTATCTATAGGTACAGTTTAATAGGGATTAGTTTATCAATTTTAAAAAACGTTATTATTATACTATCATAATTCAATTAAAATGAATCTCCTCTTGGTTTTATATAATTGTTCTTGTATATGAGAGTGGATCATAATTATATAAATAATAATAATATAATAAGCGTAAAGCTCATCTACGCTTCTACAAAACCGGTCGAGTCGTGCAACTAAAATTCAAAAATTCGTTATATTTTTTATGGCTTCTCAAGCGAGGGGAGGAATTTAGAAAACGGCGTCCGCTAGGGGTTGCTTCGTTGCTTGGGCTTGTACGGCCGCTTCCCAAGTTCGCGCCTGCGCGCGTAGTTCGCGCCACTGCTACGTCGCTTGCAAGCCAGATGTTCTGAAAAGCTTCCTGTCGTCGTTACATAGCTCTGCATTTTTATCTAATAAAATATAAAATGTGGACTAGGGTCACTATTTTAATTTCATTGATTAGTGATTTATTAAATGTGTAAATGAATATGTGTTTTTGTAAAGTGTAACGATTAATTGAAAGTTATCGGGCGTCTCGATATCCACGAGTTCACTCGAGACCAACAAAGCGGCGGACATTTTATTTTGAGTACTCGATAATGTAGCGTTTGCGTTGAAAACATTAAATGTCGTTTTATGGTTCTGTATTCGGATATCGTTCGCTTACACCTTTTGTAAGTATTGTTGTATTTTATTAGGTAATTTTTAAAAAAATCATGTTTATGCAGTACCTTGTAAAGCGGTTATCAATACGAATTACCGCTAGGTCGTCGATATTTTTGGTAAAATGTCGTTTAAATAATGACGTAAGCTAATTCTGAAATTTGATTACATTTCAAGAATCTGGTGGAATATAATAGAACTCAGTATTTCCTTGTGGAGGGCAATTTTTGAAGAGATTGTACAACTTATGTTTTCCGCGCGCAAGGCGCCTATAACCTCTTCATTAATTTAATTGTACTGATTACCTTTTCTTTTGATGAGAAGCTGATAAAATGCGTATTTACTTATTGATGTTGGCGTGACAGCGATGCCGAGGGGGGTGAAGCGAGGGCAGGCGGAGGGCGAAGCTGAGGTGGTGGTACGCGTCGGGGCGTCTCCGTCGCAAACTACTCTTCTGGACGACAGCCCAAGCCAAC
Source organism: Anthocharis cardamines (assembly GCA_905404175.1). Classification (NCBI taxonomy): domain Eukaryota; kingdom Metazoa; phylum Arthropoda; class Insecta; order Lepidoptera; family Pieridae; genus Anthocharis; species Anthocharis cardamines. The sequence continues at coordinate 3,691,562 of FR989953.1, read as the reverse complement.
CCATCAGCTATCACCTACTCGATCACGGCTATGGAGCCACGCCACAGCATCAGATACGGCGGGAGGCGCCCTCCGCACCGCCGAAGACTTCTGAAGTAAGTCTCACTGCCAATGTCTGTATTTAATCTACTCATTGATTCTTGGTAATTTGTGTAATATGTTAATAAGACCATGCTCTACATATCAGCTGTTCTCAAAGTAATTATTGTATTTTCATTTGTTCACATTGAGTACAGGAGTTTCAAAGTATCCATACTTTAGAAATCCTTAGAGGGAGAAATTTTATTTGGAAGAATCTATAATTTCACATATTGCGTTAAAATTAACTCACAAGTACAACAACTTGTGACATGTCGAACCAGTAACATGTCTAAATGTTAATCAATCCAATACATCATTTATTGTCACATACATGAAACCTTCACATACCTCATGTTATCATTTAAATTTAGCATACATCATTTGGTTATTTTGAATGTTATAGTTATTGCTGAATTTCAGTTCAAAATTAATAGTGGAAGAAAAAATTGTAATCAGGATACTGACAAAAATGGTGGATGATATGTATGTGAAATTCATACATATCACACATGAAGTACCTATGTGAAATACCTTGCTGATAATTCACATTTTTGTATGGATTATTAAGCTGTATAACCGTTTATCAGATATTGGCAACAATAATTTCAGAACAACGATTAGAGACATATCTGGTAAAGCATATTTTTTAAACAATTTTTCACTGACTACTTTATTGTGGTCCATTATTAAAGGTCAAAGACCTAAATGAGGTCAATGAACCCGATGGCAAATGTGATGTCTTAATAATGTGGCTAAGAAGGAGTCTTTGGAAAGTGACGATTTGCAGTCTTTGAAAAAAAAATCCTTATTAAATCTTGATGAGGATTCTTGTTTGACAAAATGTATTTGCATTTACTTCAACAATAAATAGTTTATTGTATCCAATATGTTCTTGTTTTCATTTCCTTCCTTGCAAAATGAGAGCAGGATCATATTTATAATATGATGATGAAGGAATAGTTAATAATATAATATATATAAATAGAAATAGTAGATAATAGTTAATAGTAGAATAAATTATGTAGATACTGTTTAGTAATTTGTATTTTTTTTTATCTTAGGAAAATTAATGTTTGATCAAGAACATTGTTCCTAATATTCTAAAACAGTAACCCTTTGCCTAGTAAATCTTCATGACATAGAAGTGTTGATGGTTTTTTCTGTATGCTATTTAATTTCTTGATAAATTTGAAGTCATACATGTGCCTTCCACTCTTGTCATGGCATTATGTGTATGGCTAAGAGTCAGATGAATAATAGGGAAGTTATTAATGAATTTATGGAAGGAAGTGGTTACTCAGTTACATAGACAACAATATGTTTGTATAGAATATAAAACATTTCAATTTTAGTTTTTCATGGAAATGTTCGATTTTTTTATGATAGTTTCTACTCTTAGATACTTTGTCTTAATTTTTTGTTGTTTAACATGATTTCGTATCAAACAAAATCTACCTTGTTTTCGATTCTATCAGGGTTTCAATAAATCTCGTGTACTTTGTGTACAGAGTGTAATGTTTATCGATTAAAGCGTTTATGCGCCATTTTGTCGAAATCTCTTACATCGAAACTTTCTACTCGCCCGATAACGGCGCAGTTAAGGTTGTTTTTACGTGTCAATCACGTGGTATATTTAAATGACTGATGGTGATTTCTTCCCTTGCGTTTGATAAGAATCTGTTGCGCATGCCTTTTTAACATTTTCATAGATTGCCGTAACTGTTTTTGCATCCGGGCCTTAACAGGATATAAGTTGGCAGAATAATTGATTAGTTCTACTTTTGAGGCATTGAAGATGAATAATAATGTGTATAAGAATCATATTTATAATTCAAAGTGTGGTATTGATTATAAATATGATATGTAAAATATAAAAGTAACAGTATTACCGTCGGCATCATTTACGACTTTTAGGACGCTGCGCTTGTTCCCAAGGGTTGGAAGTTGGATTAAGGATCACTTTGCTACAGTGCAATGTAAATGGCTATAATGTTAAAATACCTTATTATTAGCTTCTTCGAAAAAAAATATATTTTTAGTAACTATTTCTTTTCTAAAATGGAATTGGATATTTTAGATTGGATATACATAATGATTGTCTGACGCTTAAATTATGGTTTGTCCCTTATCGTTGTCTAGAATAACAATTTGTTGAAAGTAGTAATTTTGCAATCTTCAATCAATCTAGGTGTTGTTCATATCGGGCGTGGGTATTTATGTTAGCTGTACGTAAAGTCGCTTGTGGCGATCACCCGCGTCCAACGCCATGTGGCCGAAACACCATGGGGTCATGTGGGCAGGTACCTATTTCCTGCGCTCCTACATTGCGCAATACGAATCTTACTCCATTCTAACCGATAAGGATACGATTCTAAGCTAAATAGCAGCGAATAGTTCACTTTATCTCCCTGTTTAGCATAAATATTATGAAGTCTAAATCCCTAATTGTTAGGGATGGGCTATATTATTTCCTCTTCCAGACCGGAAAGGCTAAATTGATTATGTAAATAATGCAAGCGCAATTTTAATGCAAGGGTGACGGTGTTTTAGATGTCACGCTTAAAACATCTGCTCTGATTTAGACGATGCACGATGCAGCACAATGGCGGATGAGACCCCGCAAAATCGAAAAATTAACAATGGTTCTGTCAGTTAACTATTAATAATAACACGAGTTTTTAAGATAAGAAATTGGCATTCTTTTGCCGGAGGTCCCTTCCGAGAGCTCGGCGCTTTTGTGTTGATTCTAATTTATGTCGTGTATTGTGCTACGGGTACCCTCCCCTCACACTTCCTTCAAGGGGACTTTGGCCCGGCGATCCTTTAAGTTGAATTAGTTGCATCGGTTCATTGAAAAATGCATCGTGCATCTTGATCTATGTGCAAAATTGTTTGAAATTAAAGTGAGAAAAATAGAAAAGTATTTTAGAATTATGGAGTTACGATGGATGGCTCTCTGTGAAATCAATGTGTTCACGATAAGGCGTTTGCAAGTTATATGAAATTGAAGAGTGGCAGATTTACAATGACGTACCTGAGACCGAACATTCTGAGAGTGAGTCGTGATTTTTGTCACGTTTCGCTGTGGATACAACAGCGGCGGATAGAAAAATCTCATTACACCTCCTCATTAATTACGTAATTATTTGACGATTCGAGCTGCCCAGCTTATTTTGTTGAATTGAGATATTTATAGCGCTCACACGAGACATTATGTATGTATAAGACTGCAATATGGCTTCAGGCTACATGTAACTATGTGTGTGTTTTCGGAGTTTGGCGTGAACGAGAATTTGTGGATGAATTCAAGCTTATGTGATGTAATGTTATTTACTTTGTTAGTACTGGATGTTGTCTACTTTCTAAATAATACAATTATCCTGCCGCATTTTGATTTTGCTGTGACGTTAATAGTGTTCATAGTATGAATCATTCTTTTTCCAAATTATATCCATAGCACAGTTAATGTGTGCGGCAACTGATCACGGACATTATTTATGTTAGCTGTTTCGATAGCCTAATAGAAAAACCACCTAAATCGACAACATTGCTAGTCTTCTACATTAAACAATATTTACATTTAGCAAATGGTTGGCAGGCGGTGAAACGAAGACTTAACCTCAGTGAAAGTAGTTCAGGCAGTCAACAAGGGCATGTGGTGCCCATGAAGGCGGACTTCAAGACGCCCAAACAGAAACGCGTGAAGGTGCTCACGCCGTACAGTCGACCGTCCAGTTCTATGAAAAAATACACAGAACGCTCCAGGTACAAAGTTTTTGATACAGGTAATCATCATTTTGGGATAGCGTATAGATTTTTTGTGTGAATAACCAGACCCTATGATTTTTCGTCATCTTCAGAAATGTCTATTTGTATATAAATAGACATTTCATAAGGAATTGTAACATTATTTCTGAGAACTATTTGTCTGTATCGTGTATTGTAAATGTACGATTGGTTCCTAATAAATTGCATTAGGACATTGAAATGGGATAACAAAATTACTAAGAAGGATTTATTTCGGAAGCTTACAAATGAGCTAATAAATATTTATTATGTACACAGATTAAATTAGGTACGAACATTTAATTATTTGCGTAAAATGAATGAGGAGATATCCTTTACAAATTTTAATTTATTTTTTGAAACTAGTCAAACATCGCGTCATTGCCCGAGTTAGAACTTTCTATGTGGCTATAATTTGTTTTATATGTATATTGTATACTAAAACAAATAACCAGATTTTGATCCGATTATGTTATTTTCTAAAATGTCTAATTTACTTCAATTTAGCCTATGCAACAGACTGTAGAACTCATTATTTTTTTAGTAAATGGCGCTTCATCCTTTGTAGATAGATGTTTCGTAGACTCATAGGTATATAATAATAATATATAATAGTTTATTTGTAATTATTTTGGTATGTATTGTCAGCGTAAACCACGTTATCACCTTTAAAGTGTCATTTTGATCTTGGTTAAAATACATAAAAATTCAAAAATACTCATATTTAATTTTTATTTTTAACCGACTTCAAAAAAGGAGGAGGTTCTCAATTCGTCTGTATGTTGTTTTTTTTTTTTTTTGTATGTTTGTTACGCGATAACTCCGCAAGTTATGGATGGATTTGGATGATTTTTATCGGCATTGGTTTGGTGCTTATTTAGAAAATCAACAATAACAAAAATATACTTCTATGTAGATGATGTTATGGTTTGTGGTTCCTTTCACGACGCTGTCTCATTTGAGCAGCACGTTTAGTGGTAGGGCTACTAAATTATTATGTAAGGATTAATGAACTTAAAAAATACACTTCCTACAAAAATTTCAAAATAAAATTATTTTTAAACAAAAAACAAAAACCGACTTCAAAACTACAAACTTGCACTAAAAAGTAAAAAATAATATTTTAATGACTTCAAAGCATTATTTATTAACAGTTATTTTGGAGTCGGTGCCAGCCAAGAAGGACAGTTTAATCTTCCTTTTGCAACAAACTTTCGAACAGTACGAAGCGGCGCACAGTGATTCGTTCCATACACGCTAGACGTGGGAAATTCATTATCTAATTACTCAAATTTGAGTTTTCTAATCGATTCTCAGATACACAGGGACCCTAATAATGCATTGCAATCAATTACAAGATGATCCAGTGAAGCCTAATGTGGATCCAAAGGTATTTAATGGAAGTATTGCTGGGAACGATAATGCAGTTGCTATTTTCGAGCCCAAGTGTCATCATATTTTAAAATAAGTTCCAAGTGTCCAACTATTGTGAAAATTATGGAGAATATTTCTCAAGGTATGTACTATCTTATGTATTATTTTCATTTCACCAATATTTAAGATGACTTTGATAATAAATAATCAATAAGGGTATAATTTTAAAATAAAAATAATATTTTTTTTTACATTTGTTAGACTATCTAAACATGACTATCCCAAAATACCCCTGTAGTTTTTTTATATATTAAAGTTTAGACTGTCTATTTTCAAAATCTGTGATTGGTTGGCTTCGCACGGGATTGCATCACCTTCATTTTTTTTTTCATAGGTGATTCTGTTTCACTGCCGCTGACGGAGTTTTTTGAAGTTTGGTGCAATGTATCAAAATTGGAGCGGATGCCTCGACTTTTAGACTTCGTCTTATCGCAATTGCCTGCTTTTTAAGAAATAAAGTTGGACTATATTCCAATAAAATTAAAAAAAAAGTGGAAGTCAGCCGGAAGCCGCAAAGAAAGGTAATCTTGATTTCAAATACGTTTCTTATGAATGTATCTCTTTTGTTTTCGTGGTTTGCTATATAAAATAATTATTCATAGCTGAAAAAAATATCACACAATAAATAAATAAACAAAGTATAATTTTATTTCTCGTAGGTTTCTTCTGAAGTATGCTGATTGTCTTGAACAAGGCCGATTCAGGTGTTATGTTACTACGGTGGACATGCCATCTGAAGACGAGTCTGCAGATAACACCGCAATAGGTACCACACCTGGGAGGCCGAAGAAGGAATTCGAGGACTGCAGTGAAAACGTGAAGCGGAAAAACAAACAGAGATAAACCTCTTCGGAATTCTCGGGATAGTCTTTCTGCTGAGATTCTGTCCTTCCTCATCCAACCCCAGATAACTCCGAAGTCGTCAGCTCCATTGCATTTCTTTGAGGAAGATTATTCGGCACTTGATAGTACCTAACAGGACGATTCAGACGAATCTGACTGAAGTACAATGTACTTAATTAATTTAATGTGCAAGCTAAGTAAATTATTAGTTTCAACTGTAAATATACCTAGTTAAGTTGTTGTGTTAATAATACCTGTATTGTAAGATCCACAAAAGATATCACACCTAATGTTTCATTATAATAACCCATAAGCTAAATACGGCTAAATTCGTTGGTACTAATGATAATCAGTACTTCAATTATACTCTTCATCATTAATTAACGATTTTTTAGTAGTTAATTAGGTAAGCCCATATCAAAATAAAGTAGAGCTATGTTCGGTTATATTGTTTTTTGTTAAATCTATCTATATAATCTCCGTCAGCACCTTATAAGTCCAGTAATAAGCTTAAAATTATTTAATTTCGCTAAAGTAAGATAAAAACATCATTCTAAACGCAAAAAAACTCAAAACAGAATTTCCCACGTCTAGCGTGTATGGAACGAATCACTGTGCGGCGGTGGTTGGGTGGCACCGACTTCAAAATAACTGTTAATAAATAATGCTTTGAAGTCATTAAAATATTATTTTTTACTTTTTAGTGCAAGTTTGTAGTTTTGAAGTCGGTTTTTGTTTTTTGTTTAAACATATTTTTTTATAAATATAAACCTTCCGGAATAGATTCTACTTTTAATGAACTTTTTAACTTTTTTTTTACTTTTTATAGTAACGGTACTAACCTAGTAATAAATGTTATTTTGACATATTATTCAACTCTAATGTGGCTTGTTCCAGGTTTGATACATCATTAGGTTTATTAACAAAAAAGTTCGTCGCCCTTCTCAAATCGTCACCTAACGGGGTGCTAGACCTGAACGTCGCGGCGGAACATCTGTCTGTGCAAAAGCGTCGTATCTACGACATTACCAACGTACTCGAGGGCATAGGGATTTTAGAAAAGAGATCGAAAAATAATATACAATGGAAATGCGGTGAGTGCTTTCAACCCCTTTTGGGAGTTGCCGACTATTGTGGGCTCCTTGGCTACCTGGCTTATAATATTCTGACAGGGATAGAGTGATATTATTATAATATCGCAATTTGTGCTGAAATATTTACTATATCACGGGAAGTTTTAAAATGAATATGGTAACAATATTTTAGTATATAAAATAAGCATTGCATAGTAATGTGGTTCTACCGTGGTGGACATCAGGGAATAGGGAAAGACAGCTGGTACAAAAACTCTTGTCAGATCTCAGTCTTAACTGACTGTCACTTGCCAAATATCTTGTTTCACCCGTTTTGAACCTCCTAAACCTCCCCTCCTGAAGATGCTCAAGTGCTTTGGATCTATAATTTTTTTTCAATCCATGTGGTATTCCAATCGAATGGTCATTTTATATAGCTGAGTTCGTCGCACGTGCGCTCCAGTGTGTGATGTCAAACGCTGAAGCGCCGCGCGTTAAAAAATGTTCCATAACTTTTTCATTTATTAGTTTAATGATTATCTTATATTTTTGTAAAATTTTCCTTCAATTAATAAAAAAACGGAAACTTCTTTGCCGAAGGCATAAAATTTATTAGTAGTTTTAGACACCGACTCACGCGACAGGTATCGGCGCGGACGGCGTGGGCGAGGAGAACCGCGTGCGGCGGCTGCGGCGCGAGGTGGACGCGCTGGGCGTGCGGGAGGCGCGGGCGTGCCGCGCGCTGGCCGCCGCCGAGCACGCGCTGGGCCGGCTGTCGGCGGAGCACGGCCAGCGCGCCTACATCACGTACGCGGACCTGCGCTCGATCAAGGACTTCAGGAATCAGACCGTCATACCGATCAAGGCGCCGCCCGATACCAGGCTCAGTGTGAGTCATTTTGTCGTTTCTAAGGCCCTTCTCCCATTACGATACGCCCAGGCCTCTGGTATCTTGCGAGTCTCGGAGACTAATCGCCGCGGAATATCGCACATACATTTGTATCGGTGCTCGCACACTATGCTTCTAGTCGCGCGCGACCCGACATGCTGGTCGCCCCCGCGTCCTACGTTTCTACAAAAAATAGGTGCAAATAGGTTTCTTTAGTCATAAGATAAAAAGCTAGGAATTTTTTATCATTATATTGTAGTTCTCGTGCTGCCAACAAAGGCTGCAACTTATGTTCTTCGCAAGATAGGGATGAATCTTCTCCGACGCCTTCTTCTGTTTCTATAAAACATAAACTGCAAGCGCCTCTTCATCCGTTCATTAAAAAAACACAAAACCAATGAAGCATTTTGTTATTTTTCAGTAGCGTAATGTGCGAACGTCGAGTTGCCAAGTATTCAGCTAATATGTTTCGTAATGGGAGAAAGGTCTAAGCATTGATATAGTATTTAATGGACTTCAGATGCGCGCCCAAACATAGTAATTTATTCAAATTCTAAATCTGTAAATACAAGTTTACAAGTACAGTTGTATTTCCAAAACTTATATTAAATTGTCTTAACTGGTATATAAAAAGAGGATGATGTTGGTCACATATACAATATACATATATAGCATATTGAGAGAGGGAGGAAACAGCAAATATGATAGAAAATTCTGTGTAATGACATAATAACTCAAAGTTCGATATTAATATACTTTGAACATAATTGCAGGTACCTCACCCAGATGAGAAAGGCTACATGATCCACCTGAAGTCGCTGTCTGGGGAGATCGAGGTGTACCTCTGTCCTAAGGAGCGGCCAGCTTCACCACCACCTTGTGAGTGGCTACAATGGATTTATTACTTTAGGTTTCAAGTTTATTTCAGATAACTGATATAAACGGGGAAAAACTTTGCAGTCTCAGTTTCCTGGTCAGAGATACAAATGGGTATCAGACAGTACCGTCGTGATTAGCAACAAAAATGATGATTACAGCTCTTATCTTAGAATTGTACTAGTTTAAAAACTTAATTTCAGTTTTTTATCAAATTAAATGCGTAATAGGTAAAAGGTATACAAATAATTTTATTCAGGTTTCTCCATGCTTTTTGTAATTTTTAAATCGCCGTGTTAGAGTCAGATTTTCTGAATGGTTACGTTGCAGCTGCCATTATAATAGTGTCTCGCAATATAATAATATATTATAATACCAACAGCGTCCCTACTGCCGTCGGACCCGCTCCTAGAGGACAACAAGGCGTTGCTCGCGCCTCTAATAGCGCAGTTGCAGTCCATGCCCTCTAGTTCTATAAACGCCAGTTTTACGTAAGTTTTATAAACTTTTAATGTCATTAGAAACCAGTACAAGAACTGGTAATATATCACATTTAATATTATTATTAAGAACTAATACGTTGGTAATCTATACTATAAAGATGTATAGTTTGTGAGGTTGTCGTAATCTCCGGATCTACTGAACCGATTTTAAAAATTTCTTCACCAATATAAAGCTACATTATCAGCGAGTAACATAGTGTATAGTACATCTATATTGCACCCGTGCGAAGCCGGGGCATGTTGTTAGGATTGTATATTTTATATATATGTATTTAATATTACCAGTATAATTCCAAGATTTTTCATTTTATTTCACCACTCAAGTCAGACTCTAGATTTGGAAATTATGTAAATGTTATTATTCTATTGGACAAAAAGAAAGCTTTCGCAAGTTTCAAACTTTTCGACTGAGTCACGTTTTGTAATTACAAATGCTGATAAAAGGCTTCTCAAATGCTGATATAAATCTTCTTTCGGCATTTCGCAATCCTTGTGGTGTGTACTTGGTTTAATTTCATAGATCTGTATTGTCAAAACCAAATTTTTTATAACATGTAAATGTTGACCCGCATTACTAGAAATTAGGATCGCACACACTTGATATTTGATCGATTTTTCAAAAAATCTTTGATATTTTTAACATGTATATAATATGTTTCCTATATAATTCTTTACGATTAGTTGTATAATGGATGCTCATGATTCCAATTTCACCTTTTATATTATGTACGGTATTACTTATAAACGTAGTATAAGCTTGATATAGTTAAAATATGTTTTTATTCTTTTGTTCTGTAGTCTTTTTGTATTTAATAGAGCGGGGAAAAAACATATTTTAATTACATCTTATACTACGTTTATAAGTAAGACTGATAATCTAAAAGAAAATATGCAACAGGACGCCGATAAAGCGCGAGCCGGAGTGCAAAGAGGAGGCGGAGGCGGAGGAGGAGGCGCAGGCGAGCGCGGCGCGGAGCCTCGTGGTGCAGTCGCCGTGCGTCACGGACCCCACGCTGCCGCTGCGGGCCGGCGGCGAGCCCCTGCACAGCGCCTCGCCGGCTGTTGACAGTCAGTATCATTTTTTTTATGTTAGATATCTGGACGTTGTTAAGCAATACAGTGTCAATCCACACGGTTGCCATTTTGAGAAAAATGAGTTTGAAGTTTTAATTAGAGTTTATTAAACTTCTTTTAAAAAGTAACAGAAATAATAGATTCTTTGTAATTATTATAATTACAATAATTGTACATCGTTCTTCTTGGTAGCAATCAAAGTAACAACAGAATTTAGTGCATTATTGTTAAATATTCTAAACATGTAGGTTTTCGTGCCCAATAGTATTTTTTATTATTTTTGCTATTAAAACGATTTAAATCATATCTATATATATATATTTTAAAAGCTCCAGCTCGTAAGGAAGCGATTGGTATCAAAATTTACATTTTTATTATTTTGTGGGTTGACACTGTATTGCCTAACAGCGTCCATCTACAGACGAGCATGGGGTTCACTTGATGGTAGGTGATACCCCACGGGTTTGCACATGAAAAAAGAAAAATATAACACGCTGTTTTATTTCTTTTGCTGCTTCCGTAGAAAAAAATATTTCTCAGAATAAACTATCTCCGTCAGTAGTGTGCGCAATGAGATATTATTAATGATATAGGAAAAGAAATTATTTTATCCCGTTTTTGAGCAACAAAATCAAATCAATAAAATAATAATTTAAATTGTATCGCACCTTGGAAATCTAACTAAACGAAAACTGACAATTTTCATCTAACAACGCCATTTTGTGAGGCTTTTGTTCATCTTCATCAAATGCAAAGACACGACTTCAAAAGGTCAACTGTATGCCGATAGATGGCGCAAGTGTCACTATATCGTAGTTAGGAACTGCATGTTACAAGAACTTTAAACAGGATTTCCAAAATAAAACATTTTTCGTTTAGTGTCAGTTTCATTTTCAAGCAGCGATTTTTTAGAGAATATTGTAATAAATTTTATTATCAATTTTTTGTCATAATTTATCTATATACCACGCTTTTTTAAATGAGATTTTACTTAAATGGCTACACGTTGAATGTTTGTTTGCAGCGAATGGCGCGCGCGGGCGGCTGCGCAACGCGCTGATCGCGGACAGCGACGACTTCGCGCCGATGATGGGCGGCGGCCGATTCCAACTGCAGACCGAGGACCAGGAGTCCGGTGAGATGCCTATATCCACACCTCTCGGTCACTTGCATACCTCAAGCACGCTGTTTGTCCAGTGCCAAGTATCTTACAATTACCGTTATCGTATCAGTGCCTTCATAAAAATAATATTAAATATTTGCGCACTCTGCCCGTAAGAACGCTGACTGTTACGATAAGTTATAGAATGGTCAAGGTATGGTATGTTGTACTGGGTAAATGCGCATTTCAAAAATACTATTAACCAGTTAAATTTTATTTTAAAAGAATATGTTATAATTTCTTTAAGTTGGGAATTTAAAAAAAAAACCATTTTCTATTCTTCTTCATCCTCCTCTCTGGTCCTATTTATTTGGGATCAGTTAAAAAAATACTTTTTTACTTGATATTTCTCTAACATATTGTCATTTTTGTGATTTTAAATGAAAAACTTAATTTTAATGATAAAAATTAATGTCCAACAATCTTCGTAAATGCACTATTACGTGCTATTTAGCATTAAACACGATAAAAAGTTTTTCATTTTAAATACAATAGTCGCGTAAGTTTCGGACGGAGGCTTGTAGCTTAACAGGATTTAAGGGGACGTGGAAGATTGGCCGCTTCGTAGCTAGCACTCGGCCTGTGACTTGTGTTGCACTCACATCACAGTCAGAGTTCTAGCTGCGCGGCGGCCGGGCCGGCGAGCGGATGTTCCATCGGTATATACAATCAAATAGTTACCATCAATAGCTGTAAGTCCATTTTTTTGCTCATTTTGATGCCGCTGACATAACCAAATTTTTTTTACTAGAATGTGAGTTAGCCAATACTAAATGTATATGGTAGATCGAATTGAAGGACCTCGATAAATTTTTTTTCGTGTTATGGTATCGCCATTTGGTAGACCAGAAATTATTTAAGGCATTTAATGCATTTAAGATAGACAATTCTAATTCGAATATGTAGATAGTAGAATATACCGTGATTCAAAGGAAAAACAAGTATTTAGTTGCTCATAAGATTTGGTTACGTTTGCAGTATAAAATTATTGGTGACAGCATGCTTTATCACTCATCTGATCATATCACATGTCATCGATCATTGGAGCTTGGACACTAACTTTAAAAGGCGTCTGAGAATATTGGAGGAGGACAGCCTTCCCCAAACTTAGTTACCGCTCTTAAGTCGAGGCGTGTTTCTTTTTAAAACGCAAAATTACGCTGGAACTTCAGAGCAGTCAAAAAGTTTAGGGAAGACTGTGTGTTATATGCGCCTTCTCAGATGTCCGCTTTATTTATTGTCTGTTGTAAAGTGTGTATTATTAACTAATTGTAAATAAAACGATGAAGTTTGTATATTAACAGTTAAATGTCTTTGTAATCTAATACTTTATACTCTGTGGTTATGGAACTATTTGGTAAGGGGGAATATTGGTGTGAAAAAAGAAACGTTTTTTTTTTGCTTAAATATATAGTTTTGGAATATGCTGATATCCCCCCTCAATATATGTACATTATTTTTGTCTCAGTTTTTAACTCAATAACATGCTGTAAATGTGAATTAAAAATAACTATTTTAAATGATTTTTGAAGTATACTAAAACATAAATTCAAAGTCATAACTTGTTACATGTAAAGTCAATTCTTATTTGAATGTTTAATTAAGTAAAATGAGTATCAAAAACAAACTATAAAGGATACAATTAATGAACGTTAAAATAGTTATTTTATATACTTTATAAAAACTGACCAGAAAAATAAAAACTTATTATTATATTTTGAGGTTCTTGGAACTGTCACATTTTATATTTCTGGTGGTATAAACTAAAGTGCATATAGCGAGTACTCTCCCCTCTTGAAAGTGTTAAGTTTGAACTCGAATTGGACTTCTTTCGTGGTCGGAATCTATTGAGTATTTTAAAAATGTGTTATCTCAATAGATCAGTGGTTTTTAATCTTTTAGTAATTAGGAACTTGTCTAATCTGACTTAATTCGACCCGACGGGCTCGTTGGTGCGTTCGGTAGAAAACCTGCCGTGCGCATCGATGGGCCGTGGGTTCGAATCTCACCGGGACGGCATGTTCATAATTTTCTGTAAGCATGTCTTCCCCACGTCTGGTAACCTCGGGCATTGAATGGGTGGGAGGAATATCGAAATTCCGACCGGGTAACGAACCACCGTTCATAGATGGAAAAACCGTGATGTGCACATTGCGTGTTTCGGTTTCAGTTTATGAATTTCCGAATGCACGGAGTAAAAAAATAGGTCGACAGCGCATCACTGACTGATGTTCTGTGGCTGAGGTATCACCTACCATCAAGTGAACTATCTGTTGATATCTAACATAAAAAATAAAACTTGACTAAACTCCACAATTTGAAAATCTTGTATTTCACCACTAACTACTACTACTTGAATATAATTTAATGATGAAATCGCGGAATACTTAGATTGCTTTCAAGGTCCAAGAACCAATGATTAAGAACCACTGCTATAGAGATGTGAGATGACTCAACTGGATTTCCATCTTGGAATACTTTGTGTATATCAAGGTGGTAAATCGCAACTGTATCGAGGAAAGGAGATAACCAAGAGGTGCTTGGTATACGCACTGTGCGACGCGTCGAGCGAGGTGTACATAGCGCGGGGGCCCGGGGCGCGCTGCGAGCTCCATCCCGTGAGGCTGCAGTAGCGCTTGTAGCACCATGGGATTCAGCTCAAGCGCTCCCCACTAACATCATCTACTAATACCGCATTCCATCGATAACAGCGCATTGTCTAACCGTCCAGCACTGTGTGCTTCCTGTTTGTACCTCTTTGTATTGACTATGTGTAAGTTGAGCGGAAGTTTTATCCAAATATTAACCCATTGCTTTCCAAAAGTAAGAATTTCTAAAATATGTTTCTTGGTTGTTTAATCGGTTTGGCTTTTTATATATTTTGAAAAGATATTCGTTTTTATGTGCATTGAAGAAAGTAGTTTTTTTCTTTTGTACGATATATAAATGCTCATCTTACCTCAGCAAAAATGATCGTAAAAAAACCACGACCCATCGATGCGCTCGGCTGGTGTTCTACCGAACGCGCCAACGAGCACGTCAAAAATATATTTATAATTGAAAATAAGTGTACAAATTTCATTAAAAATAATAGAAAAGAGATTAATTATAAAATCCTAAAAATAGGAGACTGAGAAGGAATGGGTTAATTGGATTATCTTATTATGTATATATATATGACCGGATTGGGACTGTTATATAAGTACTGTCGTATACTAGTCATCATAATTAATGTGAGTGTCTCTTATAATGTGAGTCCAACTCGCTCTAAAATTGTATTTATCCATATATTTTTTTATTCAATGTTCACATCACTTAAATCTATTCTCAGTTAATAATATGGCATCTTGGGTACTAACTGTAAATTATCTTACCTAAAGTTTGATAGAACCATTGTTTTTGATTACATGGATGCAGAAGAATGTTAATTGGTTGGATTAACATTGAAAATGTTTATAGTAATTTGTTGATTTTAAAGAGATATTCTAATTCATGATGCTGTCTCAGCATTATGTGTGTACTTATGATATCGGTGCCGAGGGGATCTCGGCCTACACAGCGTAATACAATATAACATTCATAGACATACATCGTTTAAATTTATGACTTGTCAAAACGGATCTTGTATGTTTGTACAAATATGTGCAAATTCCATCAAAATATAATCTGATTAAGTTACCTGGGGTTTTACCACTATCTATCTCCAAGAACTATCACTAAAAACATTCATAGCCAAACGGAATTCTTGAGATTTAATATTTATACGGTACCTGCCCGTCTTCATTCCGTGTTATATATATTCATGCGTATAACACAGCTGTTGGAACATTCCAGAGCCCATGGAGCTGGAGCCGTTCCTGGCGCTGGAGCCGCCCATGTCGGCGACGGACTACGGGTTCTGCCTCGACCACGACGAGGGCCTCTCCGAGTTGTTCGACTTCGAGTTTTAGGCCCGTATTCCCAGACGTTACTCGAGTCTGAATCTGCTCTCGAGACCTGTCATAACATTTTGTATGGAGAAATCACAAGGACCTCTCTAAGTGCTAGGTTCAGTCTTGAGTCACATCTTAGAATATGGGCCTCAGTGTTTGTGCTCGTGACACGTGTATATATTAAAAAAATGACAATTTGAATTTAACAGGACCGACAAAAAAGTTTCTACTTTTTTACAATTGTATAATTAATTATTTGATTTGAGAAAGTGTGGGTATTGTAAATGAAGTCTTGGAGTATCTCAATCAGAATCAACGAGTATTCGCGACTCGATGGGAATATATGCGCGCGGTGATCTAACGCACATACATTTGTGTTTATTTGAAATGCAAATGCCTTTACTTCCGCGAGTGGACACGGAAATGGAGAGGAGAGACAGTAAAAAAAATATTAAATAATAATCATTTAGGATACTAACTTAAATTAAATAATGTTTATTGTGATCAATACAAGAGAAAAACAATAAATTATTTATTGTTTCGTCCCACAGAAACACTAAACGCAACCACAATTTTTATAGTACATACATGTAACATTCCAAAATTATATTTAAAAAAATTGCCAACCGGGCATTTTAAACGTCCGCCTAATTCGCGGGCTTAGTTAATAGACTATGAAGTTAAGCAGAAACACCTAATTACTACGCACTACCGCATGACCAGTTGCTGGCATAGATGTTTACGTCATATTCGCTCTGATCAATGGCGTGGCTTTTCAAATATTTGAATTTCCCACACTAAAAATTATTGTCGAATAAACTTCATTAAAAAAATGTTTGATCCTCATTGGAATCACATGTATATTCCCTATTCCACTTTTTAACCAGCCCACATCGTTAGGCCCCAAATCAGTTTAGTCTTCGAGCCTTTATGTCGGGGTCGACGGCCTCCTCCCTCCCCCTGCCCCCTGCCCCCCTGCCCCCCTGCCCCCCTGCCGTCCGCCGCGCGTGTATGTTCCCGGGCGAGTCGGGCGCGGTCCGCGGCCGCACTGTACATAGTCTCGCTCAAATCACGGCGGGCCGCGGCCTCGCGTGTACATATAACGTAATGAATGGTGATATCTTAGCGGCCTTGGATTGTACTTGTAAAGCTAGACTAGTTCCCAGCTCCAGTGTTGCTATGACGACTGTTTTGTTTGCACTCAGCCACGCGTGAGACGCACTTATTGCCGATATCAAATCAAATTGTAACGTATTCAGGAGTGAATTGCCAAAGAACATAGATGTACAGGCCCATAGAAACTTTTGGCACAGAAAAACTAGTTACTTTTGACCTGAAGAGCGCGTGGCAATGTATCGGTGTGATACATCTGATTAGTCCGCTGACTCCTTCCCTCGTGTTGTCTCGCTTGCTCTTACGAGCGAACGGCAATAACGCTCTAAAAGCGGCTGGGTGCGAGAGAGTGCGCGATATGACGCCATGGTGTTCGTTCACACGGTTACCAGCAGCGCCGCGGTGGCTGGGGTGAGAACTACTCTTACCCCAGAGAACCCGTGCTAAACGCGCCTATTAAGCCTGTGCTTCTATGTACCTTTGTTTTTTGGTATTGCTTAATTGCAGCTTAATAGATAAAAAATGAGTTTACGAATAGACTTGTGACTAAATGAGACGTTTAAACAGAAAACTCCTATCAGATACTAAAAAACATGCCTTTTTTATTATAACGACGATCACAATGGCCTTCTATACTTGGGATCGATGTTCAAATGATTCGTTTACGTTTAGTCAGTGGTTTCAAAATAAACAAGAATCAATTCGTGCGTCTCACCACCGCCAACACAAGAGCCACACGCAAAAATTGTTTTGCCAAATATTAAGTTTTAAACATTTCGACGTTTTTTTAGATTCACGTTTTAGTTGTCATTGTAAATACGACCTGCGGCGCGGAGACGTCGCACAGTTATAATTTCAAATATCATATTTTGTAAAGTACAATGTGTAAAAATTGAAACCGTCTCAGTCGTATGTAAGTTCACCCGGCAGCGTCGCGGGGCAAGAACTAGTGATAAGGTTTTAAACGTACTCGAAAGTATTTCTACCTTTTTATGACTTTATTTTCTTCTGTTTCGTTTAACCTTTATGTGGCTTTGAACTTTAACCCTTAGCACTCCGCTAAAGTACCATGACCAGCAACTCTGGCACATTTTCACGAGGAGCGAGTGAAACGGAGTCTTATTTTAACTGAGAAGAATGACACGTGCTTGTGAATGTTTTTAATTTTATGTACAGAGACTGAGCACGCTACAGATAATAATTAACAACGCCGACGATACCACAGCATCTTAATCGTAATCATGCTAAAACATTTGGGACTAATGGCGGATGGCTCCGTAGCAAAGTCAACGGAGCGCTAAGGATTAAAGAGATTCGTACATAACTGTACATTAAAGAGAGAATCGTACATAACTGTAATAAGCTCGGTTATGTTATGTACGCTTCATCTTAGATAACAGCTAGTAAATAACTTTATTGGGTTATGATGAGACCTACGTCCGCGACGCTGCCGCCCGCGCTGCGACGTCTCCGTCCCATCGAATAGTGTAAAGCACAAAATTCATTGTAAAAAGTTATAAGTAAGTGCATATCAAATTTAAAAAATATAATGTTAGTGTTACGTGCACGTGCGTTGTTCGAGTCGGACGGGCGCTGATGGGACCAGAGGGGTGAGCACGAACGACTATCGACAAAGTATTCGAATCGTCCATCTGTCAATTGTACGGGAAATCATTTGAAATTTCACGCGAGAACGGCTATCGAAAAAGTATTCGTTTCGTCGAGCTGTCGTTTGTATGAAATTTCAAATGATTTCCCATACAACTGACAGATGGCCGATTCGAATACTTTTTCGATAGCCGTTGGTGCTAGGCCCTCTGCTCGGTTGTGTTCACTGAACTTATTTATTTGTATATGTTTTTCACATTACTCTTTAAGTTTTGAGCAATATTGTATATGTTTAAATTGACGCAAATGAATATGTTCAGTTTATAGGAACAAAATTATCCTTTTTAGAGACTGTTTTAAAATTACCAGTATAATATTATGTTATACCTACGTTTGTTTACGAAGTTATGTTTCGGTTGCGAGTCCCGCCAGACACTGTTATAAAATCATTTGTCTTTGTGTTCGACTTAAATCTAAATTAAAATAGGACAACTAATGAATTTTCCACTATTGTATATTATCGATTTTATTCTTTTAGGTTATTTGGTTCATAGCTCATTCATTAATTTTATTTAAAACGATGTCTTCTGATGTAAAATAGCAAAGGTTGCGTTAAAATTTTATCATTGTTATTTTGGAATTTTGACAAGTGAACTTTTAAATTGAGGTCACTTGTAATATGACTTTATTTTGTTGAAATCTAGAAGGTATTATTTTATTGTAGGGTTTATGTGAATCATTTGTAACATACCGACGTGTCCGTAGAACAAAGTTACATCTGCATGACGCTCTACTTTAAACTTGACCTTATTCTTAGGGGAAATTAACATCATGAACCATTATTCGACTGCTATCTTTGAAAAATCGATGCATTTTTTAAATTTTGGATTTTATTAGTAAATTGTATAGGTCAGTTTAGCCTTTCAAATACAAAAAAGCGACTTGGTATCATAATCATATCCGACTTTGTTCTACGGATACGTCGATACATTCAGGGGCCAACGATACGAGAAAAGGAAGTACAAATTTAAACATTTTTTTCTCGTAATTTAATTAAGTCTTACACCGCATTAATTCAGTAATTTATTGCTTCTGTTTAGATTAGGTACAAGCGCAAATTTGCTTACACGAAATAATATGGCAGAAAAATATTTAATTTATCGCCGAGTAAAAATGGACATATGAGAAAGTATTGGACTATGTTTTTATTTTAATTTTATGAAGGCAGATGAGCATTAGCGATGCACGGACTATAAATATATCGGGACTTTGAAAACGTTTTACAATACAACTGAAATTGTTAGACTTGTAAAGTGATGCTATTTTTTTATTGATGAAGATGCCAAGTAACCAAGATGAGACTCAAACATGTTCTATAAAACGAGAGGCTCAAAAATGAAGGTAGGTTTTCTGTTGATTAAATCTGTTGAAACGTTAGTGTATATATGTAATGTTCTCTCTTAGGTTTTCTATGTTAAAGTATTTTACTGACCAAGATCTTGAGACATTTGTGATCGTAGTTTCGTAAACCGTTGGGATTTAAATTGCATTGAATGTTACATGTCAATATTTATGTTGGAGCAAAATTTTTAAATTTTGTGCAGAACTGTATGTGCCTGGTTATAACCGATTGTGTAAGGATCGACCTCACGCGTTACGCTTATCTAGTATGTATTGCAGGTCACTGCGGCGGTCCGGCCGCCCGGGTGACCCGCCAGAGCAAGTCCTTGTATAAACAAAACAACGATATTTAGTGACAATTGTGTCGTTTTGACGTTCCACAGGGTCTAAGGCCCCTATCCCACAGCCGGCCTAGCATGACAACCGCGACAAAATTTTATCGACCGTTTTCTCGTGTTTTAATCGATTATCGCTTTATTTCTTACATGACAATTACACTTAAAACTCGACATTTAATATCAAAAATAGATATATTTGTCGATCGAGATATCTTTTCTATCAAAATTGTCGATGTCGAGATATAATATATCGAGATATCTTACATCTTAGTTTGTCTCTCGTCCGCGAGATATATCGTGGCGGTCATGCTAGGCCGGCTGGCGTTATGCGAGCGTTGGCGTTTCTCCAACATCTGGGTAGACATTGAAGAAACGCTAACGCTCGCATAACCCCAGTGGGACAGGGCCCTAATCTAGTTCCATTGAACTCGTTACTTGTGACTGTTTATTCTTTGTTAATATTTGATAGTGCCTAACTACAATAGTAGTGAGATTTTATTTGGTGACAAACGATAGAATTGTTTGAAATGTGTGAATAGATCGGTGATAGTTGAAATATTTTTACTTTACTGCGGATGCGATCGTTGAACAATCAAATACTAAGGATAAACAGTTATTAGACCGTACTCGTAAGTTTCTAACGTAATTAGATTCGTTTTTTCTAACGTCTGTCGCGGGATCTGTATAGTTTCGTTCACTCGCCTGTAACGTGTACTTACGACTTCTCTCAATAGTTTCGAACGGTTTTAAGTTGTAATTTGCTAAGTGATGGACATTTTTGATAGTATGTTTTTGTGTATATTTTTTCTGGTTTATAAATGGTGCAATGTTATACTGTATTTATGGAGTGCTTGTGGACTGTATCTGGGGCGAGACTGAACCCTCCGGGGGTTTCATTTGTGTTTTGGAAGACTGAGGTTGATTATTCCAGTATCAAACGTGCGAGTTATTTGTTGATTGAATTTAAATATAGTCATATATATAGTTAGGTTATATTTTTTAATAAATATAATATTGAGATATGTAATATATTCCGGTTTTTTATTTTCTTATACAATAATTAACAAAATTATGCTTAGGACTAGTTAGTTTTAGTATATTTAAATATATTATTTTTTAGGAATTAATTTAATAATAAACTATCTACGAGAACTTTATTATACTCGACTACTTGACAACTCGTGTTAGAAATCTCTAAGAGTCAGAAGGGAGTTGAGTTGTACATTCCCTGCAACTGAATTCCTAAAATATGTTTAGAAGAGGTCAGTCTCTGATGAAAGCGTCTACAGGAAAGTCTTTGAAGGATGTGCTCCAGATATCCGTAAAAGCAGTGCTGACCAGATCGTTGATGAGCGGCCTTATCACTGCGAAGCCCGGTTTCCATGTTGCGTTGATGATACGGTCTAACACGTTCTCTGAAATTTTTATATAAGATAACGGTTAGCCGCAGCAACTACTGACAGTTGTATAATATAAATGAAATACTATTGAAGAATTAGTAATGCAGATTGTAAGCATATTACATATTACTACATTCTGCAGTTGTAATATTTATTATTATACTTAGGATTGAGTTAAAAAACGAGTGAAATGAAATCAAAGAGCAGGCAGTGTACTTTCAGTATTTGGGAGAGTCTAGTCAAGGGACTTCAGAGATCGTGAACGACTTGTCCAAAAATAAGAGAGTCCACTATTTGATAATCGCGAATTAGATAAAATAATAGGTACATCCTACTAATATTAAAAATGTGAAAGTTTGTGAGGATGTTTTAACAAAAACGTAACAAACAAAGAGTAACCTCTTTCACGTAACAACTACTGAACCGATTTTGATGAAACTATAGTATTATATATTGTTTATTCATCAGAATAACATATAGGTTATAATTCATAACGATATTGAGTTAATTGACAAAATTATAACGATGATTGTCAAGTAAATCAGAAAAAAATCCTACTATCTTAAGATCTTAACGCCGAAATGCGTTAGAGTTACACCAAAGATATATATGGTGAGATAGAAGTGCATTGCAGTAAGTAGAGAAGGCCCAAAAACAAATAATAATCGAAATCGATAAAGTCGCGGGTAGAAGCTAGTTTATGATACGAACCCATAATACTCCTGCCTTGTAGCAAGTTGCTTATATGTATGTCCATATCGCCAATGTGGTCGATCTCTACGTGCACGTCTAGTCCGCTCCCGTTGCGTTTGATCCTCGTGGTCTGAGAGTAGTCGCGGAGGGTGAGGTTCCAGTGACCAGTGCGGAGTACTCCTAGACCGAAGGCGTCACCCTGGAATATATGAGGGTGTTTAGGTATGTGATGGTAGAATCTTTTAACCTACCCTCTTATATGTGACTATGCTAACTTTTCTTAACGAGGATATAATATAATATACCTACTATAGAGGAGAAAAAAGTTGCAGATATCTATGGGCGCCGGTAATCATTTACCATCAGGTGAGACAAGAGCCCATTTGTCCATTCCATAAAAAATGGGATACCTTGTTTAGTTTCAAAGTAAAATTTATGAATTCAGTTTCAAAGTACATTTTAATTCGTAGCACAACTTGTGCTACGAATAGCTTGAGTGCCGTAATGATGTATTCCCTGATAAGAAGGAATACAGTTACGTGAATTCTTCAAAAAACGTGGTTACACTTCCTGAGTAGGTACCTTAAATTCGTAATCTCCTTCCAACCACTTTTCAGGGAAATATTGCGAATAAATGATTCGTTGATTTTCCCAGTCCGTCCTGGAAAAAAGGTGTTTTAGGTATATTAGATATACATATATTTTTGGCATAAAAAATTTATATAGTATATCAATATGATCATAAATAAATTTATAATACCTACTTGTACTTAGTAACGGTGGACTGCGACCAGCCTCGTTCAAATACATTTTTAAGTGTGAGTGTATATCCCATGCCACCGATAAAACGGATTTGCTTCACTTCCTGTGCAAAGTGAGGATCAAATGGTGCAACTCCCATGTCTGGTATACCTTAAAATATGTTTCATAAAACGAGGCTATTAGCGTGTCTAGGAATGTAGGTAAAATAATGAAAACAGAAGAAAAGTTGTTTTGACTTGGTTCTTATAGTGACAAACAGAGAATTGATAGAGTGATAAAGAAGGTAAAGGAAGCACTTGATTGACTTGACACACTGACTTGATTGAACTCCTATACAAAGTAATACTTTTTTTAGATTCTTACTAAAGGACAAATTAAGTGACATAATACGAACTTTTCTGCAGAGCCTAATGTGAACCTGTCTTTATTTGATTAGGATGAATTAATTAATTAAATTCAGAACTTTTATTGCCGCGTGAAGTAAGTATTCATTATTTTACGTAATCGTGTGCCCAATTTAGCTCTAGTAGTCTCCATAAGCACAACTAGGTACTACTAATTACAAACGATTAGCAGGAAGGCAAAAAGGCAGTTTACCTTTCTTGAAAAATGGTCGCAACTTATTAAATGCTCGTTTGACGCATCCATCGAATTCCGGAGATTTCTTCTTACAGGATGCAAATATTTTTTCTGTTGGAAGAAAATTTTATTTTGTATTATAATGTGGTATTGATACTAAAAATAAACATGAAATTGTGACTGATAAATCAGTGTCGGTCAGCCTGCAGTCAGTTTGAAGGCTTTATTTATCCGTATTCCAAGATGTAACTCAGACACTCTTTTTCTCTATATACCTAATATGCACATTTTGACAGTTTTGCAGGCAATGCGTCACAAAGACCTCTGGTCTTGCGGATGTCCATGGGCGGCGATAGTTGCTTTTTTATGTTAGACATCGACAAACGCGCATGGGGTGCACTTGGTGGTAGGTGATACCTCAGGCATTGAACATCAGTCCATGATGCGCTGTTGACCTACTTTTTACTTCGAGCATTCAGAAATCCATACACAAACCGAAACCTGCAACTTCACGGTTTTTTCATCTATGAACGGTGGTTCGTTAACCGGTCAGAATGTCGTTATTCCTCCCACTCGATCAATGCTCGAAGCTATGAGACATGGGTAAGATATGCCTACAGAAAATTATAAACATATCTTCCCGTTGGGATTCGAACCCACGACCCATCGGCGCACACGGCAGGTGTTGAGTGTTCTACCAAACGCGCCAACGAGCACGTCAAAACGTATAATTACCATCAGGTGACACGCCTGTCCGTTTACCTTCTCTAATATAAAAAACAAACAGTTCTCAAGAATAGATCATCTCAAGTAACGACTTGGAATACAGGCCTACAAACACCACATAACTTCAGCTTTTCCCTCTCTGGGGGGGAGAAGTCGGAAGTATCTTTCATGAAGAGATCCCTTATCAAAAAAAAAGGTGTACTCGATATAGAAGGACTGTCATAATATTAATTCATTGCATAATCTTAATGGTCTTACAGCACGAGTCCACAAACCATAAAAGTATCAATTTTAAGTAACTTTAATTAGTTTATCTTCAAGGCTACGAATATTAAGTTGGTAACATTTCACAAGCACATAAAGAACGTTGCTACAACAACTTAACAACTACTGATTGTCCAACCGAACATAAAACCTGTACAATGTACATACCTTACAGAATATTTTGAGCCTTACACTTTATCACTTCAGATATCTCAAGTTGAAACTTATAGTCATATTAAAATGATAAACTAACGAGACTTTACTCTTTACTATACAACATTAAAATATAGTGTTCTTTTAGGCTGAGTTTAGACTCTGATCCTTGTTTTTAAATTTTTTTTATGTGAATTAAATAAAAACTTATTTAACAAAATTATACTTATAACAACAGGCGATAAACTACGTAACTTTTTACAAACGCAATATGTACCCCTTTAAATATTTCATGTATTTTGTACCAATTCAAATTCAAATGAAAACATAATATTAATAAGGTTAATGGCATTTTTATAGAAATAATAAACGGCGGGGATCGAACCCGCTTCTCTCAGATGTAAGGTTATATACTATATAACCTTATTAATATATAGGTAATAGGTATACTTATTAATATAGTTTCAACAAAGCTATGTTAAGAGTCCGAAATTCTCATTATTTCCGTATAGTAGATACTTGTGGGATTTGTGATCAATTTAAAAATATTCCTACATTTCATCACTAACAACAAAGTTGGGTAACCTTCACCTTTCACGTATCTCAAGTATTCTGTCGAGAAGATTTGATTTTGTAAGAGTGAGGTAAACTGACCATGTGCTTTATCAATGTTAGTTAAGACATTGATCATTATAATTTGTAAACATGGATTCCGTTACTTTGCTATTTTCATTTTTTATATCTTTCGGGCAGTTCGGGCGTAGGCACTGTCAATAACACAAAAAAAAATTGACTTATATGTTTTGATAGTTATACCTACTGCAAAAAATATTTTGAAGCATTGAAATCTTAGATAAGTACTTAATCTGAGATTGAAATAGTTGAAGTTTAAAGCTGATACACATAATTAAAGTTGATAAATCCAGGTTTCATTTGTTTTATGACTTGATATTTTTTCTGAATACATTTTCAGATTAATTTTCTTGACCTCATAAACTAAAAAAATCATTCATAAATAATATTAGGAAATCAAAGTGTGAGAAGAGAATTTAAAACTTAAGACTTCATTGATTTATTTACACGGATATTAGTCAGTTGTCGCGTATACGGTTTATGGTCATCTTTCATAGTCTTACTGCACTGGGACAGTGTAATTTCCGGATGTAACATAACCCGTATTGTATTAGATAATGCGATACACGTACATACACGTACACGTCGTAATCTAATATCTCAGGATATATATGTTACGTAACATATATATCCTGAGATATTAGATATTCCGAGCTCTGCAGAGGCGGATTTGATATACTAACTGTCCTAGGCCTATGAAAGATTGCCGTCCCCCTACTCCCTGTAAAGCATGAAAAATGTAATGATATATTTTAATTATTTGAAGGAATTAAAGTTAAAAAACGCCCCTGCACTTTGGTGGGGGTAGGCGTTTCACCGGTAATGGAAAAAGAATGACATCCTTCAAAATTTTTTTTCGTTAATTAATTGTTGTTTTTATTACTTTACCAATGACAAAGTTTCTCTTTAGATTAGTGTTATTAAGAGATTTATAAGAGTAATCTTTTTATCATATTCCAATTTTTTATAATCAATTGCAAAAGTAACTGCATTTGTTATTTCTGTTGTAACTAAGTAGGTACCACCAAGTGACATCAGAATATACAGTGAACTCCCGTCCCGGGAGTGAATCTCCCTAGTAGGTCATGGGAAATACACGTCTGTGTTTGTCTTCTGTTTCACTTAATTATTCTTCACAAGCAAGTAGGTAATCAGTGTTTTGTAATCCCTCTTGACATAGATTAGTTGATTTTTTATACAGGCAATTATTGATTGCTGTTGTTATAAGCTATGTAGGTAATATTTTCTTGTTGAAATTTCATACTGATGCTTCCTCAGCATGAAGCCTTAGTCCGTAGTAGGGGAACTGACAATATAATATGTATAATGCGTCGAAAGTAAAGTTTTTTTGGGGAGCGCCCCCAAAAAAACTTTACTTTCGACTATATGTATGTTAGAAAACAAGTGTGTACAGTATTTAATTCAATTAGTAGAATCGAGGTAGAGTAGGATTTCTAGATTTCCCACGTAAGGTAACCAACAAAATGAGTTATAAACGTCTATAATACAAGGCGAACGGAGACATCTTAGTGAGGAGGCTTATTACTAAAACAAAATACGAAGATTCGGCTAACGGATTTTTTTATTACGACTGATGATCGACCCGTCGCTCGCAATTAGACATTACTTCGTTTGACATTACTTTGATCGTATGAATAATCGAAAATGGAATTGAAAATGTTTTCTTATAAAGTTAAAATACGAAGTTGTTAGTTCTTTCATTTCGTTCAGTTCGTTGCGTTCTATTTTGGTAATAGACCTAAATGCCAGGAGGTGCTTCGTTTTTATATATCATATTTGCTTACATAGCAAGTGTATGCACCATTACTATATCAGAGGCAAGTAAGAGGCGCCAAAATTGGATCTCGATTCATACTAAAATTTGGCTCGGGTCGGCACTGCTATTATACCATAGGCACCGACGTATTAATTTGTTGTATGTAGTCTCAATAAGTTTATTTAAGTCGCAAAAAAGAGTTAATATTAGAACCAAAAATACGCATGTTGGCAAATATTATGTCAATGATGTGAGCGAACTTAATTTACTTTGATTAAGGCTAATCTTAAGTTATCATAAGATCTTGAATCAATGTCATCCTGAAGCCTTTTCAAAGCGTACGTAAACCGTAATTGTGCGATGAATGTTAAAATTACAAAATGGCCTTATTCGCCAAAAAGTTATTTCTTGAATGTTACTTATGTAATATCTGCCACTTTGCGACCCACATTTGATATCTTGTAGCCGTGAGGCTAATGTTATCTGCTATAACTTAATAATATAAGTATATACTTTTAAAAATATGTGCTGTAATAATCATCATAGCTTCCGAATGTTTGCGTTTAAAGACGTGTTATTCATAATAATATTTATATATATAATTTATGTGTACCTAATAAAAAGGGAACATAAAATGCTAAGCAATTATTGACGCAACGAACAATTATAATAATTATTAATATCTACAAAAGTCAAAATCATAGACGATGGAGATTTTGCCAGCAATACTTATATAAGAAAACTTGGTTTGTCCTATTTCATAAAACTATAAGTGGATATTGTATTTAAATTGTAAAATCGTCATGATCGTAGAACAACGGCGGATCTGCAAAACGGCTACTTTACAGGAGAGCGTTTTGAAGATTGATAAGTCGTTTTTTATGCATAATTAAAACGCGGATAATCTATTCGGGTTCAGACTCGGCAATATTATGTTTGGTGTCATTTTAATATTAACTTTATACTGATTACCGTGGGGGGAGGCCGAGGGGACGACGTAGTATAATGAAGGTATAATACGCGTTTTTGTACTGCGTTGAAAAAGCAGAACCGCTGTTATTCTAGGCAATAACTTGATTGTTTTTATCAAACTCAAATTTTTTGTTTGTTCTGTTGAAAATTGTCATTTTTTTTAAAGATTTTTATATAATAAAACGAAAATTGTGAAAAATCAGAACCGTCGTTGTTCTACGATCATGACGAAATATATGTGTATATACTTGTTTTACTTAAAAATTGAATACATTTTTTGTTACTAAATTTAAAAAAAACATATTTATTTCAATGTCTCTCCATTTTTTTTAAATTTATAATTAAAGTTTAATTTTAAAGCTTTTATTAAATAATATTCTTCGTTTTTGATACAATATTACATGAAATATCGTATGAAGATACTAACATTAATATTATTTTACATTAATAAGTTACTTACGTATTTCAAATTCTTCATTCTCCGAAACTGTAACTTGCGATAAACATAACACTATGGCACTGACACTTAGGATGTACTTTAACGAATGCATTGCGAATTATTCTCTAACTAAATAAATATTTAGTGAACTATTGAACTATAAGTTATTAGACATTGGGAACGCAACAAGAGGTTTGTTATACTGTTATGAATGCAATCGCACTTGTCCGTCATCGCAAAGGTCTGCGAAAGTACCCCTACCGATGTCTTGCGAAACATCCTAGCAATCATACTGTACAAGTTATGGCTACAGATATTTTCGGGGCCAAATATGTAATAATATATTAATCCCAGTAGTTTACATTAAGGTTGATTATGTTAGATTAAGCATTTATAAAATAAGGGTCAATTGGTAGATGACAAATTAAGTTCCTAAGCGCCTGATGCATTTTAGAATTCCATACCTACTACCATTAATAATACTTATTAATACTAGGCGTCTTAATAATAAGTAAATTAACTTACTGTCTATCGCATTTTGTTGAATTTTGGAGAGTACATGAAGCTTACTTGATACCATGCATAGTCACATGATGTCAATTTGTTACGTGCGTTATTTTGCGTTGTAAAAATGCAAAACACGCAATTTGCGTTTGCGGTCATTATATGATAAAAATCTTTGAATATTAACAAGAGTAAATATCTTACGTGTCTTCACGATTATACAGAGTATTTATTTTACGTATAGTACAATTTATTATTATTATTGTGAGTTCAAAACAAGTTATTAGACGCTATGTATCATCGAATATTTGATGACGGTGCAAAACTATGTTTGCCAAATAATACATAATCCCTACCTACCTAAATACTACATATAGGTATAGCACAATTATACATAGAGTTTTACTATACTATACTTAGTACTTTTTCTATTTTGGTAGTTTTTTCTCGTAGCTTTCTTGCAGTAATCATCATGTCAATCCGTTTTTCAAATCAACAAACTTTTGCATTTATAATTTTAAGGGTTAATATTAAAAAATCTCTTACGCCTTTTCATAGCCAGCTACGTAAGAATACCAAGATTTATTCTCAAACCTGGGTAAGGATTTATGAAGGCAAATGAGCTACGAAGCGAGATTAATATAGCGTTTGTAGAAGGAGCTGAAGCTAGTTAAATTCGTCCAACTCTTAATGCCCATAAACAGTTTGAATTTTTCTATAAACATTATTTTTATTCATATATTTTTATTTATTGGAGCGGAGTGAGCGATGTCCTATCGAGCGCTTCAAATAACATTCGTGTTTAAGAGCAGCTCTCAGCAACCACTTTATAGTTTATAAGAAAAACTTTAGCAAATTAGAGGTTTTGTCGAAGTTAAGAGTTTTCATTTATAATAATAATAATAATAATAAACATTTATTTCAGACATTAAAATAATTTATGGTTTACAGATTTTTTTTAAAATGCCGAAACTCTGGTATTGTTGACTCCGCTAAAATATGCTGCTGCGAATCATTATGGTAAGCTTTTTTTTATGTCAGGAAACCCATTTACAGGCCACACGTCGGGGCATTGATGATATAGTGACGCGGGGCGTGTGGGGGTCCGGTCGGTCTGGGAGTCCAATGGACCTCTACTCACTAAAAACTGACGGCCCCTTCATCTCGCTATGGTACCTATAAGGTTTGGAATATCATAAAAATACATTTTAGTCAGATAACTGAAGGTTGCTTTTAAATATTGTGTGGGTAAGGTTAAGGTATTTTATTTCACACTATCAAATGTTTTGTAAGAAGCATATAATTCATTGTTTAAAATGAGAATTAAAAAAAAATACTACAGAAATTATTTATTCACTTATGCATACAGTACCACTTTTATTTATTTACGTTTTATAAACGAAAATAAATTTCTACTTAAATAATATAATGTACTTTCCATAATTTACTATAATACTCGTAACATTACATAGTATATAAAATTACCTGATTTTTATATAACTTTTGCTTAAAAAACTATCATTTCTAAATAAATACTGCTAGTTTCCTTGACAATTTTATCTTAAAATATTACAAATAATTGGTTCAACCAAAACAGACAGTTTTCTATACCTACGAATCCTATCTCTTAAACATGGATTTAATTTCTACTCCCCATTCATTGAACATCTCCATGTATGAACTATGCCATCGAAAAACATACAACCCCATAGCACCTTCTTGATTCCCGAACAACAGGTAAAGTATATTTATTTGGAATTCTAAATTATTCTTAAATACATATTAAACAACTTAATAGGAAGCTTATTCTTCGTCTTCCTCTTCTTCTTCGTCAGATATCCAGTCGTCGTAAGGAATTTTCGCGAGGATTCGGTCTAGGAATCGTGACATTTTCTCAGCCAAGTCCCGTTTGAGCTCTGGTTTCATTTCTTTGAGGAGTTCTTGTGCGTTCGTGTTGATGAACAGGTTGAGAGCCGCCTCTGCAAGTCAATTTAATTAAATAAACTCTTTCATTTCGTGTACGTATAATCAGGATAATCTATCGACAGCGCATCATTCTCACAAATGTTCTGTGGGGTATCACTTACCATCAAGTGAACCTCATGCTCGTCTTATTATATCTAACATAAAAAAAACAATGAACAGACGATATCGATTATTAGCTATACTTGTAGTTAATGAAGTCGAGCAGGGCAAAGAATGGTTATCGTGATTAGTATTAATATAATATATAGAAAGGGGCCGACACATTTCTGCGACCGATTCGCTGATTAATTTTCTTTACAGGCAAGTGTCCTTGTACAATCTTGTCTTCTGTGCCCTGCTCGATTAAATAATATTTTGCAATCTTCCACGGGAATCGATCCCGGGATCTCCAGGGCTAAACACATCGTTCATGTCACTAAAACACGGAGGAAATAAGTATTAGGGATTAACTTATTAATACGTTAAGAATATAATATAGGTAAAGGCCTGCAACACATATCTAAAATCATCTCAGCAACTCAGCAACATCGAGTGAATCAGATCCCGATTTGCACCTTTCAGGTGTAAAATAAAATATATATTTATTAAGGTATTTCGGAGATGATAGATGTAGGTAAGATTTATATGATATACTTACCAAGCACAGAGTTGCTGTTCTCAAGATTCACGACGCCCATCTGAATGTCTTTGACAGAGAAGTCCAGCTTGAGTTGCTGTAGCTTGAGGTAAGTGCGTCCTTTACGTGTGTAGGGCGCACCACGGAAGTACACCTTGGCTTTAACACCATCTGTAAAATGATAATGTTAGGTTTTGTTCTTTTATGTTCAAGAATAGGAAGGCGTTTGTCCGCTATCCCTGATGGAAAGAGTTGATGCGGGCAACGATGGTGATCACACTTATCATAATATACGCCTCTATATTATTTTCTTAAAAATATTCATGTTATACTGGTCCGGAAAAACAGTTCCACTCCTCAGTTGTAAGGATTATAAAGTTCTAATGTCAAGCCATTTATAGCTTTAGTTTTGTGTAATAGATCTCGAGAGATGAGCGTAACTCTGAGCAAATCTGGCAGGCGCTATCATAGGCACGGAACATCAATTCGACGGGTGCTACGTATAATAGTACAAGTGCATAATCCCAACTTTCCGAGAGCGAGATTCTAAAGCTTGTAAATTTGACATAATTAGAAGAAAAAAAAATCATTAATCGAAATGTTGTTTAGTAACGACAGTGAAGACTTCTTGACGCCGCTAGAGTTGAGACAAACTGACCAAGCAGTTCTCGAAATTGAATCTATTAAGTACCCGAAAAATACGACAAGGCATATGAAGATTTTTTTACAGATAAATGCGACTTCATTTCAGAAAATGTTCTGAGTTTAGTGAAAAAGCGCAAAAATATAATTCAAGTACTTTGTTGTCATTATATTCCATGTGGAAATGTACTATTTTATATACCTCGTAGTTACTACAACTAAATAGCTTATAAAGCACTCACTTTGATGTATAGTATACTATTTCGCTATCGAATTTTATAAAATACTTTTGTTCGTTAAAATACCAACTTGTTATTTGACTACCAATGCATCAACTAATATATTTTTGCTCATGTGACGTAAACATTTTATTCAAATAAAGTAATTAAAAGTACTGGAAAAACGCTACTTACCGTATTCACCCCAGTAATCCCCACCACCGGAAGCCCTCACGAGTAGAAGTACTCCCGAGGAGCGGTAACGAGCTTTAGCACTGATGTGAGGTCCGAATAGAGTCAGTTGGAACTGATGCGTCTCTAGATCCGATCTAGAACAATGAAAATTTGTTATAAACTAGGATTAGCTCACGGCTTTGCTTGGGTGAAAAAGTTAGGAGTTTCTCCGCACAAAAAATAGGCTATGGTAGTCTCCTACAACTCTGTCTTACTCCTCTTTCCTTGTGCAAAAAGTCAAGAAAATCTGTCGCTCTGTTGAAGTGGAAGAAGGATATTTTTAATTATTTATCTTCTTATGGATAAAAGAGTTTGAAATTGACAGATACCGATTCGTATCTTAACCACATAAGTCCTGTGGGTCTCTGAACTGAAACTTTTCTGTTTCCCTCAGAGGGCCTAGGCCAGAGGGACAATCCTTGTTATGTTACAGCAGGATCAACTCGTGGAGTAATACTATCAATGTGTATATTATCTTGACACTCGCTAATAATCTGCCGTTTACCTACAATCATAAAACACGTGAACCATTGTGTCACAAGCACAAGTAAGGAAAAAAATCCACAAACAGATAGATAGAACATTTAATTTAGAAAATAAAAAATAACGGAACCCGCAGTACGTGAATCAGATTCGCACTTGTCCGTCTTTATTGACTAATAACCTACTAACCTAACTTATTGGTTAAGGAGGCGAATAGGTGAATTTTCGGTAATACTCGAGCGTGGCAGTTTAAGATATGAGAGATTTATTAGACCTAATAGAACAACCTTGTAAAGTATTTAGCTCTATATGTAGTGACGCGCGCTTAGGATAGACGATCAGATTAGTAAAAAAAAATCGATAGTCTGAAATACTCGAGCGCGTCAGATTAAGATATTGGGGGTTGATTTTAGTGTTTTAAGACTAAATTGAACTAAACTGACGATAAGTCCTTGACGCCGCCGAGTTATAGGGTCGCGAACTTGTAAAAAAAAAACGTTAATCCGGCATTCTCGAGCGCGATTTTTTTATTGTTTATTTTGAAGAATATAATCTAAAACTTACTAAAAATACAAAATCTGCCGGTTTCCGCATGACCGGAAGTGTGGAGGAGCCATTTCGTCTTCCGAAAAACGCGTTGCGGCATATAAGTCGCGAACGAAACATTTTACAAAAAAAAAGTTTAAATAAACTTAAAAGGTAATTTTATTTTACACAAAAAACATCTCTTTACATTTTTGTCCAAAGTTAAGACTTTTTGACCTGAAGCATCATAAAAACTCAAACTCCCGGTTTTTTGAGTATGTCTCGAAAACTGAGGGTGTTAAAAAAAATTGATATGAAATAACGATGATTAAATTATGTGACTTTTATTATATCTCAATTTTTTTTTTTCTAAAGATTCTCGACAATTTTCGTGGACTCGGAAAAAGTTACGCGTATCTGTATACAAAAGTATTATTAACATGTACAGTTTCATGTATGTATATTATTCAATAGCCTGTTGATCCTCAAATTGTTTTTTGGACGTACCGTAAGCAAAACGAAGTGAAGAATTGAAGCAAAAAAGAGGAATTTGCCATGAACATGTACGAGTAATAACCTAACCCTGAGCGCTTCGCGGAAATATGCCGTCCTACCAGTATTTTTCCTTTATTATTTCGCAACATTGATGGTGAGGAAAGAAGCGGTAGAAGGGAATTTTCGGTACACCCTAATATATATGTTTATGGTCCCCTACCGTAGACCCGTGTGCCCTCAGTATGACGCCGATTAAATTCCCCGTTTTATCAAGGAGAAAGAAAGGAAAATAGAAACCAAAAAACCTTTTTCGGTCAGATTAAGAGAACCCACCAACATTTTTGTCAGATTAAGAAAATATGCTTTCAGGATACCGAGATAAACCTCCCCTATAAAAATCTGACGCGCTCGAGTATTTCAAAAAAACTTTTTTTTTTTGCATTTTCAAAAATTCATCGTAACTTATCGTCACGCCCAAATCGTCAGCTTTTTTAAAGGGAGCTTCCTTGGGGCCTACGTAACACCCCTTCTGAAAATCTGACGCGCTCGAGTAATTTTTTTTTTTTTGCATTTTTGACTACTTTATATGCCTACCCCCACCACGCAAACCGGCAGATTAGTATACCGTTGTTATCAGAGGCCCTTGGGGCATACGTAGTATGAATATCTGACGCGCTCGAGAATGCCCAAGTAACTGTTTTTTTTAACATTTTTGAAAAACCATACACGCCAAACCCACCGCTAAAATGGTTTTTACCATACGAGCTTTTCTTTTCGAAATTATTTTATCTTTCGATTTTGATAGGTCTCGACGGCGCCGTTGAATTACGCCATTTAGCTACCTCGCCTCCCTAGCTATATGTACCTACATACACATGTATTCTCAGTATACAAGTATGTATAAAACCAATAGAGTTCGATGGTAATGAAAAACCGTTTGCAAAACAATTTTTTTGTTCTGTAGGATCATAATATTATCTCATGTAAATTAGCAAGTACATAAGACAAAATATTTTTTGTTCTTAGCAATATTATTATTATTGCATAGGTTCAATATTTTTTCATGCAAATTTTCGATTGATTGGCATTTAGCATTGATTATAAATATATAAACAAAAGGAACATCGAAGGTCACACATATTTTCAATAATCATCTAAGTTTGCGGTGATTATTCATAGTAAACATTGTTCGTACAAACAGGTGACTAGTGTGAACACGCGACTTTGTCTCACCGGTGAGACATTGTGTGATTGAACGGTGTATCATCATGGCTTCGTGATTAGAATTAATTATAAATTTTCATATTTACACTTAGCAAGAATTTGAATTCCTTTATACTTAATAATTTTAAGTTAGAAAGTCATGCTTAGGATATGGGAATATAGGTATATAGGTATATGTGTATTTAAGTATCGTGACAAAACGTAAAGCAGTCGCATATTTTGGTAAATAGTCACAAGCAAGCAATTTTTAGGTAACGGATTTCCGATCCTCGTTACCAGTTTCGCGTGCTTTAAGTTCTTTTTTTAAATCCAACTAAAAGGTATTCAGTACTAACAGGAGGTTAACATATTTATTAATGCTAATATATTAAGTAACTTCCACATTTTACAAGGAATGTCACATTGAACTTATTTTTGGAAGTGCAATATGCCTTTTCGACCTTAACTTTGAGTCGTGTTTAGATTTTATATTAAAAGCATAAAAATGCAGTGTATACGATCGTTTATTGCTTACACAAAGCTTAGTGAATTATGAGACGAGTGGATTGATTTACTTACATAATTCTCAATCATCTCTCAAACTTAATTCTAATGTCGTACATAATACGTAGGTAATACCTACCTACTAGGTATACTGTAAACACTTATTTATTACATCGTAATCTATTATAAAATTAATCGCGGAGATTTTCTATACAAATAAGTATGTATAATTATTTTAGTTAGATATTTTTTCAGCTATTGTAACTCAAGAAGGAGCGTATTATTTTAGTACAGTACCGGAATTCCCGAGTCCCGAGTTCCCGATTCCCGAATAGTGGGGACTTGGGGCAGACCGATGTCTGTGTCTGTGACCGATCATTTTTCCTTACAGGCAAGTAGGTGATCAGCCTTTTGTGTCCTGCCCGACCGAAACATTATTTTTTCTTGTTTCCCCAGGATTCGAACCCAGAACCTCCGGTTCAGGCCCAAGCAAAAGCACAAGTTGAGGTGGTTTTATTACGAACGATTCAATATGTTTTGTTATATTTTTTCAACAATATGTTTTGTTATTAAAATTTACACCTAGTGCATTGACATAGTGTATTGTTGATCGAAGACCTAGTGCCTTACTACGTGGCCGGGAGAAAATACCTATTTAAAAAAGTGGCTAGTTATTAAACCTTTATACTTATTTCCCATTTACATCAACGAGTGTTGATAGTCGAACAAAATAATTATAAGAAATTTTCATTAAACGGTTCAATACGTCATTTTAAATCTTCCACAAAATGAAAACTTTCGCTTCTCGCTTTATATTAAGAATCAGTTGAAGTGTTAGCTTACCTGACATTAGTGATGGTCATGTTATTGACTCCTGTGGCATGGATGTCTTTGAAGGAAGCTCGGTAACCGTCGGGACCTCCTCCGAGTGCGATTGATAGTTCCTCGATGACTATATCGTCTGACTGCAAATGTAAATGAAAGTATAAAATACGTAGTCGTATACTACGAGAAGAGATCTTCAAAACCTTATGTTGCTTTTTATGTCAGATATCGACAGACGAGCATGAGGTTCAGTTGATGGTAGGTGATACCTCAGCCACAGAACATCAGTCTATGATGCGCTGTCGACCTAATTTTTACTTCGAGTATTCGGAAATCCATAGACTGAAACCGAAACGCGCAATATGCAATTCACGGTTTTTCCTTCTATGAACGGTGGTTCATTACCCGGTCGGAATTTCGGTATTCCTCCCACTCGATCAATGCCCGAAGTAACCAGACGTGGGGAAGACATGCTTACAGAAAATTATAATGTACGTCCCGGTGGGATTCGAACCCACGACCCATCGATGCGCACGGCAGATGTTCTACCGAACGTGCCAACGAGCCCGTTAAAACAGAATAATATTATATACTCAATACATTAGATAATTGTATTTCTAAATACGATGGAAAACGTCATCGTTTTTGGAGTTATATTTTGTCCAATAAGACTCTATAGTTATTTTACTTTGACTTAAATATATATGAGGTCAAAAGCTAATTGTAATTACCTCATCAAGTCCTAGTTCTGGTGCTCCACTTTTTAAGTGGTCAAGAAGATTGTTGAAACTACGAAGTAGACATGCGTCTACGTTTGGATCCTGTTTCACGCATCGTTCGCCGAATATATCTGTATCATTAAAAGGACATTATTATTTTTGACAATTTGCATAGTATGCACCTTTGTATTAGCTCTTAGTCTATGCAAGAGCAATATTTAAAATATTTTTTTTTCGAATAACTATTGATCTTTGCGCTGTAAATTCTTAGTGCCCAAACTTAGACCTAACTTAAATGTTCTATGTTTTTTTTCTATTCCTTTTTTACGTCCACCCACCCACCAATTTGAGTAATATTTCCTATAAATATGTATTTACCTTTAAATTGTTTCAAAATTAATGCAGGTGTATGAAAATACGAAATACATGCATCAAAGTTATTAATGCTTGGCGTGGTTTCATTTATTCGAGTCAATATACCAGTCAGCGAATAAAAAAACAGTTATTGAATCTAGCTATTCTATTATCTATGGGTAATAAATGATACCTATCAGCTGTTCCACACAGCTTTCTACAGTTCTTATTAGTATGCTCGTGAGGTTCGCATAACGGTATATTGTCGCGTCGAGTAACAGTGAAAACAATGAACATCTGGACAATGGGAACTTAGACCTTCAGATATTTTATCTGGATGTTAGCTACACCTTTGTCTCTATGTTTATGAGAGTGACATTTAAAGAAAACCTCAGAATTCAGAATACCAGTTAATATAACAAGGCATGTAACTACTTGAAGCACCAAAATGTTTGCTTACAAATGATTTTGTGAACTTTGGGAGAGTCAATTTGCTTTTTAACCAGACATTGATTAGTTTCACTAGTAACGGTCTCTGTTTTAATTAAATAATATTTCACCTACTTTCTAGTGTTGACTTGAGCTGTTATTTTGTATGCATATGTAAAACGGATGAGACAGGACCTGATGAGCTGGATGGAATATTATTGTAACAAGAGCGATTTCGAGCTTGTTATGTTTTGATAGACGGGGGATGATGCTGTCCGCGTCCGTAGGCATTACGACTCTAGTTTCCCTACACGTGTCCCCCTTGGGCAGTGCTAAACGGGCAGCCAATTTACTGGTGGTAGACTTCGGTCGCGGTTAGTTACCACCCACCCGGTAGAGACATGCCGCCAAGCGACTTTTGTCGTGTTCCGGCATGAGGCCAGGTGATACCGATTTGGGAATTAGGGTATGGTCAGCTGTGTTGAGTGTTTTGGTCGATGTGACGCGTCTTTGATGTTTGCGCCTGGTACACCTAGTCTTGGAGGGTAGCGGGATCCGTAGCACGGTTAACCGCTGGCCGACCGTTGGTTGTAGGGGGCCCAAGTAACAGAAAAGCCATCTGTGAAAGGCTGCCCCGCCGCCTTCGAAAAATCCCGGAATTGCCCCATCGTGCCGGTTGGCGACCGGATGGGAGGACCCGATGGCAATATCTGGGGGGGTACGGGCGTCCCCGCAGTCTCCAGACTAGGTCCCCATTGGCTCATCATCTTAGTTCGCTTCGGACGACCACCACTCAAAACCTCGATCAACTTCCTATTCCCAACCTATTCACATTTTACAAGAATATGAAAGGTCCAAAAAGAAAAAGCAAGTTATTACAGCGGTTGCACTTCCTCCCATTTAAAGTGCACCACACTAATATCCGTGGATTGCACTCCAATCTCGATTCGGTCCACCACCACCTAGAGACTGCAAAACCGCATTTGCTTTTTCTGTCGGAGACACAAATAAGACCCCCAGCCGACACGGCATACCTCAACTATCCTGGCTATGTGCTCGAACACAATTTTCGCCCTAAAGCTGGAGTATGTGTGTATGTCCGTGAAAACATTTGCTGCAAACGCCTCCGACACTTGGAACACCCAGATTACTCAGTTCTTTGGATATTTACTGATATTGGCGTAGATCAAATAGTCTATGCCAATGTGTATCGCTCGCACACTGGAGATCAGGACACGTCTGCCTTATTTCAATATCTAAGTGGAGCGACGGACTCAATTCAACAAAGATACCCTTCAGCGCAACTGGTCCTATTGGGAGATTTTAACGCAATCCATCAAGATTGGTTATTCCCATACCAAAAAACTGAT
Source organism: Anthocharis cardamines (assembly GCA_905404175.1). Taxonomy (NCBI): domain Eukaryota; kingdom Metazoa; phylum Arthropoda; class Insecta; order Lepidoptera; family Pieridae; genus Anthocharis; species Anthocharis cardamines. The sequence continues at coordinate 3,651,944 of FR989953.1, read as the reverse complement.
CACGCTGGCAAAGAAGCGTTTAACTTCGCTCTTTCTTTGAACCTGAAACAGCTAGTCCGTCAAGCAACTCGAGTACCCGATATTACTGGTCATACAGCTAATTGTCTGGACCTTTTGCTGACTACAGATCCCGACAGATATGAGGTTACGGTGTCATCGCCTCTAGGAACCTCGGATCACTGTCTTGTAAGATCTGTGTCTACATATTCTCCACCCGAAACGTGTACTGGGAATAAGAGGAGAATTTGGCGATACCAGTCAGCAGATTGGGATGAGATGCGGCATTTTTTTGCATCCTTTCCTTGGCGGCAGGCCTGCTTTTCTTCAGGAGATCCGTCGAGCTGCGCTGATTCTGTAGCTAAAGTTATACATCAGGCAATGGAATATTTTATTCCATTTGCTGATGTGTACTCTAAGAATAAGGCTCGCCCTTGGTTTGGCACTGAATGCTTTCTTGCAGAGCAAAAAAAGCAATTAGCATACCAGAACTGGGCTGAAGCCCGAGCGAATAAAGCTCCCGATATCACTGACAAGAAGAAAGCCTTTAACCTAGCCGCCAAGTCCTATAAAAAAGCTTTAAAGTTAGCACGCTTTCAACATATTCGCCGAATCGGGACAAAGCTCATTTCTTACCCTTCTGGTAGCAAAGCTTTTTGGTCCCTGGCGAAGGCTGTAGAAACCAATTTCTGTCGGAGTTCACTTCCTCCTCTACTCAAACCTGACGGTTCACTTGCTCATTCTGCTGGAGAAAAAGCGGAACTTTTTGCTGAACTCTTTGCAAGTAACTCACGTCTTGATTCGTCTAACAACACTCCACCTTCTTTACCTCGTTGTGGATATGAAATGCCTTCATTTCGCATCACCCAACGAGAGGTTCTCAAAGTCTTGCGCAATCTTGATGTGAACAAAGCGAGTGGACCTGATGAAATACCAGCGATAGTATTGAAGAAATGTGCTCCTGAGATTTCTCCAATTCTAACACGCCTGTATCGCCTATCTTTAAGCACTGGCATTGTTCCTAAGTGCTGGAAACTTGCCAATGTACAACCTGTACCAAAAAAGGGCAGTCGTGCTGAACCAACTAACTATCGACCGATTTCAATCACCTCCATACTCTGCAAGATTATGGAGCGTGTATTGAACAATCGGCTCCTTATGTACTTAGAAGGTAACGATCTCCTCAGTGATCATCAATATGGCTTTCGTCGTAACAGATCCACTGGGGACCTTCTGGTACATCTCACACATCTCTTTGGAGAAGCCATCGATGGTCAAGGTGAGGCTTTAGCAGTTTCACTTGACATATCGAAGGCTTTCGATAGAGTCTGGCATGAAAGCCTTAAGAGCAAGCTCCCAGCTTATGGAATAAGTCCTGAGTTGTGCCAATGGGTATCAGACTTTCTGAGTGACCGTCTTATCCGCGTGGTTGTCGAAGGGTGTACTTCAAGCCCACAGACGATAAACGCCGGTGTTCCTCAGGGATCTGTTCTGTCTGCAACTCTTTTTCTGCTGCACATTAATGACCTGCTTGGACCCGGAATCTATGGGTATGCAGATGACAGCACAGTTGTAGATAGATATATTCCCGGTGCACGCGCAAGCCAGGACCATATCCAACTTGAAAGAACAGCCATGGTGGAGCGGCTGAATTTGACCTTAGAGGCGGTCTCCGAATGGGGTAGTGCTAATCTGGTCGAATTTAACGCTTCAAAAACACAGGCGTGTTTGTTTAGTGCAAAAAAGAGTCCTTTCAACTTGACTCCCACCTTCCGAGATGTACCTGTCAAGGTTACTGATCGACTGGACTTGTTAGGTCTTACGCTCAGTTCAGATTTAAATTTTAAAACCTTTCTCGAGTCAAAAGCGGGCACGGCAGCAAAAAAGCTCGGCATATTAGCTAAGGTCAGGCAGTATTTCACACCAGAACAGCTATTAAACCTTTATCAAGCTCAAGTTCGGTCATGTGTGGAATACTGCTCTCATCTTTGGGCTGGAGCTGCGCAATACCAGTTGTCCGCTTTAGACTCAATTGAAAAACGAGCCAAGAGACTAATTGGTGATGACACACTCGTCTCAGCAAAGTTGCAGAGCTTAGACCATCGACGATCTGTTGCCAGTCTGTCAGTCCTCTACAGAGTATATTTCGGAGAGTGTTCTGAAGAACTACACCAACTTATACCGGCATCACCTTTTTACAACCGAACGACCAGACACCGGTTGGGCCTCCATCCTTATGTAATCGACATCCCTCACAGTCGTACAAAACGATTCACATCGTCTTTTATTATAAGGACCTGTAAGGAATGGAACTCCCTGCCGGCGTCCATCTTCCCGCCGAGTTATAATCTGGGTCGCTTCAAAGCAAGTGTGCATAGGTTTTTAATGAGTAAGCGTGTTCCATCTTAGGCTGCGTTATCACTTTCCACCAGGTGAAACAGTAGCCAAACACTTACTCATAATAGTTAAAAAAAAAAAAAAAAAAAAAAAAGATATAGGCAGATAAAAGCTTGTTTTTAAAAATTATTGCAAGTATTCTTCATAGGTATCTGTTTTTGCAAACCAAAAGTTCTTTTCTACCCTTCCATCGGTGATCAAACCCAGTAACTGATTATATTACAATAAAAGCTCTCACTAATGAATTTTGTCTTATATTATAGCCATAGAAAAATATGTATGAAGATAGTCAAATCTACCAACGTAGGTCTCCTCTCGCTTACTGATACTCTAGGGCAGGGCTGATGATGCTGGGCTCCAAACAAGATGGGATCTAGGGCCAATAAAAATGACTAAATAGATTGGGGGGGGGGGGGGGGGGGGAAGGGCGCAAAATATTTACAATTTACAAAAATTATAATAAAAAATGTAATTGTAAAACGCTAATTTTCTAAATTTTGTTATTTAAACAATACAAAAAGAAATAAGAAACAAATGATTTTATATTGTCTTTTATTAACGCGAGTATCACACATTTAAATAAAATACTGTATACCGGATTAAAACGCGATTTATTGTTTAAATTATTTATCCCGACGTTTCGGATTCTTTTCAGCAACCGTGGTCGCGGGAGACTGCAAACAAATGATTTTGCGGGCCGCATAAATTCAAGCCGGGCTTGATTTGGACAGCCCTTTTTTTATATTTTTTTTTTATATTGTGGTGAAAATGTGTTGACACACCCCCGACGCTGGGCGGTTCATAGGCGCGGGGAGTGTGGGGTTCCGTCGCTTCTGCTCCGAGGCCGTTTAAGCTTCCTCGGAGACAAGATCGGTTTTCGGTTACCCATTAAAAACACCACGTACCACTTTCCGCCTTTACGGGATACCTAGGTTCGCAGAGCATATCTCCAGGGGTGATTTGGACAGCCCTGCTCTAGGGCCATATGAGTAAACGTGTGACTAGCAAGTAGCAGTGCTCTAAGCTATCAGTTCTTGTCATCACCACCTCAATCGCATAGACATAAATTATAGAGTTAACATCTGAGGGAAACTCATAATCGTTATAAGTAATGACGTTCGTGCAGTTGTATAATATATAACATGCATTTGCACATAGAATTGCAGGAAATAAATCACAACAAAATATATCTCTATATAATCAACATGTTATTACGTTGTGAGTCGTTGATGTCACATTGATACACAAGAGAAATAAATTTAATTCACATTAATCATTACAATATATTGAAAAGCAGTATCGTGTCACATCATCAAATATAAAATGATAAATACAGCATGATAAAACTTTAAAATTTTGCTAGTCGAAAGCTATTTTATTCAGTTTTTCGAAGAGCGCGCGCGTCTGAAAAAACATAAATAAGAATGCCTATATTAAAGTATTTGTTGGGACGTCTTTTGATTTCGAAAAAAAGTAAAGGTTATTGACCAGTGATTGCAACTTGCAAACACCTCGACCGCGAACTCGAGTGACGATGTAAAAAATATACAAACACGCGGTTGATGTTGATGACGCGTGGGCCTGGTGCGGTAGAAAACCTACTCTAATTTTATGTAAGCTCTTATAAAAAGGAATCTCTTCTGCTACTATACATTAAAATATTGGCATGTTTAATATATTATGTTGATTAAGTATAGGAAATTATTGAAGGCATAATTTGTAGAACCAACGTAAAAGGCTACAAATTATGTTACGTATCTGCAGAAATTATGTATTCATTGTACATTGTTCCTTTTTTATTACCTTTTAGTGTTTTACATCTGCCATCACGTAACCTTCTGTGACCATGTTTTTGAATAAAATGATTTTACAATTTGTGTTCTGAAGACATAATTTATTAAGAATATCTTCAGAATAATTATATTTTAAATTATTATTTATAAAAAAAATAATAATACGGATTTACTTAGTTTTAATACGGATTATGGGTCTAGGTTCTATGATTTTAAGTAAATAAAAAAAATCAAATACTTACAATAAGTACCTATATATACTTTAGAGGACTATTTAGCTAATTATTTTTTTTGATGTATTTGTAATTATCAGGAAAACGTTTGCAGGAAAAAAAATATAATAATTTAATATTTTTTTTATGTTAGATATCGACAGACGAGAATGAATTTCACTTAATGGTAGGTTAACTCAGCCGCAGAAACCAGTCAATGATGCACTGTCGACCTACTTTTTACTTCGAGGTTTCTGAAATCCATAGACTGAAACCGAAACGCGCGTTGTGCACTTCACAGTTTTTCATCTATAAACGGTGCTTCGTTACCCGGTCGGAATTACGATATTGCTCAGTCCCACCCATTCAATGCCCGAACTTACCAGACATGGGGAAGACATGCTTACAGAAAATTATAAGCATGTCATCCCAGTGGGGTTCGAACCCTCGACCCATCGATGCGCACGATAGATCTATCGACCGCGCCAACGACCCCGTCAAAATATGCTATTTTCCCACTTCTATTGTATAATGACTAGTGATTTGCAGTGGACATCAATTACAAAAAAGCTAAAAGCTTGCGTGACGTGAGCTGTCTATTGTGGAAGATGGCGGAGTTCCGAACCCAATTTATTTTAAAATTAATTTTCTGCATATCTTTCATCCTGATTTTTTTCGATATTTTACTAGTTCAGTTATTCGAGACATAGACGAATCTAACAAATATGATCATTTATATCCAGCACCTCAGATTAAATATATGATAATACGTTATGATAATATTTAATACGTCAAAATGAATTCTATAAAAAGAATTGATTTGACACCGATAATAATTACAATTTTTGTGTTTTTATTCTATTACATACTATGTATAATATGTAATTAAAAAAAAATATCCCTTTAAAATAACCTTTTCCCACAAACCTTCACTAAGACTGGAAAAACTGATATGTTATTCTGAATTTAATATAATGTAAGAAAGTCTATGACAGCCATCGCTCATGTTTAGTAGGGGAGAGGGGGGCAGTTTTGAACACTTTTTAAATAAAGTATTATATTTCTCATATGGTATTATTTATCAAGATTTATTCTCTTTTATTAATAGATATGGGGCTTATTCTACATAATAAAAATGTAATTTATTTATTTTGACTTATGAAAGTAACACAATTTCAATTTTTAAAACAACACTTTTTTGTTCAAATGTGCCTCATCTCTGGGGTACATTTGAAACACCTAGGGGCAGTTTAGAAAAACAGGAAAACATTAAGATTATGTGATTTAGAGTATAATACACACTATAGTTAAGCTACTTGCATTTTATATTATCATTGTGCATTGTCATTTATTTCATACACTTAATTTTAATTCAATAAACTTTATAAAACTTTAAACAGGCTGGGGTAGTCTTGAACAAAAGAAACAAACTTATTAAACTTTTTATAATATCAGAAAGTAATGATCCTTATATTATCTTGAAATATAACAATCTAAGGAAGGCACTTTAAAGGTGTCAAATATAAAATAAACAATCCAAATGGCCAGCTAGGCCTATGTTTTTCACGTAATAATTGGTTGCCTGGAAGAAATCACTGCTTAGTGATAAGGTCACGATTTTCGCGCTACATGATTTTGTTTGTTTCCATATCTTTATGTCTAAAGATAATGTTATTATGGAATAAAGAGAAAATAAACACTAGCCTCAAAATCCACAATACAGGCTGTATTATACAGCTTTATCGGCATCTTCGTTTACGGCATTTTTTTTATAATTTCTTACCATTATGACTGCAAAAACAATATCAAATAAAGTTATTTACTTATATTTATCTAAAAATAAATATAACATTTGTTTATTTGGTTGGGAGAACCTTTGAACATTTTATTCAAAAGTGCCCCAGTGATTTTATTCAAATTTACCCCAATACCATACTTCAGAAATAAACATTTCTAGACGATAAACTAATTTGTGTTCAATGACTATATATTGGTAATACTTTGGCTATAATATATGCAATACTATAATATCATCACAACTCGAAAATAATACTTACTTTGTTAGTAATTTGCTTACAAGTAAAAAAAAATTTTTTTATTTTCGTCTCCGTAAAGTGACCAGTGAATTTTTTTTGAAATGAGACTTACATTGACGATGATTAGGAACTGACAGACATGTAGGTTGAAGTAACCAATATTAAAAAGGTTTTGGAGATTATAAAAAATAAAAAATGCGTTCGTAAATCCAATAATTCAAAACTGCCTCTGTTCAAAACTGCCCCCTCTCCCCTAAATATTTTTTACCATTTAGAACAAAAAACCTTAATGAGAAAAATATGCAATGAAGCAAAGGTCATTGACAGAAAGTAATTTTACTTGATAGGTTTTGCTAGAGCCTATTAAACTAGGTTATTAGGACTATAATACTATTAGGGATATATAAACTCTAAGAACTGCCTACTGCTTTCGGTTCATCTACGGTTTCCCAATTAAAAATGTTAATGTCATTAATATTTTTAATATTACTATTGATTAATTTATTGGATATAGGTATATATTATATTTTTCTCGCACACGCTTATATTTTATAATACATATTTTTGATCTTTAAATAAATAGGGATCTAGAATGTTAACACAAAACTATAACACCTTTTGGCAATCAATTTAATTGTTGCATAATGACGCTCATTTCTTACAATTTCTTTCTTACATAAGATTGGTTTTATGAGATCATTATGTTGTTAATATTGTTTGTGAAGAACATCAACTGTTTATTCAGTGTACGATTATAAAGCCTCCACACAGTGGATTTACTTTTCACTTTCTTAATCTAACCATTTAGAACTGATAATTTATCAATAGTTATATTAATCTATACTATTAATTTAATAATATAAAGCTGAAGAGTTTGTTTGTTTGAATGCGCTAATCTCAGGAACGGCTGGTCCATATTGAAAAATCATTTTTTGTTGGATAGACCAATTATCGAGGAATGCTTTAGGCTATATAACACGCTGTGGACAATAGGAGCGAAGCATCAGTGAAAAAATGTTGCAAAAACGGGGAAAATTATCCATATTTGAGGGCTTCCGTTGCGTGCGCGTGCGCTGCGTAAACGGTCCAAGTTACCAAAATGTTTAGTTCATCTGATACATCGCACCCGTGCGAAGCCGGGGATAAGGGTATAAAAAATATCGGTTAAGTAGTTCCAGAGATTACTTTTTAAAAATAAAACTATAATTATTTATTTTTTACTCTTAAATCGAGATGTAAGTACATTGACCACGTTCTCTCCACACTAATATTATAAAGAGGAAAGATTTGTATGTTTGTAATGAATAAACCCAAAAACTACTGGATCGATTTTAAAAATTCTTTCACCAATAGAAAGCTACATTATCAGCGAGTAACATAGGCTTTTTGTGTATAGTAGGTACCTACATCTACATTACATGTAATGTCTAATTAGGAAACTTATTTTGTGGTTTTATAGCAATAAGTTTTAGGCACGGAACTTAAAAATGCACAAATATTAATGCTAATAATTGGTATGATTTTGAATGTTTAATATAATTAATAATTATTTACTAAGGAAAATAACGTAAATGTTCATTTTATCTACCTCAAGTTTAGTGAGCTTCCTTATTAGGAGAGTAGAGACTAGACTGGAGATATCCGGAGAGAGACGAGGTGAAGTTTCAAGTAAATCATGGTAAGTACCTATATACTATGCATTTAAAACTTGGGATATACATATAGTAGATCTTATGATGCTTATGACTATAGTATATAATATAATATATTATATAGTTTCGTCTTAAATAGCACGAGGCTTGTTGCAATTGTCATAAACGTATGTTCTTGCAGGCATTTATAGGCACTAAAGACTAAAGAAACTTACGTGCTTTACTAATGCGAGTACGATACAAAGGTTTTAAGCACTATTTTGAAGTTTAATTGTTTTTTATGCAGTTTAGTTTAAAAGCTAGGTGAGGTCGGGTCCTTTTGTAACGTGCGAACGAGAAAAATAAGTAACATTTCCATAAGACACGTAAAAATAAAATTGGTCCCCAAATTTGCCGTCCTCGGCTCAAGCCTACTCAGCCTGCTGGTAAATCCACCACTGCGCACCAGACTTAGATACCTATATGTTCTTTCAGATATCCAGGAATTAATTAAATATAGACCATTCAGAGCTGCAGTATGTAAGCTATGGGGACTATTATGGGCAGTTGTAGCAGTTATTATTAGCAAAAAGGTTTTCCATACTCATCTTATTAGACCTATTATTACTCGTGTCTAGTTAAATTTAACAACTAAATTCGTTCACTCGAATATGAGGAATAATAAAAGTAAAATTCCGTGTCTCCTAGTGGACCATGGAAAAGGCACATTTCTTTGTCCATGATTATAATAATTTTATAGGCATATCTTATAAGAGAACAGTTTATGCAATAATGGATTTATGAAGAATTAGCTCTATCTTCCTATATTTAAGAAGTTAGATATCATACTACATAATCGATTTTAAAATAACAGTAAAAGTAAAAAAAAAAACAATAATTAAAATCATTAATAATAATAGAAACGTAAGGAAAATATTTTGCTATTCATATTGAAATATATTCTAGTGAGGATAGTTAAACGGGTCTAGATGAACGAAAGTTATACTTTCTTCTAAACATATTATATACACTTACGTGAATCGGAAGTACTCGGTGTAATCACAGCAGCGACAAACAAAATTAAAAATTGATATGATTTCATTTTTTATTTTATGGAATTAAAACGTATTCGAAATATGAAAAGCCGTAAATTTTCGCGTAGTTAGGCAGAGACACTTTTCTTGAAACAGCGCGGCCAACGTGCGTTGAGCAATGCCTCTGGCCTGGTAATGTCGGGACTTGGGTGTTTGCAGCGTCAGATAGCTTGTGCTTTCCATAAAACACAATACGTCGACCCCCAGCGGCTGGTTAGCCTGTTTTGTTTTAATCCAGGTGTTGTTTTTTGTCACATGAATAAGCGTCAATGAAAGAAATGCGGGAGATATATTGAAAATTTCAAAGTTTACATTTCGGCAACAATTTTGTTCTTAGTACTATTTTAACCGTTTTTATTTTTATTTTTACAAACAATCTGGTATGCTTTATTTTTTGTTATATGAGTATTTATTGTCATTTAAAAATGAGACCAACAAAACGGCTGATATAAAACCTGCTTTCGATATGAGGATTTAACCGTTATCTACCGGTTTGACCGCAAGAATACTTTTGTTGGACTTGATTTTTGTAACAAAATAGCTTTTTTTTAAATATAACAATTAATTATGATAATTTGACCGTCATACTTTTGTACCTGACTCGCTTTACCCTTCAGTTTCGTCCGCGTGGGAATATATACCTAAAGGATCAAATAAAAAATACTTTATCCCGGAAAAGCAGTCTGCATATAGTAATATAAATCTATTTTCATATTCCAGGATATGTATAATAAGAAAAGAGCAAAATTGCGTAGTTACGAAGTTAGAATACATTCAGGTGATGCTTGAGGCTTGATTGAGAATAAAACAAGATACAACACTACTTGTCTACTATTCAATAATTTCGCAATGTAATTATCCCGGAAAAATATTGCAAGTACCTGAATAATAGTAATAAATATGAACATTCATATTTTCACATATAACTTATAAATAATAAGATAATACTGATTTTAGGATGAAGAAAAGCGTATCATACCATAGGTAAGTGAAAATAACAAAAATATCTACGTCATATTTAATGAAGATTAATCTATTAACATATTGAATTCGACATAAAAGGAGTGTAAAGAATTTAAGATCAATAATATGCTAATTGATAACTTATTATAAAATATGCATATGTGTCACACAGGTAGAATTATAATTTGATTATTTCCCATAGATTAATATTTCTTATGTACATATCTACCCTAAGGACTAGTTTTACTTTTTACTTATATCGTTCACATACAGGATAAGTACACATACCTATCTGGATAAGTGGTTGAGATTCCAGTTGTATTTCAATTTGATGAAATTTCATCAAGACTGAAAAGTCACCAATGCAATGTAGGGAATATAATGTATATTGCCTCTATATCAATGTTACTTTAATTTTATAAGAACGCTGAAATAAATTTGCAGTATTTTTTATTCATATTTGTTTGTACGTGAGTAGCGTTGTTACTTGTTTGTTCAAGGAAATGAATTTTAAAGATTAAACTATCCGTATTTTTAATACATTGATAATATCTGGCGCGTATGATTTAAATTATAAAAGATATAACATATTAATTTAATAGCTTTTTCTAAAAACCAATATCAAAAATTGAAAAATTCATCTTCATCAAACGGTTCCTCCTTATCTTCAGATACCACAAGTGCTGATAGTTTAAAACCACCTTTTTGTATTTCATCAATTTTAGGTAGTTCTTGTTTTATCATTTCCTCTACATTAATTTTGTCCAGTTCTTGCTGCACCTTTTCCTTTATTGGTGTCTCTAAAGCGTCCATAATTTGATATCGCAACAAATTAGGGAGGATATTAACAGCAAACTCTACCACATAGTCTAAAGTACCGGCTCCATCGAACCTTACTTGTATGTTCCCAACTTCAAGGTCTAAATTCCGGAACTCGGGTTTCTTTCTTGTATCCAGTGGTTGCGCTAATATTATTCTACCACTTATATATTCTACAGAGAACGAAGCACTACCAGCTCTGGATAAAAGGCCGTTTATTGCAGAAATATCCCACAGAGTGTTGCCTTGAAGCCTCTGGGTACCAATTTCAAAATCTGCTATTACAGTATTGTTTTCCATAATCAAAGTTATATTACCAACTCTATGGAAAGAGGATATTCCTGCAACCCATGTATGCGTTAAGCTAACTGCAAAAATACTCATAGTTGTATTGTAATCTTTTATATTATAAGGATCCATTTCCATATCTCTGACTTTCTTTCTGGCATCAGCTATTACCATGTCTAAGGGAGATATTGAATTTGGGAATTGCATATCCCCAGCTACTTCATCAAGTTTCTTGTTGATTTCTTCTCTTGCTTTCGTGTACGCTTCTTTGAGTATGTATGGTTTAATAGAATCAAACAGCAATGTTCCTAAAGAGTTCACTATTCCTTGTAACATTCCTCCCAAAAAGCCTGCATTTTGGAGATTCATCGCGATATTGCTAAATCCAATGTCGATAGCAATATCCTGTGTTCTTATTTTCCCATCTCTTTCTACGCCAAGAGTTGCTTTAGCCATTATTTTTATGCCTGTTACATCTACTGTGAATGGTCCTTGCACTTTACTTAGCCAAGTAGTCATGGTATAGTTACCGCGAGCTTGAAGAGTGTCGATGGCGAGGGCTGCATGAACCTGGAAATTTAAGCAGTTGAGATTAATTTATTATATCCTTAAAAAGTGATTCCCTATCATGTTTCATAGCTTTAATCTATACTAATATTATAAAGAGGAAAGATTTGTATTTTTGTATTGTTGAATTTTGGTATTTTTGTATGTTATGAATAAACTCAAAAAATTCTTTCAATAATAGAAAGCTACATTATCAGCGAGTAACATAGGATTTGTTTTGTGTATAGTACATCTACATTGCACCCGTGTGAAGCCGGGGCGCGTTGCTGGTGTAAAAAAAAACAACCGTTGTACCAAAATTCTTGTGAGTAACGGTAGGCTCTATAGAAAAGGACGTTCTTATCAAAACCGGTGTAATGATGTCGTTTTATATTACCTAGTTTTACGTCAGGTCATTAAAAGAAGGTACCCAATTGGAGGTTTAATTTGCATCTAATTTTATAATTATTCATTTACATCACAGAATATGATTTTATAGCCATTGAAACATCTAGTACCTTATATAAGCCAACAGTTAATCTAAACAACAAAATTACTTTATAACTTGCCTTTATGATCAAAAAATGATTAATATTAAACGGTAGACTATTGATAATGGTTTGCAATAAACCTATATTTTTTAATTATTTCTACAGAAAAAATAATATCAACACAAACCTCCATAGCTCCAATTTCAAGATCAACGTGTAAAATACGAAATTTGCTAATTCCATAAACAGCGGTATTTTTGAAATACATAGTTCCAAGTGAAATAGATTGTTTCATGTCCGGAACATAGTAAGGTTCGGGTATTTTAGCCCCAGGAATGCCGACTGGATTTGTTTTCTTGAAGTGATCTAAGACTTGCAGGATGTAATTACTCATTTTTTCCTCGCCTTCTGCAAGCTTAGATACAGTGGTCGATTCGATATGTGGATCAACTAAAAAATATTATTACAAACATTATATTATTGTTGTGTCGTTATTTGAATTGAATTTGTTATTAATTAATAATAGAGAAACTTGATAGGATTGTTGGTGTGACACTTTCAAATGAGTCGCGGGTTTGAATCCAACCGAGATAATATGTATTTGAAAGTATTATTTGGAAATATTTTTTCCAAAATCTAATCACTTCAGGTATTAAACTCGTGGGAGAAATATCAAAATCCTGGCCGGGTAACGAATCACCCTTCATAGGAGGAGAAGCCGTGAAGTGTGATCTATTGAGCGATTGTATTTCTACTTATATACATATTTCTGAAAGACCGAAGTAAAAATAGGTCTATTGATGTTCTGTGGCTTTCATCGAGTGCTTGTCTGTCGATACCATAGAAAACATATTATGTTACGTATACGTAATGATATTATGAAATTATTACATAGATAAGATATACATATATATATATAAGTATATTTATACTGATTTTATAACAGCAAGTTTTAAGTGAAGCACAACTAAGATTAGAACTAACTTTTAAAGTTTTTTTATTATACTAAACGCAAAGTATGAACGTTCACCTCCTATCACTAAATACAGAAAAATGTTTTTGATTCAAAATGCGTCAATCAAATATTCATATTTATAATTGTAGGAATAACAATTTACATAATTATGGTGTTAAATAAGGCATAGGGATAATTAAAAATTATTCACAAAAACTCACCATCACTGCTTCCAAATTTAAAAATCGTACACACAATAATAAATTTCAACCACATTTTCTCAGAAAGTAGTCACATGTAGCGTATCCTCTCAATGAATGGACATCCTCCCGACAATACAGGGTCAGAGTTTATCTGGACCTGCCTGTATACTGTATACTTTTGTTCATCAAATCAGTTCTCAGTACTCAGTCCGGTAGACAGTTCGTCATGTAGCTCGTTATCTAATTGTTTTAATATTAATTTGTTTGTATACCACTAATTACATGTTATTTACTCTTTGACAAAGACTTGAATTAAGAATAGTTTATAAGATTACGCAGGTATTGTTTAGTAAATTCATGCAAGTAAATAATTAATAAAATGCTTTGCAAAGCATTTTGATTGAAGTGTCATGTTTTTGAGCTTCGTTTATTTATAGGTTTATACCTATGCTTATGCATAGAACATTAAATTAGACTAGTATGATTACGTTACATTACGTACAATATACTTTAAGTATAAATCAGGGACTGAAACCGGTTAATATTTATTTTCCAAAATACGTGTCCGACTGAGATACTATCATATTAGTTTTAAAGAGTATTACTAAACTTACCACAGTATTTTTTTTCAGTAAAAATGAAGAAAAACGAAAGAATATTAACAAAAACCTTTATTATACCGGTATAACTCCCATAGTAAATTAATAAATTTATTCAGTCCCTGGTATAAATCATCCGCTCTCTTTTGTTTTGAGAGCTATTTTTTATAAAATAACAGTTCATTTTCTTCTTTGTATAAGAAAAATATAAAGTAAAGTTAATGCAATAGTCAAACTAACACAATATTTTAGTACATTGATAAAATATAGGAAAACAATTTTTTTGTTCATTTACAGTTGATCTACAACGATTTAAATCTTTCAAACTTATATTTTTACTCATATTCTGAGTAGGGAAAACGAATATGTCATTTTGCCAGGATTAGCTTTAAAGTGAAATTAGAATTATTAATATTAAAACAAGTGACATCTAGTGAAGTTGCTGCATATTTATATTAATGCTAAATTAAAATCTTACGCCGTTGTTACAGTAGTTGGTATATTTATGTTCATAAGGATTGGCCACGATAGATGTCGCTTTACTCTATAGTAAAAGGATTATATCTGCAGCATAAAATGCCTTTATAAATCTCGTATTGCGATATGAGAATTATTTATTTCTAAGGTATTCAGCATAAGTAAACCCTTTTCTCGTAATCGTTTAAAAGAAAAAAAATCTCTGTAGTTTAGGAAAGTAAAATATTATTTATTTCAATAATAACAATACTGTATACCGGATTAAAACGCGATTTATTATTTATATTGTTTAAATTATTTATCCCGACGTTTCGGATGCTTTTCAGCAACCGTGGTCGCGGGAGACTGACACGGTTGCTGAAAAGCATCCGAAACGTCGGGATAAATAATTTAAACAATGTAAATAATAAATCGCGTTTTAATCCGGTATACAGTATTTTATTTCAATGTGTGATACTCGCGTTAATAAAAGACAATATTAATAACAATACTTTAAAACATATTTGAAAAATATTGTTTATAGTAAAGTACTAAATGCGTAAAGTAAAAATATCTAAAGGAGACAGTTTTTGACGTTTCATTTAAAAATATTAATATATTGATAACATAAATTTTTGCTTAGTTATATTTAAAGCTATTTATAGTGGTGGGAACTTTAAAAAAACGTAGTTAATTTATAACAAAGCATTAAAAATTAAAAAAGTCGTCATCATCGTATCTTTGAGCACTCTTTGATGGAAAAACTTGACTAAGTTTTAACCCTTTTAAGTCTAATTGATCTGCTAATGGCAAAAAATCCGTTATGATCTCTTCCACATTAATTTCATTAAGTTCTCCTTGTATCTTCCATCGAATTGTTTCTTCAAATGCATTCATGATTTGGTTCCTCAAAAGATTTGGCAATATATTGACAGCTAATTCTATAATATAGTCTATAGTTCCCACTCCATCGAATCTCATTTGTATGTTACCAAGTTCAATGTCTAAATCCTTAAATTGAGGCCTTTTTCTGGTATCCAAAGGTTGGCCTAGAATTATTCGAACTCTTATGTAATTTATTGTAAATAATACATTTCCTGCCCTAGAAAAAAAATCTTTAAACGTTGAAACTTCCCAATGGGTTGATCCTTGTATTTCTTGAGTACTTATATGAAAATCCACTATTACTGTGTTATTTTCCATCTTTAAAGTAATGTTTCCAAAGCGATAAAATGACGATATTCCTGTTAGCGTTGTTTGTGTCAAGGCTATGTTGAATATGCTTACCGAAGATTTATAATCACTTATTTTATAGGGATCTTTTTCAAGAGCAATAACCTTATTTCTGGCATTGATTATAACCATATCAATTGGAGATATTGTATTAGGAAACTGAAGATCTCCAGTAACTTCATCTAACTTTTTATTAATCTCTTCTCTAACCTTTTTATAAGCGTCTCCAAGAATGTATGGTTTTATGGTGTCAAATAAAAATGTACCCAACGAATTAAATACTCCTTGCATAACTAAGGCTACTATTCCGGAATTTTCAAATTGTACTTCTATTTTGGTGAAACTTACATCCATTGAAATATTTTGTACTCTTATTTTTCCATCTCTATCTATACCAAGTGTAGCTATAGCTTCAGTTTTTATGCCTTTAACTTCAGATGTGTAGTGGCCCGAGTATGTTTGTAACCAAGTATTTAAAATATAATTTCCTTGGGCTTGTATTTTATCGATTGCGAAGGCAGCTGTAGCCTGAAATAATAATATCGAAAAACTATAGTATTGTTATCTAGATTATAAACAAAACGTTTGAGAGTATGTCGTTTACCTCCAGTCTGCTAGCCTCAACGTTCACGTACTCTATACGAAATTTGCTTATACCATACAGAGCAGTTTTTTTAAAGGCTATTGATCCTCCGAATGTCAAGTATTTCTTCATATCTGGTACGAGGTACGGTTCAGGTATCTTTGCTCCAGGAAGGCCTACAGGATTTGGCTCCTTGAAATGGTCGACGACTTTAATAATATACTCGCTTAGCTTTTCTTCTCCTTCCATAAGGATTGAACTCGTATTAGTAATATTTTTATCATCTATAATAAGGAACAGGCAGTTTAAAATATTTTTACATTTCAAATAAAATCATAAGTAGGATTTGTGTTCAATACCTTGGCAGATCACCGACTTATAATTTATGGAAATAATAAAGAATATTACTATGTTTGACCACATTACTAGTAAAGCACTCCACTACACTAAATAAGTCGAATATTACGAATTTGGCAGAGCAGAGGTCATCTTATCGAGAGTTAATGCGACATACAAGTGTTTATCATAAACGGAATTCCATGTTCATCACATATTCAAGTAAATAACGACAAATAGGTTTTTATGACTCAAGTGAGATTTATACGATTTTGAAAGCATTTACTATAATTTAAATCTAGGTACATAATATAGAGTTGTTTATTATTAGTTGGAAACGTTTATAATTACAAAAAGAGGTTTTCCGAATGCCCGAAGTAAAAATTAGGTCGACAGCGCATCATTGGCTGATGTTCTGTGGCTGAGGTGTCACCTACCATCAAGTGAACCTCATGCTCGTCTGTCGATATCTGACATAAAAAAAAGAGGGAAGTATAAATAAAGATACAGTGCTACAGTCATATAGTATCTACAAATGTTGTGGACTGTCGTTGCCAAAGAGCATTAACTCATATATTATGTACATACATATATATATAAGCATTTTTTTTTTTTTTCAATTTAAAATTTGTTATCTGCTATGTATTATCAAGCTTTTAATGCATAATTGTACAGAAAGTCTGCACGATTCTTACGCTTTAAAATTTTTATTCAGATCAGAGTCATGGAGTCTCTCGAGTCATCAGGGAGAGATCACTCAAGTGAAATAAAGACAGGGCTATTCCACTTTTAACCTTTTATGTGTTAGTTCATTTTAGCTGAAAAAAGAAATATTAAAGAAAAACTAGTTTGTATGGTGACCTAAATATTGTGTCAGTGGGGTATCACCTACTATCAAGTGAACCTCATGTTTGTCTGTCGATACCTTACATTAAAAAATACCGTTGGTGTGCAGAATCTCACCAATACTGGAAGCATCAGTCAATAAATATAGCTCTGCTAAATAATTAAAAATATAAACGAGTAGATAGTCAATTTAGTCGTATGAGCGAATAATAAAAAATATTAAAGAAAAATGTTCACTATAAAGGCATATATGCACTCATATATATATTTTTCTTCTGCAATAACGACATTGACCGGATATGAAGGTAGCAATGTGAAGGCTTCAATAATAGTAATAAGTAAATCAGTATCCGCTTCGTATAATCAATCTTCATTATCGTTTTGATATAGGTAACTGGGTAAATGGTTGCAACGATTCTAATATTGATAAGAAATATAAATGTGTTACCATAAGTCGTATACGAACTTATACAGAGATATTATCTATATTTTTGCTATTAAAACTTTAAATCAAAAGTTACGGAGAACTAAGATTTTAAAAAAATCGTCTGGGCACAGATTATTTGTAAGGAAAAATGATCGGCGAAAGGTGCTGACCTATACCCCACTTGTGGAATTGACTATGTCTTAATCGTTCTTAATTTTTAGTACCTATACCTGTGTATGAAATATTTACTATAATTACTGTCGGATTAAGAAAACATCACTTTTTATATCTTATTTATTAAATTTGAATATAATTGTCCCTTTCTTCTCCCTTTTAGCGGATTTGAATTAATCTTATTTTTTTTTTAAAGCGGACTATTTTTTTGTATTTTATTCTTTAATATATCTATTTAATATATAAGTTGACCATCGAATTTCTTTCAAATTGGAAGTAAGAAGAAACAATATACATCAAAAGTATATTTATAACAATTTTCCAAGTGTGATTTATAAATACACAATATAAAATTAATCAAAGACTATTAGGTAGCCTTATCTGCCATACAGATGTCTATTTATATGTAAACGAAGGTTGTCATAGAATTGTTTATATATCTTGACCTCAAAACTTAATGCCGTTTCACTATTGAGCTTTTTAGGATTTTTCCGTAGATGAGGAAGTAAAATAACTACAGAAGGGCCGTATTGCCATCTCTTAAAGCGATATTTATAACAGGAGACAAAACTATACATGATGTGCTAAGTTAGGTGTCAAAAATACTGTTCTAAAGGATCGTAGTCCTACAGCTGTGTATTGTAATATGCATGGTACATGTTTTTATAAATAATTTTTTTTATAGTAGGTATACCGAACACAATTGTCGCCATTAGACATCTGAAACACCAGAGATCTTATAGATTGGTTTATTACCTATATCTCCAGCTATTTACATAAAATATGTTTAAGTTACTTAATACGTTGAACGCGATGTCGGACGCCATGTGGCTCCTGCCACGCTTTTCCCGACTCCATACCATCGAATCGAGAATCGTCCAAAAATCGTTGGGGTATTTTTTGGCAAATATTGACAGGAAATAACTTGCGAATGCTTAAAAATAATGTGCGAGTCGAAATGCTGTCTTTCGGCCGCCTAGAAGTTTATGTAGTGTTAGTGTGTTTTTTTAGTCTGGCATTCAACGTGTTAAAGATGTGTGATTACTACATAATGTCACCGCTACCCAGAGACATCCGCAACACCAGAAGTCTTGCAGGTGCGTTGCCGGAGTGGTTGTGCGAGACAGGAAGTGTCTCAGGAATCGCGCAGTTGTAGGCTTCCATACATTGAGATGGTATGGAAGTCCACGACGTGGTATTTTATACAACCTGATTATTGTGATTGAAAAATATTAAGAGTCTAATATATTATTAACGTAGTCTACCGTAATATAAATCTCTTAGATTTCATTTAGATTACAAGTGCTGTAATAATCAGTTAGGGTATAACAGTGTATTAAATCCAATCTATATGCACGATATTACTAATTTACTATGCGTATGATAGGTAAACATTGTTATTCTTCGAATTTCACGTAATGTTTATGATGGGGCTGGAAATACGTAATAAACCATATTCTTTTGATAAAATTAAATTTCGAACTCTACTTTAAAATATTGCTCTATGCTTCAGAATTTATTCTATTGAATTGTCTACGTCTATGTATGATTTTTTACAATAATTAAAGTTACCTAACCCTAAAAATGGGCTGCTAAATGAATGATTATATTTGGAAAAAATCGTATAGCACTTTTTAATTTCTAGATTGGGTTGGAGTTCTGGGGCTATAAATGAAAATATATATCCTTCGCTTCTGCTCCGAAAAAGGTAAAACGCGGCCAGACAACACATTGAAAATTTTCTTTGCCATTATACTGAGAGAGGAAGAGAGAGAGATGAGGAATTTTGGTTCACTCTTTAATTAGAAATAAGTAAATCAGTTAGAAATAAATAAAATTCAATAAAAAATTGTTTGAAGAAAAATATCTCTTCTTATCGTGAAGGTACTTTATAATCTACACCTATGTAGTAAACAGGTAGAGTTTGTTTATGTGTATTCGTTAACCCCAGGACCAAAAAAGTAAATTTGCAAAAGTAATAGCTTAAAAAAGTGACACTATCCTCATTTCAAAATTAATTTCAGTTTGAAGCTTAATATTTTTAAATAGAGTCGGAAGAGTTTGAGGCTTTATAGGTATGGACCGACTTAACGATTAAACCTGAAAGTCTTGTACTACAACAATTTTATTCTTAAGAATATAGACTCTATATAGAGATAAAGGTGTTTTATTTGTATATTTATGTAATATTCGCTATATATAGTTTTGTGTGAATGAAGAAAGAAATGTCATCGGCAAGGTGTCTTGTAGACGTTTCTATATTAGAAAACCGTCTTACTACCAGTAATTTGTTTTTTTGATTTCTATAAAATGAAAAAAATATCAGTTTCCGAATATGCCGCTCCGAAAATATACCGCTCTAGGCCCAAGCGTACTACTTGGCCTGCTGGTAAATGATATTGGTAGTTGGTACACATCGTCGTTGCGCCTGCCAAATTCCATATGTGCATTTTTTTGATTTTTGGTTTTTGCACAAAAAATTATCTTCGTTTTATTATTTATGTGTTACTAAAATCCTTTTTGTGATATTCGACTTGGAAACGAGTTTAACTAATTCCATATGTGTTTTGACCGTTAAGAAAAACTCCGTATGTGAATCAATAATACGTTTTTCGTTGTTTCCCAAAACTATACAAAAATGCACATATGGAATTTGGCAGGCGCAACGACGACATGCATTTTAGCCTGAACAATGATGATCGATGTCAACATCAACAACCTTTTCCGCTAAATCCCATTTATTGCCCGAAATCTATTCACTACGCTTAACAATCAAACAGCAGTGTCATTAATTGTCCCATTTTTTGTATAAATCGCTGATTTTTGCGTGTTCGTCACCTTGGTATGACGATTCTCAGCGTCAGGTATATATTGTATTAATCAGCATACGAGATATGAGTTGCAGTACACGGTTAGACAAAATGTTACGTGCTAGTTACATGTTTGTTGTTGTTTGTTGTTTTATTAATGTTGTTTTGTTGGTAGAAATACGTAAGTAATTGCATATAATAAAATTGCGTAAAATATCTTTATTGGGCCGGAATTTTGTTAGTGAAATAACCACAGAACACTTAAACTTATTAACTTGTTAAATGTTCTGTGTAAATAACGCTTAGCTACATAATAAGTAACTTTGAATTTTTGATAATTATTTTGTATAAAATGTGATGTCATATGATTTAAAATCTTAGAACATCCATCAATAAGATGAATTTATCTTTTGCAAAATTTATTCCAACTTTACTTAAAGATTTACGAGCTCAAAAATAAACTTTTTAAATTATATTACAATAGTATTAACACTAATTTATCTAGTCACAGTCAAAATAAAAGTCTATTCTAATCAATTAATACGCTATTTAATTATTTAGATAATTCTATACACCACTTAATATAAATTTGAATTTGATCTTCCGCCTCACTTTCTCTTTGAAAGTGAATAAGTAGTAACTAGAATAATTATCATAGCAAAAAGAAGAAAGATTCTTATTTTTAAAAATATCAAACAAAATAATTTTATATTAGCTCTGGCAAATAATGTCTTAATAACTTTTGCTTATTTATTTTTGAACATTTTAGAATAATACAAACTGATTTTGCAAATCATTGCTATCAAGAAACTAACTTACGTAAACGGAAAAAAATATATTTTTAAATGTGTGAGACTCATTTTTCAAAAATGTCATAAGGTATTTAATTCTGTAATATTTTTTAATAAATGACATCAGTTTGTTTTTATTCAAGAACCTGAGTTTAAATTAATTCTTTGATTTAATGCTAGTTGTTAGTTTAAATCAAAGACGTATCGAGAACGTATGTAAGCAATTTCTGTAATTACGAGTCTTGGATCTAAATAGCTTATTATTCACTCATAAGTATTCGGCTGTCAGTGTATGTATAATTTTGTGATACTCGTACGTGAAGCACATTCTGAGTATCGTAAATGCGTCAAATATTGACACTTACCTTATAATTATTGCATCGAAGTCATAGGTGTATAAAAATACCCCGAGATGGGGTTCTTAAATAAAATAAAAATAGCCTTTATTACTGCTATATTAGGTACACCACTAATATTTTGTTCGAATAAAAGACAAAAATAAATTATACCTAATTAATATTTTCGCCGATGATACCTAATTAGTAGTCGCCGCGCGGCGTAGGCCTCCCCTATTACTCCTCTAGCCTCTCCTCAATAGGAAACATAATATGTATGTTAAATTATCAAATTTCTAAGAATCATGTCTTGAAATACGGGATTATTAATATTCTTATAAGTCTACGAAATGTATGATTTCAAGAGATACCTAAATTATTATATTTTCTTAAATTACTAAGCCTACCGTAACGCAGTCAACAAAAAGTTCACAGTTTGCTCACAGCATATCGGTGCAGTCAACCGGATCAATAGTGTCTTTCATAACAAATTCTATAATGATTTTATCTTAACGCAAATAAATATGTTAGTTGTTGATTCATCTGGTATTTAGAGATAGCACCCGTCTGATATAATTCTTCAGTGGCGTAGTTACGCCTAAGGCTAGTTAGCCTTTTCGGGCCCCAATTCAAAAAAATGGATTATTTGCCTATTATCAAAACGAACATGGAATGTCAAGTGTTGGACGAAAAGTAGTAGACACCTGAAAGCAGGGTTGTATTAAAACTGAAATTGCAATTCTTTTTTAAAAGGGCCTGTGTTAATGTTATAATTTAGGCAGTGGCGGATTTACCAGCAGGCTGAGAAGGCTTCAGCCTAGGGCGGCAGATTTTAGGTGCGGCAAATTTGAGGATACTTTTAGCTATCTTATAGAAATCAAGTCTTACTTTTAAGACAGTCTTCTGTACCTTACAGAGTATAGTCTAAAAGTAAGACTTACTGAGAAGTGTACTTACAAGACAATTCCTATCATTGTATTTAAGAAAATTTTGGAACTTACATTTACAGAGGCTAGGGCGGCAAAATTTTGATAGCCTATACGCCGAAAATGTGTAAATCCGCCACTGAATTTAGGACAGTGTACTTTTTGTTTTTTTTTTTAACTTTTATGAGGAAAGATATCATTTGTGGCCCGTGGCTCCTTATTATTAGACCTCAATCGCTGAATTGTCATAGCTATGCCACTGTAAATATTTGCACTTTTCAAGAGAGACCTTCCCACAGGCACAGGGTAGACTGTGCCACAGGTCACGATAATAGTGTTACGGAGATAGGCTCAGGATAGTTCGGAAAGCGATACCGAGAGATCAACTTCTGAGATACACGAGAGTTTCGAGTGCGATAGTTCTAGAGCTAGTACTGTGTAGAGTATAAGAGTCAGTGTTTCGTCCAATCTTATTGTAGATATCTTTAGCTGCTTTGGCCAATTCATTTAACAGTTTAACTCCCTCATACATTATATTGTCTTTTATTAACGCGAGTAGCACACATTTAAATAAAATACTGTATACCGGATTAAAACGCGATTTATTATTTATATTGTTTAAATTAATTATTTATCCCGACGTTTCGGATGCTTTACAGCAACCGTGGTCGCGGGGAGACTGAAAGATGACAGTTGTCTGATATTTGAAATGTCACAAAGTTAGTTGCCATATTTAATTCAATTCTATTCAAAAATAATTTATTAATTTAGGTAACACAATGTACATTTATGAACGTCCATAAAAAATACATATTAAATGCTTCTAATTTTACATTTACTGCCAGTTCACAAATCAAGGGCGTAGAGCCTCATACATTATACATTCATTTAGTACCATATTATTATGTTCTAGGTACAGGTAGCTTATATTTCCCGAATTGCGAGGCCCTAATAACTAATAATATTCTTTAAATATTTCAGCGAAACAGAATATATTTAAAGTGTGTAAGCGGGACCAAAGCACGATCAACGAGTGTGTGAAGAATTCCATTGAAATCCTGCGGCCGAACCTCATCACTGGCATTCCTGAGTATAATGTGCCAAGTATTGATCCGTTTTATATAAATGAGGTAATAATCTGTGTCCTAGGAAACTGCCTAGTTACTTCATCAGCGTCAAAATAAAACTGATTAAAAAAAATTGGTTAGCTTTTTTAGTATTAAAATACATTGGAATGAAGGAGAAATCTTTAAGACAGAAGTGACTAAACGTCTACTTCCCTGCCACTAGTATACTATGAAAATAATTCTACAGGCTTTGATGGAAATTTTTAACGTGGCCAATATTAATAATCTACACTAATACGTCTATATTAATACTAGCAACGCGCCCCGGCTTCACACGGGTGCAATGTAGATGTACTATATACAAAATATGCCAAGCCTATGTTACTCGCTGATAATGTAGCTTTCTATTAGTGAAAGAATTTTCAAAATCGGTCCAGTAGTTTTTGAGTTTATTCATAACATACAAAAATACAAATCTTTCCTCTTTATAATATTAGTATAGAAGTATAGATAGTATAGAAGTATAGATTATAAAGAGATTTATATTTTCTAATTTTTGTATTTTATGAATAAACTCAAAAACTAACGGACCAATTTTAAAAATTATTTCACCAATAGAAAGCTACATTATCAGCGAGTAACATAGGCTATTTTTGGTGTATAGTACATTTACATCGCAACCATGCAAAGCCGGGACGTATTACTAGTATTTACTATAAACTAGTGTTAATCGGTAGTGCAATAACGAATAAGATATTAATTATAACTCATTTATTTACTATTTACCAATGGAAATTAGCTACAATTCATAGTTTTATGATACTGGTCCTTCTAAAACAAATTGCCTTGCTTCAGGTAATAGCAATAAGTGGTGAGTTGGCTCCGCTCAAAGCTGCAGGCAAAGATGTGAAAGTATCAGGCACTGGCAATTTTACCATAAAGAGCGTTGAGTAAGTTTATTTATTATATTGTGTCTTGTATAACTAACGGATTTTCGTGGAATTTACAATTGTAGCTACCCATAATTATTACAATAATATATACTATAATTTATATTTCGATTGAATTTACAAACTGAAAAGTTAAAGATATCTTATACATATTATAATATAGTACCTATATGTAAATTAAGAATAATGGATTTCACTGTTATTCAGCATTTTTTAAAATGGGTTTAATAGTTGCTTATAATATGACGCTCTATAAACAAATAACGTTCTTTTATTAAAACATTTAAAAAAAGTGAATTCCAAAGTGTCCTATCATACATAATATGTTTCAGTATGGACTTGAAAACCTACACGGTTCGTGCTCAAATTCGTTTCCCCAGACTTCATCTAGAAGGCCGGTATAAGCTTGATACTCAAATACTAGTGATACCACTACGTGGACAGGGAAACTTCGTCGTGGATGCGGGTAATATGCTTGAAAATTACGTAAAATACATGCGTAATCTGGGGTGATGACACTAAGAGCTAGGCGTTCATCGGGACGCCATGGCATTTTTTTTCGAAGTACAGAAAATTATCATTTGACTGCTTTTCACTTGATGGTAAGTGACAACGCAGTCTAGGGTGGAGCATAATCGTTCTCTAACGAGCCTATTCTGTCGTCGTCTTGAAAGTACCCAGATTTTATGTCGCTACGTTTTCAAACAGTTAAAATTGATATGTATGGTGGTGAACCCATCTGGCGGCATCTTGGTAGTAAACCTGAAAACGTCGTCATGCCGAGGAGTAAATCAATCGACTGAAAACTACTACTTATCGAGCGATAAGTTCTAACTTACGATCAATGACGATAATTCAGGCAATGAAGACACGAAATTGTCTAGATTCTAGAACGTTGCTCTTGCACAAACTCTATATATAAATTATTTGCTTTAGTTGGCTACTTGATTTGGCCATGGCTTCCCCCCTACTGTAAATCCATGTTTCTCAGGTTTAAATCCCAGGTCAATGGTTAACTGTTTGGATTTTTGTGAGCATTTATCAATTGATGGATGTTTGGAGCAAAACGCACGTAAGGTTGATAATAAGAGGTGTCAAATGACGTAGAGTAGTTGGCCATGGCTTCCTTATTTCGTCATTAAACCTAACTAATGTTATAAATGTAAAAGAGACTGGCTTAAGCCAATTGTTTCGGAAAACCTCTCAATTATGTTATGTACTTAGTACGATTTATCAAAACTCTTGTAATTTATTTTTACAGTAAAATGCGATGCTGACTTAGAGATAAAGAGTGAAGTCTATAAAAGAGATGGGATGGAATATCTTAAATTTAAGAGTCTGACCATTATAATTAACTTAAAGGATTACCGCATTAGACTTAACGGTCTCTTCAATGGTGATAAAACACTTGGTAAGTAACGATTAATTAAATAGTATCACAGTAGATTATTCGCTATGATCTACTTCTGAAAGATTTTTTATTTAACGTGTTTATGAACATGTGCATATTCTAAAAAAAATAAATGGTCGGCCGAAAGTCTTTCGTCACGAATAAGATTATTTTCTATTATTGCTTACTATGCAGTCGGGTCCACAATACAATCCCAAAAGTCCAGTTTGCCCTATTAATACAACTATAGACAGAAAAATAATAATTTACTTAACGTAATTTTATAAGTGACTAGTCGACCCCGCAGACGTTGTTCTGCCACAATTTTGGCTTCGAAATTATATAATAATTAAAAATTAATTAAAAAAACAGTGTCCAGCTGACAAAATTGTGAATCTAAACCATTCCCAGATCCCCTTGGACACACACAAAAAATTTCATCAAAATCGGTCCAGTCGTTTGAGAGAAGTTCAGTGACATACACACTCACAGAAGAATTATATATATAAAGATGTATAACTTATATGATTACGTATAGACGTTATGTATCAACACGTATTACGTTAAAGCCGGTCTTTTGGGCTGTTTTGGACTGTTACTATTTATTCAAATATAGAATTGAACGAAGAAATGATATGGTAATCTTATAAAAACTATTAATTGCAGAAGAAGCTACAAATGAAGCTATCCATCAAAACCGCGGTGAGTTCCTGCTGGCTATGAAGCCGTACATCGAGAAGACCGCTGCTAAAGTACTCCTTGACACGGCCAATAAAATTGTACACTTAATGCCGTTAGACGACCTATTTCCTAAGCCTTAATCTTAATGTAAATAAAAAGTATTTTGGTAATCAAAGTTATATTTTTATTTTTACTTAGTGGCTATGGCGAACTATACTAATAGTTTCGACTTCCGCTTTTCAAGAAAACGTCGTAACTCTGGTTATTTTGCTGTCAAGAGAAATCACAATATTATTAGGAGGAAGAACGAAAGAAATAAAATGAAGCCTAATAGAGAGATATATTTTATATACTTACTAGCGACCCGCCCCGGCTTCGCACAGGTCTAGATTTTTTGACAAAAAAAAGTAGGGGTTGGTAATAGAAGAGTGAAAATATAGAGTTGTATGTATTTTTTGATGCCACAATATTAAAAAATAAAAACAAACAATTTCGTCCAAAATTAAAAAATAAAATTTAAGGGTGAACAACCCTTATTACTTACGGGTATGAAAAATTAGTAAATTAGTAGTTGATAGTAGCCGATTCTCAGACCTACTGAATACGCATATGAAATTTGGTAAAAATCGGTAAAGCCGTTTCGGAGGAGTACGGTAACTAACATTGTGACATGGAAATTTTATATATTAGACTAGAAAATTCCCATTCAAATCGCTAGTCGTAGCCAACAACGTCAAATAACAGTATTGTGTAAAAATATAAAAACTTTTTTTACGTAAAATGCGTAAATTTACGAAAAAAATCTTTTATGGAATATATATCCAACTTTGGTCCTTAATATTTTTTAAAGACCAGTTAACCTTAATATTTGGTGGTTGTAATACCCTAGAGCCCCTCTACCACTCCACAAAAAACCCTTGAAATCCCGACCCACACGTCTGAAGGGTCTCCTTGTCAGTGGAAATGGGTTCGAATCCCAGGGAATTCCCAAGTCTCCTAGTGGGTCATGGGGACATGGGGACACAGACCCATTTCTGTGTTTCACCCATAAATTTTCTTTACAGGCAAATAGGTGATCAGCCTTCAGTGCCCTGCTCGACCGAAACATTTTTTTTATCTTGTTTCTCCGGTATTCGAACCTCCGGCATTAAACGCTTGGCGTTTACCACTGAGTCACGCAGGCGGCCCGTTTGGTAACATCTAAGGACAGTTTATTGAACTCGAATGTAGACTGCAGCTACCTTGGGTATATTTTCTAATTACAAGTGAACAGCGGATTTCTTTCCGAGCATCCTACTGATTCTTCCGCTGCTACGGCGGACGAAGCCGTAATCATTGTCGGTTAAGAAACAGTCAATATTTTCATCATTTATTTAATAATAGACTTACTTTTATTGTTTTTATATAAATATCATTTATATTAGATGTCGACAGACGAATATGAGGTTCATTAGATGGTATGATACCTCAGCCACAGAACATCAGTTAATGTAGCGCTGTCGACCTATTTTTTACTTAGAGCAAGCAGAAAATAGCAGCTTAATTGATTACCGTAAGCTGGGTCAAATTTAACTTGTAAGAGTTGATATCTTCCGGTAGACACCAAGAAAGGTAAAGAAAGGTGTTCAAGTAAAAGAAGTTAGTAGAAAGATATATGGTGTTGCAGCAATGTTGAGACGCTTACAGAATTTTTTACCCATTCCTACAAAGATCTTGCTGGCAGAGTCCTTGCTTTTATCTATTCTTGATTACGCGGATGCAAGCTATTTAGACCTAACTGAGGAGCAATTAAATAAATTAGAGAGACTTCAAAATTTTTCAATAAGGTTCATATTTGGCCTACGTAAATATGACCATGTTTCAGAATATCGCTCAAAACTCAAATGGCTACCAATCCGACTTCGTCGAAATACTCATATTCTCTGTCTTTTATACTCTATTCTCTTCGATCCACGCACTCCTTCTTACTTAAAGAAAAGATTCATTTTCATAGGGTCTTCTCATGAACTCGATCTTCGCTCCACTACTAAACTTACTCTTAATATGCCTATCCACTCTACTATTTTTTATGACTGTTCCTTTACTGTGCAGGCTGTAAGATTATGGAATTCATTACCTTCTGTGATCAGACAAGCACAAACTTATAATGCGTTTAAAAAATCTGTTAAAAATCATTTCCTTCAAAGTGTGTGAATATTTAAATTTTTTTTCTTTTCTTTTTTATATTTCTTGCTTTCTTGTGATGTATTTGTGAATAATTTATTGTATATGTATTTGTTGTTTCGACTTTATTGTACTTTATGTTATTTTTAGTATTGATGTTATTATTCTCTATCCATTTTTACAATCAATTTCTTCTCAAATGTCAGGGTTACCTGGAAGAAATCGCCGTTAGGCGATAAGGTCGCCCCTTGCACAATTAATTTTAAGTTTAGTTCAACAATATTTGTAAAATTATGTATAAATTTTTGTGCAATAAAGTATTCATTCATTCATTCAAAGGTTAAGTTAAACACAAATATCTAAAAAGTTTACTTTGCCCATAAATAAGCTCCATAATTTTGTTTTAAAAGTGTTGAGTTAATGATGCGGGAGGTTTTTTTATTTTATCGATAACAATAATTGTTAACTAGTTCTATCTGAGGATTTTAATTGCCTGCCTGAAGGTTTTTAACTCACAAATATAACAATTTCTAAGCACCTGCACTACTTATTAAACACCATTAATAGTTTTAGTAAGGTTTGGCCGCATTCTCTTCTCGATACCTGTAATTATGCGGTTTAGAAGTGTGTTTGTGTATATAACGTCTATTTTTCGTATATCACACTTGGTGTATGCATATTTAAATGAGTCTAAATAACTTTATATGAGATATCAAGACGAGAGCGAGTTCACTTAATGTTAGTATCTACCTGAACTACATAAAAGCAATAATGTGTTGTCGATCTAATTTATATTACTTCAAGCCTTCTGATATCAAAATACGGCTTTTTCATTTTTATAAAATAATTCCTTATACTTCCACCGCCCGGGTTATTAGATATTCTTCGCATACGTCCATATAGGGAAAACATGGATAAAACATGTGTTCATAATTAACATATATGAACATGTACCTGGTCGGATTCGAATTCTAAATCATCGATACTCGATAGGCAAAGCAAGTGGTACTATTTATTGCAATAACGAGTCTGTTAAATCGATATTTTTTATGAGATATACGGACGAGTGAAGACAAACTAAGATATCTCGATATATTATTCGAACATCGACATCGAAAACTTTGATATGACAAGATATCTCGATCGACAAATATCTCTACTTTTGACATTAGACGTGCACATAAACATTTTTTTGAGTGTGCGTAATCTCCGGAGCGTGCGCTTAATATTGCGCACACTAAACAATCTAATATATAAAATTCTCGTGTCACAGTTTTCGTTGCCATACTCCTCCGAAACGGCTCGACCGATTCTCATGAAATTTTGTGTGCATATTGGGTAGGTCTGAGAATCGGACAACATCTATTTTTCATCCCCCTAAATTTTAAGGGTAATCAACTCCTAATTTTATTTTTTTAATTTTTGGACGAATTTTTTTGTTTTTATTTTTTTATAATGTGGCATTAAAAAATACATGCAACCCTAAATTTTCACTCTTCTATTACCAACCCCTGCTTTTTTTTGTCAAAAACTCTAGACCCGTGCGAAGCCGGGGCGGGTCGCTAGTATATTATATTTATATGTGCACGCTTGACAACATTCATAGCCAAACGGATTTCCTGAGATAGAATATCGCTAATGGTTGATTATATGCATCTGTTTATACGAAGTACAAGTCATTTAATGTAAATAGCTACTGAAGATATTTTAATGAGAGGATTTTTCTTGAATTAAATTGATCACACGACATCAAAACTGACCTTACTTCTGAAGTTTGACGTAAATAAATATCCCATGGAACGCGACAAGTATAAATTATATGAATTTCTAATACTTATCTTTCTGTAGTAATTTAACTCTACCGATGTAACTCCAAACAATTTCTATTGTAAGTTATGAGAGGGTTGTGAAATCGTACATCTTCATAGTACCTAAGTACTGCAGGAGCACTAAGTAGCTCGCCTTGACCAAACATTGCTTCACTCGCAGGAAACGGAATTAATGTCATACACCCATATCCCGTGTGGTTTAGGTGAAAGGAATTGAACGTCTAAGAAAACCTATCTTAGATTCTAGATAATTGTTGTGATTTTCCAGTGCTTTTTTGTCCTTTTTGAAACTTTAACCTGTGCAGGGTCACATATTCCGCCTATTAGCTACTGTGCATTTTAAGTACCTATGGAATGTAAAAGGAAAGTAGTTAAAATATTATATTTAATATGAAATTGTAATATAATAATGACTATTTTTGGATGGATGAATGTGATTACATATAATATTTATAATTATTATTTACAGTAGGGAATTTGTAATATAGACAAGGGTTGCATTTTGAAACGATTTAGTCGCTGCTATTATTTATATTGTTGTTTATAATACAACTGCATATAAATTAAATTTGCAAGCCTACAACTACTTATCATAATTGGCGTGTATTATTCGTAAGTATTTATTGTAAATAGCAATAGGCCATAAATACGAGTTACGGAAATTTGGAAACAGTCTCGTGCTGAAGCGGAAGCCAGGATCAGACAGTTTCCATCGTGTAATTGGGCATTTTCGTCTCCCTTACACGTTCAGCGTTAGAGGGGGATGATTGATGTTTTTGGAAACTGGTGAAGCAGTGGACGTTCACATGTCCTTAGGCAGGTGGAAGGTGGATCAGTGGCGGTCGAAGCACCGAGCCGGCCGGTCGATCCCACGGCATTACTACATAAATGTTCAAAGTTTACGAAACGCCAATACTTTAGTTGTGCAAGATATCGAAATGTTGACTATCGTTTCGGTCCTATTTATTCTGCACTTTGTTGGTGCTGAAATACGTAAGTATTGCATACTGACAACGCTTGACAAAATCTACACTAAAAGTTAGGGGTTAGGTTAGACCACCTTGGCGCTCGGGAAAATAGGCGTAAAAATAACAAAAATGGGATATAACTGTTGAACTGTAATTTTACATATTTGAATACTAGTTTTCTAAACAAGTTCAAATAAAAAAAAATATGAGGAATCAAGTAGGACACTGAGTGTGGAGATGATTGCATCCTCTTCAAGACATTTTTTAAAATTAAAATATATTTTTTTTGTATAAGGTAATAGCTATTTTTTGTATTGTTAATATGTCTAACCTCTTGAGGGATGAAGATTTTTTTAGTAATTTAAGATAGTTATGATACTAATACATCAGTTAATCATTATATCTATTTCTACGCGTAATCTACCTACGTAAATATCTGACATAATTATTATGATAACAGTAATCCTAACTCATAAATGTGTTGGTCACACATTCGAAACCAATCACATTAAATATTTCTGAGCTTAATGAAAAATCTTTTGTATTTTTTATGTATGTTCGCGTTTATAGAGGTGTAAGATATTTTTTTATAGAGTAACATTTACTATGATTATCACGAAATATATATATATAGAACATAAATTATGAATAAAGTAAAAAAATATTTGGGCTGTTGAATTGGAAATTCAGGATCTTTCATTTATTGTTTCCAGCAAACATTGCTTGTTTTTTAAGATCCTAAATATATAAGTGGTTTAAGAGTAGATCATTTTCATTGTATAACTTTAGATGTATCGATTTGGATATTTATGATTAAATATTAAATAGTATTGAATAGATTAAGGATAACTTAATACTAAGGTTTTCGCGACATCAGATATCTAGGGCACGTGTAAAATTTTGCAAATACACTCAAATTCACTATGATTGCTAAACCACTCATATTACATTGTTAATATAACACTGTGGTTGTTTTTTTAGATATTTTAACATCTAGTTAATTAGATAAAAGTGATCGAAATGATACAGAATTTATTTATTAAATTTATACTACGTTTTCAAACTCCAAGCCAAAATAGGTATTTATTTAGAGAATTGTCTTTTCTCAAATTAAATAATATGAATATACCTAGACATATTATTTCCAACGGTATTTGTAATTACGTTACAGTGTACGATAAAAGTGTTCATATAAAAATGAATAAGAGTTATTATTAAATGATTTCAGCACCTTACATCAAAATATGTCAGCGAGATGATCCCAACGTGGATAAGTGCATCATGAATTCTATCGAAGAACTACGACCAAAACTCAAGAAGGTAAAATACAGCATTTATTTTTGTTAAAAAATCATTATCAAATACAAAAATCAGTTTTTGAATTACTTGCGTTATTTGTATTCTATTTAGTTTAATAAAAATGTAACAGCTTAAGTTTTTCAATGTGAATCAAAAATACATATTTTGATTTATATTTTACTGATTTACCCCGTTAATATTCTAAATAAGATACTGGTCTCCTCATTTGGGTTTGGTAATGGTCTTAATATGCGAAGCATTCTTAAAAAATCATTAAACTTTTGGATCGCTTTCATCAGTTTTAGGCGTGTCTTTCGGATCTTGTGGTTCATTTTCACTCTTTGTAGAATCATCCTCGTTAGAAGGTGGATCATCTCCTTTGATCGATGACGATGCATCATCATTATTTGAATCTGGATCATCTTTCTTTGGTAGCGAATCAGCATTACTTTCAGGTGCAGGATTAGCTTCATCATTTGGAGCGCTATCATCATTTGATGTTGAATCTTGATCATTTGAGTCCGAATCGCTTTTATTTGGTGTATTGTTTCCACTATCTTGATTATTAGTATTGAGTGCATCATTTTTATTAGACACATTAACAACAGTATCGGATGGATTCTTATCATCTGCTGCATTATCATTATTTGCTGCATTATCATCACCTGCTGCATTATCATTATTTTTTGCATTATCATCATCTGCTGCATTATCATTATTTGCTGCATTATTATCATCTGCTGCATTATTATCATCTGCTGCATTATTATCATCTGCTGCATTATTATCATCTGCTGCATTATCATTATTTTTTGCATTATCATCATCTGTAGCATTATCATTATTTGCTGCATTATCATTATTTGCTGCATTATCATTATTTGCTGCATTATTATTATCTGATGAACTATCGTTGTCTGGTACATTATTTGTTTTTGTTTTTTTACCCGATTTATCCACTGGAGAATCATCTGTTTTTGGCGCTGATGTTTTTTTACTAGAGGTGGGTGTCTGATTAATTTTCTTTGACTTACTACTACTAGTAGGATCTGATCCTTTATTATCATTCGATGTTGAAGAGTCCTCAGATGAACTTGCCGCGTCTTTAGATGGTTCTAATGAGTCATCGTCCTTAGAAGAAGAGTCAGTTGGTTTACTTGTTTTAGGCTTCGCTGCATTTCTTTCGTTAGCTGGTTTATTTACTTGAGCGTTTGCGTTTGCTTTTACAGGACCATTAGAAGAGGATGCTGCAGACGCGCTTGAATTTGACTGAGAATTGTCTGCTATAAAGATATCCTCGGTATTCTTCTTTGAGCCATCTGGAGCAGTGTCCTCTTCTTTAAAATCTGCAATAAGTTGATTGTTTGAAGCTGCCGATGACGCAGCAGCAGCAGTGTTAGTTCCATTTCCATTTGCTGATGCATCTGCAGTACTAGATGCTGCTGAAGCGCCTTGGATAACGACAAGAGTTCCTTGCTTTTTCGAATCTGGTGTATTAGAAGATGGGGTAGACTTATCGTCAGGTCTTGATCTGGAGCCTTGGACGTCTATAATAATGTTTGTTCTTGATCCTGCGGGTAGTATTGATGCACTGTTTTGGTTTACATTACATTTGTAACATCTGGAATTCTGGCACCTATAGCATTGTCCACCTTGTTTGGTTCCGATTTGATATGGATATGGCACGTATTGAACTGGACTTTGCAGATTTGGTGGATACTTCACAGTTACGTTGGTGCGTTGTGGGATTTTCACTTGGATCACTGTATTTTTTCGATTGCAAACCCCTGCATCATTCTGAAATAAAAAAAAAGATACAAGAATTATTATTTTAAAAACTACGTATGAAACGTAGGTGTCGAAAAACTGCTACTAATGTTTATTTTACATAAAATTGCCTTGAATATATTCAAATCAATTTCTTAATTAAGCTGATCTTGGTTAAAAAATAGTTGTACGTTACAATTTTATGTATTAAATTATGGATAAGAAATGGCTCTCTATTATTTCTTAAATAATTACTCACCTGCGAAATAATAAAAAGAGTTATATAAGAGACTATAAGATACAGCTCCATTCTGTGCTTTTGGGAAACAATTACAAAATAGGTGTCTTATATACTGAGCTATGCGCTGATAGGATAACATAATTGTTCGTCATAACTTCCAGTACATTGTTAAAAATTTATCAATTAAATAATAAGCACGTAGGTTTTACGTATTATGGCTTCGCGATATCACTTGCCAGGTGTTTAAGGAAATAAAAATATACATAATATTCAATAATCGCTATTTACGAGACATACAATGAATAGTCAAACTTTTGGATCGCTCTCATACGTAATTAAAAAAATAATCTAAAAAAGCAGTTATTGGAAATTTTTATTGTGTTCTTATTTAAAATATGGTTTATAGATTATTTAAAACTAGTTTTATATTATTTATAGAAATGATAAAAATAATTAATCGCTATAAAATAGGGTCATATCTTAAAATTAAACAGACGTGCAGACCTTCTATAGTCAATGAACTGATTGAGCAAAGCGGCAAACCGTCGTATTAATATTTTGCGTGCCAAAGCTAATATTATGCGTTCTTGCATAACACTGATTGTTATCAAATGCAAGTGAATCCGTTGAGTTAATTGTTATAATAGGATATCCTTGTCAGTTTACGAAAAAGTATTATAGTGGTAGTTTGATTTTTTCAATCACTGGGTTTGTAATTTGAATAGTGCATGGAATCATGGTGGTGGTGGCCAATCGGCGATGAAGATTCGAACAAATAATGATAAATAAAATAAATAATATTTAGTAGTAGATACAATATACATGATTTTTATAGATTTAAGGATTATTTTATTAAGGATGGTTCACATTCGTCTACATTCGAAATATTTTTTTTTATTAATTAATTCACAAGAAACTAGTATCATCAGCCGGCTTAGCATGACAAGCGCGACAACATTTTGTCTACCGTTTTCTCGTGTTTCAATCGACTATCGCTTTATTTCTTTCGGGTCCAACAATTACATTTAAAACTCGACTTTTAATATCAAAAAAAAAAATAGATACATTTGCCGAACGAGATAATATATTTTGTATCAAAATTGTCGATGTCGAGATATAATATATCGAGATATCTTACATCTCAGTTTGTCTTCTCTCGTCCGCGACATATCTCGTGGCGGTCATGCTAGGCCGGCTGGGCCCTAATCCGGTGCTCATTTGAAATCGAAAAATGGCATATGGGATGAGGCAGGGTTTTCGATGAAATTTGACAGACAGACAGTCGCGGCGGAGATCTTTGTTTTATAATATGTAGTGATGAATATACAATGATTCCAGGGTATCCCAGAGCTGGACGTGCCTGGAATAGAACCTTTGAGTCTAGGCCAGATTGCACTAGCCAGGGGGCCTCAAGGCGCGAAACTGACTGCCGTCGTCAACGACGTCAAAGTGCGGGGCCCTAGTAACTTCAAAATTACGGAATTAAAGTAAGTATTTACACTTTATCATTGATCTTAAATGTCTATATGACAATGGCAATGTTGGTGGTCCTTCTACTTGAGTATTGTTGTCAATCTCTTCAATATTGTATGTTGGACTTAATTTAGACTTAAGTTTTTGGACTTTTGAGTTTAAGAGTGTTTGTGGGCACGAACGACTTGCAAGAAAATATTCATATCGTCCTTCGTTTTTTTTATAAGCTGTTCATGCATAACATTTATTATTATTAAAGACGATGACTTAATTGTAATAAATTAGGCGAACCTATTAATCTTATTATTCTACAAATTACTAATATTATAAAGAGGAAAGATTTGTTTGTTTGTTTGTTACGATTTAACTCAAAAACTACTCGACCGATTTTTAACAATTCTTTCGTCAATAGAATTTTTTGTGTACAGTACATATACATTGCACCCGTGCGAAGCCGGGGCGAAAGGCTAGTAAACTATTTGAGCGTAAGCGTATGTGAGCGGGTATAACTACGGATAGTTAATCAAGAATTAGTTTTTAGTTGAATATCCAAAGGATATGTAATTGTATAGGTACGTAGGCTGAGTATTCTTGCGATCTAGAAATATGTTAATTACTCCAATAAATGTCCTAACTGATACGTATACAATTTGGATACACTATACTTGTTGTGTATTCTTGCCCTAGTCCGGTCATGTACGGTTTTTTTCATGTTATATATCGGTCAATGATGTGCTGTCGACCTACTTTCTATTTCGAGCATTCGGTAACCCATACGAAGCTCTGCTCAAAAAGCCCCTATATGGATCAACTCATACGTAAAAATAGCTATTATATATTTATGTTATATTATTCATCTCAATACAAATTGTCTAGTATTTTATTTCTGTTCAAATTCTTATATGTGCATAAATTTTTGTATGTTCATCTAAAGTACGAGTATAATAGATTAAATTCTGAGATGTTTTAAAGGGTTATATTTGGGGACGTATCGTACGCGTAAGTTTAAGCTCAGTGTTAAACTTCTACCAGAGTCTAAATAGTTCTAAATAGGTACACGTCGATATATTTCGGAATATTACCTACAATAAAGGCCATATTTAACTCGCAAAACAATAATTGAGGTTCCAAAATAACTCCCCTGATAAAAGTAAAGTGATTTATGTTTTGTTTTCAGATCAGATTTAAACAAGAACCGATTTGATTTCAAGATACTCTTACCGAAGTTAGAATTCGCTGGGAAATATAAAATGGACATACAAGTGTTGCTGCTGCGTCTTCAAGGAAGAGGCAATATCACAGGATCCTTTAGTAAGTAACAGGAGCAGTAATTACACGTACAAGTACATAATAAAAATACAATTACAAAATGAATAAAGAAATAATTATAATACAAAATTAAAGTACAATATAAATAATAAAAGTATGCCATCAAAAACATAAACTGTAAGAAAACCAAGTCTTGAAACTCAGTTCTTCTATCGTAAAAAGTTGTGAGATCCATATAATACCAAGTCAGTCAATTTATTCAGTCTCTACTTAAGGATTCTTCTTTCTTAAGTTATTACATAATTAGCTAACTTAACAATATCTTATAGTGACCATATCAATATCAATATTAAAAATATTATATGTTTAAAATAAATAGATTGACTCAGCCATCGCATGAAAACACAATGTATATGGTTTCAAAAAACGAGCCTACAGATTTTTAAAAGGCCGACAACGCATCTGAGACTTTCGTGTCGTAGATGTCCATGGGCGGTGGTGATTACTTACCATCAGGTAACCCACCTGCTCGGTTGTCTGCTCTGAAATAAAAAAAAAAAAAATCTTTTTTTTATTAAAACACAATGTATCACACAAGTAATGTCAAGTGCTTCTTCGAGCTATCTCCAGTAATTAAGAAAATAAGATCTACAAGTTGCTGTGAAAACGTAACAAATAGGCAGGCAGAGTTACGTTCGTATTTGTAATAACATTTCGTATGGTAATGGTCACATATATCATCGAAATGTGTGTTTAAGGCAGAAGTATATTATTAAGCTGTTACGATTGCATAGTTATTGTAAGATGAAGTTGTCTAAAAGTATGTTAGAAATTTGTTGGTAAATGTTTATAATATTGCCAAAACATTTTTTTGATGATAGAGCTTTTGTTAACCTACTACTCGTATTTAATTTAAATCATTTATTCATGTATGTTTATGGGCGGCGGTGTTCGCTTCCAACAGGTGAACCACATGCTCGTTTACCCTTCCATCTGTATTTGAAAAAAATGGATATATGTATGTATGAAATCGCTAACCTTATGGCGTTTGACATAACATTGAAAGAATGCATGTTGCAAATATTTGTTACGATTTAACTAAAAGCTATAATATAAACAATAGAATGCTACATTATCAGCAAGTAACATAGGCTATTTTTTGTGTATAGTACATTGCACCCGTGCAAAACCGGGGCGGGTCACTTGTAATTGATAATTATAATTTATTTATTTCTTATACGTTAACGTTATATGGAATATGATTTGCATTATGATGAATAATTCATCGCTTTAATTTAATATATTAGACTGGACAGGCGAGCTGCCCTCTCCAATTAACAGTAACCCTTTTTCGAAAGTAAACTCCGAAGTGACGTTTTCAAAGTTTTTGCGTATTTAAATTTGGAAGCATCGTACCTTAATTGGAGCC
Source organism: Anthocharis cardamines (assembly GCA_905404175.1). Taxonomy (NCBI): domain Eukaryota; kingdom Metazoa; phylum Arthropoda; class Insecta; order Lepidoptera; family Pieridae; genus Anthocharis; species Anthocharis cardamines. The sequence continues at coordinate 3,612,477 of FR989953.1, read as the reverse complement.
AGACTCAAATAAGTTGGCGCTAAGGTCTAAATATTATTCCGAAAGAAGAAATGCAGCCTAATCGATGATTATAAAATTATTTTCATTTTACCTTTACAGAGGACTATGCGTGTAACGTCACCATGCGAGGACACAAGGAGAAGCGAGGTGGTCAGGAATACCTCAAGTTTGAACCCATGAAGGTGAAACTTCGCGTCGGAGACTCATCTATCTATCTCACAAACCTATTCGATGGAGATCCAGTGCTGGGGCCAGCTACAAACAGAGTAATCAACGAGAACTCCCAAGTCTTTCTCTCAGAAATTAGCCCAGTCATGGAAAAGAGTCTGGCGGATATATTTACGGAGATTTCAAATAAAATAACATCGAAATTCACTTATCAAGAACTGTTCCCGTGATAATATTTAGTTATAATGTATTTAGTGTTAAGTTTTTGTGATATGATGAGTACAGATAAAAATGGTAATATTATAAATTAAACTTTTGTAGTTCGTTTGAAGACTTTTGACTCCGGAATACAACGGCATCATTCATCATCACGGAAATTAAGTTGAATGTTGTAAATATTGTGATCTAATTGTTTATTGTTAAAGTTGTTCTAGTAGAAATTTCGTATGGATACTTTTATTTCAATTTTATCAATGGAAAATAAAAACCCCTTTTTGATTCGAGTACCCACCTAGATTATTATATGCATGATGTCATAGTATTCCTTATTTTTTATAGTATAGAAAATAAAATAACAATAAATATATTTGAAATATCTATCTACCATATTTCTGGCCCTTGATCTTTCATATTTAATAGACTAGGGATGCGCCCCGGCTTGGCTGAAAATAGCATACGTTACTCGCTGATAATGTAGCTTACTATTGGTTAAAGAATTTTTAAAATCGATCCAGTAGTTTTTGAGTTAAATTATAACAAACAAATGTTTCCTCTTTAGAATATTATATAGTATAGATTGAAAATTTAAAAGAAAATAGCAAATTTGCTTTCATTTTGTTAGTAATCTTTTTTGTGAATATGATATGTTCGTTGCAAGAATCATCATTACTTATAGTGATTATTTTATCTACTTGCTTTGATTATTTATTAAATAATCTAAGTCTACTTGTTTAAAAATAGAAATAGTTGTCCTAAGAAAATGTAACCAAACTGTTTATTATTTTAATTTTACCCCTAAAAATATTAGTACCATATACTTATCTTACTTGTTAAAATGATAAACACTTTAATTGATTATATCACAATATAAGAAATATATATTATTTATCCCGACATTTATTGTGATTTACAGGTACAATGGGTCTGAAAGATAACAGAGGGCCTAGCACGAACTACTTGCGAAAAAGTATTCGTATCGTCGAGCTGTCATTTGTATGAAATTAAAAATGATTTCTCATACATCTGACAGATGGAAGATTCGAATACTTTTTCGATAATCGTTCGTGTTAGGTCCTCAGTTATTTGAATTGAAATTTCTCAAAGTTGCTTACCTAACGCCATCTATTTCGTAGACTAGAAGTTGGTACTAGCAGTAATGCTTTATATTATGGCAATACAAAACCGTATACTTTTCTTTTAAGTTTATTAGATAAAATAATTGTAGTTATTATTCGAACTGAAGGTCTAGAACCAATGGCCATGCAATAAATAAATAAAAACTCTCTTTTGTATGTTAGATATCAACAGACGAGCATGAGTTTCACTTGATTGTTGATAGTTGATACCTCGGCCACAGAACATCTTTCATTGTTGCAATGTCGACCTACTTTTTACTTCGAGCATTCGGAAATCCATAGACTGAAACCGAAACGCGTAATGTGCAGTTCACGGATTTTCCATCTATGAACTGTGGTTCGTTACTCGGTCGGATTTTCAATATTCCTCCAACCCGATCAATGCCCGAAATTACCAGACGTGGGGAAAACATGCTTACAGAAAATTATAAACATGTCGTCCCGGTGGGGTCCCACGACCAATCGATGCGAACGGCAGGTGTTCTACCGAACGTGCCAACGAGCCCGTCAAAAAGTCCGTCTCTTCTTTGTTAATAGGTAAATAAACATAATGTTTATTATTTAGAATACAACATTATTTTATTTTATGTTAAAATTACTTTCACTGCATACATAGGTACATTATGAATATTCCACTTAAATAATTTAATGTTTTTATTATTAAGTTCTACAGTTAAATAATTTGTTTTAGCAATTACGAAAGATAGAGTTTTGCGTTGAGTTTTATTGAAGATAATGAAAAATTAAAACATATACTTTCATTATAATAATATCGAAGATAAAGGACAGTCTAGTTTAAAAAATCTAACGTATCGTCAAGTACTAACTTTGTTGGTTATTATAACTTAGGAGGCATCGAAATGTTGTAGGTACCTATTGTACCTTTGTTATTTCGTTTTCCTTCCTTTCTTATTTCTCTTTATGATTCAGCGGTAAATTACCCTATTATTGAGTCAGAAACTATACAGATACTTCATTAAGTTGTGTGTACGAAGTAAATGATGTGTGATGTGGATGATGTAGTACGTACCTACGTAGGTAGCTAATAAGAGAATATTCCCTAGTAGAGTTAGTGTCATGGAGCACTCATGTTTCTTTGTTTGTTCAGTTGTTATTTTATTTTACAAGCAAGGAATAGGTGATAGACCCTATAGATCGAAATCTTATAATATAAAAATATTCAGTTCAGTTCTTCAGTATTCCTTGTAAACCTTTCCTTACATCTATAGATTTTGATAAACTTTAATTGCGGTCTCGATTTGCTCCTAAGAATTTCAGTTTAGTCTTATTTAGTAACTTATTATGGAGCAAGTTCATATAATTGACGAATCAACACACCAAAAAATACTTATAGACAACGGATACATAATACTTACTATTTATAAGTAAGACATAGTGCATTTTTAGTCAATAGCTAGCACCGATTATTAAGCAACTAGTTACGCTAGGTATTATGAAACATCACCATAAAATTACTTGGCTTCGAAGGGAAGTCACCTAAATTCGCATAATTATTTAGTAACGTAATTTATAAAACCACCAAAATAATTGCTAAGTGCGATTCATGTTCATACTATTACATACCGTTTTCAATACATTTATAGCTTAAACCTACCTATTTTAATAAAAATATTAAATATCATTGTTTTCTATACATTTCGAGTAAAACTCATCGCGACGCGGTTTTGCTATCCGAAAGCAAACACTGGCAAACAAGTATAAATCTGAGCATTGTTAAAAATCAATATTAGTGTTTTAATTTGCAATAAAGTATTATTTTTTTATAAAACTTCAAATTTATCGACTAACAATGATTAATTACTGATCCTCAATTTTTAGGATTATTATTCGTTTATTTGTGGCTTAATGGATTTTTTTATCGTATACCTATAGGCGTTACGTTTTATCTCATAAATAATGAAATTACAATATGTTTACAACATGAAATGATGTATTTGTGACACAAATAACATAAATACATTTTATGTGTCACAAAAGGCCCCGACTCAACAATTGCTGCCTGTAAACAACCAGCGCTTATCTTCCATTAAGACCCTTTGTATACGTCACAACACACAATATTTACTTTCTAAACCTTACTTCTAAAGAAGAGAAAAAAAAGAGAATAATGCTTAATTGATCTGAAAGCTAGCTCTTTTTAACACACTACGTTTTTTTATGTTAGATATCTGTGCGAAAGCAAGTGCACTGTGGTGGATTACCGGCCTCGAAAGTTTAGGTAGTTAGGTTATTAAAAGTCTGAAACTGTACAACTAAAATATGATTCAAACTTGATTGCACTTTAACAATGAATTAATAGGTATGAAGAAGAGGCAAGTGACAACGTCCGTCAGGCTTGAAGCCTGAATTAAAAATTTAAGGCCGTTGGGATTAGGTTGTGTAATACAACACTTCTGTAGTGATGAAATATATGGTCCCCGTGACCCTTATCAATTTAATTATAATATTGTAAAATTATAAGGCACCAAAGGTCGATAATTTATGGCTACAATAAATATTTACATAATTTGATAATTGGTAATAATCATCACGGAGAAAATGCTAGCATGGTTTATAAATAATATATTAAGTCATTGATATACCTATATGTTCTTATCCATATAATATATTTTAATATGTTTTTAAATAACGAAACGGATATTTAAAAAAAATAAAAGGTACGATTAATGTTCCACATACGAATAGATGGAAAAACCGTAAAGTGCACATTGTGCGCATTTCAGTCTCAGTCTATGGATTTGCGAATGCTCGAAGTAAAACATAGGTCGACAGCGCATCATTGACTGGTGTTCTGTGGCTGAGTTATTAAGTGAAAATTATGCTCGTTTGTCAATAACTATTATAAAAAATACACTTAAAGGTAGTGTTCGGCAAACAGTATTTAAACAACAGCATACCTATTTTTTACGCGGGGAATTATCAATAATCTGCCGCCGCTCTAGGGGACGCTCCCCATGGCGGGGCATGTCAGACTCACGGGACCCCGGACTCCAAAGAGTCAAAGCCAAGTACTTAGTACTCAACCCCACGATGCTCCAATTGTCGTCTTCTAGGAAGTAGCATCTGGTAGTATCGCACCTATCGCATCCCCCCTCAGTATAGTACTGAGAAACCAAACACGCACACTGGGGCCTATCACAAAGCGGAACGCTAAACTACAGAATATATAAAACATTATGTTGACTTGACGGGCTCGTTGGCGCGTTCGGTAGAACACCTGCCGTGCGCATCGATGGGTCGTGGGTTCAAATCCCACCGGGACGACATGTTTATAATTTTCTGTAAGCATGTCTTCCCCACGGTAACTAAAAGTAAAAAGTAGGTCGACAGCGCATCACTTACTGATATTACTGATCTACCTACCATCAAGTGAACCTCATGCTTGTCTGTCGATATCTAACATAAAAAAGATATGTATAATAGGCAGAAAAATTTAGCTTATGAAATACTAACAACACGCCCTGGCTTCGCACGGATGCAATGTATTACTATACTAGTACAAAAAGTAGCCAGATGTTACACGCTGTAAGAATTTATTCGTTGTAATAATACAAAAATTCCTAAAATGCAAATCTTTATAATATTAGTGTAGATGAAAAAAAATTACAGATATAAGATTTCATTTATTTATAAAGATAATAAATAATTAATTAATGATACCTCCGTTTTGAAATAAACATACCCATATATATTATATTAAAAGTCCGGATGTTATAGCCAGATATGGTAGTTTGTTGTTGGTAATTGTTACTATTTATGTTTATAATTTATTTCTAAATAAATGGCATGTCATTGAATTCGTGCTACAATAAATTTCTAATCCAATTTACAATATTTAAGTAAAAATCAGTTTTATGTAACTAAAATAAGTATATTTGCATACTAAAAATAATCATCCTTTATTCCAGGTAAAATACCCAAAGATACAAAATTAAGTAACTGAAACAACCAAAATGTAAATGTAAAAGAAGAGGTTAGGGGGCGTCCATAAATTACGTGAGGTGTTTTTTTAAATTGTCTGTACCTCCCTCCCCCCCTGGTGAGATGTCGTGAGATTTTATTCAACCCCCTCCCCCATCCTCCAATCTCACGTGAGATTTTTCAAAATGTGGGTTTCTTACGTAAACGCGTTGGATTGTTATTGTAAAAAGAAAAAAAAATTTACAATCTGGATTAAATGGACCAAAATAGTATAATTTTTTTTGTTTCAATCAGAAAAAAAATTGCGTGATATTTGCCGAGACCCCCCCTCTCTCCAACGTAAGATTAGATGAGATTTGACTCGACCCCCTCCGCCCCTTAAACACCTCACGTAATTTATGGACGCCCCCTTACATACATAATTTTCAAAAATTAATTAGAATATGTTGATATTAGAAAACTGTATAAAGTTAAGACTATTCAATAATTGGAAATCTCAATTTCTTATTGCTTTATTTTACACCTACGAGGATAATAATTACATTTTATTATATTATACAGTATAGTAATATAAATTAACCTTTAAAATAATTATTCTTAAACTATGGACTAATTACACATACATATCACAGTATATAAACATGAATACACAGAATAAAAATATTTTTATTTTGACCTTTTAATCTAGATTTCGTATACTAAACAGTTATCGCCTCCCGCAACTATTAATCTGTAATGGAACAACTTTTATACGTAGGATCATATTATATATAATATATTTTATAATATATAAACATATAGGTACATATATATGTCTTTAAGCTAAATGTTTCTTTTCTATAGATGTAAGTTTTCTGAACAATTGTATAATAAAATAAAATATAATTCATTACTTATTCTTCTAACCTTCTTTAATCACCCCTCTTAATTTCTTGTTGATTCTACTATTTTATTATATGTATAGATATTAAACAAATTGCTAAACAATGTGTGATATTCGCGTCAGTAAAAATATTATTCTACAATGAGTTCAGCTCAAATCAGTTGTGCAATGAGAGTGGCTTTTGCGAGACATTTTTACATAACGCTTCACGGAAACGCGAGCAATTATTGTCGAGTACAATTTGTGGGTATTCCAATGGTATACGGAAGAATTATACCCGTTCCTACTAACGTCACCTCAGCGATTAAGTAAGGTACTTTTGTACAAAACTCAAATAAATTGTTGAAAATAAGATGGAAAACTTTGTGTCAAAAATATCGTACATACTTATACAGGGCCCTAGGTGCAACTAAGGAGTGGAGGCCCCCTGGCCCAATATAACTTTCATGTTAAAATATAATCATGTTTGTGCAAAGTACAGTAGGTACTAGGTATAGGTAAAACAGCAAAAAAAAATCAATCGAAAAGTTTTTTACTCGTCGGAATTTGAAAGTTTTTTCAAAATTCTCTATTGTGGGGCCTCTTTTGCGGAGGCCCCTCTTTTGTGGAGGCCCCGGGGCAGTTGCCCTGGATGCCCTCCCCTAAATCCGGGCCTGTACGTATATTATGTACTAGCGATCCGCCCCGGCTTCGCATGGGTGCAATGTAGACGTACTAAAAAAATAAAAAAGTTATGCCTATGTTACTCGCTGATAATTTAGCTTTCTATTGGTGAAAGTAATTTTAGTAGTTTTTGAGGTAAATCGTTAATATCTTTTGAATGGTATGTCCGATTTTAATAATTCAAAAAGTAATTAACTGGTATTGAAATAGTATTGAATACGAAGTTGGATAAGAATTAATAAAAGGGTATTGATAACATAGTCTGATTTTAATCGGCATTTCTACCAAGTTTTAAAATATAAAAAAGTAATTATAGTGACATAACTACAATAGTTGGACATACGGTGTCGAGAAGTTTTTTGTAGATTTTACGTTATACGTTATATAATATTGAAGAACTTTTTTTGTTCTATCATCAATACTTTCCGCGGCGCATGCGATGAAATACATTTTATTACTATTTTTTTACACCTTGGGTTGGTATTAGTACAGATATAGATATAAGTTTGCGGAGTGCTACACCATAGGTCATGTCACGGTGTGATAATAAACTACTAGTAGTAACGCAACATGATAAGACTACTCACTTCTTTCAATAAGATATTATACTAAATAGTAACATGCTAAGCGTGTCCATGTCAAAAACAAATAATTTTTTCTTGGTTTACGAGTATATTTATTTTTAAACATCCGCACTTTTCTTTACGATATTCAAAAGAGATTTTCCAATATTTGTTTTGGTTGATATTAACTTTTGAGTATTTTACTTATGGATACTTTCATATTTCCAACATCTGGCGAGAAAACAATGTCCTTTTTATAATTATATAATTAAAGGAGATTTTTTAAGTTATCTATGGTATAAGTTTGTCCCCAAAGCAGGTTTAACTTTTGTTTATTAACAACTAATTTATTATTTAGGTCATAATGACCTCCGCTTCCACTTCATTAATTGAAAAGGTAAAGCTGTGACAATATTCATTTAACAAATTATTTTTCAAGTTATTAAAACAATACATTATATACAAGCCTCTACTTTTACTCATTGTTTTAACCGAATAAGGAAATAAGCATAAAAAAATAATTAAAAAAGTATAAAATAAAATAGGTTGCGGTTTGATATTGCGTCTCTGAAGGTCTTGGTAATCCCCTGAATCATGTTTATTGTTAATTACTCAATATTTATAACTGATTCCCTCAAAACGACGCAATCAATGGTGTAAACTGTAAACAAAACACAATAAAACAATAGGGAAGTCGACGTGTAAACATCAACTTTAAATATTAAAGTTCACGTGGAAATCCTTTAAAAACCCACTAAATTATTATTATCCTCCAGTTACTCAATACTGTCGAGGCGATCTTTCCTTTCATACAAATATAAGCTACGTTGCGACTCCCGCGCACTCTTGCGTACCCCTTCACTGTTGAAAGAAACCGTAACCGGTAAACGGTTGGTAGATAATAAAATGAAATCGTTATTAGTTTTTTCGATATGCCTCTTCAGTGTTTATGGGAAAATATTGCGTAAGTTTTTGTTTTGTTTTCGCCTAACATATTATTCGGGTGTTTTCTTAAAGTTTTTTTACGTTTTTAAATTAATAAGTTTTCAACTATATACATTAAAATGAAAGTGCTTTTTTTATTAATTTTTGGCTAAATTACTTTAATCATAATAATTGTTACGTATTAATATCTCCGTACAAACTATGCAATTAAAAATGGTGTTCGTGAATAGAACTATGAATCAATAGGATTTAGAATAGTCTATTAAATAAATTAAGTATTAAACTCATATGATGGGTCCGTTTTCCGAATTAATTTTTTTTATTACTTTTTAAGTCTGTGTGCGTGTGTGTGTGATGATAAAAATCTAGTTGTTCTTTTCAAAATTAAAGTTTCACCGAGATTCCTTTTTATCAATTTTCGCTATTATTTTGCCATCCCTTTGACGGGACGTCCTTTTGAAAACAGCATCTTATTGTATTATTCGGACCAGTTGTAGTAACAGTATCTCACTGTATTATTGTACTTAAATATTATTCTTAAAACTAAAATATATTTCTTGATGATATATTATTACAGAGAAAATAAAAAGTAAAATGGTGCTAACATCCTTGAGTGACGAGCCTTTTTATTACAACTCGTATTTATAATAAAGAACATACTCAGAACCTATCGATAAATGCATACCTATAAAGTACAATAAAAATAATAAATGTTCTTGTTTACACCGCTTACGTACCTATTACTTACTTCCTAGCTAGAACAATACAATAATGTACAACGGCTTTGATCTCTTAAAGCAGACAGACAATTTCACTAGATGGTAGGTAATACCCCAGCCACAGAAAGTAGTCGATGATGCGCTGTCGACCTATTTTTTATTTTTTATTCATCGAGAATTAGGAAATTCATAGACTGTGACCGAAACGCGCAACATGCTCTTAACGGTTTTTTCATCTATGAACGGTGGTTCGCTACTCGGTCGGAATTTCGATATACCTCCCAACCGTTTATTGCCCGAAGTGACCAGACGTGGGGAAGATATGCTTTCAGAAAATTATAATCATGTCGTCACGGCGGGATTCGAACCTGCGACCCACCGCAGATGTTCTGTCAAATGCACCAATAAGCAAGTCAAATTGCAATCTTACTTTAGGAAGGCATGAGATAGCGCAAATACATTTAATGTACTGTCTCTTTATATTGTCAAGGACTTCTGCTATAATAATGATAAGTCCCCTGTTTTAACAACTGTTAAAAAACTTATTCAAATGTTAAAAATAAATAACTTTTACGTAACCGATAACTATATCTAATTATTAATTAATTAAAGATTATAAATTCGAGGTCCACTTGTATAACCAAATGAACGTAATTTTGAAAGTAAACTAAAGGTCAAATAAATAGTTTATTTACAATATATTTGATGTTGACAAAGCGGATACTTATGACACATATGTGTCTCGCCAGGAAATGTCGCAAACGTTGCAACTTGCAATACACTCTAGTTGAAACTGCATCGCAATCATGATTTATATGAAACATTTTTATCGCGATTAAAGAAGTAATTGAAAATCATAGTAAAGCAACTTTGAAGTGCGGTCGACTGAGTAACGTAATCTATATAATCGTGTAACTTTCAAATAAAATTATTATTACATAATACATTTATTATTTAAATATAGATATACGTAGATCGATGATCGATATATCCTGTTGTTGATACTACAGAGGTAATACAAAAAGGAAAAGCATAGATTTTAGTGTGAAAAGGGTTTTAATATATCAATAATTGAAATATTTGAAAGTTTATAACAGTTGTGTACTTCGATGCCCGTAAGTTGTAGTTACTAGTTACCAACAAAGTTAGTGTTTCACGCTTTTACAAGTTGGTATAACGTAAGTTTTCATTTATTTTCTACGTTTGCAATAAAACATTATTATGTATACAAGATAACATTATCTGAAGTAATATTATAAAGAGAAAATATTTTTTTGTTCGTTACGATTTACATCAGAAACTTTTTTTAAAAACAGATTTTAAAAATTCTTTCCCCAATAGAAAGCTACATTATCAGCGAGTAACATAGGCTATATTTTTTTGCGTGCGAAGCCGGGCGTGTTACTAGTAGGTATCATAATAAAGATGAAACCTGACAGTATAGTTTAAAAAGGTATTATTTCGTTCGAGCAAAACTGACTACATTTATTATAAAGATTAATTTAAAGCGAATTGATCATGATGAAACAGACACAAAAATATGTCCGTTTCACTGAAAACGTCTCCTTTGGGAATTGATTAAAAATAACTATGTTAAATTTTAATTTTACAGCTGACTACTTTCCGCAATGTAAGAAAAGTGATCCCCAAATTGAAAAATGCATACTCGACGCGGTTGATGAGTTAAGGCCGAGGTTACTGAATGGGATTTCGGAAGTAAATGCTCCTGCTCTCGAACCTTTCAATGTACCAACTCTGAAGCTGGACAGGACCGCTGCAAATCTTCGGCTGAAAGCAACTATAAAGAACATGAAAGCGTATGGCGGAAGCAATTTTAAGATAGAAAAGTTAAAGTGAGTTTTTTTAAATTTTTTTTTTTTTTTTAATGTAAGATATAGATAAACGAACGTGATGGTATACTATATCAAAATTAGTTTATACATGAAAACGTTACACAGATAGCCAACGTTCAATATATAGAAAATAAGGTTTAGCCTGTGATTTGGTTCATTTGAAAAAATGAGGGCCTTCTTTCCTAGGATCCATTCGTAATAAATCATCAAAATCATTTTTGCAGTTGTAGGATTTCGAATTTACAATATTTTTATATTAACCTATGGGTTAGTATAACATGGTTTACAAAAAAACAAATGACTGTAGGAATCCCCGTTATTTAAAAATACTATAGTTATATACTATACTATATTTATATATCATATATTTACCTTACGAGTTAAGAACAGCTCATAAAACATTCATTGAGAAACATTCAAACTATAGTCAATACACATGTTTTGAAACGGTCTGTTAGCTTTAAGGATCATCTTTGTATTTATAATTCACAAAAAAAATGTATCGTTACATAAATGTTGATTAAAAATAGTTATTGACATATAAATTAAATATTGTAATGTATTCCTTGAACGTAATGCATAAGTAACTTCAACATGTTATATGATTTTTTGGACATAATGTATGTACTATATAAGATACAGTTTTTCATAGAATTTATTATTGATATACTTATTTCAAGAGTGCATTACGCTGTCTGCGTACACAGCGATAGATGAGCGTGAGATTCATCTGTCTAAATTTAACTTTTAATTGGAGCTACATAAATAAATAAAATATTTTCTGAATAAGTCATAGGCTGAAAATAAATCGCGAGATCTGTTTTTAATATCTCTATGTATAGGTAGAAGGTTCGTTTAAATTTCAAACTAGCCAGAATTGTGGAAATAAAATTATAAATATTTGTCTCTGCGGTAATCTAACCCGGAAAACATCGCAATGTAAGGTTTAAATGTGTGTGTGTGTGTCGTGATGTATACTGAGGAGCACATGTGACCTATGACGCTGGCCAGTTACCACAACAGTTAGTTTGCGCCTTACATGAAGTGAATTCCCGAGTTCCCTAATGGGGCATGGGGCAGACCCATTTCTGTGTCTGTTTCACTGATAATTTGTCTTATAGGCAAGTAGGTGATCAGCCTTCTATGCCCTGCCTGACTGAAACATTTTTATAGTCTAGTTTCCCCGGGATTGGAACCTCCGGTGCTGAACGTATCGCGCTTACCACTGAGCCACGGAGGCGGTTTTAACTTACATGCCAAAATCTAATAATAATAATTATTATTAATGTAAGCAAAAACGCCTGACAGAGATTTAAATGGCTATAATAATGTTGAATATAATAAGTTGACTTCGAAATAACTATTAGGATTGCGAAGGAAATGAAACCCTGACACTGTTTAATTAACTCTCTAAAGATCACGGTCCCGTGAAATGTGGATCGTCACTTGATTAAATAAGAAAAGTATAATACATAGTTACACAAGATAAGCTATCCCTTATTTAACAGGAAGTAGAAAATTATATTAAGTCAATAGCACATCTTACACTAATATTACAAAGAGGTGGAATTTATTTTGAGAAAGTCTCAGTAAGAGAAATCTAGACAATCTCTGATTAAAACAAATAATTAATTTTGATTGCATTTACCTTGTTTTCAGTTCGTAATTTTCATAGTTGTGTAAAAACCACTACTATTTACTTTTTCGTGTTTCATGGGCAAAAATTCAACAGAACATGTCGTAGGTATAAATGAACTGGGACCGTAACGCCATCTCTTAGAGCAATATTAATGCCGGAGTCCAAAGCGAGACATCAATATACGATAAATCGCTTTGTCACGTTCTCTCGACTGTTCTCTGAGATCGAAGGATCCAGATCTGATGGCGGAGCTAATATATCAAAAATTAACAGCGCTTTAGATAATTTTGTGTCAAATATGTTCTATTTTCTTTCTTAAGTGCTTAAGTAATGAAACGTGTTTTCCAGATTAAACCTGAACAACAAGTACGAAGGGCAGATAAAATTGACAATTCCTAGATTGTCCGTCACTGCGGACTATGACGTTCGCGGCTCCAAGATCCTCACCCTAGACATCAGTGGAAAAGGGCATATGACATGCAATTTGAGTGAGTAATATTAATAAAGAACAAAACATCATCACTCATAGATCAGCAATAATTTCATCTTAAAAATTGGTCTTACACATGCTCTTCTTCTTATATTTAAATGGCATTACTAGCACCTAACGGCCGAATTATCGAACGCTAATCAACATTGAGGTGTACTTAAAAGTAAAATGAAAGACATAAACATTTTAAGAAGCCCTCAAATTTTGATTATCGTTTCAGTATTCCGCGGTAAGTCATTTAATAGCATTTGCCAATTAGCGTAACTGTCATTATCACTTGGGTTGCATATTTGCTTGAATACTTCTGTGGTAATAATAATAACATATTAAGCTTATGGTCCCGAGCATATCGAGGTCGAAAAAAAATATTTTATTACTGACTAACCTTCACCCTGATAATTTAATGTTATTAATAAATCGTATTTCCAGCCGGAATCACAACAGTGGTGAAAGGCGCAGCGAAGGTGGTTGAAAGGGATGGAGTTCAATATTTACAGGCTGAGAAGATAATCGACAAGCTGAAAATTGGACACGGGCAGCTTTCAGTTGATGATACAGAGAATCCTGTTGCTGGTGAGCTACTTTCTATGGAAATTACCTATTCTATGACAATGTTGCGGACATGGGTCTAATTGCTGTATTGCGCTCGTCCACTCATAACATCAATGTTTGTATGAATTACACAGAAATATCAGCATCTCTATACCTATCTGTTTGACGGGTTCTAGTGCCTTATATCCAACAGTTCTCATATCTTATGTAAACGAGGAGAAGCTGACTAAGAAAGTAAGGATTTTCTAAAATTTGAGACTTAGTGCTTCTTGTGTTGTGTGTAAATGTTTTCAATCTAGGCCACGTGAAGCATTGACCAGCCGGCCTAGCATGACAACCGCGACAAAATTTTGTCGACCGTTTTCTCGAGTTTTAATCGATTATCGCTTTATTTCTTCCGGATCTAACATGAATTACACATAAAACTCGACTTTTAATATCAAAAATAGATATATTTGTCGATCGAGATCTTTTCTATCAAAATTGGCGATGTCGAGATATAATTTATCGAGATATCTTACATCTTAGTTTGTCTTCTCTCGTCCGCGAGATATCTCGTGGCGGTCATGCTAGGCCGGCTGGAGGAAAGAAAATATAATCCGAGTATCTAATGGTTTGCGAAAAAATAATAGATCGGTAGCGCATCTCTTATTGATGTTTATGTGTCTGTGGTGGTATAAGGTTCTTCTTATGATATCTAATTTAAAAAAATGCTTATGTAGTATTATTTTCATTTAATCATTACATACTGGGATTCTTGTAATTTCTTTCCACTTGGTCAATGCTTAACGTGGCCTAGATTGAAAACATTTAAAGATCTACTAATTTTTGAAAATCCTTACTTTCTTAGTCAGCTTCTCCTTGTTTACGTGGCCAATCCTAGATAAAAACATTTCTATAGTTACACTAGCTGACCCGGCAAACGTTGTTTTGCCATGTAAATAATTTCTAAAAAGCAGGGGTTGGTGATAAATAAAGTAAAAAATTAGGGTTGTATGTATTGCAATATTTTGTTAATGCCAATTTAATAAAAAAAAAAAAAAAAAAAAAAAAGTTGTCCAAAAATAAAAATAAAAAATTAAGGGTGAACAACCCTTATCACGGAGGAGTACGGTAACTAACATTGTGACATGGAAATTTTATATATTAGAAGATAATCATACTTTTCATTCAATCAACAGCAACATCCGCAGCAGCATTCTTCAACGCGAGTCCTGGCGTTGTGCTAGACATCCTCAATCCCCTGATTGAGGAAAGCATCGCTGCTATCGTCAAAGCGTTCTTGAACAAAATTTTATCGGCTATACCCCTTAAGGAGATATTGGTGGAAGGCGCTTAGTGTTGGCGATATTATTTATTGAACTATACGTGATATTTGCTTATAATTGTCGTTCGGTGATAGTAGTGTTTTATTTTTCGTTTAGTTTTTATTTTGTTTACGTTAATAATCCTTTCGGAATTTAAATGATAACTGCAGAACTCACGCTGTTTCGTATATGTACAAGATGATGAATCCATTGTAATAGTAAAAATGTTGTAACATTTGCAGTTATCTTCAAAGAATTATTTATATATTGATGGCAAAAAGCTCTCTAGATCACTCAAAGAATTGAAATGTTAAATGTTGGTTGGGAAATACAAATTAGTTTTTGTATTTGAATTGAAATCAGAACTGCTACTTCAAAACTTACTCTGACATTAATAAAAAACTAATGTAACATTACATTTATTAATTTTAATTATAATGGTATATATTTTAATGATAATATTGTATTACTTTAACTTTTTAGATGTATTGTTATTTATTTTAACTATAAATTAAGTTTTGACACTTGTGAAGATTTTTGTATTTTTTTTTATCTTACACCAAAGAATTCTTTGTACTTATCTTTAAGTAATATTGGTGTAATATTAAATATATTCAAATGTTAAAAAAGTTATTTATATTATCATGTACGTGTTTGCCTCCATTTACTCATACATACATTCATTTTCTCGTCACTTCATCATGAAGAAGTTGAACCTGACCTTACTATACTACTTCCTTGTAATTATTTTATTCCAGACAAGTTGTCATGTCGTGTCAAGGGTAGCTCATTCATACTTTAATGACCCAAATGTACTCTAATTCATCGTTGCGTTTAAATTCGGACTGGCATGTTCACTGACCTCTTACTGCCTCAGTCTGATAATAATACAATTTTGGTTTCATTTCTTCAATATTTATTCGGTATTCATACCCATAGTCTGCCAGCTAAAAACAAAATACAAAACGATCACTTGGATATACGTATAAACTGAGATGGCGTGACTAAATAAATCCAAGTACATAATTACTATTACACCTAAGGTCATTAATCCTAGTATTCATTTACTTATGTCCTGTAGACCTTAGCCGCGAGGCTAAATTTCTGCCACATATGGTCTATATGAGCGACAACTTAAAGTATTATAAAGGCAGAATGCCTCATTCAAAGACTTAGATCATTCTAGTCGATACAGAATCGATGTACAGTGAAAATGATTAGTTCCATAGTGAAATTTTTGATGGTAGTTAGTTTAAGTTATGTTGTGGCAAAACGAGTGCCTCAAACTGATATGAGCGGTGAAAATATTGAAGTAATGGGTGAGTATTAATAAAATATGACCAAAATCTTTGAAATAATTGGTATTTTTTTCCAAATCAAATCAAAGACAGAGAGATGCATGCAGTTGCTCTCTTCGAAACTCTAATTAAGTATTCCTAAATATTCTGCACAGTGTTGTATAACAATAAGCTAATGGTAATATTACCAAATTCTACAGTATTAGTTCAATAGTTAGTCATGATCACTTAAGCCAGACCTTCCTTGTCGTTTTGTATTTCAAAGGTCCTTGTCGGATAAGACAGTGAAAATTACCTTTTAACATAAAGATATAACGTATAGATCTCAAAGTAGTTTCCATTTTGGTGGTCATGTAACCGTTTTATTTAAAAATGTTTTTTTTTTCGTTTTTTTCAAATATCTCAGTCGCAGTTAAAGCTTTTTTTATTTTTCATACCGAGTCACTCCTGCCTTATTTGACAAGGCTCTTTAGATTGTGATCGCACTTCTAGAAAATGGTTCGACCGATTTTTATAATTTTTTTAAAGATAGGAGAATAGGTTATAAAGTATATCTCATACCCCTAGGTGGCTAGGTGATTAGGGTTAGGTGACCCTATACAGATTTTTTTTACTTTGATGTGGTCTCATTTTCTTCATTAGTAAGCCGTGCGAAGCCGAGTCGGGCAGCCAGTTTTATATAATAATAATATGTTAATATGATTTTAGCCCAAAAACCAATATGCCACTACAGTGACCCAAACGTTTCTGACTGCATCAAACGCATAGCGGAACAGGCTAGGGCTCTTCTCGCTCATGGTATCCCATCCTTCGGAATCCAACCTCTTGAACCCTTGAAGGTGCCCAGTATCAGACTCAGGCAACATAATATGCCACAGAATAAGTTCAAATATGACGCTTGGCTGTCGGATCTTGTGCTAAATGGACTTACGAACTACACTTTCAACAAATTAGAGTAAGTTTTACTGAGAGTTATTTTGTATATAGACTTAGCTTCGTAAAATGTGTACAAAAACTTGTACATATATTACATACTTCTTATATTTTTTTCACTCAGTGAACAAAGAAATAATAAGATAAGAAATGACTATATAGGAGGAAGTTTGAGAGTAGCGCCAGTGAATGAAAAATTGAAAGGTAATCGTTTGGCTTGGTATGGGCATGTTATGAGGAGAGATGAAGGGCATGTATCTAAAAAGTTTTAAATATGAAAATGGATGGGTATAGGGGCAGAGGGAGGCCAAAAAAGACATGGATTGACTGTGTGAAGAATGATATGTGTTTGAAAGGTGATGGTTAAGATGATATGGTGAGTGAAAGGAGAGAATGGAAAAAGAAAACATACTGCGCCGACCACAAATAAAAAATAAAAAAAGGGAACAGGGCAGGAAGAAGAAGGACTCAGTGAACAAAGCTAAATAAAATTCTTTTGAAATTAAAAAAGGTTATTAAAATACGAACTACACTAAAATATTGTAACACGTTTTATTATATGGTATTGTTCCGACAGTGCCCGCGATAATTTTAAAGTTATAGGTTTTTTTAACAAATCAGCTTTTTCAATTGTTGCAAAAGTATGTTGCTGAGAAATTTGTAACTGTAAAAATGTCTTCTATTATTATACATATATCAATATATGAAATTTTCATTACAGCGTGTATCCTGAAGAACTTAAGGTAACGGGTAATATAAGTTTACCACACTTGGTGATGTCGGGCGAATACGTGGTCATTGGGGAGTTCCAGATGTTACCCGTTGAGTCTACTGGGTTCATTGCTGCTAACTTTAGTGAGTATTTTCTATTAAGGGTCATAATCCCTTCAGAGTAGTGAAAAGTATTACTCACACGAATGTTACGTTCTATATGTCTTTTCGTTATTTTGGGTTGCCTGGAAGAGATCGCTGAGAGTGAGAAGGCCGCCTATTGCAATTAGTTATTTTTTATGGATTTTATTGTAATTCTAATGTCTCTGCAATCAAGAGTTCTAAATAAAATACGAAAAGGGGTGAAGTCGCATGAATTCACACAAGAGTGTTTAATGTCTTTATTTGACACTGCCGAGAGAACAAAAATAATAATTAAAAATCATAATGATTTATAAGAATAAATAGAAATTTGAATTCCGGACACCCTTATTGGAGTATGGGCTAGATATTTTCACTGATCATTTTTCTTTTTCTTTTTTCAACCCGTGACTTCCAGTGCTAAATGCAATGAGCATGCCATTGAATCACGAAGACAGAAAAATTCTATGTTTGAAAATTCTTATCTAATATTTCAGCTCAATGCACGGCAGCACTTGAAGCAATCGGAGCTAAAGTGCATAAGAGAATTGTTATTAAAGATGCCAATGTAAAACTCCGATGCACCGGTCCCCTGGATGCAAGTTTGAAAGAAGCGCATTCAACTACAGGCGAAATGGGTACGTTTATTGCCTTCTATTCTATCTAGTACATACTATTTAGAATGTATTGTAAAAAGAAAATATAGTTAATTAATTGATTTGTTGGCGCGTTCTACGTTGCGTCGCGAATCTAAATCCCGCCAACAATAACGATTTTCTGTAAGCATGTTTTTCTTTCCTCTAGTCACTTTATATTAAAACTGTTGGGAGGTATATTGAAGTCCCGACTGGGTAATGAATCACCGTTCGTGAAGTATGTATTGCACTTTTCGGTTTCAATCTATAGATTTCCGAATGCTCGAAGTTATATGTAGATAGGTCGTCAGCGTATCATAGACTGATGTTCTGTGGCTGGGATATCACCTACCATCAAGTGAACCTGATGCTCGTTTGTTGATATCTAACTTAAAAAATATTAACTGACCGAGGTATCGCCTATTATCAAAATTGCCTTACGATCGTCTGTCGATATCTAGCCTGAAAAAATGGTTATTTTTTTCAACAGAAATGGTGACAAAACACATCGTTCATATGCATGCCAACGAACTGACAAAGGAAGTCCAGCCAGCGGTGGAAACGGCCCTCGCCATGGTGCTCGAAGATATTGCGAACAAATTCCTCAAACACGTGCCGCCCAATATGGTGTTTCCCGCGTAGTGCCACATATTTCTCTCCTTTTGTGTAATTTGTTTTATTGTTTGTGCCATCGGATTAGCCCTAATCATTAAAAAACGAAATTGGTGTTATCAATAAAACATAAGACTCGGTATTTTTAGCATGCAACTCTTACTGTGAAGATGTATACTGGGTCAACAACTTAACTTATTTTACATGATTAAGGAAATATTAATAATATATTTGGAGCATTGCAAGGAACATATTTTGAAGATCTTATCCTATACAAAGGAATGTATAAATGGGTGTGTGAATGTATTAAAGTGTGAATAAAACTAAGTTCAGTTTGAACAATCTTTGATTGTTAGAGACTTTATTTATTAAATAATTTATTTTGCTTTTTGTGTTTTATTAGATCGTCCTAATTCCTTTTAGATTTGGACAAATAATAAGAGTCCGCACTAAGTATTACAAGAAGAATTAAGAATTATTTATTTGTAAAAACTATTTTAATGTAATCAAAGACCGTGGAGTGAAAATGACGACGTTCCTAAACTATTCTTGATGTTGGTATTACAATAATTATCCATAAACTTGTTATTATCTTGGAGCAGCTAAACACTATTTTGTTTCTTTCATTCTAAAGTAATTAACCATTCGATCGAGCGAGACTAACATACTCTACAATTCTGTAAATGATTAAAATTGATAATTTCAGTAACACAGTTATATGTCATAAACAGCCTAAATAAATAATTAATATAAATGTTTCTCAGTACAAATCAACTTTAAACTCGCCAAATATATCGTGTTAGCTAATACTCTTGAGGACGCCTTTCGTATACTTGTACCAAATAAAAGTGTGCCAGCAAGTCGCTTGCGGTCGCTAGCCCACTAAAAGTTACGTCATTACAATATTACAACATTGCACTTCGAATACGGTTTACTAGGTTTTACAGCTCTGAACTTTATTTTAAAGTAATAAGGCTGCTATTGCTGCCTATTTATTTGCTTTTAGGTCGAGCTAACGTCATTGCAATTTGCCGAGTAAGTCATAATTGCATCGTCATCAATAGTTTTTTAGATTAATAATAATTATCGTTTTTATTTATTTATTTGTATCTAGGACTGAGGTACATTTATTAATATGAGGTATATAAGTTAATGAAATATGACTATTATGATGTAATATGTTATATATGAGGTTTCATTTGCACCGGGTCATTAAGAGAGTTAATACTAGCTATAATTTTTTTATGCCGTTGACTAAGTTACGCCAGACCGTATCACCTAATTGCCTTTAAAGAATCATGATCAGTGAAGCAGACACAGAAATGGGTCTGCCCCATGCCATTAGGTGTAAGATTTGCTGATCTCTTGATTATAAAAAAAATATCATAAATAATACAATTAAATCACTTATAAATGAAGAATAAATGAATCTCGTTTAATTAAATGTTGTGACACAATATTATTGATTTACAAATTATAATATTAGTGAAAACATTTCCGTTAGGTACTACATATTGCCGCAATCTTATACGTGAGATAAAAATTAAAAAAGATTTTAATCAATACTTTCTTCTAAATCCTATCGTCACGTTTACTACGAGATAGTATAAAATTTAAAACAATTATTTTAATAAGTTCATTGTTATATTTTGTTCGTAACGATAGAAGATGTGGTCCGGTGTAGGTTTATTATTTATGGTAATAAGTAGTGTGTGGTGCCATGAAAAGAGTTTTATAAATTGTAAGTTTATTTCAAATTTAAGTGATTCACTAATTAATTTATGTATTTGAACGTGTTAATTATATGTATCCAATTGTTGATTTAGTCGGCGGATTCATTTGTCCCCGTGAAGAAAAGGCCCTAGGCGAATGTCTTCGAGATGCGTTGAATGCGTACATTCCACAGCTTGCCACAGGTACTGTTTCAGTTTAATAAAAAAAAATATAATAGATAAATATAATCTAGAATTTAATTTTTAAAAAACTTTCAAATTATTTGTAGAGCCAAATTCGTTCCTTCATCTGTCACGAAAAAATGACGGGCTCGTCGGCGCGTATGGTAAAACACCTACCTTGCCCACCGATGGGTTGCGGGTTCGAATCCCGCCGCTACGACATGTTTATAATTTTCTGTAAGCACGTCTTCCTCACATCTGGTATTCGGGCATTAAACGGGTAGGAGGAATATCAAAATTCCGACCGGGTAACCACCGTTCATAGATGGAAAAACCGTGAAGTACACATTGCGCGTTTCGGTCTCAGTCTGATCAGTCAGTCAGATTTCCGAATGCTCGAAGTAAAAAGTAGGTCGACAGCGCATCATTGACTGATGTTCTGTGGCTGGGGTATATCCATCAAGTGAACCTCATTCTTGTCTGTCGCTAAAAAAATCACCTTAGACTCTATTTTAATGTATCTGCAGGTGTACCTAAGTATGATATACCACCGTGTGAACCGCTGCTAGTGCGGTCACTCTCAGTGAAGCAGACGACTGGTCCAATTTCTGTAACTTCCTCCTTCTCAAATGTGTCTGTTAGAGGGCCCTCCACTATGCGTGTTAGGAACCTTGAGTAAGTTTAGTATTACTGTGCCTATTCTTGTTCATATTTTACAGATGACTAGTATCACGCCCCGGCTTCACACCGGCGCGGCGCAATGTTGATGTACTATACACAAAATAGCCTATGTTACTCGCTTACTCACTGTAGCTTTATATCGGTGAAATAATTAAAATCGGTCGAGTAGTTTTTGAGATAAATCGTAATAAACAAACCAAAAAAAAATCTTTCCTCTTTATAAATTAATTAATTGTCAATTTTGATATAATAAGTATACCTGGCAGTATTTTTGCTAATAATTTTTTTACTGAAATATTTAAAAAAAATCTATAATATGAAGCAGATTGACACCGAAAAATATAGCTTTACAACATATATTATTTCCTTCATTTTAAAGTCACTTTATTAATATTATAAGGAATATAAATAATATATTTTTAAAATTTAGAGTAAACACCAAGAAGCACGAAATATTAGCGACTTTACACATTCCTGAATTAAGGATGAAGGGACAATATTCGCTGAGAGGAACACTTCTGATGATACCAGTTGAAGGAGATGGTGACTTCACATCTAAATATCGTACGCATTTTTTTATTTTTTTGTAGCAACTTCTACGAGTATACTGAAACCATAAATGATAAAAGAAATAGGCGACTTAATTCAAATGTTTGAGTCAGCCGTGGTCATTTTTCAATTCATCATTTTTCATTTTTTTTTTAAGTCTATATAACTAAATTTTATGAAGTAATTTACAAATAAAACATATATAGCATTATACTCATTATACATAATGAAGCTATTAGGTTTTTGAAAACTTGATTCTTGTATAACGATTTTTCTTACCAACATTTAGTGAAGTATGATAATCCATAATATAACTTCTAGATGATATAAATGCTACGGTGAGAATAAAACTAGGCAGAAGTAAAAAACCGAATGGTCCAGATGCATTATCTTGTGAAAATCTGGATGTAAATTTCAAAGCTGGACAAGTTTCGATTAATTTGGAGAATCTATTTGGCGAAGATAAGGAGCTGGGTAAGTGTAATAATTGTAAACTTATAAATAAAGTTGTTACTTACGCGATTTATTATTTATATTATTTTTCCCGACGTTTCGAGTGCTTTTCAGCAAACGTGGTCAAGGGAGACTGAGAGGTGAAAGTGTTGATATGAATTTTCACAAGTTGCCATATTAACGCCATCTAGTTCATCTAACGAGTTTCCTACAGGGATAAATAATTAATAAATTGCATTTTAATCTGTTATAAATTATTTAATTTAAATCTGTGATACTCGAGTTAATAAAATACAAAATTAGCGTAGTTTGAAATTAGTAAACTCATAGCGGTACATTAGTGCCTTAAAGGTTAGAAAAAGGAATAGTTTAAGGTAGAAAAGCGATGGATGCAGTTGATGGAGTGATGATCACCAGTGGATAGAATAACAGAGGATAGCTCAAAACTTTCAGAAATTGAACTCTTAAGAGGAAGGTTATATTCAGGTGTGCGCAGATAAAAAAGTTACGATACTCACATGCATTATTTAATTCTGCTATATATTGTACTTATTAGATGAATTTGGTTTAATACTAATGCTATGGAAATTTTCCGAGAGGTTTTATTGCATTAGAAATTATAAATATTTAGTAGCGACATATGTTATTGGAACAAAAATCGTTTCAAACGCAATATGATAATACTTCGCAGAATTTTTAGCCGTCATACTTTACGTTTTAGGAGCCGCCATGAACAAGTTCTTGAGTGACAACTGGCAAAGCATGTCTGGACAGCTTCAAGCGCCGATACAAGAGGCATTGCGAGGCTTTCTGAAGCCTTTAGCAGATCATTCGTTTGCTACACTTGAAGCGGATGACAAATTGTTGTTGTAAAACAGTAGTTTATTATTTATTGTTATTATATGATACTGATCTAAGATTTATTTTATTTTATGTCTTCATATTCAAGTAAGGTATTTTAATACATTTCATCTATATATGCTCATGTCTTGAAGGATGTAAAATATTTGTTGCTCATGGACATCTCCGGCTCAAATGTCTCATATGCGTTGTCGACCTTTAAATATGATTATATGTAAAAGTTGCCCAGCTTTCTTACCCTTACTTCAACTGTTGCTATAGAAAAAGTCAAGCAACAATTTCAACATGTTCATAAATATGTTTTAAGTTTAAAACAGCTGCTTGTAAACATTACTTTTTAGCATTACTCCACAATCCACATCTGGGTTGTATTACGAAGGTTGTAAATGAGCTTATTACGAGATTAGATGGCGAAAGTCACGTTGAGTAAATCAAATTAGACGATCAACGTGATTCTGAAGAACGTCGCAAAATAAAATCCTATTACGATATTAGCAAAGCTGAATTATTATAGTGCTAATAACCTACTTGGAAAGATGTTAATTAATTATGATTTAACAAATTTATTGCACCAATAATCATAAAATAACATAATTAGAAGTATAAAAGATGGTAATATAGATACACTGGTGGTCGAAGAAGTCGTGGTAACTGCTATCAATATCTATCCATCTGGCGTGGAGAAAGATCTGCAGGAAGAAGAGGTTGGATGCTGGAGAAGACCGACACTGAATAGGGAAAATGGAAGAAAATACTCGACCAGACCAAGCTCTAATGGGCTGTAGTATGCATCTTACATAGAAAGATATATAATGCAGCGATCTTTTCTAGAGTACCACTACTACCAAATAAATTAATCCAGTGTTTGTCCATTGGGTTTCAGTGTTAAAAAAGCAAAGGAGGGGTAATCCATACTTATAAATACGAATGTGTTGGTTATATTCGATGCAAGGATAGTTTAGATCTTATATCTATCAAAAGATATCTAGGAGAATAACATATTATGTAACTCACCTAAAGTTTCTTCAGGATACATACCAAGTTTCAACGGTTATTAGATTTCGGTAAAGTGGTAGCTGTATGCACTAAGGGACATTGTAAATACAGCAAAATTTTGTTAATCAATAAAATAACGTCTAGATAATACAATATATTTATTGTAATAATCGTCACATACATCACTTATATACCTAGTCAGATCGAACGAATACTATACACACATTGTTATACTTACAGCTTAAAAGTAAATAAATAAAAAGGCTTATGTCTAAAATTTACGTAACATTTTTTCAACTTAAAGTGGGATTTTTTCGTTTTCAACAATCATAAAAGGTTTGCCAACTAAAAAGGAAAATATATAAATTGTAACGTTACAAAAGATATAAGATATGGGATTTGGTCGTCGTAATTACTACGTTTGAAGGAAATCATAGAGCTGCCGGGCTAGCATGACAAGCGTGACATAATTTTGTCTACCGTTTTCTCGTGTTTTAATCGACTATCGCTTTATTTCTTTCGGGTCTAACATGACAATTACACTTAAAACTCGACTTTTAATATCAAAAATAGATACATTTGTCGATCGAGATATCTTTTCTATCAAAATTGTCGATGTCGAGATATAATATATCGAGATATTTAACATCTTAGTTTGTCTTCTCTCGCGCGAGATATATCTCGTGGCGGTCATGCTAGCCCGGCTGCTCAATTTCTATAATATTTTACGCCATATTATTTAATTATATTCCTGTATAGATTTAGGCATAAATATAATTTCCCAAAAATTATTGAGGATGTGTAATTATTATACCAACAACTGAAAATTGTTAACTAAAAAGGTTTTTAAATTGTTGTGTAAATAAGAACTCCTTGGAATCAATATGTTGGAAACTGAAAGCTATAAAATTGCCTGACTCAGTGTTAAATTTTATATATTACTTAAGGACATATTTTAATGACTATCACTTGTATGTTATTAACGAAATATTCAATTAATAATAAATTGTCGACAGATTACACATTTTTGTCTAGTATCAGGCAAAATTCAGAAACTTCATCGCACAAATATACTTATGGTTAATCTTACCGAAGTTTATTTGCTTAATCCGGTGAGGTATAATTATTGTGACATATTTTGTTGTGTTACAACTTGATTCTACTCTACGCAATATATGTAATTGCTAAATACATGTTTTACTTTTGTACAATAAAATACTTGAAACAGAGAATACGACAATTATAAATCAATCTCCAAAATAAGGTTGTACTCTTACGTTGTACTAAGTACTTAGTAGAAAAATGCTTAAACATTGATTTACAAAGTAACATATATACAAAACTATATATAATACATATTTCACAGAAAAAGTTCAACAATGCGCAATGTACTTGTGATTTGATACAATATAGACTGTAACTTAAGTTTAGGATTATTAAAAAAAGTATCCTATCCGTTTCAGAAACTCAAAAGAAACTTAACGTCGGAATTAATATTACCAAATCAAGACATACATCGAATATTTCGCGCCATGTCCAATTGGTAATTTTTAAATGTACAATATAATACTTCGGATATTCGTTTACATTACAGCCGTAATATCCGTGACATAACCACGTTGCTTACCTTGGACTTAAATGAAGCAAAAATAACGAAATATAGTAATTAAAAACCCAAGTATCAAATAGAAGCTATTGATAATTCATACAATCACAATCTTCACAGGTCTCCAGCCCGCCTAGCATGACCATCAAGAGATATCTCGCGGACGAGTGAAGACAGACTAAGATATCGAGATACATTATATCTGCCGGCCTAGCATGACCGCCACGAGAAATGTCGCGGACGAGAGAAGACAAACTAAGATGTAAGATATGGAGATATATTATATCTCGACATCGACAATTGTGATAGAAAAGATATCTCGATCGACAAATATATCTATTTTTGATATTAAAAGTCGAGTTTTAAATGTAATTGTCATGTTAGACCCGAAAGAAATAAAGCGATAATCGATTAAAACACGGGAAAACGGTCGACAAAATTTTGTCGCGGTTGTCATGCTAGCCCGGCAGGACATCTAACTTTGATAGACAAGATATCTCGATCGAAAAGTATCTCTACTTTTGACATTAGAAAACGAAGTTTTAAGTGTGTCATGTTAGACCCGGAAAACATAATCTATTAAAACACGAGTTTTTTTTTGATGTGGTTGTTATGCTAGGCCAGCTGATTTGGATTATTATTTATACAATCAGGGGAACAAAACGAATACTTCACTGAATGGGTTTAGCCATTTCGGGCTGAGCATCTAATCTGACGCACACACAGCTGCTACACAAAATATCAATTCCACGCACATAAGTTGTGGTCAACAACAAAATAAGTTTTTTAAACTAAACCTTCTGTTTTTAATTAATTTTATGTGTGGGGAATATTTTTTTTTGTAATTACAAGAAGTATGGGGTTGTATCATTATAAAAGGATACGTAAGAAACTAGAGAGAATAAGTTGTTTAAAAAATATAATGTATAACACAAACTCTGTTACCAGAACTTACTTCAGAGGCATAAATATAAAAGTACTTACTATTATATATTTTTGTGAAAAATAAAAGGATTATATTATTAAGGTTTGTAACATGTTTGTTTATTAGACATAATTTGTTTTTTCTTCTGTACGCTTTTTTGAGTTATATAAATATGATTATTGATTATTATGGTTAATAAATATTCATAAATCACAAGTACATCTCAGCAGTGGTTGGAATTACAACTATCACTCAAGGCTGTAGCCAGAGGTCCACGGGGATCTTCTCGAAGGCAGCGTTGATGAATACTTTGAAGTGCTTACCGATGGCGGCGGACGCAGCCGGGCGCATCTCGTCTATGATTTCTGCCGCGTTGTTGTTCAGGAACTGGTTCATTGCCTCACCTGTAAGATCAAATTAGACATGGGTCAAACATGATATATTATGTTTTAAACTCCTTTAAAAATCTCCTATTTGAGCATTTCTCTTCAACCGCATAATAAGCTACTAGTATTTGCATTTTTCTTTTCTTTTTTTTTATGGTATATTTTTATATTTTATATCTTAACATTTTGTATTTCTTTTTATTTTTCTCTTTGTATTACAATTTAAGCTATCTTCATCTGACATGTAAATTGTTTATTTGCTAAATTTTAGATACACCTTTCTTATACACTTTTAGTGTTAGTGTGCTTGTTATCGCATACCCACTACAATTAAAATTGTTTTTTAGTTAAATTTCTACCCAGAGGTTTGCCTGGTAGAGATCGCATTATGCGATAAGGCCGATCGTATGTTACGATAAATACGCATCACTCCTAGACAGTGGCGGGACCACCATACAAGCCCAAAAGCCCGTTTTGCCCTATAAATGCAACAATACAAAAGAAAAATAATAATTTTCTTAATGTAATTATATAAGTCTTTAATAACTTACATGATTGCGTAATTATATAAGTTATATATAAACTAAATTACGTTAAAGTTGGCGACCCTGGCTTTTGGGCTTGTATGGACGTCCCACCACTACTCGTAGATCAAATGCTGCCGATTATTAATTATCTCTTAATATTGTTATTTTTGCACATGCACTTTGGGAATGCTATGACTATTACTTAATTTAAAAAAAAGTTTAAAATATAAGTAATTTGCATCTATCATTGAATGCCAACCTTAATGAAAAATGTATCATACCAATAACACTGCCGTGATTCACGGTATCCCTCACTTTGAACCTAGAACCTCTCAGCTTGAAGTCCACCAACATCCGGTCAGCTGTCAAGAATTTAGTGTCTTGACGTACAAACTCCTTTCCGAATATCTTCACGATAGCCGCTACGTCACCTGTAACATACGGTAATACTTCAGTAGCAACTGATTCGTACCAGAACTATTCAAGTCAGTTTGTAAGGTCAGCTGGGGCGGATTTGAAACGCTGGCCGCCCTAGGCTTAAGTAAAATTGCCCTACTCAACTGGAACATGAAGAATTGAATTTTATATAAGAATTAAAAAGTAAAACATAAGAAAAGTCCGTGTAATGATAAAGTTACATCAATGAGTGTTGTTACAAATTGATGCATACCGTTTTTATTTGTGAGTTTCTAAACGTTGAAGTATACATAATTAAGTTCACCGAGTTCTGCCACCCGCGAAATTTTTCCGCCCTAAGTTTGGAAAAACAATACTTTGATCTTTAAAATGGAAATGAGTCTTCCGTGTTTACCAGCTATGTATTGATTAAACTGCTGGGGTTAAGAACCATAAATTTGATAGTTTATACTTTTTACACGTAGTTATGTACCAAGGAAGGATTTTTGAAAATTCTACTTAAAGGATTTGACACAAGGAATGGCAGTTTGCAGATAAATTTTACTGCGAGATTCACTCAGATATAGGCAAAAGCTATCTATAATAATAGTTCAGAAATTTCCAAATGAATGTGGGCAAAATCAGAATTACGAATTGTTGTATCTCTTCTGAGGTATTTAACCTTAAAATATGCTTTAATAATAGCAGTTGTAAGTAAAGTAAATTTGCTTTATTTCTTAATATTATAATAACATGGACATGTTTATAATTTTCAGTAAGCATGTCTTCTCCACGTCTGGTCAGCACGTTGGAGCATTAAACGGGTGGTAGTAATATCGAAATCCCAACCGGGTAATGAACCACCGTTCATAGATGGAATAACCGTACAGTGCACATTGCGTTTCGGCTTCAGTATATGGATTTCCGTATGCTCGAAGGAAAAAGTAGGTCGACAGAGCATCATTAACTGATGTCCTGTGGCTGAGCTATCACCTACCATCAAATTAACCTCATGCTAGTCTGTCGATATCTAACTATATAAATAATGAAACACTTGTATGTTTAAAAACTATCTAGCAGCTAAAACTATTAAAGGCTTATGTTATTTCTTTTATTTTATTTTTTGCGTCTGAGGCGCAAACTATTGTGGTCTCTGGCAGAATGACCAGCGCTGTGGAACTCGTCTGCTTCACAGCATTATGCTGAGCCAGGGCCAATTACAACCACAGCACACACACATTTACACAATTTAAAAATTGTACCTTGATTTGATGTTTTTTGTTATTATTTTGTGATTCTGTGTGTGTTTTGTTCGTAATAAATGCTGTCTATGTCTATGTCTATGTCTTTAACTTACTGAAGGATGCCCAGAAGTCTCCTTGCGATCGCACAGGAAAGAGTAGAACCTGCCCGGTCACTTCGTAGCGGCCAGTCACTTCTATACGAGGCAAAACCAAACCCATATCTATCCGCAATTTCTTCAAGTCTGATCTGAAATCAAATTATTGTTCTATATAAAGTTTCTCGATCTATTTATGTTTATGACATATCTTTTTAGGAGAAAATAACCTCAACAATCTTAAAATCATAAAATTGTTATGTGTAAACTATGAGAAGAAGGAAGTTTCTTATAAAATTTTAAACAGAGTAAAAATACTAATAATAGAATAAATGTATAACGCAATATCGGAAAAATGTCGGATAAATCTTTTTTCCTTATGACGGCAAAATTACTAGCATTTTTCTGTGAATTTGTCGTCCTCCTATTTTACTCTCTTATGGCTGAAATTTTAAATCTATATAATATGTCTTAACTATAAATTAAAATTTTAATCATATTTTGTTAGCCTTACTTCAAAAAAAGGTCGAACGTTCATACAAACTTACACTTAATTCTATAAATCTACTAAGGGACTTATTGCTTATATTATATTAGTTTGTTTTTAAGCATATTATTCTTATTATTTCCATTGGTATTAAGAAGCCTTCAAAACCCTATGTGCGTAGCTTTGAATTTTTTAATAATACATAATAGTCCCCAATTTAGTTTTATCTTGACATACATTTGGAAACAGAAAATAATAAACAAAGATTATATTCTACACGTATTTCATTGTACGATGATTGCCCATACAATCAAGCAATGTTGCAATCTGTCGTTTTACTCGTTATAATAACCATTGGTCAATTTGGGCTACGATAATTTTAGGACATTAAATGTTGCATTTACCATGACATAGAAGGAAACTCCTTTGTGTTAAATGACGAAGTAAAAAATATATACGATTAATGTTACGTGAAATAAATTCTTATGGGATCATTTCGCTACAAGGTTGCAATTAAAAAAATTTTAAAAACTTATTACAGTATAATGTACCTAACAAGTAAAGATAAGAATCCTCAACGACTCAACAACAGGATATAATACTTAAACATACTTATTTTATCATTGTTGCGTGGTTTGTATAAATTAGGTAATGTTTAAAAAAATACGATCAGCATCTTTTGCTGGCTTTTCTCGGCAGAAGTAACTTTACGCACCGGATTTTTAAAAAAAAAAATTGATCTGAAAAAGCTTTTGTTTCAAAATGCAGTATTGCTATTACAGTAGCAGCGCTTGGCCATCATTTGAATTTTTATAAAAATATGTTATAAAAATGCAAGAAATTCAAACAGAATCGTTGTTGAAAGCCTTCCTAGTCCAGCCGGGCTAGCATGACCGCCACGAGATATGTCGCGGACGAGAGAAGACAAACTAAGATGTAAGATATCTCGATATATTATATCTCGACATCGACTATTTTGACAGAAAAGATATCTCGATCGACAAATATATCTATTTTTGATATTAAAAGTCGAGTTTTAAGTGTAATTGTCATGTTAGACCCGAAAGAAATAAAGCGATAGTCGATTAAAACACGAGAAAACGGTAGACAAAATTTTGTCGCGCTTGTCATGCTAGGCCGGCTACAATATGTTTCATAGATCCATTAATTTCTTGCCCATCATCTTAAAGCTGCTTAAAGTGTATAGAACAGGGGATTGTTCATGATTTTAATTCATAATATTCATGTAAACCACTTGATCATCCGTATTGCTCTTTCGCGAGAGGAAAAATTCAAAAAACGAAATAAAAGGAAATAATTGGTTTCCAAGACCCACTTACCTAATTTTAGTAACCGTGTAGTTACTAGGTCCGACTACAGTGATATTGCTGAAAGAGGCGGTCACACGGACCGGACCGGCGGCGTTCTCCATCACAAGTCGGTCTATGAGGAGCGGTTCGACTGGGGGCACGTCGAGGTCTGTTAGACCCCTGGACAAGTAAGGACGCAAGTGGTTGAAGGATCGCTTGATGCATGAGTCAATTTCTGGATCGCTTCGACTGCATGGTAATAGGTATTCCGCTGGAAAGATGACATCGATTGTTAATTTGGATATTCATGTACTGCTGCTACCGGATGAAGAGGTGTGAAAAAGGCCTGGCCACAAATTATTTTCTAAATAATTTGAAGATTTTTATTTTAATAATTAAGAACAATATAATCATGTTTTTATAAAGTACAGTAGGTAAAGGTAAAACAGCTAAAAAAAATAACAGGAAAAGTTATACAGATAGTGTTTATTCGTCGGAATTTGAAAAAAAAAATTCTTCCGAAGTCTGAATCCGGCCCTGTTTGAATTGAGTTATAGTAAAATATTTCAAAAGGTCATAAGAAATGAGTAACATTTAATAATTGGTATAAAGATTATTCTCAAAAAAATATTTAAAAAAAAACCGACTTCAAAAGTAAAATGTAAAAAATTATATTTTAATTACTTCAAAGCAAGAACCTTAAAGGGCATACAACAAATTTATTAATACTTATATATGTATCTATTTAATATTTAAAAACAGTTATTTTTGGTGTCGGTCGGCCGCCGCGCCGCTCCGTACCGTTCGAAAGTTTGTTGCAAAGGCAGGATCTGTTCTTCTTGGTTGGCACTGATTCCAAAAATAACTACTTATTTATATTATAGCTCCTCCTTTTTTTAAAGTCGTACATGTTACTGTTATTTGTAAACTATCACATAATTTCACAATAACCTCAAAATTACAATAGGTTATTTTTCGATGAACTTGTATTTGCGTAGTAAAAATTAAATGTAAACAATATGGCAGCTAATATATTGAAAAAACGACAGTGGGTTATGTAACTGATCACGTGACCGGTCAGTATGGCAAGGTGATCGAGCGAGCGATGACCTACACAGCGAGAACGGAGAAA
This sequence comes from Anthocharis cardamines, assembly GCA_905404175.1. Lineage (NCBI taxonomy): Eukaryota > Metazoa > Arthropoda > Insecta > Lepidoptera > Pieridae > Anthocharis > Anthocharis cardamines. The sequence continues at coordinate 3,579,525 of FR989953.1, read as the reverse complement.
TGCGAGAATGATAGTGGAAATATTTGGTGAATTTATTTCATCTATAGATCTCTGGCCTGGTGATATAAGGGCCAATATTACCCATCATTATTTTCAATGATGAATAAAAACAATGAACCATAATAAATTTTATTTTAGTTCAAATATGCAAATAATAATTATATATAATTATTTTAATCAGTCTAATTTTGCTGCTCTGTTCTAGTTAAGTACAGCAGAGAGACGCTTGTCAACCTACTGTAAGTACAAACTGTGAAAAACAAAGCATATGTCTGTACGTTTATATTTCATAATTTATAATATTAATAAATTGAATTAAGTTATTACATAAACAGTAAATGTGTCTAAAATTGGCCTTAAAAGTATCTTTTGAAATTTATAGGTTCTCCATCTATATCTATACTAATATTATAAAGAGGAAAGATTTGTTTGTTTGTTACGATTCAAAAACAACTCAACCGATTTTAAAAATTCTTTCACCATTTTTTTTTTTTTTTTTTATAGAGGGGGAAGTTTCAACAAACCTTACCTCACCGGCGGGGCTCTTTTGAAACTGCCGGGAGAGTGTGGGGTTGAGTCACTCGCGACTGTCTGCTAACCAGACAGCCCGGTGACCCGACCCACTAAACCCCCTCTGGCCCCTCTTTTCGCCGTGTTGAGGCCGCGGGATAACAGTGTAAACTACCGCGACCTCGGCGACTTGCCATGATGGCACTACCGTGTCCCTAGAAGAAACACATTATGGAGAGCGAAGGAGATGGGCGAACCTTCTCCTACGCTCCCCTCTCCTCCTCGCTCTTATAGTGCCCGCTGGAGCGGCGCACTCTCTTCGCCTCTCGGCGGTCTCCTTCTGCAACATTACTCGTTCGCAGAAGGAGACCACCGCGTTCCACGACTCGGAACTCCTCACCATCTCCCCCATCAGTACGGGGAGATCCAAGTTGGCACCGACCACAGATCTTAGGTCGTGCCTCTCCCTTGACCACCTTGAGCAGACCGCCAGAGTGTGATGGGCCGTGTCTTCTACGCCCTCATCACACTCCTGACACACTGGCGACTGCTCCCTTCTCGCTATCTTATGCAGGTACCGACCGAAACACCCATGTCCGGTCAGCACCTGCACCACCCTGTATGTTAACCTTCCCTTTTTGCGAGTTGCCCACTCCCTCAGGATAGGGCGAATCGCAGCAACCAGCCTATGGCCCGCCTGCGGCTCCTCCAGCTCTCGCTTCCAGCGGTCCATCACCGCCTCCTCCACCCTCCTGCGAACCGCCCTCAGCTGCTCCGCAGTCGCGATTTCGCCCTCCCTTCTCCTCTCCACCCGGAAGCGATAGGCGGAGGCCAGGATTTCCGCCTCCCACTCCCAGGGCGGAGTACCCGCCAAAGCACAGGCCGCAGTGAACGACACCGTCCTGTAACACCTTGTCGCCCTCGCCGCAATGATCCGCTGCGGCCTGCGCAATACCCTTCTGTTACTGCGCGTGAGCCGCAGTACAGCTTGCGGACCCCCTGATCCGGACCACCTAAATTAGGGAGAAGTCGCCCCAACGCGCCAGCCGCCGAAACAAGCCTTGGCTCCAGCGCCCTGAAATGGTCCCCAAAACCCCATCTACCATCCAGGATGAGCCCCAGATAACGCATACTGGGACTCACCCTCACAACAACTCCGCCCACGCTGATGACAGACCCTGTTGGAGCCCCCCCCCTCGGACCGTGGAAAACTATGGCCTCCGTCTTCCCCAGAGCCACCTCCAGTCCGAGGGCCCTAATCCTCTCGACCACCAGAGTTGCCCCTACCGACGCCAACGTCGACACCTCCCCGAATGTCCCCCCCTGGGCTACGACCAGAGTGTCATCGGCGAAACAGAGGACGCGCAATCCGCGAAGAAGCGCGCCCCTGAGCACCCAGTCGTAGCTGATGTTCCACAGGAGGGGACCCAGCACGGAACCTTGCGGGACCCCGCACTCCAGGCGACGACGTACCAAGCCGCCCGTACCGTCCACGTAGCCGACGACCCTACCTGAAAGGTAATCGGCTACGAGCCGCCTCAAATACAACGGCGTCTCGTGCGCCCGCAGCGCCTCCGCGATGACCGCAAAGGGTAAGCTATTAAAAGCATTGGCGATATCGAGTGATACCGCCAATGCCTTCCCTCCCCTCCCGACAACCTCCTCTGTATGGGCTTTCAGGGCCAGGATCGCATCAATTGTCGACCTACCGGCCCTGAAGCCGTACTGAAACTTCGATAGCCCCGGACCCCCATCCTCCAAATGTCCTACTATCCTCCGACTCACCATCTTCTCGAACGTCTTACCGACCTCATCCAAAAGGACTATTGGCCGGTAAGCCGAAGGTGAGTCGGGGGGACGCCCCGCCTTAGGAAGGAGACAGACACGGCCCTCCTTCCACAGTTCCGGGAACCGTCCTTCCACCAAACACTGGTCGAACAGTCCCCGCAACTCCCCTTCCACGTGCTCCAGCGCTATCGCCAGCACCTTACCGGGCACCCCATCTGGGCCTGGCGCCTTCCACCGCGTCTTCAGACGGTCCTTTGCGAGCTCCATCTCCCCGTCTGAAATTGGAGGTATTTCCTCCACCTCTGCCACCACCAGCGGCGCCATTCTCGGGACTTCTAAAGGCGAAGCCTCCGGGAACAGCTGCCTCATGACCCCACCGACGAACTCCGGCTGTAGAGTCTCCGTCAGCGGGGGCCCCACCGTCTGGAGTTTCTTCCGGGCCGCTTTGAACGGCCTCCCCCATGGGTCTCTGTTGAGGCCCTCCAGGATCGCCTCCCTCGCGCTCTCCTTGGCCTCGCTAATGGCGGCCTGGAGCGCCTTTTTGCGTTCCGCATAAGCGACCCGCAACACCTCCTCCTCTTCGGGGTCCCGCCGCCTCCTACGACGATAGCGGCGGTACTCCCTCCGTGCTACGTCGCTGACGGACCGCAAGTCCGCGATCTCTGCACTCCACCAGTAGGTGGCCCTCCTCGCTTCGCAGCGCCGCACCACTCGTGGCATCGCCGCATCGCAAATGCCGACCAACGCCGCACGCACCCTGGCAGCCCCCTCGTCGACACTCCCTGCACTCGAGCCGGAAGTACACCACGCGTGCACGATGGCCGCCTCCTCCGCCAGATCACGATCGAGGCGACCAATTGCCCATCTCGGGAAGTGGCGCAGAGCACTTCTGGACACGTCCTGCGCCCTCCCGGATGCGGAGACCTCAAACCTAATATACATGTGGTCCGATAGGGTCTCCGCATCCTCCACCCTCCAGTTTCTTACCATCCGTGCGGCCGCAGGCGAGACGAGCGTAATGTCTACCCTCGATTCGCCCTGCGGTCGCACACACGTCGGGACGCCACCTACGTTTGCTGGAACGAGCCCTACCTCTACCAACCACTCTTCCAGCCACTCGCCCCTTCGATTCGACCTCACGTCCCCCCATGCCCTTGACCGGGCATTGAGGTCCCCCATGACGACGATCGGCGATGGCAGCGCACGACGCGCTGCCTGGCCGAGATCGTCAAGGAAGCCCTCGAATTCCGACCTCGGTCTACTGGGGGAGAAGTAGACGCCGATCACCGTCCACCTCTCCCGCTCGACCACAACGAACCCGTCCCCCCTCTCCTTTACAACCAGCGGCAAGCCGCCGGGACGAACGGTGATAGCGACACGACCACCAACATCCCCCGCCCAGTGTGGCTGCGGAGCCACGAAATACGGCTCCGCAGCGACCGCAATGTCGACCTTCCACTCCGCCATGGCCTGGAGGAAAAGATCCTGGGCCGCGACGGAGTGGTTGATATTCCCCTGTAAGAAATTAAGGGATCTAACCATACTATTCCGACATAACATCCTTCTGGGCCTCCCGGACAGAACCGGTTGGCCCCGCGGTCTTGCGCGCACCCTTCCTCGACTTGATTGCTGGGGGTCGGCATTCCTTACCCCCCATGACGTGTCCCGCCGGTCTACCAGCGTCCCTACAGACCGCGCAATGTGCGGCCGCCGTGCATGTAGCAATGCGATGGCCCTCCATACCGCACCTGAAACAAAGCCCAGTGCGGTCCACATTCGAGGGGCACTTCGCCCCTGTATGTTTAAGCCCCATGCAACGGAAACAACGCAGGGGCTTATCCTCCAGCGCGACAACCTGCACCGAGCTCCACCCGACCAACAGCCTGCCAGCTACCACCCTTTTAGCCGCAGCGACGGGACACTTAACAAACAGTGTCCCGAAGCTTTCCTCCTCCCTATTAATTGAGCCCGTTTTCAGCGCGCCGGGCTCGCATCCTCCCTTAGCGGCAATCGCAGCCACTACCTCCTCCACAGTGGCTGAGTCATCAAGACCCAGCACCCTCAAGTCCGCCAATTTCACCGGCCGTTCGATGTCGGCGATGTCCGACAACACCCCTCTCAATTTGTCGGCCAGCGCATCGGCCTTCTCCCCTTCCAACGCAGACGAGAGCTCCATAATGCGAGCCCCCGTGCGCGTCTGACGAATCTTCAGCTGGCTGATCCCCAAGTCAGCCAGCTTCACATTGGCCTTCGCCTTCGCGATTGCCTCACCATAGGTGACGCCCTTCTCAACCGCCTCCTTCCGCAGCGTCATCACTACCGCTGGGGCTCGAGGGGTCTTCAAAACCGGGGCCTTTGGCCTCGATTTGGCCACCGTTTTCTTCTGCGGCGGTCCGGCTACCGCCGCAGAGGGCACCACCGGGGCGGCCTTCTTGCCCTTCCCCTTCCCCTTCCTGGCCACAACTGTAGCCCAGGTTCCGCCCTGCTCCTGGGAGCTAGTCGGCGGTGGTGGGAGCACAGCCTCAGCAACCGGCTGAGCTGGCGCCTTCGCCTTAGGGGTCTTCCCCTTCACTGCCTTTACCGCCACTGGTTTTGGCGGCTCCGGCACGACAAACGGCTGCGCCGGCAATGGCACGGGCACAGGGGCCATCGCCACGCTACCTCTCGCCGCCACTCCAGGTGAGTCCACGCGCTCCCTTCTCGCCGATGACGCCAACGGAGGGCGCAAAATCGGCACCGGCAACAGACGGTCCTTCAGACCGTCGATCTTCGCGTCGATCATATTGCCGACCGCCCTTAGAATGCCACTCTGCATTTCCTCCGCAAGGATCCGCAGCGCCTCCCTTTCCGGCGCGCCGATCTCTTTAACTACAGGCGCGGGTTGCGCCGTCCTTTCGGAAAAGTCCCGTCTGATGGCCTTCAACTCCATCTCCAAGTCCGCAATGCGCGTCCTCATTCTGGAGTTGTCCACCTGCAACCTCCTCATCTCCTCCTCAGCCGTTCGGTCCGAGAGAGACATGACGATCTCCTTCAGGTCCTTGGCAGCCACCTTCAAGTCCCTGACGAACTCGCCCTTGAGATTCCCCGACTTGATCGCAATCTCAACAATCCTATCCGCGCGTTTCGCGGCCCTATCCTTCAAATCGAGAGCATTCAGCTCTCCCACCTCTGGTTCTTTAGCTTTTTCTTCTTTAGCGGTGGACGCAGTTGACGTCCCCGCTGCTGTCTCCTTACGGTACGAACGCGACCGTAACTGTCTCATAGTTCTCTCATTCTTTCACCAATAGAAAGTTACGTTATCATCGAGTAACATAGGCTATTTTTTAAATATCTTTTAAGTACATCTACATTGCACCCGTGCGAAGACGGGGCAGATCGATAGTGATAAATACAGTTCAAAAAATAACATTAAAAAACATTAATCATTAATTCTTTTGTACGTCTACTGTCTATGCCACTGAACTAACAATATGAATACTTTCTCGCAAGTTTTTCGTGATAAGCGCTCAGCTTAGTCTAGTTTTGTTTCATCGAAATTTGATGTCGGTAAAAAGTTATTGTCATTCTAATTTCAAATACTTACGTTGCTCAAAAATGTAATTTGTGCAATTAAAAAAATATGTATTTTCTTTTACATACATGAAGAGCACGCAAACGAAGTTAGTATTATATTAATCCCAAGAAATATATAAATTGTTGTTACTTAATAATTTACTAAATTTAATTTAATTGAAATAAATATATTTTAGAAAGTAAAACTAGAAAGTGGTGTGATATAAATTCTTTTAATTTCTGTAAGTGACGCACCTAAACTAAAACAAAGAGCACTGAAATAATACAATAATTATTTAAATAAAATACTGTATACCGGATTAAAACGCGATTTATTATTTATATTGTTTAAATTATTTATCCCGACGTCTCCCCGCGACCACGGTTGCTGAAAAGCATCCGAAACGTCGGGATAAATAATTTAAACAATATAAATAATAAATCACGTTTTAATCCGGTATACAGTATTTTATAATATTTAAATGTGTGATACTCGCGTTAATAAAAGACAATATTACAATAATTATTATAAACGCATTTTCATTACCTACATCGTTTTGCGGTTTTTAGTTGTGAGATAGAATTAATTATTTAATGAATGAAAAAGCTCTGTACAAATGTTAATACAAAAATAATTACTCACACACGATATTTAACTTGATATCACTTAATATAGTTATTTAATTTGTTATTGTTATATAAATATAATTATTTGAATTAATTGCTCCAAAATATCATAATTAGAATTTATTCATAAAAAAACCTTTTGGTGTTTAAAAAGGTACCGGTATCGAAAATTGCCGAGTTTCTTGCCGATTTCTTCTCGGTAGATTAACGAAAAATGAAGATTCACAGAGAAGAGGAAGATTTGTTTGTTTGTCACGATTTAATACATAAAACTACTCGACCGATTTTTCATTTTTCACCAATAGAAAGCTACATTATCAGCGACTAACACCTTTTTTGTGTATACATCTACATTGCACCCATGAGAAGCCGGGAAAATACGTGTTGATATTTTATAAATTTAAGCTTATTTGTAAAAAAATGTGTTTTAAAAGCCAATATTTGTTGTAAATAGGAATAATACCAATTTAGGATTTATGTTAAAGTTAAGATTAAGCAAAGCGGCCATGTCCTTTGTTTAATTAAAATTCAGGATTAATTTACCTTCATTGCCCAAGTCAGGGTTTTAACGTTTTTGATTTAAGGTCACTATTAAAAGCAGAACAAGGCAATAATAATAATTTTAAGCAGTAACTATTTTTTCAGGGTTTCTTACATCCGATGTAGAATAGAAACGTGAAATCGTTCGTACGCTTGTCTGCAAGTAACCCCTTTTTTCAAATCAACTTGATAAGTTAAGATTGATATACATATATACATTTTTTTTATTATAGAGATAATAAACTTTTAGGTGCAAAATTATAATAGTACATTACGATACGTGTTACTTAAGTCACTACTTTTTAGCACGTGTGAAAATGGCCTATTTAGGTCACGGAAAAGCGTGCGTAAAATGCGGGTTTAGGTCACAGTGCCATTTTAAAAATATCAATGATAATATTATACGATTTTTGAGTATTCCTCTACTTAGTTCAGATATTTACGAGCCCAATATGTTAAAAACATCAAAATGTAAAATTAAGCCTCTAAACTAGGACAGGAAAATAAAAAAAAACAAACAAAAATTCTCATCGAAATTCACTTTTCTTATTTGGCTTAAATTAGACGAATTTTAGTCAATTAAGCTGAAATGTTAGAGATGTAAGAGTTCTGAGTTACACCTCTATTCAACTCATTACAGTACTAGAAAAGTCAACAAACAACAAGTAGTCGTAAAAGATTACCCTGCTTACATAATCGCATAAATATAGTGAAATATCGTAAAATATAAGCTATAACTTGAACTTGAACGGCATTCGCAGCGCTTTCACAAGGTCACTGGTTTTACACGTAGAAGATATTATGCAAACTATTAATGACAACCTATAAACCTACTTTATGGGTGTTCTTTAATATCAACACGTTTACTGACTACAAACATTGAAAACTATAAAATAAACGATAACTCAAAATATAGGTACGTATTTTTTTTCGAAAAGACTTTAATGGGCGGGCGCCGCGTGCTTGTGACTAGATCAAGGGCGCCCCGAGGGGCTACGATCTCGAATTAGATATTCATTTTCTTTTTATAATACTTATAGAAGCGTACATTTAAAGTAAAATCACGTAGGTACCTACTCCCCGTAATAACATTGTATATTATGCCAGTCCATTCTTCGAACTTCTACACTGCTTCCTTTGCTGCCAAAGCTGTTTTCTCTCCGCTTTAATTAGAAAGGCTCATAGTAAGTATTATTTACTGTAATATTGTATACGACATATAAGCAATAACCAATCGCTACCTCAACCAATTCACGCTAGATGTTCCTACATAATTGCATCTGTGAAATAAATAATAACTTTTAGTATTTCATGCGAAATATGTTAACAATCTTGCTGAAGATAACATCAAGTGTTATGTCATAATACTCGGACGGAGTATTGTTTAATTACATAAAATACGCAACAGTGCAGTGATTCATTAGAGTAAAGGAAAATTTAGTATTTGCTTTATAATATTATTATATTTATGTTAATATAATATAAAATACAAACAGTGCTAATTATATTGACGTATTATTCATTCGTATTGTTTTGTATATGTTTAAGTGATTTTTATTTATTAATGAAATATTTAAATATGAATAATATTATAAATTATATTGAGTTTTGAGATTTTTTTCTTCTTTTAAGATTAAATAACTTTATTTTAAAAATAGTAATCGCTTTTCTCTTTATCCTGTTTTATGTAACATTTAAAATAATATCCTTCGACATAAATATAAAAATAATCCGACAAACAAACATCATCATGACATTGTTATCTTTGATCTGCGTCTACGCAACATCTTATTCGAAAATTATAATATAAAGACCAAAAGTTGCCGAATAACTAGTTTTATGATGCATATGCAAATACGCATAAAGTTTTAAAACAGAGTAATAACAAAAATAAATATTTCCGTAAACAAGATCGTTCCATCGTTAAAAATATAAACAAATCTAGTTAGACACATATTTTCATAAACGTTCATCGTTTGATTAAAATTTAGATAATAAAAGAAACAAATAGTCACAATAGTCATTTGAATCTACTTCTATTTCAATTCAATATTATATATATAAAATAATAAATATCATAAAATAATTGAGTTTATTACTTATTTATTGCGTCCTTAACTTTTAAATATATTTGAATATATATTTTAGGTTAGATTACCTTTTTTGGGCAAGAAAACAGTACAGGAAAAATATCATGTAACGTGACTATGTTGTAATAATGTGGCTGGTGCGGTAAATATTAAATAATTAACTAACTCATGATACCATTTCACCTCTTATTACGAAAGACACATAACAACAATACAACATAACAAAGTCTGAAGAGAATTATATAAGTTGTATGTACATAAACTATTGTTTGTTTTACTACCAAATCTTGATTAATTAATAAAAGCCCTTTTTGAAATAAATGTATTTAATATGCAATGGAAGTGCCGAAAGTTAATTAGTTTTACATTTGGCACATTAAAATAGATAATAGAATTGTTATAAACAACCGATAAAAGGTTATTGTCATATACAAAATCTCATGATTCCACTTCATTTCCTAGCAAGAGATTAATCAAAGTTTGAATAGTATCAATGGAATAAAGAGTAGATGTATTTACTGGTTCATAAATAATGGTTCATAAATAGAGAATATTGGTAGAGTCGATTTGTAGAGTGCATTGAATGTAGAGTCGATATATTTAATAATTCATTAACTCATGGTATAATTTCATCTTCTAGCGAAAGAGATTAGACAAAGTCCGAACAGCATTGAATGTAGAGTCGATATATTTGATAATTAATTAACTCATGGTATCATTTCATCTTCTAGCGAAGAGATTAGACAAAGTCCGAACAGCATTGAATGTAGAGTCGATATATGAGTGGGCGTGAGGCTACTACCAATGAGTTTCGCAAGATGACGCAACGTGGTGTCAAGGCCTCGCCGCCGATTGCGGGACAGTTCTGGTGGTCAAATTACAAGCTCATTTGGTAATGCCGACACGAAATTCTTAGCCGACTCACAAAAAGCGTGTATCATATATATTTTTTCAATCTCTACTCAGTTAAGTAAGACTGTACATCATAAGAAGATGAGCGTAAGACTTAAATTCTATAGGGCTATTTTAAATATAGCATAATCACACATTACATAGAATACAAACATGGGGTCGTTAAAACTGCGTATCCGGGGAAATATTATTAAACCCACTTAGTAAATTCACCTTCCCCTAAATAAGATGTTGAATTTTCCTTTAGTGTAGGTATTGATTTACCATCGTAGTTTGCATTAACATATAAGGTGTGATCGCAAACAAACGCTTTCCTATTTCAACAATAAAAAAAGTAAAAATCTGCAGAAAATAGCTAAATTATTGCATTTTTATTATAATTAGACTAAAATAAAGTGCAATTGCATTCATGAAATTTTGAATTACAACGCCAATTGCATGTTTTTATTATTATTAATAAATTTTATTTCAAAATAGACAATATCAGTTTAAGACTTGATCAAAATTAATTATTATGTAACCGTATGAAATCAGTTTCTTAATATTGAGATTACTTACAAATCAATATGAGTTATTAATATTAAAAATTAAGTTAAATACGCCATTTATAAGGAAAATTTGGTATAAAAATAAGATATTTAGGTACTTCTAATTTTATAAAAGATAGTAACATGCCCGGGTTCGCACGGGTGCAATGTAGATGAACTATACACATACATACAAAAAAATCGCAACAAACAAACAAATAATTCTAGGATTACACCCGCTGATTTAATCGATCGGGATATAAAGTTAGATATGATACCATTTAATTTGTAGTTAACTTGTAAAAACAACATATCAAAAACACACTATTTTCGCAGATAAAACCAAGAGAGTTCCATGCTAGTCAGTCGATACCTTACAAAAAAAAATGCAATAGCAAATTATAATATTAGGTCACAGATTCTTTGATTTTAACAGAGCATTGTTCAATGTCATTAATATTGTATTAATATGTATTACATATTTCAAAATGCACACTGATTCGCCGCACGTCCCAGAGCTGAGCCATTACTATTTATGTTGCTATACAAAAGGATAGGCAAGGCTAGAAACAGTCATCTCTTACCAAAAGAAGTGGAAATGTCAATGTGTATTCAAGGTGGACGTCGTGCAATTATAAATTTTCATTGTTTTTCAAGGGTAGTCAGAATTGACGAATTATCTTTTGTGTTTTGTTTTTAGAACTTCCTTATTGGTTGCAAATTTAAACTGTCAGTTGAATTTGGACTTGTATAAATTATTATATAATAACTAGCGACCCGCCCCGGCTTCGCACAGGTCTAGATTTTTTGATAAAAAAAAGTAGGGGTTGGTAATAGAACAGTGAAAATATATGGTTGTATGTATTTTTTAATGTCACATTATAAAAAAATAAAACAAAAAATTTCATTCAAAAATTAAAAAAAAAATTTTAAGGGTGAACAACCCTTATCAATTAGGGGTATGAAAAATACATAGTAGCCGATTCTCAGACCTACTGAATACGCATATAAAATTTGGTAAAAATCGGTAAAGCCGTTTCGGAGGAGTACGGTAACTAACATTGTGACATGGAAATTTTATATATTAGATGTACCTTTATTTAAAATATTGAACTGATTTTGTCAGTAATTTATCCTGCCGTGGTTAAAATGAAAAAATAAATATTCTATACATATATTTTAATAATTAAAACGCAATTTATACACGACTTACTTAACTTTAATGAATAAATTCGAATCCCCGAAGTTAGAAAATAGGTTGTCAGCGCATTATTGACTGATGTTCTGTCTGAAGTAGGCATCAAGTGATCTTAATCCAGTCAAATTTTATTCGTTCGTTTCATTTAATTGTATGATATATAAAACAATTCGCACATTAAGAATTAAAGTGACCTAAATTAAATCATTTGTTGTAAATAACTTGTCTTCATAGAGCGGAATAAAAACACATTTTAACCATTAAAATACCCGACTTACATTCGGTAATATAAATTGTGATATAAACCACGTAAGTAGTTTGGTTTATTTTCTAAAATTATATCCTAATCGAAACAAGAATTGTCAAAAACATAGCTTTTTTTAAAAAATAAATGTTGAATGTTGACTTACGCCACTTTAAGGTGGTGAGGTGCGAATTATTAATATTGATAAATTTTAGACGACGTTTTTTCATAATACCAAAATCAACTCAATCGTACTCAAAAAAAATCAATATTTCGAAAAATATTACGAGTCGCCAAAAATCCTTTAATGGGGACTCTTAGATAGTCCATGCCAAATTTCATGACTAATAAATTCGGTATCTACTTTTCGGAGTGCACCCGAAGTTACTGATGCATATAAATTAATATTCTTGACAAAATAAAATACTTATCCGATATTCAAAATACTTTAAAAACATCAAAAAAACAATAATTCATTCGTTTTTTGGGTCAAAGAGTCTAGTTGCTAAGCTGTTACTTACTATGATGTAATCTTTAATGCAAATAAAATTTAACAGGATAAGGTCATTATCAATTTAGTATTCAGATTAGATCTACTAGTATGCACGAATTCGGACCATTTGGATAGACAAGGTCAACAAGCAGTTTAGGAAAAACAATAACCTAGAAGATATTAATCCAATATTATTATTAAGGCAAATATTAAAGAAGGAAAACATATTTTTTTATGATAGATATCGACAGACGAGCAGGTCCTATAGGTCCTCATGCGCCAACGAGTGAACATTTGAATAAAATAAAAAATAAAAATGAGTAAACGAAAAAAAACATAACATTAAATTTTTCCAAACCTTGACCTTGTCCTACTTCAGACTAATAATTATAAAAATATCCACATATTATGTTGATTCTTAAAATTATCTATATAAAAATATATAATTAAAAACGTTACCAATTTATAAAAAAAATGTAACAACACATGAAATCCTTTCACTCGGACTTCTGATGAATTCTGTTGTAACAATATCACTCATTCTTTATATATGTATGCGTATAATATGATTCTACTATACGTGTTTATATCACTGAACTTCTCCAATACCGCTGGACCGATTTTGATGATCTTCTGTGTGTTTGAGTTCCTGGATAATTTAGGTACACAAATTGACCCGATGAGTGGCGAAAGCCTCCTTTGAATATAATTTGAAGCCAACCTTCAGACAGAACTACATCTGTGAGATCCGCTAGTATAGTCAATAATTTCCCCAACTATAATGTTCCACACTTATTTGTTCTCATTAAGGAACAAATAAATCAATAAAATGTTTATTATATATCATTCTTCTTTCTTTTTTTTAATTTTAGTAATAAAGTATTTTTCATTCATTTAATTTATTAATTCTTTCTACAAAACCTTGAAAATAACCCAGTGGTGAGGATAGATTAACGAACTGTTTATGTATTAAAAGTAGCAAGGATAAGATGTTGGATGTCGTTAGAATAAATTGCAAAATGATTTAAACATGCCAGGATCTTAAGAGCTATTTACATTAAAATTATTTGCATGTAAGTCTTCCGCATATCTACGACCATCAGAGATGCAATCACTGTAAATACTTATGTACCTCTATACGAGTACCTCTTTAAATTTGAATAGAGCTTATTACTTCAACTAGTAACCAAGACGCTAATAACATATCTTTTCAAACATAAAGGTTAAGTAATAAATGCATAAAATACATACAAATGTATATAAAAAAGATAAATTAATATCCCATTTGAAATGTATTATTGATCGCCTCCGTGGCTCAGTGGTGGGTTCGAATCCCGGGGAAACAAGATAAAAAAGAAATTGTTTCGGTCAGGCAGGACATAGAAGGCTGATCAGCTACTTGTCTGAAAAGAAAAATGATCAGTGAAACAGATGCCCCACTAGGGGAAGCGGTAATTCACTTATTATATAGGCGCATTATATGTATCGGAAAATTCAACACTGCATTACAATTTAACAACTATTATATTATTTTATTAGTATTCTTAGAGGAGTGTACCGGGTACGGAACGCCAAATGTTTGTTATTGTTTACTTTAACTTATATATATGTTATAGAATATGGGTAATAATGAATCACATAATATTTCAAAATATTGTCACACACACAAATGTAACATTTCGTCATCCGTATTTTACAACGGGATTATAATCCATTGGTTAGGCTAATATTAGAGGATGAGAAAAGCATTTATCTAAAAAATTACACTATAGTATAAATATTATATCTCATGAAGTCCGTTTAGCTATGAATGTTGTTAAGCGTTCAAATATATTTTTTTTTGAGTGTGCCTAAGTAATCTCGGGAGCGCACGCTAAACATTGCGCACACTAAAACAATGTCTATGTGCACACTTGAAAATATTCAGTCAAACGGACTTCATGAGACAGAATATCTAAAAACTAAGGGCCTAGCACGAATGACTTGCAAGAAAGTATTCGTATAGTCAATCTGTCCTTTGTATGAGAAATTATTTGAACGTGTGAGTCGCGATACTCATAAATTATCATCATTTGTCATACGAACGATTATAAAAACCGAATATAAATGATCTATTTCTTGCAGCAATTTTACTATTTAGTTCGGATTTAGCAAGGTTTAAGCAATATAATATTCAGACAACATTCGATCGAGATAATGCAATTTATACGCAATCTTACTTCTTTTAAAACACACGTATCTTTTTCTGATATATTTTCTATATAAAAGGAGACATTTTATAAAAGTTGAATGCATTGACATCATCATCTTACATCTTAAATTTATTTCTTGTTCCTACTATGAGATAAACTACTCTAGAAAGTTTCAAGGTAAAATCGCTGAACATGTTTAAATTATTTCATTAATATCGCCAATATGAACATGCTTATTATTTTTAAGAAAGTCAACTGTGAATTTTGATTGGATTTCTTTATTTTTGTAGTCTCCAAAATGCACATAAATATTTTTTTATTTTTTAAGATGCTACTTAGTATCACAGAAAGATTAAAGGAAACGATAAGATGCTGTCGATGTCGTTTAAATCCATAATACGCATCATTCTGCCGCAATTTTCAAGAAACAATTAATTAATTTTAAGAAGGATTTAAATTATCTTAATTCTTTTATCTTATTTTATTTTCAATGGTATTTTATTAATGCAGAAGTTTTAAAATGATAACTTTCTTTTAAAAAAACATTCATAAACTGTCTATGATAACTTAGAAAACCTTTTTATATTAAAATAATTAATCAGGGGTATTGACCCCAAACATAACACAAAGTATTTAGTATTATTTTCTCTTTTTCGCCTTCATTTGAAGTTATTCCTATTGAAAATAATAAACAATAAGTCTATAGAAAGACTCCTGTAGGGCTATTCACGATCATTCGAAATCGATCCGCCCGGAAAACTACGCTCTCCCACTGAAAGTTTTTTCGTATTTACCGGATATGAAAATGGTATTCACAATTCCCATAGGATTGAGCATCGGCATTCTTCGGGAGTTTCCGATTAGAATCTTAGTATAAAATGATAGAAAGCTTGATATATCGGTACGAAATCTTGTAATATCGGAACGGAAAGTTTTCGAATGATCGTGAATAACCCTACTGGTCTCATAATTAGATTCGCATGAGTTCTTACTGTTCTAAATATGTTACGGTAGAAAAGTAAATAAAAAATTTGTTACCAAAACCTACACCGTAGCGTAACCGTAACTGTTGTATAATAATTAAATATAAACAGAATAAGGCAAAGGTCGCTTTTCATCACAATTCGAATATTGCTAAACGATAGTTTCAACACTGAGATCGTGGAAGACCGTTGAGATGAATTTAGACAGACATGTCTGTGTTGCAACTTGCAAGGTTTTATTTAACATACAATACATGTTTCATATATTGAAAGCTATCTTTTGCATTATTTTGCAAGTGGGATTAAAAACTTTAAACACTACCTAAGTTATTTTTTTTAATTATGTACAGATAATAATTATAAATACTTTTGTAACAGACAAAAATTCAAAAAAGTATTTGTTATTCGAAATTATTTGTAAAGAAAAAAATACTCACGCAATGTCGTTATAATTTCATCCGCAGCCTCTCCAGTATTACAGATTATCGTCAAACACAGAATTAATAATACTTTTACGCATTTAGCAGCCATTTTCATTTTGAAAACAAATTGAAAGAGTTAACTTCAAAAATAAACACACTACGAACACATTTAAGGTTAATTCTTTTTTCGAAAATTTATAGTTTTTTTTTTTATTTCCCGCGTCCGACAGCTGTCAAGTTTGAGGGGCAATAGGCGCGAATTCGGTCAGCAGGTGGGCAGGCGCGCGTTTCATATTGTTTGAAGTGAAAGCGTGGATGTTGTTTTATTCGGGCGTGATTTTCGTCATCCCTCAGCTGTTTCCCCACCCGGAGACCGTTTGCAAACTCCACGTGCTGTAGCGAGCTCTGATCTTCCGTCCCTGACAATTCAGGGCTCCCCAGATTCCTATTATGAACGCAGTTTAGTTGTGGGGAGCGCACAAACTGTATAATAAATATAATTATGTATATTTTGTTGTTATTTCTGGTTTAGAATTATTGTTTAGACTTCATAAAATTAATTTCAACTATCAAACTTCGACAAAAAAAAAACATCTTTTAAATAAGTATAAGGTTTTATTGCCATTCAAATAAATTAAATGGCAATGGCTAATTTCTGCTCTTGATAATTTCTGAAATCTGTCATTCTATTATATTTATCTTTTCAGTTTTCACAGGAATCAATGATAACCCAAAGCGGATCGCACAAGAACGAATTGCGCAGTTATATGGCCTATAGATAATAAAATACTATTGTGTGGGTATTGAATATTTTTTTTATGATAGTTTAATTATGGAGTAAAAATAACATATTATGACAAGACAAATCAACTATAGTGATTTAGAATTGAATTGTTTTAATAATAATTAAATAATAAATTAATATAATATTTTTAAATTTAATATATTTTATGCGATTTATTCATTATATTTGATTTATCACGCCGCGGCCGTTTCAATTCTTTTCAGCAAGCGAGGTCACGGGCAGACTGAAACATTACAATTGACTTGAAATTATGGCTAATTTATATAATTTTAATGTGTAATACTCGTATGAATAAAATACAATATTAATGAATCTTGTCATTTGAATGTAATATATAATTATAATAAATAATAATTATAATAATATACATTAACACAATCATCTCGTATTTCAGGCATGTTTTTAGTCTTGTCGAGTAACTGGAAGTCCAGTGAAAAGGCACTGAAATATATATAATATATTATTTCATAAAACAATTACTATAACGGACCACGCTTTATCTAATTATAGTAGGTAATCTTTGGCAGTCAATGAACTTAAATAGTTGATACTGTAGATGTCAAACAATGTTTACAATATTGTTAGCAATTAAAAAAATTTAACATTCAATATATTTGTCGCGATCTTACAACTTATCTTACAACGCTGCGTCAAATTCTACATAGATTTATGCTAAATTATCTCAATGTTACGTTACACTGCTAAATTAGTATAGCAGTTCACATATTTTAGAATATAACACCAGCGATGTATATCATCTAAGTTGATTGTAAAGAGCGGTCAAAGGTCCAAATTATTACTATTATTGTAATAATTGTATCTCACCCTCTTTATTCAGTCAGTAAATTAATGGCCTCAAGAAAATTGGCACGTTCGGGATCTATTTTATTTAAAATAATAATGTTTCAGTGATTCGATGTGATTGAAAGAAAGTAGATATATTTTATAGTGCTTTCGTGATTTTTTTAATTAGTTCAAAATGCGGTTCCAATTTACGCGAAGACAGTGGGCTACCATAGTTGTAATATCGATCGCTGATTTTTGTAATGCAATTTGCGTTGCTTTGCAAGCTCCATTTTTCCCACAAGAGGTTAGTATTGGGTATTTTGTAATTTTTACACAATTTACGTAGTTTGAGGGCTGAAAATTAAGTCAATAAATACAGGAAGGATTTTTAAAATTATTTACTTAAATTTATTTATTTTACCTACAATATTATTTACAATTATCAGAAATATATACCTACCGATAAATTGAATTGAAAGTGAATTAAAAGAAATTAGAAACACTCGCCAAGGATTTGCATGGAAATAAATAATAAATTTGAAACGAATTGCAAACATAAGTTTTTATGAGCTATCTCCCCACTCTTTTATAATAATAGTAAAATTTGAAAAATATTAAAGAATAAAATTTAAATAAAAAAAAATATTTCTTTACAAAAACATTCTGCGATTTAGTGTACTTACTTATTATGTACGAGTACTGTACCAAAACATTGTATACATATACAATTGACCGACTTTATTTTGCTTTTAATATTATTAGTATTGTCTAAGAAAAACCAAGATGTAAATTATAATTTACCTAGTAGGGTACAAATTAAAATATCAAAACGTAAGGTATAATATATTTGATAAATAATAATACATTGTTGTATATAAAAAAGTAATTCGTATGCTAAATAATAATATCCGCAAAATGCTCCGTATGTTCGGATTTTAATCTTCACGATTAAAATTTTCTCCCTGTTGCGATTTTATAATATTTCTCCATAGCGGGATCTCGAGGAAAACTGAAATTAATATTACTTATTACGTATGTGATCATTCATAAAATATAAATATCCAAGGGATTCTATATATTTGTTTTCAACCTGTCAACCAAATAAGGATCGACAGAAGATTGTTACTCATTTCCAGAATTGTTACTCTTTTGGTTGGGACACATTTTAGCGTAGACCCGAAGTCCAATGTCATATGAATGTCAATGAGACAGGATATATTTTGTCAGGGTAATTGCAGTTATTAGATTGAAAATCGTAAAGTGAAAATAGCGCGATTCAATTTTGGTCTAAAAAATAGAACGCATCTTTCATTGATGCCCCGTGCCTGAGGTTTCAGTGTTCACCTACCATGTGAGTATCATAATTTGTCTGTCAATATCTGACATAAAAACTGTTTAACAGATCATATATGGGTGTCATAAAATATGCAGTTTGTGCCGTAAGTGTTGCTTATCGACACTCATTATAATGCAGGTGGGACGATGATATGCGCAATTAACTTGAGTTTTAGCTGCATTGACAAACAGTACACAAGACAGACTAAAGTAATATCTACTGTTTAAAATTACGTAGAGCTGTGAATTTGACTAACTCCATGATTGATTCATCTATTGTACACTGTACAGCATAAAGGTATCGTCGATAAAGGTCGATCTTGGGGAAAAAATATTTCTGATAGCCAACGTAGGAACTTGTTCGTAAAGAAATTAACCATTGAAACAGACACAAAGATGTGTCTTCCCCGTGCACTATTGCAG
Organism: Anthocharis cardamines; assembly: GCA_905404175.1. Lineage (NCBI taxonomy): Eukaryota > Metazoa > Arthropoda > Insecta > Lepidoptera > Pieridae > Anthocharis > Anthocharis cardamines. The sequence continues at coordinate 3,560,098 of FR989953.1, read as the reverse complement.
GAACTGGACTAATAAAATAATAAAATAATCAATTAATTTATTTTATTGTCCTATTACGATTTTCGTAACAGGAAAATATACGTTCCGTCATCCACACCTTCGTATTTTAGTTTTGGTAATAGGCTTCTACGTACGATCAAAACTTCATACTACGTAGTACGTACTATGAATTTCCTAAGCGATTTGTGTTAGTACTTACACGATTGAATTTATGTGAAAATAATATCCCATCAAAAACATTTTCATGTAAAGTAACGCCAAGACGAGTAGGAACATTTGTACATACACACATACATACACAGTCAGTATTTGCACTGTAAAAATGTTATCAGATCTTATGGAGAGCCAAGCTCCTAGCTCTACATGCCTTAAACTAAATCTCTCTCTCATCATAACGTGTAATTTCTTGCGTCGACCCTAGTCTTAAATTCTCTGCAAACCCTACACCTTAGTCAAAATTACTCTAAGACCTATTGTCACAAAATTAACGCCTAGTTAGTGAATATCTTTCTGTTCATAAGCCTACAGGAGTATCTACATCACTCTTTCGATTTCCCTCTTCTTCTTAGTCGGACACTCTTGACAGAGTGGTCGTGGTCAAGGTGATGGCACACTGGGGAGCCACTCCTACATCGTCATTTCTTCCAAGGGCTGCTGCTTGACGTATGATGCTTCTCCATTTTGCGCGGTCACCCGTATTGCGAGCACAGTGCACCAAAGTAGACTGTGTGGCCCTACTAATGAGGTCGGTCCAGCGTGTTGGTGAACGACCACGTGAGCGCTTCCCTTCAACATGGCCCTGTACGACAAGTCTCTCCAAAGATTACAAAACGATTTCCCTCAGAACCATATTAAGTTTAAAAAAATAAATACATAAAAGATTTATTGATTGTAACATAACTTAAAAAGTATTTTAATAAAATATTATATTAAAGAGACTCAGGTATGTAACATATCTCAGTATTGGACTGATAGAATTCCATTGGCGCCGAGATATTATAGATGCTTTTTACGAAGATAATAGCTTGGAAGCCATCAGACAAACATACCCGATACACTGCAAAATTTAGGCAAGTCTGAACTGATGATCAGTCCGATATTATTGTACTGAATCCTTAAGACATTTAATGCCTTTTGGGTGAAATTGGCTCATAAGTTCTACTATTATACGTTTGTTGAAAATATAATCAACTAATCAATAAAAATAAGAAAAGTTTATTCCATGACATACACATAAATTACATTATAAATAATTTTATACAGAATATTCTGTGTGGCGAAATCAAAGGCCGATGCTCAGCTTGTGCTGTAGTAACTACTTATAGAACTGATTTTCTCGCATGTTCTGAATATTTGTGATCATATTTCAACATACAGCATATTAAATTTTTATTAGTAAATAATAATATTCGATTCTTCCTTGACACATTTAGATTAATAATTCAAATCAATTCGATACCGTTGAAAATTCTATAATATTCCGGATTTTAATAGTAAATATTTGATGAGATAAGCAAATAACATTTGTTTACAATTCATTACTATGATTATGTTTATCTTGAAGTATCTATGTAAGGCATGTACGAACGAGATACTAGATTTAAATAAAATACTTTACAACGGTTTAAACGACTATTATTTTATTTTTTACTTAACTTAATAATCTAAATAATTAATCGCCTTTAATCCGTTATAAAGTATTTTATTTAAATCTAGTTTTTTCGGTGCTATGTATATTGTTTTGTCACGTCCGGAAAGAAGGTCAGCCTAGCATGACAACCGCGACAAAATTTTGTCGACTGTTTTCTCGTGTTTAAATCGATTATCTCTTTATTTCTTCCGGGTCAATTACACTTAAACATGACAATTACACTTAAAACTCGACTTTTAATATCAAAAATAGATATATTTGTCGATCGAGATATCTTTTCCATCAAAATTGTCGATGTCGAGATATAATATATCGAGATATCTTACATCTTAGTTTGTCTTCTCTCGTCCGCGAGATATCTCGTGGCGGTTATGCTAGGCCGGCAGGGCAGAGGGCGGGCATAAATACGTCGCCGTCTCCCAAACCTTTTGCGTTGACGGTCGGCATCTGGAAGCATTCAACCAAACAAACTCTTCAGAGGGCCTAGCACGAACAACTTGTGAAAAAATATTCGTATCGTCGAGCTGTCAGTTGTATGAAATTTCAAATGATTTCTCATACAACTGACAGATGGACGATTCGAAATGTATGTTTATGTTGAAATAAATCATAATGATAATGTTGATCAACGAATTCAATTTGCAATTCAAATGTTTTACAGTTTCATTTTAAATTTAAAAGGAACATAAATTTGTACGATATAGTCTTTAGATCATACTGCACGTTGTTAAAATCGACCTTCATTTCGTTTTCCTCCTTTTTCTTTCAAGGAATCGAAAGTACTATCGCGAGTTGCTCATTTTATCATACAAAAGATATAAGTCCAATTCCTACGTCATGTAAAAATATGTCCTGATTTCAAAGGTTAAATTAATTCAGAAGTTCAAAATGTCTTGATACTTCCTCCGTTATTTACCATTTCATTCTTTCACTTTTATTTTATTTCATACTAGCTGGCCATACATAGCAGCTTTCATACACCAGGCCAGGTACCTGAGTGGGCGAATGCAGACGATCTCGGAAAAATTTCATCATAGACGAATAGCCTAGGAATGCATATAGGACAAAAATACTTGTATTGATAATATAATTAATCAGTGCGGTAATCCATATTAATTTGAAACCCCTACTATATAGTATTTTCATATTTAATTTAAAAACTCAAAAACTTTAGCTTATGCAATAAAAGCTTCATGAGACATTGCTATTTTGAAAGATAAAACTATGCTAATTTAACTAATAAATAATATTAAATTTATCTAAAACCAACTTTTGTGTTGCGTGTGTGATTAAATATATTTCACCATTTAAATAAAATAATTTATATCGGATTAAAACGCGATTTATTATTTATATTATTTATGCCGACGTTGTGGATGCTTTTTAGCTACTGTGGTCGCAGTAGACCATAATATAAATAATAAATCGCGTTTTAATCCTTTATAAAGTATTTTATTTAAATGTGACATACTTGCGTTAATCAAAGTTTTAATACTATGTCAATGATCAAAGTCAATATTATTTTCACCATTTTTAATTTACTTAGAAGTGACAATATAATAAATCTTAATAATCAATAAATAATTCCTCTAACTCGCTTTGAACATGTTATGTCTCAACCAAATAATCAATCCGTGTGAATATATAACAGTATTTATAAAGATATTACAAAAATGTATTTTACTTTAATGTCTGGGCACGTAGAGAGGTCCAACCTCGAAAGAAGGGATGAATCTGGTGTGAGTGGAAGTGTTGACGTAGCCTTTCTTCATAAGGGCCAGGTCAAAAGTATTCGAAACTGACGAGCTTGTGTGAAAACATACATGAAAGCGGAATTGAAAGAAGCGAAAAAGACAAAAATCAGGGCATATACTCCGATCCTTGTGGTCCGTGAATTCGTGAATTCTGTGATCTCTGCCTACACCAAAGGCGTGATGTATATATAATTATATATGTATGTATGACTGGTGGCAAGTTACAATGAAATAATAACTATACGTGCCAATGTTCATGGTGATCAATAAACATCCATTATTATATATTCAGATTGTATATCATCCATAGATTTTGATAGACACAACGATACTGATAATTTAGGAGATTGCATGAAAGATGGTGCGTTTCGAATTGACGTTTGAATGCGTCAGTAGCCGGGGACGCAAAACGCCTGTCGACCGATAACCTCACCAGTATACTGGGGTTATCGCGTGTTCACAATATACCAATCGCTTTACATTATGTAGTATCTAGGCGAAGTACCGATTTCTTTTATGTCTAAGAATATAGTTACAAAAAAAAAAAAATAGTTTATTTTTAATTCAATTATTGTCACTGTAAAAGCGTTTATAGTTCGCAACATCAGCTGGTAAATGTAACTATTTTATAATAAGTAGATTAAAAAGTGAATTCCCGAGACCCCTAGTGGGACATGAGACAGACCCATTTCTGTGTCTGTTTCTGTGCTCATTTTTCTTTACAGGCAAGTAGGTGATCAGCCTTTTATGCTCTGCCTGACCGAAATATTTTTTTATTAATCTTGTTTCCTCGGGAATCGAACCCAGGAACTCTGATGCTAAACGCATCGTGCTTACCAATGAGCCACGGAGGCGGTCAAAAACAATAGTAGATTAGGTTATGTCAAAATATGCCGAAGTGGAGGTAAAAGTTAGAAATGAAGGTTGGAGTTTGGGCTTTTGCTGTAACAATCATACTAAAAAGTGTAAAAAAATTAACCGAAGATATTATTGTATGTATAACTGTAGTCAATTAGCAGTATTGCTAGTGTAGACGATGGTTTTCAGTTAGTCAATACTGAACCATTATGAAGTTTGAAAGTTTTCTGACTTAAACTATTAGGTTTATGTGGATATACATGTACATTCCACATATACTTTTCAGGAAATGAGAAGAAACCGTTGCATATACCTCTAAAAACTATTATATAAAATATCTAAATAAAACACCGAATTAGAATACTTTTCAGTACCTCTACTATTGTGCCGAAATATAGGGAAATTAAAAAGCAATAGTAAACACCATTAATTAAAGTTAATATAATTAAATATATTTTCATGAAGGTCATAATTAACTGACCAGCTTTAACATAAGAGCATGTTACAAGAATGTAAAACACGCATTAAATAATTATATAACATGATTAATTAAGATAAAAGTACTCGTTACATTTTGGTATTATAGTTGTCAGATCAAAGGGTAACAGACATTGTAAGATATTAAACTATATCATTATTATGTTAAAGAGACTTTGAACATTGTCAATCCATTCACTGGCGCTCCCCCTGTACAGGCTTTCTGGGATTTTTAACTAAGTATAATCTTTGCAAATGACTGGGATTATAGAATACTAGCGATCCGCCCCGGCTTTGCACGAGTGCAATGTAGATGTACTAAAAAAAATTAAAAATCACCTATGTTACTCGCTGATAATGTAACTTTCTATTGGTGAAAGTATTTTTAAGTAGTTCGGTCGAGTAGTTTTTGAATTATATCGTAACAAACAAAAAAATGTTTCCTCTTTATAATATTAGTATAGATTTAACTATAAAATTATTACATTCTTAAGAAATGCTTATTTTTTTTGTTTATATGTCCCTTAGAGCTACACGACTGTGTCTGGAGTTAGGTATATATAATATATTTTACAGATATTTCATAATATAGTAATTTCTATTAGTTTGTTGACCTACTACGTAATAAATAAGGTTTTCTTAATCAGATAGGACCACCTCTGTGGCTCAGTAGCCTGCAATTGACATCGGTGGTCTTACGTTCGAATCCCGGGTAAATAAAAAAAATATATATTATTTCAGTCAGGCAACGGACAGGCGACTAATCGCCTAATTTCATCTACAAATGATCAGTGAAACAGACACGGAAATGTGTCTGCTTCAAGCTCCACAGATGCGTTTATAATATGTTCATGTTTCAGGCAGAGAACAAAGGCTGTACTGCAACAGAATATGGACTTGTATTCGGAGTATTCGAGCTGGTGGTGTTCATCATCAGCCCTTTCTATGGAGCGCATTTGAACCGACTCGGGCCGAAAGTGGTATTCAACGCGGGAATATTAACTACATCGACATGTGCGATTCTATTCGGGTAAGCTAATACGCTTATCAAATATACATGCACCACGACAAAATTTTGTCGACCCGTTTTGTCGTGTTTTAAACGATTACCTCTTTATGTATTTCGAGTCTATCATGTTACATGCGTACCACGACTATTTCTCGTAGAAGACATAAATATTGTTGAGAAGACAAAGAGGTGTTGCTATTTTTAACGAATATTGTTCCCACATTGATTTTTATTATATTTTAATATATCTCAACATCGACAACATTCACTCGTCCGCGAGATATCTCTTGATGGTCATAGATTGAAACCGAAACGTGCAATATGTACTCCCAACCGTTTAATGACAGGATGTAGAGAAGCACACATAAATACGGAAAAATATCAAACCCGGCGGGCTTTGAACCCACGATCTATCGGAACGCAAGATAGGTTGCGCCAACGAGTCCGTCAAAATTTTCTGTCATATCTATACTTCCATATTATTTTGTTAATATAGAGCATAATATACGTATGTATCATATATAATTCAATTATTTCCGGGATCGTGCAACAGGGTCGAATATTTATCCTTGATGTTTAATTTCTGGTATCCCATATATTTCCTTATTTATTTATCGAACACATTATACAAATAAAACATGTGATAATAGAAAATTGTATTTTATTCGATAATATATTATGTTTGAAAATAAACATTAGTACCAGAATTTTATTATAGCGACTTTTATGATCAAAGCGTCTACGTATATTGATTTCTATAGCATGATGTCCAAAAAGGTTAGGTATATACGTATATATTATGTGCACCCAAAGCAAGTCTTACAATATTCGTTAAGAGTTATAAAATGTTTATTTTCGGGCTTTTTGGTCTGCCAAATAACGTTGGGATAAGACCTACATGAGTTTTATCTTTGAACCGACATTTTATTGAATACATGTATTATATTTTATCTCAAACTACATATAAAATAATTATTTACAGATTGCTGGACAAAGTAGATGGACACATACCGTTCGTAACCCTGGCGTTTGCGATACGGATTGTCGAGGCTCTCGGCAACGCAGCCTTCCTCACAGCCTCCTTCGCTATCATTGCGAAAGAGTTCCCTAATAATGTGGCTACTATGTTTGTATGTTCCTTTTTTTGATACCGTAAGACGACCGTGAAGCTAACTTGATGGTAGGTAATACCTCAGCCGCAGAAAATTAGTCAACTTAATTTTCACTGAGAAATTCATACATTGAAACCAAAACACGCTATATGGAGCCTACAGTTTTTTTTATAGTAAACGGGCAGGCGGCTCACGTGATGGTAAGTGATAACCACTGTCCATAGACATCTGCAACACCAGAGGGCTTGCAGGTGCGTTGCCGAACAGTTATCCATAGATGATAGAATTTTGAAATTCCTCTCACCTGTTTATTGAAAGAAGTGATCAGAATTAGGAAAAAGTAAAGTTAATACAGTTTGATTTTGATAATATCAGTTTGAAATTATATATTTGTAATGCTTGGTGTGTGGGTAGGGCATGCATTATTCGTTCGAAGTAGGTATTCGGATATTTCGAATTCTATAATAAAAATTATTCGAATAATTCGAATAATACGAATTTTTCGAATTGTATTTTATTTAATGTGTGTAAATGAAAAGAAACCTTTTTAGTACTTAAACATTTTAATTAGGAACCATTACGTGCTCAAAAAAGTCGTCTAAACATAATTATAAGTTGAAAAAAATTACTTTGTTGTGTTCCGAAAATACGACCGTAGGAAACTGAGGGCGTCTAAAGTATCGTCATTAAATAAACATCTCAAATGATTACAAAAAAACCTATTAGCCAAAAATACACGTTCAGCTTCAACACTTGTAGGTGGAATGGTTAGTAAAAAATCATACATTTACCAAAACGAAGTAGAATAGTAGGTATTCGAAATGTTCAAAAAAACCGAATAATTATATAGATACTATTCGAATAATTAATGTAGCGAATATCCGAATAATATGAATATCCGAATATCCGAATTGCATGCCCTATGTGTGGGCAATACTTAACAATATTACTGTTATGTAAAAAAATCTGCGACTCTTATAATTCCTTTAAATACTTTTTCTTCTAACACGTAACTCAAGTTGAAATCTAATCTTGAGAACTGTCAAAAGTCAATTTCGATAAAAACACAGTCGCTATAAAGATTTATATTTGGAGACGTATGATTGCTAGTTACAAAAAAACTAACAAGTATTCTTATTCACCAAAAAAAATAACACCAGGGTAAATAGACTTATCCTTACTCTTGGGACCGCCTGGAAACACCTTATTAAGAATTAAAAAAACATACTTAATATGAAATTCTCCTACCTAACCTACTATGGATTGCGAACCATCCATCGGTCGAGAGCTGTTCAAATTATTTTCATTCCGATGATTTATATGGACATTCGTAGCAGTGCCGGTGTTATGGCCACTGACGCCCCGGGCAAGAATATTTTTTAATTTACGAAATCCATAACGCATGTAAATTTTTTGCTTAATTTTTTTATATACGGCTTGAATTCGAAAAATTCAATATTTCAGTGGTTTCATTTTCAATCGACAGAGAAGCCAGGTTACGATATGCGTAGATCACAGGGCGTTAGGCATAGGTATTGAGGATATGCAGCACGGGAGGCAGGATACTGCAGACCTCGGCGCCCCCCTAAATTTGGCGCCCGGGGCCGTCGCCCCATGGCGCGCCCCGGCACTGATTCGTAGAATGTCAATTTACGCACTTAATCCTAATACACCTAATTCTACAATAATCCCCAGGCATCATTAGAAACCTTCTTCGGGTTGGGTCTGATAGCTGGCCCCATGATCGGAGGCGCCCTCTATAGTGTGGGAGGATACTCCTTACCATTCGCAGTGCTGGGCGCGACTCTCTTCTGCACAGCTTTATTATGCTACATCACACTACCGAAGACGACAGACGATGAAGATTATAAACCTTCTGGACGTGAGTATTCATTTTTTAATATTAGAGGGGGCAAAAGGAAAGGCAGCTCACCTGAAAGTAAGCGATTACTGTACATTCCATTCGCAAGACCAGATCTTGAGTATCGTTGCCGGCTTTATTCAAAATAAATAAATAAAATATTTTTCACGACGACAGCTACCTTGATTTTGATGACATTGAGTAATTAATGAAAACCTGGTAGTTATTACTTGTTTGTAACCAAATTTTGAAGAGTGTGTTTCCCTCCGATCAATACATATAATTATATTATATTTATTTCACTGGGATTTAAACATGCAACGCGCATTCTACTGGGTCACGAAGGCGGTCGAAAAACATAATTAGGTTCTCGGATATTTAAAAAAAATCCATATGGTTTGGTAACCTAATGCTGATCGTACTTATCATTGTGTTGTATCTCTATTTATTATTTTTAAGAGTTCTTACACATAATTATAATTTTCAGCATCAATTCTAACTCTACTTCGGGTGCCTGGTGTCTTACTAGCAGCACTTAGCATCATATCAACAAGTATGAGTATTGGATTCTTGCAGGCGACGTTGGAACCTCACTTTCGTCAAGTTCGAGTGAGTTTCCTAAATTATTTTAAACACTTAAAAGATAGACATTGCCTATAAAAATTGTTTGATATTGTCTTTATATCAAATGTTCTTAGACGAGTGTTTCTAGCTCTTCGCAGTAGTAGTCGCGTTAAAAATATGACCATCAAAAGTGCTTATAAAAGTGTACTTGAAGAATGAGAAAAATAATGTATTGCTCTGGCTCAACAACAGGCTATAAAATTTTAGTGATTTTTTTTAAATAATTTTAATGACGTGTTTGCAGTTTTTGTTATTATTTTGACATTTTATTTCATATATTTAATGTATAAGTAAGTTAAGGAATTACTAATCATTATATTATTTATTTGCTTAACACTAACATATTATTATGATTTAGGACCCAAACTAAGCTAAACCTGTATCTTGGGATCATATACAATGATTTTTGCGGAAGAAAACGGAAAAAAAGAGTTCGACAGCGCATCGCTGACTGATGTCCTGTGGCTGGCTGTACCATGAAATGAACCTCACGCTCATCTGTCGATATCTAACATAAAAAAGAAACAAAAGTCTAATTTAAAGTTACATTTGAAGAATGCTAATGTTTTTGATTTCAGTTTAACTTCTCACCAGTGATTTTGGGCTTAATATTCGTAATCAACGGTGGTCTCTACGCGGTGTCAGCCCCGGGCTGGGGTTGGTTATGCGACCATCCTGCCGTTAAACCCAAATACATCACCAGTATTGGCCATATGTTCGTCGTTGGTGCATTTTTGCTGATCGGTCCAGCACCCTTCTTTGATATGCCTACGTAAGTACATAAATCACAGGCTTTATTACTACTATAACAGGTACACACTAATATTTTGTTTGAATAAAAAGTAATTTTTTGTTAAATTTTTATAGTAGTCGCCACATCTGCGTAGGCCACCCCTATTTCCTTCCATACATCCAGCGACTAAATATGTATCTACATCGTATTCTTAGTTTCCCCTTTTCCTTCTCTTAGGATCCACTTGGTCAGATTGTTATCGCTCGGTCAAGTAATTGCATTATTTTTGTTTATTGATTTATTTATTTTAGGGATATAGATTTTTTAAGAGCTCATTATTTATAGGTATTTTTTTGTAAACTAGATCTCTGCCATCACTGAACTTCAATTTTTTAAATAAAATAAAGAATAAACGACCTCATTTCACAAATCTTTTTCAGAATACTGTGGGTGACTATTGTGGGACTAGTACTACACGGCCTCGGAATGGGAAGTCTTCTTGTATCTTCTTTCTCTGACGCTTTGAGCACAGCAATGTAAGTATCATCAGACTGCCTGCTCTAAGCACTGGACTCCAGGCAGCTGGGTCATTGGAAACTACCCACTAAAAGCTCTTTTCCCTCAAACCGCCATAATGGGGCCAATGGAATATGAAATATATCAGACCTAGCCGAAGCTTTTGAAGTACAAATTTATTCCTTTAAAGCCGTCGGAATTAAGGTTCCTTGTTGTATTTAATTCATGAAAATGCCTCTACTAATCCCAAAGTAAATATCTGTATTTAGCTGGTTAAACGACTCAAAATAACAAATACGACTTTTCAGTGCAAATGGGTTCCCAAATTCGATAGAAACCTACGGACTAGTATCGGGTTTGTGGACTTCTACATTCGCTCTGGGTGCTTTCATCGGTCCAACCGTCTCAGGAGTACTCTTCGATTCTATCGGCTTCAGGAACTCCACCGCATTTATCGTTATACTACATATTATTGTGGTGAGTAACCTCATAATTGCTTGTAATTTTGGATAGGAGTACAGAAATGCATATGTATGATCATGAAATATTATTTTTAAAACCATATATTCAGGATGAGACTTAATAGAACAAAATAATGCATATGTTTGTTTATAAATGAAGATCAACTGTTAAATTAAGTATTAAATCGGTAATGATACAATAGTTGTTTCGAAATTACGTTCATCTTTTCTTTAGAATAAAATAAAATAATATTATATCTACTTTAATGTATGGATGGAATGGATTTCCAGATGCTAATGGTTATACTCTTCATGTGGACCTGCGATCGCTCCAAGATGGATCTTTCGGTGTCTGCCGGAGACTTACTTCAAATGGATGGAACCCTGGACAAGGGCGTGCTTACGGGAGAGGACTTTATACCTACCACTAGGCCTAAGAGGTATGCGTTTGTTAAACTAGTGGGAGGAATATCAAAATTCCAGCCGGGTAACGTGTGGTACGTTCATAGATGGAAAAACCGTGAAGTGGATATTGCGCGCTTCGGTCTCAGTAACAAGATTTTCGAATACTCGATTTATAAAAAAAAGTAGATCGACAGCGAATCATTGACTGATGTTCTGTGGCTGGGGTATCGCCTACCATCAAGTGAACCTCGTGCTCGTCTGTCGATATCTAACATAAGTAAAAAAAACTCATGTACATCTATTGATTGGATTTTTATGCTCTGACCGTTAAGCTGAAGGTAATATTACTTTCAGTCGTCGCTACGGCATCAGTCTGGAGCAGTCCCGGCCTCCGGCTATGAACAGCCTCATCGCTTGCTCCAGCTACAAAAACCGCCGAAGCCCTTGGAGCCAGCGCACCCCTCGATACAGGCCTTCATACGGAAGCCTTGACAACAGATTCAGGGGAACTGTCTCTATTAGATAATATATGTTACGTCCTGTATCCAACAGATCCCATTATAATGTACAAAATAAATATACGTACCTTACTACTTTAATGTGTGCTGCATTTTCGTTTGATATCGATTAAATAAGGAATTACTTTGACTGTCAAATTATACCTTGCTAAAAAATGAAAAACACTCAAAAATTATACAATATTATTTACATATTAACCGATGTGTAAATTAGCGCGATTATTAACGATTAGCGATTAAAGTTAAGTAAACTAGTCGTAAAGTATTGCCGCTACTGCCGTTATTACAATTTTTTTTTATCTCAAATAAAGATAATTTAAATGATTAATACATATTTCTGAAATGTCATTTTCTAACTAACTTATGGGATACGAAATATTCTTTAGTGTTTTAAATTAATATTTAAGGTATACTTTGGTTTACTTTAATTAGTGCAGACTGGTATTATCTATCAGAAACAAACTTTTTTTTGACATTGCTTTTTGGCTTATAGCGACAGAGGCGAATACAAAGTGCTCACTTGAATGACTTATTACATTGGGTGCTGCCACAGGTGTACATTACTGAAGGTTGAATTGATAGTGCCTAAAAGAAGTAATAATTATAATTTCATGTAATGTAATACACATATAACCACAATCACATTATTTAAAAACATCAGCAAAACTTGTTCCTCACATCTCTGCTCAAAATATACGAAAGGCGCTTTATTTTCATCAAAGCATTTTTTATTATACGAATCTCTAAACTAATTAATTTGCGCTTCTTCTATATGAAATAAAATATGTCATCACATATTAATATAATTATATATGTATAGTCAGTATGTCAAGTTACGAATAGGTTTTCTTTTTTGCTTACTCTCTTGCAAATTCTGTATAATGTTTTGTCTCGTTTTGTTTAATATTAAATGAAATTCGAACGAAAGGAACAAAACATTTTATAATTAGTTATAGGTACACAGTACGGTGTTTATTTGTAGGGAGTATAATGAAAAATATTTCCATTCATAACACTTATGTATCAAGTAAGATTCTATATTATAAGAAATTATTAATTTACATACGTAATTCACAATACTTAAGGTAAATATTAATTTTATTCATGTATATAATGTCATCTAATAGATATTAAAATGTCCACCACTTGATTTTACTGAATAATAAATTATCTATATAAAAACTATTGTTTGTAATCCTAACGAAGTTTTAATTGCCTAAAATTATTATACGATCATCTTAACCGATTGATTCGAAAACAAATCGAATGTCGAGCTCTAATTGAAGTTAATCAATTTACCTATACATTTCATAAAGAAGTCCAAAATATTAGTTCTGGGCAGATAGGGTTCTTGTTCGTTTTCGAAGGCTAATAGGCATATTTGGGTTAGTTAAAAATTACCTTAAATTATACTAAAAAAATAGGTGTGTAAATTTATGCCCTTTCTGTACGAATTTCTGTTTTAAATTTTAATTCCCCGAAATTCAAACTCGGTACCTCTAGTTCTAAATGCAAACCGCTTACCACTAAGCCTCATAGAGGGTAATAAATTATTTTAATCGAATATAATTTATCAGTAGTCAGATAAATAATAAACTTATAGTGCAATTTCCAAACCATACCTTATTAAGCATCATATTATATAGAATTCATAAGGTCGATGCAAGTATGGAGAGACTGTGACGACCGGTCCTAACGCTTTTATTAACACCAATCAAGGAAAATATATGATATTAATTTTATACCTGAATCTTATATTTACATTCATAAAAATATTCTAGAAAATTCTAAATCATTTGTCAAGTGATAATTCCTTAATACCACCGAAACCAATAAAATATGATTTATACTCACTTCAATATATCCGCAGAATAAATCGGATGTAATTATGATACCAAGTTAGTATTTGAAAGGCTAAACTGACCTATATAATTTGCTAGTAAAATCATTTTTTTAACCACATTATGTTTTCGAAGATGGCAGTCGAATCGGTTCATGAAGATAATTTCTCCAAAGATTAAGGTCAAGTGTAGGGTCATGCGGAAGTAACTATGTTCTATGGACACGTAGACCTGTAGTTAGACCGTTGCCGTAGGAAGCTCCGATATCTCATATCACCTGGGTATCCAAATTTAGTTTAGGGGTTTAATTCTGAAATCCTAGGATATGTTAAGAAAGCTCATGGAATCGCTTATTTGTTGCAAAAAAAATTATTTTTTTAATCTTATTTTTTTAACAAGATTCAGGATAACTTTCTTAGATTTATAAAACAGTAAAATTTACTATTTCTATATCTAAGCATAGTTATGGAAATAACACGTTGTTGTAGGAAATAAGCGAGGCTGTTGTTGCAGAGGATTGAAAAGATAATTTTCCAAAAATCTATTTATAGTAGGTATTATGGTACCTTTTTTTATGTCCGATATCGGCAGACGAGCATGAGGTTCACTTGATAGTAGGTGATACCTCAGCTACAGAACATCAGTCAATGATGCGCTGTGGACCTAATTTTTACTTCGAGCATTCGGAAATCCATAGACTGAAACCGAAACGCCCAATATGCACTTCACGGTTTTTCCATCAATGATACCTATTAGGAAAATGGGATATCACCAAAAGGAACATCTATTTGAAGCTCCCAGGCTGAAATTTCATTTAATTCTACCGATATATTAATGATTTTTATCTACGTATCATCAGTAAAGTAGATTACCATAATCATCACATCGAACATTTATCTATTAATTATACTTCCATACTAAAATGATGCGAACCTTGAACTCCATGGAGTTAAAATATATTATGATACTGACGAATACAATTCAACCATGAAAAGAAATACAAAAAACTTACATCTTTAGTACAGTTTACTAATCAACAGTTGTGAAAAAGACGTTACGACTCCCGCGCTAAAATAATTAATTACAGCCTGGAAATCGCTTAAAACTATTTTTATTATGTATCAAAGGATACTTTTATTATAAAATATTAATCATGAGCTTTGTTGAATTATAGAGTCTGGCTAACGAATGTTAAGACTGGAGAAGCCCAGTAAATCAAAAAATATATATGTATTTAAAATATAGCTTTAAAGTATTTCCCATCCCAGTTATTTCATTCCAAGTTTGGGGCTGCTACATCGATATATCGAGAAAGACACAATGAGAAATTATTTGAAATTACATACAAATGACAGATCGACGATACGAATACTTACTTGTATCTTATATTATATTGTAGTAACTCATTTTTCGTACTAGGGCCTCATAAGCTCATCAAATTTTATACCCTAAATATTCCCTAACTAATAAATTAGTGTGGGTGGAAACTTACTTTAATAGAAATAAATATATAGAATAGAAATTTCTTAAAGGTAAATTTATTACTGCTAATTCTATGTTCTATATACCAAGTCATCTTTGGCATGACGTCACTGTGATGCTGAGTCACTCAAGATGCTTATCCTCAAATGTGGTACCGAAATAAAATAAGTTATGCCAAAATAACAATTGTTT
Organism: Anthocharis cardamines; assembly: GCA_905404175.1. NCBI lineage: Eukaryota > Metazoa > Arthropoda > Insecta > Lepidoptera > Pieridae > Anthocharis > Anthocharis cardamines. Next base: position 3,544,604 of record FR989953.1, on the reverse strand, counting down.
TAGTTCCAAACCGTTTTTTTTAAGTTCTTTTTTTTTAAATTCCTGATTGATAAAGTAAATTATGTTTTTGTAGCTATGGATTCATTTGTTATGGGTATATAATAAAATGTCTGTACATTGAAAAATAATATCGGAAATGGAGGGTTCAATAAGCTTTTGTCTGTCTGTTTGTTCAAACTCATCTCTAAATATATTGAACCGATTTTCATGTAGCTTTGACACAAAGATTGGGCTTAGTCTGGGACAATATTAAGACTTTGTTTCATCGAAATTAGAAGAAAAGTTATCTGCAAGATGAAACTACACGAACGAAGTCGCGCACCAACTAGCTCTTAATATATAGAGACCATATTTAAAACATTCAAAACAACAATTCCTGAGAAATAACGTCATAATGTCCTCATTCTTAAATGAAAAATTAATAAACTCTACTAATTCCATCTAAAACCCATCGACACAATAAATACAAATCATTCTCAAGGTTTTAAAATAATAAAGGTTTTAAAATATGTATAAATATTTGTCCACGGCCATATTATAAAATCACTTATAAATAACTATAAAGTCCACTTGAACACACAAGCAACAAAATTTCACCAAAGGTTCAGTCGTTCTAACAAAAAGACAGAAACACTTTCGCATTAATAACTGACATACAACAAAAAAAATCCGACATACATTGACACAAAAAAGTTATTCAGAGAATACGCAGTAACGGTTAGCAATCAGATATAAATGTTATTTAAGATGAACGAGATAAAAAAGTACGAGTGGTTAATAAAACTTGACGCTATCCGTTCCGAGGCAATAGGAATTGTAAGTGCCGCTACGCATCGGGGTAAATGCACCAAGAAGGCCCGTATTCCAAGACGTGAATCAAGCTTAAATCTAGTCTCTATAGTTTGACATTTTTACAGTTAAGTTAAAATTATGTTTTAGTCGATTCTTTAGTTCGATTCTTTAGTCGAGTTTTGGAATATGGGCCTAAAAGCTTGAGTGAGCCATTGCTAGCACGACACTTTCCTACTTAGAAGTATAGTAATAGAGAAAGAAAATTAAAAATGAAAATGAAAATTAATTTATTTTGGAAGAAATCTTTACCACACATACATAAAAATAAAATAAATGAAAACAATTGTAAGATAGCTTAATCGTAAATACAAAACCAAAATCTTAATAACTAAATGAGCTGTGTGGCACTGGTCTTCCAAAACTGGAGTCTAGTCTACTCCTAAATCAGGAGTAAAATAATAGAAATAATTATGGCACAAAAATACATATATACGAGTACATAGACCTCTCTTTCTTCGAAAAAGGTTCAATTTCCACCCTTTTTTCTACAAAAGAATAATAAAAATCATCATCATCATCAAGTTGTATTCACATGTACATAGTATATCTTCTTGTTCCCCGTTATTTAATTCTTATTCCTGACTTTCAAGACAGGGTTGGCACAATATGTATTTTCCTCGTTCAGAACTCACCTTTCCTTTGCATACCATTATTGCCATTCGTCCCAATCTATCTCGATATTCCTCTACCAATAAGTTCGTACACTTATATATAGATGAGCACGGGCATATTTTATTCTCATTAGGTTCACAAATACGTCATTTATATGAGAATACAGTTGAACAACTAATTAACTAGTTTAAATCTATATTTTTAGTAGCTTTTATGAGTTAATTAATAGTTTATATAACATGAAACTTGCTCGTAGCAATAATCTTTAATTTAACATAAATAATATATTTTAGAGGCTTATTAGGAAAGATTAAATTATAACTTTCTCAGAAAATTACCCAATTTATTACATAAATTTACTTCGAAATCTAGGTACATATCCATCCTAATAATTATTATATTATTAAAATTATATAATCCAACAAATAGCCTTTTGTTTTATTTAATTATTAATACCTAGTACATTTACTTAGAAATTATATAGTGTTATAAAATGTACTAGAACTATTACTGCAAACATTATAATACCTAACTTTGCTACCATCTCTTTCATATGCCATACAATAAGATGAAGCAGAAAGCAGGCTTCTCAGAGGGCAAAGATGTTTATATGAAACCAGTCAAGCCAGCTTAAGTCACGACTTGGGTTCAAATTTCGATTAACTGACTTTCCAAGATTGAACGGAACAGTACGAAGAAAATTAAAATATGTATATTACAATAATACGAAACTATGTTTTATTTTGAATGAATTATACAAAAAAAATTGTTTTACTAGTCACTTCGCCGTTCCCTTAATTAACTTATTGATATATTAGGAAAATCCTGAAACATGTTGATTTTAGGTATAATCGAAATTAATTGATTGTAGATTGTTACTTATACTGTTAATTATTATTTTTTTTTTGCGTGTGAGGCTAGCTGGACGCTGATAAGCAATACAGTGTCAACACACAAAATTATAAAAATGTAAATTTTGCTACCAATCGTTTCCTTACGTACATATTTCAAAAGAGTTATATATCATTTAAAGCGTTTTAATATCAAAAATATTGAAAAAAACTAGTGGGCACGAAACCGTTTAGAATATTTAACAGTAATGCACTAAATTCTATTATTTTGATTGCTACCAAGAAAAACGATATACATTTAATGTAATAGTAATAATTATATTAAAAAATCGACTACTTCTGTTTTTTTTTAAAGGATATTTAAAAAAAATATGGATTATGGATATTTAACATTTTATTTAATAAAATCTAATTAAAACTTCAAACTCAATTTACTCAAAATGGCAATCATGTGGTTTGACACGGTATTGCTTATCACCGTCCAACTATTGTGGTGTCTGGCAGAGTGACTAGCGCTGTGGAACATGTCAGCTCCACAACATAATGCTGAGGCCCGTTTACAACCATAACACACACACATTTACGAACGTGGATTTCAAGGCATTTTTTTTTCTACCATATTTTCTTATTTTTTGTATTTTCCGTGCTTCTCTGTGTGTTTTTCGTTAGTAATAAATGTTATGATGGTAATCAGGAAGACGTTGTTACGTTCAATTATTGTTTAAAGTAAATATTAGGGTTTAGGCAGCGTTTTACAAAATTGTCAGGACACAAATGTCATAAGTCAAAAAGTGTCCTTTTTATCCAAGTTCCAAAACATCTTTTAGTATAATTATAATTATTTCACCAAAATTCTGATCTCCGAAACAAGAGCTGTCAGTTGGCAGTTCGCGCAGGTCTCTCTTCACCCTATCTTACCAACATGACCTTCAGCTAAATTTATTTAAGATATAAAAACAATCCCTAAATTACCATCAAGATCCGTTGGGTAATTTAGCGGAAAATAGAAGGCGACTTTGTCTTATACTATTTAGAGATCTTAAGTGTAATATATATTTATGTAACTGCGTAAACTGTAGGAGTGGCCGTTAATACAACAAGCAGCTTTTTTAAACCGCTTTCCTAATGTTAACGAATTAGCTGCTTTTCGTTTACCGCAAAATGTTAAATTCAACGATTTTCGAACATTCAACGCATAATCGCTAATATCATTCGAAGCAGCTTTTTTATTTAACGCAAAACCTGTTGAATTTTTAACTGTTAATTTATTCATTAACTATTAATGGCTACGTTAAATCTGTTGACATTACTGCAAACCAGCTAATAAAATTAGCTGCTTTTTTAACAAAAACCATCAACAACCCACATCTAGTAAACTGTGTAATAGTAAGCATTATGTTATTAAGTCTAACAAAATTTATGCAATCAAAAGACGCAAGGTGCGAGACATCCTTGACCTCGCCCCTAACCGTGGTGACTTCCCCTTAACCAGGGAACGTAAACCTTTTTACTAATAGTCATTCATGTATATATTATCCTTAAACTAACTACCCCTGCCGGCCTAGCATGACAACCGCGACAAAATTTTGTCGATCGTTTTCTCGTGTTTTAATAGATTATCTCTTTATTTCTTCCGGGTCTTTCCGGGACTTTTAATATCAAAAATAGATATATTTGTCGATCGAGATATCATTTCTATCAAAATTGTCGATGTCAAGATATAATATATCGAGATATCTTACATCTTAGTTTATCTTCTCTCGTCCGCGACATATCTCGTGGCGGTCATACTAGGCCGGCTGGTCTCAAAGACGCTCTTCGAGGTTTGATTTATTTCTTAAACTAGCTGATGCCCGCGACTTCGTTCGCGTGGGATTCACTTAAATTTTTTTTTTTCTAAATTTTATTAGTGGGGAAGATACTTTATCCACCTCGATATTTATTTTATTTAATTGATCATTTTCATTTTCGGAATATTTTTTAAATTCCCTTTTCTCGGGATTCCCGGGATACCCGGCAGTCAGAAGCAATAGAAGCAATGTCAAATAATCGTATTTAAGAGAAAGGATTGATGAAAAGATAAAATAAACGATCTCATTAGAAATACTTTTCAATAATACTTTTTCTATTGTTATAATATAGTTTTGTAAAAATTAAATAAATAAATACAAAAAAAATATATCATAACGTTCAACTTCAGGTTCGAACTCGCATCTTTAGTTACGCAATGGGACTGCATATCCACTATTCTACGAATACATATCAAAAATGGCGAAATCATCAAACTATTTCATTTACATATGAAACTGTGATTGACATCTGACAATTCGAAAAAGTTCAACGCGAGTCAGTTTTCATTGCAATTTGTTGAAATGGTGCCTTTAAAATAATATTTAAATGATGATAACTTTTTTTTACGACAACCGATTTCGATGAAACAAAGCCTATATGTTGCCCCGGACTTTGCTTAATATATTTGTTTAAATTACACGAAAATCGGTTCAGTATCTTCGGAGATTAGCGTGAACAAACAGACAGACAGACGGACAGACACACAGACAGACAAGAATCTTAAAAATTGCATTTATGCATTCTGCTACCCTTCTTTTATCACCCCTCTTAATTTCTGGTAAAAATATTTAGTGAAGCGTAATTTCGATCCTACTCTTTTATTATATGTATAGATATTCATTTTTATAGAAATTTAAATCTCATCAATAACATTTATTAAAATACAATACCTTTTATCGGATTAAAACGCGATTTATTATACCGTAGAATGAAGTACACTGTCACATTTCAGTCTGCCTGTGACCACGTTTGCTGGAAAACATTCGAAACTTCACGAGATAAATAATAATAATAATAAATAGCCTTTTAATCGCGGTAAAGGTTATTTTATTCAAATAAAATGCTCACCATATTTGCCTCAGGCAAGAAAGAACTATACAAAATTTATAATCTAAAAAAAATAAACAAAGGTTAATAAAAGCAACGATAATTTAGTAGCCATAAATACAATAGATTTACGTTAATGAGGTTTGTACCTAATTTACGTAAATATAAAAAAAATCCAAAAATATCAAAAAAATAACCTTGAATTTTTTTCACGAAAGTGCTGGATATAATGTTGAAATCGAATGTTTTAATCTGTTAGAACACATTAAAATAAAACAGAAACCAAACTAGTATTTGTTTATAGGTATTTATAAAACTGATGACAAATCGTTAAATTATAATGAACCGGTTCATAAAAGGAGTCAGTATCACCTTGACACCTAAACCAAATGCCAAATCAACTAATCGAGCATCACACAAAATGATAACACTTTTTTGGTAGAAACCTTTAAAGTTATAAGCAGAACGAAATAGTCTATTGAGGTCATTGTAGTATCTATACTTCTACATTATATCATAAAAAGAAAAATATTGTTTGTTTGTTTGTTACGATTTAACTCAAAAATACTGGACCGATTTTAAAAATTATTTCACCAACTTAGCTACATTATCAGCTACGTATTACTAGTTTAAATAAAATACTGTATACCGGATTAAAACGCGATTTATTATTTATATTGTTTAAATTATTTATCCCGACGTTTCGGATGCTTTTCAGCAACCATGGTCGCGGGGAGACAGAAAGATGACAGTTGTCTGATATTTGAAATGTCACAAAGTTGCCACATTTAATTCAATTAAATTCAAAAATAATCAATTAATTTAGGTAACACAATGTACACCTATGAACGTCAATAAAAAATAATACATATTAAATGCTTCTAATTTTACATTTACTACCAGTTCACAAATCAAGGGCGTAGAGCGGACGAGAAGAACTGGCAAGAAACTCGCCGCCACTCTTTTTAATCGCCAAGTTTTTGTTTTACAAATGTAAACGTCGGAATAAATATTTTAAACAATATAAATAATAAATCGCGTTTTAATCCGGTATACAGTATTTTATTTAAATGTGTGATACTCGCGTTAATAAAAGACAATATTACTTATTACTAGTTGTTTTATAAAAGTGAATATTTTATTAGATATAGACAGACAAGCGTTAAGATCCCTTGATGATAGGTTATAGCCTATGGATATTATATCTCTCAGTATTGTTGTTTTCCCACTTCTATTCTAGTATGTGACTGATTACAAAAAAACATAGTACATAAAAGCCCTAAGTGTGCGTGACGTGGGCTGTCAATTGTGGATGTTGGCGGAGTTCCGATCCTAATTTATAAATAACTAATTTACTGCAATTTTTTTCCGTTTTTTCCTATATTCAAATATTTAGTCTGTTATTCGGAACATAGACGAATCAAACAAATAAAACATTTGTAAATTGTTAGCTTTAAAATAAGTTGTGGAACTTATAACTTCATAAAAAAATAACAATAAACTTTCCCGTAGTAGAAAATCAATATAGTTGATAGTTTTATCGATTACTGAAAGCATACTATAAATATAAAGAAACATCATCCGGACTTGTAGCATTGATATTTCCTTCAATTTAAACATACACTCCTCATGTTTGATATTTCAATTCTTTGTTTAAAAAGAGTAACTATAATAAGTAGTTAAGTGTAGTAATACAGTATTTCTATAGTAGATGTTTCTGGTTCGGCTGCCCCAAGCTGTCCCAAAAGTGATTCCAGCGGACACAGCAAGCCACCTCAGTGACGTCGATCACGTAATCACTATTGTTCACAGATTACACATTTTTACAGATGACTGACGAACGTTATATTAATTATTTTTACAGACTAAGTATGAAAAAAAACGATTAATTATAACAATATAAAATTCGAATATAATACGAAAAATATGTTGAATATACCTGATAAGGAACCCTACGGGAGTTAGGCTACTGATAAAAAACAACAAGGTTATGTAATTATCAACCACTGCTCTTCCTTATGTATTACTTTTAGTACAATGTCATAAAGTGGTATGTCCTATGATTCCTCATTACTTTACTCTTACATTAATGGTTTGTCACCAGACCTCAGAGCAATGGTTGTAGTCATTGCGCAGAGGACCAGACCTAATTTTATACGTAAATCTTCATATTTGGAAAATCCGTATAATGTAATTTTGATGACACGGCATTAATTAAAATGTCATCGAACCAAAAGTTGAGTCAGTTATTATGACTGAGTTTCATTGAACCTTAACCGCAATTAATAAACCAAAAATTAGTTGTAATTCTTGAAATTCGGTCATTTTATTCCTTTGAAAAAGGACAATACCTACGTATGCACATTGTGTGCATCATTGTTTTATTGTCCGCGAAATTAACACGATTAACTCCTTCCTTTATGCGAATCTACACTTATTTTCTCTTAATCAATATAATACAAGCTTCACAAAATGAAATTATAAAAATAACTATCATTTACCTGCAAATAAAATACTGTATACCGGATTAAAACCCGATTTATTATTTATATTATTTATCCCGACGCGGACGTTTCGGATGCTTTTCAGGGAGGACTGTCTCCACGTGGCCACACCGTGTGCCATTTTCAAGAAACAAGCCCACTCTTACTTTAAAGGCCGGAAACGCATCCAAAATCAAGACCTCTGGTGTTGATTTAATGTATAGTCGCAGATTATCATACCCATATCCCTATGATATAAAGATTAATTCATTATAGATATCAAATGTCAAACTTCAGAGAAAAAATGGTTTGATAAGTTAAAAACCTATGTATAATAAAACCTTTGACATGTTTTGAAATATGGATACTTATTTATTAAAACTTGATAACATTATAGCTGGGTTTTGATCAAACATACTAAGTCAAATTATTCACGTCAAATAAACAATTGCAAAAGCTTTGAGTCAGTTTAGCCCAATATTCTAGTTATACAAATACCTATAAATCGATTATGAATAATTAATAGTATCATTAGTACATGTATAGTTATATTGTACATAGCTTGTAGATGAAAGCACAATTAAAAAATTAAGAATCGTTCAGCAGTCATCGTTGTAAACTTATACAAGATGTGACTTAGGTTTCTAGCGTTATATTAAGTTGTAATCTAGTTTTGAGACTTGTTAAACCCTTTTACTTTATAGAAATTTGACATTATGGCAGTTCTTGAAATTAGATTTTGACTTAAGTAACTTCTTGGTATTTTGGGTTGGAATACATGCCTAAGAGCTTTTTTGAGTTTCGTTTTTTAAGAGAAGCCTTGAACAAGTCTGACTCATCTTTCCGTGAAGTCAACGGCTCGCGTCGGTCGTGGGATACGACTATTTATCATCTTAACGTAGTTGAGACTTAGTATAGCTTGGAATAATGAGATAAATTCATTAACTTTTATCTAAGTTTCATTCGGATATAAAATCTTAAAAATTAAAAAAAAAATACTTTTCGGTTCATTACGTAGTTGAGACTTAGATTAGTTTCGAATAATGAGATAAATTTCATTAAACTTTAATCAAATCTTCAGTCGTCTACAAAACCTTAAAAATTATAAAATAAAATTGGTTTGAAAGCATCACAACTTAAGCGATGCAACGACAGGGTTTGTTATCATTGATAAAAAGGAGATATTCTCTTTTAAGATCTTTCCTTCCTGTTAAGAAATCAATTACTAATATCTGCGAGAATTTATTTAGAAAGCTTTAGATCAATAATAATAATTAATTAATGTAAATTTTCAACCAACAGTTGCATTTGTATCACAGACGTAGATTTTAATGCCTCTAAAAGGAAACTATATTTTTTTAATTAGAACTTTCTTTTCTATTTATGCCTTTCCTTTACAGATAATGATCATTAATAATAATATGAAATATTTTTTTTATCTCTTTTACTTGTTAAATCAACCTATATTAGACACAACTTGAAAATCTTCTTATTATCTCGTCGCGTTTTTCATAACTTAGTAACAATTAACATTTACAGTAATAAAAAAAAATCCATCTCAGCTAAAATCCATTTTTTATTTTGATTTAAATAAATACAACTCCTTTATTTAAGATTTCCTATAAATATGCCACTAGAAACCTATCGTAGTTCAGGATCAGGAGCACTTCGCGACGTCAAACGAGATTTATAAAACGTTATGTATAATATGTGAGAATAGTGTCACAGAATAACCTAAGTATAGTATCATCGTAATAAATATGATCTGACGCTAAGTATTAGTCGGTAGCAGGTACAGTGGTGTGGAGACATGATACAGTGTGCAGGAAGTAAGGGCGAGCAAGTGGGGCGTCGCTCGAGCGGAACCACTGTTATTGGGTCGAATGTCTTGGGCGACACGGACTGGATTACTGTTTCATATATCTTGAGTAACGGAGTTCTAACCATGACTCTGTTTGCCTTTGTCGGGGGGAGTGGAATTTATAAGTATATTGTATAAGGACAAAAAGTGAATGACATGTTTTTGTATCTGTGTTCAAAATGTTTCTACACAATCAAGTATTTAAATGATCATTCTATTAAATCTATAGATAATAATTAATGTGTCCTGCCTCTCCGAAACAATTTTTATCGTTTTTCCCCGGGATTCGAACCAGGAACCTCAGGTGCTAAACGCAATGCAACGCAAAACAATAATGCGAATAATGTATTCAGCCATTGAGGCGGCTGCGGCGGTTGTACTGATAGTATAGTGATCTTCTGGTGGTAATTTATATGATGTTCTATTTCTGATTATTTTATTTATTTATTATATTATATTTCTGAGTATTTTATTTTATTTATTGCACCAACAAAGTAGACACTAATACATACACATAACACAAACATAAATACACGCCGAGTGTCACCTCTACTCTACTACTCTACTCACTATAACTTATAATTGACACAGATTATTATTGATACATAGTTGTGTATTCTTAATATGTAAATGCTAAGAATCTCGATGATGATGATGGTCCTGATCAGACATGGCATACTGACGTATATAGTACATAGTATGTACATACCCCAGTCCCCAATATTTTGGGAGGCATTTTCGTGTTTGACATAATATAACAATAGCTTTATCTGAGGCTAAAGAGTCCCGTGATAAGCGTGAGAATTTTAATAGTTTATTTACTCGTAGATTCTGCTAATGGCGATGCACAAATGCTTGATACACCATATTGGGTGTAAACCGCTGTCTGGCTGGCCGCCGCTATTATAGTCTGTACAACGAAAGCGAAGTTGTCTCCTGAAATTATTGGACAATTTAATTTCGTATATCTGTATAATATTCAGTTAATAAAAAAATCTAGATATCTACTAAAGTTAGAAGAAGAATTAGTCTGCGATTTGTACAGACTTTTGTTGTTTTTTTTGTATATAGTTTTTTTTTTCATGCTGAATACATGGATACCCTAAACGTCGGAAACAACATTCTTACACTACTAAATTGGACAATACTCAACTACCTGTTTCAATGAAAGGATGTGAATGGTGTAAGGATACCGATCTTTTTATGAATTAGCTTCGGAATGCGGAGATAACGTATGAATTATGACTTGAAGATGAATCACATTGTTTGGCGCGAATATTGGTGTATTAATTACGTTAGGTTTACCCGCTCCTTCGTTTCCCGCCCGGAAAAGGTTTGATGTTTTCCAGGATAAAAATAGCCTGTCACTTTGCAATCTCTTTTCAAGAATAATGTCAAATAAACACACTTGCATTACTAGGCGGTTACGCAGTGCTAGCCATAACGCAGCGGCTTATTGAAGCGGAGTTAACATTATCAAAGGTTGACATTATTAAAAACTGTAGCCTAAAAATGAAAATTCGGGCTTCGATAAAACCTCAGTAATTTGTTAAAGTTTATTTAGATATAAAAAAAAATCTAATCAGTCAAGAGTTTGCTTAAATCTGCTCACAAACACAAATGCCATTTGAGTCGATCCATGGGAACTTCGCTCGCTGCGCTCACCCCGTCCAATAAAATTAGAAATAATTTACGGAGTTATCAATATAGAATTTCTATAAAGTTTTGAATGCATAAATATACTATTAGTACTTACTACAGGCACGACCCGTACGCTTTTCATTTATTCTTTCAGGGTTGCCTGGAAGAGTTCGCTGAGAAGATTGTCTGTTTTTTTCATCTTCATATTTTTTGCAAAAATGAAAGTGAAACAGATAAATAATAATAAATTCAATTGAATAAATTTTACTTCTTTTCTATGAGACAGTAATTTAATTCGATATTACTTTATTTTTTTAACATCACCTCCTTATCAAATTATTACCTGAGAAATCAATAGTAAAGAAGGTTTTTGTACGACTGACGATAGCCAGACTCACTTGATTCCTCAGGTACAAAACAGATGCGTCATTCTATTTCTTATTCGAGCTTCTGAATTGCAACAGTGTATTATTAATAACATATGAGAGTAACTGTCATGAGATATATTTATCTAACAAATATTGTATCGGTTACATTACTATCAGAAACTTTATCAGTGGTGAAACAGACCATTACTATTTCGCATAAAAACAGTTGTAAAAATTGTCGATTTCTCAATACATATTTCTTGCATTGAGTCAGACTTCTGAAATTCTACGTGAATTTCAAAAAGATTGCCGTAGACACGATTGGACTCGATGTTCTCGGAAAACCTAGTTATTAAGTAAAAGCAACACGCCCGGCTTTGCACGGGTGCAATGTAGATTAACTGTATAAAAAATAGCCAATGTTACTTGCTGATAATAAAGCTTTCTTTAGGTGAAATAATTTTTAAAATCGGTTCTTTACTTCTTTATAATATTTGTAGGTATATCGTCCGGTCTCGTGTTCATAATCTGTATTTGAAAGCATATATTTTAGAATTGATTTCCCTCAGAATAATATATATCTTTGCAAAGAAGACCGGTCCTAATAGATAAGAACGTTTAGTTATCTCCCGCATTAGCAAAATTCGTCACCAACCAAGCATTTCCTCCATTGAAAATGCAATATAAATAATATTAGTTCAATTTACTTGATTGGAAATGTCAGCAGAATATACTCAATTCCCAAATCTTTCAACAAAGATAAAGACAAGACAAATTCATAGAACGTGACAAAGGGAATTATTGGAATGTAGGTAGTAATAGTATAATTTTCAACAAGGATGCCGAGTGGCTCCCATGTTTATTTTTAAAGCCTTGTGTCAACAAACTATTTAAAAAACTACCAAATTACCCAAAATTCAAAATCACGCGAGTATACAAAAGTTTTGTCCAGTCAAGTCACAGTATTTGTGTTTGTGCACTTTTCACTTCTTACCATCAGGAAGATCATCAAGAAGATAAGGTTTCTTAACTATATATAAGATAGTTATTTGAACTTGAATCTAATAAAATAAAACCATGAGTTTCGTCTGATAACAGAGAAACGACATTTAAAGTTTTTTATTCGATTCTCTTAATATAAATTATTATTCTAAATTAATAATCACATTCAATTGCTAAGAAAGAAATATCTCTATTTTACAATATTATTTTTACATGAAGCTTTCAATCAACTGACATTGAAAATGTCAGATAAAAAAATTAACTGCAAAGAAAATAGGTTTTATTTTCTTTATATCTCCCCCCCTTAAGAAGGGAATTTCCCCTTAATATATCCATCAGCTATGTCATAAAATCACTTTCCACTTATCTGTCCTCTATTCTTGGAGCCGGGACAAGCTTCGTGATATGAAAAAGATTAGATTCTCTTTTTCTGTGTCCTGTATCTATCTTGTATATAGTATCCGATATTTTTTCCAAAATCTGAAAAGGACCAATTCTAATTTCATCTAATTTTTTTCTGTTTAACTTGTTTCCATTTTCCACGTATACAATATCTCCAACTTCAAAATTCCAATATTTTAACTTTTTGTCCATCATCGTTTTATTATAATTATGTGATTTTAAAGTATTCTTTAGTGCTATTGTTCTGTCTCTAGTCCAGTCATTATGTATTTTCTTGTGTTGTAACTCTTTAGGTAATATAGAACAATTTTCTCCATCTAATAAATATCTCGGCGTAAAACCAGTTACAGTATGAATAGTCTCATTATATATTCTGACACATTCCTGTGCTATCGTTGTCCAAGCCTTCTTTTCTCTAGATTCATTTAATCTGCATCTTATTTTGCTAACTAATGTTTGATTCAGCCTCTCATTAAGACCATTAGAAAACGGTGCATTCACAGCAGTAAAAACTATCGTTATCCGTTTTTCTCTTACAAAATTTTTGAAGTCCTTTGAGTTAATCCCAGGATATTGGTCAGTCAACAGAATACCAATATCTCCCTTTTCTGAAATATTACTCACTAGCTTTATAAAGTCACTTGCATTTTGTGTCTTAGAGGTTAAAATGAAGGCATATCTAGTAAAGTGGTCAACCAAAAGATGTAGATATTTTTTTGTAGATCTGGAACCTCCGAATCCGCCAATTGTGTCAATAGATACTATCTCGAAAGGTTTCGTGGCTGGGCCAAGATGCGACATAAAACCATATCTATCTGTTCCTCTTGTTTTATTCTTTATACAAATTTCACAGTTTCTGCAAACTTCTTTAATATTATGACATAAATTTTTCGCTGTGTACAGGGGTCCAATCGTTTTCAACATTTGTCCAATTCCAATGTGGCATAGACTTTCATGAACATCTTTTAGTAATTGTATGCTATAGTCCTCAGTCAATATTATTTTTCCTCCTTTTTTATTCTTTTTAAAATATACTCCCATTTTTTCTACCAATTTCTCTTTCTTATTTTCTAAATCTTTATTGTTTTTCTGGTCTATCAAAATATCATCTAGCTTTATGAAGTTAACAATATCCAATTGATCTTCTATATTTGTATCCGATTCTAATACTGGATTTCTGCTGAGACAGTCTGCTTCTACATTCTGTTTTCCTGGTGAGTATTTTATCACAAAATCATACTGTGACAAATAATAGGTTAAATCTCCCAGCTCTTCATCAGTTCTCGATCTCAAATTCATATTTTCTAGAGGTTTATGGTCTGTATATACTGTAAACGATTTTCCCATCAACCAATACTGCCAATACCTTACTGCTTCTCTAATAGCTAAACATTCCAAATAAATTGCTTTTTTTCTTTTTTGTGCGTCATTTAGTTTTTTTGAAAAGTATGCTACCGGTTTCTCCTCTTTATTTGGCTGTACCTGTTTTAAAATTGCTCCAACTCCCTTAAGCGATGCATCTGTATAGATATTAATTGGTAAATCTTTATCATATATTTCCAATATCGGCTGGGAACACAAAAGACCTTTAATAGTTTCAAATGAACTTTGACATTCATTTGTCCAAACAAATTTTACATTTTTCCTCAGTAAATTATGTAACGGGTCCAGTATCATTGCTCTTTTAGGTATATAATCATTATAAAAATTTATTTTTCCTATAAACTGTCTAACATTCTTCTGTGTTTTAGGTACTGGAAATTCCCTTATTGAAATTAGGTTGTCTTTCAGTGGTCTTATTGAATTATTTTGTATTATATGGCCTAGATATTTAACCTTATTTGAAGCGAAGGTACATTTTGTAAATTTCAACCGAAAGCCTTCCGCTTTTATAGCTTTCATTAACCGCTCCAAATGTTCAATATGTTCAGTAAAAGTTTTGGAATATATAAGAATATCATCTATGTAATTTACTGCAAAATCCGTTAGTTTATGTTTTCTCAAAATATTGCTTAGTACTCTTTGAAAAATTGCCGGCGAAGTTTTTAATCCAAAAGGCAGACAGGACCATTGATAATGACCTTCGTGTGTTACAAACGCAGTTTTACTTCTGTCCTCGACCCGTAATGGAATCGACCAAAACGCAGAGTTTATGTCTAGGGTAGTAAAATAGTTACAATCCCTTGCTTTTGTCATCAAATCATCAATCAGAGGAAATGGTTGTGCCTGAGGTACAACTATTTTATTTAAATCTCTGAAATCAATGCATAGCCTAGATTTCCTATTATCTTCTTTTTTAAAGGCTAGAGTAACGGGTGCTGCAAATGGGCTGTAAGACTCTTCAATTAATTTGTTATCTAACAACCTTGCAATCTGTTGTTCTATTTCTTTTTTATCTTCTATAGTACATCTGTAAGGCCGTTTACTGCAGTATTTTTCCACTAATAAATCTATTCTCGCTTCATATCCATTTACAGTACCAATGTCGTATTTATTTTTAGCAAATATACTCTTATATTTTTCTATCAATTCGTTTATTATCATTTTTTCTTCTTCATTTAAATGATCTATGTTCGCCTTAAACTCATCCTCTTTTATATGCTCATTAAAGTTTATTGTATATTCTTTCGTTTCTTTATCTCTTTCTTCGTGATTTAACTGTTTCTGTACTTCCTTTTCTATATTATCATCCTCTATTATATCTTTGTTTTCCGGATCAGCTTTCTGACTTATTATCAAATCTTCATTCTGTATTAATTTGAATGTTTTTATTAAGTCCAATCCAATTAAGAAATCATATGGGAAATGTTGTTCATCAATGATGTATACATCCACATTCTTCTCCAATGCCATAATTTTTATTTTCAAGGACGTCAAACCATTTGTTTTCTTAACACCATTAATTGTTATTAAATTAGTTTCATTCATATCATTATTTTCTCCTTTTAGTTTTATTAATTTAGAATTCACCAAAGATACATTTGATCCCGAATCATAAATTCCGTATACTTCTAATTTGTCATTTAATAACAGTTTGACTTTTATTAATGGTGTTGCTATTAGTTTTTTTGCGTAGTTTTGTTCAACTCTGTCTCTATATAAGCATTGTTCACATGTTTAAACTTGTTTGTATTCTTTTTTTCCTCTTTTGTTTTAAACCAACATTTGTCTTCCGGATGATAACGAGAACCTTTGCTCAATTTCTCACATATCTTGCAAGGAGTGTATTCTTCATTTATATTAGTATTTCTCCAATATCTACTTTTATTCTTTGGAACAGAACTTTTTCTGTTAACCATATGCTCATATTTACCTACTTCATTAAATAAATCTACAGTATCCTTTAGTATTTCCCTGTTGATTCTATTTAGGACAAATTCCGGCAGACCGGCTGCAATCAAATCTATCAAAGTACCTGTATCAATAGATCTTCTCATTTCTAAAACAAGTTTTTCTTTTTTAATTGCGTAATCCAGCAGCAACCCCTCCTTGTATCTAAATTGTAAAGCATAAGTGACCGGATTCCATCCCTTGTTTGCAAACGTTTCACAGAACTTTGTTCTCCATGTTGACCAATCCGAATTCATTGTAAGTTTCATTATCATAGAAGTGTACCAGTCTGCACAACTCTTGTCCATAAATAATCTTAGTATTTCAATTTTTTTCTCATCTGTCTTTACCTCAAAACGTTCGCATTCTTTTTCAAACATATCAATCCAATGGTCTGCATTTGTATTTTTGCTAGTAAATTTTTCAATAACAAATCGCTCTACTATATGCTTTAGTCCTTGACGCTTCTCTCCCTGAGCTTTCTCTACAAAATTCTCAAAAAAAAATTCCAAAGTGTCTGTTTTCGTCTGCTGTACAGCAACACTTTGTTTCTGATCTATTTCTTCCAGATACTGACCATCAAATTGTAAATTTCCGTCTTCGTCGATGTAAGTACTTTCGAGCTCATCTGTCATAGTAACCCACACTCTTCTTACCTGGTAACGTTTTTTCAAACTATTCTTTATTTTTGCAAAAGTACTGGTTCTTGTAATCTCTTTATGCAAAGCAGCTGCTTGCAGCTCTTCTGGTATCGCATATATCTTATTGTCGCTCGCACCTATTGAGGTTATAGCGAAAATGTTAGTTTTCTCATCACTCCCAGGTAAAATGGTAAATTCAAATTTCAACTTATTCATTTTGAATCAATTTCTTCAAAACAAAAAAATGTCGTTTTATAAGATAGTTATTTGAACTTGAATCTAATAAAATAAAACCATGAGTTTCGTCTGATAACAGAGAAACGACATTTAAAGTTTTTTATTCGATTCTCTTAATATAAATTATTATTCTAAATTAATAATCACATTCAATTGCTAAGAAAGAAATATCTCTATTTTACAATATTATTTTTACATGAAGCTTTCAATCAACTGACATTGAAAATGTCAGATAAAAAAATTAACTGCAAAGAAAATAGGTTTTATTTTCTTTTTAAAAGTTAGAGGGCATCTACAGTGCTGTCCTGAAGGCATGGTCTTGGTTAACGCGCTTCTCCTATGGCCAGAACAATCCTCCGCTTCAACCATCAGAAAGCATCGCCAGAAATGCTTGTGGCGACCACGCTGCCTCTTTCCTTAAAGATCCATTCAAGGTCTAAGGTATTGAGTACGTTTTCGTTATATTACGTATAATTGAAATTATTTAATTGTCAATTATTAACAATAATCAAACGTACCACTGAATGTTATTTCCTTAAGATTTCTTAATTTTTATCTATAAGTTGCCAACATTGTTAGGAAACAATTCATCTTTACTTCACGGCTATCTGTCGATGCTTCCGCAACTTTATAACTAATAATACAGTGAATGCTTGTGATATCTAAGTTAGCGTCAGCAATAATACTTATTTATGGTTTAACGATCGGCCTTTACGCAAAATTTAATTATATTATTCACGCCAATTTATCAACTTCTAACTAGTTAGTACTTTTATCTCTGTTGAATAAAAAATCGAATATGAATTTTACGTCGACAAACTTTAGACAGGAGATAGTAGGATTCTCAACTTAAAGATACTACATAAATCAAGAAATCTAATATATGAACTATAGTAGAATAACATGAATGAAGAAAACAGATTTTTCCATCAATCTCATCTCATCAACTCATTGACGTGCTCTTTGGCGCGTTTGGTAGAATTTGCACTCCAATGTCACTGGTTCGAATCCGGGACGACATGTTTATAATTTCCTGTGAGCATGTCCTCGCCACGTCTGGTTACTTCAGGCATTAAAAGGGTTTGAGGAATATCGAAATTCCGACTGGGTTAACCACCGTTCATAGATGGAAAAACCGTGAAGTGCACATTACACGTTTCGGTCTCTGTCTATAGATTTCCGAATGCTCGAAGTAAAAAAGTAGATCGGCAGCGCATCAGTAACTGAATTTCTGTGACTGGGGTATCACCTATTATAAAGTGAACCTCATGCTCGTCTGTCGATATACCTATAACATAAAAAAAACTCTTAATATCGAACCTTCTTTGACATCAGTTAAGTAACTTAAGCCTCATTTAATTTATTAGATACTAGTGGACCCCGTAGACGTTGTTCTGCCACAATTTTGGCTTCGAAATTATATAATTATTCTTAAATTTGAGTATGTCCATTTACCCACTATAATTGTCTAATATGTCACTTATTTGCAGTGGACATCTGTTATTCCAAAAAAGCTAAGAATGCATGACGTGAGCTGTCAAGATGGCGGAGTTCCGAATCTAATTTATTTTATAATTAATTTTATGCATATATTTTTTTCCTGATTTTTTCCAATATTTTAATAGCTTATATCTTATTCCGGACATAGAGGAATCCAACAAATAAGATATTGTTAAAATCGGTACAGCCGTTCTTGAGTTATAAACGGTGTAACTAACACAACTTTCTTTTATATACTCGTATATAGATTATTTAACTTAGAAATAACAATTACCGTTCCACAAATCCAGCCAGTAGTATTGCATTGTATTGCACTTATATTTTTATCAAACTTTTGTAACGTTCGCAACAAATATGTTGGGATAGTAATCGTTTTCTGAGTATCAAAGATAAGGTTCTACCTGCGATTGAGCTTCGTAATGCCCTTCTATAACCCTGCTGGTTTTGGAACGCAGTTTTATGTATATGCGTGACGCATAACTATGTATGACACAAATATTTTGCGCAGATTCGGGTAGAGTCATAAATTGGAATAAACAACGTAAATCTATATCTATACTAATATTAAAAGAGGAAATATTTGTATTTTTGTGTGTTATGAATAAACTCAAAAACTACTGCACCGATTTTAAAAATTATTTCACCAATAGAAAGCTACATTATCAGCGAATAACATGGCTTTGTGTATAGTATTGTACCTACATCTACATTGCAACCCGTGTGAAGCCGGGGCGCGTTGCTAGGAATAAATAAAATTATGCATTTATTATTGAACTAGGGTATATACATATTTGATGTGCAATATGTACGAAAATCAATAAATTAAATGTGCAAACAATACGAAACCTATGTGTCTATCTATCTCTCAAAGGTCTAATTTACATATACAGCAACTTCTTCTAAAAAAATAACTTAATCTATCTTCTGTTTTTTAACACTAAATTTAAAACACAAACGATTGGAAATATGTATATGACGAATCGACTTCTGAAACTTAATGTTTCATGAGTAGATATTTTATTTATTTATTTATAATTTCTCTTTATTTAGCAATAATTTTTACAATTGTGATACACCACTAGTGTACATTAAAAGCCTAGTGAGTACAATAATTAAACTATTCGTTTTTCAAGTAAACAAAACTTATACAAAACATTTAAAATGGATATATAATGAGTAGATATTGGTACTTCATTCATGAATTACAATCAATAAACAATTTTTGAATGAATTTCAATACAATCGTTTCATTAATTGAAAACTGGAACATGATATCTCAATATTTTTTATATTTCCTTTCATAAAAACGTACAACCAACTAAAACTAAACCTATAATTAGCTAGTTTCTTGAAAAGTGAATGTGGCAAGCACCAACTTCCTTCTCAAATCTAAATCAATACTGTGTCCTTGTTTTTTGCGCGGTATAATAACGCAATAATTGCTTTTAATAATCCCAGATCATTTTACTCTGACTATTGTTTATTTCCAGTAACTTATAATTCTGATAATTTAAACATTTCTTTGCGCATTGTTGTCTCAGTGTTCTGCTGGTTTTATCCATGGAAGGATCTTTAAAATTAATACTATATAAACTGTTAAACAACAGGAAACTAAATGTCATAAAAAATCACATTATATTTTAACTCGTGATTTCGAATTATCATATAAAATATTGAAATAGATTTCAAAACAAAACACAGCTCGTTCGAGACTGAATCGTGTAAGGTTCGCCCGTCAAAACAAGGATTCAACGGGAGCCCACAACAAAGGACGGGAAAAGGTAAGAACTATGACGTATGCTTGCCTTTCCAACTCGACAGGGTTACAGGTGGTCGCTCGGCCGGTGCACGTGACCGGGCGCCACTCGTGCGCGCACCGCGGACCCAACCGCTTCGAATTTTGAACGTCTGAACGTTAACCGTTCCTTTTTTGAATTTTTTCCGTTCCAATACTTTTTTTTAAGTGCCAGTGGAACAAAATTGGATTTTGTGCCAGTGTTATTCCTTGTTCAGAATACAGGTTAGTTTTATTCTCGTTATGTGCGAATGTACGCTTGGATTATGTTCCTTTTTGTTCCGGTTCCTGAAGCTTGATATGTTATAAAGACAGGACGTTCAACTGTTCTTATGTTATAAGCAGTGTATCATCAATTTTAAAATTAACTTTCCTTTCTATTTTAGAGGGTTATATTATTTTCTTTTTCAGTTTTAGAATTACCAACAATATATTATATTACTTTTGTAATAAAAAACTAGTTTTATATTTTTGACGTAAAACTGAAATCTATAAAACGTAGTATAAACAATAAATAACAATTTATGATTTCCTACTTTATTAAGAATATTAAAAAAAAGCAACAAATGGGCTATTTTTATCAGTCAAGTTTCAACATTAATCAAGGAAATCAATCCTCGTACCAAAAGACATCAACGGGCATTGCGACACTTCTTATTTATCTTTGCGTAAAATAAAAATTGTATTTTTTTAAATTATGATCGGGAAGTAAAAAAATTAAGAACCGGGCGTAAACCTGTTTAAAACTCAGGTTTTTTATTATAATGTCTATAATTTTATTTTCAACATTATACCTATCACGTATTATAATATTCTTATTTAAGTATAAAATATACCTAAAATATATATTTAACAGAACCACTGGATAGTAGGTTTGATTACATAATAGATATAATACACAACATTCAAATCTCATCAGCCTAAGATTAAGAACCTAGATACCTAGATAATGTTAACTGGTAATAAGACTATCGCATGGCTCAATTATTTATGTGCTGCCTTTAGCCTTGGAAATCCCGGACGATAATAACGTGATTTTTTTTGACACAGGGCATAGCCTGGCCACCTACTTATAATTAAAAAGTTCCCATACTCAAAAGGAGGCATGGGAATTCGCTTAGGAAATGTTTACCGGAACAGGATATTGTTTCTTTTGGTCCACGACTTTTTTATCACACACGTCACTTGCTATGTGCCATAAGTTAATCGCGGTATCTACACTAATATTATAAAGAGGAAAAATTTGTATTTTTGTATGTTTGTAACGAATAAACTCAAAAACTAATGGATCTATTTTTAACATTCTTTCACTAATAGAAAGCTAGATTATCAACGAGTAACATAAGCTATTTTTTGTGTATAGTACATCTACATTGCATCCGTGTGAAGCCGGGCCATGTTACTAGTAGTTAATAAGAGACTCTTCTAAGTTTGTAGGTACTTCGTTTATCTAAAAAGTAGAATTATATTATTTTTAAATCCAAATTAAATAAAATCTTTATTATTTATTATAGAATATAATCGTAGAGTTGTTTCACTTAACTGACCGAACTTAGTTACATAATTTTCTTTTTTTTTTATGTGATAAAGACGTACGATGACTTAATACATTTAACTAGTTTATCTTAATATAATACACACGATGCGGGTGAGGAAACCTTAAAAAATGTCCTATTTCGAGGATTTCATGATAATTACACGAGAAATACGATAGATAGAAATCGAATCAGGAAGATTTTATGGTACGATGAATATAATCTTATAATCCCTACGTATTTTATTGTGTTTCATAGGTGTTATAAATTAAATTACAGAATAGAAGACTAATATTTTGTTATTAGTATACGGACCTATTTCATCCATTATTTCAGTCTGCTATTTTTTGCGTAATTAATCATGATATTGATACAATTTACTACCATGAGATTCATTACGAAAGTTATAAAGTCTGATACGAGTAGTTGGGTATTTAATCTATACTAATATTATAAAGAGAAAAGATTTGTATTTTTGTATGTTATGAATAAACTCAAAAACTACTGGACCGATTTTAAAAATTCTTTCACTAATAGAAAGCTACATTATTAGCGAGTAACATAGGCTATATATATTGTGTATCTATATTGCACCCGTGTCAAGCCGGGGCGCGTTTCTAGTATCATATATAGCAACACGCCCCGGGTGCAATGTAGATGTACTATACACAAAAAGCCTAGACATAAAAGTTAATTGTAGATAATGTAGCTTTCTATTGGAGGAAGAATTTTTACAATCTTTCACTAATAGTTAATAAAAAATGTAGTAGTTTTTGAGTTAAATCGTAACAAATAAATCATTTCTCTTTATAATATTAGTATAATTATTATTTATCACGACATTTCGAATGCTTTTCAGCAAGCGTGATCACGGACGTTACTGCTCCAAACACTGGGATATAAAAATACAAAATACAAATTAAATTTTAATCCGTTTAAAGATTTTTTATTAATTATTATATATGATATATATTATATAGACTGCATGTTAATATCTGACAATAACAGATACGTGAACGAAAACGTGATTTTTTTTCTATTTGATTATCAATTTATTGAAAAACTTAGGTCATACTCTATGGTTTATGTAATACTCGTATGTATTTTACGTAACTGATGTTTTTTTTATGTCAGAGGTATACCTAATCATAGAGTGTAAATTGTAGAAAATTAACATTTGAGTTACATTACAGTAAACATTCCGTAGTTTATGGATTAAACGTATATCCTTTGAACTATTATATTAGTAACAAAGTAAGGTAGAGTACATCTACATTGCACCCACGCGAAGCCGGGGTGTTGCTAGTAATTAATAAATCGCGTAAAGTTATATGATTTAAATATTCCAAAACATTTTATTGCATTTAATTTATTTTAATTTCTTTAACAACTCCGTCGGTTTACGATCTTTGTTGCGCAGTTTATTTACGGTATACATAATTTATTTAATGGTAATTTATGGAGCGGTCGCCTCGTTTTATCAGCCATTACTTGGCTTATAGATTTCTTGGTATCTCTTTTTATTTCCAACATATACCATATCGCATACCAATAAAACGAGTGTGACGTAAAAAAAACAAATAATTTTGGATTCGACCGCTAAAGAGTGTTACAAGCCTTTTTTAAAATCAACTTATTTTATAACTAAGGTTAGCCTGCGGCTTCGTTTTTCCAGAATAAAAAATCATATTTAATACGAACAGGTAGCTTTAGTTTCTTATTTATACAATTATAATATTAATAAGAACCTCTTCTTCTCTATAATGTGAAATATTATTCATTGATTTGTAAAACGCAAAGACAGAGTAGCAAATTAGAGGTAGGAGAATTTCAAAGTGAATTTCACTGCGTACTAAATAGAAGGTATTCTTCTAAAATCTCTTGCAACTCTGTTAAAAATCCCTTATAAATTATGCAAATATATTTTTGTAATTTAAAAAACCTATACCTTATACAATCGCTGATAAAATAACAAAAAATCAATGGAAAAATCAGCCAAGTCCAAGAAGGATTCTCAAAACAAAAACAGGTCTGCTTTGACCTTCCGATTATCTCGAATTAGGATACAAAAAACAGAATTATCGATACCCATTACCAAGTTGACATTTTCCATAAAAATATTTTTTTGGTCTAACTAAAATATTTTAGTTATGTCGGGTTTCAAATCTACATATAAATGTTCAGCCACATAAATATAATTTTAACGATATTACTCTAATATATGTAGGTACTTACATTATACATAGTATTATACATACTTAGTACATGATTGAGTGAATAACCGATCCCTTAGTAAGCCCATGTCCCATGGCAGACACACGTCTGTGTCTGTTTCACTAATAACTTTACCTACGCAATACTTTAGTATTCGATGCCTGCCCGACAAAATTATTTTATTAGCTTATTTTACCTGGGAACACACAGGAATTCCGGCGCTTAACACAATACGACTGAGCCACAACGGTATTATTAAAAACCATAATATAATGTTTTATATCATAAGCAAGAATTAAATAGGTCAAAAGTTCATCAAGTCATCAATTCAAATATATCGATCATTTCATCATCGTTGTTTGTGTATGTCTTTTTCTACTATAGTTATACTGATCTGATTGTGTGTTGTTCGTTGGTGAGTAAAATTGAATTAGGAATTATCGTGATCGTGAGATTAATGTAATGAAACTTTTCGCTAACAAAAAATTTGTAGGTACTCAAATATACATTTATAAAAATAACAAAAACTGGGTTTAAACAATAAATTTTTCAATCTTAAAATAATTGACATGAATAAATTCATTTAGTAAATATGAAATGAATGTCTAAAAAAATCAGTGCGTCGTTAAAAGCTTGTGACTCACCCTCTTCAATGAATTTCCTGTATCGATAAAACTAGTTGTTCACTACGAACTAAGAGCTCATGGTCTCTACACCACCCCCTCTCCCCATCCTCTGTGCATATTCGAATTTCAAAAATGTGTTTTCCCATCTTTTACGAAAATAATTTCTACGATACTAAATGTTAATTAAACCATCGCGCCCATCAGCTGCATCGGTTTAAATATACCGAATTTGCATAGAAACCATTACAAACCCAGCATTGTATGAAAGGGCTAATAGATCATCTATACTAATATTATAAAAAGGAAAGATTTGTCTGTTTGTTTGTTTGTTACGATTTAACTCAAAAACTACCAATAGAAAGCTATATTATCAGCGAATAACATAGGCTATTGTGTATAATACATCTACATTTCACCCGTGCGAAACCCGTGCAACACCGTGGGGCTTGGTACTGTATTATATATTTTCAAACGTCATTTCAAAAATATACATAATATATAGATAATGGATCAATTTAAAAAACCTTGTTTAATGCCTTAAGTACAATTGTAAACAAGCAACGAGCTTCTAGGTCCAAAGACTACGTAATAGAGCATGAGCAATAGTGATGGGATGTAGCTGAATACTACTTCGACATAGAATCGTTATTGGATCAAATAGCTATAGGAATCTGATTTAGATATACACATGATTGATCCACAATCACCTTTGACATATTAAAATTACTTGTTGCTAAACAACGTATTGTATTGGAAGAATCCCAGTACCGACTTTATTTTATCAACGATAACTTTGGAAACTTTTCTTGCTGGAAAGAAACAGAAGGTTTATTGTTTAAGAGTGAGCAGGATAGCCTACGCACTTCGGTAGAAGGAGAGGTGCAGTATGCGTTTTTATTGCAACGTTTCTGCACCTTTTGTTGAGGTCTTATTTGTGAGATATTAGCGATTTTTTATCACTTTCAGGGGTCATATAAAATACGTTATGTTAATTAGTTATATGCATAAAATATTAATAACATTTTAAGCTGCTTTTGCTCGTTGGCGCGTTCGGTGGAACACCTGCCATGCGCATCGATAGGTCGTGGGTTCGAATCCCACCACATGTTTATAATTTTCTGTAAGCATGTTTTCCCCACATCTGGTAACTTCGGGCATTGATCGGGTGGGAGGAACATCTAAATTCCGACCGGGTAACGAACCACCGTTCATAGATGGAAAAACCGTGAAGTGCATATTGCGCGTTTCGGTTTCAGCCTATCGATTTTCGAATGCTCGAAGTAAAAATTAGGTCGACAGCGCATCATTGACTGATGTTCTGTGGCTGAGGTATCACCTACCATCAAGTGAACCTCATGCTCGTCTGTCGATATCTGACATAAAAAAGAAAAAAAGTGTAGATATACATCTGACCATACTTATCAAGGTCATACAATTTACCTTGCCGAATAATAAGTCCTTCAATCCGGTTTTTTCGATACAGCAAATAACACCTTTATATTAATATTTATAAGCTTATAAACATAATTTGTCGTTTTTCCCTAAAAATTTTATACAACCTTAAATGTTTTTGAAAACATAGTAGGTATGTTAATATGCATAATTACCGTAAAACCAAATTTTTATTTCTATTGCAACCTCTACAGCTTAAATTTTGTCTGTTTTTAAACGAAATAATCCAGACAGACATACAAACATAGTAGCAAATATAATTATTACAATATCAATAAATATCTAAAGTGCACTAATGCTCTGATTCAACAACAGGATACTTATAATACTTTATGAGTTCTTCATTTTATATTGTATTAGTCTTAATTATTTGTTTTAAAATTGTTGTGTTAGCTTCGATTAAAGTCACTTATACTATCTTCTCATTAGAAAACTATTTTTTTAGACCGACTTTTATTCAAAAAACGGCAGGGTCGAATTTAGAGGAGTCGAATGGAGGCCCAAATTATTTTCCAAATAAACTATTTTCTTAAGATAATCATCTTTGTACAAAGTAGAGTAGGTAAAGGTAAAACAGCGAAACCATCAAAGTAAAAGGTGTTTGCTAGTATTTCTCGTCGAAATTTGAAAGAAGTATCTATTGTGGGCCCCTCTTTTGTGGAGGCCCCGGGCTGTAGCCCCATATGCCCTGAAAAACGGTATTGAGAACAACGACGAGAAAAACGAGATTGTTGTTGCGGAACTTAATTAAGAACCTGTTTTTAATCCCTGATACAAATCGAGAGTAAATCATTTCGCTATCGCGTGTAACTCACAGCTCCATTAGACAAAGCATACGCCCGTTGGCCTTCGCGGACCGGTCGACAACCGCCGCTTACTTTCAAGAGTTATTTCGGATACAAACACCAGTCAGGCACCATTTACTACTCTAATGAATTGCCAAATTGATTTTTTACTCTTCCATTTAGTAACTTATAAATATTTAACTGTTTGCATGGCAGCAAAGTTGCCATTAACTTTTACATAAATCTAACTGGCCATATTTGCGAGGATTTTTGGCGTAGCGACTTTAATTTGCAAAAGCTTTTAAAAATTAAGTACTTGTTACAATAGTTAAAGTTCTAAAAAAAACTGAAGCATATATTATTTGTATGGGACATTTAAATAACTTTAAAATCTGTTTTTTTATACTGTAAATAGAAAATTAATAAATATAGTTCACTAAACTGAGGAGAAAACAATACTATTAATTTGATCACATACACGCATACAAATAACAAAAGAAAACGTAAAAAAAACAATAAAGGAATGGCGCTGAAAATCAGTGCTGTGACTTAGCCGCGACTGTGTCACAGATAATCCTGACTCCTGAGTCGGTGACCCATTTCCTGCACTGCACAGGAACTATTTAGAGTTAAGTTAATTAATTGTTTAATTACGATGTATTGTTTTGTTTTTTGTACCTTTATTTTATTTTGTTTAAGTGTATCCTGTGAGTGTTTTGTGAAATAAATCTTTTTTCTTTTTTCTTCTTTCTTTCTAAAATAGATAGTAAATGCAGAAAACTTAAAAAAGTCAATGCGGTGTGAGTCAATTTGGATATATTATGTACTTGATTGGACTAGTTAAGTTAATCTGTGATAAACAATCATAGATGTAACTCGCCCATCCCTCTAACTCTTACAGCACTCAATACCCCTGTTGAAAGAATACACAAATGTGATTTATTGGCGGACGGATGGAAGGAAATAACTATAATAACTTATAAATAATAATAATCAATAAGAATATATATAACTTACTAAAGATCCGCCCCGGCTTCCGGTAATGTAGATATACTATACAAAGAAAGCCTATGTTACTCGCTGATAATGTAGCTTTCTATTGGTGAAAGAATTTTCAAAATCGGTCCAGTAGTTTTTGAGTTAAATCGTAACAAACAAATTTCCTCTTTATAGTATTAGTGTAGAAGTTTGTTTGATATTTTGAGAAAGATTCTTTGTTTTTATTATTCTTTTTTTTAACATGTAATTAGATATATATATTTCAATAAGATATTTTAGTGGTTTATTGCCATTCTACTGAAATAAAATACAGCATAGCCTTAATTTTCAGTAGCTACAATTTGTACCCTGTCAAAACGTATAAAATATCGTATATAATGATACTAATAGATATTCTAGACATACATTTTTAAATAACAAGAATTATTTAAAAAGATATATCTAACATTTCAAGGAATACAATATCAATAAATATTTATAGAATTGCAATTATTAACAAATCGATATTACTATAATAACAATGAATATGTGCTCTGATATTGTGTTGAAATTTTTTAAAGATTTTATTAATATTAATAATTCATTTTTTTACTGACATATTCTTTACATCTGATCATCAGTGAAGTGACTAGGCAATGGCTGATAAACAGCGTGGTGAGTTAGCCAAATCTTCACCACACTCTTCACTTTATGTAGAGCGAAAGCTGGTTTGAATCTTGAGTTTGAATCGAAAACCAGGAATTGTTTTTTGGTCAAGCAATATCGGACTTCAATTGTTTCTAGCATTTGGTTGCGCTGTAATAAAAGTAGACATGAGTAACACTGCGCTGCGCCGCGCAATTGCGCCGGCACCCTTCACTGCGCAGGGTGAGTCAGCTCACACATTCATAATGTGTTGGCGCACGGCGCAGTACCCACTCACTGAGTGAACTATGAGCGAGGCGTTGCGTGCGTTTCAGAGGTTTCACTGCTCGCTTTGCGCGTCCCATTTTGTTGCGTCGTGGCGCAATTTTGAGTTGACTCAAGGAGCCGACGCACTACACTGCGCCTGAGTTGCTGAGTTGGCGCGGAGAATTTCGCTGAGTTACCCATGTCTAAATAAAAGTTACTTTATAGACATTGTCACATGGGTTTAGGTTACTTTTAAGGCCGTATACAAGCTCAAAGCCACTCGCAAAACCAACACACCTCACAACCGCAGGCGTATCCGTAAACTCTTGCTCCGCGTAGCTCTCACCTAGATGAGAATCCGTCCCGCTTCTCAAGCGTCTTCCCAATCTGTCAATCCAAGCCGAGGTGCTATACCCCGTGGGGCGCCCTTAGTCTAGTCGCAGGCACATGATAGCGATTGCCCAAAAATGTCCGGTTAGTTTTCAAGCCCACTTGGGCTGGACAATAATTTCGTCAATTTGTTCTGTCAATGTTTACTTTTTTTATTACATTATTGTTATAAAAATAAAATTATAAACCGCAATACATAAAATTAAATGTGTTTTTTTCTACTTTAAAAAATTATACCTCGCTATATATTTTTGACAACTAAACATGTATGTTACTATTTAGGTATGGACATTAAAACCGTTCCTACTTTAAATTTTAATCAATGTTTAATATACTAAATTACAAACTGATTTCATATGTTGCACAGCATTAACGACTTCTACGTTACACGATATTAATATAACCTGTTTTGAACAAGCTGGTAACCTAATATTTGCTTAGACATGATAATGTTAAAACGTGATATTATGTGACGTTATACATTGGAAAAAAATACATAAATATTTGGTTATTATTGGTTGCCATAAACAGCGCGAAAATGTTGTGTTGTACAAGCAACACGACCAAAACATGTTCCCCTATGATAGAGACGATAAGAAAAGTGTTAAAGTAAGAAAGTTATTTTAGGAGAGGAATATACTATATAATAAGCACTATATAATATATAATAAACATATAAGCCCTAGTTATTAGGCTAGGTTGCATGTGCTCCTAGTGCTTACTTGGTAAGCGGATGAAATACTTTATTGCACAAAAATAAATACATAATTTTAAAAAAGGTATGTGTGTACTTACGTATACGCGTTAGAAGTTATACTTCTTTGGCGTCGGAAGAAAAATTTTAAAAAACAAAACTGCAGTAAATATCGAAGCAAAATGTTAAAATCAATCAAATTCTATTCTGTAGCCAACTTCATCATGTCGTTTTTTTGGGACATCGTGCGCGCGCAGGTCATCTGTAGCCAACTTCATCATGTTAATTTTGTGTCACAGATGCGCGCGCATCTTAAAATTTCACTCTCATCATTTTTTCATAACGCGCCTAAAGAAGTATAACTTCAAAAAAACGTAAAATTTATTGTGAAAGGGGCAAACTTATCACCTAGCGGCGCCTGCTTATTTATTGAAAAGAATACAGCAATTATTTCATTACATGTTTGATACACAGTTTTTTGTTAATATGTAAGTTTTGAGGTAGAATCTCCATTACTGAATCATGAAAAAATCTACTTCGCAGTAGGAAAGTATTAACTTATTGTGGAGTTATTTAATGCAATATTTATAAGAATTTAGAGTACGCACTCAAGTTATTTCTTATGTAACCTAGTAAAGACAAGTAATTACAACGTTGTTGTTCATTACTTGAATTTTCAATTATAATCGATCACGCTTCTATAATCATAATGACACTTGGTAGATCACGTGTCTCCCCGTCTTACATGAGCCGTACACGAGGCTAACACTAAAAAATTAATTATACATGCATTATGACCACCGCATGTATGCAATGCCCACTTCATAAAAATTATTATAAACGTCGTTTTGTAATTCTTACATTGAGTCATCTGTTTTATTAAGATAAAGTTGCATGTTTTGACTGTAGTAACCTTAGGGGCCGTCCATTAATCACGTGAGGCTCAAAAGGGGGGGGGGGGGGGGGGTACGGAAAACATCACGAAACATCACGAGGGGGGAGGGGGGGTCTCGTTAGACATCACGTGTATTAATTTTATTTATTTTTTGTCAAAAAGCGCTATTTATGAACCGAAATTTTGAACGGCGCGAAAATTTATTAATTAATTAATTAATTATTCATTAATTTTATTGCAAATACATATAAATGTTTTTCGAATCAAAACGCCATTTGTTAAATATTTTTTTTCCAGTCAAAAATAGCCTTTACATAGACTTCCAAAAAAATACACGTGATCCAGGGGGAGGGGGGGGAGTGCTCCCAAACCTCACCAAATATCATCAGGGGGGAGGGGGGGTCAAAAAATGAGAAAAACGACCTCACGTGATTAATGGACGGCCCCTTATGAATATCCCAATGCTCGACATAAAATCAAAATAGGATGTCCTATGGCTTTTAGTGAACAACTAGTTCTTTTGAACGCCTCCGTGGTTCAGTGGCAAGCGGGATGCGTATAGCACCGGAGATCCTGGGTTCGAATCCCGGGGAAGCACGATTTTTAAAAAATTGTTTCGTTCAGGCAGGGCACAGAAAGCTGATCGCCTACTTGCCTGTAAAGAAAAATGATGTGTAACAGACACAGAAATGTGTCTGCCCCATGCCCCATTAAGGAACTCGGAAATTCACTTTTAATGGCTAAAGACTGAGGAACCAATAATTGAGCCTCACGCTCGTATCCAAATCTGACATTTAAAATTAAACAGAATGAACTCGATACTGTTATAGATTATGTAGCACTTACTTAACATTAATCGAGTTATTTTTACTTTTAATTAGCAATTAAAATATATATATAAGATAATGACGTACCTTAGTGTCAACATAATGGTGAACAATTCCACTCTTACTTTTCAGTCCAAATAAAGAATATTAATTATTACCAATGTCGTCAATGTAATTGGCAATATTTTACCCGAGACGGATGTATTATGTCCTAAGAATAACATAGCTCGTTACCATTTTCAAATCAATGTAAATAATTTATTCCTCAGTCTCAGTATAATTAGGGTTCCGTACCCCGTCCCAAAAACGGATCACTTCGTTGTCCGTCTATCTGTAAAGACCCTTTAGCTCAGCAACGCGTGGAAGTAATAATATCAAATACCTGTCTGCAATTCTTTTGCAGCAGTGAAAAAATCAAACGTCGAAGCAATCAAAAGATATGGCTTTTTATGCTAAAAGGCCGTATATTCAAACCAAAACCGTAATCAAAACCTATAGGCAGTGCCGGTGTTAGGGCCACTGAGGCCCCGGGCAAGAATATTATGGCGCCTTTAGGAAGTCAATATCGAATGTTAATTTTGTGTTTTTAAAAATCTAAATTTCCGGCGATTTATTTTCAATCGACAGAGTAGGTTACGATGTGCGTAGAGCACAGGGCGTAAGGCATATGTATTGAGGGTGTGCAGCACGGGAGGTAGGAGACTCCAGAATTTGGCGCCCCCCAAAATTTGGCGCCCTGGGCCGTCGCCCCATCGCGCGCCCCCCTAACACCGGCACTGCCTATAGGGTAAACTTCCCATACCTAAATACTCGTAGAATCAAGAAATTTAGCACGAAGCAATGTCATGTAGCACAAGTAAAGGAAAAAATCGAAAATCGTAAAATAGTTTTTTTTATTGGGAAAATCTTTACTCCACTTAAAGTTTGTACAAGTTTTTCATTATTATCAATCACCATACTTTGCGAATTATCATAAAATATCTGTCGTCCGCATCTAGCTTATGTTACAAGATCTTCTATTAGTTTAACATACATCTACTAGGAACTAATCATATTTATGTGAAGATGTAATATGTTATGTAATATTCGGTAACGGTTGGTCTGGTCAGGTGTTGCCAGTGGGTCAACAATTCGTATCGAGGTCAACTGCTCAATTTGACATTTTAAATCTCTCATTGAAATACGTTAAAAATTCAGCACACATACACATTTTTTTGAGTGAATATCAAATATTTTTTTCGTTTCGTTTTGTAATGTGTGTGTAATGTAATCTCTTCTACATACTTCTCCTATTACCTGTTTTTATGGAAATTTAAATGATTATTCTATTAATAATTTAGATAATATAAATTGGGTTTTCTGATAAATGAATAATCTTTTTTGTTTGCTCTTTTAATTTATAACCTTTATATTATATACGTATTATTCTGTGCGTGTCTCACTAAATTCCTTCTAAACCGCTGGACCGATTTAGTTGAAATTTTGTGTCTGTGTCTGTGTTTGAATGAGAACCTGGATGGTTTAGATTCAATAAGTAAAGGCAATTGGATCCGGTAAGTGTTGCTGAGATAGGGGTTTTTATTTTATGAAGCCAGCGTTCACGCATGACAACGTCTCTCGGGCGACTTTCGGAGTTATAATGGCTAATTCATTTAAAATTAAATATGGTAAATAATTTATTTATGCATAATCAGTGATATCTAGGAAATATAATAATATTATAAAGTTTATAACGAGTTTGTGTTAAGATTCCGGTATAATAAGAATCACTAGACATCAATGATGAGTACAATACATCTTAAATTTTGTCTTGAAGTTCAACTTCAGCATCATTAAACAGAGTTCTAATATAGTTTGTATTCATACTGGACAACCCTATTTTTTATTGGTGAAAGCGCTGAGGCTAAGTCAAGATCATTCACTTTTTTAAATGGATTTTTTTTCCCATGGCAGTATTACCAATTTTCAGATGCTCTGTAAAACTTTATGTGCCTTACCTGTATAAACACATTATATTGGTTACCTGGCAGTAAACTCAACTTTAGCAAGGCTTTCTCGATCATACAATTACTTGTCATCAAGGATTGAGGGTTTAAACATTCACCATAATTCATTAAATGAGTTTAAACTTAGGCTTTCTAATTTTTTAAGCAATAATTCAATTTAAATTTGTTTTTTAACCTTATTTTTATTTTTTATAATCAATATTATTACTTTACATCAGCTCATAGCCGACAAAAAACGTCATAAAATGTTTCATGCATGTTTGATAGCCCGTAAGTAGAAACGCAATAACCATTTTTTTTTTAAGTATTTATAATGTATGTTGTAGTTTCTGTAGGCAATCTTAAATAAATAAATAAATAAATAGACATCTGAAAGCTGGGTTGTATAATAAGTGAATAAAAATGAAATTGGAATTGTTTTTTTTTCATTTTTCAAGTTATACGCACAACATAATGAAAATGTAGGGCCTGTGGTAATATTAAAATTAATGAAATCGCACTTTTCCTTGCCGTCTTTAAACTTCTATGAGATCTTCTCGAAAAAGTATTTTGAAATAAAGGTATCGTCGGCCCCTTTGAATCAGCAGGCCCCCTGCGATCGAATTGGCAGCATACCATTACCGTTCATACTATAAAGCGTGATTAAAACCATTTAATTACAAAATAATAATCATCAAGGTTTATTACGACCACAGCAAGTCCTCAAAACCTAGGAAATGTAATGTAGACTAAACCTTGATTTAATCTATTATTTTATGCTTTTATCCATTCACCTCCAGAAGGCGGAAAATTCATATTTTAATAAATAATATTACATTATTACGATTTACTTAATGAGTTGCTGTTCAGTGTGACTGTGACTATATGTACCTATATAAGTCCTTGTGTATACCCATCTAAATGTTTGGCATACGCAAGGATACATTTAGCCACGTGTTAGTGAACTCAAAGAAAAGTTGAGAAAAGTATTTTGTTGGATTCGCATATCATGTGGCATTACTGATATCCAAGTATTCCAAATTACTTGCAATATTTTGTCGATTATGAATTCTATAATTCCATTAAATAGCAATATGTTACAAGTGCGGTGCATTGGCCCTTGCAAAAAATATATATTTCGTAGCGTGAACTTAATATACCGAAACTAAGACAATGCTAATAACACAGAGTGATTGACCTCTGTTTTTTTCTCATAAAGTAACTGTCCTTTACAACAGACTATTTCACTTTATTTACGACTTATTTCTAGTTGTTATTTAAATGATAATATTGCTAGAAACAAATTCTTAAGTAGTTTCCAACATCTTAACACATTAAAATTCTGCAATATTTTCTAAGTAAATTTTAAATTTACACAGGAACTGTTTAACACATATCTGATAAAATGTATAATTTGCTTTTAACACACGGATAACGACTTATAAGCGACTAGTCACGATCGGCAAGTTGCCTTGAAATGGCTTTCAAATAAATCTTACAGAGTTATGAAAATAATTAAATTAATAACTCAGTAAGTCTTAAGGAAAACATTTTATTTTTATACTAGCTGATGCCAGCGACTTCGTTCACATAGGCTTCACGTAAATAATAAAGTGGCGAAATAATCAAACTATTTCATTTCCATATCAAACTGTTATTGACATCTGATAATTCGAAAATGTTAGACGCGAGTCAGTTTGCATTGCAATTTGTTGATATGGTGCCTTTAAAAGAACATTTAAATAATGATAACTTTTCTTTCCGACAACCGATTTTGAAACAAAGCCTATATGTTGCCCCGGGCTTTGCTTATTATATTTTTGAAAACTGCATGAAAATCGGTTCAGTATCTTCGGAGATTAGCCCGTACAAACAGACAAACAGACAGAGAAACAAAAAAATTAAAAAAAATCTGGGTTTGTTCTATTTCTCTTCTTACACCCTGGTTCGATTTTTAGCATTTTTTTTCTATGTACAGAAATTTGACCTCTACAGTTTTATTATATGTATAATGTATATATTATATGTATAGATTTTAAACTTATTACCACTGTTACCAAATAGTATCAATTCGATTAGAGAGCGAGCTCTGAGAGCCTAGCGCGAACAACTTGCGAAAAACTATTCGTATCGTCGAGCTGTCATTTGTATGAAATTTCAAATGATTTCTCATATAACTGACAGATGGACGATTCGAATACTTTTTCGATTGTCGTTCGTGCTAGCCTCTGATATCGGATTCTTAATAACGCTTACTTACATGATGATGCTAAAAGAGTACTTAATAGGACTGTGAAACAATATAAAGTTATCGTATGCATTATATTTTACCGGAATTTTGAAGTACCTACTACCTACTTGATCAAAACTGGTCATTGTAAAATAATATCTTAGCACAATGTTCCATGTTTTTAACATAGATTACACTGATAAAATTCATTTGTTAGACAGAGACAACCAGCTCCAAAGACGTCTCGTTCATTCTATCCTTTTCTAAACCTGCAAAATAATATTACCAACTGACTTGAGAGACTTCAGAGTCTCTATGAAAGCATTAGGTAACGTAATGTGTAAACCTAACGTAATAATAATTTTGTTTACATTACATTGACATACTTTACCAATATTAATAATTCGTTTCTCCTTCACAGGTAGTGAGGTGCGATCTGTGACAGTGATCGTGTAATCGAACGAAACTTTAACGAATATTCGATATATCGAAATGCTTTCGCATTGTGAAACCAATTAATCGAGTGCCCATTCGAATAGACTACATTACCTAAGTGAAGTGCTTTGCTCCTACGCCGAGCTCCTCAATCTTCCGTCTTGTTCTTGGTAAGTTGAATTAATCTATTTTGTAATCACCTACCTATTTGAGTATAGTCAGCACCGTTTTGTTTTGGATAATTTTACTGAGGGCCTAGCACGAACGACTATCGAGAAAGTATTCGAATTGTCAAACTGTCAGTTATATGAGAAATCATTTGAAACTTCATACAAATGACAGTTCAACGATACGAATACTACAGCAAGGTAGAATGGGTCTAGAAGCACAAAAAATGTCGGGATACATAATACTTATATTGTGATATAATCAATTAAAGAGTTAATCATTTTAACAAGTATGATAAGTATATGGTACTAATATATTTAGGGTTAAAATTTAAATAAATAATAAACAGTTTGGTTACATTTTATTAGTTACTAAGAAAATGAAAGCTTTGGTTATAATTTGTATAATGTTATAATTTAACTCAAAAACTAAAAACCCAAAGAAAACCTACCCGTTGTATTATAGCTCTTGGATTTTGGAACTTCCACCCCACATAGGATATTTCTAAAAAAATATAATAAAATTATTACATAAAATTATTCAATTCATATCAGTAATTATATTATTTGTTATTTCCACAAATTTCGTGGTATTTTATTAAAGTATTTACCCAGATAAATTGCAACATAGGTATTCATCGTTTCATAATTTTTTGGGTTCAGTTGCATTAAAATTTTGGTAACTTTCTTCATTACATCACAGTTTACGATACAAATTATTTTAAACACAGTGGAAAGCTTTTTGGACCGGTTATAACATCCGCATTCTTGTGACACTACTTTAATACATAGTGCTTAAACCAGAGAACCCTTTACGTGCCTGACCTTTTGCGAGGGCCGCTACTTCGAACCTTCAAATATTAGTCAGTGAAGTAGAGGTATTAATACCTATTGTTTGGAAATCTATACTGCCGCCTAGCATGATCAAGAGATATCTCGCGGACGAGTGAAGACAACCTAAGATATAAGATATCTCGAAATATTATATCTCGACATTGACAACTTTGATAGACAAGATATCTCGATCGACAAATATCTCTACTTTTGACATTAAAATTCCAATTTTAAGTGTAAGTTTAAATTAAAACACAAGACGGTCGGCAAAATTATGTCATGCAAGGTCAGCTGATTTGGATTTATATATATACAATCAGGTAAACAAAACGAATACTTTAGTGAGTTGGATTTAGCCGTTTCGAAAATCACAGAGTATAATTGTAAAAATAGTAATTAAAGAGTTTCATGTCGGCTCTTTTTGCTAGCATCAACATTGCAATTCTGTGTTAGCTTTAGAAAAAATACTTTTAATGTATGTGTTGTATATGTATATTCAAATGTTTTTTAATCATTCAAATAGTAATTTATTATTTTTTTATTATTTATTTATTATTTATTTGGCGCTTATTTTGTTTTATTAATTTGACATTCCCTTGATTGCTCTCTGCATGCATCTGAGGCTTGACTTGTGGAATGACACTTAGGTACCAGTAGCCAAACGTCTAACCCGGTAATTTTTACCGTTTCGTAATAAACCCCGCGAAAAGTGATAGAAAAAGGTTACGCTCGTGTCGTAACTGAATGCTATAAAACCACTTAATATCATTAATCCAGTAGCAGATACTTGGTGACCTTGAAACTGGACAGCCGGATAGCGAAACAATTTTCAATCGCAGCGAAACACGCAAATTGCTAACTCATTAAACTGCCTACCCAATGTCAACATTAGTATTTATGTCATACATTAAAATGTAATTTTCTATTAATCTATGATCAAATATTGTTTTTATGCTCAAAAAAGATAAATATAATTTAATATCTGTAGACTCAGTCAATGTTTATAGCAATAAAGGCAATAATTTTTATTTCCCACCAATTATTCTGTCACTGATCCGCATTCTGTTTAATTTAAATATATGTAGTTTAAAGCAATAATGGATACAGTGAACAGCTATTCAAAAATTTTTAAAAATACTGGTAATTTATATAATCGATCACGGCAAATTATTCGTATCCTCAACATTCAGGCCGCACGATGTTATGAAACAAAAAACAATTTAAATAGTCATGAAAATTCAAAATGGCGGAGAAAACTGGGTTCAAAAACTCGTTATTTATATTTTAAAGAAAGTTGCACATGTTAGTGCACTCGTATGAATCCTAAAATACGTAATACCTATATGGGATTGGCTCAGGGAAAGTGTCAGGGCGCGGCCGACTGGATTACTTCACTTTTTATTTAACATCTGCTGTAGATAGTATGTAAAGTTATTTCTTTATTATTACAAATATACCAATCATTAGATTTATTTATGACGTAACGAAATGGACTTTTAATAAATTTTCTGTATTTCTTTATAGGGACTCAACATGGCTTAAATTCCTGAAAAACAAAGTTTGTTTGTTTGAAAAAAGTTTAAATGAAATAATTTCATGTTCAATTTTTGATGCCAAATGAAATATTACATCAAAAATTGAACATGAAATTTCATTGTCAGATATATCGAGTGAT
The DNA here is from genome assembly GCA_905404175.1 of Anthocharis cardamines. Classification (NCBI taxonomy): domain Eukaryota; kingdom Metazoa; phylum Arthropoda; class Insecta; order Lepidoptera; family Pieridae; genus Anthocharis; species Anthocharis cardamines. The sequence goes on along the minus strand of FR989953.1, from coordinate 3,505,497 downwards.
TAGAAGACTTAAGACACAAGGATTATGGCTCATTCAGCTGACATACTCCCGAAATTGATTCGATTTTGTTTGCAGTTTGAACTGGTTTCTGTTTTAAATCAATCTTGAATAATGTCAATGTCATCGAGTGTTTTGATGTTTAATTTCATTTCGACCCTGCAACTGGATTTAACAATGTTAAGCTATAAATATTTTAATGTATCCTCTCAAACATGCTGAGAACCTAGTTTTTTTTTTAATCTGATGTCATCGCTGAAATTACAAAGTGACCAACTGTTTTCGCGCGACAATTCAAATTAGTGAAGAAGAAATATTCGAATTCGAGTTCGAATCGTACTCGAATGTTTTGAACTCGAACCGTGCTCGAACCTGTCGGGAGTAAGCTGGTTTGAATGTAATTTTAAAAGTTGTCAAGCCATGTTTTATCTATGGAAAATGTTGACAGGTGACAATTTTGTAATATAGGACTAGAGTCAAAGCTTACGTATCGATATTGGATATCTGTATACGCCGAGGTTACAAACCGTGTTGGAAAGCTAACGACCCACATACAATCCTTCAGACCTGTTCCGTTTTACATAATCTACTATCACTGCATTAACACTGCATATTTTATTACTTTATAGCACTATCAAATCAATGCAGAGAGAGTAATAATCAGTTTTATACTTTATTTAAGTTTCACGGTAATTTTAACGTTAATCAAGAATAATATAGACTAAAATAACAAATTGCAAGTATAAAAAATTGTTGCATTTGTAATTTAATTTTTCGTATATACTCCTGAATTTATTGCCCGAAGATTCGCGTCGCTCACTTGATTATAGGTTTTTTTTATCTCGGCCATAGTATATTAATGTTGCGTACATAGTCATCTATATAATATTAAAAAAAGAATTATATTATTATTATTATATTAAAATAATTGAAAGAACAATAAAATCTCTAGTTCTCTCCTTATATTGTATGAAATGAAACAGTTTAATGGTAATTCGACGCAAAATAGCCTGCAAACATTGACCTCGTAGTTACAAAAAGCAGACGAATTTTACATTAACATCAGCGACCATTCATAATTAATTTTATATGGAATCGTTTAATACTTACAAAAGAGTTGTGACAGCCGAAACTGTCGCCAAAGTCACAGATTAAAAATAATAGGTAAAGTTAACACAGTCTATTTGTATTCACGACAGTCATGACTGATACATTAGAGTTTGCATGTTAAATTTTTTACATGAAAATGAGGTGGTTATGTACATGTACCTACATACCTACTCTGTGGTGTTCTGTGCAATTTTTAATGTAGTAATCTGTGGCGAAAATATAATTTGATAAAATATTTTGTTACTAAAGAATCCTGATTTAAAAAAAAAAAATTCACACAATACAATTTTAAGTGATTTTGCAAAATGATGCGAGCGATTTTTTTTTTGGCATTTTTTGTAATTTAACATAAAAGTAGCTAAATGTAACTAATGTATTATATCCTAATTAATACAATTAACAAATACTAAGTCAAAAGTTTATAATTAGGTTTTGAGGACACTGAAAGTTGTTTAAATTCTACTTTACGACGAAAGCGTACAAATTAGTAATTTACGTGAAATCTATGTTATCAAGATTAATGATTTATTTGATATACATAAATATATATCATAAAAAATATATAGTAAAGACTTGCCTTGCACTTAAACCATACTTTAAATAGTAAGTCAAAAATTACACAGCGCTTTTCTGTTAAGACATTTCAGGCCCGTGTGAATGTCTGTTTAGATTAAATTTCTCAATCACTGCACTGATGCAATCAAGATCGGTACAGTTCAACCAATCGACTCCGAGGTTCCGCGGTATACGCGTTGCGCTTAGCAACGAACGGTCCCAGGTTCAAATTTTGATAGTCTCGTTGGCATGTTCGGTAGAACACCTACCGTGCACATCGATGAGTATAATAATTTTCTGTAAACATGTCTTCCCCCACGTCCGGTAACTTCGGGCATTGAACGGGTGGGAGGAATATCGAAATTCCGACCGATTAACGAACCACCATTCATAGATGGAAAAACCGTGAAGCGCATATTGCGCGTTTCGGTTTCAACCTATGGATATCCGAATGCTCGAAGTTGAAAAGTAGGTCAACACCGCATCGTTGACTGACGTTCTGTGGCTGAAGCAACTACCATCAAGTGAACCTTCATATTCATAATATGTCGATATCAAACATAAAATAATTTCGGGCAAACGAGTTAAAAGAAATGTTTTCTGTCGGCCGGAGCATAGAAGAGTGATCACCTGATTGGCTATAAAGAAAAATAATATGTGAATTAACACAGAAATATGTTTGCCCCACGCTTCACTGGAAGACTGGGGATTTCACAGGCGAGCTTTAAGCACCCGTCAGTGCTGCGTATCCGTTTTCCGCCAACATTACTTGATAATAGCATTAATGAATAATTATACTAATAAATTACTGTTTAATCTCATTCACTTCTACCTCATTAAAACCCTTAATTACGAATATATAAAATATAAAATGGCTTTATATCCTATAAAAAAACTTAACCTAATATATTTTGTTAGTGATTACGAATAAAAAACTAATTTACTTAATCTATACCTTTCTAAATATAATATTTTCTTTTCCTATTTTCTGATTTCATTCCCCTTTTTCTTTTGTTTAGGCTCTTCCATACTAAAACCAAATTTTCTACGAATATACATATATTTTGTTAATTACATAAGATGCTTCGTAAGTTGACTAGTATATTACTAGGTATAAAGTTTAATGGACTCCTTAATAATGTATATTTTGTTCCAATCAATGTCACAGACATGTAATTGCGCCGTCAAGTTCGTGACGATAATATTCCTAAGAGGTTTATTTAAATTATTTTACATATATATTTCTAAGAAATACACAATTAAAATATTATATTTTAGATAGTAGTATAGAAAAGTTAACTTTATAAATCTTCCACAAATACTCTAAATAGTACAAAGTAAAGTCACTGTCTGCCTTTGTTTGTTTATCTGATTAGATTCTTAAAAACATTTGAATTTTCCTTAAGAAAGATTGATCTTGCTTCCGTAAGTATTCAATGGTTCAGATAGCAACTTTGGTCCTCGGCAACGAACTTTTCGTGGCTATTTGATAAGCTAGAAAAACTCTTGATTTTTTATTATATTCATAGATGAATAAACCGTGAAGTGTAATGCGCGTTTCGGTTTCAGTCTATGGATTTCCGAATGCTCGAAGTAAAAAGTAGGTCGACAGCGCATCATTGACTTATATTCTGTGGCTGAGGTATCACCTGCCATCAAATGAACCTCATGCTCGTCAGACGATATCTAACATTACAAAAAATTGACTCATTAGAAGCCTTACATCGAAATATCAAAGATGACACTAGAAACTGGTTTCTGGTCGAGATTTGTTACGTCAGAGCATGATGCGACATCTCGTGTACCAATATTTAGCAAGTTTCACTATCACAACGGTCACTGGATGCAAAACATCAGTGAAATCGCAAACATCTGTGTAGGTCGTGTTGGGAACTCGTGATATACTCATCTATGTCGACATTGTACTCAATTTTCCATAATAAATATATTTTACTGCACGCAGAGATGAAGCTTTAGATCGTTGTTGAATTATTAACTATGATGTACAGGGCCGGTTAAAAGGTCTGGAGGGCAACACAGGAGTGGAGGCCCCCTATCCCCAAAACATTTTCTAAATAAAATTAAGATTTTTTTTATATTTAAGAACAATATAATCACATTTGTACAAATAACAGCTGTAGGTAAAGGAAAAACAACGGAAAAAAATATCAAAGGAAAAGTTTACTTGTAGGAATTTTTTCCGTTTTTTTTATGAAGGCCCCAGACTTTTATATGTTACTATGCTTTGCGTGCATCAACTTCTTACCTTCCTGTGACGATTTTCCTCTACCACCAATTTGGGTCTCTTGGGTGCAAGATTGTATCCATCTGGTTGTATAGCGCTCAAGAGTCTGGTGATTCTGAATAAAAAAAAAATAAGGAAATAGCTTGATAATATATATTTTTGATATTATTAAGACTCAACAACCAAGTGTAATCTGTGAATATTACACTTCAATTAAAAAAAGAAATACTGTATACCGGATTAAAACGCGATTTATTATTTATATTATTTAAATTATTTATCCCGACGTTTCGGATGCTTTTCAGCAACCGTGGTCGCGGGGAGACAGAAAGATGACTGTCATCTTTCTGTCTCCCACTAAGGTTTACAAATTATTACGTACTTGCTTATTATTAAATAATTTAGCCTTCCCAATCTCAACTCAAAAACTATGAATTACATAATGCATATATAATACCCCGAATATACACAAACAAAGTGTAAGTGAAGGAAAATTCCCACATCATTAAAGAAACATGTGAGAGTGAAGCGATTACCCATTAGCATCGCCTAACTTTCATCTACAGCTTCTCTTGAATCTTGATGTCACTTTGCATATGGACGGACATCATTTAATCTGTTAACGACTAGTCTATACCGATATTAGTGCTTTTACTTCTGAGTGTTATTAGTTAACTTATAGACATAGACATAGACATAGACATATATTTATTCACAACAAACACACGCACATACAAAAGTAGCTATGGACAAACATAAGGACAAGAAGGATTTAAATACCTAGTACAATTAACAACTTAAATAATATAAACTTAATCCTATATTTTAAATTAACAAACAATGTATGCGGCAGTGCCTGTCATGAAAAGGAAAGCTACTCAGCTTAAGTCAGGGAGATTTTCCCTAACACTGATTTTCAGTAGCTTCCTGGCTGACCGGCGTGTCCTGTCCATTTACAAGGCAGTTAAAAATGTGTAAAATAAGGGAAAACAAGCATATTTATAAATAAAAATAAAATTAAAAAAGCAGGTATATAAATGATCTAAATTTAATTTAATAGTCAGTATTAAAAATCGAATACGCAAAATAAATAAATATGAGGTACAATATTGTGATGGGTGAAGGGGATATGATTAATTTGATGAGGTGGGATATTAACTTGATGAAATGTTAGGTTGAGTTTTATTATTTTATAATTAATTAGCTCAATAAGCTTATAGTGAACATCGGAATAATTTCACCTGAATTGGGTATAAAAATGGGCATATTTCCTGGACAAAATGTTATCTACGTCAAAAGATCAAGAAATCGTTCATTCTTACTGAGATTATAAGCCTCTATGATTATAAAATACGAACATGCGACATCTATTTTATTATTTAAATAATACTAAGAAATAATGAATTATTATATTAATATATTATAACTGTCAATACGAAATTCTTCATGCATAAAAAGTTCCATATGAAAATAAAACGCCCCTTGGAGAAAAGTTAATTATCTCAATAACACGCTTCCATTCCTACTGAATGAATGTGCAAGTTTTAATATCAAATTTAACAGTAATATCAGAATCATAAGTCGTTGTGTGATTTACTATTACATTATTTATTACACACTGGTATTACGGTATGTTTACGGTGTGTAACCGTAACCTTGGTTTCGTCTTGTTCTCGTTATGATTACAACAAAGATTAGCCAATTACTTGATGATTATTTACATTAATTAAGAATTGGATGGTAAAGAAATCATACCCAAGTCTTAGGAAATATAGAATTAGAACTTCAATTAAGAGCATTCCTAATCCAGTTTTATAATTTCAATTTTGTTTATCTATTTGCTCATTTTTAATTATCTTCTAATTCACTGGACCCACTGAAAAATAGTGTTGGTTTTGCCCCTACGTATACTAAGTGGTTATCCATTTCATGATCAACATTTATTTGTCAATAGTATAGTTTTAATGTTATTATGTATTATTACGGTATATGGTGATTTACGAGACAGCAGAAGCGCAGGTCACTACCTACCTTTTCTCAAAGCGCTTCGTAGTTTTTTTTATAATTTCGGTTTCAACAGTGCTAGAAAGGAGAAATTTTCAGGATATGATATCAATAGAGTACTTATTAAACATGCCAATGCCATGCAATTCCAAATGTATAGCTATTATACTTTTTATATTATTGACATCTAAAATACCTAGATTTCGACACTGACTGATGATCATCAAAACGGATAGGGTACTTCCCCAAGTCATAGAAAGCTGAAATTTGGTGTGAAAGCTACGATTTGCACACAGACAACATAAATATTGGCCAAGACACACATTTTGACTAAGGTAGAGTTTGTAGCTTGGTTCTTCATAAGATCTGATAACTTTTTTAGAGTGCAAGCAATACTACCTACCTACTTAGAACCTACCTATTCGTCTTGGCGTTACTTTACATGAAAATGTTTTGGTGGGATACATTTGAAACAGGCATTTGACGTAATTAAAGTGATATATCACAACTCAAAAAATATTAATAAACTACTGAATTGACCAATTGCATCACAATCATATAAAAAAGTGTAGACAGACAAAAATAAACATTTAACTTTAACCAAAGCGAAAAAAGCCTAAATATCTGTTAGTTGAAGAAAGTTTAAGTTACAGTTGCTTCAAATATTAAACCATCTCTAAAAGATGTATAATAAACAGTGAATAGATGCACTGTTCCAGACATGGGTAACACTGCGCTGCGCGGCGCAATTGCGCCGGCACGCTTCACTGCGCAGGGTGAGTCAGCTCACTCATTCATAATGTGTTGGTGCACGGCGCAGTACCCCGCTCACTGAGTGAACTATGAGCGTGGAGCTGAGTGCGTTTCGGAGGTTTCACTGCTCGCTTTGCGCGTCCCATTTTGTTGCGTCGTGGCGCAATTTTGAGTTACCTCAAGGAGCCGACGCACTACACTGCGCCTGAGTTTCTGAGTTGGCGCAGGGAATTTCGCTGAGTTACCCATGTCTACACTGTTCAACTGTTACTTAATAGGTGAAGAGATTTGCAAATGACTTTCATTCCTCGAAACTTTGCTGAGCCAGTCTTGACTTTACGCCCTGGTTATAATATTACTTTTTCATTGAATTCTCATTGAAAATGTGCATCCGAACTATACATTAGCAATATATAAAGTGTTAAAGTTAAATTTAGGTTTACATCGTGTTTTAGTAACGGTATTCATCATGAGTTAAACATAACATTAAAAGGCTTTTAGGATTTTCAACTGAGTCTATTGTCTTTTAAATTTTTGGTGTCTGTACAAATAGGTACACCAAAATGTTATACATTTAACATAATATGCCGTTGAATGTGAATGAGCTAGCCAAGGCTGTATATCCATAATCTTTTTCAAATTAAAATGTTTGCATATTATAGATTATAAATAGCAATAAGATATATATGGCTAGATCTCGTGTGAGGTGGTGCATTGGGATACTTTTGGCTCTAACGTTTATTATTCTCTGAATTCTCAAGCCGAAATATATTCTTGAGAACTTTCAAATTACCATACAGTAAAATGGTTTTGCTAGACTCAAAACTACACCTGTGTTTTTTTATTTTTTATGTTAGATATCGAAAGACGAGCAAAGAGCAGCCACAGAACATCACTCAATGATGCGTCGTCAACCTATAATACTTATTCCTTCGAGCATTCGAAAATCCATAGACCGAGACCGAAACGCGCAATTTCCCATCCGTTTAGTGCCCTGCGTGACCAGGTGTGAGGAAAACATACTTATAGAAAAATATAAACATGTCATCCCGGCGGGCTTTGAACCCGCGACCAATCGGTGCGCAAGGTAGGTGTTATACCAAACGCCGATTTTGAAACGCCGCGCTGGCGGTAATAAGCAATAAAAATAGTCGCTAATACATTTCAAATTTAAACTCACGAACACAAATAGTACAAGAGTAGGTACTTACTCTCGGAGGCGAGATAAAAAAGCGACAGTAAAAAGCATAGTTCAACGTCCGATTATACATCTTAAGTTAAAGCTTTATTAGATATGATGTCACACTATGTACCTACTCTCATTAAGATAATATTGAAAAACATTTCCTAAATATTTAACATTTTTACTAATTACCGGGCTGATTGGCTCCTGATAGATAACTTTTGTAAAGTACTTGAAGTCCTAATTACTAATGCCACACTGCCACGTAAAGTAAAATAGTATTTTTTTTGGGCCAGGAACCTTCGCAGGCGTTTGCAGTACAAATTATTACAGTTCCATTATAATCGGATTCATCCGAGTTTAGGACTGCATAAAGGAGAATCATACATTGATTTTTACTTATACCGGGAGCAATGTAGATACAAAAATAACCTGTGTTACTCGCTGATAATGTAGCTTTCTATTGGTGAAAGAATTTTTAAAATCGGTCCAGTATTTTTTGAGTTTATTCATAACATACAAAATACAAATGTTTCCTCTTAATAATATAAGTATAGATTGAAATTTATGTAGCAGAAAAATCCCCCAAAATATATCCTTATAGCAAGTACGAAACTATTACTGTTGTTATAAATTGTAATGTTTATTTCGTGTTCATAAAAATTATATAATTAATTAAATATTAGCGTGCTTTAAAGCCATTAAAAGATTTGTTGAATAATTATACCTAAGTCTTAGTATTTTTTGTGCAGTTTAACTACTAACAAATTATACTCAGACGTGACCAATAGAATTCTTATATGTTTAAATCAGTCTGCTTTTTATTGGGAAAATGATGTGATCGCACTTCAAAGATGGATTAACTCCTTTAGGGATGTTACGGAGCTTCGGTTCCGGTTCCGAAAGGTCGGAACTTCCGATCGATTTTGCACATCCGATTCCGATTTCGGTTCCGATAAATTACAATCGGAGGTTATAATCGGATGGCCGCGGTCAACACTATTTGATTTAATTTACTACTGTATAAAGTTTTTTTTATTTTGAACACTCAGGAAGGTGTTTTATTTTTTGAACTGATATGTGTGAAACTGATGAATAATGTTTGTAATTTTATTTTATTACATATCTCTCTTTTGCCCCTTCTTCCGATTCCGGTTCCGGTTCCGACATATCAAATTTAAAAACTCCGATTCCGAATTCGGTTCCAATAAAACCACTTCCGTTACATCCCTAATCTACTTATTATTGACAGTTACCTGGATTACTATCGTTTATTTGTTTAGTTTTAAAATTTCATAATTATTATAAAAGTTGAAGGTTTGGCGCCTTTTTAAAATAGCTGAAGATTCTAGAATTCTTTTTCATCATAAATGATTGCAGGTCTGGGCAACAACTATGATAGGATAGATCTACATATATTGAACAGTTAATAACATAACTGTATATGAGTCGATGTAGACTCCTACAGTCGAAACTAGCAGGCGCCTCTCAGGGTCACAGCACCCACAACAACTCTCGATTTCTACTTGACTTGATACCGTAAATGATTATTGTAATTCCGATTCTTGACCTCTAACTAAAAAGTAGTTTTCAAATATGGGTGGTATCCTTAACTCAAACTAAAAGCAATATAACGGAATATTAAATCAAACTTAAACGTTATTAGTTCTCACTCATTTATATTTATTGAAAAATATAATAAAACTTTCGCTATTTCTGAAATAGTTTCGTTCCTTAGAATTCCTCCTTCACCCTTTCATCATCGGACATCCAGGCGCACGGTGGGCTTCCATCCTTACCTAGTCGACATCCCTTCACTCCGCACAAGTCGTTTCGCCTCCTCCTTCATCATGCGAACCGCTAAGGATTGGAACTCCCTCCCTGCGTCTATATTCCCCGGTCAATATAACTTGGGCCTCTTCAAAACAAGATTAAATAGGCATCTTCTAGGCAGTTGTGATTTACCACCTTGACCGCAACACCACTTACCATCAGGTGGGTTAGTGGTCAAACAACTGCCTATTAAGTTTAAAAAAAAAAAAAAAAAGAATTGCACTAAAGTCGCCACCAATTACACCGATTTTAAGAAAACCATTATTTTAATAATCTAAACAAAGATGAGATAATTACATAATAAACAAAGGATAATAATATTATAGTTGATTACAGTAGTCTTTTCACATTGTGTGAATTTTAATAAACGCGGAGTAAAGCATATAAATTTCTCTTGCACACATGAATTAGATACTATTCGTATTCACCAAAACTTGTGGCTATTCATTTCACTAAGATATTGAATTATTTTATTTAGAACTGTAATTATACACAAGTTAACCTCTCAATCTACTACGATTTCTTTATTAGCGTACGTTAATCATATAAAAGCTTGCTAATGACAGACACAAAGCACAAATAGAAGTCAATCAATTAAACATATTACGTAACCTACTAGCAACTTTCAAAGCACACTGACAAAGCATTCACGTTCGCATCCGGTTGAGGAAGTAACGGCGCAGGCTCTTCGGCAAATCTAGCTATGATCTGATAGGCAATGTGTCATACCTATGTATGTATTGATACGTAAAATTGTGACGGGTAAGAATTAAGATATACCGATTTGTTCGTTTCATAAGAATACCGTAATAACTGGTAAATATCTTCAGAGAAAAAATGTATAGGCCATATTAATATGGCCTCTGTCCGTAGCGAAGGTTAAATACCTGCATAATAGGTATATCAGTTCAATGCCAAGTAAAAGTTGATCAGTGGCTTAAACGTTAACGTTAAACAACATATGAAAGAATTGAAAGTTATAGGCAATATCTTATATTGCTGATAAAACTTGTTAGATTATACTTTCGTTTAATCATTTACTTTCAGCATGATTGTGCAATCGAATTTCGTAATTGTATTTTTATTTTGAGTATAGAAAGGCTTCAGACGAAAACTTTAGTGAAGTGAGACTAACACTAGATTGCCCAAAGAAGTCATTTTGACTGCTTTTCAATTTCGTTTAAATAAAACAGTATCCATATTCATTATTATTATTATTCAATTTAATCAAATTTTTTTATAGTTTGTGTTTGACTTTATATACACCAAATGAATTATGCATGTTAACAGTTTAGTTCAACTCTGTAAATCCGATATGTATTTGGTATACCGAAATATTGCCCGTTTCAGTCTTTCTAGTGTTAAGTTTCCACTATATTTTATGTAAGTATTATATAATACAAAATACAAAAAAAAAACAATTTTCGGAAAGCTGCCAACATATCCATACAAAATATTGAAGCGTTTTACTGACTTTTTATATATTCACTTCAGAATTCCGAGCCACAGTTTTGATCGCTAAAACAATGAGTCAGAGCTGTACCATTACAATTACCATTCTTACGACAAGTTACCTATTACATATTTAAAACAATTTCAATACAATTGTCTGTCGGCAAGGCGTGACAACCGCGCCCAAATTCTTTCAATCTGACAACTTGTCACCAGTTTAGACCCCGCTGCTATTTGCATCGACATCGATAATTTTGATACTTTTTTTATTTTATGTCTGGTATGACTCAATATCTGTTGTCTTACCTAACTTACTTACTACTTACCTAAGTATACTCTAGTCTATACACTAACTGTGTTTTTTTTTTTTTATTTCTTATTGTTTATCCTCTTTTGTCATGCGGTTGCTTTTAAAATAAATGTTAATATTAGTCCCTGGGTCAATAATACAATTAAGAAATGGAGAAAGATTTTTTTTAATAATAATTAGAACAATTCCCAAGTATTTATAGCACAAAGCGCACAATTAAATAATAACGGAAATCTTAAGAGCAAGGCTTTACCGCGTTCTTTTAAATGAGCCGTAATCGACTCGAACAATAAGTCTGCCTTAGTGACTAATCACGAATCAATCCATTTATTTACCTTATAATATCTTCCGCGTTTTGTAATACGCATTGTTTAAAGCCTTGCAAAATTTTTGGTTTGAATTTAAGTTTTTAGTACTAACAATAACTAATTAATGTGTGTGTAAGTTAATTGTGAAAACTATTTTAGCTTATGTAAATGGCTTGATTGGAATGATTGTATCAAAAATGCTCTCTTTTTCCTTAATAAAATAAAATAAATAATCGTCTAAAAAAATTCTATTGATTTTTTATTTCCGCAGCTAGCTTCAGATATGTAGAGGCGAACTGTAAATTATATTAAATTCTACCTCATTTTAGCTTAGTAACTCCTTTTTACTCAGAAATAGGATAATCTTAACGTTTGTATCTTATATATGTAGCCAGAGAGAAAAACTTTAAAATAATTTAGATAAAAACAAAAGACTGTTTAATAATTATATGATGCGATAATACGTACCTACAAAATAATTAGTTCTATATCGCGTTACATTAAAAAAATATTCTTTTTTCTGAATAGGAATATACTATGAATCATTTAAATAGTATCAAGTTTATTAATTGGCGTAACTAGCGGGAAAACTTGCGTTTGACGTTTAAAGTAAATGAGATTAAATTGTCTTTGTCATTTATTGTATTAAACCCTCAGATTTAAACCGGATCACTTAACTATCTATTACGTAGCTTATAGACATTATACAGAGTAGACTGCCTTTTTAAAGACTTTTTTTTTACTTGGCAGCAAAATTAAGGTAAGCACTTATTAAAATTGAGAAAAACTGTTGAAAGGTATTTTATCTCTGTGAAAATTCTCTAATCTGCAGTCGCGTCGTAAAAAAGTAGTCGTATCTGAATTTTGTTTTTCAAAATTGAATTATCTATGTATACAAAATCAGTAAAAATAGAGGTCCAGTATTTTGTTCTCGGTTTTCAATTTTACGAAGCAACGCTTTATTTTCCTCATGACGAATAAGATACATTTATTCAAAAATTTCAGTAAGGCAAAAATGTACAACAAATATTAATGAAAACTATAATCGAACAAAATCTAATCACATAAAGTCGATTACCAGGCTATAAAACCTATACTAGTACATTAGATGTTAATGAAACACGGCAATTGGACCAAGCAATTGCCAATAAGCCCACGCGATTACGGGTCATTTACCTCCGAGCAGACAAACTTACGATGGTCACTGGCCATTTTTACAGTTACTCCACCAAAAATGGTTCAAGACTAACAGGAAGTGGTTTCTGTAATTCTATGTGACGTAATTCTTAATTCATGCTATTGATACACGAATCCAATATTTCACTCAAATGAAGATCTTTGAATCTTTGCCTTTACATTATAGCCAATTCCTCACCAAAAATATTATTTTGCTCGCTTTTTAAATTAATCTTTATTTTTACCTGAACCTTAATTCGTGGAATAGGTTCGGCCATTCCGTGGTATGCGAAAAGTACTGATAGTAGATATTATATCGGGAATATAGTAGTTTGATAGTCAAGATAGAATTGCTATTAAAGCCAATATATCTATCTATTAGAGGTGGGTCGTTGACGGTTTTTGTGTTAATAAAATTTTGTTTAATAAAACTGCTAATTTCTGCTGATAACCTGTTAAAAAGCAGCTAATTTTATTTGCTGGTTTGCAGTTAGCGACTACGCATTGAATGTTCGTTTAGCTAATCCGCGCGTTGTGTTCGAAAATCGTTGGATGAAACAGTTAATATATTTAGCGGCTTTTGTGGTAAACGCAAAGCAGCTAATTCGTTAACATTAGAAAAGCGGCTAAAAAAGCTGCTTGTTGAATTAACGACCACTCCTAGTATCTATACACGTTTATATGTTAGAATAGTGGTTATAACGAATTTAATATAAATTGTTATAATACTTTGGTGGATGAGTTATTGTTGTGGCGGCCAATTCTTTAGCCCAAGAAATCGGGGTGACCTGGGATCTCCGAAAAGGAGCTTTCTCAGGAGACAAATAATATATAAACAAATACATGGCGCGGTAACGTTCTAACACACTAACATATTATATACGTATCTAATAACTAATAACCTAAAACTAAAAACCTTAAAAAATATAGTATAAAAACTAAAATATAATATTAAAAGGAGTCCCTTTAAGCAAGGTTCCGAAGATACTGGCAGCGTTCCCCCTTTGAATAGCTAGACTAATTCTTTGTCCGAGGTAGCTGCCAGCTCTTCGGTCTCCTGTGAATATGTCAACTAAAAGCTTTATAGCGCTAGGATCCCACGTACCAAGGGTCTCGACACCGAATGGGGCAAAATCATATTCGGAGCCTAGACCCCTGTATTTGCATGCTTTAGCTTAATAACTTTATAACAACATAATATTATACATCAAACTAAGCCCTAAGCAACTTTAGAAATCAAACCACTGCTAAACATCGTCAACATAACTGTTGAGAGACTGATGATAATAATCAATCAAGTATTTACGTGCTTGTCCTTCGCACAATGCAATTTTGACCATTAGCCCTACCCATTGTCTGTAATTACTTGCACGAAGACGTCTTATTGTTGTTTCTTGATACAATTTATAGACTTATAGAGAACATCTTAATATAACGTGACCATGTTATAGATCTGATAATGAGTATTAAGGTATCTTATTTTTATTCCTTCACAACAATATTTATTTTACACATGCGGATCCGACAGACATTGTCCTGAATTTCGGCTTCTAAAAAGAAAAAAAATATTTCTTGATTTGAATATGCTACAATTTTATCAATGAAAAAAGCAATAAGCTTGCGTAACGCGATCTGTCAATTGCGAAAGCTGGCGGAGTTGCGAACTTATTTTAAAATATTTAATTTTCATAATATTTTTTCCAGATTTTTTCCAATATTTTAGTAATGTCTTTTATTAACGCGAGTATTTTTTTTTAAATATTTTAGTAGTTAATCTGTTATTTGGGTCATAGACGAATCCAACAAATAAGATATCATTAAAACCGGTGCAGATATATTTAAATGGTGTAACTAACACGACTTTGTTTTATATAATGTGTATATACGTATGTATAAGATACGCAACTCTTTTAATAATACCATGATGTTGACTATGTTATTTACATGACCCGTACCGTGTTTTGGTTTTTTACTGATATTTCGACGCAATTGCATACACCAGTTTAACTAGTTTATTGTTTATTTCGTGAATAGTAGGTATATACCTATACCTTTATCACATAAACTTTTTGCATTCCGACCTTGAATGTTTTTTCTTAATCTTAAATTAGAACTCATTTTCGTGCGCGTCTAATTGAGGCTAATTTCAATAAATAAATTAGATATTTCTTCAAAACTATCTACTATTAGTACATAATACTTGCAGTAGCACTATGTCACAAAACTTTAACACGAGCAATATTATTACAGGTGTTGCCAACCATTTTTGATTGTGGGCGGTCTACATATTACCAAAAACGAACGCCGAAAAACGAAAGAACAACCAACTACGTATTTTAACTTATAAAGAAAACATTTGCAATTCTATTTACGAACATAATTACAATCATATTAATATCAAACGAAAGACATAATATCTAATTACGAACGACGGATAGATTTTCGTAATAGGAAAATGTTCGATCCGTCATTCGAACTGCGTATTTTTGTTTTGTTAATAGGCCAACAGGATTTAGCCACGACGCACACATTAAGCTTACTATTGGGAAACTTCTTAGGTATTACCTTGTTGAGAGGCTATTCATAAAGCCTTTGTGGATAGCTATTTGTAATTCAGTTCAGATTAAACTCAAAGTCAGAACGAGGTCAGCCGGTGTCACGATACCACGAGGGCGGCTTGTGAAACCTGTTAAATTTATTTCACTTACCTGCCAAATACTTAAATGTACATAAAATAACTAATGACAAAGTGTGTAATATGAAGATTAAATAAAATACTGTATACCGGATTAAAACGCGATTTATTGTTTAAATTATTACACATTGCGGATATCAAAAACAGACGTCACTCTAAATCAGCAGTATGTGAACACACTCTGGATAAACCAAACCATTACATACGTTTCGACCAACCAAAAATCCTTGCTAAAGAAAGTAGATTCTTTCCCAGACTAGTACGTGAGGCTATTGAAATTAAAAAACATCCTAACTTCAATAGAGAAGATGGTTTGAGACTTTCCAACACCTGGGATCCAGTTATTAAAAATCTAAAGCCCCAAATCAAACATACTAAAAAACAAGAGGACACCGTTAGTCAATATTGTCATAATATAGAAAATTACAGTAAATATCAACTCCGTAGGAATAGATGGCGTTAATATGTAATAATTGTAAAACAAAAACTTGGCGATTAAAAAGAGTGGCGGCGAGTTTCTTGCCAGTTCTTCTCGTCCGCTCTACGCCCTTGATTTGTGAACTGGTAGTAAATGTAAAATTAGAAGCATTTAATATTAGTAATATTAGTAATTTAATATGTATTATTTTTTATTGACGTTCATAGATGTACATTGTGTTAACTAAATTAATAGATTATTTTTTAATTTAATTGAGTTAAATATGGCAACTTTGTGACATTTCAAATATAAGACAACTGTCATCTTTCAGTCTCCCGCGACCACGGTTGCTGAAAAGCATCCGAAACGTCGGGATAAATAATTTAAACAATAAATCGCGTTTTAATCCGGTATACAGTATTTTATTTAAATGTGTGATACTCGCGTTAATAAAAGACAATATTAATATGAAGATTAATAAATCAAAACCCAAAATGCACAGATTCAACAAAATAAAACATCATTTTGTTGATGAAATAGTATTTGCTTCGTCTTTTAAGATTTTATAATATAACAATGTGGTCAATTTTATAATTTAACAATGTAGTTATGAACACATTCTTAAAAATAGATGCTTATTCTAACTACTCAAAAAAGGATTTCCTTAACAGAACTGTGCATTTCAACTAAAACACATGGTTAAAAATTTAACTTATTCAAGTAACGAAAGATTTTAAAATAGGCATTTCTAAGACACTTATTTAAGAGATTATTTTAAAATCAATAAATCTACAAAATACAAATACGAAGAAGGGTTTTGTTTAGAACCTAGTCAATTGAAATACTAAGAAGGGTTTTACTTAGAACCTAGTCAATTTAATTCTTTTAAAATAAAGACAATCTTAACTTAAAATTGAGAAACATAATCCTCGTTTTAATATACATATATCTCAATGGCAACTTCATAATCGCGGATATAAAGGTGCATTCCGAGTGAGTCACGACTATTCTTCATACAATGTGTATGAATTTGCTCAGCTGGTACACTATTTGGTATTCGAAATATTATAGTGACTAATAAACAAGTTTTAACACTACATTCAATATTATATTTCCTTTGTATCCATAATAAAATAAGTAATCATTTTAGTTTGTTAAAAAAAAGTAAAACTGGTCCAATTTGTATAACTTACCTTTTAAAAAGTAATTCGTTCGTCTAGACTTTTATAGATACACTAATGTATATCTGTTGTCCAACTTTTTCATTCACTCTTCTTGGAAAAGTAAAAAAAAAATGCATCCTCGAATATTATTATTAGGTAAACTTACCTTTTATTGAGACAACACAGCAGAGACTGTCAAAAACAAAAGCTTGTTTAGCATTTAAAGCAATAATTATGAGATTTTGATACATCCCAAATAACATTTTTTTTAATGTTAGATAACGACAAATGATCATGAGGTTCACTTGATGGTAGGTGATACCTCAGCGACAGAACATCAGTCAATGATGCGCTGTCGACCTACTTTTTACTTCGAGCATTCGGAAATTCATAGACTGAAACCGAAAACGACGGTGGACGGTTTTTCCGTTCATAGATATGAACGGTGGTTCGCTACCCGGTCGGAATAAATCCCAATTCCAAATAACATAATTAGTAGTTATTTGATAAACTGTAAAAAAAACTCCAACTTTATTTCGTTTACAACGTCATCTAAGAAATGGATGGTAACTTCTTGTAGAATAATAACACCCACTTTAATTCGAAACGAGATCATAATGTGCCTACCTAATTTAACTACCACAAACTTAACATTGTAATTTACACCTATCTACAATATGTAGTCTTGCGTAAATATAGACAATACTTACACGATTGAATACAATAGTTCAGTCATCAAGCATGTAAGGTCGTGTTGCACACACGATGTGGGCTCCATGCTGATTCAAACACTTCAATCCCACGCGTCGAAGGCATGTAAAGGAATTTTATACCTTCCTTGATGACTACCTCGGAATAGATAATTATCGTTCCTCGAAATTCCTTGTTAAATATTATATACAAAGATTTCGTTGCTACTATTACTTCTAAGTTTACCAAAAGTACTAAGAAAGTAATCAATCTATGTATCTTTTATTTAATTGGTATGTCATGTCACATTATGTTTTTTATCCTCTTCCCAGGTTACATGGAATTCATTGAATTAATAATATCCTAAGTTTCTTTAATAAAATCCTACGTTTTTTTGCAAGAGATTTATACATAACTAAATACATAAATAATTTACTCCGCTAATATCAAACTTAAATATTATTTAATCATTATTACTATTATTATTAAAATTAATAATTTTTATTGATATTATTTAATAAAATATTAAATCGAATATACATACATCATCAACTAAAATACTCATTGACAAAACTTATGATTGCTCTGAAATTAAGTTTGCAACACATTGCGACAAACTTCAACGAGGCCATAAAGTTTCTTGAGGACTTTTCATACACACATTTTGTTGACAATTTAAATAACATTAACATTTATATATGTAGGCTCGTTGGTATTCAGTACACCTGCCCCATGTTTCGATAGGTCTGAGGTTCGAATCCCACCGGATTGTTGTTTGTATTTGTCCGTACTTTTGATATTAAATGCATGGGAGGAAATGAAATTCGAACTCTGGATTATCAAATCCGGAAGCATAGATGATCTGATCTTAGTCTTCGGTGTCTTAACTAAAATAAAACTAAATTACAACTAGTTTAAACTAAATTGATTACTAAAATGATTAATGACAGTTGTGAATTGTTAAACTGTTAAATCATACGTTAAAACTAGTTAGTCAACATTGTATGCAGATTTGGTGAGGTTACGTAACTGGCAGACATGATCGGAATTACCTAATATTGAACGCTGCAACTCGCTTCGCTCTGAATGTTTGATCGTGGTCACTTGAAAGGTACTTAACATGATCGAAACACAAGGCCCATGCAAATTTAGACCTTAAAACTTCCAAGTTACATGCACTGATTTACAAGTATCGATTGAAATGAATTTTGTCCGGAATCCGCATGCAATTGCATTTTGTTATTGACGCTTTATTGAAATTACAACAGTAATATGAATTTGCTTTTGTGAAACGTTTTTCGATACGCAATAACGACGTGTATACGTGTGTTTTATACAAACCCCAATAATTTAAAGGGTGCTGTGAATGCTTATTAATAAACACTCAATATACAATTCAATGACAGCTGCAGGAAAAACCCTGTACTTGTCTCTGTTAATAAAAATGCAAAATAATTCTGATCAGTATAAAATTCTTCCTTCCCGTGACCTAATAGATATTTTCTGATTTCGTAATCTGATTTATGAAAAACCCCATGATATCATTATTTAGCGTAGATCTTAATATTAATACAAATAACAAATATAATTCGGTATATAAAAATCCCAAATGATAGATTTGGGATTTATCTAGATTGGGTTGACGACAATAAAAAAATATATCAGAGAAAATTAAAACGAATAAAAAGTAGATACTCACAACAGGTCTGTGATAAAAACAATGAATAACTAAAAAGTGCTTGCTAATAAGTGTTTTTAAACTAAAATAAAAAAAAATCGAACAGCTTTTTTTTTACAGGGCATTTTTACTATACTCGTATGTAGCATACTGGTCCTACTCATATATTATGTATATCGCGAAGAAATTATTGTAGTCAATTTCATCATTGGATAACCTTACTAGCTTTTGCCTTGGCTTTGACCGTGAAAAGGCTTCGAAGGTTCTCAAAAAATAAAATTGATCTCAGCGTTATGTTATTGCATATTACAATTTTTTTGTTTTTAGGACCGGGGGTCCTGAGTTCGAATTCCAGGGAAACAAAATTAATAAAATTGTTTCGGTCGGTGAGGGCATAGAAAGCTGATCACCTACTTGCCTGTAAAGAAAAATAATTTGTGAAATATGTATACAGAGACGACTCTGTCCCATGCAACACTAGGATATTCAGGAATTCACTTTATACCAACGAGCGTGTATAATTCGGAAAGATGGCCAACAGTCAATGCATAGTGCCAGTGCCAGAAAAAATCGCACGAAAATGTTCCGACACAGATACATTTTTCAATGAGACACTATTCAATTTAGCTCTTAAAAAAATGTGGAGAGAAATTCGAAATTCGAACAATGGTTCTTTATTTTTAAATAATCACATTTTTTAAAAAGATTATAATCGACCAGGGACTCACTTAACTTTCTAAGTGACCTGGTATGTAATATTCTCATTCATTAGTTTGATTTAAATAAAGTTTACAAAAAGTGGTATACTTTTTGGCACAGAATTGATCGCCATTTTTATTTTTACCCATTCCGTGCTTCTTGGTATGTATTTGCCAATTTACTATAAAATATTTGCTAATTAAAGCGTTCTAAATATTTAAAAGGATAACTGGTATCTTGTCCAAAATCCAAGTCGAAAAAACATAGTTATGTTAGTGCTCGTTAGATTACCTAGTTACTATCTAGCGAGACTAAAATGCAGTTGGTCCAGTATGCAGTCGAGTTGCCTTTCACATCTAGACTACATGGCTGGAATTCTTAGTTAGCATGGCTATATTGATTTATGAACACTAACGTCCTTCCTTTGTTCTTGTTTTATGCCAGTTATATGAATTGTTCTATAAATTATTTTTTTTTATTTAATTTTTGTGCCTAAATCATTCCATGTCCAATCACTTATAAGTACGCCGATCACTAGCAGATGCCACCTTTTTTCAGATAATAGGTACAAGACTTTTGAATAAGCCCTATATAGAAATTTAAAAGCTATGTGAACTAACTTTTTTATGTCAGATATCGACAGACGAGCATGAGGTTCACTTGATGGTAGGTGATACCTCAGCCACAGAACATCAGTCAATGATGCGCTGGCGACCACTTTTTACATCGAGCATTCGGAAATCCATAGACTGAAATATATAGCATGTAAAGTCGTAACTTTACCAAAAAATATTTATTGCTGATTGGTCGACATAAAGTGCAAGGTGAACCTCACGTTACAAGTAATTTTTACCAGTTCACCTTTATATGGAATTGAATTGATACTGTCAAATATGAGGCTCCCTCAAAAAATCCGTGATTTCTTCGTATTCATTAGTCGCAATCAAGGGATAGGTATATAATAAATGAAAACTAAAAATAAATCATAAATGTTCACTATTTCACTTAATAATTTCACGTTACTTTTTTTGTATACCTTACAAATATTTTGTAAAACAAAAAATTGGCGATTAAAAAGAGTGGCGGAGAGTTTATTCCAGTTCTTCTCTTCCGTTCTACGCCCTTAATTTGAAAACTGCCGTTAAACGTAAAATTAGAAGCATTTAATATGTATTTTTTACTGGCGTTCATAAGTGTACATTGTGTTACCTAAATGAATAAATGATTTTGAATTTGTATCTAATCTGTACGAATATTATAAATAGGTAAAGTTTGTGAGTTTGTGAGGTTGTAGGGGGTAATCTCTGGATCTTTAGGAAGAGAGTTTCATTTTAGAATGAGTAAAGAAACCAAAAAATCTAGGGTTTTTAGTTAGAAAAAACAAATCAAGATCAGCATCAAAGGCTAGGTATGTAAAATATATAATTATTTTTTAATGTATAATTTCGCACGAGTGCAATGTAGATGTACTATACACAAAAGAAGTATATCTTACTTGCTGATGTAGCTTTCTATTGGTGAAATAATTTTTAAAATCGGTCCAGTAGGTTTTGAGTTAAATCGTAACTTATTTTTTTAAGCTACAGTTTTCTTCTACAGTTAATAAGCATAATTGGTATGTAAAGAATGCTATACTAACAAACGTTTTTCCTTTGAATGGCGACGTACGTACGAGTTTACATGTTTATTATTCTTTCATCATGAAGTCACTCATTATGAAAATATTTGATACAGCCTGTTTTTTTTTAAATTATTATTTTAATTTATTCATTACATTTCTACATATTATTTATTTGATAGTTTTATTGTTTATTCATTTATTAATACATTTCTTATAAATAAACGAATCAAGTATATTTGTTTATAACGATCAAATTGGATGTCTGTTGCCATGTTTTTTAAAATATGTAATGCACTAATTTCTTAGTCAATTAGTTTATTTTAATACAACCAAATTACTAAATCCACATAACAAAAATTATATTTGTGTAATATAATAATCAATTAAATTCAGACACACCCCTAATCTGTATACAATGCCCACAATAATTGTTTACATTGCTGTTTTCTTCGTCAACTGAAACTGGAGTACGTTGTCGATCGGATGAACGTCAATCCCGGTCGTTTGCAATTTCGAAATCAATTAAAGTTATTGAAAAAAAAGAAACAAAATGTCAAAATTCACGTTTCTGAGTTAATAATAGAGATGTTAGTTGGAAAATAAGACTTGTCTCTCGTCTCCAGGCCATAAAATCTTTTAAAAAAAATGAGATGTTAGTTAATCTGTGATTTATATGTGAACACCATGGCTGGTGGAGGAAATTTGATTGGGGATGTGCGATATAGGAAAACGCCGCGAACTCCTAGGTCTGCGCATGCGCGGTACTATTATACGAGGTCTGTGATAGATTCACCTGCCAGAAGAAAGCGCGATATATCACGAGCAAGGTAAGAAAAGATGGACTTTTAACTTTTTATGGTCCAGAGCGCAGCCGATATCTTACCTAAAATAAAAAAAAACTGTATGATTGAGAATCTCCCGTTTTTCAAAACTATATGAAATAATTACATATTTATAAAAGCTTTTATATTATGTGAGTATTATTTTGTATTTATAAACGAACTCCGGCGTAATGGGGTTGTGTAATTTTAAGTTCCTATGGTCTCTTTCCATCTACATTCTACATCATCCGACTAGCTATAAATGATACCATAAAATTGGGTTTTCTTCCGACGTACATTTCAGCTTAATTGGCCAACGGGGAGTGAGCCAAAAACTTAAATGATTCGATTACACGCACTTGGACAAGTGAAGCTACTCCTCTAACTCTAAACCAGATGGGGTCTCTTCTATATTACAATAATATTTTGTACTAACAAAAAGCGAATTCTACGTAATTCATCACAATCAAATTAAAGTAATCCTTGACTCTTGGCCCACGCATCGCTCTGAGGAATCCGGTCTGACATTTACAGCCTTTGATGCTTCTTGCAGTGGCCTTTTACTGTGATTGAACCTACATTCCGATGGAATAGAATTTCAATATAAAACCAAAAAGGGCTTTTTGACAATTTGTCACTCAAAAATAGATTCATACGTATAAGATTCGCTTAAAAGAAGAATCGTTTTTATGAACATAATATGTAGGTATGTATAAAATATGAGACACATTATATGTATATATTTTGAGTAGATTTGCCCAGGAAGACATTAAGTAGGTGACTTATTATTGTGTAATTGGAATGAAATAAAAAATAGAATATATTGTAAATAATACAATAGTTATATTTAAATAAAATACTGTATACCGGATTAAAATGCGATTTATTATTTATATTGTTTAAATTATTTATCCCGACGTTTCGGATGCTTTTCAGCAACCGTGGTCGCGGGGAAGTCGGGATAAATAATTTAAACAATATAAATAATAAATCGCGTATTAATCCGGTATACAGTATTTTATTTAAATGTGTGATACTCGCGTTAATAAAAGACAATATTACAATAGTTATAATTATTACTACTACTAATTTTTTTAACCATCTTTAATACCGAAGTGTCGGTATTTATGAATACCTAAACATATATTTTACTCAAGTTTAAGTAAAGAAAGATTGTTTATTTACATTCTCGAATCAGTAAAAGGTCGCTTGCCTCGTCAGGGAAGTATATGTACGTATTGCAAGGACACTCGTTTAGGACCGACACATATTATTACTAGTGTTGCAATTGTTTTTTATGTAAAACTATACATATACAATTGTATCAATTTAGTCGTGAATGACTAACTGTTTTTTGAAACAAGCGTTATGTAAAAATCTTTCAAAAACGGATTTTTGTTTTTTTAGTAATTTAAAGACTATACTTTTTTATATTATAGGGCCTATAATATAAAAAAGCCTGCGGCTCACCTAATGGAACGTGAACACTGTGCTATACACAAAAAAAAATAGGTCGAGTAGTTTTTGAGGTAAATCGTAACAAACAAACAAATCTTTCCTCTTTATAATATTAGTATAGATAGATTATTTATTGCATTACGTCAAATATAATTAACATTATGAAAATTCAACCAGTCCATTACGTATCTGAGAAATGTAATCATTCAAATAATTGTAACTGCCAACAATAATTACTAACTAAACTTTTGTTGCATATAGATCTACACTACTCGTTATGCTCACTATTTACGTCTCAAATATTCAATAATTTATTAAATTTAGTGATGGCATAAAATAACCATTGGTTTTTGTTTTCAGATGTCAGTCCGCTCCAAAACTAATGGATAGCCACAGTAGATCCGCGTCACCGCGGGAACCTGCGCGGCCGCAGCACAGGCCGCCGTCGCCGCCGTCCCCCGCGGGCTTCGACAACAGGGCCTATCAGCACGATGAAGCCGACCCCAACCATAACGATTCCTTCAGCTCAAACCTTCCACAGAACGGTCACAAACCAAACGGCGATACGAAGACTCTAGAGGCCGTTAACTTGGAATTGATCAATTTGACACCAAAGAATGGGGCGAAAAAGAAAGACGTAGAGGTCGATATGAATGCGACCAATCCGTACGATGAATACTTCGTGCCGGTCAATGAGCACAGGAAATACATGAGGTAAGAGAAGCATTAATATCATTAGGTGAAAAAGGATCAGATCAGTCTGGTTTGTATTATATCATTCATCAAACACGTAGTAGACTAAAATATTATCCCGACCGAAATGTATAGAACTCTCTCTATTTCATCATATTATATTTTTAATATGCGTCAAAGATGTGTAAAACCGTAATTAGCCAAAATATTTTTCAACTGCTTCTATAACAGTTTTTAAGTTCCTACTAATATCTACTCATAATTTGAATGAAATCCATGCTTAAGATGACATAATATATATTTTTTCAAATTTTAATTTTTAATAAAACTAAAAAATACAGGGTATATTTCAAGAAATATTCGTTTCCGAATAAGTTTATCGTTTTTTAAAATTAATCCTATAGATCAGAGATGCACGTAGAGATACCGTCTGATTTCTTATTAATACCGCTATAGTGAGATCAAAGATATGAAAACACATTGTAATCGGTTATTTATTGATAATACAGATTAATTTATTTGGACCATACAGAGTTATAATATATCGTTGATAATTATTGATCTATGATTAGATGTTATATATATTTTTCTACACACTTATACTATAATTAGATAAAGAGGCTCTTAAAATATAAAATAAAATTCACGCAGAAATGTAGAGCTATTTCATTATTTTTAATCTTACGTTATCATGGGCAATATCGACATTCACCCAGAATTTATATATGTAATTCATATATTTTAATATTGGATTTCGACAAAAGTAAAATTATTAAGGCCTTTTGGACTACTGGACATATATATTTCATGCCTTTTTGCTTCAAGCTCTGATCCTTGCATACCTCTATCGCTTCTTCCACTTTCATCAACTCTTTCATACAAGCCCGTCGGTTTAAATGAACTAAATATACAATATACCATTTATTTATTTTATGTATTGACTCACACCTTCCTGACTTAGACCAATTAATTATCACCCATTTAGAACCTTGTTACTTATTAACATGTCCTCTTTCAAGACCATTTTTGGTGGCATAATAACTCTAAGGACTTATTTAATTTGATTCCAGATCATTTTTAAAAGGAAATATAAATTTAAAAAAGGATGTCTTTATATGCACCCCAAACATCGTAAGATAGTCACCAAATCATAGCCAAAATATTGGCTTACATAGGATTTACTGTTCATAGAGACCGTGTATGTGGTTGTACCTAATAAATGATTTATTCAAAAATACGATATATTTTTTAGGTTTTAGATTAAAGATCTGAATTCTGAACGAACTGATCGAATCCGAATCGTATCAGTCGGAAATATCGCTCATAACAATTATTTTACACTCAATGGAAGTGGAGTTTTGAGTTTTAAGTCGGCATATCCGATAGTTAATTTCAGCACTCAATCAATTAGTTGAACATAACATATGGGTTATGTTGAAATATGTAGAATAACCGAAATAGGCTTGTGTATTATAAAAAGTTTAAAAACATTATATTAACACCGAAAACTTTCAATCGCAAATATGCCTTAGCTTTAATTACACAATGCAAACAAGAAGCAAATTGATCCAATGATACTAAATACATAACTATCCATGTTAAGGTCAGGTTTTTCGCATGTGAACAGATACAGCCATTTTGTGTAGATTGTGACCACAAAACGTAGATTTGATATATCTGTCATAAATCCTTGCTCTACTAAGAAATGAATGGTAATGGCGAGACGTAATTATAAGAAAAATGATAATATAAAAATAGTCTCAACTGAGTAAATAATAAGTTATTATTTATTTGTTCAGATGCCACTTATGTTAATTTGAATGAAATTATGAATAATTAGTCTGTTAATATTAATATTGTTAATATTGTAACATCCAGTTCTAAATTTAATTATTATTTGTTTTAACTATTTTTGACTGGGTGTGTAATATTGAATAGCTTAAATCACAGTAAGAATAGGTATTCTCTATATAGGTAAAGGATCTTTTTTTTATATACAGAGCGCATGTAAGAAGCACTTTATTTTTTATTTTATTTTAGTGTTCTTACGTTACTATACATAGTTATTTAAAAATTACATTTCTTCCCTCCTGCGCTCTGTATAAACGATAGGTTTGTTTCGTTTGAACGATAATCACGTAAGACCAAAGTTTAGTATCACAAAAGTAATATTCCCTGTAGTTTTTTTTTTTCTTTAATAAGTATATTTTCCTATCAGGCACTAATTAATATATAATAATATAGTCTAATTTCACGATATATGTATAAAGAAAACTTCAAATCGTATGATATATTTTCTCTATTCAGGGGCGGAAATGAGGTCTTACTCTTCCGGATATCTTCCGAAAATCAGAAACTTTTTAATTTTTTAAGGGGTCCACAGCCATGCGACTCCTTTATATATTAGGATACTACATAGCAGTCATAAATAATGGTAGAAAAAAAATTGGAGCACTTTTGAGCTGCATACCTGGTGCGGCATATTTACCAAAAATTTAAAACAATATTTGTCACGGTTGAAACATTTAGAGTGGTCTCTTTCCAACTCTCTCTTTACGTATGCAAAAGCTGCGTGATTAATCAAAGTGTTCCTTTCGGAAGAGCGACCCCCTTTTAGTTTGCATTAAAAACATATTTTTTTTAAATTACGTCAAGGATTTTTTCTTTTAATAACTCTAGTTATAGAACAATTATAATAGTGTACAGGAAACTTTTTCAAGTGCAAATGATTAGTAATCAATAATGAACTGAACTATTTTGATTTCTAACTCCAGTTAGCCACATTCGTGGGAAATATTTTTGTCGCCTAATCAGTAACGGTTCAGTTCACTTGTAACACTGAATCTCCCTCACCTTGTCATTATTAACAGTAACTAAAAGCATGAAGGTGTATACTGTAGCGATGCGTGTAAAGGTGACTTTAAAATGTTAACACACTAACCTTGGCTTCGTTTTAGCAATTTGGGTGTTAACGGCGGCTTGTGTCAAGAAATCAGCAAATACCCGCCATCTGACATGAATTTGAAATGCTAAACGTGTACGATGTTTTTTTTGGCAACGCGTCTGCTTGATGTGCTTGGAATTAAGTTTGAGATCACCTTGAGCTTTATATTGTTACAATCTATAGTGAGCTTAACAAGCATCAGGAATTTATGGTATGAAGCAGTCTCCGCTACCTTATAACAAATATTTTCATTGCCTCGAACCACAATTTTTATGCTAAAACTTATTACAAGTAGTTGAAATACTAACGTAACTTAAACGTGTATTAAAACAAAGATTTTCTTCTTAAAATGTGGTAAATTCATTAGATTATGCCTCTACCCAATCGTATTTAACTCTCTAGCAAAACAGTTCACAGCTAAGAATAATATAAGGCAAGAAGAATCCTTATTAAAGATATTTTAGCCTTTTCATCCTGATACATCAATATATTCAAATTCCTCGCACTTCAAACGAACGTTATTTTGTTACCTAAATTTTCCGCAGGACTCAACTCGCTTTAGAAAATACACAGTAAACGGTAGTTATTATTATTTAACAAGCTTTTGTTTTCCCAAAATCCGGTTGAAAGTTAACCTTTGTCGTACAATAACTGTTTATGATCTGGCTAGAGAGTGTTGGAGTTTAAAGAAATATATTTACCTATAGAGCATTTTAAACGCAATATTTGCCAACGTTTATAATGTATGCTAAATCTTTCTTGTTATTCGAGATTAGTTAATGCACTTGAAATTTGAATCAACAACTTGAATCGCACTTTTAATATCCTGGTCAATTTAGAACCATATTAAAATACATCGCATATCGCGTAGTCGCTGACTTACCGTTTTTTCTATACAAGATACTTTTTAAATTTATTCAGTTGATAAGCAATTATAACAATAGTATATATATAAAAAAATTCGCAAATATCAATCCTTGTTTAATATTTACCTACCATAAAAGATAAAATCTAGTTGCTCTCATTGAATTGTAAGGAAGAAGACAGCGGTTTTTGGTGCTATTAAACTTAGTTTAGTCATGTTAAGTTGGTGTACAGCAGAATTTGAACATCTACTTTATTATCAACATTGCTTAATTAGGACATTCATCCGTTCAGGTATATACGAGTACTAACCTAATAAATGCAAGGATAGAAAACAATTCTTCAATAACGTATCTCTAAAATATAACTCCAGTTCCAGATACATTATGTTACGAGAAAGCCGTTGCATATTCATCATGGACACAAAAGGCTCAGTTGAAAGAAATTCAAACAATAGGGTTCAAGACAAATGCGTCGGCGGCCATTTGTTGCGCGCTTCGAATTCCTCAATATTTCCTTTAATTGTTACCAAATTACAGCTACTCATTACTATTTAGATCAAGCTTTGTTTCTGAACATAATATATCTAGGTTTTGTTTTCGTTACGGAAATACCTCATAATAATGACGCGAGTCAGACAATATTTCGATAAGAAATGTCAGTGTCCAATGTATACCTATTTGATTCTCTAGATATATCTAATGATGATAATATTTTTCTTAAGAACTACCCCTAGTAATTTATAAATTAATACTTTAATATAATGTATTTGCATAAAATAATTGTCTGGGTTGCATTTATTGCAAAACATCAAGCATAAAAGGATAATCACCAATCTATTCTTCAACATTACAATTCCATTTTTTACCTCCAGATACCCAACATAACCTCTGTATTCGATGCTAAACACGTACGCCCAAGGAAATCAAACAAACCGCATTGGAATCTACGATAAACTCCTCTGGGTGTCTTGGCCTCTAGAATTACCTGACTTGATGTTAAACATCAGAATGAAGAAAATATTGTTTGATTGAATTTGATGGTGCTAAATATGCGGAGCGGGTAGACGGATAATGATTTTAGAGGATTTAACTCCATTTACCTTTAATCTGTCTCAACCACCTTGTATTTTTAAAGCTGAATTTTTATTAGGGGGAGGTCGCCGAGTATCGGACACTTAAGGAATATTAAAAATAACAAAAAACACGTGAGAGTTCAATTTGTTTATGTTAAATTTACTCTCAATTATATACTTAATCAAAATGGATAGAAGTAATCAGACTCAAATTGTACTTGTACAGTTGACACTAGCTAAGAATTTGCGTGCTTTATTGCACCGATACAAACCCTGTCCGGCTTTAGGAGCCGTCCGGGCTAACGGGACTTCCCCCGACATTACAATTCTGATTCGACATTTTTAAATTATTTTGTCATTTAATTAACAATATAAATTATAAAAATAGGATTATGAAAATAGGAAATTTCGTCACTGATAAAGTGGCGTAGCATAGGTAACTAGCACCCGATGCGGATCCCAAATTCGCCGCCCCTTTATTTTGGTAATTGATTTTTAAAAATTGGGCTCTTATTGAATAACACTTACCTAAAGAGTAACTTTGTTATTACGGTGATGTAGCAACAAAAAATTTAAAAAAAACCTTGAATGAAGTTGATTTTTTTACCGTTACCTGTGAAATGCCGCCCCCGCCGTACCCCCCCTCCCCCCCCCCCATGCTACGCCACTGCACTGATAAGGTTTTAATGTTTTTTTGTTTATTTAGATATATGATGATTTACGGTTAATAGTGGGAATTTGCATTATATCGTCAACACTTACGAAATTATCGCTTGTCCAGAACCCCTTAACACTTTTTTCTTTCCCAATATTATTAACCTTTACAGTCAACGAAATACATAAATTCGACCTTTTCTATACATGAGAGCAATATTTTTAGTACAACACTTCTGAACTCAACCATTTAGTAGGTACTCTTTAAAATTTCGATCTGAAACTTAAATATGGTTAAAGCAAATACTCGTAAGTTAATCGGGGATATTGTAGTTCTCTGTTAGTGATAGATCATTTCCGTAGATTCACATATCCTCAGAAAGCAAATAAACTACCTCTCAACTATAGGTCGTGCGCATCGGTTCATTGAGCAATTTTTGACATTATGAATGAGAAATATCACGCGCGTATGGCGTAATGTGTTTGCCATCACAACAGTAACTAGGCTGTGAAGTACCGTATTATCCATGAAGATCGGTGTTGTGTAACTTCAGCTAAGCGCTAATCCTAAAAGACAGGGAAAACAATTAGGCGAATTCAGGATTTTGCTCACCAACAGTTATCATTAAAAGCTAACTAAGTGTTGCTCGCGGCTTTGGTTACGTGAAAATAAAATCTATAAATACTCGTCAGCCTCGATACCTCAGTGGTTAATGCAGGTCTGGTTCAGTGGCGGGACCACCGTAAAAGCCCGGATTGCTCTAATGCGTAATATATAAATAAAAATCAATAAATGTTTGTCCTGTATGTACTCCTAAACTATTCATCCGATTATGATGAAACTTTGGTGAGTTCCTGGCCCAAAAACAATTTTTGACATTACATAGTATTGCAATGCATGTCAGAAACAACTAGAATATATTATAAACAGGTATATAATTGTTATAGCTAGTCCTCCTAACTATCGGAATTTAGAAACGTTTAAATCAAATTAAAGTCAATATTTCTAATTAGGCAAACGGTCGTTTTCCAAAATGACCGTTTTAATTTTTTTTATGTTCGATTTCTAATGTATGTAACAACTTGAAGTAATTGGCCAAAACGCAGCGAATAAACTCAATTATTATTAATCATATACGAAGGAAACGCGATACACGATTATTCAATTTAGAAAATACCGGAATTTTTGAATATCCGTTAATGCATATAGTGTGAAAATGAAATACATATCAACGAATTAAACATTTATTATAATTTAATTAACACAGCTATTAAGTTAAATGCGAAAATTGATTTTATAACAGAAATAGATAGTTTTTTAGCAATGCATTGAAATCCGTAAAACACTGCCTTCTTATGTGAATATAATCTATGGAGCTGCCGTTTATAGCTTGTCTATTGGACAAAGCGAAAGCTATGGGTATTCTCTTGTGTATTTCGTATATCTTTTTTTTAATTTTGATAATAATAATGAATATAAATAATAATACGCACGTTAATCCTCACGTATGTGTATACGTGAGGATTAACGTGCGTATTATTAACGTGGATCCGTTACAACTACACTATTAGATAAGTGTTTATCTAATAGTGTAGTTGTAACGGATCCACGACTTACGATCGAACTTATACAGATAAAAGCATAATAATAGACAGTCACATTATCTTTTTATTGATAAAAAGTTGCAGAATTTTTAGGCATAAGCGCGCCGCGTCTAATAACGGAGGTTTAGAGAACGGACGGAATTCCCTTCCCTTTCCGAACGGAATTCTTTCGAAAGAATTCGAACTCGAAGATTCGAAAAATACTTCGGTCAGGCAAGGTACAGAAGACTGATCATCTACCTGCCTTTAAAGAAAAACGGTCTGTGGAACAGACACAGAAATGTCTGCCCCATACCACACTAGGGGACCTCGGGAATCCGTCACTAAAATCTTTAAAAAGCTTTTTATTAGATAGTCACGATATTTTTATAGATCTACTTTACAACAAATCACTTTCACAAATCGTCTAGACTTTCAACATAATTTTGAAATACTCAATACTATCAATATTAAAGTATAGCCTTTGCTAATTAGAGATAATGAAGCCTACGTAAAAAATCTTTTAATATTGAATTTCGTTTAGAACTTTTCAATGATATTGTCTTTTATTAACGCGAGTATCACACATTTAAATAAAATACTGTATACCGGATTAAAACGGGATTTATTATTTAAATTATTTATCCCGACGTTTCGGATGCTTTTCAGCAACAGTCTCCCGCGACCACGGTTGCTGAAAAGCATCCGAAACGTCGGGATAAATAATTTAAATAATAAATCGCGTTTTAATCCGGTATACAGTATTTTATTTAAACTTTTCAATGAACATATATTCCAGACTATTTTGAATAAAAAAAAAACATAAGTAATCCTCTCTAAAATTTATATTTCCGCTTTTATAACTGCTGAAATACAGAACCACAGAAATTCTTGCCCCGAATAGTACGGCATAAAGTATGGTTAAATCCTCAGATTAAATAAAAAAGGTAAAATCAGTGAAAATATTAATCTCAGCTAACCTCATTTTGCAAATTCAAGCGATAAAATGTGCAATGCTTGTCTGTTGTATTTAGTAATAGTTACCAACATTAGATTTATAAGTCTGAATTCAGAGCCGTTCCCGTTCGTTGACCCACGTTCCTGCATGCTGCATTGCTCCCCCCCCCCCCCCTCCACTAACATAACCTTACATTTACAACAATCGTCTCTGTATAGGCGCCATGTTACGTGACTCTATATTTAATATCTACGCTGGTGGTACTTCATCAAGCATCACAAACAGTTGACAATTTATATAGTTATCTAGTATCTACTCAAATTTTATGAAATGAAATTAAACTTGATAACGAGAACGACGGTGTGATACTTTTCAAGATATTAGTAAAACAGGCTGCACAATACACATAATTAATTGATGTCCTATGGATTACTTACCATTTAGTGAACCTAACTCTTCTGTCCATTCTGAAGAAAAATAGTAACTAAAAACATTAATTAGGTACAAAAGAGAAATCTTTTCATTAAATATTTTTTTTTTCATAGTATAACTACGTTTGTTGTACTGAATGCATTGTATTTATATAGGTGCTATGCAACTGTTGGTAAAAGCATGCTTCAATAATAACGAAATGCAGTAGATTTGTGGTTAAACAATATATTATCCTGGTATAGGCTATTTATACATACATACATACATTGGGGTGGGCAAAGATCAAGGATTTCCATATTAACTATACTGGGATCCATAGGCTATTTATACTTAAGGGATTTAAGCATCGGTAGAAAAACAACTTTCCGTCACATATTCTTTAACAAAAAGCAAACAACTTATCAGATTTTTTTTATGTTAGATATCGACAAACAAGCATGAGGTTCACTTAATGGTAGTTGATACCCCAGAGCATCAGTCCATGATGCGCTGTCGACCTACTTTTTATTTCGAACATTCGGAAATCCATAGACGGAGATCGAAACGCCCAATGTGCAAATAAATCAAGTTCTTTAATACCTAGCTTTTATTATAATTTTTTTCTTTTAATTATATTTTCAGAGGAGAGAAATTATACGTGACAGCAGATAAGAGAGGCGAGAAAGCCGGATGCAAGCGACCTCTTTGCTGGACCCTCCTTGGACTCGTTGTTGCTGTAATAGTGGCTCTCATTGTTTTAGCAGCAAGTAAGTATTTCTATTGTTCTATTTCTTCTTACTATGATTCTACTAATAATGTGCAACTGGCTGACGTGCTTATACCTTATATTTTCCTTCCTTATATTATCCTTCAGAAAATGTTTTTGAGAAATCTAGAGATGTAAATAATACGTCCGTGATTCTTAAGCCTTGCTTTTTATATATTACAGTAGATCGCCAGTTAAACTTTTTGGTGAAAACCAATAAGATCACAAGTTAACTTACCTACTATACGCGTTGAAGTAATATTTATCTTTAAGGGAAATATATTTCACATAATAATAATATGTCATAACCTATATACCTACAGAACTCTTTCTAAATCGCTGGACCAGTTTTGATGTTTTTTTTGTGTACTTAAATGGATGTTTCATTGTTGTTCGTATATAAATGTCTATATCTATCTATCTTCGTAAGATGTTAGATAGACAACGATTAAATGTTTAAATATCTGCTTATCTTTATATATATATAATTATTTACGTGTGTGTCACTGAACTCCTCCTAAGCGCTGGACCGATTTTGATGATTTTTTGAGTGTGTTGAGTGAATTCCTGAACGATAGATTAATAAATTGGACCCGATAGGTGGCGGTGCGCTATTCTAGTATTTATTATTTAATTTTTGGTAAAAGATTTTTTAAATTAAAAATTAAAAGCTTTATTCATAAACGTATTATAAGCTTTATATAATTAAAATATGTTTTGTTTCTTTCGTTCTGTAGTCTTTTTATATTCGATAGAGCGAGACAAAACATATTTTAACTATTCAAGCTTATAATACGTTTATGAATAAGGTCGTTAGTTTTCTATAGGTATACATATAATATAACTGTAGAGGTGAAATGTCTGTACATAGAAAAAAATGCTAAAAACCGAGTCAGGGGAATTTAAGAAGAGAAATAGAACAAACCCAGATTATTTATTTTTTTGTTTATCTGTCTGTTTGTATGTTTGTACGGGCTAATCTCCGAAGATACTGAACCGATTTTCATGCAATTTTCACAAATATATTAAGCAAAGCCCGGGGAAACATATAGGCTTTGTATCATCAAAATCTGTTGTTCATCATATCAACAAATTGCAATGCAAACTGACTCGCGTCGAACTTTTTCGAATTATCAGATGTCAATAACAGTTTGATATGATAACTATAATAGTTTGATTATTTCGCCACTTTCAATTGAATATATCATATGAAGTAACCTTGCTCAAAAGCCCAGCTTAAGGTGAATCCTACGCGAACGAAGTCGCTGGCATCAGCTAGTTATAAA
This sequence comes from Anthocharis cardamines, assembly GCA_905404175.1. Classification (NCBI taxonomy): domain Eukaryota; kingdom Metazoa; phylum Arthropoda; class Insecta; order Lepidoptera; family Pieridae; genus Anthocharis; species Anthocharis cardamines. The sequence goes on along the minus strand of FR989953.1, from coordinate 3,470,093 downwards.
ATAAAGATGCAATTCCTTAAAATGACATTTCCGTTTTTCAGCCGGAATTCTATTCTCAAATTCACCAACACCACTGGAGCAATACAACGCTTCCGTAAGTTCAGCTCGAGCGTTTGGTGGCATTGGTTCCGAAAACGACGCACTTCTGGATCACAACCACGATCATACTCACCATCACCACGAACAGACTACAGCGGCTAATGATCCCAGTTTAAAAGCACAAGAAAATGAAGCTCACGAAACTCTATCAGACGAAACGGATATCAATATGTATAGTATGTATTTAGCAGTTCTTTTCACATTCTGTAATACCCAATTGCAGTCTCTCAATTTTCTAAACCAAAGTATATTTGACGAGCTCGTTGGCGCGTTCGGTAAAACACTTGCCGTGCGCACCGATGGGTCGTGAGTTCGAATCCCACCGGGACGACATGTTTATAATTTTCTGTGAGCATGTCTTCTCCACGTCTGGTAATAGATTTAATGTTCTGTGGCTGTGGTATCACCTACCATCAAGTAAACCTCATGCTCGTCTGTCGATATCTGACATTAAAAAAACTGTGTTTCTCTTGTTTTACACATTTTTAACTGCCTCATAAATAGACAGGACTGACCGTTGCAGCCAGAAAGTTACTGAAAATTTGTGTTAGAGGAAATCTCATGGCAGCGCACGGCCGTATACATTGTTTGTTAGTTTATAATATATAGAATTAAGTTTATATACTTTAAGTTGCTAATTGTACTTGTTAATATCCTTTTTGACCTTGATGTTTATCCATTGTTACATTTGTATGTGCGTATGTTTGCTGTGAATAAATATATGCCTATGTCTAAGTAGTCTCACAATTTGTTTAGGTAAGAAACCTGGTAAGGAATAATGTGGAAGTTCAATACTTCCACGATTTTAAGAAGACTTTCTTATTTTATTAAAAATCAGAGGACTTTCAATCTATTGTTATATATTAATCGACAGCATTGATACCGAATATTATTTATTGTATAGATATATCAAAAAAAAGAAACAACTTACAGCAACATAAATTACTATTTTTGTTGCTGCCAGTGCCATGCGTCTTACGTTCATTTCCGATTTGATTAATATTAAAGCTATATTATTGTTTTGAAATTATAGTTTTAAATAAAAATCTATTTTATTACTCCACAGTACCGCGGACAGTGGAAGGTGAACTAAGAATCGATAACGAAGAGTTCATACCCGCATTGCAAGATCCAGAAAGCGAAGAATATCGGGAATTTACATCTATATTCAATAACGCACTCAAACGAGCTATATTCGACAAAAATGACTTGGATACAAGCGATAACGAGATAATTCTGGAAGTCGTTCAGATAAGGTAATATAGCGTTTTAATTAATTATATTGTTTATTGATGCAGTTATATAAATTTGCTGATTTCTTCAATTAAAATTTTCGTATGGTCACTGAATGAAAAAAAAATCTTTGGTTTATGCTTACATGAAAATAAGATGAGTATTTTTTTTCTGTTCCAGGAATGGATCTGTCATCGTAACTTACAGAATACATTGGGTGCCAAAACACAACTCTGAACCAAATGAAGATCTTTTAACTGCTAATACATTAAGGTCAAATCTGGACAACTATCTCGCTAGAAATAATAGAATGATCAGCGTTTATCATGTAGCTGAAGGATCTGTTAACGCAAGACCTGTATTAGATATGTGCAAAGTAAATAATAATGATTGTGAACACGGATGCGAATTTGATGAAACGACTCTTGATTTCACGTGCACATGTCCAGCCGGACAAATAACTGATATGCATTCACCTACAAAATGTATAAATATTTTAGATACCACACAACCTAGGTCAGGAAGCTCTGAAGAATCTAAAACATTAAATAATGATCCAAATGGTAGCTCAGTAAACACTATTTCAGAGGAAGATAAACTGACTACGGAGTCAAGCAATATATTTAATAATAACAGATTTGATTGGAAAGAAACAAATTATGATCCCAGAACAACTACCACTGAATCTGAACCCGAATTAAATTTTTCTCATATATTTGGTCATGAAAGTGAACAAAATGACTCAGAACCAGAAACTAAGTCGGAATCAGAATCTACAGTAGTGCAAAGTGCCGAACCATCTGCGGAACCTGAACCAACTGCCGAGCCTAATCTGAGTGTCGAACCAGCCGCTGCACCAAGTCTGCAACCTGAACCAAATGCCGAACCAGAACCAAATGCTGAACCAGAACCAAATGCCGAACCAGAACCAAATGCCGAACCAGAACCTACTGTACCTAATCCAGGACCAGAACCTGCTGCTGAGCCAAATGCAGAACCAGAGCCTGCTGCTGAGCCAAATGCAGAACCTGCTGCTGAGCCAAATCCAGAACCTGAACCAACTGCTCAGCCTTATCCAGAACCTGAACCTACTGCTGAGCCTAATCCAGAACCTGAACCTAAAGCTGAGCCTGAAACTACATCCCAACCTCGACCAGAGCCTGAAACAACTGCTGAACCTCAACCAGAACCTGAACCCACTGCTGAACCTCAACCAGAGCCTGAACCCACTGCTGAACCTCAACCAGAGCCTGAACCCACTGCTGAACCTCAACCAGAGCCTGAACCCACTGCTGAACCTCAACCAGAGCCTGAACCCACTGCTGAACCTCAACCAGAGCCTGAACCCACTGTTGAAATTAATTTACCCACTACTGCTAGCCCCCAGCCTTTGCCAACTGCAGAATCAAGCCCAGAACCAGAACCCAGTCTTAATAATCATTCAAATCTATCCCACGAAATCTTTACTTATCTAGACTCACATGAATCCCAATCTAAAACTGACATCACAACTGAATCGAACCAACCTATGGTATCGATTTATCAAACCATGTCTGCATCAGAACCGAGGACAAATCACAGGGGTACAGAAATAGAAAGTGAATTATTTTCAATGGATGACGCCAAGTTTATACCTCAATCGACAACAGATATAAATATAGTCACAGAACCAATATTTAAAAATGATGGTGACAGTCACATTGAAATTGAAAATGAACATGAATTTAAAACTGAAATCACACCAAACCTTGATAATGAAAATAAAGAAACTGAAGATATAGAAAAGTCACTATTGGTAAAGTCAAGTGACTCGTCATCAGAAGACAATATATTCAACAATAATGAAAATAACCAAAGTCCTATATCAGTTGAAACCACAACGGCAAGAGTAACAATCTCAAATCTCAATAGTATGAATGAACCTATACCTGAAATTATTACTGTATTAAACAAACAAGAGTATTCCACAGTCAGCAGTTCTAATGAAGAAACAACAACTGAAGGAGATTGGCTTCAAAACGATAATGATGATTCTCCTCTTCTATATACTAATAAGCCTATGTCAAACTTAGATACAGAAATATATGAAAAAATTAGCAATAACAAAGATTCTGCTACAGAACGATCATCTAAATCGTTCACCGATAATCTGCCAGAAACAGTAACCCAAACAAATGATAATCAAGAAAATGATGTAATCACTTTTGATCATATACATAAAACAGAAAGTTCATCAGATATGGAAATGAATACCGCACCCCCTTTGACTACTGAAGAATCCTCAATAATTTCCGATAAGAAAAATAACGAACCGTTAAATAAACAATCCGTTAACTTAGACAATATCAACGCAGAAAATATTAATGATATGAGTTTCAGTGATATAAATAAAACTGTAATTTCTTTAAACACGGATAGTAAAAACCAAGATCTACGAACTACGACTGTTAAATCAGAAACAGGTGTATACTCTATTAATAAAGATTACAAAATTGAAGATGAGAACAGAAATTTTATGGACGCATTAGGTAAACCTCAGCCAACAACATCTACTGAAAAAATTAATGACGAAGTTATGGCTAATGGCAACGAGGAAGTTTCATTTGACGCCATAAATTCACTTTACAATCGCTCATCTAAATCAATAGAAAATGAAAAAAATGATTATGTAAAAACGACGACGACTAACAGAATAACAAGCGAAATAATTGAAGCCACCACGGAATCGGACTGGTTATCGGAATCTGTAACAGAAGTTAATTATGAAGATGTAATGAGAAAATCTGAAAATCATGAAACTACTGAATTATCCATATCTGAAAAAGTTGATGAAGCAATTAGTAGAAACTTAAATAAAGACGATTTTGAACCAGATTACCTGAATAATATGGGAAGTAACAATAGTAAAATGAGTGACCAGGATGAACCCTTATATGGTATTGTACATGACTACGACAATGAAGATCCTAGAGTAAAGAGAGTCAATCCAGAACAAAAAACTGAGAACATTTCTTCTCAAAATATTACAGAAAAAGTCGTACCAGAAATGTCTACAGTAAAATCCGATCCACAACAAACAGAAACCACGACCGTTAGTGAATACATTTATAAGACTGCTGAAAAGGCTATTAATGACATAACCAATAGCATGGTCCCTGCTACATTATCAAATGACCAATCAACATTAGCGTCTATTACTCCAGCACCTGTATGGGAAGAGCATGAAAATAACGCCAGAAAGACAATCATTATAAAAGAAATAGCAAATGAAACTGCGATAAATTATACGAATAGTCCAAACATTGACATCCCAATTTCTACTTCATCATCAATAGGTGAAAACTCTTCACAAGTCAACAATCTAGGTGTGACGATATACGAAGTGCCTAGTCAGGGTATTAACCAAACCACAACTTCACCCAAGACCATTAATTCTCCTACAAATGAATATGAAGACCATGAAACTGAAATGAATCCCTTCCTTCCCGAAGTAGAAAACAATAAGGTCCTTGTTAAGAAACTACAAGAAGGCCACGACCTTGAACCGACTGGCTTGAATGAAACACAAAACGAAAGTGGAGATGAACATAATTTGACTAACGCAGATACTAAAACAAACACAATGCAAGCATCGACGAATGATGCTAATATAGAAACTACACAATCAAATATATTTTCAAGTCAACCTATTTCAGAAACAGATAAACCATTGCCGGAAAGTGACAGATTATTCAATGACCTTCTTATGCATGCAAATTCCAATGAAGAAGAGAGTACAACAAAAACAGACTCGATTACACCTCTAGACAGTTTTGACGTTACAACAAGGAAAGATAATTATCAAGTTTTACCAATTTCAACATTTTTATTAGACACAGATGATCTAGATGACACTCAAACCCTATCTAAGACAACATTACCCGAAAATAGTTTGAATAACGAATCACCAACAGAATATCTTAGTGTGGTTCCTATACTTGAAAAGGAATCTATAAAGAAAAATTACAAAAGTGAAAATATTCAAGAGCTCAATTCAATCAATGATTCGTCGAAAAAAAGTGATAGAAGGACATTAGATGTAACAAACGCTGATTCTTTGATAAACAATGAAGCGTAGTCCATACTTTAACGTAGATGTAGTTATGATACATAAGGTTGTACATTGTAATATTATATTTCCTGTGATTTCCTTCGAACAAGCGCGTAATCAATGTCTGGAGCGCAATTTGCTTAATATCAAAAAGTTATAAAACTTGTTTAAGTTACGATAGAGTTAGAAATCGTTCTGAATGTTACTATCATTATTTTGACGAGTATTGATACTTTATATTAATAGTGTAAATCTACTTTTCGTTAGACTAGTCAAATTAGGGAGTCATGATCATTGTGTCGATTTTAGATTATTTATTGCTTCATGTTAATATGCACTTTCAGTCTTCAGCTAAAAAATATCAAGATAAAACGTATTATATTTGTCACTGATATTAGATACATATTCAAATTTAAATGACGTAAAAGCCTGACATGCTTAATTTGTTACCATAGATTTTATATTATAATAATATATTAATTACGTAGACAGAGAATACGGTAATTATACCAAACCTTTTATGGGCACTACTGTTTTGTGTTCTGTTTAAAACATTAAACTTATGTAAGAACTTCTTTGCCATTATCTATTGTGATGTGATAACTACCGGAAGCATTCCATTCGTACTTAAAGTATCTTATTTTAATTTAACATAGTAATATTATGGAAGTGAGGTCTGATTGTAAAATAATAAGTAATTATTATTGTATTCTTGTTAACTGAGATATATTTTGTATAATATGGTTGAAACTGTAAAGAAATATGTTGTAAATAAATATAAAGTTAATAATTATACAATGTATTTTCAATGCTCCTTCTAAACTTGAACTCCTGATCATTGGCAAATTAAATTTTGATAATTGGTATACCTATAATGATATAATTTTACGAAAAACTAAATCAAATTCTAAATTGGTATAAGTCATAACACACAAAATCGTTTAAAATATATATTGCTAAACTCTATTTTGACTTTATACCTGACATGGAAGCGGTGTTAATTCGTCAATTTCTTGAGAAATCATTTGACTATCATCTATTGCCATTTTCGCGCAAAGACATTCTTCACCCGTGCCAGAGACAATACATCTACCTAGAACAGCTTTACAGCTGTTGTATGGTATCAATTTATTACTAAGATCTTTTCTATTCATCTCTCTATCTTCAATCATTTCCTTTTTAACAGCTTTTATTGCTGGTATGTCTATATCAATAAACTCTTTAATCTTTATTGTGCCGTCACTGTTGTATTTAAGTTCTGGCATATTATCTTTATTTGTAGTACCTTGTTTTATCTTTGCACAATCACAATATTGACACAATGTCTCTTCATCACTTTTATTAGATGATTTTAATCTTTCTGTGCTTGATAAAGTATTCAAATTCTCACTATAAATAATATTATTATTGGAATTAACTATATTTTGTACATTATCAATTCGTTCTGCAATGGTACTTTCTTTCAAAGACAAATCTTGTAACAATTTGTACTTTTGAAATAAACCTGATATTTCATTTTCATTACCCATGTATATCTCATCGAAATCCATCTGTTCTTCTACGGAAAAGAAAATAAAGATATATTAAACATAAAATCACAGTTATAAGTAAGATTATAATCTGTTGCTTAAGAATCTCTCATATTCATTGAGTAATTCCAGACATTATTTTATATACATATAAGCTTTTTCTTTATAGTAATAATGCTTAATAAAATAAAATCTTGAAAGATTTGGCAATCATTAAAAAAAAAACTTATGCTCATTCAAAAATCAAATACATATAAAAACTTACTATGTGTTGCCAGATGTCGCTTTAATGCGTAGTCATTAGTAAATGTCTTCAGACATCCAGGTATATTGCAATTCAGCCAGGAATCGGGTTTATGCCTCTTTAAATGTGTTTTCAAATGATGAAGTTGAATGAATCCTGTTTAGGAAGAGGATTTGTTTAGCTTAAAATAATAAACAACTTATTACTTATTATTAATAAGCATTTTAAATTAATAAACCAACCCAAACTTCAAAGATTACCTACACGGAAACTATCAATATAAATAAAGCGCCAATTTGCCTATAAATCAGCAGAGGCATTTAGAACATAATTTTAACGTAAAATGTTTAAAATATATCTTATTGGTGTTTTAACAGTTTTTCCTTTTCACTGACAAAACCTTCTTCTGTCATGTATTTATATTTTACATGAAATTTAATATATTAAATTAACAAAATATCACTTCAACAATGAGAAATTCAGTCTAACTGTGGAATTAATATTGCTTAAGCATACAAAAGCAACTTATTTACTTTCTCATGACAAGATAGTTCAAACTTACACTCTCTATAAAATATATATATTAGCTTTGTTAACAATGACACATTATAAAGTCCACTTACCCTTCCCACAAGTAGAACAGAAATGTTGTTTTTCAGCATAATGTGTTAGTTCATGATGTTTTAAATGATGTGCAAAGTTAAATGTTTTCTCACAACCATTGTGGCTGCAGTGATATCTTCGCTCTAACTTTGTTTTATGTGTCTTCTGGTGTGATAACAATGCTATTTGGCTGTTAAACTTTGCTTCACACTTTGAACAAGTATGTGTTTCTGCAATAAAGGTTTAATTTGCTTGTTATTTGAATAATGTTGTATTCTTTACACATCATCTGAATAATACGAGACTTATTTAAATTCCAGAACTATTTTAAATATATTGCTTTTGGATTTGGTATCTGATACTAGGTAAATAAAAAGTTGTGGTATCTATATAGTAATATAGACCAAAACATTTTCATAATTTAAAAAAGTGTATCAAATATTTTCTCCTCTTAATATCTTTTACTTCCATTTAAATAAATATTTTTACTAAAATTGCAAGGGCTTTTAACAATAAATTTGAAAGACAGTTAATATGTCATTTATTATAATATGCCCCTTTTAGTTTTAACTGAATATTTTAAAGACTTTTAGACATGTCAATAGTGCTTCTTACCTTTATGTGCATATTTTATGTGACGTTTCAATAAATTTTCATCTCGGAAATTTCTACTACATTCAGAGCATTGAACATTACCAGTTCTCTTATGTTGTTTCTGATGACGTCTCAAAGCCGAACTAAAAATACTTTACTATTAAGTACTTCACAATATATCTATCAATTATTTTGATATTATATAAGAATCTTATATGTTAAGAACTTCAGTTTTTGATTATGATATATATTTGAAATATGAAAACAAACAATTTTGTAATTATTATAAACCAAACACTGGCCCTGGCCCTGTATGCAGGGCTCAATATGGTATTTGAATTGCAGAGGTTGTGGCAGAACACAGAAGATTGACCACATACTTTTCTTTTAAAGTAAAACAGACACGGAAATATGTCTGCCCCATGTACAATCAAGAAGCTAGTGTGTAACTTTTGATCAAACACTGATTACTACATTTAAACTTCTTATGAAATATAAAGTAGTTAAACTTACATAAAACTAAACTTTTTAAAACATTCCGTGCACTCGAACTGTGGATTATGACTTATTTCATGTCTTTTTTTCTCACTTTCATATTTGAACTCTTTGCCACACGCACACGCGAACATCATTTTCAGCAATAAGAGCTATTAAATTCAGGAAAACTTTATCACGGTTTGATCGACTTACTTTTTGATTACAGACATAATATAGTATACAGGTACTTAATCTGAGTAGTATACAATATACATATAATCGAAGGTCTTAATGTTCTTCAAATCATAATAAGGATTGTCATGCATCATTCCCTTATTATCACTGCAAGTGCAATCACACAATGTATTCACAGACTAGTAAGGGATACAATGTATTATAACCATAGAGCAACACGGGCCACCGGCGAACCGGAGGGGAGTAGCCATACGCAGGCGTTCCCCTCTGTCATGGTACAAGTCCAAATGGTCCTATACGTACAATAAAACTAGTTGTAGCCGCACTTTTCACTAGACTAAATCCAGATGCGCGACTGAATCGACCTCCTAAAAAAATGCCGAATTGTTTGTGTTTCTTGTTGCCAAAAAATATCTGCCACGTCAAATTTACAAAAAGATAGCGTTACCTTTCATATGTAGGTATTTTTTAATCATATTATTACTATTTACTTCTTTAAAACTTAAAATATTACAATATTATCGGTCGTGTTGATTCGGATTTTTTTACCAACACAGTCGCTCGACAGATCCGCGTATTGTATGAGCCCTCATACAATACACGGATCTGTCGAGCGACTGATCCGAGTTTATTTCCGAGAAGTCGCTGTCGCCGAGCGATAGTGTTGTTGTCGGATTGTTTTAAGTTATCGAAAAAAATGGTAAAGGAGTCTTCTATACAGAGACAGTTTTGAGATTAAATTTTCTGATTCAAATATTATATTGTGATAATATACATTGTTAAAATATAATATAATACTTACGCGCGTTAGCACATTTATTAAAATCACTTAGTGTAAACTTCAACCATAATGTTTTTTTTATTTCCTAAAAATCCAAAGGATATGGAAAATTGTGGGCCCAAATTTAATAATTGCGATATGATCTAAAAAATGACATATTTTTAATCTTATAATATAAAAAACCAGCTCAATTCTCAGTCTGGGAGAGGAGAAATATGAGAAAGATAATTTTCCTGAGATTCTCGATTAATTGAATCGATTACACAATCACAAAAAGAAAACCTTTGGACAAGGTAATTAACTCAAAAGTAATTAAATGCATTTTAAATACAATATAATGCATATAATTACCGTTATGTTATTAAATAAAATATAAATTATTAATTAAATAAAACTAATATACATGATTATCGATTTTTTATCGATTAAAATCGATATTTTTATTAGTCTGTCGTTGGCATGCCGCATGACAGTTGTTTACTCTGTGTTAAATTGTTAATTCATTTCGTGTTTTCTACGTTTTGAGTCTTTTGAGTGCTTTCCTGATTGTCGTCATAAAAATGCCGAATTGCTCTGTTTTTTGTTGTAAAAAGAGATCTGCCACGTCAAATTTACAAAAAGATGGGGTTACCTTTCATATGTAAGTAATTTTTTTCTTTTAAACTTAAAAAATTACAATATTATCGGTCGTGTTGTTTCGGATTTTTTTACCAACACGGGCCGCTTGCCCTCATACAATACGCGGATCAGTCTTATTTTAATATACATAGTTGAAATATAATATAATACTTACGCGCGTTAGCACATTAAAATCACTTAGTGTGTACTTCATCCATAATGTTTTTTAATTTATTTATTGCAGGTTTCCTAAAGATCCAAATTTAAGGGATAGATGGACGTTATTTTGTAATAATAAAATAACCTGGATTCCCACAAGAAACAGTGTAATTTGCTCAAACCATTTCGAGGCCTCTGACTTTCAAGTATTGACGAACAAAAGAAGGAGATTAATCGATGACGCCAAACCAACTCTAACTCCAAACTGTAGTTGTTGCGTAAGTTTTTTTTATATCATGGTCAGGGTAAATGAGTGTACAGTCCACATGATGTAGTTCACCTTAAACATAGTGGCGAAAGGAAGCATATATTTCTAAACTTAAAAAAATAATGTTAAATCTAATTTCAGACTCATCAACAATTATTCAATAAACCAGATGAAAGACTATCATCTCATGATGCCATTAGTGCCACTCTCACTAATCCTGATTCGTTGACATCTCCGTGTACATCGTCAACTCGTCAAGATGTGGGTTGCATTTTAATTGTTTATTTGTAGTTGATGTTTGATTAAATGATTAATATAGTCATTTCTACTATTTTATTATTCAGATTTAGTAAGCTATACAGATATGTGATTACAGCATAATTATAATATCTTACTTGTTTTTCAGGTTCAGTCAAAGGAAACATCTAAAAAATGTAATTCAATTCCCACTATTACACTTTCACCTAGAAAAAGAAAAATGAAGAATCAGTTAGATGGTCAGAAAAAAAAAATTAAAAGGCTCCAATCTAAAAATAATTTCTTAAAGAAAAAAGTTGCTGGGCTAGAAGAAATTCTTCAGAGTCTAGATGAAAAAGCTTTGATAGATAAGGAACAAAAGATGATCCTTGAAAAAATTGGCGTTGAAGAAGCAGGAATTATTAAGCGTCAACTAACAAAATGTAATAGTGGGAAGCTCTCACGAGCTAAGTATTCACCAGAACTGAGATGTTTTGCTTTAACTCTCAACTTTTACTCCCCAAAAGCCTACAAGTATGTTCGTAAAACGTTTGGGACCTGTTTACCTGCTCCACGTACTTTAACAAAATGGTACAGTCATATTGATGGACGGCCCGGTTTTACCAAAGAAGCATTGGCGGCTTTAAAATATAAAGTCGATGCCAATCCAGGTAGTAAAATTTATTGTTCTTTGGTTTTCGACGAAATGAAAATAAAAACACAATCACATGACAACTCAAGTGGTGACAGACGATTCGGGTATGTTGATTATGGTTTTGATTTAATAACAGATAATACAGATGAAGCAACAGATGTCCTAGTATTTCTATTAGTAGGCATTAATACTCAATGGAAAGTCCCAATTGGATATTTTTTAGTTAAAGGCACAAGTGCTAAGTTAAAATCTCAGCTTGTAACTAAAGCATTTGAATTAGTACATGAAACTGGAGTGGAAATAAAAGCATTAACATGTGACGGCGCAAAGGCAAATTTAGCCATGGCCATGGAACTGGGTTGTTGCTTAGTTGCAAATAAATTGCAAACTACCATTTTAGATCCTGCAACGGGGCAGCGAGTTTACTTTTTTTTAGACCCGAGTCACATGTTAAAATTAATTCGAAACACTTTTTGTGACTACAAATGTTTTTACGATGATAATGAAAATAAAATTCAATGGTTATTTGTGGAAGCATTACATAAAATCCAGGAAGAAGAATTATTCTTCATGGCGAATAAGTTGAAAGCAAATCACATTTATTATAAAACAAAGATAATGAATGTTCGCCTTGCAGCACAATTGTTCAGCGCAAGTGTGGCTGACGCACTTATGTTTTGTGAGAAAGAATTAAATTTGCCGGAGTTTAATGGATCAACTGCAACTTCGAAGTTTATTTCACTGATAAACGACATTTTTGATATATTGGATTCTCGGTCACGTCAAAATGGTTATAAACGAGCATTAAACTCTGAAAACTTTGAGAAAGCTTTTAGAAAAATGGACGAAGCTCAAACGCTTTTATTGAGCTTATCGGCATATGTAAAAAAGAGCAACGGGGAGTCACGTAAAATTAAATTATTAGATTCTCCACGATACACGGGTTTTCTGGGTATTTTGATCTGCATTGAGAGTACCAAGTCTATCTTTCTAGATTTAATACAAAACAAACAAAATGATCTTAAATATATGCCACTCCACAGAATAAGCCAAGATCACATTGAGCTATTTTTTTCCGTTGTAAGAAGTCATGGTGGTTATTGCGATAATCCCTCAAGCTCCCAGTTTGAAGCAATTTATAAAAAAATTCTTGTTAATACAGAATTAACACAAACTGGAAGAGGTACAAACTGCATTCCACTGGAAAAAATAACAATACTGAATTGCACATCTGCTCTGGAAAAAATTAATGCTTCAACCGTAAGACAGTACAACAGCAATGACGTTACTGATGAAGTTAATTTTACCAATTTTACTGACGATTTGATTGATGAGATTGAAGCTCTAACTTTTTTATCCCCTTTTGCGGAAAAAGTTGTGGAATATATAGCTGGATTTGTTATTTTCTCGACAGCCAAAAGAATTAAATGCAATACGTGCATAAAAGGTTTGCTCGGGCCGATAGATCAAAAAAGTATAATACACCAAAAAAGCAGAGGAAATTTACTTTATGCTTCAAAAGAGGTAATACTTTTATGTCGGATTTGTGAAAAAGAAATAAGAGGAAGTTTAAGTGATGACAATAAACCTACACGATCTTGTACCACAATTGAAGTCGTATCACGTTCCTTAAAAAAGTTTATTGGCAAAGACTTGTTTCCCTCCATTAGTTATCATTCGCACGAAAATGATTTTACAAATCATAATTTGGAACTGGCAAGAGTTATTATGGAAAAATATGCTGATACAAGAATTTCCTTCTTATTGAAAAAAACAAACCCGCAAAAATGTATTCGCCATATTTATACAAAACTAATACATTTTAAAAACCAGTGAAAGCTCTGTATCAATATCTATCAGTGGTTTTTAAAATTGACTAGTTTAATAGATTAAATAAGTTTATAAAGGAGCTTTTCGACCTTATTTTCGGCTTTTTATTTTTCTTTTCAAAATTAAATATTATCAAAATGTTTGTTTATATTGCAATTTGCAATGCAACTCAAATTACTAAAATAAATAGGCACTGTTCTAAAATGATTTGATTTGAATGTCTTAAGAACAGTAAGTTCACTGTAAAATAGTTTTTTTTGAACGACAATGTGCAACGAACGTTACTTGTGTTGTAATATGGAGCAATTCCTACTAGACAATGAAACATGTTTATAAAAAATATTGGTTTTAATAAATGATTATTAATACATACAAATTTGTACACAATTTTATAGTAATGTTTTCTTCTAAGACTTCCCTTATTGCATAATATATTATGCATTTATTAATACATGTTTGAATTAAATTCTGGGTTATATTATGCATAAGAAGTAATTATATTTAAAATTATTAGTATATGTATATCTCATACATATACTAATATTATATTACCTGCATTATAATGACAATTATTATATATAAGACTGATCTTTGACGTTTTAAAAACAAGTATTGTTATCTATCTGTGTATATTTTAATTATCTTTGTAAACTAAACTTAATATAAGAAAATTTATTATTAATAGATTACATATTAAAATATGAAAAGTGAGTTTCAATGAACTGCCGTCTCCTTATATTCCCACTATTATTGGATTTGCATCATACGGTTGTACTGGTATATTATGTTCAGTGTGAACATGATCATTACTTTCACCACCACTTTAAACATGCAACAATAGTCTGATCTTTGTTATCCAAAGTAGTAGGCATCTTTATATATCTTTAAGAAAGGCTTGCAATGTATCGTCTTGAATCTGTGAATAATACAATAATATTAGTATTTCAGCGTTTGAGACATGTTAGCATTGTTTTCTATTTGCATTAGATATCACTTTTATACTTACTACATGACGACCTCAGCGCGCAAAGTACTCAACTCAGGACTGAGGGCCTGTCCTCGAGGGTCGTCGGCTAAATCCTCACGTAGTTAATCTACTATTTTTAATTCAACCTTTTGTTGATATATTAATATAATCGTAGAATTCTTCATCATTTTAATCAAATGGAATCACGCGATTACGAGGTCTGTTAAATCGCCAGTATATTTCCATCACTTCCAAATCTTCCAAATCCATGAAATCAATCGAGTTCACGTCCATTTTTCTACTGTTGTTTATTTGTAATTAAAATATAATACAAATACGACGCTAATGACAACTGAGAACTTGACGTTTTGAGGTTAGTACCGAAGTTAAACTAGGGGTTACTGAGTTTTTAACTTTAGTACTATAGATAATCCTTAGACTAGCGATAAACTCGTTTTTGTAATATCGTTTATTGAAGTCCAAGTTTTAAAGCTGGTATTAAACTCAGTATTATATTTAGTCTTGGTTTTGGAATAAGGGGCATTATAATTTCCCTAACCGAGTTCTTGAATTTATCGATAATGCGTATCGACAGTTGTCGCAACTACGGCTATAAAGACTTGTCAGTGTAGTTGCGCCATTTAATTATACTGTTATGACACGGAATGTTTAAATGTGTGTGTGAAATTGTTAGTGTATTTTTTAATTGTCACGGTGTGAGTTTCGTAGTGACAGAAGATTGCTTTTGTGTGCAGCTTTGAGTACGCACACATAGCGCAGATTTCCCCCCGCAAAAAATGACAGACAGTTTGGTATCGGTAAAGAGCGCTATGGCTACTCCCCTCCGGTTCGCCGGTGGCCCGTGTTGCTCTATGATTATAACAGTTATCACTTATCACAAGTTAACGAACCATCAGCAAATTAACTTTTTTTTAAAGATGTTTTGGCATGGAGGCCAGAACAATATACGAAGTTTCGGCTGACGGATCAAATATTATTTTCCTATTACAAATCAGATGATCGATCCTTTCATTTTCAATTAAACATTATGTATATCTTTCATTTAATATTACTATGATCGTAGGTACCTATTTTCTTAATACATAACTACCTTCGTCCTACATAAGTTAAAATACGAATCTTAAAAAAAAAACGATGAGTGATGACTGTGACCCTTCACAATTTGACATGTGACAACAAAAAGTTCAAATGTGTCAATTTCATTTTTGTATTTCTTCATTTTTTTTATTCAATCTTTCTTCTTCAATCTTCATATAACCTTCCTAGTTCCTAATTCCTATTTCATTTAATGAAATGTACTGTGGATATTCTCATAGTTAAATAGCATTAATAATTCAATTCGAATTTAGTAATAGAATCAGGAAAATATTTAATAACTATGTTCATCATTAAATAATTATTGAATAATATAAAGTTTAGATAAATGAAAATGTTCGTAAGGAGTGATAATAAATTATTTTTTGGTTCTCTAGATCGAATTAATATTGTCAGATATATACAACATGCATGGATATATTCTTTTGACTGAGCGTATTACTGAGATAAAACGCCATTCATGTATCAAAACTTTAGTTCTCTGTTAAAACACATACAAGATGCACGATTGGATAAAGGTAACACTAATATTGTGTTTGTTCGGAACTTTGAGAGAAATTCGACCGTCTGAACCTTTTGTAACCGAGTTTTTGCTTGGGAAATGGAGAAATATTACAGAATCTCAATTAAACCGTGAAGTCTATCCAGTTGGAACATATTCCTATTTAGGGTTGTTGGTTGTGGTGTTTTTATTCACTGACTTTTTAAGATTTAAACCTGTTATCATTCTTTCAGGTGAGTCTAGACCATTTTAATTTTATTTATTATTGATTGATATATCTTTAAAAATAATTATAATAGCAATTTATTTCATAATCAGTATGATAATCAAGTCACGTAATTTTAATCTAATCTTAGTGTAATTATTTCGGTTTAACTTAATCTTGTGATGATTTTAGGATTGAGGGCTGAGCATTATCAGATTTATGTATATATTGTAAAGTTTACAATATAAACAAATTAAAATATATTCTGTGTATCTGTCTATATAAATATCTTGGGTATTATGACAATATCCCAGTATAAACTGTGTTTATCTTTCAGGATTAAGTGGTATTTCAGTATATGCGGTATTACTATGGACAACAAGTCTAGAATGGCTCCAAGTCTCACAGTTTCTATATGGCATATACATGGCAACAGAAGTTGCATACCTCACATATATCTATGCAAAGGTAAATAAGAAAAATAATATTTTAATATTCACACATTACTTTTATTTGATTTGACAATATACTGATTAAGTGACAAATCAGTATATTGTTGGTTCAAATGTAAAACTCACTAAGTATCATTTTGAACAAAAATAAGTTTTGCTACTATTGTTTATTTTAAAAGTGGAGGAAAAATGAAGCACTAATTGCATATTGTGGTTTGTAACAAAACTATGAAGTGCAATACACACTTAGTAATTTGTAGGTGAACACTTAAAATAAACAATAGTAGCAAAACTTATTTTTATTAAAAATTACACTTAGTGAGTTTTACCTTTGATCTGAAGATATTACCTTTATTTAATGTTCAGAACTTTACAAATGTCTCAAAATACAGAAAATAAAAAAAATGCCCATCACACCACAAATTACTTTTTAAGTTTTCTTTCGTATTCTCTGCACATTTTAAATGTTAGCTTGCATTTTTCTTGTGCTTCTAGGTTGACCCCTCAAAGTACTCTCGAGTATCGTCCTACACTCGGATAGCAGCTCTGACAGGCCGGTCTCTCTCTGGAGTGAGCTCACAACTCCTCACTCACTATGGTCTCATGGACTATCGGGACCTTAACTATATTACACTTACTGGTATGTTAATAGAATGAGTCTTGTCTCTCACTTATTTAAATAAAATTGTATACCGGATTAAAACGCGATTTATTATTTATATTGTTTAAATTAATAATGTTGAACGTTGGGATAAATAATTTAAAAAATAAATCGCATTTTAATCCGGTATACAGTATTTTATTTATTTTGTGATACTCGCGTTAATAAAAGACAATATTATAGAATCATTTATTATTTTTTTAAGTTAGATATCAACAGACGAGCATAAGGGTTCACTTGATGGTAGGTGGTAACTAAGCCACAAAACATCAGTCAATGGTGCGCTGTCGACCTACTTTTTACTTCGAGGATTCGGAAATTCATAGACTGAAACCGAAACGGGCTATTGCCCATACACTTCACAGTTTTTCCATCTATGGACGATGGTTTTACGATTACCCGGTCGGAATTTTCATATTCCTCCCACCCGTTCAATGCCCGAAGTTACCAGACGTGGGGAATATAAGCTTACAGAAAATTATAAAAATGTCGTCCCGGTGGGATTCGAACACACGACCCATCGATACGCATGGCAGGCGTTCTACCGAACGCGCCAACTAGCCCGTCATATAGTGGTAGGCCACATGTCATCAATGAGTGGTGAACTGACCTAATTATTTTTACTACATCACCCATAGAACATCAAATAATGTTGGCCATTTATTTTTTACTGCGAGTATTTCGTGATCCAAAGACTAAAACCAAAACTCACAATCGTCACTTTATATTACGGCATTTCCTTATTCAAACGGTGGTTCATTATCCGTTCGGAATTTTAAAATTCCACTCACTTGTTTATTGTTCAAACTGTTAAACCTACAAAGATTTCGACCCATCGGAATTTAAGACAAGTCTACCCAACAAACGTAAAAAAATCTGTTATTTATTAAATAATTATTTCTCACCTGAATAGAATTTAAGAGTGAATTTGAAATATACATATTTTACAGTTTAAATACCTAGATCTAGTTCATTCTAGATTAAATATATTTTTTTCCATTTAATATGTATTACTAGCTCAATTGGTAATTAACCTTTCTGACGATGAAACAAATTTAAAATCGCAATTTGTCATATTTATAGTAACGGCTGCGCTTATAGTCGTTAAAGTATCTAAAAAATCACTATATATTATAAAACAAAGTCCTCCACCGCGTCTGTCTGTCTGTTCGCGATAAACACAAAAACTACTGAACGGATTTTCATAGGGTTTTCACTAATATATCGGGTTTTATATGACTGTATTTTTAACATATTGTTTGTTTAATATTTACTTTAAAGATAAATTGATTTATGTTTATTACGGAGTTCCTATGAATGAATGTCTAAAATTTTATGACAAATGTTATTAGATATTGACGGAAAAAAAAGAAAGATAATATTTACAAAACTCTATAAAAAGAAAATCAAATCACTTACGATTATTATCTATGACACATTCACATTATAAAATTATGATGTGTATATTTTAAGCACCGTGTTATAGATCCCAATTAAAAAGTATGACAAGATCCATTAAATTCCGTTCAAAATTTAAACTGATACAATTAGTTTTACATAACATCGTCATACACTCTAATGAACGCCTGTATATGAGTCATATAGAATCAAAGGCATCTGTCATTTTTGGTCCGGCAATCTACCGCAATAAAATAAGTTCTTGTCGTTTAGACTGTTATTTTTTTTATATATTTGGTTTTATCATTAATTGTTAAAATTAATAGATACCTTAAACATGCAATGAATGATACCTAATCCAAAAAATAAGGAGAAAAACGTTTTCTTTTTTAAATTGCTAACAATCAGCCATAAGTCAGATAGCCGCCTTTAATTCTATACGACTCATATAATAGTATACAGTAGGTATTCATCATGATCATTACGATATCAATGTGCTTAATTTATGAGCATTGATAAATTAATTGCCTCTATACAGTCATATCTTTATCGCCCTTGTATTTTATTAGTGAAAATATATTCAAATTAATTATTGATAACATAAATTTTAATTTTTTAAACTACTTTAATTTTTAATAAAACCATAAATGCTTTCAGTATATTATTATATAATGTATTAATAATATATATTTGAGTAATTATTAGTGTTGTTAGAGATTATTAAAATGTACATAATATGATCAATTTTATTTTACTTTCACACTAAAAGGTTGAAGTAAATATGTTTTTTTTTTCTAATACAGTAACTTAAATTCCCAATTACTTTCAAGGTTGTCTCAAAGTTCCACCCGTACCATCTTGACGCTTGGAAGTAAAACGCTTTATGCGCAGTTTTCTTCCACGCACTACGCTATTGTAGAATGAGTTGTTTTCAGCGATTTTTCAGCGCCGAACCGATACGTCTTGGGGACCTTCAAAAAGAGAGCCTATTCCTACCTTAAAGGCTGGCAACGCATCTGCAAGTCCACTGATGTTGTGTTGTTCATAATAAGTTCACGAGCCACAGGCTCGTTTGTCCCCTACCACCATTCTTTTAAAAAAACTGATAATAACTCATTAACTCGTAAAACGTCAAGTAATACTATGCATTTCGAAAACCTTAAAACATTTTTTCTAAATGAAAGATTAGGTACTGACAAGATAATAATATTTATTTATAAATTATTGATACTTTGAATAACAGATTTAAAAATAAATATATAGAAAACACCTACTCACATACCAATGTATTTGTATTTATAATATCATATTTGCAAATTGCAACACATGCACAATTAAAACAGATTTAATTAGTGTATACGGTGGACCCTTAGGTATAGATCAAATATTCCGGTAAAAATTATGCTTGTTAATAGATTTAAAAAAAGCTACTTCTTACTATCTAACAAGCTATGTAGAAGAAAATAGATTATGAAATTCTATTTCGCTTTCAGCTCAAATATTGGCAACGTTTTGGGCGTTTTGGCTGCCGCCTGTTCCGTACGGAATCTATTTTCACCGCCGATCGATCTCAAGTAATTCGCAAGGAGATGCAGACACGCCTATAGAAAAGCAAATTCCGCAAAATGACCGCGATATGGTAAGTAGATTTTAGATTATGAAAATTCAAAAATGAATTAGCTTGAACTTAATGAGGCTTCGTACCGAAATAAACATTTCCAGCCATATATTTTTACGGACACATATGTATATAGTCGGTCTCGCATCAAATCCAATCACACTGTAGACTGCCAAATTCAAAGTTGAAATCACAGGCCCAAACACGAATAACTTGCGAGAAATAGAAATTGACAGACAGCTTCTGTTAAATCATTGCGAAAGCTCGGGAGTAAAGTCGGGATAGTTATATAAGTGGCAGTCATAAAGTAAGCCATCAAGGAACATAGTGCGCTATTATGCAATATTGTATTTCATCGTTACTGCTCTTTCTCTAATAATAAATATTGGGGAAATTATTATGTTTGCATATATTATATTTTATGAAATGAATAAGATGATTTACTTCAATGAAAGCTCAATTTTTGGGTTATATTTATTAAAACACCAACTTTCGGTTAACGACCAACATTTAATACTTTATGACACAGACACAATCACAGACAATAGAACGTAGATGATGTGGTGTTGCTAGTACATAATATTATTTTGTTAAAAAATACAACAATATTCAAGCTGGGCTTTTTTTTACCTTCATCAATATATGGCTTAAACCCTCCAGGGGTCGTTACGTTCGCAAGTATCGGAGGCGACAGTGCTGATATGCCGACACGCCCGCGCTGCGTATTCGCGGCCGCGAGTCGTCGCTTGGTCGGCGCTGTACGCCGTCGCGCTAGCACTGTTTGTGCAGGCGCAGACATACATGCAGCTGCTCTGGAGCAAGATCCAGGAGGAGAGCGAAGCGTCGGTGAGAGATTTGATTTGAAGGTTCTTTTGCAGGATTTTTTTAGACTCGTGCCTTAGTGAGACTAGAGAATCCTTTATGGATTGACTATGGCTAATACATTTTTTTTTAGAAGCATGAATTTAAAGGTGGTTCCAATGTTCAAAATCTTTGCTATATATTTGTATAGTAGAGACAAACAATCACGCAGTTCACTTTTTAGTGAGTGATCATCATTAACATTCAGAAGCACTCGCTACATCAAAAGTATACCGTGTTTTGCCAGCCTAAAAGCAGTTTTTTTTTTAATTAAATAGGAATCTGCTTCAACATATTTATTAAAAATACAATATAAATTTATTTTCTGATTCATTCGACGGGCTCGTTCGGTAAAACACCAGCCGTTCGCATCGATCGAGGAATATCGAAATTCCAACCGGGTATCGAACCACTGTTCATACATGGAAAAGCCGCGAAAAAACACATTGCGCGTTTCGGTTTCAGATGGATTTCCGAATGCTCGAAGTAAAAAGTAGCTCGATAGCGCATCATTGACTGATGTACTGCGGCTGAGGTAACACCTACCATCAAGTGAACCTCATGCTGGCCTGTCGATATCTATCATAAAAATAAAATTCATCTGATGATGTTCGTTTAAGGTGGCATACAACGGCGCGGTAGAAGCAATACAAACATTACTGGGCGCGTTGGGTGCGTTTACGGCGTCGTTCTGCGCGCGCGCATCGCTGCCCGCGCCCGTTGCCGCTATACAGGGTGTGGCCATGTTCCTAGCGACTCATATCAACAATGTATTCGTGTCCTACGCTGGATACATCGTCATGGGCATGCTGTATCATTACACCATCACTTTATCCAGGTAATTATATCGTTATTTGAAGAATAACCCACTCCATATTCCTGTTAGAAAACACTCTAACAGGCATCTATTTTGAGTACAGACAATTTTCTCTAATGAGAAATCCGTTTGTAATCACTAAAAACTACTACTTGAAAGACATCAATATCAGTAGTTATAGCTGGCAAAAATATCGTGATTTCTCTCTCTTTATTTTATTAAGGTAAACTATTGTTTGAACATGTGTGTTGTGAACATTCATAATTATTTTCTTCAAATAAATATATTTAGTTAATTTGTCCAGTTGTATTATAACGTTAATAAGAAAATCGAATTTGTGCC
Organism: Anthocharis cardamines; assembly: GCA_905404175.1. Taxonomy (NCBI): domain Eukaryota; kingdom Metazoa; phylum Arthropoda; class Insecta; order Lepidoptera; family Pieridae; genus Anthocharis; species Anthocharis cardamines. Next base: position 3,447,542 of record FR989953.1, on the reverse strand, counting down.
ATATTTCCTTACCTAAATTTGACAAAAACAAGAATTGATTTAATTTAAAACATTTTCTAATCAACTTTTTTGCAATTGTATTAAATGGATTTTTTTTTTCAGTGCGAAAATAGCAAATCAACTGAGTGACGAGAGTTGTTTCGGTCTTATATTCGGTATCAACACACTCATCGGAACAGGCCTCCAGTCTTTACTGACCTTTATCCTCATTCAAACACTGGAGCTCCCAATACATGCTCAGTATTATTATCTCAGTGGCTTGTTCTTGTTGCTCGCTTCATTATGGCTTGTTGGTTGGATAGTGCATATTTGTAGACAAAAACATAGAATAGATTTCAATCAGTATTAAATTGATGTATCTATATTTAAACGGATGTGTAAGCAATGAGTGCTATGTATTTCAGTTTGTTGTCTAACGGCGTTTATTCATAAACGTATTATAAGTTATAGTTAAAATATGTTTTGTCTCGTTCAATCGAATATAAAACAACTACAGAACGAAAGAAACAAAACATATTTTAATTATATCAAGCTTATAATACGTTTATGAATAAGCCCGTATAAAAATACAGCATTTTATTGCACGGTATAAGAACCAGATGAATGTATCTAAAAAATTGGGATTTTTTTGATACATTCATCTGGTAAATAGTTTTTGTTCATATGTAACTAAATAATTCTTAACTTTTTTAAACCATTAATATTATGCAAATATACCGATATTTTTTCGTCGGATTCGTTAAATCGGACATCATGCCAAATATACAATGTAAATCTCAATTTCTCAAAATCCACACTGAGATCCTTAAGCACTTTCTGCCTCGCATAACCGCTGGAGAAACAGCAATGTCTGGTGGTATTTCCCCAAAGATTACCAATTGGAAACTTTAAGAAACGAGCCTATTCATACCTACAAAAGTAGACAACGAACTTTTAAAGGTGCGTTCACCTGCCCGCCAAGCATGACCATGAGATATCTTGCGGTCGAGTGAAGACAAACTGCGATATATCTCGACATCGACATCTTTGATAGACAAGATATCTCGATCGACAAATTAATTAAAATACATTTGACTTTAGAAGTCCAGTTTTAAGTGTGTCATTTATTTATTTATTTTTAACAACTTTATTGCATTATAAATATACAATAACCTACATCACAGAATTGATAAAGCAAACGGTGGCCTTATCGCTACAATTCAGTGATCTCTTTCAGGCCAGCAGAGTTATTCACGATCATTCGAAATCGTTCTGCCCGGAAATCTACGCCCTCTCACTGAAAGTGTTTCGTATCCCAACGGATATGAAAATGGTATTCACAATTCCGATAGGATTGAGCATCGACATTATTTGGGAGTTTCCGATTAGAATCTTAGTATAAAATGGTAGAAATATTGATATATCGGTACAGAATCTTGCAATATCGGTACGGTAAGTTTTCGAATGATCGTAACCTTCTGGTCTAGAAGGCATAATCAATTAAAACACGAGAAAAACGTCCACAAAAATTTGTCGTGGTTGTCATGCTAGGCCAGCTGTCTGCTGATATTCTATAAAAGAAAGTAACAAATTAGGAATTAAATTTGACATTTTTAGTAATTATTTCCCCACTTTATTGTATTGATAGGGACTCTTAATATCAAGAAAAAAGTTAGTGTTTATAAATAGGATTTTGCTGATTGATTTAGATAGGTTTGTTATTATGGGTAGGTACTTGTATGGGTATTGTTAATGCATTATTTTTAAGACTAGTTTCACTTTTACTTTATAAATTTAAAAATGCTGTTTTGTTGTTCATAATTTTGTTAATAGATTTTGCATTCCTTAGATATTAGAGAATATGAATTAATAAGAACACATTAGACATTTTCATATTTGCCTTACATTTATTATTTATTGATGTTAAGGAACTTTTGTATAATGTGATATTTATATATCCAAAAATATAGGTAATATGAGCTGTGATATATTAGTTGAATAAATATATATTTCAAACTCTTAATTCTAACTTATTCAGCTGTGACCAACCCCATGAATTTTCAAAACATACAATATAGGTAAGTATCTGGAAATATTAAATTAATGTATGAATTACTTCCCAATGAACAATTTTGCAAATTGTCTATTCTGATATCTATTTCATATGAGTCGTATAGAATCAAAGGCGGCATTTTTGGTCCGGCAATCTACCAAAATAAAATAAGTTCTTGTTGTTTAGACTGTTATGTTATTTTATATATTTGGTTTTATCTTTAATTGTTAATATTAATAGATACCTTAAACATTCAATGAATGATACCTAATACAAAAATAAATCAGAAAAACGTTTTCTTTTTTAAATTGCTAACAATCAGCCACAAGTCAGATTCGCCATACATTCAGCCGCCTTTGATTCTATACGACTCATATCCATATCAGAGACCAATATTATTTCCAGTACATATACATTATTTTAATAAAAAACATTGTGGAGCTTATAGTTTATTTCAATAAATCTCCAATAAGGTATAATTATAGATATAGTTAATAAATATATAAATTACTTACAAAAACTAAGTCTCCACATTTAAATGCATATTATTATTTATTTACATAATATCTGGATATGTTTTATTAAGGAATGTTATATAGAATATGCACTAATATAATATTTATGATTCAATTTTAAGAAATTTCAAAATTGACTTCAGATTCTTCACAACCTTGTTTCTTTATAACAAAATATAGTAGGTATTTTGTTTGGAAATAAAGCAATCCTAATTATGCAACCTGCATTGTTGTTGGTCGTGTTTTTAAGTAAACGTAAACACATATTAATATGAACACAACGGCGAAAGTAGGAAGCACAATTGTGTGAATTTGTTGACGCACTTTAGCAAATTCTTGCTTTCTTTCACGTTTTTGCCTCGCAGTTTCTTTAACTGGTCCCTTAAGTTTCCTCATAATGAACCTAAAATCTAGAACTTATACTGTTCAGAAAACACTCAGTAAGTTTATAGTAATAAATGCAAATTATTAATTCTTACCTAGAAACAAATGAGAGATATATGTTTAGTATAATTAAGATAAGATGTTTGTGGCATCTGTATAACGAAAGTTTAATTATTACACGTATTTATTTATCACTAATCCACGTAGACAAACACTGATGATTGATCTTTCAAACAGCAGTCAGGTGACAGGTCAGTGTTGCCGTTTAACGAAAGTCGAAACTAAAATGCGCTATACCCCTATCAAAAATGCGCTATATCTTAAGGATAGGTTACACAGTGCGAGCAGCTGATGTGACAGTATACAGCTACTGTGCCTGTGTCATGCCTGTGTACTCGCATACTAGTAGCTAGGCTCGCCTCGCTCGGTCACACAATGCAAACTGCTGATGTCGCAGTAGACAGCTACTGCACCAGTGTACACGCATTTTGTACGCCATTTTGACGCCTAAACGATATACGAGCTACTGTCATTTCGCAAAATCGTGCAAGTTGACGACCGAGCGGCGTGCGAGCGTGGTGGGGGAAGGCGAGTGGCAAGTAAAAACAAAAAATGTTGTAGTAACTCGGACGCGAGCAGCTGACCCACTCGCACATGACAGTTACTCGTATGATGCGGTCACACGGGCGTAGTAGCTGCACCTCAGTAACTGTCTAGGTCAGCTCGCACCGTGTAACCTAGCCTTTACGAATCCAGCTTCTAAAATGCACTAGTTTCCGCTAAACGATTTGTGATTTTGTAAATATTTTAGGTAGGTAGGTATATAAAATCTATAAAATAAAGACATAATATTTTCATCCATATTATTATTTGAAACAAAATATAAATTAGCATTTATGAGGCTTGGATGAAAATAAAAAATAATTGTACAAAAAGGAAGAAATTGTCGAACTTAACTGACTGATGATATACCCACGTTTTTCACCTTTGATTGAACACAAATTGATTATTTAGTCAATTTTAATGAATTCAGGATACAGGCTAATAAATTTTAATAATATCTTTTTGAGGGGAAAAAGAAGAATATCTTTAGGTTGTATTATGCAGTAAACTAAGTTACTCTACTACTATCAAAATATCTCACCAAAAATAAAATGCTTTTTTAGTTTATATTATATTTATATTCAATATGTAATTAAAGTACTTATATTGAAATAATTGTTGGTGACTAAAACAATAATTATAAGTTAATAAAAAGTTAAACACACAATATATTATGTCAAACAATAACTTAAACTTAATAACTACTTAATAACTACTGTATACCGGATTAAAACGCGATTTATTATTTATATTGTTTGAATTATTTATCCCAACGTTTCGGATGCTTTACAGCAACTGTGGTCACGGGAAGACAGAAAGATGACAGTTGTCTGATATTTGAAATGTCACAAAGTTGCCATATTTAAACGTCAGGATAAATAATTCAAATAATATAAATAATAAATCGCGTTTTAATCCGGTATACAGTATTTTATTTAAATGTGTGATACTCGCGTTAATAAAAGACAATATTAATAACTTGACTATCAACAACCAATAATTGTAAACAAATGCATGTTACAATTTCTCCATCTTAAACATGAAATTCTCCTCCATCACGTTTTTCATCTGATAAAGAATTCAAAATGCTTGTTGATGTATTTTGGGAAAGCCAAAGAAGACTTATAAATAGGCCTTCTAAAATCCCAACACCAATTCCTCCAAAGATATCCAAAAAGTAATGCCTTTCTGCAAGTATCCTTGATATTGCCACAGATGTTACCCAAGCCAATAATGGTGGATAAAATATAAAGGAAACTGGGTCTACACAGATAAGAATAAAGGCAATCAAAACAGCTCGACTAGTGTGGCCTGATGGAAAAGAGTACTTGTCAGGATTTCCTGGTATAAGTTTGTTCATTGGTATAGGTCTTCTTCTCCTTACAAAGGCTTTTATCACAGCTACAACCACAATATCTAAAATAAGAGCTGAAAAGTAACATTTCAGAAATTGTAATTAATGTTTTGTGTCATATAAAATATTCACATATATGATATTTGGTCTAAGACGACGTAAGTGTATTTCAATCTTTTTGAATAAGGGATACCTACTTGTAAAGGGGTCCCACTCCATACAAGTTAAAAATGATAGTGACATCTCATGGGCCATTAGCAAACAAAATGTTGATCATTTGAGAGACTACTAATTTTCTTGTCTTAAATGTATGTACCTAGATTAAAATTTAAAAAACACTGCAAGGAAGCCTCATGAGCTCTAAAAGTTAGGTGCTTTTACCATTCGAATTCCATACTCTACATGGCATCATTAAATCTAGAATTATACGGCACATTAAGAGCCACAGACTGTCTACTAATACCATAGTTTTTTCTTAGATATTTCATATAATCCACATCAAGAAAAATTATTTACCTATTAACATGTTAACTTGTAGTTGATATAATTCACTATTGTTAAACAGCCATATGAATGTGAGCCAGCCTGCAAGCCACACTATGCCATGGCATGATACCTGAAAATAACATGATTTAAAATCTTGATTTGTGAGCCTTTGCTATTGAGGATTATACTCTATTTAATTAATTTCACTTCACCTCTAACAATTTTGAATGGTTCCCAAGTGACCTTAAACTTGTATTTTTCTGAGCATTCTCGACAAACTTCTTCGTAATTTGTACGTCATATCTCAATATTGTTTGCAACATTTCTGGAACTTTTCGTTTGTCATCGGTTTCACCAAACTGAAAAGAATTTCAATAAACAAAAGGCATATTAGCATAAGAATAACAATTACTCAAAATGACATGATAGTGAGTAATGTATAAAAATAGTTAATTATATAAAAAATAACTTACCATATCCATGTTCAAAATTAGTAATTCTAAATTCAGTAAAAATATGAAAAGGTGTGTCTACAATGAAATGCCTGTGTAAATAACATGCAAAGATTAAAACCAATACAAACCAAAAAGCAAATCCAACTTCAGTAACCTAGACAATAGACATGAGTTCGATATATCAAAACGTAACTTATAACGGTTATGTGTTACATACCATACCATATCGATATACTTATAAACATAACCGTTATCATGAAAACTTATCAAAATCATAACTAGTGCGCGAAAACATGATAATAAGTTATTTTAAAACTCAAAAACCACCATAACGAACAAAACGCAAACGATATAAAACTTCCATATTCGTTACATCTCTTTCTAATTACATATAAGTGTACTGGTGTAAAAGAGATGAAGAGAATATGTCATAACTTACAAGGTTATGAATAAGGTTTAGCTTCTTTTACATTTAAGCAAAGTTTGCCACGTTTAAAATATTATCAGGAAATATATTAAAAAAAAATTTTCTGATAAAATTTGTGTTTGACTAAATAATTACAAATAATGTCAATTGTGTCAAATTGATTTATAGTAACAATGAATAGTAACAAAGACAAAATTCTAAATAGTTGGTCAGGCGATCGATAGTTGGAGTGAAAGACAATTTGAGTTCGTTTCTAGTTTGCTCATATCATGTTAACGTTTGCAAACCTTACTAATTTAAATCGATATCTGAAAACGGTTTTCAATATCGATATGAAAATATGAAAACTGTATATCGGTTACATAACCATTTGTGAATAAAAACGAAAACGCCCATATCTACATTAACCCTATATTGAATGCACTCTGTGCTACATATACATAATGTTCTTAGTTCTTACGTTTGACATTTGACATATTATATAAAAGTCATGGACCTAAAAAAAAGAGTTTAGGTCCATGATAAAAGTTTAGAGACGTGCCGAGTCAGGGTGACTCGAGTACCGATTCGAATACTCAGATTTCAGAAGCTTCAAGCTAGGTACGCACAAGAACAACACGTATGAACTTCATACTTTCAGCCGGCTGCTAGGAAAAATATTACTAATACTTATATTAATATTGTGTGTTTTAAAACTTAGATGGACAAAAGGTCTGATAGATGGTTCAGTTACATAGATGTAGACCGAATTCAGATGTACATTTAACAGATTTACTTTTACCGAGGAAGGTATTTTATGTTTGTAAGCAAAGATTTACAGTATATTTTATTAATTGTAATTTATATAGAAGGTAAACATATAAATATAAAAACACAAATAAAACATTTAAATGTAATTATCTATGCTCCTCCAACTGCCTTTTTATATTTAATTATTATTATTTTCTAAGATTGTTTATACAAATTGATTTAATATTATTATATTCACTTATAAACGGCTCACAACAAACTCTTCGACAAATACATACTTATTACTCGCTATCCTATACTCTTTGGTACGTAGCAGCATTGATTATGATTAGACGATAGATACCAATCTAAAGTTAGCTAATGATATAATTGTATTTTTTGTTTTACTCGGTACCATGGAATTTTTTGGATATACTTTATTTGGACCACAAAATTATATAAAAGACACATTGAAAAGTGATTATAAGGAGCCTGTATCAATAGAAGACGCAGAAAGTTTGTTACAAAAAATTAAAATGAATTTAAAAGCTGAAGGAAAGCAAGGAAAGGTATACTTTAATCATTCTGAGTGGTGTCTTTGTGAAACGAAGACGTGTTTAGCCCTTAAATGCAATATAAAAAAAATGGTTTTAAAATTTAAAAAAATCATGAGTCTGAAATAACATATTAAAAATACATGAGATTTTTGTGCCTAATATTATAATAATAATATGATGCACGGTGCAGATATTAGAAAAAACAGTTATTAGTTACAATTATACCTACAACAGAAAATGAATTAAATCGTATTAGTTATGTGTTATTTATATACATATGTAAACAAAACTTAATAGAAAGCTTGAGCATAAGCTCAAATTAGATGAAATGATTTGTTATAAGCTCCCCTATCTCACAGACGCTAAGGTTTCTTTAATTTTAATTTCTAATAGCCAGTATACGTTATACAATTTGATAATATTTTTATTGAATAGTTTTACTGCCTGCCCTGTTAAAAAGACGATAGTGATAACAGCTAACGTAGAAAAAAAATTAGTTTCGAGCATTATCACGTATAATATCTAATACAATGATAAGAAGATACATAGATTACAGAGATTCAACAATACAAAAATACATAAACAGTAAAAGAGCTTAGAATTAGCATACCTACTGTTTATGTCCGTACTTTTCTCAGGGACAAGATAGCATAGATATGATTCGAGTAATAGACTGTTACATTGGAAGAGTTAATGGCTTTGCCTACGGGTCATCCCAACGATTAAATAAGATGAAACGTAAAGGTGTAATTAAGCCTGTTGGACCAATGGATATGTATAGAATTCCTCCAACATCATCTATTGAGGTTAGTAACCATAATGACAAATTATCGTCCCGACCATCAATTCAGCTCACGGCTTAACGAATAGCTTCGATCAACACCTTACACTACAACAAAATACGCTCGATTACATTTTCTTAATCCACCATCAAGTTCCAGATGGAATAACATTTTCTTCATCAACCCTTAGCTCTTCTACGGTCTTTTTTACCACATGGTAAAGGTTGAAAATGGTAGAAAATATTATTAGGAGAATTCACCACAACACTTTGCAGAAGGCTACACAAAGTGAATTTCAATAAAGACTAAATTTGTGTATCCGGAACAAGGGAGGGACCTTTAAAAAAAACTGATTTCGAACAGTTTACGATCAGTTAAATTATTAAAGTGTAATAAATAGTAATTTTAAATAATTCAAGTATCAATGTTCTGCAAGGTAATAATTTTCTTTGATGTTTACATGTTCTTCGTATTAGAACTGATGATAAAATAAAATTAATGTTAGATTTCATGACTTTTTTTATTTCTAAGACCAAATGTTTATTAGACAGATATTATCTTGAACGTTGATTCTATCGATTAGGGAAATAAAATAGCGAAGGTTTAAATTTTGAATTTTTAGCTGGTTCGATTTCCGGTTGAGACAAGCTAATTTTAGAAAATGTTTGAATGCAGTTTTGTTTCTTTTTAAAAATAAAGGAATGTTTCCTTCAAGTAAAATAATCTGTCTTAAGGATTTAAAGTGGTTTCCCTCCAGGGCCCATTGATTCTTTCCATCCTGTATAATATCTTTTAGTCCGATGGCAAGGGCCCCCTCCAAACTTTTCCACTCATTTAACCCAAACGGACTCCACTTCTCAATTGTATTTATTCATCGTCCTTTTCCAATTTCATTTAACTGTACCAATATTTGAAAATATACTATTTCTTTAATATTTTAGATATTTTTAAGGAAAAATTTAATTTGAATTTAAAAATAATAATGATTATAATGGTTAAAATTAACATTTGGTTACAAACAGCTAACCTAATAATATGTATTAATTTGCAAAAAATCTTTTGTGTTTTGATTTCAGTATGGATGGTGGCAGCAGGATTCAGCATTATCCACTACTGCGTGGTACGTAACGCACCCAAGACGTCCTCAACCATCTTCTCCAAATACTTTAATTCTAGACACCGTTCGTAAAAACAATAAATATGCTACGTTATTCTAACAATAAACTAAAATTACAATTATATTGAGCTTGTCTTCTATCATAGTCATCAAATGAGAATAGGCAGTAACCGTGGTAGAAGTTGTATACATCATCGTAGGAGCTGGATTTCGTCGTAAAGTAATGAATAATGATTTTTGTCCAATTTTAATACTTGTAATAAAAGAAAAATATTTTTAGATTAATCTGGTATTTTTATTTACCCTCAGTTAAAAGAAATAAACTGTAATGGCTATACATAATAATTCATATATTATGTAGGTACATACTATTTATATAATGGGATGCTTTTTTGTTTTTATATGTGGGTGACAAAGATAAATAAAGTATTAGTAGTAGAGCCCACTGCAAAATTTCTACCTGAATCGGACTTTCGGACAAATTATATATGATTTGATGTTGGTTCGCTATTAAAGATGAGTTTGTATAAACCTTAATTCATGCCTCTACCCACCTATTTGCAGGTTTTTTATCGCATAATAAAATAAAATATAATTTTTTTATTACTTAGCGGTGATCCAACATTTTCATAAAATATTTTCATGAACAGCTTTTTTTACGATCCCATTCAAATTAATATAAGTTTATATTGAGGTTGTAAGTCGCTAGCAGAAAAATTTCCAGTCAGGTCCAGAGGTGGCAACCCTATTTTTTATGTCCAGAAAGATTAGATCTACAATTTTTAAACAAAAGTAAACGTAAGTTCGATCAGAGTTGTTTAATTGAAATTGAAATTAGGACCTCAAAAGCCTTTTTGGTCAAGGCCAGAGGTGGCAATCCTATTTTTTCATGTTCAGTCGAATCGTGTATAATTTGTCCGTAAGTCCGATTCGAGTAGAAATCTTGCAGTGGGCTCTTGAACTAGGTATATTGTAGTAATATTTTATCTGTTCTTTGGAATTTTGTCGTATTTTTTGGTTGTGCAATTTCAATAATTAGTGAAATAATTAACATATTTTAAAGGTTCTTGTATTCTTTTATATTTTGCGAAAGTAAGGCAAGAAAAGAAGCGTTGTATTATTTTTTGTACAACAGTATTTTTTTAATATCCATAGACAATAATTTTCTGTGAGACTGAATCCAACCAAAATGTCTTAGTCTTGGGCATAGTAGTTCGCAACTGAGATCGCTCAGTTTAGTTCGCCGCTCCTAAACGAACTAATTCGCTCTTCTAGTTCGTCAGCTCCCAGCTCGAATCAGTGCAAAGCAAATCGTTTGATCGTTTTCATCATGCGATATGATTATGGAATGCTGTACAGTGTACTTTTACCTTAAATTTTTGGATTAGTTTATATTTATAATGAAGTTTTGAAATTCTATTCCTTGACAGAATAACACATGACATAAACCAAACAAAATTTAACGACATTGTTTCGGCTAACGCCATTTTCGCTCTTTCGGTCACGAGCTAACGAACTATGGAGCGAGAAATGAAGGAACTAGTTCGCGTAGTTCATCTGTGGGAGCGCTCTTACGAACTAGTTCATTCGCGAACTACCCAAGACTACAACCCTGGTCTAGCTGTCAGTATTCAACTGTCAAAGCTCGACTCATTCTTTTTACATCTTATGATAGTCGAAGGCGGAGGTTTTATTAACCAAAATGTAAGTAACTCGTTTTAATCCCTAAAATCTTGTTATGTATCATTATTTAAATGTTCATTTATTGTATTATAGTATTATATAAATTTAACAATTTGTTTATTTTGTGGTGAACATGCAAGTGTTATAGTGAAATGAAATGTGTTCATTTTCAGGTCTAAGGTATCCCGTGATACTCTTTACGAATGCGTTAACGCGGTTTTGGATGCCTCAAAAGAAAAGAAGCGTAACTTTTTGGAAACGGTGGAAATCCAAATCGGTCTGAAGAACTATGACCCACAGAAGGACAAGCGTTTCTCCGGCACCGTCAAGTATGTTTACCTGAAATGGGAATTTTTGTGGTTCTATAAATTTTTGAGAAATACTTTATTTCAGTTAAAATAAATTAGTTAAATATTTGGGAACCAATAAATGTTTTAAAATTAAAAGCCACAAAACTTTGCCCTGGACAGGGAGTCAGAGTCGTCTGACGGGACTTTACCCAAAGTCTTTAAATAATGGGTAGGTTTGCTATAGCATACCAACATTTAAAATGTTTTCTTTTCAGCCTGGCTAATTGGGTAAGATTGTCAATACTTAAATACTTTAGATAGGTCCCAAAATTCTTACCATCTATAGATTTCAATACTATTCTCATTATTGCAGTGAATTATTGCATTTCAATTAGTTTTTTTGTTTACCATACACATAACCTTAACTTTATCAATGTGTGTAGATAAAGTTTACATTTTTAGAAGATTAATAGGGTGAATGCTTCATATTAATGATGATTTAATTTTGCATGTATTATCTGATTTTGATGAAAAAACTCTACCTGATTATTTCAAAATATTATAAGTCATTGTCTCTAAACTATATCATGGTCTAAAAAATTTATGTTTTATTTCCAGGCTGAAGTATATCCCTAGGCCAAAGATGCAAGTATGTGTCCTTGGAGACCAGCAGCATTGTGATGAGGCTAAAAGCTTGAATGTACCGTGTATGGATGCTGAAGCATTAAAGAAGCTGAATAAGAACAAGAAGCTTGTTAAGAAACTAGCTAAGAAGTAAGTCTACATACTATAGTTAGCATATTATCTTCAAAACCACGTGAGCAAAATAAGAAAATATGGTCACAGTATAGGAGGAAGAGCACACACAACCAACAGACCAAAACAGGTTTTTTTAAATCTTTTGTCCTTGGGATTCACCTTCTGTTTTAATCCCATAATGCTGACCACAGAGATGGCCATTTAAAATTATAGATATTTATGCAATGTACATATTGTATATTTAATAATTTTACTTTCCAGATATGATGCCTTCTTAGCATCAGAATCCCTGATCAAGCAAATTCCTCGTCTGCTGGGTCCTGGTCTGAACAAGGCTGGCAAGTTCCCTGGTCTGCTTTCTCACCAAGAGTCAATGACCCAAAAGATTGATGAAGTCAAGGCCACTATCAAGTTCCAGATGAAAAAGGTAAAATATAATTTTTTATCAGTTCAGTTGTATGATAAATATTCATGAGTTCAGTTTTAATAATTGGTTTTCAAAATTCTGATGGATTCAAAACATTTTTTTTTTTTTTTTTTCGGATATCAATTGACGAGCAAGAGGTTCACTTGATGGTATGTGATACCTCAGCCACAGAACATCAGTCAATGATGCGCTGTGGAGCTAATTTTTACTTCGAACATTCAGAAATTCATAGATTCACCCACTAAAACACACACACTAACACACACACACACAAACAAACACACACACACACACACACAAACAAACACACACACAAACACACGCCCAATACACATAATTATTCTCCTCTGGCTGGCAAAGACCTAAAATTAATAAATTACTTTCTTTTTTCTTTTCTTTCTTAATTGCTTAAATATAAAAATATCTTATTAACTACATATTTATATTGTCATTGTATAAGGAAGGACTGACTTCTTTAACACAGGATCTCCTAGATAAGAAGTCAGAGCCACATTTCATACTGTACACGAAAAAAATGGTTAATAAAGAATTTTATTATTATTACTATTATAGATTGAAACCAAAACGCGCAAAATGCACTTCACGGTTTTTCTATCTATGAATGGTGTTTCGATATTCCTCCCACCAAATTAATGCCCGAAGTTACCAGACATGGGGAAGACATAGAAAATTATTAACCTGTTGTCCTGATGGGATTCGAACCCACGATCCACTGATGCGCACGGCAGGTGTTCTGACGAACGCGCCAACGAGCCCGTCTGAACATTAGTACCAGTTTTTTTCTACAATTTTTTTTAAAAGCAAGCATTTATTTATTGTTTACTTTCAGGTACTTTGTCTCTCTGTAGCAGTTGGTCATGTTGACATGAGCGCTGATGAGCTGGCTCAAAATGTACATTTGTCAATCAACTTCTTGGTTTCACTCCTCAAGAAACATTGGCAAAATGTAAGGTCACTCCATATGAAATCCACCATGGGACCACCCCAGAGATTGTACTAAGTTTATAAAATATACTTGACTTAATCATAATTGAATTTTTTTTTCTCACCTCTTATGTATATCTCCATTTAAGGTAGCTTTTTACTTAATATTATTAGAGTATGTACCAATCCTGTGCGGCTTTTCAATACATATAGTAAATTAAAGTGACCTAACTTAAATTTAATTTTAAATATTTTTTTGTAGAATGGCCTAAAACATTGTCTAAACATTAAAACAAAATCTGCTTAACATTCAGTCATGAAAATTGTAATATCAACCATAGAGTTAAAATCTAATTCTGATAATTATCCAAATTTTAAAATATATTTGTTTTAAATGTTTACCATAAAACGAGAATTTTGAACATTTCTGAATATAATAAATGGGATTTAAGGATAATATATCTTTAAAATTACATTTAGAAACAACTAATGGGGCTATTTGCCCAAAGGACATTTTTTCTCAATCAAACAAAATATATTAATGAATTTTTATAATATTTGTCTTAACAATTTTTAATAAATTCAAACAATATCACTTAAACTTTTTGAGTCTGGATTAATCATTTCATCATCTGTATCATCACTATCATCTGGTAACTGATCATCACAGTCTTCAACAGACTCATCAGTTTCCACACTCTGCTGTGAAACAATGACTTCACCATGAATATCCTTGTTTTTGAGATTCCCCATCCAAAAAGCCTCTGAACAATTATTAGCAGTTAAAGCAGCTTTAACTTTATATATGAGTGTTTCTAACAATTGTCTCATATAAGGAACTTTGCTCATTAACACCTTATCTTTTTTTAATCTAGAATGACAGCACAGTGATTGTAAAAATCTAGTTGATTGCTGAAGAGTTTTTAATATTTCTAACACTTCATGTGTTTCATTTTTAAACTGCAATTCTAGGATTGGTATTCCATGTGATAAAAATAATTTTATCATAGGTAAAGATTTTTTAAAGAAGGCTGATAAATTATTTCTATTATCTAAATTTTTAGCTATATCAGACATACATTTGAGAATAAATGTAACATCTTTCCATAATTCTAAATGTTCTGAATTCGTCAGTCCTTTACTTAAGCGAGATTTTGTTACTTCATGAAGAGCTGTTCCTAAGTTTCTATAAAAAACTGGAAAGTTAGCCTTGTTTATACATTTGAAAGAACTTAATGTGGTATTTCGATTTTTTAATGTTTGTATGTCTCTCATTAAGGACTGTGTTATGTTTTTAAGTTCTAATATTTCATTGTTGATTAAAAATACTCTAGCAAGTCCATCTATGCTTTGGTTAAACAATAATCCCCTTTCTAATATACCATCTGGTGATTTCCACTGCTTCGATAAGAAATTATTTGCACTATCCCTTAACAGTTTTAAAATTTCATGATTGGAAGAAAATCCTTGAAAAGCTTTTAAAAGTTCTATAAGAGAAACAGCTGTTGACAATTGAAAACAATATTTCTCATGTTTTTGAAGAAGTTTTGAGACAGCCAATAACAATTCTTTAATTGATATGGAATTATGATCTTCTAATCTGGCTAAGCTACGTAAGGATGTCTTCAATAAAGGAATATTGTTATGTTGAAATCCAATCCACTTGAAGTAAATAGTACACAAATTATATATGTTCTCCAAAGAAACAATAAAGTCTATTATTTTAGAAGAATACATAAACCCACTGTCATTTTGACTTGCACCTATAACGGTTGAATCAAAATATGATACAATAAACTGCAAATGATTCATTAAATTTGGTAAAATTTCATTGATACGTTTGGCATATTCTTCGGCTTTAGTTTTATCATACATACAATTGCTATCTTTTTTTGATAAAAAGTTATTTTGTTTAATTTTTGACACTAACACAGGTTCTATTATCAGGCAAAGATTTTTTAATATGTATTTAAATATATCAATAGTTAATTCTGGGTCATTATCATTGATTTCATCACTGTCTGATAAATCATGTTTCAATAAATTAATCATACCTACACAAAGAGGCCTGAAACTTATATTATTGGTTGATTCTATTTTATTTTGAAGTGTATTACTTTGTGTTGCTTGAGTTCTACCAGTTTCAGGAAGAATAGACTCATCAATATTTGTTGGTTTCTGACTTTTTTGTTTATTGCTTTGAGATTTAAAAATTATCTTTTCTCTCTGTTCCTTATTGTTCAAATTGAATGTGTGAGTGGGTGCTTTATAAGCAATTTTAGAAGTTACTAGAATTTTTCCTATTAATGATTCCAATTGCTGTACTTGTACAATCCGTCTAAATATCTTAGGTTTAAGAGCAGGGTCATTTTGTGGTGCAAATGCATTAATCAGTTCACGGAACCAATTTACACAATGAACAAGACAGTCAAGTACCACATGAATATTATCAATATCCATATCTTCAACAATGTCAATATCAAAACTAGGCATTACAACAGCACAACCCAATAGTGCATCTATGCTTGATAAATTGCCTTTGTGTTGCCTTAAATGCAATGTTTGAACAAGTTGTAACAGCGGTGGTAGTAAACATATATTTACATCATCCTTTTGTTCTAATATTAACCCTCCAATATTAATTGCAATAATTTCATCAATTTCACTATCACTATTGAGGCAATGCTGCATTGATAATTTGAGGTTGCCAATTTCTTTAGACTCCAAATTATCAACTATAAAATTTTGTTGTAAATCATTTGTTACAGCATCAGTAAGCCATGCAAGAAAATATTTGTTCATATTGTTAGAAGGCTGAACCACTTTGCAAAGTTCATCATAAAAGAATACAATCATGTCAGGAAATTGTCTTGTACTTCTACTTATTAGCTCTATTATTTGAGCTGCCTCTCGTAGATCGCCTTCTTTTAAATGATTAACAGAACTATAATTGACATCATCAGGTAACTCTATACTCAGATCATCATCTGTTTTAGCTGCCATAAGGTACTTTACAGCATGTATACCAGAAATAACACCTTGTATCTTTATTGTTGGATTTGAACTGCCTAATTCTTTTCTAATAATCATGTGTGTATCATCTCTGATCACAGAATTTTCACAACCATATGCAAGACAACACAGCAAGTTCATTGCAGCCTTTATTTCAGCTAAGGTCATATCATCCATTCTGTCTAACAATATTAACATTTGTACACACTGAGGCTTTAGAATGGAAACTTGTTTTAATGCAACATTGTTCAGGATTATCAAAATATTCATCACACACTGTTTGCAATCTAGTCCAAGTTGAAGTAATTCAGCTACTATTATCTGACGGCATTCTTCAAGTGTGGAAAACATTAATGTATAAATGTGTGCTGCAAATGCCGGAATAACCACGCTTGACTTTGTTTTTAAAAGGCAATTAGTGAGGTTGATCAAACATCTTAAGTTAACTTCTAATATTGGTTTAAATTTATCAAAAACATCATTTAATAAATCTTCCTTTATAATATTCATTTTAATCTGTTTGGTTAATAGATTTTCCACCTGTTTTTGTTTTTCTTCTGAAGTGGAATATAAAATCAACATTATTATGAAATCAATGGATTTTTGATCATTACTGTCCTTACAGTTGGAAATTACTTTGAACCAAGAATTGCTTATGGCTTTTGATGATACCATGGAATTTCGTATTGCTGTAGCTGTGAGCACTTGACTGGAGGCAATATCTTGAGGTTTTGCAATTGATGTGGGCCAGCTAAGTGCATTCCTAAGATCATGAATAATTTCCAAGTATTTATTATCTGTCATTCGACCAGGCATTAGAACAAATTTTACAAAATTAGGAAAATAGTTACATTTTGATAAACTCATTAAAATAAATAATGTTTTTTTCTGCAGTTTTTCATACTGCTCATCTGATAAGCATAAATATGATAAACAATCTAAAATTGCTGGAATAAGATCATGATCTTCAGACAATATTCTACTCATTTCTGTAGCAATATTATCATGTTCTTGGTCACCAATAATGTCAGGAATTGCAGTAATTATTTCCAGTCGAACCATTTTTTCTGAGGCTATATCCAGTAAATTTATAAGATTGGTAGACATTTTTTCACTATCCACTAAGTTATCTAATGTTGAAAAGCATTTCAATATCATTTGTATCCAAAGCCCACATTTGGAATCTGTTGCTAAATCTATAGCTTTTTCAAAAATATAGTCCATCAATTTAGTTTGTAGAACAGGAATACTTAACAGTATTTTAATAATGCTGTCATTCACAGCAAGCTCATTACTGTTTTCAAATGTTGATCGTACAATATTTGGGTATAAATAATGCTTAAATACATTTAAATCCTGACAATTCTTTTGTAAATCTGTGTATAATTCTGACACATTAGAGGGATAGTGTGGATGCTTTTGGAGATTTTTTTTTATATTCCGAATTATATGAACGGTTTCAAAAGCAGTTGTACTTTTTTTAGGTGGTTTATTCAACATCAAGCCGCTTTCTTCTAAAACGGTTCTCAGATAAGATGGACTCAAACACTCTTGACTTTTTGGTCTTTTATTTTGACTAAGAGTACCATCTTTCTTACTTTGAGAAACTCTCTTTAGGCTCATTTTTCTGCAATAAATCACAGCAAAAAGTAAGAGACAAAGATTATGTGTATCTCCAATCACAACATTAAACAATTTTAATAGAGAAATCACGTTAGAACAGAATTATTATTTTGTAATAGTTATTACAACACTATACAATAATAAACTTTTCGTTGTGTTTTGCATTTTTGAACTTTTTTTTTATTTTTATTTATGGCTTCAGGCTTGGTAACGAGACCTTTAAGCTTCCATAGTAAATTGGCTACTTGACAGTTTTCGGAAAAGTATTTAAACATGTGTAAATGTTCATTTTATGCCTTCCACAATCATCCTTTTCTTAAAATAAGCTATATTTAATTTTTTAAAAATATTATTTTCTTCATTAATTTGAATTTCGCGCGAAAACTGCGGTTCACGTGACACTTTTAAGTGATGACGTCGCAGCACATATATAAACAAACGGAACTCTCAGCACATTTGAGAGGAAACTTTACAAATATTTTTATTAATAGTATTAAAATACCTACTTGGAAAATTTACAACGTACAAGACGTGTGCCGTGTCAATGTGTGGAAATACCTACAACCGTTAAATGTACTGAAATTTTTTTAATCCACGTACTTAAATGTTTACACGTCGAAAGCAGTGGATAAAGTTAGCATTAAATTGTTTAGAACTTGGTGTCTACATTGCAGACAGAGGATTTTAACATATAGAAGAACTATTACTGCAAAAAATAAATAATTTAATAGGATTGTGTCTTATCTAACTGTCAATTATCAAAACAAACCAGGTAGCAAGTTTAAGGATTCATATTGATATAGATTTTTACAAATTTGCTAGAATTTTCTGTTAAAACCTCATACTATACTTAGTAAGAAACTATTAAAATATCTAGATTGTGTTGTTATTGCATGAGCAATGATTCCTGTAGTTAATCAGTAATGGTAAATGGAAATTAAAAATACACTATTTATTATGATTCATGTGTTTTTATTTGGTACTGATATGGACAAATTTGTTTCAAAAAGCCACTAATTCAAACAATAAGTCTTCTATGTATTTAGCCAAATCTTCAATCAATACTTGGCAATAAATGTTTGTTATATCATCAATCGGATCATTTATTATTATTACAGTATCACCATTAAAAATCTCATCAGGAAATGCTGCTTTCATAGGATACTCCTCACATAATATGAACAGGCAGACATTCAGATTCACCTTGCAGATTTTCAGTATTAAATCTGGACCTCATTTGAGGAGCTATTATTATTTAATAAGAGCGCTGTTTTGTCTTCATAACCATGTTAATGTTTCATAATTTGGCATTTCTACAATTTTTATTATTCATTTCTATGTTATAAAGTATATAACCTCCGTCTTGTCAGGTCTGTAAGGAATTATTACTGTTTCCTGTACCCATTTTTTAAATTAATATGCACTTCAGTGTACTAGTGCCCGTAGTTTGATTTTTTGTAATAACATTCAGTGCAACTTGGCTCCTCACTTGTATGAGTCCACATTTAAAAAGCCGCTGCATGTTTGCAGCATCATTGTGAAGATCTAAAATTAAAAAAAAACACTTTGTATGTATGTAAGCATTTCCTCAATCTTATAACTATTAACACTTTTATGGCCTAAAAATTATTAATATTATCGATTATTATAATTAAATGGTGTATTACTTTGTTTATTCAAGTACTTACATGGAAGTTTTTGTTTTCCATAACTCTGCAGAACTTAGGATAGCACTAAGAAATTTGCTACTATAAATTCACTACAATTATACTTTGGATATATTTGCACTATCAGATTTTATATAGCCTGGCTCCATTTAGTGAAACTTTTCACAAGTTAGCTTCAATAAAAACAATAAAATAACACGATATTCATTATCAGACGTTTTGTTTACATGTGCAATGACATCATACGATGTTCAATCACGGCCGCCCCCGTTTCATTACTTTTGATCGACAGATAAAAAATCGCAAATTTATTTTGCAAAAATAAAATATTTAAAATTTAATTTAATGCAAAAAACATATTGAATAATTATCCTTAACATATAAACTACCATATCCAGTTGATTACATATTTTATTGCTATACCTGTCAAGTAGCCAATTAGCCGATTTTCTAAAATATTATATATCTGTTCTTGTAATGCTATCAGTCTGACAACCTACCTACCTAACCTAACCTTTTAATTTGAAATTTCGATTTTCGAAGAAACGAATAGAATAGGTAATCAAGATAATGCGAATAACCTATTAATTAATATAAATTGAATATCCATTTCGGCTGGCGTTCCCCAGATTTGATTATTTACAAATTACAATAATCACATTTATAAAATAAAACTTGGATAATGAATTTTACTGGTGTAGCGAATTTTGGTAAATATATATGGAGATCACAGGATACAGCTAGCTTTGGGGTACCTACGATTTTTTTATTGACAATTGTAGTTTTTATTAATAAAATAGATGATCTTTATACTTACAAAAGGGTGGTGATCAGTTCCTGACTTCTTGAGCGGGTGAAAATGGTGTTTTTTATCTTACATAATATTATTATTATTTATGTTTTATGAAATTTCTTGTTTAAGTTTCAACAATTAAGAAACAAATGGGCGAATCGTTGGATGATTAGAGATGTAAAACGCCGGCGTTTGAATGCAGAACACTTTTTGGAAAGAACCAGGATCAATGCCTTGAGAAAAAACACTGTGTTACCTGCAGAAATTAGGGAGATTGCTGACAAAGAGATAAATACATTTGAATTGAATGCCACGCCACTGAGAATTAATAACAGATGTGCTGTCACGTCTCGGTTAGTTAAACACTTATTGATTTCAAGATTTAAAAGATAGACTATTGAGATTTATAATTATTAAAGTATTTAATGAATTTATTCTCAATAGTCTAGTAATCCAGACATTTCATTGAAAGTAATATATATTGAAATATTATACTTGACTTAACATACCTTATACATTGGTTCGTATATTTATTTTTTAGGCCAAGAGGTATTGTGAAAGAATGGAGGCTGAGCCGTATTGTGTGGAGACATCTTGCAGATTATAACAAACTATCCGGAGTGCAGAGAGCTATGTGGGGCTAAATTATCAATGTTTTAGAATTAAAATTATAATAGTTAAAGATTTTTTATATATTAATGATGTTTAATTTTTCTCTGTACTTATAAAATAGTCTATCAAAATGGTTATCAAAATGGTCAACATTTTAACTGGTAATAAGTTTTATATATTATTTAGGAGTTTGTACTTTGGGAAAAACCCATACATTAAAAAATGGTTTGGTCATTGTGTATTCTTGAGTTCCTTTGGTGAGTTTGGGGTAGACATACATGTCTGTTCCACTGATCAGTTATACTACACTATGCCCAACCAATATTTTTTTTTTATTTCAGCACCATTCATATAGAATCATTATAAGATTGTTCATATATTTTCAAAGATAAATTAATAATGTCTATCAATTAAATAGTCAATTTATGCAAGAGGCTTTGCTTAGCTTCAAAACCTATAAGAAATTTATATTTGTTATAACTAACATTCTATAGAACAGCAAAATGTTATACAATGTTATAACCTAACCAATCATATTATCTGCTGAGTACCTATATAAGAATTTTGTAGACTATAATATAATTTTTAAACGATTATTAAGATATTTGGTAACCTTACCAAATATCTACTTATTTTGATAATCCCAGATTAAGTTGCAGACCAAATACCAGTACCAGATGGGTTTATAACAAACAATATGTTGTCAAAATAACTTAAGCAATTTTTCTTGCTGACCAAATTTTAAAAGTAAAATTATATTACTTGCCTATAAAAACTTAACAATTTGAACATTCTTGGACTGAATCTATGCTATATTGCAGTATAAGAATCAGATGCACATATCTACAAAAAAATCCAAAATAGTTTTACTTCACACATAATAAGTATTAACCTTTTTAAATCCTTAATAGCCAATATACTGATATACATTTTCTATTTGTCAATTGTATACTACCTGTATTAAAAACCTAGTAAAATTTTAATTGGCAGATTCTCATTTTTTTTCTGCTCTCCTGTAAAATTGAGAAAACGTAGATACCTCCACCAGACTGTTACACTGCAATATTTTATTTCAAGAAGACACCTTTAAATTATGGAGGGATAATAAATGAAAGGCAGTGGTAAATTTTTATACATTTATAAAATTAGTTTTTTCTTACATCTAAGCTTTGTAAAGCTTAACGGAATAAAAGCTTTGAAAATAAAGCTTTTTAGTCGAATAGACCTGAAAAAAAAGAAAATTAAATTAAAATCAATATTCTTACAAATTGTTATATTAATGGGATATTATTAAATCTCAGGTTATAATTTTATCAGTCATCTTTTTCCGAAGCTAATACATGCAAACATCATTGATCCTTTTAATACTAACAAAATTCCTCACTTTGAGTTTGAAAAGTAAGGGTTATTTAGTATTAAAAATATAACTAATAAAAACATGTATACATACCGAAGCCCATGTCATCATCTGATTCTTCAGGTTCTTCCTCCTTCTTTTCTTCTTTAGCGGCCTCAGCAGCTGGAGCAGCGGCAGCGGCGGCGGGCGCACCACCGGCAGCTGGCGCCGACCCAACACCGGATCCAATATTTGTTATTAAGTCACGGACGTTCACACCCTCGAGGGCTTTAGCGAACAGACCCGGCCAGTATGGCTCCACATCCACATTCGCCGCTTTCAAGATGGTTGAAATCTTCTCACCCTATGATCATAACAAACGTGTTTCAATAATTCACATATTTCCCTTTCTATGAAATACAATTATTTATTACCGAAAGAACTGGTAAGTGTTCCGTTAAAATGATTTCTAGTAACTTTTAGAGTTTATATGAAGGGATGAAAATGGATATTTAAAATATAATAACCTAAAAATAACATATTTTTACGTTTAATTTTTTGTTTTCTTATTTATTACTTACTGTTACGGCGACATCGTCGTCAACGAGGATGAGGGCAGAGTAAACACACGCTAATTCAGCCTTTGATGCCATTTTGTTGTATAAAAGTGCAAGTCGCCTAAAGGCCTTAGCTCGAAGAGAACAAGCACAATTGACTTCCAAATACGAAGAGAAATAGGAAATCAAGCTGTCTGTTAACAAAAGTCATACGTCAATTCGATGTTACTTGACAAGTTGTCATTTGTAGTTGTCAAAACTTAAACAGATTAGAATCAATCGAAAATTTTACGATTTTTGATAATAATTTAAATTATAAATATATTTTTAATTAACAGTACAATATGCCTCTTATTACAAAAATCCGAGTTTAATCCAAGACTAAGTAGTCCAGGTTTGTTACGGTATTAAAGTTAATCCTTGTTAGACTTGTGCCGCCTTATTCCAAAACCAAGACTAAATATAGTACTGAGTTTAATACCAGCTTTAAAACTTGGACTTCAATAAACGATATTACAAAAACGAGTTTATCGCTAGTCTGAGGATTATCTATAGTACTAAAGTTAAAACTCTGTGACCCCTAGTTTAACTTCGGTACTAACCTCAAAACGTCAAGTTCTCAGTTGTCATTAGCGTCGTATTTGTATTATATTTTAATTAAAAATAAACAAGAGTAGAAAAATGGACGTGAACTCGATTGATTTCATGGATTTGGAAGATTTGGAAGTGATGGAAATATACTGGCGATTTAACAGACCTCGTAATCGCGTGATTCCATTTGATTAAAATGATGAAGAATTCTACTATTATATTAATATATCAACAAAAGTTTCAATTAAAAATATTAGATTAACTACGTGAGGATTTAGCCGACGACCCTCGAGGACAGGCCCTCAGTCCTGAGTTGAGTAC
The DNA here is from genome assembly GCA_905404175.1 of Anthocharis cardamines. Classification (NCBI taxonomy): domain Eukaryota; kingdom Metazoa; phylum Arthropoda; class Insecta; order Lepidoptera; family Pieridae; genus Anthocharis; species Anthocharis cardamines. Next base: position 3,423,485 of record FR989953.1, on the reverse strand, counting down.
TTTGAGCACTGGGGTCATCATGTAGTAAGTATAAAAGTGATATCTAATGCAAATTGAAAACAATGCTAACATGTCTCAAACGCTGAAATACTAATATTATTGTATTATTCACAGATTCAAGACGATACTATTCACTTGCATGGAGTATCCCAGTATTGCAAGCCTTTCTTAAAGATATATAAAGATGCCTACTACTTCGGATAACCAAGATCAGACTATTGTTGCATGTTTAAAGTGGTGGTGAAAGTAATGATCATGTTCATACTGAACATAATATACCAGTACAACAGTATGATGCAAATCCAATAATAGTGGGAATATAAGGAGACGGCAGTTCTTTGAAACTCACTTTTCATATTTTAATTTGTAATCTATTAATAATAAATTTTCTTTTATTATGTTTAGTTTACAAAGATAATTAAAATACACACAGATACATAACAATACTTGTTTTTAAAACATGTTAGTCAAAGATCAGTCTTAAATATTTTATTAATTGTCATTATAACGCAGGTAATATATATAAAACTTGAAAATAATAATTTAATATTATTATATGTATCTTTAATTATAATTACTTTTTATGTATAATATAACCCAGCATCAAATTCAAACATGTATTAATAAGTGCATAATATATTATGCAATAAGGGAAGTCTCTTAGAAGAAAACATTGCTATAAAATTGTGTACAAATTTGTATGTGTTAATAATAATTTATTAAAACCAATATTTTTTATATACATGTTTCATTGCCTATTAATTTGTATTTCTTGGATTGTCTCCAGATAAAATATGTAAGTCCAACTATAAACTAGAGCCTGCCTTAGGGCTATCAACCATCTCAGATGGGATTGAAATCTGAAAGAGGTATCACCACAAAGATTATGCCTGGGTTTATTTTAATCATTCCTATTTAATAAATACATTCTAAATTGTCTGAGATCTGAGAGTTATTGGAAACACTTAAGTATGTGTTGTAAAGGATTTTTTGATACATTGACCTGTCTATGTCTTTTTTAGCACATAACCTTTTTTATTATGATATAAAGATTTTGTTTTCATAAACTGCTGAGAGAAAATCTATGTGTAGGTATGTAAGATTTAATATTTCTTACCACAGCTTCACTGTCACAATGATTAACATCTATGACAAAGTTATGGGGAGTAATAGATAAGATTTTCAAGATGATAAGGGCTTTAGGCCACCCATCTGGATCATATTTACAGGGAGACCAGATTTCAATATATGCATTTGTATATATTTTTGTTGACTTATCTTCAACAACAACATTACTTAGTATTTCCTAGTATAACAAGAAAATTCGTATTAAATAAGTTGAAAGGTAATTTCTAATTTTGTAATTTTATTGTATTGCATCTTGCCATTGACAAAATTTATATAATGTAATATAATTATTATTATATAAGTGGAATAATATTATATAACAACTATATAGAATTAGGCAATTTTGTTACATGAGTTTGACATAAATGAATAAATAAACTTTCCTTCAGAAGTTCATTTTTCACCCATTTTTAACTTTTGTTGCTCCATAATACAACACAAGTAACGTTCGTCGCATACAATTTCACAAAAAAAAACGATTGTACAGTGAACTTACTGTTCTTAAGACATTCAAATCAAATCATTACGAACAGTGCCTATTTATTTTAGTAATTTGAGTTGCATTGCAATATAAACAAACATTTCTATAATATTTAAATTTCGCGCGCCTCATATGTCATTCCGTTATACACTAGATAGTTAAAAAAATTAACTGTGAAATATTTATGTGCGAAAGAAACAATAATTAAAATCACACTATTTCAAATTTATTTATAGTTCAGAGATTTTAAATAACAGGATACTAAATTTTATTACCAAAAATTTATGATTTTCCATAATCTATATTCTATAATAATATTATACATTAACATTATGGGTATTGCATGAAAAGAAACGGTGAACGAATGATTTAGTGACATTCGTTAATCATAATCTGTGGATACAATTGAAACAGGGACTATCTTTCGTACTACATAGATCTTGGTTGGTCTTCGATTTATAATAAGAATGAAGGATTAACTTTAATACCGTAACAAACCTGGACTACTTAGTCTTGGTTTAAACTCGGATTTTTGTAATAAGAGGCGTGTAGTTCACGTACTAAGTACTATTAAGAATTCATTACATTATACTATGTAAAATGTTGTTGAAGATAAGTCAACAAAAATGTATACAAATGCATATGTTGAAATCTGGTCTCCCTGTAAATATGATCCAGACGGGTGGCCCAAAGCCCTTATCATCTTGAAAATCTTATCTATTACTCCCCATGACTTTGTCATAGATGTTAATAATTGTGACAGTGAAGCTGTAGTAAGAAATATTAAATCTTACATACCTACACATAGATTTTCTCTCAGCAGTTTATGAAAACAAAATCTTTATATCATAATAAAAAAGGTTATGTGCTAAAAAAGACATAGACAGGTCAATGTATCAAAAAATCCTTTACAACACATACTTAAGTGTTTCCAATAACTCTCAGATCTCAGACAATTTAGAATGTATTTATTAAATAGGAATGATTTAAATAAACCCAGGCATAATCTTTGTGGTGATACCTATTTCAGATTTCAATCCCATCTGAGATCTGAAAGAGGTATCACCACAAAGGCTCTAGTTTATAGTTGGACTTACATATTTTATCTGGAGACAATCCAAGAAATACAAATTAATAGGCAATGAAACATGTATATAAAAAATATTGGTTTTAATAAATTATTATTAACACATACAAATTTGTACACAATTTTATAGCAATGTTTTCTTCTAAGAGACTTCCCTTATTGCATAATGTATCATACACTTATTAATACATGTTTGAATTTGATGCTGGGTTATATTATACATAAAAAGTAATTATAATTAAAGATATATACATATTCTAATATTAAATTATTATTTTCAAGTTTTATATATATTACCTGCATTATAATGACAATTAATAAAATATTTAAGACTGATCTTTGACTAACATGTTTTAAAAACAAGTATTGTTATGTATCTGTGTGTATTTTAATTATCTTTGTAAAGTAAACATAATAAAAGAAAATTTATTATAAATAGATTACAAATTAAAATATGAAAAGTGAGTTTCAAAGAACTGCCGTCTCATTATATTCCCACTATTATTGGATTTGCATCATACTGTTGTACTGGTATATTATGTTCAGTATGAACATGATCATTACTTTCACCACCACTTTAAACATGCAACAATAGTCTGATCTTGGTTATCCAAAGTAGTAGGCATCTTTATATATCTTTAAGAAAGGCTTGCAATACTGGGATACTCCATGCAAGTAAATAGTATCGTCTTGAATCTGTGAATAATACAATAATATTAGTATTTCAGCGTTTGAGACATGTTAGCATTGTTTTCAATTTGAATTAGATATCACTTTTATACTTACTACATAACGACCCCAGTGCGCAAAGTACTCATCTCAGGACTGAGGGCCTGTCCTCGAGGGTCGTCGGCTAAATCCTCACGTAGTTAATCTAATATTTTTAATTCAACCTTTTGTTGATATATTAATATAATAGTAGAATTCTTCATCATTTTAATCAAATGGAATCACGCGATTACGAGGTCTGTTAAATCGCCAGTATATTTCCATCACTTCCAAATCTTCCAAAAACATGAAATCAATCGAGTTCACGTCCATTTTTCTACTCTTGTTTATTTTTAATTAAAATATAATACAAATACGACGCTAATGACAACTGAGAACTTGACGTTTTGAGGTTAGTACCGAAGTTAAACTAGGGGTCACAGAGTTTTAACTTTAGTACTATAGATAATCCTCAGACTAGCGATAAACTCGTTTTTGTAATATCGTTTATTGAAGTCCAAGTTTTAAAGCTGGTATTAAACTCAGTACTATATTTAGTCTTGGTTTTGGAATAAGGCGGTATGAGTTTTTATTTGATGAAATATTCAGTAAATAATTTTATCATAACTAGTTGATAACGAGCACGCTGCTTAACCTATGGACCATTGGAACTTTCAATAGCACTGAATGGCAGCTTGCTGCAATCGTATTACTCAATACTCAACCCATTAATTACATTAATAACGAAACAATATGTAGGTTCCATTAATACATAAATACCCTGTATCTTATTAGTCAATCTAAGAGTACGCGTATGGCCCTTTGCACTTTTAGGAGATATTAATTAATTAAATTACAGTAAAGGGTGATAATAATGAAACTCACATGATATAATGATAATTTTATTAATCTTTAAAATTGTATAATATAAGGATCAACATTTGTTAATCTGCAAACACTGCAAATTAAAAAATTATATATTAACAATTATTATATTTTTTTGCAAATAAGCATAGGAATACAGCAGTAGCAATAATCTTATTACATTATATTATTTAAATCTTAAAAAGACATATACACACATGAAATGAGATCATTAATTACCTAAAGAATAGTTTACAGGTCCCATGAAAATAAATGATGCTTTACTAGCATATCTCTCACGCCTTCCTTTAGAGGCTGATTCTGAGTATCTTTCTTAAGAGGCAGTTCCCAATCAGGATTCAAATTAAAACCAAACTGAGATAAGATCCGAAGCTCACATTTAATTTGCACCCATCCAGGGGAGTTTATAAATGACCATGGATGATACCATTTTTGAACAACATCAACACATGAACACAAGACTTCAAGCCATAAATGTAAAGCTTCCTCATTTAATCCCATACAGATTAGTGTGCGCAATTTTACATCCATTTGTGCATGAGCATTGTCGTGAGACAAATTAATAGCTTGAACACATCTGTACAGTAATTCTTCTGGGGTCAAAACTTTACCGTCTTCATCTAATCTATAAGTTTTACAGAGTACTAAACGGCTATAGACTGAATTAAAGTCTTTTTCTACTTCTCTTGACGATGCTTCTTCTATAAATAACCATGGATGACAAGGCCCATCTAAGAAGCTTGGCTTCTTTATACCATGAAGTAATACTCTTTTGAATGCAGGTGCAAGAACTCCCCTTACTAAATGGGCTGCTTTTTCAGTTACTGAGTCATCACCAGCTCTGCTATATTTTACACCTTTTTCATCCAACAATTTAACAAACCTTGCTGGAAACCATCCTCTGAGTCCATTCAATTCCCCAATCCAGCAATGTTCATCTCGAGAACTAATCACTTCTATCACATCATTTTTTCTAAAGCCTAGTTCATCTCCATCTCTACGTTCAAAGTCTAACAAGGCTTTAGCCCTTCGCCGTTTACTCCTTGAAACATTGACATATCTTTCTCTATCTGCAGCATGGCTTTGCATTGTATAATCAGCAGTAAGCTGCACTTCTGATGTTAACTGCGGTTCCAAGGCAAGAAAATGTCTAGCCACTTGTAATATTGCTTCTCTGAGATCTACAAGAATTTCTGTTTGTTTAACATTCTTAGAGACAGCATCTTCATTATTACTATCATCTCCAAATAATATGGTTTGGATTACTGATTTGGTCCTTTTTATTTGACGTCTCTGTAGTTGCTGTTTTGGAAGATTTGGGACAGCGCTTGGATTTCCAACCAGTGCTCCTTGATCAGCCATAAGGTAAGCAAGATGTCTCCTTCTATGAGTCTCTATCAGTGCAGGGCTCAGTGTTTCACCACAAACCTCATCAATAGTTTTAATCAAAACATCAACATCATCAATTTCTCCAGGAATATCTGACAAAGCATTAAAAATTTGTGCTGAGTTTGATATTTCCGTGAATCTATTTTCTTTTATCTTTAACATTGCCAGTGTAACTTTAAATAGCACAATTGAACCATCTAGAAAGAAGAGGTCCCAAACTCTTAATAAGATTTTAATGTGAACAACATTTGCATATAATGTCAAGAACCAGTGCATTGTTATCAGAGAAAGTTCAATATCATGGGCATTTAAAACTTGGTCAATCCCTGGGAGATATGATGATATAAGACTTCTAAGAACTTTTTGATCAGCTTGTATACCAATTAAAGTTGAAGAGTAATAAGAGGCCGGCAACATATCTTCAACAGTAGTACACATTATCCAAAACGCTTCTTCTTCTTCCATTAGTAACAAAAGTGATGCTGCAATCATTCCAGTACCCTGACAATATCCAATATCTGGGTATAACCAAGCAAGAGCTCTCAAAATTCTTCTTAATCGTGGTACACCAGTACTAGTTGGGTGGGAAAAACAAACATTATTTGGTAAAATTTGAACCAAATCTTTTTCTATTTGTTTACTAGTAACCAGGCCATCATCACTGGATGCTCTAACAATTTCATGATATGTTATTTCAGTTGTAGCTCGTTTTCGATTTGCTCCACACAGGTGCATCCATACTTGTGGTCTCAGTGAATGTGGTATGCCATCTTTAACCATTTTTTGCAGTTTGTCTGTTTTTTCCAATTTCCTTTCACTTTCAGAGAAATTAATCTCTTTGCTATAAAATTCCCATTGAAGGCGATGCTGATCATCTTCTATGAATGCAGCTGCAAGTAATTTATTAGAACTTTGTTCCGGTCCATCTTCCTCATCCACACAAAATCCAAATTCATCAAACCTGTAGTCAGGTAGCCCTCCATGACCTTCCGATTCGGGTTGTGCTAGTTTGGCCATGATATCTTGAGGAACCATACTAGGTGTAAGCGCCGAGAACGGTCCTCCAGGTGTAGGCAGAAGTTCATCAGCTACGTTCATACCACGTATGGCATCTATTACGTCTTCTGGGTCGTCATCTGCTAAGGCTGCACTAATTTTACGTTCGTGTTCTTCGCGTCCCACATAACCGACGTGGTCGCGTGAACTAAATAGAGATTTCGCTATATCCATTACTTCTGTCTAATAAGACATTGCAATAAATAGAAACTTGAGGCAAAAACACTCCGCTTTCTAATTATTATAAATAAGTGAAAACTGAAAACTGAAATGAAATGATCCAATGTCAATGTCAGTTATCACCAGTGTTGCCAGCTGTGTCTTGTCAAAAGTAACCTAAAATGAATAAAAAACTTTTAGTATCAATCAAATCAAAAGCCAAAATCAAAAGTTTTTTTATTTCAAATAGGCCTTTGCAGGCTCTTATGAAACGTTTAGTTGCACGCTTCCAAAAAGTGGGTCTCATGGAGAAGAACCGGCAAGAAACTCCACGGACACTCTTTTCAACAATGGTTTAGCTTACAAAGACTCGGTTACAATAGTAATAATCGGCTGAGAAGTTTATATAATGCAAGGTATACAGAGATTCTATGCAATGCAAAAGAAAATTGAGTTTTTATTATAAGTGTAAAATGAGATACACACACTTGCACAGCGCAAGTTGCCAGGGAACTGGGAAGCCGCACATGCAGAGATGAATTAGCGCCATACATCTTTATCGTCAACATAGTCTTGGATTTTATAATACGCTTTTTTAATTAGGATTCCTTTGATGACGTTTTTGAACTTTTTAGTCGTCAGATCAGTTACACACTTCGGTAGCCTGTTGTAGAATCTGACACAATTCCCAAGAAACGATTTATTCGATTTTGCTAATCTATATTTTGGGATTACTATTTTATGCTTATTCCTGGTATTTATAGAATGAATATCACTTTTGACAGTGAATTGATGCAAATTTTTACGAACAAACATGATATTCTCTAGAATGTAAAGGGAAGGCAACGTGAGTATATTAATTTCTTTAAATAATTCTCTCAGAGACTCGCGGGGGCCAAGATTATAAATTGCACGAATTGCCCTTTTCTGGAGAATGAATATGGCATCTACGTCAGCCGCTGCGCCCCACAGTAGAATACCATAGGACATTATGCTATGAAAATAAGCAAAATATACAAGCCTAGCTGTAGCAACGTCAGTAAGCTGTCTTATTTTTCTGACTGCATAAGCTGCAGAACTTAGTCTACCTGATAATGCTGCGATGTGAGCTCCCCATTGTAATTTACTGTCAATGGTTATGCCCAGGAAAACGGTTTCAGTGATGACTTCAAGTTTGTCACCATCGAGAGTTACGTTAATCCCTACTGGGGTGACATTAGGCAGCGAGAATTTGATACATTTAGTTTTAGCAGAATTGAGAAGTAAATTAGTCGCGACAAACCATTTCGATAGAGTTACTAAGCTATCATTGACGTTTACTGGACTGGAATCTTTCCTATTGATTTTAATTTTAAGTATGAAAGTAAATTTTATTTTATTTTTGTTGTTGTTTATATTTACCAGCAATTTTTTTACACATTACTGTAATTTGCAAGTGAAATAAAAATTATAGAAATGTACCTAGGTCCTAGCCTACCGAATTGCCGATTGAAAATTTCAAAAAACAAAATCAAATTGACGAACCTCAGATTAAATAAAAAAAGGCAGATGGAGCGCACCGAACACGCGAGTGAGGGAATCAAAGATAATACAAAATCAAAACATAATACAATCTCGCGGCAGTGCTAAACGAACCGTCGTATTGTGTACACGTCTCAAGTGATTCGTTATTTTATGATAAAAAATGCCGTCTTGTGTTTTTAAACATTGCAAAAATTGTTCCCAAAAACAAAAAAAAGAAGATGGAATAACATTTCACAAGTAACTATCGATTATTGGACTGTTTTTTTATTATTTAATAACTCGAAAAATGTACGGTTGTCATGGAAACAAAACCTCAACAATAGTTCGTCTGTGTTGCCAGCTTTCATCGAAATATTTTTCCCTTCAATTAGGCAAACAATGTAGGCATTATTTTTGCTTTTAGTGCTGCTGACTGCTTTATGAAGGAATTTGTGTGCAAAATATTGTTCTAAGTCTGTATATCATTTTCGTTTGTAATTCCGAAATCTGTAATTTGAGGATTAATGAATAAAGTAATGTGGTAGTTTAATTATATTATTTATACGAAAGTGAATTGTTTTTCATGGTGATTATAAACTTCTTTGTTATATACGTGACCGAATTATTGGAACGGTATAAGACTTATATATTATTATATTTACAAGAATTTTATGATTTTTCAGATTGCCGACTGATGTTCTTCACACAGATTTGATCACAGAGTGAATCTGATTAAGTTATTAATAGAAAAGTATTTAATGGTACGATTGCACCATCTAGCAAAATTAGATACTAATTCTCGACATTTAGACGCTAAACGACAATATTATAAGAAATTAGTGCTAAATAAAGGTTGTTAAGAATTTTAAATATGTTTTAAAAGAGTTTTATATATGTAATAAAAAATGAATTACCTATGATTTTAAATTTGAAATTCCCATATAAATAAATAAATATGTAAAAAAGGGAAAAAAAACTCAAGGATTTTTCTTGTGTCGTATAAATATTAATTTATTTATATCAGACCAATGTTAATCGATATTTTACATTAAAATTAAATAAAACTTTATAATAAACTGACAAGATATTTAAAATATTTATATTATTAATTAATATAAGGTAATGGCTAAGTAGTAATATTTTACATATATTTTATACTTTTAAACTTAATTTATAAATATAAAAACAAACATAAAACATGTAAATATTTATTTTGCTATTTATCTATCCAAATACTACTTTTATAAAAAATAAGATTTAAAAAATACGGGGAGTTTTTACTGTTTGTGGTATCATTACACGCACACAAATGCACGTGTCCCTACAGTGCCGCTGACAGTTGTCAAGCACACATGAAATGTCAAGCGGCCGTATAATTTTGTTCCGTAGGTTCAATCTGTCTTTTTTTATTTAATCTGAGTGACGAACAATCATTATGACGGAAACATACTATCAAAACGCGACGCCACGCCACGTATATGCCATACATAAAGTACTTTTACAACATTGACATTAAGTAGATAGAAGTATTAAATAGGTTTCAGGTCACATACAAAATTCACGAAAAAAGTGTCCCGATTATTTAAGCCACGCCCCTTGTCAAATTTTGAAAAAATGACACTGCTCAATGGGAACAAAGGAAAGAGTGAAGTCGAAATATGATTTTATAAGTAACCAAAATATATATACATATCTATGTATTATACATACACACTCGACTAACTTTGAAAACTTTGGTATCATTAGTATAGTTTATGAAACACCAATGTGTAAATTATCATGTATCTAGAAGGGTACAAAATAATATATCAACATGAAACGTAAACTATAATATATTTGATAAACGATAAAATAATGTTTTATATAAATAGTAATTCGTATGTTCAATAATAATATCCTTAAAATGTTCCGAAAATACAGATTGGAATATATTTTTTTCGTGAGAGCGTAACAAACAAAAAAAAATCACTTTCGCATTTATATTACTAAGAATGCTTATAATATTACTATCCTTAGATAGTACGGATTATTTCAGTACAAATCTACTCCATGCATCCACTATTCTGTTATACAATAGTTTGCGCATGTGTTGGCCAACCTTGGCCAAACATTTGTAGCGTTGATATAAAACAGATAATTTTGAATTATTTGTTAGTTTGAAAGCTTAAAATATATCTTATTTTATATGTACTAATCAAAAATAAGACTCCGTCCGTAAAATTGTTTTTTCGGGAATTATTTTCGCAATTTTTGAAGACAAACTGCATCATTGTGAAACGTCTTAACGTTGGCCGTGCAGCGTGCTTGAAGAGAACTAAACAAAATAGCGTCTCACATTTCAAGTGATCGAACGCTTCATCTCTTTTACACCAGTACACTAATATACCTACGTATAATTAGAAAGAGAGGTAGCGAATATAGAAGCTTTATATCGTTTGCGTTTTGTTCGTTATGGTGGTTTTTGAGTTTTAATTAATTTTTTCCTCTCCTTTTTTTTATTTTAGTATATTTTTAGTATAATTCAGCATGTGTTTTGGTATTATTTAGTACTATACTGGCACCTTGTAGTTATATAGTAGATCACCATTTTTTAAAACGGTCACACTGCAGTACCACCCATGTTTCATTGATTGACAATTGACATTGAATATGAATTGGCAAATGGCAATTGGATTTCGCTCAGTATTTCGTAATACTACCGTAATACAATTTAATAGATTGTACATGCTAGGTTTTTTTAATGTTATGTGTACAAAATATTTTAAAACATTAGATTTATCTTTATAAAGTGAAATTGGTTTCATTGAATTGAAATTCAATGGGTTTATTTTGTGTGACGACTGATCTTATGTGGGAAGTGATTTTAGTATAAACGATGCATGTTCGTCAGCTTATTTAACAACGATTAAAATACCAAAAGGTATGTATTTAACCGTAATTTATATATAATTCCGTTAATGTAAGAAGTTTATATTACTATCACGGTGAGTGGTGATATTTGAATAAACATGATTGATGATTGACATTTGAATAAACATGTTTATTTAATAGGATGGCCGAAAAAAAGTGTTGCATAGAAAATTGTAATTCCTCAACCTCGAGACATGAAGACATTGGAGTCACATACCACAAGTTTCCTAAAGACCCAGCTTTATATAATATTTGGGTACATGTAACACACACCACACCTAACACTCTAAACTCTGCATATTATGTGTGTTCAAGACATTTTTGTAAAAGTGATTTTCAAATATATCAGGAATCAAAATATGTGCTTAAGTCAGGTACTTTATAGTTGATAGAAGTACCATAGACATTCTTGTAGTAATGTAGATAATAATTTCTGTACTTGCATGTTATGCATTTACTCACTTTTGTGTATATATATTATGTTCAATCTCGAATAAAAATAAATAAGGTTCTCTTGATGATAGGAGATGAGAGCCTCAGGACATTGATTAATGTGTTGATTTATTTTCTTCTTGGAATGAAAAAGCAAGAAAGCTCCATTGGCATTTCATAGCTTTTGATGTTTCTTAGACATGAATAGGGATAGACTAGCTCGACTGCTTACTTTTTTCCCTCTTTGTAGTATGAGAATCAAATATAATAGTAGTAATCTTCTTTTTCTTGTTCTTGCCCTGTTTATTTTTTTTATTTGGGTTCGGCGCAGTAATAATATTGCATATAAATTAATAAGAAAAAGCTTTTCATTTGTAATTGGAATGATAAATACATTATTTTTATGGATAATATTCTTTTTTTAGCATGCTTAAGTATTTTGTCATTTTTATGAGCACAATATAATTATGATTTTGGTAGATGTCTTAATTTTTTATATATTTCTTTATTGGAAAATACTTTAAAAGTCATTATGTAATTTCAGGAGCAATACCAACAATATTTTCTTGGACAATGGCAGAGAAAACTGAAACCTTAACCGAACATACTAATGCAGAAGACATTTTTGATAATAATCATGATGACAAAGTTAACACATCTAATAGCAGTAAAGAATCGGAATCTGAAAATTTGGATTCAATAAAAAAGTTTATTGAAGATCAGCAGAACAAATCTTCACAAAATATGAATAATTTAGACTCAGATAACTTTGGAAATTTGAGTGTTACAGCTTTGGATGTTATACATAAGTCACAAGAAGCACCTATAGCAGTAGCGAATAGTATTATGAATATGATACTAAGTGAGTCAGAACTAAGTGTTGCTAAGAAAAATGAGAAAGCTGAAGAGAAGTGTAACATGAGTCCAGGTGAGAAAGGTGAGGATTATATTTGATGTTTTGAAGGCATATTATTATATTAATATAATTTTAACCAATATTGTAGTGATGTGTAGTTAGTTGGAGAAATCCATACAGATATATGTTTCAACCTTTAATTTGTGCTTATTTTTCTCCCCAACATCATATTTTGATTGAAATGCATTGAAAACTTTTCAAAACAAACATATATATTAGAATGACTAAAATGTTAAAAAACATATTTATGTAATCTCTTATCCTTCTTTTATCTCCCCTCTCCATTTCATCTAACTATTTTCAATGTACAGGCTCATCATATAACTGTTGTATTATATGTATACATAATAATAATTTTTTTTACAAGGTATTGTTATATTTTATAGGTACTGTTGCATTGTCTGTTGGTTCTAAAGTAGAAGCTAAAGACTTTAGTGGTCAGTGGTATACTGCAACTATAGTTGAGGTGGACTATGATGAAATTGAAGTATTGGTTCACTGTGAAGATTCCTCGAACAGGTAAGTTTATAATTAGTCCAAAGGTATGTAAAGCCGTAAAAAAAATGCATCTTAGAAAAAGAGTTGCTAGAAGAAAGAATAAAATGATGAATGCCTTCAATTGTTGTGATGGCTGCCATTGAATGTAATAATAATAATAAATAAATAATATTGTTTTATGAGCTTATTAAAATTATATATGAAAAAATAAGGGATACTCTATATATGCCACACTCATTAGCCAAAAAAATTTATAACTAAATTTTAAGAAAGCATTTATCGTGAACAAAAAGGATTGTCTTAACTGAGTTGTTATAATTAACATGCTATCCCATTTTTTAGATTTTATCTTAGTGTAAAATAGTGCACATCAAGTATTTTTGACTAAAGTAATATATAACCTTTTTTGTTGAGTAAACTCTTTGCTTCATAACAAAATTGTAATTGGAATGTCAGTTATAGATTTAGTTTTTTAAGGATCTGTCATTGCAAATCTAGTACGCTTTGTGTAAGGAGAAGTAATTTATATAATATAAAAAATGCAGGCAGGACGAATGGATAAGTGTGAATAGTTCGCGTCTGCGACCTTACAATCCAAATAGAGTCCCAGAAGTATCTCCGGTGGAAATGGCTCCAACATCTGTTAATACCGAAACTCTCTCTAAATATGAAAATAAAGAAGAAGAAAAGAAAAAAGTTATGTTTGATGTGGGAGAAAGGTGTTTAGCACGATGGAGAGATAATAGACGATTCATGGCTACCATCCATAGTGATTTGGGTACCGGTAAGTTTTTCTGATTGATACAAGGCAAACAGTCAGATGGTTCATCTATTATAATTGTGTATATTATAATAAGTATAGTTAATAGTGATTTCGCTGCTCATAGACATCTGTTACACCGCAGCTAATTTATTGGTCAGTTTTTACTTTCCTCTTGCATTTTTCAAAGTATCATATTGGAAAAAATATTAAGCAATTCCATTAAGCCTTAATTGTATTATATTATATATTTTGATGAATTGTTGAAAAAAGTTAAATTAGGTATTTTGTAGATTAAGTAATGACCTTTTCACATTCACTCTTAATATTGTCTTTTATTAACGCGAGTATCACACATTTAAATAACGAAACGAAACGTCGGGATAAATAATTTAAAAAATATAAATAATAAATCGCGTTTTAATCCGGTATACAGTATTTTATTTAAACATTCACTCTTTTTAATTTCTGAATAAAAAAAATATGAATAATACCCTGTTAAAGAATCTAGATAAATCTGGATTGGTTTTGTTATCAAACTTGATATATAAATAGTATAAATTCAACCGCAAGGTCACACTTGGGATAACATATACATATATGTACGAGGGTGAATCAAAAAATTCTTGGAATCAATATTAAAAAATGCAAAGATTTAAATAATAATATTTTATGTTTCTACATAATCTCCCTCCAATGCAATGCATTTAGAATAACGCGTTTCTAACTTCCTTATTCCTTGTGAAAAAAAATTATTTTCTTGACTCTCGAAAAAGTCCTCTACGGCAGCTATAACCGCGTCATTATCGTGAAATTTTGTTCCACGAATTTCCTCTTTTAATTTTGGAAATAAGTGAAAATCACTTGGGGCTAAGTCCGGAGAATATGGTGGGTGGTCAAGGAGATTGAAGCCAGCACAGCGGATTGCGTTGAGCGCAACTTCCGATCGATGAGCAGGAGCGTTATCTTGAAGGAACAACACGCCCAACGACAGTTTTCCACGACGTTTTTCTTTAATCGCTTCACGCACTTTCGGGATTAAATTTGCATAATAGGGTCCAGTAATCGTCTGGCCTTTTGGCATGTACCTAATCAATAAAAAGGATTCCTTCACTATCCCAGAACACAGAGGCCATAACTTTGCCAGCGGTAGGAGCAACTCGAAATTTCTTGATGGATGGAGAGGATGGTCGTTTCCAAGACATGCTTTGTCTTTTAGTTTCAGGATCAAAATGGTGGACCCACGTTTCATCCATGGTGACAAGACGACGGCAAAAATTATCCGAATCACGCTGGAACATTTCGAGATTACGCTTGGAAATTTCCAAACGTCGCTTTTTGTTTTCGTCGGTTAACATTCGTGGCACCCATCTTGCAGACACTTTTTTGAACCCCAGTGAATCAATTAAAATGGATTGAACGGTACCAAAAGATATCTTTAGGATCTCAGCTATATGTTTTATAGTCATTCTTCTGTCTTCCAAAACCAGATTCTCAACCTTTTTGACATTTTCTTCTGTAACGGAGGTTGAAGGCCGCCCAGAACGCGGGTCATCTTTACAGCTTGATCTACCTCTTTTAAATTCAGCCACCCAGTACGCAACCGTAGAATAGGGTACAGCATCACCCCCTAATGTCTGCTGAATGTGCAAAAAAATTTCCTTCGTAGACATTTTTTTCAAACTGAGATATTTTATCACCGCACGTAACTCACTTTTATCCATAATTTTGACTTTTTAGCAACTCGTTGCACAAAAAAATTTATTACATGCGAACGAACTGACAAAAACAAGTGACAGTCTGCATAAATATAGTGTGATAGACACTCTTTAATTTGAATATCGAACTTGATCCAAAAAGGTTTCATATATATGCACTTCTAAGAACTTTTTGATTCACCCTGGTATACTGTGAAACCTTAGTATAAGGAATCTCAATATAACAATATCCATGATTAAACAAATTCTTAGGAAAAAAGACAATATTAAATTCTTAGAAATCTCCTAAAACTGACTGTAAATGTTAATGCAAAATATACATTCATTTACTAATTTATTTTATTAACAACTTTAACAACTGTAAAACATATATATATATATATATATATATAGAGTATATAATAATGATTTTTGTCAAACTATAACCTTTGCATAAGGTATTTTACCAATCTTGTGAGATAGATTCCAGATAGATCCAGGTATTCAAATTTGCTAAACTTTTCACATTATCAATTGAACATTATAATTTACTTATTAAAATGTAAGGTTGCTTACATTGTAAATATGAAATCTCAATCGAATCTAACCTCTATGATATAACAAACCTCATTGTAACAAAATAACTTTGTATAAAGAATGATACAGGTCGCGAGGTGTAAGCTGAGCTTTGCATTTGTGTGAGTGCGTCCCCGCATCTTCCGCATTTCACCTCTTGTAGTAGTATTAATTTTTAATATTTTGTTATTTTTATTTTAAATAAAATACTTTATAACGGATTAAAACTCGGTTTATTATTTATATTATTATTCGGAAGCTTTTCAGCACCCGTGGTCGCGGCAGACTGAAAGATGACAATTGTTTGATTTGAAATTTTAATCCGTTATAAAGTATTTGATTTTAATGTGTGATACTCGCGGTAATAAAACACAATATTAGGTACCTATCTACCCTTATGTTAGGTACCTATCTAAAACATAAAAAATATATTTTTAAAAGTTTTTTTGACTCTACTTTTGGTAATCACTCACATGAATGCAAAGCTCAGCTTACGCCTCGCGAACTGTACCTATTCTCCTTCAGATTTGTTATATCAAGGTTTCACTGTATTAATGAATAAATTGGTCACAGGTCAATATGAAGTAATCTTTGACGATGGCTACCATTGGAAGTGCTCTAAGTCAAGACTGAGCAAGTTAAAAGATTCTTCAGGAAAATCCTTTGATGTTCTATCTGTGGACACATCAACGTCACCTAATACTTCAGCTTTGTCCCCTGTTCCACCTGGAACTGGACCCTTGGGAACGTCTAGTCCTCACAATATCCCATTGTACCACACTCATCTCTTCGATCCTACTAGAGACTATTTAGGATCCAAAAGCGAAAGACGCGAAATGAAACGGAAACTGAATATCAAAGAAATATTTAATATAGGCCAGAAGAAGCGGAAGATTAAACCGCCCGACGATAGCACACAAAAAGAAATAAAACCGAAGATTGTGAGGAAGAAAGTGAATAGGGTACCTAAACAATTAGTTGAAGTTAAAACGGAAATACCTGGTAAGTGGATAATAATAAACGCAATATGCTTAACTATTATGAAAATGTATGCATGTCATCGCTTTATGAACCAATATGAATAAGGAACTCAGCCCATCCTCGACTACTGAAGGCTTATACCTAATAAATTTATCATGAAATTGAATATATTTCCTGTCCAAATTATCTCCATACCAAATTTATTTAAAAATGATTCTGAGCTTACACTATGAAAATGTTAGACATACAAAAGCTTATTCTAGTATCTATCTACAAGAATAGGATTATTTGCGTTTGAATTATCAAATAATTAATATTCACTTATTACTAACTAGTGTATTTTTTATATACTTCAAGATGCAGTTGCATCAATTATCGGCACTGTCGACAACGTGGAAATTAAAACAGAAAACACCGAGGATAAATCTATTGTAGAAGAAGGCAGTGATAAAATATCTTTAGATGACTTGATTGATACGAGGAACCTCGCACAGACATCCACGCTCTCTGATATGTCGGATTCGGATCCTAATAACAGCACTGATCCAGTAAGTTTAGTTCTAATTCTATTTTGGTATAAAAACTTAAAGTAGCAGTAGCTTAGTGTAGTTTATATTAGTATACAGTATAATCGCTCTGGAGGTTTGTTTTTCGAATGCTTAATGATCTGAATTTTGGATTTATATAAATATGATTATTATATCCTCAAAATTAAAGCAGAAGAAAAACGCCTCTGAGCTAAGCAAATATATCCCAATATTTAGGTTACTAAAGAAGAAGAGATACTAGAAAAATTCGATAAACCAGACGAAAGTAAACACGAAGAAGTTATCGATAAAATGAAGGAAGTAATAAGTAAACTAGAAGGTGGTTTGACTCAAACAGAAGAGATAGAAAGAAAAGTAACATGTAAACTAGAAGATGATGTAATTAAAACAGAACAGATTGAAAGAAAAAAGTCGCCTACACCAGAATTGAATCTAGAAGTTAT
The DNA here is from genome assembly GCA_905404175.1 of Anthocharis cardamines. NCBI lineage: Eukaryota > Metazoa > Arthropoda > Insecta > Lepidoptera > Pieridae > Anthocharis > Anthocharis cardamines. The sequence goes on along the minus strand of FR989953.1, from coordinate 3,405,328 downwards.
TCAAGTAGATCCTAATGATATGGAAATGGATTTAGAAATTGAAGAATCTGCGAATGTACCACTTATAGATGAAGATGTTAAATTAAAAGTTGAAGAAGCTCCAAAATTGAGGGAATTATTAGAACCTACAATCAGTAACCTAGAGAAAGTGAAGATGGAAGAAAAGCCAAAGAAGGTGTCTAAAGTGAAGAAGAATAAAAAGTTGAGGTTGTTACAGGAAAAAAAGGTTAAAAAACAGGTGGAGAGGGTGAAGAATGAATTGGAAGAGATGAAGAAGCAAGTAGAAGAGATGCGGCAACAGATGCTACAGAAGACTGAAGAGCTTGCCGCTCAGCAACGAGTACCGGTATGTTGTTTCTTATGTAACTTCCACCATTTGTTAACGCCTTTTAAATATTTCTATTTTACGTAAACCAATTTATTTCTCCGCACCGTTTTATTGCTTTGACAATTTTATTAAAGGATTTCTGATGAAATTTATTAACTATCTTAATTCTTGCCTTTGGTATCATTAACCGACTTCCATTCTTTATAATATATTGTCAAATTACATCATTATAATTATTTATTTTGCAACTGTTAAAAATGTAATGTCACGCCTTTGTAAATTCTTTTGTAACACAATTCAGAGACAGATTGCTAAGTTCAGTGCTGGTTAGGGGGGCGATTCCTATCGATATCGATTTCCTAAAGTGGACGCCACAATATTCTTGCCCGGGGCGTCAGTGTCCCTAACACCGGCACTGGCTCAATTTTCATAAAAACTAGAGTTTTATGCTACAACACCATTGATGACGGAGGGGTATTGTTGACAGCAAGAGATGCCGGAGAGCTTTCTGTTGCCGGGCGAGTGGTGTTGCCGGTGGGTGAACGGCGAGCCGGTGGGCGAGGTGCACGAGACGGAGACCGAGGGCAAGTTCGACGCCAACCACCAGCCGGCTTTGCCCCGTCGCACTGTGCTGGTAGGCCTGCTCTTAGCGCATTTTGACCTTATGAAATTCTACCAACACGCCCCGGTTTCGCAAGGGGCAATGTTGATGATACACACATAAATAGTTGATGATGTAGCTTGGTATTGGTGAAAGAATTTTTAAAATTGGTTCATAGTTTTTGAGTTTATTAGTTACATACATACAAAAATATATTTTTCGCACCTTTTATAATATTAATTTATCTCCATGATAAATACATAAAATACGTCATGTCAATTTTCATGGTGATTGTTCAAACGCCATTTGAATTTAGCTATTTTTTAAATGTACAAATTTGTACTGATTATTTAAAACAAAATGCGATTTAGATGGGAAATATCTGTGTTAATGGAGTGTAGATATTATTTTTGTAGTGTATTGTAGATTGTTAGAAAATATTATATATACATATTAGAGAGATTATTAATATCGTAAAGGCACTACATGTTTTGAATGTTATTTAATTTGAAGGTTGAAGACAAGAGGTTACCAGCAGGCTGGAAGAAAATTATGGTTCGCAGAAGTTTGGGACAATCTGCTGGGAAATGGGATGTTGTCTTACTAAGGTAGTTAATATTATCATATGAGAGGCTAAAATCTTGTTGCTATTTTAAGATCACAACGTACTTTTAGAGAAAATTTTATATTTTAAAGTTTTAAAGTAATATTGTCTTTTATTAACGCGAGTATCACTCATTAAAATAAATTAAATTAAACACTACACTTTTACACTACAAATGTTTCGACAAACCGAAAATCCTTGCAATAAATACTTTCCCAGACTAGTATGCAAGGCTGTTATTAAAAAAAACACGCTAACTTATATGGAGAAGATGAACACAAACATACTAAAAAAACAAGAGGACACTGTTAGTCAATATTGCCATAATATAGAAAATTACAGCAAATATCAACTTTGTAGGAATAGATGACGATAATATGGCAACTTTGTGATATTTAAAATCAGACAGCTGCCCGTGCCTTTCCCGTTGCCCGTGAAATATTGGGATCAATAATATAAATAACAAATCGCGTTTCAATCCGGTAAAAGTTAAAGTCAAATAAATTACATTAGAAATAGACAATAGCTATTTGTAAATTACAATATTCAAACATTTTTAGGTTCATGATAGTTAGGTTAGGTTGATAATTGTTAGAGATTTTTGTATACAATACTCTGTACTCAACCGATTCTGATGATATTTTTTTACAGTCCAGATAACAAAAGGTTCCATAACAAAAACGAGATGCGTAATTACCTCGACCAGACCAAGGGCGAACTGAAGTCCTTCGAGAATGCTCTGTTCGATTTTGGGGTACATCTTAAATTATCTCGAAGGATGGGCTGGATATCCCGCGCTGGTCCCGGTACCGCGCCCGTCTCCAAGACTCCGTCGTATATTAAGAGGAAGAAGCTAAGTCTTAAGAAGGATGTCAAGAAGATACTTAAGATACGGAAACCAAATGTAAGTAGTATTACAAAAAATGTCTAACGACATACAACCAAAGCTAAGCTATTATACTATTATTATTGAAGAATGATATATGCTAAATCCCAGATTTTTTATAGTAATAATAATTATAGTTTTACACAATTGGTAGTTTATATCAAGTCAGTAGTAAAACAGACATAATATACTTATTGTTTTTGATATATCAAATCCCACTAAAAAGAATTTTGACTAAATTTGTACTGTTGTTCTATTCGATAAGTAAATAAAATTTGCAGTAATAGTACAAATTTCATTTTAGCGGGATCAAATCCCCACTAAACCTCTCATATTATGATGAAGCACGAACCGTAAAGGTGTTTTTAGGAAGTATGATGTTAACACTGCTGACGTCACCAACTTCTTGCGCTGGTTCCATATTTCAATTCAAAAATAACATACATTCATAATACATTCTGCTTTATTCGGAAATAATGGCCAGAAGTCCGCACGGCAATGTTTATACTAGTTTTAGACTCGCGCGAACAATATTTAAAAATTACTTGTGCGTGCCCGAATCTCTATCAATTTGATATATTAAAATGGTTTACGATTAAATTATGATACCTTGAAAAAAAAAAATAAGTTGTTTTTTAGAACAAGTAAGTTGTTACTTAGTTGTCTTTGCGTGTTAAAATTTTATATCATAAAATCTTGCAAGTTTTCTATTATGAGGAGTTAATATATTTAAGAAATAGTCACTGTCAAAATAAAATAATAGTATTGTCACATACGATTATGTAGAAATAAATAAAAGGCATATGAGCTACTTCCAAAACTGATATCTTGTACAATTATTACCGTTTATTTATTTTTTGTTCGTTAAGGCAAGCCACGAATTAAGAAAATTATATTTTTTTATTCTAGTATATCCTACAAAGAGAAGGAGTACCAGGAACAAGTGGTGATAGTGAAGCTATGACCGATCCTGATACACGAAATCCTCCAATTGAAGATGGCTATGGCAAGTATTATACATTTTGTTTTGTCTAATCAGTTTAATTTACAGCAAATATGAATGTTTAAATTATAAAGACTAATATTATAATTCGCTTTTAACTAACAGTATCCGTCGGTTCACTGAAAGTCCAAGTGATAGATAACTTACTGAGATGTCCTGCCGAAGGATGCCTGAAGAACTTCAGAAACAACACACTATTGAAGATGCACATAAAACATTATCACAGGGATCTAAAGAAAATGCTAGGGAAGACGCCGAAAGTACTGGACTTGGCCTACGCGAGAGCTAGACCTGTAGCGGGTGGTAAAATTCGAAAGACCAAAAACAATAGAGTGATCAAAGTAAAAATACCCAGACCTCCGAAAGCCCAGTCGATGCCGGAAACTAAACCCGAAATACAGGAACCTCAGCCGGAGTTGCGAGTGAACATAACGCCGCTGCATCCCGACGACCTTCCACAAGTCGATTCGCCGAAACTGCGGCAGGCTTTGATCCCGAAACCGGTGAAGAGACCGAAAGTGCTGCTACCGGTTCGGAGACCAGATCCGGAGCCGGTTCTCAAAGACATTGAGGAGGAATTGGACGCGTTCGATGACGTACCTCCGCCGTTAGACCTGGCCGAGTGCGTGGACTTCGAAGCCGCTATCTCCACGCACACAGTCACGAAGCCCATTGACTTCAAACACAAGAAGCTTAAACTCCCCAAAGCCCCGCTGAGCGAAGATGATGAGTGGCCCACAATGAACTCGGACTTTGAGACTCGGTCTAGTTTCCCGGGGTCGGGTACTCCGGACTCGAAGACAAGGGACAAGGTGGCCACGCCCAACCTGGCCGCGTCCTCGGAGTCCAATGAGGAGCACAAGGATGGGGAGATGTATATGTTTACTGAATGTGAGTATTTCTTTAAAGGTGATAGTGATTGTTCTTTGTTTTTTTAAAAAATGACGTTTGTAATGGAGAAGCCTTACCAGCATTTGTGCGTATCAATAGGATATGAGCAAACGAAGGTTACTCTTTTATTAGGCTCTGAACTGAACGTTACTATTTTTCTATTCTGAGTTGAATATAATTCGTCTTTTTGTTTTGTTCTAAACTATACACAACTCGTTTTATTGTTCTAAATTGAACACTACTCGTCTTTTTGCTCTAAACTGAACACAACTCGTCTTTTTGCTCTAAACTGACTTGCGACGTTTACCAGGCCACAAAATCTTCAAAAAAATAATAACTTGTGACGTTTTTAATACCGAAAGCTCAAACTAGTAATCTATCTGTTTATTTTGCTATTATTCCATCGCTCGTAGTCTAACGAATACTTAAACCATGCAGCTGGCGAACGTATAAAGATCGAGCGCATGAAACGCGAGGAGATCATAAACTGCCACTGCGGGTTCCGCGAGGAGGACGGGCTCATGGTGCAGTGCGAGCTGTGCCTGTGCTGGCAGCACGCGCTCTGCCACAACATACAGAAGGAGTCCGAGGTGAGACGCGCTCTATACACTGGTCCACATAAACTGCCACTGCGGGTTCCGCGAGGAGGACGGGCTCATGGTGCAGTGCGAGCTGTGCCTGTGCTGGCAGCACGCGCTCTGCCACAACATACAGAAGGAGTCCGAGGTGAGACGCGCTCTATACACTGGTCCACATAAACTGCCACTGCGGGTTCCGCGAGGAGGACGGGCTCATGGTGCAGTGCGAGCTGTGCCTGTGCTGGCAGCACGCGCTCTGCCACAACATACAGAAGGAGTCCGAGGTGAGACGCGCTCTATACACTGGTCCACATAAACTGCCACTGCGGGTTCCGCGAGGAGGACGGGCTCATGGTGCAGTGCGAGCTGTGCCTGTGCTGGCAGCACGCGCTCTGCCACAACATACAGAAGGAGTCCGAGGTGAGACGCGCTCTATACACTGGTCCACATAAACTGCCACTGCGGGTTCCGCGAGGAGGACGGGCTCATGGTGCAGTGCGAGCTGTGCCTGTGCTGGCAGCACGCGCTCTGCCACAACATACAGAAGGAGTCCGAGGTGAGACGCGCTCTATACACTGGTCCACATAAACTGCCACTGCGGGTTCCGCGAGGAGGACGGGCTCATGGTGCAGTGCGAGCTGTGCCTGTGCTGGCAGCACGCGCTCTGCCACAACATACAGAAGGAGTCCGAGGTGAGACGCGCTCTATACACTGGTCCACATAAACTGCCACTGCGGGTTCCGCGAGGAGGACGGGCTCATGGTGCAGTGCGAGCTGTGCCTGTGCTGGCAGCACGCGCTCTGCCACAACATACAGAAGGAGTCCGAGGTGAGACGCGCTCTATACACTGGTCCACATAAACTGCCACTGCGGGTTCCGCGAGGAGGACGGGCTCATGGTGCAGTGCGAGCTGTGCCTGTGCTGGCAGCACGCGCTCTGCCACAACATACAGAAGGAGTCCGAGGTGAGACGCGCTCTATACACTGGTCCACATAAACTGCCACTGCGGGTTCCGCGAGGAGGACGGGCTCATGGTGCAGTGCGAGCTGTGCCTGTGCTGGCAGCACGCGCTCTGCCACAACATACAGAAGGAGTCCGAGGTGAGACGCGCTCTATACACTGGTCCACATAAACTGCCACTGCGGGTTCCGCGAGGAGGACGGGCTCATGGTGCAGTGCGAGCTGTGCCTGTGCTGGCAGCACGCGCTCTGCCACAACATACAGAAGGAGTCCGAGGTGAGACGCGCTCTATACACTGGTCCACATAAACTGCCACTGCGGGTTCCGCGAGGAGGACGGGCTCATGGTGCAGTGCGAGCTGTGCCTGTGCTGGCAGCACGCGCTCTGCCACAACATACAGAAGGAGTCCGAGGTGAGACGCGCTCTATACACTGGTCCACATAAACTGCCACTGCGGGTTCCGCGAGGAGGACGGGCTCATGGTGCAGTGCGAGCTGTGCCTGTGCTGGCAGCACGCGCTCTGCCACAACATACAGAAGGAGTCCGAGGTGAGACGCGCTCTATACACTGGTCCACATAAACTGCCACTGCGGGTTCCGCGAGGAGGACGGGCTCATGGTGCAGTGCGAGCTGTGCCTGTGCTGGCAGCACGCGCTCTGCCACAACATACAGAAGGAGTCCGAGGTGAGACGCGCTCTATACACTGGTCCACATAAACTGCCACTGCGGGTTCCGCGAGGAGGACGGGCTCATGGTGCAGTGCGAGCTGTGCCTGTGCTGGCAGCACGCGCTCTGCCACAACATACAGAAGGAGTCCGAGGTTAGACGCGCTCTATCTCTTCTTCTTCTAGTTCCTCTCCTGTCGGAGGTTGGAAAACATCATGGCGATTTTCACTTTAGATACTGCAGCGTTGAATGGGGACGATGTATTCATCTGGAACCAATCTCTAAGGTTTTTTAGCCAGGAATGTCCCCTTCTTCCGACGCCGTGTGCTTATACACTGTACATACAGCAACCGGCGGAAGTATTTTTTATTAATTTATTCACTTGTAATCAAACACCTTTACATATTGTGCAGAACAAGTAGTAACAGTAGACGAATACTATAATGAAGTACGTAATCAGTAGTATTTAGACGTGAGGCGTATTGAAAATATCATGCAATACTAAATAACAATGATTATCGCGTGCTTAAATGAGAAGCACCTATTTAATATCCAAAAAAAATACAATTGGACGTTTTACATGAAGGAAATCATGTTGAAAAAACACTCCTTTTTCTCGTATTATCTGTAATTCCTTTAGTATCTAAATAACGGACTGTTATTTAATAACAGATATTTACTTCTGTTATTATTGTGTAACAGTAACAGGTATAATAGACTTCAAGTTTGTCCTGTTATCACTCATGTGTAGTAGTATTAAAGAGGACGAGGGAGTGCCTGTGAGTACGCCAGCAGTTGTACCATATATTACGGTTATTAGGTGCCCGAGAAGTACACGTGCAGTATTTGCTTGAATCCCAAACGCGGGCGCCGCTCGAAGCGCTTCCTGCACGACCAGGACAGGCTGTACGAGGGCCTGCTCCCCGGGGCGAAGCCCTGCGAGCTGCTGCGGCGGTCGCACGAGCTGTCCGGCAACCTGCTGCGGATACAGGACGCGCTGCACGCGATGAGAGTCAAGTGCTACGTCGCTACGTGAGTTGCTCCTTTTGTTTGACGTAATAATTACTTAATTGTTTTTTTTTTTAAAGTTAGATATCGACAGACGAATGAAGTTCATTTGATGGTGGGTGATACCTCAGCCATAGAACCAGTGCCGAAGTATAGCACCCGGTGCGGATTATAAAAAATTGGGGAATTGTAAAAATTGAGGCTTTTATAACAATAAGTTAAAGAGAAACTCTGTTATTATGGTGATATATACTGACAAAAATAATTAATTATAATACGTTGAAGCAAGTAATTAAGTGTAAGTGCCGGACCGCACCCTTCGCCCCTCCATGCTACGCCATTGCATAGAACATCAGTCAATGATGCGCTGTCGACCTAAAACGTTTAGGCTTAGGTTAATTACTAACGGCCGAATACTCAACGATAGTCAATATTGAGTTTTACTTAAAAGTATTTACTCACTCACACAGTCACTTCCATGAGGATACAGGATATAAATATTTTGAGTAGTCTTCAGAGTATCATTTGACATTTGTATGCAATGTCAATTATTGATGTCAATGTCAAGATGTACAATCGACAGCCGGGCGGTTAGAATATTTTCTCGTTAGTTAGTGGTTGGCTCATTTTTAATTCGCGTTTTAGAATTTCACCTTAAATTATTTTATTTTCGAAATGACAGTATTGCTTTTTTTCCTAAGAGGCCTTAAAATCTATTGGAACTTTATTGAGCGGGCCCCGTTAGCCTGCGACTAGGCCAAGGTATATTAAGAGTTTTTATTGTTCCCGAAAACTTATATGTAGTTACATATAATTTTTTTTTCAGTAAAAAGGATCACCCCAAGTTATACCTATGGGCGAAAGACTGGGAGAATGCCGAACTCAACTTTACGCAAGAGAGACTGAACTCTGACTACTCGGACCTTAACATAATCATCAACAACATTGGCAAGGAGAACCTGCCGGTGCAGGCCGGTCCGGGCGGCCCGGGCGCGGACGACCGGGACCCGGCGCTGCTCGGCCTGTCCGGGGTCGTGCCCCTCGACTTCCCCATCACCACCTCGGACTTGGAGAGGATGGCGAGGTCCATACAAGGTAAGTCAAAACTTAAATTGAGATGAAAAACCTGTTTCATAATAATAACCCTTATATATAATAATAACCCTTTAGAAGCCATAAACTAGAACAAGACAAATGTCGCCTTTGGACCACTTTCGCACCTTTCATATTGGCACTAAATGACTTAATACTCGTATATTATACCAGGCCGGAACACTACTTCTAGTAGTTCAATGTTTATTCACCATATAAATTAAGCATTCCTAATGGCTATTATGATGTTAAAAAAAATGCAAATCATCAACTTATTCACGAATATATACATACATTGATTTAGTGTGCGCAATGTTTATCGTGCGCTCACATTAGGCTGATTTTAGTCTCACGCTCATAGCTCAGCGCGTAGTTTGTCAGCGCTGAGGCTCAGCGTGGCTCGATTTAGTATCATGCTGACCGCCTTACTGTACAGACGACGACCAAAATGCGCTGACGACGTCCGCTCCGCTCGACACTAGAACGCTCACTGAAAGCAGAGGCGCTCGTGCGATCGTCAGCGCCGACAGCTACGCGGGCCGGCGCGCGACGCGTACGACCGCGTAGCTATCAGCGCTGACCACCGTGCGCGCTGATAGCTACGCGTAATTCAAAAACGATTCCTAGAAATTCATATATCTCGGCCATCAGCGCTGACGGTGCGCGTGCCGTCGGCGTAAGACTAAAACCAGCCTTCATAGTAAACGCAAAAGCGCTCACAGTCAGGGTATGTCAGACTGAGATACCCTGATATTAGTTTTAAAGAGTAATACACACTAAACTTACCACAGTATTTATTTTCAGTAAATATGCATAAAAACGAAAGAATATTAACAAAAACCTTTATTATACCGGTATTACTCCCATAGTAAATTAACCGGTATCCAGTCCCTGATTTATACCATAGTGAGGTTGCTAACGCTTCCAGCAGAGTTAGATCGCAAGTCACAAAAAAGATTCGACTCATCGTGTCGCTTCATTGTGATTGGTGTAGAGAGTCTCTAGACCAGAGTTCCCCAAACTTTTTTGTGTCGTAGACCCCTTGCCATGTTTTTCCGTGTTGGGTAGACCGAAGTTTAGTGTTAAAAACTTAAAGTATAAACACATGTTAATTTATACATTTATTAATTGAATTTAAATTAAAACAACTCAAAATAAAATTTGTATCTGTTATGTAAAATATACGTAACATTAAATAAACATAAAATAAACTATAAATAAAATAACATAAGCAATAAGTCAATATTTTTACTTCATAGGTACTTTTATAAATAATGTATATGTTTTGATATTATAAGATAGTATGATGTATGTAAATAGGTACTATCAGTGTATGTGTTGAGATCCACTATCGTGGACCCCCATTTTCATTTCATGGACCCCCAAATTTTTTTTCGCTGACGTAGACCCCTTGCAGGTTGTCATAGACCCCTAGGGGTCGATATAGACCACTTTGGGAATCACTGCTCTAGACCTATCACAATGAAGCGAGACGATCAGTCAAATCGTTTTTGTGACTTGCATTCTAACCCCGCAGAGCAAGAGACGCGCGTGTCGGCGCCACAGCCCGAGGAGGCGATCGTGAACAGCGCGTGTCGCGAGCGGCTGCTGCGGCACGTGCAGCGCTGCCAGGCGCTGCTTGACGCTCGGCTCGACTCCATTGAGGCGCAGGTTGCCGGTACGTTCTACACGAGAACATCGTCGCTGCGCCTGACAAGTTCCATTTGTGATTTTTGTATAGTTTTGGGAAACAACGAAAAACGTATTATTGATTTACATACGGAGTTTTTCTTAACGGTCAAAACACATATGGAATTAGTTAAACTCGTTTCCAGTTCGAATATCACAAAAAGGATTTTAGTAACACATAGAGACTAAAACGAAGATTATTTTTTGTGCAAAAACCAAAAATTAAATAAATGCACATATGGAATTCGGCAGGCGCAACGACGATAAGCTGCGTCAGTGGCGTAGCTATCGTAGGGCAAAGTGGTGCAGTGCACCAGGGCCCTGAAGCTGAGAGGGCCCCCTGGGCTTTGGAAAAAGGGAGAGGCAGCTCCTTGATCTATACTAATATAATAAAGAGGAAATATTTGTTACGATTTAACTCAAAAACAACTCGACCGATTTTAAAAATTCTTTCACTAAATATTTTTTATATATTTTTCTGTGTATAGTACATCTACATTGAACCCGTGCGAAGCCGTGGAGGATCGCTAGTTACTAATAATAATTTGCAAATAATTAAATTTGTAACTGAATAAATTTTGGGGAGGGGGGAGTGGAGGGGATTGCGTTTTTTTTCCATCTGCACCGGGGCCTTTGTCCACCTAGCTACGTCAAGATGTACATAGAAGCACAGGCTTTATAGGCGCGCTTGACACGGCTTCTCTGGGGTAAGAGCAGTTCTTACCCCAGCCACCGCGGCGCTGCTAGTATCCGTGTGAACGCACACTTGCCGGTCGCTCGTAAGAGCAAGCGAGACAACGCAAGGGGAGGAGTCAGTGGACTGCTTAGATGTGTGTGTCACACCGATATATTGCCGCGCGCTCTACAGGTCAAAAGCAGAACTACTTTTTTTGTGCCAAAAGTTAGTATGGGCCTGTGCTTTGATGTTCAATGTTCTTTGGTTCTTGGTTCTAAATCTATACTAAAATTATAAAGAGTGTTTATTAATAATTAATTCTTTGTGTTTTACGATGTAACTCAAAAAATACTCCACCGATTTTATTTGAAACATTATTTCACGAATAGAAAACAATCTGTAAAAGCAATCAGCGAGTAACTTAGGCAATTTTTTTGTAATATATAAAAGAGTAAATAAATATTATTCCTAATAAAATAGCTATCGCTCTCTGTACACAATAGGCGCTTATTTAGAAACAAAACACAACGAGTTGTCACATTTTGTGGTATGGTATTTAGTCGATTAACTTTATATGGGCATTCAAAATCATAGGAAAATTTTGAAAGCCCATATAAAGAATTAATGTGACTAATAAAATGAAGTGATTAAGATTTATTTTATTTTTTCTGATTAAGTTTTTGTCCTGTCTTCGATTATTCCTTTAAGAGTCCAGTTTTCCATAATGCAAACATGTTTGGATTATTTAGTGTATTTTAATTAAACAGAAAGGATTGTATAAATTGTGTGTCATTCATTACCTTTTAATAAAGTGTTTACATCTTACAGAACTGGAATCGCAAGATCCATCGTTTGAAGACGACGAAACAGCAGACTATTTCCCGCGAACGAAACAAACTATTCAGATGCTTATGCGAGATCTTGAAACTATGGAGGAGTTAGGGGTTATTACTTGAAAGCCTATTTCTATAAATTCACAATTTTAATTACATTATTGTATTTTGGTATTTTGTAAGTTAGATACAATGTTATGTTCACCTTCAGTATAGATTAAGTGTAAATAGTATAAGGAAAGCAAAGCTTTAACAATAAATGTTTAGAATAATTTTTGTGTTTTTCTCGTCTGTCTCTCTAGATTTATATATTGTGATTTGTATTATGCATTTTTTTTTATGTACTTACAATGTGTCATTAGAAAAACAAATGAAAAAGAATTATTGGTATTGCGAAAAAACCTTAACATAATGCTAAAAACTCATTGGTTAACACGATTTGGAGCCATCAAATGTTATAATGATAAAGTAAAAACAAAATACTGTAAGAAATTTATTCATTAAAATAATCAACCCTCATAGAACTTGGGTAACTGGTCTCCGAGGATGACAGATCTCTCCACGCCAGCCTCAGTAATCACTCCGAGACGTACCACACCACCAGACGAACCATCTCTTAGCATTGCAAGGGTCAGGGTGTTTGTGACAAACTTGATGGCTTCCTCCTTACTCATGTTTGGCTTGAAGTTGGCATCTACATAACCATAGACATACGAAGATCCTGACCCACCAATTGATACAGCTTGTCTTTGAACCATACCGCCAATGGGCACTGAGTAAATTTGACCTGCAATAACAATATTAACATTGACTTCATGAATGTTAAATTGAACCATCACCTCCCATTCACCAAAAAGTAATAATCAGTAGTTTGTAAAATATGTGGCCAAGACCTGTGATCGAGATGGTGAAGATACAAAACCTAACTCTGCATTTGAGGGCTCACGAGTGGAGCCATTTGTCTTTAGACTAGAGGGCTCTGCTATGCAACTAATTTTTAGTTTGTAATATAAGGTCAAACTACATATTATATTTTAATAAAATATAACGGATTAAAATACGATTTATTATTTATGCCGACATTTCGGATGCTTTTCAGCAACTGCGTTTTAATCTATACTAATATTATATAAGCAACTTTTTTTGTCTTTGTTATCGATAAACTTGAAAACTACTGGACCGATCGGCATGATACCATGACCATTCGACGCGGAATTAATTGTAGAAGGTTTTAGGCTATTCATTTTTTGAATTCCATCAACCCTTTACCATTTTTTTTCAAATTTATGTGGATAGTTCATATTCGTCTATCCTTTACAATTCGCCCAGCAAAGCGGGCGGGCGGGGACGGCTAGTCTATACTAATATTATAAAGAGGAAAGATTTGTATTTTTGTATGTATCGAATAAACTTAAAAACTACTGGACCGATTTCAAAAATTCTTTCACCAATAGAAAGCTACATTATGCGTGTAACTTATTTTCATCTAAATTGCACCCGTGCAAAGCCGGGGCATTTTGCTAGTATGTTATAAAGTATTTTATTTAAATGTGTAATACTCACATTCATAAAAGACAATATTACATATTATATTTAAATTGCTATGACTTGCACATAATATGAATGAAAATATAATACAAAGGGTTTATCCACTGACTACAGAAGTAATTGAATTGGCTTTTATTTTGATATTTCTTTTCTTAAGTTATTCACAAACAATATAGATTCTAAGTAATTACAACTTAACAGAAGTGTTACATTTAAAAGCACTTACCTCCTTTTTTCTTATCCCAGCCAGCAACAAGGATGCCAGCTACTAGAGAGTCACGGTAGTTGTAACAGAGTTCTTTGAATATTGCCGCTGCAGTCTGTACAAGTGGAGGCTCCCCCAATTCCATTTTGTGGAAATCTTTATTGAAACCAAACATGCTTAGAATATGAAGTGAAAAAATTTCAGAAGTTAATCAAAAATAATATTGCGTGAAAATTAGGAGTATGGTAGATTTAGACATGTGCTATTTTAAAAATATGCAATTTTTAAATTGCAGTTTGATTATATTGAAAGGCAATGTCAATTTTCATATAGATGAAATTTAATTTTTAAATTAAGGATATAACAAATATTTGTATTTCTAGTATCCTTTCCTCTTCGTTTCATTATTCATGCTTAAAAGCCTATAACAAATTTCCTTTTCATATTTCCAATTTTAATCCTATAATTTAAAATTAATTTAGGTTATAGTACTCCCATCAATTACTACTAACCAATAAATATATACCATAAATGTATTGGGCACATTGGCATAAAACAATTAATCCTGTTAGGGTTTTCATTATATCTTTGGATCCCCTATAAACAGATTTTGAGCGCTTTACTTGCAAGTGCAGATCTAAAGTCAGTAAAAGTATAACTATATGATAATCATTACAGAATATCCAAAGAAGAAAACCATTAATTTATTTTTATTTCAAATATGATTCTTGTTTCTTAGATATACTAATCACTGTACTGTAGGTTTCTGATACAATTAAGGAAGTATTTAATGGTTTACAAAACTACTCACTAAGGTGATAGGTGACAATATCAGCAATAGCCTGAGTATCAGCTGCTGATCCTGAACGGCAGCAGTAAATTTGATCTGTGATCTTCGTGAGCTTGTCTGTTACTCGATTAGCGATGTAGGCACCGGTTGTAGTACGGGAGTCGGCGCCAATCACCACTCCACCTTGGAACTCGCAGGCCATGATAGAAGTACCAGTGCTGTGGGGAGCATTCATCCAGCTCAAGCTAGGGTCAGCGTATGTATTAACTACGGATGTGGCCATCTTCACTGAAATAAGAATGCCGATGATTTAGAAAAGACTGCAATTTGCTAGCTGTTGTTTTAGAATAAACGATACACGTTGTTCTAAAGACTAAGTTAGCACTCAGTCTTTGTCGATACTATTTTTATATTTATATTCACAAATTAACAACATAACTTGAGTAACTTACATGATTTTTTAATAAAATAAGCAACTTTTAAATTTTTTGAAAGTCACTGCAACAGCAGCAAACATGCAAATAATTTGTCATTTATTAATGTCATGCTGTCACTGTCAAATGAAATAATTTTGTTAGATTATAGTAAAATATTATGTTTTTTATTAATGATAAAATAATTTTGTTAAAACTTGGTTGTTTGATATTGAATTTATTTTATGGAGTACGAGTATTAACAAAAGTTAAAAGTTGAAAATTCGTTTGGAAATAATTAGAAAGTGTATGTCTTGATATCGTTATCTGTGGTTAAACATGGCGAAGATTCCGGGCGGGAATAAATAGCGGAAGTTATAAAAAATTCAATTTGATCTTATGTTTTTTTAGGAAAATGGCGGGAAGTAACGTAAGACATAATTAAAGAAAGATATAAGGAAAATATAACGTAAGACTAGGCGGTATGGTCGAAAGACTTTAGCCTGCCCTATGGGCGAAAATAATAATAATAATAAATTAAGTTTTTTTAATTTAATTTGTAACAAACTTACCATTATGTACTTTTATGTATTAGAACTATGATTATTATATGCATATGTATGTAGTAGTATAGTAGTATTATTATTATATAATTTCATTGCAAATATTAAGTATATAATTATGGATAACAAACATTTTGCGACAGCCGTTTGGGAGGCAAAAACTGAGTGAAAAGGGGGTTATACACATACAGTTTGCTCCGCACGTTGAGTGATACTTACCTGAGACATTCTTCAATCAATAGTTATCTCGCAAACATTGTCCAAAATGTATAATAAAATCGCATTATCATCGTAGCGTGGGTGTCCTCCACTCATTAGTACTCTTTGTCACGCTAAAAATGATTTCTATAAAGAACTTTAAAATTCGGTACGGACCATTTTGTACGTCATTCCAGAAACGATGTTTATTTAATCGACATAAAAGACGGGTACGAATGTATAGAAGTTTTTGATAAATCGCTTTTTTATTCGACACATTTATTCAAAAGGAATATCGAATATATTTATTCATGAAGTTCGATTCGCCACCGTTGTTCAAAAACGATAGGACACGCGTCTTAGAAATTTGGCGGTATAGAACGCCATCTCATTTGATAGTTGAATGAAGTATAATTTATTGATCCTAAAATTTAAATTATTATTTAAAAATAAGATTTTCTTTTACATTGATGTAATAAAATCATCGTTAACAAATAATAATATTACTTTAACTCATTTTCTTCTTCTTTAGGAATTTAGATATTTTTTTTCTACATACTTCAAACTTCAAGTAGGTATATTATTTAGAGGTACATTTATTAACAGAGATAAATATATATTGTATAACTAATAATATATCGTTGTGCATTATCATTATATTATCTGCGAAGCATTTTAGTATATAGGTATGTGTCGATTGTTGAAACATTATCACTGCAATAAGTAAATTGATTTGTATTATTTTATATTTGTTTTTCGTTGGAAACATCTATCACAATAGGCGCCAATTAGCAAATATTTGGTTACTATTATCGTGCGTGTTTTGTAAGCGATGTCTGGACAATCATTTACATAAACTATGTGAATATTATCTGCCTATTTTAATTTAATTTATAGTAAATAAGTTTTATAGAACAATGCAGTCACGTAGGTATGCAAAGAAATTTCTTCGTAAAGTAAGTGTTTTGAGATATTATATTCTTATTAAAGACTACGTACTGTTATGGTAAATTATGACGTGTAGGTATGTTGCACATTTCAAATAATTTTCTGAACTGAAGGAAACTATTGACAATGTGTGTATGTGTAATTTTTGGATGTCTTGTGGTTGAGGTATTACCTATTTCCAAGTCTCACGTTCATCCTATGTATGCTTACATAAAGACGCAATCCCTCAATCTATCTACAAAAATGGAATGTTACAGTTTGTTTTTGTGTTAATTTTGCTGAAACAAAGTAGATATCTTTAAGATTGGTGACGTCGGTATTGTAGTTATATTGTGATTATTAATAGATTACCTATACCTTTACATAACTGAGAACGTATTATTTTTCAGATATAAACGTCTTAAACCGTAAAGTATCAAAACTTGTTATAGTTCACTTCAGATGGCATAAGTAGGCGTATTATTGAGCTCGGCAACCCCGAGTCCCGACCTATGGAAGTGGCTGTCAATCGCGCTTGAATAATGACGCGTGCGGTGGCGACATTTTGTTATTTATTTATTTTATTTTATACCGACTCCCCCGCGAATGCTAGACAATGGCCAGATGTTGATATTTTTTCTAAATTACAATGTATTTTAAGTTCCAAAACGCTTTGTGATGGAGATGGGTTTCCGTTGAACATCAATGGCCATTCAGCGGCCCTCCCTCGCAACGTCGAACCGTTCTTGTGATTTTTGACACTTGAAACAATAGTTTTTTTATCATTTAAATTGAGATAAATACATCGAAGGGAGCATGTTATCTACCTTTTCTCCATTATACCTCGTCGATAATAATTTATTGATTACGTATATTAGCAAAGCTCTAAAATACTAAGATAAATAACGAAGCCACACATAGACGATACTTATAAAAAATAAGAAATGCGAAAGTAATCATGCTTCGAAAGTGAATTTCCAAGTCCCCTAAGTGGATGTGGGGCAGACACATTTCTGTGTCCGTTTCACTGAACGTTTTTCTTTATCGGCAAGTGGGAGTTCATATTATGTTCTGCCTGACTATTTTAGAATCTGATAAAATTAATTTATTGTTACCTACAGCTTTTCAACACTTCTATAAAATAAGTTTGATTCATCACTTATCTTTCACACAAGATGACGAATTGTTTATTTAAATTATAACCCATAATAATTACGATGACAGATTTGTAATAATAAGAACCCTTGACTGTAATAGAGGTTTTAACTACCTATAGAGAGATAGTTGAATATCTCATAGGTTCAGTTAATTAATTTAAAGATTATGTCAGGACCGAACTTATGGGAGGGCTAGGCGGCTCCACAATAGCCTCCACATCCTTCGGAAAAAAAATCATTCAAATTCCGACGAGTAAACACTAGTAATAAATTTTTCCTTTGATATTTTTCATCGCTGTTTTTACTTTTCCCTATTGTACTTTGTAGAAACATGATTATATTGTTCTTAAATATTTAAAAAATAATCTTCGACGGGCTCATTGGCACGTTCGGTAAATCACCTGCCGTGCGCATCGATGGGCCGTGGGTTCGAATCCCACCGGGACGACATGATTATAATTTTCTGGAAGCATGTCTTCCCCACGTCTGGTAACATCGGGCATTGAACGGGTGGAAGGAATATCGAAATTCCGAACGGGAGCCGCCGCGGCCGTTCATAGATGGAAAAACCGTAAAGTGCATATTGTGCGTTCGGTTTCAGTCTATGAATTTCCGAATGCTCAAAATAAAAAGTAGATCGACAACGCATCATTGACTAATGTTCTGTGGCTGAGGAATCACCCTGCCATCAAGTGAACCTCATGCTCGTTTATCGATTCTAACGATATCTAACTTAAAAAATATATTTGTAAAATAATTTAAGGCCAAGGGGCCTCAAGTTTGGGGCCTTTATTGCCCCTAGGCCTCCAGACCTCTAAATCTGACTCTGGATAACACGAAACATGTACGCCACAGTTTTTACGTACCGGGTTTGGCGAAAGCTGTTATGTAAGTAGATGCAAACCAACTTTAGGTACATGAAAAGTAATCAAAGGATAGCAGTATTTTTACTATAAGACAGCAGATAGAAATGGGATCTCCAATTGGATTGCACACCGTGGCGATAAGGGCATTGCCTTGACAAAGGTTCGTTCATAGTAACTGAAGACAACCGGTAAGCAATAGATAAAGAGAGAGATACTTATGTCCAGTAGATCGATCATGACTGAGAAGTCTGAGACGTCATCGTCGAAGTTCAATCATATTTGGAAAAAATAATATTTCGGGATTTTTCCAAACATTAAAATATTTCTTTGATATTTATATAAGTACAAACATACAAATAATAAGTAGAAAAATAGAACGATCAAGGAGAATAGTTTCCAAGGCTTATTCTAAGTTGGCTTCCGGCCAAACCAATATAAACTTTTATAACTTTTCACTTATTAAATCTTTCTATGAAATGAAATCGTTCGAATTACACGGAAACTTGTTTTCCGTTTATAATATTATATCTAGGTACCTATAACTTAATTATTTTTATTGTACAATACATGATAGCTCTTGGAAATTAATAATGGATGGCTACCATGTGAATCTGCCTGGAAATATTCTAGAATAACAGGCAGTCAAAATTAAATATTATATTTATTTACTAGCTGATGCCCGCGACTTCGTTCGCGTGGGGTTCACTTTAAGCTGAGCTTTTGAGCAAGCTTTCTTCAAATGATATATCCTCCATCCTCTGTAGGATTTCTTTTGGGAAAGAGCTATCAAATTAGTCATTGACGGTTGCTTTTGCATCATGTTCTCGACATGTTTAATGGTGGTTGAGATTGGGGTTCGAAGGATGATTTGAAATTCAATAGTTGAAATAATTAACCTGACTTTAAAGAAACTTTAGGGAGATTCATATTAATTAAATTTTACGTGACCAAAATCCAGATATGTGTCTTTTTTCTACTAATCAGAGTTCAATCGAAGATTGGATTCAATGCATTTTCTGTCTTAAATAGATGCGTGCGTTCATTTAATTGGTCATTTTCATTTTCGGACATTTTTTTTAAATTCCCGCGATTCCTGCCCGGGTTTCCGGTGCTAAATGCGGAAACCTCTAAGTTACGGAAGCAAAAAAGCAATGTCGAATAATCGTAATTCTGTTTAAGAGAAAGGATTGATGAAAAGGTGAAATAAATGATCTCATACGAAATACTTTTCCATATAATATTTTAATAATACATTTTCTATTTTTGTTATTGTATAATATAGTTCTGTCAAAAAAAAAAATAAAAAAAAATATTTCTTTCATTTCAACTTGGGATTCGAACTCGCATCAGAAGCTACGCTATCGGACTGCATATCCACTATTCTACGAATACATATTGGAAATGGCGAAATAATCAAACTATTTCATTTACATATCAGACTGTGATTGACATCTGACAATTCGAAAAAGTTCAACGCGAGTCAGTTTGCATTGAAATTTGGTGATATAGTGCCTTTAAAATAATATTTAAATGATGATAACTTTTCTTTCCGATAACCGATTTCGATAAAACAAAGCCTATATGTTGCCCCGGGCTTTCCTAAATATATTTGTGTAAATTGCATGATAATCGGTTCAGTATCTTCGGAGATTAGCGTGAACAAACAGACAGACAGACAGACAGACGGACAGACAGACAGACAGACAAGAATCTTAAAAATTGCATTTATGCATTCTGCTACCCTTCTTTTATCACCCCCCTTAATTTCTGGTAAAAATATTTAGTGAAGCGTAATTTTGATCCTACTCTTTTATTATATGTATGTATGTATATATGTATATATATATATATATATATATATATGTATATATAGATATAGATAACAGATACAATACCAGTATCTATTATAAAACATAATATTATAATATTATAAAGATGAATAGATTTGCTTGTTTTTACGATTTAAAAAGTTCTCGACCGATATTAAAAATTCTTTCACCAATAGCGAATTTATCAGCGAGTAACATAGGTTATATTTTAGTGCATAGAACATCTACATTACATCCGTGCGAAGCTGGGGCAGATCGCTTATTATGTATAAATAGGTAATTGTAATCAGTTACCCATCCTTGCAAAATGTCGCCTTGGCAATAAATACGTCATCATAAGTCCGCATAAAACTTCATTTCCTAATAGTAGATTTTTTTTCTTTTCCGCCATTGAATTAAATTAAGACCCCCATACCACGCCATTCACAATTTTTTGTCCACCTTTATATAAATTTGATACGACATTAAAGAAAGCACGCGCCAACGATTGTTATTTTTATAGGAGGAGGGTTTAGTGGGATGAGACAGCGGGTGAGGGGAGGCCAGCCCCTAAAAAGTTATGTATTTTTTCTCCTCTTTTTTCCCATCGACGTGATGAAACGACCGGCGATATTGATCCGGGCCAACGAGCCAGTTTTGTTACTGTATTCTTTCCGATAAGTGTTGCCATGTATATATATGAATTAAATTTGAAATTATTTAAGTACGAGTATATACCCCTACTATGTGTCATTGTTTCATTTATAATATGATTTCCTGAATAAATATATTATATTAGTTTTAATTGTCAAAATCATTTTGATTGTAGTTTTTTAGTTGATTGCTTGTTGATCTATTTAAACTTAATATTGTAATTTATTATCGCGAGTATTACGTATTTAAAAAAAACATACATTTGCATGACAGTTGACGTTTCAAGATTGTTATCGAATCATAGATACCACAGAACATAGATGTAAAACTCAAGGATATAATATATAAAGTCCTTGGTAAAACTATCTTCTTTGTAGGTACGTTGCATCATAAGTGGTTCATAGAATGCAGTTAAAATACAATAAATATGTAGATATCTAGTTGCATCCAGTGTTATTATTTAATATTTAAGAACAGAACATTTAACACGATTTCTTAATTTTATTTTCATTTCCGCCCGTGATCACGTTTGATAGCTTTCTAGCCCTTCGCATAGGTGTGTAGAAAGTTCCTCAAGTTCTTATTACTTCTGTAAAATATTTTTATTTTATCATATAAGAAATGTATAATAGGCATGTAGAAAGGATGGATGAAAGTAGGGAAACGAAAAAGATTTATGAAACTTGTGTGAGTGGGAGAGTCGGGAGTGGTCGACCTAAGCGAACGTACCTCGATCAGATCGGGGACGTTCTGCAAAAGGGCCAGGTCAAAAGTACTCGTAACCGTCGAGTGTGTATGAAAGCATTGATGAAAGTAGAAGAAGCGTAAGTGGTATGTAAGGATCGGAGCATATGGAAATCCGTGATCTCTGCCTACCCCAATGGGAAAGAGACGTGATGTACGTATGTAAGAAATAAAGTTTATATCATGATATATATTAAAAATAATGAAATTATTACAAGTTACTACCGCTTACTTTTTGCTACGATATTAGTAGGACGTGAAACTTTGTTTATTATTATTTCTTGTGGTAATTTTTATTTCCCCAAACATTAAAATTGAGAAACGAAAACTTTAATAGGTATTTTTTATTTATAGCTAATAATAATAATAATAATAATAATTTATTATTATTATTATTATTATTATTTATAGCTATACAAAAAATTACCCCTATATTCAAAGTCAATGAATTGACCTAGAGAATAATATGAAATTTTTTTTTTTGTATTCGGCTTCACTCGCGCGGTTCAGAATTTTTTGATAAATATATCCTATATAATATTTATCCGCAGAAAAAAATATTTATCAATTAAAATTTATTCCCGGGGTTCATCCAAACAATTCCGGGGCCCCACGAAATATGGAATACTAAATAGAAGTCTTTGTAAGCTAAACCATCGTTGAAAAGAGTGTCCATGGAGTTTCTTGCCGGTTCTTCTCCATGAGACCCACTTTTTGGAACCGTGCAACTAGACGTTTCATAAGAGCCTGCAAAGGCCTATTTGAAATAAAAAACTTTTGATTTTGATTTTGAGAATTTACGAAATTACTTCTAGGATGAAATGAGGAACTGAAAATTGCATGCCACTAAAAATATACTGGTATATAATTAGTTATGATCATTTCGAATATAATTGGTAAATATAATGTAATATTGTCTTTTATTAACGCGAGTATCACACATTTAAATAAAATACTGTATACCGGATTAAAACGCGATTTATTATTTATATTATTTAAATTATTTATCCCGACGTTTCGGATGCTTTTCAGTAACCGTGGTCGCGGGGAGACAGAAAAATAATTTAAACAATATAAATAATAAAACGCGTTTTAATCCGGTATACAGTATTTTATTTAAAAATATAATGTAGGTATCTTAACAAAATAAGCCAAAAACGATGAACTGCCTACACCATTGAGATTTAAACGTTTCGCCCACTCTAATATTTCTCACTAGTATTTAGTGAGCATTGGTTCGAATTTGGAACAGATTTGGTAGATTTTTTTTCACGCAGGTGTGTGCTCCGTCAGGCCGGCGCGCGACGTCCATCCTTTATGTTATTATGTCCATAGGACAAGCTGTTCAGTACCCATCATGCACATTGTGCATATACAGGGAGTTATTATTATACTTTTAAATAATAATAAATTACTTATAACTGATCAGATATATCGTGATAGCGAAATCTTCTTATGCTCTAGATTCTAGAAGCAGTTGATAGTGTTTAGTGAAGTACTAATTAATATTGGAATTAAATCGTTAAACTTTGGCACTGAGAGCGTAGCACGAACGACTATCGAGAAAGTATGCGAATCGTCGATCTGTAAGTTGTATGAGAACTTGAAATTTCATACAAATGAATACTTTTCCGCAATTTGTTTGTGCTATGTCGTCAGTTTCGATTTACAATATATGTAATAAGAATAAGCTTTAGCTTTAAGTGCACTAATGTATTAGGTTAGGTTACTACACGATCATGTGGAAGAAAAACCGTTTCTATAATATGTCCATGTCTATTAAAATACCAGTGAAATATAAAGTATAGTGAACCCTAAAAAAAGTAACTATAGCACTGAAGACGCGGGGAAAGCTTCGTTTTTTATATAATTTTAGTTTATTTTAGGTAGGTTGATGGATGGTGATGGAGTTTTAATAATTTTCTTATTCATTAATCTGTTTATTCGACCAAAATATCTACTAATAACGCATCATAATTTAAAGATCCATCAAAAAACCTCTAAAAATAAAGACTGAATAAACTTAATATCTATGTTTTTACATGTGTAAGTAGATCTAATAATGGACGCATTCATATTTGAACAGCCTGTATTTCTATAATTCAAAGAAGCGTTTTCGACTTTTTCTACGGACTTTGGGGTCACTTTTTGGGGATTATTTTGTATTGTGGAAGTGGAAAAAAGGCACAAAGCCCTGTTGACTGACCGAGTACTTTGTACAAAATAACGGTGGGTTTAACTACGCTCGATGAGGGATAGGTTACATCTTGATATTTGCAAAGTTGATAAGAATCAGTATGAAGATATCGTTAGTTTTGATGGCTCGTGAAATTGATTTTCAGAATTCAATTGGCACGTGCAGATGGTAGATAGCCGAATGCAACCGATGACATGACTATATCCACAGATTATTGATAAAATTAACTCTATTTTCAAGAGGAAATGCGGGTCACAAACGAACATAACATTATTATGTTATGTTCTTATATAATATAATAAGATCTAGATATACTATTTTGGTATTACATATATAAATCACTTAGAGCTTTCAATATTCTCACCGATGAGGACATCAAGAGCTTATATTTTTATGTAGAGCGAAGCTCACATGAAGCGACTCAAATGACATTTGTGTTTGTGAGCAGATTTCAGCAACCTCTTGGCCGATTTTATTGTGTGTACTGAATTAAAGTTTTGTCCAAGCCCCAATTTTCATTCTTGACCCACAAATTTTTAAAAAAATGCTATAGCTTTTGTAATGTATTGCTGGCATTGCGCCCACCTAGTATAAAACGATATATGCATTTTTTTAAATACCTAATACTTTTGTAGTCTTTTTTGAGTTGTCTTTGAGACAAAAGAAGGCTTATACGATTGTAGATGAGCATACAAGACAGACATACAACTACTAATATAAAATACTATAAAATACTCAGACATAAAAGACGACACGAACCTTTTACATCGAACACTCCAATATCCATAAACTACTAACAGTTTTTATTCGTATTCTTCTTTTTGCCCTGTTCCCATGTACTTGGGGTCTAGGTAATATTACAATGCTCGAAATAAAAAAAAATACTAATGTAAGACATCTCCAGTTGTAGAGATTTTCATTATCAATTCCAAAACTAAAATAATAACTGCGAAAATCGCGTTATAATGATCACACTTCTCTCAAATTCCATTTAACAACTATTATTTTGTTTATACCTTAAACTACTTAATTAGAAGTGCTGAGATATCGGAACTTACCCTCCCCTTCCTTTTGTTCTTCTAGTTCCTCTTCAGTCGGAAGTTGGACAACATCATGGCGATTTTCACATTGGATACTGCAGCGTAATATAGGTACCTACTGACGTTGTGTTTATCTGGAACCAGTTTCTTAGTTTTTTATCCTCCCCTAGATTAACTGCTTTGGTACATATCTCAACTATTTCATCGAGTAGGTATTAGCTTATTAGTCTTTTTGCCTATATTAATATACTACCCAACTATTCAGTCTGCAACCCTTTGGTAAATAATCTATTTCTCTTAATAATACCACAAAATAAAAAACCACAATGATCTATTATCACGTTTTACACACGCGAACAAATAAAAAGTAAAAAGAACCCCTCATTTTAAAACCACACCGTGGTAATTGGCCTTTTTTAAGGGCATTATTAAAACGAGGGTTTGTTGACGGAAGTATGAAGGTTGGGTGTTAAACAAGGAATTACTTTACGATATAGATTATGTTTTAGTAAAAAATTGGGACCACACGGATGTTTTGCAGGTAAAATCTATTTTTATCTATTATTGTGGTATACTACATTATTTTTTTCGATGATTTTGATTTTTTGAATTTAATGAAATACATTTATTTACTTAAATTTAGATTTAAAATAGAATGAATTTGAGAATAATGTGTGTAAGTACTTCATAACAGACGTTTAAAATGAAGGTACAGGCTATACCTAGAGATAATACTGCCGTCATAAGAAAAAATATTTATCTACAAATTTAGTATAGAAACATTGGTCGACGCGTAGTATGTATAACTCAATTTCGAAAAAACAATTTCTGACTTTTAATATTTGATTAATTAAATTTATTTAGATACAATAAATAATTAAATTTAAGAATTTCTCTGTGTTCAAGTGGTTTTCATCATATCAAACAAAAGCTGGAAAATCCGTGAAGTGCACATTGCGCGTTTCGGTTTCAGTCTATGGATTTCCGAATGCTCGAAGTAAAAATTAGGTCGACAGCGCATCATTGACAGTTGTTTGATGTTCTGTGGCTTAGGTATCACTTACCATCAAGTGAACCTCATGCTCGTCTGTCGATATCTGACATAAAAAAAAAGCTTGGAAAGGAAGTATCTAACTACGTAATCTTATCTAAAGGAAACGTTTTGTTTAAACATCAATCTTATTGTTTTTAAGACAAATTTAGATATTGACAGAAAAACATGAAGCTCACGTGATAGATGATACTTCAGCTATATGACACAGCCTTAGCAATAATGTGTTTTCGACTTATTTTTATTCTAGTTGTAGCTAATAGAAATTCTATGAAGTCGAAACTCAATACACTTAAAATTATAATTATTCGTTTATTTACAATTGACCGCATATGTGGCTCAGTGGTGTGTCAGCACTGGAGGTCCCGGATTCGATTTAAGATAGAAAAAAATATCGGCTAGAGCACAGACAGATACTTGCCTGTAAAGAATTATAATCAGTGAAATAGAAACAGAAATGTGTCCTCCCCACGCGCTTGCCCCTACGGGACTTGGGAATTCGGGATTTAAAAATTCACTTATTCACAACTTTAGAATATGTAGTTAATTCTTGAACAGAAGAGATTCAGTCCGGAGAGGTTAAATGCAGGAAATACCATATACATATATACCAGGGTGAATCAAAAAGTTCTTAGAAGTGCATATATATGAAACCTTTTTGGATCAAGTTCGATATTCAAATTAAAGAGTGTCTATCACACTATATTTATGCAGACTGTCACTTGTTTTTGTCAGTTCGTTCGCATGTAATAAATTTTTTTGTGCAACGAGTTGCTAAAAAGTCAAAATTATGGATAAAAGTGAGTTACGTGCGGTGATAAAATATCTCAGTTTGAAAAAAATGTCTACGAAGGAAATTTTTTTGGACATTCAGCAGACATTAGGGGGTGATGCTGTACCCTATTCTACGGTTGCGTACTGGGTGGCAGAATTTTAAAGAGGTAGATCAAGCTGTAAAGATGACCCGCGTTCTGGGCGGCCTTCAACCTCCGTTACAGAAGAAAATGTCAAAAAGGTTGAGAATCTGGTTTTGGAAGACAGAAGAATGACTATAAAACATATAGCTGAGATCCTAAAGATATCTTTTGGTAGCGTTCAATCCATTTTAATTGATTCACTGGGGTTAAAAAAAGTGTCTGCAAGATGGGTGCCACGAATGTTAACCGACGAAAACAAAAAGCGACGTTTGGAAATTTCCAAGCGTAATCTCGAAATGTTCCAGCGTGATTCGGATAATTTTTGCCGTCGTCTTGTCACCATGGATGAAACATGGGTCCACCATTTTGATCCTGAAACTAAAAGACAAAGCATGTCTTGGAAACGACCATCCTCTCCATCCATCAAGAAATTTCGAGTTGCTCCTACCGCTGGCAAAGTTATGGCCTCTGTGTTCTGGGATAGTGAAGGAATCCTTTTTATTGATTACAAGCCAAAAGGCCAGACGATTACTGGACCCTATTATGCAAATTTAATCCCGAAAGTGCGTGAAGCGATTAAAGAAAAACGTCGTGGAAAACTGTCGTTGGGCGTGTTGTTCCTTCAAGATAACGCTCCTGCTCATCGATCGGAAGTTGCGCTCAACGCAATCCGCTGTGCTGGCTTCAATCTCCTTGACCACCCACCATATTCTCCGGACTTAGCCCCAAGTGATTTTCACTTATTTCCAAAATTAAAAGAGGAAATTCGTGGAACAAAATTTCACGATAATGACGCGGTTATAGCTGCCGTAGAGGACTTTTTCGAGAGTCAAGAAAATATTTTTTTTTCACAAGGAATAAGGAAGTTAGAAACGCGTTATTCTAAATGCATTGCATTGGAGGGAGATTATGTAGAAAAATAAAATATTATTATTTAAATCTTTGCATTTTTTAATATTGATTCCAAGAATTTTTTGATTCACCCTCGTATACAATGTACATAGTTATAATAACTGACGAAGTCCGTTTGACTATGCATGTTGTCAAGTGTGCACATATTATTATACATATTATGTGCATTGTTTTAGTGTACGCAATGTTTAGCGTGTGCTCCCGAGATTGAAAAAAAATGTAATATACGTGCACGTCTAACAACAAGCCAAATAGCCAAACGGATTTCGTGAGATATAATATTTATATCATAAAAATGCCGTAGGGAATGGAACTTATGTAGGATTATAACTACTGCGCCAAGCTACGAATGAGGGAGAATTAAAAAAATCTATTAAAACATAATTTGAAGTTCAATAATCGTATCGTATTAACACTTATTATAAAAAATGTATAAAAAGCATGTATGTAGGGGTGATGTTTGTTTTTTGTTGTTCGCGTGTTGCTTTTTAGTGGGTTCGTAATGTCAAGCGTGCTTCCTGTATTGTGCAAGCAACCCTCTTTAATTTTAAGGGGTCTTGGGCTATTAAAGTAATTTTGACGCGTGTCTTACGGCTCTTAAGGGCTTGTTATAAGTAATTCAATGTGTTTTGTTGTATTATAAAGGAGGTGCATATCCTTAGTCGTCATTGCTATTTAGCATATTTAGAAGTGGGATGACATCAACGGAAAAAATAATTATTTCGCATCATATACGACTTTATCCGATTTTTCTTACTTTCAAGGTCGGCAAAGCATCCTCAAGACCTTCGGTGGTGGCAGTAGTTGCTTACCATCAGATGAGAGGTCCTGTCCGTTTGCCTCCTCTAATATAAAAAATAAACAAATATATTGATAGTAATAGGTAATTAATGTTATTTTAAATGTCGATTAACATTTGATTTGGGCATTAATTACCCAGTACCCACACACTATGAAATGTTATGTAGCTATCCCTAATATACCTTGAAAGTATCAAGATACCTAAAGTATAGATTTTATCTCATATTAATTATATCACAATTTTGACTGAGAGTCAAAATTATATTATGTATATTTAATTTTTGTACTATATATTCTGTAGCTTTTGTTTAAAAGAAAGCACAAAATCGGCAAGATGAAGGCTTCTTTACCGTTACATTATTTACATTTTCGAAAGCGGGCCTAACTAAACAACACAAAAATTAATACCATTGTCCATTAATCAAGTTAAAAGGATTTAGTTTGCAAAAAAATATCTGTATTCCAACCCTTTTTTTATCGAAGTCGGTCGAAAGTACCGTTGTCTGGGTAATATTTAGAACAATTTTCAAAGCTTTTTACGATAGGCCGGTGTGATCTTTGTCAAAGTAATATATTTGCATATTATGACAGGATTTGCATTTTGGTCCGAGGTACCGAAGGGCTTTTTATTGCTCGTTCTTTAAAGAGTTAAGTAATAAAATGTAAATCAATATTGAAGTAAGAAGTTGCTTTTCTGGGAAACGTCGTGATTATGAGGAGACAATTATTTTAGTTTCTTTTTGTTTTGTGTTTCGAATGAAATATCAAAACTACCGGTATGGCTTAGTAACATAATAAAATTATCTTTTATTTGAGGTAAAATATCCATAAATTCAAAAAGAGATTTAAATTTTTATTAAACAAAGTCTTCGAGAGATCCCAGTTCATCCATTGATGCTGATATATTTTTTCAGAAAATTCTTTATGATAAAATCAAAACTACTAACGTCTCTTAAAGATATATTTTCCTTATTTATATTGTAAATTTCAGTGTATTCGTCAGTCTATCACGGCAATACCTCATATTCGAGTTCTGTATTCCATGGTTACACCTTTCAGAAGATTGATAAGGTGCTATCCAAAAATGAAATACATTTTCGTTGTGTACCTTTTGATGAAATATATTTTTTTGTTATAATAACATCTGTTAGCAATCATTATTCATAAATTCAATGATTTCAAGAACACACATAAAAGGATTAAATTGCATTTCAAAATTTCTCTCGTAACAAAGAAATTTGATGTATGACAAAGAGTTTTTTCACGCGGTAAAATTGTAGTTTTTTTTAATCGACTGGTATATTTGGTATTGGCATGTGTAAGGGACAATGCGCAGGTACTAGGGTTTTTGCATTTCCTTTCCACGCTTTTTACAGTAAAAACTTTCTTTTAAATAAATAATCCGACATCGCTTGACAGGGATTCATCTTAAAATAATAATTGCGATGAAGCCAGCCAGCTTTTTGCATGAGAGATTTTTAACATTTGTTACATTTGAACATGAATGATGCACATGCGTTGCCAAATTTTAAATAGATTTAAAATTAGTTACAAGGGATCGGTTAAAATAGTTGATATATAGTAATAATTATTATAACATATATACTTAGATATTTAAAATGTTATTATACTTAATTGGAAGAAACTTAAAATTATCAGATTTTTAGGGCAGAAATTGAAATTGTTGTTTTTAGTTTACCCGTAGGTATTTCATTAGTTTTCTTTTAAACCCAGTCGACGCTAAGCAGTTTTTTTCTTACTAGCGTTAGATGCACTGCAAATGGCAATAAATAAGTAAATGTATAAATTGTTAAAAATAAATAATTTATTTGAAGAAATCGCCCACAAAAAAGTAATTCGGTAATATTTGAAGGCAAATTGAAAACCAGGTTTTTCCTCAACGCTCTATGATACATTCATCACAAGAGGGTTTAATGGAAGCGAGAGGGAGGCTGCTCATAAATTTGGCCAGTCTCATTTGAATTTCCAATCTGGCCATATATTAACATTCGGAGGAGGGCGCATTGAATTGAGGTCGAGTTATCTACAAAAAATATAGGTATTTGTTATCTGTATCTGTAGAGCAATGGCGTAAATACAATATTTGGGGGCTTGCTTTGATGAGGTAAGTTTTTTCTTTATCTTTGGTATTGGTTTAGAGAAAACCCTTATATAGGTAACTATTTAAAATATTTATTTCTTTTAAATATTTAAAGTTACCTTTAATTTTAATTAATTAAACTTTGCATCACGTCACCATTTAGCAATGATGTGTATTTTTAACTCTAGCATTTAAAATTTCACGAAACTATAAAAATAAAGTTTCTATATATCGAACAGCGACATTCCCGTCACACATATTCTTAAAACTTGCAAACTGCAAGCTGGCAACTGGTGGAAAATAACGCAAGACAGGACCTTGTGGAAGATCCTTGTTACGGAGGCCAAGGATCAGTTTGGGTCACTGAGCCAGCGGAGTAAATAAGATAGGTGAATTGATTAATTACAATTACATACTGTGCATCGTCAGTAGGATAACTTAGAAATGTTGTAAATCTCTTATATAGTTGTTTCTTAGAGACTGATATTTATAGTTTTAGTGTTATTAGAATAGTGCACCAACCTAGCAGTTATTCGGCCTAGCAATCTCCTATAATGGTGCCTGGAAGAATTTACTGTTAGTAATAAGGCCACCTTTTCTACATTTTTTTGTCATTTTATGTTTATTTAATTTCTGGTGTACAATAAAGTATTTTTCATTCATTCATTCATTCATTCATACAATCCATTGCAATCACATATGTAGGTACTATGAAATCCAAATAAGAACATCTTGTGGATGTGGAGCTTTCCTATTCTTCCCACTCTCTTTTAGATTTCACTGTTCCAAATTAATTGAGACTCAAGCACTCAACCAATGCTTGTATCTATTTTATACCATACGGAAAAGTCGTCGAAGGTATGAAGGTTCGGTATTTACTATCGTATTCATGACACAATTAAGTTAATTATTCATTAGGTACCTATATATTTGTTTCTGTGGAGTTTCTACGTACCTACCTGTTTCTTTTTGTCGAATCTATAACATTTGTCGTGTACGGTCGTAAGATTGATAAACCTCTTCCGAATTCTGAAATTATCGTCTACATCTGCACATAAAAGTAAAAACTACTGAATCTCTGCTCTAACCAATATAAAAAAACAATGTTAAAAATTTTTAAACGTGAAACACGTGTCGCTAAATAATGCATCTGTGGGTCTGATCGCAGATTAAACAAGTGTCGCCTTCTAAGCTTCCTAGAAGGCGATTTCATTTATTTTCGGGATTAAGTTATGTTTTTTTTTTCATTTTTTACTAAATAATTTTTTGGATCTGATATCGCTAAGCCTGATGAATATTATTTCAATATACGTGATGAGAATCGGCGTTGATGTTGATGAAGTTTTTGTAAGATTACTAAATTTTTTATGTTTATTATTTATGTTTATTTATACTTAGAATGGATCAAACATACCTGCAATGCGGCTTCTAACTCGACGCTGCAACAGTAATGAGGTTGAATAGATTAAAAGTTTGTATATGAAAAATAGTTTTCACTTAGCGATCAGAGAGCAGAGAGACATCTCTGGATGTCTATTTCGCCGTTCAGCATAGCCACAAATATAAACCAGGATACCTAGAGTCGGAATTCAGAACTACCTCTAGAGTCCGTTTTTACCCAAGTTCGTTTGTTTCTGAAACTAGGTAAAATGATGATCCTAGTACCTACGCCACTTTCAGCAAATATGGAAATTGATTCCTCCCACGTACCAAAGTGGTGGGTGGTAACATAGTTTGTGATAAAACACAAGGCAAACCTTACGTTACGCTTTTGAAGTACTTATTTAGTCAGTTTTCATCTAACTTTGTATGTATTGTAAGTTCATAAAATTTTAATAGGTTGATTTTAACACAGAATAATGATGATACAGAAGTTTATGAAATCAGACGGTATAGTTTTACGTAAAACACTATGTTGGTTATCATAACCTATGTGGGAGACATCGTTACATTCTTAAAAATATTCTACCTACTTACTACAGGCGATTGCTGTTTTTTATCACGTGGTTTAGCTAACCAGCTGCTTCAAAAGTATCTTAAGACCTCTTCAATCATAGTATCGCATAACCGTTTCAGAAAAAAGCCTGAACACTATGAGTGGTCATCCAGCAGCTGTCATTGAAAAAAGTTTAAGGAAAAAAATCTAACATGTGAAGAAAAAATCCTTGCATTTGAGGTCGGAGCGTGCCGCCTCCGTACCGCCTCTTACGGGCCATACCGTTTTACTTTGCAATTTAGCTTTTTATTTAGAAACGGGAGCGAAGCTTGGTCAGCGGACCATATGCTATTGTTGCACAGGAATTAGAATTGCACAGGTTTACCGCTCTTGATCTACGTTTTATGAAAACTATTGTTAAAAAGTTCAAGTGGGTATGTAAGCCGCTGCACTTATTTTTATAAGAGTAAGTTTATTTTTGGTTTGGAACTATCATCGTGGTCGGCTTAGTACTGGAGGTCCTGGGTTTGATTACCTAACAAAATAATATATGTTTTGACCCGGCACGGTACAGAAGACTCACCATCCACTTGACTTTACAGAAAAATATAAATGAAACCTCAATTTGTTATGATTTTGAAAAAAAGTTTAGGTTTTAATATAAGTAGATATTACGTTATACTAGCCATAACGCCATATGTCATTGAGGTTTTCTTAATACAATATTTCAAATGGCGAAGCGAAAGCACGCAAATGTGTAATTATCCGTATTTGTATCAAATTATAATCAAAGGGTTATTTCTTGTTTTAATGGTTACTTGATGTTTAATAATGCGATCTGGGATTGAGAAAAGAGGTACCTAACTCTATAAGTATCATTAGACTGTAAAACCAAAGTTCAAAGCTCGCGCAACCAACAAAGTCTTACTTGCAAGACAACTCTTACTCACCTTTGTCTACGCGTCTTTATACTTTAATCCAGTACGTTGGTACTTATGTCTTTGCATAAATATCTATTAACAGTAATAATAAGTTATGTTATCTATGTATATTATCTCCCAAAATGTTACGAAATGTATTTAAAAATTAATAAAATTTCATAAAAACTTTTTTGTAATATTTTTTAGCAGATTGATTGATTGTCTCTTTTTAAAGTCGGCGATGTGTTGTGGGTGTGTGTGAAAAATTGCAAATTAGTGTTCATTTGTGATGTGGTTAATCGCAATTTTTATATTACACTGGCGCCGCCTTTTTGATAAATTATGATCTGATGCTTTTATTTTTTACACACATTTACTGAGAAACTATTCCAGTGGCGTTTAACTGACAATTTTTGCTTAGAATATAATATGTAATATTAGGATGTTACTATTAACATGTCTAGGGAGTAGGGTATTTGGAAGTTTTTCTGCATACGGTTCCATGAGGGCTTTAGCAAACTCCATTGCAAATTTTATTAAAATCGGATGAGTGGTTTGGCCGTGAAAGCGTAGCAGTCAGAGATAGTCACTACAGATACAATATATAATAATATAAGTATGGATTACGATACAGCTAACAAAGTGATGCCCTATACCTTTTATTACATTCGTAACAAAAATCTATGGATTTGATTTAGGCCAGCTGACATGGCCAATTCGAGCACTAAAATGGATTATAAACACAATAAATCTATATCGTATCCTGAGCGGTCTCCTTCCATTAAAGTATCTAGTTTTAAGTTTAATATAGTTTTATTTTTACTTTTTAGTTAATTGTATCGAAATTTTAATATTATGATTTGTTTGATCCATCATATTTTCTAAATAGTATTGTAGTAGGTATGAGTGTAATTGTCATGCAAAGGCTTTATTGTAATTTTGTAACCTTATTTAATAAAAAAAAGTGTTTTATATTTATACTTTTCTGAAATAAATAAGTTTAAACATTTTACAATAAAGTGATCACAATACTCGCCACCTGAGGAGAAACGGCCTAAATCGCTAATATTTTATTAATCTATCCGTTTGAAGTAAACTATAATATGGAAATTCATAAGGCTACCTGCCGGCCTAGCATGACAACCACGACAAAATGTTGTCGACCGTTTTCTCGTGTTTTAATCGAGTATCTCTTTATTTCTTCCGGGTCTAACCTGACACTTACACTTAAAACTCGACTTTTAATGTCAAAAGTAGATATCGTCGTGATCGTAGAACAACGACGGTTCTGATTTTTGTAAGATTTAAGTTCTATTGTATTAGTCATAACACGAAACTCTTTGACAGTTCTATATTGTATAATTTAGAACTGTCTAAAAACCCTTTATCAACAGAACAAATAAAAAAATGGAGTTTGATAATTAGTCAGATAGTTTTATGCAATAAAAGTAAAACCGTAAAAATCAGAATCAGAACCATCGTTGTTCTACGATCACGACGATATATTTGTCGATCGAGATATCTTGTCTATCAATGTTGTCGATGTCGAGATATCTTATATCTTAGTTTGTCTTCAGTCGTCCGCGAGTCATCTCTCGAAGGCGGGCTTTGCAACCACGTACCTATCGAGTAAATTACCTACGATGACAATGATGATTCTTGTAATTGGCCGTCCATTCCTAGGCCTTGTTATTTCGATCGAGTTTTACGAGTTTTACTTGCGTAGATCTAACAAAAACGTAAATCATATACCACAAAAATATTTAATGAAAAAAGGCAGTAGAAGTTAACGAGCCGTTTATAATAGTACTCATTAAAATTAAACGTTTTGAAACATTTAAAAAAGTAAATTTTATATTTTAAAAATGAAAATTTCGACCATAAAACGCTTCTTATCAAATTTTTTTAATTACTCAAACGACTTAATTAAGAAATTAAATATTAATTATTATTTATATAGCAATAGAAGTAACCTACATTCATATTTTACGGATAAACCAACATATTTTATAACACGGTGTAATATACCTATCTATTTATTTTAATCACCTACATATTTAAACCCTTTGTCTTTCTTTCAGTATTCAGCTTGACATTTAAACAAATAATAAATTATATTTATATCCTACTTACGTATATGTATATTGATTATACAACTTATATTAAATATACATATAGGTAAGTAGACGGGCGGGCTACGACGTCTACGGCTTTGACGGACTCGTTGGCATGTTCTGGGGGGTGAGCACGAACAAGTATCGAAAGAGTATTCCTATCGTCGAACTGTCATTTGTATGAAATTTCAAATTATTTTTCATACAACTGACCGTTCGACGATTCGAATACGTTGTCGATAGTCGTTCGTGCTAGGCCCCCTGTAGAACACCTGCCGTGCGCATCGACGGGTCGTGGGTTTGAATCCTACCGGAGACGACATGTTTATAATTTTCTGTAAAAATGTCTTACCCATGTCTGGTAACTAGGTGTTAGATATAGGGAGGAAAATCCATGGGATTGCATTCAATTTTGATTACATAAATCACTTTACTAATTAAAAAGATTTATTTATTTATTTAGCTTATGTTAGTGAATACTAAAAAAAAATTATAAAACAAAAGTAAAATATGAACTAAGCCGTCATAAATGGCGGCCTTATTGCTTATTATAATTATAATTAGCAGAAATACTTTTTTAGAATATTTTTCAGTGACCAGTATGATGGATCCTTTGAATATAAGAATATTAAGTATATTTAAAAGAAATATTTTATACGTCTACATATAGATGAATGTTTTTCTAAAATATATACGGAGAAAGATACGCGTAGTTTTAAAAAAAATGTTTGTCAATGGTTAATAAACGAATCTTTCAAGTGGTTTGGATTCGATATTATTTTTTTAAATATTGCTTATCGAGGAAGAAAATAATATTCATCAAAAATCCAAAGCGTATAAAACTAATTACCATTCGGTTAAATTATTATGATTTTCATATTACATAACATGTATCTATAACTTATACGTATTTACGTGAAGGTCTGAGCGTAACTAACTACGTCACGCATTTTGCTGTGCGTTTTGAAGTCAAGCGATGTTTAAAATTTTATTTAGACATTTTCATTAATTCAGAAAGATATTTAAGCTTGTTTATATCATAAAGGCCGCCTCCGTGGCTCAGTGGAAAGCGCAATGCAATTAGCTCCGGCGGTCTTGTGTTCGAATCCCGGGGAAAAAAAAATAAAAAAATTGTTTCGGTCGTGAATGGCTGATCACCTACTTGCCTGTAAAGATAAATGATCAGTGTAACAGACACAAATGGTTCTGCCCCATACCCCACTAGGGGACTCGGAAATTCACTTTTTTATTATAAATAGATTTTATAATCTACTAAATTTTCGATATCTAAGTAAGTGTTACTGTGTCAAACGCGTGGTTTGCAGGTTTTATTTGTGCTTTTGTAAACATAAGACACACCTGCGTCAGCACGAAACGACAAAAAACATACATTTTTGCGTAACAAATAAAACTGAGTAAGTTTTTAAGTATTTTTGCTGCGGATTTGGGTCAGACGACAATCACCATTGTTAAAAAAATCTCTCAAATCGTATGCATTCCTTTTAAACGTAACATTCTATTAAAAAAGTAATTCTAATCTCTTAAAATACAGATGGATGTTTAGTTGGATGCTATCGAAAGAAAGAATTAGACAAGTAGAATATTTAAAAAAAATAACAAAATATGAATGACATGTATGTCGTAATAAGTAGGTAACATGATAGCATTAGCCAGGTTATAATGTGTTAATAAAAAAATAAAAAAAAATAATAGGGTGCTACTTGACTATATTATCTAACAGTTATAAGTCAGTAATAATTATCTACCTTCCTAAAGTTATCCGCAAAAAATCGATTTGAAAATCTTTACCAAAGTATGTGTTGAACATTTAAAACTGAATATTGCCAGTAAAAAACAAGCTGCATTCTGCTTTTGGTTAAAGGACTCTGCCCACTACACCGTAACACACTATGGTCTATGACCGTGCTAGGAACGTGACAGAAAAAAATATATAATTTGTATTAAAAAGAATGAGAATTAAAATTGTCTTTTATTAACGCGAGTATCACACATTTATATAAAATACTGTATACCGGATTAAAACGCGATTTATTATTTATATTGTTTAAATATCTCTGTCTCCCCGCGACCACGGTTGCTGAAAAGCATCTGAAACGTCGGGATAAATAGTTTAAACAATATAAATAATAAATCGCGTTTTAATCCGGTATACAGTATTTTATTTAAAGAATGAGACTGTTACGTTCCGTTACTGACCAACACCGTCGCGTGCCATGACCGGATTGTGAAGATTTTCGAATCAGTGAGAAAATTTTCGCCATTTTTTTATATTAAATTAGACTTTCTATCAGAATTAATATAATTGGGGATAAAAAATAAAAATATAGTATATTTCGTACTATATTAATTTACTATAATATATAGTACACTCGACTGAAATATAGTACAATACTATATATATATATATATGGACGCTGTTCAGCAATACAGTGTCAACCCACATGCTTGCCATTTTGAGAAAATTGAGTTTGAAGTTTTAATTAGGTTTTATTAAATTTCTTTTAAAAAATAACACAAATAATAGATTTTTTTTATTATAATTATTAGACTAAATATATAATCGCAATCAATGTAATAGAATTTAGTGCATTATTGTATTAAGAAGAATCCACGAATGATTCGAAGGCATACAAACGAATCTTAAGTTTCGTATGTACTTTCTATCTCGTTCAAATAAAATATATGTATATCCGTTTGACTAATTCTTCAGACATTGTGTCAATATTTAGACTTAAGTAGTCATCGCTACTCGAGGACACTTAAAATTTTTCGAACATTAGCGTCAGCTACCAGTTACACTTATGATTGTGTGAACATTTCTCGTGTAGCTTCAGCATCCTATCGCATCACACGTATATATTAGTAGATAGACGTGACGTCATTTGTTTTTTTTTTATTTTGAAATTTGTTTCGACAAAAAAACCATTATATAAACTGTGGCTGTTGATTCTGAACTATTTTATTTTTCAAAATATACCTTGCGTATATATTTTTAATGTATCTAGTAAGTAAGAAATAAGAACATAGATAAAGGTTTTTAAAAATAATCTATTCGTTGTTTTGGAAATATTTATATGAAGGTAAATTAAAGTAATTAAAGAATTACCTTGGTATGATTTGGTAGGCGTTTTTAATTATTTATTATATACTTAAGAACTTTTTGCAATAAGGCTAAGGGGCTGTTTCACTTATTGCCTCATTTTAACTGCCTGGTAAGTATGATATAAAAATTTCGAAAAATGAAAAGATATGTTTAGACTGTTCTTAAGCAAATAAGATCTAACTTGGAATTACGATTTTTACATTCATGTATAACATTTGATGAATAGTACGAAATTTTAGATTTTAATCATCCTGCTTATACAAGGTGGGCCAAAAGAAATCACCCTATTGGAAGATGCTCTTATTTTTGTAAATGGCGGCCAATGTCAAATCTGTTTTGACATTTGTGAACTAGATAGATGTAGAATACAAATGAATAAGCCATGGAGCGATACACTCCCCAAGAACGCGGAATAATCGTGTCTATTTCTTTGCGTAACAATTCGTCTGTGGTATTGGCGCAGCGCGAATTCCGCCGCAATTTAATGAATTAGGACTGGAGGACATGTGGTTCCAACAGGACGGAGCAACAGCACACACTGCGCGAGCCACAACCGATATTCTAAAGGCAGCGTTCCCGGGTCGCTTCATCTCTCGTTTTGGTGATTTACACTGGCCCGCAAGATCGCCCGATTTAACCGTACCAGACTTTTTTTGTGGGGTTTTTTGAGTCCCGTCTTTACGTGAACAAGCCTGGAAGCCCTCAAGGACAACATTCGACACGAGTGCGAGAATATGTCGCCCGACTTTCTCGTCGAAATGATGAAAAATGCCATAAAAAGAGCCCGTATAGCAATCAATTGTGGCGGCGCCGATTTGACCGATATCAATTTCTCGACTTGACCAACAAAATTCTAAAGGTTCAAATAAACATAATCAAAAAACAGAATCGAAGTTTTTTATTTAGAAAAAAAATGAGAGCCAAACCACATCAGATGACTTCTCTTGGCCCACCTGGTATATTTAACATAATTAGGTAATATTCAATGAGAATTGTAACTAAATAAGAATAATTAAGTATTTATTTATATTGTGTTTAGTTGAAATTTTATCAGCCGTTCGATATATTATACTAAAATATAGTTAAAAAGTAAATAAATGATTTTCAGTTAGGTAAATGACCATGACCAATAGCCCAAAACTTTTTGCTATGACAATGCTGTTATTTTTTTTAATATTCTCAGTACGTCCGAGACATCGGAAAACGATTCAGCAAGACCTCATGAATATTCATGATTAGTTTTTACCCGTAACGGTGACATAAAAATTTTATTGTTCTCTAAAAAAATAGACTTCATAACAATATAGTATTGAAACAAAGGAATTTATTTTTAGACAAGACCGCTGTTGATTTTCGCTACCGTCTTGTTTCAAAGTAGGTCTAAATCCGATTTGCTTAATACTCTTGAAGTGAGCGAAAATATACCTAGTTCTTTCATACTTATTTAATTTATGATACTCAGGTCTATGTAGGTTAATTGTATGCGGTATCTTTTCACAATTTGTAATAGCGTTAGTTCTTTTTTTTAACTTCATATTATTATTATAAAGTGAATTCCCGAGTCCACTATTATCTATCTATTTCACTGATCATTTATTTTCTCTAGATGATAGAGGCAAGAAGGTGATTAGCCTTGTGTGCCCTGCCCGACCGAAACATTTACATTACATTTATTTTTAAAATGTTTAAAAAGTTGTTTCGGTCAGGTAAAGTGTTACCCCGGGATTCGAACCCAGGACTTCGCACTTACCAGTTACCACTGAGCCACAGAGGCGATCGACATTATTATTATACCTATTGATATTTTGACAGTTTTGGGATCGACTGGCGAAAGTAAAAAGGCGAATATTAAATCGTTAATTTTATTGTTTCCAGCACACACGTAACATAGTTCTAGAAAATACAAAAAGTTACAATAGTTCCCGTGAAAGAAATATTATATTACACAATCGTAACATGCTCTCAACGAACTTAGATGTAGGTATATTATATAGGAAACAATTTTACAGCAAACATACCACTAAGTAATAAATAAATAAAATAAATCTCTTCTATAAATAGTTACACTCTGATTCTCTTACATGCAACGTTAAAATACAATTTAAGACTTACTTTGGTCTATTTCAACGTTATCCTAATAGGTAACTTCACCGTAGATTACATTGTAATTGTACACATCTTGAGGAAAAGTCACACCGACTGACTGCAATTTGTACTTATGAAGAGACACAGTCTTCTTAACATT
The DNA here is from genome assembly GCA_905404175.1 of Anthocharis cardamines. Classification (NCBI taxonomy): domain Eukaryota; kingdom Metazoa; phylum Arthropoda; class Insecta; order Lepidoptera; family Pieridae; genus Anthocharis; species Anthocharis cardamines. The sequence continues at coordinate 3,364,282 of FR989953.1, read as the reverse complement.
TGGTCACTTTCACCTAATTAATTTTGATACCTAAATATAAGTTAAACATGTGGTTAAATAAATGACTAAACTCTACATTTAACATTGTAGCGATTTCAGTTATGCTTATATACATTAGTTAACTTACAAACTATACCAATCCAAAAAAAATATTTCGACAGGAACTCTACGATACGAACTTTGTCTTTGGTTTACATATCTTATAAGCATAATTTAATTCAATTTCTCTAATACAAAAGCTCACATACGCACTGACTAGGGTGGTGACCACATCGTATCAAGCTAAGCGTGTTGCGCACGGCCGAGATGAATGAAAAACGCCACGCGATCGGGACTCCGTTCACCACACTTGTTACACATAAAGGGATCATTGTATCCATGGAATCCCATGTGTATTGTATGCATAGTGAGATCACCGAACGTTATGTCACAATACTGGCAGGTATAAGCGTTTTGGGCGGACGATGTAGGAACGTCGTTCGAAGCTTCAGATTCTGCGTCCGAGCCGTCGGCTTCCATTTTATTATCTTCATGCTGGAGTCTCAAAGCTGCCGGTTGCAACTTAAATGCGCGACCTTTTCGTCTATTCTTCATAGCAGTGGTTGGTGTTAGGGGCATAGAACGTTCTACTGGTGGCGGAGAACCAGTTTCGCTAGTTTTTGTGTTTGTGAGGTCGAGAGCATCGTTGCCTTGCGTATGAGTATTAGACGTGGGAGTCTGGGGTGAGCTGACAGGTGATTTCACTGGTGGAGGACTTGCATTCAGCTCAGAAGGGCGTTCCGAGTATGAAAGACGCTGCTGCAAGATCGATTGCGGGGAAATAGATTGTCGATTTTCCATAGGCTCGGGCAAGTTTGGTGAAGTCCTTTGTTCAAAGTTAGAATTCGGTGGGAATAGAAAAGATGGAGGTAGAAGTGGTGGTAGATATGGTAGGTTCACGGGGAAATGACTGCCGAAAAGGGAATGAGTCGGCGGTTGAGGTTGTGATTGATTGTTATTACAGGATTGGTGTTCGAACATCTTAGACAATGGTTTCTGTTTCGGTCCGCGGCGAGTGCCGTACACGTCGATAATAGGGAGAGGGTTGGGTGTCCCGTCTAAATTTAGTACCATGGCTGGGTTATGTTTATATTTCCGTAAATGCAGTTTCAGCGAGTGACAGTACTTCGTAGCATAGTTACAATCAGCGCATCGGTATTGATATATATTCGAGTGAGATTTCAAGTGCGAATTCAGCATAGATTTGTTCACACAGGAATATGAACACTGTGAACATTGGAACGGCTTCGATCCTAAGTGATTTCTCATGTGATATTCCAAGTGATGTTTATATTCGGTGACAAAGGGGCACTTTCTACAAGTTAGCATTTTTTCTGGTTTAATATGTTCTTTGCTGTGCTCCCAAAAGCTAAGTTTAGTTACAGCAACAAATTCACACTGTTTGCATTTGAAAGTTTTTACTTTACCGTGTGAGTTCACAGCGGGGACACGTAGACCGGGCTCATCATCAAAATCATCTTCAAATCCCGATCCCTCCCGACCTTCTTCATCATGCTTATTTTGACCAACGCCGTCAAATCCAGAATCGTGAAAACGATCAAAAGTTCTTCTTTCATGGTCAGGTGATGAGGGTGTTCTTGGAGGCGACTTTGGTGGAGTAGCATCGGCACGAGCTATAGGTGTTGAAACGTGAGTAGGAGGGGCTAAAGACCTTGGAGAATACGCCTCGTATCCGGGAGAAGGACCGCGTTCATCTACAGCTCTGTTCTCGAAACCAGGCGGTGTTAATAGGCTATAAGGCAGCCCGTTACGATAGGCATCTAAATGCATACCGAGATTCGCTTTTGCTTTAAGCGTCATGTTGTCGTAAAAAGATGAGGGTTCGCCTCCGCTGCCGACGCTTCTAGGAGAGTGACCGTTGGAATCTTTACTTGATGATGAAGGCGATGCGCTGTGAAAGCCTTCTGAATAGAAGCCACTCGTTTGCTCCTTCGCGAAGCTTCCATCGTCCATTGGCTCGGTTTTCTAAAAAAAATATTCTTTATTTAGATTCTATATACGATACTTTTCCTACCGATTGTTCTAAACATCGAGTTATTTGTTTATGTGGTAATGTAACAAACTTATCGTAAGTGTAATTAAATAATGCGGGTCACTTGACAACTAATGAGGTCTTAATTAAGCCTCACAAAAACTGCCGCATACATTTTGTTTGATTTCAACGACAACGGCCTTTCTTTGAAGTTCTTAATTGCTTGTTATTAATTGATAAATAATCATAAAAGAGTAATTAAAAACAATGTAGAGCATTTGCTGATCGTTTTTAAAGAACCTTTATTGATGATATGCTTATTTTCAGTTTGAGTATGTTGTGGTTTGATGGTTTTTTTTTAAACTGACTAAAATATTTTAGACTAGGGTTGACTGCGCTTTTAGCTTGTATGTAGTAAATGTGTAGTCTTTTTTAAATATTAAAGCTATCTCTGTACTAAGCTTTATCAAAATCGGCTTAACGATTTTTCGTCCAAAAGTAAAAGTATATTATATAAGTATATCTACATCTAGCTTATTTGATCTTAAGGAACTATTAAAATTAGTAAAAAATGTTTAAATCCATATTGTTATACTGACTGGGCTAAACGTATACTATCAAATTAACACCAAGGTCGAGGATCGGTAGCATACCTAATTTAGTACATAATAAAGTAGTTTCTATGATACTTACAATGATAGGAGGCTGCTGTAGAATGTTGCCCCAGGACGGCGCGTGCGCATGGGGCGCAGGCGGCATGCCAGCGGGGGAAGCGCAGCTTAGCATACCTACAACCAACATTTCATATTAAAGTAAATGTCACTTAAACTATCTTAAAAATAGATGGGCTATTGTAAATTGACTGATGTACATATTCTATGATAAACGTACAACCAATAGAAAACAATTCCAACTTTGAGTGACAAAGTTAAGTTGACTTTATTTTAGTTCTAGGCTATATATATTTATATAATTTTTATATAATATTTAATATATTTATTTATATAATTTTCTCAATTGATAATCCATTTGTATTGCAGGTATTTTAACTAATTAACTATCGCCAAATATGATGTTGAATTAACTCTATAAATGGTTATGGAAAGTAAAAGAAATATTCTTAAAACAAGACATGTTCATTAGATCCGCTACGAGCCGAGAATTTTGTATTTTGAAGTAGTAAGTTTTATAATATAAAAGTGTTAAATAAATACTAGGTTACATTTACATTTAAATTCCTATATTATGTAGGTACATTATTGCTAAGTTGCAATAGTAAAAAAACTAATAATTGCTAGATCACGTTGCTTAACAATGTTTTTTTATGACAATATTTGAGTTACATCACATCTGAATATTACTTAAGACGATATTTACGATTAAAAATGCTCAATATGATGATAACAAATTAGAAATGTTATGTTATTGATATCTATAAATATATTCTAGAAATATAAGTTGCTGAAACTCACCTTCCCCGTTCTAAGAATCAGCAGAAAAATTAAACACACACAAATATTGTTCTCATTAACGCAAACTTCACTTTACACTTCAATAAGTTACGATCTAAAATGTTGATATTTTTTAATACAACTTAACGCGGGAGTGTCTGGAATCCGTGTGATCTAAGCCACTTCTCACAATGAACTGAAAAAAATCTGTCAATTTTTATGCTCCAACATCGATAAATGTATTCTGTATAGACGACGATGAGTTTTCTAGTGCGAATGAGATGAACGCATGAGCCGATACGCGCGTCCCTTTCTCACCCCCACAGCCTATTTTTACTCGAACCAATACGAATCGAGCTACTGTGGGTGGGGATCAAGTTATTAAGTTATTGTTTATGCGATATTAATAATAAAAAAATAAGCGAGCCGGAGCGCCCCGTTATTGTTGTGAATCTAGATGTTTTGTGTTATGCGCCTATAAACGGGAACGAAGGCAAATGAGATTGTTTTCCTATTGTTCACTTAATAGTAATACGGTAATGCGATTTTTATGTTTGTTTATTAACTATTGCTTTGATGTCGCTTTCACTTTTATGATGGCTTAGAATTATCATAAAGCGGAAAGAGTTAAGATCCATTACATTTGTTGCTACTTAATTATGTCATATTATATTGTGATGTGTAAACAACTGTAGGATACAGTTGTAGGACCCAGAAAGCTAATTACATATAGGTAATTATTACAAAAATAGATCGTAGTACATCGAATCGAACTTAAGAATGATGATCTCGAGGTCCCAGGTTCGAAACCTGGGGAAAAAAATTGTTTTGATCAGGCTTCAGAAGAATAAAGATCAGTGGAATAGACACCATAATGAGTCTGCCCTGTTCCCTAAATTAACAAACGTTGATTTTTTACAACCTGAATCTAAAACATAAGAAATACTGAATTCCATATAAACAAGCTTTTATATAGGTTATGTAACAAGCCCCTCCTAATATAATTTCCCCTTATGTTGAAGCTTTTTAATGTAAATAAAAAACGTGCTCTATAAAAAGCTTGAAAGGGTAGGGGCGACGAGGGGCGTCGAGCTTTTTACGCGTCGGTTCAACCAATCGCATCGACGGGTTTAAAAAAGGAACCATATGTATTTTGTATTAAATTTATAGTGCGTTACGAAGGTTAATATGTATTTAAAAATATATATATTAACTTGATACTCAGTCCTACTGGGTATTGTTAGTGACGAGAACACTATACAAGCCCAAAAGCTCGCCTTGCCCTATTAGAGCAACCATTAAATAAAAATGTCCTAAACGTAATTAAATAACTTATGTATAAAGGCGGGCTTTTGGGCTATTATGGTGGTACCACCACTAGATATTGTGAAGGCTTCCGTCGGAGTTTTGGCAGCATGCTCTGCGATCCTAGATACCTCATATCGGCGGACCTGAGGGTCAAGAGGGGTTTAGTGGATATTATGGAAATTTTGATGCCTGATTTAAATAAATAAAAAAAAATTACTCACCCGGATTTCTGACTAGTAGAGAGTATCACAGGGTGAGCTTCAATGCGCAAAAGCATTCTCCTCTTTAAAAAAAAGGTATTGTGAAGGCGTCACAAAAAACTGAAACCTATAGTAGGTAGTGTTGAGGTTGCTGTTTAGTACTACATTATGTACCTACTTAAGTAAGTGAGCAGGGAAAGCAATCGCTTGCTAACCGCACCATGTATTGGTTGTGGAATTAAAATTAGGTAATTGAAGATAAAATGAGTTTCAGTTTTTTTATCGAACACGCTATACACCTTAAGTGGTGACCCCGACGTGATCTGATTCTAGGCAATTGCTTTAAAATCATCGAAAAACCGACAAATCTCCTATGTTACTTTGCTACGTAGCTTAGGTAGGTACATACCTACATATAGATCTTACCCGCATGACATAATAACATAAGAAACAAAGTATTGGTGACGTCAGTATTATAGCTTACATAATATATTTAGATATCCATATGTTATAGTTTCTTTATATAAATTATGAGAGTTCTAGAAAAAAACATCGATTTATGAGGGACAAAATGATTTCTCATTTCTTTTTTATTTAACCTGTAAATTCAAGACGTGTTATTCTCGAATTAATATCAAAGTCCCGGTTGTTCTGGCATAAGAGTGGTGTAATTTCCCATAGATTTTTAATGCGTCTATAAATAGGGTTTTTATGGTAGATATCGACAGACGAGCATGAGGTTCACTTGATAGTAGGTGATACCTCAGCTACAGAACATCAAGCAATGATGCTCTGTCCTCCCACACGATCAATGCCCGATGTTACCAGACGTGGGGAAAACATGCTTACAGAAAATTATAAACATGTCGTCCCGGTTGGATTTGAACCCACGACCCCTCGATGCGCACGGCAGGTGTTCTACAGAACGCGCCAACGAGCCCGTCAAGTTTATGTATAGGTGTATACATAAACATATATTTCGAACATAATATGTGGAAAATGTCTGACGTAGGTATATCAAAGCGTTTACAAAAAGTCTGGCTACCAAAAAAGAAGAAAATATAAACCCACCTAACTAAAAATTCCTCTGATAATACTAATGACTTGAAAAATTAATATGTATAAGCTAGCGACCGTCTGTAACAAACAACAAAATAGTTTAACGTCATTAAAAAAAACGTATATTGCGTAGGTAATTGTTATTTTGTATGTTTAAAATTCAAATAACGTAACGATAATAGGAAAGACCTTCAGAAATCAATAATACATAACTTTGTATGGTACATACCCGACTTAATAGAATTTTTTACCCGACTGAGGTAGGTCAAGGGTCAAAACTAACTCTTATAGCAAACAATTTTTTTTTAAAGTTAGATTAGGTTTTTTTAAAGTTATTAACAGAACAGCGAGTGGATTATTTAGTGAGATATGATATCTCAGCTATATATCAATGATACGCTGTCCACTTAGTATATTGTAGTAAATATTCCTCTTACTATGATTCGACAGACTGAAAACGAAACGCAATCAGGCTTTATCCATCTACATACAAGTATGTAGGTATGTATGGTGGTTCGTTACGGTGGTGGGTCTGAATTTCGGTCAAATATATAAAATAAAAATAAAAATAAAAAATAAAAAAAAAATGAAAAAAAAAATTGTAAAAAGGTGTAGAAAATTAGATGACTCGCGGGATTCAAACCCGCACCCATTGAAATGCAACTTGCAAGCAAGTGACATTAAGCACATTGAAATAAACGTTTAGTCGGTCAGAGCGCCTGTGATCACATAATATGGAATAGGTAATATCAAATTCCTCATATTAGTCAAGAAAGCTCTTTGTACTTAGTTGCTTTTATATTTTCCTATTTCTAGTAATCACAACTAAAAAGTATGCGTATTACGTATAATTATTGGTTGCCCTGCACTAGACGTATTCGCATATTTTAACATTAGCTTATTTAAAATGTATGTTACAAGGACACGGTACTATATACTATATAGGCACCTAAATATGTTATGATCTAAATAATTTCTTATCATTTCGAGCTTATCGTTATCCATAAGCGGATATATATAAGGGCTATATAAGGGCTTTTTGGGCTACAGCCCAGGGCCCCGCGGATATTGTGGGACTCCCAGCCAGCCCCTATTGAAGACAATGGACAATACTATATATATTAGGTATATATACTCGTATATAACCTAATCATAGTGTTTGATTTCAGAAAATATTTTAAAGAGGAATCATGCCCATCGTCAGCGAGGATTTTAATGGCTCATATCTCCACCATTATTTTTTAATTTTTATTAATGTTTAAAATATTATTTTTTCAACATCACAAAATACTTTTTTTTACTCCTATTTTCCCGGGTTGCGAGGTGGTGTAGCTCCTTAATTTAGCAGGCCTCCATTATTAGCCCAGGGCCTTATATATATGTAGGTACTCTGTCCATGGGCAAAAGTCAAAACCATGAAAGTTGCGAGTTATAATAAAATAGGTCATAACGCGAGTAATAAAAGAATAATGAATAAAAATGAATCCCTGTTTTCCTTAGTCAGGCCATAACTTGAGAACGACTTTAACAATTTCATTCAATTTTTTAAAGTTTTTTAAAACTGTGAAAATTGCGCAGAAAATTGTATAATATCAGTTCACGCCGCGCGCTTTATCCGTGCGATGCCGGTCATTATTATTTTTTTTTAATTTATTAGTATTTCGCGAGTCATTTATATAAGGAATAATTGAGTTTTAATCGGTTAAAAGTTATTTCATTTAAATATTAAATAAAAATAGGCCAACAGCGCATCAATAGTTGATGTCATGTGGCTGAGGTATTTGGCATACCTACTACCCAGTAGATGTCTACGCGTCATCGTCTGTCGACTATGATATCAACAATTCCACTCTTTCACTTTTATATGTAGGGGAATAGAGATTATTCCATTATCGGGCGGCGTCTAACTACGCAATTCTATCGAAATGCACTCCGTAAAACATTAAATTAAAAAATCATTAACACCAAGAATTCTAATTGATTCACTAATGTTGTGTCCATTAGTTATAGTATCGATAAAAAACGTAGTAATTTAAATTATTTCATTAAGGCTTTGTATTGTTACATATTATTCGAGTAGAACTAAGAAGCGAAATTGGCTATCGAAAACTTGTTTCTGCCAAAATCATTTTAAATTAAATTTATTCTATACTTACTAACGTAAGAAATTTATTTTTTTTTGAAAAATCAACTCGTTCGGCACCCCATCTCTGTTTCCGCCTCGATTATTATTGAGTATATTATTATGTACTTACAAATATTCCTTTATATATATTTTATTTTGATAAAAACAGTTTTCAATACGAAACTAATGTTAATATTTGTGATTGAAGTCAGAAGATTGGTACATAAAAGATACATAAAAGTGCAGTACCTACTCCAAATATTGGTCTACTAAAAATCCATTTCTACAAGTTATATTTTAAGCGCGAGTGTCACCACGCGCAATTGCTAGTCTAGTGTGGTGGCACTTTTCCATTTAAAATATTATTTAAGGCGTACTAAGGTTTATAGGAATTCAATTAAAACGTCCCCCAGTCCAGCCCAATCGATGTTTGTCGAAAATTCTCATTTTCCGGTCAGCGATCCGCATGGGCGGGCGGCATGGTGGCATGGGCAGAAATATGCCCGCATGCCGAGAGAAGTGCCCTTATCGGCACGAGTAAAAAGTAATGCGTTCAGCCTTTATGGCAGTTGCGAGACACGCTCTTTATTACGAAGGGCTGAGCGGTTAGGCTTCGATACACCGAGAACTTGCTATTTTTACTCAATAACTATATATGCGAGAGGAATAACAGGGGATTTTAAGCTAAATTGTATTTAAAATATGAGATTACATTTTATTTGTTAGAATAGAAAGATAGTAATAGATACTTTAAAAATTAAATCACTCATTATAACTACATTTTTTTTTAAAGTATTAAAACTGATTCCAGTTTAACAGTGTTGGAAAAATTGCATCGAGAATAGAATTCATTGTAATGACAAGATGCAACCCTCATTTATTTTCATAGTCTCTAAAGACGATAAACTTCATGTACCTTAGTATCTACCTACTAAGGTACTTGAAGTTTATGTTTTAGGTGAGAATTTAAGTATTGAAATGAGAAAAATCTAATAACATAATATATTATATTGATTTTTTTTGCTCAGAACTTAGTATGTTCATTCCCTTTGCGTTATTCCCCTCGCATAAAAAATGATTGTACCTTCAAATCTATCCCGAGTGAGGGCCTCCCTCCTAACATTCTCCCTCATATGTATGAGCCGATCTTACACGAGGATAAAATTACTTCGACTATCCCGAATAATGGACGCTGTTTATGTATTTTGTTAATAACTTTTTTCTGGGAAAATTAACTTTTATCACATCACATCGTATGTATACTCGTAATTTATGCGTTAGAAGCTTGGAGTTTGGATATACTCGTAATTCTAATTCGTAACTGTTTGAAACTAATGACATTTATTATATTGTAAATACTTTATTTTGGTGCCCATATCCGGTTCAAAGGACCAAGTATAGTAATGAGTAAGAAATATAAGAATACGAGAAATAAGTGATTCATTACCATATTTTTGTGGGCATGATAATTCATCTTTGACCCCGAAAATGTTTATTTTTTTGAGCAGACGCCATGTGATCGAAAACAGCCTGATTTTCTTTGATGAATGATGTTGTTATAATATAGCAAATATCTGTCATTGATTGCTAAATTGCTAAGAAAGCTATTTGAATTATAATTTTTTTTGAAGAATTATAAAATTATCTTATCAATCCTAGCCACTAATCCTAGATAGGTACTTTTAAGAGATCAATCAAATTGCCTACAACAATTTGTTTTCTTAATCTTGTCAAAGCCAGCCGCCTCTTACTCACATTTCCAAAGTAACACATTACTTAATTCATTGGTAAAATTATAAATTAATATAATATTGTTGCACTAAACTCAGAATTATAAAATGTGCCTCATTCATCATATATAACATATCTTAAAATTTATGTTCTGCCGTCAGCTGAATAAATAATTAAATAGGTACATATTTTGCTTAGAAACATAAAAAAAATATTACGTAAAAAGAAAAAATAAACCTTTGAAAATAATATTATTATACAGTATGAAACTATGAAGACAATAAATTGGCATCACTTGACTAAACATTTTGGTAGTAGTTTGTATTATTTAAATGTATTTTGTGCTATGTAAATAATGGAAAATTTATATTTTTCCAATTAAAAAAAATATATGATCAAGGACTTCTATATATAGATATTAAACAATGGACGTTTTGCGTGACGCACTCATTATGATATTCAAAAATATTTTTGTTTAACAAATTTTTAAGCCTATTGTTACGTATGAGGAAAACTAATATTACATTAAAAAGTAAATATAAGTATTATGTAGGTAGGTACATATGTTGGTAATGTAATGGACCTTGAAAAATCGTAATCGTAAACGTATTATAAATTATAATTATTATTAAAAACTCTTTAGTACATAATGTCATTTTTATACTTTTTATTAAAGTAGTTCTATGTTTAGATTTTATTTTCTCTTCTTGTCACTGATCTAAAAACGATTAGGTACACGTATTTTCCGAATTCTTAACATTAATTATTTCTGTACGAGCTATATCGTACATTGCAAAATATGCATTGTTTATATATATTGACATTTTTAAATCAGTACTATTAAAACATTCACCAACACCGAAATCCTCGAACCCAGTACCAGCGTATTCAACGCCAACAATGATTTTGTACTCTATATATCCCACTTATTAATGTAAAAGTTTGGCAGGGTACAAAACTATGTTGATTTTTTCTTAATCAATAACTAAATATTATCATATAAGCTGACCGGTTAGAGTGAGAGTAATAGAAAGAAGGAGTTAAATCAAACAACGGTGATATTTTGTGAGGTGTACTACTATAACATAAGAAAAACTTTTTGAAATATTAGAGAGATAGCTCATATAGCTAAAACCCAATAGGTAAGTATAAAATTAAAAGTTGTAACTTAATTTTAAAAGTTAAGGGACAAGTAACCTACAAAGAATATAGCCGTAATTAATATTAGTGATGTGAATTATTATTTGTATATTCATACGTATTGTGTATAAGAACTATACTCTCGAAATATGTACCTGATCAGAATATTTCGATGTATCCGAAGAACAAAGTCGGATATGTATGATACCAAGTCGCTTTTTGGTATTTGTAAGGCTAATTGACCTATATAATTTACTAGTAAAATCAAAATTTTAAAGAACTCATCTTGTTTTCGAAGATAGCAGTCGTATGGTTCATGAAGTTAATTTCTCCAAAGAATAAGGTTAATTGTTAAATTAGAGCGCCATTCAGAAGTAACGTTGTTCTACGCACGCGTCGATTTGACATTCAAATTCAAATTAAAAAAAATACCTCATTCAAATAAGTATTTTGTAAAGCAATTTTAAATCGTCATTTTTTAATCTATCACCGACTCGAGGAAGGGAAAGTAGCTAAATTTTAAATTCCTACTTTATATATACGTATGACGATGCTAAATTCTAAATGGCTAATAGCACATTATATTTCATAACACACACCTTCCACCTCCACACGTCATATACTGTATACATTTGCATAAATCTGACAATAACTTAATCAGACTATATCTAAATAAGAATACAAGGAAAAGTTTAAAAATTCGTTACAAATTCACAAACAAGAGCCGTGTCGTGGCCACGTGTCAATTTCTCGCTACCGGAAACAAAAAATATGCAGCAAAAAGCGAGAGTCGTTTGAAAAGTGAATTCGGTTAAAATAAAATAATTTATGGCTCGCAATGAGGGCGATTGTCTTGGCTGTTCCCGATTCGTAAAGATTTGCAAAAGGTATTGTACTGTACAGTGTACACTGTTAGAGGACGTTCTGGTGTTTGTAATGATGGAGGAATCTTTTCTAACAACAAAAAAAAAAAAATCTTTTTGTTATAGAATTTTAATAAAGTGCGGTAAATATTTTTTTTTGATAGGAAGTAATTTATAGAATTAATTGACAAAAAACCCTATGTTTAGTGGTTTATAATTATATTTAAGGTTTTTTTTTAATTTTGACCAGATTTACAAACAAATCGACTGTTCCTATGTTTACTTAGTTATAGAAAGAAAAAATGGCATTTTTACGTAGCTTCTTAGGAAATATACATATAGGTACAAGTGGTGCTAGTAGTTAAGCTTAGTTACTTATTATTTTAGTTTAAACCTCACCGGGTAATATTTTGGTTTGTAAAAAAAATATTCGTTACAAACACGAACGCTTTCTATTTTTGGTTCCGATTAAAAAAATATCATGAGTGAAAAAATGTGGCAGCAAGTTGAGCATGCAAAAAGTATTGCCAAGTAGGCACGAGGCGCAGCTGCCTGCTCGTCGTTTCCTCTTCCGAGAAAAAAAGTAAAAACCGACCAAAAAGTATCCAGTATCAAGCTGTCACCAACGAGGTTTGCACTTTTGAATATGTTATATAAGATTTAGTTATGAATACCTGGTTACAAATAAAAGCAAAATGGTAGGTAGGCGATTCAAAAACGTTTTATCATTAATGCTAGAACTATATTCAGTGTGTATAATGCATAAGTATAAAGTAGTAAATACATAAATAATTATACATACATACATACATATACATCACGCCTCTTTCCCATTGGGGTAGGCAGAGATCACGGAATTCCATATGCTCCGATCCTTACATACCACTTTCGCTTCTTCTACTTTCATCAATGCTTTCATACACAAAAAAAAATAATTATGTCTTATTAGTTTATTATCTAGATGATTGTACACTTTTTGAATAATGATATATTATATAGGGAGAATTCGTCAAAATATGAGATTTATTATATAACGCAATGGGGTTAATTTTTCTACTCTTTCATACGATTTGGACAAAATAACTGTTAATTATAAAAAAAAAACAAATTAACGCTACCACCGCGCCGGTGTTATATAGGTTTTTCTTCGATATAAATAATTAATTATACATTTTTGAATATTCGAAACTATTATTATTGATAGTGGTAAGATATTTATAACATGATATGGTTATGGCTTGTAACCAGCATTCCCAAATTATGCTGAGTCTATGAGTATTCGTGGTAACCGTTGTGTGTATTAATACTTAATTATAACAAGTGTGTCAAATACTGTGTATGTATGGCGTTGTTACGACGAAGAAATCTTTGTCTCTAATGCTAAAAACTTGAATTGTTCCAGAAATAAGAATGGGTACAAAATGGTTTGCCACACGCAAAAGTAAAACTACAAAGCTATTAAGAATTTATGCATAAAATCTTTTTGTTCCATTCTTATGTTTTTTATTTGCCTCCACAAATACAGTAGCCGATTGACATTTTGCATATTCTCGGAAGGTCTTTGCACAAACAAATAGTTGAAAGGGAATTAATTTTTTATTATCTTTTATTTCAATGAAACGAGAAGGAAAGTTTTTAAAAAGTATTAAGATTAGTAAGTAGTGCTTAAGATAAAAATTTCAATATGTTGATTGAAATTTGTACAAAAGTAAAATCTGTGAAGTTTGGCCTCATTTAAGAATATATTTTTTGTTGGTATTTATTTTTATAGATAGTTTTGCTAAATGGTATCAATTTTATGTCGATACATAATATAATACATATTATATAAGTTCGATCTGGAAATTTAAATAGTTTTGTTAAAAATAGTCATAAAGCACTCTGGTGTTTTTAATTTTATTTCAAACTTAAAAATAAATATTAAAAATACCCATTTTTAATCTCGAACTTAATCTTCATTGAAATTTGTACGGCTATTCACAACTTTTTTATTTGGTGAATTTTCATAGAATGTTTTAATTTAAAGGCTACATTTATTTATTGATATTGTAATATATGTTATAATTAATTTGTTTTATTCAAATAAAATACTCTAAACCGGATTAAAACGCGATTTATTATTTATATTGTTTAAATTATTTATCCCGACGTTTCGGATGCTTTTCAGCAACCGTGGTCACGGGACAGCGGCCTGAATATAAATGAAAATTCGCGTTTTAATCCGGTTTAGAGTAAGTATTTTATTTAAATGAGTGATGCGTTAATTAAATACAATATAAATTGTTTTGTTCTAAATATCTGTTAAAAACAGTAAAAACACTGGCGTTTCATAAAAATCTTAAAAATACTTGCAACGTGTTAAGCAATTTAAATTAGGTATATCATTAATCATTGCCCTCTCTGCCGATTTTTTAGACGAAATACAATAAAAAAGGTTCCCATTCACTGTACGAATCAGGTTCATAAAAAGCGTATCGTGAATCGTGATCCCGCGCAGGTTTTTTGGTTATAAAACGCCACGGCGCGAGATTGGGGTCTTTTTTACCCCGCGTTATTTTGGGGTGGCTTTTTGTTGAGATATTGATCTCTCTCACGTTTTTTAATCGGTTTTTACTAATGTGCCGCGTTAATTCCACTTGATTGAGGTATGTTTACACTTGTTAGCTTTTTTAGGAACATGTTTTTTTCTATTATAGCGTTGAATTTAGGGGTGGGATATGTAAGGTTTACGTTTTTTGTGATAAAGCTTAAAATATAGGAGTGTGAATAACAAAAGATTATGTAGGTATTGATGTTTTATTTGGATATTAATAAACGAGCGTGGATTAGTTCGCGGCTACATAAATTAAACTATTATATATGATTTTTTTACAGTGAGTATTCGATAATCTGTAAAATGTAAGACGGCGGTTACATCTAGTATCGAATCTTCAGGAACGATCACTTACCCAGATGTTGTACCTATTTACGCGACGTTTTTTTTATTCTCTACGTGACCAGACAGACAAAACAAGTTTATGGAAAATTTTTAATATTTGAGATTCGACGGGAATCAAACCTACAACCGAAAAACAAAATAGTTGTACCAATAAACTTGGCAATGAACCCTTTCTACTTGACTTTATATATTAAACACCAAATTGTAATGGTTCCTAAAAAGTCCTAATTATTTATTCAATCTTGAATGAAAAAAAAAGAGAAAAAAATTTCATTTAAAAATATCGGTTACTCTGCACATGTGATAGTCAAAGAGTCAAGCTGCAAATAGCAATTGATTTTTTTCGTAAACTGTAATTTATAATTTATGTTATCTCAATAAGCATTGTAATTGGAGCCATTATTACGGGTCAGCCGCCCTAAGACGCTACAATCCATTGTTCAACGCATACTGGGGTCAAAATGGTCGAGGGTCAACGATTTATTACATTTTTGAAAAATTACAGCCGTGATATTGTCGTTAATTATAAAAAAAATCCTTTTGCTATTCTGTTACATAAATTTTAAATGGAACAAAGATAAAAATTCATTTGAAATAGTTGTTCAGTCTGATGCTTTTAAATGTTTTCAATTAAGTAGCTTCATTTGTATTTTGTTCGACTAATATTATAAAGAGGAAAGATTTGAATTTTTGTATTTTTGTATGTTATGAAAAAACTCAAAAATTACTGGACCGATTTCAATTTTTTTACCAATGGAAAGCTACATTATCAGCTAGTAACATAGGCATTTTTGTGTATAGTAAAATTTGACTTGATAATTTGGTATGAGTATAAAGATAAAAAAATATATATGATATCAAGAGTTTGTATACAATTTACGTAACGTACCTAATGTTCCAGTGATACATTGTTAAAATAAACGTTATTCTCGATAACTACTGCAGAAAAAAATAAAATGCTCTAATAATGCCACAGTCGTATATAAAATTTTAAATCCTCAGTACTCGGAGACGATCACGGCTGTGAATTGAAGCGATCGCAAATTGGTGTTAAGCCTGGGGTCACACACAATGACCACGGTCACACACATTGACACTATAACAATAGCCAGGGGTCACTTTTATTTGTTGCAGAAACTTAATTTATAATCTTTTCACACACGCCATTAAGAAGATTACTAAAATCTACCCTTTTTCGAACAATTGTACATTGTTACGTTTTTGGCGTAAAATCGAATGAAATGTAACCGTATATTCGCGGCCATTGTCCAGCGACCGTTAGTTTCGATTTTGACACATTTTCAAACGTCGAAGTCCTGTGTTCGATATTTGATTTATTTGATCGCTTAAGAGCGCGGGAAGATGTTTAGGTTATGGGTCAATGGTTTAAAATATGGTGTTCGGGATTAAATTGGCTAACGGTCAGATCGCACACTTCTTGGCGGGCAAAGGTTAACTGTCAAAAATACTGAGAAAATAATTTGGGGTCCATACTTTTTTTTATTACCAATTGAATTTTTATATTATTAATTTATTTAAAATGATGATGATTGTATTTTTACAGGCATTACAATAATACATATTGAATTTACGATAAAAACTTTGTTAGGGATATTTTTTACCAATATTTTTCCTCCCTTTCTTTTTTCAATAAAAAATATTACGAAGGTTCTTTACCGAGCTATTTTTGATACTGCAATTTGTACAGAAATCCGATTACATTTGCCAACATTCTATTTTATTGTTCGCAAGAAATGGTGACGTAAAAACTGACATGAAATATGTGGACAGGAAATGTTGCGACATCAAGTAGTTCGAAATTTAGATCGGCAATAAAACGCACTCAGTGCACACAGTGACCAAATGCATTGCTTGACCCCTCGCTCAAAAATAATGGCCGGGGGCAGATAAATTAAAAATGGCTCAAAAATACCCCTTGACGTATCTCGATTTATGCCAGGCGGGGTTAACATTATGGTGCGTTACATTATTGATGGTTTTAATGTTTTCAGTGGGAAATGGATTTCGTTACGGTGCACTTAGTACATAAGCGTAGATGCATGTTAAAACTCCTAAAATACAACGATAACAACTCTAGAATATAGGTACTTAGTATGATTTGACACATGCAAGTTAGATAGTAGAGTGTCAATGGTAATTCATTTTAACTATGAATTATGTAATAGCAGATGTCAGATTGTGTTCCGATATTTATCTATATATACATTATACATATAATAAAACTGTAGAGGTCGAATGTCTGTACATAGAAAAAATATGCTTAAAACCGAGTCAGGGGGATGTAAGAAGAGAAATAGAACAAATCTCGATTTATTAATTTTTTTGTTTCTCTGTCTGTTTGTACGGGCTAATCTCCGAAACTGGTGGACTTACATGAAATTTTGCATGGTGGTACTTTATATTCCCGGTCAATCTCCATCCATACCTTCCATCCCGGAAAATTAAAGAGTTCCTAACATATTATACGCTTTGTTTCATCGAAATCGGTGGTTGAAAAGAAAATTTATCATCATTTATGAAGCCCACGCGAAGGAAGTCGATGGCATCAGCTAGTTATAATATAATTAGCACCACATTGATTTAAATAAAATACTGTATACCGGATTAAAACGCGATTTATTATTTATATTGTTTAAATTATTTATCCCGACGTTTCGGATGCTTTACAGCAACCTTGGTCGCGGGGAGACAATACCACATTGATTTTTTTACCTTTTTGGAGGAGTATGTAAGTGTCAGTTTCCTTATTCAGCGTCCACATATAAGATATTTTAAGTAAATAAGTGGAGAAAAATTACCTTAAACTTGTTAAGAAATTTTTAGATATTATAGAAACTAAAAAATACAAAAATCGATTTTTAATTCTTAACCATAGCCATTCGGCATGCAAACTTACAAACGCATCAATTACTGCCAACAATTTAAGATAGATGTGCTTTTTTATTTGCCGAATGTTTTTTAATATATTTGAGATCGAGTTTGCGGGTTTAAACGAAACTGAACCTTATTTCTTTTGAATTCAGCAAGAAGACCGTTCGAGTTCAGGGAAGCGATTTTTTTATGTTGAATCTTTTGTGCTTTTTAAAGGCGATTAGGAATGTTCTTTCTGTACGGTGCAGTCGGTAGTAAATGCCATAATTGATCGATGGACAGGTCCACACCTGCGCGTGCAATGACAAAAGTAACGTAAGTGTACAAAGTTTAATTCTGGTAAAACGTTCCAGGAATGAAGGTGATACGATCCTTGTTTTTTATAAGACCAAATGTAATGGCGGAGTGTTTGCCTGTAGGATTATCAAAATCGAACGTAACGAACGGAACGAAACGAAAGAACGAACAACTTCGTATTTTAACTTATTAAAAAACATCTTCAATTCAAAAACGAAAGACATACCTAATGTTTAATTGCGAACGACGGATCGATCATCGGATTCGTAATAGGAAAATGTACAATCTGTCAGCCGAAACTTCGTATTTTTTTGGTAAAAGGCCTCCTGATGATCTGATCAGTCGTAATACCTGACGGGCTCGTTGGCGCGTTTGATAACATCTACCTTGCGCTCCGATAGATCGCGGGTTCGAATCCCGCTGGGACGACATAATTATAATATTTTTTTATAAGCATGTGTTCCGCACGTCCTGTCACTTGGGGCATTAAACGGGTGGGAGAAATATCGAAGTTCCGACGGGGTAACCGTCATAGATGGAAAAACTGTGAAGTGCAAATTGCGCGTTTCGGTCTCAGTCTATGGATTTCTAAATGCTCGAAGTAAAAAGTCGACAGCGCATCATTGACTGATGTTCTGTGGAGGTATCACCTACCATCAAGTGAACCTAAGGCTCCACGGTCGATATCTAACATAAAAAGAAGTTATTTTGTACCTAAATATTCAAAATTGAATTCATAAATTTTGGTCCTATATCCTTGATATACGTTTTAGGTTTAAACAACGGTTCTATATAAACAGAAAAAAATCCCATTTCGATTTCGCCATACAAAACTGTGATTCGCTGTGTGTCATGAATAAAACATGGCGGCTGACGGGGATCAACCCTTTCCCTACTCTTAGCAATTTAATAAATTCTCTCCCACACTTTTTTGTAACACGATCGGTGGAGGGTGAGCCGATATGTACCAACGGTATTGATTTACGTCATGGACAATATCAATAATGACGGTGGAGTGCTTGCTAAAAAAAAAAAATAAAACGTAAAGTACTTTTTAGCTTTTGTCACAGAGTAGGTATATAGATTTTTCAATTCAAATTTCAAAACGATTCCATTCCGTGCTGACAATCGCTATTCTTTATTCAAAACTTCGTACGTACCTACTACACCAATTATAGATTGATTGTCTTACCAGATCAAAAAATAACAGCGAAAATTTCGGATTTACTTGAAAAATATATCTTGTTAGATGATTTACTTATTACAATGGTCCTGGGACTACTGACTACTCCTTACGTAACTCGATTTTTGAATAAAATCACTTCATGTTATTATAATACATTAGGTATAAATAGTTGTGTAGGTGTTTGAAATTCTGTATGTAAGTTTCCTGTCGTCAAACGTTTTAGATTTTTTATTACCTTCAGCAGTTTTGATTTTTATTTGTGTATCTGTATTTAATAAATGTTTTTTTTTCTTTTCAGCTGTACACGTCATTAGCTATCTGGTGTTAAGATCAGCAACAAAAATAATTTTGGAATTTGAATGATAAACTGTTCAAAATAAAATAAATAACCTTAAAGTCTGCTGACTGTAGATACGAAAAATTGTTTTAAATACTTTTTTACCTCAAAATCAAAATCAACAGTTTTTTATTTCAAATAGGCCTTTGTAGGCTCTTATGAAACGTCTAGTTGCACGGTTCCAAAAAGTGGGTCTCATGGAGAAGAACCGGCAAGAAACTCCATGGACACTCTTTTCAACAATGGTTTAGCTTACAAAGACTCGGTTACAATAGTAATAATCTCATTAAACATACGTTGTTTGCATATTTATTTTTAGTATTTATAGAGACAGTATACTAATTTAATGCTACATACTACGAGTATGTAGTACATAGGGTAACTAGTAAGTGCTTAGTATATTTCCAAATAAATATGTGAATAACCCTTTTATAAAAGTTATGTGAGATGATAACAGATTTAGTGAAGGGGAGTCGAACAATAGGTTTTCATCAATGATTTAGATAATTTGCAAAATTGACACTCTGCCATTTATTATTATTATTTTTCATTTAAGCCATAAAATAATAAGAAGTAAAAAAAAATATTTTTTATGTTAGATATCGACGACTATGTTAGTTAGACGAGCATGAAGTTCACTTGATTTTAAGGGATACCTCAGTCACAGAACATCAGTCAATGATGCGCTGATTTTTACTTCGAGCATTCGAAAATCCATAGCCTGAAACCGTAACGCGCAATATGCACTTCACAGTTTTTCCATCTATGAACGGTCGGAATTTCGATATTCCTACCACCCGATCAATGCCTGAAGTTACCAGACTTGGAGAAGACATGCTTACAGAAAATTATAAACATATCGTCCAGGTAGGATTTGAACCCACGACCCATCGGTACGCACGGCAGGTGTTTTACCGAACGCGCCAATGAACCTGTCAAATATAATAGAATTCGATAAAATTGAACAATATAGCAGCTAAGCTAAGCTAACTCCTTGTTTTGGTTTTGTAAGATATCGACAGACGAGCGTTAGGCTCTCTTGATGTTTACCTCATAACAACCAGTAGCGGATTTACACACTTCTGGCGTATAGGCTGTTAACATTTTGCCGCCCTAGCCTCTATAATTGTGAGTTCCCAATTTTTCTAAAAAATAATGATAGGGGTTGTCTTCTACACTTGTCACTGTAAGGTACAGAAAACCGTCTTACTTTTAGGCTTGATTTCAATTAGAAAACTTAATGAAAATTTACCGCCCTAGGCTGCTCAGCTTGCTGGTAAATCTGCCACTCATAACACCAGTCAAAGATGTGCCGTCGACCTATGTTTTACTTCAAGCGTTCAGAAGTCCATAGACCGAATTGCGAATTGCGTATCATGCACTTCACGATTTTTCCATCTATATTATGTTATGAAATATTATTCTTGTAAATAATTATTAATACGGGCAAAAATGATACTAACAAAAACTATTTTCGAGACTTAATAATAAATCTAATACCTACATACTTTTTTTTCAAAGAACAGTCATCTAATATATCATCAAAACACTATCATTAATAACAGATCACAAGATTTATTACGAAAACTTCAAATTGAGATTACATATAGCAAATAAACCCTCTAAGTCATAATTTTAGACTCCCTCTGAGGATATTTTTTCTCGTGAAGAAGTGAGAGGGTGGCGTAAGAGGGAGAGGTCGATAAAATCCATACTTATAATATTTGCAGCCTCCACTCACTCACACATTGGACGTGCGATTTAGCACTCTTCTGAGACTTTCGGACACTATACGGGAGGTCTGCTTTTATTTCATTTATTTTTTTATTTTTTATTTCATATCGACAGACGAGCATGAGGTTCACTTGATGGTAGGTGATACCTCAGCCACAGAACATCAGTCAATGAATGAGCATTCGGAAATCCATAGACTGAAACCGAAACGCGCAATTTGCACTTCACGGTTTTTCCATCTATGAACATTAATGAATTTTTATTATTTTATTTTTTGTACAACAATCAGAGGAATTCTGTCTGTTTATGTTAATTTACCCCTTAACTTGCGCTAAACAGGCCAACTTGTGCACATTCGAGTTATTTCGAGCGGCGTTGTATTTTATGCGGCTATCATTTTTCACTTTGCTTACTCGAATATAAGCGAGAATTGAAAATAACAATATGAAAACTAAAGTGTTTTTTCCTGAAAAAAAAAAAAATTGGCCGAATATTTTTAAAAAAAAATTAGGGGTTAATTGTAATTAACTAAGTTATTGTGACGTCATTTGTGATGTAAATATACGAGTATAGAACAATAATTCTTGGATTTTCTTTCCGGAGCAAGCAGAATCACTGATATATATTCCATTACCCTGATTGTGAGCAATTCTTATTATACTTATGTGAATATGTTTGAAGAACCTCCTGTACACACGCACACATACATCCTCCCCCGTCTCCGATGCGACGTGGCGCTGTGGAAAAAATGTATGATGCCATAAAAAATCACCGTCCATTCGCTACCCGAATTTTTACCAGTTTTTTCCCCTCGAGGGTCGCACGTTGCTAGGCAACGGAACCCCCTCCCAGCGAGGTTCTCTAAAAGCTTGCGATATTTTACGACCAATGAAAATGGGTTTTTACTGTTTTAAAAGGTCAGTCTGTTTTATTTTCTGAGTTGCAAAGAGATTAGCGACAAGCGGTCGTTTATTTTATTAAATACTGCTGTTACAGCGTCAACACCTCAAAGATTTTCACTCTATTCAGAGTTAGTTTTCAAAAGAGCCAAATTCTTAACTACCTACTTAGTTATCTAGTACTCTGCATTCATTGCATCCTAGAAAATTTCGATTAAATTTTTCGCTAAACTATAGATCGTTAAGGTTTATATTCAAAATAATATCTACCTTACATTTGAACTAAGTTTTAACAAAAGTGTAAAAGAGTGTTTTAAAAAACACTGTTCCTACTTATAGGTATTTTTTATATTCAGTTGCATCCAATTTTAATGGCTAGAAAAGCATGCTTGTGGCTCGTAGATAATTAATCAGTGTGTCCTCGGTTCAAATCTATATGATGTTTAATTTTCTCATCCATGAGTTGTTAATATTTTCTGCCTGATCATTTTAATATCAATACAATTAATAGAATGAATTTATCACGTATAGATAAATAATTAATCTGTGATAAAAATGGAATAGATATGAATATAGTCCGCCGCATGATTTAATGTTTTCTGAGATTGGCAAAACATATCTGGAGCAACATAATATCGAGTCACAAACAGCATATTAACGCAATATTCTGGCCTATATAAATAGGTATAGGTATAGAGATGTAACGAATATTCGTATTCGTATTCGCAGAATTCATGCGAATATTTTGAGAATATCAGTGATTAGAATAATTAAGGTTCTTTTTTATTTATTTTTTAATAACTAAGCACTTAACAAGTAAACACTACAAGCACATGCAATTAGTTTAACACTTAAGTCTAATAAATACATTTTACATACATTAATAGCTCACAAAACCCTAGTGTATAGTGACGGTGAAAATGTTTAGCGCCGGGCAACGAACACAACTAAAATGTAATGATAGAGGCAATAAGAAAAGTTATAAAGGACACTATCTTAGTAAGACAGCTATTATTTACCTAGTTATTTTAGGATACAACTAAACTGTTTATTAGCCTAAAGTTTAACTTATATTAGGTATATGAAAGAAACAATATATTCTATAATTTTTATGAGAAATAAATCCATACTTCAGTAGAAACAGAATTTCTTATGATAACCAATATCACTATTATGTATAAATACTAGCAATTGCCCCCGCAACCCCCCTTGTGGGTTGAATTTCGTAAAATCCGTTCTTAGCTGACCTCTACTCGGCGAAAGGAATATTCCTACCATATTTCAAGTCGCTACGCCTTATGGTTCCAGAGATATCGTGATGAGTCAATATATAGGTGGGAATCTCTTTTATATATATAGATAAATACAATCTTAACTCAAAATTAAAGTTAGTTTTAAATTAATTAAAATGTCTGTTTTGTTTCGACGTGGCAATTCTCAGTACAAGACGAAAAATATGATACAATCGGGCCATAGATAAATTGCTCCAAAAATAACTGCATTCGCATTATGATATACCTACTTAGGTGACAAATATTCGCATTCATGAATACTTAAAATTGTTATTCGTCACATCACTAGTAGGTATTAGGCTATTTCCTAGGTAAATCACATGATATGGTTTACTGATACTGGACATGTTATTAACTTATTACGCTCATGTTATTAGTCATGTATAACTCGTAGTAGGTACGTAGGTACAGTACCATAAATTTTCAAAAAAATCAATAAAATTACCGAAAACGATTAGATAGTTTTAGCATATTTTATATGTTCGTAGATCGTTGTTCTGTATGCGTGTTTCAAGTCGCGGATGTCCATGGGTGGTGGTGATTTATTTATTTATATATTTGGCAATCGCTACATAAGACAATACAATATAAGTCAGAGTTCCAGAATACAAGTGCGAAGTCTTACTGTATTTACTTAACATCAGGTAACCCAACTGCTCGGTTGTGTGCTCTGAATTAAAAAAAAACACCTTACGACCTGTAAAGGCGTTTGAGTATCTTTCTACATCAAAATGTAAAATTATATTATGAATTAACACTTACGAGTTACATATAGAGCGACGAGATGGAAACCCATTATTGCGTGTTTTCATTTCAACCTATGGAAATCCTAATGTCCGAGTAAAAAAATTGACCGACAGCGCATCATTGACTGATGTTCTGTGGCTGAGGTGACCATCACGTGAGCCTCATGCTCATCTGTTGATATCTAAAATAAAAAAGAATATAGTGCATTCTCTACTCACTCCAAGAGCTCTACAATTTGTTTTAAGTAAAATAAAGTCT
Source organism: Anthocharis cardamines (assembly GCA_905404175.1). NCBI lineage: Eukaryota > Metazoa > Arthropoda > Insecta > Lepidoptera > Pieridae > Anthocharis > Anthocharis cardamines. Next base: position 3,339,793 of record FR989953.1, on the reverse strand, counting down.
TTGAGAGCGAGCAGAACTACTAGCTCTACAACTCGAAAGTGCTCATGAATCACCTATTTATTTGAGGATTCATACTGGTTTTTTTAATGTTGTTAATCAGCAGAAGTTTAAATCACATATATATAAGGTAGGTATAGATAAGGTATGCACCTAGTATGTATGCCGAAGAGTTCTCCTCATGTCTTTGTATTATGTATCAGTCAACCACGCCTCTTATAAAAAGCGCTTTCACAATAACGAATAAAAAGCCCCCTACTTTTTATCTGAAATAAAAATAACGCTGATTGGCTGCCTCCACGCGATAAAAAAGATAAAGAATGAAGCGTCGTGCGCGCGCGCCACTCACATCGCACGCGCGCTTCTACCTATAAAGTTATTAAAAACCGACCATTTCAAAATGAAACCCCCTTCTATTATTTTCTACGTAAAACACGAACATTCAGACGGGTCTTCTTGGAGTGGTTATTCATAAAAATATCGCGACGAAAAAATCGTAAGGGGTGTTTAAAAATAGTTCCCCTTCGTACTGGCTGATATATCGACGGTGTTACCGAGGATTTTGATAATACACACCGTGTGTTGGTTCAGTGTAGCGGCAAGATTTGTCAATATATTGCATTCTGTGGGGGCTATTTTGGTGGCGCGTGTTGCCTTATCCGGTTTCTTAGATATTACCTGTGATATCTTGTTACTGCTTCCGGTACATAGAAACAATAATAATACCTATTTCGCTTACAATACGTTCAGAAACAATGAGCAGCTAAAGTTGTAAAAAAAGTATTGCACGCAATGTACCTATATTAAATTAAAACACCTACTGTATATGGTAAACTTAAATATTATGATACTTTTATACTTAAGCAAGTTTACAGAAAATATAAATCAATAAATAATGATGATCTAAGAATCACTTTATGAACTTAAATACAAAAAATGTTCGAAAATAATTGTATTGTTTGTGCTACTATGTATCAACTAAATACATAAGGAATAAGACAAAAGCTGGGATCAATTTAATTACCATTACTCACGCTGTCGTAAGCCCGGTTAAAACCGTCAATTTATTATTATACCCGTATCCAATTTAAAACAACGCACGCCTGGCGCATGGGGAATACATTGTTTTCGAACGGGGAGTATGAGGGGAATCTTTGTGGAGCAGAAAAAACAATTTAAAAATAAAATGAAATAATTATAAAAGGGGAGGCGCGTGACACGGCCTCTTATTTATTTCTGAGTTCAGCAGCTGTTTCAATTTTCGAACGCCATACGCCTTGTATGTTACTTGACATAAGGAATAATGGCGCGAAGAACTACATAGATAAAAAATACTTAACACCTGTGCTTTCTACCAGGGACTGAAACCGGTTATTTTTTATTTTACAAAATACGTGTCTGACTGAGATACCATGATATTAGTTTTAAAGAATAGGTAATATACACATTTTTCAGTAAATATGAATAAAAACGAAAGAATAACACACACCCGTATTCAGTCACTGCTTTCTACGATATATTGGAAATTTATAACATACTTTATATACAAATTTTATTCTTATTCTGTTTAGAGATTACTCCAAAAATATTATACCTACTGTAGACATTATTTTATTAGACTTCGTTAAGAACTAATTGTATACAGGGTTATTTGTGAAACACCAGCAACCTCGCAGGATCAGATAACTAACATTATAAACAATAACTTTTGTTCTACGACTTTGGATAATTCGTTACTTCGTACTTTCATACAAAAATAAATATTTATTTAATGCACTGTTAGAAATGTGCGAGACTTGAACCTCTGAGGTAATAATTGAGTTGTCGATTATTTAATTATTGTAAATACGCTGTTTGCACTTTTTAAATACGCCTAAATATACTATATAATCGTTTTACTAATAATTAATTTTAATACGCATATAATCGTTTTAGTTTAACATATTGAGTTATTTTAAAAGTCGTAGAACAAAAGTTGTTGCCCACAATGTTCGCTATCTAGTCCTGCGAGGTTGCCGGTGTTTCACAAATAACCCTGTATAAGACGTTAAACTGAGATATTTTCTGCCAGCATATTTCGCAATGTAACTTTTGTGCAGTTATGTAATGCAATGTAATGATTATTTTTGTAAGTGATAATTACCTATCCAGCTTCTTTAGTAGCCGTAACAATCGAATTTATAGATATACAAATTCATTATTAATTTTACAAAGCTACAAGTAATAGGAATTCCTGAAAAATGTTTGCTCAAAGAGTGACCATAGATGTATGATTACGTAATTAAATTTTTAACTGCTAACTTGTATGTTAATCATTATGCTAATATAAGTGGGTGCTTAAAGGTAAAATGTGAAACTCGTATCTTTATTTATAGCGAAAAACAAAATCATCAACATAATGAAATTAAATGACCTATGCGGGTGTTTTTATAATTTAATTATCTGGGTGTTTAAACGTTGTCCGTTTTCACTGAAAAGAATTGCGATTTGTGTTCTTGATAACAATTTGCCAAAAGTAGGGGAACTGAATGAAGATTTAAGATAAGATATAAGTGCGACTTTTATAAAAATTAAGCATTAAATATTACTTAATAGTTTAACATTATATTCTGTTTAATATAGAAGTTGAACAAAGTTTTAACAGCAGCGAATAGACTTAAAAAAAGCTACTCTCCACAGACAAACTTTTTTCCAGAGAGTTTAAATCAAAGACAATTAATCTCCATCTGCCAAAGCAAACAGTAATTTGCGAAGTCTGTGAGCTAAGGCGGCAAATAGATGTTATCTGTGCGCCACCGAGGAAGTTCCCGGGATTGACACTTAATTACGACCACCTGTAATGAGACGTTTAAAAAAAACATTTTTACTCTGTAGTCGTATTCACAAACTATTTTGTTTATCATAACAACTTGTTATGAACAGGAACGCATTTAGGGTAATTTAGGGATTTAGCATACAGTGTTAGTGTCACGGCGCCTCTACAAAAGAGGGGCCCAAACAAAAGAGACTTCGGGAAAAAAAAAATCAAATTCCGACGAGCCGCTCAAAGGTATCTTTAGGTCATACACAGTGACGGTATTTCATATAAGGGGTAGGCAAGTACTATTCCATATAGATATTCTACATAAATAGAGGAACATAACAATATGGAAATAATTTGTACGATCATCTGTATTATGACTACTTGAATTATTTTAAAGTAATGCATATCTTATGTTATGTATTGAATGAACTTTAAAAAAGGCATTAGCAGTGTATGACGTAAATGTTTGGGTGATATTGAGGTAAACTGTCCGTAAAATTAGAAAATATTTTATCACGATAAGCAAACAATAAAGACCTTATTCATAAACGTATTATAAGTTTGATATAGTTAAAATATGTTTTGTTTCTTCCGTTCTGCCGGCCTAGCATGAGCGCCACGAGATATGTCGCGGACGAGAGAAGACAAACTAAGATGTAAGATATGGAGATATATCTTGACATCGACTATTTTGATAGAAAAGGTTTCACGATCGACAAATAAATCTATTTTTTATATTAAAAGTCGAGTTTTAAGTGTAATTGTCATGTTAGACCCGAAAGAAATAAAGCGATAGTCGATTAAAACACGAGAAAACGGTCGACAAAATTTTGTCGCGGTTGTCATGCTAGGCCGGCTGTAGTCTTTTTATATTCGATAGAGCAAGACAAAACATATTTTAACTATATCAAGCTTATAATACGTTTATAAATAAGGCCATAAGTTTTTATATTGCAATCATGCTGTTATAATTATTTTATTAGAATCCGTGCCACACTGGTCCACCCGTTACATCTGACCATCGAATTTCCTGACCCAAAAACACGTTAACGTATAAAATGACAAAAAAGCTTCAGCTGTACGCCATTAAGCAAAAATGTCCCCTATTTCGGGCACCTTTTTACAATAGCCCTTAAAATGACCAGAAAAAATTCACTCTTTCACGTACAATGGTCTCATGATGCGAGGGTGGACGATCAATAATCGCTCTTAAAAAAATCACTGCGTAAAATAATTATAAATTTTCTGGAAGGAGATTTATGTTCGGGAGTCATTGTGGTGTTATCTCGGTGTCCGGTTGCAGATGGTTGCCATAAAAAACCTCTTTTGTTTGGCTATTTGTGCCAATTGAGAGTTAAGGCGAAAGTCTGGTAGCTTACATTTTTACGCTTTTGATATATTCAATTCAAGTCGAGTGGACTTAGGCATTTAACGACGGGCTCGTTGGCGCGTTCAGTAGAACACCTGCCGTGCGCATTGATGGGTCGTGGGTTCGAATCCACATGTTTATAATTTTCTGTAAGCATGTTTTCCCCGTCTGGTAACTTCAGGTATAGATCTGGTGGGAGTAATATCGAAATTCCGACCGGGTAACGAACCATCGTAGAAATAGATGGAAAACCCGTGAAATGCACATTGCGCGTTTCGGTTTCAGTCTATGGATTTCCGAATGCTCGTAAAAAAAATTAGATCGAAAGCCCATCATTGACTGATGTTCTGTGGCTGAGGCAGGTATCACCCACTGACAAGTGAACCTCAAGCTCGTCTGTCGATATCTAACATAAAAAGTGATATTTTTTTCGACTAGAGCGATCTTTTATTGCTAGACAAAAGTATATGGATATCGATTTTTTTTAATTATAAATTTTTTGTTCATATTTAAACGAATAAAATGTTTTTTTTTATTAACGTAATAAGTAAACAAAAAACTCAAGGTATTCTTCGGGAAAAAGTTGTTATTTATTTTAACGTAATTACCTACCTATTTAAATTTTAACATTATATGTGTTAGAGCTGTAAAAGTAACGAAAAAAAAACGTACCCGTATGTATTCGTTACTATACATTCAGTACTCGTTACTATCGTATCGTTACTCGTTACTCCTAATACCTTATAACATGCTATGTTTAGCTAGAGAAAAAAATTTACAGAACTAGTTTAAGTTGCGCGCGCAAGTTAAATTTTATGAAAACACTTTTTCACAAGTATATACTATTTTTTTTACTGCATACTCTGTTAAAGAAAACTTTGTTTTGAATATTTGAAGTTACATTGCGTCATTGAAACCATGATACGAAACATGCGAGTAACGAAAAGTATTCGTGAGTAACGTTTCGTTACTCGGTACTAGATGGCGTACCCGTTACTCAGTAACGAATACATACGGTTTGCTACAGCTCTAATATGTGTTAATTTGATTTTGATGAAAAACCATACGACATTTTGTGACGAGGGTCTTTTGATGACAGCCTTCCTCATCGTTGCCATGACTGTGAAGATTTTTAATGTTTTTATCTCATAAATACAGTGGCGGATTTAGACATTTTCGGCGTATAGGCTATCAAAATTTTGCCGCCCTAGCCTCTATAAATGTAAGTTCCTAAATTTTCTTAAATATAATGATAGGAATGTCTTGTAAGTACAATTCTCAGTAAGTCTTACTTTTGGACTATACTCTGTAAGGTACAGAAGACTGTCTTAAAAGTAAGAAAAGTAAGACTTGATTTCTATAAGATAGCTAAAAGTATCCTCAAATTTGCCGCCCCTAAAATCTGCCGCCCTAGGCTGAAGCCTACTCAACCTGCTGGTAAATCCGCCACTACATAAATATAAGATTAGCTTGACACTGCGATGTTCAGTCGGATTGTAATTTTGCAATGCAATTTTATAGTGTTTTTCAGTTGATTTCTGATATAAGACGATGCACTATTATATCATACATACATATACATTCCACCTCTTTCCCATTGTGGTTGGCAGAGATCACGGAATTCCATATGCTCCGATCCTTATATACCACTTTCGCTTCTTCCACTTTCATCAATGCTTTCATACACACTCGTCGGTTACGAGTACTTTTGACCTGGCCCTTTTGAAGAATGTCCCCGATCTGATCGAGGTACGTTCGCCTAGGTCGGCCTCTCCCGACTCTACCACTCACACCAGTTTCATAAATATTTTTCGTATTATATCGATATGATAATTCGATAACAATCTGATTATTAATTGATTATTAATCGCTGGCTTTAAAAAGCGAGGCTATAAATTTTTAAAAGACCGACAACGCATCTGAGACTTTTTAAGTCGCGGATATCCATGGGCGGTGGTGATTACTTACCATCAGGTTACTCACATGCTCGGTTGTCCGCTCTGTTATAAAAAAAAAAAACATAATATATCGGTTATAAATATGCAATTCTTTTAAATTGTGCTTGAGATTATTTTATTTATTACTGAATTAATATAATATATCAATGAAATGCCGTATAATCTAATTATACCTACTTTACATACTTTTTTTTAACCTGACATATTTGACGATTGTCACCGCAATATAAAATGAAACAAACAAGTTAATAATGGTATAAAGAAAGTTGTTCCTTACTATATCTAGTCGAAAACTAAACTATTTTAGTCACATGCAATGAAGATGAACGACCCGGCTAATGAATGACTTAAGGGTTTCCAAAGAATAACATTAATAGATACTGCAAAGTTGGTAAAGAAACTCAGCCGGAAATTAAATTTAAATAAAATAACTTTGGCCAGATTAAAACATGGTTTATTAATTATATAATATATCGCGATGTTTCTAATATTTCCAGAAAGCGTGGTCACGAAGTTGCCAATTTTTTTTTTCAATCAATCAGACACCTTTTAGCCTATCCGTGATCACGTTTGCTGGAAATATTAGAAACGTCGGGATAAACAATAAATAGCGTTTTAATCCAATAAATTATACAAGCCTATGTTACTCGCTGATAACATAGCTTTTTATAGGTGATTTTTATTTTAAATCGGTCGAGTAATTTTTGAATAAAATCGTAGCAAACAAACAAACAAATCTTTCCTCTTTGTAATATTAGTATAGATGATACTCATGTGATACCTACTCGCGATAATAAAAGACAATATTAGAGTTAATTGTGTAGGTACTTATACTTAAATTAATAATGTAATTTATGTGTCGAGAAACTTGATATTTTTCTCTCTTTTAAAATTTTAAATACTAAAATAAAATGCAGTTTTTGTTTTAAATCTTGGAACGTTGAAAAACTTGAGAATAAAGAGAGAAAACGACATTTAAACTTTGTTATTTGACAATCATCTATACAAATATTATAAAGAGGAAAGGTTTGATTTTTTGTTTGTTTGTTTGTTTGTATGAATTGAATAGGCTCCGAAACTACTTGGCAGATTTGAAAAATTCTTTCACCAATAGAAAGCTACATTATCGCTGAGTAACATAGGCTATATTTATTACTAGAAAAAAATAGAGATCCTTAGAATTTCCTACTAAAACCAACCCGAGGTGTAAAAAAATTTGCCAAAAAATGTTGTTCGTCGCATGCGCTGCGAAAAGTATTGATGATAGAACAAAATAAAGTTCTACAATATTATAGAACATATAAATATCTACAAAAAACTTCGCGAGACCATATGTCTAACTATTGTAGTTATGTTACTATAACTACTTTTGTACATTTTAAAAGTTGATAGAAATGCCGATCAAAATCAGACCCTGCTATCCATACCTCTGTATTAATTCTTATCCAAATAAATTGTTTCATATTTAAGACTGTTTCAATAGCTGTTGATTACTTTTTGAAATATTGAAATCGGACATTCCATTCAAAAGATATTACGAAATTAAAAATATCAATGTAAACAAAAAATACACGCCGTCCGCTTCGCACCGCTGTGGCTCCACGCAGGGCATCGAGCAATACGGCGAGGGGTAGTACTATGTCATTTTGTTCAATTTGTGGGGTTTTGTTACGATTTAACTCAAAAACTACTCAACCGATTTTAAAAATTCTTTCACTAATAGAAAGCTACTATATTATCAGCGAGTAACATAGGCTTTGCTTTTTTTTCATCTATTTGCACCCGTGCGAAGCCGGGGCGTTTTGCTAGTATTTAATAATTTATTAAATTATAGGAGTGGGCGTTAATTCAACAAGCAGCTTTTTAAAACCGCTTTTCTAATGTTAACGAATTAGCTGCTTTTCGTTTACCGAAAAGCCGTTAAATATATTAACTGTTTCATTCAACGACTTTCGAACGCAACGCGCGGATTAGCTTAACGAACATTCAACTTCGCTAACATCATCCGAAGCAGCTTGTTTATTTAACGCAAAACCAGTTGAATTTATTTACTGTTAATAAAATTAGCTGCTTTTTTAACAGGTTATCATATAAAAACATAATAAAACCTCTATTAAATTATCATTATTTTAAAGTTAAAACCTCGTAATTTATAAAATATTTATTCTGACGACTCTTTGAGGCACTTGCTCACAAACTTTTTATTCCGCACATAAAAAACAGTGTAACACGAGCTGAACGGTATGCGGATGTCGGCAACGATTCTTCACTATGCAGTATGCGACCATTTACTGCACAAATTGATTTTGACATTTATGGTAGCTAGAGATAATATTTAGTTAACAAAATAAATAATTAAATTGGTAAACGATGTCAGAGATAAGTTTTTAAAATGTTGATTTAAAGGCCTCTTTTCTTTACGCTTAGATATTTTTATTATGTTATTAATGCAAAATAGAGGAGTCTTTGCCACGAGACAATCTGAGTTAAGTGTTAGTGATATTAAACATACGAGTATTATATTTAAATCGCCCGGTTGCAATGTAGATGTAATATTGTCTTTTATTAACGCGAGTATCACACATTTAAATAAAATACTGTATACCGGATTAAAACGCGATTTATTATTTAAATTATTTATCCCGACGTTTCGGATGCTTTTCAGCAACCGTGGTCGCGGGAGACTGAAAGATGACAGTCAACTGTCGATGTACTAAAGGTACACAAAAAATATAAATAAAAATAGATTATTTTTACCAATAATGTAGCTTTTAGTGGTGAAAGAATTGGTGGTTTTTTTAAAATCGGTCGAGTAGGTTTTGAGTTAAATCGTAATAAACAAATAAATTTATCTAATATTTTTAAAATACAATACTTTATACCGGATTAAAACGCGATTTATTATATTATCGAATTTTAATCCAGTATAAAGTATTTTATTTAAATGTGTGATACTCGTGTTAATAAAATACAAATTGTTTAGTTGTATTAATATTTGTTTTTATTATGTTAGATATCGACATACGCAAACAGAGCCTGAGGTTCACTTGATGGTACCTCAGCCACAGAACATCAGCCAATGATGCGTTGTCCACCTACTTTTTAGTACAAGTGAGATATTGGATGATTGTAACTGACATACCTACTGATACCATACAAATTAGGTATGTCAGTATACACGATACAAATACTTTTAAAATACTTTAAATAGCTATTAGTTTTTTTAAATTTCTTATTTTGCAAATCAAGTTAATGTTTTGTTTATAGTTGACAAATAAAGTAGGTATTTATTGTGTTTTTTCCCATGTAATTATCATTAGCAATATTGTGCTGTGTCATCAGTGGACTTTTCGATAGATTTTTTTCAAAGCAATTATGTATTAGTATCTACATCACATTCGCGTAAATTCAACCGTCCTATTAAGCCTCAAACAGTGTATTTTGTTTTGACTTCATTACTAGGTATTATAAATAAAAAAAAATTGTAGGTAATAGATATCATTTTTTTTTTTTTTTTTTATGTCAGATATCGACAGACGAGCATGAGGTTCACTTGATGGTAGGTGATACCTCAGCCACAGAACATCAGTCAATAATGCGCTGTCGACCTAATTTTTTACTTCGAGCATTCGGAAATCCATAGACTGAAACCGAAACGCGCAATATGCACTTCACGGCTTTTCCATCTATGAACGGTGGTTCGTTACCCGGTCGGAATTTAGATATTCCTCCCACCCGATCAATGCCCGAAGTTACCAGACGTGGGGAAAGCATGCTTACAGAAAATTATAAGCATGTGCTCCCGGTGGGAATCGAACCCACGACCCATCGATGCGCACGGCAGGTGTTCTACCGAACGCGCCAACGAGCCCGTCAAAAAAATTTTAGGTTACTGTTGTATCAAGTCATGCTCTTTTTATAAATAAAACCTTAAAAAAGAAATCGAATTATAATCATCTTTGTATATGAAAAAAATTACAGTTTTTTCAGAGGTAGTATTTAAAATATCGAAACACATGACGAGTCGCAAAAGTTACTGCGGAATTCGAAAAGGCTGTTCATTTTTGCTGACGTTTTTTCGAGCTCCGTTGCAAGTCTGCTCTAGCAGGAAATGATGCTCTGGAATGAGGATATATTCTCGTTAATTTGCTTCATAAATCATCGAAAATGTTGTTTTTGGCATGTCTCAAAGTGAAGGAGGCGTCGATTGGACCTTTTTGTCGCTACATTTCAAACATTACGGGAGATATCCTATTTCAAAGCCCTTTGAGTTTTCGGCAGATTTTTATGTATATTTTTAGGTAGTACAAAACGTAGTTAGTTTTTTGTAACTTATCAAAAATATGGACATTTTGAAGTTTAATGAGTTTGCTATTTATTATTATTGATGTTATATATGACTAGTGATTCGCCCCGGCTTCGCACGAGCGCAATGAAGATGTACTATACAAAAAACCTATGTTACTTGCTGATAATGTAGCTTTCTATTGGTGATAGAATTTTTAAAATCGGTCGAGGAAATTTTGAGTTTAATGGTTACAAACAATCAAATCTTTCCCCTTTATAATATTAGTATGGATATACATAGTTTTTGATTGGCGTTTACCTTTGATAAAGACTTGATTTGGTGAAAAATAAAGTCCGTAAACATTATCATAACATATTATACAAGTTATAGGTACATCAATTTGTAAGTAAATCAGCCATTTAGACGTTCTATTTGTCTGTGCAAATAACGTAACCATATACAGCATACAAGAAAATTGTATTTGTTCGAATAATACGTTTGGATTATGATAGTTTTGGGAATTGGCCAAGTGCTCTACGATTGACTCATTTGACCCGAGGGATTGATCCGGAAGTTTTAGTTCCCATATTAAAATTATGATGTGGTTCGCGAAAACGATGGGTAGAAATAAAAAGTTGTTTCACATCAAAGATATTTGAATGTGTGTTAATATTTATTACGCAACTATACCCTTGTTCGAAAATGCAACTCAGATAGTAACTTGAGATGTCAATATGTGTATTGCATTACGTTAAAAAATGTAAAAACTATTAAGATATGATTTCCATTCGAGATAAATATTTTGTACCTACTTAATATCTGAGTTCTCATTCAGATAACTCGTTCGTGGAACTACAGAAATGCAAATCCTCCATGAAATCAACGAATAGATTGTAAAAATATAAAAATATTAGTTAAAAACATATTATTTAGTATTATATTTATCCCGATGCTAATCAGCTAGAAAGCTAACGAGTATCTGGAAGATAAAAACTCTGTTAAAATACTAAAGCTTAGCGGGACAGTTTCATTAATGAGAAAGAATATAGTTACGTGTTCATTTTTGTATTTTTATTACACGATTTGTAATATTTGATTTTGAAAATAGGTAGTAACTCAAATAATGTTGCCACACCATTAAATAATGATGTGGCTGAGGGGCTGTTTTTTTTAGCCACATCGTTTAGGTATTAATATTACTCTTTTTGCTTTCGTTTTTTTTAATACTTTGCATTCTTGTTTTGTGTTATTCTGAGGTAATTTAGGTAGCTACGAGCTTGGCTCTCCATAAGATCTGATAACTTTTTTACAGTGCAAGTAATAGGTATATTATACCTACTCGTCTTGGTGTGACTTAACATTCAGAATAATATGTTTTTGATGGTATTATATAATATTGAAATTGTTTCACCTGACAGATCACTGAAGGCAATGGCGGGACCACCATACAAGCCCAAAAGCCCGCTTTGTCCTATTAATACAACCATACAAAAGAACAATATTAATTTCTTAACTTAATTATATAAATCTTATATAACTTCATGATTACGTAATTATATAATATAAATTATATATAAACGCGTATTACGTTAAAGTCGGCAGCCCGGGCTTTTGGGCTTGTATGGACGTCCCGCCACTGACTGAAGGGGTTGTAGTAATAGACATTGACATCCATGAATTGTAAACAACTTACACGCGGATAGTATGTACTGTTTACACCAAGAAAAGTATTTAATTTATTTACTTGTTGTTAAGACCATCCAAGTCATTTATTGCTTTAATTTAATTGTATGCAACAGGCAAGGAACTTGCATCGTGGAAATGATCTGTTTACTATGTTTACGTATTAACTACGTAGGTTACGTATAACGAATCCGTCTGAACTGAAGAGGAATGGAATTTTGATAAATGTGTATCGGATACTCCTAATTGGCTGTGTTGGTCTTCAGGAAATTCCACGAGGTTCAGGGTTCGTGTCCCGTGGGAGCACGCTCGTTAGCTTACCACCTGGTCCAGCACGTGTATGTTGCAGTTCGATAGGTAATACTTGACTTATTTAGAAGTAACTAGCTTTTGCTTAGAAATAATCATATACATATATAATATGTATATTGATTTGGCATTAGGTTCTTATTAAATATTTGCGTAACATACGTGGCGTATTAGTTATTCACATGTTAAGTTCCGCACTGCAAAAAGATGAAATTCTTTAAAAAAAAATTATTTCCTGTCGCAGTAGTGATGCAATGGTAATTAAGGTTTTTATACATATATGTAAAAAAAAAGGTTAAATTGGAAAAGAGTTTTTTAGAGGATTTTTTCCAAAAAACAATATGTGGATCATTGACACAGTATTAAATACCTACTACTGCAGTTGTGTTTAGTGTGTGTGATTGAAATATCATATTAAAATGTATAGTAGATAAGTCGTTCTAAAATCGTAACGTTCAAAATGGTTGACATTTAGTTTACCGGTGGCGAGTTAAAACAAAGTGGTGAGTATAAAACCTTCTCCATGAAAAAATACATAATATACGTGCCAATTTTCAGAGTGATCGGTGTAACGTCGTTCGAGTTTACCGTTTTCATATACATATACCTAAAAACATCCATTTTTATATATACTGAATATACTTGGCCCAAAATTAAAAAAAATAATTGTGTGTGTGTACCAGAGTACACAGGTAAGCAGTGAAACTTCTTAACGACATATCATTTTTGTACTATTTGCAACTTCACGAAAATGGGGTAGATGAGGCTTAAGCCTTAAGAAAAAAGATGTACATATTTTTATTTTCTAATCGTGTTTTGTTTTATTTTTAAATTATTATTTAATTTATATTTTTTAGAATTAATAATGTTCACTAGATTTACAGTCATATTTATTAAACTTCAAAACTAATATATTGTTGTTATTATTATAATATATTACATTATATTCTTTACGTCACTATACTAAACTTTGATAAAAAAAAGCAAAATGGCGCGTAACCGAAAAACGTGACGATACTGCAAAAAATTTCTCCCATACGTCGATGTATGTAAAATTTGAAATTTTGTGAAATGCCGATTTCCGAACGTGCCAGCGACATGGCACTTGAAACTTTTTGCAACAGGATTTTACACTTTAAACTGCTACATCGACATTCTAGTTCACACTTCTGAGGAACAAGGCACTTCAGAATTTTGCTTTGTAAAAACTTTTAAAATAATTTTATTCCCCGTGTTCTAGTGATTTACGAGGCAGACACATTTCTGTGGCTAATAAATATTTTAATCACAGGAAAGTAGATAACAAACCAGACCTTATTTTTGATCGCTCGGGAATTGAATCCAGGACTTCGGATGTGACACATTTTATCACTAAGCGGAAGCGTTTAATATCTTTATAATCCATATTTAAATAGGTATTATAGGGAATTCTGTCTCTCTGTTCCAGGGCTGAATCGATAAATCGATCTTCATATTTATTACTAGCAACGCGTCCCGGCTTCACACGGGTGCAGATATACTATACACATAAATATATATCTACATTACTCGCTGATAATGTAGCTTTCTATGGGTGAAAGAATTTTTAGGATCGGTCAAGTAGTTTTTGAGTTAATTCTTTACAAAAATACAATCCTCTGTATAATATTATTATAATAATAATAGCTTTATTAATTATTCCTTACAGTTTTTATATAATATTATTATAGTATAGTATAGATAGACACAGCTAGAACGGTGAGGAAGAACTTTAGCTATTTATTTACTTAGCTAATAACAACGCAATTTTACCAGGGTGAATCAAAAAGTTCTTAGAAGTGCATATATATGAAACCTTTTTGGATCAAGTTCGATATTCAAATTAAAGAGTGTCTATCACACTATATTTATGCAGACTGTCACTTGTTTTTGTCAGTTCGTTCGCATGTAATAAATTTTTTTGTGCAACGAGTTGCTAAAAAGTCAAAATTATGGATAAAAGTGAGTTACGTGCGGTGATAAAATATCTCAGTTTGAAAAAAATGTCTACGAAGGAAATTTTTTTGGACATTCAGCAGACATTAGGGGGTGATGCTGTACCCTATTCTACGGTTGCGTACTGGGTGGCTGAATTTAAAAGAGGTAGATCAAGCTGTAAAGATGACCCGCGTTCTGGGCGGCCTTCAACCTCCGTTACAGAAGAAAATGTCAAAAAGGTTGAGAATCTGGTTTTGGAAGACAGAAGAATGACTATAAAACATATAGCTGAGATCCTAAAGATATCTTTTGGTAGCGTTCAATCCATTTTAATCGATTCACTGATCCTTTTTATTGATTACATGCCAAAAGGCCAGACGATTACTGGACCCTATTATGCAAATTTAATCCCGAAAGTGCGTGAAGCGATTAAAGAAAAACGTCGTGGAAAACTGTCGTTGGGCGTGTTGTTCCTTCAAGATAACGCTCCTGCTCATCGATCGGAAGTTGCGCTCAACGCAATCCGCTGTGCTGGCTTCAATCTCCTTGACCACCCACCATATTCTCCGGACTTAGCCCCAAGTGATTTTCACTTATTTCCAAAATTAAAAGAGGAAATTCGTGGAACAAAATTTCACGATAATGACGCGGTTATAGCTGCCGTAGAGGACTTTTTCGAGAGTCAAGAAAATATTTTTTTTTCACAAGGAATAAGGAAGTTAGAAACGCGTTATTCTAAATGCATTGCATTGGAGGGAGATTATGTAGAAAAATAAAATATTATTATTTAAATCTTTGCATTTTTTAATACTGATTCCAAGAATTTTTTGATTCACCCTCGTAGCTTAGGTATAATCTTCGTTAGGTGTATTATTTTAATTACCATTTATAACCAAAATACGACTATTTAGATAGTCCTGGTATAAAAACTAATAAATATTATTTAAGATATATAATTATGAAGTTTTTAATTATAATTGTCTTTTTTAATGTGTCGTATAAGTTTTCTTACTGAATGACGTATTGTTATGAGGATAAAAACAAAATTCATTTAAATTATTCTGTAATTTTGTATTTGATCGTTTCCGTTGTTTAGTGGTTTCGTAAATGCAACTACTAAACTATTACAGTCACAGGTTCGGATCCTGGGAACACAAGATACTAAATAAATAAAATTGTTTCAGTTTAACAGATAATAGAGGACATATTATCACCTATTTGCCTGTGAAAGAAAAATAATCAGTGAAATGTGTCTTCCCCATGCCCTAATTTATTTTGGTACATACTACATTCTACTATATACACTGACGGACTCATAAATAGGGCTGCCAGATTGTATAATTGGATACAAAAGTGTATAATTCGGTTATCTTACGTACTCGTATCTATATTGTATAACAGATTGTCTCGTATAATTGGATACAAAAATAAAAATCCAAACGTGAAGTAAATTTTGTGAGAGTTTAAATATCGATTATTTGAGATAACGATAGATCAAAGGTTTCTTAATCGTAGATGGCGTGTAGGCGCTTGTCGCTCTCTCGAAAATTTATCTAATCGGAATTGGCGCTCTATGAGTAATATTCGTTAGCATTACAAGTAAACATAGAAGTGACTTTTTCACCCAGCGCTACTTGCTACTGGAACTGTTTTCAAATAAATTCAAAAACACTTCACTTCTTTTTTCAGATTCAAATTTTACCGCCAAAAATTTTTTCCTTTGAGGCTAGATTCATCTCTTAAAATTTATAACAATCTACAATAATAAATATTTTTTTTTTCATATTTTAGGTAAGTAAAAGTGACTAAAAATAAATACCTGTATTTTTTACAGACTGTTTTTCAACAATTTTGTCGCTTTGTATAATAAGATTTGATTTTGTATAATTTCAGTGACCGAGCGGTATAAAATAAGTTGGCTCTACTGGCAGCACTGCTCATAAACTGCATCAAACTTCAGGATTACTTTGAAATGTTTTTTTTAATAAGTATGCAAACTTTTTAGATTAAATTATATAAATATGGAGAGACTGGCCTCCTAATCTTAAAAAAAAGCAATATTTAAAAATAGAACTGCAGTAAAACAAATGAATATAGCCGGGAAAAGAAAATTTACTCGTAGTATCAGATTTGCGTGTTTTTTAAAATTGATGCTTATTGATTTTTTATTCTTTTGACAATTGAATTATTGTAACCAGTAGAATTGTTGGGTTAGCTTTTTAACTCATCGAGAGTTTCTGAACCATAATATGGATACTTCGTCCGAACAAGCTGCTCAAATTGTAGCATTGGTGCGAGAGGGCTTGGATCAACGAACGATTGGTAGAAATTTAAATTTAAACCAGTCTATGGTTTTGTGGAGACAGGTTCTTACAAAAGGAGACGTGGTACAGGCAGAACTCGAGCAACCACCGGTCGTGATGACCGATTTATTGTTACAACTTCCCTGCGAAATCGTTTCCTCACGTCAGTTAACATCAAAACAGAGCTTAATGAAGTGCGTGGAGTAAACGTGCACGAACAATAAGAAGAAGGTTAAAGGAAGCGGATATCACCCCTTTCTGACCAGCAAATGGTGCAAACAGTGCCGGTGATAAAGGGGGGCGGGATGGGCCGACGGCCCAGGGCGCCATATTTGGGGGGCGCCGAGGTTTGGACTATCTTGCATCCCGTGCTGCACACCCTCAATACCTGCATTACGCCCTGTGCTTACCCATATACATATAACCTGACTACTCTGTCGATTGAAAATGAAACCACTGGAAAATTAGAATTTTCTAATTTAATCCATGTATAAAAAAATAAGCAGAAAATTAACATTCGATATATTGATTTACTAGTGGGCGCCACAATATTCTTGCCCGGGGAGTCAGTGGCCCTAACACCGGCACTGGGTGCAAAGTTGTCTGTAGCTCACAGACAAGCTCGCTTAAGATTTGCGCGTGATCACCTAAATTGGACAGATGAGCAATGAGCCTCCGAATTGTTCAGAGACGAGTGTAGGACATGTTTATATGGTGCAGATGGTCGCAGAAAAGCTTATCGTCGACGTGGGGAGCGATATGCTCAAAGTTGCATTGAGGAGCGTGTTCCTTTTGATGGCGGTTCGTGCATGGTCTGGGGTGGCATATCGATGAACGGGCGAACAGAACTTGTGTTCCTAGACATGGTCCGTCAAAACGGTAGTAGAGGGAGTTTGACTGCACATCGCTATATAACAGAGATCTTAGAAGATCACGTGGTGCCTTACATGGGATTTATAGGCGAAAATGTTACTTTAATGCCCATGATAATGCCCGGCCGCACGCTGCTGCACAAGTTCGATTAATCCTATTGAGCATCTTTGGGACAATTTAAAAAGAGCTGTATATGCGAGAAATCCTGTGCCTACGACAGTGGCACAACTAAGAACAGCACTTTCAGAAGAATGGGACAATTTCCGCAAGATATTTTAATAACCTTAATCAAATCTATGCGGAACCGATTAGAATCCATAATAAGGGCACGTGGAGGTAATACACCTTATTAAAACATAAAAAAACCCTTGCATAAAGCTTGTGTCTATTGTTAAAACCAATTTTTGAATTAAACCAATTTTCTTTAAATTTCTGTTTTTCTTAAAAAAAGTTTTAAGGTCCTTTCCAGTACACAAACTTAAGCTTAAGGATATGACCCTACGCTGTTTTAACAAACCAATCTAGACTTTTTATTTCAATTTAAATCTGTGTAGAAAGTTTGCATACTTGGTTAAAATATTTATTTCAAAGTCGTTTTTTACTTTGATGCACTTTACGAGTCCGTCAGTGTACATAATTATATACTTACTTACATTATACGTATATATACATTTATTTCTAACTTCCACTTGAATTAGCTGTTAACATAAGTGGCGGGACTACCATACTATACAAGCCCAAAAGCCCGGCTTGCCGAAAGTAATACGTGTTTATATATAACTTATTATATAATTACGTAATCATATAAGTAATATATGACTTATATAATTATATATGTATAAGTCATATATTAATTACGCGTAATTACGCGAAGGGCATTATTATATTTCTTTTTATGGTTGCATTGATAGGGCAAGCCGCGCTTTTGGCCCTATATGGTAGTCCCGCCACTAGTTAACACTAACTAACTAATCAGAAAATTGTTAAAAGTAAATATTTAAATAAGTTAGCTGGCTTCTGAATTTATTTACGAATATCAACTAAATTAATATCCTTTTTTTTAAACAAAACATGTTAATCAGGAACAGTGCAAATAGATGAAAAAAAGCAAAGCCTATGTTACTCGCTGATGAGCTTTCTATTGGTGAAATAATTTTTAAAATCAGTTGAGTAGTTTTTGAGTTAAATCGTAACAAAACCGCAAAAATTGAACAAATGACATAGCACTACCCACAGAACAGAATTTTTCCCTGTTCTGTGGCACTACCCCTTGCCGTATTGCTCGATGCCCTGCGTGGAGCCACAGCGGTGCGAAGCGGACGGCGTGTATTTTTTTGTTTATATTGATATTTTTAATTTCGTAATATCTTTTGAATGGAATGTCCGATTTCAATATTTCAAAAAGTAATCAACAGTTATTGAAACAGTCTTAAATATGAAACAATTTATTTGGATAAGAATTAATACAAAGGTATGGATAGCAAGGTCTGATTTTGATCGGCATTTCTATCAACTTTTAAAATGTAAAAAGTAGTTATAGTAACATAACTACAATAGTTAGACATATGATCTCACAAAGTTTTTTGTAGATATTTATATATTCTATAATATTGTACAACTTTATTTTGTTCTATAATCAATACTTTTCGCAGCGCATGCGACGAACAACATGTTTTGGATTTTTTTTTTTCATCTCGGTTTGGTTTTAGTAGGAAATTCTAAGGATCTCTATTTTATTCTAGTAATAAATATAGCCTATGTTACTCAGCGATAATGTAGCTTTCTATTGGTGAAAGAATTTTTGAAATCGGTCCAGTAGTTTTTAAGTTTATTCAATACATACAAAAATACAAATCTTTCCTCTTTATAATATTAGTATAGATATAGATAAGTACATTTTTATTCTAATCGGTATAGTAATTCCCGAGTTAGCCTACAAAACATTATATACAATTTACCTATTTTTTGTATATGCATGTGTAGATTAGATATATGCAAAGAAAACATAAAACAATTAAACTATTATAAATTTGTGTTGGTTCTTTGTATTGAAATGGAGTTTTAAATTAGAAAAAAAAGCTTTTGACACAGTGAAATGTCAGTTGCGCCCAAATGGTGAATCTAACCCTTCGAATCGAAAGGTGTATCAGACGGGTTGAGAACCTTTCTATCGAGTATAATGCAAATAGTTTAGTGTCAATGAGTGTTTATTTGCGAACACATCTGCTCCACATGTGCATTTTATTATGATGAATTACATAGAAAGGAGTGTTACGATGAATGTTTTTTTTTGGAAAATAGAGAAGATTTTAAAATTCCACAGATACGTAAGAAACTAAGGTGAATCTTTAGTATTCTGTCGAATCTGTATTTTTGAAAAAAAAGGGATGCTGTGAGCATTATACGAAAGTTCTAACCTATTGTTACCAGGCCATAAAAAATCTAACCTATTCTCAAATTTAATTCAAAGTAACTCACATTTACATAAATTATATTTATATGAAGTATTTTATGACATATAAAAAGAAAATATTAAGCACTTTAAAGTCCATAATGTATCATGATTACTATTCTTATAAAACTAAGTAGATATTGAGTGAGATATTATGGAAATTATTTCATAAAGTGGTTTGAGTTATGTAAATATTAACGATAACTAGGTGCCATTCGTTAAATATAACGGTACTTAAGTAGACTGTTAAGCAAAACTGCTTTCTATTGTTTTAATAAATTTAAAAAGACTTAACTCTTTTGTATCTGCATAGAGCGCCATAAACAGGAGGAAATGTCGTAAAACATCGGTAGATTGAATTGCTCCAAATATTCCCACCTCTTGGAAATTATTCTGTTCAGGTACAACTTTTTTCGCCAAATATTTGCTCTATAAAAGTCGGTGAAAGTTTTGTGCTCAACAAATACAATATCTTACTTTTTATTTGTCGCAAAAACTGGACCTTTCTTCGAATCGACGATTTCGACCACAAAAGGGTTTGTAAATGGACATTTTTTTTGCAAAAAGTACAAAATGTGCGTTCTCGTATCCCGCGGTGGGGACTTGAATATTGCGAATTATTTGTATTTACATTTTGGTTACTGACTAGATCCATTTATATCCACTTTATGTATTCGATAAGCTTGCGATACCTACATTGGGATATTTTTTGGGATAAGTTGCAGCACATCCTCTTCCGATGGATTGCTAAAATTTAAGGAGAAATATTTTTAATTTTGTTGTGACATAATTATACATAAAAAGAATATGAAAGAAGGTATAACATAACATAATAGGTACATAATTTTTTTCTGATATATCTAAAACAATATTTTGTATACCTACTTACAAATCAGTGTTTCCCTTATAAAATGACCTTTAAGTTGCTTTTGCATTTATAGAAAGAATAATTTCTTTTTATTTGAATCACACATTGAAACGTTTTATAAATATTTAACTATAAAATTGGGGCATTAAAAGTCGTATTACCACATATTGACGTGATAATCGCTTTGCTTGACGTTTGATATTATTTTGATAGACGTTCACCTTTAGACACCCCTTGTGAGTTGTTACACGCGATGTGCAGTAAAATCTACAATAAGTTTATAGGTAATGTTTGCTAACGAATTTTAAGAATGTTTTGACATCAAAAGTTGATTTATGACTAAGCACCTAATTGTTTATTAGGATTCTAATGGATTTTCAGTACCTAGAGACCTTTAGCGACCCTTAATTGCCCAGACAAGAACCAAGTAATGGGTCATGCATGGTGAGTCATGCTTGCACCGGGCGCATAAAAGATTAATAACATTACAATTAGTGTCCAAGAACTTTCCAAAAAACTTGCCAAGCACTAGTCTTCAAAATCTTTCTTTCACAATAGCATGCAGTGTAAATTTTTTTTTCTACAATATTTATTTAGTAGTTTGAATTGATTTTTAAAATATCCATCTACGTAGTTTTTGTTCTTAACTTCTATCCTAACTTCTATGAACATATTTAGATATTCCCGATACTGATTTAGGATTTCCAATTCAAGTGTTCTTTGTGGTTAGTTCTACACTGAAGTCGCTATAAAGGTTTTCAATAAAGATACTGATAATTCTGATAATAATTAAAACAAATAATCGTACGTTCAACGTTTAATATGAATGAAAGTTAACCTAAAGAGTATTGTTACTTATAAATGCAATCATAATCTCTTGTTTTAAACGACTTACAAAATACAATATTATGCAATTGGCAAATAAGCTTCCGAGCTAGTTTGATAAGAAACAATATACAGCCTTACTTGTATATTCGTTATCAGTTATTAAATATTAATGATCTATATACCTTTTTTTTCGTCAGACTTTTAAGACATCATGGTTGACAGTTGACACATTAGAAGTGATGCACGCCTTTCTTTTTTTAATCACTAAAAGAACTGAGACAAAGCATTTCTGAAATTGACGTTAATTTGTAAGGCCGATAATGTTTAATTTACATAATCTAATGAGTATTTTTGTATTGATATAACTAAATAAAACCATAATTGACAGACTATAAAAGTAAATTAAGTGCCGGCTACAAAGAACCCACTTTAAGATTTACTGCCCATGGCATTTTTAACTTACATAATAAGTACTAAATTAAGAATTACAGACTAAGTTTGTGCTTTACAGCAGCAAATAGAGCATAATATTTTATAATATGTATAACAAAAATATTAATACAGATGTATTATAAGTTTTATAAGCAACATTTTTTTGACATACCGTTTTTGATTGGCATCGCTGTTTGTCGCCATTTAATACATTTAATTTCATTTATAATAACCGAAAAAGCAATATATTTAAATCACTCCATAATATTGTACATGAAGTTTAATAATACTTCGTACTGTAATTTCAATATAAAACAAAGTATTAAAATCGCTTTGTTTTGTCGACGAAATATTTGCTAGAATATTTTTTTCTGTATTTAGAAATTTGATTACTAAAAGCTGTATCGCAAGAGACAGTATAAGGGTTTAATAAAATACCTTATGTGATATTATTCAATTGCAATTAATATAATTAGTGCGTATCAAGGATAAACTTTGTATTATGAAATAGCTGTAATTATTTATGAACGTCAAAAATATCTATTAATACAATATATTATATAATTGATTCGTATACTCAGTATTTTTAAATCTTACTATAGCAGCTAGATAAAAAGAAAATAGCGAATGGTTGGAGACTAACGTATTTACTAAGAAGCATTTTATGCATAACAATAATTGATATTTAGCGCAGAATAATGAAACGATAATCAAAATTGAGGACTTTTAAAAATTTACTTATGCAGTTTTCGTATGTTAATGAAAGTGACAGCAATAATTTTAAGTACAACTCAACGTTGATTAGCGCTTGAGAATTCGGCCCATATTCTAGCTAAATGAGTATGATAGAAAAAAAATGATATACGTGTGTCTCTCATGAGTCGTTATTGAAATTACACCTTAAAAAAGTTAAATCTAAAAACTAATATTAATTCAATAGGGCGTTTCATTTTATCTGTGGGTTTTTGTTTTACTCGCAGTAATGAAAGGCTCTATTAAGAGTACAATTATATCTAGTTATATCCTATAAAACAGTCAATTAGTAGGTACCTGTATCCTTAACCATTAATTTATTTACCTACTAATAAATGTATAAGCCTATATTTGTTTTTTAATGTTTTTATTATAAATAGCTACTGATTTATAGTGTCCGAACCGTTGCGTTGTTATTCGCCTTGCCTTGCGTAAGGTTCAGCATTCGAATCTCAGAGAGACAAGAAAGTTTCGGTCAAGGCCTTTAAATCATGTGGATGTAGAAGAATTTCACAATTTTAATTATTTAATATATAGAGAAAATTAAGAAACTAATTAATGTAAATAACTTTAATATATTTTAGTAGTTTTATTGAATTTTCCAACTTAATAAATATCAATTATAATTTCATAAATTCATTAAAAAAATACTAATTAATTATTTCTTAATTTCTCTACATTTCTCTTAGATTATTTAACATATAATTAATAATGATGGAATAAGTAAGATGTTTCTCAAACTTTGCAAAATGTTAATCTGTTTCTGACTGTACTTTGAGCAAAACCACGTATTACATATTATAAGTATTACAAATACAAATCATAGTCGAGCGCATTTCCTCCACTTAAGTAGTCATACAGGTATACAGCCATTTCGTCCAGGGCATCAAACCTGGGATCGCTTATTGGTTCATCCTTGGCCGCGCGACCTGATCTTCCTAGTGACCTAGAATTAAAGATTATAAGATTAATAACAGTACCTACAACACTATCTAATCTAAACTAATATTAAAAAGAAGAAAGATTTGTATTTTTGTATGTTATGAATAAACTCAAAAACTACTGGACAGATTTTAAAGATTCTTTCACCAATAGAAAGCTACTTATCAGCGAGTAACATAGGCTATATTTTTTGTGTATAGTACATCAACATTGCACCCGTGTGAAGCCGGGGCGCGTTGCTAGTAATTAATATATATAGTAGATATTCTATCTCACGAGGTCCGTTTGGCTATGAATGTTGTCAAGGGTGCATATATACCAACGTTGATGAAAAAAAATATTTTATTTTATTTATTTTTATTTTATTTTATTTTACATGGAAAACAAACAGCTTATAAATAAAAATGTAGACAATAGAGAATGTAAGCATATTTAAGCTATTTATAGTTTTCACTTATAGCAATGGAGTTGTGATAGAATACAAATTAAGTTAATAAGTTTTTACATATAAACTAGTATAAACTACTAAGTAAAAATAGTGCCAAAATACTAAAATAACATATCCAAACAAAAAATTACTGCGTGAAAATAACAGATAGCAATACAGTAATAAAAACACAATGCAAAGAACAATAAACAGAAAAAAAAAGAATACAGTAGGTACAAAAAGGAAATATAATTATGGTATTAAATACATGTCCGATACAGCGTTCCTTAATTATTTACGTTTGTAAAGAATTTTGTAGATATAGTTGTTTTAAAAATATTTCGCCTCGTTATGAATAACTCAATGTGCTCAGAGTATAATGAGTTAAATAGTGTTATACATCGGGGTAGAAATGAGTTTAATCTGTAGTTATTTTTGCATGGAGGAGTATACAACTTGATGAAATTGCGTCTATTGTAGTAGCGGCTAGGAGTTATAAACTTGATCTCTGACAGCAAAAAGGAAGAATCAATCAGATTTAAGCTGATATTGTGAAATAATGTAAGATCCGCTGCTTCTCTCCTCAGGTGTAATGGAAGTAGGTGATGGTGTTTACAACTCTCCTCGTAGTTAGGATTATTAATATGAAATTTAAAGTTCAAAGTTTTTAGAAATCGTTTTTGTATTTTTTCAATAATCTTAATGTAAACGTTATAGGAAGGGTTCCATACTTGGGAGGCATATTCTAGCTGACTCCTAACAAGTGAGCAATAAAGAATTTTTAACGTTTTTACATGTTTAAAATCTTTAGCAATACGAAGTATAAAACCCAGTGTCTTCATAGCTTTGGCTGAGATATTCAAAATATGCTCATCAAATAAAAGCCTCGAGTCTAGTGTAACACCCAGGTCAACAACAGAAACGTTCCTCTTTAGAAGCTCATTATTGATAATGTAGTTATAAAAAAATCTCTTTGGTGATCTACTAAAGGTTATGCACGAACACTTAGAGATATTGAGATCGAGTTTATTTTCTATGCAGTATACGTGAAGTCTGTTTAAGTCATCTTGAAGTAATCTGAAGTCATCAGCAGAAGCAATTTTTTTATATATTTTTATGTCATCGGCAAACAGAAGAAAATCAGAATGTTTAAAGCAATGATAGATATCATTGATGAAGAGGTTAAAGAGGAGAGGTCCCAAAATTGACCCCTGCGGTACACCAGAGGGTATCACAGATGGAGTAGATGAAAAACCATTAAGTACAACCACTTGAGATCTTGCAGAAACATAAGAAGTAAACCACCTAAACAAATCACCTCGTATTCCGGCCATTTGAAGTTTAGCAAGTAAGATAATATGATCAATTCGATCGAAAGCTTTAGAAAAGTCTGTGTAGACGGCATCCGTCTGATATCCACTGTCCATTCCTTTAGTAATAGCATCAATAAAAGTGACCAGGTTAGTAGTAGTCGACCTACCTTTGAGGAAGCCATGTTGCTGGGGTAAAAACTCATTTCTAAGAGCAGCGTATAATTGCTCGTGAATCAATTTTTCGAAAATTTTGGCAAGGACACATAACTTGGATATTGGTCTGTAGTTACAAATATCACGCTTCGGGCCTTTTTTATGGATTGGTGTTATAATGGCAGTTTTCCACAATATAGGCAACGTTCCTTCATGCAAAGAACGCTTATATAATAGGCAAATAGGATTTACTAGGTATTCTGCACAATTTTTGAGGAAAACTGGATGAATACCATCTATTCCCGCTGATTTATTACAGTCTAACGTTTTTAACATTTTGAGAATCCGGTCAGGTTTTATTTCAATAGAGTAAATATCTACGGAATTTGAAGAGAGTATAGAGTTTGATACAGCAGAGGAGATCATAGAATTATGAACAGCTACTAAAGGTGAAGTGGTAGATGTAGAAGGCGGTAAGTAGTTGGAGTTGAAGAATTCAGCAAAAGCGTTACATATATCAACACCTGAGGTTATATTTTTATTCTTAAATGACATGGATGATGGATATGAATTGTGTTGCTTGTTTGATTGAATATAAGACCAGAAATATTTCGGGTTGGCACTAATCGATTTTTCAACTTTAGCAATGTATTCGACATAGCATTCGTGTTCTACTGTTTTTACTCGCTCACGCAAAGTTTTAAAGGAATTATAGTCAGCTGTATTTCTATAGATTTTATACTTTCTATGATATTTTCTCTTTTCTTTGAGAATTTTAACTAGTGCTGGAGAAAACCAAACTGGATAGTGACTAGAACGAATATATTTAAATGGTACAAACTTATCACGTAAACTGTATAGAATTGCATTAAAAGCTTCAACAGCCTCATCAATTGTACTACAAGAAAGAATATTTAGCCAATCATGATTATTCAGAACAGAGCATATAGATGAATAGTCACCTTTTAGGTAGTCAAATACTTTTTTCGATTTTGGCTTTAGAAGTGTTGGATGGATGAAAGACGGTATACAGACAAGCGCCGGGTGATAATTATCTTCCACTACCAGTGGATCCGGAGCACGCATAACAGATTTTTGGGGGGCGATGTTGTTCGCGTCCGTAGGCAATGACACTAGATTCCCTACACGTGTCCCCTGGGCTGTGCCAAACGATCAACCAACTTTTCTGGTGGGAGGCATTTTATGCCGCGGCTAGTCACCACCATCCTGACAAAGCCATGCCGCCAAGCGACTACCCGTCGTGTTCCGGCATGATGTCAAGATAAGCCATTCGGAAGGGGTTGGGTCTGGTCAGTAGCATTGCGTATAGTGAACTGAGTCCATTGAATCAGTGCCTTGGCACCGGTTTCTCTGGTTTTGGAGGGTAGCGGGATCCGGAGAAACGGTTTTCCGCTGGCCGACCGCAGGTTGTAGGGGGCCCAAGTAACAAGTTAGCCACTTGCCAAAGGCTGCCCCACCGCCTGTGCATAATCCTGGGTTGGCTCCAACGTGCCGGTTGGCGACCGGACGAGAGGACCCGTTGGCGATATCCAGGGGGTTCCGGGCGTCCCCGCAGTCTCCAAGCCAGAGAGCCATCACCAAGGTATTAGAGGAAATGAGTAGTTCCACACGCAATGCCTCGACCAACTGTCATCCTCTTCCAAGCCTATTCACACCTCCATAATTAAAATCATGAAAAAGTACAACAAAGGAAAGCAGTTTGTACAGCGGCAGCACTTCCTCTCTCTCCAAGTGCACCTCTCCAATATTCGAGGTTTGCACTCAAATCTCTCGCCAGTCCACCACCACCTTGAGACTGAGAGGCCGCACCTGCTGTTCCTCACGGAAACGCAAATCAGATGTCCTGATGACACGTCATATCTCGGGTATCCTGGATACATATTAGAACATAACTTCCTTCCTAAAGCAGGCACCTGTGTGTATGTTCGTGACGACATCTGCGCTCTGCGAATCCGTGACCTTGAAGATCCCAGTTTTTCTGTCCTGTGGATAATGGTAGATACGGGACTTAACAGAAATGTCTACGGTTGTGTTTACCGCTCACACAGTGGTGATCAAGAGACATCCAGACTTTTTGGCTACCTTAGTGATGTTGCAGATACAGTTCAGCTTAGGTACCCAACTGCCCAACTTATCCTTCTGGGGGACTTTAATGCCTGCCATTCTGAATGGCTGTTCCCGTACCAGAAGACAGATCATGCTGGGAGAGAGACCTATAACCTAGCAACATCTTTTAACCTCTCTCAGCTGGTCACTGAGGCTACACGTGTACCAGACGTTGACAGTCATACTGCAAATTGCTTGGACCTTCTGTTGACTACTGATCCAGACCGATGTGTGGTCACTGTTTCTTCTCCACTTGGAACATCTGATCACTGTCTGGTGAAGTCTGTGTCGACTTACTCTGCTCCTGACCGTACAGTAAAAGGTAAGAGGAGAGTATGGCGATTCAAATCAGCAGATTGGGAGGAGATGCGACATTTCTTTGCATCTTATCCTTGGCGGCAGATTTGCTTCTCCTCCACCGATCCTTCAAGCTGCGCGGATAATATTGTCGATGTGATTCGTCAGGGAATGGAGTACTTTATTCCTTTCTCTGATGTTTCACTGGACGGAAATGCTAGGCCATGGTTTAACTCTCAGTGCATAGTCGCTGAAAAAATCAAACAGGCAGCATATCAAGCCTGGGCCGATGCTCGAATTCGCAAAGCTTCGGATATAAAGGTTAAGAAGAGGGCATTTAATAAAGCCGCTAAGTCCTGCAAGAAAACAATAAAGGCAGCTCGATTCGACCACATCAGGCGCATAGGGAATAAGCTCTCATCCTACCCTTCAGGTAGTAAAGCTTTTTGGTCTCTAGCCAAGGCGGTCGAATCGAATTTCTCAAGCCCGTCACTACCACCATTGCTGAAACCCGATGGCTCTCTTGCTCATACGGCAAAGAACAAAGCTGATCTATTTGCTTTCATGTTTGCCAATAATTCACGTCTAGAATCATCTGACTTATCTCCACCCTCCTTACCTCATTGTGGTTCCTTCATGCCGGACATTAAGATAACTCAAAAAGATGTCCTGCGCACAATTCGTAACCTAGACGTGAATAAAGCTTGTGGGCCTGATGGTATACCAGCAATAGTCATTAAGTCATGTGCACCTGAGTTATCTCCAGTGTTGACTCGCCTGTATCGCATCTCTCTTCAATCCGGGATTGTTCCCAAGTCATGGAAGATTGCCAACGTGCAACCCGTGCCCAAAAAAGGTAGCCGCGCAGACCCCTCTAACTATCGACCGATTTCAATAACCTCCATACTCTGTAAGATTATGGAGCGTCTATTGAATAATCGGCTCCTCGCGTACCTAGAAGACAAAGATCTCCTAAGCGATCGCCAGTACGGATTTCGCCGAAATAGATCAACAGGCGATCTTCTAGTTCACGCTTCGCACTTATGGGGAGAGGCCATTGAGAGTCACGGGGAAGCACTCGCTGTTTCCCTTGATATCTCAAAGGCCTTCGATAAGGTCTGGCATGCAAGCCTTTTGAGCAAACTTCCGTCATATGGGATACCCGCTACACTCTGTACATGGACCGGTGATTTCTTGAGGGAGAGATCGATTAGAGTAGTCGTTGACGGTTGCTCTTCCGATCTAATGGCTATAAATGCCGGTGTACCTCAAGGTTCCGTACTTTCCGCGACTCTGTTTCTGCTTCACATCAACGATATGCTGAAAGGCAACATCTTTGGTTATGCAGATGACAGTACAATCGTGGAAAGATATTTGTCCAGTGCTAGAGCTTCGAAGGATGTTTTAAAATCTGAAAGAGAGGCCATGGTTGAGCGAATTAACCTGACTTTAAAGGCAGTCTCCGATTGGGGCGATGCCAATCTAGTCAGGTTCAACGCCACTAAAACGCAGGCGTGTCTCTTTTCTACCAAACGGAGTTCCCTTCACCTTACTCCATCATTCCGCGGTGTGCCGATTGAAGTCACCGACCATCTAGAGTTGCTGGGCGTTACCTTGGCGTCGGATCTCAACTTTGGACGGTTTATCCAAACTAAGGCTCTGTTGGCTGGTAAAAAGCTTGGCATTTTGGCCAAGGTCAGACAGTACTTCACACCGGGACAACTCCTCAAGCTGTACCAGGCTCAGGTCCGATCGTGTGTGGAGTACTGCAGCCATCTTTGGGCAGGCGCTGCCAAATGCCATCTTGGAGCCTTGGATGTGATGGAGAGGCGTGCTAAACGAATAATTAATGACCCAGAGCAATTCGATTCGCGACTACTCAGTCTCGAACACCGCCGCACGGTTGCACGTCTCTCGGTCTTCTATCGGTTACACTTTGGGGAATGTTCATTAGAGCTACACAACCTCATTCCTTCGTCTCCATTCCACTCTCGCACATCCAGACGATCGGCAGGACTCCATCCATTTGTTGTGGATATTCCTCGAATCCGCACAGTTCGCTTCGCATCTTCATTCCTTGTTAAAACTGCGAAAGAATGGAACTCCCTTCCGGCTTCTATCTTTCCGGACCACTATAACTTGGGTATTTTTAAGGCCAGGGTGAATAGGCTTCTTCTAGACAGACGTGCCCCTTCTTAGATCGCATCACTACTTACCACCAGGTGGGATCGCGGTCAAACGTCTGACTATTATGCATAAAAAAAAAAAAAAAAAAAAAAAAAAGAGATGTTGTCATTACATAGAACAAGGTCGAGTAATATTGTAGCTTTCTATTGGTGAAAGAATTTTTTAAATAGGTCCAGTAGTTTTTGAGTTAATGAAACCAAGGTACAAACAAACAAATCTTTCCTCTTTGTAATATTAGTAAAGATGCATTATTTTAGTGTGAGCAATATTTAGCTTGCGCTCCCGAGACTACGCACGCGCAAACTCAAAACTAATTTATAACCAGGAACGTAGCTACAACCGTTTCAGATGTATCAAAGATACCCCGTGTAAACGAAAATTGACCTTCCATTAGAATTTCGCCGCAGTTACGAAGAAGTGCCCCCCAACCCATATTGATCCAGGGCCCATCGTACGTCTATAACATTAAATTATCTCTAAGGTATAGAATATTTTGATATCTGTGCTTTTCTCTGTGTGTTTAACGGGTAGAAGGAATATAGAAGTTTCAGTCGGGTATAGAACCACGGTTCAGAGACGGATAAGCCGTCAAGTGCAATTTTAACATCGCTTTGAAGTTAAAATTTAAAAATTCGACAGAACATCATTGTTCATTTCTGTCGTGTTACTTACCATCAAACTTAAGCTCGTTTGATGTCTTCTATATAAAATAATAAAACAGTAGAATAGGCGAGTCGATAATACCTATATTTACTAGAAATTGAGTTTGGACGATAAAAGTAAACATTAAAGTAATTTCTATTGTTTTTGGCTTTTATTTGCCCATGATAATTATTCGAATGACTGAAATAATTTTCATATACCTAGTGTTCAGTTAAATTAAGCTTACCTAAAAGTGGTATATTTTAAATAAAAAAAAAAGTTCATTCAAGAATACGTAACTAGTAAAAAAAGATGAATTAGAATTGAATACGGAGCAATAAAAGGCTTTCATCGAAGTACGATGTCGAGACGAAAGTTATCGTTATTATTGATATGCGAACGAAGTCGCGGGTACTAGCTAGTCATTAAAACTCACCTGAAGTCTCCATCTGTCTCCAGGTCATCTTCGCTCGTGAAACGTTCCCTGATGTCCTTCATGATACAGGCTTCCAGTTTCTTATGCTAAAAATACATTTAAATGTTATATGCAATAATTCAACACACAGGGACAGTATTTTCAGGTATGTAGGCCTTGGGGCAACAAAGGAATAGAGGCCTTTCCCTCCAATAATTTTTCAAAATAAAATGAACTTCCCGGCAAAAAAGCGTCATAATACATTAATCTCTAAATACTAAAAGATCACATGTCCACTTTTGGGTTAAATTGAGTTAAGCGCAAAATCTTGCTTAAGATTAGTTGACCTATGTAAAAAACGGAATAAGTCTTTATGCTTTTAAGTTGCAAAAATAAAGAATGAAAGTTTTTGTTAATATCTGTCAACTAATATTATACTGGATTTTGCGCTTAACTCGTTCATAGATGGAAAAGCCGTGAAGTGCATATTGCGCGTTTCGGTTTCAGTCTATGGATTTCCGAATGCTCGAAGTAAAAATTGGGTCGACAGCGCATCATTGACTGATGTTCTGTGGCTGGGGTGTCACCTACCATCAAGTGAACCTCATGCTCGTCTGTCGATAACTGACATAAAAAAAAAAAAAAAAAAACTCAATCTCATCCAAAAGTGGACATGTGCCCTTTTAGTATTTAAAAAATCATGTATTATGATTATGACGCTTTTTCCGAGCAGCGATTTTTAAACATTTAAAAACAATGTAGTCATGTTTGTACAAAGTATGTCTTTATTGTCCTATCCTTTGTGGAGGGCCCGGGGTTATAGCCTCGGATACCCTCCCCTAAATCCGACCCTGGCAACACACAATATTATACAGAGCTAGCTAGCTATAGTCCGCGCGGAAGTGCTAGTCTCCGCCTGAGGTATGTGAGCGGTGAGACGGGGGAGGGCGCGTATTTTCAAGACACGCACGAGATATATGAGATCAGATAAATCTCCGGATAACTATGTTAGAAACTGTCTTAATTAATGTTACGGGTAAATTATAAAATTATATTTTCTATTTCCGGGCTAAGCAAAACACATAGTTAAAAGTGTTAATTAAATTTTATTATTAATGGTACAAAACAGTTTTAAAAACAAATTAACTTTTCTCAATAAGTATTCAGGTTTCCGTGAAGATGAACATTTTGTAATTTCCGATGTTTGCAGACTCGAATTTCATTTTCTAAATAACAGTTTTCACTTGTCGTGGTATTGGCGGACCCATCTTAGGATATTTAACTCATGTGTGTTTGGAATAAACTGACGCGAACAAATAAGTCGTGTAACCGTCGCGATGGTCGACGGCAGACTGAGTCAGCTTGACGTGTGTAAATATCCCCCGCCCTGCCGCTCACATACCGCAGGAGGAGACTAGCACTTGCGCGTACACTATAGTAGCTTTAATTACAAATTAGAATATACACTTTGCGTTTTTACGTTTTATGTAAGTCTATCATACAGAAGTTAGTGAATTACCGAGTCCCCAAGTGGGGCATGGGGCAGACATATTTCTGCGTCTGCTTCACTGACTCCTTTAAAAGGTGCCCGACTTAATATCAATTAGAAGGTGATCTTATTAATGTTTTATGAAGCATTATTTCATATTAGTTAAAATTACCTTGTAACACCTGAAGAAGAACATAGGCTTAATAAGTTCTTGAGATAGAGGCGCCACATCCCGTTTGATGTCTGGAACGCATTGCTGAAGAAAGGTGAAAATTATTAATTAATGTTGTTGTTATTCTGAATTCTGCATATATAGAGGAAGATTGAAAATAGTATCAGTGCATATGGAAACGGGTATGGACAAGAGGAGAGATGAAAAACATCTCAATCACCTGCCAAGCAGCTTCATGTTCATCTGTTGGTATCCAACATTCAAAGTGGTTTTAAAGGAGAGAGAGTATATATATAACTAAGTATATATATATATATATAGAGAGAAAAATCTTAACATAGGCTATTTTTACCGTTGCATTGCACTGTGCTACGAGTAGTAATTAATAATTGTGTAAATGAAAAAAAAAATGTTGTAAAACGCGATTTGTTAAATATAAAAAAAATAAGTTAAAAATAGAAACTGTGATTACGGACAGAGTTGCGTTTTCATGCGTTTCGTTCATTTTAAAGTATTTACAGCTAGCGTAGTCACGGATAGAGGCGCGTTTTCATTAGGATATGTTAACAGAAAGCGTGGCTATGGACAAAGTCGTGTTTTCATGCGTTTTTTTTATGTTAGATATCGACAGATGAGCATGAGGTTCACTTGATGGTAGGTGATACCCCAGCCACAGAACATCAGTTAATGATGCGCTGTCGACCTACTTTTTACTTCGAGCATTCGGAAATCCATAGACTGAAATCGAAACGCGCAATGTGCACTTCACGTTTTTCCATCTTTATGTGGTTTCATTTAAATGTGAGTTTACAGAACTGCGTTTCATGGCTTACATTTAAATGTGTACTGTGTAGATAATTCCAAGTTCCACCCGTACTATCTTGACGCTTGGAAGTCTAGCACTGTGCGCTTTATGCGCAATTTTCTTCCACGCACTACGCTATTGTGGAATGAGTTGTCGCCAGCGATTTTTCCGAACCGGTAAGACTTGGGGACCTTCAAGAAGAGAGCCTATTCCTACCTTAAAGGCCGGCAACGCAACTGCAAGTCCTCTGATGTTGCAGATGTTCATGGGCGGCGGTGTTCACTTTCCATCAGGTGAGCCGCAGGCTCGTTTGCCCCCTATATTATAAAAAAAAAATAATAATAATAATTATAGAACTTACTGAAAACTTCTGACAGAACTGCAATCCGTCCTGGATGTCGCCTTTGAGATCGGCAGACACTGGCAGGTTGCTGATCCTCTGAGTTATTTGCTCATAGTTCGGCTCCAAGTTGTGGTCGATATAACCAAGCTCCTGCATCACACAAGTAATGTTCTTGACTTTTCCCGCTTGCGGCCCACGAGAGATTATGTCGAGGCGATCACGAAGATCCAAGTCCCGCTGAAATATAAAAAAATGCTGTATATGGGTGTAAATGGAAACAATTTTTATTTTTTAATGTATCTAGTAGTTTTTATTGCTAAATTAGGTTATCTTTCATTAATTCATATATCGTTGGTTCAAGTGACATTTTGAATAAAAATAAATGTTGCTACTGTTACTCATTTTAAGAGTAAACCTACGGTTACAATAAAAAACTAATTACGTATTCTGGTCCATAACTAAACTATGAAGAGCAATACACATGTATTAATTTGTTCTTATCGTAAATGTACGCTTAAAATAAGGAATGGTAGCAACATTTATTTTTATTCAAAATTACACTTAGTGAGTTTTTTTTTAACTTTGAACCAACGATATATTAACTATTAGCAACATACAGGTGGGTTTTGATGTAAGTACTTTTTATTTTAGAGGTAGTTATATAATAAAGCCATGACCGCCTCCGTGGCTCAATATTAAGCGCGATGTGTGATGCGCACCGGAGGGCTTGGGTTCGAATCCTGGAGAAACGTAATTAAAAATAAAATGTTTCAGCCGGGCAGGGCACAGAAGGCTGATCAACTACTTGCCTGTAAAAAGAAATGATCAGTGAAACAGACGCAAATGGGTCTGCCCCATGCCCCACTACCCCTAGTGTTTTTTTACTCGGGAATTCACTCATACTCATGAAAGTGAAATTAAGTTGAGCTTAAATATGTTTTGTCTCTTTTCATCATTTTATTTTAGAAGGAGATATACTCGTATATGTATGATTGAGTAGTGCCATTTTTGCTTTAGCTACATAGCATATATATATTTACTCGTAGATATTTATAAGAGGATCTCAAATTATTATTAACCACATAAAATCTTTTGCATAGTAAAGTAAGTAAGTACCTATTGTTTTATATTATTATTTTCATTTGCGCTAAAATACTCGTAAAAGTTATTATCAGTATCGCTGACACGGTTAAAAAGATGAACTGATTAAAAAAATCATGACAATAATTTGAATTCTGACTGTCTTTATTATTATCTTCATATTCTACTTTACACACAATCACTTTTAATTTAATAGAAATCTCAAGAATACTCACGGACATCCTGTTAGAAGCGAAGTAGGGTTGTTGATAGAAACCTTGCATCGGCTGCTGGTAATATGGATTGTACATCCCTGGAGGGTACGGCATGGGGTTGTATGGGAACTGATAAAACGGTGACGCTGAGCTGTAGGGCCTGAATTGAGGGTTGGCTGGCATCATGTAGGGTGGGATTGGTTGTGGTTGGAACGGCTGAAAGAGAATTAATAATATTGTACTTGGATGGTGCTAAGCAATACAGTGTCAACACATAAAATTCTAAAAAAGTAAGTGTTGATACCTATCGCTCCATTATGAGCTGGAGTACCTACATAATATATCAAAAGATTTTACATAAATTAAATCGTTTTAATATGAAAAATATTGAAAGAAACAGTTGTCACGAAACCCTACACTAGTTTAGAATATTTGACATAAACGTTAATAAAAAAAAATGCTTTTAAGGGTTAAAACAATATTATCGCAGTTCTTGATAGAATGATGTATGGATCCATATCCATGCAATTTCTGCAATTTGCCCTCGAAAAACCACTCCATGGAACCAGTTGTAGTCAGCTGTATGTTCGAACTGGTTTGGGGACCTTCCAGGTGTAGCTGTACAGGTGCTAATGGGCATCGATAATAACCTATAATGAGTGACCCGATTTCCGTATTCCATAAAAAAAATCGATATAAGTCGAAAGTCGAAAATACGACGTATAAGTCTAATCAATTCTTCACTACAGTCTAGCACACATAGGTCAGCATCGCCCCTGCAAGCCTTCTGATTTTGAAGATGTCTATGGGCGGCACTGCTCACGGCGGTAAGCCACCTGGAAAATTGCCCACTTTTGTATTAAAGAAACTTGGAATATGGGGAATTATATACTTCTGACCATTTGGGTAAAATTAAATTGGATAACATTAGCCAGTCCAAGAAATAATTTTTTTATCATATGTACAAAATATGTCCAGTCTCAATGATAGTCCTAAAATATTATATTTACAATCGTTATCTATTTTAACTTAAATCGAATTTTAAAGCAAAGGTATCGTTATTTCAACTTTACACTCGTCGCCTCTTTAGCTCAGTGGTAGAGCACTGGTCTCGTAAACCAGGGGTCGTGAGTTCAATCCTCACAGGAGGCAATTGTATAATTTTGATTTTATTCCTTTGTTTATTTTATTTTTGTTTTTTCTTACCGACTGTGATCGTAAAGGCAGAATTTGGCTCAGTGGAATTTTTTGTACGTGTAATTTTTCATGATTCGGTAATTCATTTTCCTGATTGTGTCCAGCGCCATCTGTGGGCTTAGTGATGGTTTGAGTATTCGGGTCCATTGCGAATCCTGGCGGCAGTTTACCAAACAAGAAAGGTGGAATCTGCTGATTCGAAGTTTCTTCAGAAGGTGGCGGTGATGAGCACTTTGCATAAGCGTCCTTCATTTCCCGCCGAATTTGTTTTACCACTTCTGTTCCGAAACAACTTTCGTAGATCTAAAAATTGTTATTTATTCATGTAACGAAAATCCAACAGTTAAAATATATAATTTTTCATATTATTTCTGAATAAATGGATTTTTATAATTTCCAATTAAGTATATAATATTTTTATAGAATATACATTATATACAAATAGAATCTTAATTTCAATCATGCCATCAACAGCAGTCGTGGCCGAGCGGTTAAGGCGTCTGACTAGAAATCAGATTCCCTCTGGGAGCGTAGGTTCGAATCCTACCGACTGCGAATTCTTTTTCATTTTTTAAATTATTGTATTTGAATCAATTTTAATAATAGATTGATAAATTATTTTTTACCTTCATCATGGCATATTTCTTGATAAATTTATCATCGTTGCTACATAAAGACTGAGCTATGATGCAAAATAGTATTGCTAAAGAGACTCTCCCCATGGTTTAATCTGCGAACAAAACAAATTAATATAGTGTGTTAAAGATACTTTGTACTCATTTTTAATTGAAATATTTTTAATTTGAATATGAACCGTTTTGATATATTTTTTCTGCGTGTGGAACGCAGTGTTTCTATGCAAGTAATCGCAATTTTATGATTTAACGATATTAGAATTATTAATCATGGTGATTATGATAAAATTATTAATATGACTCCACATAATTACAACGTTACCAAAATAACTTATTTTACTTTAGAATAATAATAATAAGCGGTAAAATAACCATAGCCTTTAAAGTATTTCTTAATTACAATCTCTTTTATCGGTAATACCTGCTGAGTTCATTAACTTACGAGTTACTTAAAAACATGAAACCGTTATAATACACTTTATACAGCTAATGTTCATGGTATTAATTTATAAATAAATTATAATACTCCTTTTATACTTTGTATTTATTAAAACTCAAATAAATTAAGTTATTTATGCTCAACCACTGTAACGAGAAGTGTATGTTAAATGTTTTATATACTTTAGTATCAAACTACTTAGGTTCAAAACTTTCAAGGTGTGCATCTTACATGGTTCCTTTTTTTTTGTTTCTCTGGAAGACGGGACCAGTTTGTGAAGGGCAAATTATGCGTTTGGTTTCTATGGATTTCTGAATGTTAAAATTAACGGAGCGAAGTCAGCGAAGCTCCCATGTAGCGACTCAATTGGTATGTGTTTGTGAGCAGATCTCAGCTTTTCTAGAATATAAATAAACTTTAACAAATTACCTCAGATTAAATTTTTTTTATTTAATCTGAGCAAATTACGGAGATTTTGTCGAAGCTCGGCTTAATGGCACACAGACTTTTTTTAAAATTCCGAATCTTTTATAATTTTAATTCCGCGGTAGGTATACCGCTGTGAAGCGTTATGGCTAAGGCAAGTCAACAGCATTTAATTTGGGATAAGATCTTGTCTTATGTAAACAAAAACGTACACTGTATATTATCTTCATCAGTAAATATATAGGTTATTATTATATTGTGATAATGCTTTGGACAACTACTAGATGGCGCTATATAGGTTATTGAACCCGACCGGCGTTGTTCTTGCGCGTACGCAGCTTCAACTTGCGTAATGACACAGTAATGATATAACTTTTTGTTTTTGTCGATAGAGAGTAAAAAATAACAATTTTATAGACGGCGAAGATTCTTCTGGGAACCTTCAAAGCTTTAGACATAGGTACAACATAAACTAAAGAGAATACTGATTTGTTTATTATCAAGCTTTTATCCGCACTTTTAGCTTATTATTTATTCAGATTTGGTCAGCCGTTTTAGAAAGATTGACTAACAGATATTCAAATTTAAAATATTAGTAAGGCCCGTATTCCAAGACGTTACTCAAGTCGAAATCTATTTTTGAGAATTGTCAAAATGTCAAATTTCTATAGAGAAAAATGGGTTTGACAAGTCTTAAAACTAGATTGAAACCTGGGTTACGTCTTCTAATGCGGACCTAAGATTAGAAGGATGATTCAAATTATAAATAATAATAACTAGGTTATGTGTTTTTCAACTAAGTAGGTAATTGGCGATCCACTGATATTTTTACCTTAGATTATTTGACATATAAATAATCAAAGATTTTTACTTAACTGACTTTTACTTGACTGTTCAAGTCATGATTGAGTCGCTGTGGTAATAAATTGTCACCCATGATCATTGACTTATATGTATACATATAAGTCAATGCCCATGATGTTTGAGGTTTAAGAAAATATCAGTCAAATTTTTATAGACAAATAGTTTTGTTTTTCTGTTGAATGTTTTTCATTTTGTGTAGGTATGTTGTATGTGTATCAAATAAAATATTCTAATTGTTAATACTCTTCATCGCACGTTGCTAGCTTGTTACGGTCGCGACAGGACCCTGACTGAGGTCCCCGCTTTTTGAAGAAAACCTTATAAGTGAAAGGTATCGAACCTGAGATGTTTTACAACCTTTGCGTTTACATGATCTACATTTTTTATTAAGATCCGGTTTCATTCTGCGTGTACCGTTTCATGAGCTGAAGCCCTAAGGGCGTAATTAAGTAACAAAAATTAACATAGCCTTTATCCGTGGCTAATCGACATGCCTGCAGTCTTCGCTGTCACTTCGTATTATAGGTACCTTGATAAGTAATAAAACTAAGTACCGGTGTATGATTATCTTTTGATGTAGGTATAAAAATTATCTCATTTACTGATATAGGTATGTATGCTATAAATAGAATTTAGTAATTGTATATATGTAGTTTATTGAGGTTCAAGATATCTTTATTTCTCAAAAAGAATTACAATTCACTTATATGAGAAATATTAAAATTAACTTACAAAATTATTGACAGTACAGTACAGTAACAGTTTTAGCTAGAATAACAAATACAAAAGTTTAGGGTAGTCGTAGATTACTTTCATAGTTAATACGTAATATTAACTACGTTTCTCACGTTTATTATTTGTTGAATTAAATCACACGTTGGAAACAAAAATGATATTATGCAAACAGTTTCGGCGTAAGGCGTGGGCGACGTGGGCCACCGCCTACGGCCTCGCGGCCCAGGGGGCCTCGCGCCCCGAAAATTTATGCATTAGGTACTTAAAAGCCGCGAACGCGCCAACAAATTTTGCCAAAAAAAGGATTTTTTTTGCGCTGGCAGAGGGCCTCGCAAAATGAATCTTGCCCACATAAAATTCAGATCCGCGCCGCCACTGTATGCAAATAGGAATATTTTTCTATATGCCGTTAATTACTTAAAGGGATGGTGCCACTTTTGTTTTCAAAGTGCGAAATGTACCTGGAAAGTTTTACAGGTACTGAAATATAATTATCAGTACTTATTTTGTTAACCGTAGAAAAGGACAGTTTATCGACTTAGCTATAGCGACTGTAAATTGCTGTGGAGTCGGATATGTCAATGGGATAATGAGCGCAGAAGAAGAAATACCTACTTGTATAGTTTAAGAAAATTAGCATAAATGAAACTGTATTTAAATATTAGTTATTATTTTACTGATATACATATTAAAAGTATGTTGAGTGTGTATTATGTTTTAACTTCTTATATTAGGTATATTTATTGATATGCAGTTAAATTCATAGGTACTAGTATTATAAATCTGTTTTTTATTTTCTATTTTAATCTAATACCGTGCCTGTCACAATTTATTTCCATGCATTTCTTTAAGTTGTAATAATTGGCTAGATAATTGCAAATTTCAAAATACAGAACTACATTCTTCCAGGTTCTCAAGGCTTGCTCGATAAAACAAAGGAATAAACCTTGAATATAAATTATAATGTAATTGAGAAAGAATCCTTGCGGTGAAACGGTAGGTGTATAATTACCTATCACAGTAGGGCCCGATTCTCATACATATGATTTCTCTTTTATACCTACTACAATTTTATTACACAAAAATGTAACTTTGCTACAACAAACATAGCATGATCGTCAAAACAACGTTGAATCAGTCATGTTATCTTCTTTCTGTCCTGTTCCCTTTATTTTATTTGGGACGGCGCAGTATCTTCTCTTTTTCCAGTCTCTTCTTTCACTCGCCATTACATAACACTTCTCAAACACATATCATTTCTCACACAGTCAATCCAAATTTTTTTTTCGGCCTCCCTCTTCCCTTATATCCATCCACTTTCATATTCAAAACTTTTTTAGATACATGTTTTTCATCTCTCCTCATAACATGCCCATACTAAGCCAAACGATTACCTTATCATTTTTCATTCACTGGCGCTACTCTCAAACTTCCTCTTATAAAGTCATTACTTATCTTATCTTATCATGTCATCAACAGATATATCGTTTAGGAGTTAAATAAGACCTAAGAATAAATCTTTGAGATTATTGATTTATCGAGTTTTATCATAGCAGCATTTGGACGGCCTTGCTAGGCTTGATAATGTAAGTAGTTAGCATTAAATATATTATATTTATGTTACAGAGT
Organism: Anthocharis cardamines; assembly: GCA_905404175.1. Lineage (NCBI taxonomy): Eukaryota > Metazoa > Arthropoda > Insecta > Lepidoptera > Pieridae > Anthocharis > Anthocharis cardamines. The sequence continues at coordinate 3,298,389 of FR989953.1, read as the reverse complement.
CGGGGAATCTAAGGTGTGAAATTATAGAAACAAGTTAGTCGGGATTTTATGAACTTTTCTGAGCTATGTTAATAAGAAAGTGATATAATAATAAAGATGGAAATCTATGGGCTGTGATTTATAAGGTTATTTTAATTAGGAGAAATAATATTAAAGTCAGGCAATTAAGTCCGACCGTAAATTCTTTTATATTCAATGTTTCGGGTGCAATGTAGATGTCCTATAGAAAAAACAGAATTCTTAAAATCGGTCGAGTAGTTTTTAAGTATCGTAACAAACAAACAAACAAATCTTTACTTTTTATAATACATATTAGTATAGATATGAAATTTAATTATCAATTAATTACTTTTTAAACATTTAAGGCTATAGTGAAATTGAATCGTGGAATCTGCGAGGACCAGCTTGTTTACCAACTTTGGTCTTTGAAAGTGTTTTGTGTTTGATGATTGTAGCTTCATTTTATATTTACACATACTATTTCCGCTTCAGAGGTTTTGTTGTACATGTTTTATATGAGGATTTTCTGGCACTAGGCACGTATATGGTAAATATAAAAGAAGAAAAAGATCTCGATTTGATCCGTGTTTAGTGAAATCTACGAGCCAACGAAAACGTCAGCCGTCAAGTAATGAAGTGGACAGCGGATGTTTCAATTATTGACAGCTTTTTATAAGTTTATAAGTAAGTAAACGAGTATCTTGAGTGTATAACGGTGAAGTCATTTCGAGTTATATAGCAATAATCTACGAAGAAACGGTATGTAAGACATAAATGGATTGCTTTGTGACACTTTGTGTAAAGCTACTTTGTCTGCTAGCGTAGAAAGTACTTACGTAGACAGGATTGCTAGATAATATAAGTAATATCTCGCAATAGATAACTGCTTCGCGCATTATCTCTTTGTTAGTGTTTGACGTATTTTTTTTAGTTATATCGTAAAACGGAATTCCTGCGTGTGATACATTTTTGTATCTCTTTCACTATTTAACATATCTAATGAGTGTCTCAGTAAGAACTTGAATTGTAAAAAATTAAAGATTTAATATTTTATTTACATTTTTTCTACATATGTATAGAGGCAGTGATGACATTTACAGAATAAATAAAATATCGGTTAATTGGCTACCGTTGCTCAGTTGCCAGGCTTTTGACGAATTTTTGCACTACATTTTGCAGTACTAAAGGGCTACTGAATTTGATGAATTAGACTTGCAATTTCCTCAATTTTTTTTGGCAAGAATAAGATGGAATTGACATAAATGAGATGTGGTCTGAACTGGATGGCGCTACCTATCATTGTTCCGAACCGATACGACTTGGGAACATTCAAAAAAGGAGCATATCACGAGCACACCTTAAAGGTCGGCAACGCATCCTCAGGACCTCGGGTATGGCGGATGTCCATGGGCGGCGGTAGTCGCTTATCATCAGGTGTACCGCCTGTCCGTTTGTCTACTCTAATATATTAAAAAAAAGATTACGTACATGTTAAGTAGGCGATTAGTTTTATGTACTCTGCCCGTCCAAAACAATTTTTATATTGATTTCTCTGAATTCTTATCTGGTACCTCCAATATTAAATACGATGCGCAAACGACGACGCGATGAGAAAATCACACATGCCAATTATTTTCGAGATATCTAGCACTGAGTCACTCATTATAATACGGGTTTCAGAATATGGGTGCAAGATACGGAGATACGCCACCTTTCGAATACAACATTGGTTTTGTTCGACTATTAAAGTAACGGAACATCTCGGATTAGCATCAAGTTAATTGAGTGAAGGAGAATGTCGTAATAAATCTGTTATTACTTCCGTGTCTATCAACAATAGTATCGTTTGAAATTGACAGTTTATGCTGTTGAAACTAAAATAATAAAAAAAATCATTTGCATTTGTCATCTTTTGTTTAAATCATATTTTATAATCTTATTTACTTTCAACGTTATTTTAATTTAAAAACAGGAAAGGGTGTGTTTTATAATTACGTTTTCTCGTAATATAATCGAATCAAAGCAAAATATCTAAAAGTTTATTTGGTTCTAGTAATTTTGAAGCCTTCTTAACAATAAAATAATCTTAAAATAAATTCAAGAGGTATGTATATTCAAAGATAAAAATAAATTATTGTACATCTGGAAATAGTTGTAACTCCGTCAACCAATAACTAAAAAACTGAAACATTTTTAGTTTTCTATGAAAATAAAACTATATTTTAAATAAGGATAGTATATTATATAGTACAGATAATATAAAACAAAATATACCTAAGCCTTGATAAGGTGTTTTATAAAATAACATACGGAAGTAACATAAATTATGTAATGAGTCAATTACCACGGTAAGGCAAGCTTAACGGGCGTTGTCTGAATGATGGGAGATTTTTACTCAGACTCTAGATAATATTAACTGTAAATAAAAATTACGTGTGATTTTTCTCGAGGTACGATATTTTTTAAATAGTGTGAATTATGAGTTGATTGAACTGTGTTCTGGTATAATTATATGCAAACAGTTTTGATATTAGCAACGAATTTTTCATTCTCCAAACAATTACAAGTACGCAGACTATTCCTAATAACATCTGTATTGGGAATTTAGATAGTTATATGGAATTTGGTATATAGATAAAGGTAAGTTGAACATCAAACCTGATGATATTAAATCAAATTAAAAATATAAATTGGTATGTAACACAATTAATAACATAAAAGGTATACCTAACAACAATGGATATCTTTTCAACGTACGCCTTTATCATTGTTGTTGAAGAATATTTGGTCTTTTTAAAAAAGGAAATTCCAATGAAATTGATATAACTTTGACTTTTGTTATCGCGATTACATAGTTTTATATGAAAAAATAAAAACAACAGATTATATTTTTCATTATTATATTATTACTTTTCACGCTGTTTGGCTACATTTGATCGAGACCACACTTTTAAAAGGTAATTACGTTGTTTAACATCGCAACGACAGAAAATACTTGAACTTGAAAATAAATTTGATTAAAGTTTGACACGAAGTAGGTTAGCATTTTTTACAACATTGTAGAGCGAATAAATATAAAACCTTTTTATCTGAATCGGATTCATGTTGATAATGCTGACTACCTAACTAAAAACTAAACTAAAAACTGCCTATAAAAAGGGAAGTGTAAACACTCCCGCTGTTTCTAGGGAAATAAGACCGCGCTTCACCGCTTTATAATACAAAGAAAACTTTACCTTGCCTACCTTTTTATAGTAATATTTAACAAGTATAGAATTGGATAGTCTTGGAGACTGTATACTTTATCAATATTTAGCTTCATAAAATGTCATAGCTTCTAAAAAAACATAGATATGTTATTTGCTGATAATGTAGCTTTCTGTTGGTGAATTTTTTTGGTCGAGTAGTTTTTAAGTTAAATGGTAAAAAGCAAACAAACATATATTACAAACAATTAAATCTTTCCTCTTTATAATAAATTTTTGTCTTTTACAAAACAATTTTTTTTCCATGAAATTTTGTGAAAACTTACCTTTTTATGTCCCAAATACACTATTACAAATCAAATAAATAAGTTATTTGATTTGAAATATTTATTTTTTCACCTTATTTTAATTTAATATCGAAAAATCACCCTAATTTACAATCGAATATCAGCTTTTTTAAAAAAGTCGGTAGCCTTTTTGTTCGTTGAAATCTCTACTTTCCGATAGTGTAAAAAAAATATACATTACTATGGTAAATGTTCTCAGAAAATGGTATGTAGTAAGGCCCAGATCCTCCTAGCCCCTTCCCCACTTCTCTATGAAATACTTTTTGAAGGGCTAAAAAAATCCTACTATTTTTTTTTAACTTTTTACTTACCATTTTTAAAGGCTTCGGCACTGGTCTAAATGTTGAAGCATCAGCCAAAAATGACATTAACTTTAGCAGTTTATTCAGTAATGTGGTAGTAGCGATTAAAAGGACTTAATGCAAAATACTTAATTCATACGTTTGATATAAAAGGTAAGACCTAAATAACTTTCTAAACACGGTAGATAAGATGAATGACTCTGTTAACGGTAAATAGTGATTAATCCCTAAGTAATAGTGGTAATAGGATCCTAAGGCAGGATTTTCTTGTTTTATGCCATACTGAGGTGATTGAACATTTTTTTTAGAAATAAGGCAAATGAGGAAGCGCCTCAAAGTTTATGGAAAATGCATGATAACGCGTATTAATATCGGCAACACCAGTGGTTTTGCTGATACGCCATTTTTTAAATTCAACGTCTGTCGGGTCTGCTATAGTGTACGCGCAAGTGCTAGTCTCCTCCTGCGGTATGTGAACGGCAGGGCGGGGGATATATTATATATATAGATATATTTATCTGTTCTCATGTATCTCGCGCGTGTCTTGAAAATATACGCCCTCCCCCGTCTCACCGCTCACATACCGCAGGCGGAGACTAGCACTTCCGCGCGGACTATAGTAAATTATATTTGTTATAAGGAATGTACCTATATTTTTTTTTTTTTTTTTTTTTTTTGTATGGTATCTCGCTGCTGGCCCTAGTGGCCTCGGCAGCTCAACGCGGACAAGATTGGCGAGCACTGTGGCTCAGCCTTGAAATTAGGGGTTTTGCTACGACACGCCTAAGGGCGTCTCCTGCGAGACACGTACCTCGGCTTGGGCTGCCGTAGGAGGGGAGGGAGCCTGAAGGGCTGGACGGTAGCTCACCCGTGTGAGGGATGCGCGCAACAAGGGTCCTCGCCTTCGCCGTCGAAGGCGCTGTACGCGGGTCTGAGGTGAAATGTCCGCCCGGGCGGAGTCTAATCTAGCATTGGCTACTGTGATAGGATCGTCAGGATCCTCTAAAACGTGTCTGGGTCTTCTCCAGAGAGCCTTATCGGGATAGGGGTAATAGTTGATTGCATTGCGAACCAACGGGTTGGGGTGGTTTATAGCCTTGTCGAAGTAACGTTTCGACGCTAACTTCATCCATTGGGCTATAGTGGGTAGCTCCAGATCGTGGTGGAGATCGACATTTCGCACATAATACGGTGCTCCAGTAGCGATTCGAATGAACCGGTTCTGGACCGACTGTAATTTGTGGATATTGGATTTTTATTTTTGGAGTCTAAAAGGGTACGGAGTCTGGATAGGACAAAGGAGGCCTTTTTACGGACCATTCTAACGTGTTTGTTGAAGGTCAGGCTACGATCAAGGGTAACACCTAGGTATTTGGCTGATTTCTGCCAGGGAATGGATCTACCGTAGAGTTGTATCTCTCGGTCTATTAGGAATTTGGCCCTAGTATATGGATTTCTGGGATTACCGGGAGGACCACGAGCAAAGAGTACTGACGCACTCTTTTCCGGGTTGACTTGGATTCCCCATTTCTGGAACCACTCACCGAGGCGGGTGGTTGCAGTCTGGAGAAGCGCTGTGATGATCCTTTTATCCCGGTGGGAAGTGAAAAGGGCAGTGTCGTCCGCGAAAAGCGCAATGTGCACTTTAGGCGTTTTAGGAATATCGCTAGTGAATAACGAAAACAGGAGGGGAGACAGGACAGAGCCCTGGGGGACTCCGGCCCGTATACTACGGGGAGAGGAGAGCGATCCTTCTACGCGATAGCGAAAGGAGCGGTTTGACAAGAATTCGTGTATGATACGCACGAGTCTGTCTGGCACGTTAAGTTGGTAAAGCTTGAAAATTAAGCCGTTGTGCCAGACCTTGTCAAACGCTTTCGCTATATCGAAGAAGAGGGCGCCCGTAGGAATGGATCTATTTCTATTTAAACCGGAAAGGATGTGTTCCGTTATGCGGTGGACTTGATGGACACAGGAGTGCGCTCGTCTGAAACCAAACTGTTCGTCAGGCAGAAGGCCTTTGTCGACGACAGTGTCCCAGAGACGCTTTTTAATTAGCTTCTCATACAACTTACACAGTGTATTGAGAAGGCTTATGGGTCGATAGCTATTGGGATCGTTACGGGGTTTGCCCGGCTTGTGGATACCAATCACAATTGCCTCCTTCCACTGTGTCGGAAAGGCGCAGTTGACAAGGAGGGAATTGAAAATGGTCACAAGTAGACATATCAATTGGGGAGGAAGGGATCTGAGGACCCTGTTCGAGATGGTGTCAGGACCTGGGGATTTCCTAGGTAGGGAAGCCTTGATCAAAGCCTGCACTTCGTCTACGGAGGTGGGTGGTAAGGGCTCGTCTGAAACGGGGAGTGCAATACGACGATCGACTTCGCGGTCGATCGTTTCTACGTGAACTGGGTCAGTGTTAACTAGATATGGAGTGCATTGCTCCTCTAGTTTTTGGGCTAAGCATTCGGCTTTGTCGGCATCGTCAAAAGCGTCAGTCTGATTGGGCCGTTTGAGCGGAGGCATGATCGCGACCGTTTCTGATTTGAGACTCCTCGCAAGCGACCAATAGGCCGTGTGCGAGGGTGAAAGTTCGCTGGTTAAACGGTCCCATCGTTCGTTACGTAGTTCCCGCATACGTGCTTTAACCTCTCGTTGTAAGGCACGAAGCGTTCTACGGTTGTCGTCTGAGGGTGCGTTGTCATAGGCGCGAGTAGCTGCGTTCTTCTCAGTCAGTAGTTGTCTGGCGTCCGGAGGAAGTTCCCAACGTTGGTTAAAATCATCGGGAATCAACCTGGACGCGCATTCAACTTTGGACTGGATATGTCTGGTGACTGAGGAGACCGCAGCTAACGCTTGGTCCGTCGAGTCAAGTCGTTCCGGTATAGACTCTAGCTCAGGCGAGTCGATGGGCTTGAGGGCCTCATCTAACTTTTGCCAGTCAACTATAGTCTTGTATCGTCTTTGTAAGCAGTCGGGGGGGCCTAATTCTATAAGAACGGGTCGGTGGTCAGAGTCAAGTTCATGTAACGTTTCTATAGAGCGTAACTGGAGAGTAACGTTCCTTAGAATCGCCACGTCGAGTACGTTTCCGCGGGAGAGGCTCATATTACTGAAGTGAGTCGGATAAAGGGGAGCTATTACTTGGAAATTAAGTACGTCTTGTAGTCGGTCTAGTATGTTACCGTTAAGATTGTTGGCAGAGCTATTCCAGTTCCAGTGTTTGCTATTGAAGTCGCCGGCCAGAATGACCGAGTCTCCCATAGCAAACAGGGCCCTGAGATCGCTCTCCAAAACTCTCTTAGTGGGTGAGAGGTAGACCGAGGCGATTATGACGGGCTGGTGACCGGTCATAGCCACCCTGACTACTGAGCATTCTAAGTTAGTAAGCGTAGGCGGGTCGATAGGCATGCAGTGCAGTGCGCGTCTGTAATAAATAACCGTGCCACCGAGCCGGCCGTCACGGTCACTTCTTACAGTGTTATAATTCGCTAGTCGCGGAGTTCGAACGCTAGGTTTGAGGAAAGTTTCCTGCACTAGCATGATATCGACCGGGTGTCTCGTCACAAAGTCCTTTACTAAGTCAATCTGTCGTTTTAAGCCGTTAGCGTTGAATGTCACTAAGGACAAAGATCTTGTCTTGAGCCTACACGTGGCTGTATCTATTGCGTTGTGTTGGGTAATTGATACTGCCAGATTGATGCGATTAGGTTGGCGTGCTCGAATGCTGCGTTTACTCGCAGTTGGGGGTCAGAAGCGCTTTCGCGTATTTTTTGCGCGAAAGCGATAAGTTCGGGCACGTTGAGTACCTGAATGAAGTCTTTTACGAGGTACAACGCGGCGGAAAGGTCCGTCGCGAGTCCCTCGTGGGGCGTGTTCGGTTTTGTAGGTAACTGTTTAGCCTGGACAGGCCGAGTTACCTTCGTAGGCTGAGCCGGAGGGCTCGGAAGAGGGACCGGTGGTAAAACCGGAGTAGCCATTAGAGGCTGAGGACCTATTGTCTGGGTGGAAGGAGGCTGAGATGCCTCTGGGATAGGGGGTTTGTTGGTGGCTTGGAGTGGTTTACTCCAAGCGTTGTGGGTGGGTGGGGGTGCGGGTATGAAAGTTTCCTCGACAACCTTGGGACGCTGCCCAGGACGAGCCGCCCCCCCGCGCCTTACCGGCCTCTTGTGTGGTTTGGGGGCCCTGGTACAACCGCGGTAATTCGCGGGATGCCCAGTTTCCCCGCACAGCACGCAAGCGGGTGGTTCGGCACAGGGAGAAGGCCTTTCACAGGCAGCGGTCCCATGATCGCCTAGGCACTTAACGCACCTTTCTTTCGCGAAACAGTTTCGCGCGGCGTGTCCGTACAATTGACAGCGGTGACACTGTCTCGTGAACGAATGTTTATTCGGGGTCTCGATTTTGAGCCCAGTGAGCTTGCAGCACTCGCGCAAGTTAAAAACTTTCTTTCCTCTAGGGGAGAGTTCTAAAACCGCTAGAACCATGTCGTACGGCTGTTTGTTGGTCCGATTGATCATTCTAAAGACCTCTTTTACAGGCAGATCCTGTTCGCGTAGGTCTGTTAAAACGAGCTCGGGTTCGAGCTCCTTAGGGATGCCGCGAATTACAACTCGAAGGACGCGCTCGTCCGGGAGCGGGAAAGAGTGACCGCCTATATTTTCGGCGCGGAGATGGGCTGTAAGTAGCCTGTGATGGGCTGGGGTGTATACTTGAACCCTAATATTGTCCCTTGTTGTTTGGGCTTTAAACTGAATGGACTTCGAGTCCAAGAACTTCGATAGGGCAGGCCAACATGCCTTGTCCCTAATGTAAACGGGGGGAGGAGTTTTTGGTTTCTCCGCGGGGATTTCACGGATGACTTCCGTGGGAATGGGCTCTTTGACTAGAGGGGCCGCGTCTATTTGCGCGCGTTTTGCGGGCGGTCCGCCTTTCGCCGAACGCTTCTTCTTGCGTCCGGTGACGGTTTCGAAACCGTCGCTTGAGCTCTCCGGCTCTGAATTAGGTGCCTCTGAGGCCGCGCTGTATGCCGACATTTCGGAGTCGGCACGAGAAGGAGGGCGCGAGACGTTTTCGCGTGAGACGGCGGCGATCGCGGTGGACGGCGCGGCGATTGATTCTAATTGCGCTTGAGGCGCGATAACTGCGGCGACGGAACGCGGCACGGGATTCGGCGAATCGGCTCGGGCCGACGAACGCGACGACGAACGAGACGACGAACGCGATGATTTGCGCGACGGTGTTGGCGAGCGCGGAGGCGTACGTAACGCCGGTCGAGACGCGGGACGCGAGTCAGAGGAGTTTACGAACTCCTTAAAGGTCTCAGGGTGCCGAAGTTCAATGATCCTCAGCAACCTTCGAAAGTCGTTGTCCATGGACGACGGTTCTTGGGTATTTTCCCACTCCATACTGGGAGCCAGTAGGAGCGGTTGTGTACCTAACACCTACAGTGTGTGAGTACCTAAGCTACAGTCTGTAAAATGTAGTGTGTAAATGTGTCTCTCGCTGGTGATAGCGAGAGGTGAGGTATCGCAACCTAACCGGCCCGTAGGGGGGGAACTTGGCGGGAACCCCTACAGATGTGCGATGGGACCCGTCCAACAGTGGACCCTGATTACACCTGGTCGCTAGAGAGCAGTTGGAGTACCTGCTCCCCTTGGCAGTGCCTACTAGGAGGACACCAGGCACGCACAGGGACGTGAAGGAAGCGGACGGGGCTGTACGCGCCTTGAAAAAGGCGCGGCGTTTGCACCCCGTACAAACACTCCCGCCCGGAGGCGTTAACCGCCCGATAACCGTTTGAAAAAAAAAAAAAAAAAAAAAAAAAAAAAATATTATATGGACCAATATATATGTTAGGTAAATGCCTGAACAGAAGTGTTTATAACTCAAGAACGTCTGCACCGATTTTAATGTTATCTTATTTGTTGGATTCCTCTATGTCCCGAATAAGAACAGCTATAAAAATATCAGAAATATCACGAAAAAAATAATTGTGCAGAAAATTAATTTTAAACTAAATTAGGTTCGGAATTCCGCCATCTTCCCCAATTGACAGCTCATGTCACGGTTATAGAATATAATAGTCAAAGAATAGAGGCGGGAAATTGCATAATATTCAAATATAGAATTTATGTATTTATTTATTTTTAAAGCCAACATTCTGGCAGAACAACGTCTGTCGGGTCCGCTAGGTAAATACAAATATTTGATGTTCAGCAGGGTTATTTTGGCCAGTCTCTTATTATTATTATTAACTATAGATTATTAAATAATATTAAAGCTGAACATTGAATTCCACTGATATTTATAGACTTTGACGTCTGATTCTTCAAATTGTGATTTAAATAATGCGCACTAAGTAATCGTAATAAAACATGACTTTTTATTACTCTTCCCGATAGGTCAAAGTGATTATTTATAAAGTAAATTAATTATTTAAATAATTATCATATTGCCCCCTTATGCATTATTCAAATTGCCCGGGCAGTGTACAAAAGTACTCTGTGTGCCCGGGCATTATGTACAATGTCTATCTAATCGCTTGGATCATAACTTAGTTAAATCGAGCGTCTTTTGAAACTTCTTTTGGAAATAAAATTACTTACGTGCACATAAAAATACTCTAGGTTATTACCTCTATATTTTATGAGGTGCAATTAGCTGACGTGAGGCGATGAGATGCACGACAATAAACTTTATAAATTTCACATTTATGATCGTTATAATTATTAAAAGGTTTAGGTGTTGCTTTTACTGTCAATTTTCTTGAAATAGCTTGAATATTATTATATCTAGAGGGTATAATAATCATTTCGCTATTATTATACTAATTGTAAATAAACAATTTACAATTAGTATAATAATAGCCGTTGTGGAGGAAGGCCTTCCCTTTCTCCAACCTAAATGGAGGATCCTCGAACAGTCTAACCACTGACTGGTCGGCCGTAAGACCTTATGGTTGACGTCGAGGTGTCACTAGAAACAACTTTGATAGCGCGATTCAGGATTATTGACGTCTTCGTATTGACTGTCGGCGTTTATTGTAGATATTGCTACACAGTTACATACCATTGTGTCTACATAGTGATCCCTAATTATATTGGGAATCAGCCTTATATAATAAATTCCTATAAAATTTTAGTAAGTCCGACTTATCTAATTCACGACGCGGTTTTGCTGTCCGATAGCAATCAATGGCACAAAAATTTTAATTTAAATACAGATTTATAATATTTTTACAATAACGATTATTTTATAAAACTGTAAAACACATGACTCACAGTAGATACGTACAATGAAATATTTGGGAGATACTTCAGGAAATGCATTATCAAATTAATAATGCGAATACCCGTGATTCTTATAAAAATACGACATTAACACTCAAAGCAACGAGCTACTTAACGCATCTAATGCTAGAACTTGACAGCAAAAGTCTAATCACATAGTTCAGTCATCATCTCACTAGTCCTAACCACTTGAGCAATGTATAATGATTTGCACGTACTTGGAAAGCAGCAGCATTCGCCAGATAACATATTATTGGCTCCCAGCCTGTGTCATTATGAACTAGTTTGCTTGAAGTTTTTTATTAGTTGAGAAAAACATCTCCGGTTGATTCAACCCGTTTCCTTTAAAGCAAGATAGGTAGGCAACCTATCTTGCTTCTGCTTAGTGATTCTTATTAAATATGCTATATAGTATATATATTTTAGTGGAAGACAGGTGTAAAGTTCTAGGTTACTTTAAAAAAAAAACTGCACATTTTTAGGGTACGTTTATGATTTGCACAAACAATTTGCCTAGCATATAAATTCACGTATTTTAAGCATTAAACAAATTTAATTTTTTTCACTTTGATCTTGAAAAATAAATATAATTATATTGTCTTTTATTAACGCGAGTATCACACATTTAAATAAAATGTAACTATTAAAAACATTTTTATTTTGGGAAATTGTAGTTAATTTTAAGGAACCGTTAGTGGTATGTTTGAAAAGATAGAATAGATAATATCTATGTTTAAATCGAGGATTTACAAATAATGTTTGCCCGAAACTGACTTGAATTTTGTACGCATTAAATTAAATTTCTCAATTAAAATATACCGGTGGATTTAAAAAAAAAATATTATTTTAAATATTGAAATAAATAACAATAAACGCAATTTACACAAATCTCTTTCTTATAAATCTAAAAGCACAGATTTGAGAGTACTTACTGTCAAAAGCTCTATTCACGAAGCACTGCGCAGGCGCAGATAATGTGCGTGTACGCGCGACGCGGCCGCAGCGTGGAGCAATGACTCGGACGGTCGCTCTTGACCTTGCGCGAAGAGTAACGCCAAACGGACTGCTTACTTGTTTTATACTCGGTGCACTGAGGTATACTGCTGTGGAGAATCGTGAGCTTTAAAGATTCTATCCAGTTTAATCTACTTGTCATTTCCATACTTTGTCATTTAGCAGTTTCTCTATCGCAATAACAATGACGTTTATGGTCGACAACACACATGCAAGCCCTTTTTTGACACTTTGGTTGCTAACTTACCATCACGTAAGCCACTTGCCCATTTGCCCCCTATCCTATAAAAGAAACTACGTTAAGCGAATTCCCACTTGTCTGTTTGTAAACAGGCTTGAGTATCACTTAGTATATAATATCTACTTCAGGACATCAATCAATGAAAAGCTAGTGACGAAAACTCGATAAGTGGGTCCGAAACCACAAGTCATTAAATTAAAGAGGTGTTCAAGATTGAAACACTGAACTCGCTGAAACTGTCATGACGCAAAAAAAAAACAAAACGATTTCAAAAGATACTTATTAGAAAATTTGTCGTTTAAAGAGTTTCAACTACATGAGTAAGAAATAAAATATCTTATAAGATTATATACAATTTACTGATTTATTTTCGGGTAAAATATAATAATAACATAAAAGTGTAGTTATAATATTACCTATATAAGTAATAAAATTAAATGTGGACTATTCTTGTCTATGTTCTCGAAATTTATTCAAGCTACCGTAATCGTTCGCAAGATGATGCTTGAGAATTTACTGGCCTGTGTGTTCGCTGATAAATAAACACATTATAGTTTTAAAAAAAACTCCCTATTTGGGATTAACTCGCTGGCACAAATTTTCCTGAAAAAGCCTGCTGAGAACCGTTGTTTATAAAAATTACTACTCACCATAAACATTGCAAAAGGATTTTTTTAAACTGCATAAAATGCTCATTGCGTAATAATTATTAGTACTTGGTGGTCACCTAGGTGCACCCTTGCAAAAGTGATATAATAGTGAGTTAGGTAAACCAAGTGAGCTTTTTAAGGCCAACATCCGATTAACCTTTATAGCTGCTGACCAAAAGATGCTCATGTGTTGTATTTTTCTGTTAATGTCTATTTTTCTGAGTCAACTGAACGAATTGTTTCTTATTATAAAAAGATTACGAACAATAACTTATTTAATAAGGTCTAAAATGCAAAGGTGACCAAAAATATTTTTGTCAAGTCCAATTGAAGAGTCTCAGACTAAAACAATAAAAATATGCTTATTTTTGTGTTAAATTAAAATTTGACTTATCTTAAAAAAAAAGATACTTTTTTTTAAATATTAGGTGTAGAGTATTGCTTTAATGATATTCCTTTTGTAAAAGAACGGTAATCTATAGGGTATTGATTCTAAGCCATAATAGCACTGTCATAATATTCTTCAACAGTTACAACATAAGGCTTACAAAATAGCCGGGTTCAATGAGGGTCAAGAGGACAGAAAGCCCATCTAACAAGGAACCTTGCCAACTCTGAGGTAACAAACAGTTCTTACAAGCGTTATAGCTATTCAATATATGGTTATAATATTTGTAACTATCATTTTCATACAAGTATTGCTTACATTAATTAATTTTGACGGGCTCGTTGGCGCGTTCGGTAGAACACCTGCCGTGCGCATCGATGGGTCGTGGGTTCGAATCCCACCGGGAGCACATGCTTATAATTTTCTGTAAGTATGTTTTCCCCACGTCTGGTAACTTCGGGCATTGATCGGGTGGGAGGAATATCTAAATTCCGACCGGGTAACGAACCACCGCACATAGGGCTATTTGGTCGATCTAAGCGGTCAAAATTCAGTTTTACAAATCTCAATCCAAACAGAAATTAATGACTTTTCGCTAAAGAAGGATAAATTGTGTACACGAATCACGAAAAACGCCCCTCCCCCGCACAGCGTACGCGGCTGGGTGCTAGTCTAAACTTAATCGTTTACTAGACTGCACGTTTCTTTGCGCGATCACTGTTTCACAGTTATACATTTTTAAGTGCTTTAACTTGTTGGGATTGTACTTGTAACCACTTGACAATAGAGTTTTTGCAACAAGGTATGTATTTATGCTTTCATAATGTGTAATTTGAAGTTTTAGATTTATTATTTGTAGTACGTTTTGGTAGTATTTATTTAAGCCGGAATTTCGAAATCTCGAAGTATTTAGTAATACTTCAGGGTGAGTCCGGATGCTTATTCCTTACGTAATATTTAGCTATGAGTTCCTAGTACTAGAACAGATAAAAATTGCTTCCACTTTTAACTGCTTTTGGAAATTATGATTATTTTAAATCAAAAAGTAAAATGAAATATATTTTTTATCAGAGAGTAAAAGTGATTTGAATTTGGAATGTGGATATTATTAATAAATGTTTCAATTATTATCAAAGAGATCGATCTCGCACATTGTATGAAAACGTTACTGGTTGTCAAAAAAAACCACACGTGGACCAAATTAAAAAAAAAGGTTTTTGTAAAAGTAAAAACGAATGAAACGCATTCTTTCTTGTGTTAAGTTTTGTTCAACTTCTTTTTTAAGATTAAAGATCTTTCATAATACACTACTACATTCTACTTCATGAGTTGCACTTACTTATTTTCTTATAGAGGTGATAAAAGGAAGAGTGTTCACCTAGGGAGCAACACTATTCTAAGCTCAAGTGACGTACTTTAAATCCCTCGCTCCACTCTAGATTAAAAAAAATACTCTCACCTTAAAAATAATGGCTTGCTCCCTTGGTAAACAATCTACTATTAAAGCAATATCTTAAATTATTTCACTTTTTTATTACAGGGCCTTCAAATGTCAAACTTTTTACACGGAAATACATTTTTGATAAAATTCAAAATGAAAATGTACGCGATTTTAAGACAAAGTTGGATAATGTTGAAAGTTTTTTTTTATGCTCTGATTCTTATTCAGATGAACAAATAAAGGAGATTAAGCACAATTTCTCATACCTTAAGACAGAATTCAAAAAAAGATGGATCGCAGCACACTATAAAATAGATACATTTCTTACAAAAAATAATGACTGGCTACAAGGTACATTTGAATTACCGAAAATTTCGACGAGATCTACTGGACGGCCAGCCAAACATTTTGAAGAAGCTAGCGATAGGTCTAAAAGAAGAAAAACTAAGGAATTACGGGAGTTAAGTATGGAAACATTAACTTTTGCAACTCAGGTTAAACTTCATACGATTGGGAAAAGAGACGCATCTAAGGTTTTAAAAGAAATCATCAAAAGCCCTAAGCGAGCGACAAAATATAAAAAGGCTTACTCTGTCAAACAATCAAACCGATTTAAATCTTTAACCCCATCCGATGCTTTAGCAATGATTGTGGAAGCAGACCTCACACGGAGACAGTATCAAATAATCCGAAACTCATGTAAAAAATTATATCCTTGTTACGAATTAATTAAAAAAGCTAAGACAGAGTGCTATCCAAATAAAGACGCATATAGGGTTACAGAAACATGTGCTGAGACAAAATTGGAAAACTTATTAGAGCACACTGCTAGACGTTTAATTCTTTATTTAGGTGATGATATTCTGGATACTTTAACAGATTTAGAAAGAAAAGATTTAGTGATGATTTGCAAGTGGGGGTGTGATGGATCACAGCAGGCAAAATATAAACAAAAATTTGAAAATGATACTTCATCAGATTCAAATCTTTTTCAAAGTTCTTTTGTTCCTTTAAAACTGCTTAGCGAGTCAACTAATAAGGTGGTATGGCAAAATCCAACGCCTTCATCTCCCCGATTTTGTCGTCCAATAAGGATGAGATTCGTCAAAGAAACGGTCGACATTACTAAAGAAGAAATTTCTTATATAAAAAATTCCATTCAATCATTACCAGAGTTTACAATAATTAGGTTAGAAAATTATGAATATCAAATTAAATTCAAAATGTTGTTGACAATGGTTGATGCAAAAATATGTAATGCAGTCACTGAAACCAGTTCTACCTTAAGATGCTATATCTGTAGTGAATCATCTAAAGACTTCAATAAATTATATCCCGAAACAGTCATTGATCCAAACACTTTATCATTTGGAATGTCAATATTGCATGCAAGAATACGTTTGTTTGAGAGCATTTTACATTTAGCATACAAATTACCACTGAAAAAAGGGCGACTGAGCAAAAAAAATAAAGATGATGCAGAGATAGTTAGACAAAGAAAATTAGAAATTCAAAACGAATTTAAAACTAAACTGGGGTTGCTAGTAGATATACCGAAGGCTGGTTTTGGAAATACTAATGATGGGAACACTAGTAGGAGATTTTTCGCTGATCCAGAACTTGCAGCTCAAATAACCGGAGTAGATTCTAAATTAATTTATAAATTTAAAGTGATTTTAGAGACAATTTCTAGTGGCCATAAGATTGATACTAATAAATTCTCGGAATTTGCAATAAATACGGCAAAATTGTATGTTCAATTATACCCATGGTGTCCAATGACACCTACCACACATAAAATTTTAGTCCATGGTGCCACCATTATTAAACATGCCTTGCTTCCGATAGGGCAGCTTTCAGAAGAAGCTGCCGAAGCAAGAAATAAACACTTTAGGGCGTATCGGTTAAACTTTGCTCGTAAGTTTTCTAGAGAGGCGTGTAACTTAGACGTCTTAAACCGTTTACTTTTGACCTCTGATCCCTATATTTCTGCATCCAGGCCAAAACGGTATAAGCAAAGTAAATCCTTTTTAAAGGAAACCTTAGATATGCTGTTACCCGCCGAACCCAATGAAAACGCCCTAGATACTGAATTGTCTAATCATTCAGATACTGATTCAAATACAGATACAGCTACTGAGATATCTTCAAATGAGGAGTAGTGTCTCTAGATGTCGTAAGGCAATTTTTTATGTTGTAGTAGGTATAGTGTTTTATTTCCGAAATAAAACTTAAAAAATAGTAATAGTCGTATTATTTATGTCCCAAAAACGTTTTGGTAAACTTAAAATGTGGTAAATTTATAAGATAATATGTTTTAAAAACAAATAATAGCACAAATAATTTTGACCGGCTAGATCGACCAAACAGCCCTCTGTGCACCGTTCATAGATGGAAAAACCGTGAAGTGCATATTGCGCGTTTCGGTTTCAGTCTATGGATTTCCGAATGCTCGAAGTATAAAATTAGGTGGACAGCGCATCATTGACTGATGTTCTGAGGCTGAGGTATCACCAAGTGAACCTCATGCTCGTCTGTCGATGTCGACATAAAAAAA
Source organism: Anthocharis cardamines (assembly GCA_905404175.1). Classification (NCBI taxonomy): domain Eukaryota; kingdom Metazoa; phylum Arthropoda; class Insecta; order Lepidoptera; family Pieridae; genus Anthocharis; species Anthocharis cardamines. The sequence continues at coordinate 3,280,948 of FR989953.1, read as the reverse complement.
AAAAACTGAGTTCCAACTAAGTTGTGAGGGTTTCTAAACTTTCGATATACATCATTTTGGTCCTATTGGTAGGATCTAGGTATGGTTGCCGCGTGTACATAATTGGAATATGTGAGCCTGCAATTAATATGAAGAATTCTAAATCGTGTTGACAAACTTCTTGACATCAACTATCGGGGCTTTACAGTCGGCTAGACGAGTCGAGGATCCTCCCTTAGGTTGGAATATCTATTCTGTGGGAAAACCTCACCCTCTTACCTACAAATGTTGTACGTGGAATTAAAAAATAGCTTAAGATTCCATGAACATCCGGAAGTAGAAATATATTCTACTAGCTGATCCATACCCACTTCGCTGGCGAAATAGCTCTCAGATTGCAGGATTTTTTCCAACTTGACACTTATCGTTATAACTTTCCACAGATTACCTCATCTGTGTAAGTTTCCCAATTAACTTTATATCGTTATACATTAAAGCCTATATGTTATTATATAAATAATAATACTGTAAAGTTTCATCAACATTGGTTCAGTAGTTTATAGTGAACAAGTAACAAATCATATTTAAAGCAAAATATTAAGAAGTAATATTTACCTTTAAATAACCATATGTATACTGTTCCTGTACCAACAGGGACAACACATAATCATAACATGGCATTAGACGCCTGTAGAAATCATTTCCATTACAAGAAGTGAATTCCCGAGTATCCTAGTGGAGTATGGGGCAAACCCATTTCTGTAGGTGATCAGCCATCTGTTCCCTGCCCGACCGAAACAATTTTTTAAAATCTTCCTATCTTTAGATTCGAACCCAGGACCTCCGGTGCTAAACGCATCGTGCATACCACTGAGCCGTGGAGGCAGTCAATATAAAGAAGATAGGTTATATTCCGAGGCAAGCTCTTGACTGGAATCCCAAGGAAAACGGAATCGTGGGCGACTTATATTAAACAAACATTGCGACGGGCTGTAATTACAGAGGATAAATCTATCGGACATACTTGGAACGACATGAAGAGGAAATTCAATAAAGATTTCGCTGGTGAAATTCCGGATGCCCTCTCAACCATTTAGGGAACAAAGGACCTTAAGTCGGGTAAGTCACAAAGTAGATACAAAATATAATTTGTATGTTAGTTCAGTATCTGCCTTATCGGACGTTCGTGTTGCACAATGCATGTGTTAACCACTCCACAGAATGTTTAACTTTTATAATACAAAATTAAATGAAATTTATATATTTTCGTGCTCTTCCACAAGGTACAAGCGTGAATTAAAAAAATGATATCCCAGTCATGACTATAATTATCTGTTTTTTTAATTTAATTTTTTAACAGATATTTTTATTTAGTACTGTTCTGTTTTTGTATATCTCTGTTTTGATTTTATTTTTATATATTTTATCATGTCACTCATACTAGTTAGCTGCACGCTTCAATCAATATCTTTTTTAATGTTCTCAGTGAAACTAGTTAAGGAAACATAATATTATCTTAAAATATTTCTGATTTTAAACTAGACTATGTACTACTACTACTACTTTATATTTGTTAATATTTCATGACTTTTGTATGTTATTATTTAAAAGGTGCTTCTGTTTTGTTTCCCAAATAAATAAACAATCTTTTTGGAGTGCATGACGTTAGTTTTTTATAGTAAATACTACTAATCTAGTGAATAAATCTACTTATGGTACAGTTTCTAAATTTCTTAAGTGTTCTGTGGCCGATATGTTACGATTATCATTTCGGTATTAAACCATGTTCGAATATTTTAATAGTACCAACGCATTACGTTGTATCGGTAGTTACTATTTAACAGTCAGTAGTACCAGTCACAATTAATTAAGTTCTAAGCAAAATTCCTAGACAAACAAAAAGAACGGTATTGTGTGTCACTTTCGCTGTGTGTGACTAAAGAATTACTCACGGTCCTTGCTAACACAACGTTAGTTTATATGTTATAGACGATTTAACTTCTAAAATTACTCTTTAAATCATAAAATACTTTACACCAAATGGTTATAAAATATTATATGGCAACATTAACTGTACGGTTTTTTGTCTTTAATAGATTCGAATGATTTACTTATAAAATTTATGAAAAGATAGATCTAGGAAGCTCAATGGTATTTTAATAAAAATGGGAATGATACAATACAAAAAAAAGGAGTATTAATTATTAAGCTTATTCCTTGTAAGCATCATAAGAATATGGGGCGTTTAGTAATAGGTTAATTTAACCTTCCTAATTTCCTAAGTGATTTAAGTAAATATTTTTTTTAGTTTCTGACAATATTCCTTATGGTGGAGATACAAACTAAATTGTTGAATAACGCCTGCCTATAAAAATAGTAAAAGTAGTATTTTTGAACTACTTACTTGGTCCTATATTTGGTACTTAAACGAATTACATAATAATTGATTATGTAGGAAAAAGTCAATCGATTGAGCATGACTTCTTTTCAACAACACAGTAGTAAATAATAAATATCCACAAATCTTTATACCTCCAGTAGATTTAGTTGCCCTAAATAGAACAGTGTTTCTAAATTAAAAAATAGATAGATTAACATATTTTTTTAATGTTAGATTATATTATATGACATCACTTGATGGTAGATCAGGCATAGAACATCAGTCAATGATGAGCTATTGACCTAATTTTTACTTCGAGCATACGAAAATCCATAGACTGAAACGGAATCGCGCAATATGCTCCTGACGGTTTTTCCATCTATGAACGGTGCTGCATTACCCGATCGGAATTTTGATATTCCTCCCACCTGATCAATGCCCAAACTTACCAGACGTGGCAAAGATATGCTTCCACAAAATGTATTATAAACATTAAACATGTCGACTCGGTGGGATTCGAAACTGCGCCAACGAGCCCGTCAAAGTCGGCAACCAAATAAAATACAGTGTTCGCAGTACAAAGTAGGTATATTGAGTTATTGACAATTCTCCTATACAGAATTAACCTTTATTCTTTAGTTTGCAAAAATCTGCCTTAAATAGGTATAAATTCAAGAATGAAATATTTATCTACGTGTACACATAAATAATTGTAAAAATAAATTTCATTGAAGTGATAGTGTTTTATGCAGGCGTCAAAAAGACTGGATTTTATCAAAAGCATGTTTTATATATACATAGGTTTCCGACGAGTACCTATACATTGCTTAGCAATGCTTAGCAAATCTTCGCTTCATAAGAATCCATTTTAAAGTTATATTAATTTAATCTGACGCAACTGCATAAATACAGATAAGAAATTATTTGGTTACACCATCCTCCACAGACTTGTTTACTGATAGGATGTCTGTGGCATTCTCTATTCTTGACGTCAGAAGAGACATTTCTGATGTCTTTTGTAAATTGACTTTGACATAAACAAAATTATAAGGTTATGTTATGAAAACAACCGGGTGTTAAGTACCTATTTTACATAGAGAACATTATAATATAATATTATATTCTACTTGAATTAAATTTAAAATGAGTAGCAAGCCAAACTCTAAGCGGACGATATATGTTGGTGGATTAGCAGAAGAAGTGGATGAGAAAGTTTTACATGCCGCTTTTGTGCCGTTCGGTGATCTTGTTGATGTTCAAATACCATTGGATTACGAGACTGAAAAGCATAGAGGCTTCGCTTTTATTGAGTTCGAGAATGCTGAAGATGCAGCAGCTGCTATAGATAACATGGTAGATAATATATTAAATGTAGTGAAACAAAACATTTTAGTTTTCGAAGAAATATTGTTCATTCCCGCGTAACTCAACGACTATATATTATGGTTTATATTTAAATACTTACTATATACGTATATTTCAAAGTTAGTGGATAAATATCAACAATTGTAAAATAAAACTCATGAAGTATTTATTAATGCTAAGGTACTAACATACAAAACCTGCATCTGTCAGAAACAGGATTTATAATAATTACAATATTAAATTTCATCATATAAATGACTTGCTAAAGATTCTTCCCCATATATCATATGCTTGGGTTCTTTGTAAAAATCTTAAGTCTATATTTCCAGAATGACTCAGAATTATTTGGGCGGACAGTAAGGGTGAATATAGCGGCACCACAAAGAATAAAGGAAGGTTCAACAAGACCAGTATGGTCTGAAGATAGCTGGCTCCAGAAACATGCTGGAGAGACCCTTGGAGTAGATAAGGATACTAAGGATAGTGAAAGCACAGAAAAGATGGATACAGAAAGTGTAAGTATGTTTATTGTTATGTCAATTCATTGTTTAAAACAGGGTTATCTAAACTAAATTCCGTCTGCAAAATAGTTACAATTTACAAAAAAAAATAATGGAAGATGTATATTTTCTAAATTTTGTTCGCATAAATTCAAGCCCGAGGGTCTTGATTTGGACCCTGGTCTAAAACATTCCCAAGGCTAGTTTTATATACAAAAATCAAAACAACTGAGAGTTTTCAACGAAAATGCTGTTTGTACTTTTTCATGAAAAATTATCTGTAAACATTGTATATAAATCCCGAGACTCCTAATTATAATAGTCGCTAGTTCAAATAAATTGTAAACATAATGTAACCATATTTTTTCTCTTTACAGGCTGTAGTACCCAAGCCAATAGAGAAAAAAAACCCACAAGTGTATTTCGACATAAGTGTGGGTAAACAAGAAATTGGTAGAATTATAATAATGCTTCGAGCAGACATTGTTCCCAAAACGGCAGAAAACTTCAGAGCATTGTGTACTCATGAAAAGGGATTTGGGTACCAGGGAAGTGGGTTTCACAGGATTATTCCAGATTTTGTATCCTTTAAACAGTTTTTACTAAAACTAGACGGTTCTGCTTTATAATTTTGTATAGGTAAAAGGTAAAAAAATATTGGAATTGGAAAAAAAATCTATATAATGTCAGTCTGTTAGCTATGAGATAAATATAATTGATATTTCATTTTTTAATAAGTTTTTCTATATTCTTTCTTATTATTATTCCGTTAAAATTAATTAAGGTATATAACAATTTTAATTGTGCTAATAATTCATGCTAATACAGTAATTTTACGGCCCTTAAGGATCATAGACTTATTTGATATCAATTTCATCTTGATACCTCCACAAATTCTTCAGTCAAAACTCTTGTCCGATAACCAAGTAATCTTATAAGGGTAGGGTTTTTTTTAATTTTTAAGGTACAAATGTAGTAAATGTAATATTCATTCTGCTTGCATAATCTTTCCTTATACAGAAATAATTACTTAATATATCAATAGATGTGTCAAGGTGGTGACTTCACAAATAACAATGGAACGGGTGGCAAGTCTATATATGGACGGAAGTTTGAAGATGAGAATTTTACATTGAAACACACAGGTCCTGGAATATTGAGTATGGCCAACTCTGGCCCTAATACTAATGGATCTCAGTTCTTCCTTTGTACAGCCAAGTAAGTATTTAAATAAATATTGTATTGTATAAGTATTTCAATAAGTAATTTAAGTTAAGAAAGTCTTCTGGACCTGCAATTTGAGTGCAAAAATTGTATAAAATAGCCAGTACCATTCAAAATTGGGTTAGATTCGGGAGTCTTCTTTTGTACTGCTTCCATGGCTTAGAAGTATGTGCGTTACGTTTAGCAATACTCTTGGATTCGAATCGCGAAAAAGAATTAATAGTTTTGTTTGATCAGGACTCAGAAGACTTATCACATACTTGCCTATAAAGAATAAAAGATTATTGAAACCTTCGATAAACAATATTACGTCAATGATTGAAACAGGAATAAAAATATGTTTACCCCAAGACCCGCTAGGGTATTCTAGTATTCGCACATCTGTAATACTAAAAAATATATAGTCATGAGATACATATATTTTTGTTAATTTACCCAAAAATAGAATACCTATATTGCGCTGTCTGAAACATCGATTTTCTTTCAATTTGTTTCCACGTGTTAGGTTTTTTGATGATGGTACGTACTACATTGTTAGCACTGCAGTTCAGCAAATAACATAGATGTCGCTGCTAGTATCCGTTTGAACGCACACTCTGACGCTGGAGTCATAGCGCGCACCCAGCCGCTTTTAGAACGTTATTGTCGTTCGCTCGTAAGAGTAAGCACGACAACGCGAGGAGGAGTCAGCGGACTGCTTAGATGTGTGTCACAACCATACATTGTCGCGCGCTCTACTTGTCAAAAGTAGAACTACTTTTTCTATCCAAAAGTTTGTATAGGCCTGTGCTTCTATGTACATCTATGTTTTTTGTACCTGGTTGCAAGCTGTGTGCACTAATTTCCTTTCAACTCTTTCAGGACGGAGTGGTTGGACGGCAAGCACGTGGTATTTGGTCACGTGGTCTCCGGGTTGGATGTGCTCAAGAAGATGGAGCGGTACGGCAGCAAGAGTGGCACGTGCTCCGCTAAAGTAGTTATCAGCAATTGTGGCGAATTACAATAAATATTATAAATACCCTTCGTTTTATTACCATGGAAACTGACTACTCAAACTAAGGCTCTATTTTTTTTATAGTATAGGGGGCAAACGGGCAGGTGGCTCATGTGATGGTAAGTGATCACCGCCGCCCATAGACATCCGCAACACCAGAGGGCTTCCGTTGCCGGCCCTAGTACGAACAACTTTCGAGAAGGTTTTCATATCATCGATCTTTATAATAATCCGTTGACATATTTTCAAATAATATCTCATACAACTGACAGATTGACGATACGAAATCTTTCTCGCAAGGTGGTTTGAAGGAAAAGTACACGTATTCCAAGACGTTACTCAAGTCGTAATCTATTCTTGAGAACTGTCAATATGTCAAAATTCTATAGAGAAAAAATTGTTTGACAAGTCTCAAAACTAGATTCAAAATAGACACGTTTTGGAATATGGGCCTAAGACAATTTCCAAGCAGCCAAACTCACCATTGACAATTTTGGCGAATTAAAATAACTGTACCTATATAAATTTGGTTTATTTTCGCCATGTTTCCAACGTTGACATAGCAAAACAACTAAAAAACTAGTCTCTGATTTGGAAATGATATTGCAGCAATAAGATTAATTTTGGACATATGTACAGTTAACTGTTTTTGATGTTTAATTACAAATGGCTTTGAATAAAATAAATACTAAGGTAGAAGTTTTAGTTTAGGCAAACACTAGGCACTGAAATCTTAGATTATTTATACGTCAATTAATAACCTTTTATCAAACATTATTTTTGGAGTAATTTAATGGAAGAATTAAAATAGTTGCAATAGGTATAATATATTTCATTTTAAAACTATCTAATGAAAGTGTACTTATTTTTCACACTGTCACACAGTGGCCGCGTAAGACGTGGGCCACCGCCTACGGCCTCGCGATCCAGGGGGCCTCGGGCCCATTTATGCATTACTTAAAAGTGGCGAACGTGCCAAAAAACCCATTTTTGCGCTGGCGGAGGACCTCGCAAAATTAATCTTGCCAACATCATATTAAGGTCTTACGCCGCCACTGCTGTCACAAGTAGTAGTACTTACACACTCCCAGCTTTCGTAAATACTTAAGCGCGTATTTTCTTCAAACACCTGAGTTTAGTGACCCAAAAATCGGCATCAAGTTTAGAACAACTACTTAGACGTTCATATAGTGAAAAGGTTTAGGTTATTTTCTCGTTAAACGAAAATTTCTATTTATTATTAAGTTTTAGTATATAACTAGCAAACCGCCCCGACTTCGCACGGGTGCAATGTATATAAAATTAGTTTTAAGCAAAAAACAAAAACCGACTTCAAAACCACAACTTCAAATAGGTAGTATGTACAAACTTAAAATAAAAAATAATATTTTAATTACTTCAAAGCAAGAGCCTTATAGGACAATCTTCAACATTGTTGGTATTTATATCTTTATAGGTACATAAAAATAATATATCCACAGAACAGAAGATGTTCTGTGAATATACCCACGCAAGTTGCGATTACAAACCTTAGCTTTTTTGTATTTTTAACATAGCGCCATCTATTGAATACTTACTCAATTCAGTCAACAGATATCGCCATCTGTTAGAATCGAATTCGTGACTGTCAAATAAAGGACAAATAATTTGCAATAAAATAATATTGCGACTATAAATTGAGATGTAAGCTATCCTATCTTTCAAGTTGGATCAAAACACGGTGTGCAAATCAAATTTAAAACCGGTTCAGTAGTTTAGGAGTCCATCGCGACAAACAACGTGACACGTAATTTTTATCTAATATATAAAATTCTCGTGTCACAGTTTTCGTTGCCATACCTCTCCGAAACGGCTTGACCGATTTTGATGAATTTTTTTGTGCTTATCCGGTATCTATAAGAATCGGCCAACATCTATTTTTCATCCGCCTAAATGTTAGGGGTAGTCCACCCCTAAATTTTTTTTTTAATTTTTGGACGAAATTTTTTGTTTTTATTTTTTTATACCACATTATAAAAAAATAAAAACAAAAAATTTCGTCCAAAATTTAAAAAATTAAAAAATACATTCAACCCCTGCTTTTTTTGTCAAAAAATCTTGACCCTTGCGAAGCCGGGGCGGGTCGCTAGTATTATATATAAAGATATACCCGATTGCCAACAACTCAGATTTCTTATTTAATCTGAGGCCAACTATTTAAAAATGGAACATAATAAAAATATGAATTCGGATAATAAAGATGACATGAATGCTAGGTCGCTGCAATTTACTTCTTTCTCGCTTCTGATAGATTAAAAACCCGCCCTGAGGTTGTTTGGGTATTTCAATGAGTTTTACCAAAACCTTTCGCGTAAAATAACAATAGGCGAAGTAGGTATAGTCATGAGTCATCTGATAGAAATAATTTCAATATGAATTTTTATTACATTGAATGTGTTTACAGAAAAACTTTGGAGTGGAATTCTCTCCCTGAGTCAATCTTTTCGTGGCTGGTCCACCATAAAAGCCCAAAAGCCCGGTTGCCGACTTTTAACGTAATGCGTGTTTATATAATATAACTTTACTAAGGGATTTATTATGTATTTTTCTTTTTATGGTTGCATTAATAAGGCAAGCCGGGCTTTTCAGTTTGTATGGTAGTCTCGCCACTGAGTATAACATGGATCTTATTGAGAAAATAATAAATAGACATATGATAGGTTGGCGTGATCCACCATCGTGGCTCGCATCAGCACTATCCAACAAGTGGGATCTATCACCTATTCATAAATTTAAAAAATTGTAAACCAGTAGTGATGAAATTAGTACTGAAAAAGCTTAGATTAGTACTGGAAACACAACTCATTTTTTTCCTTGAGGGAGAGATGATGTTTTTACACAAATATATTTTTATTTAAGATAATATAATATAAGATCACTCCTCACAATAATACCCTCCCTTACCCCTCGGTTACCCCCTAAAAACACCACGGCCCACTTTCCACCTTTACGGGATCCCTGGGTTCGCAGAGCATATCTCCAGCGGTATTTGCGGTTGAGGGGGACGTTATGAGGGTGGACGAGAAGGTGCGTATACCGCCTTCTTCTTCTCCCGCCCCGTCTCTCTGCCCTCAGAGGGTCTACGGTGACCCTCTCTCGCTCTCGTTCAGCAATCTCCTTCTGCAGCATAATGCGCTCGCAGCTCACCGCTGCCCTCCATGCCTCTTCACTGTCCAGCATCTTTGTCACCATATTGGACGGTGAGAGGTCTGTACCCACGACTGACATCAGGTCATGGCGCTCCGTAGTCCACGCCGGACATTCCGCAAGGGTAAAATCTGCCGCCCTAGGATCAAGCCTACTTAGCCTCTTGGTAAATCCACCACTGTCTGTAAGTTTAGTTATTGTATAGTGCGACAGTATTTATAAAAGATAAGTAAATATAGTTAAATATTAATATAAGGTAAACATTATCATTACTATTTTTAATTTAAGAAATGATCTTCAAGTTAAGAGAGTTAGAATAAATCTTTTCAAGAGTCGGTGAAGGCATTTCCGTGAAGTTATAATGTTGAACGAAACTTGAATTTCGAACGGTTTCTTTTAATTTGAGAATTACGCGTTTTTGAAATGAAACGAAGCTGAAGATAATTAAGCGTACCATAACCCTTTTCGTAATTTTGATGAGTAATATATTTTTTTAATAATTATATCCTTTTGATAGCTGCTATATGATTCACAAAATTCGTATCCTTATTTACATAATATTTTGTAGTTAAGTCAATATAATTGTATATTCTCGATCGATGGCTCAGAAGTCAATATTATAAAATGTAAACTATCTCGAAAATATCGTATACGTGCAGTGCAATATTATTAAATCAGCCATCTCAAGAACCAAAAGAATAAAAAATTCAGGTGTGCCTACTTTAACACACGAATCTACGTATATGGTACAATTAAATTTACAGTTTACTTAAATAAAGTCAATAAAAGCTTCAGCTAATATTTTCAAAATTTTATTGAGTAACTTAATTTTTTGCAAAAAATATGACGTCTCACCATCATATTACATTTCACGACCTAATTATATCCTTATGGTCTAAGAGCCCGTGGGAGATCGTCCTTCACCAATCTGATAACCAGATGAGACGTATTTTTTATTAAATATTTTTTATAAACAAATATGCCTATAATTGCTTGCCTATCGAAAAGTGGTCATGGCTATTTTTATAAAAAAAAAAATTAATTAATTAATTTTTTTTAAAATTTAATTTAATTTTTAATTTTAATTTTTTTTAATTTTTAATTTTATTTATTTATTTATTTAATTTTTTTTTTATTATTTTGACTTACCTGTTTACACCTGCTTGCCAGGTAGTTATACACTGAAATGAGTAGGCAAGCATACCTAGGCATATTCTGTGTATCAAAAACTATCAGTCAAATAAATTTCATTCGGTTATCAAAAGTATGAAGGTGATGAAAAAAAAATCGATAAAAGTTAATTTAATTAAAAATAGCCATGACCACTTTTCGATAGGCAAGCAATTATAGGCATATTTGTTTATAAAAAATATTTAATAAAAAATACGTCTCATCTGGTTATCAGATCGGTGAAGGACGATCTCCCAAGGGCTCTCCTAATATTAGTAGAATTTTCGTGTAAGCTATAATCTTATCAGATCTAAACTTAAAAGTATTTAAACTAACTACTTATCATTAGAATAAAATGATTTATAATGATAATAAATAGTATAAATATGTAGTTGTTGATCACATTACAAGACGCTAAGCACAATGAAATCTTAACTAATCTTACACATTTTCTACACTTTAATAATATAATACAAGAAAATAAACACCAAGTTATGGTAATTAAGCTCTACATATTTTTGCTGATAGTCAACGTTATATAAAATTAATAAATCCAAATAGTTGTTGCAACTGTTGTTGAGGTTCATTTAAAATTGGATGTATGGGCGCTTAAAGATTGTGCCATACCTTATATTATTGTACCGTGCTTCTCTCCATCACGAAATTTCCCGCCAGTTTTTCACGAGATTCCGGATGCTGCGGACGCCATCCCGCGTCTCTAGTCCGGACGGGAATTCGCGTACATATCTTATATTTGACTTTAATTAATAACAAAAAGAAACAAGTTTTCAAAAATAGAATTTCTCAATTTGTGAAATTATTTTCTAATGACAATAATATGTGAATATTAAAACAAAAGAATATTTTTGGGTTACTTAATTTATAATTGTTTTTATACTAAGTGTACTTTGGTGGATGTATTTGTGTGATTTCTATTTTGTTTGAACAGGTAAGTTAAAGTCTTGTTATGTACACAGATAAATAAGAACGAACATAATGTACTTATATAAATATTTACCACATAGGGCAAATATGGTATGATTTGTTGCTAAAATAAAACTATGGAATTAAACATACTTTAGAAATAATTCATTAAAATAAATAAATTAAAATAATAATTGAATTAAAACAGATATCTATCTTTTGCCTAACAAATTTATTAAAAAAAAGGAACGTTCCATAATATTCAAACACTCCGTTTACATTTTTACTCAAAGATTTAATAAGTAGGATGTAGCTTACACAAATAACTTATTAGTTACTACGTAAAGTGTCAGGTTCTAAATGGCGATAATACTCAAATGTCTGAAGAAAATATAACTGAGGATTAAAATATAAAGACAATAGCATGGTATTCAAGGTCATACAAGTCTTTATATATCCTGAATGGGTGTTTAAGTATGAAAACGGAATGAAAATGAGAAAAACCCCATGATTTATTACATGAATATTGTGCTGGGCACCTCTTCTCATTCTTAGTGAAATATAAAATATTACAATTAATCTTTTTTTGTAAACAGATATCAATAAAATTGTACATTAACGTAAATGACGTGATTATTTTATATTAACTGATTTGAAAGTTTTCATTTTAATCTAAATCGATTTTTTTTACTTTGACTTGCTTAACTAATATTTTAATGTTGTTTTCTTAATATTATTGACAAAACTACAATTTAAAGGTTTTTATAGTATATTGTTGGATCAATATAGACCACTTTAGGAGTTATTGATTCAAATTCATTTATAAACGCCCCCTGTTTCGAAAAGCACATATTTGAATGATGTTCTGTGGCAAGTGATCCTTACTCTCGACTGTCGATGTATATAAAAAATCTTTAATTTAACTTAATGAAATATTCTGAAACGAAGTCTATAAATTTTTATTTTTATATGCTAATTCAGGAACATATTTGATCTAAGTCAAAGCTCAGGAATCTCTTTCAAAACTCTATAAGCTTTTTGAGCAGATTAATTGCTCTCAAGCGAATCATTGAACCGTGCAAGCTTTACACTTTAAACGCATTAAATAAATTGAGTTCACCTCGCCTTTTTGTAAATTCGCTTTATAATAAAAGTAGGTATTTAGCTCTATTTTAGCTATGGTTATATTAATAATCCATTTTTTCTAACCCTTTTTTCCAAATTATTATTAGAACCCAGTGACGTAGCTGCATAGGGCATAGTGCTGTAGTGCACCAGGGACTTAGATAGACCCCTGGGCTTTGAAAGAGGGGAAGTATTTCTTGAAGCTAGACTTTATTTTTTCAAAATATTAATTGATCATACATAACAACAGAAGCGCCAAGCGTCCTTAGTATTGCAAATAATTATTTTTTGAAGTAACTGAAGAAATATTGCGAGTTATGTATCTAGTGGAACCCTTTTTTTATGTTAGATATCGACAGTCGAGCATGAGGTTCACTTGATGGTAGGTGATACCTCAGCCACAGAACATCAGTCAATGATACACTGTCGATCTGTTCTATTCACTTCGATCATTCCTCAATCTCAATCCTTACACTGAAATCGAAACGCACAATATGCACTTCACGGTTTTTACATCTATGAACGGTGGTTCGTTACTCGGTGGGAATTTATTTATATTTCTTCCACCAGTTCAATACCCGAAGTTACCAGACATGCTTACAGAAAATTATAATCATGTCGTTCCGGTGGGATTAGAACCCACGACCCATCGATGTGCACGGCAGATGTTCTACCAACGAGCCAACGAGCCCGTCAGACAAAATAACTAAAATACTTATTTGCTATATTTTCGGAATCAATTAGGAAAAGTTTAAAAAACGTGTTTGCTAAATTAACTTGAACAGTGAAATAATTTTAGTTTTATTAGCTATAAATTAAATTAAAATTATTTCACGGTTCGCGTTATTTTAGCAAATACGTTTATACCTGTGATTTCGGACGCGTAGGCGATGATAGCTACGGCAATATTTATCTCTAATTTTTTCACTCTTCACATTAATAATCTGATATAGGTAAGTAAAACAGACCTCAATATATTATGTATTTACGATTATGTTTTATAAAAAATTTAAATAGCTTATGAATCATCTATAGTATTTTTTAATTGATCAATTGGTATGTTTAATTTACTCAGATAATTGAAACCAATAACTTTATAAAAGACATCGTTGGTTTCATAAAATGAGATTTTTTTTTAAAGGCCGACAACGACTCTTAAGTCGCGGATATGGATGGTGGTAATAACTGACCATTAGATTCTTCCAGACCAGAACCTTCTCGGTTGCCTGCTCTGTAAAAATATATACACATTGACCATTTGACACATTTTTGTTAAAATGTAGAATCTGATCGAAAGAATTTTTGCACTCACTTTGTTGGAGATCTGAAAAGAAAAATGAAAGGAGTTACTATAGAGTTTCTTACTGACTCTTCTCGGGCATTCCGAACTGGTAGCGAAAGTTATAATACATATGTATAAATATAAATAAATAATAAATAATAAAATTCTTTATTAACCATTTTTTTTCGTGTACAATATTAAATGTGGCTCTGACTTCTTTGCTAGGAAATCCTGTGTTAAAGAAGTCAGTCCTTCCTTATACAATGACAATATAAATATGTAGTTAATACAAATTTACATTGTAAATACAATATTAATACCTATGTGAAAGTAATCCTGTCTCTTACTTTTGACGGATAACATACCGAACTGTTTTTGATTAAAGCCGTGGAGAGACTTTGATTCCTATGAGAAGACGGATTGTCTTCTATTCCGGGATATCTTGTGTGCGCTTAGCCTTAAGCAAACTGTATTATATAAATAATAGCACTCAAAACTATTGACTGTAATGTATCCGTGGAAGTAATCCGCAAATAGTAGCCGAAAGAGTATGGGATTGTTTGGAAAATCTTATACTCCGGTTAATTAAGAAGCTTTCTTAATATTTTTTATATGACAATATAAGGGATTGACTCCGTCAGTCGCTTGGAAAAATACGTTTTACGAAATAAAGTCCAAGGTTTTAATTCTAGGGAAACAAGTTTAAAAAAAAACATCAAAAATAACGTTCGGGGACGTTTTTCAAAAGGGACAGGTCAAAACTATGAAAGTAGAAGAAGCGGAATGGTATGAAAGGATCGGAGCATATAGAATTCCATGAACTCTGCCTACCCCAATATGAAAGAGGCGTGATATATATGTAAGATTAAAAAAAATGTCGATCGGGCAAGGTACAAAATATTCTTGCTGTAAAGAAACTTGCTACACCTATAGCGCCAATGTCGTTACCTATCATAGTTTTAGGATTTATAGACTATAATTTACATGATACACTAGCGAAATTGGTCGATATAAATAATAAAGTGTCGACAACTTTAATACTCTCATATTTATTTAAATATGCTGTATATCCATTATCGATTTTGTAGTCATAATCATAGCATAATATTGAATAAATGCCAAGAAAAATTGTGAGGCATAGGTATTGGATTTCCATAGCTTTTTTATTATATTTTTTTTTCGAAAGGACACTATTGTTTTTGGCACAGGATTAGACAAATATTTGGTATTTTAATACTATAAAATACTTTGATTAATTATCATAAATTATGTATTTTTACAGTTTGAGATATCAATCCATTTCCTCAGCCATAGGACATCAATTATTAGGAATTATGTGTGGTTGGCCAATGTTATTTGAGCATTCTGAAAGCTTACTCACGGCTTTTATCTATGAACAAACGGTGGTTCATTAAAAATGGAATTTCGATTAACCTCCCACCCATACGAAGTAGCCAGACATAAAGGGAAACGTGTTTATGGAAAATTATAAACATGTCAGTTCGTAACGCTAGGATTAATTGCACCAACGATCTCACCAATGAACCCATCAAATTGTTGCGAAATACCATTTGCTATTTTTTACATTGTTTACGTAGCACATACTCAAATTGTTAGGGTTCTGCGTACTCTACAAGGAAAAAAGGAGGGTTACTAGGAAATACTTAGGTTTACGGTTGGAGCTGATTTTGTTTTTTCGAAAAGACTGTGCCGCTAGAATCAATATCGATATTAATTTTCTGCTGAATTGAATTTTGTTAAATATAAACATATATATATATATATTTTTTGACATTTAATTTTTTAAAATATCTTTAACTTTTTTTGTAATTCAATTTCTTTTTGATGTACATTTTGTTAATAAGAGTTGTTTTAAATAATTTTCTTAAATTGTTTTATGATTTTCATCGGTAAAATTCGATATGATAGGCCTCCTAATTGATGATCATAGCTTTGATTAATTTACAGATTGTTCTCAACATCAGAAGAATATCAAATACATTAAACACGCAGAAGATATGTTGTATTCAGTTACTGAAAAGTATGTATAAATAGTAATTACGTTTAAAATATGTGGGCATGTCCTTCATTAATAGAATCAGAAAGTTAGTCTAAACCAAATCATGTAATTATCTATTTATGGGAAAAAATTGTTATTTATTTAGTTTTGTTTTAACAAATTTTTAGATCATCTTTATTATATCAGGATCATTAACGCTTGTCAAATTCAAACTTTTGTACAAATAGTTTACTAAACCCCTAGTGAATTATATGGCAGACACATTTCTGTGTTTGAAAAATATTGCGAGTTCCCAAAAATCCTTTTACGGGGTGGGTCCCCGTGGAACGTATGTACAAAATTTTAAGTCAAAATTCAGTTTTGGCTTTTCAAAAGTTTATCCGGTCAAAGTACTTCCTTACTAATACTATAAATGTGAATGTATTGTCAATCTGCTTCATTGTCACGGCTAAAGTAATGTACCGATTTCGATAAATTGTATTAAGAAGATAATTTGAGCACTAAGGAACGACAAGGACAAAAGCTATGTCAGTCTTTAATCTCTCGTAATTTCTACAAAAAATATGACATGCCTTGAATAAAACGGAAGAATTAATGATAAAAAATTAGTGTAATTGAATAGTGAAGGAGTCACAAGATTTTTTTCTTAACTATTTAGCATTTTCGTGAGACGCGACAAAAATTGATGAATAAAATAATATGGAGACAGGTGTTTCTAGAGATATATACCTACTATCATGAAATAATACGGTAATGTTTACCTTATGTCACTTGTCATCGAGTTCATAAAAAGAATTAGTAATACATTCGCATCACGATAGAGTTCTCTCTATTTGTGATCCTAAGTAAATACGCTGAATTGAAAATGAAAGTGAGAATGTTATAAGTGGTTATACGGAGGATTATTTTTTCATTTTCTATATAACTCAAGCCGCGTAACCTCTAAACTCTAACCTAACACTTAAGGTTTAAGACATTTATTTTCTCAAAAAAGAATATATAAATTCACTTACATGAGAAAAAATAATAATTAAATAACAAACCTTTAAGGTGACACTAGTCGACATTTTTTCCATAGTTTCGGGGGAGTATTACTCCACTATTTAGCACCGTACATGCAAAGTTAACTATGATATCGTTTTATCTCATTATTAATTTTGTCTGTACGGCAACAGAATGGTAAAATAAAAAACCATTAAAAAGTTACGAGCTACCAAAGATTCGTTTTTTTTGCCATTTTTTAACACAACTTTGGGCTTAAATTAGTAATAAAAGAAGTATCAAATTTTCAAAACAAAGTCGGTACCGATAAAGCACGATTATCGAAGAATACAATAACTTTTATTTGTAATTGAGTTATGCAGTGGTTTTTTCATAAAACTCGATTTTCCAAAGGCTTTTTCGTATTTTTTTAGACCCCCCTTTTACTATGAATTATCGTGCATCTCACTTAATAATGACTGCCCCGGTGCGGTGCGGGAGAACAGCATGCTTTTTGGCCTCGCCCACCAGTGAGTTCGAGCCCGCGACTTGTGCAACCTTAAAACCTTTAAAGCTTAAGTTGAAGATTACTTGAGAACGGTCAAAAATGCTGATTTTTAATTCAGTGTATAATACATAAACCGTACATAATTTTAAGAACCATAAAAACATGATATTTTTAAAGTCTTTTTACATATATTGATGGAACTCAAAAAAAAATTTAACATACTTTAATGTGATAAAAAAATCTTCGAACATATCTCTAAATTCTGTTTTAAAGCAGTATATCTCTTTATTAGCAATTTTGTTGCAATGAAAAATATTCCATAAAATTTCAAATACCAAACTGCTTTCAATGATGGTTTGTTTCTGGCACAGGTGATCTGTGGTTTCTTGTTAAATAGTTAATATTGAATTTTATATAAATTTATTTGCGTTTTACGACATACGCTTAGGGTGCGTGGGGCATTGCGGGGGTTTGATGAAGGGATTATACTGCGCCTTAAGTTTATTAAATAGATTTCAAAACTCATTTTTTTATTCAAATAAGCACTTACTTTTGAATTGTAATTGTAGCAATCCGAATCGGTAAATTTAAAAAAAAAATACCGATTCGGATTGCTACATCTATCGAGAAGACAGTTAATTTCATTAAACTTAACATCAAAATTTATGTAATAATAATACTAAATAATCTAAGAATAATACATTTATATTTTATATAATAAGTAATACTATAAATTAACAAAAAAATATGTTTAGCAAATGTTGTATAGGTATGCATCAATTCTTTGATATTTTGGAGTAATTCTAACAACTTTCTTCTAAAGTTTTTTATCCTGAATAAATAAAGTAGGTACGGTACACCTTTGTACTAAAGATAGTCCTCAAATCAAATTTATTCATATTAATAAGATCACTAAATTAATAAAATCCTTATATTTGATTACAGATATGACTTACATAATAGGCGCCTTTACTAGGTGAAGTTTAGGCGAACTATAAACAAATTAAATTCAATAATTTAAAATGATAAGACTAATCCTGTTAGACTTATGTCAGTCTCCATCGCGTATCTAGCGTGAGGTGAACATCAATCAGTGATGCGCTGTCGACCTATATTCGAGTTTCGCAATTCCATGGGCTGAAACGGAAACGTGGGATATGCACTTCACGCCTTCAGCTATAATCATGGTATTTTTAAAAAATAGTCTACTTCGTGACAACTATATTATGAATGTGATGAATAAATAAATGTGTTGCTGACTGTACTTTTATTAGAAACGGTACGTTGCGACTTTGAGATAGGTCAATCTAGAAATTCTGGATTCCTTTATTCAAAGTACAATACTGACTTATTCAGACCAATAAGATGTATTCAGCAGTATCTGACATCTGATGTAGGATGAGAACCTTCGGATCTCCGCAAAATACTATAATATTATCATACAAGTTAGTGTTTTGTTTGTTTAAGGAGATATATGAAGTTTTTTGTACACTTTACCTCAGCCTGTGTCAAATGACTGCTTGTTTAAGTTGGAGCAAGTAATTAAATTAACACTGACATGTCATTTTAAAAAAAATTTCCACTATTAGACAGCAATATCCGTAGCAGTAACTGTAGGAAGGGGGGAATATCGAAATTCCGATCGGATAACGAACCACCGTTCATAGATGAAAAAAACGTGAAGTGCATATTCCGCGTTTCGGTTTCAGTTCAGAACCTCATGTTTATCTGTCGTTATCTAACATAAAACAGAGACATTGTAGTAGCTACGCATTTCATTTTTTTAATCACCCCACAAACTTTGAATAATAAATATTGATAAGATATTATGAAAGGTTTTTCTTTAATTTAATGTTTAATTGTCAAAACAAGGTCAAAATGATATAACATAGTATTTTTTAGTACTTACTAAGTGGTGTGTATTCACTCAGTGGTGGTAGTGGCGGATTTGGCAGACGGCTGAGCCTAGGGCGGTAGATTGTAGAGACAGTCTTGGGGACCGATTTCCTTTTTACATGTGTAAACTAATATTATAAAAAGGAAAGATTTGTTTATTTGTTTGTATTTGGACACGTGTAAATCCATCACTGAGTTGTGAAGACTGATACAATCACAGACTTATCAAAACAAGGCCAAAATGCTATAGTATTACATCTACGATATGCTCAAAGGCTTATGGAGTTAATGAGGCGATGCTGTAGGAGATGGTAATAAGGCGTAGGCTTTTATGACGTCATGTTAAATTGATAGCATTTCGATGGCTCTTGGCGTTTCACTTCGTCGTTATGCCTTTGTTTTGAGAGTAATGCTGTTAATTTAATTAAGGTTAGGCCTTCTATATGACTTGATTTGATCAGCCGTTGGAAGTTGTTGATAATATCAACTTGATATAAACATTTACATAAGATATTGTATACCGCCTCCGTGTGTCAATGCGTTGCATTAAGTGCCGGAAATCCCGGGTTAGAGACCCTGGAAAACAAAAAAGAAAAATAAATTTCTTTCGGCCTCACTCAGGGATTTTTGGGGCTTTGATTGATTTTCTGTGGCTGGCCTATGATTTTTTGTATGTCTTATATTTTTGTCTATATTGACAGACGAGCATAAGGTTCACTTGATGGTAGGTGATACCTCAGCCACAGAACATCAATGATGTGCTGTCGACCTAATTTTACTTCGAGCATTTGGCAATCTATAGACTGAAATCGAAACGCGCAATATGCACATCACGGTTTTTACATCTATGGTGCTTCTTTATTTCAAATACAAATAAGTGGGTAAAAACTATAAAACTATATATTCTATGAAACTAGGTACTTCAGTCTTTCAAAGCTGAAAGTAATATCACGATCATAGTTCATAACACATTCACAACTTCACGTTCTATTTGCATCTAGCTTGAAGCACTTGTAACTTTAATAAAGGCTCCATTCATTGAATCTCACATTTCACTAAACGAGAAAACGTGGAATATACAAATATTTGCTCGCCTCTGACTGAAAACGTTCTCATTGCAAATGTTTTTACTTAGTCTGAACGGTAGATAATTCAAATCTGAGCTGAGCTGGCGAGAATTTCAATATTAACTCTTAAGATTTAGGATTTAGTCTTTTAAAACTTGAAAGATTTAGATATTTAAAATCTAAGCTTATCTCTGTACGCATAATCATGAATTTCCATTTATATTTTAAAATATACTCAAACACACAAATATAAAAAATAATTAATATAATTATAAATTATAAAATAATATAAATACATATAATAATATTAAAAAAACATTTAAATGTAAAATTGTTTAGGTACATTTAAATTTAAATGTTATTTATTTAAACTGAAGCGTGTATTTTTGTATGATAGCGATCATATTATGAACTATAACCAGTGGTTCATTATCCGGTCTGAATTTCGATATTTCTCCCTTCTTACAATCTCGAATAACGAGACAAAATGGAAAACATGTCTACAGAAAATAACAAACTAGTCATCCCCATGGGACTCGAACCCGTGATCATCGAATTGCAAGCCGGACAGACATGTCTGACTCAGATCTACATACTTATTATTTCTCATTATTTTGACAACGATAGTAGACCAGGTACATTTTTTAATCTTTAATATTGTTATGTATAACGCATACATTAATTATAACGCAATATATATTGATGACAGAAAATCGACATTGACAACTTGAATCGACGTGTCTTTAATAGACTCGAAGCCACGAATCAAGTCCCACGGCGAAGTCGTGAACTAAACGTGTTAGCTCCGTAATTTTGTTGTTTGTCGGAAATGCGCGATACGAGTTTATTACGCGCAAAACATTATTAGGATCTCCAGAAATATCAAGTTGATGGGATGTAAGGAAAATTTACACTTCTTATTAACAACATTTTGATATGCGACAGTGGCGCCGCGGCTATCTCACTAAAGTGGTGGCTTTGACTCTAAGTAGATATATTCATGTAAGCTGTGGGTTACCTGGTTATCACCTGAATGACCTAGGTTACAAATTACAACTTGTAACCTAAGTTGTTTATTGTATTATTATTTCTACTTATTTAGCCCACAGTAGTACATTTTTTATTAATAATATTATAATCTACTAGCTGACCCGGCAAAGGTTGTTTTGCCATGGTAATAATTTCTAAAAAGCAAGGGTTGGTAATAGAAGAGTGAAAATTTAGGGTTGTATGTATTTTTTAATGCCACATTATAAAAAAATAAAAACAAAAAATTTCGTCCAAAAATTAAAAAAAAAATTTAAGGCTGAACAACCCTTATCACTTAGGGGTATGAAAAATAGATAGTAGCCGATTCTCAGACCTACTGAATACGCATATAAAATTTGGTAAGAATCGGTCGAGCCGTTTCGGAGGAGTATGGCAACGAAAACTGTGACACGAGAATTTTATATATTAGATTATGCATGTACTCCTACATAATTTGTGTTTTGCCCGCGCAATATTAGCATTTACCACAAATTAACATCTGTTTTCATCAATCCTTATTATTATTCTAACATCTATTAATAATTTAACCACGATTCAGACTTAGGGTCTATTTGACTATTCACAAATAAACATATTTTGTCAGTACAGCTACCTTTATCTCTATGTTAAGGTAATTAAATTACATATTATTAACTTATATTTTTTACGTGTTTATTTTTTCCTCGTTCATTACGGTTTTCAATTTGTTACTTTGAATCGCATGAATTAACTTATGATGAAATATTTCCCTACTAGCAACGCTCCCCGGCTTCCCACGGGTGCAATGTAGATGTACCTATAGAGCAACACGGGCCACCGGCGAACCGGAGGGGAGTAGCCATACGCAGGCGTTCCCCTCTGTCAAAGTACAAGTCCAAATGGTCCTATGCGTACAATAAAACTAGTTGTAGCCGCACTTTTCACTAGACTAAATCCAGATGCGCGACTGAATCGACCTCCTAAAAAATGCCGAATTGTTTGTGTTTCTTGTTGCGAAAAAATATCTGCCACGTCAAATTTACAAAAAGATAGCGTTACCTTTCATATGTAGGTATTTTTTAATCATATTATTACTATTTACTTCTTTAAAACTTAAAAAATTACAATATTATCGGTCGTGTTGTTTCGGATTTTTTTACCAACACAGTCGCTCGACAGATCCGCGTATTGTATGAGCCCTCATACAATACACGGATCTGTCGAGCGACTGATCCGAGTTTATTTCCGAGAAGTCGCTGTCACCGAGCGATAGTGTTGTTGTCGGATTGTTTTAAGTTATCGAAAAAAAAGGCAAAGGAGTCTTCTATACAGAGACAGTTTTGAGATTAAATTTTCTGATTCAAATATTATATTGTGATAATATAGTTATATTGTTAAAATATAATATAATACTTACGCGCGTTAGCACATTTATTAAAATCACTTAGTGTAAACTTCAACCATAATGTTTTTTTTATTTCCTAAAAATCCAAAGGATATGGAAAATTGTATAACCCAAATTTAATAATTGCGATATGATCTAGAAAAATGACATATTTTTAATCTTATAATATAAAAAATCAGCTCAATTCTCAATCTGGGAGAGGAGAAATATGAGAAATATAGTTTTCCTGAGATTCTCGATTAATTGAATCGATTACACAATCACAAAAAAAAACCTTTGGACAAGGTAATTAACTCAAAAGTAATTAAATGCACTTTAAATACAATATATTGCATATAATTACAGTTATGTTATTAAATAAAATATAAATTATTAATTAAAGAAAATTAATATACATAATTATCGATTTTTTATCGATTAAAATCGATCTTTTATTTTAGTCTGTCATTGGCATGCCGCATGACAGTTGTTTACTCTGTGCTAATTCGTTTCGTGTTTTCAACGTTTTGAGTCTGAGTGCTTTCCCGATTGTCGTCATTTAGGAATTGTTACGATTTGACAACTACAAATATCATTGATCACAGATTTATGATATATTTATGTCAGTTATTGATTGTAACATAACCTTACTTTTACTACTTAAAACTCTAATAACTCGGCTCTCAGATTGTCAAAACTAATAGAATTTTCATCGAAGGACTGTTAAGTCTCAATCTATTAATTCACATCAATTTCATATTGTAACATTGGGGGCCCAAAGTTTTATGTAATCGTTTCCATCTCCTTTAAGGGATAAATGAAATATATATAATAACGAAGTATTTTTCAAATCATTTCGAAGATTTTATTATGTACCAACTCATGGTCCACTCTCCGTGACCTGCTACGTGCGCATTACCCGACAAGTTCATTTTGTATTATTGTAGTACGTAATAAATTAAGTCCTTTGTATCATTTATAAACCTAATTTCCCTAACCCAGTTCTTGAAATTATCGATACTGCGTATCGACAGTTGTTGCAACTACGGCTAAAAGGACTTGTCAGTGTAGTTGCGCCATTTATTTATACTGTTATGACACGGAATGTTTAAATGTGTTTGTGAAATTGTTAGTGTATTTTTTAATTGTCACGGTGTGAGTTTCGTAGTGACAGACGATTACTTTTGTGTGCGAATTTGAGTACGCACACATAGCGCAGATTTCCCCCCGCAAAAAATGACAGACAGTTTGGTATCGGTAACGAACGCTATGGCTACTCCCCTCCGGTTCGCCGGTGGCCCGTGTTGCTCTATGAGATGTACCATACACAAAAAATACTGTTACTCGCTGATAATGTAGCTTTCTATTGCTGAAAGTATAGATAAAATTACGGAAAAGCTAATGCTAACAGTATATCTATAGATATGAGTAGCTAGAATAGTGCACATAATATTAGTTCTAAGTTTTCACTTCTTTCGGCAGACTGCCTGATTTTTTAAAAATATGTTTCCTCGAGACTCCTTCTGACACACGGAGAGGGTTGCGTAATGTTCAACGGGCCTAGCACGAACGACTATCGAAAAAATATTCGAATCGTCCATCTGACATTTGTATGAGAAAGATTAAAAGCATTTGATATGTAGGTAGGTATTTTGAAGAAAGAAAAAGGTATTTTGAAAATTAGAAGCATTTAGTAAGTATTATTTACTTACGTTCATAAGTGTACATTGTGTTATCTAAACGAATAAATGATCTTGAATAAATTGAATTTGAAAGCATTTGTAATTTCATAAAAATGACAGCTCGACGATACGAATACATTTTCGCAAGTTGTTCGTGCTAGGCCCTCTGTAATCAAATTAAAAGTCCCTATTTCGAGTCGTTAATTCGAAAACGACTATTTAATGTCAGTCAGTGTGGTGTTCACTAACTCATCCTGCGGTTTCGCCCGTCCACTGCAATCATTTATTAAAATTCCACATCACGCATCACCGTCCTTTTGAAGTCTTGTTTGATTTTCACGCTTCTATAAAATATATCGTCGAATGGAACAGCTATTTGCGCATCGAAAAATCAGAAATATGCATAATTTTCGTTCAGGCAATGATTTGGTAAAATTAAACAAAAGGCATACAATGTAAAGGGGGACAAAAGAAAGGATACGCGGAAAGGGTTATGCAATAATAATAAAAAAACTTTTTTGTAAAATAGAGGGCCTACGGATAGGTGGTGATCACAGCCACCCATAGACATCTATACCAGAGGACTTGCAGGTGCGTTATTAACTTTTAAGGAATGAATAGACTGTTTTCTTGAAGATTTAAAAAAAAAATTGCTAGCAACATTATTTTGCGAGGCAGAGAGTGACTTAGAAATCGCGGGTGTTTTAATATTTTTCGGGTAAAAAAGAATAAAGAAATCATTACAAATGTGAAACATTTATATAATGTTTCGTTGAATGTTACACTTATCGCAGTGGCGGATTTACCAACAGGCTGAGTAGGCTTGTACTTAGGGCGCCTTTGGGGACTCAATTTTTTGGTTGTCATATAGAAATCAAAAAGATTTATAAATAGGTTATCTGACGCCTAACAAAATCTATAAGATAACTTGCCAAAGACTATTCCCTCTTCCTTTTCATATTATTTTAGAAAGGTTAAGAAGTGGCAAAGGCCTATATACGAGTAATTTATACCCCGTATTTATATCTATATACAAAAATCAACCGAACTCAGTTCAGTCATTTATATAATATTTCTCATATATATTGTAACTTAATGTAAGCGACTTGAAGATAAACACTTGATAAAGATATATTGTGTATCTACAATGTACTCAACATTATTGAAGACTCAAGAGCAAGGAATTCTTTACGAAAGTAAATATTTAATGTTTGAACTATAATATGTGCACAATCCATTGCAGTCATGTCTACTAATACTAGTTGTTGTTTACTTTGTTGAAAAACAAAATATACATATTACTTAAATTCGTTAACAAAGTCTAAAAAAAATGATCTAAAAAGTTATGAATATGAAAGTGGATGGGAGGGAGGCCAAATAAAACATGGATTGACTGTGTGAAGAATGATATGTGTTTGAGAGGTGTGACTGATGATATGGCGAGTGAAAGAAGAGAATGGAAAAAGAAAACAGGGAACAGGGCAGGACTTAAAATCGTTAACCTGAACATAAAGTTTGAAATATGTAGTTATGATACAAAAATACTTTTATTATTTCTAAAACTAAACTGACTTATACATGATAAACACTGGAAAATCCGGTTTTAATTTTTAAATCCCAGGGTAATAATAATAAAAAAATATTTTGATCGGACAGGGCCACAGAAGGCGGATCATCTACTTGCCTGAAAATAAAATTTATCAATGAAACGGAAAAAAAATGAAAAGTGCAAGATCAAAAATACTCGAAACCTAAATGGTTTCTGCTTATCCTAATGGGAAAGAGGCGTGATGTATATGTATGTATGTATGTATGAAAAAGACACAGAAATGTGTCTGCCTGTAAGACCCGGGATTACAATACAATTTGATGTGATTTAATATTTATATTTCTTAATTAAGCATGTTTAATGACTAAACAGTTTTGTTACCAACAAGAGGGAAACCTGACTCGTCACGCTCTATTAAAAAGCTTCAAGTGCGCTTAAACTGGTCTTATATGCGCAGTATTACTCGACTTAATATACTACCAAGCTATGCCTAGGTGTAGCCATTGTACACCTTTAAATACCTCAATTTACGTAACAGCTTAACAAATAATTTAAAACTAAATTCAATATACAATCACTTTCATAGTTAAACTTTTTTCAATACTTGGCTCCCATTGTGCTTAGTTTATATTATCTTCTAATATATAAAATTCAAGTATCGCGGTTTTTGTGGTTAAACTCCGCCGAAACGGCTTTCCCGATTCTCATGAAATTTTGTGTGCATATTGGGTAGGTCTGAGAATCGGAAAACATCTATTTTCCATCCCCCTAAATGTTAAGGGTAATCCAACCCTAAATTTTTTTTATAATTTTTGGACGAAATTTTTTGTTTTTATTTTTTTATAATGTGGCATTAAAAATACATACAACCCCTGCTTTTTTTGTCAAAAAATCTTGACCCGTGCGAAGCCGGGGCGGGTCGCTAGTTTAATTATAAAACTTATTACGTTAGATGTACACTAATACTAACTCATGTTTAAGCCCCAGTGATTTTTTGATGCTATTCTTAATGTTATTTTTGGTTTTTCATTCATTTAGTGCAAGACGTAGACAGACGTATGGAAAAATGTGTACATGCCTATGCAAATTTGAATTTTATATAACAGGACATTGCCATCAACCAGGAAACAATTAATAGCAGTGTTGGAGGAAAAACTCTTTTACTTAAGCTGAATCTTATACCTTTAAACGAGCAATTCTTGTATATATATATATAATTGGAATCTCGGAATCGGCTGCAACGATTTTCATGAAATTTAGTATACGGGGGGTTTCGGGGGCAAAAAATCGATCTAGCTAGGAATCATTTCTAGAAAATGTCATTTTATTCGTGTTTTATCAACTTAAACGAAATATGACTCTTCCTGACATCTATCGGTGAATAGTAATACTATTTTTAAAACTAGGTCTAGACAATGTAATTTTATTCGTGTTTTATCAACTTAAAGGAAAACAAATTACTTTTCCTGACATCTATCGGCGAATAGTAATACTATGTCATTTTATTCGTGTTTTATCAACTTAAACGAAATATGACTCTTCCTGACATCTATCGGTGAATAGTAATACTATTTTTTAAAACTAGGTATCATTTCTAGAAAATTTCATTTTATTCGTGTTCTATCAACTTAAACATAAACTTACTTTTTTTTATTCGAAGAATAATAACAAAAAGGTGGCGTTTAATTTTTTTAAATTGCTTTAACGACACAACTACACTAAAGCTGTCTACGCTACGTATGAGGAATCACTCATTTATATTTTTGTATTATCTATTGGCTGCACTGCATGCAAATTAAAGCATTCACACTCGAGCTGTCGTTTCATTTACACGCACCCATAGTTTATAAATTGCTCATCAAAATAATAAGATCATAGCCTACATTTTGGCCTCAACGAGCCGGATCTTTTAAAATAAATAATCAGCGTTATCTAAAATACGAGCAATATCAATAATTATTGGAAATAAAATGAGTGAGTGACCAGTGTGCACGTGGATAAGTGAAGAAGAACTTTTAAGGTTACGTGTTATTTTTTTCACCCTGTACCCAGCACTTTTATTTGTTAACATTTAATTAAAATAATTATAAATTCGTTTCATAAATTGTTGTGTAATATTACTAATTATACGCTTATACATCACATAATTTTTTTTTGTGATTAATTATAACGTTAGAAAGTAGATTTGTAAAAGTTTCTTAGTCAATGTGTCTTTAAAGTTACTTATTAATAGTAGCTATTCATTTTGTATAGTGTATTACTGTACCAAATATTATTAAAATAGATTATAACTTGTATTAATTGTCAGTTCCAGGTTGAATTACGTCAGCTTCCAAAATGACCGATGATAAACTTATTCGTAAAAGGGCCAGTTACAAGGGACAGTTGACCACGTTTTCAACGTATTTAAATGTGGTTACTAATATTACTTCGCTTGATGATACTGAGATAAATGAATTACAGTTACGGATAAGTCGAATGGAGGGTATGTTTGAAAGGTACGATGAGGTACAGTTATTAATCGAAGGTAATACACTAGATGAGGACACTTTACAATTACAATTGTCCGAACGGACTGATTTTGAGTCGTTATATTATAAGTTACTATCGCGAGCAAATGTTTTATTAAATAAATTTAAAAAATGTAATATTATTAACAACGAAAAAACGTCTAACAAACAAAATAGCGTAGTTAAATTACCAACAATTCAATTACCAAAATTTTCTGGGAATTACGAGAATTGGCTGGAATTCCACGACACTTTTTTTAGTTTAATACATTCAAATAGTGATATGGACGACGTTAACAAATTTCACTATCTTAGGGCTTCTCTCGAAGGTTCTGCGGCGGTAGTTATTCAGTCTCTGGAAGTCTCCTCCTCAAATTATAATACAGCGTGGCAGTTACTCTGCGACAGATTTAACAATAAACGTCTTTTAACTCAAAATCATATCTCGGCGTTATTTAATTTAGAAGTAATTACGAAGGAATCATCTTTCTCCATAAAGAGACTCATCGATCAAGCTAATAGGAACCTACGTGCCCTAGAATCTTTAGGAGAACCCACTAAGCACTGGGATACACTTCTTATTTACATTATATCTAACAAACTGGATTCCAAAACATACCGTGAATGGGAGGAGTGTAAAGGACGAATCAAAGATACTTCTATAACTTTCGAATTTTTCATAAAATGTATTCAAAACCGTGCCGATTTAATCGAAACAATAGAAATGTCACGTACTAATCATAATAATGGAAATATTAATCAACCTCAAACTAATAAAAACTCAAGGTTAAAAACAATGACGTCAATCCAAAGCAACGACAGTTCAAATAAAACATTGTTTTCTAAATTATGTCCATTATGCAAAGGTCAACATTATTTAATGAATTGTTCACAATTTCTTGCACTTAGTAACGAAAAGAGGTTAGAATTATTATCGCAATATAAAGTTTGTTACAATTGTTTACGTCCGGGTCACTATTCGAATCATTGTAAGTCTAGCGGTTGTAAGGTTTGCAAACGAAAACATAATACTTTAATTCATATCACAACAGACAGTGCGGGCGCGCGCACAGCTGTTCCTATTCAAAACGACAGCCCGGCATCCCTACCTGTTTCACTCTGCGATAAGGAGTCTATTCATAATAACGTTACATTATCCGCCCGAGACTCGACGCATTTAAAAAACAAAAATCAGGTGTTATTAGCTACTTCGCTCATTAAACTATACGATAGTAATAATCGTGAATACCTTGCTCGTGCCGTTCTTGATAGTGGCAGTACTTCTTGTCTTATAACAGAACGGTTAAGTAAAATATTAAATTTAACAACTATTAATGTTAGTGAGTCCTTATTAGGCATTAACAATTCAAGGTCACACATAAGTGAAATGTGTTGTGTACCTATTAAATCTTTAAACGAAAACTTTTCAACGAATCTTTTTTGTTTTATATTACCTTATATTACTGATGATGTACCCAGTCAGCAGGTACATTTTAACGACTGGAACTTACCGAGTAACCTTTGTTTAGCAGATCCCCACTTCCACACCCCATCTTCGGTGGACTTAATTATTGGCGCGGACGTGTTTTGGGATTTATTAGGGTTACGTAAGATAAGTTTAGGAAACGGTAAGCCGGTACTTTTTGAATCTAGACTAGGGTGGCTAGTTTCAGGTCCTGTTATGCATAACTGCGACCTTGTACCGCATTCGATTTCCAACCTTAAGTCTAATTTAATCACAGTAAGTTCAAGTGACAACGTTACGTCACAAAATAAAAATAATGATGACATTCAAAACCTTTTAATGCGTTTTTGGCACCTTGAAGAGGTCAGCCATCAGTCATCAATTTTCTCTGAAGAAGATAAACTCTGTGAAGAGATTTTTATTAAAAATACAACACGTCTTCCAGACGGTCGTTTTTGTGTCAGAATACCCATGAAAAAATCTCCTGAATTATTAGGTGGTTCCTTTCCTCGCGCTAGGCATTGTCTTTTATCTCTTGAGCGCAGGTTTAAGGGTCAACCCAAATTTAAAGAAAATTATATAAATTTTATGTCAGAATATATTTCGTTAGGTGATATGTCTGAGTGTACATTTGATCCATCGAAGTTAGCATATTTTCTACCGCATCACGGTGTAATTCGCGAAAGCAGCTTAACAACCAAGCTTCGAGTTGTTTTCAATGCGAGCAGCCCCACCACTTCAGGTATTTCATTAAATGATTTACAATTAGTAGGGCCCAATGTGCAAGACGATCTCTTGTCAATTCTTCTTAGATGTAGACAACATAGGTTCATTATATCAGCAGACGTTGAGAAGATGTATAGGAGAATAGCCGTGCATCCTGATGACAGACATCTTCAGCAAATAGTATGGCGATCGGATGTTTCAGAGCCTATAAAAATATATCAGCTAAATACTGTGACATATGGCACTTCCAGTGCTCCATTGTTTTAGACATCTCGCCACCAGATGTCTAAAACAAATAGGTATTGAGTGTAAAGATCCTAAAATATCCGAAATAATAATCCGGGATTTTTTTGTAGATGATTTATTGAGTGGTGGGGATAGCATCGAGGAAGTCGTGAACATTCGCAATGAGGTGTCTGCAGAGCTGGCTTCTGCTGGTATGAATCTCCGTAAATGGAAGTCAAATGAACCTCAGATCATATCAAACAACAATAATAGTAATGTATCTCTAAACTTAAATATTGGATCCTCAGAACCATGTAAAACATTAGGTCTTTGCTGGCTTGCCGAGTCTGATGAACTTTATTTTTCTTTAAATAAAATTATTTTAAATAATTTAACGAAGCGCGGAATACTATCCGTAATTTCCCAAATTTTTGACCCTATTGGTCTTTTAGCCCCATGTGTAATACCTATGAAAATTTTAATGCAAAAGTTATGGTTATATAAACTCGGCTGGGACGATCCACTACCGGCTGATATAATTAAATGTTGGTTAGGTATTTCAAAGGAATTATCACTATTAAATAATTTACGGATTCCACGCACTGTACTTTGTAACAATTACAGTAATATAGATTTACATATTTTCTGTGACGCATCTCAGATCGCTTACGGTGCATGTTTATATATACGTAGCGAAGGTAATAATGACGTATTGGTGCGATTACTTACAGCTAAAAGTCGTGTTGCTCCTATAAAGCCCACGACTATACCACGACTCGAGCTTTGCGCGGCTCTGCTCGGTGTTCGTCTCTACGAGAAAGTAATCAGTTCACTTAGACTTCAAGTAAGATCTGTTATATTTTGGTCCGATTCTACCATTGTTTTGGGCTGGTTAAAAATGTTACCTCACAGATTACAAACTTTTGTCCGTAATCGCGTCGCAGAGATATTAGAAAAAACCAGTCTATGTACTTGGCGACATGTGCCAACTGAATTAAATCCCGCAGACTATATATCGCGCGGAGTAAATATTAATTCAATTAAAAATTTAGACATATGGTGGTCAGGACCCCCTTATTTAAAGGGTGAACTCTCTGATTGGCCTATTAATCCCATAAATACTGAGAAATTACCAGAAACTCGTTCTGAAGTTTCTTTGATTGTTGTTGATACTCTAAAACCTTTAATCGATTTTGACCGTTTCTCTAATTTCGTTAAGTTACAACGATCCATGGCTTACGTATTAAGGTTTATAAATATCTGCAAAAAACAGTTACCTAAAACTAAATTTTTAAATAGTGAAGAATTAACGAATTCTTTAAATGTTTTGATAAAAGTATCACAACAAGAATCTTTTGATGAATATAATACTTTACTAAACAATAAAAAATTACCTCATAAATGTAGTTTATTAAAATTTAATCCCTTTTTAGACAACAATAAAATTTTACGTGTCGGGGGTCGCATTTCTAATTCAAATTTCACCTATGATAAAAAGTTTCCAGTTTTAATACAGTCCACTAATAAATTTACTAAATTATTATTTAATCATTTACATAATAAATTAAAGCATGCAGGCCCACAATTATTATTAGCATCTGTCAGAGAATCATACTGGCCCATAGGAGGTCGTAACTTAGCCAGAGCGACCTATCATAAGTGCGTTATTTGTAGTCGCATGGGGGGTAAAACTATTATCCCTATAATGGGTAACCTACCGCAGCAGCGTCTTCATGCAGGGTTTCCTTTTGAAAACATTGGTTTGGACTACGCGGGTCCGATTTTGATTGCCTCGCGTCAAGGACGTGGCTGCAGATTGCTTAAAGCTTATATCGCTATTTTTGTGTGTTTTACAACAAAATCGATACATTTAGAGATTGTTGGTGATTTAACTAGTAATACATTTTTAATGGCATTGCGACGTTTCATTTCACGTAGGGGAAAACCTATAAATATTTTTTCAGATAACGGTACCTCATTCGTAGGTGCGTATAACGACTTATCTAAATTTTTAAAGGCTAACTGTAATTCTTTATCCGAGAACATGGCTCAGGAAGGTATTAACTTTCATTTTATTCCTGCTCACTCTCCTCATTTTGCTGGTCTCGCGGAAGCTGGTGTAAAGTCAACGAAGCATCATTTAATTAGAGTGTTGGGAAATTGTCATTTATCTTATGAACAACTTAACACAACGCTAGTCGAAATCGAAGCGATCTTAAACTCCAGGCCACTGGTCCCACTCTCATCAAATCCGGAAGATATGATGCCCCTTACACCAGGACATTTTTTGATTGGTCGTCCTTTGACATCATTACCCGTGCCTAACTTACTCAACGTTTCCTCATCACGTATTACAAGGTTTCATCAAGTAGAACAACTTCGACAGCACTTTTGGGCTCGATGGAGCAAAGAATACATTTCGGAACTCCAAATAAGAACAAAATGGCGTTTCAGTAAAGGCACTCTTAAGCTTGGTTCTTTAGTTGTTTTAAAGGATGACAATTTGCCGCCGTTAAAATGGAGACTCGGTCGAGTGACCGCTGTTTACCCCGGCGCTGATGGTGTCGCCAGGGTGGCTGATATCAAGACATCCACAGGAATACTCAGAAGATGTTTTAGTAAAATTTGTCCGCTACCAACTGATGATGATGATTTTCGTTGAAAGACAAGCTTTCAACGCCCGGGGGCATGTCTACGCTACGTATGAGGAATCACTCATTTATATTTTTGTATTATCTATTGGCTGCACTGCATGCAAATTAAAGCATTCACACTCGAGCTGTCGTTTCATTTACACGCACCCATAGTTTATAAATTGCTCATCAAAATAATAAGATCATAGCCTACAAAAGCTATTCCAGCAGATGGCGTTGTTAAGTAACACGAAGTCAATGAGTGTTTGCTTTGAGGTTAGACTTGATTTTATTACTATGTAATTCGTACTTAAATTTTCCAAAAAACACAATTTACAAAAAAAAAAAATACCGAGCGAAGCGGATATCCAGGTACTAATCTCTTAATCACGACAGCGCAATTTCAACAGATTGTTTGTTTGTTGGTTATCTAACTTTTTTTTTAACTTATATAACTACTATTCATAGGCGAAAAGTATAGGTAAGGTGCATATTGTTCATTTCACTTTCAGTCTGTGTATTTCCGAATGCTAGAATTGGAATAAACTGGTCGATCATGTTTAATCATTGATGCTGAGGTATTTGCCTAGCAATTAACTTCATGTTTGTTCGGAGCGGTAAAAATTGGCTCCTATTTCATTCCCAATTCTAGCCTGATTAGTCGGTACTATTCTGCATACTCCTCTGTATAATTTTAAACGATACCTTAAACTATTAAATTAATGTCAATTTTATTTCACGAACATGACATACCACACAAGAAAACTTAGGTACCGCGGAATACTGAAACGATAATCAAAATTTGAGGACTTCTTACAATGTTTCTGTCTTTCAGTTTACCTACGTAATGAAAGGGTTAGATATTCAAAAAATTCAAAATTCAAAAATCATTTATTCATTTAGGTAACACAATGTACACTTATGAACGTCAATAAAAATACATATTAAATGCTTCTAATTTTACATTTACTGCCAGTTCTCAAATCAAGGGCGTAGAGCGGACGAGAAGAACTGGCAAGAAACTCGCCGCCACTCTTTTTTAATCGCCAAGTTTTTGTTTTACAATTTTTTTGTAAGGAGCTGCAACCATTACACCATGTTCCACATGACATCTTTAAGTATTTAACTATAATAATCGAAAAAATAAAAATAAATAAAAACAAAGATTTGTCCTCTATCAGCAGAATGTATGGTGAAATAGGAGCACTCACTTACATTCTCGTGGGAACAACACGCAAATACATAGACGAAATAACTAATATCACCGCATACACGAATTCAAGTTCGACCAGTCACCACAAGTAGCACCCGTTCACGAGTATGACGCATGGCCAGCCATCGACCCCCTCGCCATATTTTAAGGAGAGAGACAACCCGACGCATGGACGCCGCCACAAGCAAATATACTTTAAATACACCTCAATGTTGATTAGAGTTTGAGAATTCGGAGATTAGGTACTTTTTATAGAAACACAAGCTGTATCCGGTATGCCTTGCAATGCCATGTAAATTAAAGTGTTTATTTTGGGCCAGGAACCTTCGCAGGCATATGCAGAACAATGCGCCAAAGTTTTATCACAATCGGGTTAATAATTTAGGAGTGTATGAAGGACAAACTATTTTTAGTGGAGTAGTAGTTAGTATTTAGTGGAGTAAACTACCAGGGGTTTTTTATACTCTCTATCGTTGTACATAATTCGTTTCGGGCCACTTCTTTGTAACTATCACGATAACGTTTCTAATCTCAGGCTGTCCATAAACAAGGCTCAAGTCTTCGTGTTCCCACAGCAGCAGTCGAAAGTCATTAAATCAAGACAGCTTCTAGCCAGGCGGCTCGGAAAATAAGACAAGACGTTTGGCCAGCCTTGTCGAAATCTTAATATATTATGCACTTAGCTTTTATAATATTCCAGCGATCCGCCGTGACTTCGCACGGATGAAATATGAACTGTACTATATAGCCTATGTACTCGTTGATAATGTAGATTTCCATTTGTGAAAGAATTTTTAAATTCAGTCCAGTAGTTTTTGAGTTAAATCGTAACAAACAAACAAATCTTTCCTTTTTATAATATTATTTATTTATTTATATTTATTGTATCACAAGACTTAATTTTAATATCTTAACACAAACATAAAAATAATTTACAAAAATGAATATAGCTAACTATTCAAATATTCTATTGTAAAAAAAAAACAATGTCGTAGATCTCAACAAATTATAGAATATAATATCCCAACAAAAACATAAATGTGAAAATGGCAGCCAAGTTAAATATTATGATATGTTGTGGTAGACAACTTCAGAACGTCCGCGTCGGTTCGAAATGCTACGTTTAGTTTTCCCAATGTAGGATAATCCACAGTCATAAGTCTTGAGAGTTCATACTTACCCTATATATAAACGTGTGTATGTGTTGCCAGGATTTGTACATATTTAACCACGACACGATAATATATGTAGGTACAACAATGCGATTTTTAAATATCATTGTTTGTTACAGGCGGTTTTTTCCAGGGACAACCGGTTAATTTTTATTTTCCATAATACGTGTCTGACTGAGTTACCATGATATTAGTTTTAAAGTGTAATACACACTAAACTTACCACAGTATTTTTTTTCAGTAAATATGAATAAAAACGAAAGAATATTAACTAAAACCTTTATTATACCGGTATAACTCCCATAGTAAATTAACCGGTATTCAGTCCCTGGTTTTTTCTAATCAATACGACTCGAGGATCAACAACATACAAGACTATGACAATGTTTGAATTTTTAATTAAGAAATGCGATGAGTTCAAAAACTCATTAGATATCTAATGAGGTTTGAAGAATGTATTCAAAGCCATACAATTTCAAAGTTATCGGCGGCATTCAGATCATAAAGTCAACTAAATGAATGCTGAAAGTTCTTTTATCTCTGAAGGTATATAAAAATATATGGTTAAAGTTATCATTACATCTACTCATAAACGACAACTTGTAACGTACCTCTTGAGTGCGGCTGGAAGACATTTTGGTCTAACATTTTTTATTTTTTTTTAAAGAATAGGGGGTAAACGGGCAGGTGGCTCAAGTGATTGTAAGTAAGAGCTTTCGTCTATAGACATTTGCAACACAACACAACATACCTAAGAACAGTCCCGCCACTGTTCTTATACAAGCCTAAAATCGCAAAAGCCGCTTTAAGGTAATAATATGTCATATATTTATATAACTTATGTAATTACGTTTATAATTACCGTATTATATAAAGGGCATTATTATTTTTCTTTTTATGGTTTCATCAATAGCGCAAGTTTTTGGGCTTGTGGTGGTCCAAGAGGGCTTGCGTTGCTAATCAATATTGAACTTTAATATGAATTAATAGATTTTTTTTATATATATTTTCTGAGTAATATTTGGCTATATTTTGGTTAGTACCTAAATTTCGACGAGTGAGAATGACACTTTGATGAATGTATGGAACTGGAGATATATCGATGTTTACAGCGGGATTTATCGTTGTAGGCGTCAGAAATATGATGTTAGGGATTTATTTGTAGCTTTGCTTACCAGCCGGTATATGAAGTACTCGTTTATATAGAGTTTATAAAAGCTTATTACTTTGTCACCTTCACGGCTCAGTGGTTACGCGTCGCGTTAAGCACCAGAGATTACGTGTTCGAGGTCCGGCAAAAAAATATTATAAAAAAAATGTTTTGGCCGGGCAGGGCTACAGGGTACTTACATATAAAAAAAAGAAACAGATACAAAAATGTGCCCCACAAGGGACTTGGGAATTAATACTATTATGTTTAAATGTGTCACTATAACATGAATTCCTGTGTATTTCAGTGGTGCCTGAATTCATTGACTAAAATCGAAACGGGCAATCAGCGCTGCGCGGCTTTTCATCCACGAACACTGTTTCGTTACCCGGAGAGAAATTTGGAATTTGTTTCATTCGCATAATAGTCAGACGTGAGGAGTATTTTCTCATGATTATACCCATTTCAGAAGCGGTGGAATCAGAACCCGTGTCCCATTCGAACAAACAGCACGTGTACCTACACAAAAGCGCCAAGCAGATCTATTACCGATGACGTCTTATGTTATTAGATAATTGAATAATCAGATTATGTAAACAATGTTATTGCACGAAGCGTGTTAATAGTTAATACTCCGTGTTCGCAAGATTACGGATATTGGATTAATATTGCCAATTAACTCAGACTGGTAGCAATTCTCAATTCTCATCTGCAGGAATATTACTAATTTATACAAAAATATACATCACACATCTTTCCCATTGTGGTAGGCAGAGATCACGGATTTCCATATAAGCTCAAATCCTTCAATTCCACTTTTGCTTCTTTTCAACGGTTTCATAGTTCATACCTGCGAACACTGAAAACAGTTCATACACCAAAACACTCTTGAAATCGTCGGTTTCGAGTGTTTTGAACATGGCCATTTATGTACATAATTAGCTTATCATTTATTTTAAACAAGTTACAATAAAACATTTATCTATATAACTAACTAGCAACACGCCCCGGCTTCGCACGGGTGCAATATAGATGTACAATACACTAAAAAACGCTACTCGCTGATAATTTAGCTTTCTATTGGTGAAATCATTTTTAAAATCGGTCGAGTAGTTTTTGAGTTAAATTGTCATATACAATCTTTCCTCTCTATACTATTAGTATAGATAGTCATAATTTGTGCACTGTTATAACGTGGGTCTGGAGAGTCCATACCTGACTTATATAGAAATGTATATATGTTTTGCAGGGATTTACCTACATACACAACAATCCGATAATCCGGCCTGGCATGACAACCCCGACAAAAATCTCTTTGTCTTCCGGGTCTAACATGACACAATTAAAACTCGACTTCAATGTCAAAAGTAGAGATATTTGTCGATTGAGATATCTTGTCTATCAAAATTGTCGATGTCGAGGTATAATATATTAAGATATATCTTAGCTTGTCTTCTCTCGTATTCGAGATATCTCTTGTGGGTCA
The DNA here is from genome assembly GCA_905404175.1 of Anthocharis cardamines. Classification (NCBI taxonomy): domain Eukaryota; kingdom Metazoa; phylum Arthropoda; class Insecta; order Lepidoptera; family Pieridae; genus Anthocharis; species Anthocharis cardamines. The sequence goes on along the minus strand of FR989953.1, from coordinate 3,242,144 downwards.
TGCTAGGCGGGCTGTTGGCACTAGAGGTGATTTTTAATTGATACTACAAGAGAGTTACCAAGGTCCAAGCTTATTTTAATATAAATTAATACAATTGTTGGAGTTTTAATGCTAGGAATTGGAAAAATGAAGAATAAAGGGATGGGGTTTCATAAAAATAGTTTATGTATGAAATAGATATGAAATAAATAACAGAAGGAAAGATTTTTTTTATAACATCAACTATTTACGCACATATAAAGTAAGAATGAAACGCAATAAATTATGAACACAACGTAACAACTTACTTCTACAAGTTTCAAAAATTACACGTCACAAAAATTCTTTTCACCGTGAACATCTGATATAGTAAAAGAATAAATAAAAGATAAACTTCAATAGAAAAATAAGAGTACAAGATAGTAGAATGTTTTAAGCAAACATCCAGAGGTTGATAAAGTTAGATAAATGTGGTGAGACTAGTCCCTGAAGTTTTGAAATTGTTTAGCGAAGTAATTTGTTTGTTTTATAACAATACTAATATTGAAGTTGCTTCAAGTTTACATTTCTTCATTAAATAAATATTTGTGGTCAAAGATTTAAATTAAGAGCAGTATAAAATACTATTGGGTTGGGGAAAAATAGATTGATATTGTGAAATTTAAAGTATTTAACACGTTTTTTAACATTTAAAGGATTGTCAAATATGCATCGTTTTGCTGCCATTTTATAAGTACTTATCTTCATAATGCCTCTCCTATAGAAGCCTTGTATTAGCGAAAACAGAAAAATATTTTTTGTAGTGCGAAATGTGATCCGAAGAAATTGTTTGATCGATACTTTACGAGATATCGATCACTAGCCATATAAAAAAGTTTTTCTTTTTCCCCAACTTAATCTATATATATAAAAGAGATTCCCACCTATATAGTCACTCATCACGATATCTCTGGAACCATAAGGCGTAGCGACTTGAAATATGGTAGGAATATTCCTTTCGCCGAGTAGAGGTCAGCTAAGAACGGATTTTACGAAATTCAACCCACAAGGGGGGTTGCGGGGGCAATTGCTAGTATTTCAATATACTAAATGATTTTGAGAATCAATAAAACCCTTGATAAAAAGAAATTTGGTGGTAATGGGCTAAACACGCAAATTATTGATCGAAAAATTAAATGTATTAAATGTATGTATTTAATAAATTATGTTAGGCATAGCATGTAGTGGATGATACAGCCACACAACATCGATCAATCATGTGCTGTCGGCATCTTTTTATCTTGGAGCATTCGCAAATCTATGGACTGAAATTGAAACACTACACGTTCAACATATTACATCTACAAACGGTGTATACTGTATATAGAGGTAGTTTCAGTATTCTATGCCTAAAGAGACCAGTAGAAAAAAATATATCTGAAACAATAAAACATGTTTAATTTGGAGTGTTCTAACTCATCGTAGCAACGCGCACGTCAAAATAAATTAGGTTATTTTAAGTTATTCCATTAGTCTTCATTTGTATAAATGCCACGATATCGTGACAAGACTGAATGAATGAATTGTCTAATAATTTAGAGAAACTCAACAATTTAAAATGTTCTAAGAAAATTTGATTAGGTATCAGTTAAAGAACAATAATGCTGCATTCTGACTGCGTTTGCATCAGTTGAAATGTAGTAAAATGATCTTCTTTCAAGAATAAAATAAAAGTGAATTCATGCCTCGCTAGGGGTACTCAAGTTCAAACTTCAATACTCTGTCCAACTAAAATATGTTTTTTAAAATTTGTTTCCGGTGACTCGAACTCTCGAAATCCAACGCGCACGGAATTCAGTGAAAAAAGTCATGTGGTAATCATCATCAGCTGAATCATCCGGTAGGACTTGAAGGATTTTTAAAATTTATTATTGTAATTTATGTTTACGATTCCGAAGGCAAAGCCATCATCTATGATGGAAGTGCTAAAGATGTATCTGTCCATATAAAGTAACATTATTATTAACAAAGTTTTTAAGACCTTTTATTCGAAGAACTGTCAAATTACAAAGCTAACGAAGGGTGTAATAGTTTCTCCGTCTAGAATTAATTGTAGAACTCATCAGACTAGACAAATTTTGTCAATACCTTTAACATCGCGAAGTTCACGGTCATAAAGTCTCACTAATTTATTACTCCTCAACTGACATTGAAACTTCCGTAATTTTCTCAGGGGGAAAGTTACGGCTTCCTTTGCGGTACCTTTCCTTTCCGTTCGTATTCAGTGATATTTCTACACATCTCTACTCCCCTCCTTTCATTAATCTGAATGAATAAAATAATGTCAATGAATGAACCAGCATTGACAGAGAAAAGTTGAGAGTCGACCTACTTTTATTTCGAGCATTCGGCAATCCTTAGACTGAAACGCAACCAATATGCACTTCACGGATTTTTCCATCTACGAACACCCGTTCAATGCTTGAAGTTACCAGCCGGCCTAGCATGACAACCGCGACAAAATTGTGTCGACCGTTTTCTCGTGTTTTAATCGATTATCCCTTTATTTCTTCCGGGTCTTACAAGACAATTACACTTAAAACTCGATTTTTAATGTCAAAAATAGATATATTTGTTGATCCAGATATATTTTCTATCAAAATTGTAGATGTCGAGATATAATACATCGAGATATCTCACATCTTAGTTTGTCTTCTCTCGTCCGCGACATATCTCGTGGCGGTCATGCTAGGCCGGCAGATGAGGGGAAGACATACTTACAGAAATAATTTACTACTAGCCTTTGTTACTCGCTGATAATGTCACTCACTTCTATTGGTGACAAACAAACAAATAAATCTTTCCTCTTTATAATATTAGTATAGATTGACATCCGACATATGAAAACAATATAGTGCATTTGTTCTAAGTTTGAACTATTTACTACTAGTTTTTCCAACATATTCACTTCATCAAAAGTATGTTTTTTTATAGAATAGTTGGCAAACGGGCAGGTAGCTCACGTGGATGGTAAGTGATCACCACCATCCACAGAGGGCTTGCATGTGCGTTGCCAACGTTTCAATGTGACTAAAACATAAGATCATACTTAAAGTATAAAACGTGGACTCGAGTCTTTTTGAAAATATGGCGCTGTTCATAATTGTCAGAAGGGAGGCGTTTTACGAAATTTAGAACGGTGGGAATCAGTGGGATTAATTTTTTGATAAAATTATGTACAATTAAGTAGGTATTTTATTGAATCATTCGAATTGGGTTGAACATCATCATTTCATTACAACCGGAGGTTGCGGGTTTGAATTCCAGGAAAATAAATAAAAAGTAGAAACAGACGCACAAATGTATCTGCCCTATGTTCTACGTAACGAAGGCTTTAATGAGTTAAAGCTTCGTATCGTTCAATAAAAAAATTCATTCAATTAAAAATAGTGCAAACGTAAAACACTGATGCGAAAGCATTTTTAAATAAGTAAAGCATCTTAAATGAATGCAGATTTTTAATCCAATTTTAATCCGCTGAAAAATCTCTTATAAACGACAATTTTTCCTTCATAAACTTCACTATACTTTCGGATTAATTTAGATATTTGAATATACATAAGAACTGGTCAAAATCATACATTAGATTTAATGTCCATTTTTTTATATACCTACCTACATATAAAAACGCTGAATATCTAACCGATGTCGGTATATACACAGCAATATATTATGTAGTATCTGCCGAAAGATGAGATATGTATAGAAGGACCCCATTGGTGTGTTGAGTAGTCCTACCTTGTATTCCGATAGGTCGCGTGTTCGAACCCTGGCAGATTTGGAGATAAACATGTTATCCTCTACTATCTATCTCTATCGGTGCTAAACGAACGCGCATTACTGCAACTTAACTAAAAGAATAAACGTGAATAAGAGGTTAAATTGACGATGAAAGCTGTAAAGACATAAAATACTGTAATAAATGGTCGTACGTGTTAACTAGCCGGGTGAGACCAGAAAATAAAGATATAAAAATAAATAATAGCCAACACTTAGTATTCAGGACATGTGTTTACGTGGGAGGCGGTCACTACAAAGTTACGAGTCTTTTATATTGCATATAAGCATTGGCGTAGACAAGACAGACAAATCCCTGTCTTGGGGCCGTCCAGCTGAACTTTTTTTTTTTTTTTTTATAGTATAGGGGGCAAACGGGCAGACGGCTCACGTGATGGTAAGTGACCACCGCCGCCCATAGACATCCGCAACACCAGAAGGCTTGCAGGTGCGTTGCCGGCCTTTAAGAAAGATGTAGGCTCGCTTCTTGAAGGTTTCCAAGTCGTATCGGTTCGGAAAAACCGCCGGCGAAAGAAAGCTAAACCACAGTCATTTAATGCGAGATTTTAGTACTGTCCAGGGTGGAAAAAGAAGTTTCTAGCGCGGGCATTGATCACCCTTACCCCTCCTAGCTATGCCTTTGCATACTAGTTAGTGGCGTAGCTATGCCAACGCAGCCATGTGGTTGTATGGGGCCCGTTGATCTAACGCGACGTCTTGCGTGAGCGATCTTGACGCGAACGCGAAGCGGCGCGGCGCGGTGCGGAAACAACAAACAGTCAATACCTATGTAAGTGGCCTACGTGACCAAACGCACGTAGAGTGCAGTGCGGCGCGGCGCGAAAGGAAGCGAACGCGATCAGTCGGTTTGATATTTTCGCGCGGACTGGTGGCGGTGCCATAATTTATTTGTTTTAAATAATGGATGTAGAATTTTTTATTAATTCTATCCAAGAACGTCCCATATTATGGGATAAAAGGAACAAAAATTATATTTGTTGTTTCATTTCTCTGCCGTACATACTTTTTGAATATTTGATATTTAAGATATGAATTTTCCAATAATATTCGCTTGCGTCCGTCCATGACAAATTTACAGTGCCGACTGAATGGCGGCAGCGGTGCGGGACGATTCGCGCGCATGTAGGACAAAGCTGCCGCATCGCACCGCATCGCGTTTCACCGCATCGAATCGCTTCGCAATCGCGTTCGCTTTGAATCGCCTACGTAGGACGAAGCCTAAGGGCGGGCTCCGCAGGCCACAGACGATACCTTTATTTCAAAATGCTTTTTCGAGGAGGGCCTCATAAAAATTTAAAAAATCGTAAGAAAAAAATGCACCGTCCTAAATTCTACTACCACAGGCCCATGTCATTGTGTTGTAACTACAACATGAAAATAATATATATTTTTTTTATTGCAATTTCAGTTTTAATTCACTTGAAAGGTTGGTTTTCTTATTACGATTTAATTTAAAAAGTACTGAACCGTTTTTAAGAATTCTTTCACCAATAGAAAGCTACATTATCAGCGATTTTTTTTTTGTATTGAACACTACATTGCTCCCGTTGGAAGCCGGGGCGTGTTACTAGTTTTTATATTTTACTATATTTCTGTGTATAGTAAAATAAGTTTCATTCATTCATTCATAACTATATAAGCAACTATACAACGATTTCTTTTTTATGAAGACCTCAAGACAACCTTTTTTTTTTTTCTAGGGGAATGCGTTTGCGCACTGGGTACCCCCCCGCGAGATATTATGCGGGAGGAGTGTGGGACTCAACCTCACCCGGTTTCGGGTGAGCACTACCCACTAAACCCCTCTAGACCCTCAGGTCTCGCCGTCTTGGGGCCCACGGGATAACTTTCGTATTCAATCCGGGACCCCACCTCAAGACAACCTATAAAAACTTTACTTAACATATAAGTAGTTAAGACCTAATTTAAATAAAATACTGTATACCGGATTAAAACGCGAATTAAATTATTTACCCCACGTTTAAATTATTTATCCTGTCTCCCAGCGACCACGGTTGCTGAAAAGCATCCGAAACATCGGGATAAATAATTTAAACAATATAAATAATAAATCGCGTTTTAATCTGGTATACAGTATTTTATTTAAATGTGTGATACTCGCGTTAATAAAAGACAAAGTTAAGACCTAAGTTAATAACTTCAAGCTCCCAAGAGACTAAGTCAAGGTTATTTAGTGCATTTTAAAAATGTTATTATGCGAGAACTTTCCAGTTTGCACCTATAAGGTGCCATTAAGATCTTGTCATAATCGCCCCGTAGAAATGTTGCAAGGTTAGTGTAAAGAAAGAATGTTGTAATCTTGAAGAAAGGTTTTTGTTTTGTTTAACTTCTTTTTTTATGATTTTCTGTTTAAGAGTTAAATGCCTCTATTCAATGTTTTCACTACATATACAATCTAAAATCAAATAAATTAATTTATTTATGTTATACCTACAGCTAATACTATATTAAATAAATAAAAAAGAATAATAAACAATCAGCTAATCAGTTTTCACAGATATAAACTAAATAAACAAAAATACCCTCTGGGCTCGTTTTGTAATTTTTTTTATGTTAGATATCGACAGACGAGTATGAGGTTCACTTGATGGAAGGTACCCCAGCCAAAGAACATCAGTCAATGATGCGCTGTCGAATTACTTTTTACTTCGAGCATTCGGAAATCAATAGACTGAAGCCGAAACGCCAATATGCACTTCACGGTGTTTCCATCTATGAACGGTGGTTCATTACCCGGTCGGAATTTCGAAAAATCAATGCCCGAAGTTACCAGATGTGGGGAAAACATGCTTACGGAAAATTATAAACATGTCGTCCCGGTGGGATTAATAAGTAAAAAAAATATGAGCGCAAAATCGCGTATCGCGTAGCATTACGCTCTAGCCTAAACTATCACTAAATTACTCAGGTCCATCTTGATATATTAAAAAAAAAACTTAAAACAACGCTTCTTTTCTCTGGTTTTATGTATTCATGAGACTAGTTTGTATGTTTTCTTTTGAAAATTTCTAAACCTTTCGGGTAGCGTATTCATTGGAATGTTTGAGTCTGTAGATGCTTTGATATGACGTCACACGCGGTTTTACTAGTGGTTTATTTTTAGTGTTCGAGAAGTGTGATTGTAAGCTATTTGTTAAACTACATTTTTGAAGTTTTATCTATTTTAGTATACTTAATACGATAAAGTTTGTGAGGTTGTAGAGGCTTATCGAAATTCCGACTAGGTAACAAACTACCATTCAAAGATGAAAAAACTGTGAAGAGCATATTACGCGTTTCGGTCTCAGTCTATGGATTTCCGAATGCTTGAAGTAAAATTAAGGTCAACAGCGCATCATTGACTGATGTTCTGTGGCAGAGGTATCACCTACCATTAAGTGAACTTCATGCTCGTCTGTCGATATACGACTTAAAAAAAATTTACAAACGCGAACATTTCACAAGCATTTTCAGTTATCACCCTCTTCATAGATATGTCATAAAATAAATGAACTAGAAATACTTAACATAAATAAACTCATTTATAACGCTTCTATGGATATCACTTTACGTGGGGAATGAATCATTTTTCCGTTTCAATAACTTCTACTTACCTGTTAAATATATTAATGTGAATTAATTGCTTTAAAATTAAAATTAAATGTGAATTTTAAATTTTAATGCAATAACTTCATACTGAAATTATTTTTAATGTTAAAAACGAATAGCTTGATATTTTTGAATGTGTTCTGCATATGGCCACCCATAGCCCATTGGCGTGTAAGCCTTGCGTTCCGATGGGTCGTGCGTTCGAATACCGCCGGGATAACAATGCTTATAATTTTCTATAAACAAGTTTTTATTACATCTGGTCACTTATGTCTTGCAAGTGGTTTTAGAATTTTAATCATTGGATCCCAGATGTCGGAAAGTCTCCAACTATCTCCGTAGGAATATTTGTGATATTTCAAATCAGACAACTGTCATCTTTCAGTCTGCCCGTGACTACGGTTGCTGAAAAGCATCCGAAACTTCGGGATAAAAAATATAAACAATTAATCTGTTTTAATCCGTTTCATTTTATTTAAATGTATGATACTCGCGCGCCACTTAATAAAATACAACATTATGACTTCCTACAATTATTATGTTGTAATTTTTTTTCTTTTTTCTCATTGACATAGTATTAAACATTGTTTTTTCGCGCTTTATTTTAGCAACTTTTGAAGACACTGCGTCATAGTGAAACATGTTAACATTGGCCGTGCTTGAAGCGATCTAAACAAAATAGCATCTCACATTTCAAGTGAGCCGCTATTTACCGGGACGGATTTTATGCGTTGACCCGATATCTAGTGTTGTTGATCGAAGTTTTTTCTAAATCAATTTTTTAAGTTTGTTAAAAAAGTCGTGGTTATAACTAGTGTGACATAAAAAGTTAAGGCTGCATTTGTAAACGATTCTGATAACACGTGCCAAGTTTATGAGCTATTAAGATCTTGATGCTGAGTGCATCATTTCCATTCCAATATGCTAGTATCCTGTCACCAAGGTTGAACGGATATGAGATGCATTTTACGACTATGATTATGATATTACTTATTATGCAATATCTCTGTTTAGTGAATGTCTTTCCCCATACTTTATGTATTTATCATATAAGATGACTCATTCTGTGCTGTTTGTCGTCTCCTTGCTGTACTTTATAGGTTTGTATCTTTTGGCTTTTATCGTTAAATTTTCACTCTATAACTACATCCGATCCGAAATCTGGTATCCTAATGAATGCAGGGAAAATATTATCAGATAATTTTTTGTTTTTTTCTAACGGCTATACTTACTTATAATAATAAAATTGGTATGAATATAGAAAAGTATAAAGTAAAACAACACATAATACAAGCACAAATTCAGCTGTTTTTCCGAACCGATACGTCTTGGGAATGTTCAAGAAACTGACTTATACTTCTTCTGGTGTTGATATCCTATGTGCGGCGGTAATTACTTACCACGAGCCACTATGCACCTGGCGATTTGCTATGTCTATACTCTCTATACTTATATTATAAAGAAGAAAGATTTGTTTGTATGTTATGATTTAACTCAAAAACTTCTTTCACCAATAGAAAGCTACATTATCAGCGAGTAACATAGGTATTTTTGTGGTGTACATCTATATTCTACCCGTGCGAAGCCGGAGCGAATCGCTAGTCTTTTATATTTAGAGGTTTTAATTTGGTCGCAGAATTGCTAGTTAACTACAGTGGAGGCTTTACGTCGGAGAACTCAGACTCCAGAAAAGAAAGGGTTAGATAATTAATTCTCGAGTAATGCGAAAAAACTAATTACCGCAGCTAGAATTTGCTCTTGGTTTTTTCCTGAAGTTAAGCTCAGTCGTACTTTTGTTCCTTTTGAATTGAAAATGCATAAAGTTCTTTTTAGAAACCAAACAGGTTTTATACGACTGTAAATCAGGCTTTTGAGAATCATGAGGTGTTCTATTTGAGACCTAACATAATTTAAAATCTATTTTTGAGGACTGTCAAAACAATACTCAAAAATAGATTTAAAATGACTGATGAACCTAAAGTGTGCTTGATAGATCAACCATAAGACATATCGAGAGGTGATCAGGTTTCTGTGCCTTGCCCGACCGAAAGATTTTTTAAAAATCTTATTTCCCCGGAATTCGAACCCAGGATCTATGGCGCTAAATGCATCGCTTTTAACTTACCACTGAGACACGGAGTCTTAGTCTATCAATTAACTAGCAACGCGGCTTCACACGGGTGCAATTTAGATGTACTATACACAAAACATAGCCTATGTTACTCGCTGATAAAATGTAGCTTTCTATTGGTGAAATAATTTTTAAAATCGGTCCAGTAGTTTTTGAGTTTATTCATAACATACAAAAATTCAAAAATACAAATCTTTCCTCTTTATAATTTTATGTAGTAATATACAATAGTATATAGTATAGATGTCTTGAACTACTCTAAAAGTTGTATTTTGTTACAGATATTCCAACATCGAAACTGTATACTTCAAGATGCAACAAGATAGAATAACCTAGGACCAGGCGAGATATACGATGACAACATTTATCTCTCCAACGCTGCGATGTCATAAATATTCTTGCTATGACTAATATTACATTGGAGCTTGAAGATTTGAAATGCAAACTCCTCGCTGGCCCCAGCTGTTCAGAGGAAATAATCCCAGGACTGGAATGCACCCAAAATATAACTTTCCTCTACAACTGCGAGTTGAACTTGGATATTCAAAATGAGACATCCTACACTTGCGCTAAATGCCCTAACACCATGGGTAATAGCAGTGATTCGTGTCAATTCAAACTAAATCTCATGACAGTGGTTTTCGAAAATGCGCTGAAAAATGTATGGCTCAAGATACCGGATATCGGTGTTTGTGATTGGAATAATTTGTTGTGTTTCCACGACGCGTTGCGGACGTATAGTGCTTCTAATGACAGTTTGAATGTTATAGATAGCTTTCAATGTAGGTGGGATTATGGTAATGACACAGACGTAGTTGGTGTCGAGGCGAGGTACGAATGGACGTTCTTGTTTGTAATATTATTTATTGTGGCGGGTGGGTTGGGAAATATACTAGTGTGTCTTGCTGTGTGTCTTGATAAAAGACTCCAGAATGTCACTAACTACTTCCTCTTGTCCTTGGCGATAGCAGATTTACTGGTCAGTCTGTTTGTGATGCCGATGGGAGCGATTCCAGGGTTTTTAGGTGAGTTATAGTTTGTCATATCCATATTTTTCATCTTTCCATGTTTCTTTTTTCCGTCTGTCATGTGATATGATTGTATATGATGTAATATTTTTTTGTATAATATTATTATAATGATTTTTGTTAGTTAATTTAGATCGATGTACTTTTTGTAACTGTATACTCTTTTTAATTTACCTTTATTTTTATATTCATTCTTGCTGTACCTTCTATTCTATATGCATATTGCGATAAGGCCATCCTCTTGTACAATGTTTAGCTTTAGTTTTTATTGTTTGCAAAAGTATATGCTATTCTATTCTAGTTCTTAAATAGTCATATAAACGTTCAATTATATGATAATAGGTTATATTATGTAGATTAACTAAGGAATTACTAACGGTAATACTTTGGTCACGTTTTTCTTTAGTTTAATCTTCGATGATAGTCTTATGAAGTAATTTCCATTTCACAGAGTGGATTTACGAGTTCCCTCGTTTTATATGGGTCAGAAACGTTTGTGGGTCTGTTTTACTGATATTTCTTTACATACAACAGGGTTATGAGTTTTCTATACCCAAAAATATATTTATAGGTTAGTAATAAGTTCATTAGCGGATCCACCGTTGTGGGCACGGTGGGCATGCCCACAACCCTAATAGACTTTTGACGTCACACTTTCACGGTCTATTGAGGTCGATAGGCTGAATTTATTAAATCCAATGCCTTAACAACCTAAAAAACTATAAATCGTGCTTGATTCGGAACGCAGAAAAGTAATAGGCTATAGACTGACAGAATACTTGTTCCATATTTCTGATGTCCTGGTACTTTTTAGCATTGACTAATTTCTTCTTCTTGCTGGCTGGATGCGCCTGCCCCATGCTCTCGATAAAAGTTCCCCCCTATACTTAAGTACAAATATAGTTTCATAATGTTTATGCTTTGCCCTCTATACTATTTAAAAAAATAGTAACATTCCCCAGATGTTTGTGTTTGTCGAACGTGCCATATTGCAGGTTACTGGCCGCTGGGCGTGGTTTGGTGCAATGTTTACGTGACGTGCGACGTGCTCGCGTGTTCCGCCAGTATTATGCACATGTGTTTCATCAGTATTGGCAGGTATGAACAAAAGTTTATATAATATTAACGCATATAATCAATCTTTACATTGTGCACATCTGATACCAGAAACTATCAGATGTGTGCAACCTAAATATACTTCCTCTACTTCTTCAGGTTGCGCACATTTGATACCAGAACCTATCAGATGTGTGCAACCTAAATATACTTCCATTACTTCTTGATACCAGAAACTATCAGATGTGGGCAATCTAAAGATACTTAAGATAATTGTCAAAGGAATAGGAAATTATGTGTTAAAATCCTTTGTTTTTTCCATATTAAATGTAACATAGGTATAGTTAGTTTTTATTTTATTTTTATAGTAAATTTTCAGTATCTATATTTTCCCCTGAATACATACATATATTAGTTCCCGTAAGAAAAACTCGATTTAATAGTGTTTATAAAATTTTACTTGTAGTGTATATTTTAAAAACTAGATCAAGTGGAGTTTACTGAAAATTGGAAGAATTTTCAGTTAATTATTGCAATGATTTTTATTTTATTTAAAACACTATTGAATAAATATAATATATTTACCGCAAGCATGGATAGTCAATGAAAAACGGGAATATAGTTCATAATAAATTCTATCATAATAAAACGGCTTGTGATTGATAAGAAAAATATGGTAGCTATTTTAAATATATTTACGCGACTACATACGTTTTTCATAATGTTAATGGAACTTTACGTAGACTTGTTTACCGGAATAAAAAGTAGTCCCTTAGATTCATTTCTGTGTCTGTTTCACTGATCATCCTTTGACCGGTGATCAGCCTTCTGTTCTTTTTTTAAATCTTGTTTCTCCGGGATTCGAACCTAGGACCTCCGGTGCTAAGCGCTAGCCACTGAGACTCGGAGGCGGTCAATTAAAAACGGATTAAACAGAACTAAACTAAACCTACTTGTGAAAACTGACAGATAGTCCTTTAATAAGATTCGAAGATTAGCATGAACAAACAGGTAAACGTTTCATATATGTTTCTTCTGATAAATGTGTTCAAAATTAAAAAAAAATCAAAATCATCTAATTAATTCATTTAGTAAACATAATGTACACTTATGAACGTCAATAAAAAAAATACATATTAAATGCTTCTAATTTTACATTTACTGCTTTCGTTATACTATTTTAGTTCTCAAATCAAGGGCGTAGAACGGACGAGAAGAACTGGCAAGAAACTCGCCGCCACTCTTTTTAATCGCAAAGTTTTTCGTTTTTTCAATTTTTTTGTAAGGAGCTGCAAGCATTACACTATGCTCCACATATTGAACATTGAATTGACATATTGAAGTAATTAACTATAATAATAAAAAAATATAAACGAGAAAAAAAAATACAGATTTGTCCTCTATCAGCAGTTGGCATGGTGAAATAGGAGCACGCACTTACATTCTCGTGGGAACAACACGCAAATACATAGTCGACATAACTAACAGCATACACGATGTTCAATTCTATTTACAATGAATATTCAACCAGTGCCGATTCTCACCAATTGAATTTTCACAAATCGCAGGATCACTTTTCAATTTCTCCCAAAAAAATATTAGTAATATTCCATATTTCGCTGCGTCCTAATAGAATAGATTGGCTCTTTATCTTTACGACTGGGTCCCGTTCACCCTTATCATGTCTAGAATGAAGATATCGTTACAATGACGGGGAAATTCTCGCAGAAAACAATTTTATACTGACTTTTTGCTCTATAAAAAAATTCGCCGTATTATTCTCCTTACATTCCCCAAAAGTTTATATTCACTGTGGTATTAGGTAGGTTCAATTTTGTTTACAAAAATATCATAGTTGGCGTCGATTTTTGTCGGTGTAGTATGCTTTTTGCGTTGAGGACCAGTGGTCCCAGTTTCGTATCCTGACTACGCAGATGCCCTAAGTACTTACTGATAACCGATTTTAGGTAAGATAGCAATAAATAGTTATATTTATTGCTATCCTATAATTTTAAATGCTAATGCACGGGATGTGGGGCATGGGACAGACACATTTCTGTCTGTTTCACTGATCATTTTTCTATCAGCCTTTTGTGTCCTGCTGATTGAAATATTTTTTTTTATCTTGGTTCGCCGGGATTCGAACCCAGGACCTCCAGTCCTAAACGCATCGCTTATAACTCAGCCAGCATATCTTGCAAGTTGTGTGATGTCAATTTTTTTACAAGGATACAAAGTAAACTCGTTTTTGCATAATATAATCAACAATATTTTTAAGGGGTCCTTGGCGCGTTCGGTAGAACACCTGCCATGCGCATCAATGGGTCGTGGGTTCGAATCCAACTGGAACGACATGTTTATAATTTTCTGTAAGCATGTTTTCCCAACGACTGGTAACATTGATCGATTCGCGCATTGATCGTGTGGGAGGAATATCTATCGAAATTCCGACCGGGTAACGAACCACCGTTCATAGATGGAAAAACCGTGAATTCTGAAAAACCGTTGATGGATTTTCGAATGCTCGAAGTAAAAAGTAGATCGAGAGCGCATCATTGACTGATGTTCTGTGGCTGAGGTATCACCTACCATCAAGTGAACCTCATGCTCGTCTGTCGATATCTGATATAAAAATAATAATAAACATAAAGAAGTAACAAGGGAACGAACTCTCTTGTATTATACTTGGATTCCAAGACAATATCCCACATACGAGCAATGTACGCGTCGTTACAAGTTCGCATACATTTTGTTAATACCTAGGCATTTTCCTTTTAGGCCGAAAATCACTGCGTACATAATCTCCGTACTGTATTTAAAAACTGTATTTTGAGACTTATTCCGTTGTAACAGAGTCCAAATTATGAGTATCTAAATAATCCTTTTAACTGTTATAACACGCTAATAGTTTGCTGGAATTCTGCCTCAAATTTGGATATTACAAGGCTTTGGTGTATCCGTTTTGATGTGCAAAACGGGGTTAAAACGTTGCTATTGCGTATACGTCAGCGTTGAAAGAGGCATTTTAGTATTACGCATAACCCTTTTGGATTTAGGTAATAAAATTATTCTTACAAGCATTTTTCTGTAGTAATGTTTTATGATGAATCAAAGTCGTTATTATGACTCGAACTAATTTACGACTTTATGTTTATTTACTCTGGTAAATTTAAAATAACGCTACGACGCGAATTTGGCTTCAAAAATGTATTGCATATATTTAAAATAGTGAGTTACTGTCAATTTCGACAGACGAGCACGGTTCACTTGATGGTAAGTAATAGTCCCAAGACATCAACAATGCGCTGTTGACATTTCAGCATGCTCAACATGCTCTTCAAGGTTTTCCTATATATGAACAGTTTGTTACCTGAACAAAATTTGGACTGATTCTTCTGGGGAAACATGTTTAGGGTGGCGGGTTTTGAACCTACGACCAATCATAACGCAAGGTGGGTGAACTACTACGTATCTGTCAAAATATATAGCAGTAACAACAACAATAGATTTCGATTATATGAGTCGCTATTTACAAATTATCAGGATCGCATAATATTAATAAAAAAATATTTGATAAATTTAAATGTTGGATTTATAAAAAAAATCTTTGTTTTGAACAGAAATTTTATTTTATTCCGATCCAATTGAAAAATCACCTAGAAGGATTTTATGCAGAGTGAATGAATTAAAAAATCTTGGACTAACAAAAAAATTTGAAAAAAAAATTAAAAAATCCCAACAACTTAAAGTACAACATCTATTCTAAAACTCTACTTTAGTTATTGACTACCTTTGGGAAATACACACACTTGATACAGCTGTTGTTTCGTAGTATTTTATACAAATTACATGAAAATAATTATTGTATTCACAAGGGTACGATACATAAACGGCATAAAATATAAGGTCTTACGTTGATAACAGTGCATTTTGCTAAAATCATAAAGATACCGAAGCGAACCAGACAACTCATTCAGTTTAAAAACAGAAAGAAAACATTTACGATGTCGTAAAAGTGGAATTTTAGAGCTCGATTTGACTATCTTTATTGTCTTCTAGAATTAAAAATATAACAAAACCGGTATCTTGGGAATCTCATTGTATTAATTAGATTTTTTGAAGTGAAACTACTTTATCGGGGTTGGAAAAAAATTTAGTGTAACATTTTTTCGTTACGCGTCACATTTTTCCGTTACGCGCCATGTTGCTTTTTTATCAAAGTTTAGTATAGTGACGTAAAGAATTTAATGTAATATTAAGAACAATGATAAAAGAAGTTTCACTACTTACCTGTGTACTCTGGTACACACACACAATTTTTTTTATTTAAAAATAGCTACAGGTACTTGGCATGCGTTGTAATCTATACTATACTATAATATTATAAAGAGGAAATATTTGTTTGTTTGTTACGATTTAACTCAAAAACTTCTCCATCGATTTTAAAAATTCTTTCACTGTTAGAAAGTTACATATTCACTGAGTAGCATAGGCTATATAAGTTTTAGTATGGATCCTTATTTCCAGAAATAATTAATGATCCATAATAAAACTTGAATAATGTAACCCAAGGTGTAAAAAAAGGTTGAAGGTCTCTCAGACCTGAAGATCTCCTGGATCTACTGAACCGATTTTAAAAATTCTTTCACCAATAGAAAGCTACATTATCAGCGATATGCTACTCGCCTATATTTTTTTAGTACAGTACATCTACATTGCACCCGTGCGAAGCCGGGGCGTGTTTCTAGAGTTATATAAAGTACAAATGTGTATTTTTATTTATATTGGAAACATTTAAAAAAAACAAGTAATAAAAACCTATTTTACTATGACTTCTTTAAAGTCCTCTTTGACTAATTATAATTATTGGTAAATATAGCACTGAAATGTTACCGGAAGCAAGTGTCATTATAACCTGACCATAGATTGCTAATTCGTTTCAGAATCCATTATATGCAAATAAGAACATATTAATTCTTAAGTCCTTCTAATTCGCAAAATGAATAAAAATATTTTTTTTATTTCATGTTGGCAATACATGTTCAAACGGTTCAAAAAAGAAACGGTGATTACTCGCTTCGAAATTCATGGATATGATTCATATGTGAATATATAAAATTCTCGTGTCACAGTTTTCATTGCCATACTCCTCCGAAACGGCTTGACCGATTTTAATGAAACTTTTTGTGCTTATCCGGTATCTATGAGAATCGGCCAACATCTTTTTCTCATCCCCCTAAATGTTAGGGGTAGTCCACCCCTAATTTTTTTTTTTTAATTTTTGGACGAAATTTTTTGTTTTTATTTTTTTATAATGTGGCATTAAAAAATACATACAATCCAAAATTTTTACTTTTTTTATCACCAACCCCTGCCTCTTTTTGTCAAAAAATCTAGACCTGTGCGAAGCCGGGGCGGATCGCTAGTGTGAATATAAAAAGTTATTGGCGAAATAAGTGACATACAACTGTATGGTTACCTGGTTACATATAGATTATATATGTGCTGTAGATATTCCTTGGTTATGTATATTATGTCGAAGAAAATTAAAAGCTCTCCTTAGTATAGACATTGCTTTTAGGTAAATATATCGCTTCTATCATAGTTATTTCGATAGGTCACGGGTTCAAATCCCATCGAGTTGTTATGTAAACAAGTTTTTTATTACTAATTATAAACATTTTTATGACAATTTTTTCCTACCTATCTAGAAAATGCATATTCCCTCTCACCTTGGAGAGACCCAATTCATATTTTTCGGGAAAGATAGACGCATGGCGATGTTCCAGAGCTTGGCGGTTTACATAATAGTTCTAAAATGTTTTGTTTTTATGATAATATATGTAGCTGCAAAACTCGTGAGGTTCTGATTGCGCGTTTCGGTTTCAGACTGAATCGAACACATATAGAGATAATATTGTTTTTTACTAACGCGAGTATCACACATATAAATAAAAAACTTTATAACGGATAAAAACCAGTTGCTGAAAAGCATCCGAAACGTCGGCATAAATAATATAAATAATTAACCGCGTTATAATCCGATATAAAGTATTTTATTTAAATATATAGAGTCAGTAGTAGAACCTGTGCATCCAGCAAGTTTCATCCTGGTCGGATTCAACCGGGGCGTGTTGCTATCATATAGTAACGGCTTTACACGGATGCAATGTAGATATACTATACAAAAAATGGCCTACGTTGCTCGCTGATAATGTAGTTTTCTATTGGTGAAAGAATTTTTAAAATCGGTTCAATACTTTTTATTCGTTACAAACATACATAAATCCAAAAATACAAATAATTCCTCTTTAAAATATTAGTGTAGATAAAAAAACTTTATTATTTATTCTTTTATCATACTTGTTTCGTTTAATATCAGCTTTCACCTTAAACCTTTCACTTTACTTTGGAACTTCCTCGCACTAAACTTTCATACAAAATCTCGTAGTAAGTTTTGGAACGCCTTTTGAAAATTCTCATACTCCGCCATTGGAACCCATGTAGACAAGTAATAATGGCGTTTCTCTACAACTGTTTTTCGTCCACGTTGACTGATTATTATTAAAATTACACTCTCCGTAACGTACACGAAATACATGAAGAATAAGATAAACATTAAGATTGAAATAGATTTTTATGTGCAACGTTTTCTCGTCTCCTGTTTATATCAGTAACACTGAGGCAATTTAACTCAATTTCTAACAAATAAAAATCTTTCTTTCCTTTTAAATATCTTTCAAGTAGGTGGATATGAATGGTGATAATAAATATTTTATTTAATCTATACTACGAGTAATATAATATAGAGGAAAGAATTGTCTGTTTGTTACAATTTAACCTAAAAATTACTCGACTGATTTTAAAAAATCTTTCACCAATAGAAAGCTACATTATTAGCGAGTAACAGCGAGTAAGACAATTTTTTTTTGTTGGTACAACTACATGGCACTCGTGTAAAGGGCGTGTTGCTAGTTATATATACTATAAATGGTGTAATATTGTTTTTTTTTTGAATAAAGAGTATAATAATAATAAAGGCTACAAATTCAAATACTTGTCGTATTGTCCGTAAATTACTTCAGACATTTAAAGAACAAGACGCAACAGCAGCTTAATTTTAAAATTTATAATTAAACTTGTATATGCCCGTGTATATTATTT
Organism: Anthocharis cardamines; assembly: GCA_905404175.1. Classification (NCBI taxonomy): domain Eukaryota; kingdom Metazoa; phylum Arthropoda; class Insecta; order Lepidoptera; family Pieridae; genus Anthocharis; species Anthocharis cardamines. The sequence goes on along the minus strand of FR989953.1, from coordinate 3,223,340 downwards.
ATGCTAGTTAAAATCTGAGAAAGCGAAGATTTTTTTTATTAATAGGATATTTTCATAGTCTTGTAAAGACAACGCGCAACGAACGCTCACTGGCTGCAAAAAATCGAATTCAAATAACGTTCTAATATTTTTCTCATAAAAGATATCAAATATTATTTTTGAAATATTACAACTAAGCCCAAAAAATAATCCTAAGTTGTTAATTACTATTAATATTTGCAAATATCTCTACAGATCTTGTGACAAAGTTATGAAGAAAATTACATCTTAATTCCCACGACAGGTGTCGAATGAGTTTTTGAGAACTTTTGGGGCAATTGAAATTATGTAAATTCATCGCTCGGGGAAAATCCGAATTTTCGAATCAAATACGTATATATAAATATTATGTTGATTGATCTAGATAAGTATACTGTCATGATAAGAATTATAGAAGTACTTATTGAATTCATAATGCGAGATTAGTTGCGTATAGTAGAAGCCGCTTTTCACCAGGTTTTTTTTTTCATGATTTAATATAGATGCTCCAAGAGTCACATGGAAGTTACCGAAAACCAGCGCTGTTTCTATCAGCAAAAGCTGAGTCACCACCATTTTGAACCCAAACCTTTGGTTTTGTTTAGGGTCACATATGTAATTTTTACCTCTATTTAGTTTATTATTATTTGTAAGTAAATAAGTAAATTTTTGTCCTTTTGTATATGGATATAATGTATCGCTTATTTATTACTATCTCTGTTGTGTCTAATAGGATGAAAGTTTTTCAATTTCTAATGGTTATTGAACCTGTGATTTGACTATAACGTTAATAACTAATAAATAAATAATTTCCTCATTATTTCAATCAATCAATTAAGCTCTCAAAAAAATATATTTTAAAGATGTATTTAAAAAAATTAACAGTAGAAAAGTTTTTGTGAACAATATAAAAAATGTCATTAATAAGTACTTATATTTCTTATTAAAATATGATAATGATAATTTGTTACTTTGATAGGAATCGGAAAGAAAAATGATCAAAAACAATATCAAAAACTAATTATACAATCATTCTCGTTCTTTGAAAGCATTTGAAAAAGTTTGAGATCAAAGTTCTCAGGATCATTAATACGATAATGGAATCATTATGGTTTGCTTTCGACTTTAATGTCCAAATTTTCAAACTTTCTCATAATAATGATCTGAATAAAAATGTTAAACTGAGTTCGACATAAATATTTGCAATATTTGATAGTGAAGATTCGATTCAGTTAAAACTTTAAATTTAGCGGTAGATATTTGGAAACCTCTAACTCGTTTGGGCATTAAGGTTTGCCTGTTTGTTGCCTTCTGATACGACGCGAGTTCGAATCCTGATGATTCTAATCAGTGTCGGGATCACCATACAAGTCCAAAAGCCAGTTTTGCCCCATTCATACCACCATAATAATAAAAATAATAGTGCCATTAAATATGAGACATACCAGGGTGAATCAAAAAGTTCTTAGAAGTGCATATATATGAAACCTTTTTGGATCAAGTTCGATATTCAAATTAAAGAGTGTCTATCACACTATATTTATGCAGACTGTCACTTGTTTTTGTCAGTTCGTTCGCATGTAATAAATTTTTTTGTGCAACGAGTTGCTAAAAAGTCAAAATTATGGATAAAAGTGAGTTACGTGCGGTGATAAAATATCTCAGTTTGAAAAAAATGTCTACGAAGGAATTTTTTTTGGACATTCAGCAGACATTAGGGGGTGATGCTGTACCCTATTCTACGGTTGCGTACTGGGTGGCTGAATTTAAAAGAGGTAGATCAAGCTGTAAAGATGACCCGCGTTCTGGGCGGCCTTCAACCTCCGTTACAGAAGAAAATGTCAAAAAGGTTGAGAATCTGGTTTTGGAAGACAGAAGAATGACTATAAAACATATAGCTGAGATCCTAAAGATATCTTTTGGCAGCGTTCAATCCATTTTAATTGATTCACTGGGGTTCAAAAAAGTGTCTGCAAGATGGGTGCCACGAATGTTAACCGACGAAAACAAAAAGCGGCGTTTGGAAATTTCCAAGCGTAATCTCGAAATGTTCCAGCGTGATTCGGATAATTTTTGCCGTCGTCTTGTCACCATGGATGAAACGTGGGTCCACCATTTTGATCCTGAAACTAAAAGACAAAGCATGTCTTGGAAACGACCATCCTCTCCATCCATCAAGAAATTTCGAGTTGCTCCTACCGCTGGCAAAGTTATGGCCTCTGTGTTCTGGGATAGTGAAGGAATCCTTTTTATTGATTACATGCCAAAAGGCCAGACGATTACTGGACCCTATTATGCAAATTTAATCCCGAAAGTGCGTGAAGCGATTAAAGAAAAACGTCGTGGAAAACTGTCGTTGGGCGTGTTGTTCCTTCAAGATAACGCTCCTGCTCATCGATCGGAAGTTGCGCTCAACGCAATCCGCTGTGCTGGCTTCAATCTCCTTGACCACCCACCATATTCTCCGGACTTAGCCCCAAGTGATTTTCACTTATTTCCAAAATTAAAAGAGGAAATTCGTGGAACAAAATTTCACGATAATGACGCGGTTATAGCTGCCGTAGAGGACTTTTTCGAGAGTCAAGAAAATAATTTTTTTTCACAAGGAATAAGGAAGTTAGAAACGCGTTATTCTAAATGCATTGCATTGGAGGGAGATTATGTAGAAAAATAAAATATTATTATTTAAATCTTTGCATTTTTTAATATTAATTCCAAGAATTTTTTGATTCACCCTCGTATATAACATAATATTGTCCATTTATTTAAGGGAACAGCCGGCCTAGCATGTATTTTATCTCTACATCGACAATTTTTATAGAAAATATATCTCAATCGACAAATATATCTAATTTTTATAATAAAAGTCGAGTTTTAAGTGTTAGACCCGGAAGAAATAAAGAGATAATCGATTAAAACACGAGAAAACGGTCGATAAAATTTTGTCGCGGTTGTCATGTTAGGCCGGCTGGGAGAGAAGAAGATTGTCTATTTATTTATTTATGCAATTAAATATCAAATATTTAAATAAAAAACTTTTAACGGATTAAAACATGATTTATTTATTTAATACATATATAAAAAATTATTATATTAAAATCGGCAAGCCGGGCTTTTGAGATTGAATAGTGATTTGTGTGGTTTGGTCGTCTTGTTTGCAATAATAAAATATTCTATAAATTAATAATTATTCAAAGCAATTAATAGCTGATTAATTTTATATCCTGTACCTGAAACAACCAAGACTTATAAACAATATAAAAATAAAACATTAACCTGCTGGTAATACGTGCCTTTGCAATAAAATGAAAAATATGCTTAAAATATGTACATATAAATTAGTATTTCGTCTTGAACCTTGTCCTTATCATCATTATAAGCTACTAAATTAAGCAAAGTAGAACTGAGTACGAGCACTTTCAGAAAATGCAGTATTACAGTATTCATGACATAATATTAGCTCGTGTGAGCCACTTATTAAAATACAAAAATACTAATCTTTCCTCTAAGTAAAGCATAGAGTATAGAATAGAAGAAGAGAGAGATATAGAAGTATAGTGTAAAATTATTGCTCGTTAGATTTTTTCTAGGAATTTTCAGGAAAACATCATACGTCTAATTTTTGAATTTTTTTTTTCTTATCTTTTTTATTACTGTGACTACATGTAAGTCTTATAATTATTTCATATCGCTCTTGGAATTCTTCAATTCCGTTATATTATACTCTAATAAAGCTAATAATATCCTATGTCCTACCAGGTACCTGGGCATCCGAAATCCCCTTAAGAGCCGCCATCACTCCACAAAGAGAGTGGTTGTTATCAAGATAGCACTCGTCTGGCTGCTGAGTATGACTGTATCTAGCTCCATCACTGTACTAGGTGAGATCTTGAAATATAAGGTACAGATATTTAAATTACAACTACTGGATAAGTATAGAATAGAATAGAAATATTTTATTCAAAAGTCACCAAAATACAATATAATCATTACCATTTCAAAAATACAAAAAAAAACAATGTTTACTGTAAAAATTGGTGACCTCCGAAATGGAAGACCACTCAGCATTGGGGCCGGATGCGACCCCAACACTGAAGTTCAGTGGCTCCCAAGGTGTGGTGATGCGCTGGCACAAGCGACGTTTTATAAATACATTACATAATAATTCAACTTTATACTTCAATAAATGATTTATACATATTAAAAGTAACAATAGACAATTTCAGTGTTGTGTAAGTAACTATAGTATTCTAAGAAATCTCTTTCTTTTTCGCTAGGTAGACATTTTAACTAGCTTTTAGTTTGACGGACTCCTTGATGGGTTCGGTAGAACACCTGCCGTACCCATCGATGGATCGTGGGTTCGAATCCCACCGGAATGATATGCTGATAATTTTCTGTAAGCATGTCTTCCCTACGTCTGGTAAGTAGGGTATTGAACGGGTTGGGGGAAAATCGAAAGTCTGACTCGATAAATTCAAATATGGATAAATCTATCTATGGATTTCGGTATGCCCGAAACAAATGAAAAACAAATAAACTGATGTTCTGTGGCTGAGGTATCACATACCACCAAATGAGCCTCATGATCCGTTGATTTAACATAAAAAAAACAATATATTTAAATAAAAGCTACTACTAATCATAAAAACATAATATGTAGGTCTTACGATCTATATCTATACTAATATTATAATGAGAAAGGATTTGTATTTTAGTATGTTATAAATAAACTCAAACTAGTGGACCGATTTTAAAAATTATTTTACCAATTGAAAGATACATTATCAGCGAGTAACATAACATATTGTTTTTGTATATAACGTCTACAATGCACCCGTGTGAAGTCGTAGCGCGTGGCTAGTTTATAACCTTACGCCAAGCAAGTGTTACAAACAAAGCTTACGTAAATTATTAAGATATTATAAAGCTTTTATGTTGAAATGGCTTCACCCTTTCGAAAACCTTCGGTATTCTTTATGACTGAAAGTCGTGTAATTTACAGGAAAAAGGTTACCGTATGAACGTTATCCAAAATCGGAATGGGTCCCATTTTATGAGTGATTTCACCCCATACATTCTCCTTGATTTACTGAGGACTTAACCGCTTGCCTTGTAGCTAGTAGATAAGTATTCTCGTGTCCTAGTCAAATGCAAAGTGGCTATCTAATTCGAGATTAAATACCCAATCTTTTCATTTTAATAAATCAATTTTAATGCACTACTTGAAATTTGAAATGAACAGAATCCGTTGAAATTGCATACAAATGACAGATGGAATTTTTCGCAAATTCATATTATTATCGCCCTCTATAAGATACAGGTTTTACCTAGTTTGGGTCCTAAATCATTGTGATAATGTTTAGGTTAAACAAATAAAGATGATTATTATTATTAAATTCCTAAACGTAGTAAGTAAGGAGCATTCGGATATCCATATATATTGAAACCGAAACGCGCAATGTGCACTTCACGGTTTTTCCATCCATGAACGGTGGTTCGTTACCCAAGCGGAATTTCGATATTCCTCCCAACCGTTCAATGCCTGAAGATACCAGACGTGAGGAAGACATGCTTACAAATTATAAACATGTCGGTTTCAAACTCGCGACCCATTTCGGAGCCCACGGCAGGAGTACTACCAATCGCACCAACGAGCGGCGAGTCCGTCATAAAAATAGAAGGGATCACAGGCACATAAACGAAACCCTATATTTCATTAGGAGATATGGAAATTCATATAGAATCTGACCCCGGTCAGCTCCACTCAATATTTGTGTTTTCACAAGTAAGCTAAAATAGATCTGGTTGAATCACTAATCAGTCTTGTAGATAAATAGCAAAGATTCAGATTGTATTCTTCAAAAAATAAATTATTTATAAGAGTTTTGTTTTAGTAAAATACATAAAATCTTTAAAATCTATTGAGCTAATGGCAATTAAACAATTTACAATAATATTTCACATATAAAACATCATATTGTTTAATAAAAAATCATATTGAATCAAACTATACTACGTTATATTTAAAGGCTTTGTATTTTTTCGAAAATTATTATTGAAATTATTCTCAGATGTCTAACCTCTTCCAATTTATAGCCAATAAGTACGCACTAAATGTGCTATTACCCCATATATTGAAGTGAAGTGAAAACATCAAAATCTTTCCTTTTGATATACGCAACCGGCATAATAAATGGTAAAGGGTCCAAGTGAAATTGTTCAGAACGTAATAATGACTTAGCTACGTGAGGGTAAAAAAATGCGTCAAAGAGAAATTTCTGTTAATCCCACGCTTTATAGCTGATACGGCCAGATTGCGGCCTGCTTCTAATTTAAACTTTTTCATTTTCTGATTGGCATCTAATGCTTTCCCTCAAACGATTTAGTGATTATTTTGACGAGAATGATCGTGAATGGAATCACAATGGAATCTAATGAATTTTGAATTAGGAAGGTCTCCGAGCGAGAAGATAAATTAACCTTGTTAAGAAATAATATACCATTACATTACTTTTAACAGAACTTTTATGATATGATTCGTAGCTAGTTGTATATGTAGTTTTATTTCTTAGTTTATCCAAGTTAATTTTAACTACGATTTCTTTAGCTCAAACAAAATACTTGATTTATTCCAAAAAATTGTGATCCCACCAAAACATTTTCATGTAAAATAACGCCAAGACGAGTAGTACATTGTACTGTAAAAAGTTATCAGATCTTATGGAGGAGCCCTCCATAAGATACACGCCCTAACCTAACACTCTCTCATAATATTGTCTTTTATTAACGCGAGTATCACACACGACGACGCCTTGTCACACCCGACGACCTGTCTCCCGCGACCACGGTTGCTGAAAAGCATCCGAAACGTCGGGATAAATAATTTAAACAATATAAATAATAAATCGCGTTTTAATCCGGTATACAGTATTTTATTTAAATCTAACACTCTCTCTCTCATCATAGCGTTTAGTGTACTGCGTTCTCTACAAACCACCTTAGTCAAAATATGTGGTTTGGCCGTTTCGTTACTCAAGGTTACTTGGCATAAACTTGTAATAAATATCTACTTAATTATATTAATAAAAGAACTTATCTTCCTACGATTGTACTCGTAAAGATATTGTAAGCAAATACGGTAACAGACGACCTTAAATTCGTATTCAAATGGAAATTGGATACCGCTTCAAAGCTAATACAGGGTAGTTTGTTCAAACTCAATTGAATGTTTCAAGTATTTCTTAAGGGGATAAAGTACCCGATCATTATAGATGGAATGGAATATGAGAGAGAGAGAGAGAGATAGTTTATTTACTGCACAAACAACAACAAATTAACAGAGATTACAGAGACAAAACTAAACTTAACAAGTAAACAATAAAATAAAATATAAAAATAAAAAATGAATAAAACAGTTTGTGTTTGGCAGTTAAAATGCTCAGCATTGTGTGGTAAGCTTCAGCCTCACGGCAGAAACTTACCACGCTGAGTTTCAGCTCAGTCACGCCACGGACTATCAGACGTTTGAATAATATAAAATAATCTAAATTAACAAACCAAGAAAGATAATAATAATAAAACGGGGACAGTGTGCAAACTTACAGCTAAGAAAAATAAAAGAATTAAATAATAATAATACAATTAATATCCTTAAACTGACACAGTGTACACGCTGAACTCGCTCGGGCAAGTTGCGAGGATCCATTTCAAAGTTACATTATTTTGAATACTTGAATTTATATTATAATTTTAGATATTGTGATTAAATGGGCTTTATTAAGTTTAATCTTTTTATATTTTGTTAAACATAATCTCATTATTGCAGGTCTAATCAACCAACAGAACATAATGCCAACGCCGGAGCTGTGTGTGATTAACAACAGACTGTTTTGGGTGTTCGGTTCCCTGGTCGCCTTCTACATACCAATGCTGATGATGGTAGTCTCCTTCGCACTCACTGTTCAATTGCTGAAGAGACAGGCTTTGTTGGCTGCGACACCTGTTCCTGGTGGCACCCAGAGAAGGTAATTTACTGGCTATATATTTACTTGACGAGAGCTTCTCTATTGGATTATCGACCTGCCCGCCTAGCAAAGATATCTCGCTGACGAGTGAATATAAACTAAGATATATTATGTCTCGACATGGACAACTTTGATTGACAAAATATCTCGATCGACTAATATCTAGTTTTGATATTAGAAGTCGAGTTTTAAGTGTAAGTGTTATGTTAGACTCAGATGACATAAATAAATAATCGATTAAAACACGAGAAACGAAGTCCCAACACTGATTTTCAGTGGCTCCGTTGGAGGGGCGCAAATGAGTTAAACACAATAATATTACTAATGTAAAAAAAAACACACTAATCTATTCCTAAGCGAGTTAAAGTGAATGTTTAATTAAATAAATAAATAGCTTAAGTTTTTAATAATTTCTACATAATATCTTTAATCTCACGGAGAAGTTTAATTCTATTTTTGTATTTATTATGGTATTTTGAATAAAGTTTTTTTTTACTTTTCTCAACTTCAGACATCATTTTTGAGCTTCAATAAACTACTTTTACTTGAAGTCAAATCTCGAAATTATTATATAAGCCCTTACATACTCTAAACATTTCATAACTTGTAAGGAATCTTAAATAAATAAATTAAATTCCTAAATTTAACAATTGAAACAAAATATTCAAGTATAATTTAATATTTATGGCTGTAACACTAAAGATTGGGAGATAAATTTAATGCGAACTGTTCAATGCCAAATCATTACCATTTTTGCGCAATAATTCTGCAACTCTATGTGTAATAGAATATTTATCATTCGAATTTTATCGTAAGGAAAACAAACGCTGCCTCTTGCCAATAATTCGCTTATGAATTATTGTTCAAGTTAGTCTCATTGTGTCTACTCGGTTAGAAATCTACATTTCAATAAGAGGTATAATTTGTTTAATCATTTGTAGAAATTAATCTTTGGAAGAAAATGATTATTTGAAACAGTATTTTAATATATTAAGCTATCTGATCAACAAAAGCAAAACATATTTTGATAGTATTTATTAAATATTTTGACCGATGGTCTCGTATTCGAATCCCCGGAAAAAAATCGGAATCAGTATTGTAGTAACATTTTAATCCTAGTTATATATCAATGATCATCAAAGGGACATTATTTTGATAATATCTGTAAAATTTTTTGATCGCTTGGGAGTTCCGGGTTCGACTTCCGAGTAAACAAGATAAAAATAATTCAGTCAAGCAAGTATGGAAACGTGAGGTAATCAAAAGTGTATAAAAATATTTTCTTGTAAAATTTACGTTTTGCGAAGCCTGTCAAATATTTTGACGTAAGTCAGCTGAACGTAAATCACATAATATAATTATAAAATGTACTTAAAGCTAGCAGAACTAGCATAGTAATATTTTATCCGAACAGCATAAATAATCATGATTATGTGACTACGTACTTGAAAAATATAATAGTTTCGCCTCGACTCTATTTAAAACATGAGTCATATAGATTGCTAAGTTGTTCTAAAGATCTGATTATACATATTTAAATAAAATACTGTATACCAGATTAAAACGCGATTTATTATTTAAATTATTTATCCAGACGTTTCGGATGCTTTTCAGCAACCGTGGTCGCGGGAGACCGAAAGATGACAGCCGCCTTATATTTGAAATGTCACAAAGTTGCCATATTTAATTCAATTAAAATTTAAAAAAAAAATAATCTATTAATTTAGGTAACACAATGTACACCTATGAACGTGAATAAAAAATAATACATATTAAATTACTAATATTACTAATATTAAATGCTTCTAATTTTACATTTACTACCAGTTCACAAATCAAGGGCGTAGAGCGGACGAGAAGAACTGGCAAGAAACTCGCCGCCACTCTTTTTAATCGCCAAGTTTTTGTTTTACAATCATTACATATTAACGCCATCTATTCCTACGGAGTTGATATTTACTGTAATTTTCTATATTATGACAATATTGACTAACGGTGTCCTCTTGTTTTTTAGTATGTTTGATTTGGGGCTTTAGATTTTTAATTACTGGATCCCAGGTGTTAGAAAGTCTCAAACCATCTTCTCTATTGAAGTTAGGATGTTTTTTAATTTCAATAGCCTCACGTACTAGTCTGGGAAAGAATCTACTTTCTTTTGCAAGGATTTTCGGTTGGTCGAAACGTATGTAATGGTTTGGTTTATCCAGAGTGTGTTCACATACTGCTGATTTAGAGTGACATCTGTGTTTGATATCCGCAATGTGTTCCTTAAGTCGGTTTGAAATGCTACGTTTAGTTTGCGCAATGTAGGATAAACCACAGTCACAATCCAGTTTATATACACCTGGATCTTGCAAAGGAATATTACTTTTTATTGGTCTCAAGAATTGTTGAATCTTCTTGTGCGGCTTGAAAACTGTATTAATAGAAGCTCGTTTTAAGATTCTTCCAATCCTGTCTGTAACACCCTAATAAGGTAGTAAATGTAAAATTAGAAGCATTTAATATTAGTAATATTAGTAATTTAATATGTATTATTTTTTATTGACGTTCATAGATGTACATTGTGTTACCTAAATTAATAGATTATTTTTTAATTTAATTGAATTAAATATGGCAACTTTGTGACATTTCAAATATAAGACAACTGTCATCTTTCAGTCTCCCGCGACCACGGTTGCTGAAAAGCATCCGAAACGTCGGGATAAATAATTTAAACAATAAATCGCGTTTTAATCCGGTATACAGTATTTTATTTAAATGTGTGATACTCGCGTTAATAAAAGACAATGATTATACATAGACTACAGAGGGACTAGCACGAACAACTTGCGAAAAACTATTCGTATCTTCGTTCGTTTCTTTTATATGAACTTTCAAATGATTTCAATGAACTTTCAGGTGGACGATTCAAATATTTTTTCCGAAAATTGTTCTTGCTAAGCCCTCTATATCGCTGTCCTAAGTTCTCGTATTTTTGGTTAAAAGCTAATATACTAAAGTTGTATTATTCTAGTGTTCTCTACAAATAAATCAATGCATAAGAATAAAATCTGGGGGCACGGTAGTGCCCCCGCCAAGTCGAGCAAAAAGTGGCACGGCCGTACTATCCTTTTCTCGAAGTAGTTCGGGCCATTTTCGACCCCCTATAACTTCGTTGTGGATAAAACTAGAATCCTGAATTTTCAGTCACTAAGCAGACATTGTATAAACTCGGTATATTTCAAATATCATTCTGTTTGAACCAGTAGTTTAAGAATTATAACTAGTCAAAGTTTGATAATTTGTCACTCACTCACTGACTGACCGATCATCAAAACTCTAAGGGACTTCTAGCAGACATAGAAACTTGAAATTTAGAATACAATTAGTGTTTAGTCTATAAATCAAGGAAAAACTACAATATTTTGAAATTTCGGTCCAGTTTTCTAGATATACAATTTTTTTCTGTATTTCTGTATGTAATGAATAACTTAAAAACTACTGGACCGATTTTAAAAATTCTTTTACCGTTAGAAAGCTACATTATCACTGAGTAACATAAAGTATTTATTACTAGAAAAAATAGCGATCCTTAGAAATCCCTACTAAAAACAACCCAAGGTGTAAAAAATTAGCCATAAAATGTCTTTCACCGCATGTGCTGCGGAAAGTATTGATGATAGAATAAAAAAACGTTCTACAATATTATAGAAAATATCAAAATCTACAAAAAACTTCACGAAACCATATGTCCAACTATTGTAGTTATGTCACTATAACTACTTTTTTACATTAAAAAGTTGATAAAAATGCCGATCAAAATCAGACTATGTTATCCATAGCTTTGTATTAATTCTTATCCAAATAAACTAAGAAAAGGACTATCTACAAAAAGAAATGAGATGCCATCAAAAACATAAATTGTAAAAAAAGCCAAGTCTTGCAACTCAGTTCTTCTATCGTAAAAAGTTGTGAGATCCATATAATCCAAGTCGGTCAATTTATTCAGTCTCTACTGAAGAATCCTTCTGTCTTAAGTAATTACATGATAAGCTAACCTAACAATATCTTATAGTGATCGTATCAATGCCAATATTAAAAATCTTTGATGTTTAAAATAAATAGATTGACTTGGCAATCGCACTAAACAATCTAATTTAATATAATATGTATTACTTGTGAGATACATTATGTTTTTAATAAAATAAAAAAAGATACATTGTGATTTCATGCGATAGCCGAGCCAATCTATTTATTTTAAACATCAAAGATTTTTAATATTGGCATTGATACGATCACTATAAGATATTGTTAGGTTAGCTTATCATGTAATTACTTAAGACAGAAGGATCCTTCAGTAGAGACTGAATAAATTGACCGACTTGGTATTATATGGATCTCACAACTTTTTACGATAGAAGAACTGAGTTGCAAGACTTGGCTTTTTTTACAATTTATGTTTTTGATGGCATCAGCCTTTATAGTTCAAAAAGCTGACCCGTGCGCACTTCGCTGGGAGAAATAGCTCTTATATAGAAGGATTTTTTCCGACACTTCCGTTTTAATTTGGCCAATTAACTCAATATTGTGATAAATTACTTTACTGTTCTGATGCATAAACAATAATACTGTAAAGTTTCACCAAAATATGTTCAGTAGTTTTTACGTGAAAGAGTAACAAACAAGTACCCATACAACCTTAAAACTCACATTTATTCTCCAAATATATTATTAACTGGAATAACATGAATTAATCCAATCCGATACAAATTAATTATTAATTTACTTTAAGTATTATTTTTATTAGTCACTAAGGTAAACAGGAATGTTTTATGGCACCCCAGAATCTTAAGAAAACTACTTAGGCTAATGACAACTTGGGTTTTATGAAACAAGAAGTATCCTACGTGCGTTTGTAAGAGTGATACCACAGGAGGTTATACCAATACCTACAAATTAGATTCAGAAGGAAATATCCTATCATTTTTTTAAGGGTAATATATTTTTTAAACCACAAAAATATAAATTAATTTTGGATTCATAACTTGGCTAGCTTCATTTTTTATTTAATGTACAATTGGGATAAAACATTAAATATGATTGAATTTTTTTATCGAATCAATTAATTACAGATCATTTGTTATACTGTATTGTAGTAACTCCTTTCCTCAAAATAGATTTTTTAAAATAGACTTTTATATGACGTTTTTTTGCGTCTATTACCAAAATCGAACGCCGAAACGAAGCGAAACGAAAGAACAACTTCGTATTTTAACTTATCAAGGAAAATATTTTCAAATTAATTTACGATTATAATTACGACCATAGTAATGTCAAACGAAATACAAAATGTCTAATTGCGAACGACGGAGCGATCATCGGATCCAAAAGATTTTCGTAATAGAAAAACTGTACGATCCGTCATCCGAAATTTTGGTTTGGTAATCCTAGTTGGCCTCCTAGAACCTGTGCGATATAGAACAACTCACCAAAGTTTCATCATAATCAGATGAATAGTTTAGGAGTGCATAGAGGACAAACATACATTGATTTTTATTTATATTATATATGTATATGTATAGATTAAGCATCACCGCTTGCTTTACACTGGCGAGTGGTAGAAATGTAGAGGTCAGTTAAGAAAAAAATATCGTCCGCAATGTACCTTAGTTTATTTCATAATAGCATCTCCATTCTAGTTGATAAGCGTGTGTTTTGGCGTCTCTCCAACAGATTCCCGGCAGGCCAAGTGAGGGAAACGTTTCATCAATCAGTGGGCTCTGCATTTGATTGTAGATTCTTTTTCTAAGAATTAATGGGCCCAACAACTATTCTGCAAGTCATTAATTGAAAATAGAGCGCTTTCTAATTCACAAGATTTCAAAATATTTACGGCATTTATATGTATTTTGTATATTTAAAAGGTTAAAGTGTTCTTAAAATACTTAAAATTTTGTTTACTTTTCTATACTCGGATCCTATCTTCAAATATCTGATGATTATCGATAGATTATATTTTAAAGGTCAGGTTGATCGCGTCCGTAACTCAGTGGCATTGCGCAATATATAAATAGCATTATATTCAATCAATAACAATATAACACGAGAAATAAAAGAAGCCATATATTCAAAAGCTCTTGGTATAATGTGAGTAGAAGAGTCGTTAAATAAATTCTTGTAGACTTTTAATTACTAACTAAACAAAACAAAACAAAACTAACTGATGCATTAACAAAAGTCCTTCTCTTAAAATGGAGATGGGCCTGCACGTATCAAGACTCACTGACCAAAGATGGACAATTCTAACCACATGCTGGAATGGACCATTAGGAAAACGAAACGTTGGTAGACCAAAAAGACGGTGGGCTGATGACCTTATCCCTATAGCAGGCAATAATTGGATGCAAGCAGGAAAAAATAGAGAGTCATGGAACAAGATGGAGGAGACCTTTACCCGAGAAGGGATCCAATTCTCATAAATGTATTATTATTTACTAACAAACTAGATATATAACAAACTACTAACATTTATATTATAAGATTTAAATTTTGTACTTTATACTAGAGATTTAGAAAATAAAAAGGCTTATTATTATTATTATTATAGACTTTTAATTTGGAATTGCGGTTTATTTTAAAATTAATCATGGATTCCCTATCTCTCTAATAAATAATCGTAATTCTTCCTAGAGACGTATTCGTATTCGTTCCAATTGGTTAGAAGTAAAAGCAAACAATTACATTAGTGGTTTACGACCAATACTGTAATTTATAACGCTCATATGATTTCAGTGTACACTTGCAAGCAAAAAATTTAGATCGGCTTCGAAAATGAAAATAATAAATTCTACTAATATGAAATATGGTATATATGAATATTTTATTTTAATGACTAGTTAAGTCAGTTGTGTTCCTTTGTTATATTCCTACAACACTATACCACAAAGTTAGTATTCATTTTAGTTTGCCTTTTTTTCATACAATAATAGAAGGATGGTTGTAATTAATTTTTCATTATAGAGTCGCATATTTATATTGTTTTAATCCCGATAAAATATTTAAAAATTTCAAGCCATTTGAAGCCGCTTGATGAGCGCTACCTTGTTAATAAGATGAATTTATTAAAATAACCCCGTAGTATTCGCGGTGACTTTTGCCCGACCAAAATTTTTTGCTCGCGAGTTTATTATGTTATGAGTACATTTCGTTTTATGGTCCAATTTCGGGCTTTGTTCGCGAGAAATGATAATAAAGCTCATTGGCGATATTCGTATAATAGCTTTGTTCCCTCATCGTTGTTTGATCTGGAATGATTTGTACTGTTTTACTGAAATTTTAAAGACTGACCCAAAACTCTTATATGAGTAAATGGTGTGCTTGAGAATAGCACCTGAGGTCCCAAGTTCAATTCGTTGGGAAACAATCAAGATTTTTTTTCGGTTGGTCAGGACACATTTAAATAAAATACTGTATACCGGATTAAAACGCGATTTATTATTAATATTGTTTAAATTATTTATCCCGACGTTTCGATTATTCGTTAAAAGACAATATTATGGTCAGGACACAGTAGGAACTTTCAAAAGGAAAATTGTCTCTGAAATAGACACAGAAATGTGTCTGCCTCACTCCACACTAGGAGACTTTACTTTTGCTCAGGACACAATACATAAAGTTTTAACTACAGATAACCGCTATGCTTATGGATGCAGTAGATGGTGAACAAACCTCAAGTTTCGATGGGTCGCTGGTTCTATTCCATTGTGACAATTAAAACAAATTAATGAGAATTTCTCTTCTTGCTACATAAAATTTTAAGCCAAGAGTAAATTACCTCGAAGTAAAATTAAAATAGGTTGTCAGCACATCAGTGATTAGTGTCCTATGATTATTAGTCTACCATAGTGAATCTGGCGTTTATTTAATGACTTCTAAAATAAAAAAGTTTTTATTACCATTGCTCTTATGAATACGATAATCACATTTTAGCTGCATTAAACGGGTGGGAGGAATATGGGAATTCCGACCGGGTAACGAACCACCGTTCAAAGATGGAAAACCGTCAAGAGCACATTGCGCGTTACGGTTTCAGTCTATGAATTTCCGAATGCTCGAAGTGAACAGTAGGTCGTACTGTGGCTGGGGTATCATCTCCTATCAAGTGAACCTCATACTCGTCTGTCGATATCTAACATAAAAAAGGGAAGGGAAGAATTTGTTTCTTAAGTTACCTTGAAGTAAAACTTAAAATATAAGTATAAAAGCGTGCCAAACCTTCTTATGCCAAATAAGATTTTATCGAACAAGAAATATAAAGAAAAGCGAAATTATTGCTATTGGCACGGAACCTAAAATTTGTGATGAATTTCTATCAGAAATATTAAGTTATTGAAGGTTGTATCGAAATAAAATATAAATCGTTTATTTTGCAATAAATTGAAAAAATATTTTTAGGATTTGAGTAAACATAAATTAAATGAAATATGAAAACAATTTTTCTTTGATTTTCTTTTTGTTTTTTTTTTAGGTTAATATAAAACAGTCATTCAAGAAGCATACATTACTTTGAGATCGCTGTGCGACCCCAGGATTTGGATTTTTATACGAGTCATAGATATTGTATAGTAGTAAATTTTTAGTATAATATAGTTAAAAAGATATATAGAATTTAGAATAAAATTTTCACATATTTCGACCGAAACTTGTATAAGTAGTTGTTTACGTCATAAGAGGCCTTTTTTCCGTGGGGAAATCATCAATGATTGCCACTTTGGTGACGGGTTATGTCGGATTTTTGCGACCGGACTCCAAGGGGTCAAAATCGTCAGGATACCGACTAAAACCTCCATGTATGTTTACGTATTAACTATGAAACTATTTTGCAATAACCCTACACTTTTATATTTGTAATTTTAGCTAAAACTCTTATTGTACTGTACTGTCAATAATCTTTGTAAGATATGTAGTTTAATATTTCTCATGTAAGTGAATTGTTATTCTTATGGGAAATAAAGGTATCTCGAACCTTTAATAATTATCCTTTTTTATTTAATCTTAGTTATAGACTATCTATTCTCTAGAATCATCTGTCATTGTCCAAATAGATTTTAAATGTCGAATTCAGTGTTGCTATTTTATTTAATCCCGATACATATAATTTCAGTTTCTACTACAATCACTTTTTTTCAAATCATATCATTATGTATTACATTATAGTCTAGAAGAAGTCACACTCATAATAAGCGCTTAATGTCCAATTTGCTTCACTTATCATTCATCACACGACTTCCACACAATACGTGTGAAACAAAAGCAAGCCTGAACTTGTGTGGTTATAACGTCGCTAATGACTTCTTTGTCCCGTATAAACACATGTTTGCGGAATGATTGTTATGTACTTTGGTGATACAAAAGCGTTTAGACTGAGAATGGGGATTGTAGATGATTTTTTTATGACTTCCATAATTTTTCTATTCTTCTCAGTTGATAGATGATATTCGTGTAGAGTTTTAGTTTCATGTCTTGATAATCGTATTATCGCATTGGCTTAGGAAATGTGTTTCGATATGACGGGGCTTCGAATCCCAATGTTTGTTTATAATTTTCTGTAAATATGTTTTCCCAACATTGTATCGTGATTCGTGCACGTAAAACGGACGGCATTATCTATATACTCGTACAATATATATATAATAAAAGAGTAGGTTCGAAATTACGCTTCACTAAATATTTTCACCAAAAATTAAGAGGGGTGATAAAAGAAGGGTAGTAGAATTCATAAATGCAATTTTTAAGATTCTTGTGTTATAATATAATAAATAAACCTCAGATAAAAAAGCGACTTGGTATCATAATTATATCCGACTTTGTTCTATGGATACGTCGATATATTGAAGCCAAATCTGACAGTTTGGTTATCCACGTCAAAACTTTGAGCTCTAACCAAAGTCCGCGCCAGGAAATTGTATCTATATTATAACTTTAACAGACAATGTGGGGCGTTCGACAATGGACCGATGGCGGTTCGTCGAACTAATGCCAGAAGTTCCCCCGACCTGTCTCCTGCAGCTGTGTCCAGAAATATGACATGGAGGGTTACAACTGTTTCCAGGTATTTTAAGTCTACATTCTCTTCATACATAGATGCCATAGTGAGGCTCTGGCCTTATGGATATAATAATACTTGTAATCAGGGACTGAACCGGTTAATTTACTATGGGAGTTATACCGGTATAATAAAGTTTTTTTGTTAGTATTCTTTCGTTTTTATTCATATTTGCTGAAAAAAAATTACTGTGGTAAGTTTAGTGTGTACCTATTATTCTTTAAAACTGATATCATGGTATCTCAGTCAGACACGTATTTTAGAAAATAAAAATTAACCGGTTTCAGTCCCTGCTTGTATTACAAATCCTCGTAAGTCTCCGCGTAGTTGTGCAAGTACAAATTAAGCATAGTAGTTCAGTACTGACATTGAAACTATATAGCAAGAGTAATTGTACTAATATGTCGTTTTTGTTATATATAAAAAGAGGTAAAGTTGTAGGGGGCAATCTCTGGTTTTTTAAAATTCTTTCGTCGTTATCAGTATAATCGATAATAGGAATGTTACTTTACTCACTAATGGCATTATTTAAACTCCCGAAAAATCTATAGATTCGAGATCACTGGATACATAGAATTTCATTTACGCAGCCCTTAAGGTCACCTTACTACTCGTATTTATGGTTGTTTTAATTATTATTATTTAAAAAGAAATCACCACTCTGTATAGTAACCGCAAATGATTGCGAATTTTTTATTGTACATATTTATACTAATATTATAAAGAGGAAACATTTGTTTGTTTGTTACATTTTAACTCAAAAACTACTCGACCGATTTTAAATATTATTTCACCAATAGCTACATTACCAGGGAGTAACAGGCTACATTGCAACCGTGCGAAGTCAGGGCGGATAGCTAGTTTAATATAACTAATATATGATTGTTATTATTCCGTTAATAAGATATATTAATAAGGATATCTCAAACAAAGTTTAATTTCATATTAATTAAGCTTACACAGAATAACATAACATGTTAATTTATAATGAATAATAATTAATAATAGTGTTTGCTTTAATTAAATTGTAATTTCAATAACGTGTGCATCCCAGCGATAACAATTACCTTAATTAATAGTTACAACACATTTTCAGCACAAGTTACGTGCCATAGAATTATGAACCCACTAGCAACATGCCCCGGCTTCTCGTAGAGGGTGTTAATTCAATAATCTGCCTTTTTAAGCCGCTTTTCTAATGTTAACGAATAAGCTGCTTTTCGTTTACCGCAAAAGTCGTTAAATATGTTAACTGTTTCAAAGATTTTCGAACGCAAAGCGCGGATTAGCTCAACGAACATGCATCATCCGAAGCAGCTTGTTTATTTAATGCAAAAACAGTTGAATTTATTAACTGTTACTCTAATAATAAATAACGACCGCCTCCGTGGCTCAGTGGTAAGCGCGATGCATTTAGCGCCGGAGGTCCTGGGTTCTAATCCCAGGGAAACAAGATTAAAAAAAAATTGTTTCGGTCGGGCAGGGCACAGAAGGCTGATCAACTACTTGCCTGTAAAGAAAAATTATCAGTGAAACAGACACATAAATGGGTCTGCCCCATGCCCCACTAGGGGCTCGGGAATTCACACACTCTAATAATTGCTACGTAAAATCTGTTTACATTACTGTAAACCAGTTAATAAAACTAGTTCCTTTTTTAATAGGTTATCAGTTTGTAATTAACACTTTCATTTCGTTAACACAAAAACCGTCAACAGCGGCTTCGCACAGGTACAATGTAGATGTACTGTACCTAAAAAAAATAGCCTATGTTACTCGCTAATAATGTAGCTTTTTGGTGAAATAATTCAAAGAATTAAAATCGGTTCTGTAAATCAATAGATAACCCCTACATCCTCACAAACTTTACAATATTAGTATAGACAAATTATTGTATATCATTAATTTTATTTGACGGGATATTTAGTTCGTTATATACTTTCAAAGGTTATTTCTTATGCGTACTAAAATGTTTGTTTGTCTTTATTTTACGGCGAAATGGATTAGCGGATCAACTCAAAGTTTTGCACAGAGATATACGTAGCTTAAGATCTGTAGAGACAGACTGAATTTTCAAGTGATCTGCATTAATGTATGTGTCCCTTTCCCTGATAATTAGGAATATTTGTATATTACATAAGCTACTTTCTAATCATAGACCTCAATCATTCGGTACAAGTATCGCGAGTGTAACATAGTACCAGATGACCGCATTATTTGCATTTTGTTTTAATGAAAATGTGGGCTATAATGAAAATTCTGGCTTCGACAAAACCTCAGTATTTTGCTAAAGTTAATTGAAACATAATTAATTTTCAAATCGGCCAAGTGGTTGGTGAGATTTGCTTACAAATATGAATGCCATTTGAGTTGCTCCATTCCTTCGCTTCGCTCTACATTTAAAGCGAGTATAATTTGAGCACTATTCTTTTGTTTCAGCCGCCCTCAAAGAAACAAAATAGGCATGAGCGTTTCCCACCCACAGTTGAGTTATATGAATGGATGCAGCGGAAACGGAAGCGGCTCAGGAGGGTCAAAAAAAGGCAGAGATGTAGCAACTCAGACGCCAGCGAGCATATCAGCTGAAACCAGACGCGCTAAATTGAGGCCTTTGAAGATCTCTCTGGCTGCACCCAATGCGTTAAGCTTAAGGTTTAGTAAAATCGGCTTAACTGGAACAAAAATGAGAGCTTTTAAAAGCGGCTTAGAATGCTACATAGTGTCATAATATAAGCATATTCTATTGGTAATAAACGCTCGTGGTTTCTCGCGTGCACCAATCATTATATTATGTATATCATTATACGTATATGGTATTTTTTTTTTTATAATATATGGTTATCATCATTGACTAATTTTATAAATATATATAAACATATCATACATAGTGGGGATGGGGTAGACCCATTTCTGTATATTTTGTTTCACTGATCACTTTTCTTTAAAGTAGATGATCAACCTTCTGTACCCTATCCGACCGAAACATTTTTTTTTATTTGTTTCCCTGGGATTCGAACCTAGGACTTCCGGTGCTACCATCGTGCTTACCATTGAGCTACTGAGGCGGTATTTATATACAAAGTTAGTAATATGGTTACGTTGGAATCAAATATATGACGGGCTCGTTCGCGCGTTCGAATCCCACTGGGACGACATGATTATAAGTGTAAGCATGTCTTCCTCATGTCTGGTAACTTTGGGCATTGAACGGGTGGCAGGAATATCAATATTCCGTTTGGGTAACGAACCAACAATCAAAACCGTGAAGTGCATTGTGCATTGTATTTCAGTCTTTAGATTGACGAATGCTTGAAGTAAAAGTAGGTCGAAAGCGCATCATTGACAGATGTTCTGTGGTTCACGTATCATCTACCATCAAGTGAACCTCATGCTCGTCTGTCGATATCTAACATAAAAAAAAATGTTAACTGCTTCATAGCTTGTGATGGCATGGTCCTAAATTATATTATGTAAGTGTACTTTGATCTTAAATATGCAATATCCGGATCACAGAAAGCCTTGGCTTTTAGCCTAATTAAGTGAGAGCTGAATTCTATTAAAATCTGAAAGCTTTCAATTACTTGAGATAACACAAATTGATTTTTGATTTATTTAATTACGATTTTTTGCGTTTAATTTTAATATTTTTTTTCGCTTAAATTGAGGTATCAATTCGACTAGCGTTGATATTGTCATGCCTTAAAGCTGAATGATTCCTGGGTTTTTATATTTCATTACTTTCAACAGACAACAAACAGTAGTTTATGACCAATCTATGACCAGTAACCTTTTTTTGTTTTGGGCACATGATTCGCTAAATTTTAAGCTTTCAATGGAGTAAGTATAGCTTAGATTATTTAAGAGGAAGCTTGAGAGTAACGCCATAGAATGAAAAATTTAAAGGTTAAGCTTGGTATGGGCATGTTATGAGGAGGGATGAAAAACATCTATCTAAAAAAAAATTCATGTGGATAAGTCAGGGGAAAGGGGGAGGCCAAAAAAACATGAATTGACTGTGTGAAGATTGATATGTATTTGAGAGGTGTGTGATGATATGGCGAGTGAAAGAAGAAAAAAGGAGAACAGGGCAGGAAGAAGAAGAATAGACAAATTACAGCAAATTCTTGACATTAAAGTAAACGATGCTCAAAATTTACACACACTACCTGTATTTATGGACATTTAGACGACAAAGTTATGTAACTACGACAATGTTTATCCAGAACAACTCAACTAGTGTCAGTGTTGGAAGGAAATTATTGTTTTGGGACTGTTGTGTTACTTTATAGCCGCTTGTAACGTGTGGGAATGAATCTGTAGGTTAACGAGACTTATCTTCAAAATTAAACCGTAAGGTTTGTTAGTTTATGTACATTTGTAGTATAGATATTCTCTCGCGAAGTTCGTTCAAATTCAAATTCCAAATATTTATTTGAAAGAATGTAGCGGCTACAGATGTTTGGGTTCAGTACTTATGATTCAGCCCGCTGATTGGGCGTGCAAAATTTACATTATTTAAAAAAAATGACAACTTTATAATTCAATTATTTAGCCATTCAATAAAATTCAAATACAAAATCTATTTAGAGATATATTAGATAGAGTCATGTCCGATAGCCGTGGCGCCAATTAGGTACTATTTTTCGCTTCATAATCCATATGATATTATGAAAAAACAATAATAATCTAATGACAATGACAAACAAGATGACGGAGCTGTCAACCTTCTTAAAAATAGATGTTTCGGTAATTTCTTAATGTCATCAGAAACTTTATTATATATTTTGATCGCCATAAATATATTGCTTGCAACATTTATTCTACATGTCGGATAATATAAGTAACTCGTGACGCTCAGTGACTCAGTAACCAAGGCAAGGCTTGCCATAAAAAATTTACAGACGTTAACTTCGCAAAATATTAGCGTTAAATCCGGTTAAAGTTTTTTCATTTATATACATCATATCTTCTAATGGAGTTTAAGTTGAAAGTTTCCAAAAGTTTGATGACTCTTTAAAATGTATGAAGCTTTCTTCTCCTTTCAATCTTTGCCAGATTTCATTAAAATACATCATTGGTTTAGTTGCGAAATAGATGGACAGACGTTCAATTGTTTTTAATAGCTCAAAAATTTCGATACTTTATGTTTTATTTATATAAATGTGTCTTCGCCATGATCTACTAGGAAACTTGGGATTTCACTTTTTTATTGATAAATGCGGGCTGGATAACGTCTATTTGAAACTTTACCTTAGAAACAATAAAAAACAATTTGTCAAATGTTTTTTATTCTTTTTTTCTAGTGTCAAATAAAGGTATTATTAAATTGATTGATTGATATTATTTATTTCGCAGGTTTCTAACAAATCGGAAAAAAGGCAGATCGCTATCGGCCAACGCGGTGGCGAATGAACAGAAAGCCACTAAAGTCTTAGGTTTGGTGTTTTTCACGTTCGTGCTGTGTTGGGCCCCTTTCTTCCTACTTAATATTCTCTTCGCATCATGCCCCGCCTGTATTGTACCAGGTAATAATTTATTTAAATAATATTATATTAATTAGCTGTTGTTATTATATTATTTGTACATTCGTGTTAAGCTTGTTAAGGAGTTAGGCGTTGGTTGAGAAATATGCTTAGACGCTGTAGTGTATTTACTAAGCACCTCAACCTCCAGGGCCGGATTTAGGGCAACTGCCCCGGGGCCTCCACAAAAGAGGGGGCCCACAATAGAGAGTTCGGAAAAAATCTTAAATTCCGACGAGTAAACACTAGTACAAACAACTTTTCCTTTGGTATTTTTTTCGCTGTTTTACCTTTACCTACTGTACTTTGTATAAACATGCTTATATTTTTAACATGAAAATAATTAAGGGCCATGGGGCCTCCGCTACTTTGTTGCCCTAAAGCCTTCACACCTCTAAATCGGCCCCTGTCGACGAGAATGTTATGATAGTTGAGTAGTTTGACAGCTGTTGTTAGGTAATACTTATTCACATACGCATACACATTCTTTCTCTGTACAGTGTGAACGTTAACTTTTAGAAATGCGCAAACGTCATCTACCCTTTTCACAAAATTTGAAAAATCTGCGCAGACGCAATTGTAGTCATATACATAGACTGAAACCTGAACGGGCAATATGTTATTAACAGATCCTACATTGTCGTAGGCTTTGTTTTAGAACCTTTATTCGAAATTTGAAAATAAGATTTTTTTAATGTTTCATAATCGAAATTGAATTTAATCATATAATATTCAGAATTTTACCAACTTTTTTTTTTCAGAGCACGTGGTAGATATCTGTCTGTGGTTGGGTTACGTGTCGTCAACAATAAATCCCATAATTTACACAGTATTCAACAGGACTTTCAGAGCGGCGTTTCTGAGGCTGCTTCGGTGTCACTGTAGCAGGTGAGTTATTTTATTTATTTATTGCACAAAAAAGTAGTGTACAAAAGGCGAACCTAAAGGCAGTTAAAGGACAACGATCGAATATTTACGAAATATATGGAATCAGACAGGTTGGATGGAACCATACAGAATGTTTGGAACCATACATAATGTATAAAACTATACAGGTGAAATTATTATTTGAAAATGTTACCTTCTTTTTTCGCTGAATTATAATAATGAGATAAGAGGTTCGATTATTTCTTACTTTCCGAATTTATACTTGGAACTTGTTGTTTAAAAAAATGTTTATTTTAATTTTGAGCTATGGCAGAAATACAAACATAATAGCTTGAAATATAATCTATGTCTGTGATTGTTATTGTTTCGTCGAGATTAATTAAGGTAGAGTCCCGTATTATCTATTGTTTATGTGAAACTGTATTGATAAAATCCCTGAGTAAGTCTTCCATTAATTTTAATGAATACCGTTATTTGAGGAAGCTGAGAAAAGCGTAGTAAATTTGGTAGAGTTTACATACATTATTATTATGGCAATGAAATTCACTACCAAACATCGCGATATATAGGTACTTACGAGACAAATATTTATTAACAGATACATACATTAAATTAATTAAATGATAAATTACTCTGTATTTGTTTTTAGTCTATGGATAGATACTGTTTAAGAGTAAAAAAAAATGTAAGATATTATATACGATACAATCTAGCGTTCTTTATTCGATGAATTGGACACAGAATTCATCAATGATGCGCTGTTGATATTTTTATTTATATTTTAACAAAAAAAAGATACAAACAAAACTATTATTTTAAATGAAAATGTATACCCAATAAAAATCAGTGCTGATTACATAACACTGATTTTCAATGACTCATTTGAACCTAGATATGGTCTTCTAATATATTTATTCAGTAGAACGGCAACACCAATTAAAGTACTAAAATTACGATGTAAAATCAAAAAAATAGCAAAAAATAACATTAATTTTTATATTTTATTTTTACAACATTCATTCAGATCTTTCAGAGAACATCAATGATACTGATAGTATTTCGTTCCATCCATCCGTAAATAAATCGAATTCGGGGTATTCATTCAAGAGGGCGTTGAGTACCGTGAGAGTTTGAGGGTTAGGCGAGTTAGCTCGTGCTACAGTGCCGGAACCGGGAACAGCAAAAAAACCTATCCTTTTTGATCGAATTATATTATAAACAAACGTAATATTTAAAATATAAAAAAATATATATTTATTTATAATATAATACTTTTACATTAAAAACTTAACCCATAGAATTAATCTAAAAAACAGAAAGTACAGTAAGGCGGCCTTATTGCTCAAAGATATTTCTTCCAAGCAACCTGGATAAAAGGAATTGAAACTTGAGATATATGTATAAAGATAGGAGGGATATAAAAGTATACAATTATTAATAGAATAATTAATAATTAAGTACACATAAAATAATCACAATAAAACTAAATAACTAACAATAAAAATAAATATACATTGAACAGTAAGCCTACCCGCAGACTAGAGCCACTGGTGGCCGCCACTAGAAGCGGCCTCTAGACGCGGCCACCGGTGGCCGCGTTTCAGGCACTGGTAAATGTATAAAATATCGCGCCACCGCGACCGGTGGCTAAAAGCTCGGTGGCGCCGTGTTTGCGCGGATGCCCTAAAATGTATGAAATATCACGCCCGTAGGTGGCGGCCACCGGTGGCTACGCTGTGGTCGCCACTAGTGGCTCTAATCTGCGCGTAGGCTAACTATGCTGGATGTTTTAAGAAACGACGCTTGGTTTTGGTAACCGATAACGGTCGGAATTCAGATATTTTCCACCCTTTCATACTTAAAGTAACTAAACGCAGGATAAAAACCTTACCCTTTGTCCCTAATTGGAACCTTAGCCACTACACAAACGATCCCGTTTCATGACGAGAAAGATAAAAGTGCAAGAACCCTATAAGTTTAAATTAATGTTTTGTAGACAAAATAATGTCTTAGCCGTGGATAAGTTTTAATTGGATATAAACATTTCGGCCTTATTGTCCACCGCAATATTGCTGTTGTGGTTATTGCTCGGACTAACTGATGCACTTTACGTTGAGACTGGGTTTAATCCAGCATTTACTATTTATTAATTTTAGGTATAGGTATACTAGTAAGGGTTTTCCATCTATGAACAGTGTTATTACCCGGTCGAAATTTCGATATTCCTCCCACCCGGTTAATGCCCGAAGTGATCAGACGTGGGGAAGACATGTTTATAGAAAATTATAACCCATCGGTGCGAAAGTTAGGTGTTCTGTTCTTATTAAGGTCCGTATTATTGGTTGGTTTAGAATCATTAAAATTCAACTTGCTGCATTCTTTAGGTGTTTTATACTGACATTTTGGAAGGATATAGTTGGAATGGAAAACCGAAGCAAGTCAAGATTTTTTATAGTATCTACATAAAAGAGGGCTACATATACAAACGAGCCTCCAGCTCAGCTGATGGAATGAGAACACCACCGCTCATGATCTGCAACACCAGAGGATTTGCAGATGCGTTACCGGCCTTTGGTGGCCCTCATCATGGGAGCTTTTGTGTCGCGTATATCTCTCAAAATCGGCGATCACTTTCCATAAGGAAACCACCTACTTTCCCCTGTATATAGAAAAAAAAGAAAGAAAGTCACTCTATAAATCATTTCTGAGTATAGCTTCGGAATTCTTAATTGCTTTATACTTGAAATATGTTTGGTTTTATTAAAAAACATAAATTAACTGATAATTAAGTGGAAGGTACTTCCAGAATAAACAACAAACGGCTCATTAAAGTCACCGTCTATTCCAGTTACATTTAATTTATTGTTCAAATTTTAATGTTCATTTTATTTTCTAACTATACCTTATTGTGTATAGAACTCTACCTCATAAAGTCTACAATATTATGTAGAGTACATTGACATAATATATACTATGTCAAATGTAGAGAACTATATTATTATGTAGAGTTTGTTTATTTTATAGAGTGTAATATTTAGAACAAAACAAAAATATTGTAATTTGAAAAAAAATAAAAATATTTAGTAAGAAGCTACAAGGTTCCTTAAAATTTATTATCTTAACACTTAGTTGTAATTTAAAAAAATCGATATTCGAATTTGTTATATGCCTTGTGTTTCAATAAGTCGCGAGTTCGAATCCTGTCAGGTTTTTGTAAACATGTTTTTCCCTACGTATGACCACTTCGAGCATTATATGTACATGTGGAACAAATATTGAACTTCCGTTCAATTTACGAACCACCACACAGTTGATGTATACTATCACATTTTGTATCTTAGTCAATGTATTTTTGGATGTCTGAAGTAAAAATAGGTCAATAGCGAATTATTGATTTACAAGTACATATGAACTCGAATTCGTGTGGCTGAGTTTGCACATACTATCGAATGAACGTACCGTTCTTCTGTAGATATTTATTATTTAAAAAAAATTCAGTGGCTTGGCGTTAGTAATTCCGTCAGAGAAATCAGTTTTTTTTTATTATCAGTATAAAAGAATAATAAATTAGTTAATGTATTGAAAGAGTAATTCTATAATTAATAGATTTATATTTAAAGTCAGTTTTATCTATATCTTCTATATACATACACATATAATAAAAGAGTAGGATCGAAATTACGCTTCACTAAATATTTTTACCAGAAATTAAGAGGGGTGATAAAAGAAGGGTAGCAGAATGCATAAATGCAATTTTTAAGATTCTTGTCTGTCTGTCTGTCTGTCCGTCTGTCTGTCTGTCTGTCTGTCTGTTTGTTCACGCTAATCTCCGAATATACTGAACCGATTTTCGTGTAATTTATACAAATATATTAAGCAAAGTCCGGGGCAACATATAGGCTTTGTTTCATCGAAATCGGTTAACGGAAAGAAAAGTTATCATCATTTAAATATTATTTTAAAGGCACCATATCACCAAATTGCAATGCAAACTGACTCGCCTTGAACTTTTTCGAATTGTCAGATGTCAATCACAGTCTGATATGTAAATGAAATAGTTTGATTATTTCGCCATTTCCAATATGTATTCGTAGAATAGTGGATAAGCAGTCCCATAGCGTAGCTTCTGATGCGAGTGCGAATCTGAAGTTGATATGAAAGAAATATTTTTTTGTATTTATTTATTTTTTGAAAGAACTATATTATAACAAAAATAGAAAATATATTATTGAAATAATATATGAAAAAGTATTTCTTATGAGATCATTTATTTCACCTTTTCATCAATCCTTTCTCTTAAACAGAATTACGACTATTCGACATTGCTTTTTTGCTTCCGTATCTTAGAGGTTTCCGCATTTAGCACCGGAAACCCGGGCAGGAATCCCGGGAATTTAAAAAAAATGTACGAAAATGAAAATGACCAATTAAATGAACGCACGAATCTATTTAAGACAGAAAATGCATTGAATCCAATCTTCGATTGAACTCTGATTATTAGTAGAAAAAAGACACGTCATAATATCTGGATTTTGGTCACGTAAAATTTAATTAATATGAATCTCCCTAAAGTTTGTTAAAGTCAGGTTATTTCAACTATTGATTTTTAAATCATACTTCGAACCCCAATCTCAACCACCATTAAACGTGTCGATAACATGATGCAAAAGCAACCGGCAATGACTAATTTGATAGCTCTTTCCCAAAAGAAATCACCAAGTACAGAGGGTGGAGGAGGATATGTCCTTTGAAGAAAGTTTGCTCAAAAGCTCAGCTTAAAGTGAACCCCACGCGAACGAAGTCGCGGGCATCAGCTAGTGTATAATATAATAATATAATATATTCTCTAATATCTTCTTTTTACGTAATTCTAGTCCTTATCTTTCTTTTTTTAACCTTTTAACCGTTTGTGTCATATTTATCCGACAAATATTTCCTTGTCCCTACCGCTCGTGTCGTATTTTTGCGACAGAGAACATGCATGTTTTTTTCTTCTATTTTTGTAAATTAAATGCATCCGTAAGACACTATTTCCATATCATACCTATAACCATAAAATAACTGTAAAAGTTACATCGGATCGGATAGTACTAATAAGTCCAATTCCAAGTCATTGAGATTCAATAAATGCAGTCGAAGCACGTTTCACCCTTACATTAATCGGCAACTCTGCAATTGGATAGCACTTATATCAGATAAATTCAGATCGCAATCTCATTGTGTTCAGTGTCACTTTTAACGATCTATTTAAACGTGTGTTTTAATTAGTTTTACAAGCTAGCTTAACTTTATTATTACTCGTTTTTTTTAAGTAATATTATCTTCTTTTTAGTTTAAATATGTATAATTTAAATAAATTTAAAAATACATACATAAAATTAAACTTATTTCTTAGTTTTTACAATAGTTTAATGTATAAAAAAATATTTAGTTATTATGAGAACGTCTTGTACAATTGATTTTTATGAAGTCATGTTAAACATCCTTTTTTTCCAGGCGAGGTCGCTGCACCCTCTATCGGGCAGTGGGCTCAACACGAGGCGCTTCACAATTATGTGCCCGGTCCGCCTTACCACTTGCGATATCGCTGCGACCATCAGCGATGCCTACCACTTCGCAACCAGCGCAGGATACCAACGAGACAGTTCTTATGGAACCACAGCTGGGGGATTTTAATGTTAGATATTGACTTACTTTAGAAATAAAGTATGTAGTATTTATATATGGCTCTAAGAGGAAACTCTTAGAGCTATGTATGTCTAAGCCATGTCTTGGAATCTCATTGAGATGCCACTTGGCATCGTCGTGGCGTTGTTCGGGTACCACAGGGTCCACGACCACCATACCACCATGTTGGTAGGTACCATGTTGCCAATGGCGTCACCATAGCGTTAGTGAGGTAAGGCTTTTAGACAAAAGAAGACAAAGTTTGCGTGTCAATTATGAGCTCTGAGGCATTGAGGCGCCATAGCGACGTATCATATACGCCGCCAGAACGTAAAGTTTGGTACATAATTCACTTGGTGAAGGTGTGTCAACGTTACATTTCCATATTAACTGATTGGATACGTAGCTGGCGATGTCGCAATGGCGTCTCAATGATGCAGAGATCTAAGAGCCACGTAAAATTATGATTTTTTTACATGATAGATTTTTTTTTGTAAAAAAGAGAACTAACTCTATTTGGTCTATACCTTGCAGTCCCATCAATAGAATCACTAAATATTAGATTAGATAAGGGATAGGATGAATCACGGGATCTAATTTTGATCGGTCAGTGCGACCCACGAGTAGTAAATCTAGATTTCAGTAATATATTAAATAAAAAAATAATTTCTTATGGTGATTACTATATATAGTAATCTGAAATAGGTCAGTAACAGTATTTTGTTTATAAATAGGTTTTATGAATGGATAATTTGATACTCTAATCTTTTGTAACAAATTATTGCAATACATAATAATAATATCCTAAATTAATTTTCTGTTATATACCCAAATATCTAATAACTTCTATTGTTGATACAAACAATAACATTTGAATAAATAAACTAAAGATATATTTTACGGGCTTGACATTGACTGATGTTCTGTGGCTGGGGTATCACCTACCATCAAGTGAAATTCATGCTCGTTTTATCTAACATAAAAAGCCATCGTGTTTAGTTGATAGATACTTTTACAGAAAACGCCGCATCCCTTTCTAAATTTTGTTAACGAACACAGGCAAAGGTATTTAATTACTTTAAGCACCACGATTATGAGTGTTATTATTTTGAAAATTAACACTCAAGTATTTAGTTTATATTAAACTGGTGAACATTTATAATTTAGATATTAATTGCAATATTAGCGATTGTATTTAATAATTGGAATTGGGTAATATTAACAATAGCTCTGAATTTTACCAAATATGAAGTGAATTCTCGAGTTCGCTAGTTGGGCATGGAGTAGACATTTATCCACTGTATCCAGTGGAATACTGATCATTTATATATGATAATAGGTGATCAGCCTTCTTTACCCTGCCAGAACGAAACGAATTTTTAAAATATTATTTTCTCGGGATTCGAACTGGTACCTCCGGTGCTAGATGCTACGCGCACTGAGCCAGAGCGTCAGATATTATAATATGAAAGAAATAGATATCAGTAATGTAAATAATTAGTTGTAAGTTGATGTGAATAATAATTGTTATAATTAGGAATTACCCGTAATTATTCTGCGTTGTGATGTAATATATTTTCGTTTAAATACATTTTAGGCTAATACGAAAAAAATAATTGTATATTAGTACATCTTCTTGTTTAATAGTAGGCAAGTAGATGTCATCTATGTATGTAAAATAACAAGAAAAATCGTTTTAATTGTCGTGAAAATTTAAAATTTAATTTAGTGCATTAAATGTAATAGTCTTATATTTTTCGATGTGTAAAAAATATCTATCATATTTAGTATATTGTTTTATTGATGTATGTGTTATGTTGCTTTAATTCTGTATTTAATAAGTACTGTAAATTATTAAATCTTTGTAAAACGTATACATAAAAGTTGAGTAGAATATATAATTTCTAAAGATGTTGTTTTTTATTTTCACCTTTTCACTTTTATCATATATAGAACTTGTTTCCCCTACGTCAGGCTAATTCACGAATCAAACCACTGGGAATACCGGAATAACGGTGTATGGAAAATTATAACCGGTGTATGACAAGAACGAATCGGTGGGCGTCTATACATACTATACGTCAAAGTTTTGTGTAAATTGGTTGAAATATAACGAAAATTATAGGAAAGTTCGGAAAAAGTCAAGCCGCCTGAGAGCTTTCATCGAAAACACAGTCTAATCCCTTTAAGATATATCAAAATAGTTTTTGATGGGATATTCCTCTTTTATAGATCTACAAAAAAGTCTGCGATGGCATATACCTATATTTTAAGGATAGCTTACTATACCCATTATATCGTCTAAAAAAATGGTTACGTACAATAATAATAATAATAATCTTTATTAATTACTGCAATATTTACATAAAATAATTTAAACCCAGACTCCTGAAATAGTTAAAAACTGTGTTACAGGAGTCTGTGCCTTCCCAATTTTATCAGTAACTTCTTAAATGCTATAATAATACAAAAACGGAAACACATTTCTTACTACATAATCTTATTACATTTTACAATGCGGTTATTGGAAAGCTATTTGGTCGGATACAATATTAATCTTTAACAATTTAAATGCGTTTGTTATCTTAAGCATTTCTTCATAATATTATAATTTATTACATCATATAATTTAAATATTAGAACTTATCGCAAAAAATTAACGCAAGCGACATCCACATAGTCTACGACTACATCAAGCTGATGTTACGTCAGACAAAACATGTAGGCATAATACATATTATTCTCTACTACCCGTGCGAAGCCGGGGCGGGTCGCTAGTAATTATTGTATAAAGAAATAAAAAAACTTAAAATATACTTTACAAACGGCGGTCCCATAGCTCCTAAGATATTTCTAGTCTAGACTGTAGGGATAGGTCATAGGTTCGAATCCCACCAGGACGATATGTTTCTAATTTTCTGTCAGCATGTTTTCACCACGTCTGGTAACTTCGGACATTGATCGGGTGGAAGGAATATCGAAATTCCGACCAGGTAACGAACCACCGTTCATAGATGGAAAAACCGTGAAGTGCACATTGCGCGTTTCGGTTTCAGTCTATGGATTTCCGAATACTCGGATTAAAAATTAGGTCGACAGCGCATCATTAACTGATGTTCTGTGGCTGAGGTATCACCTTCCATCAAGTGAACCTCATGCTCGTCTGTCGATATCTAAAATAAAAAAGTAAACGTAAAATTACAAAAAAAGACATACAAATCTTCTGTTATCCACGACAGAGGGTCGATCGATCATGAGTGTCGCCTGAATCCCCTGTGATATTGAGAACTGTTTGCGGTCGGATACATGCAAAGTGTCTGTCATTCAATATTATGCCTAGAAGAGAGATCTTACAAAATATTCATTTACACTAATATTATAAAGAGGAAAGCTTTGTTGGTTGGGAGACCCCCTTAAATATTTATTTTATTTTAATTAATTATTTTTAAAGTGACTATATAATTAAATATTCCGTGAATATTTCAAGTGTTACCTGTTACCGTTATCAATATCGAGCAAAACGCTTAAATATTAATTATGTTACTAAGTTTTTTTAGTATGTATTTGTTGTTATAGTGGCAACAGAAATACATGATCTCTGAAAATTTCAATTGCCTTTCAGTTTTCACGGTCCATGAGAAACAGCCTGGTGACAGACAGACAGACGGACCCTTTTTACCCCTTTGGGTACGGAACTCTTAAATAGTTCAAAGTCCAATTGTGAAAGGAAACAATATACTTTTGTCTCAACAATTGCTCCAATAATGAAAGTTTAAGCAGTTGCTTTATTAAGCAATTTAACTTAAACTCGGTCTTATCTTTTCCTCTTGAAACTTGAAAACAGCACCCGGTCTCAACTCGGTCAAACTTCAAGTTAGCCCGTTAACTTGATATCTTCATAACTTTCATTAAGGTGTTCAAAAATCACTTTAAGTGAAATCTCGAGTTCTCCAGTAAGGCATGTAGCAGGTACGTGTGTTTTCTTTGATCATCTTTCATTAAAGGCAAGTAGGTGTTTCGTCTATCTATACTAATAGTGGTTGGACTTGACTTCGTGAATGCGGTGATAGAAGTTATTTCATTTATATGTTTGCGTGTTGTTCTACGCCCTTGATTTGAGAACTAACAGTAAATGTAAAATTAGAAGCATTAAATATATAAATTTTTTATTGACTTTCATAAGTGTACATTGTGTTACCTAAATGAGTAGATGTACATTGTGTGCAATAAAGTTATAAATAAATAAATAAATAAGTGAATAAATGATTTTGTTTTTTTGAATTATAAAGAGGAAAAATTTGTTTGTTTGTTACGATTTAACTCAAAAACTATTCGACCGATTTTACCGACACTTGATGATAGCTGATACCTACTTCAGTCATAGAACATAAGTAAATTATGCGCTGTCGACTCTCTTTAAACGTTGTAAAACCGTCGTTGCTGCAATTATCCTTTTTTAGTTCTCAGAAATTCCGCTAACGTCAATTCAATTACATGTTATTATTTATTCGATCAAAACAGGGTTAAACTCTTGTTAAACGATAAATCGCGTGATACCGAAATATAGAAGGGGTTATTTATCGTCATGTCAATTTATATTTATCAATAGTCAAGTATTTATATAAAGTCGATAATTAAAAATCAGATATAGGAAATAAAATCAATTGGGTCAAATATTTGAAGCGATCGAGTGCGCTTACGAGTATGTATTGTTTAGTAGAACACTGGAAATAATGGAAATATGGAAGGTACTAGAAAATATTATTATGGTAATGAATTACTTCTGCCTGCTCAGCCGTATCATGATGTAAGTTTGTCTTCTCTTATTCCTTAGTTTTCTTGTATTTTAAAGTTCAGATGTCATATTTCGGAGAAGTAGTGAAGTGAATTCCCGAGTCCCCTAGTGGGGCATGCGGCAGACCCTTTCCTGTATCTGTTTTACTGATCATTTATCTTTACAGGCAAGGAGGTGATCAGCCTTCTGTGTCCTGCCTGACCAAACACTTTTTTTATCTCGTTTCTTTTGGGATTCGAACCCAGGACCTCCGATGCTAAATGCGTTGCGCTTACCATTAAGCCACGGAGGCGATCAATATTTCGGGGAGGGTGGGGTTTAACCTCGTAAGTCCTGTGTTTTTTCAATAACAGTATTAATAACTGCCGGGTGAAAGTTCAAACTAAGAATAGAGCTTCAAACTGTTGTTCAACTATTTGTTGCTTTTACGTAGTTTTTGAAGTATTACCTTGCTTTTTGTATTTTTTATTGTAAGTTTAGCGTCTGTGGTATCCCTTTAAATTGGAAAATAGTTTATTATATTATATATACATATAGCTTTTATACAGAATAATAAAAACGACATCAATATGTACATGAGTGCATTAGGCCGTTAATCTTGCTATGTAGTTTAAATAATAGATCTGAACTACTATGCTTTGTTTGTACTTGTACAAGTATGTGAGGAATTACGAGGTTAATTGATGGTATCGTAAGATAAATAGATAAATAGATAGATAGATAGGTAAAATGGTATGAATTATATCATTTCAAAAAGTGTATAATATAAATGATGCACTGTTGATATATTATATTTGTCTTAAATTATTATGGATTTTGAATGGGGCTGGTCTTCAAACAAAACGCGTATGGGCATTTCATAGGTGATTGATTACTTAAAACAGGGGTCTTATTTATGATAAGCGTTGTCACATTGCTGGGGTTGTGTGAAACTGTCATTAGCTGCGAAGCAGTCGTCAGATGCTATCTACCACATACACGCTGCACGGCTTAAGTACTTCCATATATATTTGCCAAAAATCTTGGTCTTTTAAAAATGTTTAATCTGCAATATTTATATGTATTAGGTATCTCTGGTATTTGGAGGAGGCTTTTACCGCAACAGGCGGTCCTTACTTAGATTAGATTTTTTATATTAAGTTCTCTTTTTTTCATATGCATACAATTTTTTTATATTTATCTTACAATTAGATTAATCTCATAATTATACCTATATGTAAATAGTAAGGAAGAAATAAAAGCTTTTTTATTTTATTTATTAGTAGGTATTTCTCGTACCAGTTAAAAATACAAACGTTTTAGAAGTAGATGTGATTTTTTTTCCTTTTTTAGTTATCCATTTGTAAGGCAATTTGATACAAAATGAAAGACTTGGAAACCTGATAACTTGAACGATTATAATTTTTATTCTTCGTTCATTTGTTTATTTAAATTAGCGAGAGGATTGGAAATTAATAAAAGAAAATTGCAATTTTAAAATATAAATAAAAGGAAAACGTATATTACTATTATGGATTTCAGAATTTCCTCCAATTTTTGACGGCTGTTTTGCGTTGGTCGCGATTGTTCGGAGTAGTTTATTCTGGTAGCACGTTATGGCTTCTTTGGGGGATTTGTGTGATGGTACTGTTACTGGCCGTGGAGTGTGGGGCAATATGGAAAGTTATTCGGGCTTTGGCTGGCTGGGCTGTTGATACAGCTAACCAAAGTAAGTTGATATATTTAAAAATATTATTCATTACATAACGCTTTTTTTAAAATACTATTGTACTTTTCATATGCTCACCAAGTACACTGTATCTTACCATGACCGTACTATGAACATGTGAGGCACGTTTTCTAAATATTCACGAAAAGGCAATTGTTGACGCTCCATGCACGCGATGACAGGTCGGTGGTGGAAGGAAAAAACCTAACCTAATGAACCTAATCGAGGAACTCAAACACATTATAAAAAATCATCAAAATCTGTCAAGCGGTTTAGGAGGAAATCAGTGACACACACAAAACAGATAAAATATACCTATACAAATATTTACGGTTACAGGAAGTGTTACGGCTCGATTAGCTGGTGCTATGTTCTACGCAGCCTCCTTAATATCTCAGATCTTATGTTGGAGGCTCTCTTATCGATGGAAAACCTTATCGAAATACTGGGCATCTATAGAATGGGTAGTGAGCATCAAAGATGTTCCACCAGATCCAACCTTGAGAAGAAGGCTGCTTATGGTCACTGTATTCATAAGTCTAGGGACAGTGGGTGAGATCATTCTGCGTATTTTTAATATAATATAGTATATTAGCGGGACCAGTATATAAGCCCAAAAGACCGGCTTGTTCTATTAATGCAACAATGAAAAGAAAAATAATAATGCCCTTAAAATCATAGAAACGTTTTTTGTTAAAGCGGGAAAGCCTGGCTTTTGGGCATATACACTTGCCGAACGCATCATAGTACGCGCAATGGTTTATACATATTATACTAGCAACGTGCCGCACACACACGGCTTCACACGGGTGCAATGTAGATGTACTATACACAATAGCCTATGTTACTCGCTGATAATGTAGCTTTCTATTAGTGAAAGATTTTCTTTAAATCGGTCCAGTAGTTATTGGGTTATTCATAACATACAAAAATTCAAAAATATAAATCTTTCCTCTTTATACATATTAGTATTAGTGTATAGAAATAGAGCATTAATATAGTCCTTCATTCTTTACAAATTTAATTTAATGCCTACATTAACGATGTTAGCAAATTAAACAAAATAAAATATAATAAAATTTTCACAAAAAGCTAAATCTTAACTAAATAGAGT
This sequence comes from Anthocharis cardamines, assembly GCA_905404175.1. Classification (NCBI taxonomy): domain Eukaryota; kingdom Metazoa; phylum Arthropoda; class Insecta; order Lepidoptera; family Pieridae; genus Anthocharis; species Anthocharis cardamines. The sequence goes on along the minus strand of FR989953.1, from coordinate 3,185,514 downwards.
ATATTTAAACTAATAATGTCATTTTTTAAAATAAATATTTGATGTAAATGAATCTGGTTTGTTAAGTTTTGCAGTTTGACGAATATTTCTTATCTTTGCAGTGGAACATCTTATGAGCATATTAGCCACGATAGGATTCAATTGTACAATTGAAGTTTTCTTAAGAACCTATATCCTTAAATCTCACGGGTTTTTACTATTGGAGAGTAAGTAATTTATTTTATATAAAATTAAGTGTTTATTATTTAGTATTTTTATTTTAAAATGTTTTATTTAAAATCTTCAAAAGAATATCGAGTAGGTATACTTTGTAGGGACAAAGAATGAATGAGAAGCAATTAATATTATAATAAAAAGTTTTAATTTAGGTTGGAGGACAAATCGGTTCTTTTGTTAATGGTGGTGGAAAAATTGTGATACTATTGAAACTATGTTTTGATATTGGGATTTTGAAATGAAAAAACTTTTATCTAAGTTAAAAAAAAATAAAAAAAAGCAACAAAAGTTAGATAATAAAACTTGGACATTACATACCGACTAATATTTGATTAATTATAAATAATACTCAAATGTATAACTATAACTATTACTTTCAGACGAGTATTACCAAATAATAGCCCTACCAGTTTTCTTCATAAGTAATATTGCCACGATACTATGGAACTTTCAAGATCTCGTGGTAATACTTATAAGTATGGGTCTAACATCGAGATACCATCGTCTTAATAAGTGTGTAGCGAGGACTTGTATGAAACTCAGTAGAGAAAGGAAGTGGTCTAAGGTAAACAAGTGTTTATTTTAATAGAAAATGGGGAAAAGGATAAAGGCTTATCTGATGGTAAGTGATCATCGCCGCCCATAGATAATAGTAATGAATGAAGATTATTATTATTATTATAATATTATAGACATCTGCAACACCAGAGGGTAGACATGGGTAACTCGGCGAAATTCCCCGCGCCAACTCAGCAACTCAGGCGCAATGTAGTGCGTCGGCTCCTTGAGTCAACTCAAAATTGCGCCGCGACGCAACAAACTGAGACGCGCAAAGCAAGCAGTAAAACCTCCGAAACGCACGCAACGCCACGCTCATAGTTCACTCAGTGAGTGAGGTACTGCGCCAACACATTATGAATGTGTGAGCTGACTCACCCTGCGCAGTGAAGCGTCCCGAAGCAAATGCGCGGCGCAGCGCAGTGTTACACATGTCTACCAGAGGGCTTGTAGATGCGTTGCTGACCTTTAGGGAATGTAGCTTTGTTTCCTAAAGGATCCCAATTATGTCGGAACAGCTGGTAACACATGACGCATAGAAAGTGTCTAAGAAATCTGCTAAAGAATGGGCTTTGCCGATATAAAAATAATCAATAAGTTAGAAATAGAAAGTTCTGTCCAAAATTATGACCTACTATTTGGCTTTTTTATACCGAGAAAATGCCATACCGGAATTAATATGCTAAAGAAATTGTGCAAATCACGGCTTTCCCGTCTTTGAATGAAGAAATTTCAATATTCAAATTCAAAATATATCTTGTCACTTTTATTTTGTTTTTGTTATTATTTTCCTTATTGCCCCGATTCTTTTACAAATTTAAGTTGAATATTTTTTCTTTGGTTTGATATCTGTTGTTTTGATTTTCAATTGTTATATCCTTTCAAACGAAACTGAGTAGCTGCTGAAAATCAGCGCCACACCATTATACATATTATACATACATACATACATATACATCACGCCTCTTTCCCACTGGGGTAGGCAGAGATCACGGAATTTCATATGCTCCGATTCTTACATTCCACTTTCGCTTCTTCTACTTTCATCAATGCTTTCATACACACTCGACGGTTACGAGTACTTTTGATCTGGCCCTTTTGCAGAACGTCCCCGAACTGATCGAGGTACGTTCGCCTAGGTCGACCACTCCCGACTCTCCCACTCACACCAGTTTCATAAATCTTTTTCGTTTCCCTACTTTCATCCATCCTTTCTACATGCCCAAACCACCTCAACATACCTTTCTCAATTCTCGTCACTACATCGTCTTTTACTCCACAACGCTCTCGAATAATAATAATAATGTACACATATAATAATATAATAATGACATTATTATACATATTATAATAATGTCTTTATAGCCAATTATTTTATTTTATTTTTCATTTACATATATTATTATTGTGAGGTAATTTGAGTTGAGTTTCATTTTAGTTGATTTAGTTTTCATCAACTAAAATTAAAGTGAATGTAACTTTATATAGTGGTTAAATATTATTTTCATGTTATTTCAAATTAAGGCAGTCTGTTAATGTTAAGTTGATGTTAAAAGACGACGTTAGAAGAATAGACCGTTCCATATATATACACAAATACTTAATATTGTATTTTATTAACGCGAGTATCACACATTTAAATAAAATACTGTAAAAAAGTGTGTAAATAATTTAAGCAATATAAATAATAAATCGCGTTTTAATCCGGTATACAGTATTTTATTTAAACACAAATACTTATATAAAAAATAAAATGTAGGAATATATGAACCTATGTACACCTTTTCTGCACTGCCAAAAACACTGCACTGCGTCGGTAGCTCAGCGATGCCAGTAGAATTAATAATTACTCAGTAATAACACTAAACAGCACTTAAAATCTAAACAGTGGAAAGCTTTTATACTTTGTGATAATTTTTAACTTCTGGATTTAGACGCAATCAGTCCCAATAGGAGGCTACAGCGTTATTATGGGTCACATATTCGATTCCCGCTAAAGGAGAATTGACAGATTAACTATACGAATACTTTCTCGCAATTCCTGCCTCTGTTAATTAATTATCGTCAGAAATTTGTTTTTTTACTAACGGCGTATCACACATTTAAATAACATTCCCTTTAACAGTTTAAAACGCGATTTATTATTTACAAAATAGTAAATAGTAACGCTTTGGCTTCACATGGGTGCAATGTAGATGTACCCAAAAATGTTCGCTAATAATGTAGCTTTCTATTGGTGAAAGAATTTTAAAATCGGTCCAGTAGTTTTTGAGTTAAATCGTAACAGAGAAACAAATATTTCCTCGTTATAATTTTAGTATAGATAACATTAAACCCCAAGCTTTTCTATCGGTATTAGATGTAAAAAAGTTTCTTATTATTTTGCAAAACTATCGTATGTTTTAACTACTAGAGGTGCTTATTTCAGGATAAGGAAGTACTACAAATATACTTATGGCGGAAAATCCGAGAGTCCTATGTCAAGCAAGCCACTCTTGTCCGGAAGATGAACGAGGCGTTGGGTTTAATTGTTCTCTTTTCGAATTTCTTCAGTTTCTACTTTATCTGCTTGCAATTGTTTTTGGGAATTACGTAAGTAAAGTCTTTGTGTATTTAAGGCTTTCATACTTAGGGGATATGAAAAAAAAAAAAAAAAAAAGGGGATATGAAAAGAAAGGGATATATTGAGCAAAACCTCTATCATAGAGCGTTTTACATAATTGTAGACGATTTGAATAGTTAATCGTGAGTTCCACGGAACAAAATTGTCTTTATATGTATATTCAATTATTTGAGGCTTAGTGCTATGTTCGTTCGTTTCGTTCGCATAAGAGGACACAAGTTCAAATCCTGTGGAAATTAAGAAAAAATCTAATCGCTACAGTATACTTTAGAGAGATCAATTACGCCAATACAGAAAGAATGATCAAGAAAACAGACACTGAACTATGTCTACTCCTCGCCCCACATAAGTGGAGTTGATATTTAAGTACTGTAATTTTCTATATTGACTAACAGTGTCCTCTTGCTTTTTAGTATGTTTGATATAGAACATTGCAGTAAATATCAACTCCGTAGGAATAGATGGCGTTAATATGGCAACTTTGTGATAATTCAAATCAGAAAACTGTCAACTGTCAAATCTTTCAGTCTGCCCGTGACTACGGTTGCATCCGAAACGTTGGATATAGAGAACGAGCAACGCGCCCCGGCTTCACACGGGTGCAATGTAGATGTCCTATACACCTAGCCTATGTTACTCGCCGATAATGTAGCTTTATATTGGTGAAAGAATTTTTAAAATCGGCCCAGTAGTTTTTGAGTTGTACAAAAATACAAATCTTTCCTCTTTATAATCTTAGTATAGATTATTTCTAATGGCTGATTGCTCACTCGCTATCAAACCATCAGTACTGCCCATAGACCACCAGAGATCGTTCCCACGCCATATTAATTATGAACAACCAAGAGCAACAACTGATTCACTTTACTTATTTGTTTTCTCTAGCCGAGGTATAACCGGAGACGCTTTTCAAAAGATATACTACCTGGTATCTTTGGCCTGGATCTGCGCACGGACATGCTGCGTGGTACTGGCGGCGGCTGATATATATGAACACTCCAAGCGTGCCTTGCCGTGTCTGTATGCGTGTCAGGCTCGCTTTTATAATGTTGAGGTAACTTATGATCTGACTAATAATGAAACATAGATAGATCTGATAAATATATGAACATAAATTCCGCTATCTTCATTCACTGTGGTATAAGCCTAAAGCAATTCTTATTGTTAACTTTTTCAGACTACCTATAATAAATTATACAAATATGTAGTATTATACCAAGTAAAAATGATTTGCTTTTCTCTGTAAGTTATTTAATGTAGATCTTTTGAAAAATACCTGTAAATGTCTTTCACCGTTAATATCATAATTGTATAGCTTCTATTCTATTATAATATATGAGTTAATCTTGTTGAAGTTATTTGTAACTAAAATTTGATTTAAACAAAATTAAGAAAACGTAAAAATTACAATAAAATTATTTTAATAAATAGCCAATCATTGTAGGATTCTTATTGAATAAATTAATAGAATAAATCCTTATCTCAAAAATCCTATCATATGCCTATTCTGTTTTCAAAAAACCAAGTTAAATGACTGATTAAGATCACTAAACTGATACATTTCGTAGTACCTACTACGTACACTAAAGATCCATGCTACGCGGCTCGATGTCGTAGGCTTTGTGTGCTACGCCGCTACGCTTGTTAACTTCTATAATATTATTTAGGTACCAGCACCTATGAATAGATGTCTACGGTGGTCGTAGCCCACATTACTATTTATACAATTAATATATTTAATATAAAATATCATAAATATATAATAATCTACCATTTTATATACATTTCTCATTTTGCCCAATTTTACTATAACATACGTTAGTGATGGTAAAGTTACACATTACATTCAAAGATATTAAAGTTAAGTAAAAGTAGAAAGAAATGTGTTAAATAGTGAAAGAGAAGCATGTATACGTTGTATTATTTACAACTATAAACTTATTATTATTAAATATTAAAACTAATAATGAAAATAACATGGACTCAGCATAAAGTGAATAATATTCATATTCTTTCTGACTTTTCTGATTTTTTTGTACGAGTATGATAATCCTGACTTGAAAGTCAGGATCAAAAAAGACAAATTCCAACGATATTGTGTATGTTTCATTGATATTTCATAGTTTTATTATCTTTTTAGATTGAAAGATTGCAAGATCAGTTGAGCAAAGATTACGTCGCGTTGAGTGGAATGGGCTTCTTCAAGTTAACGAGAACCGTGTTGTTGCAAGTAATTATAATATTTCTTTGAAAATCGATAAAGTTTTGTTATCAATACTTTTAGGGTTCCGTATTTCTCTATAGTGTCCTTTAATATTTTGTATTGATTCTACTATAGGAGGATACACCTGCCGTGCGCATCGATGGGTCGTGGGTTCGAATCCCACCGGGAGCACATGCTTATAAATTTCTGTAAGCATGTTTTCCCCACGTCTGGTAACTTCGGGCATTAATCGAGTGGGAGGAATATCTAAATTCCGACCGGGTAACGAACCACCGTTCATAGATGGAAAAGCCGTGAAGTGTATATTGCGCGTTTCGGTTTCAGTCTATGGATTTCCGAATGCTCGAAGTAAAAATAAGGTCGTCAGCGCATCATTGACTGATGTTCTGCCTAGGTATCACCTACCATCAAGTGAACCTCATGCTCGTCTGTCGATATCTGACATAAAAAAAAAGAAGGAGGACACAATAATCAATAAATAATAATTCACTGTGTGACACGATTTCGGTACCCGAAAAACTGATCGCTACTATAGTTTTCTATTAGTTACAACATATTGGTAGTGTATGTTTTTTGTTTCTATCACGTCTTGTTTTTGAGGTAGGCAGCGGTAACTTTTGTTTCTAAACGACCCTCGTTATGCCCATATTAGTAAAAGTTATCGTTGATAACTTTGATTAATTTCAAGTTGGTATCTTTGTAGTTGACTGTTTGTGAGTGTAATCATATGTTTTCCATGATGAATAATAAAAAAACTAGTCACCACCCGCGCCAGTGTAAAAAATTACCAACCAAATTTTGTTACGTGTGTGGACAGTACATTCTTCCGTCTCGAGGAAAAATGTATCTTAAAAAGTACGTAATGCGTATTTTCTATATTTTAGGCATATTTTGTATCAAGATAGGCCGTGGATTCCGCAACTATTTTGTATATCATGTTATGCTACTCTCCTGTCTTGGCTGAATGGAAACAAAACATGTATGCCATTTACAATACCGATTCTGTGGCGTGAACCTAGTAATCACTACAACGATTGCTACTTTTTTGAAGGCAATGGTTAAAAATGGCGAAGGGTTTTTATATTTAAAGTATATTTTTCCAAAATTGAGTGAAACAAAGTTCGAAGAAGGGATTTTATCGGTCCAGAAATAGGTACGCCTATTAATGAAAAACCAAAAGTTCGATCAAAAACTAAATGACAAAGAATTATGCGCATGGACATCGTTATAATTAAAGGTTTTTGAGGTATTACAAAGCAGAATTTCTGGTTAAAAAAATTGGTGAATGTATAAAAAGATGGGTTGCCGAATGTCATTGAAAATTCATTTTCTTCATTCCCATTTCTCAATTTTTCCTTCAAATCTTGGAGCTGTGAGTGATGAATGAAAAGAGCAGTTTCACCAAGGTGTTAAAAGGCTGGAAGAAATGCTTAAAGGTCTTTGGGATGCAGATATGTTAGGAGACTACTGCTGGTATTTAAAGCAAGAAGATACTTCCCAACATTAAAGGAAAAGTTAAATAATTTTCTTTTTTCATAATTTGTATTCAATATTTTATATTTATATGTGGGCAAATACATTAATGTTAAATTTTGTCGTCGATTTTATTCGAATAATTGATAACTAAAGAAAGAAATGTGTATCCTCGACGATTACTTTATAATTTTTTCATGAATAATTGTTAGTATCTATACCTAAAAAAACAGGACGTGATAGAAAAAAAGTACGTATGTATCCTTATTAAGGGATGTGTATGGATAAAGAAACAGGAAAAATTGAAGTGGGTACTTAATTTTTTTTTAAATTTGTAACGCAGTGAATCAAACATTTAATACAAGAGATATAGTTGTGTGAGAATTCCTTTAGAATTTTTAGAAAATTTATCACATCTGGGCATTAAACGGGTGAGAGGAATATCAAAATATTGTCCGGGTGATGAACCTGCGTCCTTTAGTTTAAGAAAAGTTTAATTGAGGATTTTCGAAGGCTATTTAAAAGATAGGTCTGCAGCACATCATTGATTATCCTGAGGTTTTATTCGGTCGCCGCCTGAGGCTGAGGTACCTCCAACTACCAGTCTTATCTTTGGTCTCAAATTAATTTGAATAAATATAATAATTTATTTACAGTACAGAACACTGTTACCTGAAATAAAATTTTCTTCAAATCTGGGTTTGTTTATTTGTGTATATTTTTAAATGGTGTCTTCTTCTTCCTGCCTTGTTTCCTTTTTTTATTTGGGGTCGGTGCAGTATGTTCTCTTTTTCCATTCTCTTCTTTCAATCGCCATATTATCAGTCACACCTCTCAAACACATATCATTCTGCACACAACGAATCCTTGTTTTTTTTGCCTCCCTCTTCCCCTATACCCATCCACTTTCATAATCAAAACTTTTTTAGATACATGTTTTTCATTTCTCCTTATAACATACCTACCTAAACGATTACGTTTATATTTTTCATTCACTGGCGCTACTCTCAAAATTCCTCATAGATTTCTTATCTTATCTAATCTTGTCACAATCAATGTAAAATGGTGTATTATTTTGTATAATATAACAATAAACTTCCAGGTCGCAAGTTCAGTAATCACCTATGTCTTAGTATTGGTACAATACGACAACCGAGATGATGAAAAACCTCAAGCAAATGCGATCAATATTACTTCTGGAATATGAAATATTAAATAAAATATATGAAAATGGCTTCTTTTATTTTTATATACAGCAAAACTTATACGTACATTCATATACATCACGCCTCTCCCATTGGGATAGACAGAAATCACGGAGTTCCATAAATACGGATACTAGTGTTATTCAAATCTTGATAATATTATAAATGTGAAAGTTTGTGAAGATGTACGAATGGTAACAAATATTGTTACTCATACAAACTTTTTTTTTTATAATATAGGGGGCAAACGAGCCTGTGGCTCACCTGATGGAAGGTGAACACCGCCGCCCATGAACATCTGTAACGTCAGAGAACATGCAGTTCTCCGGCCTTTAAGTTCCATTTCACCACATATTCAAATCTGTTTTGGCCTGGCGTTGACGAGTCAATCAATCAGTACATTTTCTCCTATAATATAATTATATTAAATACATTAAATATAAAGTAATAATATTATTATAATAAACTATTTCATAGTGCCATTAGTGATATACAATATTCCAATAAAATTTTACGATACATTTACTAAATCACCTGCTAGAGTTAGGAATTACTTTATTGAGGTGTAATTTTATAAAGTTTTACGAGCACCGAATACATGTAATTTGGTAAACATAAAAACGATTTTTCTCTTTTCTGTCCATATTCTGTCACGAACGTTTAGAATCAAAATTATAGTTAATCGCTGTCAACACAAACATTGTTTAGATCAAACAAAGTATTAATAAGCTCGTGTTTTCTAAGTATTTACTTAGAGTTACGAGTATTTTAAATATAGTGGCCGTGTGAGAAGTAGCTTTTTATTATTTATTTATATTATCAATGAAATAATAAGGATCTATATTTGTTAGTAAGAGCTTAACTCTGTTAGTACCTAAATCTATTTTTAAAGAAGAAAACAACAAAAGCAGTCAATGCGTATAACTTTACTCACTTGTACTCGCCATTTGTACTCACTTGTCGGTTCAAAGTGCCTCATGATAGAGCCTTATAACCTTCGGCCACCATCTTAAGTACCCTATTTGATGTATTCATAACCTTTTTTCGAGGATAATGAAAACGGCTGAAGGAAAAATGTGTTTAAAGAATACAGGAGCACAAAAACAAGATGTAAGTTTATTGAATGATTTATAATGAAACTGAATTGAAGATTATTTTTTTAAGCGACTTCAAAAAAGGAGGAGGTTCACAATTCGACTGTATGTTGTTATTTTTTTTGTATGTTTGTTACGCGATAACTCCGCCAATATTGCATGGATTATTCTTTTTTTTTGGTAGGTCATATTTCAGATTTGGTTTGAAATATCTATATATGGTCTACAAAACAAAAAATAACATCAAAAATTAAAATTAAAAAATTATTGGCGGGGTTAGCTCGTAACAAAATACAAAAAAGAAACATACAGTGGAATTGAGAACCTCCTCCTTTTTTGAAGTTGGTAATTATATTATGGGGGTTTGATTTCCGAGGGAACAAGATAAATTTAATTATTTCAGTACGGCATAGTATAGAACTTGTGAACTGCTGTGAAACTCACACATAAATCGGCCTTAGAATATTTTTGGCTTCAATAATCCGTTACGATCTAACATTTCAGGAGTTCCTTCCTGCCATGACCAGTATTTTTGTCGTGGCAAAAACCTTCGGTATTCCTACTTATGGAGGGAAAGTAGCCCTATTGGGGGCTTTAATTTTATTGGTAATGTTAGTGGTACTAGAAAGCTTTTCTATTTGGAAACTGATACGTACTCTTAGTGGCTGGAATCAGGATTCTAAAGGTATTTATTTTTGATTTAAAATGTAATGTGTATGTAACAATATAGGTATTACAATAGAGCATCATTATTCATTATTGATTTTCTATAGCAGTGCAGAGATATCACCTATCATCAAGTAGGACTTTGTTTTATTGTTTAATTATTAAAAATATAATTCTGTCTTAGTTTATTTTTCCATGGAAATATTGGGCTCTTAAGACTAAGTTAAATATGTTTTTAACCTTAGTTGGTAGTGTGATGGGAAACAAACGGTAGCCAATTTAAAAAAGAAATAACATACGTGAACCAAATCGATGTTAAAGATTCTTAATTAAAATATTTAAATAAAACCGTTAAAAAAGTAACCTGAAAGAGATATAACGAAGAAACTTCAATCTGCTCAAAACAGTTCAGTTCAGAAATAAAATTCCAACTAAAATTAAGAGAATATTTTCAAGGTTTGCAAAACAATCATTCCCTTAATAGAATTCTTCAATTTAACCAAACTTCTCAATCTTTTTAATACTGCGAACAATTTTACGCTGAGAGCTGTTAAATAAAGGAAAGTTCTATTATTATTAAGGTTTCTTTATTTCTAATGAATTTTGGGGATTGCTAGGAATAACAACGCTTACACGTATAATGCATTAAAATTTGAAAGGTAAAATACCACAAATTATACATTTATGTAGATGTACTGTACTGTGTATTTTTAACTATGAACTGTTTATATAAGCTACAGTGCTTTGACACCAAACACTTTGATAACATTAAGAAAAAAAGAAAGAAAGAAAAACATTTATTTCACAAAACACTCACAGGATACACTTAATAAAATAAAACAAAGTACAAAAAAAAAATCAATAACTAAAACCTATTAACTAAAATCAATAACTAAAAGCTATTGAATAAAATATTCCTATTTCAAAAATAAAGTATTTAAACAATAATTATGTTTAACACTAGAGAGTTCCTGTGTAGTGCCGGAAATGGGTCACCGACTCAGGATTATCTGTGACACAGCCGCGGCTATGACACAGCACTGATTTTCAGCGGTGCCCGTTTAACTCTGGAGATACAGTGCGCTCTACATACATGAAATAAATAAAAATTACGAAATGAAAACTGTATAATACATGAGTTACATAGCTGTAACCCAGCTAACACGGACACATTAAAATTCCATAGTTCTTTATTATATCTAGAGGCCTACCACTATAGCAATAGTAATAATACTCTTTGCCCTGCACTTTTAACTTTAATTAAATCAGTCATTTATTAACACTTGGCTAGAGCAGTAGCTACAAAGTTTCAATTTAAAAACCCTTCTGCCATTGCTCTCAATAAAACTCGTGTAGTAATGGAGTTTTATTTTTAACTAGCTTCTACCCGCTACTTTGCCCGGGAAGACTACGATTATTATCTGTTTTTGGGCCTTTTCTACTTACTGCAAGATACTCCTATCTTACCTATACTGTTTTCGTGTAACTCTAAAGATTCATGCACCGCACGCTGAAATATCTTTCAGATAGCAAATTTTTTCCCGACTTGACACTAATCGTTATAATTTGGCCAATTAACTCAATATCCTTATAATAAACTTATATCTTATTCCGATGTATACACAATATACTATTAAGTTTCATCAAAATCTGTTCAGTAGTTTTTGCGTGAAAGAGCGAACATCCTCATAAACTTTTACATTTATTATATTAGAAGAATAACGCTGTATATTTTTTTAAACCGTGAAGTGCATTGCGCTCTACGGTCTCATAAAAATAAAAAATAGGTTTATAGCCCATCATTGACTGATGTTCTGTGATTGAGATATCACCTACCATCAAGTGAACCATGAGTTTAATAACCTCATGCTCGTCTGTCAATTACATACATCATTTTGCTAACTAACTAACATGCATATGGTATTCCCTGATCTTTGCCTACCCCCTTCGATCAACAATATACTATGTCAATGCCTACCCCAATTTTTTTCGAATAATAGGCAGGCGCTTGACGAGTATTTCTCTAGGTGGAAAGTTGTGATGCGATCTAAGGTGAGGTACGCCGACCTAGAAATAGGCTATTCACGCCTTAACTGATGATGATGAACGACTAGTACAGTTGCGAGCTAGAAGAAAAAAAAAATATATAAAAACTAGTCTTTCCAATTAGGTAGTACAACTGCTCGTCTATCCGGCTCAATATTCTATGGGAATTCTTTATTGTCAATGTTGATAACGTGGAGGCTAGCTAGAGAATGGCCGGAACTGTCTACGTTTTGGTTGGAGATGGAGACTAAATGTGGTTTAGACTTCCCTCCGGATAGCAGGATTAAACGACGAGTTAAATTTGTAGCCATTTATGTGGCTTTTTGTTCAATTGGTATGTATTTTACGTTAGCTGACAGACAAGCGTGAACCTTTTAAGAGGGCCCTTCCCGGTTCGACTATCGTCAACGCGAGCATGGTTGAAAAGCTTTTTGTTTCATGCAGCGCATACCTCTACCGCTAACGAGTGAGTGAGAACGCGATAAAATTGAACGAAAAATAGTGTGCGGAAATTTCATAAAACTTGTTCTAGGAAATACGTGTTTTTCAGTAGTCCTTACAAGTTTGGGAAATATTTTTTTGTAATTTAGAATCTCCATTATATTTGCAAGGTTTCTATCACAACAAAATATTAACTTTCACAATTTATGAGTACATTATGAACGTCCAAAGTTCAGGTATTTTTTTTGCAAAAAAGCTGATTTTTGGAGGCTTTTACTGAATTTATTTCTGAAAATTTTGAGATTTTGTTTCGATAGAAACCTAGATATAGTGCACGAGATACCAATTAGTTCAAAAGTTTCAAAGAAAAATCGGTTACATCGCCATAATCACGTACGAGCTTTTGTATGGAAAGTAAGACGGGTTGGGCGCTCTTAATTGCGTATGTAGTCTTGCAGTCGCATGTTCATCCGCAAACCCGGGTTCGATTCCCAAGTTGTGGTCAAGTGCTTTTAAATTTAAAGAAACACTAGTCGATCATAATTTGAGAATTTGAGGGATGTTTGACACCCGTATGAGTTGATAACATAAAATTGGTGGATGTTTGAAGCCTGTACAGAGGCATAAGGCGGATAACTGAAACATGGGTTGGGTCAAATGACATAGCGCAGTTGATTAAACTTTTTTCCGCGTCGGGCCACGGAGTGAAATGCGAAAGCGTTCCCGTGTTCCCGTGGGTCAAAAAGGTTTTAGTGGATATGTGTCACCAGGCTCTCTGGCTAGCAGAGAATCATAGGTTGATCAGAACCATACACTCCCCTCCGCATTGCACAACCTCGAGAGGGAAGGAAGGGCAAACCTCCTGCATACAAGATTATAAGAGGGTTATCCTTTACCTCATGGACATAAGGAATCATTTCCCCTTTATAAAAAGAGGAAAGTCTCTTACGGTGGAGGTAAAGTCAACGCCATCACTCAAGTCCGATAGCTGCGGCGCCTCTGTCGTGTATCAAAATATTGTTAGTAAGAAATGTAAGTTTTACTTACATCCCATCAACTTGATATTTCTCGACTTCCCAATAATGTTTTACGCGTAATAAACTCGTATCGCGCATTTCTGACAAACAACAAGATAACGGAGCTGTCACGCTTAGTTTCAGACTTCACCGTGGGACTTGAGTGATGGCGTGGACTTCACAGGACATTAAGTAGTGATGAGCTATCGACCTTTTGTTTACAACGAGCGTTCGGAAATAGACCGAAACCGAAACGCATAAACATTTCACGGTTTTTCATTCTGTGATCAGTGGTGTAGTAGGAATTTAAATATTCTTCACACCCGTATCATGGCAGGTGAGAGTGGATGAAGCCAAGTGGGCCTCTGATCTAATAGGAAAGAAGCGTGATGTTATATGTATGTGGATTTGTTTTATAGATAATAGGTTTAACCCAGCGGGATTCGAAGCCCGTGCACGTCAAAAAAGCCCGTTCTTTTGTACTTCACCCGAAGCGCATAAGAGTACTAATGTAATGAGTACTGTCTTTTGAAATGAAATGAACACAAAATATATACACGTATTTTTATTTAACATGAAATGGCATGTATGTGAAACTACTGAAATTTAAATAATTTTGTAAAAAACTGATGTAGAACGATAGAACACCTGCCGTGCGTATCGATGGTTCGAATCCCAACAGAACAACATGTTCATGTGAATTTTTTTTGTTGTTCAACATGTTAATTTTCTGTAAGCATGTTTTCCCCACGACTGGTAATTTCAGGCATTAAATCGGTTGGAGAAATATCTAAATTCCGACCGGGTAACAAACCACCGTTCATAGATGGAAAAACCGTGAAGTGCACATTGCGCGTTTCGGTTTCAGTTTATGGAATGCTTGAAGTAAAAAGTAGGTCGACAGCGCATCATTGTCTGATGTTCTGTGGCTGAGGTATCACCTACCATCAAGTGAACCTCATGCTCGTCTGTCGATATCTGAATAAAAAAAACGAATGAGTTGTTTGGTTTTTAATTATGGTTGTTTTGTCTTCTTTACTTTAATTCATTAGGTTTATGTATTTAAGTTGTTTTAAAATTTCTCAAATCCAAATTCAATTGAAGAAGATTTCACTATATTCTAAAAATAAGGACGCCTTTTGATTTTTTTCCGTAAGTCATTTCGTCTATACCTATAAGTTCTTATTGCAAGTTGTGAATTATAAAAATAATTAGATAATATTATTTATTTGTAGTCGAACACATGCTCAGTATGATGTCAGCGACTGGCTTAGATTGTCCTCCCGAGGAGTACTTTGAGCGATATATTTTAAGCTCTCATGGGTTTCTATTGGTCAAACGTAAGTATATTAAAAACTAGTAACACGCAGCGGCTTCGCACGGGTGAAATATATGTACTACACTCGCTGATAATGTTGCTTTCTATTGCGGAATATTTAAAATCGGTCGAGTAGTTTTTGAGTTAAATCTATCATTTCTGTTATTTTTTTAAAAGAAACTTAATAAAACCTTATTGAAAATTCAAACTCAATTTACTCAAAATGGTAAACATGTGGATTGTCACAGTATTGCTTATCAACGTCCACATAATGATAAGTGGTCATGGAGGTAGATGTTGATTAGCAAAATGAGCCTTCAACATAGTTTCTCACATTGGTTTTGGATTTTGATCACCACAAGTTTCTAATTAAGGAATAGGCGAGCGGTCAAAGTGTAAAGGACAGTTTGTGTTCAAATGACCACATTAGATCCTTTGATTTTAGCGAAATTGTATACTTACGAATCTTAATACATATATACATATAATATTTTAACATGTACTAGTCTGCGATTATTGATTGATTGATAAATTAAGGAAAACAAACACATAGAAATAATGATACAAAAAAAAAAACAAACAAAAATCACAATTGAAATAACTAGTAAAATTAGGTTCGAAAAATAGGTACAATGTACATATAAATTACGTTAACTACTTACTCCGGTTATTCTTGGTGTAATTTTACATATTAAAAAACTTAAAAAAAATGAGACCAAAAATATAATTAAAATAATCTAATAAAAAATGAAGTATTGAATAAAAACTTTTACCTATAACAGATCAAGAATGTTTCCTGTCGTTCAGACTATGCAAGCCATTAATTGCTTCAATGTAATTGTAAGCAATAGGCAATTAACTTGCATCGTTTAAATGAGCATTTACTTAGGAGAGATCAATTCTTAGTATTATGTTGTGTTGTTAACATTAAAAGTCATAGGTGGAAAAACGGTGAAGTGTATATTGCGCGTTTCGGTTTCAGTCTATGGATTTCCGAATGCTCGAAGTAAAAAATAGGTAGCGCAAAAATAGGACAGCGCAATAATAACCGATGTTCTGTGGCGGAGGTATCACCTACCATCAAGTGAACCTCATGCTCGTCTGTCGATATCTAACATAAAAAAATATTATCTATGTTTTCAGGTGAATATTCCCTGTGGCTGGCAATACCGATATTCATTTTAAGCAAGCTGGCAACAGCGTTGTGGAACTTCCAAGACCTGGTTATAATTTTAATTAGCATGGGCCTCGCGTCTCGTTATAACAGATTAAATGTCTTCGTTCAACGCGTTGTTCAGTTCGAAAACAAAATGAAAGCTTATTATAAAGTAAGCCTTTAATAATATTGTATAACTACTTGCGGGTTCGTGTGGAAAGTAGACATAATCTATACGATTAGAACCTTTAAGAAACAAGCCTAAATGTTCCATAAAAGTCGGCAACGCATCTACAAGCGATCTGGTGTTGCAGATGCGAATGGGCGGTGGTGATTTACCATCACGTTAGCTGCCTGCTCGTTTGCCTCCTATTCTATAAAAGAAATAGTTACTCTGGAGGTCAAAAGAAATTGGTCGATTTTAAAAAAGAACTATTCAAAAGTGCTTATATTTTCTTGTAATTGAGTCTTACCTACGTCTGATCACTTCGGGAATTAAACAGGTGGGAGGAATAAAGAAATTCCGACCGGATAACGAAACACTGTTCATAGATGGAAAAATCGTGAAGTGCATATTGCGCGTTTCGGTTTCAGTCTATGAATTTACGAAAGCTTGAAGTAAAAAGTAGATCAACGGCGCATTATTGACTGATATTCTGTGGCTGGGGTATCACCTACCATCAAGTGAACCTCATGCTCGTCTGTCGATATCTAACATGAAAAATAAAAACCATAGACTGAAGATTGCCTGTACTGCCCGGCATTTATATAATACTAGCCGTCCCCGCCCGCCCGCTTCGCTGGGCGAATTGTAAAGGATAGACGAATATGAACTATCCACATAAATTTGAAAAAAAATGGTAAAGGGTTGATGGAATTCAAAAAATGAATAGCCTAAAACCTTCTACAATTAATTCCGCGTCGAATGGTCATGGTATCATGCCGATCGGTCCAGTAGTTTGCAAGTTTATCGATAACAAAGAAAAAAAAAGTTGCTTATATATATATAGATTTACTACAGAATTAGGATATGTTCTTGTTTCAGTTGGAACGTAATTTGGCTTTAAGAGTTAATCTATGGAGACGGCTACGTGAAGCCTATGTACACCAAGCCAACCTCGTGAGGAAGGTGGACAA
This sequence comes from Anthocharis cardamines, assembly GCA_905404175.1. NCBI lineage: Eukaryota > Metazoa > Arthropoda > Insecta > Lepidoptera > Pieridae > Anthocharis > Anthocharis cardamines. The sequence continues at coordinate 3,168,341 of FR989953.1, read as the reverse complement.
AAGCCTTGGTGGACTTATACTACTCTCTAATCTTAATAATTTGTACTTCATTTGTTTACAGCTGTTTTTGGGAATAAGGTAAGGTTTCATTTTTTAAATAAAATACTGTATACCGGATTAAAACGGGATTTATTATTTATATTATCTCCCCGCGACCACGGTTGCTGAAAACCATCCGAAACGTCGGGATAAATAATTTAAACAATATAAATAATAAATCGCGTTTTAATCCGGTATACAGTATTTTATTTAAAAAATGAAACCTTACCTTATTCCCTTATTTGGAACTTTGATTCTATACGACTCATTTGGTGTAATTATAAATTATTTTTATTTTTGTCATAAAACACAAAACCAATATAAAACTACATTATCAGCGAGTAACATAGGCTATTGCACCCGTGTTAAGCCGGGGCGCCTTGCTAGTTATTTATATTATTTTTGCCGACGTTTCGGATGCTGTTCAGCAACCGTGATCACGGGCAGACTGACAGGTGACAGCTGTCTTATTTGAAATATCACAAAGTTGCCATATTAACGCCATCTATTCCTACAGACATATAAACGTCGGCATAAATAATAAATCGCGTTTTAATCCGTAAAAAGTAAAAAGTATTTTATTTAAATAATTTAAAACAGTTTCAGTAAAGATCAAGGTACAGTAATAAACCAAATGTACTATTTCTACTCTTTGGCATGGCTGGTATTCCGCGCCAGTGGGGTGCTTATAGCAGCTGGCGATGTGTGCTTACACTCTAGGAGGGCGCTACCAATGCTATACTCTTGCGCAAGCGCAGCATACAACATTGAAGTAATTTGGTGCATTATTTTATATAAGTTACAGATTATAAATAATAGTAAAAATGATAATAAAGAGTTTAAATTATGTGGCAATGTGCGTACACTCTGGGGCTTACCTATGAAAGTTAAACTCTTGCGCAAATGCAACATACAATATTGAAATAATATGGCGCATTTTTTATATACTACAACTTTTTAGAATAATAATGATTCAGTTATGTTAATATAATATTATGTTGCTTTTAACAACACTTTTCACCACCTCTGTGGCTCAGTAGTAAGCGCGCTGCGTTTAGCACCGGAGGTCCTGGGTTCGAATCCCCGGGAAACAATATAATTTTTATGTTGCTTTTACACGACAAACAGGAAACTTACTTTATAATTAAATGGTGATGCCACAGATTAAAGACATCAATCAATAGATGCGCTGTCAACCTACTTATTACAGTCAAGCTTTCGGAAGTCTTATAAATAGAAAATTAATCCAATTTTCATCTATGAACATTGGATGCGACTTGGTCGCAATTTCAGACAAAAAATGATTATTATGTATACTGTTCCTCTTAATTGTTTTTCAATTTAGGTACATACTTGTAGGAAATTTTGATTCTACTATTATATTATATGTGTAAATGAATCCTTATCTTTTTTTTTGTTAGATAAAGAGACTGAAATATCAAATAGAACACGAGAAGATTTCACTAAGTGGAATGGGATTCTTCTACTTATCTCGCCAGAAACTGTTGGAGGTTAGTAAGAATATACTTATAAAGAATAGAACTATATTCTTCGGGACTGAAGCTTTCTCCGTATAAAACTTAATAAAATCTTTTCAGTGGTTTAATCATTAGAAAAAAGTACTGATTGCTTTTACTTGCAGATTTCATAACTAGTATAATATATTGCGGTGTAAGAGTCAGATAGCGTAACCGCATTTTCTTAATTTTACAGGAGACTTAGAAATACTGACAAAAATTTTACCAGCTTTTTATATGTATATACAATTGACGAATCAAAAATGTATATTGGCATAATATTAGAGGTTTATAAAAGTTAAGAATTATTTTGTTACGTATGGAGAAAACAATTTTTGGGATTTTTGTAGATACGTTCATCTTTTTTTTATGTTAGATATCGACAGACGAGTATGAGGTTCACTTGATGGTAGGTGACACCTCAGCCACAGAACATCAGTCAATGATGCGCTGTCGACCTTTTTCACTTCGAGCATTCAGAAATCCATAGACTGAAACCGAAACGCGCAATGTGCACTTCACGGTTTTTCAATCTATGAACGGTGGTTCGTTACCCGGTCGGAATTTCGATATTCCTCCCACACGATCAATGCCCGAAGTAACCAGACGTGGGGAAAACATGCTTACAGAAAATTATAAACATGTCGTCCCGGTGGGATTCGAACCCACGACCCATCGATGCGCGCGGCAGGTGTTCTACCGAACGCGCCAACGAGTCTGTTCTTCTAGTTCTGGTTCTTAGGCACGATTTGCAACAACAGATTTTACTATAGGTATTTTTAGACACTACCAATATTTGAAAAAGCAACCCATATATTACACTTGCCATACTTACATACAAATTATTTTTATATTTTATTCTGTTCCAGGTAGCAGGCGCTATTGTAAAATATGAATTAATATTGCTTCAATATGACAAGCATAAAATTTAACACCATCAGTCTCGGGGTCAACGAACTGTCTAAGGCTGGATTAAGTTTCAATTTAGAAGACCACTATTGTTTTAGCCAGGACTTAACTGTCTTCGTTACACATAAAATTTCACAGCCAACCAGATTACAGCTATCTTATAACGGTGATAATAAACAGCTTATCGTGTAGACTGGATTTATGAAGGTGTAATTTTGACGAATTATACAGTTTATTACTGAGTTGGCACGTTGCGACAGTTCATGACCCTACTGCAAATTAGATGTATTTTGTAAATAATTGTCATTAACTCAGTCGCGGATTCAACCCTCAAAGAAGATTGTGGTCACAGTCACCTGAAAATTGGTCAGCTCTAAAAAGTACTAGGACATTAGAAATATGGAACAAGTATTCTGTCATTCTTTGCTGTGTTCGAATCACACATAATTCATAGCTATTTTCTATATTTTTACTTGGGTATGGCATTGGATTTGGATATAATATTATCAGCCTATCGATGTCAATAGACCGTGAAAGTGTGACGTCACAAGTATATTAGGGTTGTGGGCATGCCCAATGTGCCCACAACGATGGATCCACGCTTGCATTAGCTTTGGATAAAGTAAACGTAGAGTTTATTCTTCAATCAAATATACATTTGTCTTTTATTAAAATAGTAATTTGTCTTTATATTTATTTTTTAATAATTATTGCAAATACTTTGTATGAACATTAGTGCAGCAACTTTGTGTATTTTGAATTATGTTACCTGTCACCTTAAAGTCCACGCTTATTGCAAAGAGCTTATGATAAATAATATAATTAATAAAAACGATTTTAATCTCAGGTCTTTTTTTCCATTTAATTTTTTTTATTCCTTAAATACATTTCAAATACAAATATATTTAAAAAAATACATATTTTTCCTACCTTACTTATTGATGAAAAATGTACGTAGATATGAGCGTTTTCGTTTTTTCGCAAACGGTTATGTAACAAATATACACACAGTTTTCATATCGAAATTGAAAACCGTTTTCAAATATCAATATCAGAAGTAAAGTTATATATTGACGCCATTATCATATTCAAACGTTTTGGCCAGATTTAATTTAATTTACGTCACTAAACGTAATCGTATCGAGCTCTAGATAGTCGACAGAGTTAGCTTCGTGCTGCCAACTAGCGTTACTCTACGTAATCGTATCGAAGGTTCGCTACCTTAACGTTACGATTTCGATAATTGTTCGTGCTCACCCCTCAGTTATGTTGTTTAAACATATCGATATGATATGTAACATACTTAGTATCCGTTATAAGACACTTGCAAGCTCTCTGGTGTTGCGGATGTATAGACCATAGGGTCGGCGGTGATCATTTACCATCACGTGAGCTAATCTGCCCGTTTGTCCTATATTTAAAAAAAAATCTATAAAAAAAGTTACGTTTTTATATATCAAACTCGTCAAGGACTTGCTCGTCAGATTAATTATACATATAAGTATAAGAAAGCAACTATTTGAAATGAAAAATTTTATAAACTCATGTTAACGAATACACGACGCTTTGTCTGACTTAATTTAAAAAAATAAACTTTAACTTCACTGAGCGTTCTGTTCATCAGTGATTTATTTTCGTTCATGAATAATTCATTTTAAAATTAATCAATTGCGAATATCTAATTTGGTGAAATGCAAATTGTATGCAGATAAGAAGGTCAAATAAAAAAAGGTCGTATGACAATTTGAGATGATCAAAAAAAATCAAAAATCAAAAGTTTTTTATTTCAAATAGGCCTTTGCAGGCTCTTATGAAACGTCTAGTTGCACGGTTCCAAAAAGTGGGTCTCATGGAGAAGAACCGGCAAGAAACTCCATGGACACTCTTTTCAACAATGGGTGAACTTGTAGGTATTTATTTTTGTAGAAGGATGATCATTTCAAAGACAAGGAGTTTGCTCTCTAGTCACTACACTGTACCTTATTGGATTTAAATAGTATTAAACTATGACCACTAGATCGTTCCCTGTTCAACATCGTTGAGTAGTTAGCATTCACGTAGCGAATCAGTCTTAGACAATTTTGTTGAATTTTATTTATGCTTATTCCAGTAAGAATAAATAAAATTTAGGAAAATGCAATTGCCAGGTAAACAGTAGTATTCTTTATACTAGATGTATTGTTTTCTTTTTTAATTTTAAAAGTCGTCAGACGAGCATAAGGCTCACTCTAGATGGTAGGTAGCCATAGAACATCCGTCAATGATGCGCTGTCGACCTATTTTTTACTTCGAGTATTCAGAAATCCGGTTTATTCATCAAAGGATGGTGGTCATTTCTTGGTTGGAATTTAGATATTCCTCCCACACGTTTAATGCTCCAAGTGACCAAACATGGGGAAGACATGGTAACAGAAAATTATAATCATGTCATCCCGGCGGGACACTAATCCTTGACTGTCGAGAGCAAGGTACTCGTAGATGTACTAACTAACGCGCCTATTATTACGTCAAAATTGTATACCTACTTTTTGAATTTTCGATTTAAACGAGACTTAAAATTTAAAAACATTCTATGAATAAATAAATTCGTAATAAAAAGTTCCAGAATACGACGACCAAGATATAAATTATGGGAAAATGTTTTTATTTTTCGTCACTTTAAAAGATACCAACGCCTCAGGTAAACAAAATGTTGGAGGAAAGTAACAAACACTTTTGTCTTTCATAGTCAAACAATACAATGCGACTTTTGCTTCAGATAAGAAAAAGAAAGATGCAAAGTTTCATGTTTCATTTTATAAAAATTAAAAAGTACTATTTGATAACTGCCAGATATGTACCTAATGGCACAAGATAGATTGCAGTGGACGATTCCTTTCGGAGGCCAATATTTATTTCGGGTCACTGATCCTGCGGAGTAAGTATTGGAGTTGTGAATCCGTCACTCAGTGGTAAGTGTGATGAGTTTAGCACCGGAGTCCCAGGTTCGTGTCCAGGGGAAAATAAGTTATAAACAAAACTATTGTTTTGGTCGAGGAAGACACAGAAGACTACGTTTTTACCTGTAAAGGATAATGATCAGTAAAACAGACGCAGAAATGCCCTTTGCCCCATTTGGGAACTCGGAAATTTACTACACTTGAATAAGAAGAGAATTTCTCTTTCATCAGAATCTTTATATATTATAATCTTAAGATAATATTTACATGAAATATAAAGATTCCAAAAAACCCCTTTCAAAATAATTGCTATAAGAACACATTACTTAATATTATCGTATGGTACAAACCAATTTTAATACGATGTCGAAAAGGCTATTTCTACTTTGATTTATATTACTATGAATTTAATATCACATATTGAGATGTTATCACTAATGATGACAATATTTACTCTATTTCACTTTGACTTACCAACACTTATATGTTAAGTAAATGTTCCTATGTGAAATTCAGTAGGTACATATTGTGATATCAAAGCTGACGTTTTGAAGGTAAAATATCGTTTAACATGTTAGATTTTTTTAAAAGTTAGAATTCGACAAATGAACATCAGGTTCATTTGTTGGTAGGCGATACCTCAGCCACATAACATAAGTCAAAGATGCGCTGTCGACCTACTTTTTACTTCGAGCATTCGGAAATCCACTGACTGAATCCAAAACGCACAATATGCACTTCACGGATTTCCATCTATGGTACGGTGGTTCATTACCCGGTCGTAATTTCGATATTCCTCCCACCTGTTTAATGTCCGAAGTTATCAGAAGTGGAGAATACATGCTTACAGATAATTATAGATTCGTCCCTGTGGGATTCGAACCCACAACCCATCGATGCACACGGCAGGTGTTCTACCGAACGCGATATTTTTTTATTACTGCTCGGTTAGGAATGGACCTTTAAATAGATGAAATTTTACAGGATACATTTAAATGTACATGTATATAATTTCATTAAAAAATATGAATGAACACGAACTTCCAGATAGTTTAGCCGATCCGGAGGTTCTAAATAAATATTTTTTGAATTTACCAGGACCAGACTCAGTCGATTCAAGTGAGATAGCATTTTTTCAAAATAATGTTTATGGTCCCTCTGTGTTCGAGCTTATACAGGTCAATGAAACTATTGTCTCTAAATGTTTATTAAGTATAAAAACAAATGCAAAGGGGTGTGACAACATCTCTATAGATATGTTGCTCCTTACACTACCACAAACACTTTCCGTGATAACTTTTCTTATTAATAAAATCTTGATGAGTCATACATTTCCCAGTCTATGGAAGGTCGCCTTGGTGAAGCCTTTACCGAAAAAATCGAATCCCTCAGAGTTAAAAGACCTTAGACCAATTAGCATACTGCCATGCTTATCAAAAGTGATCGAACGCGTCGTGTGTGAGCAACTTACTCGATACCTTGAGTTAAACAATATTCTCCCTTCTCTGCAATCAGGATTTCGTAAAAAGAGAAGCACTACCACGGCACTTTTGGAGGTTGTTGACGATATCTTGTCTGCTCGTGATGATGGTCTGGGAACAATACTTACTCTCCTTGATTTTTCAAGGGCCTTTGATTGCCTCAATATTCCTCTCCTTCTTTCCAAGCTTCACTTTTATGGATTCCATGAAAATACTCTAAAATTTTTTAATAGTTATTTAAAAGGTAGATCTCAGATGGTTCAGGTAGAAGCAGCTAATGGTGTCCTTGCTTATTCCACACAAATACCTGTAAAAAGAGGTGTACCGCAAGGATCCATTTTAGGACCAATCCTATTTATAATATACAGCGCGGACATAACCTCTAAAATTCAATATTGTAGACATCATATGTACGCTGATGATTTACAGTTATATCTCAGTTTTCCTCCAAATAGCGCTTCTGCTGCATTAAAAAATATAAATTCTGACCTTGATCATATATTTAACTGGTCATCTAAAAATAATCTGGTGCTTAACCCATCCAAATCCAAGTATATGGTTCTTGGTTCAAGAAAGCAAGTGGAGCATATTGCGTTATTTCATCCAAAAATTGTTATTAACGGAGAGGCCTTGGAACGTGTTGGTGTGGCTAGAAACCTTGGTTTGGTTATGGACTCATCGCTAGTATTTGAAGAGCATCTAGCTGAGGTAGCAAGGAACTGTTTTTACCGACTGAAAGTCTTATATCGCATTAGAAATTTTATCGATCAAAGGCTGCGAATACAACTTTGTAATTCCCTAGTTCTTTCAAAGTTTAATTACTGTGATGTAGTCTATGATGGTTGCTGTCTAGCTAGGAGTAAGCGACTAATACAAAGACTGCAAAATGCTTGCATTCGTTACTGTTTTAATGTACCACCGCGTGCACATGTAACTCCTTTTATTAATAACGCAGGTCTACTTAAGATGGCCGCGCAAAGACAGCTTCACCTTTACACTCTCTTGCACGGGGTAGTTAACCATCATACACCATCGTATCTTTATAATAAGCTAGTTTTATCCCGCAATCAACAATTACATAAGTCACGATCTTTTTCTTGTGTTTTTACTATGCCAAAGTATAAAACGACGGCGTTCAGAGGTTGTTTTAAATATGCAGCAAGTAAATGCTGGAATGACCTTCCCCCTCCATTACGTGAATTAAAGAATTTATATACTTTTAAACAAAAAGTGAGGGCTTACTTGCTGCAAAGACAACTTAACGAGTGTGCGCCTCTTTATCACTAAGGTCAGGATGAAGCATGTATGTTAATATACATATGTCTAATCTATATGTATGTTAGTGATATATATGTTATGTATGTGTGTTTTTGATTACTAATTGTTGTATCCCGTATATGTGCTCTGATATATAATATGTGTCGATATATATTTTTTTGTTATCTTTTTTCTTTTGTAGATGTTTTTTTGTATTTTAAATTCCCTTTTGTGTTTTAATATTTCATTACCGTGTGAACATCCGTGAGGTGACTAGGCCACGGCTGAAAAACAGCGTGGTGAGTTTGTCAAAACCTCACCACACCATGCTGAGTCCAGTGGCCTTTTCAACAGAAGTGTATATATATTTAATATTTTTCTTTAAACTGTGCTTTGTATTAACTTTCTGTTGAATAAATGTCTATTCTATTCTATTCTATTCTATTCTAGATATGAGTATCAACGATAATTCAACTACTGATTGTGAGCTACACTCTTGCATGAGGAATATAATGCGGATTCCACGGTGGTTCGGGATATTCTCAGTCACTGGACTCGATAAGCCTTCTATTGACGGGTTACGGTAATTTAATTTTTATTATTAAAAACAAATAAGACAAATTAAATACCAAATATATTTTGTACTATGTCGTACACTCTGCTACATTACATCTGAATTTCGTCGTTGAATGTGATGATTTATTATTAAAGAGGGATGAAGGTTTGTATAGAGCTTTTGTTAATTATCAAGCTAGGGACATAATGAAAGGTGTTAAGAACCTTACAAAAAGGAAAAGACAATAAACTGTGATATGTATGGAACTTACAAAAATAAATGATATCCCACCAAAAAAAAAATCATGTAAAGTAACGCCAAGGCGACAAGCTACATATTGCTTGCAGTGTAAAAAAAATATCAGTTCTTATGTAGAGCCAAGCTCCTTGCTCTACTAACCTAACCTAACACTCTCTCTCATCATAGTGTTCTACGTGAATCCTAGTTGTTCTCTAGTTGAGTTCTCTACAAATCCTACACTTTAATCAAAAATGTGCCTAGGCCGTTTCGAAAGAGTGGCGTAGACACTCCTATAGGCTTATGAACCGAAAGTAATTCTCGTGACTTGGTGTTTTTGTGCCAAGACACTTTAAGATTTTATTCACTTTTTCTTTTCATTTCAGGTGCAATATGAAATCGATTTATTTCATTTTTAACATTATTGTTGCCATATCTCAATTTTTTATAACTTGTTTATGCTTCTATAATTTCACTCTACAGTTGAAAGTAAACGATTTCAGTAAGTATTTTTTTTTAAATTAAATTAAATATTTATTTATTTTAAACTCTCTATTGTATAAAAAAATAGAGTACAAAAGGTGAACTTAATGCCATAAGACACAGAAAATAAAAATAAGTAAATGAAATTAAAAAAAATATATTAATTAATAATAAAAATATTAATTAATTAATAATAAAAAAATCGGCTTACCTGGTGGTAAGTGATAACCGACACCAAGATGACTGCAGATGCATCGCCTTATTACTTTAATAACTTATTCAATTAGTATAATAGAGGTAAGTATAGAGATGTTAAGTGTAATTAATACTCGTGACTCCTAGGGGGGCATGGGGCAGACACATTTCTGTGTCTATTTCACTGGTTATTTTTCTTTACAGACAAGTAGAACAGTCTTCTGTACCCTGATCAACCAAGACAATTTTTATCATTTAGTTTCCCCAGGATTTGAACTTATCGGCTCCGGTAATCACTTACTAACGTTTGCCTCGTAATCCACAAAAAAAATAACCTCGTCTTAAAATCTAAACCTTCCTTTTTGCACCTTATTTTCTTTTTAGCTAAAATTATATTCTACTTAACGAGCACGCTCAGTGTATTAAAATTTCTGAAACTCGCAAGGAATTGGCCAAGATTAATGAAAAAGGTTGCTAAAATTGAACAATTATTTGCTCCGATGCGGACGAAAGCATGTAACCCTCGAAATTTTGTCGCTGTTTCATACATCATTATGAGTTTGGCAGTGGGTAAGTGACATCATGATTGATGGAGATATAGAATTGGAAATGAAAATAAAATAAAAGAAAATTTCATAGTTTGAGCCGCTATTTACGAGCATCTATTTTGACTTTTGGGTGTTATATTAATAACTAGTTACTGCCCAAGCGATTATTATTATCACAAATTAAATGCTATACTCCTAGCCTACCATATACTTTTTTCGTTTAAAGCTATTTCTGTATGTTCCGTACGCTGAAATAGCTCTCAGATAGCAAGAATTTTTCGGACTTTTATCATTGTAATTATAATTTGCCAATTAACTTAATATCGTAATAAATTATATCCTTTATGTTATTCTGAGTATAAATATTAATACCTAAAATACATTCCTATCCCACCATATTTTTTTCGTGTTTCGGTTTTTGCTCCGCACGTTTAATAGCTCTCCATTTTTCCGACTTACTTGAGACTTATCGTTATAATTTGCCAATTAACATAATATTATCGTTATAAGTTATAGCCTTTATGTTATTCTGATTTATAAATATTAATACCGTAAAGTTTCATCAAAATCCGTTCTGTAGTTTTTGCGTGAAAGAGTACTAAACATCCATCCATCAATACATCCTCACAAACTTTCACAGTTATAATTTTAGTAGGACTAGTAGGATAATTGTAGTTAACAACTTATACCTACTTAGCAATGCAGTAAGATAAAAACGTGTACAAATCAATTATAAAAAATTATGTAATTTATTCCGCAGTTGAACATATATTGTCTATAAACTTCAAATTAACATTCGTAATGAATTGTATGGACGAACCTCACATAAATATTAAAGTACTGAAGGCTTATATGAAGGTATTTGTAGCGCATATATTCCGTTTCGTCACACTCGATATTTGGACAGCTTTCTTATACAGGGTAATTAGAATTTTTTTATGCTAAAAGATACAATTACTAAATATTCATTAATTTTGTATTATATTTTATAACAGATAGCGATCCTTCAAGCTACATTCATTTGGACCTTCATGGATGTCTTTATTATGTGTATCAGTATGTATTTGTATGACTTTTTTCAAGATTTGAATAGAACTATATCGAGCCAAATTGCACGGGTAAGAAATCAATATTCATCCCTTTTATCTTGTAGTACCTTATTAAACTTTATTTTCTATAATTGGTTTCCAGTTAGGCTAGTAAAGTAGACCAAGCTTCTTGTATTTGCTGATGTTGGCGACCGCATTTCATAGGCTGATGTTTCACTCATTTACGAGACTATATTTTTCAAACCTGTCCATAGAAAAGCGTTATTGTTAATTATTATTATTGGATGTCTTGATTCTATCGATTATGCCATGTACTCGTTTTTTATAAAATAATTTTTTTTTATAAATACACAAAATTGTAATGTATTCATTTAAAATACTTAATTATACGTAAAAAATCCCCAGAACAGATTATTATTATTATTTTCGCCCATAGGGCAGGCTAAAGTCTTTCGACCATACCGCCCAGTCTTACGTTATATTTTCCTTATATCTTTCTTTAATTATGTCTTACGTTACTTCCCGCCATTTTCCCCCCAGAACAGATTATATAGACAATGATCTGTCATCTGTCAACTGATCACATTGACACCTGACAATTGTCAAATGTCAATATGAACAGACTATACCCTGATACTATGTCAATGCTGTTATATGTATATTTTTTTGATTAAATTCTGTGATTGTAATTATATTTTTAAAGCTTAGTTCAGTGTGAGATAAGAATTTATTCATCGTAACTCTCACTCAACTATCTTGGCTTTTGTGATATTTAAAAACTATAACAAACACAATATGATTGATATTTTATTGATGGATAGTCAATTTATGGTAAACTAGCCGTCCCCGCCCGCCCGCTTCGCTGGGCGAATTGTAAAGGATAGACGAATATGAACTATCCACATAAATTTGAAAAAAAATGGTAAAGGGTTGATGGAATTCAAAAAATGAATAGCCTAAAACCTTCTACAATTAATTCCGCGTCGAATGGTCATGGTATCATGCCGATCGGTCCAGTAGTTTTCAAGTTTATCGATAACAAAGAAAAAAATAAGTTGCTTATATATATATAGATTTTAAGTTGTGGCTTAACATTTTACTGACAAAAGCTTTTTATTTTCAGAAGTCTGTAAATTGGGCTGATATACGCCTTCATTACTCACACTTAATGAAGTTGGTAGAAGAACTAAATACTCAGTTATCTTTCCTAATTCTTCTGCGGTTTTTCATAAATATTTTTTACCTCTGCCTTCAGATGTTTTATGCAACTAAGTATGAACTGTTTTAAAATTTCCGAATTTATAAGAAGTATTTTGATTAGATAAATGAAGTTCATTATCTTAATTAGACCTGGGCATCAATTACCAATAATATTTGGAGTGGAATAAGCAACCGTTTGGCCAATTTGAAATTTTATCAAATCATCAAATCTAAATAATTCGACTTGTCCGTAGAACAATGTTACATCTGCATGACGCTCTACATTACAATTGACCTTAATCTTTGGATAATTTAACTTCATAAACCATTATTCGACTCCTTTCGGCTACTTTAAAAAAGTGTTGAGTTTTTTTTAAATTTTGATTTTACTAGTAAATTATATAGGTCCGTTTAGCCGTACAAATACAAAAATTACTAAGTATCATAATCATATCCGACTTTGTTCTACGGATACGTCGAATTAATATGTATTTTTTGTATCTAAATAAAAGTGAAATCCGAGTTCCCTAGTGGGGCATGTGTCAGACACATTTCTGTGTCTATACAGGCAAGTAAGTGATCAGTCTTCTGTATTCTGTTCGACCAAAAAATTTTTCTAAAGATCTTGTTTCCCCGGGATTCAAACCCAGGACCTCCGGAGGCGGTCAATTAAACTTTAGTAGATTTACTGTGTCGAATATAATTATCAAAGCCTGAATATATTATTGGCATTGATTTTTTGTAAGTGGTGAAACTTCAGTAATGTTAACTTCACTTCAATATGCCGTTGCGAAGCATGATGTTTAAGCAGAGCGGCTACCTAGTATTTTTATTGGGTATTGAATTTTTTTCTATACCCATTTTTTTTTCTATATTAGAGGAGGCAAACAGACAGGCAACTCACCTGATGTTGAGGAAATATCGCCGCCCATGAGTATCCACATAATCAAAAGATGAGGATGTGTTGCCAGCGTGTAGTTTACTCTGGTTTTAACATATTTTGTTTTTTAAATTAAATTAAGTAGACAGTATAATTTCAGTCATCTTTACGACCAACAAGAAGGTTGTCCTCAAGAAGATGTCGTTTCGTAAGTAACAATTAATAAAACTGTTGATCTACGCGAAATGTTCGCGTCACAATAATGTCACTCATTATTACATTTACCAAAACTCTTTTGGCTATCTGTTCCTCTCTTTCGTATGCCTTCCCTTCCCTATATATGACCATCTCCGTCGCTCTAGTGGAAGGTTTGATAAAGGGGCTGTCGCCTGCGCACACAGGAGTCATCATGTAGCCTTAAGCCTTCCAAAATACTGTCCGCACCGCATCTACACACGAGGAAGAGAATGGAGTAATACCAGGGGGGTCGTTTCTTACATTCATCTCGTCTTATTTCCTTTTTCTCCATCAGTCCCACACATCTGCCATTATGTGGTGCAAATAACCTTTGCATCACCCATGCGCACACAAGAACCTAGTTCTTAAGAATTTTGATACAGGGTCACTCCTTGCTAGAAAAAAAGCCCACATATACATACATAGTTTGTCAAAATATACGGCTTAAAATTGGCCATAATAGATTTGTGAAAAAAAAACATAATTTACAGTTGTAGGTAATTATCTATTCTATTATATGTTTGTACTAGATTAAGCAATGTTTGCCGAAAATGTGTTTACCAATTACTCCACCACATATTCTTGAAACTTTATATTTCTAGAACAATCGACGGCATCGAATATACTATGTACTACGTGTTCTCTTTCTTCTTCCTTTTATTGCGCTCCACTGTCACGGCGTTGATGGCGGTGAAAGTTAACACGGAAGCTTTGAAACCATTGAGAGCCTTACGAGATGTGCCCTCAGAAGAATACGGCATTGAAGTAAGTATAAGTTAGAAACTCTTGTTAAATCAAATACACGATAAAAAAAAACTATGTAACATTTCAGGTACAGAGATTCATTCGTCAAATTCGGTACTGTACGCCTGCACTGAGTGGCATTTGTTTCTCCATCACAAAAGAAATGCTTTTTAGTGTAAGTTTTTTACATATACAATTAGAACATAATATATAGAATACTAGCGATTTGCCCCGGATTCGCACGGGTGCAAAAAATTTAGCTGATAGTGTAGCTTTTTATTGGTGAAAGAATTTTTAAAATCGGTCGAGTAGTTTTTGAGTTAAAACGTAACAAACAAACAAATCTTTCCTCTTTATAATATTAGTATAGTCCTCTTTATAATAACTTTGTATTTTAATTCGGAATTGTTGAAAAAATATAAAGTAAACTTTTTTTTTAAATGAATACGATAAAGCACATTGTTTTTTTTTCATTTGAGGTGTAATATATTTTGTATAGCATAATTAAGGGTAATAAGTTTAATTATATGTTGGTAAGCATCAGACAGTAAGTGACAACACGTGACGAAAATCTTTATTTTAGACTAGCTGATGCCAGCGACTTCGTTCGCTTAGGCTTCACCTTAAGCTGAGCTTTTGAGCAAGGTTTCTTCATATGATATATTCAATTCAAAGTGGTGAAATAATCAAAGTAGTTTAGTTACAAATTCCAAATTCTTCGGGAATATATATTATTTCTTGTCATGTTTCTGGTTGAAATATAATATATTTTTATATTCCAGGCTGTGGGAGCGGTTATTACGTACGAAGTTGTTTTACTTCAGAACCGTCGCACTCAAATGTTCCTAAGGGACCGAATTAATGATACATACACGGATACTGCCCGTTTTATGTAGATTAGTAGTACCTATTTATTAGAGTATTTCATTCATCATTGTAGAGCAATAAATGAGATTTTGTTTTCAATACAAACCTGATATTTCAATTACTCTTTCAAAAAATAGGAATTTGATGTTGCCATGTTACTGGTGAGACCACCTCCGTGTCAAGTATTGAGAGTGGAAGTGACGGCCGGGAATTCACTTTTAAATTTGTACATGATGTCATTTTCTTGTGTAATAATTTGAGCGCATTAATTGACATCCAAGAATTGTAAGCAACTGCTTAAACGTAGATATTATGTACTGTATAACAGATTAAGAATGTTACGTATTTTAGATCGTGTAAGTCATTTATTGTTTCAATTGAATTGTATGCAACAGGCAAATAGGCATCGTGTAAATGGACCTTAAGTCGTAAAATTAAACGAACATAAAAAAAAATAGTTAACAACACAACTCGTTAAAGTGTAGCGAGACTAGGAAGGAACAATAAATTTTAAAATATAATCCTACAATGTAGCCTGTTAGTACTCCCAGAGTATAACATAACTTTTTCATAGGAACGAATGAAAATGGTCTGAGTGATGCGAATTTAATCGCTAGGGACATTATATGTCATTTATACTTTGTACAATGATAAAGGGGTTTTCGGATGTGTAATAAATTTAGTTGTTGGAGCGTTGGAGTTTTCATTAAATAAAATAAACCGAGAGAAATATTGAAAATGGAAAATGTACCCGAAGAGTCATGGCTAAGAATATTTTAAGGTTTACAATGTGTCTGTTGTTTTGTAATGTTGATTAATAAATTAATAATAAAATAAACGATTCAACACAAAAAAGGTCGCGGTCTGCAAAGGAGACTATGAAGAACTATTATTATCTTATTATTAGCCATTGTAATATGTCGAAAATATACAGTGGAAAATAGAGAAAGAAAATCTTGAA
Organism: Anthocharis cardamines; assembly: GCA_905404175.1. NCBI lineage: Eukaryota > Metazoa > Arthropoda > Insecta > Lepidoptera > Pieridae > Anthocharis > Anthocharis cardamines. Next base: position 3,152,242 of record FR989953.1, on the reverse strand, counting down.
GTCTAAGTATCTATATGTCTTAAAACTTTATTAAAACTATCGATAACTAAGATTTGTGTGAGCTTGGATAAATATAGTATTGGCTTCTCGAAATAAATAAAAGCCTATGTACCCTCAACATTCCTCATACAATATTAAGCTAATGTGTTACTCTAAAAGAAAGAAAATTACTATTTCTTCTTCTCTTTCAAAAATATTATGATTGGTAGAGACGATTCTCCGTCATCACCAATTAGTATAGTTGCTGTGAATACAAAGAAAAAAGGCCATAATATTTTAATATTTATTTGGAAGGGCAGGGCAAAGACTTGCAGTTAACAATTTGAAACGAACAGTGAAATCTAAGGGTCAAATGACAGTTCGATGATACGAATACTATTTCGCAAGTTGTTCGTGCTAGGCCCTCAGTAGGTAATGATATAAAATTACTTTCACACTGTTAATTTATTCGATAACTACAGTCACATAAACAAATCAAAAGCAAGCAAACTTAGATGCGTTTTTTTTAAAGAGGGGTTCCATTTGCACACTGGGTACCCCCCGCGAGATGTTATGCGGGGGGAAACCCAGATGCCTGCAATGAATTGCAATGTCTGGGTGGTGATTGTAATGATCATTTTTACTATCAGACAATTTACACGAATCATCTGGGAATGATAAAAAAATAATGTCGTCATGTCAAATTGTAACTTGGAAATATAAAATATTTTACCAAGTCGACTTCGATTTGAATAATTTAGTCAAATTCATAGGGAAAGTGTAGCAATTTAGGTAAAGTTTAACAATTTGTGAACACGAAGAATCAAATTATTTTATTGGGGACTTGACGTGTCGTTATCGACACCACATCTTGATGTTTATCGCTAAACAACCAGAAATCATTTTGTAAAATCAAATGAGGGTCAATTAATGATTAAGTTGTAGATGTCAATTTTCACGTAGACTGGGATTTATTATTTAAAAACTTTTGGTCTTTGGCGTTGTATATTTATAATAATTTAAGTATAAATAAATAATGTGTTGGTGCTTAGAATTTAGGGTCAATTAATGATTAAGTTGTTGATGTCAATTTTCATGTATACGGGATTTATTCTTCAGAAACCATTGGTCTTTGGCGTCGTATATTAATAATAATTTAAGTTTAAATAAATAATAAGTGTCGGTGCTTAGAAGTTACGATCAATTAATGATTAAGGATTTTATCTAAATATTAAAGATTTTCACACACAATAACAAAATTTAAGTATATTTGAAATGAAATGAAAAGTATACTTAGTTCATTTTTTATATTTTTCACTGTAATAAAAATAATGTATAAATTATTTTTATTTTAGAACACCTTTCCGAGACTTTTTTATGCTCATTTGGGATTATAATCAAGTTTCCAGTTTCAAATTGGGCCATTCATGTCATTATTTTAATAATGTCCAAGCCTTTGAATATTACCGTCAAAGAAAAAAGTATATTTTTCCTTAAATTTTGTTAATTTCTGTATGAAACTCGGGAAAATAAAGCTCAAAGTGCTTTTATTTTACAGGAAAATTACAGTTTGATATAAGCAAAGAACTAGAAATTGTTAACTTTAAAACAATGGAATTGGAAAACAGTAAATACAAAAAGTATATATTTAAAGTCTAAATATACTTTTTCTGAAGAATTCGTAGAAAAATAATCGTAATTTTTTTCGCTTTCTTTTGTTTCAGAAATATTTTGAAAGACGACAGACGACAGAAATATTTTAAATGTATTAAAAATGTATCCATCACTAAATGTAAGTACTTTTGTCACACTGAAATAAAAAATTTGACGGGCGCGTTGGCGCGTTTGGTAGAACACTTGCCGCTGCGCACCGATGGGTCGTGAATTTGAATCTCACCGAGGAGACATATTTATAATTTTCACTAAGGATTTCTTCCCCACATGGGGTTCAAACACTCGGGAAGGAGGAATATCGAAATTCCGACCGGGTAACGAACCACCATTCATAGATGGAAAAACCGCGAAGTGCAAATTGCGCGTTTCGGTTTCAGTCTGTGGATTTCTGCCATCTATTCCTACGGAGTTTATATTTCTTGTAATTTTCTATAATATGGCAACATTGACAGTGTCCTCTTGTTTTTAGTATTAGGGGTTTTAGATTTTTGAACTGGATCCTAGGTGTTCTATTGAAGTTAGGGTGTTTTTTTAATTTCAATAGTCTGGAAATTGATTTTATTTCTTCAGGATAAATTTATATATTAAATCGCGTCTTAACCGCTGAAACTTATATTATTTGAATGTGTGAAACTCTCGTTAATGTAAGACAATATTATATAATATAGCGATTTGATGATATTTTTTATAGATTTCGGGACACTAAAAAGGTTTTTTAGCGGTGAATTTAAAAGTCAGCAATCAGCTTTTCGTGGGGCATCGCTTTCTCTTGTATTTTTCGCTAATTGCTTGGGATTAAATCCAGTCACTGGAGCTTTAGAAGAAGATTTAACCAAGATAAGGTATTAGTTGCTTTTTAATTGTATTTTGTAAAAACCCATATTGGTATTGAAAATCCACACCGCTCTTACGTACCTAGCGGAAGCTACATATAATAGCGATGATATATGTATACTATGATATAGTAGCGATGATATATGTATACTTATCAATTCAGTACCAGGGCTTACAAGTACGAGTCCGTAAAAACATCAGGGTTGAAAACCAGGTTTCTTAAATACTTGAAAGTATTTGGCAGTATAAAGTTTATGGTGTAGTTTTTACTGGTTTTTCGGGTGAATCCACCGAGCTCTGAACTCGCCATATACGAAAAATAAAGCTATATAATATTTATCTTTTTATTTATTTCAGAGTAGAAATAATTTCTATTAAATATATCTACAGTGTTATTATGTGCATACTCCAGATATTGGCAACTATACTCTGTTTCATATATTTTGTAAAAACTACGGTAACCATCTTGACGTTGGGTAAGTTTATTTTTAACATTTATATTTATTGTGGTAATTAAGAAATTCGAAACTAGTAACCCCAGCGATTGAAGCTATCCGTTAAATAAAGAATTCAGCCTAAGGACTTGTATAGACTAAGACTAGACTAGACTAGAGAACTTGAATAAAGACTGTTTCAATATCTGTTGATTAGTTTTTGAATTATTGAAATCGGACATTCCATTCAAAAGATATTACGAAATAAAAAAATGACAATATAAACAAAAATACATGCCGTCGCGGTGTGGCTCCATGCAGCTCAGCGAGCAATGCGGCGAGGGGTAGTATTGTACTTTGTCATTTTGTTCAATTTTTGCGGTTTTGTTACGATTTAACTCAAAAACTATATGACCGATTTTTAAAATTTTTTCACCAATAGAAAGCTATATTATCAGCGTGTAATTTTCATCATCTACATTGCACCCGTGCGAAGCCGGGGCGTTTTGCTAGTCAAAGAATAAAATGAGTTTCGTCATTCAAATATCTGATATTATGTTCTTACGATTCCAGCTTATTTTATATTTTACCTTACAATAAGTATCACCAGTATTCTCTTCTTACGCCTGGCTAGAAAATGGCAGTTATTGACCAAAGAAGTGACGCTATCTCATCTAGATGAGTACATAGATTCGAGTATTCAGTTCAAATGCACTGTAGCAACGGTTTGTTTGCTCACATTAGCGTTATGTAAGTTTTAGCTTAGTTCATTTTTAGTATTATTATTATGATTTTATTGTTATGTATTTATTTATCAGATAAAATAATCCATTTTGTTAGTAGGGACTTAGAAAAATAGTGTTAGTATACAAGGAAAATATTTTTTTTTTTTTATTGAAAATAACAAAATATCACGAGAAAGTCTATGCGTACACTAGTCGATCCGAACCGACGAGTGTACGCACAAAGTGTCTCATGATAGGTGATGAGAGGTCATCTGCTACAGTCTTTAAGATGCTGTTCTGACTGCCCCGTACCCGGCTCAACAGAGATCCTGTTTTAATTCGTATTGCCAGATAGATATTTTTATTTATTCATTTTGCAACATATATATACTAAAATATCTGTTATATATTTCTCTCACATATTCATTTTAGTATTTTAATATATATGTATATAAGTGTTGTCTATAATATTAAATTTCAAGTTTTGTATTGATTTCTCTTTTAGTTAATATTATTTTAAAATTATAAGATCGCTTATTTATACTTATCTACATCATAAGTTATTAGCTTGTTTTTAATATTAACATTTTTAATAATATTCAAAAACCATTAAAAAAATTCATTTAAACAAACATTACGTTGTGCCTAAACTGCCTTTTATTCTTTTTTGCATTTTTATAGAGCGAGACTAAAATACTTCGGCCTTATTCATAAATGTATTATAGCTATATCAAGCTTATAATACTTTTTTTTTTTTTTTTTATTTCAGATATCGACAGACGAGCATGAGGTTCACTTGATGGTAGGTAATACCTCAGCCACAGAACATCAGTCAATGATGCGCTGTCGACCTAATTTTTACTTCGAGCATTCGGAAATCCATAGACTGAAACCGAAACGCGCAATATGCACTTCACGGTTTTTCCATCTATGAACGGTGGTTCGTTACCCGGTCGGAATTTAGATATTCCTCCCACCCGATCAATGCCCGAAGTTACCAGACGTGGGGAAAACATGCTTACAGAAAATTATAGGCATGTGCTCCCGGTGGGATTCGAACCCACGACCCATCGATGCGCACGGCAGGTGTTCTACCGAACGCGCCAACGAGCCCGTCAGAATAAGGCTGTTATTCTTATATGTGATGAATTCTGAATACCTCAAACTTAGGACTATTTTAGAATTCCTCACTGGACTAAGTTCTATGCTTTTTTTACTCCATTCTATTCAAAATAATGTTCTGTCCGTAATATAAGATATGGCGATCTTTTAATAAATACTTAAAAGCAAGGACTGAATAACCGATTGATATGGGCTACCTTTTTGTAACGGTACCCATATGAAATTTGTCATAACGATACCGATTCAATTCAATACCTTTATTTCGGTATGCTTTTAAAACGGTTTAAAAGGTTAAATATCGGTAGCGAAATTCCAAACGAAACGAAATTCCAAAGAAAACCTAAATCTATATGTTTAGGTTTCTCACTATCTATAAACAATAAAATTTAAAACGTTCCATGCGAAGTAGTATATAAATAAGCGCGGGAAATCTCTTTCTTGATGTAACGATAATAAAAACGCGTTCAAACTCTGTCTCACTAATTCAAGTCGCAACTTGTCTCGGGCCACGATAGGTTCAAGGTTAGTCATTTAGGCTACCGAAATATAAAAGGGTTAAATAAAGGTACCATTTAAAAAGGTTGATATTTCGATATCGTTTTTTATACCGGTATTATTCCGGTGAATTATAAAGGTTACGGTACCCCATTCAGTCCTTGCTTAAAAGCGTATTAAAATATAATGTACTTATTTTTTCAGTTGAACACATTCTCTCAGTAATATCAAGATTTGCTCATTTAACCGACTGCACAATAGAAATTGAGGATATCTTCAAAGTGTACACACAGAAACATTTCCATTGGTTTTTTCAAATAGATGTCCAGTACAATGTGGTTCTGGGTTTACTATTACTGGTAAACTAATTTTTACCTTAAGGTCCATTTACATGATGCCTATTTCTTGTACATACCAGCAATAATTGAATGAAACAAATGAAGCGCAATCATTCATCATTGTAAGCAACTGTTTACACGCGGATCTTGCGTGCTGTTTAAACCAAGAAAAGTGTTGAAACATTTGTATAACAGATAATGTATGTAAAAGGCAAGAAACTTGCTCTACTGTGACGTACGACGACTATTTAGTAATTAATTATATTATTGAAGTCTATCTCCTAAAGTTCAAAATTATTTATTGAGACGTTTTTGTGTAATTGTTTATTAATATTACACGCATAATATAATTGTTCTATTTTCAAAAAACCTAAAAAAAAACAATGTAAGTATGTTTGTCCTCTATGAATTCCTAAACTATTTATCTAATTATGATGAAACTTCGGTGAATCGTTCTGCATACGCCCGCGGTTCTTGGATATATCAGAAATTTACTAAAATACAGTAAATAAAAAAAATTACAGTTAATTGTTATCAATTAACTATAAATAGTCCGACTAATGGACAAGTATCCATGGTCATGCAATAAATTAAAAAAAATATATAAATAGTCTAACCTGATCGACATGATCCAAGAGTCTAACATACTTCATTGTGAAATGGAAATTATTACATCAATATTTTTAAAAAATACGTATATAAATAAGGAGTACGACTTTGTTAATGTGATAATAATGAAACAGTAATTAATCATGTTTAACTTATATCAATGAAAAGTTTGATGAAAAGATAAAAAAATTAAACCAAGTTATTTATTGCCAAAATTTGTATTACAAAATGTTTGTAAGGAGCTCCACATGGCATCTTTAAGTAATTAATTACTATAATAAAAAATAAACAAATAAAAAACAAAGGTTTGTCCTCTAGCTGTTTTTTTAGCAGTAAGATATTCGTAGCTTTCTGGTCATGGCTGAAAATCAGCGTAGGCTTTGGCAAAGTAGCCAAGACTATCCACTTTATGCCGAGTCCATGACTGAGTCGTTGCCGATTTGTATAAAACTAGTTTAAATAATTAATTATAATAATTGTATCATGTGTTACGTAACAGCAGTAGGCATGATGAAATAGGAGCATGCACTTACATTATCGTGGAAACCACACGCAAACACATCGTTGAAATTACAGCTTACATGAATTCAAGTCCGACCAGTCACCACAAGTAGCACTCGTTCACGAATACGACGCATGGCCAGCCATCGCCCCCTCGCCATATTTTTGAGAGAGGGACAACCCACTTACATTTTACCACTATAATTTTTTTTTCAGATTATAAATTTAATCTGTACCCTGAACTGGCACTTCCCTCACGTGTTCCTCATTTGCATCAGTCTGTACCTGAGTTCAATATTTGATCAGATCAACAAGAAACTGCTTTCTACTCAAGGACAGGTATACGAATGATTATTAGTTATGATAATGATGCCCGTCATATCTTTAAAAATATAATATTATAAATGTATTTTATTTTCATTCCGTTGAAAGTATTTTCTTTTATTTTGTACAATCACATTGGATTCATATTTTTTTAAAGCTATCATAGTGAATCCCCTAGTGGGGCATGGGGCAGACATATTTCTATGTCTGTTTCACTTATCATTTTTCTTTACAGGCATGGAAGTGATCAGCCTTCTATGTCCTGCCCGACTTAATTTTTTTTTTCAAATCTTGTTTTCCCGGGATTCGAACTCAATACCTCCGGTGCTAAACGCATCGTGCTTATTACTTAATCATGGAGGCGATTACCCTACTAGCTAAGCTATCACAGTAGTCAATTAACTCGATAGCAACTGTTTGAAGGCCTCATATTTAAACACATAAGTTTATTATTGGAGTGACTCATATGGCATTTAGGGCATTTATGTTTCTGAGCAAATCTTGACGGGCTCGTTGGCGCGTTCAGTAGAACACCTGCCGTGCGCATCGATGGGTCGTGGGTTCGATTCCCACCGGGAGCCCATGCTTATAATTTTCTGTAAGCATGCTTTCCCCACGTCTGGTAACTTCGGGCATTGATCGGGTGGGAGGGATATCTAAATTCCGACCGGGTAACGAACCACCGTTCATAGATGGAAAAGCCGTGAAGTGCATATTGCGCGTTTCGGTTTCAGTCTATGGATTTCCGAATGCTCGAAGTAAAAAATTAGGTCGACAGCGCATCATTGACTGATGTTCTGTGGCTGAGGTATCACCTACCATCAAGTGAACCTCATGCTCGTCTGTCGATATCTGACATAAAAAAAAAAAAAAAAAAAAAAATCTCAGCAACCCCTTGGCCCATTTAATTTTTTTTTATGACTATATAAATTTTAACAAACTAAGATTTTGTCAAAACCCGAATTTTAATTTTTGGCCCGCCCTTTTTTCTAAAAATCCCGAAGCGAAGCTTCGTTCATCCAGTATTCAAATTAATTCAAATTAGGAACTTTTCGAATTAAGATATTTTATCTGTAATTGTCTCCAAGAAGTTTATCTTCCAGTTCATGCCACCATCATATTGGAAGAGCCTACGCGAGGATTACAACAGCGCAACTCGTTTAGTTCGCACTTTCGATGACAATATAAACTGTATTACATTCGTAGCGTTCGCCAGCAACCTTTTCTTCGTGTGTTTGCAATTGTTCTATGTTGTATCGTAAGTATATGAAAAATTATGTTTATCAAACAATAAGATTTTACAAAATTGTTGACCGTTGTTGGGACATCCTTTTAAGTAAATTAATACCTGTGCTAGGATCTTCTGCTCTTCCATACAAAACGTATTTTATTATAACTTAAAATTTAAAGAAATTCAAAGAAAAACTTAATAATTAAATAACAGAAAAATTGTTTTTGTTTAAACAATATATGTGTGTGTGTTTGTTTGCAATGTTGTTTTTTATGTATATAACACTATATTATTTATGATTTGTTGTTTGTTTTTTGCCCAAGTGGTCTTAAAACTAACCGGATGTTTTTGGAAGAGCATGGCAACGCTCTCCGTGTCGCACTCGCCCAACGTTTGGTTTGTTTTTAAGGCAATAAAAAAAAAAGAGGTTTCGAAAATATTGTTAAGCGTTTATAGTACGAGAAGTCACGCGGATAATAGCATTTTTAAATATACAAAAGTCATTTATCTATTCTACTATATAAAAATAAGTCGGGTTTTCCTTCTTGACGCTATAACTCCAGAAACCACGAACCGATTTCCACGGTTTTGCATTCGTTGGAAAGGTATCGGGCTCCGTGAGGTTTATAGCAAAAATTCAGGAAAATTTTCAACAGAAAAGCGGGAAAATCTTTTTTCTTTAAGAATAATTATATAATTTCGAAGCCAAAATTGTGGCAGAACAACGTCTGCGGGGTTCACTAGTTCTGAATAAAAAGAGAGAAATATTTTAATAATAAATTGCTTTGCAGGAATGGACTAAATTTAGGCGAAGATCCAGATAAAAGCTGTCCGAATTATCCATCTGGGTATGCGAATATAAATTGTTTGTTTTTAATTTAGTAGCGGTAGAAGAGTCATAAGTTTAATTTTACTTTTACAAAGTACCTACCAAACTTATAAGTAAGTTAAATATGTAGTTCTTATATATGTATTGTAGTACTATGTATTAATACATAGTACATTGCTAAATATTTCTTTTAGTACAAAGATTTTTTTTGTACAATAATCTTGAATAATCTTAATTTTGAAAAAAAAAATATATATTTTATCGACACTTTTTCTTTATCAACTAGACTTTACCAAACTTTATGTTGTTATGAATAAATATTAATATAGATACTTTGGCCCCAACTGATCTGAAGATGATGATAATGTTGTCATGATTAATCTAAAAAAACCCAGCAAGCTTACTTATTTAATTAACAAAAAAAAAATAAAACAAAACGCGTTCTTAAGATTTAGGAAGGTCTAAGCTGTCATAAAAATGATATCGAGGGTTGAATGCTAAAACACAATTAGTATGAAAAGAAATAAAAGTAGTAAATTAAATACAATTTTAAAAGTTTAGGGATAAAATTATCTAAGATATACAAAGAATATCGTCGTAATTAATAATAATGAGTGATGTGATTTTTTAAAATTGAATTTAACTTATAACTAGGAGTGAGGTGTATTTATCGTAACAGCTATTAATCACAGGTATTCATATAACAGATAACAGTTGTTCCTGCGATTGTGAAATATCTGTTATTGAAAATATCATGCAACTATAAATAACAATTGTTCAGCAAATACTAGTAATGGTCAAGCCAATACAAAACAACTGTGATTGTTACCTGTCTCAGTTAATCATATATGATTGTCGCGTGATAAAACGAGATGCACCTAGTATTTATTATCTAACAAAATACAATTGGACATTTCACAGGAAGGAAATCACATTGAAAAGTTACTCTTAAATTAGATCGTATTATCCGTAATTCCTTTAGTATCTGTGTAAATAATAGACTGTTATTTAAGAACAGATATTTTCATCTGTGATTATTGAGTAGCAATCACAGGTAGAACAGATATCATGTTTGACCTGTGATCACCCATGTCTACTTATAACTCGATATGTACTTTTATTATTGTATCTCCATTCCAGACTATTCAATGGATACGAGTCAGTTATATATCTGTCGTTCTCGCTTGCACTGATACTGTCTCGCTCGTTCCTGGTATCGCTGATCACTTCGCGAGTTCACTCCTCTACTTTAGTGGCCGCACCCGTTCTATACGCTGTACCTTCGCCAGTCTACTGTCTTGAGGTATATTTCATAAGTTACTTGACGCTTAACATTTTCAGTGGAAATATTTTATTGAACAGGATATTTTTCCTAAACTATTTACAATCGGGTAAACTTGTTAGATAAACTAATTCCCCCCATCGAAACAAAGCAGTTTTAAGTTTTAAGTTTAAGTTAACCTATTGCGCAAATTAACCTGTTTTCATCTGAACTTCATATCATTACAATTATGTGTAATTTCGTAACTGTAATGGATTACATTTGGTATTTTAGTAATGAGAATTGTTTATCTGTCTTCCTCTAACGACAATATAGAGTGACGAATCTCCATAGCTTATTCACGGATTTTTTTAATGTTAGATATCGATAGACGAGCATGAGGTTGATTTGATGGTAGGAGATACCTCAGCCACCAGACATCAGTTAATGATGCGCTGTTGACCTACTTTTAACTTCTATTCCATCCATTTAGTTTCAGTGACTGAAACGCGCAATTTACCCTTGACCGTTTATGCACAGTGGTTCGTTACCCGGTTGGAATTTCGATACTTACAGAATTTTTTAAACATATCATCCCGGCAGGATTCGAACCCACGATCCATCTTTTAATAAGGATCTACCAAACGCGCCAACGAGCCCGTCATGTTCAACCGTTGGAGAACCTTAGTCTAATCTAGTCGATCGACATCCTTTTCATAAAAGTTATTAATATATGAAATATTAATATATGAATTATATCAAGGGTAAATAGGCTATTCATAGGCAAGCGTGATTTACCACCTTAGTTTGCATCAACACTTAAGATCAGGTGTGATCGCAAACAAACGCTTTCCTATTTCAATATAAAAAAAAAAATGAAAATAAACAGAGATTCTTCTGACCTTTTTTTAATGAGCATGGCAAAATAGGTTCAGAGATTCATCGAGCAAGTCCACGGCGAGACTGTGGCACTTACAGGAATGAACTTTTTCCACGTGACCAGAGAACTTGTACTCTCCGTAAGTCATAAAAAATATTTTTAAGCAAAAATCAAAAACCGACTTCAAAACTACAACTACATATAGTATGTACAAACTTGCACTGAAAAGTAAAAAATAATATTTTAATTACTACAAAGCATTATTTATTAACAGTTATTTTTGAAGAAAAAATATCCCCTACCAAACAAAAAAAGAATCATCCAAATCCATCCATAACTTGCGGAGTTATCGCGTAACAAACATACAAAAAAAAAACATACAGACGAATTGAGAACCTCCTCCTTTTTTGAAGTCGGTTAAAAATATTAGTGGCATATTGGAGCGGAGTTAACAGTACCAAAGTTTCGGCGTTTAAAAAAAAATCTATGGTCTAAAATAAAAATTCGAGCTTCGACAAAACCTTAGTAATTTGTTAAAGTTTAAACAAACTGTTTTAAATCAGATGGCTTAGCACGAACGACTATCGAAAAAGTATTCGTAGCGTTGAACTGTCATTTGTATGAAATTTCTCATACAATTGACATTTGACGATTCGAATTCGATGTCGAGAGTCGTTCGTGCTAGGCCCCCAGATGGCTTAGCACGAACGACTATTGAAAAAGTATTCGAATCGTTGAGCTGTCATTTGTATGAAATTTCAAATGATTTCTCATATAACTGACAGTTTGATGATTCGAATACCGATTGTCGATAGCCGTTCGTGCTAGGCCCACTGACAGATGGACCATTCGAATACTTTTTCGATAGTCGTTCCTGTTAGACCCTCAGCCAAGTGGTTGCTGGAATCTACTCATAAGCACAAAAGTCATTTGAGTCTCTCCAAGGGAGCTTTACTCACTCTACTCCAATTATTATTAATTTTTACATATCAGCGTTCTTTATTGTTAACATCTCCAAGAGATAGCTTGGAAGAGTTAGCTTAAGAGCTTTTGTCCTCTATATTTTAAGTATCTGTATAATATATTATGTGTATGTACTATGTACGTAACTGTAACATTTTTTTTTTTATATATTTATTAGACATTAAATATATATTTTTTAATATCTACTTAGTGGGAAAAACAATCAAGCTATCAACTTAATAAATAGTTTAAATTTCATATATTAATTTTATTTAATAAATCATGTGTATACATTAAAAGCTTTTTTATTTAAACTGTTTCATTTTTACGTATATTAACAGAAAGTTTGTCTCTTGCATAGGAAATAAAAATAAAATTAAGAAATCATGTTTTGTTTTCAGGTCGCTGGAACTATTGTAACGTACGAGTTGGTTCTTTTGCAATTCACATAGAGATTTAGACACAAAAACACTTGTATGTTAATATTATACAGCTGTCGCTGTAGCGTTGTCTCACTTCCATGTGACACTTGATATTTAAAACGCAAACGTTTAAATTATACGTTAGGTAGGTACTTACTTACATTCTCTGAGATACAATGACTTTCAGTACTTTCTAAATTCTTTAATTTCAAATTAAAACTAAATTAAAACGCAAAGGCCGTTATCTTCTGCCACAACCAACGACAAGAAATCCTACTCTCCAAGCAACTACAACAGCATTTTTAGAAAACTTTTTTATGTTTTATTTGTACTAATACTTAAGGGTAAGGTCTTATTTACATGATTATTAAAAGATCGCAAAATAACTGACTTTTGTTGTTTTTTTGATGGTAATGTGTATAAAATACCACTAACCTAGGTTGGCAGGGTCGAAATTAATGACATTTTAATACAAACTATTTATCTAACTATATATACATACCTCAACGGGCCGTGCGCATCGATGAGTCGTGGGTTCGAATCCCATCGGGACGACATGTTTAAAATTTTCTGTAAGAATATTTTCCCCACATCTGGTAACTTCGAGCATTGAACGGGTGGGAGAAATATCGAAATTCAAACCGGGTAACGAACCACCGGTCATACATAGAAAAACCATGAAGAGCACATTGCACGTTTCGATTTCCTTGCATTTTCGAATACTCGAAGTAAAAAGTAGGTCAACAGTGCACCACTGACTGATGTTCTATGGATGAGGTATCACCTATTATCAAATGAACCTCAAGCTCGTCTGTTGATATCTAAAATAAAATAAAAAAAGTTTTCGTCATCAAAATTTATTTCTTTGTACTTTGTACGCTATTTCATATTTAATATTTGTATTTTTAGTATAATTTTCATGTGTGGTTTTCAATAAAGCTTTTTTGTTTGTTTTTTTTATTTCAATTCATTCCATTTCACAAGTCATGTATCTATTTACGGACGCTTGATATAAAAATAAGAAATAAAAGTGCATCATTGAAGACGAACTATAGCTAATATCACCTATACTCTTCTTAATCGACACCTGACATAAAAAACAGACTAGTAACTACAACTCTTGAAGTATCTATTGTATTCTGGCCAACAATATGAATTTTTACGGCGTAATGCTTTTCGAGTATGAATGATACCAATTCTGTAGGGCTATTCACGATCATTCGAAATCGATCCGCCCGGAGAGCTACGCTCTCCCACTGAAAGTTGTTTCGTATTTACCGGATATGAAAATGGTATTCACAATTCCCATAGGATTGAACATCGGCATTCTTCGGGAGTTTCCGATTAGAATCTTAGTATAAAATGATAGAAAGCTTGATATATCGGTACGAAATCTTGTAATATCGGAACGGAAAGTTTTCGAATGATCGTGAATAACCCTACTGAATACATTCATTTCGTGTTGAATGAAGAATGAATATTTTCAGAATTTTAGACGAAGTTTCAGCAATATTTTAACACTAGAAGTACTAAGATATGATATTAAGAAGTTTATGATTTAAATTCAATGCAAGTCTATTCCTACGGAGTTGATATTTACTGTATTTTTCTATATTGTAGCAATATTGACTGACGTTACTATGGCCACTTTGTGATATTTCAAATCAGACTACTGTCATCTTTCAGTGAAATCCAGTCTGCCGTGACCACGGTTGCTGAAAAGCATCCGAAACGTTGGCATAAATAATATAAATCGCGGTTAAGTCCGTTAAAAATTTAATACTATATCAATGGTTATAAAGTACCTACTTTATTTAAATGTATGATACCTACTCGCGTTAAAAGACAATATCATATCGGTATATAAGACCATCACCATTTATAACTCAAGAGCGGCTGCACCGATCTTAATGATATCTTATTTGTTGGATTCGTCGATGTCTCGAATGAGTAGTAAAAAATATAAAAAATCAGGAATAAATATAATTTATGCAGAAAATGAATTTTAAAATGAATTCTGTTCGGAACTCTGCTATCTTAGTAATTGACAGTTGATATCACTCACGCTTATAGCTTAAATGTACAATAATAATATAATTGAAGACCACTGCAAATCTATATACCTAAATGGAAAATAGTATATCCTATTTTTTTATTTTATAGTAGCGACCCGCCCCGGCTTCGCACGGGTCAAGATTTTTTGACAAAAAAAGCAGGGGTTGTATGTATTTTTAATGCCACATTATAAAAAAATAAAAACAAAAAAAATCGTCCAAAAATAAAAAAAAAAATTTAGGGGTCTACCCCTAACATTTAGGGGGATGAAAAATAGATGTTGGCCGATTCTCATAGATACCGGATAAGCACAAAAAATTTCATCAAAATCGGTCAAGCCGTTTCGGAGGAGTATGGCAACGAAAACTGTGACACGAGAATTTTATATATTAGATTTTTATTTGTTCAAATCTAGAAATATTTGTTTTTTATTATTGAAGCCAATAGTCTGGCAGCACAATGTCTGTTGGGTCCACTAGTATAGTTAAAATTCCTTTTATTGAAGCTATGTATATGTCTGTTTTTTGTTTACACGTCATAAATATTATGTTAGTGCGTTTCTGGTATAATTTAGTGAAAAATAATATAATAAACTTAAAATTAGGCAAAGGAGTATATTATTTTTAACCTACTGAAGGAAAATATAATATATTGTGTATATATTTTGTATACCTAAGAAGGTTGATGGAGCTTAACATACTATGAAGTGTCTTTAGAATCGTCTTAAATTTCGATACCCATATATTAAAGCTTCCATAAACATAATTGTTACGGTTTTGCCAGTAAACAAAAAAGCTACAACTTGTTTATTTTCTATTTATGTATATTATTTAATTATCTTTATATTACGAGAGGTTGCTTTGAAATGCCACTTTAAGAGAGTCGAACTTATTTGCATTTCATGGGCGATGCAAACTTTTAATTCAACTTTTCTTCAACTTCTTACTATAAAAGTGGAAGTGTTCCGTGAACCGAATGTAACTGTAGTAGTCAATTACCATAAAATAATGAATGAAATGAATAAATCTTAATTGCACACCACAAAATTAATAAATCTATATATTATTATCTATATAAATATAAAAGAGATTTCCACCTATATAGTCACTCATCACGATATCTCTGGAACCATAAGGCGTAGCGACTTGAAATATGGTAGGAATATTCCTTTCGCCGAGTAGAGGTCAGCTAAGAACGGATTTTACGAAATTCAACCCACAAGGGGGGTTGCGGGGGCAATTGCTAGTACAACATAAAAACAATAGGTGGGGTCTATCGCTTACATACAGTAATTTAAAAAAAAAACTATTTTTTTATTTTTTATATTAACTCCATAATTTAAGTGATAGGTCTAGTCTAGGTCTAGTCATAGGAGAATACAATACATAAACACATTTTCTATTCTATTCTATTTCATTGTCTATTCTCTGTTTGTTCACGATTATCTCAGAAGAGTTAAAATATTTTTATGGTGTTTTCACAAGCAGATTAGTCTGTTTTTTTTCGCGATTTGAACTCGGAACCTCTAGTAGGTACTAAATAAAATGCTCATACCACTCAGCTAGTGAAGAAGTCAGCATAATGCATACATCATACATGTATCGCTAACTGTAATTAAAAGGTAATACAATGAAACGTTTAAGAAATCTCATCTAAAAAATCACATCTCAATCATTACCTCAAAGTCCTGTGACACACAAATTGCTGTGTAAGCTAAACGCTTATAACCCTGACGACTCAATCGGAAAGTCTCCAAATTCGAAAAGTCTATTCAATATCGAATACCTTCGTAGTAAAGAGAATAAGTCGTTCATGTAATGGAGTACTTGAAAGCATTTGCGTCGAAAATTGCTCGTATTCGATGAATATGGTACAATATGGTAATGTTTTTGAAATTTCCAGCAAGCGATTTACGTTGCTATTGAGGGTACATTTCGGAGAAGTGTAGTGCTAAAATCCAATAAGTATGAAAATAAATTTAAATTCAATTTTAACAGTTTAGGGACAAAATTACTTAATATATAATATATATAAAAAATAACGTAATTAATATTTGTGATATGATATATTCTTTGTATATTAGCTATTATTTATTTGTTTTTTTTGTTAATTGAATTTAATTTATAACTTTTAATTTCATACTTATTAAGTTTTAGAATATGTATTTAACACACATATGTAGATATATTTAACAAACATAAAAAGATATTACAAGTAAAAATAATAATTGGACTTTGGAGTTATAGACTATAAACGGTGATCAGCCTTCTATGTCCTGTCTGACCAAATCATTTTTTTTATCTTGTTTACCCGGGATTCGAACCCAGGACCTGCGGTGCTAAACGCATCGCGCTTACTACATATAATGCGACTGCTATCTTCAAAAACACAATGCATTTTCTATATTCTGATTTAAATAACATATTTTATACCGGATGAAAATGCTATTTATTATTTATATTGTTTAAATTATTTATCCCGACGTTTCGTATGCTTTTCAGCAACTGTGCTAGACTGTTTTTTATTTAAATGTGTGATAGTCGCTGTAGCGTTTGCTATTTGTGTCCAATAGCATGGTGTCCAACAGCTTTGTGTAATAGGCTCGGCACGCACACAACACGTCCACTCTCGCCCACGGCTCTCGTGATACTGCCGTGGTGCGCCAGAGACAGTGTATACATCCGAACGTATTTCCTCCGTGCTCGCCTTACGGCGGCACCGGGAGCCCCGTTCTTCCTTAACGGACTTGCGGGGGGTTGCAATATTCGCGCCCTGTTGCAACAGGGCCGTCATTGGTGCGGACCTGGTGTGGTCCTAGGACTGGGAGGCGGCTACGGAGCGTCGCTCCACGCAGCTCGCCTCTGTCGTGTGGGATGATTACCAAGTACCGAAGTACTTGGTAACTGGAGTGGGGAGGAATTTGCACGCGCTGGCCTCGCGGAAGAACCACACCGGGTGAGACCCCCGGTTGCCCGAGGGAGGCCCAGCGAGGGACCGGCAAGACACAGCGCGCGCTAGGAGAGGGAGGTATGGAGTGGGAAAGTCAGTCCGGGGCTGCCGGTTTGAAAACAAACCCGCAGGAAAAGTCAAATCTGGTAAAAGGTCAATCCGGTGAGCTGCCGGTTTTGCTTGTTTTTTTTTTTTTTTTTTTTTTTTTTTTTTTTTTTTTTTTTTTTTTTTTTTTTTTTTTTTTTTTTTTTTTTGCAAAACCGGCAGGAAAGTCATAATTAGGGTAGTGGTGTCGAATCCGGTGGTGTCCCCTCGCGCACTAGCTCGCGCGGGAACGCCCGCCGGTGATCTGGAGGCCTCGTGTGGAGGGGGGCGAGCTGCTGGAGGTGCGGGAATCTGGATGCATCCGCACGCTCGAACAGGCGCGTCGCCATCCCCTCGATGACTGTGTCGAGGCTCTCCAGGCGGAGGTCCCGGGCGATGGTGGCGTTCCTCACGTACCGAGGTGCCGCTACAATTCGCCGCGCGGTGATGCTCTGCACCGTACGCAGCCGGCGCCGGTGGGACTCGGCAGCCAGCGCGTACCACGCGGGCGCGGCGTACGTGAGGTGGGGACGGATGTATGTTTTGTATAAGGCCAGTTTGGACCGGATAGGCAGGGACGATTGAAGCACGGGGCGCAGGCGGGAGGCAGCCGCTCTGGCGCGGCCCGTCGCTGCGGCGATGTGGTGCTTCATCGTCAGCCTCCGGTCGATTTTGACGCCCAGGTATGTGACTTCCGGGCGCCAAGAAATGTCAACTCCGAGAAATTTGAGTGGGGGCGGTAGGCGGTCCCACCCAAAGACAATGGCCTGGGTTTTGGCCGCGTTCGCCGCCATGCGGCGCTCCTCTAACCAGTGTATACATAGACTTTGTGGTAGCTCTATATATGTGTATTATATGACTGTGTGTCAGTGTGTAATTCTACAAACACTACACTCGCGTTAATAAAAGACTATTTATTAATCCTCCCTTTCCCCCTGGCTCCTGACTTAAGACGCCAACTTGATCTCCCAAGAATTTCTTAATAAATAATTCCAAATAATTATCCTGTTTGAAAAAACGTCACCTCTCAACGATTCCTCTAAAATAATGTTCCCTCACAAATTACGCCTAAACACCCATTTTCATCCCTTTTTCAAACTGTCCCCAAAAGAGGGAAAACCCCCAAGTTGGTAACACTGTCGAGTATTATATCCAGCTCATTTTGAACAGAATAATGTGTGCCATATTTTATGTGGACATCAGATACTTGCCAATGTCAGGAGAATATTGACAGCACCTGGATTCCATTTTTAAAATTGTAAAAGAATTTGGTAAAAAATATTACTTGAATAAATTTAGAAAAGTTCTAAATTGTTACCTGAATAAGATTGTAATATATTTTATAAGGATAAAACTTCAGTAATAATTTTGTATGTTTTTTACGGGTTCGTTGGCATGTTCGGCCTGAACTAGAACACCTGCCGTGCGCATCGATGGGTCGTGGGTTTGAATCGAACGGGACGACATGTTTATAATTTTCTGTAAGCATGTTTTCCCCATGTCTGGTAACTTCGGGCATTGATCGGGTGGGAGGAATATCGAAATTCCGATCGGGTAACGAACCACCGTTCATAGAATTATGACACTACAGACACACCAGTCTATGGATTTCCGAATGCTCGAAGTAAAGGGTAGGTCGACAGCGCATCATTGACTGATGTTCTGTGGCTGAGGTATCACCTACCTTCAAGTGAACCTCATGCTCGTCTGGCGATATCTAACATAAAAAAAATGTTTTATAGGTGCTTAATAAATGAACCGTCTGTCCGGAATCTTTGGCACCAAGAGCTATGTCAGCGAACAACACGTCTGACCCTGACCACAATTATGGCGCTTCCAGTCAATGGATTTATTTTTTAAAAGTCCTAAACATACCTCAATGTATTTAATATTCAATTAAAAAACCTGGGTCCTATCGAAACATTAGTTTTTGAGGTAAAAATTCCCGAAGTCTTCCTGTTTTTCTCGCCGTTTACTCAGGCACCTCCCCTTAAAGGTCGCCAACGTACCTGCAAGCCTAGTTTTGGGGACTGCTATGGGCGGCGATTATCACTTACCATAACGTGAGTCAACTGCCCATTTTCCCCCTACTCTATAAAAAAATCAGCATTGGCTTATGTCACCATGAGAGGCAGAAAATAGGTTTGATTTTAAAATAATTTCTCAAATCAAGCTTTTTTGACGGTACTTCATAAAATAAATATTTCAGCGAACTAGTTTATTGGCATGTAGAGCTGCTTGCTTTTCATACATCTGCTTGGATGTACAATGTGCATGACTGGAACAAAAAAAAAGTTTTCCTTGTATCTTATGAGGAATATCCAAATTCCCACCGCGTAACAGACCACCGTTAGATGGAAAAACTGTGAAGTGAATTGTTAGAGGTTTAGTCTTTTTTTATAATAAAGGGGGCAAACGAGCTGGCGGCTCATCTGATGGAAAGTGAACACCGCCGCCCATGAATATCTGCAACACCAGAGGACTTGCAGATGCGTTGCCGGCCTTTAAGGTAGGAATAAGCTCTGTTCTTGAAGTTCCCCAAGTCGTACCGGTTCGGAAAAATCGCTGACGACAACACATTCCACAATAGCGTAGTGCGTGGAAGAAAATTACGCATAAAGCGCACAGTGCTAGACTTCCAAGCGTCAAGATGGTACGGGTGGAACTTGGAGTTTTCTAACGGCTGAATGACATTTTATTGTTGCTGTATCAAGTAGACATAGACATAGACATTCTTTATTCGACATAAAACACAAATAAGATACAAAATTAAGCTTAACTATGGTGAGTATTTATACTACAATTTATTGTGTAATGCCGAAAAGGATACTTCATCAGCATTTGTTGCAGTTATAAACTGCAACACTGGTTTTCAGAAGTATCCCTTACCGTCAATCTCAGCCTAAATGGCAACTATGCTTACAAATTAGTAAAGTAAACCTCACGCTCATCTGTCAATTACATTAACTTACCTATATTTTCCCTACAAATAGTCTTTCTAGCGTGACAGAGATTGACGAAGAACTGAAAGCTTCGTTTATATCTACTGAAGATCATGCATACTGGTTCTCTGTCATCAGCTGGCAAGTCCTTGCAGAC
Organism: Anthocharis cardamines; assembly: GCA_905404175.1. Classification (NCBI taxonomy): domain Eukaryota; kingdom Metazoa; phylum Arthropoda; class Insecta; order Lepidoptera; family Pieridae; genus Anthocharis; species Anthocharis cardamines. The sequence goes on along the minus strand of FR989953.1, from coordinate 3,131,434 downwards.
GTCATCACAAGGGTGCGCGATGAGGATTTGATGTTGATGCGAGTCTCGCCATCCGGAGAACTTGTGTTTTTTTGTATTTAAGCCTAAAGTCATCACTGAAACATTAAAAAAAAACTATGAAGATTTTTAAAAGAAATACTTTTTCCGAATAAAATCGCGATATTTTCAATATTATCTCGTTGTACCGCCAAGGAATGGAATTCACTGCCTGGGTCTGTCTTTCCCGATTCCTACAATCTTGATGTCTTCAAAGCCAGAGTGAATAGGCTTCTTCTACTCGTAAGCATGCTCCCATTTAGATCGCATCCGCGCTTATCATCAGGCAGGATTGCGGTCAAATGCTTACTTATTTTTCATAAAAAAAAAAATGTTTCTAGATATTTCCAGCAAACGTAGTCGCGGGTAGTCTGAAAGGTGTCAGCTGTCGGGTGGCCTTGACTGATGGGGGTATTTTTACATACTAATTATATAATTATTATTTAATTAAAAACATAAAACTCAAGAAGTACATAGGTACATAGTGAGAGGAATAGAAGAGCTGTATAGTGACAATGACCCTCGCTATCGATGTCAACCAAAGCAAAGTAATATGCTGAATACAAATACTACCTTGGAGTGGAGGTTGCTAAAGAAGTATTGTGGGAAATATTTACAGCAGCGTTTGTATCAGTTGCATTTTACGAAGTTACTGATAAAATTGGGAAGGCACAGACTCCTGTAACACAGTTTTTAACTATTTCAGGAATCTGGGTTTAAATTATTTTGCAGTAATTAATAAAGATTATTATTATTATTATTTTCCGGATGTTGTCTTTTAAAGTAAATTGAGTAACTTCTCAGAAGAGGCAGCTGTCTAAACCAGTAAGGCGTATATACGGTGCGATTCATCGTTTCGATCAATCTGACGAAAATCGTAACGATCAATCGCTTCAAAAATAAAACTCATACATGAAACGATTGGTATGACGACTGATTGTAAAGATCAATCGTACCGTATGGGCATTGACATAGTATATATTGCTGATCGAAGCGTATGGGGCTCTTTAGACAAAAGTGACAATTCAAAAATTGTAAAAAATTGAATTGAATAAATTCGTTTAAAATATCAAAAATTCTTACCAAACATGAATAAAATTATGATATTCAAATAAAACAGTGTTGAAATACATTTCATGTACATTTTATAGAGTCGTTTATTTTAATTCCGAAACATAAAATTTTGTAAACGCATGTTATTATTATTATTCCCATTTCGTCTTACCGAAATATTGAGAAATTTCAAAAATATGAAAAGCACACTAGACAGACCAGCAGGGCTCGTTTTCAGGCGATTTTTGTCAGATATTGACAGACGAGCATGAGATGCTCAGCCACAGAACATTAGCCAATGATGCGCTGTAGACCTACTTTTTACTTTGAGCATTCGGAAATGCATAGACTGAAACCAAAACGCGCAATATGCACTTCACAGATTTTCCATCGATGAACAGTGGTTCGTTACCCGATCGGAATTTCGATATTCCTCCCACCCGTTCAATGCCCGAAGTTAACAGACGTGGGGAAGACATGATTATAGAAAATTATCAAAATATCATCCTGGTGGGATTCGAACTCACGAGACATCGGTGCGCACGGCAGGTAATCTATCAAACGCGCCAACGGGCCTGTGATGATGAGAAAGACAACAGAACAATGGTTTCCTAAAATTGGTTTTCTATTGATAGCGCTTCCAAACCGAAAACACCGAGACAATTCATATGACTAAATACTCGTAATAATATTTATCCTGACGTTTCGAGTGCTTAATATAAAGAGTAAATAAAAAACCTAATATTATTCATATGTATAAATGATGAAGGCGCGTTTTAATTCCGTATAAGTTGTTTTACTTACAGTGCTCACGTTAATAAAGTTAATGTGTCTTCAATACAAGGCTATCCTAACCCATCACTTTATACAAATAAACATATTTGATTAGAAAATAATTCCAAAACAAACTCCAATCAAAATTCATTGGATAGTTTAAAATAATTAAAAGTACCAAGGAACTCGTGCAGGTAGCGTTATAGTATATTATCCAACTTATCCGTTTCAGATGGCCATATCAAAACGTAGAACATCGCCATTCCATTTCTTCAAGGTGAGGAGAAAGCCTTTCCCTTACCTTCATTTTATTTGTATTTAGACATTTTCTTGGCATTTTTTCATCACACATCTGCATTTTGGTGTAGCAGAAACTGATTGATATAAATCTCCCTAAAGTTTCTTTAATGTTAGGTTCATTTGTTCAACTATGGTATTTCTATTAAATTTCAAATCATCCTTCGAACCCCAACCACCATTAAACATGTCGATAATGTGATGCAAAAACAGGGTTGCGGATTGGATCCGTGTAAACAATCCGTGAAGTCAATGGTATTAAGTAATAGCTCACTAGACATGAATAACTCAGCGAAATTCCCCGCGCCAACTCAGCAACTCAGGCGCAGTGTAGTGCGTCGGCTGTTTGAGTCAACTCAAAATTGCGTCACAACGCAACAAAATGGGACGCGCAAAGCGAGCAGTGAAACCTCCGAACCGCACGCAACGCCACGCTCCTAGTTCACTCAGTGAGTGAGTACTGCGCCGTGCGCCAACACATTATGAATGTGTGAGCTGACTCACCCTGCGTAGTGAAGCGTGCCGACGCAATTGCGCGGCGCAGCGCAGTGTTACACATGTCTATAGCCCACGCGAACGAAGTCGCGGCCATCAGCTAGTAGAATATAAAGACTTAGGGCAAAGCAAAATATGATTAGATCTAGATATATGTACACTTAAGTTGAAATTAAGTTCGATGTTCTTGTCAGATTCAACAAAATAAATAATCCGTCGGTCGGTATTTATTTTGGTAAGAATATTTAAATACCAAAGTTATTGCTATAAGGGCCTCTCCACATTACACACTTATCATAATATGATTTTTGTCAAAATTCATGTCGACCTATCCAACTATACCTCGAACTTTTACGGCATTCAATGCCCTCTCAAATGAATACCCTGAATGCGATTTATATACGAGTCAAAATATTTGCTTTCGATGATTCTTAAAAAAAAACTTTATTTAGAATAATTCAATTTTAATATTTTAACTTTGTTACAATTATATACTTTCGATGATTTAATACAATGTTTTACTATAATAGTTAAGTCTAAGATACTTGTAGGCTGAATGAATGACTGAGTGCCGTGCTCAGGCATTATATACTAGCTAGCGGGTGACACTGCGGTGTGGTGCGGGCGACAGGTAACGCTGGGTGGCATGTTTACTCTATGCGATACTTTTCTGGAAAACGTTTGCTTTGGTTCAGTAATTAGGCATTGTGTTCGTTGAGACGTTCTTTCCTTAATGTCCATGGGTCGGAAATTGAACCATCATGGATTGTGGTATCGTCTGTTGGTTCCTTATTACTTTTAAAAATAACACTATGTTTCTGGGTGGCTTCACTATCCCCCTCTAAATTTGAAGTCCATGGTTTCGGACAAACCTTGGATCTAAAAAATTTAATATAAATTATACAACATATAATAGTTATAGTTATAACAGTGATCCAACCGTATTGAATGATGTCATGGTTAGTTCCATCGTCTAAAAATTGAATTTGTTTTAATTCCTTAATCTTAGACTTTATCTTTTTTTTTTTTTTTTTTTTTTTTTTTTGCGGAATAGACAGACGTTTGACCGCGATCCCACCTGATGGTAAGTGGTGATGCGATCTAAGGAAAGGCACGTCTGTCTAGAAGAAGCCTATTCACCCTAGCCTTAAAGATACCCAAGTTATAGTGGTCCGGAAAGACAGAAGCTGGTAGGGAATTCCATTCTTTCGCAGTTTTAATTAGGAATGAGGATGCGAAGCGAACTGTGCGGATTCGGGGAATGTCCACAACAAATGGATGGAGTCCTGCAGTTCGTCTGGATGTGCGAGAGTGGAATGGAGACGATGGGATGAGGTTGTGTAGCTCCAATGAACATTCTCCAAAATGTAACCGATAGAAAACCGAGAGGCGTGCAACCGTGCGGCGGTGTTCGAGACTGAGTAGTCGCGAATCAAATTGCTCTGGGTCATTTATTAGTCGTTTAGCACGCCTCTCCATCACATCCAAGGCTCCGAGATGGCATTTGGCAGCGCCTGCCCAAAGATGGCTGCAGTACTCCACACACGATCGGACTTGAGCTTGGTACAGATTAAGAAGTTGTCCCGGTGTGAAGTACTGTCTGACCTTGGCCAAAATGCCAAGCTTTTTACCTGCCAACTGAGCCTTAGTCTGGATAAACCGTCCGAAGTTGAGATCCGACGCCAATGTAACGCCCAGCAACTCAAGACGGTCGGTGATTTTTATCGGCACATCGCGGAATGATGGAGTTAAATCAAGAGGACTCCGTTTAGTAGAGAAGAGACATGCCTGCGTTTTGGTGGCATTGAACCTGACTAGATTGGCATCGCCCCAATCGGAGACTGCCTCTAAAGTCAGGTTAACTCTCTCAACCATGGCCTCTCTTTCGGATTTTAAAACATCCTTCGAAGCTCTAGCACTGGACAAATATCTTTCTACGATCGTACTGTCATCTGCGTAACCGAAGATATTGCCTTTCAGCATATCGTTGATGTGAAGCAGAAACAGAGTCGCGGAAAGTACTGATCCTTGAGGTACGCCGGCATTAATAGCCATTAGATCGGAAGAGCAACCGTCAACGACTACTCTAATCGATCTTTCCCTCAAGAAATCACCGGTCCAAGTACAGAGTGTAGCGGGTATCCCATAAGACGGAAGCTTGCTCAAAAGGCTTGCATGCCAGACCTTATCGAAGGCCTTCGAGATATCAAGGGAAACAGCGAGTGCTTCCCCGTGACTCTCGACGGCCTCTCCCCATAAGTGCGAAGCGTGAACTAGAAGATCGCCTGTTGATCTTTTTCGGCGAAATCCGTACTGGCGATCGCTTAAGAGATCTTTGTCTTCTAGGTACGCGAGGAGCCGATTATTCAATAGACGCTCCATAATCTTACAGAGTATGGAGGTTATTGAAATCGGTCGATAGTTAGAGGGGTCTGCGCGGCTACCTTTTTTGGGCACGGGTTGCACGTTGGCAATCTTCCATGATTTGGGAACAATCCCGGATTGAAGAGAGAGGCGATACAGGCGAGTCAACACCGGAGATAACTCAGGTGCACATGACTTAATGACTAGTGCTGGTATACCATCAGGCCCACAAGCTTTGTTCACGTCTAGATTACGAATTGTGCGTAGGACATCTTTTTGAGTAATCTTTATGTCTGGCATGAAGGAACCACAATGAGGTAAGGTGGGTGGAGATAGGTCAGATGATTCTAGACGTGAATTTTCGGCAAACATGAAAGCGAATAGATCGGCTTTGTTCTTTGCCGTATGAGCAAGAGAGCCGTCAGGTTTCAGCAGTGGTGGTAGTGAAGGGCGTGAGAAATTCGATTCAACCGCTTTGGCTAGAGACCAAAAAGCTTTACTACCTGAAGGGTAGGATGTGAGCTTATTCCCTATTCGCCTAATGTGATCGAATCGAGCTGCTTTGATTGTTTTCTTGCAGGACTTAGCGGCTTTATTAAATGCCCTCTTCTTAGCCTTTATGTCGGAAGCTTTGCGAATTCGAGCATCGGCCCAGGCTTGATATGCAGCCTGTTTGATCTTTTCAGCGGCTATGCACTGAGAATTAAACCAAGGCCTAGCATTTCCGTCCAGTGAAACATCAGAGAAAGGAATAAAGTACTCCATGCCCTGACGAATCACATCGACAATATTATCCGCGCAGCTTGAAGGGTCGGTGGAAGAGAAGCAAATTTGCCGCCAAGGATAAGATGCGAAGAAATGTCGCATCTCCTCCCAGTCTGCTGATTTGTATCGCCATACTCTCCTCTTACCCTTTACAATACGGTCTGGAGCAGAGTAAGTCGACACAGACTTCACCAGACAGTGATCAGATGTTCCAAGTGGGGAAGAAACAGTGACCACACATCGGTCCGGATCAGTAGTCAGCAGGAGGTCCAAGCAATTTGCAGTGTGACTGTCAACGTCTGGTACACGAGTAGCCTCTGTGACCAGCTGGGAGAGGTTAAAAGATGTCGCAAGGTTATATATCTCTCTCCCAGCATGATCTGTCTTCTGGTACGGGAACAGCCATTCAGAATGGCAAGCATTAAAGTCCCCCAGAAGGATAAGTTGGGCAGTTGGGTACCGAAGCTGAACTGTATCTGCCACAACACTAAGGTAGCCGAAAAGTCTGGATGTCTCTTGATCGCCACTGTGCGAGCGGTAAACACAACCGTAGACATTTCTGTCAAGACCCGTATCTACCATTATCCACAGGACTGAAAAACTGGGATTTTCAAGATCACGGATTCGCAGAGCGCAGATGTCATCACGAATATACACACAGGTGCCGGCTTTAGGAAGGAAGTTATGTTCTAATATGTACCCAGGATACCCAAGGTATGACGTGTCGTCAGGACATCTGATTTGCGTTTCCGTGAGGAACAGCAGGTGCGGCCTCTCAGTCTCGAGGTGGTGGTGGACTGGCGAGAGATTTGAGTGCAAACCTCGAATATTGGAGAGGTGCACTTGGAGAGAGAGGAAGTGCTGCCGCTGTACAAACTGCTTTCCTTTGTTGTACTTTTTCATAATTATTAATTTTGAAGGTGTGAATAGGCTTGGAAGAGGGTGGCAGTTGGTCGAGGCATTGCGCGTAGAACTACTCATTTCCTCAAGTATCTCAGTGAAGGCACTCTGGTTTGGAGACTGCGGGGACGCCCGGAACCCCCTGGATATCGCCAACGGGTCCTCTCGTCCGGTCGCCAACCGGCACGTTGGAGCCAACCCAGGATTATGCACAGGCGGTGGGGCAGCCTTTGGCAAGTGGCTAACTTGTTACTTGGGCCCCCTACAACCTGCGGTCGGCCAGCGGAAAACCGTTTCTCCGGATCCCGCTACCCTCCAATACCAGAGTAACCGGTGCCAAGACACTGAATCAATGGAATCAGTTCACTTCACGCAATGCTACTGACCAGACCCAACAACTTCCGATTGGCTTCTCCTGACATCATGCCGGAACACGACGGGTAGTCGCTTGGCGGCATGGCTTTGTCAGAATGGTGGTGACTAGCCGCGGCATAAATGCCTCCCACCAGAAAATTGGTTGAACGTTTGGCACAGCCCAGGGGACACGTGTAGGGAATCAAGTGTCATCGCCTACGGACGCGTACAACATCGCCCCCCTAAAAATCTTGGCAGTATCATATGTTAACTCTATTTCTGTAACAGTCTCGACACTTTCCAAATTTATATTTGCTATGATCACTTTATCACTGGACTCTCTTGTATGAAATATTTTGATTCCTGAAACATTCAATTCACAATTTTCTCCATATAATATATTAGATTGTTTTGTCCATACAGTTTCAGAATGATTGTCACATTTTATTACAACTTCTGTAGTTTTATTAAAGTACATGTAAATAGCTTTAGGGGATATTTCAAAAATTTCCTCTTGAGGACATATTATTGGGACGATTTGACACTTGTCGCCTTCCTTTTTGCTTAATATATCTGTTTCGCAGCTGTCCATTTTTAATAAATTTCCTTTACAAATAAGATTATCCAATTCAACACAATCATTAACTTCATATATTTCTTCGGTATCATAAGCTAGTGTTACCTTTCGCACTACAGGATAGGAACAGGTAGGATTATTTTGGATAATAGGTACAATTTTTCTTGTATTATATACCTTACTTTTTACTAATGGAATTAAAATAACGAAATATATTACTTCATCAATAATCCTACTATCTACAGTAATAAAAGGCTCTATATCGTTAATATTCTTAGAAATAATTACATTTTTCGGAATATTATTTAAAGTATCTTCTAACAAATGTGATTGTAATATACTATAGTGATACATTTTATGTTCTGAAAACGTTATAGCAGTAGCTAACCTTTCAGCTACATCCTGTAAAGTTTGTGCCTGTAATAACAATGATATTGCTAACTTTTGTTGTAGCTTATTATTCATTGCTGAAGCAAATTGATTATTAATTTCATTTTGTATTTTTGTAATATTAGAAATTTGTTTATTATATTCTTCTAAAGTATCATCCGTAATGGAGATTTGCTTACTGTAAGCTACTCTAAGGGTTTGCAAATCATGTTGTGTTTTATCTAAATCATTTTGATCAAGATTTCCAGTAATAGCTTTTATCACTGTACCCAAACCATTAATTAACCCTCTTTTAACACGTTTCTTACTCTGAACATTAAGATGCTTACATATTTCTTTAACATGTTCTAAAATTATTCCTATTCTTTGATAAATATACATTACATCTTCTGCTTTATATCTAGTTTTAGCATAACCAAGAGAATTCTGAATACTATCCAAATTATTTAAAATAGGCTTAATATCTAACGTATGAATAATTGACCATCCTCCTTCTATAATTCGGGCACGCTTAAGCTCTACAAGTACTATATTTTCTTTTGATCCTAACTGTCGGAACTTGTATCCGAGGATATTGAAGGGGACGAATCTGAAACAATTAACTCCTCTATATGATAAACTCTGCCGTTACTTAATTTATATTTATTGTGTGGTTCAACACTAATAATTTTATATGGACCCAGAAATCTACTCTTTGTTTTATGTCTATCGGCCATACTGTTCTTTAAATAAGCTACATCTCCTATCTTAAAAGTTTTAGGGGATCTTATATTTTTATTTAATCTAGTATTCCTACTATCTTTTTGTTTTTTTTAAAGTTTCGTGAACATTTTTATTTAATTCTTTAACAAAATCGCGATGCTGAGCTGTATAATTCTGTATAACAACTTTTAAAGTATCGAAACTTCGCAACTTGGGCTTTCTACCGAAATGAACTTCAAATGGCGTCATATTAATCGCACTATGTGACGTATTATTATAAGTATGAGTTATAAAACTTATTTTTTGATTTCGATCCAGATCTGATTCTCTCTGTAAACGATATAACTCCTGTATAGTACTATGTAAACGCTCAACATCTGCATTAGACTTATGATGTTGTGGAGATGTTGTATGATTCTTTATATTATATGTTTTAAAAAGTTCGGTAATAATCTCGCTACAAAATGACTGTTCGCCATCATGAATTATTTTATTAGGTGCTCCTATTAAGGCAAAAATCTCACATAAAGTATCATACACTTTGGATTTTTCTGTTGGCTTAATTATAGCATATTTAGAAAACTTATCAATAATGGTTAAGTACCACTGTCTCTCTAAGGACATAAAATCGATATGCCATATGTCCATGGGCTCATATGGTGTTTCAGTTTCTAATGACAAAGTATTATATGGATGTCTATTATATTTTTCCTTTTTACAAGATTCACAGTTTATTATATACTTCTTTATATGTTTTCTCATATTTTCCCAATAATACTTTTCTCTCAATTGTTTATATACACTCTCTATACCAGCATGCCTATTATTTAATAAATGACATTCTTTAATTAATTTTAACTGATCCTCTTTATCATCGATTTCTATCAAAGTCTTAGTATATCTTACTGGTTTAAATTTAGTGTGATCAAAATACTTTCTATAAACTTCAGAAACTTTATAATATAAATCATCATTTGGAATAATAAATGCATATTTCTCTTTAAGTCCTAAAAATCCTCTAATTTCCTTAAGAGTTTTTGGAATAGGAAATTTCTGAATTGCTTCTATCTTCGACTGGTTAGGCTTTAAACCATCTTTATTAAGTACATGACCTAAAAATTCTATTTCTTCTGTCATAAAAATACATTTATTTATATTTAATTTAAGATTAGCTCTACGCAAGGCCTCAAAAACTTGCTGTAACCTATTAATATGTTCTTGTTTACTTCTAGAATATATAATTATATCATCGAGGTATACTAAACAAATATCGCGAGCAATCTCAGTACGCAATACATTGTTCATCATACGCTGGAAAGTTGCAGGGGCATTCTTTAAACCAAAAGGCATTCTAAGGAATTCATAGTGACCATTGGGTGTGCTGAACGCAGTTTTCTCGATTGAATTATTATCCATTAAAATTTGATGGTAACCTGATGTAAGATCAAGGGTACTAAAATAATTATTACCTTAATATTGTCTTTTATTAACGCGAGTATCACACATTTAAATAAAATACTGTATACCGGATTAAAACGCGATTTATTGTTTAAATTATTTATCCCGACGTTTCGGATGCTTTTCAGCAACCGTGGTCGCGGGAGACTGAAAGATGACAGTTGTCTTATATTTGAAATGTCACAAAGTTGCCATATTTAATTCAATTAAATTAAAAAATAATCTATTAATTTAGGTAACACAATGTACATCTATGAACGTCAATAAAAAATAATACATATTAAATTACTAATATTACTAATATTAAATGCTTCTAATTTTACATTTACTACCAGTTCACAAATCAAGGGCGTAGAGCGGACGAGAAGAACTGGCAAGAAACTCGCCGCCACTCTTTTTAATCGCCAAGTTTTGTTTTACAATTGTTACATATTAACGCCATCTATTCCTACGGAGTTGATATTTACTGTAATTTTCTATATTATGACAATATTGACTAACGGTGTCCTCTTGTTTTTTAGTATGTTTGATTTGGGGCTTTAGATTTTTAATAACTGGATCCCAGGTGTTGGAAAGTCTCAAACCATCTTCTCTATTGAAGTTAGGATGTTTTTTAATTTCAATAGCCTCACGTACTAGTCTGGGAAAGAATCTACTTTCTTTAGCAAGGATTTTTGGTTGGTCGAAACGTATGTAATGGTTTGGTTTATCCAGAGTGTGTTCACATACTGCTGATTTAGAGTGACGTCTGTTTTTGATATCCGCAATGTGTTCCTTAAGTCGGTTTGAAATGCTACGTTTAGTTTGCCCAATGTAGGATAAACCACAGTCACAATCCAGTTTATATACACCTGAATCTTGCAAAGGAATATTACTTTTTATTGGTCTCAAGAACTGTTGAATCTTCTTGTGTGGCTTGAAAACTGTATTAATAGAAGCTCGTTTTAAGATTCTTCCAATCCTGTCTGTAACACCCTTCACATAAGGCAGGTAGGCTGGTTGACGTTGTACTGTTTGTGGTTTATTCCTGTTTCTGTGATGCTGTGGAGGCACCCGCAGCTTGTTGTCACGCAGTACTTGCTTAACATGCTGCAGTTCCCCGTTGAGGTGGGCAGCATCACAGAGGCGGTGGGCTCTCTGAAACAAACATACACCGACAGAAGAGAGTTGGCAAGGGTGGTGGTGGGAATCATCATTGAGGTACTTATCAGTATGGGTTATTTTTCTAAACACAGTATGGCCAAGTGTACCATCCCCTCCCCGAACCACTAAAATGTCTAGAAAGGCCAGTGAGTTATTATTCTCCTTCTCCATAGTGAATTTAATGTTACTATGTATGGAGTTAAGGTGGTCTAGAAATACAGATATGTGTTCCGTGGGCAGAATAGTAAAGGTATCGTCTACATATCGCTTGTAAAGCCTCGGTTTAACCGGGCTTGTGGCCAGGGCTCTTTCTTCGAAGTCCTCCATGAAAATGTCAGCGACAACAGGGGAGACTGGAGAGCCCATAGCCACCCCATCAACCTGTATATAGAATTCACTATTCCACATTAGGTAGCCAGATGTTAAACAATGTTCTAAAATATCTGCATATTCTGGTGACATGTTGTGTTCTGATAACCTTTTCTTAACAATATTTAGACAGTCCGATACAGGAATATTAGTAAAAAGAGACTCAATGTCAAAGCTTACCATGGTTTCATTGTTGGAGAGTTTGAGATCTTTAATAGTTTCAACAAAATGGTATGAGTCTTTAACATGAGCACTACTGTTCCCTCTGAGGGGAGAAAGTACTTTAGCCATGTGTTGAGCTAGTTTATGTGTGGGTGTGTCGATCTGGCTCACTATAGGTCTTAAAGGTGTGTTTATTTTGTGAATTTTAGGTAACCCATACATTTTTGGAGGCTTTGCACATGCAGGTGTGAGGAATTTACTGTCAAGATTAAGTGTCTTTTTGTGTTTATTGATCAATTCAGATGTCTTTTTTATTACCTTGTTTGTTGGGTCTTTTTCAACTTTCTTGTAGGTGGAAACATCTGCAAGGATCTGGGACATTTTGTGTTCATAATCTGACGTATCCATCACGACCGTCGCGTTTCCCTTGTCCGCTCGGAGTACTATGATATCTTTATTGGCCCGTATCTGTACCATGTGATGTCCTAACTGAAAATTTATCAGCTTTATAATATTTTAAAAAATATTTACTAGCTTCATTCGTTACAAATGATCGTTGACTACCTGTGTCAATTAATATTTTTAAATTCGGCTCTTGAATTTCAAAATAAGGTAAATAAGACTTTACATGATTAAATTCTATGTACTCACATTTTGATTTGGACTTTCGTGAAAATTTACATTTTTATTTGAGTTCTCTAAATAATTGTTCTCGCAATACTCACTGTATTCGTGTGGAAATTTATAATTTTCCTGATCATCATCGTGATGATATACTTCCTCAGCTACAATACCTTTACCTAAATTAATTTGTCCAGGCCTAAGTGACGGAGCTGTTCTCATTGAAACATCTTCCGTTTGAATCGGTTGCCTATTTGGCATTGGATTCCTTTTAAAATAACTGTGTTGTGGTTTGCTAAACACATTGTTTGGATTTGCATTCCACGGATGTTTGTAATGATATGGAACACTAGGTCTCATGTTATAATTTTTTTGTATCGACCTTTGTGTAGGTGGATATGTGTGCTTTGTTTGTTGCATATTATTTTGCGGATAATATGACTGATTTATTATTCGCGGTTGTGGCAAAATATTAGAAAATTTTTGCTTAATATTGTCAAATCTACCTTCTGCTTCGAGTTGTAGTATTTTTGCTACAGTTTCGTTAAAATTGCAGTTAGATACGTAGATTTGGTCATGGAAGGGGAGACTGTTTCTTAAAGTGTTTTGGGCCGTATTGATGTAAGGCTCCATAACTTCCTGCACTAATGTTTTATCTGTGTATTTATCTAATAATTTGTTTTTTATAAAAAATAACTTTTGTTTTAATTCAAAAATTAAATCTTTATAACTACCTTTTCTTTTAACATTCGATAATTCTGTAAGTAAAGTATTTAATTCCCTATTATCTCCACACTCCTTTTTCAACGATACTTCTATATTTGACCATGTAAATTCATGTATTCATACTTATTGTGATCGCGGCTCTACCTTCCAGTTTACTTAGTAACATCATAACATTTTGGGGCGTATCGCCTCCCGATATATTCAACCATTGTTTTGCACAATTTATATAATTATATAACGTAAATGCGTCACCGTTGTATGACGGGACGAAATTTATTAAGACTTTTGGGTCCATGGTAGCGTTATATGTCACCTCTATGGGGACTTGTTGACCACCTGGGACTCTAACACAGCTAGACAGAATACTTGTCGAACTTAAATTGCCCTCACTATCAGAAAGAGGGTGATTCACAACACCTTGTATATTAGACTTATATACAAAAGTCGGGGGTTTTAGAAAGAAAGGAATTTTGAAAAGGAAAGTGCTACTCGGTACTCACATGAAATACACGATGACTGCAGCCTTCCACATTCCTTTGCCTCGGATTTGACTTATTTATTTGTTGGGTTGCCCTTCTCAAAGAATTGATATCCACCAAAAGGATATGGCGGCAGGTTCGCTGGCGCTTAGTCCCTTTTGTTTCGGGGCCCCACGTTGGGCGCCAGTCAAAATATTTGCTTTCGATGATTCTTAAAAAAAAACTTTATTTAGAATAATTCAATTTTAATATTTTAACTTTGTTACAATTATATACTTTCGATGATTTAATACAATGTTTTACTATAATAGTTAAGTCTAAGATACTTGTAGGCTGAATGAATGACTGAGTGCCGTGCTCAGGCATTATATACTAGCTAGCGGGTGACACTGCGGTGTGGTGCGGGCGACAGGTAACGCTGGGTGGCATGTTTACTCTATGCGATACTTTTCTGGAAAACGTTTGCTTTGGTTCAGTAATTAGGCATTGTGTTCGTTGAGACGTTCTTTCCTTAATGTCCATGGGTCGGAAATTGAACCATCATGGATTGTGGTATCGTCTGTTGGTTCCTTATTACTTTTAAAAATAACACTATGTTTCTGGGTGGCTTCACTTACGGATGGATGGAACGAAATATTATCAGCATGTTTGATGTTTTGTGAAAAATCTGAATGAATTTTGTTAAATATAATTATTAATGTTAATTTTTTCTATTTTTATTTATATTCTTTTTTTTTTTTACTTTGAGTAGGTACTTAGTTTAGCCGTTCTACTGAAAATATTTAAATAAACACGAGAGACAATAACATATCCGAAGACAGGTACTTTAGAATATTATTATTATACATAGTATTCAATTAATTCCTAGCTTTTTAGTATACTTACTAGTTTTGATAAGTATTTATTTTTAATGATTTCATAACTTCTCTTTCCCTCTTAGATAGGAAAACTGTGAAGTGTGTATTGCGCGATTCGGTCTCAGTCTATGGATTTCAAATGCTAGAACTAAAATATAGTTCGTGAGCTCATCATTGACTGATGTTCTATGGCTGGGGTATCACCTACCATCAAGTAAACCCAATGCTAGTATCTCGATATCTACCATAAAGAAATTTCTCTTATATCACTTTGCTACCAATTTCTTGTTCGTTCAAATTTAGTATCATAGCCTGATGTTGGACTCTAACATTAACTTTTTCTTTTACAGCTAGTAAATGTCTTTTTGAAGTTATACTTCTTTAGGCGCGTTATGAAAAAATGATGAGAGTGAAATTTTAGGATGCGCGCGCATCTGTGACACACAATTAACATGATGAAGTTGGCTACAGATGACCTGCGCGCGCACGATGTCCCAAAAAAACGACATGATGAAGTTGGCTACAGAATAGAATTTGATTGATTTTAACATTTTGCTTCGATATTTACTGCAGTTTTGTTTTTTAAAATTTTTCTTCAGACGCCAAAGAAGTATAACTTCTAACGCGTATACATAAGTACACACATACCTCTTTTTTCAATGTTTTCTGTTGAATCAATCGTCAAAACCGGCCGTACCACCTAAGTGTGGCAACGACCTTAATCACATCAATTTAAACAAATCAAACAAGTCTCGACTTACAGTTACCGACATTTATGAAAAATTATCTGTAATTTCAGTTCAGTGTTCAAGTAAATATTGTATAAAAATTCTGTAGTCCATATTAATTTATATTTAATGTTATGTATTATTTTTGTTAGTTTGTCCGACTAAGGACAAAACAGAAACATAAGGACTAGTTTGCTGTTTTTGAAAACTTGAAATATTGTATTGATATACTATACATTCCAATTGTTTAAGGTTTCATATTTGAACTGGCAAAATACGAAAGAAATTGGGCTATTGACGGCCTCAGGAAATCTCTTACTAGACCCAATAATAGAAAAGATTGATGGAAAAAACTAATTTTAAGTATACTTAGAACTGGTTTTTTCATCGTTATGTAATCTTTAAAGAAAGGCATACAATTTTTAACCGTCTTCTAAAAAGGAGGAGGTTCTCAATTCATCTGTTTTTTTATTTGACAAACTGGCATGAGAAATAAAAAAACAATTCCTTATTCGAAAACAAATAACTCGTCAACATCATGAGTTACTACACTTGCACACATCATGTATATTTCGCTATTAAATTTCCTGGGATCTTTCCTGTATCCGGATTATTGAACCCCGAAGGAAACCAAACAAGGTACTGTCACTATTTATTATAGATTTTCTATATCACGAAGTCTGTTTGGCTATGGTTGTTGTTGCAGTTCATGTTAATGTGCGTAACTGAGTGACTGAACGCTCCCGAGATTACATACATATATATATCACGCCTCTTTCCCTTTGGGGTAGGCAGAGATCACAGAATGCCATATGCTCCGATCCTTACATACCACTTTCGCTTCTTCTACTTTCATCAATGCTTTCATACACACTCGACGGTTACGAGTACTTTTGATCTGGCCCTTTTGCAGAACGTCCCCGATCTGATCGAGGTACGTTCGCCTAGGTCGACCACTCCCGACTCTCCCACTCACACCAGTTTCATAAATCTTTTTCGTTTCTTTTTTTTTTTTTCCAGAGATTACACACACTAAAATAATGAATATGCAGGCCTGACAACATTCATAGTCAAACGGACTTCTTGATAGAATATCTATACCTAATCAATATTACGACTTTGACTATTTAGTAAATAGTCAAAGTATTACGAATTGTAATTATTATATTCTTATACGGAAATGGGAACGATCTACTATTTTCAGTTTACTTAACCATTTGATGCAGAAAGGAGAGATGATTCTGATTATATACATGATACATATATTAGAAATATCGACAAACCAATTAAAGGATCACTAGATACCTTAGTTTGAATCAATTCTGTCTTGTCTTCATGGGTCAAGATCAATTTCATCATTCAGGTCAAAGATTTTAGCCACAAAAAATTATTTAATTTGATTATCTGACTGCCGACACCCGTGCCATTAAACCATTCAAAAATTTGTTTATTATTTCAGACTTGCAGTAATATCACCATACATAATATACTGCTTCCTAACAATCGTATTGCAAACCATTTATTTAACTCTACATACTTATAGCTATTTCTTCCGCGAATCTATTAAATTGAGAGACACAGGTAAGTCGCTTTATAGTCCCTTCTAAGCCTAAATATTAATATTAAATTTATTGTTAGTTTGTAAAGTTTAATACATGTATGTTGTTTGGGTACCAATAAATAAAAAAAATACACAAAGAAAGATTTATTTGTTTGTTTGTTTCGATGTAACTGGTTGTTGTATATTCGTCACAAAGTAAGTTTGTCACGAAAAAAAGTATGTGTAAATGCGTCACAAATCTAATTTAAGTAGTAAATTTCCAATATATTAATTTTGATAGTTGTAAATTCGTCACATTATTTTTTCGCACGGACAGCAAAAAAAAAATTAAACATTATGCAGATTAAAAATGTTGTTTATTTTTCATAATCATAGCAATTTTAATAATTTACCTTACACCTATATAAAAATCTCACTTTTCAAGTGGCTGATGTGCCCATAACATTACAATTATAACAAAAAACAATAGAATGTTAATTAAATCACAGTAATAATCACATTTTTTTAAACTAACCTAACTCCTATGTAAAAATCACAAATCTCGAGTGCCTGAATTGCTCACAACATTACAATTATTATAAGAAAAACAACATAAATATAATTTAATCACAGTAATAATCACATTTTTTTTTAAATTAACCTAACTCTCATGTAAAAATCACAGATCTTAACTGGCTGATTAACCTACAATTATAAAAACTATGTAAAAAAAATTAAATACTTATTTCAATAGATTGATTGGTTATTAAACGTTACAAATTTTAAAAATGCTGCATAACAGAAAGTTTTTTAAGAACTTCAGCCAGGGACATGTTATCGTAATTGTCCAAAATAGCTTTCAATTCAATGTCATATGCAATAGATCGATGTGTTCTTAACTCAGCTTCCTTTTTTAGTGTATCAATAAACTGAAGCATTTTAGGTTTTCTTTTACCCATCTTACTGTTCAAACGTTTATGCCATGCTTCTGCTAGATTTATTGTCCTATGACGAGCCCCATGTACATTCCACATAAACTGTATACAAGTGTTCTCTAACCACTGGGCCACAAAATAATCATTGAATTTTGTGACTGCTTCACTCTGTGGAGCATCTTCCATTATGCACAACCAAGCGTCTTCAATATCTTCTTTGTTTATATGAGCCAATGCAGCACAAGTGGCTAAGTGTCTTTTCTCTTCGATGTCATTCAATTGTAAGGTATGTGTTTTTTTGGTCAAAGCTTAAAACTAACAACTTTGCTTGCTACCACTACTTTAAACAAAGAAACGAGGATTTGTGGCAAATTTACAATAACTTTCACCTACCTGTGACGAATTTACTCATATTTTTAATGCATGTGACGAATTTACTTTAACAGTATGGCGTTTACAAAAATGTGACGAATTTACTTTGTGACGAATGTACAACAACCCCTCAAAAACTACTAGACCGAAATTCTATCACCAATAATCTATATTACTACACACCACAAAATATAACAAATTAAATATAATATTTTGATATTTATCATAAGCTTTGAGGCACGTATTTCAAGACGTGGCTCAAGTTTGAATCTAGTTTTGAGATTTGTACTATTTTTTCTCTATACACATTTTGACAGTTGTTAAGGATAGATTTTGACTTGAGTGACATTTTTGAATACGGACCTGAGTGTCAATATATCAAAAGCAGCTATTACGAGTACCACAATTTAACTTTATGAGTGTGACAATGTCGGTATTTTTTTATAGCTTCTCTGTTAAGCCACATGGCCGCGCATTATTTTTCGATACATTTTCTTAAAATAAGCACAAACTGGCGAAGAATAATGAAGGATATAGAAAATTTGGAAAGATTATTAACGCCAATGAAAAATTCGAAGAAATTTAAAAAGTATCTCAATTGGGCTATGGTGTTTTTATTAGTTTTTAGCACGAGTGAGTAATGTTTTAAAATTGTTTTTGTTGTTTTTTTATTATTTATCGGTACGGGTGTCGTTTAAATCCGACGTCCATCTGTTGACTTGTGTAGAGGAGTGTCGGATAAATCTGGCATCCACATAGCAATCCGTGCGTGCAAACGACATCTACAGTTAGTAAAATTACCGATGTATTTTACGCGACCTGTAAATTAATACGTAAACTCAAGTGGCGGAGAGTTTATTGCCAGTTCTTCTCGTCCGTTCTACGCCCTTGATTTAAGAACTGGCAGTAAATGTAAAATTAGAAGGATTTATTTTTTATTGACGTTCATAAGTGTACATTGTATTACCTAAATGATTTTTGAATTTAAAATTTGAATTAGATGAAGATCATATTGAAAATATATTTTGTACATATGCATAAAACACCTTGGACTCTTAGATTTTTTCGTGTGGCGCCTGTACCGTAACAAAGCAGATAACTGAATGCACCGTATGCTCGAAGTAAAAAGTAGGTCGCTAGTGAATCATTGACTGATGTTCTGTGGCTGAGGTATCACCTACCATCAAGTGAACCTCATGCTCGTTTGTCGATATCTTACATAAAAAACATCGAGCAGGTGGTTAAACTGATGGTAAGTTGATAAGGGAATACTTTTTTTGGAGTATTTTTTTGACGGGCTCGTTGGCGCGTTCGGTAGAACACCTGCCGTGCGAATCGATGGGTCGTGGGTTCGAATCCCACCGGGAGCACATGTTTATAATATTCTGTAAGCATGTTTTCCCCACGTCTGGTAACTTCGGGCATTGATCGGGTGGGAGGAATATCTAAATTCCGACCGGGTAACGAACCACCGCGGTGCACCGTTCATAGATGGAAAAACCGTAAAGTGCATATTGCGCGTTTCGGTTTCAGTCTATGGATTTCCGAATGCTCGAAGTAAAAATTAGGTCGACAGCACATCATTGACTGATGTTCTGTGGCTGAGGTATCACCTACCATCAAGTGAACCTCATGCTCGTCTGTCGATATCTAACATAAAAAAAAAAAAAGTATAAGGGAATACTTTTTTTTTAAATTTTACTACAATAACTATAATAAAACCCCTTTAATTTCCAGTTTCGAACGCTTTACACATTGCATTCAACGTGGTAATGACTCGTTATTGTTCGCAACAAATGACTTCCGAGACGTATTTACATACGTACTTTAAAACTTATTTCAAAAATCAATTTGATGACCTACATAATTCCATCGCCGTGGGTTTTTTATTTCAGGTAAGAAACATTGACATAAATAAATAATTGAAATTATTAATTATGTTACTTACGTTACAGTGTGGTCATGGGCAAACGATTATTTAATTTTATATATTTACTAGTGGACCCCGCAGACGTTCTGCCACAATTTTGGCTTCGAAATTATATAATTATTCTTAAATTTGAATATGCCCATTTGCCCACTTTTTTATATAATTGTCTAATATGTCACTGATTTGCAGTGGACATCTGTTATTCCAAAAAAGCTAAGAATGCATGACGTGAGCTGTCAAGACGGCGGAGTGCCGAACCTAATTTATTTTAAAATTAATTTTTGCTTTTTTGCATATATTTTTTTCTTGAATTTTTCCGATATTTTAATAGCTATTCTTCCATTCGGGACATAGAGGAATCCAACAAATAAGATATCGTTAAAATCGGTACAGCTGTTCTTGAGTTATAAACGGTGTAACTAACACAACTTTCTTTTATATATGTATATAGATTACAAAAAATGTGACAAGTTATAAGAATTTTGTATTAAGTGGTTGACGTGACACAGCCTATCTCTTGGTGGCTACAAAAAAAAGACGTGCCACAAGTATTATAACAGTATCATAATTTTTCTGTATTTTGTGGACTAGAGTATGGCATAATTTTCAATCTTGGAGAGTATACTTAAGATAATAATAATAGGATAGGACAAGAGAGCATATCCCTACACTACAATTTTCTGCTTTGCATGAATAATCAATCCAAAATAAGACATTTTACAGGAGAGCCGTTTGAAAACTAAAACAAAATATTTGTTATCACATCTTTTTATGTATAAATATTGAATGTATAAATCAAAGTAGCATTAATTAAGGTTACGATATTATATATTTACAAAAAAATAAATGTTGTGGTTGTTTAACAAAAATAGTATCAAAAAACAATAAATGCACTTATGCCGTTATAGATGTGAATTTTATCATCTACAGTAAAATTAGGACTATGTTAGACCGCAAGGTGTTTAAAACTAATAATTCAATTTGATTTTGAGGTTATTCATGCAAAGTAGTAAATATAGTATACATGCTTACGAGATATCAAGTCTATTCGCAACTATATAACATAAATGTATTAATTTACAGCTTTTGGAACTACAAATCAATTTCATAACCTACTACGTAGATTTCTTTATAGCTGCGCACGCGCTGTATTTATCAAAATACTTTCAAATCTTCAATCGTGCTGTTCGTCAGAGGCAAATAAAGGTAAGTGATTTGTGGTCCAAGCACGAACAATTTGAGAGAAAGTAAAAAAGTGGCGGATTTACTAGCAGGCTTACTTCTGGAGCCTATATCATTTTCACGCCAGCGCGTATCACCGGTACGCGTTTGATTGTTTTTCTAATCAGTGGCGGGACCACCATACAAGCCCAAAAGCCCGGCTTGTCCTATTAATGCAACCATGAAAAAAAAACCCTTAGTATCAATTATATAAATCATATATGATTATATTTTAAATAATATATAAGTTACATGATTACGTTATTATATAAGTTGTATATTCACGTATTACGTTAAAGCCGGGCTTTTGGACTTGTATGGTACTCCCGCCTCTGTTTCTAATGGAGTGAACTTTCCCCGATAAGGATTAAAATCTCTGTTTCTTGCTAGCAAGAGTAGGTAATGCAAAAACGGCTACACTTGCGAAATATCGTTTATATTCTGCATCAAATTTCGTAGGATATAGAGAAGAGCTTTAGGTGCCGGCTATGGGAAGAGAGGAAAGGACTAAAGGATGGAGCCTACTCAATACATTTATATCTTTACTTAATATATTTGTTTGTTTGTAACGATTTAACTCAAAAACTTTTTAAAAATTATTTCACTAATAGAAATCTACATTATCAGTGAATAACATAGGCTATTTTTTGGCAAATTGTGCAATGTCGGTAACACATTCGGAAGTCGTTTTGTTGCTGCTCTTGCTCAGTTGCGCGTTGCTTCAAACCAGGGATGTTACGGAGCTTTGATTCTGGTTCCGAAAGGTCAGAACTTCCGATTGAGATTGCACCTCCGATTCCGATTTTAAATCAGAGGTTATAATCGGAGGTCGAAGCACAGCGGCGGCAGCGGCCGCGTTCAGCGCCATTTGATTCAATTTACTACTGTATAAAATTTAAGTAAATTCGTTTATTTTTATGTTCAACACCTAGGAAGGTGTTTTATTTTTTGAACTGATATGAATGAAACTGATTTATTTTATAACACATCTCTCTTTTGCTTCTGCCTCCGATTCCGGTTATGATTCCGATTCCGGTTCCGACAAACCAAATTTAGATACTCCGATTCCGAATTCGGTTCCGATAAAACCACCTCCGTTACATCCCTACTTCAAACACCGAATTTCCAGGAGAATGACTCTTGGAGAAACAAAATTGATTCGATCTGGCAGGGCATAGGAAAACCTAATACCTACTTCTTTTCAATTAAAAATATCAGTGGAACAGACACTAGGGGAATCGATAGTTCTCTTTTTTATCTTCTAAGATAATAGAGCTTGATAATTTCAACGTGCAGGTGACTACAGATTATATTATAATTCTATGTTTTCCCATTTTTTAGGGTCGCGGAAACAAAATGCAATGGGCAAATTTGCAAATGCAGTACACCAGGCTATGTCGTCTCGTCGCCACTGTTGATGATTTCCTTAACCCTCTCATATTTAACTGCCTTCTTGTGAATCTTCTACAGAACTGTAATATTATTTATACAATTTTAAGGTGAGAACGATTCTTGTCATAACTCAGTGGTAATGTATTTAACATCGGGTTTGAATCCTAGGAAAAGAAGTAAAACGATATTTTAGTTCGGCAAGACACAAAAATGTGTCTGATCCTAAGGGACTCGTAAATAAACTTTTTGCCCTTTTTTATTTAGTTTTTTATCTTTTAAATAGTAACTTGGCGACCAATATTATATGATTTTGTCTTACACTTGTTGTACACTTTGAGTTGTCAAACCTTCAAATACAGGCCACTGAATACAGATCTGTCAAATAAATAAACAAAATAAACAAAATAAATTAAATAAAACTATAGATTTTATTTGAATTAACAAACTTTCATTGAATATTTGCATGCTTGGCGGAAAATCAAGGTGGCAATGTATTTTGAAACACGATATGTACCAACTTTCGCGAAAAAAGATGACTTGATTCATTTTCAAATACCTCATAAGTCATAATATAACCTGTTACTCATATAACTATAATAATATCATGTCTAATATTACAGACAGCCCGTCAATAAGGACGAAATTAAAAATAATAGTACGGAATGCATATTTATTTATAAGTAAGTATACTGGTAATAATTGCTTTCCGACAGGTCGTGAGTTTGTTTCCCGCCGGGAGGACATTTTATAATTTTCGAAATATCGGAATTCCGACCGGGTTAAATAAAAGAATCACCGTTTATAGATTGAAAAACCGTGAAGTGCACATTGCGCGTTTCAGTTTCAGTCTAAGGATTTCCGAATGCTCGAAGTAAACAATAGTTAGACAGCGCATCATTGACTGATGTTCTGTGGCTGAGGTATCACCAACCATCAAGTGAACCTTACGCTCGTCTGTCGATATCTCACATAAAACTAGTCACTGAATATGCAACAAAACTGTAGAAGATTTTCTTTACAATAGCCATTTTTACTTACTGGTTCCAGCGCCATATTTTCGGATATTGTCTATAATTGACGATAACTTTTGATTGTGATGAAAATACATTATATATTAATTATTGCATTAAGAAATTGTATCGTTGTATGCCTTTAGTCATGTCTCTGGCTTAAGTATCAATATTTCTCAATGGTGATTTAAGCTTATGTTAATATTATTTCAGGGATGGCATTCTCGGGTATATTTCTAAATATTACGCATTGTTTTTTTCAATTACAAAGTCTTGTTGCACCCTGGCATCCCTAGCTTGGCTCCATAAAATAAGCCGCGAGCCTTTAAGCGCTTTGTATGAAGTTCCTCCTTCGGGATACAATAAAGAGGTATTAGTATACTTATTTTTAACCTAATCATACATTGTGCCAATTTTTTTTATATGGAGCACTTCTCACGGTATACTTTCAAGAAGTTTTATTACCCGTTCACAGATGGAAAACCTACCTGTGAATTCCTTGTTGGTTGTTTCGGTTTGAATTTATGGAGATCCGAATATTCGAAGTAAAATCATAGACAGCGCATCAATGACTGATAGTATGTGGCTATACCTCATCACCTACCATCAAGTGTATGGTACACTCGCTCGTCTGTCGATATCTAACATATATTTTTGTCGTTAGAATAAAAAAAAAACCGAGTCTCCAAATGCATGGGGTCTCATAGATTAATTTTACAGACAACTGACTGACTTTGACTTGCCCGACCGAAACGATTTTTTAAAATCTTTCTTCCCTAAATTCTCGCATGAGACTCGCTTATATTCAAAATTTAAATAATTCGAAAACAGAACTGTTACTTTTTCCTTTGGAAAATTTATCGCATCAAGAGATTCAAAACAATAACAGGGACATAAATACCCTGGACTCCCATATATTATTACTTTATTGTTTAGATTTCTATGAAATATGGCATAAACCATATTTCCAACCATCCTTACGAAAGACTGTCTTTGGCACAAACTCGCCAATTTGCTGATTAACGTACTCAGCTTCATTATTAGTTATCACCATCTTCTTCTTCCTGTCCTGTTCCCTTTTTTATTTTTTTTTATTTTGTACCATGTTTTTTTTAAGCACTAGGCATTTTATGGAGAATCAAGAATGCCATTAATATTACATTTAATTATTAATTAATCAAAAATAAGGAATAATAAGTATGAGAAATAATTAAAAAATACAAACAATTAATTATTCCTTATATGAAAATGAAAAATCCATTTCCTACGTTTTTGTACAACTGCAGAACAGATTTTGATACAATTTATTATAGACATAGCTTATGACAGCATATACACAGGTACATCAGCATATTATTGACCTGGAGTGAATCTCCAGTAGTGAATCAAGTTGAATTTTTTTTTCAGATGCAACGGTTCATGGATCAAGTATACCATTCCAAAATTGGTCTGAGTGGCTTAAACTGTTTCTGTATCACTCAAGGAACAATACTAACGGTATGAACTATGAATATTCTTTGCCAAATCTTGATTTACCATTCTAATTTTTTATAGAGGGGAATCCCCGCGTTGGACATCGCGGGGGACGTGTGAGATTCGACTCACTCCAGATCTCTGCTAGTCAAAGAGCTGAGTGTGACATACCCACTTTACCCCTGTTAACCCATTGTATTGGGGCCCACGGGATCGCCTTTAGCATCCTACCGGGGCCAAATCGTGACTAACTTGAATTAAGGTCCCTAAATGGGGCCGAGTGCATCCAGAGTGTTTTGCCAGCTTTTGCACTTCACTTCACTATTGAGCTGTCGCTTCTGCAATGGCAGTCCGTCGCCAAGTCTGTTAAGAACAGCCACGCTTTCTTTTTCCTTGGAGGATATCAGTCGGGCGGCCAAGCCTTGATCAAAAAAGTTAAATCCCGATAACCCTAGTGGGGCAAGGGGCAGACCCATTTCTGTATCTGTTTAATTTAAATTTTATATACCTAATGTAACATTTGTTTCAGTTTGTATCAACAATAATCACTTACGAACTCATTGTTCTTCAACTATCTAATATTGCAAAATATTAGTCCACCTAATAAATATTATACGCACTGAACAAGCCTTTTTTATTTATATACCATCTTGATTATATCAAACATAAAAAAACGACTTCAAAACTCTACTTATATACAAACTTGAACTAAAAAGTATAAAATAATATTTTAATTACTTCGAAGCAAGACAAGCCTTAAAGTCTTCCGCGACCACGGTTGCTGAAAGCATCCGAAACGTCCGCGTCGGCATAAATAATAAACCGATTTTTAATCCGTTATATAGTTTTGAATTACATTAATGACCCTACTAAAAGCTGATGCAAAAATTGTCAGGATGGGAATGAATGCAAAGTGATGCTAACCCCACTTGGCTATTTATTTATATATTGAGTATGATTTCACAGATAACATATCCATTATTAAAGGTCTTAGGAGGTAATCCGTGGGTTACACCTAAAAACTCAATCTATGTTATCCACAACGCAAACACTGATACAGGTAGCATGGGATCACACTCGGGTACTCAGTTGTTTCCCCAGATAGACATTTTTTGTAACTCCTCATCAAATTTTAAGAAGGTGGCGGCCCAGCTTATTGGCATTTAAGTATTTTAAATTAGTATGTAATTAAGAAATGTAAAGATTTAGGATTTTTTGAGAAATTAATATTGTTATATGTATTTTTATCTTATTTTAGTTTGATCGTTTATGTGTTCGGTATGTTTTGTTCTGTAGAATGTCGTATGCGTCCTATAATTGGGGTAACACTCGGCGTGTATTTTATATTTGTGTTATGTGTATGAATTAGTGTTTACTTTGTTGGTGTAATAAATAAATAAATAAATATGTACATAAGTGTTCTATCCCCTTTGCTCTTCTCTGTCTTCATAAATTCTCTTGTCTCTGTAATAAACTTTAGTGAGTACCATCTATATGCGGATGATGTCCAATTGTATCAACACTGTAATGTAGAGGATTTAAACTCTTGCATTATGAGGATGAACTCCGACCTGGCTGCTGTACAGCAATGGGCTGGAAATCACGGACTTTTACTAAACCCCGCTAAGACACAGGTTATCATTATAGGAGGAACTAAAATCACGTGCCGTTTAGATCTTAAACAACTACCCAACGTCCATCTTAATGGTACAAAATTAAAGTATGCGCGTCAAGTTAAGAACCTTGGACTGCTGATTTCTGATGATCTTAGTTGGGTGGCCCAAGTGAACGAGATGCGTAAGCGTATGTTTGGAGCAATGCATGGCCTGAAGCGTTATCAAAATTTTATTCCTCAAACAACAAGAATTACTTTGGTAAATTCAATGTTGCTCCCTATCCTAGATTATGCAGATGTAGTTTACCCTGACCTGACTGAAGATCTCTTAAATAAACTCGACCGTCTGCTCAACTTGTGCATACGTTATATTTTCGGATTACGTAAATTCGACCATATCACCCAATTTCGCATCAAATTGAAATGGCTAGACATTCGCTTCCGCCGCAACCTTCACATACTTACCTCTCTATATGGCATTCTTCACAATCCTTCTGCTCCCTCTTACCTCAAACAACGTTTTGTGTACTTGAGTGCACACAGCGGTACCCTGCGCTCAATGAGTAATAAAACTCTCTCCTTTCCAGTCCATAAGTCTTCTCACTATTCGGATTCTTTTACGGTCACCGCCATATCTCTATGGAATAATTTACCACGAAACATTCACGACGCACCGTCTATAAACGTCTTCAGAAAGAGGGTCGAAGAGTACTATATTAAATTATTAACCTGCTAATTTTTCCATCTTTCACAATTTTCTTATTTGTTTCTGTTTTTTTACGTAAAAAAAAATAGTTTTTAATTTTTTTCCATTTTCTTCTTTTATTTACTATTGCACTGCCTACACACCTCTCCACAAAGCCAAGGTTAACTGGCAGAAAATGCCTTTAGGCATTAAGTTCGCCTTTTGTACACTACTTTTTTTTGTGCAATAAAGAGTTTAAAATAAAATAAATAAATAAATAAGTAAAAATTCAATCAAGCTAAATATGTGGTACAACTAAACAAATATTTATTGTGCACACGGAGATTTTTCCTTATCTTGGAATAAATGTAGGTGTTTGCGGGAGAATTTATATTCACGTTGTAAGATAACTTATGGTATGTACGAGTATTTCGTGAACATAGTTAACACGCAATTTTATGAATGGTAAGTAACAAAAGAATTATCTTTGCTTTCCCGTGGCTACAGTATTAATAACATCTATATAAATAAAAATAAAATGCCGCATGTATGTACCCGCATCACTTGAGAACGGCTGGACCGATTGAGCTAAATTTTTTTTTTGTCTTCAGAATTTTTAGGAGAAGGTTTGTATGTAAAAAAATTTTTGAAAAATCTTACGAAATCCCTTTCTTCATAAGAGTGCGGGGGTATTAATTTAAGAATAATTATATAATTTCGGAGCCAAAATTGTGGCAGAACAACGTCTGCGGGGTCCACTAGTTATATAATAATAATAATATTTATTTATTCAGGTAGAAAACCCATAGTCATACAATAGTGAAAAGTGAAACAGTTAGTTTGGGTTTTTTCTTTTCTTTGTTTAACTGTTATTTCTCTATCTTATAAATTACTAGTGGACCCCGCAGACGTTGTTCTGCCACAATTTTGGCTTCGAAATTATATAATTATTCTTAAATTTGAATATGCCCATTTACCTACTATAATTGTCTAATATGTCACTGATTTGCAGTACACATCTGTTATTTCAAAAAAGCTAAGAATGCATGACGTGAGCTGTCAAGATGGCGGAGTTTCGAATCTAATTAATTTTATGCATATATTTTTTCCTGATT
This sequence comes from Anthocharis cardamines, assembly GCA_905404175.1. Classification (NCBI taxonomy): domain Eukaryota; kingdom Metazoa; phylum Arthropoda; class Insecta; order Lepidoptera; family Pieridae; genus Anthocharis; species Anthocharis cardamines. Next base: position 3,102,896 of record FR989953.1, on the reverse strand, counting down.
TTTTCCAATATTTTAATAGCCTATATCTTATTCCCGACATAGAGGAATCCAACAAATAAGATATCGTTAAAATCGGTGCAGGCGTTCTTGAAGTGGTGTAACTAACACAACTTTCTTTTATATATATAGATTATTACTGAGCACCGCGACATCAATCATCAAATGGGAGCTACTGAAAATCAGTGCTGTGACCAATGGTCACAGGTAACCTGAGTAGCATCCCTTTTGACGCACACTGCCACACAGCTGCTGCATATGTATAAGTTAGTTTTAGTTACCTATCTTTTTAAATATGTTCTAGCTTAGTTTTGATTATAATTGTTTTCTTTTTTTAATTTTAATATTTTTATGTACTTATGCTGTGTTTTGTGTGTGTCAAATAAAAAAATAGGAAAGGTTGACAAAGAAAATATATGTGGTCTTCCTCCAACATAAGGGAGGAACCTCGACTAGTCGATTATAGATGTCTCTACACATACATTAAAACTAGATTAATTTATATTACGTTCCGAGACTAATCCACCTCCATCCAGAACACGTTTTCGGGACAGATTAGAGCGACGACTCGGACCGATTCGTTGTCTGAGCTCCGTACAATTTCCCAAAAACTGGCGATTCTACAAAGAAGCACCGCGTAAAAGTCTAGAACAGCAGCCTCTGCAAACATCGCTGATGCGCTGCAGTATCGTGGTTTTCTCAGGATAATATGTAACGCATCGTTATATTTTACTATGAGAATGCTATAGGACCGCTTGGTGTAATTAATCCACAGTTGCCCTGTGTAAAAGTCCAAGTCATCTCTCAGATCGTCCGACAAAATGTGTCCCAAATACTTGAAAGACTTGACAGCCGGGAACCCGCTTTCCATTCAGATACACTAGTGAAACTCTCTCGGGAACTTTACCTGCACGGAAGATCAACAGCTCTGTATTGGCTTCATTATATGTATTTTGTGTATTTTGCCGAGGATTTTAGGTTTCACAGCACCTTCACCGACGGTTCGTCTGACGCAGACTGCGTGGCAAGCCGCGTGGCCCGTGCGGGGGCGGGCGTGCGGGCGGAGGAGGCCACGTAGCTTTGGCAGCTCCATCCGCGACACAGATGAGGGTAGGAAGAATCAATGATAGTGGCAACTGATTCCTACCTGCTTAAAACTATCACATTGATCGAACAATGATATTTCAAATCAGACAACTGTCATCTTTCTGTCTGACCACGGTTGCTGAAAGGCATACGAAACTTCGCGTCGGCATAAAATATATAAGTAATAAATCGCGTTTTTTATCATATTATTATATATTTTTTATCTCATTTTTTATTTTATATCATTATCAGTATTATTCTTTTTAATTATTTTAAGGTAAATCTTTTAAATTAATTAATTACTTTTGATTTGTTGTGTTTTGGTACAATTTTCATGTTATATGTTAATTAAGTTGTGTAGTATTGCTCCAAGTCACAAGGGGGTGACTGAAAACCAGCGCTGTGATCAGCTGAAGCTGAGTCACTACCCTTTGAGCGGCCACACAGCGGTTACTGTTTAATTTATACATTTTTAAGCAGTATGTATTTAAGTTTAAGTTTTTATTTTCCTATTTTTGTTCATAATATCTTGTTTGGAAGCCCAATAAAAATCTTTAATTCCATAATGTTTCATTATAATCGGTTGAATAGATTGGGAGTGCAGAGAGGACAAACATACTTGCAATGATTTTTATTTATATAGATAATATATTCTACTGCTTTAATCAAAATTACTGACGAAAATGACGATGTAATCCGAACGTGTTAGTATTAAAAAGTGTATCTTTAATACTATTTATGAAGGTATTTTTAAGTATTTATTAATATATACTAATATTATAAAGAGGAAAGATTTGTTTGTTTGTTATGATTTAACTCAAAAACTACTCGACCGATTTTAACAATTGTTATTCACCAATAGATAGATAGCTACATTATCACCGGGTAACATAGGCATTTGTTTATAGTGTATTTTTATTGCACCCGTGCGAAGCTGGGGCGGATAGCTAGTAGAGGTGGGTCGTTGACGGTTTTTGTGTTAACGAAATGAAACTGTTAATTACAAAGTGATAACCTGTTAAAAAGCAGCTAATTTTATTAACAGTTAATACATTCAACTGTTATTGCGTTAAATAAACAAGCTGCTTCTGATGATGTTGGCGACTACGCGTTGAATGTTCGAAAATCGTTGAATGAAACAGTTAATATATTTAACGGCTTTTTCGCTAAACGAAAAGCAGCTAATTCGTTAACATTAGAAAAGCGGTTTAAAAAAGCTGCTTGTTGAACTACCGCCCACTTCTAATAGCTGGTCAAAGATAAAAAAAATATCTTCCAAATAAACAAAAGCATTGTTGGAGATGTCCAACACCATCTATTTGAATAAAAATAATATTATTCCAACGGTGCACTACAGTTTTCAGTCATTTTTTATTGACTGTCAAAACAAGGCGATACTTCTGTTTATTTTAGTACTTAAAGTTCCGCCGTGCCAAGTCAAGAGTAACCGACTTGCATAATTCAGCCTTGAGAATCTTGTAAAGATAAGTGTATAATGTGGCATTTCTTTATAAATTTAATATGAAATGAAATGATATTTATTTGTGACAAATAAGAACACATAAAAACACATAAGAAGACATTTTACATACAAAAGTGTCACAAAAAGGGCCTCAACTCATTTTGCTGGCTGTTAGCCAGCGCTGATCTTCCGTTGGGACCTCTCGGTTACGTCACGGCACACAAAATAAAATAATAAATATGTATATTAACTATACCCTACTAACTGAATATAAATTAACTATAAGTACATAATGAAACCAAAAAAAAAAAAAAAGTATACATACGAATTTTATCATAAAATAAAAACCTATTTTGTGTTCACTTGATGGTAGGTGATCCTTTAGCCACAGAACATCAGTCAATGATGCGCTGTAGACCTATTTTTTATTTTAGCATTCGGAAATTCGCATACTGAGATCAAAACGTATAATGTGCACTTCACGGTTTTTCCATATATGAACATTGGTTTGTTACCCGGTTGGAATATCGGTATTGTTCCTATCAAATCAATACCTGCAGTGACCAGACGTAGGACAGACATGCTTACAGAAAATTATGTGTCATTTCGTGCGGGATGAAACCCCACGACCCATCGAAACGTAAGGTAGGGTTACCAAACACACCAACGGAAAAGTAAATATCCTAATATTTTCTCTAAGCGTTTCGTCGTATTTTTGTATCCTTATAATTTTCAGGATATGATATCAGTATAAAACTTGCCAAGTTTCATATGTATAGCTATTATACTTTGTACACGTATATTATATACATCTAAAACATCTAAAATACCCAGATTTCGTCACTCACTCACTGACTGATGATCATCAAAACTATAAGGGTACTTCCCCAAGTCATAGAAAGCTGAAATTTGGTGTGAAAGCTAGGATTAGCACACATACCATATAAAATTAAGAAATCTGTACATTTTCCCCCATCCCTTAAAATAGGGGTATGAAAGTTTGTATGGTACTTTTGCCAATTTTCAAGCAAGGTACATAAAAAGGTGTTTAGAAGCTAAAAAAATAAACACTAATAAAAACTTACAAAAAGAAAAACATTTTCATGTAAAGTAAATCCAAGATGTTATTATAATCTCAGGTAAACATTAAATAATCACTTATATTATAGTACAGATTATATTCGATAAAGAAGGAAATCGAATACGACTAACAAGAGTTCTTAATAAACACCAGTATGAACGCCTGCCAAAGGCAAGTGCAGTTGAACTGAATATTAAATGGAAATTATTCACCTCAGATTTGATATAAGAGCCTCTAACATACGATAAGTTTCAAGTTAAGAGCACAGGTGTTTGTTGGGAACTTAATTCCAACGGGATTGTCGGGATAAATGAATTCCGCTCGAGTGTAAGCCGAGATTTGTGTTTGTAACATGTGGGGGAGTAAACAAGATATACTTTTATTTTTAAATTCAAAATCAAAATCAAAAGTTTTTTATTTCAAATAGGCCTTTGTAGGCTCTTATGAAACGTCTAGTTGCACGGTTCCAAAAAGTGGGTCTCATGGAGAAGAACCGGCAAGAAACTCCATGGACACTCTTTTCAACAATGGTTTAGCTTACAAAGACTCGGTAACAATAGTGATAATCGGCTGAGAAGTTTATATAATGCAAGGTATACAGAGATTCTATACAATGCAAAAGAAAATTGAGTTTTTACTATTAGTGTAAAATGAGATACACACACTTGCACAGCGCAAGTTGCCAGGGAAGCCGCACATGCAGAGATGAATTAGCGCCATACATCTTTATCGTCAACATAGTCTTGGATTTTATAATACGCTTTTTTAATTAGGATTCCTTTGATGACGTTTTTGAACTTTTTAGTCGTAAGATCAGTTACACACTTCGGTAGCCTGTTGTAGAATCTGACACAATTCCCAAGAAACGATTAATTCGATTTTGTTAATCTATATTTTGTTTTCATAAGATTGGATTATTTAAATACATACAATTATGCGTTACTCATACGAATTAACCCCTCTATCTATCTATGTATAGCTAATAAAAAAATGATAGAATCAAAATTTATGTATATTTTAAAAAGAACCTGAAATTTAGAGGAGGCGATTAAAGAAGGCGAACAGTATACATAAAAATCATTTTGAATGTTTTTGTCTGTCTGTTTTTTTGAACATCTTCGACGATATTGAACGATATTCATGTAGTGTTAACATCAATTTTTTTTCGGGAAGAAAGGATATCTTCATTAAAATAGCTAAGAAGGTAAGCCTACGCGAACGAAAACGCAATAAAAAAATGTAATATAAAAAAAATGGCGAATTTTATAGATCTATTCATATATTTTATTGAATAATACTTACTGTAATTCTCAACTTCAAGATCAATTAAATTAACAGTATTTTCAAAGCCGATGAAGCCGCTTTATAGCGTGTTTATATTTCGATAATCCAATATCAACGAACTGAAAACTAATTAATTCAATTCGATTATTATATGTACAGGATGTTTGGTAGAGCGATGCAGAAAATTTAGGAGGAGGTACTGTGAATATTTTAGACTATATATACTATAGAGTAAAATATTATAATTTGGCGTGGAATACTAAGAGTAAAATTAAGTGTGTGCAGCACTTTAACCCTGCTAAACTGGTTGCCTTTTCCGGGTTTAAGACCTGGCAACCCTAGGCCTACCTAAACATTAGAGTTTCTATTATATATTTTGAAAACTCTCACTATAAAGCATGCATTCATCCTTGCATGATATATGGGAACGTAGATTTAGCTCATAGCGTTCCTACTATACTACCAGAACCTATTCATGCGAGACACTTTTGCACTTTTCTATGTGCGTAAAGTCGATCACCACTACGACCCGAAGTTACCCACTGTAACCCTACTTTGAAGCCTTAAAACCAGGGACTGAGTACCGGTTAATTTACTCTGGGAGTTTAACCGAAATAATAAAGGTTTTGGTTAATATTCTTTCGTTTTTAGCCATATTTACTGAAAAAATCAGTTTGGTAAGTTTACTCTTTAAAATTAATGTCTCAGTTAGACACGTATTACGGGAAATAAAAATTAACCGGTTTCAGTCCCTTCTTAAAACCATAGTCTTATATTGTAACCCATTCGAGCTTCTCATGAAGATATGACGGCTGTCCAGATATGATTATCCAAAAGAGAAGCACACTTAAATGTAATTCCCGACGAAATACCATGTACTAGACATGTGTAACACTGCGCGCAATTGCGTCGGCACGCTTCACTGCGCAGGGTGAGTCAGCTCACACATTCATAATGTGTTGGCGCACGGCGCAGTACTCACTCACTGAGTGAACTATGTTTCACTGCTCGCTTTGCGCGTCGCATTTTGTTGCGTCGTGGCGCAATTTTGAGTTGATCCGACGCATTACACTGCGCCTGAGTTGCTGAGTTGGCGCGGGGAATTTCGCTGAGTTATCCATGTCTACCATGTACAATGAGAACTTAATTCCCGATAAAATACCATGTTCAATAAGTTAGCTTTGTCTAAATAAGGGGAGATGTGCGTGCGTGGTGGAATGAAAATTGAAGACAATATTTGAGTATTTGTTCATGTCATCAATAATTTAAATTAAGAAATGTGTCAAACCTTGTTTTCATTAATCAATTAATATGATTAGATACACGTAATAAAATTGTGACATGTTAATTTAATTACGTGTGGTCATAAACTAAAAAGGATTCGAATTTTGGAAGTGTTGAACATTTTAAAAGGTACGTTATAAATTTGACGTGTTATTTCCCGCCTTTTGTGATAAAATTAAAATATCTATAATTATATAGGGACTGTCATTAAAATTTCGCTACAAAATCGATTAATAATAATTTATTACATAAATATTTATATAAATTTATTAATGGTTATTGTAATGACAGTCCTCACATAATCAACTATACGGAACTTTAAAACGTTGATTTTATCTTTTAACGTGATTTGTTATTTATGCATCATGCAATTAATATTTGAGTTTTCCAATAATAATTGTCAGTTTGATTCATGATTCGTTCGTGTAATTCCAATTCAGGTTGAATATAATGAAATGATATTAGGATTTTCAAAATTCAAAATAAATATGGCTCAAAATATTTCAGGTGAGTAACAATTTTAATGTTAGTTAGTTTTTAATATGGTACACAATGATAGAAAAAAAATTGGAGCACTTTTGACTGCAGACTGCAGGTTCGGAAAAAATACCAAAAATTTAAAACAATTTTTGACGCGGTTGAAATTTTTAGAGTAATCTCTTTTCAACTCCCTCTTTACATATGCAAAAGCTTTCAAAGTGTCCCTTTCGGAAAATATGATGCATATATTTTGTGACTAATTTATTTTTTATATTTTAGCGGTAAAGCGTTCCATGGCTATAAGCAAATTTAGAGAGAAGCATCCTACCTTCCAAAATGCTATGAAGTTAACAATTTTAATTGGACAGTTCTTTGGATTGAATCCTGTTTATGGAATAACTAATAATGATACGTCTAAAGTCAGGTACAAACCACTGTTTCATTATTTATATATCGCACCATGCTTGGAAGAAAGTTGTAAATAATAAGTTGTAAATAATAAGTCAATAATTATTTTGACGCGACTCTTTCAGAGGAAATTCCGATATATGTTCACAAAATTTTTCAAAAGAAAAATCGAATAAATAACCGTAAATATATCGTAAATTACATACATAGTATTTTTTTTATAACTTTTATAAACTTTGCAATCTTGGCTTTAATTTTGAAGCTACATTGAACGTAACTTACACATTATGTTAATCTTTCTAAGATTATTATTTTTATTCAAGTTCTGTACTTATTCATAAAAGTCATAGAACCATTTCGGAGATGAACGTAATAGCGCACTAGAGTTATCTCGAAAACCACTAAATATTACATTAAACTAGCGACCCGCCTTCGCACGGGTCAAGATTTTTTGACAAAAAAAGCAGGGGTTGTGTGTATTTTTTAATGCCACATTATAAAAAAATAAAAACAAAAAATTTCGTCCAAAAATTAAAAAAAAAAATTTAGGGGTGGACTACCCCTAACATTTAGGGGGATGAAAAATAGATGTTGGCCGATTCTCATAGATACCGGATAAGCACAAAAAATTTCATCAAAATCGGTCAAGCCGTTTCGGAGGAGTATGGCAACGAAAACTGTGACACGAGAATTTTATATATTAGATGAAGCATATATTATGTTTATGGACAAGGATTGTAGCTATAATGTTTGCTCAGCACATATTTATTTATAATTTAGCATTTCTTCACTAAAAAGATTTCTTAACGCTCCTGTAAAGTTAATATTTTTGAGTTATGGCTTTTTTCCACGAATGGTGCGATATCAAAAGAAGTCACAGACTTATATATTTAAAAAAATATGTTTAATTTATGATAATCAAAATTTAAAATGTTAATATTTTAACTTTTTCTTTAAGGTTCAGTTTTATTTCGGCTCGTTGTATCTACAGTATATTCAGTATAGCTGGCCAGGCTATTGTGTTTATAATTTGCTTTCTCTATGTAGTCATGTACTCGGATACATCTCTTCATTCTATAAGTAAGTTTTAATGATTATTTATCTATCTTCTTATCTATTAAATAGGCCGTCAATGTATTTACTTTTTTTACCTAATTGTAGACATTTGCTTGACCATAATCGCAGCTGATGGTAATCGGATGTGGTCAGGATGGTAACAATAGCTGCCCTGAAGCTTCCTATGTTATACCTTAAAGAGCCATCATAATTTATCACAGATTTATTTTCATTAATAGACGGTATTACTATTGCAATTGTCACCCCGTGACGCAGTGGTAAAAGCGTTGCGTTTTACACCGGAGGTTCCGGGTTTGAACCCTAGTGAAAAAATATTAAGATTAAAAGTTTCGGTCGGGTAAGGCTCGGAAAGCTAATCAAATGATTGCCTATAAAGAAAAATGATCAGCGAACTAAATAAATATTTAAGAAGATTTGGTATGATAGTTAGATTTTTCAAATTTCCACCACTGAATTAGTTACCAAAACTCAAATAAAAACGTTGCTAAATAGAAAATGTCTTAATATTTTCAGAAATTACATTTGACTTTTTTCCCACTTTCGGCCTATTTTCGTTGCCTAGTCCCCTTAATATAATTTGTTTCAATTATTAAAAAGTATTTATATGGTTTAGGTAAGATTAGGTAGGTGGTGGGTTTGTAAGGAGCTGCAACCATTACATCATGTTCCACATGACATCTTTAAGAAATTAACTATAATAATAAAAAAATATATTTAAACGAAAAAATAAAAAATAAAAACAAAGATTTGTCCTCTAACAGCAGTATGTATGGTGAAATAGGAGCACTCACTTATATTCTCGTGGGAACAACACGCAAATACATAGACGACATAACTAATATCACCGCATACACGAATTCAAGTTGGATATGTCACTACAAGTAGTACTATAAGATAAACGAAAGAAAATAATAAATAGCTTTATATTTATTTTTTTCGAAAGGACACTTGTTTTGTGGCACATATAGCCTTCAAACTAACCGGAATTTTTCAGCACCCTTGGTATTTAATAGTTCGAACTGTATTACGACTATCTTGTTCTTCCGTGCGGCTATCAAATGGCCAAAATTATGTCAATACATAGCGAGGGTTGAGTCAATTTATCCGAACCTAGATCGAACATTCATAACGAAGTGTAATTTGTCCTGTATTGTTGTTTTGACGTTGGCTTTAGGTGAGTTATCATAGCTTATTATACCTTAATAATACGAAGTTTTTAGACAGGGCATAGAAAACTGAACACCTACTTGCCTGTAACGAAAAATAATTAGTAAAACAAGGAGGATATATGAATAATTTTCCCCGTTTTTGCAATATTTTTCACTGATGCTTCGCTCCTATTGGTCGCAGCGTGATGTGACATAGCCTAAAGCCTTCCTCGATAAATGGACTATCCAACACAAAATTAAACCTTCAATTCGAATTAATCTAATTTTTCAATTCGAACCAGTAGTTTCTGAGATTAGCGCGTTCAAACAAACAAACTCTTCAGCTTTATAATATTAGTATAGATTTGTATAGATATAATTTAGTAATTTTTATGAAGAATTCCTAAAGTACAAGTGACGGTAATATTTTTTTAGTGGAACACGTTCTCTCCGATTTGTCTAAAATAATACAAGTAGTTGATTGTCCGTATCCAAAAATGAATACGTATGGCGGCTTCATATTACACGGTTTCCCGTGGATTTTCACTGTTTTGGAATACAATACTTACTTTGGAATTATTGTACAGGTAAGAAATTGTACTATTATTGTTATGAGGAGAGATGAAAAACATGTACAAAATGTATAATGTATGTAAAAAAGTTTTGAATATGAATGTGGATGGGTATAGGGGAGGCCAAAAACATGGATTGACTGTGTGAAGAATGATATGTGTTTAAGAGGTGTGACTGATGATATGGCGAGTGAAAGAAGAGAATGGAAAAAGAGAACATACTGCGCCGAACCCAAATAAAAAAGGGAACAGGGCAGGAAGAAGAAAAAGTAATAAATTTTACTACTACGGTACTTAACTTTCTTCTGTCCTCTGTGAAAACTTGTAAAAGGTCTTCTGAATATTATTTACTGTTTAACTCTATTTCTCTGTAGCTCTAAAGCCGGGTCCAGACATGTATCATTTGCCCGATCCTATCACCGTACCGTATCTGCGTATTGTATCAAGCCCCGTACCAAGTTGTGGACGCCTCCAATTTGCTCCGTACGGATACGGAGCAAATACTTCACAATCACAATTCACCTTTGATGATCGGACAAAAACCGACACGACATGGGACGGGCCGTATCATAACGGCGTATCGAGATCGCGTATCATGATACGCGTATCATTAGGGGAAGGCGGGGCTGTAAGTGCCGATTTTGACAAATCCCTAAATAAATCGGAAAATATGAATGCTACCTTTAATATTTCTAGTCTATCTGAGGTTAAATTTATTCTAGATTTAAAATATATACACAGTTTTAGTGGTTTTTTAATAGTTTTATTTAGAGAATTAAATTTGTAAGCAGCGGTCGCAAGGCACAACCAACCCCTCGCCTGGGCAAGTTGTGCCGCAGCTGAGGTTGGTTGTGCCGTTTGTAATGTTTGGCCTTTTACACGGATTTTGGAATAAAAAATCCGTAACATTCGTTAGCTGATATTAATTATTTAATAACATCAACATTTTATAAGCTTTAGTAGTTTATTTACTAAACATCATTGAAGAAAACAACAACCTGTTATTCTTCTAACTATTTGATACTGAAATTATCTTCTAAATTAATATTTTTTAATTAATTTTAATGTAAATGAGATCTGTTAGACAGAGTTATTAAAACTATTTTCCAGCCCAAGAAGGTAGAATGCTTGGACACTAAATTGCATACCAGTGTGTGACACACTGGTATACAAGTTGTCTTACTTCTTCAGGTAGAAGTTCGAATGAGATAGATGGGCTTTTTCAGATATGAAGTCATGTCAATGACGTCTCTTGTTCCTCATTAAATATCAGTCTTGATTTTTATCAAACCATAGGAGTGAGTCCACTCTTTATTATCTTGACAGCCCTTTGTAAAAAATCCTGGGAAGTGGTTCGCCCTTGTGTTTTTCTCTTGTATATTCTCATACTATCAAATGAAACAATATAGGTTATTAAAGGTTAGCTGGGGGTTGTTTGTACCGCGGCACAATTGACCCCGATTGAACGGCACTTTTTACCCCGTTTCAAATATGTTAACTTTTTAACATATGCCAAAAAAACAGCCTGTATAAGGCGTTAAAATTGCATAAATTATTATTTTTGGATAAATTATAAACACATTAGTAAAATTCCCATATTCGTAACGCCAAAAATGCTTACTTGAGACCAAAAAGTATACAAGACAAAATATTTACTCACTCGATGCTGGAGGATCATAACATACACTTCCACTGAGTCCGCCTCTCTGGCGCAACTGAAATGACCGCCGCACATGCGCTATAGTACCAGAGCGACGGACATAATACGAACATATAGCTATCTCTTTTTGTTTTTTAGTTATTTGCATCGGAACAACTTACCCCCGGCACTTTCAGCCCCGCCTTCCCCTACCCGTCCACATATGCGATCATGATACGCGTCGACGATACGGATACGGTAATCGGATCGGGCAAATGATACATGTCTGGACCCGGCTTAAGTTTTCCTAATATTTGTAAAATAAAAACAATATTATACTAAAAATTTCTAAATGCATCTATTATATAATAAATAATAGGATATCATTAAAATGATGAAGTAACAGGGTAGCGGAACAGGTGGATTGGGATACGCCAGCGTTAATAGCCATAATTTAGATAAATATTTTATATTTATTAGGTAGGTAATTTACTTTTTGTATTACTATTATTTTTAAGACCTGCTGAAGTCTGTAAGCTCCAATAGTTTTTGTTTTTTTTTATATTGTGTCACTAAATACCAGTGTTGTGTTATTTATAGATAGCAGAAAAAAAACTGAGCTGACTCCTTTTTCAAGGTACTGCCACACATCTCCGAATAAATTAGCTGCTTAGCTTAGGTTAAGATGAAGTCTACGTGAACGCGTTCTACGTGAATATATATTATACTATAAGTTGCCTCGGGCTATGCTTAATATATTGTATAAATTGCATGAAAATCGGTTTAGTATCATCGGAGATTAGCCCGTACAAACAGACAAACAGACAGAGAAACAAAAAATTAAAAAAAAAAAAACTGGGTTTGTTCTATTTCTCTTCTTACATCTCCCTGACTCGGTTTTGAGCATTTTTTTTTCTATGTACAGACATTTGACCTCTACAGTTTTATTATATGCATAGATAGATACTAATGTAATATGAAAATAATAAACTTCATAGTAGTAGAGATTACAGAGGGAATCTAATTTATTGTAACTTTTTTTTTCAGCTTATAAATATACAAAATACTTTCAATTGGAATTTCGCGAACTTATTTGTAATTTGTGTGAGTCTATACTTGACTTCGCGATTGGAGCAAGTGAATAGAAAGATTTTGGGCGCTAAAGGAAAGGTAATACCTGTTTACAATTATCCTTTTCACTATACTTTTGGGATATTACCTGTCTCTGTGTATGAAGGGCCGCTAGACCGACATTTTATAGGGTTGTTAAAATGAAGCCAACATTAATTCTCGTGAATTCAAATGGGACTTAGCCCATGCCTATTTTTGGATTTATTTCACTGATCCTTTTTTTATTCAAGCAAGTACGTAATTAATCTTCTATGGGCTGAAAATAGCTTTCTTTATTCTCAAAAAATATCACTTTACATGAGAATGAACTTAAACTTATTTGTAGTCGTCATCACTCACACGTCACCTAATGCATTCAAAACCCCCCTTTAAATAATGTCATTCAAGCATGTATTTTCTGAGTGGGGTTTCTTGAATAGATTATATCATACTTAATATAGGGTATATTTAATATCTGATAATAATTTATTATAAAGCTGTGCTTCATCAAGTCAACATTTTTGCATAATTAGTTCCTGTCTTCAGCCAGGTACTTTGTGTGATTTTCATTAGGGATGTTTTAAAAATTAAATTTCCTATCTGAATACAGATATGGAAATATACCGGTTTCAAATACGGTTACGGTTATTTTATATCGGGGCATAATCCGACAATGACTGACTAGTTATGACTAAGAGATAGAAATATTAATGCAAGGGACGAAATTATTCGATTTTATCTTCGATCAACAATACTATGTCAATGGATTTTATAGATAATTCCGCTACGGTTACGTAATGGAATTCTCTATAAAGGGACGTTACGGATACATTTTTATATCCGAAAGTTGTGGATACGGTTACGGATCTCCATAATATCTCAGATTTTTCATAAACTTCACGAAAATACACTTGCTTTACGGAAAGCACATGATATATCACAAGTGTCCACTATATTTTGTAAATTTAACTTTTTTTTCCCAGTTTATACAACCTAACTTCTGGCGTAATATCAGAGAAGAGTACAACCGGGCTACAAGCCTAGTCAGGCGCTTAGATGATGTCATAAGCGGAATAATTTTCATATCGTTTGCCAATAATTTATTTTTTATTTGTTTGCAATTGTTAAATACTCTTGCGTAAGTATTTTTACAAAATGCAATCTGTTTGTTTGTACCAGAAACATTCGCGGGCGTATGTAAAACAACTCATTAAACATTCATCAAAATCGGGTGAATAGTTTAGTATATGTATAGTGCATAGAGGACAAACAAACATTGATTTTTTTATATAGATTGCGTCATCAGCTTTTGACCGCCTCCATGGCTCAGTGGGAAGCGCGATAAGCACCGGAGGTTCTGGGTTCGAATCCCGGGGAAATAACAACAAAATGGTTTCGGTTGGGTAGGGCAAAGAAGGCTGATCACTTGCCTGTAAAGAAAAAAATTATCAGTGAAACAGACACAGAAAAATATGTCTGCCCCATGCCCCATTAGGGGACTCGGGAATTCACATAACGTCTTCAGCTTTTTGTAAGATTGTACTAGTCGATGACGTTTGATAATGTAAATAGTGTAAATAGTTCATCTCATTTATAATGATTAATGATGAATGCCAGTATCCTGCGGTTATGAAAGTACAAGGTAGAGTCAGTAGAATTTAGGAATTTAGTTAAACAGAAAAATAAGCTTTGCTGATTATAAAATCAGTCAACTGGCCATTGAACAAGTATCAACTATTGCTAAGTCTTGACGGACTAGTTAGCACGTTGGCTAGAACGTCTACTTTGGGTCGCGGGTTCGAATCCCGTCGGTAAGATACGTTTACAATTTTATGTAAACATGAATTTAATTTTCGAATGCTTGAAGTAAGAAATAGGTCGATAGTGCATCATTGACTGATATTCTGTGGCTGAGGTATCACCTAACATCAAGTGTACCATGCTCGTCTGTCGATATCTATACTTCTATACTAATATTATAAAGAGGAAAGATTTGTATTTTTGTATGTTATGAATAAACTCAAAAACTCAATGGACCGGTTTTAAAATTTTTTTCACCAATAGAAAGCTGAGTCAAATCAGCGAGTAACATAGGCTATATTTTGTGTATGTACATTGAACCCGTGTGAAGACGGGGGCGTTGCTAGTAGAGCTGTAACAAACCGTATGTATTCGTTACTGAGTAACGGGTACGCCATCTAGTACCGAGTAACGAAACGTTACTCACGAATACTTTTCGTTACTCGCATGTTTCGTATCATGGTTACAAACGCTGTTTCAATGACGCAATGTAACTTCAAATATTCAAAACAAAGTTTTCTTTAACAGAGTATGCAGTAAATAAAAAAGTATATACTTGTGAAAAAGTGTTTTCATAAAATTTTGCCACTAAAATTTCATAAATTTTATGTAATAGTATGAAATTGACGAAATTGAAAGTTTTAGTCTCTCATGAAATTCTAAAATTATTTCACTACAACTTAAACTAGTTCTGTAAATTTGTTTCTCTAGCATAACATAGCATGTTACGAGGTATTAGGAGTAACGAGTAACGAGTAACGATACGATAGTAACGAGTACTGAATGTATAGTAACGAATACATACGGGTAGGTTTTTTTTTCGTTACTTTTACACCTCTAGTTGCTAGTCTTATATAAAAAAGTTTTATATAGCACCTTGCTTTTTATATATACGAATTTTTAATAAAAAATAATTTCAGAGATGGAATTAAACCATTACCGTCGTGCAACACTGGTGCAGACGAAAGGTATGATAGTGTATCATCACTCTCAATTAAATCGATATATTTATTATACATTGCCCGTTTCTTTCAAATTTTAGACCGCTGAAGGGATACGAACAAGCAGTGTATTTCATGTATTCATTTATGTTCCTGGTGATACGTTCTCTGGCGGTGTCTTTGGTAGCGTCGCGAGTGTATTCAGCCAGCAAAGAGCCAGCGTATGCTTTATATAAAATTCCATCGGTTATGTATGGTATTGAGGTGAATTGGGAATAAAATTCATATTTAAATATATGGTTATATCAATAAGTTGGCCAAGTGTGTGTCGGACTTATATGAAGGGTCCCGTACCAACATTATATTGGTTTGCCGAACTATTTATGTTTTGATTTTGGAATTTTTGGAACAAGCCTGACACATAATTCGTCAGTTTTTATTTAATGAGCTGCCAAAATGTGTGTCGGGCTTGTATATGGAGGGTCCCGTACTAACAATATATTGGTTTACGAAAAAAATTTGTTTTGAATTTGGAACCCGATATTTGACACATGTTTGGTCGGTTTTTAATGTTTGTTGTATATTTTTTTTACACAAAAATCGATCGTGCATACAGGCGGGATTTATCGCAGCCTATCATAGGGTCACTTCACTTTGTTGTGTCGGTACTTAGGTCTTAAGCTCTCGTAAAATTATTAATTTCAGGTTCAAAGGTTTCTTGATCAGATTCACGAAGATTCAGTTGCTTTGAGCGGTCTTCGGTTCTTTCAAGTAAAGCGCGGATTGGTTCTCACTGTAAGACTTTATATAAGATTTTTTCGATATAATACTTCAAGATTTATTATTTATATATTAGATGTTCTTGACAAGAGTCGCAATATGCAAAAAAAACTTAACGTGGAAGTAAAAAAGTGTTATTTTTGTGGGCCAGTTTTTTTTGACGGGCTTGTTGGCGCATTTGGTAGATCTGCCGTGCGCAATGGGTCGTGGGTTCAAAACCCACCGGGACGATATGATTATAATTTTCTGTAAGCATGTCTTCCTCACGTCTCGTAACTTCGGGCAGTGAACAGAAATATCGAAATTCCGACTGAGTACCGAACCACCTTTAATAGATATAGGAAAACCGTGAAGTGCATATTGTGCCTTTCGATAGACTGAAGTCTATGGATTTCCGAATGCTCGACAGCGCATCATTGACTGATGTTCTGTGGCTGAGGTATCACCTACCATCAAGTGAACCTCATGCTCGTCTGTCAATATCTAACATAAAAAATAAATTGGCTAGGCAATTGGTTCTTGTATTACACACGGTGCTTGCCAGTTCTTTTTTCTTGAACTTTCTAGATATTTTATTATACGTCAAGTTTGTCCACAGATTGCTGGCACGATAGTAACGTACGAGCTTGTGTTGCTACAGTTTGGGGTCAACCCAACCGCCTCCACACATTAACTGTTTACGTAGAGTTATTAAGATCGTCATTACTTCAAAAAAAAAGGAAGAATTTAATTTTTATGAAATTGAACGCTATTTTTCATTATATCTCATAATGAACTGAACATTTGAACATTTTTTTTGTTTTTGAAGTGAAACTTCTTTATCGACGTATGGGGGAAATTTTGTAGCAGTATCGTCACGTTTTTCGGTTACGCGCCATGTTGCTTTTTTTTATCAAAGTTTAGTAAAGTGACGTAAAGAATATAATTTAATATATTATAATAATAACAACAATATATTAGTTTTGAAGTTTGGTTTGAAATAAGAATAACAATATATTAATTTGAAAGTGATAAAATAAAAAGACTTATTCAAATTTAAGTGAATGTCGTAAAGAAGTTTCACTTCTTACCTGTGTACTCTAGTACACGCACACAATTTTTTTTTTTTAGTTTTCTAATATATTTTTAGTGACTGTTAGTTATTGTTATTATTATAATTGTAAGAAAAATTGTAAACGTTTCTTTTTATTGGAACTCACACTCTAGAATATATTTTTATTTGTTAATTGTTATTATTAACTTTACTGCGATTGTAATAGAAAAGATAAAAACTATGACACATTGTATTCACCTATATTTTTTGTTGCACTGTTTGCAATTTACGGTAATATAAATGTTATAGGAAGTTATTGAAAATGTAGCGGATCTTGTAAATCTGGGTAAAATTACACAAATATTGATTAAAAATTATTTTTTTAGTATAAATAAATCTCCCGATAACTTGGCGATTCTATAGTACCAGTGTACCGTAGCATTATAAAGATTAAGGAATATCACGGACGACAGATTTTATGTAAGTGCGTGCTCATATTTCACCATGCCTACTGCTGATAGAGGACAAATCTTTGTTTTTCGTTTATATATACATATATATATATATTTTTATTATTAATAAATGTTAATTACTTAAAGATGTCATTTGGAACATGGTGTAATGGTTGCAACAAACATTTTGTAAAACAAAAAACTTGGTGATTAAAAAGAGTGGCGGAGAGTTTATTGCCAGTTCTTCTCGTCCGCTCTACGATGATTTGAGTACTGGCAGTAAATGTAAAATTAGAAGCATTTGGTATTTTTAATTGACGTAAATAAGTGTACATTGTATTACCTAAATGAATAAATGATTTGAATTTTGAATTTGAATATGTGCGATCGAGTCCGCAGCACTCAAAAAATCTACATGGCTTACAAAAAAGTATTTGGCAAATAGTTCAGTGTGGCGCGTAGGCGCAGTATAATAAACTACACGTAGCGGTGTAGCTACGCATGTGTACGCGTGCTACGTAGATGTAAGCTTATATCGAGTAACTTTTGCTAAACATACTTATTTAACAAAAGTCAAATTACGATTAAAAAATGAGTATATATATTGATGGCAAATAATTTTTTTTTGTACTAACCCACTTATTATTATGTCTTATGAGTATACTATGTGTACTTACTTACAAGTATGTACAGTGTACACATAGTATACTCTATAATCACTGTATTATGTTAGTAATATAAAGAATATTCGATTTAGCGTATTAAGATTCATGCGATTATTTTGCGAATATCAATTTCTGAGTATATACTTAAGGTGTAAATAATATAAGATATATGAAATAATAAAATATATTATACATATTTATAATAATTCTTCTTTGCTGAATGAAATAGGTCTCACAAAGCAGGATTAATTCCGACTTACTTGACAATAATTATCGTTATAATTTGGCCAATCAACTCAATATTTTGATAAATTATAAACCTGTATGTTATTCGGATTTATAAAAATAATTCTGTAAAATTTCATCGAAATCGGTTCAGTATTTTTTACTTGAATGAGTAACAAACATACACACAAACTTTCACATTTATAA
The DNA here is from genome assembly GCA_905404175.1 of Anthocharis cardamines. Taxonomy (NCBI): domain Eukaryota; kingdom Metazoa; phylum Arthropoda; class Insecta; order Lepidoptera; family Pieridae; genus Anthocharis; species Anthocharis cardamines. The sequence continues at coordinate 3,084,165 of FR989953.1, read as the reverse complement.
TATTTATTATTAATAGACAAAGCCGGGTTAAACAACTAGCATCAAACAAAACACGGAAGTGTTCAAATTATCTGAAATATTAATATGGTTAGGAGTTAATTGCTATAATCAATCATTGAAGTCCTTTCACGTGGTTTCACTAATCAATCTTACTTATCAATATATGATTATTCAGTATCATCACTATGAATTTTTAATGATCAGTTCTGAAAATTACTTCGAAAATAGCTCATATTGAAATAGTTAATTAATAACAGAAGAAAAAGAAATACTATCAATTTGATTATTTATTTAAAGGTATTTGATTTTAGAGTACCAATTTCACACTTTTCAAATGTTGACCAGCAATAACATTTTTTGACATAATATCGTATATCTATACTTATACTAGCTGACCCCGCAATCGTTGTTTTGCCATGTAAATAATTTCTAAAAAGCAGGGGTTGGTGATAGAAAAGTAAAAATTTTGGGTTGTATGTATTTTTTAATGCCACATTATAAAAAAATAAAAACAAAAAAAATCGTCCAAAAATTTAAAAAAAAAATTAGGGGTGGATTACCCTTAACATTTAGGGGGATGAAAAATAGATGTTGTCCGATTCTCATACCTACCCAATATGCACACAATATTTCATGAGAATTGGTCGAGCCGTTTCGGAGGAGTTCAAGTTCGAACCCCGTGACACGAGAATTTTATATATTAGATTATAAAGAGGAAAGTTTCTTTGTTTGTTACAATTTAACTCAAAAACTACTCGACAGATTTTAACAAATTCTTTCACTTTTGTGTACATCTACATTGCAACCGTGCGAAGCCGGTGCGTATCGCAAGTATATAATAAAATTAATATTGTCAATGTCATTATTGGCCACCATGATTTTGGGAAAGATTACCACTCCAGTGGCAATGTTGTAGGCGCGTGGCGCTAAGCAACAAAGGTCCCTAGTTCAATCCCGGGGAAACAAGATAAAAAAGTTATTTTAGTCGGGCAGGGTTTTAAAGACTGATCATCTAGAATAGAATAGAATAGAATAGAATATACTTTATTGTACACAAAAACCAATTATACAAGCAATAAAAACTAAAGCTAAACATTGTACAAGAGGATGGCCTTATCGCAATATGCGATCTCTTCCAGGCAAACCTCTGGCAGGGAAAAAGAATAACAAAAAAAGAGTAGAAGGTGCAGCAGGAATGAATATAAAAATAAAAGTAAATTAAAATAGTATACAGTTACAAAAAGTACATCTATCCCAATAAACATAAATCATTATAAATTAAAATTATACTATCATAAAAAACTTTACATCATATACAACATAACATGACAAACGGAAACAATAACATTGAAAATTGTAAAGGCAGGCAATGCAAGTGAAAATAGGTAAAATACAAAAGATTATAAAGAAGTGAAATGTTGAAATAAGAGTTTTTTGAAAGTATTAAGAGATTGAGCTCGTCGAATGTCAAGAGGCAAGGAGTTCCAAAGCATAATACTTTGTACCGTGAAAGAGGAATGGTAAAAGTCTGTTTTATCTACTTTTGCCTATACGGAAAAATTATCAGTGAAAGTGCTTTCTGATAGCATGTTTTCCTCACCTCAGGTAACTTTGGGCATTGAACGACTTTGAATTGACGGGCTCGTTGGCGCATTCGGTAGAACACCTGCCGTGCGCATCGATGGGTCGTGGGTTCGAATCCCACCGGGATGACATGTTTATAATTTTCTGTGAGCTTGTTTTCCCCACGTCTGGTAACTTCGGGGATTGATCGGGTGGGAGGAATATCGAAGTTCCGACCGGGTTACGAGTCACCGTTCATACATGAAAGAACCGTGAAGTGCACACTGCTCGATTAGGTTTCAGTATATGGATTGCGGAATGCTCGAAGTAAAAAGTAGGTCGACAACGCATCATAGACTGATGTTCTGTGGCTGAGGTATCACGGACTATCAAGTACACCTTATGCTCGTTGTCATATCTAACATTAAAAAAAAGAAGATACAGAAACATCTGCCCCATGCCCCACGAGGGTAGTCGGAAATTTCTACACCACTATTTCAGTAGTAGCAACATATTTTAAAGAGGAAAGATTTGTCTGTTTGTTACGATATAACTCAAAAACTACTCGAACGACTTTACCAATTGAAAGCTACATTATCAGCGAATAACATAGGCGATTTTTTTTGTGTATTTTTTGCACCCGTGCGAAGCTGGGGCGGATCGCATTTTTTTATGTCAGATATCGCCAGACGAGCTTGAGTGATACCTCAGCCACAGAACATCAGTCAATGATGCGCTGTCGACCTAATTTTTACTTCGAGCATTCGGAAATTCACAGACTGAAACCGAAACGCACAATATGCACTTCACGATTTTTCCATCTATGAACGATAACGAACCACTCGTTACCCGGTCGGAATTTAGATATTCCTCCCACCCGATCAATGCCCGAAGTTACCAGACGTGGGGAAAACACGCTTACAGAAAATTATAAATATGTCATCCCGGTGGGATTCGAACCCACGACCCATCGATGCGCACGGCAGGTGTTCTACCGAATGCGCCAACGAGCCCGTCAATTCAAAGTCGTTCAATGCCCAAAGTTACCTGAGGTGAGGAAGACATGCTATCAGAAAGCACTTTCACTGATAATCTGGTTTCACTGGTCGGTGGGATTCGAACCCACGACCCATCGATGCGCACGGCAGGTGTTCTACCGAATGCGCCAACGAGCCCGTCGTTTATTAACGCAACCTTATTTTGTCTTCATTATGAGACTACACGGTCTGGTTATCGAGTTGTTGTTTTAAACAATTTGTAATGTTGTCTGGTACAAGTAACAAACAAAGCGATTATTTAAGCCCTCTTTGTAGGCAGTGTCAAACAACAGTGAAATCTAAAATGCCTTTCTTTTGTTATATTACAAAGTTATAAATGAAAAGTTAATTATATTTATATGAAAATACAATATGAAATAGAGGCTTAAACACGAATTTATAGTAATTTAATGTTTGTAAGTATGCAAAATATAAAATTATAATTCGCTAATATTTTCAAAAACGCCTTTCTCTTTTAAATTTATTTTATGTTGTAAGGAAGGTCTGGACATAAAACGGCTTTTATCGGGTTAAATGCGTATTATTAAGGCTCAAACTTTTGTCCTATTTCTAAAGTCCATTTGGGCATTTCTGACTGCCCACTTTATGCTTTTGTTTGAGGTTTAATGATATTATGTTATTGTGCAATGGTATTCCCTACTGAATCAAAATAAAAACATTTTCTATTTAAGTTCTTTAGTCGACAGAGACAGTTATCTATAAGCTTGTCTTCCTCACGTCTGGTCACTTCTGGTATTAAACAGGTGGGAGGTATGTCAAAATTCCGAACGGGTAACGAACCACCGTTCATAGATGGAAAAACCGCCTATAGATTTCCGAACGTTCGAAGTAAAAAGTACAAGTGTTACAATCAAGTGAAACCCATGCTCGTCTATCGATATCAATCATAAAAATAAAATACGCTTGTCCATTCAATGGTAGTTGATACCTCAGAGACATCACAACTTAATGATGCGTTGTTGACATATTTTTTACTTCGAGCATTCCAAAATCCATACTGCAAAGCCGAAATCAGCTGCTCTTCAAGTTTTTTACCTGTATGTTACTTCAATGTTCCTGCAATTCATATAGTATATTTTAAATATCCTAGTTCCGGTGGAAATCCCTTTGAAATTATCTATCATACCAATATGCCGTAATTGTCGTGAAAGAATTACTCTTTATGACTCAAAATTGTTGGCATATAAAGCATTTTCTTTACTTTAACTGGAAATAAAATAAAACCTTAGGCACTGTTAAGATCGGCAGTTGTATTAGAAACCAAAACGTTACACGCCTTTTGTACTTCTTTTTTACCTGTCTACATAAATCTTGAAGATAACTCTACAACCTGTATTGATGTAAACTTTAATCGACTTCCTACGTAATGTATTGGAAACGATATTTTCCCTTAAATTATCTGAATGTATAAGATTTTTCCGTATTTGAATTTAAATATATTTTTTATCACATCTATTCGAAAAGAGCTAGTTGGTTCTCTGCAAACAGGGAGCAAAATAGCTTTTAAATCCCTAGGGAGTGATTTGGATTTGGAATGTGGATATAATTAGTAAATGTTTCAATTACTAAAGAGATCGATCACGCACACTGTATGAAAATATTACTGGTTGTCAAAAAAAAAAACCGCACGCCGATCAAATAAAAAAAAAAGGTTTTTGTAAAAATAAAAACGAGCGAAAATCATTATTTATTTTGTTATTGTTTGTTCAACTTCTTTTTTAAGATACAAAATAGTTCAAAATCTTATTATTTCTGTTTTTATTGATCCTAATTGTTTTGTAAACAATTAAACGTAATTCCACTTCATGAGTTGCACTTACTTATTTTTTCATAGAGGTGATAAAAAGTAGAGTGTTCACCTCGGGGGCAACATTCGTTGCGCTCAGGATTCAATTTAAGATTCCCTCGCTGTACTCGGGATTCTAATGTAGAATCCCTCGCTTCACTCTGGATTCAAAAAACACTCTCGCCTTCAAAATTAGTGATTTGCTCCCTTGGTAAACAATCTAAATACTATTTTTAATAATTATTTTCCGGCCTTTCGCGAGATCGTATGTAAAGTAATATAGATAAAATATGAATGTGAACGTAATATAAACATTAAAACCTCCTTTTTCGAACTCTTTCTATAACAGATTTTAAAATTTGAAATATTTATATAAATCTTTTTGTAAATACTGCAATACCTCATTAATTAAAGTTTTCCAACTGGAAATTCCACACACAAATGGCTTACCAATATATTTTTAAGAAAATGTAGTGAAGGAAACTGGTTATATATGTTACGTATAACAGAACGTGCAAGATACTGCATCTGTGGTATTGTGGCGAACGAAATTGGAAGATTTACCGGCTTTGTGCAATAAACCGTCGCAAAATGAACTTTAAATTGTTAAAGCTTATTTACGATATATTAGTTATATATTATATAGTTTATATAGATTTACTTGAGTATAGAAAAAAGAGAAATAAGTACTGACGGACTCATTGGCGCGTTCGGTAGAACACCTGCATCGATGTTTCGTGAGTTCGAATCCCACTGGGACGACATGTTTATAATGTTCTGTGAGCATATTTTCCCCACGTCTGGTAACTTCGGGCATTGATCGGGTGGGAGGAATATCGAAATTCCGACCGAGTAACGAACCACCGTTCATAGATGGCAAAACCGTGAAATGCACATTGCACGTTTCGGTTTCAGCTCGAAGTAAAAGGTAGGTCGACAGTGTATCATTGACTGATGTTCTGTGGCTGAGGTATCACCTACCATCAAGTGAACCTCATGCTCGTCTGTCGATATCTAACATTTAAAAAATAGTTTACCTACTTATATTCCAATAACAAAATCAAAGACATAAGATTATATATATATTCTCCCATTAATAACTTGTCAAAGAGTAGCTTACAAAGTGATAAAATATCATTAAATTTACAACCTCATAAACATTTACAACTAAGTGCTTATCGTTTAATATTTGTGTTAGTGCATTCATAAAGCAATTCTATATCACATGTCAATATTCCCATCAAATACTTTTTCTATGAACGTTAAACCATTACTGCTAAAATCGACGTATAGGTTTGATACATCGTATGATATTACTATATTTTATACTAGCTTCTGCCCGCGACTTCGTCTGCATAGAATTAGTACTAAGAGTAGCTTATTTTTGAACCGAGCTGTTTTTTAATCAATCTCCGCTTGATGGCGCTGCACTCAAGTCAATGATATCGTGATATTTTTTAAACCGTTCGTCCAAATTACTTGGTGTAAAAGACAAAGTTCATCTATATTAAATACTGAAAGCGATTAATGTATCAATTTTGATAAGAATTAGCTAAATACTCTAAAAATTGCAAAAATGAATCAAATTTAAATGTATTTATGGCTCATAGTGTAGGATATATTGGCTTCCACATAAAAGGTAGATATATGCTATCGCGAACTTTTATTTAGAGCTATTTAAAACAAACAATCCAATGATACGTTTAAGGCAGCGCACGCCAAGATAGCCCTCAGAAGGCGAGTTACTTGATATTTATCGTTATATTATGGCCAATATACAAAAACTATTTATAAATTATAGCCTATGTGTTATTCTGATATATAAGTTATATTACTGTAAAGTTTCATCGAAATCCGTTCGGTAGTTTTTGCGTGAAAGAGTAACAAACATCCATCCATCCATCCATCCTCACAAACTTTCGCATTTATAATATTATTATATAGTAAGTAAGATAAGATAAGATAAGATAGTAAGACTAACATTGTTCAAATTTTATTTTGAATTCGAGATGATTTGATTTTGATGGGGTCGTTGACGCGTTTGGAAGAAGCCTTGCGCTTTGATGGGTCGTGAGTTCGAATACCGCCAGGACTTTATCATGTCTTTTATACGTCTAGTCACTTAGGGCATTAAATGAATGGAGGAAGATCGAAATTCCGACCGGGTAACGAACCACCGTTCATAGATGGAAAAACCGTGAAGTGCACATTGCGCGTTTCAGTCTCTGTCTATGGATTTCAAAATACTCTAAGTTAAAACTAGGTCGACGGCGCATCATTGACTGATGTTATGTTAACATCAAGTGAACTTTATGCTCGTCTGTCGATTTCTATCAAATAAAAAAATGTCTTTTAGAATTATGTGTATCCTATATAGGTTGTATTATTAGTATTATGTATTATTTATCGATTTCTTAAAATAATTAGAATGAAGAAAAATGTAAAAAATGCGTTGTTATTTGTATGAATATTTTTTTGTTAAATTCTATCCTTTTTTTTTTCTTGTAAAATTTTCCACTGAATATCTATGCAATGCATGTCATGTAATCTGTTATATATTGTCATAATTTTAGAATTATATGGCTATATTATTATTATGATCAAAATAAAAGTTAATAAATTATAGTAAACGCCAAATGTATGATTAAAAAATATTTAATAAGCGGCAAGTGTCGAGAGATTTGAGATTTTAATCAATCTCGAATCTTTCAACACGCGACTGACTTTTTAAGCTTAATTAATATTTTGCATGATAAAATTTATATTATACAAGCGACCCGCCACGGCTTCGCACGGGTGCAATGCTGATACTAAATACACTGCAGAAAAACTGTTATTAATATACATATAAACCTTCCTCTTCAATCACTCTATCTATTAAAAAAAAACCGCATCAAAATCCGTTGCGTAGTTTTAAAGATTTAAGCATACATAGGGACAGAGAAAGCGACTTTGTTTTATACTATGTAGTGATTTTATGTCTTATTTAAAAAAAACAAGTTTAAGCGGGAAACTTTATGAAGAACCTAAAACGACATACAACGAGAATGCATCAAATAAGTTGTAGAATATTTATAAAAAAAAAACATTTTTATATACGTGAGTATCATAAATATTTTTTTTTTATATCGGATTAAAACGCGATTTCTTATTTATAATATTTTTATTTTATTCAGTCTTCCCGTGGCCACGTTTGCTGAAAAACACTCGAAACGTCGGGATAAATAATAAAGCGCGTTTTATTCCGGAATAAAGTTATTTTGAAAATATTTTTATACACTGGCACTATGAAAATGATGCGTCAGACCCATATTATCGACATTATCCACAGCTGGGCGAAAAACTTCTCAACTCTTTACAAAGACTTGTAATATGATGATATTCATAAGAAATATTTATTTTCAAATAAACTTGGTATAAGGTTGGTAAAATTAAGATACAATGTGACGGTCGCACACCCATCTACTTTTTATGTAGGTCTACAGCGCATCATTGACTGAAGTTCTGTGGCTGTGGTATCAAATGAACCTCATACTTGTCTGTCGATATCTAACATAAAAAAAAACCTAAATAAAAGACATGATCGTGTGTAACAACTAGTCAATATGTAGTAGACGCGCTTCGTGTTGATTCATGTTTTTCAACGTTGAGTTGTTTATTTATTTAGTCGTGTTTAAACCTTCAGTAAGTGTTCAGTGTTAGATAAGTATTTCCGTCAAGCGATTATGTCTACAAGGTTCAATCGAGGTGAGATTTTTTTTTAATTTTTCATTGTGTTCAGGCGAGGGAAGCTCACTTAACAGTAGTTGATACCGCAGCCATAGTGCATCAATCAATGTTGGGCTAAATACCAGCATCTCTATGAATTTATTTCAATATTTTATCCCGTTTTGCAAAGTTGTGAAGAAACTTTTGAAATTTCGATAGTTGAAATCAATTATATTCGTTACCTTTTTTGGTCACCTTTTGGTGGCGAGTTTAAAAAAAAGTGGAATGCATAAAAACCTTCTTCATGAAAAAATATAATAGGTAATATATAAAACAGTTTACCAGATCATTATTTGCAAAAATCGGTATATCAGTACCGGTAGGTAATCGGTAAAATTAAAAAATCGGTATTTACAGTTATATATTGATTTGTCTAAAATTCAAGCCAAATACTACTATTTACTTCACGGATAAATAATGTCAAATCATTAGAACACTGTTTTATTTAGAAAAAGTCTGAAAGGAATATTTTCATTTATTATGAAAACTTTTATGACAAACTCTCAACAAAGGTTCACTAATTACTCAAACAACGCTTAACTGAAGCAATTAATTGGGCACTGGAAATAATAATTTTCTCCATAAAGTACTGCTTTATTGTTTAATAATCTCTCGATGTTTTGGGGAAAATCAATCGAATCGGACAATCAAGAAATGTCATATTTATGTGTATTATGGGACTATCGCGGCTTTGGAGACATTTTTTCGTATGTTAAATATCGGTAGACGAGCATGAAGTTTAGTTGATTATAGGTGATACCCCAGCCACAGGACACCAGTCAATGATGCGCTTTCGACCTACTTTTTACTTCCCAAATTTTTTTCTTGGCATAGGAGCATTAGGATATGATGATTTATATATCCGATATTGTTAGACAAGCGTGATGATAGTTGATGATAATGTCGCTTATTTTTTACTCGGAATTTATACACACGAAGTAATTATAGCGCCTCTTTTTTAATGGAAGTCATATTATAGACATTTTTATATTACGCGCGCGCTGGACCCGTGGGACTCTCCGATGCTGGATACGGCTACTATAATTATTATCTATTTGTTAATATATTATCTGAAAAAATGATTTTTTTAATGCAAGGCAACGTCCTCAAAAGCCAAGTTAAAAGCTCTGTTATTTATGTCTTTTGATATAAAGTTACACGTTTTATTACTTATTTTTGAGACGACAAATATTTAGCGAGCATAAATTAGAGTCGGACGGCCATTATTGTCTACGCAAACAGATCCAGTGTCTGTTTATTTTTGCTAAAATATTTGCTGATTTCCCTTATTCAATAGCCTTCCCCAATTTTAGGGTAATTTTTCATTCGTTTTATATATTATACAAAACAAAATCTTTGTCTATATGGAATCCCTCGATGTTTATAATATATATTTTTAAGACAAATTTTAAGATTGAAAAACAGTACTTTTATATTAATAGATAAGACATAATCTTTAAAAATAAAGTCTAAAAGTAGGTCCTTATTTTTGCGAAAATATGTGTAATTTATGATTTTTTACTTAATGACAGTTTTGCATATAAATATTATTTAAGCTCATTTGATGGTCAGTAGATATCTAAGACATATGCCAATAATCACTGATGCGCTGTCATCCTTATTCTTTTTCAAATCAATTTAATCCATAAACCGAAACACCTGAAGCTGGTTTTTAGTAAATCTGACTTTTATTAAGTTAATGGATCCTAATGTTGAAGAGATTTAAACCATCTGACAGTTTTAACTACTTTTACAGGGAAATAATATATTTTTTTTGCGTCCAATAAAAGTATTGCCATATAAATATGTAAATTATGTTATGTAAAAATATAAGAAAACTGACAAAAAATACCAATATTTCATTAGTAATATCTTCTATACATATAATAAAAGAGTAGGATCGAAATTACGCTTCACTAAATATTTTTACCAGAAATTAAGAGGGGTGATAAAAGAAGGGTAGCAGAATGCATAAATGCAATTTTTAAGATTCTTGTCTGTCTGTCTGTCTGTCTGTTTGTTCACGCTAATCTCCGAAGATACTGAACCGAATAAACCGTAATTTATACAAATATATTAAGCAAAGTCCAGGGCAACATATAGGCTTTGTTTCATCGAAATCGGTTGTCGGAAAAAAAAGTTATCATCATTTAAATATTATTTTAAAGGCATCATTTCAACAAATTGCAATGAAAACTGACTCGCGTTGAATTTTTTCGAATTGTCAGATGTCAATCACAGTTTGATATGTAAATGAAATAGTTTGATAATTTCGCCGTTTTCGATATGTGTTCGTGGCATAGTGGATATATACGGTCGTACTACGTAATTTCAGATGCGAGTTCGAATCATCACTCAGGGAAATATTTTTTTGTATTTATTTTTTTATATTTTTAAAAGAACTAATATTGAAAATAGAAAACGTATTATTGAACTATTCTATTATATAAAAAATGTATTTCTTATGAGATCGTTTATTTCGCATTTTCATCAATCCTTTCCTTTCCAAGGGAATTAAACAAAAATATCTGAAATTAAAAGTGATCAATTAAATGAAATAAATATACTATAGTATAGGTGTATACTGTAGAGGTGGATATAGTATCTTCCACACTAATTAAATTTATAAAAAAATAAGTATTTGGCCAACATGGCACGTTTTTTCCATGTGTCGCAAGTATTTTCAAAACCCCGTACAATTTTCGTGCATATATTTAAGACGGAAAATGCATTGAATCCAATCTTCGACTTAACTCTGATTAGTGGAAAAAAGACACATATCTGCATTTTGGTGACGTAAAATTTGATTGATATGCATCTCCCTAAAGTTTCTTTAAAGTCAGGTTAATTTTTTCAATTACTATGGTATTTCTTTTGAATTTCAAATCATCATTTGAACCCCAACCTCAACCACCATTAAACATGTCGATAATATGATGCAAAAGAAACCATCAATGACTACTCTGATAGCTCTTTCCGAAAAGAAATCACCAAGTACAGAGGATGGAGGATATATAATATGAAGAAAGCTTGCTCAAAAGTTCAGCATAAAGTGATCCCCACGCGAACGAAGTCGCGGGCATCAGCTAGTATTATATATAATATCATATTAAACTAAATTAACGAATGCAGTGCAATCCTATTTGGGATATTTTAAACGTAAAATGAGATATAAAAAAAACCAAATGATCACAGTTAAGGAGCAGTTTATATATAGCCAATGCCAAGTTCATTACTGTTAATGGTTAACCACCTCAGTTCCCGGTGAAGCCTGTCCAGGCGTTCCTTGTCGTCTGCGGCTTTCGTATCCCTCCACGGATTCTGTAATTGGAAATCAGTTAGAGAAATGAAACTACTATATTCATATATTATTGTATTTATATTAAGTGGTAAAGACAAAAGGAGAAATGTATACAGAAAAACACATTATTTTTAAATCAAACATATTTTAATTATAATATACATTTAAAATCGGTCGTGTAGATTTGAGTTAAATCGTAACAAAAAAATATTTCCTCTTTATAATATTGCTTTTAACCGATGCTTAACTCATGTGAGAGGGTTACAATTCTTACCAGAGTTAAAAATCTACCATGTGTCATTCTTTCTCTACCTCTATGCCGAGTTTCAACCAAATCAGTTCAGCCGATTTGGCTTGATTTTGTATCAATTAAAAACAAATATTATCAATGTTTTCATATTTTTATTATGAGTTGTAGTATATTAGTATAAACATAAAATGTAATGTAATGTTATGGAAGTCGGCAGCTGGGGTTAAGTCGAATATTTCGCCAGAACATTCACCGTTCTAGATGCGGTATACGCAAAATGATATATGTATATGTGTTTGAGGGGTGTGACTGATAATATAGATGAGCGAGAAGTGAATGGAAAAAACATACCGACCCAAATAAAAAAGTACGAGTATACAGTACAGGAAGAAGTTTAATCGTGATGCGCACATTGCGCGTTTCGGTTTCAGTCTATGAATTTCCGAATTCTCGAAGTAAAAATTAGGTCGACAGTGCATCATTTACTGATGTTCTGTGGCTGAGGTATCACCTACCATCAAGTGAATCTCATGCTCGTCTGTCAATATCTGTTATAAAAGAAATATATATTATACACTAGCTGATGCCAGCGACTTCGTTCGCGTGGGCTTCATCTTAAGCTGAGCTTTTGACGAAGGTTTCCACCATTCCACAAATACATATTGAAAGCGACGAAATAATAATCAATCAAGCTGTTACTAACATCTGACAATTCGAAAAAGTTCAACGCGAGTCAGTTTGCATTGCAATTTGTTGATATGGTGCTTTTAAAATAATCTTTAAATGATGATAACTTTTTTTTCTGACAACTGATTTCGATGAAATAAAGCCTATATGTTGCCCCGAGTTTTGTTTAATATATTTGTGAATTGCATGAAAATCGGTTCAGTATCTTCGGAGATTATCCCGTACAAACAGACAAACAGATAAACAGACAAACAGATAAACAGACAAAGAAACAAAAAATTTAATAATAATCTGGGTTTGTTCTATTTCTCTTATTACATCGAACTCACTCGGTTTTAAGCATTTTTTTTCTATGTAGAGACATTTGACCTCTACAGTTTTTTATATGTATAGATATACAAAAAGGTTATAAAAATATCAAGTACCTCTAATCGTTTATCATACACATCTCCACGTATATCCTTAGTCCGTCTATAATTCAATAGATTTTCCTTCCTTCTACTAACCAATTCGTGCAATGGAACAACATTTCGCCTCCCAACATTAGCGATATTGTAGTTTCTTCCATAACTTTCATACTCATAACAAAACACTGTAAATATATGCAGAATAAGTACACCGACGTATTGCATTTTTCTCCACTGTATAGAGTAAAGGATGGTTTGTGTATGTAACGGCTGCATTCAAATGTTAAGTAATATTAAGGACAAGCAACACGCCCCGACTTCGCACGGATGCAATACACAAAAAAAATCTCTGATAATGTAGCTTTCTATTAGTGAAAAATATTTTAAAATCAGTCAAGTAGTTTTTGAGTTAAATAATAACAAAAAAACGAATAAATCTTTCCTCTTTATAATATTAGTATGGATAACCACCCTCACCGTTTATCCATATTACTACTATTAATAAAAGCTCGTACCTACCGGCAAATCCTGGTGTTGCAGATGTCTGTGATCAATTTCGATAAAAATGTATGGGACTACCTCTGAAGTATCCCCTACCAAACAAAAAAAATCATCCAAATCCATCAATAACTTGCGGAGTTATCGCGTAACAAAAAAAAGAAAAGCAACATACAGACGAATTGAGAACCTCCTCCTTTTTAGAAGTCGGTTAAAAAGAGAACTTCACTAGTTTTCTTTTACTCTTTCACATCCACTATCAAATAATTTTATGGCGCGTTCAATACTCGAACTTTATTAGCTTGGTGTAAAAATTTTATGATACGAATTTGATCTTTAGATTGCTAGTTTTCGATAGAATGGTTCGGTCAATAAAAATGAATAAAATGAGAGAAATGCGTTTAACCAACGCAGCTGGGTTTGAATGTCGTAAATATAACGCTTGGAAATGTAATATTAATTCCGAATGATTGCGGAGAGTTTCAAAATGTAAAATTAATTAATATAAATTGTGATCTTTTTATATGCAGTAGGCACAACACATACACTTAAATTATTCTTCCATTCAAATAATTTGTACGGATAATAATCATAATTTATCATTGGCCCAAACTTTTCAAAAATGTAAATAAAAACCTTATTTTTATATGTTATTATAATAGAATTAAATTAATGTAGAATTTTGATTGTTTTTTGTTCTAATTTTAATTTCATTATTATGTTTATTAATGTTTAAATGCTGCAAATATTCCTTATAAATGGGTTCGTATGAATTTGCGGCATTAGCAGTTGAGACTTTGAGCACTTTGTGGCAATATTGTTATTTTTATAAGAATATTTGTAAATTTAGTTCTATATTATTTCATTGTATGTATTTTTTAAATTATACATTTGTGAACCATAAATCAAAATTATTTTAGTAATAAAACATGTTTGATAAGGACTTCAATTTTAATTTTGTATCATCAGTAACTCGTAATTAATGCTACGAAAAAATCGTAGCACTTTGCTACGAATAAAAACTTCAGATCTAAATTTAAAAAAAAACGTAGCAGCTTTTTTTATTTTATTATAATATGAAGTTTTTTAAGAAATTTATGAATAATAAATAAGCAAATGAATGGAATTAAATTTTATATTTAAATAACTAAATATGTAATAATTCTTATTTACTTTTTTTATATAAATTACTTTATTTATTTTATTATCATAATATACATCTGTACTGTATTTATTTATTATGAGTTCATGAATTTAAATCAAACAATTGTTAATACCTGCGTTTCGATGTGTGACGGGTTCAGTTTTCAAATTATACAGTGGTATTATTTAGAATATCTTAAGATAGAAAAGCTATGAATCGTAAGATGTTGCGTTTCCTAGTCAGTCTATGGTTTTTGGATATCAAATCAAGTCATAAAGCATTTCCTTTCAAGTGAGTATCATACTTGTCTGACCGTAAACTTATAAAAATAATATTTTGTGGTTATTTTTTTTTGTTTGGAATCAATGGAAATATTTAATACAGTCTGTGCACATTGACTCTTGACAGTTGGCAGACCTGCGTCAATGTAAGGAGTTATAAGAGGTAGAGTTATTAAGTATCTCGTTACCATGCCAAAAAATATTTAAAAAAAATGGCTCTCGACATTTGACTAAGAAGAACGTGTTACGATAATAATAATCAGTGTAATTTTATATATGTAAAACTAGCGGACCCGACAGACCTTTTCCTGCCAGAGTGTTGGCTTAAAAAATCTATATTTCATTTTCTATTATATAGATTTGCAGTAGACAGCAATTATAATAAAAAGAAACCTATAAGTGTGCGTGAACTGTCAATTGTGGAAGATGGCGGAGGTCCGAACCTAATTTATTTTTTCTTGATTTTTTTTAAATATTTTAATAGTAATTCTGTTATTCGAGACATACACGAATCCAACAAATAAAATTTTACTAAAATCGGTGCAGCCGTTCTTGAGTTATAAAAGGTATAACTAACACGACTTTCTTTTATATAGATAGATTAAAACAATAAATATTAATAATTAAGTGCTCAATATTTTACTTACTAAGCATGTAACATTATATGTAATGTTCATTTATGTAAGTAGAAGAAGCAGAAGATCAAAGTTGCGATAATTTGATTGTATGGAGTAAGACCTACAGGAAACAGGGATTGGATGCTGGAGAAGAAATGGATGAAAATACTCGACTAGGCTAAAGCCCAATGGGCTTAATTAATATTATTGGAACGAAGTTCCTTATCGCGCGTTGTGAAAGGGGGCTAGACGGAAAAAATTCTTACGAAAAGTTGTCACGACACTTTTTTTGAAAATAGAACGGTTTCAACTTTCAACATTGAAGTTTCATTTTTGGAACGACGAAGTTCCTTATCGCGCGTTGTGAAAGGGGGCTAGACGGAAAAAATTCTTACGAAAAGTTGTCACGACACTTTGCTATAGTCCCGCGCATCTATGACGTGTATGAAAGAATAGACAGACAGAGTACATATATATATAACTTCGTTCCATCCGGGTGTCCCTTGACACCTCTCAACTTTTTTTTTACTGGAATTAATTAATTTATTAATCATATTATTTTTAATTCAGCCAGCTATCACTTTTCAGTCTGCCCATAGCCACGTATGCTGAAAAGCGTTCGCAACGTCTGGATAAATAATGTAAAATTGGTTGAATGCAGAATTAAAAACACTTTTACATAAAAAAACAGTTGCGAAATCAAAATTAAAAACTAATAATTCTGACTGTAATCGCGAGAGTTACAAACGTATTCGCAATCGGTGTAATACCATGTGCAGAGATGCCCAGAGACGTTACATACATAAATCGGTTGAGAGCGGCAACACAGCAAAGACGTGGAGATTTCTCTGGTCTCTTGGAATCGGAAAAACGACATATAATTCTATACCCAGTAATATAAACGTAGAAAATTTAAATCAACACTTTTCTTCTTCACCTTCTTCTCTTGATAGTAATATAAAATCTAGCACAATCAAATTTCTTACCACTCAATTTAACCCAAGCTGTCCACCTTTTAACTTTACACCGGTGACCGATGGAGACGTTAAGAGGAATATCTTGTCCATCTCGTCGAACGCGTTAGGCTGTGACGGTATCGGCCGTGCTATGATTATTCCCATCCTTGATATAATATGTCCTGTGATTACACATATCATCAATTTCTCTATCACATCCTGTACTTATCCACAAATTTGGAAAGACGCTTATATTATTCCCCTTCCTAAAAAGAATAATCCCTCTACTTTTTCTGACTTCCGTCCTATCTCTATCCTGCCCTTCCTCTCCAAAATCCTTGAAAAGTTGGTGCATTATCAACTAAGCCAATTCCTTACTAAGTACTCTTTACTCGATCCTTTCCAGTCTGGTTTTCGACCTGGTCATAGTACGGTTACTGCCCTTGTTAAGGTTACTGATGACGTTCGTTTGGGTATGGACAATAAGCAACTCACAGTCCTTACTCTTCTTGATTTCAGTAACGCCTTTAATACTGTTGATCATGAAATCCTGTTAAGTTTGCTAAGTTCTCTTAACGTTTCTCCTTCGGTTTCCGCTTGGTTTCAAGAGTACCTGAGCGATCGTCGAAACGAAACGAAACGTGTTGTCTAAAGACGGAACCCTGATGTCGCCATGGAATGGCATGCAGGGGAAAGCGGGGTCGCGCCCTATCAAAATAGGGCGGTCGTTGAAGTGGGCGCAGAAGATGCGCTCTCAGGCGGTCGCCGGTTCGCTCCGCGGATGAAACGCGAAGCGGAAAAACTCTTCTTGTCTCGTCTTGGTGCAGTGTTACTGCCGGAGTTCCCCAAGGATGTGTGCTTTCACCACTTCTCTTTTCTATCTTTATTAAAACTATCACTATCAACATATCTTCTCTTTACCATGTCTATGCTGATGATTTACAAATTTATACCCAAGCCTCACTTGAGAATCTTCATCATGCTATAAATACCACTAATGCTGATTTGGCTACGATTGTGCAATGGAGCAGGTCGCATGGTTTAGTAGTTAATCCTGCAAAAACTCAAGTTATTGTTATAGGGAGTTCAAGTATGATCTCGAGAATTAATTGGTCAAATCTGCCGCCAGTTTCTGTAGATGATGTCACGGTACCTTTTAGCTCGTGCGTAAAGAATCTCGGTATTTACGTGGATCAGACCCTGTCATGGACAAACCAGATACAGGTGGTCAGTAAGAAAGTTTTTGCTGCCGGAGCGTCGTTACGGCGGTTAAGCAATTTCTTACCGATTCAAACTAAGATAGTCCTGGCGCAATCTTTGCTCCTTTCAATCCTAGATTATGCGGACGCATGCTATCTAGATATAACTGAGGAGCAACTTAACAAATTGGAACGGCTTCAAAACTACGCTATTAGATTTATTTTCGGTTTGCGTAAGTTTGATCACATCTCGGAGTATCGTTCTCAACTTAATTGGCTACCAATTCGACAACGCAGGGACATACATATACTTTCTCTTCTATATCGTATTCTCTTCGATCCTACAACTCCTTCTTTTCTTAAAAAACGTTTTATCTTTCTGGGCGCCTCTCACGAACTAGACTTACGCTCAATTGATAACTTACTCCTTTTTATGCCTCTTCACAACACCAAAATGTATTCTTCTTCGTTCTCTATATATTCGATTAAGTTGTGGAATAATTTACCTCTTCACATTAGGAAAGCTCAGACTCAATTACAGTTTATAAGCTTGCTCAAGGTGCATTTCCTTCAGTCTCTGAAGTAGTCTTACTTTTATGGAGTATTGTGTATATATGTATGTTGTGTGTACACACACACATGTGAATATATATATACATATTTTTCATTGTTGTGGGTTATTATTATTATTTGTTAAAACATATTGTTATGATTTTTCGGAAAACATTATTATTATTATTCTTTTAGTTCACTTATTATGACTTGTTTCTTATCTCTTGTACTTTATCTCTTTTCTTATTTGTATGTTTTCTTTTTAGAGCACTACCCTAATCTATGTTATGTTTATTTAATATTTTAATTTCTCTGGTTGCCTGGAAGAGATCGCTTCTCAGCGATAAGGCCGCCTTTTGTATGCTACTCACTTTGACTTTTTGTATATTTTTATTATTTTCACGTGTGGTGTTCAATAAAGTGTTTTTGATTGATTGATTGATTGGTAAATAATAAAATTATTGTATTTTTATCCGATACAAGTTATTTTATTTAAATAGATAAATATAGTACATTTTTATAGCATTAGATTTTATGGCCTGGTAACAACGAAACCCTTAAGCTAAATCTTATTTTCGAGCACAATTTTTTACTTATTCATTTTAACATTTTCATTTTTCACTAGGTATTTCACGTTTTCCCGCCTCCCGCCATCAGTTAAAATTAGAATTTATATACATCATTATTATAGCATGTTTAAAAACTATAAATAATAAAATCAATAGATAATGATCTGCCAATTTTGTGGGCACCAGTAATTATGGCCTACACGCAAAGTAGCCACTACAACTTCGGGCGGTTCTGGCCCTTATAAATACAACTTGTACGATTAATGAATTACTAAACTCATTTATCTAAATTACGTCCCACGCGTATTAATAGCATGTGACTATTAAACAAAAACTAAAGTAATACAAGTAAAACACCATGTTCTATGTGTGCTCTGATATTGCGTTGATATTTTTTTTTAATTATATTTTTAACCGACTTAAAAAATGGAGGAGGAATCAATTCTTCTGTATGTTGCTTTTTTTTGGATTGATTTGAATGATTTTTTTTTTGTTTGATAGGTAATATTTCAGGTGGTCCCATATAAATTATCGAAATTGGTTCGGTACTTTTTTATAAATTCAATAAAAACAAAAATATAATATATACAGATGATGTTTTGGTTTGTGGTTCCTTTCAGCAAGTTTCTCTCCTCTTCTCGGTTTTTTTTTAACTGTCATCACTAAAACATTAACAGTATGTATGTTTTCTTTTATGTTTTTAACGATCTTCCATCTCGTCAATACTTTCTGCCAAACGGCGTTGTCTCATTTGAGCAGCACGTTTAGTGGTAGGCCTAATAAATTATAATATAAAGATTAATGAACTTAAAAATACTCGTTCAATTCCTACAAAAAAAAAACAAACTATGATTACATTACATTACATTACGTATTCCAAATATTGTCTTTTATTAACGCGAGTATTACGCGATTTATAGTATTATACATATTAAGTCTTATTTTAATCGTAATCAAGATTTTAGATCCGGAATTTTCACTTTCAGACTTTTTTTTTATGTTAGATATCGACAGACGAGCATGAGGTTCACTTGATGGTAGGTGACACCTCAGCCACAGAACATCAGTCAATGAGGCGCTGTCGACCTTTTTTACTTCGAGCATTCGGATATAACACATTTCTTGACTTATATCCGATAGATATTTGTATTATATCAACTGCTATTGCAGGAACAATTAATTTCGTAAAAAAATTATAAATCTGAATAATTTTCCCAGGGATCCCTAAACCGTAAACACGAAAAGGTGTCATTATATTTTATTCGTTGTGTGAAGACTGATGCAGTAGAAGGTGCTTGTGAATAGTAATTACAGTTACAAAGATATGGGAAAGGCATTAAAGACATCAATCTGGATGACAATTAAAAGTAAGTACTTTACATAATTCCGCCTCCGTGGCTCAGTGGTAAGCGCGATGCGTTTAGCACCGGACGTCCCGGGTTCAATTTCCGGGGAAGCAAGATTGAAAAAAATTGTTTCGGTCAGGCAAGGCACATGAGTCATATATAACTTATACGATTACGTAATTATTTTAGTTATATATAAACATGTATTACGTTAAAGTCGGTAAGTCGGGCCCTTGGGCTTGTATGGTAGTCCCATCACTGCTCTTTGGCACTGTACAAAGGCACGTTTGGACATACAGAGTACAATAGTAAGGGTCTAGCCGTACCCGTCTTTTTGACAGGCTCGTTGCCACATGTAGAACCTACCTTGCGTTCCGATGGGTCACGGGTTAGAAGCCCGCCGGAATGATTTATAAACTTTCTATAAGCATGTCTTTCCCACGTCTAGTGTTGAGCATTAAACTGGTGGGAGGAATATTGAAGTTGTGACCGGATATCGAATCACCGTTTATAGATGGAAAAAACCATTCACGTATCCGTTTGGGAAATAAATATATTTTATTCAAATAAATAACATACATTTATTTTCACTTTATTGCAATTCTTTATAACGGGTTATATAAGTAACATTATAAGAAAGTATAATTTTCTTTTATATCATGGGTCTATTATCCGGATTATAAATTTATGGCTTTATGAAATAGACTTTTATGCCTTTTTACTATACACATCTATTAGATACACCTCATTTTTATATATACGCTATGCTTATATGTATATTTTTAAACATGTCTATGGGCCACAGAAATAAGCTTAGCATTGGTTTTCTTAACCCGGGGTCCTTGAGTACTCGACACGATGAGTTTTTAGTCGCGATGGACCGTCACAGGGTCGATTTAATGGCGATAAACGAAACTTGGCTTCGCAGCGGGGAAGAAGGTAGGGCACCTCACGTGCCCGGATACCGCTTGCGCCATATACCGCGACCGCTCACTCTTCGCTCCAGAGGGGGAGGTGTGGGTTTTTATATTAAAGATAACATTACATACCGGGTTGTAGCACATCCTGTTAATGAACAAGTAGAACAAATGTGGATCAAAGTTGCGATTCGAGGAAAATCCATAGTAATAGGTACAGCATATCGGCCACCCTGGTTGGCCGTGGACGTATTTCTTGATGCTATGAGAGATTCTGTGTCTTCGTTCATATGGTGTGATAGAATAGTTCTTATGGGCGACTTTAATATCAATTTTCTAAACAAAGAGCACGTTAACTTCAGGAAAATTCAGGATTTTCTAACATCTACAAATCTTACTCAATTAGTTACTTCTCCTACTCATTTTACAGAGGTAAGTGAAACACTAATTGATCTCTGCTGCACAAACTCCTCGGTTGTGAGCGTGGAAGTTGACTACATTAGTACACTTAGTAGTCACGCCTTTATCTCTTGTACATTAAATGTCACAAAAGATAAGCCAACACCGAGATGGATTTCTTTCAGACCGCTGAAAGATATTAATGTCGAAGATTTAAATGAATCCATGATGGCACTTGACTGGAACTCCATCCTTATTCTCAACAGTGTAAATGATGTTGTCGCTACCCTCTCGGCTTATATTTTAGCATTATTTGATCTGCACGCTCCAAGAAAATCTATTCTTATAAAAAACAAACAGCCGCCGTGGATAACATACAACATTAAACTGATGATGAAGCGTCGTGATGAGGCACAAATGAGATGGAGAAAGACAAAACAACCTGGCCATAAAAACTATTACATCGAACTGAAGAAGTATGTAAGCTCAGCCCTAAATAACGAAAAATCCGCATATTTTGAGACTTACGTCAACTCTAATATTAATAAACCCCAACTTCTATGGAAGCACGTAAAAGAACTGGTGCAAGTCAAGCCAAAGAAAGATTCCTCTATTCCGTCCCATCTCCGTGACGTTGACGCATTAAATACACACTTTCTAGATGTACCAGGTAGTAAACATGCACCACTATCTAATTTAACTTATTACGAATATTATCGACATAGTGATGCTGTTTTTGAACTGAAACCAGTAAGTGATAGTGTAGTTGCAAAGGTATTGAATGAAATAAAGACACAAGCAGTGGGAGTCGACGATATTTCACTTGACATGATTAAACTCACCATATCGGAAACTTTACCCGTAATTACTCATATTATCAATACATCTATTGAGTCAAATGTTTTTCCTTTGATGTGGCAACAAGCTTTGATTAAGCCCATACCAAAGATAGAGAATCCCTCAACCTTCAAGGACTTACGACCGATAAGCATCCTCCCTTGTATGTCGAAAATTCTAGAAAAAATCGTCCACTATCAAATAATGGAATATCTGGAGTCAAATAACATATTACCAGAAATGCAATCTGGCTTTAGAAAGCATAGGAGCACTGTAGGTGGTTTAACTGACGTAGTAGACAATATTTTGACTTCGCAAGATAAAGGAAAGGGCACAATATTAGTGTTACTTGATTATTCCCGTGCTTTTGATGCAATAAATATCCCACTTCTACTTTCCAAATTATCTTATTATGGATTCAGTAGACGAACAGTGACATGGTTTGATAGCTATCTACGAAACCGAACACAAACCGTTGTAGTAACCAGGGAAGATGGCTCAAACTATGTTTCACAGTGCACTTCTGTAAGCAGGGGAGTTCCACAAGGGTCTATATTGGGTCCTTTACTCTTTATATTGTACTGTGCGGATATCACGAAGACCATAAAGCACAGCAATTATCATCTCTATGCTGATGATATACAGCTTTATATATCTTTCGATCCATCTGAATCTCAAAATGCTGTGGAAAAAATAAATAGTGATTTGGCACGTATTGTCCAGTGGTCAGAGAAAAATACGTTGGTGCTGAATCCAGACAAGACCAAGTATATGCTTTTAGGTACAGCAAAACAAGTAAAAAAGATAGAACGGGAAAATCCAGCTATAAACGTAATGGGGAAAAAAATCGAGCGCGTTAGAGAGGCACGTAACCTTGGTGTGCTTTTCGACGAAAATTTGCGTTTCGAAAAACACATCAACAAGACTATTGCAAACTGTTTCTATCGTCTGAGGTTGCTCTATCGAATCCGGCCATATCTTAGTACGGAAATGCGTATTAAATTATGTGAAACCTTAGTGCTTTCCAAATTTAATTACGCAGATGTGGTATACGGCCCAAGACTTCTATCGAGTAGTAAGTCGGCGATACAAAGAGTACAAAATGCATGCGCTCGCTATTGTTGGTCCATCCCTGCACGTGCTCACATCACTCCATATCTTATCAAGGAAAACATCCTTAACATGGAAAATCGCAGGCGTCTTCACTTTGCGTCCATGCTGTTTGATGTGATCATGTCCAAGGCCCCATCATACCTTTACACAAAGCTCAATTGGATGGGAGAGGGAAGCACACTGTACAGGACCAGGTCCTATATGTGTAAGTTGTCTCTACCCAGGATTTATACAGCAGCTTTCCGCGGAAGTTTCAAATACAGCGCAACTAAGTGCTGGAATAATCTGCCTCCACCTCTGATAGACTCGCTAACAACCCGAGGATTTAAGACAAAATATAAATTATTTTTGTTAGCAGAATTTCGCAACCAGCCTTAGTTGTACTGACTTCCTTACTTCCTTACCTTTACTTGTGGTATTTTGTACACCTCATATTTATATTATAGTAATGATTTTCTTTTTCTTTCTTTTTTCACACTTATTAACTGTTTTATATCTCGTTGTTTTATTATGTTTTTGCTATAATGTTTCTTATAAACCCATTTCTTTTACACATTTAAGTTTTTTATATATATTTTTTTTTTTATGTTAATATTTTCCGTTTGATGATATCAGTTTCTTCATTTTTTTTTTATGTATGTTGGATTTTGTTTTCAGTTGTTATGTCACTCCAAGCGAAACTGAGCAGCCACTGAAAATCAGCGCCACACCATTGAAAAATGATGTGGCAAATGCTGAGTGGCTGTCTTTTTTAGCCACATCTTTATTCTATTTTGTTATGTTTTTATTGCTATTATTAATATTTTAGAATTTTTATAATTTTTTTTTTATTTTTATTTTTATTTGCTCTCAGAGCGTTATTTTAGCTAAATTAAATTTTAAATGTGTTAGTTTTAAGGACAAATGTATTTTTTCTTTGTATTTTTTTTTATTTTTATTTTTTTGTGGCTAAATAAAGCAATTTTGATTTGATTTGATTTGATTTGATTTGATTTAACACGTTTCCAATTTCTAGGCAAAACCCTTATATTATAATATTCACTGTAAGAACAGAATATCTTAATATAATCTTGTAATACCTGTACAAACGTTAAACTCATTAGCGCTAATTCACCTGGAGCAAATTATATCTATAACCAAATAAATACGCAAATTCCTACCATTAAAACTCAAATGAAGGTCTTCGTAGTAATTTCGTATTGTAAATTAACGAAAAAATACGTTTCACAGGAAACAAAGTAAACGTTACGGAAATAAAACCTCCCAAGGCTCCGGCGACATTTCGAGAGTCATTACGAGCTACGCTAATAATTGGACAGGCGTTCTCTTTGATCCCAGTTATCGGCGTCTTTAGAAACACCTCGGATGTCAGGTGAGGTGTGAACTGTGATTCATTAATTGGTAAGTATCGATTCAAGTTGATGCCGAATGTAAAGGCGTTATCGCCCGTGATTTTATAGATATTGCAGTTATTACTCATTTTTATTTTATTACTAGCTGACCCGGCAAACGTTGATTTGCCATGTAAATAATTTCTAAAAAGCAGGGGTTGGTGATAAAAAACAAAAAAATTAGGGTTGTATGTATTTTTTAATGCCACATTATAAAAAAATAAAATTTCGTCCAAAAAAAAAAAAAAATTAGGGGTGGACTACCCCTAACATTTAGGGGAATGAAAAATAGATGTTGGCCGATTCTCAGACCTACTGAATACGCATATAAAATTTGGTAAAAATCGGTCAAGCCGTTTCGGAGGAGTATGGCAACGAAAACTGTGACACGAGAATTTTATATATATGTATTAGAGATATGCAATCCCAACCGGTGTCAATGTGCCCAAAAATAAAACTTTTATTGCGCATTCTATATATAAAATATGTAGTATAGGGTCTTTTGTACTATATTACATTAACATAGCATACGCTGAAAAGCTACAAAACGATGGCAATAAACTCCATAAAAAGCGATAAGGTCACCTTATTGTACCAGTTTATTTATTATTAAGAATTATTACTGTCTTTCGTAGGTGTGCAATAAAATAATTTTCATTCATTCATTCATTTACACATAAAAGCCAATAATGTTTTATCAAAATCGATATACCAACGAATATTACATATTTCTGTATGCTGTTTGTATCTGTATTTAGTATATATAGGAATGAACTTGAAAGAAATCGCTGTCTCATATATATAATAATCTTAGACACTATTTCTTTTTAGCTGGTAAGTCATGTAATATTGATCTTTATTACTGCCATGCCATTTATTATTATTACTTTTGTTAAACCCAGACTCGGGATATAACGGTATATTTAAAACTGTGTTTTAGAAGTCTGTGCCTTCCTAATTTTATTAGTACTAATTCTGTTGGGCTTGTCGAGATACTGCAGTGCCTCGGGCATGTTTGTGGAAGCTCGTGTTTGTTGCGTATAATGCTTTCTGGCTATGGAAAACTGTTTCCATATCAGAATACGTAAACGGAAATGTCTTTGCCCCCGACGGGCTCATTTCCCAATGAGCCTTTCATCTTCCTTCGTCATTATTTATCCCAAAGTTTCGAGTGCTTTTCAGGAAGCTTTTCAGATGGAGAGGCGAGACAACTAGAAACTTCGCGGTCGTCGTCAAATAAATAATATTATATAAAAAAAAAACGTGTTTAGAATGATTACATTTAAATGTGTGATATTTGCATTAATAAAAGACAATAATATGGTTCTGTTTATCCTTTTGTGTAAATGAATTAATGATAGTGAAAATTTTAAGTAAAGCTCAATGTTGATTAGCGCTTCAGTATTACGATATCATAAAATTTGCACAACATATTGAGCTTTTATTGTCTGAAACTATACTAATATTATAAAGAGGAAAGATTTGTATTTTTGAATTTTTGTATGTTATTAATAAACTCAAAAACCGATTTTAATTTCTTTCACCAATAGAAAGCTACATTATCGCTTAGTAACATAGGATATTTTTTGTGTATAGTACCCGTGTAAATCCGGGGCGCGATATTAGTTAAATATATTATTCTTTACTTTTACTGATAAACTCGTT
Source organism: Anthocharis cardamines (assembly GCA_905404175.1). Classification (NCBI taxonomy): domain Eukaryota; kingdom Metazoa; phylum Arthropoda; class Insecta; order Lepidoptera; family Pieridae; genus Anthocharis; species Anthocharis cardamines. The sequence continues at coordinate 3,057,861 of FR989953.1, read as the reverse complement.
TCAGATTCACATGGTCGTCATGGAAATGCTTCTATCTACTGCTATCACTATGTGGACAAATATTTATTACAATCATGTGCATACACAAAGTTGTACACTCACAAACGTCACTCAATGGAACAAGTAAGATCCCAAAATACTCAATATTTTTATGATTGACTAAGCAGCATTACTATTCTCTGAACAACGCGACCTCCATTTTGACGTATCAGCAACATTTATATTTTCATAGTCACTAAGTTTGTTCACGTGACATACGAGAATTACGAGAGCAGCGAAGGAGTTCGAATTGTTAGAACTATTTAGTATTTATATTGTTACTCAGATGGTACATAATAAAATCTTCCTTTTATTTTCAATATAATATAATTACAACTTATTTCTTAGTTCTCTGAATGACACGTTAACTACCCAGAGTGGGTTAGACAATGATCCGTCATCGGCTAACTGATGACATTGACAGCTGACAGCTGACAACTATCAAATGTCAATGTGACAAACGTCATTTCTTAAATGGGTAATAAAAAAAAATGTTCGTTACGAATGTTTCCAATTCGTAACGAACATTTTATTTTATTACCCATTTAAGAAATGACGTTCGATATTCTAATTTTTGAATTACGAACAAGTAGTTCTTTATCTGGATGATATTTGAATTTTCCTCACACATTTTATGATCGAAATGCATAGAAACAATTTTAGAAATTATATTGACTTAGACTGCAGATGCTCGAATCGGCGACCCATCGGTCTGTAAGATACGCAACGAGTCTGCCATTCAAACATACAGAAATATAGTCAATAATAAAGTATAAGCTCCATACTAAACTGTTTTTCCAGCACCAGTAATATTCTACAGTACTACTTGTATTACGATGTTAATGTTTCTCAACGTGGCCCGGAAGTGGCCTGAGCTCGTCCAATACACGTCTAAGATAGAGCTTCTGGACCCCAATTTTGACACTAAGCTAACGTGGAGGTGTAACGGGACTTGCGCCGTTGTGCTGTTTCTGGCGTTTTGTAAGTTTGTTTTATTTTTTTAACTAGCAATCCGCCCCGGCAATAGCAATCTTCCATCTATGTACGGTGGTTCGGTCGGAATTTCGATATTCTTCCGACCCGATGAATGCCCGAAGATACCAGACGTGGGGACGACAGGCTTACAGAAAATTATTAACATGTCGTCCCGGTGGGATTCGAACCCACGACCCATCGATGCGCACGGCAGGTGTTCTACCGAACGCGCCAACGGGCCCGTCAAACCATCTTAATTTTCCATTTTAATTTTCTATAGACAATAATAATATAAAATAATAATATAAAATGTAATTTATTAATTTATTGCTTTAGTTTAAATTTTAATAAGATTATGTAGTAAATAATGTGTTTCCGTTTTTGTATAATTATAGCATTTCTGAAGTTACTGATAAAATTGGGAAGGCACAGACTCCTGTAACTCAGTTTTAACTATATCAGGAGTCTGGGTTTAAATTGTTTTATGTAAAATTAGCAGTAATTAATAAAGATTGTTATTATTATCTATAAACAAATGAACATCGTGAAGATATACACACATGTATACATGTATATAGTTGGAATTGTATTAATTAGAATCTTATTTCCAGTGGAACATGTCCTCTCTTTGTTATCTGCATTCGCTGGTGCAATGATCTGCTTTCCAAACTTAAGTTTATACGAGGGTTTTGTCAAGCATTTTTACCCTTGGGTCTTCAGTTATCTGCCGTATTCACCCTTACTAGGATTCGTTACGCAGGTAAGTAATTATATGCATATTTTCTGACAGGCTGGTTGAAGAAACATGTTTTGCTTACGTTTACAATTTACATACTGCAGGCATTAAACGGATGGGGGGGGGAGATCTCAACAGGGTAAGAAACCACCGTTCATAGATGGAAAAACCGTGAAGTGCTTATTGCGCTTGAAATATAAAATTGATAGATGTTATATCGCTGAGGTCACTTGCCATCAAATAAGCCTCATGCGTGGCTGTTGATAGGGCATAAAAAATCCTACCATTTTTCATGGCTCAGCACCTAAGTCAAGTAAGTCAGTAAGTAAGTAAGTTTTGACGGGCTCGTTGGCGCGTTCGGTAGAACACCTGCCGTGCGCATCGATGGGTCGTGGGTTCGAATCCCACCGGGAGCACATGCTTATAATTTTCTGTAAGCATGTTTTCCCCACGTCTGGTAACTTCGGGCATTGATCGGGTGGGAGGAATATCTAAATTCCGACCGGGTAACGAACCACCGTTCATAGATGGAAAAACCGTGAAGTGCATATTGCGCGTTTCGGTTTCAGTCTATGGATTTCCGAATGCTCGAAGTAAAAATTAGGTCGACAGCGCATCGTTGACTCATCTTCTGTGGTTGAGGTATCACCTACCATCAAGTGAACCTCATGTTCGTCTGTCGATATCTGACAAAAAAAAAAAGTCAAGTAAGTAAGTCCCGTAAAGCATATACTAGGCACGGAGTCATGGATACTATACAGCCTGAATCTGTCATTGCAGTGTTATTATAAGGTTTTTGCAGTCCCCGTATACGAGTAGGTACATAAAAGTATTATGACGGCTTTATTTTGACTTCAGTTAAACAAAATTGTGATGATATTTTTTACAACCACCATAATAGTACCAAAAGCCCTCGACGTGAGAAAATGCGAATAAAAACTGTTGAAGTGTTGACACCCATAAAATAAATTACATTCCCTTCAAAAAGGATTTATGGGGATTCGGAGCGCTTCATCAGTATCACGCGATTATCTGAGTACAATCCGTGTTTATTGTATGTATAACTATTACATTTTTATGTTTATGTTTTCTTTGCTTTTTTATATGTATGTAAAATAAATTCAAAAAAAATGTTTAATAAAACCAATTTTTAATTTTATTTATTGATTACTAGCAACGCGCCCCGGCTTCACACGGGCGCAATGTAGATGTACTATACACAAAACATAGCCTAAGTTACTCGATGTTAATGTAACTTTCTATTGGTGAAAGAATTTTCAAAATCGGTCCAGTAGTTTTTGAGTTTATTCATAACATACAAAATACAAATCTTTCCTCTTTATAATATTATTAGTATAGATATAGATATTTGGCTGTTTTTGATGTTATGTATTAGACCTCTTTTTAAGTTGAAGGCTTCCTCCATGTCTCTTCCGTTCTCTAACCGATGACTGTTCTATATACCTATATGTAGATAAGTTAAAAAAATAGTACATTGTACATTTTTTTATGTTATATTCAATTTTGGTTCAAAATGATCAGATTAAAAACATATTTTAATAAAATTTAAAATATCTTTCCCGGCGGGATTCAAACCCGTGATTCATCAGGGTTGACGTGCCCGTATCTGTAAGAGTTGTATCTTCCGGGAGTTGAACACACCTTAATCATTTACTATCTTAAACGTGAATCTATCCTTAAAGATGACTTTGTAACAGGAATAAAACCTAAACGCGATATTTGAATTATTTTAATTCAAACCAAAAAATAAATATATATTTCAGCTCAGTAAAGTGCGAACTAATTATGGTAAAACGACAATTAAAATATAGTTTAAGACCATAGCGATAATAATTAAGTTTTTTATCATATATCTATTCAAAAAGAGCTAGTTGGTTCACTATAAACAGGGAGCAAGATAGCTTTTTAATCCCTAAAGAGTAAAAGTCATTTGAATTTGAAATGTAGATATTGTTAGTAAGTCTTTCAATCACTAAAGAGATTGATCACGCACATTGTATGAAAACGTTACTGGCTGTCAATTAATAATACGCGCGCGGACCAAATTAAAAAAAACCTGTTAAAGTCTTCCATGTAAATCTTTCTTCTTTGGTAAAAGTTAAAACGCGCGAAAAGCATTATTTCTTTTATTCAAATTCGGATTTAAGATCTTCCATAAAGGCTTTTTACTTAGATTATTTAAAATAATCAAAGGCTTTTAATTGTTTCTTTTCATTGTGCCGATTTAAAAGTTTCACTGCTGCAAAGGATTGCAACTTGATTCATTCACGCGTTCCTGAGAAAAAGGGTCTTAAGAGACAGAAAGACAGATAACAGACGGACAACGAAAGAACGGATGTTTCGTTTTTGGTACGGAACCTTAAAATCACCAAAAAGCCTCTTTAATTCAGTTTTTTTTTTAAATTTCAGTTTCTCCACTTCCAATCTACGTTCATATGGAACTTCTCAGACTTATTCGTTATATGTATGAGTTATTACCTGACATCACGCTTGGAGCATGTTAATACGAAATTGCTTGCGGCCCAAGGCAAGGTACGGTGCTTAATGGTTATGTTAAGCTAATATTGGTATAACGTAGGCTTAAAATGAGCTAAATGTTGCTATAATATATTGTTATACTTTCAAATTTCAAAAATAATGTATGTACAATATTTTATTAATTACACATGAGAATTGATATACTTAGGCACATACTAACTTACGTTGAACTAGATAAGTTAAAAAATTTACTTCATAAAAACTCACCTAACTTTAATTTATACGTAGATTTTATTGATTGCCGATGATCCATAGTAATAAATAGACTCAACCCGATTATCTGTTGGTTGCTGAAAGAATACGAAACCTTGATTGAGATACTTGACAGCACTTCTTGGTATATACATAAAATTGGTAGAAAACTTTCCAAACCATTGGTAACTAAAATATAATGTTAAGGTAAAGGCACCTAATTCCGCGGTATTTTCACCATAACTCAAAAGAACATTGAACATTAAGTATTATCTATATCTTTCTGTAGAATTGGCTATATTTATCAGAATTGTTATTTATCTGACTCTTGATATATACTCACAATTTGGCAATTAAAAATTTACTTATTTGTTAAATTATGTAAAAATATGAAAAAGTCCGAAGCACCTTATTCCGATGTAAAAATCCTAATTCCGAGGCATTTGTATCCCAATTCCGAGTGTACAGAATACAAAGAAAACGCCCCACACCGTACATGATACATAATGTAAAAAAATTAAGTATATTTATTCATTTTTGGTGTTCAGTCAGTCTTACTATATAATATATAAAATGGCACCACAAAATATAATTTACTTAGATGGTCAATAATGTTATTTTAAATATAATATATGGAAAATAAAACATAGTTAATTAAACTTTTTAATTAAGTTATTTTTTTTTCTTCATAGGAATTAAATTGATGTATTTAATTGTCAATAACAGAAAGTTGCTGTTAGATAATTAATTTTTCTATTCATCAATTATTATTAACGTGGGTTCTGTTTTTTAATAAGAAATAAATGATGTGACTTCCTTAAGAATTGTCAATTTTTCAGTATCATTTACAAGTAGCATTATAGTTACAATTATTTATATACGTAATAATTAGAGAATGAATTTATCTTCTTTGGTATAATCGAAACTGATATTGTGTAAAATTTGAGTCTCTATTAATGTTTTATTCACAAACGTATGTTACAAAATATCTAAGTTTATCGTTTTATGAAAGTTTTTTTTAAGGTCAAATAGGTTAATATATAACTTCCATTACTTAAATCATACTCTGCGCAAGATAATGAACACTATGTATTTTACTTGTATAAATACCACGAATTAAGGGACTTATAGAACATTATTCCGACTTACATACATCGGAATAGCGTTTTATAATACTAAATCACATTTTCTATTTCCGAGTATTAAAAAATAAAAGATTTTTGAATATTATATACATAAACTACTGCTTAATTGCGATATCTTCGAAATAATATATAAAACCCATTCAACATTATTTCGAAATACATTAATATCTTAATTTTCTGTACTTAGCTTTTCCTTACAACGAATTAATGAAATACCTAAATAGATCATCTTTGATCTGCTATAATTAGTAAATGCGACGCCAAAGTATACCACGGAAATAGATTTTCTTATGTATTGGCTTTTTAAGTGATCGACATCAAAACAATAAGTTCGTAATCATAAAACTGCCTTCAAAATTAAAAAGAAAGCTAATGTCTATGAAATTGCAATTCCGTGGTATACATCGGTATTTAGGAACCAACTCATTTGAGTATTGGTGCCAAATATTTATTTGGCACCTAATGCCGCGGTATTTTTAATACTTATTTTCTCCTTCATTTGTGAAGAAAATACACAAATGTTAAGTGTTTTCGATAAAAAATATAACCCTTTCACTGTTTCAATCTCATCAAAATCTCACTCAATATAAAAATATCATGTAAAACACTATTTAGAAAATCGTAGTTATCACGTGCAAAAGGTCCGAAATGTATGAAGCGTACGTTCGAGTCAGCTGCTAGCGTAAAACTCACAGATTATTTTAAAAAGTACACACGTTAAAGTACTGCTTTCCCCATATAAACACGAATAGATAAATTTCTAATTGAAAAAAGTATCTTGCAGACACAAAGAATTTGTAAATTGCTAGAAATCGTCGATTTTCTAAATACCTCGGAATAAGGTGCCATTTTTAGAACCCCTCGGAATTAGGTGCCTTTACCTTATCAACATTTACCGAAAAAATTCTTGAGTCAAGATTTCTTTTGTCAGCATTCAGACTTCAATTAATGAGTGATTAAAACTGAGATTCACAAACGGCCTTTTGATTTTTTTTTTCAGTATTTACCAGAAGCGTTTTGGCGAACGACTCGTGAAGAGTATGGCCGCGCTGTGCAATTAGTGAGAAAAGTTGATGACGTGATCAACGGTGTAGTGTTCATATCCTTTGCGAATAACCTATTCTTCATTTGTTTGCAATTGTTTAATACTTTGGAGTGAGTATACTATTTCTTAATAGAACCTGTACTGAAGCTGGTGTGAGTGTAAGAGTCGGAAGTAGTCACAGATTAGACCTAGGTGAACGTACCTAGATCAAATCGGAGACGTTCTTCAATAGGCTGGTCAAAATTACTCGAATCCGACGAGCGTGTATGAAAGCATTAATGAAAGTGGAAGAAGAAAAAGTATGCAAGGATGACCTGAATGGGAAAGTAGCGTGATGTATTTGTATATATTGTACAAATTTTAATGTAACATTGATTGGAGACTTTAGTGCTCTAAGAGTATATTTTTTTTAATAATGAAAGAAAGATAGAACTTTAACGTAAGTTAAAGATACAAAATTATACTTAACTATGGGTGTTTTACCTGAAATAAAGAATAATAATTATTAATTTTTATATTTATATTTATAATTATTATTTTATATTTACAAATAATATTTTTAATTAAAAAAATAATACTGTTGAAAAAAGAAGCCGCTCTGCATACGTTGTGGCATGGAAATTTCACACATCATTTCATTGATTTTCATCTACTTTCTCGCTTAGTGCTAATAATCGGAAGCTCTTAACATAAAATTACAAATAAAACTGTTTCTTTATTAGAAAATAAACAATTTGTATCTGATTAAAGTGATAGTTTTGGAGAGCGTTGATGGAAACTGAACAACAACCAATATAAAAGATACTCAGATCAAATCTATGGACCACATATTTCGGCATTGAATATGTACTGTTATTTAAATCAAATACTATAACGGATTGACTACGGTTGTTGAAAAGCAACCAAAACGTCGGGATATAAATAATATAAATAAATAACAAATCGATTTTTATTAGGGTATAATTTTATTTAAATGTGTAATACTCGCGTCAATAAAAGACAATATATAAAATAGCACTGTTATAATTATGCTCTGAACGCCCTTTCCTTTAGGGGGTTTAGAGCATAATTAGATAGATATTTCGATATACCAGCCTATCTTACCTAGAACCACTTCAAGTTAATTCATTGTTATTAGTGTAAAGATTATACCTAATTTAACTTCATTTCAGGCATGGCGTAAAGGGCACATCTGAGTGTAGCAGCCGGCAACAAGGGTAAAATGATTTATTTTCAACTCTTATTGTTGACTTTAATAAAATAAACCTCTCACTTTTATCCGTTATTCAATTAGTTATCAGAGGGCCTAGCACGAACGACTATCGACAAAGTATTCGAATCGTCCAACTGTCAGTTGTATGAGAAATGATTTGAAATTTCATACAAATGACAGTTTGACGATACGAATACTTTTTCAATAGTTGTTCGTGCTAACCCCCCAGTTAAATTTATTATTTAACGAAGACGTTCGCGTTACCAATAAAACTGCCTTTTTTTATAAAATAGGGGGCAAACGGAGTAAAATCAAATCATATTCTTAATTTAAATTCTCAATTTGTATTTTAAATTTCCATCTACCTAATTCTCAAGTAAATAAATAGAAAAACAGTGAAATGAACATTTCTTCGGTTTCAATCTATAGATTTCCGAATGCTCGAAGTAAAAAGTAGGTCGACAGCGAATCATTAAATTATATTCTGTGGCTATAATCTATCGTCAACTAAATCTCATGCACTTCTGTCGATATCTACACTAATATTATAAAGAAAGATTCGTATTTTTGTATGTATGTAACGAATAAATTCAAAAACACCTGGACCGATCTTAAACATTCTTTCACCAATAGAAAGCGACATTATCAACAATTAATATAGGCTATTTTTGTATATAGTTGGGGCGTGTTGCTAGTTTTATATTCTAATATTAAAATTATAAAAAGGAAAGATTTGTATTTTATAATTTTTGTATGTTATGAATAAACTCAATAACTACTGAACCGATTTTAAAAATTCTGTCACCAATAGAAAGCTACATTATCAGCGAGTAAGACATCTATTGTATGTACATCTATATTGCACCCGTGTGAAGTCGGGGCGTGTTGCCAATCCAACATAAAAAAAGGTATGTGTGTACTTATGTATACGCGTTAGAAGTTATACTTCTTTGGCGTCTGAAGAAAAATTTTAAAAAACAAAACTGCAGTAAATATCGAAGCAAAATGTTAAAATCAATCAAATTCTATTCTGTAGCCAACTTCATCATGTCGTTTTTTTGGGACATCGTGCGCGCGCAGGTCATCTGTAGCCAACTTCATCATGTTAATTTTGTGTCACAGATGCGCGCGCATCTTTAAATTTCACTCTCATCATTTTTTCATAACGCGCCTAAAGAAGTATAACTTCAAAAAACACTTCGTCGTTATCAGTTCTTGTGCTGGACGCAAATTCTTCGTACAAGTTATAATACTGTCATGAATTCCATTGCTAGGTCTACGCTGTTCGGGGGCTACGAAGCAGCGATATATTTCTTATTCTCACTGATATATCTCATCGCCCGCTCAGTAGCGGTGTCTCTCATCGCGTCGCAAGTGAACACCGCTTCTAACACTCCTGCGCCGGTTTTGTACGACGTGCCTTCGCCAGTGTATTGTGTTGAGGTAGTGTATCTTTCCTGGTAGTTCTCCTTGGATTTCCATTATTCCCACATTTCATATTACTGCAGTTGTTGCACGAGTAGAAGAGAAAAATATGTAATGTCTGTTTCTTTGCAAATAATAGCTTTACAATGATTATCTACATATCTATACTTATATATTATTATAATGTGAAGAGTTTGTTTGTTTGAACGCGCTAATCTCAGGAACTACTGGTTCGAATTGAATTGAACATTATTTTTGTGTTGGATAGTCCAATTATCGAGAAAGGCTTTAGGTTATATAACATCACGCTGCGACCAATAGGAGCGAAGCATCAGTGAAAAATGTGGCAAAAACGGGGAAAATTATCCATATAAAACTACTCGACCGATTTTATTATCATGATTTGATACATTGCACCTGTGCGAAGCCGGGGTGGATTGCTAGTATTAAATAGTTATGAACACTTGTTATAAAAATCATAATCATATTATTTATTATTGACATAGAGGCAATGGTAGAAAAATAATAAAAAGGAATACCCGTTTCCCTTGGTCACGCCATAACTTGAAAAGGATTGCTGATATATTTTTTTAAGTTTCTTAATATTTTGTAGAAAGATTTTACACAATGAAAAGTTAAGAAAATTGCGTAAAAATTGGATAATTTTAGATAACTTAACGGGTATTTTAACTTCGCGCGTTTGATGAATTTAGTAGGGTTGTTGGGTTTTACTTGATGTGGTATTGCAACTAGAAATGGGACTCGAATCACATTTGATTCGAATGATGACAGTCAAAACTCGATTTGAATGAGATTTTATGTTGATTCACGTCAAAAAAAATGGACGTGTACTAATATACATATATTCAATGAAATTTTGTATAAACACTATATAATAATAATATTTTTAAAAATAAATGTTCTATCTATCTAGTTATGCCAGCACAAGCAGGCAACCCTATATTCTAATAAACAACGCCACCTTGGCGCCTTACTACCGGGCGCATTTCGCTGACCCTACAAAAATCTAGATAATATTGCAGTACTAAAAAACAGTTAGAACTCGGCCCTCCTACAATAAACTTGTTGCTCTATTTAAAGGGTTTAATAAAGATTATCAATAAATTAGTTCTTTTTAAAAAATCATTTCGCCAAAGCTCCGTTTTAACTATCTATCATTTAAAAGGAAATATTGATTCCAATCATTCATTTGAATCATCAGTCAATTCGAATCAAGAATTAATTCGAATGATTAGAATATTTGCTGGGTGATTTGAATTGCTTCGAATATTCATTTTCGATTGGAGTCCTTCCTGCAACTACAATTGCAACCCATGCCGGGTTCAAAAAGATCTCAAGATCTAGCTTTTATGGAAATTTATTTTTTCATAACTGGCAATTTTTAATCTGTTTCAGGTACAAAGGTTTCTGGATCAGGTCAATGGAGACAAAGTGGCATTAAGTGGACTGCAATTCTTTAGCGTAACACGCAGTTTACTATTAACTGTGAGTTGAAAGCTTGATGAGATCACGGGTTCAAATCTCGCCAGGACTAAGACATTTAGAATAACAAATATTGAATAAGTTTTATTTTATTAATAAGTGGATGTGCTGTCTGCACACTTGATGGTGAGTGAATACCGGTGCCGATAGATATCTGCAGTACTAGAGAACTTGCAGATGCATTACCAAGAGTAAGTAGACTCTATTTTTGAAGGTTTAAGGAAATCTTGACCATAGATATTTTGTGATGAGTACTAATTAGTATCAGTGGCGGGATCACCATACGAACCAAAAGCCCGGCTTGCCATGCCCAGGTTGCAATGCAACCATAAATAGAAAAATAATAATGCCCTTAACGTTATTACATTAGTCATAAAATATAACTTATAATATGGTTACGTAATTATATACAGAAAACACGTATTACGTTAAAGTCGACAAGCCTGGCTTTTCGGCTTGTATGGTAGTCCCTCCCCCCACTGATTAGTATGAATATAATTATTTGAATTTTCTCATCTTTTCTCTTTTCTTCTGTCTCTTACTAATCGTGGTTTTTCTACTTTCAGGTGGCGGGTACGATAGTAACATACGAATTAGTCATGTTTCAATTTAATTCTCCACAAGATGCAGCCTCTAACACCACTCTAGTGAATTAATAAGGCTTTAATTGTTCAGTTCAATCTAATATATAAAATTCTCGTGTCACAGTTTTCGTTGCCATACTCCTCCGAAACGGCTTGACCGATTCTCATGAAATTTTGTGTGCATATTGGGTAGGTCTGAGAATCGGACATCTATTTTTCATCCCCCTAAATGTTAAGGGTAATCGTTTTTTTTTGTTTTTATTTTTTTATAATGTGGCATTAAAAAATACATACAACCCTATATTTTCACTCTTCTATTACCAACCTCTGCTTTTTTTGTCAAAAAATGTAGACCCGTGCGAAGCCGGGGCGGGTTGCTAGTAACTAAATAAAATACAAAATAATTTGGTAGTTTCAATGCTGAATTCAATCAATCTGCTTGGCCATGCCACTGTTTTTTTATATATAACTAGCAATCCGCCCCGGCTTCACACGCGTGCAATGTATCAGATCATGATAATAAAATCGGTCGAGTAGCTTTATATGGATAATTTTCCCCGTTTTTGCAACATTTTTCACTGATGCTTCGCTCCTATTGGTGGCGTGATGTTTTATAGACTTAAGCCTTCCTCATTTCGAACCAGTAGTTCCTGAGATTAGCGCGTTCAAACTAACAAACTCTTCAGCTTTATTAGAATAGATAATAATAAATAATTGTTTCGGTCTGACGTTGTAAAGAAGACTGATTACTCATCTATACTAATATTAAAAAGTAAAAAGAAAAGTATTTTTTTTTTATTACGATTTAACTCAGAAAGTTTTTTCATATAAAGAAAAAGTAATCAGTTAGCGGGACTGCTGAACCAATCAGAAATACAATCAGATCGAATAAATAATTCTAAAGAAAGATAAACTCAATATAAAAAAAATATACATACCCATTGTAATACCATATGTAGGATACCATACCATATGTAATTCAAATAAGCATTTGTAAATAAAACTTTCAAGAATTTCGATATAACTTCCAGCCGTTAAATTCGAAGTGACCAGACGTGGGGAAGAGATGCTTATAGAAAATTATTAACATGTTGTCTCAGCGGGGTTCGAACCCGTGACCCATCGGTGCGCAAGGTAGTTCTACCAAATGCGCCAACGAACCTGTCACCATAAAAAAAGGATTCCGAATTCTCTAAGCATTATAGATTAATATTATGTGGCCATCAAACCTCATACATTCGTGTATCAATAATAATCATCAAATCTTCTTCTTCCTGCCCTGATCCCTTTTTTATTTGGGGTCGGCACAGAAAATTCTCTTTTTCCATTCTCTTCTTTCACTCGCCATATCATCAGTCACACCTCTCAAACACATATCATTCTTCACACAGTCAATCCATGTTTTTTTGGGCTCCCTCTTTCCCTATACCCATCCACTTTCATATTCAAAACTTTTTTAGATACATGTTTTTCATCTCTCCTCATAACATGTCCACACCAAGCTAAACGATTACCTTTCAATTTAAATAATAATCATCAATTAATGTCTGTTTAAAAAACTGCGTTAATTGCGTGCTTTATTAAACCAATACAAATTATTTCACCTAAAGTCCTCTTCAACATGAACTCAACTCGTAAAATTTGAGTGGGAGGTTGGTGCGACTCGGAACAGTTCAAAACAATTTTTAATTTTACCGCAAACAGAACAAGCCACCAATTTTATTCTCATTGCAATTTTGTGAATTAAAAAATATTAGTAACAAAGGATTGTTGAATGAAAATCCTATATTTTTACCTACCTATACATATATAAGTATGCAATTGTCCCACGCCTACATTGCACGTGTGATTTAAAAATAAAGTACATGGTTGCGCCGATTAGGTTTTAGTTTAATGGTCTATGTAAAATCCTATCACCCATCCTTCTCCCGCACATACCTTATAGCTATGACGTCGAATGCGCTGCAATCTGCCAGCGCCACCTATCGCATTGACCTTTGAGTGTTGAAAAATATGGCGCCGTGAGTGATCGTTGTCGTGCATCTCCTACATTAAACTTAGTAAATAGAAAATCCCGTGCTCTCATTGTGGTCTTGTGCAAGTGGTGTGTGAGGATCGAAGGCTCTCCAGCATCATATAAAGGTATGTGCCACCTTCCTTAAGCCGGAATTGTTTTATTTCATTGTCTTAACTCCTGCGCAGTTCCGGCCGTCCATCTTTTGCATAGACCATTTGTATTTAATCGATGTTTTAATTGCAACGCGTACCCATTTGTTTTTGGTCCTTTTCGAGCTGGATATAGAATTAGTTTAGATAAATTCTATATATATTTCGTAGTTTTATAATCGAAAGGTGTTGGTCGCAGCCACGTTCCGTCGATCTACCTTCATTTCGAATAACAAAATCGTTTTTATCAATATCTAGAAATTTCGCTTTCAAATTATATCGGATTCGTCGTTTTAAATCGCTTTTATTAATTGTTTCGTAAATTATAATATACTTAGATAACCTTACTTCGCTTACATCGCTATTGTACTATTTCATTCGTGCGCCATATACTTATTACATTTCGTTAAAATCCTAAATACATATATTAAATCGCTTTCATTCGTGTTATTTATTGCTTATTTACTTTTATAAATTTTGTTTCACTCACCCGCTAGTAAATAAGAAAATATAACACACGTCGTCGTTATACATAATTACACTTATTAACCCATCATATGTTGTTGACCCCGCAGGTAAATAAGTCGTAGTTCTTTCATTAGTATTTCGCAAAGTATCTCGTAATTCCTTCACCCCGCATACCTATATTATAGGAAATTATAAATCGATGTTATAAGCTTACTTTCAATTCGAATTCGTATAACACTTATTTTAAACGTTATTAGTTAGATAAGTTGCAGTTTGCAACTACGCATAAACACATAGATATAATATAACGCTATAGTTTTCGTTCGTCCGCCCGGCTATCGGTGCCTTGTCTTACCTGGTAACCAAATTATAGATATTTACATATATCAATTATTTGTTATTTTATTACTTATTAATATATAACAGAGGCGTGCATACATGGATTTCTAGTTGTAATATTGTCGTATCGTTTGGACAAAATACATTTTATTTTGTTGCATAGAAACTTACATATTCTGTTCTCCATCGTTTAATTACATTTGTTTTATTTATCGATAACTTATACTTATAATTAAAATGGCAACTCTCAACTCTCGTTAAGGTTAGGGTATTAGTTTAGTTTTAGTCTTACGCCGCCACTGCTGTCGACCAAAAGTAGGTTCAATATAAAGTAGGAAAATATCTAATATATAAATAATATTTTACAAAGATCCAAGATCAAATCTCGGGGAAATTACATTTTATTAAAATTCGGTTGGACAATGCACAGAAGATAGTTACTTGCCTGTAAAGTAAAACGATCAGTCAAACGGACGTATAAAAGAAAAGCAGAATAGAAAATTTCGAATTTAAATTTAAAAAAAACAACTGCGAGAAAATATTGCAAAATAATGCAGAAATCTTTAGCCTCAGGAAGGATGTCTGGGACCAACCCAGCTTCCGCTTTGAGGTAAATCATTTTCCAGCTGTTGTAGAAACTATTCCAGTGATTTTATTGTTAGACATTAAGCAACTGAGTGAGAAGACTCAGGAAGAAACCTTTTGTATTAGTTTAAGTATAAAGTATCTCTCCCATCTCTTTTCTTTTTTCTTTTTCGTTTGTTTTCTTTTTATTTTGTTTTTAGAGCCCTTATCTATCTGTTTTGTTTTTAATTAATATTCTAATTTATCTGGTTGCCTGGAAAACATCGCTTCTCAGCGATACGGCCGCCTTTTGTTTTTTATAATTATTTTTAGGTGTGGTGTTCGATAAAATATTCTTGTTTGTTTGTGTTTGAAAGTGTAAAGTGAATAGTTTAATGTAATAAGACGCTATTGGTGAACTTTTAAATAAGGAAAGTTTTAAAATGTTTCGCATTTTAAAATTTCGAATGGGTTCGAATTTCACCAAACATGATTGATTATAATTTTTGTAAGCATATTTTTTGCGATAAATAATATTATTCATAAATATGTTATTTTTAACGGATAGGAAATGCTAAAGTAATAACTATATAAGGGAACCTTGAACGTAGGGAAAGACTCCGGTACTAATTATTATTGAACAACGCCACGGGAAAAAGCTAGTTTCTCATAATTTTCGACGACACGTGTCGCTACCATACATCATAGAAGCAATTTCCTTTCTAGTGTCTAAACTATGAACCTTTATCATACTATAGGTAAGTTATAAAGGTCAAACAATAGGCGAGAATGCTTTGAGTTCAAAAGGACAAAGTCATAAAGAAATAAAAGTAATATTTTATGATGGCTATAAAAAATCTGTCTTAGTTATTTTCTGGAACACTGGTTTAATGTTAACTATTCAATTCAATTCAGTATTATTTATTGTACCAAAATATATCTACAAAGAGATAACTATTGTAGAAAGCAGTGTTCGGTAGAACCCCTGCCGGGGGTTGTGGGTTCGAATCCCACCGGGACGACAAGTTTATAATGTTCTGTAAGCATTTCTTCCCCCCGTTTGGTAACTTCGGGAAATGGACGGGTGGGAGGAATATCGAAATTCCGACCGACGAACCACGTTTCATATATGGAAAAACCGTGAAGTGCATATAGCGCGTTTCGGTTTCGGTATATGGACTTCCGAATGCTCGCACTAAAATTAGGTCGACAGCGTATCATTGATGTTACGTGGCTGAGGTATCTAGGTTGATACATACCATCAAGTGAACTAACCAATATACATATAAGTTATATATGACTTATATAATTACGATAAGGACATTATTATTTTTCTTTTTATGGATGCATTTATAGAGCAAGCCGGGCTTTTGGTATGGTGGTCCCGCCACTGAAAGAAAGTAAGTATTGATGGCCTTATGGCTAGACAGTGGATCTTTCCAAGCATCGTAGGAAATTTGCTTTAGTTTGATAGGACTATGATTTGATGACCAAAACTAAAATAAAACATAACATTAATATATAAACTAGAAACGAAATGTTTATATGTAAACAATGCAATGAGAGATGGTAAAATAACTAGTCAGTGCAATTTTACTAGGTGAAGGAAGGCCTTTGTAATTGATACATAATATGTGTTATGTATTAATAGCATATGTTAAAAAATCAATGGAATCTTTAATAAAACTCTATCTTAATAAATTATTATCAATGATAATTTGGTTTCAGTGCCATCTGTTAAACGTTTGCGGAAACATTTAAACCATCTAAATAATGAATTCATCAGTTTTATGTAACTAACTCACTCTCTCACTAGATGTCTCTGTTGTAATAAAAGTAATGAAAATGTTATAGTTTTATAAAATTATAAAACGTATTCATGTATCAGATTAATACAAAATCGATAACGGTGAGATTAAATAATACATAACAACATTTCGTATTGCAAATTATTGAGGCGAACATTTGAGACTTGTAATCAAACACAAATACTTTTTAGTTCATTCGTATATTTATTAACTTACAAAAAAGCAACAGTATTCTTATTCTATTCTGGTTGAGTACTCTGACAGTAGCAATCACACCTAAACAGGCCAGAGCTGGCCACGCTGCATCGGTAGTGTGACTTCGCCTCTGCATCGCATGCTTGTTGACAGCTGACTGCGAAACCACTCCGAGCTGTTGTGTAATAATCAGCACTGACACCCATCACAAGAAACAATACGAGGAGGAAATATAACGTGACCTTCATTGTTGCAAGGTAGCGAACTTATGCTGACTTCGACCCGTCGAACTGCGTCGAGAATATAAACGATATTCAATATGGCAACTTGGTCCAAGAGCTTGTATATTTTAGACTGATAAATTATTGGCATTGGTCAGATTTAAATTATAATTTCATGTTTTGTAACTATGCTAAAAAGCTTCGAGAATTCATTCTGAACATATCGTCGTGATCGTAGAACAACGACGGTTCTGATTTTTTTAGGATTTTAGTTCTATTGTATTAGTCATAACGTGAAAGTCCTTGAAAGTTCTATATTGTATAATTTAGAACTGACTAGAAACCCTTTATTTTCAGAACAAATATAAAAAATGGAATTTGATAATTAGTCAGATAGTTTTATGCAATAAAACTAAAACTGTAAAAAATCAGAACCGTCTATGTTCTACGATCACGACGATATATGATGTTGTGTTCGTGTGCTGCATAATTTTAATAATTTGGAATAAAAGTTTTTTATTTTTTAATACCTACAGACTTATTTTGTTGCGATTCGTAATTTTTATGTTTATCAATAAGGTCCGGTTAGTTTTCAAGGTCAATTGGGCCTGTTTTGCAACAGCACCAATGTATTAACCTGTTACAATGTGTTATACTAGTTAAAAATACAAATAATTATAAATTAATATTTATTTGTTATTCTCTGCCTACAATTTAATGTTATGCAACAGGTAAGAAACTTGCGTCGTGCCTCTAATTTGTGAATTATTCTAGTTGAACTAGTTTGTCGAAAACTCGAATTAAGAAAAAAAACGTTTTCTTGACTAGCTGGGATCATATAAGGTTGTCTAACAAATATCATATAAAAAAATATGTTTGTTCGTAGTATGCCGTATCTTATACTATTTGAGACCTGTTTCCGAGTCATGGGTCACACAAACATGCAACTTTTATACGAAGCTACACTTATACATACATACATTCCAGATAAGTCATTCTCAGTCTCATAACAAATCTGACTTAAAGTACTGTCATCGAAAGAAATTGCTTATTTCCGGTATTTAATGCAAAAATTAATGTATAAAGTACGTATAGTCACTCAATTGACTGTTGCTATAAAATAACCCTGGAGTACAGAGGGCCTAGCACGAACTTGCGAAAAATTATTCGTATCGTCGAGCTGTTATTTGTATGAAATTTCAAATGATTTCTCATACAACTTACAGAGGGGTGAGCACGAACAAGTATCGAAAATTCGAAAGAGTATTCGTATCGCCGAACTGTCATTTGTATGAGATTTTTCCAAGGACTTTATATATATTTATAAAGTCCTTGGATTTTTCATACAACTGACAGTTTGACGATTCGAATACTTTGTCGATAGTGGTTTGTGCTCACCCCTCAGATGGACGATTTGAATACTTTCTCGATAGTCGGTCGTGCGACAATGACAACCGCGACAAAATTTTGTCGACCGTTTTCTCGTGTTTTAATCGATTATCTCTTTATTTCTTCCGGGTCTAACATGACAATTACACTTAAAACTCGACTTATAATATCAAAAATAGATATATTTGTCGATCTAGATATCTTTTTTATCAAAATTATCGATGTCGAGATATAATATATCGAGATATCTTACTTCTTAGTATGTCTTCTCTCGTCCGCGAGATATCTCGTGGCGGTCATGCTAGGCCGGCTGTAGTTTTTTCAGTATTTGATGCACTCTACTTGTAGACTTCTGTAGGTAAAAATGAACTAGCAACACGCCCCGTTTCAGAAAACTTTACGTTTATTTTTATCCAAAACAATTTTTCATTTAGTCTATATATATATATAAGCAACTTTTTTTTTCTTTGTTATCGATAAACTTGAAAACTACTGGACCGATCGGCATGATACCATGACCATTCGACGCGGAATTAATTGTAGAAGGTTTTAGGCTATTCATTTTTTGAATTCCATCAACCCTTTACCATTTTTTTTCAAATTTATGTGGATAGTTCATATTCGTCTATCCTTTACAATCCGCCCAGCAAAGCGGGCGGGCGGGGATGGCTAGTTTTCTATAAATCTAACTGATGGCCTGGAAGACATCACTGAATTGCAGCGTAAAAGCCACCTTTTGCAGTATCGATTCTATTATTATAAGTCCTTGTATATTTATTACGTTATTTAAAATAAATAAAGTTGTGTTACATTGTTTGATTTTGCCCGTGACTATGAACCCGTGGAAGGATATATTTTTGCCCGGAATAAAAAGTATACTTAATAAAATTAAATAGTTCTTTTAATTTATTCTGTTTTTATATCCGCACTAAATACATTTAACAAAAATTGTTTATATTCTTTCGTTTTCACTGAATAAATAATTCTGACGTTAGCCTCATCTTTTTCAACAAATGTATTTGTGTTGGTGCCTCGTTTATTACCTGAAAATATTTTAAAATGGTTTAATGTGAAAATAAAAGACTTTAAAAGTTTTTAAGTTTGACTGAAGTTAATGTTGTTTCATCTATGTATGAACATTGGCAAGAAATAAAATGCCATTACATATTAATTATTTTCTACCCTGTTCCTACTGAACAGATGTGGATATCCGTATTACTAAATCTGTTTCCCTAATATATTTTTTAAATTTGTTTATTTGTTGTTACAGACAAGTCTTATTATATGTTGTAATTGATGAACAAAAGTAACGGGTGAAAAGTTCTGTCAAGATTAAATTTATTTCTTAGACAGAATAAATTAGCTAATGACATGCTGATGATGAAACATTTTGTCATTATTGTTATAAATTTTACTATCGATACCGTCAACTATTTATGCATTTTTTTTTAATATTATTTAAAATTTTAAGAACATTTTTCAAAATTGACAGAGATTGGAGAGTGTTCAACTTACCACATAAAATAATGTCATTTTTGGAATATTTGTACTCTTCCACCAAATCGGGGCGGACGACAAGTGCCACCACAGCAGGGTCAAGGGCCTGCCATCTTTCGCTATGTGGCAAGGTTATTCTTTCATATAAATTCTGAGCTCGAATTATGTCTGTATCTATGCTCCCCCATACCTCTTCCCTCCATTGCTAAAAATATAAATAAAAATATATCCTCCTGAATCCCAAGTATTTAAAGTTGAGTTCTCTAACACACACTGTCCCATAAAAATTACATTTGTTTCATTTGTGTTAACGACCAAGCAAATAATTTATTACCTAAGCCTTAAATTTTGCCTGTCAAATGTGAATTTGACATTTCATAATACTATATTGTCTTTTATTAACGCGAGTATCACACATTTAAATAAAATACTGTATACCGGATCAAAATGCGATTTATTATTTATATTGTTTAAATTATTTATCCCGACGTTTCGGATGCTTTTCAGCAATTGTGGTCACGAGCAGGCAATTTAAACAATATAAATAATAAAACGCGTTTTAATCCGGTATACAGTATTTTATTTAAATTTCATAATATTGTCAAATCGTATATAACTCTCGTACATCGGTATACATTATTCTTGCAGCCGAGAGTATACCTCTGCAACGCACGAAATTTCAAATAAAATATATTTACCGTCACTTCTATTTGACAGTTGCCAACCTATCTTCTAAAGCATTGGACATACATGGCTGTAGGTGTACTTCACGGTTTTTCCATCTATGAACGGTGGTTCGTTACCCGGTCGGAATTTCTCCCACCCGATCCATAGACCGAAACCGAAACACGCAATATGCACTTCACGGTATTTTCCATCTATAAAAGGTGGGTCGGAATTTTAATATTCCTCCCACCCGTTCAATTGCCCGAAGTTACCAGACGTGGGGAAGACATGCTTACAGAAAATTATAAACATGTCATCCCGGTGGGATTCGAACCCTCGACCCATGGATGCGCACGGCAGGTGTTCTGCCGAACGCGCCAACGAGCCGGTCGGCAGTTTTGGATATTACTCTCAACAATTAATATGCATTTTTTAAATGAATATGTACATATAGATTAGTTTTATCAGTCGTTTCCTGGGATAATAGTATTTTAAGAAGAAAAGTGATGTCATCTTCATATTGTAACAGATCGAAATGATATTTTGCACAGAGATCCCGTTTTTTTAAACCTTTAAAGCGGGCAACTACATGATATTAGGCGTATTTTAAAGAATTAACATACCCTAGATAGGTTTAAATGTATCATAACTTGTGAGAATGGCAATACAGTAACTTTATCTGGCGTTGCGTGCTTTGCTAAAATGTGATACGCTTCAACGTCCATGTGTGCGTTGAATTCTGCATTTGGGAATTCTTCACCTGAAATGTACAATATATGGATATTTGTTTAGGTTAAGATTTTAACTACTGAAAAAACTTTCATAAGTCAGAAGAAATGCATCAGAGCAGTGACGGGACCACCATACAAGCCCAAAATCCCGGTTTAACCTCAAAATACGGTTCCGGTTATTATTGTAAAATAAAAAGTAAAATAATAATGCCTTTAATGTGTTTATATGTTTTATAATACAGTGCAACTTCGATATAACAAATCGGAGGGGAACAAGAAAATATTCGTAATATCAAGTAATTCGTTGAACTGAGGTTTGTTATGTTGAGGTTAGATTGGTCTAAAATTCGTTATAAAGAGGTAAAAGAATAGTTTTAACATTAGTGACGAGCAGAGGTGTTTACATTACTTTCCATCAAAACAACAATGATTACTTTACAAACAAAAGCGTGTCGAAACATGTCGAGACATGAATCACATTATAAGATTAAGAGTTATATTATTGGTGGAAACTTTATATAAAGGTTTTGGGTTGGCAAAATTCGTTAATTAGAGGTATGAATACTTTTTCTTGATAGTTGAAAATTCGTTATTAAGAAGTTGTACGCAATGTAAAGGTATATTTTATATTGACTCTTATGGACAATTCAAGGGGATTACGAAGAATTTGTTAAATCGAGGAAGTCGTTATATTGAGGTACGTTATTTAAGGTTGCACTGTATAAGGTTTAGGTTTAAGATCTTTATTATTTCTCAAAGATTACTAAATAAACTTATTAATAATATTTGTAACATTGTTTCATAACGAGTATTGTAAAACAGAAGTGGGTAGTAGGAAAATAAACATACGAATGACAATCATATTGCGTTAATTACAAAAACTGCTAAGGGCTTCTATAGATGAATATAATATTTAATTTTACGACAATCTTTAATAATTTGGAATTTAAATTAAGTTTTTATTAAACGAGTATTATATTATAATATTGTACTCGTTTAATATTATATCTCATTAAAGTGTAAATGCTAAAATAATTTAATATTAAATTTATGGTGGTTTGAAAAACATGTGACATTTCAATAAGGACTTAAATTTGTTTAAAGTTTTACATTCTTTTATATTTTTTGGCAACGAATTATACAATTTTGCACCCTCAAACATTATATTTCTTTTACCATATTGTGTTCTATTTTTTTGTAGATATAATATATCGTTAGCACTTCTAAGATTTCGTTTATGAATATATTTGTTTTTATATAATATACGTTCAATCAACGTATATCATATGATCACGCAATAATATAAGTTATACTGACTAGAAAGCTGTCGACCTTTATTTAAACGTCTTAATGTATTGACTCTTACTTAAATGTTTATTTTGCTGTGTTTTTATACAAACATATCCTGACTATTTTACAAAAGCCGGGGATATCTGTAGTATTCCATTAAGAGACCCTAACCTACTTACTGTATCTCGTTGCAAAACTGCGTTATAACATAAAAGCGAACTGGTGACAATGATTAGGATTTTAACCACTTGCCTAAAACTTTAAGGGATAAGCCACTCGATGTTTTAGAGGACAACTAATGACTAATTCTATTTAGCTTTTATGACTTGAAAGAGTTTTTTAGACTAATACCGGTGTGATGTAATTGTATTGTGTGTAAAACTAATATCATTTGTAGGCCTATTACTGCCATAACATGTGATCGCCAGAATATATTTCGAATTAACAACTATTGTACCAGGTTTTTATCAAATAAATTATTGTTATTCTTAACTTCTGAGTACAGTGAGTTAAAGATTTGGGAGCGATAGGGTATCAAGAAAGTCTCCTTTTTTACTTTAGAGGTCACGTTGCTTAGAGAGTAAAGCACATATAGATAAAACCTTTTTTTGCCATACTAATGACTTACCTATATGTAGTGCAACCATTCAATTATGAAGACAATAATATATGCAATTATGCAGGGTATTCGGCAATCAATGGATACATATCCATTCAATGAAAATGTAATAAGTCCTAATCTAGGACATGATTTTATAAATGTTTCTGATGTTTTTCACAGTGTTAGAATTGGGCCATTTTCATGGTTATTTCCTCTTTAAAATATATCTGAATTATATATTAATTTTATGAAATAAAAAAGTAAGTACTCACTGTTTAAGTGCCCTGCACCAACATACAAATGATTCAATCGTCCTAGGAAGTTAGGGTCGAGAGTGATGGCTAAGGCAATATTGGTTAATGCTCCCAGAGTGATAACTGTCAAGTTACCTGTAAGTTTTCATTATAAAATAATAACTTTAAGTTAGTTTATAAGTGATACTTCAGCTACAGAACATAATGATGTCGAGCATTTTAGTAAAACATATTTAAAACAAATTAAGATAGATATTAAACTAAAAATTTTGTTATTTGATTCACAGCAGATCGATAAAAAACATTGTTAATATTATTCAGGATTATTCAAAGAGATATAAATATTCATCTATACTATCGAAATACTTAAATATGTATCGTTTTGAGAAAAACACGATATTGCACTTTGTTGCAGACTCGTCAACCCGCCTAGGATGACCATCGAGAGATATCTCGCGGAGGAGTGAAGACAAACTTAGATACAAGATATCTCGATATCGACAATTTTGATACCTAGTCAAGATATTATCTTGATCGACAAATATATAGTTTAAGTGTCATTTTAGACCCGGCTGACATAAAGAGATATTCGATTAAAACACGAGAAAATGGTGGTCATGCTAGGTCGGCCGATCTCTCCTGATAACATGGATATTTTTCTAATTTTTTTCTTATTTTTATTATCACCATGTTTCATATTTTCCTAGTTATTAATAAATATAATATTATTATTATGTATTTAGAAGTTGTCAATCAGGACATGGTATGTTATTTCTTTATTTGACAACAAATACAACAATATATTATATTATTACTAAATATATTGAGTTTTTTACCTTTATGTGTTTTCGACGATTCTATAAGAGCTGATACTGCGTCCTGTTTATCCGCTGGTACTAAATCCTTTAGAACTTCATCGATATCACCCAAGCCGTCTTTTCCATAGTAATCTCCGGCCTCCGGTGTGGTAACTATAGAGGCTTTGGACCCTCTATATATTGGTACCTGCAGATAATAGTTATTCTCAAGCATAAGAAAAGAATCAGCATTCAAGAACGGGCTCGTTGGCGTGTTTGGTAGAACACTTGCCGTGCGCATCGATGAGTCGTGGGTTGAATCCCACCGGGACGACATGTTTATATTTTTCTGTAAACATGTTTTCCCCACGTCTGCTAGCTTCGGACATTGATCGGGTGGGAGGAATATCTAAATTCCGCCCGGGCAACGAACTACCGTTCATAGATGGAAAAACCGAGAAGTGCACATTGCGCGTTTCTGTTTAGTCTATGGATTTCCAAATGCTCGATGTTCTGTGGCTGGGGTATCACCTACCATCAAGTGAACCACATGCTCGTCTGTCGATATCTGATATAAAAAAAATCTAACATATAATACATTTTTCATACTTAATGTTGCAAAAAACTCTCAATTATATTAGAATTACCCACATCTAGTCGTTTGGCTACTTTCAAAATTCTTTGATTATTAACGCATACATTATTTTCATTGGTGTTTCCATTGCTTGTTGTCAATCCGACCAGTTTTGGGCTAAAATAATATAAATATTACGACAATTATTATAAACACTTTACATATGACTTTTTATGACGCATAGTTTCGAACAATAAATTAACAGAAGTGCTTACCCATCAAAATGCTTCTCGTGTAAAACAGCCAAGAATATGGCCATAGCATCATCAGCGCCGGCATCATTATCTATTAGTATTTTAGACTCAGTTCTAAAAAAAAATATGCTGTGTTAATACTCAATAGCGGAATTTACTTCTACTTATTAATATATTGGATTGGTATGAAAGTAGTATACCGGTTATACTAAGTAGAGTTATACAATAACTAGGGAATACACGGGATTCGGGATCCCGGGATCCCGGCCGTTTTCTGGTCCCGTAAATCCCGGTTGTTTTTTTGTGTTTTCGTTTTGATTTCTTGCAAAAGTATAGTTTTTATTATTTGTTCTATTTTATTTTCTTAGTAATACTTTTTTTTTAAAGAAATTACACATTTTTTTTTCATTTGAGCCCAATTAGAAACTATATAGTCTAATCCCGGGATAGTCCCGGGATCCCGGGATTACACAACAAAAATCCCGTAATCGCGGGATTGAAAAACATGCTTGGGATTGTGTTCCCTAACTTTAACCCATGTCCAATGGTTAGGTAGAGCGCGGATGCCTAACATATAAAAACTTTGGAGCTATGAGTCGAAAAATATTTTAGGAATATCTAACATGGGCAGGCACAGAATACCAACCCAATTAATGTTCTTTTATCTACTTTCACGATAAAATGAAGAAATCTTTTTGTATAAATACTGCATAATATTAATTCTATTATTAATAAAGTGTACACATAATATCTCTAACAATTTTTTTTTATTTTGTTTAGCCTTATATTTTTAATTTTCAATTATAATTCGAGTGAAATAGGACGAGGAAAATATGTAATGTAAATGTGAAAATATATAATTTGAATATGGAATAGTATCATTTATATGTAATACACATTAGATATTATAATCTTTATGTTATGTAATTATTTTGATTATTTGTATAAAACTAATTAATACCTAAATATAAGTCAATTCATGTACCTACTATGACTGTGATTCATCTTATAGCATAATATTTTTACATAGATTTATTTTTAATTTTTGATAACAAAACAGTTTCCCATGTTATCTCTACTTAAAAAAATATTAACAAAGACAAGTACCGAAATTATATAATATATTTATAAATATACTCATAATACATGTATAAAGAATATTTACTTACTTAAATAATGCACACACATAAACATATACAGTATACACACATACATGCATATGCAAATCCTGTTAACAAATTTTAATATAGTCAAAGTGGTCAATATGTCAACATTGTTATATCATTGTAAATCCTAATCTTACTTCGACTGACCTATTTAATGAAAACATGACAAACAAGGTAAATAAATACTTATTATTATATTACTGCTAGTTAATTGATAGCGAGTTACAACAAAGCGGATAGCGTAGATCTCTTCTCCATGAAAAAATAACTATACGTGCCAATTATCGTGGCCATCGGTCAAACGCCATTGGTTAAACTCAAAAACTGCTGGATCGATTTTAAAAATTATTTCACCAATAGAAAGCTACATTATCAGCGAGTAACATAGGCTACTTTTTGTATTTATCTACACTGCACCCGTGTGAAGCCGGGGCGCGTTGCTAGTAATATTATAAGTAGGAAAGATTTGTTGATATGTTGCGATTTAACTCACAAACTACTGGACTTATTTTAAAAATTCTTTCTCTATTAAAATTCTATTATGTTTTGTGAATAGTAGTTACATCTACATTGCACCCGTGTGAAGCCGGAACTAGTATTAAATATATGTTTATCGTATAAAGATTTTGTTAAAATAAGATGGAACTCACTTGTCATACATGACCGCGACCATTATCAACGCGAATATTATTTGTGTTATCATTATTATTTATCAAATACAAGTTTATTATTACGCGCTGTGATTATCACTGCTCACGACTAATTCTCTTGTACGAATGAGAGATAAATGTCGAAGAGAACGTATCACACATGTCACTTATGCTATTGAAAATGCGTTCAGATATACGTAAATACCTCTATATACCAAGCCATTCATAAAGTTTTTATGTATGATGCCTTGGTCGACTATAATCTTTAAAAATATATATTAATTTAAAGTAAAAAAACCAATGTTCTAATTTCGAATTTCCCTCAATATTTTTTTGAGAGCTAAATTCAAATATCATGACTCATTGAAAAATATATCTGTCGGGATTTTTGTATGATTGTAAATGTTGAGTAAAACCGGAAGAGTCATTTATTCGAATTCAAATAGCAAATTCAATTTTCAAATTCAAAAATCATTTATTCATTTAGGTAACACAATGTACACTTATGAACGTCAATAAAAATACATATTAAATGCTTCTAATTTTACATTTACTGCCAGTTCTCAAATCAAGGGCGTAGAGCGGACGAGAAGAACTGGCAAGAAACTCGCCGCCACTCTTTTTAATCGCCAAGTTTTTGTTTTACAAATGGTTTGTAAGGAGCTGCAACTGCAACCATGTTCCACATGACACCTTTAAGTAATTAACTATAATAATCGAAAAATATATATATATAAGCGAAAAAATAAAAATAAATAAAAACAAAGATTTGTCCTCTATCAGCAGAATGTATGGTGAAATAGGAGCACTCACTTACATTCTCGTGGGAACAACACGCAAATACATAGACGAAATAACTAATATCACCGCATACACGAATTCAAGTTCGACCTGTCACCACAAGTAGCACCCGTTCACGAGCATGACGCATGGCCAGCCATCGACCCCCTCGCCATATTTTAGGGAGAGAGACAAAATGCAAATAGCATAAAGGATGAAGGGCCTTCTAAAGCAACCATCTACCTTATAATAAGTGCTAGCAGTTAAAACAATTAATGCAAGAAAAGATTCAGCATACACTGCAGCTAGCCTAGCATCACGGCAAAATTTTGTCGACCCGTTTTCCCGTGTTTAAATCGAATGTCTCTTTATGCCTTCCGGGTCTAACACGACACTTACACTTAAAACTCGACTTCTAATGTCAAAAGTAGAGAAATTTGGCGATCGGGATATCTTATCTATCAAAGCTAGCGATGTCGAGATTATAATCTTTCAAGATATCTTATATCTTATTTTGTCTTCACTCGTAAACGAGATATCGATAACGAGATATTGGTCTTGGTCTGGTCATGCCAAATGGGCACATTCGTTCGAGAAGCGTTCCCAAGATTCTACACGAGCAACGTGTGTTTGTATAGAGGATGGTGAAGAGTTCTTTGAAAAGATTTAATAAAAATATTTTATCCTTAAAAATTTGTTATTCAGTTTCTCAAGACTTTCTGAGTGTCCCACGTAGTGACGTATATCCTAACTCTACTAATTAGGTACCTTATAATCTAAATAATTCGTCAAGTTAATACAGCATAAAATACAAAAATAGAAAGGATGGACCTATATCGTTTTTAAATAATTAAGTTTGTATTTGCAATAGTAATTAATGTATATATTGAATCAGTAATTACATCAGATGACTTAGAAAATATTGAAATGAAAAAAAAATATAAAAAAAAAGTTAAAAAGAGTTTTTCATCTTGGCAACGATTTAGAAATGTAGTAGGGACGGCAACACTATTTGACCATGTATGTTACTATTACCTCCTTGTTCATCATCAAAACATACCTAACGATATTATCGTTGTAATATACATACGAAAAATATTATATTACCCTCTCAGATTAAATTACCTTTAAGTAATAAGTATTGTAGAAAATGAAGGAAGATAAATAAAAAATATTAATAATGCTTGTATAATAGTGTATTATGAAAATAAGATCTTTATAATGAAAACATTATAAAACATTAATTTTGGACTACCTTAAAAAATCAAACTCACAAAAATTATGTACTTACGTGTCTATCATTTTATTATCAATCCTTTTTTTTATTTAATCTGAGTTATCAATAAAAAAATGATAAATCATAAACTCAGATTAAGTACCTAATTATAAAGAACTACAAGTCATCAAAGTAAGATTTGAACCACAGATAATAATGCTAATTTAAAAATAGAATATACAAAAATCTCGGTCACATTCACAGACTAAAAATAATCAGTAGAAATTGTATTCGATCAACTATTTTTTGGACACTCCCATACTAACTGAATGCAGTCAGAATCCAGTAAATGAGAATTGTCAACAAAATAAAATAAGATGAAAAATGTCTCCAAAGAGTAGAATAATATTATATTGTAATAAATTGTTTTTAAATATCTGCGGAATTTTGCTATATTTATAACACGTCGGCTTTCCTTGAATCATCATCATCAACTTCATCAGGGCTCGTGGTGTTGTCATTACCAGTGGCATTGTCATTGCAAGCATCATTAGTATTATTATTAAGATTCGAAACGTCGGCGGAAAAGGTTTTATATAAAAAATCTCTATATGCACTATTGTCGGCCGAAAATATTAATCTTGCATTTGGTGACTTGGATTTGAAATTATTTGTAGTTCTTCCACGTAAATTACCTGAAATAAACATTTAATAAGAAGTAGATATATTTATAAAAGTAAACAAAATACTAATAGCTACGAGTAAAATAGGAAATCCGGAATATAATTATTCTTATGATGATGTAGAAAAATGTATGATGGTGAATGCAGATATTGTAGAAATATATAGAGAAATATTGCCCTTTTGACATGAGGCAGACACATTTCTGTGTCCATTTCGGAGATCATTTCCTTTGCAGACAAGTAGGCTTTATTATCTTCTTTTTCCAGAGTTTTCGATTGATATAATTCATTTCAAACCAGACCTTATTATCAGAGGTCTTAGAACCTAACAACTCACGAAAATGTTTTCGTATCGTTGTCAGTTGTATCAAAGCATTAAGAATTACATAATCTACTATATAAAAATAAGTCGGGTTTTCCTTCCTGACGCTATAACTCCAGAACGCACGAACCGATTCGTTGGAAAGGTCTCGGGCTCCGTTCATAATAAAAATAATAAATAATATAATTTAAGATACGAATACTTTCACGCATTCATAAATTACGTCAAACGTATTTTTCAATTTTTCAATGTTTCGGATTTCAATACTTTAAATGTCATGTGACGTCACGAAACTTAGGACTTGTTTCACAATGTCACACTTCGTTGACCCTCTCCCTGCACTTTAACATGTGACGTAATTTATGGCCCCCGAGTTATTCGTGGTTGTTGTTGTTAAAATGTATTTATAAAACTCACCGCACAAGTAAACGCGATTATTCGTAAACCTCGTTTCTACAGCCAGAGATGGATCGAGGACTATGGCCATAGCAGAGGGATCTAAAGGGTTCCAGGATTTTGAATTCGCCATGGATTTCCGTTCAAAAACGTTTAACGACTGGACTATATCTGTATCTAAAGAACCAAAAGTATCACGTCGCCATTTCTGGAAAAAAATACCAGTAATCATCGAAGGGTCAAAATTATATGCAAGGATTTAATATGAATTTATTATACAAATCAACTTTTCGGAAAATTCTCTAGGTATTGGTGAGGACCGCATAAAAATCCATTATGTCGTTTAGCAGATATATTTCTAAAATACCTATATGATAATCACATTTAGATTATTATGAAACAACTTGAATAATAAATAATTTAATTAAAATCGTATATTTAAATAAAATACTGTATACCGGATTAAAACGCGATTTATTATTTAAATTATTTATCCCGACGTTTCGGATGCTTTTCAGCAAGTGGCAGTTTCTTGCCAGTTCTTCTCGTACGCTCCACGCCCTTGATTTGTGAACTGGTAGTAAATGTAAAATTAGAAGCATTTAATATTAGTAATATTAGTAATTTAATATGTATTATTTTTTATTCACGTTCATAGGTGTACATTGTGTTACCTAAATTAATAGATTATATTTTTTTTTTTTTTTAATTTAATTGAATTAAATATGGCAACTTTGTGACATTTCAAATATAAGACAACTGTCATCTTTCAGTCTCCCGCGACCACGGTTGCTGAAAAGCATCCGAAACGTCGGGATAAATAATTTAAATAATAAATCGCGTTTTAATCCGGTATACAGTATTTTATTTAAATAAATAAAACTTTCAAAACATACCCTTCCTAAGTTTAGATACTTTTTAGTTTGTGTAGAAGGTATAAGGGTGATTTTATCAGACTGTCCGTTTTCTGTGACAATATAGTATGCTTCTACATCCAGTTTTATATTGAACTCAATCTTATTTAATCCTTTAGCTAAAAACATACATAACATACATAGATAAACCAAAACACAATAATAATATAGTGATACCGTCGCACCGATTTGAAGTAACTTTAATATCCGAAATGACTTAAGGAAGACATTAGATTAAGGTTTCTTAATTTTATTGAATGTTCTCTTCATAAGTTGTTAAAAAACTAGCAAATCCGCATGAATTATCGCTTTTATATTCAAATAGGTAATTATAGCAGCAATATAGCGTCATAGAAGCCCATTAAAGCTGTAATTGATTACTATAAACTCAAACGAAGAAAACTTGCCAAAAAGCTAACTTAGTTCTGACTTCATTTAGGTACAGCAAATAAAAGCAAATTCCAAATTCAAAAGTTTCCTTGTGAGACTGATGGGCTCGTTGGCGCGTTCGGTAGAACACCTACCATACCGCATCCATGGGTCGTGGATTCGAATCCCACCGGGACAACATGTTTATAGTTTTCTGTAAGCATATTTTCCCTACATCTGGTAACTTCGGGCATTGAACGGGTGGGAGGAATATCGAAATTCCGACCGGGTAACGAACCACCGTTTATAGATGGAAAAACCGTGAAGTGCACATTGCGCGTTTCGGTTTCAGTCTATGGATTTCCGAATGCTCTAAGTAAAAAGTAGGTCGACAGCGCATCATTGACTGATGTTCTGTGGCTGAGGTATCATCTACCATCAAGTGAACCTCGTGCTCGTCTGTCGATATCTAACATAAGAAAGACATACATTTTAAAGTAGGTTTTATTTAAAATATTACAACTAGGTGATCAATTCTTGCCCTGCGGTACAATTTTTGATGTTTCCTCAGAATTCGAACCTAATATCAAAAATCCCATCGAAGATGAAATGCGCATACCACAGACGCCGTCAAAGCTGTGATTAGACATTTTATCCCTGAATTTCTTTTCGATCAAACATTACTTACTATAAATATAACTTGCCGCGATATATGCTTGCGATATTCTCGAAAGAAACTCCGGATCCAATTTAATCGCTAGAGCCATATTTGTGAGTGGTCCTAATGTTACGACAGTAAGTGAATCTGCGAAAGAAATGTATTACTTTTATACAGTTTGAAAGTGAATTCCTGAGCATGGCAGCAGTCACATTTCTAAACCTGTTCCTCTGATCACTCTTCCTTAGAGGCAATTGCCCATCAAATAGGTGATACGTCTTCTGTGCTCAGCCCGCCCGAAACTATTTTTAAAAATCTTGTTTCCTACTGAACTACTTAGTCGTTTAGTTATACTCGGGAATAAATAGTATTTTTAAGGCACATATTTTCAGAAGTTAAATGATTAACATGATTAGTTTATAAATAAATTATCTAATCTTAATATTGTCTTTTATTAACGCGAGTATCACACATTTAAATAAAATACTGTATACCGGATTAAAAAGCTGTCTCCCTGCGACCGCGGTTGCTGAAAATCATCCGAAACGTCGGGATAAATAATTTAAACAATATAAATAATAAATCGCGTTTTAATCCGGTATACAGTATTTTATTTAAATTATCTAATCTTAATAATTTTACACTTCTCACAGTTTTTATTTATTATACACAATACACATATATTTAGTTGAGATCGGTCATTTGCTCCAATCCTTGTGTATCACTTTCACTTCCTCCACTTTCATCAACGCTTTCATACACGCTCGTCATTTCCAAGTGTTCTTGATCAGGGCCTTATTAAACAACCTCCCCGATCTGATCGAGATATGTTCGGGTAGTTCGACCATTCCCAACTCTTCCACTCACACCAGATTCATAAAACATTTTCGTTTCTCTAGGGATGAATATGCTCCCTCTCATCTCATAATTTTATTCAAAAAATATAAAATACTAGCGACCCGCCCCGGCTTCGCACGGGTCAAGATTTTTGAAAAAAAAGCAGGGGTTGTATGTATTTTTTAATGCCACATTATAAAAAAATAAAAACAAAAAATTTCGTCTAAAAAATAAAAAATAAAATTTAGGGGTGGATTACCCTTAACATTTAGGGGGATGAAAAATAGATGTTGTCCGATTCTCATACCTACCCAATACGCACACAAAATTTAATGAGAATCGGTCGAGCCGTTTCGGAGGAGTATGGCAACGAAAACTGTGACACGAGAATTTTATATATTAGATATACATGTATACTTGTCTTATACATACATACATACATATACATCACGCCTCTTTCCCATTGGGGTAGGCAGAGATCACGGAATTCCATATGCTCCGATCCTTACATACCACTTTCGCTTCTTCTACTTTCATCAATGCTTTCATACACACTCGACGGTTACGAGTACTTTTGATACTTGTACTTTTTTTAGTACTTGTCTTATAGTACCGGAATATTTTTTGGACAAGTTAATGAGAGCGATGGCAGCAATTTCCGGTTGGGCTTCGATCGGGCAAATAGTTGTTTGTTTGTCACCAAGTCCATCGACACCAAAATAGTTGTCAGTCGGAACATCTTTCACAAGAGCTGAACTAGCTCCACGATAGATAGGTATCTGCAAGTGTATTTTTACGTCAACGAACTTTTCTCTCCAGACAAATCAGATGTTTAATCTATTAGAGTCATTAAATAATATTAAATTATCTTGGATGCATTATATGTATAATGCCTGCATACAAATAAATAACAAAGACGGGCTCGTTCGCGTTGGCGCGTTCGGTAGAACACCTGCCGTGCGCATCGATGGGTCGTGGGTAGAATCCCACCGAGACGACGTGTTTATAATTTTCTGTAAGCATGTTTTCCCCACGTCTGATAACTTCGGGCATTGATCGGGTGGGAGGAATATCGAAATTCCGACCAGTTAACGAACAACCGTTCAAAGATGGAAAAACCGTGAAGTGCTCATTGCGCGTTTCGGTTTCAGTCTATGAATTTCCAAATGCTCGAAGTAAAGAGTAGGTCGACAGCGAATCATTGATTGATGTTCTGTGGCTGAGGTATCACCTACCATCAAGTGAATCTCATGCTCGTCTGTCGATATCTAACATAGAAAAATACTAACATCTCTTCTGCCAGCGATATTTAATATTCTTTGAGTATTCTCAAATACTTGAGGCTCACCGACGTTTCCATGCACAGTAGTTATAGCGACTACGTTCGGCCTAAAAACAATGAAATTAGTTAATCACATCTTTTTTAGTCAGCTATTAGCTGACAAGCAAAAAACCACACTTGGTAAAGATATAAAAAAAATTGTTTTATTCGGAAAGGGCACACAAGGCTAAACACTTGTCTCTAAAGAAAAAATATCAGTGAAACAGACACAGAAATGTGTCTGCCCCATGGCTCTTTAGGGGACTTGGGAGTTCACTTTTATTTTATAGATACTATTATACATATTCATATATGTATATTTTTATATTATATTTTCGCACGGCTGCACTGTAGGTGACAGGTGTACAATATTTAAATAAAATACTGTATACCGGATTAAAACGCGATTTATTATTTAAATTATTTATCCCGACGTTTCGGATGCTTTTCAGCAACCGTGGTCGCGGGAGACTGAAAGATGACAGTTGTCTTATATTTGAAATGTCACAAAGTTGCCATATTTAATTCAATTAAATTAAAAAAAAAATATAATCTATTAATTTAGGTAACACAATGTACACCTATGAACGTGAATAAAAAATAATACATATTAAATTACTAATATTACTAATATTAGAAGCATTTAATATTAGTAATATTAGTAATTTAATATGTATTATTTTTTATTCACGTTCATAGGTGTACATTGTGTTACCTAAATTAATAGATTATATATTTTTTTTAATTTAATTGAATTAAATATGGCAACTTTGTGACATTTCAAATAT
This sequence comes from Anthocharis cardamines, assembly GCA_905404175.1. Classification (NCBI taxonomy): domain Eukaryota; kingdom Metazoa; phylum Arthropoda; class Insecta; order Lepidoptera; family Pieridae; genus Anthocharis; species Anthocharis cardamines. Next base: position 3,022,531 of record FR989953.1, on the reverse strand, counting down.
AAGACAACTGCCATCTTTCAGTCTCCCGCGACCATGGTTAAAGCATCCGAAACGTCGGGATAAATAATTTAAATAATAAATCGCGTTTTAATCCGGTATACAGTATTTTATTTAAATGTGTGATACTCGCGTTAATAAAAGACAATATTAGGTGTACAATACTCAAAAAATGCCTATGTTACTAGCTGATAGCTTTCTATTTGTGAAATAATTTTTAAAATCGGTCTAGTAGATTTTGAGTTAAATTAACAAACAAATCTTTCCTCTTTATGATATTGGTATAGATTTATTGATTTATTAAATATTTAAATTTATCTCTAAATTGATTATGAATTTGACTTTAATATTGAATTCCTATATAATTAAATTATAATGTTGTCATTTTTTTTAATAATGTTATTTTTGCACGCCCAATATACGGGCAGAATGTTTAAAACTCAACCAAACATGTACATCTGTAGCCAATACATTATGGCAAATAAATGTTTTTGAATTTGTATTAAATATATTTAAACATACCCATTAAAGTATTTTTCATTTAACAAAGCCATGAAAATAGCCATAGCGTCGTCTGCACCTCCATCGTGATCAATCAATAATTTAGATTCCGAAGCATTCGTTTCACTAAAAAATCACATAAAACTATTTAAATAAAATACTGTATACCGGATTAAAACGCGATTTATTATTTAAATTGTTTAAATTATTTATCCCGACGTTTCTCGGGAGAGTCTCCCGCGACCACGGTTGCTGAAAAGCATCCGAAACGTCGGGATAAATAATTTAAATAATAAATCGCGTTTTAATCCGGTATACAGTATTTTATTTAAATGTGTGATACTCGCGTTAATAAAAGATCACATAAAACTACTTAATAATATACTTTTTCTATATCCCAAGACAAATTATGAAAACTAAAATAACTTCTCACCTCAATAAAGTAGGAAAAATACAAAGATATAAAATAATTTTATATTTTTTTATTGTAATAATTGCCATTTTATTTTTTCTATATCAAATCACAGTATTTGTTTATTAAAGGTGGGACATGTATTATAATTTGTACAGATACCGCATAATACTATTCTTTTTATCATTTATTGCCAGTTATTTATGATTATTATTTAATGTGTTACCTTATTAAAGGTAAACCACAAATTAATTTTTAATGATCGTGGCAATATCTTATCTATATCTATACTAATATTATAAAGAGGAAAGATTTGTATTTTTTGTATTTTTGTATGTTATGAATAAACTCAAAAACTACTGGACCGATTTTGAAAATTCATTCACCAATAGAAAGCTACATTATCAGCGAGTAACATAGGCTATGTTTTGTGTTCAACTTTTTCACCGGTCAACACCTCACTTTCCGGCCACTTTTCCCATAATTCTTCATAATATGTATAATACCATTTTTTTTTCTCCAAAAAAAGTTATTTAATTATGTAACTAACAAAAAGCATGGCGCGATCTCTTTGTTTTTTGTATGTTTTTTGGGTACTGTATGTTTTAAAAAATATTTTATCTATATATACATATAATAAAAGAGTAGGATCGAAATTACGCTTCACTAAATATTTTTACCAGAAATTAAGAGGGGAGATAAAAGAAGGGTAGCAGAATGCATAAATGCAATTTTTAAGATTCTTGTCTGTCTGTCTGTCTGTCTGTTTGTTCACGCTAATCTCCGAAGATACTGAACCGATTTTCGCGTAATTTATACAAATATATTAAGCAAACAACAATATAGGCTTTGTTTCATCGAAATCGGTTGTCGGAAAAAAAAGTTATCATCATTTAAATATTATTTTAAAGGCATCATTTCAACAAATTGCAATGAAAACTGACTCGCGTTGAATTTTTTCGAATTGTCAGATGTCAATCACAGTTTGATATGTAAATGAAATAGTTTGATAATTTCGCCAATTTCGATATGTGTTCGTGGCATAGTGGATATACGGTCGTACTACGTAATTTCAGATGCGAGTTCGTATCATCACTCAGGTAAATATTTTTTTGTATTTATTTTTTTATATTTTTAAAAGAACTAATATTGAAAATAGAAAATGTATTATTGAACTATTCTATTATATAAAAATGTATTTCTTATGAGATCGTTTATTTCGCATTTTCATCAATCCTTTCCTTTCCAAGGGAATTAAACAAAAATATCTGAAATTAAAAGTGATCAATTAAATGAAATAAATATAGAGGTGGATATAGTATCTTCCACACTAATTAAATTTATTAAAAATTAAGTATTTGGCCAACATGGCCATACTATTTTTTTTCATTCATTTTACGTTGCATTTCTCCATACCTTCATTTTATTCGTATTTAGACTTTCTTGGCGTTTTTTCCATGTGTCGCAAGTATTTTCAAACCCCCGTACAATTTTCGTGCATATATTTAAGACGGAAAATGCATTGAATCCAATCTTCGACTGAACTCTGATTAGTGGAAAAAAGACACATATCTGCATTTTGGTGACGTAAAATTTGATTGATATGCATCTCCCTAAAGTTTCTTTAAAGTCAGGTTAATTTTTTCAATTACTATGGTATTTCTTTTGAATTTCAAATCATCATTTGAACCCCAACCTCAACCACCATTAAACATGTCGATAATATGATGCAAAAGCAACCGTCAATGACTACTCTGATAGCTCTTTCCGAAAAGAAATCACCAAGTACAGAGGATGGAGGATATATAATATGAAGAAAGCTTGCTCAAAAGTTCAGCATAAAGTGATCCCCACGCGAACGAAGTCGCGGGCATCAGCTAGTAATTAATATTTCTTAATTATGACTGTTTGTTGCCAAAAAAAAATAGTTATGTATAAGTCTTTTATAAAATTGGTATCAATAGTCATATTATGTAAGCCAATAAGTAATAAGTTTAAAACAAATGGGGCCGAATTAAGTTAAAGCGTAAGATGTTATCAAATTAACCAATTGTGGCTAAATTTGTGAAAAACTTATTGGATTCTGAAATGGGTAAGACTTTTATAGAAAATGCAGCATATTTGTTTTTTTTTATAGTATAGGGGGCAAACGAGCAGGCGGCTCACGTGATGGTAAGTGATCACCGCCGCCCATAGACATCCGCAACACCAGAAGGCTTGCAGGTGCGTTGCCGGCCTTTAAGAAAGATGTAGGCTCGCTTCTTGAAGGTTTCCAAGTCGTATCGGTTGATGAATAATTCATCTATTTATTTAGCCAACAAACACACCAATCGTAATAAAACAACTGTAATTATGAATATGCATTTATTATCTTATAGTAATAATATTACATACAAATTGCTAGGAAAAAAATATATTGGTTTGAGTTCTTTCTTGATAACAACATTAAGGTGTTTTAGGGTTCCGTATCCAAAGTTTAAAACGGAACTACGAATTCGCTTTCCGTCCGTCCGTCTATCTATCTGTTATGTTAATTTCAAAAAATCACAGATGATGTATCTTAATATAAATAAATCTCCTGTCACGATGTTTGTCCGCGATGGACTCCTAAACTACTTAACCGATTTTAAATTAAATTGGCACACCGTGAGCAGTCTGGTCCAACTTAAGAGATAGGATAGCTTAGAATTTTTGACCATCTACATTGCACCCGTGCGAAGCCGGGCGGATCGTTAATTTATTTATAAATACTAAAAATCAGAAAAAAATATATTAATTAATCGTGATTTTTTTGCTCGTTTTTGCTCGATATTGATAACGCAACAGGTAGTTGATTGAAATATTCACAGAAGATTTAGTTATATATTAAGTTATATACATATTTACTTTAAAAATAATTAATTAAATTAAAATAAATCAAATATATTTAAGGGGGTATGTCATACAACAAACGTGTTTTTTTGCCGTTTTAATAGATAATGGTACGGAACCCATTTTAATATGAAAATAATATCGACGATTCAAAGGTATAGGGTATAACTGAGAAAAACCAAATTGTTCAGGAGAACAGTTTAAAGTTGGCGTGTTCGGTGAAACACCTGCCGTGCGCATCGATGGGTCATGGGTTCAAATCTCACCGGGACGACATGTTTATATGATCGGGTGGGAGGAATATCGAAATTCCGACCGGGTAACGAACCACCGTTCATAGATGGAAAAACCGTGAAATGCATATTGCGCGATTCGGTTTCAGTCTATAGATTTCCGAATGCTCGAAGTAAAAATTAGGTCGACAGCGCATCATTGACTGATGTTCTTTGGCTGATCACCTACCATCAAGTGAACCTCATGCTTGTCTGTCGATATCTGACATAAAAATAAAAACTTCGAAAAGTTCGTTCTTAGTTTTTTGTTTGGGCATAAGTCACAAAAAAGTCGTCATAGAGTTGGCTCTATCTATAGGGAGGGAAAATTTTAAGTAGGATGGCATTCATAAGTAGGGACTGAAACCGGTTAATTTTTATTTTCCAAAATACGTATCTAACTGAGATACCATCATATTAGTTTTAAAGAATAATACAAGAATAATACTAAACTCTCCACAGTATTTTTTTTCTCTAAATATGAATAAAAACGAAAGAATATTACAAAAAAAACCTTTATTATACTGGTATAACTCCCATAGTAAATGAACCGGTATTCAGTCCCTATAATCATAAGTAAGTAATGTCCCTTTACCTTTTAATCGTCGATATGAAAATGTAGGAGGACATAGCAAGAGAGGTAGAATTCATAAATCAAGTAGCTGTAGGAACTCTTCTTTAATAGATCAGTAATAATCGTCATTGTTATTGTTTATCGGAGATGAGAAGACTGCGTAAAGGAACTTCTTGTATTCTTCTATGTTAAATGCAACTGTCACTCTTGCGTTTGGAATCTTTGAGGAAAAATTGTGTGGAGTCACTGCTCTGTCTTTACCTGAAAAATCAAAATGGCTTCATTAATTTATTAAAAAAACCAAAAGCAAATATTTTTCCAAAATCTTGGCATCAAATGAAAATTTTGTTTCAAGTACACCTAAGTACATATAATTAAAATAGTTACTTAAACTTATGATAGAAGAAACATTACAAATGAATATATAAAATTATGAATATAGTATATGCCTAATCATTTTTCTATGTTAAGCAAATAGAAAAGATTTAATTGTTTGTTTGTTACAATTTAAGTCAAAAACAACACGACCGGTTTTAAAATTTTAGAAATAATACCCAAGATGACCAGAAGTGACGGAATTCGAACCGACAACCCACCAGAATGCTATGAGTCCGTGAAACCATGCTGATTTTTAACCACAGCCTTTCAACCACGCCTTTAAATAATGTCGTATTGCTCACCACATAAAATAATGCTGCTCAGTGCTGTTCTCCATTCATCAACAACGCTTTGATGAAGGCAGACGGCCATGACAGCTGGATCCAAGAGAGACCAGTTGGTTGCCGCGGCTAGCGAGAGTCGCTCGAATTTGTTCAAATACTCCATAACCGCAGTTGGTATCGCCCCGAGGACTTTAATACGCCAATCCTGAAAAGCACACCTTTATACAGTGGCGTAGCATGCGTGGGGGGGGGGGGGTTAGTGTGCGGTCCGCCCCGGGCGGCACTTTGGCGGGGGCGGCATTTCACAGGTAACGGTGAAAAAATGACTTCCATCAACGTTCTTTTTTTAATTTTTTTTTGTCAGTATATCAAATTAATAACAGAGTTTCTCTTTAGGTTAGTGTTATTCAATAAGAGTACCATTTTCATAATACCCTAATGTTTTATAATCAATTGCAAAAATAAAGGGGCGGCAAATATGGGATCCGCACCGGGTGCTAATTACGTATGCTACGCCACTGCCTTTATATTTAATATATTTACCAGAAATTAAGAGGGGACGATAAAAGAAGGATAATAAAATCTGTCTGTTTGTTCACGCTCATATCGGAAACTAATGATGGTTTTTAAGTGTACATTATGTTACCTAAATGAATAAATGATTTTGAATTTGAATTCGATTATGTGTCTGGACATAATATGAAAAAACTAACAAAAAGCTTAAATGCATTGTAATAACTTTTACGAATCGGTTGATATGATATTATGCTGATACGGTATGATATCGGTTTCAAATTGAATTTAATCAACGAATCTATATCTATGCTAATATTATAAAGAGGAAATATTTGTTTACGATTTAACTCAAAAACGATTCGACCAATTTTAAAAAATCTTTCACTAAAAGAAAGCTACATTATCAGCAAGTAACATAGGCTTTTTTTGTATAGTACATCTAATCAAAATCAAAATCTAAAGTTTTTTATTTCAAATAGGCCTTTGCAGGCTCTTATGAAACGTCTAATTGCACGGTTCCAAAATGTGGGTCTCATGGAGAAGAACCGGCAAGAAACTCCATGGACACTCTTTACTATAAATAATAAAATACCTACCTTTCCCTTCCTTAATCCCCATTACCTTTATTGCGAGATACTGTGTATCATCATAAGGATAAATAAGAAATGTTGTAAATCTCTTATATAGTTGTTTCTTAGAGACATATTACTGATATTTATAGTTTTTGTGTTATTAGAATTGTGCACCTATCAGTTTTTAGGCCTAGTAATCTCCTACAATGGTTGCCTGGAAGAAATTACGGCTAGTAATTGTTAATATTTTTTCATTTTACTGTTTATTTAATTTCTGTTGTACAATAAAATATTTTTCATTCATTCATTCATACCTTCTCTATTTTAAGGTCAGTTCTGACGGGTGAATATGGCACTATAATCAAGTCGTGCGGGCTGCTGTCGTTAACAGACATGTGGTATCCTTCGGCATCCATAGCCGCATTGAATTCTGCTTCTTTAAACTCTTCGCCTGAAAATATTTACTTATACAATAATACGAGCTTCGATCAAACATGTCAATGAATACGAGTTAGATAGATAAATAGATAAATAGATAGAACATTTATTTTGAAAGTTGCTAATAGTATGAAACACAGGTGTACACACGGCCTTATTCATAACCATACGGTTATATATATAATACTATAAGCTTGATATAAGTTAAATATGTTTTGACTCGCTCTATCGAATATAAAAAGACTACAGAATGAATTTATTCTATTTATTTTATGTTTTATGTAGGCATTATGAATTTAATCTAATTATTATCTTACTTCTTACTAATTTTATAAATGTGAAAATTTGTGAGGATGGATGGATGGATGGATGGATGTTTGTTACTCTTTCACGCAAAAACTACCAAACAGATTTAGATGAAACTTTACAGTAATATAGCTTATATATCAGAATAACATATAGGCTACAATTTATATAGATTTTTTGTATATTGACCATAATATTAGGATAATTATCAAGTAACTCGGAAAAATCCCTGCCTTCTGAAGGCTATCTTGGCGTGCGCTGCCTAAACTGTTGGAGTTACACAAAGATAATGTATGAAGCCATTGTTTATCTTATAAAGTTCTAAATAAAAGTCCGCGACAGCATATATCTACTTTTTATGTGGAAGCCAATATATCCGAAATTATAAGCCATTAATACATTTAAATTTAGTACTTTTTTTACAATGCACATTTTAGAGTATTTAGCTAATTTTTATTAAAATTAATACATATGTCGCCTTCAGTATTTAATGTAGATGAACTTTGTCTTTTACACTAAGTAAATCGGCCGAATAGTTTAAAAAATATCACGATATGATTAAGTCGAGTGGAGTGCAATAAGCGGAGATTGATGAAAAAACAGCTCGGTTAAAAAACAAGGTACCCGTAGTACTAACTCTACGCAGACGAAGTCGCGGGCAGAAGCTAGTTAATAATAAAGCTAGTATTAAATTAAATACTAGCTTCTACCCGTGACTTTATCTGCACTTCGATAACTTTATATTTTAGGGCTTTTTCTACTTAATACACCTGAAGGTTTTGCACCGCACCGCTCAAGGTTTTTCGGCGGAAATAGCTCTAAGATTTTGAATTGACTTCATTAAAATTTGGCCAATGAACTCAATCTTACTTATATATATATAAATCTCCTGTCACGATGTTTGTCCGCGATGGACTCCTAAACTACTTACCGATTTTAAACATACACACCGTGAGCAGTCTGGTCCAACTTAAGAGATAGTATCCTAGCTTAGAATTTTTGACCATCTACATTGCACCCGTGCGAAGCCGGGGCGGATCGCTAGTATCTTTATAAATTATAACCTAAATGTTAGAATGATGTATGATCAATAATACTGTAAAGTTTCATCAAATGCCGTTCAGTAGTGTTTACGTGAAAGAGAACCAAATATCTATCCATAAATCCTCACAAACATTCAAATTAATTAATAATAGTGTTATATCCAAAATCCAAATATAATTAATTATTTAAACAGATAGACGGTATGTGAAATTAACATAATCTTTGTTTATGCAATTGATCTAGACGTGTGTATGTCAGAGTATGTTTTTATTTAAAAATTACTAAATTTCGAAATTTAAATAGCTGTAATTAATTTTTAAATAGCTGTAATTAGTCTTTATGTAAAGATAATCGTACTTTGTAATAGAGTTTTGTAAAGCTCGAAGACTCTACTTTAAGGATATAAAATCGTTTTTTATAAAAAAATGCGTTAATAGGGATGTTGACTATTTTTTGCAATTGCTTTTATTTTATAGATACATCCTTTATAAACACGGAAAAAAAAATCTTATCAAAAAATATTACATATTTCAAAAAAAAATACGTAAATAAAAATACTTTTCAAAGATTCCCGCTAAAACGCTCCAAACTCTCACGTGACGTCACAGACCGATAAACAATCTCGCTCGCGTCCGATCAAAGTTAATCTTAACAAATCTTTTCACTTCTCACGAATAAATTCAATAAAAATGAATACGTCGTTTTTATTTATTTTTATTTTATAAATAATATATTTATACTTTTTTATTAGATATATATGAAAAAAGCGTAAGTCGAGTAAAGCTCGATAGAAAAGGGGCAGAAATAAAAATATGCAGAGGCGTTAGACAGGGAGATCCTTTGTCCCCTAGATTATTTGTAACAGTGCTACAAAATATAATGAAAAACTTGAAATGGGAAAATAAGGGTGTTTACATTGGTGGCCAGGTTTTGAATAATTTAAGATTCGCAGACGATATCATTTTATTTTCAAACACTGCGGCCCAATTGCAAAAAATGTTAAACGAACTAAACTGTGCAGGCAGCTATGCTGGGCTAGAGATAAATACAACTAAGACTAGGATCATGACAAACAGCATTGAAAAGAAAATAACTATTAACGGTACCCCAATAGAGTATGTTCAAGATTACATATACTTAGGCAAACTATTTTCTTTCAAAAAATCCCGGCACCACGATGAAGTGGACAGAAGAATAAATTTATCTTGGAACAAATTTTGGTCTTACAAAGAAGTTTTAAAATCAAAAATGCCTTTGAAAATAAAAAAAAATATTCTGGACTCATGTATTCTACCATGCCTCAGCTATGGCTGTCAGACATGGATATTCAACGATTACACAAACAAAAAAATACGACGATGTCAGAGAGCGATGGAACGAAGCATTTTGAACATAAAACTAAAAGATAAAATAAGAAATACAGACATTAGAAATAAAACTAAAGTAACAGATGCTTTGAACCACGCTAAAAAGCTAAAATGGAAGTGGGCTGGTCATATTGCACGCATATGTGACGGAAGATGGATAAAAAAGGTTTTAGTATGGAAGGGTCCAACAGGGAAAAGGAAAAGGGGACGACCAGCAGAACAATGGGAAAAGGAAATTAAACACATTGCTGGAGAACATTGGAAGAAAAAAGCTATTGATAGAGAACAGTGGAAAGACATGGAGGAGGCCTTCACTCTATTAAGAGGTCCTTAATAGTTATAATCAATAATTAATAATAATATAAAGATAGAAAAAATACATTATTATTATATTCAGTAAAAAATAATATATATGTAGATCAAATTATTAACGTTAGATATAAGATTAGATTAAGTTTTATTTTGTATATTAAGGAAATAAAAGGCTTTTTATTTTTTATTTTTTATTTTATTTTATATTTATACTTTTTTAATTGATATCAATGATTACCAACCTTGATCTTGACTTGGAACTTCAATATTTATATATGAATGACTGGAAGCTTATGTGGTGTATTGATCGACGTACTGCACAGCATTTGTAAACGACGTATTTATTTTTATTGAATTTATTCGTGAGAAGTGAAAAGATTTGTTAAGATCTAACTTTGATCGGACGCGAGCGAGATTGTTTATCGGTCTGTGACGTCACGTGAGAGTTTGGAGCGTTTTAGCGGGAATCTTTGAAAAGTATTTTTATTTTTTTTTATTTTTTTTATTGAAATATGTAATATTTTTTGATAAGATTTTTTTTCCGTGTTTATAAAGGATGTATCTATAAAATAAAAGCAATTCCAAAAAATAGTCAACATCCCTATTATGTGTAAATTCAATTTAAAACAAATAACGATTTTGCCCATGTTAATTAAATGGGAAACTAAAAAAACAATAGCGACCCCTTAGAATTGAGCTATAGGGCTCGGGTTTGATGAGATTTTTTTTTATATCAAATAAAAACATTTGAGAAGGTATCAGTTAAAAAAAAATTAAAAAGTTTTTTGGAATCACCCTAATGTACACCCTTTGTTGATTGCTTTTGAACTATTTCGGTACTAAACTTACTGTAAATATGTCCTGCTCCAATGTACAATTTTGCGAGTCTTTTTGAAAAATCTGGATCCAATTTAATCGCCAGCCCAATATTGGTTAACGCGCCGATCGCTACCACAATAAGTTGTCCTAGAAACAAGAAAACTTAATTATAAATAGGTATAGGAATTTGTAGATTTGTATGGTCGTTCTTTCATACAAAACGGGTTGATTAGTATTAATTAATGCGAAGTACGACGTAAATGTCATCTGGGCCTTTCTTATAATCTATACCAATATAATAACAAGTAAAGATTTGTTTGTTTGTTTGTTTGTTACGATTTCACTCAAAAACTACTAAACCGATTTTTAAAATTAATTCACCAATAGAAAGCTTCATTATCAGCGAGTAACATAGGCATTTTGTTCCTACACCAGGGTTAAATATGCGTTGCCGGCCTTTAAAGAAAGAATATGCTTGTTTCTTCAAGGTTTCATAAAGTGATATATAATACATAGTAAAGTAATTCAATTAATTTATACTTCTATACTATTACTATAATATTATAAAGAGGAAAGATTTGTATTTTTGTATGTTATGAATAAACTCAAAAACTACTGGACCGATTTTGAAAATTATTTCACCAATTGAAACCTACATTATCAGCGAGTAACATAGGCTATGTTTTGTGTATAGTACATCTACATTGCACCCGTGTGAAGCCGGGGCGCGTTGCTAGTGAGTAATAAAACAGCAAATGAAGGCTATTCATATTTCATTTTTATTTAAATACAATTTTCAAATAATTACGCTACGTATTCTGGTACCTTTATATAATTTGGACAGCTCGATCAAGGCCAAGGCTGCGTGAGTTGGTTCCGCCGGAAGTAAATCGTAGTTCTCAACCTCATTGTCACCGAGACCATCGAAGCCGAAGAAGTAATCCGACATAATGCTGTGTATGAATGCGCTTGAGCATCCACGGTAAATCGGTATCTGTCATATGATAAAGTGAAAACTATAATATTGTCTTTTATTAACGCAAGTATCACACATTTAAATAAAATACTGTATACCGGATTAAATCGCTATTTATTATTTATATTGTTTAAATTATTTCCCGACGTTTCGGATGCTTTTCAGCAACCGTGGTCACGGGCCTACAGAAACGTCGGGATAAATAATTTAAACAATATATATAATAGTTTTAATCCGGTATACAGTATTTTATTTAAAATTAAAACTATTTAAAAATATGCAGCAGTTCTAGCCATTAAGCTTCGCAGCGGCAAATTGTAGCGGAGTCAACATGAATAAGAATTATTAATTTGTTAAAAACATGGTACAATAGTTGTTAATTTGAAATATATTGTGGCGATCACATGTTTTGACAGTAATAGGCCTACAAATACTATACTCAAAACATGGCCTATATTAATCGCTGATAATGTGTCTTTCTATGGGTGAAAGAATTTTCAAAATTGGTCCAGTAGTTTTTGAGTTTATGCAAATATACATACACAAATACAAATCTTTCCTCTTTATAATATTATTAGTTTAGTAAATTATTAAATTAGTAATTAGTAATATTAGTAACTAGTATATTAGTAATTAGTACTAGTATAGATAAGTTCATATTTTGTTAAAAATGCAGGAAATACAAGGCTTTTTGATTTTTTGATTTTTTTTGAGGCCTACAAATGATATTAGTTTAAATAAAATACTGTATACCGGATTAAAACGCGATTTATTATTTAAATTATTTATCCCGACGTTTCGGATGCTTTTCAGCAACCGTGGTCGCGGGAGTCAGCAACCGTGGTCGCGGGAGACTGTCTCCCGCGACCACGGTTGCTGAAAAGCATCCGAAACGTCGGGATAAATAATTTAAATAATAAATCGCGTTTTAATCCGGTATACAGTATTTTATTTAAATGTGTGATACTCGCGTTAATAAAAGACAATATGATATTAGTTTTACACACAATACAATTACACCACACCGGTCGCGGTATCGTAGTGTGTCTAAAAAACTCTTTCAAGTCATAAAAGCTAAATAGAATTAGCCATTTTATCCGACTTCAAAAAAGGAGGAGGTTCTCAATTCGTCTGTATGTTGCTTTTTTTTTTGTATTTTTGTTAAGCTAAATATAAGTTAAGATAAAAATAACTCAGCAAGATATGGATGGATTTCTGTTTGGGAGGGCATATTTCAAAGGTGGTCCCATATAATTTTTATCGATATTGGTTTGGTACCTTTTTAGAAAATAAACAAAATATACTTATTCGTATCGTTTATGTCGTGGTTCCTTTCACGACGCTGTCTCATTTGAGCAGCGCGTTTAGAGGAAGGTCTACTAAATTATTATGTAAGGATTAATGAACTTAAAAAATAAACTTCCTATAAAATTTTAAAAATAAAATTATTTTTAATCAAAAAACGACATCCGAACAATTTTTTTTCAGTTGGCTTCTAAAAATATTGAGTGGCTTATCCCTTAAAGTTTTAGGCAAGTTTTTTTGCCAAAGCTTCACCAACGTTCTCACCTCTATCCTTTGGGCTATGGTTAATATTCTTTGTGTATTTGTAAAAACTTGACTTTCATTCACATTTCCAAATACTGTTGTTAGGGCTACCACTTCCGGTCTGAAATGAAAATATTTAAATCGATAACAATAAAATCCTTTAAAGTAAATATAAAAAGTATATATATACATTGAACAGCAAAAATAAATGCGTAAGCGTAAGGTTCGTGGTATACTGCTTTTACATTTTAGCATTTTTACAAAAAAGGTATGTGTGTACTTATGTACACGCGTTAGAAGTTATACTTCTTTGGCGTCTGGAGAAAAATTTTAAAAAACAAAACTGCAGTAAATATCTAAGAAAAATGTTAAAATCCATCAAATTCTATTCTGTAGCCAAGTTCATCATGTCGTTTTTTTGGGAGATCGTGCGCGCGCAGGTCATCTGTAGCCAACTTCATCATGTCGTTTTTTGGGACATCGTGCGCGCGCAGGTCATGAATTCACTCTCATCCAAACGCGCCAAAAGAAGTATAACTTCAAAAACTTTATTGAAACGGACAGGATAGAATTCCGAATGCTCGAAGTGAGAAGTAGATCAACAGCTCATCATTGACTGATGATCTGTGGCTGAAGTACCACCAAGTCACTCATATCATATCACGCTAATATCATATAAGGCTAATAATAATAGCTAGGCCTAGGTTTCGTATTGTATATTTCTGACAAAAATACTCACCCGTTCAAATATTTTTCACTAAGCAATGCCATGAATATAGCCAACGCATCATCAGCTCCTCCGTCATGATCAATCACTAATTTATATTGAATATTTTTTGTTTCGCTGGAAATGATTTAAAGTAGGTTTTATTAATTATATAACATTTTGAAGGTCATATGAAGTTTCGAGCTTATATATAAGGAAACAGTATCGATATAGAATAAAAAAAATACCAGAATTATACGAGTATTTTTCTTATTCGATCTGTGGCTGTTTGGTTTGAGTTTAGCACTGTAAGTCCCGAGTTTGAATCCCGGAAAATTGATAAAAGTGATTGCCTCAATTCGGCAGAATGGATAACTTACTAGTTAGTTAAGAAAAGTGCACAGTTAAACAGATACAGAACTTGGAATTCACTATATATATCATAGTGAATTTATTTATATATAAAAATAGATTTACCGATCGCCATGAAAAATGGCCAGGCCACTCAAAAAGTTTTGCTGTTAAAATATTTTTTTATGTACGAGACGATTATAAACTTTTTAAAAAATGTGATTATAGGTAACAGTTAAAAAAAACGGGAAATTCGAAATCCCCATTTTTTTGAACGCTTAATCGAATTATAGTAACTCATTGAAAGATACATCTGCGTACGCGTCGGTAACATTTTCGTGCGATATTTTTTACGATTTCAAATGTGGTTCAAAACCGACTTTTGATCGACTTCAAATAACATTTGGACACTGATGATAAAAATGTAAAATTTGAAACCAATCGCTTACTTATGAGCTGAAGTACATATTTCAAAAGAGATATATCATTTAAATCGTTTTAATAGGAAAAATATTGAAAAAACTAGTGGGCACGAAACCCTAAAATGTTTAGAATATTTACCAATAATGCACTAAATTCTATTACTTTGATTCCTACCAAGAAAGACGATATACATTTGGTGTAATAACAATAATCTTTTATTTTTTAAAAGAAATTTAATAAAACCTAATTAAAACTTCAAACTCAATTTTCTCAAAATGGAAACCAAAATGACACTGTATTGCTTAACAGCGTCCAAATATACTCAATCAATATACAAAAAATATCACGTTCTGAATAATGTATATTTATGCATAGTAATAATTACTAGTTGCCCAGTTTTTTTAGGGGGGATGAAGAAAGAAGTGTCTCCGTCTACGACTCTTACCGAAGAAAACATACTCGTACATAAAATTGAATTCACAGATGAATAACATACGAAGAGATTCAGCATACACTTCAGATTGGTTCGGGAATCGTTCACAAGATTCTACACGCGCACCTTTGCATGATAATATGTTAGTTGAATTCGTGTATGCGGTGATATTAGTTATTCTGACTATGTATTTGCGTGTTGATCCCACGTTAATGTAAGTGTGTGCTCCTATTCCACCATGCCTACTGCTGAGACACATACACATACAGGACAGATTTGTTTTTTATTTTTGTCGTTCATTTTTTATTATTATAGTGAATTACTTCAAGATATCAAGTGGAACATGATGTAATGTTTGCAGCTGCTTACAAACATTTTGTAAAACAAAAAACTTAGCGATTAAAAAGAGAGGCGGAGAGCTTATTGCCAGTTCTTCTCGTCCGTTCTAAGCCCTTGATTTGGGAAATGGTAGTAAATGTAAAATTAGAAGCATTTAATATAATATGTATTTTTATTGACGTTCATGAGTGTACATTGTGTTACCTAAATGAATAAATGATTTTGAATTGTGTTTCGCGCTGGGTGCCACACAAGTGATAGGATTAGTGAAGTATCAAGTATGGCGCGGCATCTCGGCGAGTTTACGACATTGTGGCAGGTGACAAACCCTGTATTGATCAATACGACCCAGAAACAAAGCGTCAGACGACAGTTTGGCTGTTTTAAAACGAACCAACATAATATAATGAAGTTTTACGTATCTTTATAAATGTTTAATCTACCCCCTGAATAATTGTACATACTTTTATTAATACACGAATAGTATTAACGTTATCATTGTTTAGTTAAAAAAAAAGTCAAACATTGCGTAGCAATAACATTATTGTTTAAACTATTTTATATAACTTTATTTATACAAGTCTTAATATACGATTTTTGGAGTTACAGCCTGCGAACACAGTTACATCATATTTAGCTGACAAGAAAGTATTAAGAAATAGGAAAATGTAGACACGTCAATCAGATATTAGGTCTCCAAATCAATTCTTCATTGGGAATTAAAAAATCACATAACCTACCACACGATATTGACAAACACAAAAACACACAAACACTTTAAAAAAAAATTCGTCATTTTTTCTTAAAAACTATAATTGACAAGGTCTAATGATAACGTCATTAGTGACTGACTAAATGTTGTATAATATCTTTGAATACATTAAATAAATGTTATATTAATTGCTCGCGTGAATCGAAGTTTTTATTACAAACATGTTATGACTATAACTTGTATTTTTAAACAGTTTTTTTACTATTATAGTCAGCCAAACTGATCTAATGGAGTGGGCAAGTGTTGTGTAAGGCTTATTAGAAGTAACAATAACATTACTAATTACCTATTATGTTAAAACCACAGCAATTTTCTATTTGGTATTCTAATATTGGCCAAGCATGTTGCCTCACAATATTATATGGTTCTGTATTCTTTAAATACCGAAAGTAGTTGGTGATTTTATTAGGGTTATAAAAATTCACTACAACTAATCCAAAAATTCTACTGCGAAGTATTGGTGGTAAAAACACACTTGCACCGGCCTAACATGACAATCGCGACAATCTTCGATCAACAGTATATGTCAATGGCGACAATATTTTGTCTACCGTTTTCTCGTATTTTAATCGATTATTTCTTTATGTCTTCCGGGTATGACACACTTAAAAGTCGACTTCTAATGTCAAAAGTAAAATATTTGTTGAAATCTTGTCCAGTGGCGGCGCGGCGTAAGACCTAAATTTTATGTGGGCAAGATTCATTTTGGGGCCCTCAGCTAGCGCAAAAAATGGCTTTTTTTTGGCAATAAAATTTATTTGGCGCGTTCGCGGCTTTTAAATAATGCAGAAATTTTCGGGACGCGAGGCCCCCTGGGTCGCGAGGCCGTAGGCGGTGGCCCACGTCGCCCACGCCTTACGCCGCCACTGATCTTGTCTATCAAAGTTGTCGATGTCGAGATATAGTATATCGAGATATCTTATGTCGTAGTTTGTCTTCACTCGTCCGCGAGATATCTCTTGATGGTCATGCTAGGTGGGCTGGTATTGTAGCTATGGGCGCCGATATTCATGTACCATTAGGTAGCTCAACAGCCTATTCAATTACTTGGAGTTTTTTTTGACAACAAAAAAAATGTTTCTTTAAGTTCTAGACCTATAATTACTAATACGATAATAACTTACGAACTTGTCTTTAATAAACTGGGACATAGTGACTATCATTTACACCACGCACCAGAGAACTTCTAACACCAGAAAAGCATAGATATTTATGCTTTTCTGGCAAATCAAATCTGGTGGACTTTTATTCATCAGTAAAAGTTCCGAAGTTTTCTGTACAGCACTCGAAATATAGCGTTTAATTTGAAATTAATCGTGGCCTACAATTGTCTTCAAGTTTGTGTCTATCTGTTTGTATTCTTCCTACGCATTTTCTCCTGTTTAGGATCGGCACAACGCATATCGTATGTTAATTTCCACTGATCACTAATAATTGCGTTTCGTTACGCACGCAGCACGAATTAATGTTTCAGCAACCGTTTTTAAAGTCACGCTAATTTTGTCACAATAACTAGTTACTAGTCAAATTCTTAATGTACGCAATGATACACATATGTTCCGAAGTTAAGGTTGTTTATTTAAAATAAATACATATCTAGTTTCACGCCCTCATCGCCTCAACCGCATCAATCCTCACTGCCTCTATGTCTGGCGATCGACAACTGCGCTATTCCTATGGCACTTATTTCCACGCACAAACACTTTGTTGAACCAGCTATGGCCGGTTCTTTTCCGAACTGATACCAGCTGGAAAGCTTCAAGAAACGAGCTGTTTTTACCATGAATGCCGGCAACGCATCCTCAAGACATCTGGTGTTGCGGATGTTCATAGGCAGCGGTAGTCGCTTATCATCAAGTGAGCCACCTGTCCAGTGTCCTCATCTAAACTTCTGTACAAATTACTAATTTACTTTTTGTGTTACGAATAATCTGTCATAAAAAAAAACTCAAAACTACTGAACCGATTTTAAAAATTCTTTCACCAATAGAAAGCTACATTATCAGGTAAGGTAGGTAACATAGGTTATTTTTGTGTATAGAAATATGCTATGCCAAGCATGATGACATAGCACAAGCTAAGTAACCTCACCATTTAGGTCGTCATACAAATTAGTTTTTCTTTTATATTTTAAATGATATTGTATTTTTTTATTGTACCTATATGCAAATTATATTTATTTTTATTCTTATTCAATATTATAGGAACATTGTCCACATGTAAAAAGTTTCTTGCGTAATTGTTTTGAAGCAAAACTTTAAATTTAAAAAAGCAAACAAAAACTAACATACCCAATACAGAAGAAAAACAGCAACACTATTCCCACAGCGACTCCCAGCACTATGAAAATTTTATATTTATATGTAGAGCACATAGCATTAAGGGAAAACATATTTCACACTTAGACAAAAACCAATATTTGGTTTATTTTTATATCGTTTCAACTGAATTATATCGATGTGAGAAACTTTTGACACTGAAAATCATGTATCATCCATGTAATGTTTTAAATAAACCATCATAAAGAAATTCTCTTAATAATGTTTATACTCGTATCAAAATCAGTTCAGCGTTTTAGAAATAAGTAAAATACACCAACGGCGGGACCATACAAGCCCAAAAGTCCGGCTTGTCTTATTGCATATTTACAATATAAAATGTGCCACCATAAAAAGAAAAAAAGAATTTTATAAGTTATAATATATAAAGCCTATATCGCCTAGATCGACCACTCCGATCCGATCTCTTCCAATCACACCAGCCCGCCTAGCTTGGCCGCCACGAGATATGTCGCGGACGAGAGAAGACGAACTAAGATGTAAGATATCTCGATATATTATATCTCGACATCGACAATTTTGATAGAAAAGATATCTCGATCGACAAATATATCTATTTTTGATATTAAAAGTCGAGTTTTAAGTGTAATTGTCATGTTAGACCCCGAAGAAATAAAGAAATTATCGATTAAAACACGAGAAAACGGTTGACAAAATTTTGTCGCGGTTGTCATGCTAGGCCGGCAGATTAATAAATATTTTTCGTTTCCCTACTTTCATCCATCCTTTCTACGTGCCCAAACCAACTCAACATGTCTTACTCATTTCTCGCAACTACATCGTCTAATTATACGAGTACGTATTTATATCTTCTATATATATATAAGCAACTTTTTTTTTCTTTGTTATCGATAAACTTGAAAACTACTGGACCGATCGGCATGATACCATGACCATTCGACGCGGAATTAATTGTAGAAGGTTTTAGGCTATTCATTTTTTGAATTCCATCAACCCTTTACCATTTTTTTTTAAATTTATGTGGATAGTTCATATTCGTCTATCCTTTACAATTCGCCCAGCAAAGCGGGCGGGCGGGGACGGCTAGTAACATATAAATACGTATAAACACATATTACGTTAAAGTCGGCAAGCCGGGCTTGGGCTTGTATAACGGTCCCACCACTGAGATACACATATGCCCATAAACTACTAGAACTCAAATAAATCAATATTAAATTTTTAATAAAAATTTAATTTAATTAATAAACAATTTAATACCTTTAAAGCAGCTCATAACTTATTAGAATTCTGCCGTTAGCCTTTTCATTAATGTTCTCGTACTACTTACGCGTGTATTTTAGGGTTATTGACCTTTATACTACTAGGGCACTATTCAATTAATAGACACACGTTAGGTAAATATCTCGTTTTAACACTCAATAAATTTAGGTAATGTATCTAAGTATCGCTAACAGGTCTAGAATACGTGTGACATTAATGATAACAATAAGCTATTAGTTACTATCTTATCACAAAATAAATAATCTTGTTTCTGAATGTTTTATATTTTTTATGAGAGATATTGAGAGAAATCTCTTGAGGCTTATATACATTTATTTTTCAAAAGAACCTTCAAGAAACGAGTCTACACTTTAATTAAAGGTCGCCAACGCACCTAATAGTCCTTTTTTTGTATGGTATTTCACAACGGCGGATCCAGGGGGGGTCATGGGGGTCATGACCCCTCCCTGAGCTGGTTCCAGGACTTAGGTGGACCACTAATTAAACATAATGATTTTATATATATATTTTGTCACTATACAGATTTTATGTAACTACTTACCTTCAATATTTAATTAATTTAATATAGTGTAATAACTTTGTATGATGGCAAACGTGGATAAAGTTCCGAAAAGGTCATACCGCTTTTTTCCTTAAAATTTCGTATACTTATGTATTTTGACTCGCTGATCACGAATATGATAGTTAAAATTGGCGCGAATTTCATTTTCAAGGTCAAAACTCGAAAAAATTGCCACAAAACCGATTTATGATATCTCAATAAATATTGGTCTTCGATTCGTGCACGGTGGTCACCATACTAACCTTACGTGTAAAAAGTAAAAAAAACAAACAAAAAAAGCACTTTGAAGCTCGCTTTGAAGACACCTCAACCTTCCCGCGGTGACGACCGTTTTTCAAATTTTTCTAGGAAAAAAATTGTTTAAGACAAAAAATGTAAGGAACATAAAACGTGTATTTCTTTATAATCTACAACTTTTGCAGAAAACATTTTTCTCTAAGTTTAATACTTATTGAGATAGCGTAGAAAAATCTCTAAAAATGTTGACAATTTTTTCGAGTTTTGACCTTGAAAATGAAATTCGTGCCAATTTTAACTATCATATTCGTTATCAGCCAGTCAAAATACATAAGTATACGAAATTTCAAGGAAAAAAGCGGTATGACCTTTTCGGAACTACACCCGCAAACGTTTGTGCTTCTCTGGATGTCTTCAAGAGAAGATGGCAAAATGTACGTGTATATGTACACTGTACAAGTTATTATGTGTTAAGTTTTTCAAGTGTACAATAAAGAATAAATACATTAATAAAATACCTACTTTTTACTTAGGTATATCTATTGTTATCAAAATTAAATTATAAGTTCTTGACTTGACTACGACTATGTGACCCCCTCCTGGCGCCAAATCTGGATCCGCCCTTGGTATTTCACTGTTGGCCCTAGTGGCCTCTGCAGCTTAACGCGGACAAGATTGCGGCGAGCACTGTGGCTATTGGCGAGCACTGTCCTCTGGTTTCGCGGATATATATGCCGGCGGTGATCACTTATCATCACCACCTGCCCGTTGCAAAAAAAGAATGTATATATGTATGTGAGAAAGAGAGAGAGAGAGAATTTATTTACTCCACAAACAACAACAAAGTTTACTTACAAAACTAAACTTAACAAGTAAACAATAAAAATATTATATAAAAAAAATGAATAAAACAATTTGTGTTTGGCAGTTAAGAGGCCGCAGTCTCAGCATTGTGTGGTAAGCTTCAGCCTCACGGCAGAAACTTACCACGCTGATTTTCAGCTGCAGCCTCAGTCACGCCACGGACTATCAGACGTTTGAATAATATAAAATAATCAAAATTAAATTAACAAACATAGAGAAATAATAATAATTAAACGCGGACAGTGTGACACTGTATTTCTTTATGTTATATATCGACAGATGAGCACGAGGTTCACTTGATGGTAGGTGACACCTCAGTCACAGAACATCAGTCAATAATGCGCTGTCGGCCTATCTTTTAATTAGAGCATTGACTGTAGACATAGACCGAAATACGAAATGTGTACTTCGTAGTTTTGCCTTTTATTAACTGTGGTCTGTTAACCGGTCGGAATTTTGATATTCCTCCCACTCGTTCAATGCCCCAAGTGACTAGATGCGGGGAAAACATGCTTACTGGAAATTATAAACATGTTCCGGCGGAATTCGATCTCACGACCCAACGGAGCGCAATGTATTTGTTCTACCAAATGCGCCAACGGGCATGTCGTAACTATATTTAAAAACATCTGTCAAGATAATTTCCTGCAAAGTTTTTTTTATCCTTTAATATCTTTCATATTTTTAAGCCATGCACCAGAGTATCTGGATTCTGGACTATAGATCATGATAAATTAATATAATTTGTTTGTGTAACTTAACTGTACTATATTTTCATTTTTGCCATACGTGTGTTGTCGTCCCGGTGTGGGAGATTCCTTACATTTATTTATTTCCTTTGCGTCAGCCATAATTATCATAATAATAATATCTTCCATATATTATGTATGAGTGAAGCTAAGAAAGCCGTGGCGATTGCCAAAGGAGTAGTTCAAAACAAAATGTATGAAAGACTAGACACTCCCGCTGGTCAACAAGATTTATACCGATTAATGAATGCGAGAAAAAAGAATGCATGCGATGTTATAAAAGTAAAATGTGTGAAAGATGAGAGTGGGGCAATATTAACAAAAGATGAAGATATAAAAAGAAGATGGAAAAAATATTTTGAAAAGCTAATGAATGAGGAAAATTATTGGAATGGTGCCCTGCCGGATGTGCCTATTAATAGAGATGATGTGAGAGAGATAAACATGGACGAGGTCAGAAAGGCAGTGAGTGGTATGAAGAATAGAAAGGCTGTTGGACCAGATGAAATACCAGTAGAAGTATGGAAGGTTTTGTCAGAAGATGGATGTAAGTGGCTGACTTTATTCTTTAATAAATTGCTGCATGATGAAATAATACCCGAAGAATGGTGTATTAGTTCACTTATACCCATCTATAAAAACAAAGGGGATATACAGGATTGCGGAAATTATCGAGGAATAAAGCTCATGTCACATAGTATGAAAGTCTGGGAGAAAGTTGTAGAAAGAAGATTGAGAGAAGAGAGTGAGGTCACCCAAAACCAATTCGGGTTTATGCCTGGGCGATCTACAACTGATGCTATATTTGCACTACGCCAACTGTGCGAAAAATACAGGTATGCTCATAAAAATCTGCATATGGTCTTCATTGACCTTGAAAAGGCTTACGATAGGATTCCCCGGGAGGTTTTGTGGTGGGCTTTGAAAGAGAAAGGTGTGCCTGAGAAATACCTGCAGCTGATTAAGGGAATGTATAACAGATGCACTACGCATGTACGATCTGCAGCGGGCTCGACCGACAATTTCGGTGTAGCGGTAGGCTTGCATCAGGGATCGGCATTGAGCCCATACCTTTTTGTGGTGATAATAGATGCTTTGACGTCGAACCTACAGGAAGAGGTACCCTGGTGCTTGCTTTATGCTGATGACATCGTTCTTGTTGGCGAGGATGCAATTGAGGTTGAGAACAGACTGGCAAACTGGCGGGAAAAGCTGGAGAGTGTTGGTTTAAAGATCAGCCGCTCTAAGACAGAACACTTGTTTTGTGATTTTGGTGGTCTTTCTACATTTGCACCAATCTCTTTAGACGAAAATCCACTGCCAGTCTGTTCCGATTTCTGTTACCTTGGTTCTCTCATCCAAGGTGATGGAAATATTGATAGAGATGTGAAGAAGAGGATCAGCTCAGGTTGGATGAAATGGAGAGAAATATCTGGAACAATTTGTGATCCACAGATGCCCTTAAAACTTAAGGGAAAAATCTACAAGACCGTGATAAGACCCGTCTTGATGTATGGTTCTGAATGTTGGGCAAGTAAGCTGATGGATTAAAAACGTTTGCATGTGGCTGAGATGAGAATGTTGAGGTGGATGTGTGGAGTGACAAGATTAGATAAGATAAGAAATGAGTATATAAGAGGAAGTTTGAGAGTAGCGCCAGTGAATGAAAAATTGAAAGGTAATCGTTTGGCTTGGTATGGGCATATTATGAGGAGAGATGAAGGGCATGTATCTAAAAAAGTTTTAAATATGAAAGTGGATGGGTATAGGGGAAGAGGGAGGCCAAAAAGACATGGATTGACTGTGTGAAGAATGATATGTGTTTGAAAGGTGTGACTGATGATATGGTGAGTGAAAGGAGAGAATGGAAAAAGAAAACATACTGCGCCGACCCAAATAAAAAAAAAAAAGGGAACAGGGCAGGAAGAAGAAGATATTATGTATGAGTGAATTTCCAAGTCTCTTAATGGGACATGGGCCGGATACATTTCTGTGTCCGTTTACCTTTACTGGCAAGTTATCGGTCTTTTGTGTCTTGACTGACCGAAACAATTTTATTTTTAATTGATCAAAGCGCCACCTATCCTGTTCACATTGTACTAAAACAACGTAAATTATCATACTATAAATATTCTTGGCGCTTTCTAAACTAAGATAATGTTCATTAAATTAGTTCGTTTATAACTGTAAAGATGGCGTACTCAAACAATATCTTTTTATGAACAGAATACACAGAACACTTACTTCTTCTGTTCTGTGACAGAATATTTATTTATCACTAGCGATACGCCCCGGCTTCACATGGGTGCGATGTAGATGTACTATACAAAAAATAGCCTATATGTTACTCGCTGATAATGTAACTTACTATTGGTAAAATAATTTTTAAGATCGGTCGAGTTGTTTTTAAGTTAATATATTAGTATAGATTATATCGTAACATTTTAATATAATATTTGTGATCTTATAATCAAAAACAACAACTTATAAACTTGAAATAGAAAAAAATATTTTTTGAGAAACAAGGAATAAAACGAAATAAAAAAAATTATACGCAAAATATTCAGTTATATAACTTTATTCATTTTTTAAATATCTTCTTTCGCCTGAAAGTTCTTTAAAGTCTTGCTGAAAAATAAAAAATAATTTAGTAACTGTTTTTTTATGTTTGATATCGACAGACGAGCATAAGATTCACTTGATGATAAGTGATACCTCAGCCACAGAACATCAGTCAATGATGCGCCGTCGACCTACTTTTTACTTCGAGTATTCGGAAATCCATAGACTGAAACGGAAACGCGCAATTTGCACTTCATGGTTTTTCCATCTATGAACTCGATGGGAATTTCGATATTCCTCCCACCCGATCAATACCTGAAGTTACCAAACGTGGGGAAAACATGCTTACAGAAAATTATAATCATGTTGACCCGGTGGGATTCGAACCCACGACCCATGGATGCGCACGGCAGTTCTACTGAACGCGTCGGCGCCCTTCAAAACGACTGCAAATTGAATTTTGACAAAGGTTTTTGTTCGCAAATTGTCTTAACTGTGCCAGCTATATTGCTTGATCTGAGGTATCCACTACCAAGATGTAGTTGCCAGTCAAATATTTATCTAGAGAATGAAGACGTATTTGTAATGGTGAGCATAAAATTCACCTGTTAGTAAAATATATATAATAATATCGATCGCTTATACTGGGAATAAATAAGGCGCAACTGCGTAAATAAAAGAAACAACATTTAAAGCCTATATTCTAGGTTTTATAAATTAAAATAATATAATGAAAAAAATAAAATATTTTACACATATGTCAAGTGACATAAATTAAACATCGTCGATTAGACGGCAAAGACAATATTACAAAAGAGTTTTATATACAATACAATATAGGCAAGAGTTTGTATAGGAAAATATATTATGTTTTCCTTACATCTCCCCCCCTACAGAGAGTAACAATTACATGTAACTGTTACTCATCGACAATTACAGGGGATAATTTTGTAATGTGGTAAAAATTTGATTCCGCTTTCTTGCGTCCGGTATCAACTTCAAATATTGAATTGGAAATCCTCTTCAGTATTTTGTATGGACCAATCCTCAATTCATCCATGTTTTCCTTACATATATATTTTTTTAATTATTGGTTGATATACCGAATGCTCATACTGCCGGACTAGCATGACAACCGCGACAAAATTTTGTCAACCGTTTTCTTGTGTTTTAATCGATTATCTCTTTATTTCTTCCGGGTCTAACATGACAATTACACTTAAAACTCGACTTTTAATATCAAAAATAGATATATTTGTCGATCAAGATATCTTTTCTATCAAAATTGTCGATGTGGAGATATAATATATCGAGATATCTTACATCTGATTTGTCTTCTCTCGTCCGCGACATATCTCGTGGCGGTCATGCTAGGCCGGTTGGACGCTTTGTCTCCTCGTTTATAGTGGGAACAACCAATTAGAATTTCCTACCGTCGCGTCGTGTCGTCTGTTTTAAAGAGACATAATATTGGGCTCTTCAAGTCAAGGGTAAATAGGCTTTTCATAGGCAACCGTGATTAACCACCTTAGTTTGCATCAACACGTGTGAATTGATTAAGATCAGGTGTGATCGCAAACAAACGCTTTCCTATTTCAACAACGAAACAAAAAAATAAGAATTCATTCCTTATAAAATAGACTGAATAATTACTGGTCAATGCGTCAATCACATAAAGGCCCGTTTACAAGATGCGATTTTCTTGTACATACATGATCAATAATTGAATTCAATAATTTAAGCGCAGTAAATCACATGCAAGAATTGTAAGCGGTTAAACAAACGGGGATGCTATATGCTGCTTACATCAAGAATAATATTGAAACAAAACTTGTATGATCAAGAATGTTACGTTGTGTTTGGGCCACGCAAGTCATTTATTGCTTCAATTCAACATTCAAAATCATTTATTTATTTAGGTAACACAGTGTACAGTTATGAACGCCTATAAAAAATATTAACATTAACTGCCAGTTCTCAAATCAAGGGCGTAGAACGGACGAGAAGAACTGGATATAAACTCTCCGCCACTCTTTTTAATCGCCAAGTTTTTTGTTTTACAAAATGTTTGTAAAGAGCTGCAATTTTACTGTATGCAGCAGGAAATAAACATGCATCGTTTAAGTGAGTTTTTATGATGGAATTTTTGACAGTTCCTACTTCTTGTACGTCATCCGGTTGATAAAAGAACAGAAATTGTTTCACCTGATTATAAAACCACCATTGACGTAATTTCTCGTTCAAATCCTTCGGAATTAGATCGTTGTATTCTGGAGCGTTATCATTCACTTGTATGTGATCAAAGTTTTTCTGTAATTTCAACTTTTTTTAAAGCAAAAAACAAAAACCGACTTCAAAACTATAACTAGATATAGTATGTACACACTAGGGATGTTACGGAGCTTCGATTTTGGTTCCGAAAAGTCGGAACTTCCGATTGATTTTGCACCTCCGATTCCGATTTCGGTTCCGATAGATTTAAATCGGAGGTCGAATCACATCGGCGGCAGCGGCCGCGGTTAGCGCCATTTTATTTAATTAACTTCTGTTTAAAATTTAAGAAAATTAGTTTATTTTTATATATCACACCCAGGAAGGTGTATACTTTTTTGAACTGATATAAATGAAACTGATGAATAATGTTTGTAATTTTATTTTATTACACTATTCTCTTTTGTGTCTGCCTTCGATTCCGGTTTCGGTTCCGATTCCGGTTCCGATAAACCAAATTTAAAAACTCCGATTCCGAATTCGGTTCCGGTAAAACCACTTCCGTTACATCCCTAGCTACACACTTAAACTAAAAATGAAAACATGATATTTTAATTACTTCAAAGCAAGAGCCTTAAAGGACAATCGACAACATTATTGATACTTATATTTAATATTTATTAACAGTTTAAGCCGTAAAGTGCACACTGCGTTTC
The DNA here is from genome assembly GCA_905404175.1 of Anthocharis cardamines. NCBI lineage: Eukaryota > Metazoa > Arthropoda > Insecta > Lepidoptera > Pieridae > Anthocharis > Anthocharis cardamines. The sequence continues at coordinate 2,994,835 of FR989953.1, read as the reverse complement.
GGTTTCAGTCTATTGATTTCCGAATGCTCGAAGTAAAAAAAGTAGGTCGACAGCGCATCATTGACTGATGTTCTGTGGCTGAGCTATCAAGTGAACCTCATCAGTGGCGGATTTACACATTTTCGGCGTATAGGCTATCAAAATTTTGCCGCCCTAGCCTCTATAAATGTAAGTTCCTAAATTTTCTTAAATACAATGATAGGAATTGTCTTGTAAGTACACTTCTCAGTAAGTCTTACTTTTAGACTATACTCTGTAAGGTACAGAAGACTGTCTTAAAAGTAAGAAAAGTAAGAGTTAATTTCTATAAGATAGCTAAAAGTATTTAAATAAAATACTGTATACCGGATTAAAACGCGATTTATTATTTAAATTATTTATCCCGACGTTTCGGATGCTTTTCAGCAACCGTGGTCGCGGGAGACTGTCTTTTTATTTATAGATATTTTATTTAAATGTGTGATACTCGCGTTAATAAAAGACAATATTAGCTAAAAGTATCCTCAAATTTGCCGCCCCTAAAATCTGCCGCCCTAGGCTGAAGCCTACTCAGCCTGCTGGTAAATCCGCCACTGAACCTCATGCTCGTCTGTCGATATCTAACATCAAAAAAAATATATTTTTGAAGTCTGTGCCACCCAATCGCTGCCGCTCCGTACCGTTCGAAAGTTTGTTGCAAAGACAGGATTAAACTGTCCTTGACCGGCACCGACTCCAAAAATAACTATTAATAAATATTAAATATATATAAGTATCAATTACCTAGACGAACCGACCTAGATTAAAGACCTACCAAACAAAAAACGAATCATCCGAATCCATTCATGACTTGCGGAGTTATCGCGTAACAAACATACAAAAAAATAAACAACATACAGACAAATAGAGAACTTTCTCCTTTTTTGAAGTCGGTTAAAAATAAAAAAAACCTTTATGAGATCTAAATTAGATATTATGCAGAATTAAGTTTGTTACACAGAGAGGTAGATTATTCCTCACTTGAACTGTAAGCCAATTTGATTTCTTCGTAGTTTCATCAGCATCTACATTCCCTCCCAGCATACCACGTTCTTTTGAAGTAATATCGGCAGAAGACTGGATTGGCGGGTTTAATATCTTATTCCTGAGAACTGGTTTCATATCAGAAATACCGTTTGTGTCCCTCAGATTGTAGAGATACTGAAAAATCGTATTTTTACCATGATTAAATCGGTTGGTTCATGAAGTTCATGAATTATCACCAAAGCAGCCATAAGCCATGTTTATGCAATGATAATTCCGCCAATGTCATGGGAGTGATGAATAAAAGTTTTAACTATGTATTAGCCATTTGATTGAGTTCTTATTGACTACTAGCTGTACCCCGCATGCGTAGCAACCACGTAAAGTGAATGGTATGTACAAGTTGATGTGCTACAGCGCCATCTAGCGAGTTGGTTTGGGCCAAAAACCTTCGTGGGCGAATTCAGCCCTAGGGCTGAATACCTTGCAGGTGGGCTGAATAATCATCAAGAGATACATCGCGAACGAGTGAAAACAAATTAAGAAATAAGATATCTCGATATCGAAAATTTTGATAGATTAGATATTCAAATATCTCTACTTTTGATATAAGAAGTCGAGTTTTAAGTGTTCACGTGAGACCAGCCGGCCTAGCGTGACAACCGCGACAAAATTTTGTCGACCGGTTTCTCGTGTATTAATCGATTATCGCTTTATTTCTTTCGAGTCTAACATGACAATTACACTTAAAACTCGACTTTTAATATCAAAAATAGATATATTGGTCGATCGAGATATCTTTTCTATCAAAATAGTTGATGTCGACATATAATATATCTTACATCTTAGTTTGTCTTCTCTCGTCCGCGACATATCTCGTGGCGGTCATGCTAGGCCGGCTGGAAGACATAAAGAGATATTCGATTAAAAGGAGAGAAAACGGTCGACAAAATTATCGTGGTTGTCATGTTAGGCCGGCAGAACAATTCAACAAAGTTTCATCAGAATATAGATTTTATACTCCTAAATAAAAATTACATCTCAAATCAACATATTTATATATTTTTACCTAAAATTCCGTCAGGGCAATGAACCATACGTGGTGTTATTAGAAAGAATAGCCGTAAAGAACAGAATGTTGGAGTCGGTGCAATCATTCATGTTTTTTATTTGTTAAGTGTCAGAAATGTTTAACTTACTTCCGAATGGACAGGAACAAATCTGTAAATAATTTTCATGTATTTCTATTAATTACTGTTTCTATAGCAGTAGAAGCAGTAATTAATGAATTAAATGAATAAGTAGGTATATAATAAGTAATTAATGAACCTTTTGAGTCTTCCATCGAATCGCTGAAAAAAGTATAATTGAAAATATAATATTGTGTATGTTCATTGTTCATATATATGAATTTGTACGCATAATAATAAATCTTAATATAGTATATTATGGCAAACATTTTCAAAAATTGAATTTTGTATCTTTATTTTACTAATATTTATTTACTAATATTATAAAAAGGAAAGATTTATATTTTTGGATTTTTGTATGTTATGAATAAACTCAAAAACTACTGGACCTATTTTGAAAATACATATAACAACTTTATTGCACCATAATTACATAAGTAACGTCTTATAACATTAAAAGTGTAACAGGTGGCTTTATCGCTGCAATACAATGATTCCTATTCTATAAAAAAAACCTGTTTATTAGCCTTAAATGTTAGGCTAGATTCCTTGTGTTCTAAGTGCTTACTTGGAAATTGCTTAGTTATTAAACAAAAAAGGTCATTATAAATATAATCGGGGAAAAATCATACATAATGGAAGCCCATCTTGAACAGGAATTTATGAAAGCTTCAGACAACTGATTGCGTGTTAAGTTCACGAGTAGGTATTCCCTTTGGAAACCCAAAGGTCAAAATAAAATCACCCTTTACTTACGAGTAGTTACTAAGTGACTATCTCAAGACCAATATTGTTTTAGCACGGGTCGTACTTACCTCGTTTTGTTTCAACATATCCCACTGCCAACTTTTATCTTTGCTGCTTAATAAAATATTTTTTTTTAAATTATTAGTTCTTTTTCAAATAATTAATAACAATAAAAATTACAAGAAATTCGACTGCTTAAAAAGGTGGGTATTATATTTATATATTTTATCAATCCAAAATCTCACAAAAGTAAATTCCCGAATCTCCTAATGGGGTATGAGGCAGACACACTTCTGTGTCTGTTTTATTGACTTTGTCCATTCTAACAATATTTCTAGTATAAAATGTGAAATTAAAGATTATGGCAGTGTGTTACTTAATCTCCCTGAAACGGCTGCACCGATTTGGATGAAATCTTCTGTAACACGAGTAGATATTTTTGATATTTTTTCAATTATCCTCCTACAGAGGCAGAATGTGTTATACAATTATAAATTAAATATACTCACATTAACTTGCTATTATAAGACATCTTATCCTCCAATGATTCCTTTGTATTCATCTAACAACATTGTTTAACAAAAATTGGAATCAAATTTTAAATTGGGATTCGTACCCTCAGGCCTCAACCCATCGGAAATTCCCATCCGATTTCTTGCGCCGAAGATGGCCACCGTGGGGTTTTAGTCGGTAGGTCCGTGACGCATTGACTCTTTGGAGTCCGGTTGCGGAAGTCCGACATAACCCGTAGCTCCCCCCGGGGTATCATTGATGATTTCCCCACGAAAAAAAAAAAAATAAAAAAAATAAAAAGCCTCAACCCATCGGAACGCAAGATATTCACTGTAATAATTGACGAGCTCACTAACTATAGCACTCACTTACTAACTACTATTATGTTTTATAAAATATTGGTTAGTTAAATAATAAATGTAAGTATACAATTTTTTCAAATGACCAAATTCGGAACTAAAAGGAATAGCGAAAAGTACTGAAAGGAGTCTCGAGATCAATTTTGATGAAAACTAGAACTACTTTAATGTTGAAAAATGAACATTCTTAGCCAGGAATCGAACCCATTGATTTTGAAAAAAATAACACATGGTGAATGATACACCACACCACACACAACTTGATAATGTCGCTTATAAGAAATGAATTTTGAGAAGTAATGATGTACGGCAAACTTAAAAAAAGAGTTTATTTTAACAAAATACTTAAGATTTTAGAATGAAGTAAGTTGAATACTAACCTTATTTCTATTTAACGAAGCAATGAATATCGTAATGTTTCTGCAAAGGATTGAATATATAAGGTTACCTATTAAATTAATTTGTATTTAAAATTAGAAAAAATGGAATACATACGGAAAATTGAAACGCTCAGTGACGCAGTGATCCCATCAAAAATATTTTCATATAAATTAACGCCATGATGAGTAGAAACGTTATCAGATCTTATGGAGAGCCAAGCTCCATTTTTCTTTTTTTTTTTCGAGGGGAATGCATTTGTGCACTGGGTACCCCCCCGCGAGATATTATGCGAGAGGAGTGTGGGACCCTCACCCGGTGCCGGGTGAGCAATACCCACTAAACCCCTCTAGACCCTCAGGTCTCGCCGTAGCCGGGCCCACGGGATAACTATCGTATTCAATCCGGGACCCCGGCGATTTGCCACAGCTGGCACCAACAGATTGGAGTTACGGGAGCGTCAGGAGATGAGCATATCTTCTCCTGCGTTCTCCCCTCCTTCTTGCCCTCACTGTGCCCGGTAAAGCGGCGCACTCTCTCCGTCGTTCTGCGATCTCCTTCTGCAGCATTATTTGCTCGCAAAAGGTGACCACCGCGTTCCACGCCTCTGCACTGCTCACAATCTCGCGTACAACGGCGGGCAGAGCGAGATCGACACCGATCACCGACGTCAAGTATGGAGAGCCCAGCTCCTAGCTCTACACGCCCTAACCTAACACTCTCTCTCATCATAGCCTATAGTGTTCTGCGTGAATCCTCGTCTTAAGTTTTCCACAAACCCAAAACCTTAATCAAAATATGTGACTTGGCCATTTCGGAAGTGACGTAGATACTCCTATGAGCTTATGAGCAGAAAGTAATTTAGGCGTTAATTTTGTTTTAATTCGGGAAAAAATAAGATAACTAATGACTTATTAAAATAAAATTGCTCCATTACCCTTTGTGTAAGACGTTCTGTTTTGAGAGTGCCTTCATTAATTTCTTTCTTAAGTCTTTTTTGTCCTGAAATATTATAGTATCAATAGTACTTAATTATTAAAAATATACCATCACATCTTATTGCTCTTATTTAAGTATTTTAAATTATGCAAGATAGGCAGGCCATTAAAGAGATGCAGTGATCCGATCCAATCCCTGGTTCAGGCTCACCAGACACAGGAAGAAATGGAAAGATTTGGAGGAGGCTTTCATCGCTACATGTGGTCCATACACTGAATAGATTTAAAATAATATTATTGTACATTATATTTAAATTTTAAATATAACGGATTAAAACACGATTTCTTATATATTATTTATACCGTCACGCCAAGTAGTATGGGAACATATTTTAGACAAGCCAAACCACTACATACGTTTCGACCAACCGAAAATTCTTGCAAGAGAAAATAGATTCTTTCATAGATTGGTACGCGAGGCTATTGAAATTAAAAAACACCCTTACTTCAATAGAGAAGATGGTTTGAGACTTTCCAACATCTGGGATCTAATATCAAAAAATCTAAAACCACAAGTCAAGTTTCCTCTTATTTACATTGCTTATGGTACAGCTCCTGTTTATATTTGTACTTCTGGAGACTTACCAAATCTAAAACTGTAGAGGCTATTTTGAACCTAAACAAATATATTATATACAAAGCATCATAATTAGCTTGTTTATCTGGTATATTGGTTAATTCTTAGTATATTTAATTTCATACTTGGCTCTTTTATCTTGGCTTTTAGTCGGCATAACCTGAAAAATGCGCGTTTCTATAAGAAATTAATAACTGGACTAATAGTCTGTTATTAGCGATATTTTGAATTTCTGGATATCGTACAAAGAAGTGTAAGTGTCCGCTTCCTGACATTCCCTTATTTCTTATCTTTATTATAAGCATTAAAGATGCAGTAAGAATACATACATATATTACTGCAATTTATAGCATCCAAGATGCAGACACAACAGTTATATAATAGCTACGAACACTAGGAAATAATAGACCTCTTATTCCGTCAGTAATATAATTAATAATACGAATTTTAATTTTACCATGATATAATCTGTGGGAGTTCTACGAAATCCGGAATATAGCACGCGTTCATTTTTTGAATCATATCTGTAAAACAAAGGTTTATTTTAGTAAATACTTTTAATGATAGATTAAGACATCAGGCACGTGATATCAATGATGTGTTGTCGACTTATAACATGTTTTTATATTTATTACTCGTATATAATTAAAACTCTTGTTGTCAGGACGCTTGCTTTCTAAGCGTAGCGTTGAGATAAGTGTTATTATAATAAATATTTTTTATTAAGAAACATGTAATATTCGAGTTAACAAAAGACTTCCTATTTATAATCAGACTTCATTAGGAAAAAACTATTTGTCTTTTAAAATTAACATAACTCACTTTTAACTACAATAAATTAAAAAAAAGATAAACGTGTTTCTCTACGAGTATGTCTGGTCACTGGAAAATAAAGGGTGAAAGTTTGTTAATAATAATAACTTATCTATTTTAAAGCTAAACTCATAGATATTTCAATATGACAAACTAATATTTGTTGATATGTTTTTCCGAATTTTATAAAAAAAAAATATAAATTTAGACAGAAAGATAGATCCACCGCATACTATTTATGGATTTATATTCTTTAGCTGAGGTATCAACATCGAATGACTCATGTCTGTCGATATGTAATATACTAATATATAAAAATACACATCGTAAAGCAAAATATTTGAATAGATGTGTAGCTCAAAATTGACTTTAATAAAACTCCCTAAGTAATTAGATATGTATCCTGATATTTAATGGGCTTCTGGAACCCTGATATAAAGGTAGCGAATTGTAATCAGAACAACAGCAGGCCTTTTAGACAATATTACAAAGGAATTAATCTTGTTTGCAATCGAAATTTACACTGCGGGCTTATTTGTATTATAAGGGTCTTAAATTAACACAGTTGCCAGAGTTATATTGTTTGTATAGGAACCTATAGGATTGCTGAAGTTATTTAGAAAATTATTACACCAATAACTACGCTATTAATGATCAGTATAATATATTGTGTTTCAAATTTCAAATTTGAATATTTCTAAAGGTGGCGAAAGTGTAATTGCTATGGATAGTTTTTTTGTCTTTTTTTTTCATTTTCGCACTGAAATTTTTTTTTATTTATTTTACTAACTAGTAAAAGGTCCCGGCTTCGCACGGGTGCAATGTTGTGGTACTATAGACGAACATGTATAGGCAATGTTACTCGCTGATAATGTAGCTTTCTAATGGTGAAAGAATTTTTAAAATCGATTCAGTAGATCCAGAGACTCCCTAGAACTCCCTAAAACCTTCTTTTTAACACATTGGGTTACATTATTCTAGTTTTATTAGGTATCCTGTATTATTTCTGGAAACCTTGTTACTCGGTGAAGATGTAGCTTTCTAATGAGGAAAGAATTTTTAAAATCGGTCGATTAGTTTTTGAGTTAAATCGTAACAAACAAACAAAAAATCTTTCCTCTTTATAACATTAGCGATAGCAATGGAGAGCAATGGGCTGAGCAAACTGAATGAGAAAGAAAGTATAGATATTTCTTACTTGAGTAATAGAATGTCTTTTTTACCCATATTCTCAGATTTAATAAAAGAGGTATTTCATCTGAGCCCATATTATAATATAATTCTGACAAAGTCAAATATAAAAACAAAAAGTATATGAAAAAGGTTATCTTAAAAGGTATTTGCTCCTGTTAATTAATTATTATTAAAGGTAGTATATTTTTATTTTTTCATTGTAAACGAAACGTATTGGCGCAGCTAGCATACGCCCCAAGGGGGCTGGTAGAAATAACAACATGAATGTGTTACAGCATAATATGCTGAGCCACTTTCAATTCGCAACCGCAGTGCACACTGCGATATTAATAATTATACATAATAGTTTTAGTCAGTTTAAGTTGTTCTTATGTTGCTTCATTGTGTTTTTGTTGAAAAACTTTTTATCTGTCTATTTGACGCAGTCTGAAGAAAGTCTTTGGGACCGATCGGGGTAAGCTAACAAAACTTGCAAAAATGTGATTTCATACTAATTTCTCTTAACTGCAAAGATGTCACATCTTTTTTGTCATATAGGGCTTCCCCAACCATATATTGACAAAAAAGATGTGAACAAAACCCTTTATAAAAGTTTCCATTTCATTTTATGAAACTTACCTTATACCCAAGTTATTATCTATATTTCCATATACTCCGGCCCCATCTTCTAGGTCTTTGTGGGGAAACTTCACAGCAGACTTCAACATACCCAGGGATGGCCGTATCAGGGTATGCCCGGGGAGTACGGGCTCTGCTTCCGGGAGATGATTCGGCATTGACGGAATCCCAACGATACCGGATATCTCTCGAGGGTCGAATTGGTAAAATCTTCTCTATAAAAATAGAAAGAGAGAGAGTACTCTAGAGAGAAGGTTCTATACCTTTATTGTCATAATAATATGTACCAAAATGTTATAAAATTAAACAGACAAGGATGCTCACTTGATGGACCATTACTGGAGGTCATCGCCAAAGAATATCAGACAGTGATTCACTCTGGACCTATATATGTGCTGATACCGAATCGAGCAATGCTTTTTCAGTTATGGTGGTTCGTAAATAGGTCGGATATTTGATATTCCTATAATCCGTATAGTGCCTGTAATTATGAGACGTGGCGATAGCATGTTTATAGAAAATTGTCAGTACGTCGTCGGTATTCGAACCCGCGATCCTTCGGAGGACAAGGAAATTAATTCTTAATTATTTAAGATTCTTGTTTTTTATAGTGTATTTAAACATTAAAAAGGTGAAACTCTTTAGTATATTTCTTAAGCTTCTCAGGCTGTAGCTTCAAAAGCTGACAATTCATCATTGATTTTTTATGGCTTACACAAATTTAAAATAAATGTTAGTAACTTCTTAAGCTTTCGCCAGCGATTTAATTGCAGCCCTGATAATTTTTTTGAAATTAAAGTTTATTAAGATTAAAATGTGGCTCACCGATGGAAATTCTTCATTTAAACCTTGACTTTCCGCACGAGTTCTCTGTAATAGATATTCTATTTTAATATACTAACAGTTCCTTGCAAAAAAAAGAACCAACCTAAATAACTCTTTTTATTACATTAAATTTAAACATAAATTAATGAATATTTTTGTATTCGTAGATCTCTTTTCTATTGGAGAATGTATGGATAGAATCTTACTATTGGCGCTATTGGAAACATATTTATGCAGTCATCAGTAACGGTTGTTCAATTTAAGGGGAAAAAGGTTCTCCTTAGGAGACGACTAATATTTTTTTTAGCTTAATTTAGTTTGTTTCTTTTTTTGGAATATTCGTTATTCGTTTCTTATATATGGAAGCCTTATAAAAATCTATCATTTTATTCTATTCTAAATTATAAAAACATAAATCTTACAGCAATGTGTTCCAGCTGACGTCGCAAGCTGATCCCGGAACAGTAATGATAATGTAAACTCTAAAATTAATTTTATTTATTAAGAACTCTCTATTACAGTCTGTTTTTAAAAGTCGGCAACGCATCTGCAAGCCCTCTGGTGTTGCAAATGTCTATGGGCGTACCTACCACTTACTTCACTTACCATCACGTGAGCCACCTGCTTGTTTGCCCCCTTACAATAAAAAAAAGTATTAAGGAATTGGAATTACAGCTAAGAGCTTAAACGGTAGTATCGCTTAATCATTTTTGACGGGATCTTGTCGCGTTAGTACAAGGTTCGAATCCCGCCGGGATGATATGTTTATAATTTTCCGTACCTATGCACGTCTTCCACTAGTCACTTCGGGCACTAAACGAGTGGAAGGAAATCGAAATTTCAATCATGAACCACCATTCGAACGATGGCTTTAAAAAAATCTGGAACCCTATCGCAGTCATCCACCTACGTATCGGGTTCAATTATGGATCTAAACCATATATCATAACTAAAAAACTCATATATTAAAAATTACATAAAATCAGTCCAGTCATTTAGGAGGATTTCAGTGAAATACACCTACAGAAGAATTATACAGTGCGAAGTTCAAATACAGAAACCTACTCGCTATTAATAATTAGATTCCAATTTTTAGATTTCATATAATTGGGAAAATAGCGTATCTCAGTAATATATTGAAATGTTCCTTAAAGTTAGGAAACAAAAAGTAAATAAAAGTACGTAACTGGATCAATCTAAAGTCCAAGTCATTAAAATGTAAAATTAAACTCACAGAAATAACAAGGAAAAGTCTTACTTTCTCCATTTTCTAACTCCATAGTTTTCATAATAAAATCTTCGTAGGCAATCAAAGTTTTCTTATTAAAATTTGATTGCCTATAATAATTAACAAGTTTGGCGCCCATGAAATTGGGTTTGCATAAATTGAAGATTTACCTACACTTTTATACAGCTTTCTACTGCTTTAAAATTGGCAGCAAGGTTATATAATATATATTTCTTTTCAAATTTTGATCTTAGTTACTATTTTAGATCAAGGTAATGAACAAAGTTGATGTTGTATAGTTATATACATAATTATAATAGTAATATACAACTTGTGGTGACAGGTCGAACTTGAATTCGTGCATGCGGTGAAATTAGTTATTTCGTCTATGTATTTGCGTGTTGTTCCCACTAGAATGTGAGTGCTCCTATTTCACTATACATACTGCGGATAGAGGACAAATCTTTGTTTTTATTTTTTATTTTTTCGTTTATATATATTTTTTGATAATTATAGTTAATTACTTAAAGATGTCATGTGGAACATGGTGTAATGGTTGCAGCTCCTTATAAAACATTTGTAAAACAAAAACTTGGCGATTAAAAAGAGTGGCGGCGAGTTTCTTGCTAGTTCTTCTCGTCCGCTCTACGCCCTTAATTTGAGAACTGGGCGCAGTAAATGTAAAATTAGAAGCATTTAATATGTATTTTTTATTGACGTTCATAAGTGTGTTCTAAATGAATAAATGATTTTTGAATTTGAATTTGAATTGGTGAGGTTCTGAAAACCAGCGCTATGCCAATAGTATTGACATTGCACAAGCTGAGTAACCTCACCATTTAGGTAGCTAGCAAACAAATTTTTCTTTTTTATGTTTAACTAATTTGTATTTTTATTTGAAAAATTATGTTTAGTTTATCAAACTATATTATCCGTTTTCATCTAATAATATTGTCTTTTATTAACGCGAGTAGCACTATCGATTAATTATCATCACGGGACCTCCAGACAAGCCTAAAAGCCCAGGTTTCTCTATTAATACAACCATAAAAAGAAAAATAACAATGCCTTTAACAGTAAACACGTATTACGTTAAAGTCGGAAAGCCGGTCATTGGGAGAGACCACCATAAAAGCTCAAAAGGCGTACTATCCTTCTTTTTGTGTGTTTGGTTAAAATCAGCAAGTGTATCAATACAAAAAGGATTGGTGGTTGGGATAGATCACAACAAAAAAGGTAAAAAAAAAAAACGTCCAATTTTTAACCGACTTCAAATAAGGAGGAGATTCTCAATTTGTCTATGTTTTTTTTTGTGTTTGTTACGCGATAACTCCGCAAGTTATGGATGGATTTGGCTGATTCTTTTTTTGTTTAGTAAAGCATATTTCAGAGGTGGCTCTTTTATCAAATATTATTTTTTGCTTAAAAATATATTTTTAGGAGTCCTATCTTTTGGGCTTGCCCTATTTTGAAACCCTAGGCATGCTCTCGCCAATGAGCGCGGGTCCCATATAAAAAAAATGGTGTTTAAAATGTGCACCTATTGATTGGAATACGACCAAAGTAAAAGCTTGTCAAACTTTAAGCTCGTGACATGCAACCACATTCAGGAAGCGAACTACAGCCAATCGAGTTGGGTGCGGCTAAATGGATGAAGCTTTAAAACGAAAAGGTTTTGCGTTTCATTTTGAGGCAAGTTCCGTAATATGCATTGTACATGAAAGCATGTCTCAAATGTTTTAATTTTTTTATATTAGATATCGACAGGCATGAGGTTCACTTTATATTAGGTGATATCCCAGCCACAGAACCTCAGTCAATGGTGCGCTGTCGACCTACTAATTATGTGCACTTAATAGTTCTTCCATTTTTCAACGGTCGTTCGTTGCCCAGTCTTAATTTCGACATTCCTTCCCCATATGACCAAAGTGACCAGACGTGGGGAAGAGATGCTTATAGAAAATTATAAACATATCGTCACGGTGGGATTCGAAACCGCGCCTCGGTAGGTGTTCTACCCAACGCGCCAATGAACCCGTCAAAAATTTCAAATTAGAACTTTGTATAAATAACTATAATATTTGATTCAATATTCCATAATTATGGTGATAATTAAAAAATATTTTCTCTTAGTTCGAATCCCAGAACTCTACATCGACGCACTAGGTTACTAAACTGCCTATTAAATTAACTAACTCTTCTGATTATCTTCCACAGACTACAGTGTTTATATCAGTTTTTTGAATATTAGCTAAATTATTTTAAGGTATCCGTATCCATCGATATAAAGCAATATAACTTTGCTTTGCAGCTGTTAAGTCATTTAAAAATAGAAGAAATATCGAATAACTACGTGTTTATACTCAATAAACCTGTCTTCGATAACAAGCCTATTAATAATCCATGGGAAATTCGGAGAAATTCGTGCTCTGGATGTCCCTACCAAGAGTAGTCAATTTATCAAGCGATTCGTCTCACATAAACGGCTCCATTTTATTTCTATCAATTACTGTCAGAGGCAATCAATTGCATACACTGAGAGTAATGCTCATATCGTTTTGCGGATTTTTTCACTGATGTTTTTGAAAAGCCTCCATTCTTTCACAGATAACATATTAATTATAACTTAAATTTAATAACAATTTCATAAAATGATAGAAATTTATATTTAAATTAGATAACATGTTGTACCTATTCACGCGGTGTAAGAGTCAGATGGATGTACGAGTAAGTATCTATCATTTTCTCAATTTTACAGGTGAGCAAAAATATTGTGATACTTGAAATTTTACCAGCTTTTTAATGTATAGTATACAATTGCCGAATAAAACATGTATATCAGTATTTTTGCACACTATTAGAGATATAATGTTAAGAATTAATTAGGTACGTATGTTGAAAATCTATTTTTGATTGCTTTGTAGATAAATTCTGGTTCTTCACGATATATGTATTTATTAAGTTACGCGATATACTTCTTGAGTTATCGTAGACATGAAAAGGGCAATAATAATAATTATATAATCAATGATTAATAACACTTTTATTTTATATCTTCGTAACAATTATGAATATTTATTCTTCATTCGAGTGGTTTGAAGTCATCCTGAAATAACATTAAATATTTTAATATCGATTTATGCAAGTTACTTACAATTGTACCTACTGAGTGAACAAAAATAATGATACTTTATATAATACTACCAACACGCACCGTCTTAACACGTGTACAGTGTATGGGTAACAGCTGGTGTACTATACACAAAAAATTTAGCTTTCTATTGGTGAACGAATTTTCAAAATCGGTTGAGTAGAACAAACACACAAACTTTACCTCTTATTATAATATAGTTCTATATCGATAACAAGTGTGAGGTTCACTTGATGGTAGTTAAGGTATTTATTTTAGTATAAGATTTTTTACCTAGGTGCGTTTCAATTAGTTCGGCTGTTCGAGAATATTCTCTTTTAGTTTTAATTAGGTCGACAGCGCATCACTGACTGATGTTCTACGCTGAGGTATCACCTACCATCAAATGGACATCATGCTCGTCTGTTGATATTAGACATAAAAAAACGTTTGAGGAAGATGCTCTTTCTTCTACGCACTAAAATCCAAGCATTGACAGCATTGATGAAAGTTGAAGAAATGAAAGTGGTATGCAAGGATCGAAGCGTAGGGAATTCCAAGATCTCTGCCTACCCTAATAAGAAAGGCATGATGTGTGTATATGTATGTATGAATGTATGTACTACAATCCGGGACAAAGGCTTAATTTATGTAATGTATGTTTATAGCAAAAATACTCACTTGATTAAAATACCACCACTTTCTTCCAAAAAATAGCGCTGGCCCGGAAGGACCATAATTTTGAAATGCAGGCGAGTATGGATTCACGTTCATATGGTCACCATCAAGCTAAAATTATAAAATTATTGTTGTAAGAGAAAAACATTTTTTTTTTCAAGTTTCAAGAGAGAAATAAAATATAGTTATATAGAGCTTATGCGGCAGTGCGCTGCCATGAAAAGGAAGGTTTTTTAATAACACTGTGACACGAGAATTTTATATATAAAATACTAGATGATTTTATATAATTCCCTAAACATTTAAAGATATTTTCTAGGTACAATATACAATGACTGACTTATATACTTAAAATTAAACTGCTCTTAGTAGCGCCATTCAGTACTTGAAAATATCTAACCTTATGATACCACAGCCAGTTTTGTTTATATTTTTCCTTGTGTAATGTGTATGGATTTCCCGGATTTTTCTCGTAGTCGGAGCTAGCAGATGACGGGGAATCGTCTGATGACTCACTCGTCTGACGGTGTCTGAATGCAGACTTAATCTTCCTGGATCGTCGATTGTTTATTACCTGAAGTAAAAATGCGAATATTTATTCAAAACAAATTACTTATCATTTATTCTTTTAGGTAACACATTGTACACTTATGTATGTAAAAAAAAAAATACATGCTTCTTAATTTACATTTACTGCCAGTTCTCAAATCAAGGGCGTAGAATGGACGAGAAGAACTGGCAACTGGCGAGAGGAACTCATAAGATTGACCATTGGAATTAATTTTTATATAAAAGTAGGCAAGGACACGCGTATCACTTGATGGTAAGTTACCGCCGCCCATGGACATCCGCAATACCAGAAGGTCTCGAAGATGCGTTGCCAACTTTTAAGGTAAGAGTAGGCTTGTTTCTTGAAGGTTCCCAAGTCGTATCGGTTCGGAAAAACTGCCGGCGACAGCTGGTTCCAGAAAGTGGTTGTGCGGTAGGATTAGGAATCGCTCAGTTGTCTTTCGCAAGACATCGAGGAGCTTGCTGTAGAGGACTTCAAGGAACATAAAAATGTCACTATGCATTTATAACGCTGATAATGTAGCAAATTAATTAATTAATTCGTTTATATATTGAGTAAATACATACTTACATTGCCATCAGAATATAATCGATCAAAACTGAAATAAATAAATAGTTCTTTAAATTAAGTTTTACTTACAAGTTTTTGATGGAGTGGTAGAGGGGCTCAAGGGTACAACCACCAAATATTAGGGTCAACTGGGACCTCGTTAAAAAGATAAGGACCAAAGTTTTCATTGACAATTGAATGGAAAATCTTTCAGTGGATTCAAACTACAAAATATATTTATTCATCATATTTTTATCCGGACGCTTTGGGTACTTTACTGTAACCTCAGTCTCGAGCAAACTTTGAGGAGGTATTTGAATTTAAATGTTAGCTACGAGGTAGGTATTTCCTGTAACTCATTGGCATTAATTTTAAATTAGTTAAAGCATTTCATTCATCCATTTGTGTACAAAAAAAAATTGCGCTTAGATGTCATATTCATATTTTTTTATGTAAGCTATCGACAAACGAGTATGAGGTTCACTTGATGGTAGGTGACACCTCAGCCACAGACCATCAGTCAATGATGCGCTGTCGACCTACTTTTTACGTCGAGCATTCGGAAATCCTTAGACTGAAACCGAAACGCACAATGTGCACTTCACGGTTTTTCCATCTATGAACCCGTTCCGTGGTTAACCGGTCGGAATTTTGATATTCCTCCCACCCGATCAATTCCCGAAGTTACCAGACGTAGGGAAAACATGCTTCCAGAAAATTATAAACATGTCATCCCGGTGGGATTCGAACCCACGACCCATCGATGCGCACGGCAGATGTTCGACCGAACTCACCAACGAGCCTGTCGAAATCGTATGTTTGGCTTTCTCAATAATTAATAATTTCAAATACGAATCCCCAATTTTTAAGTTATGCATGATAGGTGAAACGGTTCTTTTTTCATTTCAAGCTTCTGTAAAGCTCTCCTGTCCGAATGCATTTCAATTTGCATCAAGTTTAGTTTGACCCTGGATTGCCAACATTGCACTGAGTTGTTCTGATTAAGACCTGACGTTTTGTATGCTGCTGAAAAATCAAACGTGGTCACGGACAGACAGTTTTAATCCGGTAAAAGTTATTTTATTTAAATGTGTGATATTCGCGTTAATAAAAGACAATATAATACAATAATGTTCATGCATACTACAATATTAATCCCGGGCTTATAATTTTAAACAATACATACTCATCTACTATTTCATTTGCTTTATTCTCTTCCTCCATTGACTGAAATGATCAAATCACTGATCAATAACAATATATTATCATTAATCATAGAAAACGTATATTTTTTAATGAAATGTGAAATGATCAAATCACTGATCAATAACAATATATCATTAATCATAGAAAACGTATATTTTTTCAATTTCTAGTCATGTGTATTGACTTCAAAAATAATAAATTGATGGTAAATGATCAGCGCCGTCTATAGACATCTGCAATGCAGAGGGCTTGCAGTTGTGTTGCCGGCCTTTAAAAAAAAGTTTTCCAAGTCGTATTGAATCTAAGGAATTCCAGACAACGAATAATATTATTACTGTATAAGACAAACAACTTCAAGTTTATTATTTTACTATAAATACAATCAAAAAACTTCTTCAGGGAAATAAATAAAAAAATAACGTCAAGTTGTAATTATTATTTTATTAGTCAGATCGGGGACATTCTGCAAAAGGGCCAGATCAAAAGTACTCGTAACCGTCGAGTGTGTATGAAAGCATTGATGAAAGTAGAAGAAGCGAAAGTGGTATGTAAGGATCGGAGCATATGGAATTCCGTGATCTCTGCCTACCCCAATGGGAAAGAGGCGTGATGTATATGTATATATGTATGTAAGTTGTAAATTCACTTCCCGTAGTACTTAAGTAGTAAAATAAACAACAGAAAACATACATATTTCATAATAACACAGCTACTAATTGTTATGTGCACATTTTCTTTCTTTAAGCTTTCAGTATTTAATTTTTTTACTTATTGATATCAATATAAACTGAGTAAATCGCTATATAATACCAATATAATATATACTAATATTATAAAGAGGTAAAGTTTGTGAGATTGTAGATGGTAATCTCTGGATCTACTTAACCGATTTTATAAACTCTTTCACCAATAGAAAGCTACATTTTTTAATAGAACATCTACATTGCTACCGTGCGAAGCCGGGGCGTGTTGCTAGTAATAAAATAAAGTGAAATATTTAAAAAAAATCGTCATTGAAGAGATTAACAAAAACATAACATAATAAGAATAAATCTTACCATGTTATCCATAACTTCTCTGAAAAATAATTATTTTTAATTGCAACACATTGACGTTTTCGGTCAAATAATATATGCAATTCTTAACCATTAACTACCCACCCGTGGCATAATGGTAGGTAGTCCTACCTTAGCAGTGCCGCACTTACGTTCGTCGAGACTTTATTTATTACATAAATAATACAAATTATAAGTAAAAGTGCAATCCCGAGTTGGGGCATGGGGCAGACACATTCTGTACCTGTTACAATCATTATTTTGCTTTACAGGCATGTTATAAGTGATCAGGACTCCGACCGAAACAATAACTTTTTATTTTGTTTCCTCGGGATTCGAACCCAGGACCTAGGGTTCTAAACGCTTACTAACTGCTTACCACTAAGCCACAGAGGCCATCATTCTAAGTAAACACTTACAAATACATTTATATATTAATTAAAAACTTTAAATATTATAAATCATTTTTCATTTAAATATTGTACTAGTTTTTTTTGAAGAGAGATACATCGCAAGTTTCTCTCAGACCAGGGGTAAAGGGTAGTTACTAGTCATCTACACACGTTAGTACGTAGTATTCTCAAAATAGGGGTAGTTTAGGGTTTACTTACGATTCATTTTCAGCTATTCCTAGTAGAGAAGGATCCACTTCTATTACTACCTATGTGAATAAGGTATGTTTGTAAACAAATAATAAAATGAATAACATAGGAAATATTGAGTTTTTAATATCCGACTTCTGTCTCAATAGCATTTGAAATATATTTAATCGCAGTGATATGAAAGAATACAATCTTCGGAGACATTTCACATCACAGACACAGTCATGTCAAGATTTGGCATTTTTACATGAGAACATGAAACGATTCGTGAAATACATATCCATATCATAATACATATAAAACTGTATATTGAAATTTTATACCAGAAATGGAGAGGAGACGTTTAAAGAAGGGGTTTATAGATAAAAATCATTTTGACCGTTTTTGTCTGTCCGTCTGCTCACGCTATCTCCAAAGATAGTGAAATAATTTTCATGGGGCTTTGAAATTGATCTTAGTTTGGGGCAACATCAAAACATTGTTTCATTGAAATCGGATGTCGCATAGAAAAGTTATCTTCATTTCAATAGCTGGCTTAGAAGCTCAGCTTAAGATGAAGCCCAACTAGCTACAAATATCAAATATCTTCATAAATAATTCTAAATATTTATGAAGATTTTCGTTGTCTATGAGATGTTAACTAAGTTCTTCGGATCCATGCTATATTCATACTAAATTCTACCAAAATTAGTTCGTTAAGAAGTGAAAATAATGGATATTATAACAACTTCAATAAGATGTATAACTTCTAATATAATACACTGATGACTCACCACAGTGCTACGGCTAGAAAAATATGATTAAAAGGTTTTTAAATAATTTAAAAATGATCATTTTTGTATTTACTTTATTATTTTATAAAAAATATTTTACAAAAATGAATATATTATAACTTTTAGTTTAGTTTATCTGAAAAAAATAAATTGATACGTTGTGGGCTTGTAAATGATGTATGCAAGTTGATACTTTTATTATAACTCACACGGTACATTAGGAGGTAATGTCAGATAATGGCGGATCTCTGCGCGTTGAGAGCACATACAAGTGCATAGATTAATAAAAGACAATGAGTGTTGCTATCTAATATAAATCTAGATCTTAACAGGATTACCCTCAAGAATACTGTCATGCGGCATAGTTCCCAAGCACAGAACAGAAGAAGTAAGCAAGATACTGGCACCATTGCATTAAAATAGGTATAGACATTATATTTCACGAAGTCCGTTTGTCTATGAATGTTGTCAATCGTGCTCAAAATTATGCATACATTGTTTTAGTGTGCGCGATGTTTAGTGTGCGGTCACGAGCAACGCATAGGTATCCAAAAATATGTATATGTGTACGCCTAACAACATTCATAGCCAAACAGACATCGTGAGTTATAATATTTATACCAGCTCTGGGTTCCCCTGAAGCATAGACTACCTACAACATAAATATAAAATCATACATACGATTTTTCTTTTTTTGAATTAATATTTTTTATTGCCTCCATTATTATCGCCTAGAACATACGAAAATATTTAATTACAAAGTTATAAAAAAATACATTGTACTTTTTTAAATCAAACAACTATAATTATGATCTTACCATAAGATTATTGGATTTTCTAAAATCAGAATATAAAATCCGTTGATTGGTATCGCCATAACTGCAAATATATTTATATAGGTTTAAAGTTTATTTTTAACTAAGGCATAAGGCAAGTATATATATATATATATATATATATATATATATATATATATATTATATATATACTTATGTATATAGGTTATTATTCTAACAATATATATAACCTCTTTTTTCATGGAAAATTATAGATAACAATATTAGGTATGTTATTAAAATACTCACGATATTCCAATGTTTTCCACATTACCGTACACGTCCCTACCGACTGTTCTTTGTGGGAATTTTACTGATGACTTGAGCATTCCAAACGAAGGCCTTAGTAATGTATGCCCTGGTAATATTTTCTCAGCTCTTGGTAAATGCTCTGGATATTTCGGAACACCGAGGATGTCATCATCCATTATGATGTTTCTTCTCTAAGGAATAAAAAATAAATAAATAGCTCAGTAGTATCGAAGTGAAGAAAAACAAAAATATTTTTGTAACCACTTAGTATGTATGTATGTATTATAAAAAAAAAATACGTCTCCCACTAAAACCGTAATAAAATTGACTATAAGTAGTTTGCAAAATTTGCATCGATAATTTTTTGACCCAGATATTTCAAATTGGATTTAGTCTTTGTATTTGTGGTTTAAAGGTTTGTAAAGATCTTTGCAATATCTTCATAGAACTTTTTTTTATGTCAGATATTGACAGACGAGCATGAGGTTCACTTGATGGCAGATTATACCTCAGCCACAGACATCATTTTTTTAAAACCTACATTTTTATTTCGAGCATTCGGAAATCCATAGACTGTTTTTCCATCTATGAACGGTGGTTCGTTACCCGGTCATAATTTCGATATTCCTCCCACCTAATCAATGCCGGAAGTTACCAGACGTGGGAAAAATATGCTTTGTTTTATATATGTATGGTTGTATGTATGTGTGGTTTATATTTATGAGTCTTTCAAAGATTTCGCTAATTCCCACTGAACTAGAGCGGATTAAGGCTCACTTAGAAGCCTCAAATCACTGGTGAATAATATGATACAGAAACAAAGGATGTGTCAGTCACTGTTTGTAACTTTGATGTTTTACGGTACAGAAGAAGGACGTACACTTGCGAGTATTAATTTGAGTACATAATTATATTTATGATATTTTTTCATAAGTGCCCTTTGCCCGTTGCGGTATGGGACATAATATACATTTCTGTGTTGCTTTCACTTATTATTTTTCTTCACAAAATATGTTCTGGTAGACTGTAAAACTGTTTTCCCAGTATTCGAATCTAATTTTCTGAGCCACGGAGGCCGTAATTAGTTACTTAGTATTTTATTGTAGAAAGTTCCAGATTAAACAATATAGGAGAATTATTGTAGAAGAGATTGGGGTATGTGCAATCTAAGGATGATGTCATGATATACCTGTACGAAATTTAAATTTCAGTTATATTTTATATCATAATAACTTTGATATTTGATGATTCGATAGAAAATAGATTTCAATTGAATTCAGCTAACGAAATATAAACAAAAAATTAAATAAATTTGAAACGTCAACATTTTATGTCCAGCTGTGTACTCTATAAACAACAACTCACTCACAGTTTGCAAACCTAAGGGATTTACGTACCATACACGAAAATTCACTTCACGAGTCAATCCTTAACTTTAGATACTAAGTTAAAGTTTAAGTTAGTTTGAACATGCCTTATCAATTAAGTTTCACGAAATAGGCCAATATAATTGACTTGATATGCCTTGGATGATAGGTCTTTTAGTGCAGAGTCATACCATCTTAAGGTTATGTTATAGTTCAAATGGTTTTATTTCTACACCTTGAAAACACGAAGTTGTGGTAACCGATATAGTACTTTTGTTCTTAAAACTATATCTTCTATTTTATTTTTGTGTTCGTAATAAAGAAATCAATTTTTTTTATTTACTTACAATACGTATAACACTGGATCATTAAAAATATTAATGAAAACATTCTAAGGTATTGTTAATCTAAGGGCCTAGCACGAACGACTTGCGAAAAATTATTCGTATCGTCGAGCTGTCATTTGTATGAAATTTCAAATGATTTTTCATACAACTGACAGATGGACGATTCGAATACTTTTTCGATAGTCGTTTGTGCTAAGACCTCTGCAATTTAAAATAATATCATATACAAATGACAGATAGACGATACTATTAATTTTGCGCAAGTCGTTCGTGCAATACAAGACCCTCTGTATCCTTTTTTTTATAAAGAGGAAGCCCCTTATTGCCGAAACACGGTAAAAGATAGGGTAAACAAAAAGGTATTACCTTATAACCTCCCTCCCAGTGGGTAGTGCTGGGGGAGTGGGGGGTTTAAGTCACTCGTGACTCTCTGCTAGCCAGAGATGGTGACCCTTCCCCTATCCATTAAACCCCCTCTTTTTGACCTTCAAGTACGCCTTGGTAGGCCCACTGGAGGATTCTATAATACTACTATTAATATTATATATATGATGTTAGAATGGATGGTTTTTTGTCACTCTTTCACGCAAAAACTACTGAACGGATTTTGATGAGACTTTACAGTAGGTATGTTTTGTTATTAACAGAATAACATATTGGGTAATTATTACGATGACAAAATTCATCTATCTGAGAGCTATGTGGTGCATAAACTGTTTGAGTTACACGAATAAAAATTATGGTAAGCAGTGGCGGCGCAAGGCGTGGGCGACGTGGGCCACCGCCTACGGCCTCGCAACCCAGGGGCCTCGCGCCCCGAAAATTTATGCATTACTTAAATTTTTTTTTACTAAAAAGAGCCATTTTTGCGCTGGCAGAGGGCCCCGCAAAATAAATCTTGCCCACATAAAATTTAGGTCTTACACTGCCAAGTTGATGGTAAGGTATTGCAGTAAGTAGAAAAGGCCCCAAAACATAATAATCTGAGCAATAATGGAACTATCCGGCTGAGCTACAGTTGCTCACATTGAATTCGCTAAAGATTGACACTTGAAAGGACTATACTACAAGCTCGTTGTTTTCAGCCTAGAGGCGTTTCATGTTAACCAAAATTCAAATTAATCCGAGTTTAACTTGTTTTCTGTATCTCAGCTTGTTGGCGGAACAAACAGTATTATATCTGCATATATTATCTCACTTTAAAGATAAACTGGCTTATTCTAGATTCAAATTTAATTATTATTTCAAGATTAGTAGCAGAAAAGAAAAATAAGATAGTTTTCAGTTTTTTTTTATATATATAATTAGATATCGACAGACGAGCATGAGGTTCACTTGATGGTAGGTGATACCTAAGCCACAGTATACAAGTCAATAATGCGCTGTCGATCTATGTTTCACTTCGATTATTTGGAAATCTATAGACCCGGTATATTTTGATCTGTCCGTTCACGCTAATGTCCGAAAATACTCAACGATTTTTCATGCAGTTTTCACTACTAATATAAACACATAAAAGTCAATAAAGTCATGATTCAGGAATGTGATAAAGACATTCCACAAAATTCCCTATTTGCAAAGTCACTTACTATGAAGGCTTTTAGTTATTTTGCAGTAGATATCTCGGATAAAATTCCCTATCTACCGTCGTGCGGAGCGTAACGAATTTAATACGGAATTGATCCTGTCTATAACACGGGACAGGTTTAGCATTCAATTATGTGAAACGTCATCGGTGTAAAATGCACATTTTATACTAGAAATCTTTTTTTCTTCGTATTATTTAGAACCAAAGCTTAAATATTAACTGGACCTGTATAGGCGACTGCTATTTTTTTCGTTTGACTAGTAACACGCCCGGCTTCGCACGGGTGCAACGTAGTTAAAAAACAAAACAAAAAGCCTATGTTACTCGCTGATTATGTAGCTTTCTATTGGTGAGAGAATTTTTAAAATCGGTTGAAACAATCAAATCTTCCCTCTTTATAATATTACTATAGATATAGATATCGACAGACTAGCATGAGGTTCACTTGTTGGTAGGTCCTTAGCCACAGAACATCCGTCAAAGATGCGCATCTTGTCAATCTACTTTTTATTTCGAGCATTCGGAAATCCATAAACTGAGACGAAACGAGCAATGTGGGCCTGAAGTGCCCTGGGTTTTCCCATCTATTAACGGTGGTACGAGGCATGCCTTTTAAGTTTTGTCGTTTCCATATTTCCCGGCAATTTTGAATTTGGTACTGATCTATATTCGAATATGTTTTAATTTTGAATCTCAAAACAGTTGAAAGTATTAGGATTAATGATATTGTTTAGTCACAGCGTCGATTGGAATCTGTCAGGTCACGTACGAAAATGAATCTTTCTAAGGAAAATGTTCGTGCAATAATTTTCTACAACTTTAGAAGAGGCCTGACACGGCTTCAGTGTTTTGAGGAGCTAACATCTGTGTTCAGTGATGAAGCCCCATGTCTGCGGACTGTCGAACGCTGGTATTTAGAATTCCAGCGTGGACATACTAGTGTTAGTGACAAATCTCGCAAAGGACACCCAAAATCTGCTTTCACTGAAGATAACATCATTGCTGTGAGACAACTAATTCTCGAAGATCGTCATGTGACATATCGAGAGATAGAGGCTCTATTAGGTATCTCAGGGACAACCATTCAGAAGATCTTGCATGAAGCACTTGGTGTGAGAAAGCTAGTTTGCCGTTGGATACCGCATCTGCTTTCCGACGATCACAAGGCGGCCCGCGTCAGATGGTGTAAGAAAACTCTGCAAAGGTTCAACCGAGGAGAGTCAAATCACGTCTACGACATCATCAGTGGTGCCGAATCTTGGATCTATTCCTACGATCCTGATTCCAAACAACAATCTACAATCTGGGTCTTTCAAGACGAGCCAAAGCCGACTAAAGTAGTTCGTTCTCGAAGCACTTCAAAGAAGATGGTGGCCACATTCGTTGGAAAAACCGGTCATGTTGCGACTATTGCACTTGAAGATCATAGAACGGTTAACGCAGAGTGGTATACCACAGTTTGTTTACCACAAGTCATCGCCGAACTTCGAAAATCTAACTCAAAGCGACGCATCATCCTGCACCACGACAACGCAAGCTCACACAGCGCTCGTCAAACAAATGAGTATTTGAAGCAGGAAAAAGTAGAAATTCTTGGCCATCCTCCATACAGTCCTGACCTAAGCCCTAACGATTTCTTTACATTTCCTAAAATTAAGAAAAGTCTGCGTGGTCATAGGTTCCAGTCCGGTGAAAAAGCAGTCGACGCTTTCAAGTCAGCCATTTTGAACACCTCCACTTTAGAGTGGAATAAATGTTATAATAACTGGTTTGAGCGAATGGAAAAGTGTATTAAGCTACGTGGTGAATACTTTGAAAAACAATAAAAAGTACTATAAGGTTCTAGTTGTGTTTTTTTCTTCAAACGACAAAACTTAAAAGGCATGCCTCGTACATTACCCGGGGGCCTAGCACGAACGACTATCGACAAAGTATTCGAATCGTCGAACTGTCAGTTGTATGAAAAATCATTTAAAATTTCATACAAATAACAGTTCGACGATACGAATACTCTTTCGATACTTGTTCGTGCTCACCCCTCCGAACAGAATTTCGATATTGCTTCCACCCGTTTAATGCCCAAAGTGACCAGACGTGGGGAAGACATACTTATAGAACATTATAAAAATGTCATCCCGGTGGGATTTGAACTCATAAGCCATCGGTGCACAAGGTATGGATTCTACCAAACTTCCACCTCGCCTTAG
Source organism: Anthocharis cardamines (assembly GCA_905404175.1). Classification (NCBI taxonomy): domain Eukaryota; kingdom Metazoa; phylum Arthropoda; class Insecta; order Lepidoptera; family Pieridae; genus Anthocharis; species Anthocharis cardamines. The sequence goes on along the minus strand of FR989953.1, from coordinate 2,969,232 downwards.
ACCCCTGCAGATTGACAAGGCGCTTGGGAAGTGGGGTGATTTCTCACCCGGGTGTGTGGTACACGTCTTACCCGCCGCGGCCGATGAGTGTCGTGTGTGTGGTGTGTGTGTGATGCGAATCGCTAAGAGCATGTGTATGGCCTTAATTACCTGCATTTTGTATCATTTTTTTGTATGCTTCTCTGTGTGTGTTACTAAGGTAATAAGACGTGGTATGTCTAAATGGAGAAGGTACTTACTTTGACGAAGTCTATAAGATTTTGCATATTCATAGATTTATATCTTCCCTTCACTATAACTAAATTCTAAAACAGAGATAACGAAAATAAGTTAGGATTTATTAATTTTAATTTTAGATATTGGAATAGCGTAAATTATGACTATCATTTTTAAAATCCCCTGTTTTCGATTTCCGCACAGTACTAATATTTGTGTGTATTTTTTTATTCTAATAATTCTAATTTAATAATTTTTAATAATAAGTATGTATAACTCACCATGAAAACAATATAACAAATAACACTCCAATCCATTTTAAAAACACAATTTATTTATCTTCAATAAGTCCTTTCATAAGTTCAGAGTATTGATTGTAATAACTTTCAACGACTTCAGTATTTCGCTTCAAACCAGGAAATACACAAACTATAATAACCTCTCATTCAATCGTCATAGTGGATATATTCCTATGTACGTAATCTATTCAATGTTAACGATTCATATCAAAGTAACAATATCCTTAAGTTTAATCTCCATAGCTGTTATCTTACAAACAAATTTAGTCGCTAACTATTTAACATAAGGTATATTTTCCCATACAATTAATAGTATTTAATAAATAACTTAATATAGTTAAATACAAATTGCACACCGTGAAATGGGTTTGCTTTTAGGTTATCTCACATCTTAGTCTGTGAAGACTGAGTTGAAATTTTATAAGAATATTTTTATTTTTTACCATAACATAAATAATAATTAATATACATATATTTGGATTCATTAGAAAGAAAAAGTTGCAAGTTTGGAGTACTTATGGAATAATTCGCAACTGTAAAATAATGTGTAATTATTAAATTTTATTTTGGTATAATTTGGCTATCGCTATAGAAGACAATATTATTTTAAATGAGGTTTCTTGGAAGACAGGTGTCGAGTCTTCCGATTTTGCGACCTCACTACGTGATAACATTGTTTTTAATAGGCTCTTACAAAATCAATATACATGTAGACCACAGACATCCATTCACTAAATTTAAAAATATTTTATATTGGCTCTTAAGAAGAGCATCAATAAGCTAAGGAGACAATATGGAAGGATAGGATTACAATCAAGGATGCCAAATCATCTATGAATCATCTTTTTATTAAATTGTATAAAAACTTATTATTGTGTGAAATGACTTAAACAATTTGTCTATTACTTGCTTATTATTTTAACTGGATTGCTTATTTAAACTTTGAACATAAGGGAATCTAAATTTCATTGTATTTTTTAGCTTTAACACTATTGGTAGAAACTAGTGCCATTCTACTATCAATGATGCTGGTTTATGGCACAACTGATCCAAGACATCGTCTTGTTTGTTATACCTAAACCTAACAGAATAATTGTCTTTAAAATATATCACAAACAAAAGTACGTTTAAATATTATAGTCTAAATCAATTATTAAAAATTCTAGAATTTATTTGAATTTAATTTAAAAATACTTCGATCTGTAATATAATAATATGCACTTTTAAAATATTTTAATTACATTAAAGCTTAAGTTAAATTTAAAATAAGAGAATATATATATTGCCTTTGGAATTTTCAACGAAATTACATCTAACTTTAGGAATTAAATATAAATACGTAACTTCCTAAGAGCTGCATTTCTTCGGATTCTAACTTTACTACATACTAAGTTTGTAAACTAATAAACAGGCGGACGAACTTTAGTTGCAAAACTACCAATTACATTACCAGGCGGATGGTAATTCGCTACAACATATACTTTTCCCTCTTTCGTTTTAGCTAAACCCACGCCAATCTCCATACTATCTTCCCACACTACCTGAGTGAAATGTCCAGACCCTAAGTTATCTGGCTCTTTACCGAATTCGTGATTCTTAATCTCACTATACCATTTGTCTACCGGATCTCTACCAGTTAGAACAAAGTTGGGATCAGATGACCAAGCATAGAATATATTCTCTCCATATTCATTTTGGTCTCTATGTTCTACTCTTCCATTTTTGGCTATAGTTTTTGCCCATTCTTCTGCGTATTTGCTAAGCTTTCTGTTAAGTTCCAATGGAGGGGATCTGTGTTTACTCCGGTATTCGTTGTGAGCCTTCAAAAACTCCTCTTCAAATTTCTCGTTTGAAATTGAGGTTGATTTGAATTTTGTGACCAAGTCTGTTGCGTAATCACTTAAATTTTTACTGTTTCTTTGCGGTGGTGGTGACGCCACGTTATTATTAGATTCTTGGGGTGAACTTGAGGAACTCAGACTAGGATTTGTTTTAAATTGAAAAGCTCCAGGCGGTAGAACATTTTTGACGAATTGTCCTCCATAGTTACCGGGTGGATAGTAATTAGCTACGATATATAATTTACCAGATTTGCTCTTAGCGCTTCCGATTCCGAGTTCTTGCGTGTTCTTCCAGATTATTTGAGTGAAATGCCCGCAATTTAATACTTCAGGTTCCTTTCCGAAGGAGTATTCATTGATTTCATTGTACCATCTATCTATGCAATCGCGTGCTTTGATTTTTACGTTTGGATCAGATGACCAACCGCAGTACACACTTTCGCCGAAGTCTGGGTTGAGGCTGTAGGACATGGCATCCTTTTTTGCTAGTTCTTCCGCCCATTTCTGGCTGACTTTACTAATTTCTTTATTGAGAACTAAGGGCGGTACTCCATGTTCCTGCCTGTATTCATTGTGGACCTCTAAGGCTTCATTTTCGAAGTCGTTTGACTTCGATCGAAAGAGTTTACTCTGAAATAGAGAAAATTGAATTAGTCAAATAGAACTTACTAAGGCCAATGTGTAATATCGTTGTGATTCATAATTTCTTATCGCTCTATGTCATTAATGATGAATGTAACTCGTAATTTTTATTGTTTTATCTACGGGAAGTGGAACTTACTATTTGTTCTATAGATACTGATAAATATAATACTTTGTAAATCTCTGAAATGGGTAAATAACCACTTTTCTATTAATTATACACACGAAGAATTCGGATATACTGTTAAAGAATAGTTCTATAGCTGCGGATATATTTAGATTTAAACTGTTATTTTTTATTTTTATAAAAATAAAAAATACCGGATTTTTATGTTAAATGTCGACAGACGAGCATGAGGTTCACTTGATGGTAGGTAACTAAGCCACAGGACATCAGTCCATGATGCGCTGTCGACTTACTTTTTACTTAGAGCATTCGGAAATCCATAGACTGAAACCGAAACGCGCAATGTGCATTTCACGGCTTTTCCATCTATGAACGGTGGTTCGTTAACCGGTCGGAATTTCGATATTCCTCCCACCTGATCAATGCCTGAAATTACCAGACGTGAGAAAAACATGCTTAAAAAAATTATAAACATGTGGTCCCGGTGGAATTCGAACCCACGACCCATCGATGCGCACGGCAGGTGTTCTACCGAACGCGCCAACGAGCTCGTCAAAATTTAATTGAACGCCTGTCAATCGCCTGCATAATTACAATATAAATAATCTATCTATCTATATATATATAAAAGAGATTCCCACCTATATATTGACTCGGATTCTACGAAATTCAACCCACAAGGGTTGCGGGGGCAATTGCTAGTTACAATATAAATTAGTGTTTTTTCCAATACTATTTTTAAAAATCCTGTAATTATGTAAAGTCCCTAAAGACTTGTATATTGGTAATTTTAAATTAAAGGTATTTACCATGATAACTTATTATGTAATAGAATTTCTATGTTTTCACTGGACTTTCTGGTATCACAACTATTGTCGTTTAAATCGAATTTGTAACTATTAGATATAATTGCTTTAAATTGGAATTCTGATAAAATTCTTAGATAAGGTAAAATATTTTTATGATTTCATATCTATGTATCATTCCTAATTCGGTTATATATTATGATTAATATTTTATTTAATCCTCAAAGTTTTAATATTTAAAAAACAAAAATAATGAATCTTGTTCCCTATACTATGTATAATAATGAAAGAAATCCCATAATATAATAACGAAAATACTCCTGTTTTATTTTTATTGCTAAACTACTGACTGATGTTTATTCATTAAATATTATTACCAACTTTATTTAAATTATAGACATTTGTTTGACTACTATCCCACCTGCCAGCCTAGCATGACAACCACGACAAAATTTTGTCGATCGTTTTGTCGTGTTTTAATCTATTACCTCTTGATGTCTTCCGGGTCTAACACGACACTTACACTTAAAACTCAACTTCTAATGTCAAAAGTAGAGCTATTTGTCGATCGAGATATCTTGTCTATCAAAGTTGTCGATGTCGAGATATAATATATCGAGATATCTTAGTTTGTCTTCACTCGTCCGCGAGATATCTCTTGATGATCATGCTAGACAGACTGATGTAAAGTAGTGGTCTAGAACCTTGAAGAGTTTTAATCTCCGAGAAGACCGAGTGTCTTAGATTTTGGCGGCTTAATAAAATATATTTTGTTTTCCTATTTCTGTTGCTTACATCATATACAAAGACATAATACAATATTATGTTACATTAATTTCCGGAAAATATTAATTTATTTTAATATCAGATATCAGCCGACGAGAATAAGGCATAAGGGTTGATGAATACCACAAGAAACCTATAAATCGAAATACAATAAAAATATAAACTATGAAGATATCAAATTAAAATTTAGGAAGGCTTTGAAAAGCATTTTTAAATGTCCAAATTAAATGAAATAAAACTAACTAAAGGTTCACCTATTTGAAAATGACAAATGAAAATCAAAACTTTTACAAATGGCGGCGGTAGGTATTACTATAACGCCGCTATTTGACAAAAAATAGGAAATAAAAAATCGTGTAAGAAAATATTTGTCCTCGGCTTACAGAGCTCTTACATAACAGGTACTTATCTAGCCAAAGGTTTCTACAAGAATATTTTATCCAAAGAAGGTACGAGCACTTAACTCTTCTCTAAACTACTAAGACTGAACCTATTACATAAGCGACGCGGAAACGGTTTACAAATTTTATATAGTCATTTGATATTAATTTGAGATAACTAAATACAGTCTTGTAGTAAATCACTTGTCATGTTAAAGTGTGTGTGTGTCGTCTGTAATTAAATCTTATAGTTTTTATAATTTGACCCAAATACAAACATTAATATTAGAGTAATTAGTCCACACATAGGGAATAGGGATACCCTGTGTGTGGACCAGAGTGACGAGAATTTAATGGTAAAGCAATAGTGTTGGGTTTGCATTTGTTTTTTTAAATAACAAATACTAGTGCACTTTTAAAACCCTAGTAAAAATATCGACGGCATATATTTGTTTTTTATTTCATACGTTATTCACCTAAGATACACAATATGTACTTCTCCAGATTAGTAATGTTTGTTATGTTGTTTATTTTTTTTTTGGTACAATAAAGAATATTGAATATAATACAGAAAATTATACAAACTCCAGCGGCCCGAAACGTTGAACTGCCCAAAGGTTGGTTTCAAAAATTAAAAAATTCTTAAACCCTACCTACATAATATTAATCCCTACCTTCATACAATATATGTATAACCATCGACTGAAATACAAAAATATCATCAATATTTATTCAGAAATTTAGGAAAAGTTCTGTGACACACATATAGAAGAATTATATAACTATATTCTTTATTGTATCATCCGCTCCGCTTATCACCATCACCATACCCTTGACACGCCTACGTTAGTAAACAACTTCACCCTTTTCCGACATTCATAAATTGTTTTAGCTATCTCTTTTAACGTGAGTTGCCAGAAAGAGATAGAAAACTTAATTGTAGTTTGTACATTGAAGTGAATTTATGAATGTGACGTAAATAATAATAAAAATATAATATAATTTTCAGATATTTTAGTTGAATATTTATTCCGGTCAGAAAAGTTACTATGCGATGTAAAATACAGATATTCGCTATATTAGGTGCAGTAAAACTAACATAAAATAAATATACAACTACACCGTCAATTCGCTGATGATGGTAATTATATTGACTGAATATTGTTCTTTTTTTTTAATTTTTTTTTACCTTAAAAAACGAAAATGACTAAAGAAACATGAAAGGGGAACAAGGAGTTGGGCTTCCTTCGATGTAACAACCGAATAAACCTTACACATAGTATTCTCTTTATTCCGATAGTGGTATAGATATTCTATCTCAACAAGTCCGTTTCGCCATGAATGTTGTCAAGCGTGCACATGTACATTGTTTTAGTGTGCGTAATGTTTAGCGTGCGCTCATGATTACGCACACTCAAAAAATGTATATGTGAACGCCTGACAACATTTATAGCAAAACAGACTCTCACTGGGTATACATAACCAGACATACTATACCTAGGCTTATCTAAAGCCGCAAACCAGGTGCACAGTATTGTATTTCCGCTGGGAAAATCCCTGAGCCTTTGTTGTCCTCATTTGAATAAATATTAAGCTAATTTTTAAAATTTATAATTGGTCGACGCTACTTTTGACAATATTTATTTAAAAAATTATTATAAGACAGCCGGTCTAGCATGACCGCCACGAGATATGTCGCGGACGAGAGAAGACAAACTAAGATGCAAGATATCTCGATATATTATATCTCGACATCGACAATTTTGATAGAAAATATATCTCGATTGACAAATATATCAATTTTTGATATTAAAAATCGAGTTTTAAGTGTAATTTTCATGTTAGACCCGAAAGAAATAAAGAGATAATCGATTAAAATACGATAAAACGGTCGACAAAATTTTGTCGCGGTTTTCATGCTAGGCCGGCAGGTGTCAAGGCACATTGTCTTTCTGCGACCGCACGACATGATTACTTTGTAATTAAGTTTATTACGGCTCCTTTAAATCGTATAAGAACATAATATTATAAAGAGGAAATATTTGTGAGTTTGTTTGTTTGTTTTAACTCAAAATCTACTGGACCGATTTTAAAATTCTTTCACCAATGGAAAGCTAATCAGCGAATAACATAGGCTATATTTTTCTTGCTTTTTTTTGTCATCTACATTGCACCCGTGCGAAGCCAGGGTGGAACATATACAATAAAATAAAATTTAGCGAGAAATCGAAATCTAAGTCGATTAGTAGGTCTTTCTTTGCGTGGATTTCAGAACATTTAAAAATTGCGGACTTTAAGAAGTTATCCTTATTAAGGGATGACCCCTAAGGAGTTAAATTTTTAATACTAAAAATCTATAATATTACAACGAAATATTGAAATAACAGATATGTTGAAGCGACAACTAATCACATAATCCATCCGTGCCCCTTGTATAGTTTGATTTTTCATATATTACCAATCTGATTTCCAATGTCCCGCTCAGGCGAGACAACAGAGACGCAAGGCATTACTTACCTTTTCTCGAAGCGTTTCGTTATATTTTTGTACCCTTATAAATTCGGTCTGGAGATTGCTTGGCCGTTTGGATACTTAAGGTCCTATTGACAAAATTTACAAAAACTCTTATAAAACGGCCAAGCCACACATTTTGACTAATGCCAAGCGTAAGATAAAAGCATAAGAGAGACGTAGATACACCTACGGGCATATGCCCGTATAAATAAATACTTTCTGTAAATATTTACAGAAAGTATTTATTTATTTAGCACTCTTTATTGCACTTTAAAATATAACTAAAACAATAATAAAATCCTTAGAAATAACTTAAATGTACAATAGGCGGCCTTATCGCTCTCAGCGATCTCTTCCAGGCAACCCTAAACAATAAAAAGAAATGAGAGTATTCGTGCAGGTGCAGAAAGTATTTCACTAACTAGGCGTTAATTATGTACCAATAGGTATTGAGTAACGAAATAGCCAAGACACATTTTGACTAAGGTGTAGGGTTTATAGAGAACTTAATACTAGGATTCACGCAGAACATTATACGCTATGATGAGAAAGAGTTAGGGCGGGTAGAGCTCTCCAATCTTTTTACAATGCAAGTAATATGTCCTACTCGTCTTAGCGTTACTTTACATGAAAATGTTTTTCGTGGGATTGATTGTAGGCAAAGTATTTCACACTGCATTGCTACCGATGATAAAATACCATCACGATTGACATCTATCACAAAATTGTACTAAATAGGTCAATTATATAAAAGTAGCTCCATTTCGTTAACAAAGTAGATTAGACCAATCTACGTTACGCTTCATCCTTAATTAATATGGCCTGGGACGTGGGAATACTTCAAATACTCGCTCATATTCCCGACACGACTTACATAAGGCCTAGTTCATATTGTTTATCTTATGAAAGAATGTAAGGGTAAGGGTGTATCTCCACGAGCGGTTCCGGCGATCATTAATTATTATATTATTTTACTAGTGATCCGTCTAGTAAAATACCCAGCTTCGCACGGGTACGCAAATATATATAAAAATATACTAGTTACTCGTTGATAATGTATATTAGTTGGTCCTATTGGTGAAATATTTTTTAAAATCGGTCGAGTAGTTTTTGAGTTAAATCGTAACATGCAAACAAACAAATCTTTGCTCTTTATAATATTAGTATATATTATGTAAAAAACAGTACGATCAATGTCCTAACTGAATTTTAATTTATTAGCACAGCGTACATTATATACTGTGGTTTTAGTCAATATTACATGTATTACATTACCTTTGTTTATGTAATACATCTGCGACTACTGACCACTTCCGTAGTTTTTAAATATTTAATTACTTTAAAAATAAGCCAGGATTTTTTTTGCATTTAGTCTATCTTGTATTCGCATTATAATTACCCATTGTTGTCTAGAAAAGTCTAATATTCCAAATTAAAAAAAATAATAATAAGTTTTTGTTAAAGTAATGTTTTTGTTAGAGCACGAAGAAATAGATTTAATCTACGTGAACCAACTATATTTTATTTACATACGCTTCTAAAATTTGGTAAAAATCGGTAAAGCCGTTTCGGAGGAGTACGGTAACTAACATTGTGACATGGTTTTATATATTAGATTAGCGACCCGCCCCGGCTTCGCACGGGTCTAGATTTTTTGACAAAAGAAAGCAGTGGTTAATAGAAGAGTGAAAATATCCAAAAAAATAAAGTTGGGGTGGACACCCCTTATCACTTAGGGGTTTGAAAGATAAATAGTAGCCGATTCTCAGACTTACTGAATATGCATAAAAATTTCATAAGAATCGGTCGAGCCGTTTCGGAGGAGTATGGGAACGAACACGAGAATTTTATATATTAAATTAAACCGTTTGTAATTCAATTATTTAAACCTACTTGGTTGATAATATGTGGATTAGTGATAGCCATCAATTAAACTATTAAAAAGGTACACTTTTTCCAGCTTTCATATAAAAGATTCATTTATAAATTAAACGAGCCAAGTGCGAGTCGGTCTCGCGCACTGAGGATTCCGTACAAACTTTTATTATCCCAATAAAAAAATTACAAATTTAGTTTTCGGTCTTATTTCTTTATTTGTGCTACATGATATTGCTTCATCCCCATGAGTCAACGGCAAGTACCCTATAGGTTATTACCTTTGCGAGTATCAAAATATGCGACATAAACGGAGCATAAAAGGCCTATTTTATTTGATTCACTGCTGCAAGGGATTCTTCAGTATTTGATATTAATTTCAACTTGATACTTCCACGCGTTCCTGAGATAAAAGGTCTTGACAGACAGACTGACAGATACACAGACAACGACGTTAAGGGTTCCGTTTTTGGTACGGAGTACGGAAACCTAAAAATGGACTCTTTTTCATATAAAAGACTCATTTATAAAAAAAGGCAAGCAAACGAATGTATAAATTATACTAAGAATACTAAATTATTTCTGAGCTGGATTCTTCAGACTTCAGTCATAAATAAAAAAAAACCTATACATTGAGCGAATTGAGGCGGAGTTTTGTTCTTTTACAGATAACATGTGTTTGCTCCAATATTTTTTTGCTTTTATTTCTGCAAAGGGATAAAGTTACTGAATACATAAGTATATTTGATACTTTATTTATTAATTAATGTTTGTGTACATGTATTGTTATTTATTCGTTTGAAAATAAAACATTATTGTGCGTTATTCAAGATAATTTGAATTAAAGTCAGGTCTTTTAAAACTAACTCAACTGTGAAACAACCAAACCAAATATTTTGTTCCAAAAGTTATGCTGTTCTTTTTATAAAAACGTAATTGTAATTCTGTCAGCGTAACTTCCCGTGACAAATTCGCAACTTGAATTAAGTAAGTATTTTGAAATTGGAATACATTACCATTATTTATGCGAAATGTTGCCCTTTATAATCCAATAAATTGAAAAATCACTGTCACGTTACACTCTAGACTTGACCAATCCTTATGGCCCACTTGGTCATAACCCGTACGTTCAAATGAGAGTGCTACCATTATAAAATTTAGCGTTATCACTATAGCACTCGGTCTCTTTTTAATCTCTTGTGTAGAAACGAGATGAAAGAACAATGACTGCTCCCTTCGTCCTATCAGAGATTACGAATGAATAGAAACTTCATGTTAAATTCTTATCAATGATAGCAAATTAATGTTGATATCATTTTTATGACTTGTTCTAGTAATTTGATGATTGTAGCGATTGTCTTTTATTTGACATTGACTAGTGTTAGATAGTTCAAAATTTAATCCCTGAAAAAAAAATCCGATTCCCTCCTAAGGCATGGGGCAGAAACATTTCTATGTCTGTTTCTTTTTTATGTTAGATATCGACAGACGAGCACAATGTTAACTCGATGATACGCATACTCCAGCCACAGAACATCAGAGCATTTCACGGTTTTTCCATCTATAAACGGTGGTAAATTATCCGGTCGGATTCGAACCCAGGACCTCCGGTGCTAAACACATCGCGCTTACCACTGAGTCACGGAGGCGGTCACTTTAGCATTAGATATACCTCAAATATTTAGCCTTCCGTGTAGCATTATTTCAAAGTAATTGTAAGGTAAAGTCAACGTAAATATTATAGTAATTTACTGGCCTCCTGCTTGAGGCATACTAATTAGTAATTTGATTCTAAGTACAATGAACCTTTGTCTTTGCAGAAATTTTTTTGCCTGTTTTTGAAGTTATACTTCTTTTGGCGCGATGGAGAAAAATGATGAGAGTGAATTTTTACGATGCGCGCGCACACCGACACCTGAATTCTACATCGTGAAGTTAGTTCTAGGTGGCATGAAAATCGATAACTATGTTCAAGTTGTATATTCTAGTATTTTTATATTTAGAACACGTGTTTCGTAACAGTACAATTAAACTGTGTGAATAAATAAATATTTTTTTGGTGTTTTTATTTTAATATTTATCGTTAATCACTACTGCATTTTAGCAATATTTTTTATAAGCCAAAGAAGTATAACTTCTAACGCGTGTACATAAGTACACACACTCTTTTTTAATACTCAACCACTGTTTCCTGCGTTGCGTTTTTACTCTGGACTATTTCTGTAGTAATAATTCAGTAAGATTTTTAAATATTATTTAACAGATCTATACTTATGTTCTTATTTTTGTATCGACCATTTCTTTCAGTTAATTGTTTCAGGAAAATTTACAATATTGCCCATTATCTTTAACTCATTAAAGGACAGTGAGAGTGCCAGTGAGAATAGAAAGTGCATCTTGACGGGCTCGTTGGCGCGTTCGGTAGAACACCTGCCGTGCGCATAGAAGGGTCGTGGGTTCGAATCCCACCGGGACCACATGTTTATAATTTTCTGTAAGCATGTTTTCCCTACGTCTGGTAACTTCGGGCATTGATCGGGTGGGAGGAATATCTAAATTCCGACCGGGTAACGAACCACCGTTCATAGATGGAAAAACCGTGAAGTGCACATTGCGCGTTACGGTTTCAGTCTATGGATTTGCTCGAAGTAAAAATTAGGTCGACAGCGCATCATTGACTGATGTTCTGTGGCTGAGGTATCACCTACCACCAAGTGAACCTCATGCTCGTCTGTCGATATCTGACATAAAAAAAAAAAAATTGCATTTAAAATTTTCACCCTACTTACTTCCAAGCAAACTTAACCATTGACTACAATACATTTACGGCATTTCTCCTGTGGTCATGAAGAGACAGGCTGTGCCTAGTTTGGGGTCACGTCACCTCCTGTATAAATAAAACTCTACTAACTCCTTAAAATAATAAATAAATGTAAATATACAATCTAATATTTAATATATAAATGTAATAATAAATGAATAAACTATAGCTGCATATACAAGCTTAAAATGGTACGGAATTTTCACTATCCGGTCCTACACAATACAAAGTTTATTCAGAGCAAATTGTTCGCTCGGAAACGACAAGAGCGAAAACAGCCAAAAATATTTTTCAACCAAATCAAAAGTAATATGGATGCTGTTAAGCAATACAGTACCCACATGCTTGCCATTTTGAGAAAATTGAGTTTGAAGTTTTAATTAGGTTTAATTTCTTTTAAAGATTTTTTTGTAATTATTATTATTATACTAAATGTATATTGTTTTTATTGGTAGCAATCAAAGTATAATAATTAAGTGCATTATTGTTAAATATTCTAACATTTTAGGGTTCCGCGCCCACTAGTTTTTTTTCAATATTTTCGCTTTTAAAACGATTTAATTAATATATGTATTATATCTCTTTTGAAATATGTACTCCAGTTCATAAGGAAGCGATTTGTATCAAAATTTACATTTTTGTCATTTTGTGGTTGACAGTGTATTGTTTAACAGCGTCCATATAACAATCTGTCGTCTGACATATCATCCAAGTTCGCATGACTGACTGCAGTCGGTCACAGTGCGATTGTTTTGTACGTGTTCTATCAATTTTCGTGACTCTCATATTTTTTGTTGGTCCTTTGTGAGCGGACGGCGATGGTAATTAATGCGTCATGATATGAACGTGTGTGAATTTTCTGATGTTATTGTTTTATAATGGAAAATAATTTACATTAATAATATACAATACAATTAGATTAAGTTACTATAACTCTTATCGCGGAATACTGAAACGATAATCAAAACTTGAGGGCTTCTTAAAATGTTTCTGTCTTTCATTTTACCTTCGTAATGAAAGAGTTAGATATACTTTTAAGTACACCTCAATGTTGATTAGCGTTCGAGAATTCAGCCACTAATTAATTAATATTAGGTATATATTATTTTGCACTGTTATGCTATTTGATGACAATAATTATCTGAACTGTTTTATTGTTATATTTTTTTCACTGCAAATACTAAATGTATATCTTCCCCACCTTGGGACACGCGAATGCATTAATATTTTTTTTTATATTTGGAAAAAAACAAAAACATATTTATAACAATATATCAGAAAGACTTAAATGCTGATATTTCCTTTTACTATTTAAATAATATACATAGGACGTCTCTAATACATTCGCTGTGCGAATTGCATCGGCCTTACAGCCACGTTATCAAGACGTCCGCGTCAATAAAGCATATGATACGCCAATTACGTCAGAGTATAATAGTTATTTTTTTATGTTAGATATCGACAGACGAGCATGAGGTTTACTTGATGGTAGGTGATACCTCAGCCACAGAACATCAGTCAATGATGCACCGTCGAACTACTTTTTACTTCGAGCATTCGGTAATTCATAGACTGACACCGAAACGCGCAATATGCACTTCACGGTTTTTCCATCTATGAACGGTTTCCTCCCGTTCAATGCTCGAAGTTACTACACGTGGAGAAAACATGCTTACAGAAAATTATAAACATGTCCCTGTGGAAATCGAACCCATGACCCATCGATGCGCACGCTGTTGTTTGATGTGTTCTACCGAACTCGCCCACGACCCAAAAATAAAAAGAGAGTTTATACATTATTTGTTTGTAAATAAGAATCTCTTGAGCTATTTTCAGGACATGAAAAAATATTTTACTAACATTAACCTATATTCATTTATACCTACTTATATTATTCATTAATATATATGTATATAATATATAAGTAGTTTGTATAGGCTTGATAACATTTACTACTAAACTTAGATAAAATTTATTATATTTGTAAATGACGTCACAAGAAGGTCGCTGTTGGGTTTCATCGACGCTTATTAGACATAGATATAACATTTATTACAATAAAAACACTAAAAAAATGTTTAAAACAAAAGTTAAATTACACACAAGCCGTTAAAGTCCACGAGTGTAAATGTGTGTGTGTTACAGTTGTAAACAGACCTAGCTCAGGGGGCCTAGCACGAACGACTATCGACAAAGTATTCGAATCGTCAAACTGTCAGTTGTATGAAAAATGTCATACAAATGACAGTTCGACGATACGAATACTCTTTCGATACTTGTTCGTGCTCACCCCCCAGCATTATGTTATGGAGTAGACGTGTTCAACAGTGAACAACAAGTTTGCGCCTTACACGCGAAAAAAACAACGATGGTTATATAAACTGTTAAACGAATTTATTTACGATTAGCAACGCGCTCCGGCTTTCCACGGGTGCAATGTAAATGTACTTTACACAAAAAATATGTAGTATCTACATTGCATATAGCCTATGTTACTCGATGTTGAAATAATTTTTGAAATAGGTCAGTAGTATTTGAGTTTATTCGTTACAAACATACAAATATTTCCTCTTTGTAATATTAGTGTAGATTACAGATCGGTGTACTTAGATTTTAGTAGATCGATCGCCTTTATGGATTGGTGGATTTACATCGATATAATATTATTATTAGTTTCATTTATTTTAGCATGAAACAGTCATGTAAATAGGTAATAGTTATAATAACAATATATTTCTTAAAACCAAACAACTACAGCCAATAAAGAAACATATAAAAAATATCGAAGAGAATCGCTTGAAACGCTAATCATACTTTAACTATAAACTAGTGTGTAATTAGATTATACTTAACTAAATTATTATTAAACCATTTTTATTACTAATTTCACTATTGTCATCTGTCACATTGGGGTAAGTAAGTACTACTGAAAATCAGCGTCAGTGTTCATACTTTTGGTGGCGGTTCTACTATGGTGGGTTCTTTAAATATTTAATAATTGTTAATTAATATTTTTTTATAATAATAATAATAAAATGATTTATTGCCAATTAAAAACTTAAATAATAAAAAGTCTTAATTTTATTGTATATATAATAATTAAACCTGAATGATGTGAGGTTTTTTTTTTGCAACGGCACCAGTCTCTGCGTTTAGCTGTCGAAAATGTTGTTGTTGTTGTTATTATTGTACTTGTTTTTTACTTTTGTGCGGTCCCAAATAAATGTATTTCATTTAATATCATTGCATAAGCTACTCACGATTTTAGAACATCCAGGTAATATACAAGGTGTCTTCATATTCACAATAACTATATCACTCAGGAAATTAGCGGAAACTAAATGTTTTGAACTAAACACGTTACAACCGGCGCATCTTAGCACGCGCTAACTAAAGATAAGGAAAAGTGTTTGACCTAAAATATACTTAGATATTTTTTATCAAGTGAACTTATGTATACGTACGTTGTATATTATCTTCTTCGCCAAATATTATTTTTAAAATATTGAAGGCTACTTTTCTTCGTCAAGAGATTTTAGGCCGGCAACGCATCCTCAATACCTCTGGTGTTGTGGATGTCCATGGTCAACGGTAGTTGCTTACTATCAGGTGAGCCATTTGTCCGCTTGCCCTCTCATATAGGAAACAAATTCAAAAATTGTTTTTAGTGTTTATTTTTTGGTCTCCAAGTGCTTATTTCGGTAAATAATTAATTAAATTACTCATTTGGGATAAAATACTGTACTGTTTTAACAATTCAGAAAAGTGTTTTACGTTACTTACTTACTTACTACTTACGTTGTAATTTCAACTTACTTCGTTAAGAACATTTATAATTTAAACAGTATATTTGAAACATTTACCACACATTTTCAGTTCATAAAAAAAAACTTTCCGCTTATCGTTTCCGCTCGTACCTTTCACCAAACGGTTTTCATCTCGAGTAAAATATTTGAATACTGATAAGGAAAATAATGTTATACTAATCGTAGTAAGGACAGTTTTTATGACACCAGAATCAAAATCCCTGAAGTCGGTAGTTAGCCTCTTATTTTTGACTATTTTTTACAGAAATGCTATAATGATAATAAGATTATTTATTTCTCATGTAAGTGTTTTTCTTTAATCTTCTTTTTTACTCCGTCAAGTTACTATACATAATACGAAATAGATGTTCGATTTTCAAAACAGACTTTCTGATACCAACATTTGGAGGTTTCCTAGCAACATGTTCGATTTTCAAATTAAAACTCAAAAAAATCAACACTTGAAGGTTTCCATGCTTCCTATGATAATATACCTACGTCCATGTTCGATTTTCAAAACAGACGTCTACAACACTTAAGGGATTTGAATCGTCCTGTCATAATACTATGTATCAAAAACTATCTTTTGTTAACAATGAAAGGATATCCTACGTTCTTTATTGTGATGGATACCATAAAGTTTTCATATCAAATACATTCCCATACATAATTTTATGGTCCGTATTTTACGAGATACTGGTGTTTCATGGCAATCCTTGAAATTTCTATGTTGATGACATTATGGTTATCAGTCTGCCAATTTAGATGTAAAGCTTTAAAACATCCAGTTGTTTTATAGCTTAGCGTTGTCTACGAAAACTATTTAGTTTTTATTGCTTTCAATGGACTCGTTGGCAGAATAGGTGTCTGTCTTGTGTTTTAATGGGTCGTGGTTTTGATTCTTATTTAAATTGCTGGTCTTTGGGACATTGATTGGGTGATATATCGACATTTCATTTAGATAAAAATAATATTTTTTAAATAGACAAACTCAAATTACACTTATTGGACGTTTCGGCTTCGGCTTTTTTCATAAAGAAGGTTTTATTATTTGATATAACTTGCAATCAGCATTATAATGAGGAATGATTTGTATTTTTGTTCGTTTGTAACGAATAAACTCAAAAACTACTGGACTGCTTTCAAAAATTCTTTCACTAATACATTAGATACATTATTATCAGCGAGTAACATAGGCTTTTTATAGTACATCTTCATTGTACCCGAGCGAATCCGGGGCGGATCGCTAGCATAATATAACATGGAAGTAAATACAAAACAAAATACGTTCTATTCTTCCTGTTCTGAGTTTTATACTCGAAACACTCAAATCAAAGGGGCTAATTTCCCCCACTAGCACACGGACTGGCACAATAACGATCGTTAGACGGTAATGTTGGGAAATTACCTCAGTGATTTATCGTTAGAGCCGCGGCTAGATCGTTGACCCGGATAGATAGTGCTTAATCTTTTTGCCGATGTAAGGTAGGTAATGTAAGGTTTGACGGGCTCGCTGGGGCGTTTGATAGAACCCCTGCCGTGCACACCGATGGGTCGTGGGTTCGAATCCCACCTCGCCGCGACGACATGTTTATAATTTTCTGTAAGCATATCTTCCACACGTCTGGTAATTTCAGTCATTGAACAAGTGGGAAGAATATCGAAATTCCGACCGGGTAACGAACGTAATGCATATTGCGCGTTTCGGTTTCAGTCTGTGGATTTCCGAATGCTCGAAGTAAAGATTAGATCGACAGCGCCTCACTGACTGATGTTCTATGGCTGAGGTGTCGCCTACCATCAAGTGCACCTCATGCTCTTCTGTCGATATCTGACATAAAAAAACATCTCTGAAAGACATATTCAAAAAATTCTAACAGCACCAAAACATATTATGTCCTATGTTCAATCTCTTCTATAAGGACTCTATGCGAATGTGGACTGAGGACAATCCAAATAGATTAAGTGGTCTGAGATTGTCGGAAACACGGCACAATGTCCCTTAGTTCATTTAATCTCGTATTTATTAACTAGCATACGATTATTTATGGAACTCTATTTAGAATTGAGGGTTTCTGAGGACTGGGGATTTTCAAAAGCAACTTACCGCAAACAATTAGGAAAAAAGCAATGGAAGTAGCCCTAATACATGCCTTACTTATGCTTGCTCGACTTGGCCATTAACTATAAATAATTTAAACAAATAAAGAAAGTATCAAAGAGGCACAGAGCGCAGCTTTATGGGTATTAGGATTAAATACCATATTAGACACAGCCGCATTCGAAATAAAATTAATTCAAATTTCAAATTCAAAATCATTTATTCATTTAGGTAACATAATGTACACTTTTGAACGTCAATAAAAAATACATATTAAATGCTTATAATTTTACATTTACTGCCAGTTCTCAATTCAAGGGCGTAGAACGGACGAGAAGAACTGCCAATAAACTCGCCGCCACTCTTTTTAATCGCCAAGTTTTTTGTTTAACATTTTTTTTGAAAGAAGCTGCAACCATTACGCCATGTTCCAAATGACATCTTTATAAGTAATTAACTATAATAATTAAAAAAATATATATAAACGAAAAAATAAAATAAAAACAAAGATTTGTCCTCTACCAGCAGTAGGCATGGTGAAATAGGAGTACGTACTTACATAATCAAGTTTAAAACCCCAGAATATCTGTACCAAAAGTTATCTTTCGTAGTTTCCCAGAGTTTTTGTGGATCCAGATAGTGTGCGATGCAGCTCGTCATACAAAAACATAAAACAAATGCTTTTAGAGGTAGTTTCCGCTATGCTGCATCAAAGTGCTGAAATAAAATTCCTACGCTGTTAAGGCTTTACCTTATCATCTTAAACTTTTTAAAATTAAAACTTTAAAAAATTATAAGTATATATCAAAAGCATAGACACATGACAGTTATTTAAGTATTTCTTTTTTATTTAGTAATTATATTTTACGATTAAATTTTTATATTTATTTATTTTTCCGGTTTCAGTATGTACTTATAGTTAATTTATATTCGGTTACTAGGGTACATCCTACAGTTGATATACATATATTGTGTGCCGTGACGTAACCGAGAGGTCCCAACGGAAGATCAGCGCTGGTTATTAACAGCCAGCAAAATGCTGAGTTGAGGCCCTTTTTGTGACACTTTTGTATGTAAAATGTCTTCCTATGTGTTTTTGTTTTGTCACAAATAAATATCATTTCATTTCATAAAAGTAAAGATGTGGTAAAAAGAATTCTCAAACTAAAGTGGCGATGGGCTGGTCACATCAGAACCACGGATGATCGCTGGTACCAAGTTATTACTGGTTGGTATCCCCTAGATAAAACGCGGAAGCGAGGAAGACCGCCCAAAAGATGGGTGATGATGGGCGATGATTTAAAGAAAACTGCAGATGTAACTTGGGAAAGGAAAGCCAAATATAGAGACCGATGGCACACTCTTGAGGTGGCTTTTACCGCGAATAGCGGTCCTTACATACAAACAGTTTTTTTTAATGTTAGATATCGACAGATGAGCATGAGGTTCTCTTGATGGTAGGTGATACCTCAGTCACAGAACATCAGTCAATGATGTACTGTTGGCCTTCTTTTTACGTCGAGTTCTTAGTTCTAATATTTTACTAACAATGTTTATTTTTTTACTATTATTATATATTAATGACTTCAAGATATAAGTGAAGCATGGTGCTGATGCAGATGCATGTAGCAGCTCTTTAGAAACATTTTGCAAATTAAAAAGTGTGGCGGAGAGTTTATTGACAGTTCTTCTCGTTCGTTCTACGTCCTCGCTTTGATGTAAAAATAGAACTCGTACCTATTAAGATTTTTAGAAGAAAATCAATCAACTTGACTGAGAAACAACCATTGTTTCTATAAATTCCATTTCAATTTTAATTTGTAAGATTCTCGAACTTCCTTTGTTTTCTATTAAACATTTTGAAATTGAATAAACAGACCTTAAATAATACCAGGACAAAAAAGCACTAAGCCTTTACATTGCCTTGTATAAAGATAAAGCTGTCTTCGCCTTAAATCTTTAATTAACGCAAACAATACATTTAAAAGGGTCGTTGTGGCGTGGCTAGGACACCTTATACTCCGATGGATCGCGGGTTCGAATTCTATCGGGGTTTGTTTATAACTTTCTGTAAACATGTTTTCCTTATATCTGAAGAGTCCGAATATTGAAATTCCGGGACGAACCTCCTTTCATAGATAGAAAGCTATTACCGAATGTCGGAAGTTATATATAGTTCAATGATTGACTTACTGTGGCTGAGATATTAACTACTATCAAATCAGTGTTGCCAACTTCGGAGAAGCCTATCCCCCCAGCACCATCTCGAAATCTCCCCGTTTTTCCCTGGCCGATGACGCCAACTTATGATCACCCTAGATTTTTGTAAAAAAATAGGCATCCCGTTTGAGAGATGAATTGAAAAAAAATAAGAGTGAATAGAAAATACACACCTACATAGTGCAATGGAGAGAATCTCTCTATAAAAATATTCCCTCACAAAATACCACTAAAAATAGTACGCATTAAAATACCTATTTTCATCTGACGTACCTCGAAATTTCCCTAAAAACTCTGGTGATAAGCGCATCGTACTTACCATTGAGACACGGAGGCGGTCTTATACATAGGTCTATACTCATATTATAAACAGTAAAGATTTGTTTGTTTGACACGCTTTAACTCAATAACTAGTCAATCGATTTTAAAAATTATTTCACAAATAGAAAGCTACATTATGAGCGAGTAACATTGTTTTTATAGCTGGGGCATGTTGCTAGTATATTATATAAAAAAAAACTATAAATGTTTATAAAAATAAATGTTAAATTCTGAATCACTGGTTTTCGTGTTGTTGATGTGATTCACCTGAAAGTAATAGATTAGTAATCTGTTCCACGACAAAGCGTACTTTTTGTTCTGACAATAAAAGTAGGTCAGTCCACTTCTGTCTACAAATAATGATACAAAGATACGAAAGCCCTTAATTCTTTAAATAGGGAGAAATCTTTCCGAATAGAAGTTGGAATCTTTTATTGAAGATCTTTTTCAAACTTTTATAGAGAAACTATAGACTATCTTTGAAACAATAGTTTATAGGTAAAAGCGAGGATACAATCATACCTGCTTATGTAGCTCAGAGGTCACACTTTAGATATCGACAGACGAGCAAGAGGCTCACTTGATGGTAGGTGGTACCTCAGCCACAGAACATTAGTCAATGATGCGCTGTCGACCTACATTTTACTTCGAGCATTCGGAAATCCATAGACTGAAACCGAAACGGGCAATATGCACTTCACGGCTTTCCCATCTATGAACGCCGCGGCGGTTCAATGCCCGAAGTTATCAGACGTTGGGAAAACCTGTTTACAGAAAATTATAAACATGTCCCGGTGGGATTCGAACCCACAACCCCCCTCGATGTGCACCGCAGGTATTCTACCGAACGCGCCCACGATTCCGTCCCGTTCCCGTTCAAAAATTATTTATTATTCAACAATCAGTTTTTACATACAATTTTATCGTTGTTGGGTCATCCTTTCAATTACGTGTGCCAGGATGACTTCCATACAAAATCTATTATTGTATTATAACTAAATATTAAAAGAAAAACTTAAATTTAAATAACAGGACTTGTATGAGTCAAATAAATAATCTTATTATCTTATCAACATATCAGGATTTTATCCCCCTTTTTTATAGAATTATAGGGGGTAAACGGGCTCAAGTGATTGTAAGTGATCACGGCCACCAATAAATATCCACAGAACTAGGCTTGAAGGTGTTGCGGACCTTTAAACAGATGTATAAAAAACATGCCAATCGTAAATATATCATGTCATAAAAGTTCGAAATCTGCCAGCATAAGATATATTAGGAATAATTTAGACTTTTCAAAGTTTCCGGGAAATATCTTTATTTATTGCTGTTTGCGGACGAAGAAGTTGAAGGAATACATGCATTTTATAAGATCTTATTTATAAGAACTCATATAACATTAATGGTTCTCTTTGAAATAAACTTTCTAGTTATGTTTAAAGTGAGCAGAAAGTTTTAATGAGAGATAAACGTGTTTTAATGTTATCCTAATGAATCCTTCTAATATTATAAAGAGGTACAGTAAGTTTGTGAGGTTGTAGGTGGTAATCTCTGGATCAACTGAACGGATTTTAAAAATTATTTCACCAATAGAAAGCTACATTATGAGCGAGTAACATTGACTACATTGCACCCTACGGGGTATTTTATAAACTAGTAGAGCCGACTGACGTTGTACTGCCAGAATGTTGGCTTAAAAAATAAAAAATATATTTCTAGATCAAATGCTATTTTCCCACTTCTATTATATTATATATGCAGGTTTTTTTTCCGAACCTATTTTATTATCAAAATTAATTTTCTGCACATTAATTTGTGATTTTTTTTCAGGCTTCAGCCTCGCGGCAGAAACTTACCACGCTGATTTTCAGCTACAGCCTTAGTCTACGGACTGTCAGACGTTTAAAAATAATAACAATATAAAATAAACAGTTGAGGCATACGCCGCAGAAGCGACTATTGTGAAATTGTTTAATAATTTAATGTTTCAAATAAAGAAAATTACTGTGTCGTAGTAATAAAGGTTGTTTTTATTTTAACTTTTAAAGAGGAAAGATTTGTTTGTTACGATCTAACTTTAAAACTACTAGATCAATTTTAAAAATTATCTCACCAATAGAAAGCTACATTATCAGCGATTGATAAGGGCTATGTTATTATAGTAATATTTTTTGTGTATATTACATCAATATTGCACCCGTGTGAAGCCGCGGCGAACCGCTAGTTTCATTTGAAATATATATTTTTTTTTCAAACAAAATATATCTATAAAAATAAATCTTCATAAAATCATTTCATTTCTTATAGAGTATCAGTGTCTATTGAAATCGTTAAGACGTAATATCGTGAGCTTGCTCAAGCATTTCCGAACAAAAAACTTTAATCTTGGAGCTATTCTTAGCCATTTTATTGAAAACCAAGTACTCTATCAAACTTCATATGAAACTTATATTGCCTACAAGATAATACATCGACGTCATTCGTATATAGTTTGTATCCCTCACTATTGTAACTTATTTTTTTTAGAATTTTGCATAATGTTGGATATCAACGAGCATGAGGTTCACTTGATGGTAGGTGATACCTCAGCCACAGTACATCAGTCAATGATGCGCTGTTGATCTACTTTTTACTTCGAGCATTCGGTAATCCATAGACTGAAACCGGAAATATAATAAATACCTATAAAGAGTCTAGAAAGAACTCAATGAAAGTCAATATTTATTCTGTATTACATAACCTTGAAACTGAAACTGTCGGGTTAATTTATCCTTTAAAATAAAAGCCTTATTCAATATGAGTCACCGTCGTTTCAAAAGTTGAATATTAAAATCTCACGTCAGATATACTTGCTACACCAATTTCAACTTTAACTCAATGTGATTAAGGCTTAGATGGAAAGTTCGGAAATGGAATCCCTACATTATCTGGTAGAGAAACGCGACCTGACGCTATTCCAATTTGGAAATTATAGTCTGGGAGCCGGTGACATTAAAAGTGAACTTAGACATATATATTATTACATAGTTTGTAATAGGTTTTATTTACATTATTAATGAGCAGTGCTATTTTTGCAATTATCCAAAAATAGTATTATCGTGGCAAAAAAGTCCTTCACACCAATTTTTTTTTTTAAGTTTTGGCAGATATTATGCCAATATGGCTTTTGTCATACTTAATCTTTTCTAAAATACATAAAATCTGAAGAAAAATGATCTATTTATAATTGATTTCCGTGGCTCAATTTCAGATTCACCGGCTCCCTGCCTATTAATCCCATAGGTACAATCACAAAGTTAGTATCTTATTTTAACCACGCCAAAAGCAACTTTATTGTAATATGGTTTATACCCAAAATTCCTTAAATTATATTCATAATTAGGTTATTTCTAATTTACATACACCCACGAATCGTAATACAAGGAATCATAGGTAACACAACGATTCCTAGAATCACTTTAACTACGCAATCGACTATCTACATAAACATTGTATGTTATTATTTTGACGGGCTCGTTTGCGCGTTCGGTAGAACATCTGCCGTGCGCATCGTTAGGTCGTGGGTTCATATCCCACCGGGACGACATGCCTATAAGCATGTCTTCCTCACCGTTCATAGATGGAAAAACCGTGAAGTGCATATTGCGCGTTTTGGTTTCAGTCTATGGATTTCCGAATGCTCGAAGTAAAAATAAGGACAGCGCATCATCATCAGGTATCCTACCATCAAGTGAACCTCATGCTCGTCTGTCGATATCTGAAAAAAAAACATGTAGCTTTCAAGAAATTCAACGTCCACACACAATAATTATAAATTAACAAAAATATTTTTTTTACATATTATTATTTAGATTGGGCATCAAACTTAAATACAAACCCTTATGTTTTTATAACTTCGCATATGTATGCCCTCCAAAAATGATATATTTTATTTTATTTATAATTTTCTAGTAATAGTTTCTTATTTTTTATAATAGAAATAGTTTTTATTTTCTTTTAACGCTATATATGTATGAGTGCATGTCAAATAAATAGTTACATATAGGTACTTATTCATTAGACGTTGAATTTTCCAGTGTCGTATACGACTTTATCTAATATATAAAATTTCCATGTCACAATGTTAGTTACCGTACTCCTCCGAAACGGCTTTACCGATTTTTACCAAATTTTATATGCGTATTCAGTAGGTCTGAGAATTGGCTACTATCTATTTTTCATACCCCTAAGTGATAAGGGCTGTTCACCCTTAAAATTCTTTTTTTAATTTTTGGACGAAATTTTTTGTTTTTTTTTTATAATGTGGCATTAAAAAATATATAAAACCCTAAATTTTACCCCTGCTTTTTAGAAATTATTTACATGGCAAATCAACATTTGCCGGGTCAGCTAGTTTTTATAAATGTAAAAAAACTATTTCACAATATGATAATAAAAAAAATCCATGAACATGTAGTTCCCTCAAATATATTTATAAAATGAACATTAGTAAAATGTATTATATATACTAATATATATTATATTATTGCTTGTAGCGTGTGAAACCAGCTTACCAGGTCACTAAATCTCTTGTGTGACTTCATATGACGAGGGTTCCAAAATTTTCTATGAAATATGTCGCTTAGAGTGAATTAGGTTTGATTAAAAATTCTTAAGCCTAATTGACAATATACCTCAAATAATATTGTCTTTTATTAACGCGAGTATCACACATTTAAATAAAATACTGTATACCGGATTAAAACGCGATTTATTATTTATATTGTTTAAATTATTTATCCCGACGTTTCGGATGCTTTTCAGCAACCGTGGTCGCGGGAGACTGAAAGTTAAAAAGAGTGGCGGCGAGTTTCTTGCCAGTTCTTCTCGTCCGCTCTACGCCCTTGATTTGTGAACTGGTAGTAAATGTAAAATTAGAAGCATTTAATATTAGTAATTTAATATGTATTATTTTTTATTCACGTTCATAGGTGTACATTGTGTTACCTAAATTAATAGATTATTTTTTAATTTAATTGAATTAAATATGGCAACTTTGTGACATTTCAAATATAAGACAACTGTCATCTTTCAGTCTCCCGCGACCACGGTTGCTGAAAAGCATCCGAAACGTCGGGATAAATAATTTAAACAATATAAATAATAAATCGCGTTTTAATCCGGTATACAGTATTTTATTTAAATAACTCAAATAAGTATTCTTTTTGACGGGCTCGTTAGTACGTTGGTAAGTTTCCGAATGCTCGAAGTTAAAAATAGGTCGACAACGCATTATTGACTGATGTCCTGTGGCTGAGGTTTCACCTACCATCAAGTGATCCTCATGCTCGTCTGTCGATATCTGACATAAAAAAACCTACCTTATCTATCCGGGTCATGAACTTGAATCTCGCCAGGATAATTTTTTTTATAATTTTCTGTACACGGGTGTCGACATCCCATTATTGATTGATATTCTGACTGAAATAATTCCTGATATAAAATGAAGAAAAAAAAATTAAATAAATTAATTAAAAACATAATTAACATAAATTTCATCCTTCGCACCATGATTGGCTTCATAATTTGCGAATAATTTGATGATATGATCGCATCTGTAGCACAGTGCTATGTGTTGTGTTTAACATCGGAGATTCGTATTCTAGGAAAGCAAAAAAAAAAATGAAAATTACTTCGGTAGGGCAAATTACACAGAAGGCAGATTACCTAAATATAAAAATAAATAAAAATAATCAGTAAAACAGACACACATACTCGAGACACATATAATTCGGTTCTCAAGTATATATTGGGGTATGCACCATGCCCCAATATACTATACTTGAGAACCGAATTTGATGATCTGACATTATAATTCAATCTTAGACTCAGAAGCGGCGTAAGATCTAAATTTAATGTGGGCAAGATTCATTTTGTGGGGCCCTCTGCCAGCGCAAAAAATGGCGCGTTTCACGGATTTTATGTAATAGATAAATTTTCAGGGCGAGAGGCCGTAGGCGGTGGCCCACGTCACCCACGCCTTAACCACAGCGTTGTGCGTCATGATCACCAGACCAAAGCTTTACGCCGCCACTGCTTAGACTGTAAGCACTGCAATAGTAAATGTATGGTAAAAATGGGTCACAATAAGTTATGTCACATATTGTTGAAAACGTAGCTTTATCTGTAGTAGGTACTTAGCATGTTTGACATTGACAAATACAACTGTCATTTATATTGTCAATTGACAGCTTTGGTTAGGACAGATTGAGGCTGATGGTCTCTGTTTCGCGCCTTTCCCTTGATTACCGTACTGACGACGACATATATTAATTTTATTTACCTTAAATGTTAAATTGGAAAATATAGTTCCTGATATAATCCATTAGCCTTGTTTTAAATTGTCACCAATCCTCTTACTGTATGGACGAGAGGAGCCAAGATCTCCCCTTCACACACTTGATGTACAACCTGAGGACCAAAGCTGCGATAGATAGATGGCGTGGAGTAAGATCTGAAGAAGATATTGGTTGGATACTGGAGGAGAAAAGAGGAGAAATTAAAGCACATACTCGACCAGGCCAAGATCCTGTAGCGCCTTTGATGACACTTTGCTTCATAGTTATCTAATCTTTCCTCTTTTTTTGTTACGATTTAACTCAAAAATTACTCGACCGATTTAAAAAAAATTACATCTATATCAGCGAGTAACATATTATTATGTTTTTTTTTGGATAGTACATCTAAATTGCAACCTGGGCATGAAACTAGTATATTAATAAAGCTGTACTAAGATAACCAATGTCAAATATAAATACATATATATATATATAGAACTAGCAACGCGCCCCGGCTTCACACGAGTGCGATGTAGATGTATTATACACAAAATTAGCCTGTGTTGCCTCGCTGATAATGTAGCTTTATATTGGTGAAAGAATTTTTAAAATCTGTCCAGTAATTTTTGAGTTTATTCATAAATTAATAACATAGTATTAGTATGGATATAGATATATATTCTAACTACTTAGCCAATGAAAATACGTTTCAATGCGGGGGTAGGTTGTGGGTGTGAAATTCGCAGAAATTTGTTCGTTATAATAATATCAGCTAAAAGTTTATAATGGATATATTAATCGAGTTGATAAATATAAAAATAGAAAGAAGTTTTATATTTTTATTTATTATATTTTATATTATACTAGCGACCCGCCCCGGCTTCGCACGGGTCTAGATTTTTTGACAAAAAAAGCAGGGTTTGTATGTATTTTTTAATGCCACATTATAAAAAAATAAAATCAAAAAATTTCGTCCAAAAATTAAAAAAAATATTGTGGACTACCCCTAACATTTAGGGGGATGAAAAATAGATGTCGGCCGATTTTCATAGATACCGGATAAGCACAAAAAATTTCATCAAAATCAGTCAAGCCGTTTCGGAGGAGTATGGCAACAAAAAATGTGACACGAGAATTTTATATATTAGATTTAGATATTATCTATGTACTTTCTCACTAGCTATGCCATTCATGGCAATCCATATCTATACTAAAATTATAAAAAGGAAACATTTGTTTTTTGTTACGATTTAATTCAAAAACTATTGGACCGATTTAAAAAATTCTTTCATAAACAGAAAGCTATATTATCAGCGAATAAAATATGCTATTTTTTGTATATAGTGCTTCTACAAAATATTGTCTTTTATTAACGCGAGTATCACACATTTAAATAAAATACTATATACCGGATTAAAACGCGATTTATTATTTATATTGTTTAAATTATTTATCCCGACGTTTCGGATGCTTTACAGCAACCGTGGTCTCCATCGCATCCGAAACGTCGGGATAAATAATAAATCGCGTTTTAATCCGGTATACAGTATTTTATTTAAAAGTGCTTCTACAATTCACACGTGTGAAGCCGGGGCGTATTACTGGTATCAAATAAGAAACGATTGAGTGTAATCGAACGATCGAGGTGAATTAAAATGCATTTTTTTAAATTATCAAATAATATATAATTATAATTAACGATATGAGTATTATAATAATCAAACAATATTTTGTAAATTTATTTATAGTTTTTTATCAAGGAAATATGGAAGCATGGTTAGGAGACTACCTATCATATTGGAGAATAATGGTAACTTTAATGCTTATTATTAGGTGAAAAAATACTAAAGTGTAATATGGATGTCTATTGTAATTATTTTTTACTGTAATTCCTAATTTAAGTGAAATATGTGTTATATTAGGCCCATTTTATGATTAACTAGTAAAAACAGTGAAGTCATATCATGGTATCATGAATTTTCCACTTAATAAGTTTTCCATTTAATTAAAAAATAATCGAAAAAACTGAAATCATTAAGGGGTGAAATAAAAATAGACGTATTAACAACTCTTTCGCTGAAACTTCAATTAATTTCTAGGGGTTGTTACGACGGTACAACCTTCCGCTTCTGGTATAACTTTCTCATAAAGCTAAATCAAGTTGCAGTTCATCGCTAGCTAGATATGTGACTATTTAATTATTAAACAGAAAAATATTCAATGGATTAAGGGTAAAGCTATCATATCGCTGATGAAAATCGACCGTTTTCAGTGAGTGCTAGGCAACAGGTGCGCTGAAAGCTAAAAGCTCATTCGGCAGGGACCGTCGCGGCTGACGGACGTATGTGTCCGGGAAATAAACCCGGGTATAATAAAGTTTTATTTCAAATTATATTCGCGTCGTTCTGTGCGTTTATGTGTGAGTGGTAAAGACCAAATTAAGTACTAAAGGTTTATCGTAGGAACGTTAGTGTCATCTATACTAAAGTGCTGACAGTTTGGATTGAAAGAAGGTAAATGATGATTGGTACTAATAAACACAATAAAAATCATAATATACATATTATATTATCTAATATCTAATGATAGTGTTAGACACTAGGATTCGTTTTATTTTAAATCCACAGCAATATTCACTTTTTAATGATTAAATAATTTTAGATTATAATAATTAGACAAAACTTGAATATACATATATATGAATATATTTATTTTAGTTTTAACATTTGGATATCTAGATTGAAATTGAGATGCACAAATGTGCTACAAGCTGGTCGTTACACGGACCAAGGTTCCCCATACTAAGTAAATTAAAAACTGGTGGAATTTGAACTCATGATCATAATGATCACCTAAAGTCCGTTGTAAAAAGACAACCTTTATCGTATATTTACCACATTTTCAGTTATGATACCAAGATTTTCGTACGCTAGATCTTTTATGCTATACGGGCCCTCTCGTATATCGTATATCTTGTTTAATTCGAATTAAACATTTTTCTCTGTTTTTTAAAAAAAGTCATATACCTCTGTGTCAAAATAAGTGTTTAATGAACTCAGTTTTCCCATTTGTATTATATATACAAATATACTTAATTTCAGTATCATATATTGTCTCATTCGAATCAAGAAATACGAGTAATTAAATAAATTAAGAGTAACAAGGGAGAGACTGAAAACCAGCGCTGTGTTTATCAGCAAAAGCTAAGTCACCACCATTTTGAACGATCACACAGATGTTGTATTGTATTAAATGTTTAACTTATAGCGCGAGTTAGTAAGGTTTTTACATTTATTATGTATTTTAATATCATTTTGTGTGGACGGGGACGTTCTGCAAAAGGGCCAGATCAAAAGTACTCGTAACCGTCGAGTTTGTATGAAAGCATTGATGAAAGTAGAAGAAGCGAAAGTGGTATGTAAGGATCGGAGCATATGGAATTCCGTGATCTCTGCCTACCCCAATGGGAAACAGGCGTGATGTATATGTATGTATGTATGTATTTTGTGTGGTAGCTAAAATAAATAAATCTTTCATTTCATTAAATAAATATAGGTTTTAGAGTGCCGCAGTGCAGTACAAACTAGAAATTTGTGTTATAGGATATAGAGTTACACTTACAATATGGGATAGAAAATTATAGGTGATGAAATCGCTATATAAATTACCTACAAGTATAATTCATTAACATTCTGAATATTCTAATACAATAATATAATACACCAATATAATATTGTGACAGACGGCTATTATACAAGTAAGCAGTGATGCGCTGCTGACCTATTGATTTTTTGTTGAACATTTGGAAATTCATACACTAGAAATGACTCGTGTAATCCACAGTCCACACTTCACTTCTTTTCCATCTGTGTACTATGTCCCGTGATCCTAATGTAATTTTGATGTTCGTCACCCATTTCATGCCTGAAATAGGTACAGAATACTATATTAATATAAAATCGGAAAAAATATTTATTAAAAATTACATCCTGTTGAATCCGCGATCTATTAGTTATAAAACAAGTATTCTAACGAGTCTATCTAAACATTCGAAGATATTATAACCTTTTGTTTAATTTTGCTCATCTGGTAGTTAGTAGTTCTGTGGCTGAGGTGTCACCTACCATCAAGTGAACCTCATGCTCGTCTGTCGATATCTAATAAAAAAAAGAAATTGATAAAGAAAAGAGAGAAAGATGCTAATCTTACCACAATTTTCTTCATTATTTCTCTTTAATTCTTATTTATGAGTCGGCAATAAAAATTAATGATATAAAGCGAACGAACAACGATTTTATCTCTAGAAAGTGTAATCATTTCTTTTAATTTATTCACAAAATTCAGATACCAAAATTTTCATATTGTTTGCCGAAGTAATAGGCATGAACGTTGAATCGTCGGACGAAAAAAGCGAAGCCTTTTGTTATAAATCTAAATGAACTCTGTTTTGTTGCTTTATTGTGGCTTTTGGGCGTGTTTCCTTGCCATTTCGGTGTATTTGACTAACAAATATATAAGCAAACGCTCGCATTTGGTTATTTCTGTGAAAATTTACATATTTTAGCGGCGAAACGTGAAATATTCATGGCGATATTGAATTGTATTGCAGTTTCAATCCTTCGGGATTTCGAATCTATTTCTATGCAAAAAAGGCAAAAGTTCGAAAAAAGTGTTTATATATCGATATATTCATAATATGTATTTGTACAAATATTTAGATGTAAAGACAAATACAATTTCTGGGATATTGCAATTTTTTTTATAATTTTACAACCGTCGAATCCTTATTAAGTACTTGTTTTTAATTGAAATTGTGATGTTTTAAATAAAAAAATGAATTATATATTAATAAAAAACGCATTCGCCCCGTTTACCCATCTCACCCTTCACAATAAGAATTAAATCACTCGCCCTTTAATTGATAAAGTGTCTCGGCGATCTATTATAGCTAGGGAAAATTAAATTAGAGTATCTACAGTAAAAATTTATATTGAAATTTATATATATTAACATTAAAAAAATATATAAGACTCAATTAGCAAAGCCTTGTCATCACTTGAATAATTTTCTCGATTCCAATCAATATACATTACATCTTTAAATTACATATAATATCATCTTAAAAATTACAACTATAATAATCTTTCTCGGCTAACTATTCTTTTTTAGGTAAATATAATATAACAATAAAAAAAACAAATATAAAACTCAAGTGGAAAAGCCTTGTCATCACTTGAATAATTTTCTCGTTTTCATCCACATCTATTTTATCTTTCTTGACTATCTATTCCTTATTTTAAAATAACATCGCGAATCCATTACGAATACGTTTGGAAATCATTAAGAAGGCAGAAAATTATTCAATGCATTTCCAACCAGATCAGGAGATCATTCGAAGAATTATTCGTGAGAAAAATATCACCTGCCTTCACATTTTAAGGTAATTATATCTTAAAGAACTTTGAGTTTTTCGTTTCATCTGCTCGTACTTTCATCAAAAGTAATTAGGTTACATTTATAAAGAAAAAAGTTTCACAAAACAAACAATTTGTTAAGACTTAAACACTTAATAAGACTATTTTGATATGTTCCTTTGTTCTTATTAAAAGGCTTAATACACGGTTTTTATTATACTAGCGACCGAAGGCTTTGCACGGATAGTATAACGTACCTACTCGTATTATTCCTACATGTCTTATTTTCTGTCGCATTCGCTTTTCGCGATAACTCCTAAGATATTAATTTAAATGATATGGTGTAATAATGTGCATGAAATGCTTAAGGTAACTAAGGTATTTTAGTTGAAAAGGATTAATACTGTATAATCTAAATAACTTTCCAACAATTTTTTTTAATTAAACAGACATACAGACAAACGCGGCGGAGCACTTTGTTTTATAATATGTGGTGATAAGCATCTTCTAGGTGAGTGGCCAGCATCTGATATTTCCATCGGGTGAAATCGTGGGCAATCGCTTGTCAATTATCAATGCAATCATGCATTGGTTTATGCACTGGTTTATACACATACTTTTTGTTTCTGGGAAAATATTTTTTTTTGTACAATAATTTCAAATATCCTTATTATATAACACATCTCTAAGAGCTTTGGCTGTAAGCACCCTCTTAAAAAATAAGTGATCAATCTTTTACTTTAAGCGAAAAGTTCTCAAAGAAGTAATAAAATTTATGATTGTCGTCACTGGAAATGTACAGAAAAACGCAAAAATTTTCGCTTTACCCTTGGAAAAACTGTCAAAAGAAGTATCTGAATAATTTGTCACTGATAGTACTGGGACACTACGTTTAAAGTAGAGGTCATCTTGAGAAAAGATTGTCTTACTTTTTGTACAGAAAATGTATTATTTATTATTATTTTCTGTAAACGTGTTTGCCCACGTCTGGTCCACCAACTTATGATTTATGAATCACCGTTCAAAAATGGCATTACCGTGAATTTCATACTGCGCTTACGATTACACCCTATGGATTTACGAATACTTGAATTAAAAATAGGTCGACAGCACATTATTGACTGAGGAATCTTTACCATCAAACGACCTTATGCTCATCTGTCGATATCTCATATAAAAATATCACCTTTCTTTTAAAAATATCACGTAAATAACATTATACGACAATAATGTTGAGAGATCATTTGAAAAATAGAGTTATAGTAATAATTACATATAATAAAAGAGTAGGATCGAAATTACGCTTCACTAAATATTTTTACCAGAAATTAAGAGGGGTGATAAAAGAAGGGTAGCAGAATGCATAAATGCAATTTTTAAGATTCTTGTCTGTCTGTCTGTCTGTCTGTTTGTTCACGCTAATCTCCGAAGATACTGAACCGATTTTAATGCAATTTACACAAATATATTAAGGAAAGCCCGGGGCAACATATAGGCTTTGTTCATCGAAATCGGTTATCAGAAAGAAAAGTTATCATCATTTAAATATTATTTTAAAGGCACCATATCACCAAATTTCAATGCAAACTGACTCGCGTTGAACTTTTTCGAATTGTCAGATGTCAATCACAGTCTGATATGTAAATGAAATAGTTTGATTATTTCGCCATTTTCAATATGTATTCGTAGAATAGTGGATAGAATAGTGGATATGCAGTCCAATAGCGTAGCTTTTGATGCGAGTTCGAATCTGAAGTTGAAATGAAAGAAATATTTTTTTGTATTTATTTATTATTTATTTTTTGAAAGAACTATAT
This sequence comes from Anthocharis cardamines, assembly GCA_905404175.1. NCBI lineage: Eukaryota > Metazoa > Arthropoda > Insecta > Lepidoptera > Pieridae > Anthocharis > Anthocharis cardamines. The sequence continues at coordinate 2,934,929 of FR989953.1, read as the reverse complement.
TATAACAAAAATAGAAAACGTATTATTGAAATATTATATGAAAAAAAAAAGGATTTCTTATGAGATCATTTATTTCATCTTTTCATCAATTCTTTCTCTTAAACAGAATTACGATTATTCGACATTGCTTTTTTGCTTCCGTATCTTAAGAGGTTTCCGCATTTAGCACCGGAAACCCGGGCAGGAATCCCGGGAATTTTAAAAAAATGTCCGAAAATGAAAATGACCAATTAAATGAACGCAAGCATCTATTTAAGATGCATTGAATCCAATCTTCGATTGAACTATGATTAGTAGAAAAAAGACACATATCTGGATTTTGGTCACGTAAAATTTAATTAATATGAATCTCCCTAAAGTCAGGTTAATTATTTCAACTATTGAATTTCAAATATTCCTTCGAACCCCAATCTCAACCACCATTAAACATGTCGATAACATGATGCAAAAGAAACCGTCAATGGCTAATTTGATAGCTCTTTCCCAAAAGAAATCACCAAGTACAGAGGGTGGAGGAGGATATGTCATTTGAAGAAAGCTTGCTCAAAAGCTCAGCTTAAAGTGAACCCCACGCGAACGAAGTCGCGGGCATCAGCTAGTAGTATTAATAAATGATTAAATATGAACATATTTAACTCAGATTATTGAACAAAATAAACGTTTCAGAGGCGATCAAATTATGGTTGAACGGAAAATTAATTACGGCATGATTAAAACGAGTCCATAATAATAGCAGCTATCTCATCCATTAAAGTATTTACAGTTTGATATTTTTTTATTGTTATTATGTACTAGGCACCCGCCCCGGCATGTGTATAGTATATAGCATATTAAGCCCACATGTTTTCTTTGTCCTTACATACATATCAGTGGCGGGAATACCATACAAGCCCAAAAGCCCGGCTTGCCGACTTTAACGTAATACGTGTTATATACAACCTGTATAATTACGTAACCATGTATTTTATACATTAATGTATATTATAACGTTACAGGCATTATTATTTTTCCTTTTATAGTTTAATTAATAGGGCAAGTCAGACTTTTGGGCTTGGATAGTCCCGCCACTGATACATAAATACATATACATCACGCCTGGTTCCCATTGGGGTAGGCAGAGATCACGGAATTCCATATGCTCCGATCCTTGCATACCACTTTCGTTTCTTCCACTTTCATCAATGCTTTCTTATACACTTGTCGGTTTCGAGTACTTTTGACCTGGCCCTTTTGAAGAACGTCCCCGATCTGGTTGAGGTACGTTCGTCGTGGTCGACCAATTTTTTTTTGTAGATGTATAAAAGAGGAATATCTCAATATGCATAGTTTTGTTATATCTCAAAGGTAGTTTTCGATGAAAACTCCCAGGCGGTTTGACATTTTACGACACTTCCAACAATTATTATCGTTATACTTCAATTAATTTACGCAAAACCTTGACAAATATACCAAAACTTTCTCCATAAACCACTCTATCTATTGGTGACAATAACATAATCAGCTAAGTAGGTAAATCATGCCTGTAAATACAAATTATCAGAGAAATAGACACAAAAACCCGGGAATACGCTATAATAATCTATACTAATATTATAAAGAGCAAAGATTTGTTTGTTTGACAATTTAACTTAAAAACTACCCGACCGATTTTAAAAATTATTTCACCAATAGAAACCTACACTATTTTATCATTGCACCCGTGCGAAGCCGAGGTGTGTTGCTAGGAAATTATAATAAAAAAACAGTAGAGTATAAATAACATACCTTTGTTTTTTTTTTAAATAATCGTTTTTTTAGCAGCGAATTTAAATAAAATGGCAACACTGTGGGAAAAGTATATTAATAGCAGGGTACTACCCACAATTCCCGTAGAGACGAGGATAATGAATACCAGCAATTCATTCGTTACTGTCAACAAGGCTTTGAGGCATTTTAAAGTATACGCTCAATTTATTTAGATAAATCCTAAGGATAAACACAGTGAAAGTAATAAACAACATTTCTTCGATGTATTTCACACAACTCACAGAGAATAAAATAAAAAAATGATGAAAAACGTGCATTTTGAAAAATGAATATCTAATAATTTTTATAATCAATAAAAATAACAAAAGTTTAATTTAAAAAAAAACTACTGATTATTTTTGAATGGGACCAACGGCAATCGAAAGAGCTCTAAAAAATAGATCATCATTTTTCATGTAGATTATGCCCCAATTGGTCGTTTCCAAAAGTATGTGAAACCTGTAAGTGACCCTCTACTGACACTTTGGGAGTTGTTTTCACCCCAAAATTTTTTTTTCCGCCGATAAAAAAAATACATGTCTCTTAGATTTTGACGTAGAATAACATATTTCAGCGACATTGAAATCGGACGCGGACACCTGGGAACCTTTCCTTGTTAGATATCTCGTTCTTGTCAGAACAAATTCAAATAGGTTAGAATAAGGTAGCATTAGATTCCATAGAGATATTGGCGCGCGATTCCGAGATATCTATAAGGGCCACCTGGCGGTTCCACTGATGAGGGGATAAGTTAATAATCCATACCTCTTAATAATTAATAGGTCGGCACCGCACTTGCAAACCCTCTGCTGTTGGAGATATTTATGGGCGGCGGGCACTTACCATCGAGCGAGCCACCTGTCCGTTTGCCTCGTATTCTATTAAAACTTTCTTCATTCTTAAAATGCCAACAACTCATCTGAGGCACTTGAGTCGTGGATATCCAAGGCGTTTATGATTACTTACTATCTAGTTACCTGTTTGCTCGGTTGTTCTGCTCGCTAATAAAGAAAAGTTCTGCTGTTTAAAGGTTTTTTTTTTTTAATTTCTGAACTTTTAACATCAGTGCTGTTTTGTGCTGTTTAAACAATTTTACTATAATGGCTTGATATTAAAAACTGTTAATGGCTTTCGAAGTTTGAAGAGTTCGCTACCGCGGTTAATACTTTTAAAATATTATATTTACTTACAGGTTTATTTAATACTCGCAACATGTCCCGGTTTCGAATATGTACTATACTCGCTGATAATGCAGTTTTCAATTAATGGAAGAATTTAAATCAGTCAAGTAGTTTTTGAGTTTATTCGTTACAAACATAAAAAAAAACAATAATATAAATGTAGATGTTACATGCATTTTACGTTGTGAGATATCAGTTTTTAAATAGGTTTTCGAAGATACTGTGGTATAGTTCACCAGGTACGAGTAGAGTCTACTAAGTAGACTCTCGGGGGACTATTAAAAAGTAAACAATAAGTGTGTTGTGAATACGCTACAGCTTTTATCAAGATAATAAAGGTTTTGCATATAAAAACAGTTAGTAAGTATACTTATGTATTCAAATTTGTATTCAGCCGGCCTAGCATGACCGCTACGAGATATGTCGCGGACGAGAGAAGACAAACTACGGTGTAAGTTACCTCGATATCGATAATTTTGATAAAAAAGATATCCCGATCGACAAATATATCTTTGATATTAAAAGTCGAGTTTTAAGTATAATTGCCATGTTAGACTCGAAAGAAAGAGAGAGATAATGGATTAAAACACGAGAAAACGGTCGACAAAATTTAGTTACACTGGCCGGACGTATGGTGGACCCGCCACTGTCTGTGAAATATACACAGAAATGTCTCTGTTTATAGATGCAAATCCGGTTATTAACGATTTTAAACAAGCGGTATAAATACATATTTCGTTATTTAACCGTATTTTATTTAGTTAATCTCCGCAACTAATTTAGATACCTTTTTCAACTTGTGTAATTTGAGGAGTGACATATAATAATTTAATTGTTGTTAGCGCATCAACAAGCCTACAAAGCTGCCTTTCTTCACGATTTCAACTTGATATATATTACAAATCCCTCTAGCTTACATGCTTGAAATATAATACAACGCTAACTGTAATAATAACATATTAAACGCCACAAGGTCTTTGTAAGCTGAAGGTAATGAATTTAATACTGCAATCTTGGCTATGTTTATGCAGCCAGTAATCTGCATCGTAATGGGAATTTCATACACATAGCTCGCTCCATTGTTCAAGTACTGTTTATCTGAAGATATGGGTTATTAAAGCCCTGCTTGCTAGTCTAATATTACCCGGTACAAATAGAAACGGCACTAGATATGCTCATAACCTAAAATAAGGTATTCTGTAATTCTTTCTCGCAATTTCCACTTATTACTTATTATTATCTTATATAGATACGCGTACATATTACGTACATACAGATTTTTTATTGTTAGATATTGACAAAAGAACATGAACAGGTTAAATAAAATACTGTATACCGGATTAAAACGCGATTTATTGTTTAAATTATTTATATATAATAATATATTTATGGTTTGAGACTTTCCAACACCTGGGATCCAGTAATTAAAAATCTAAAGCCCCAAATCAAACATACTAAAAACAAGAGGGCACCGTTAGTCAATATTGTCATAATATAGAAAATTACAGTAAATATCAACTCCGTAGGAATAGATGGCGTTAATATGTAAAGATTGTAAAACAAAAACTTGGCGATTAAAAAGAGTGGCGGCGAGTTTCTTGCCAGTTCTTCTCGTCCGCTCTACGCCCTTGATTTGTGAACTGGTAGTAAATGTAAAATTAGAAGCATTTAATATTAGTAATATTAGTAATTTAATATGTATTATTTTTTATTGACGTTCATAGATGTACATTGTGTTACCTAAATTAATAGATTATTTTTTAATTTAATTGAATTAAATATGGCAACTTTGTAACATTTCAAATATAAGACAACTGTCATCTTTCAGTCTCCCGCGACCACGGTTGCTGAAAAGCATCCGAAACGTCGGGATAAATAATTTAAACAATAAATCGCGTTTTAATCCGGTATACAGTATTTTATTTAAATGTGTGATACTCGCGTTAATAAAAGACAATATTATGAACAGGTTATCTCAGCCACTGAAAATCAGTCAATTATGTTCTTTCGTCCTAATTTTTTACTACAAGAAATTCAAAATCAAAATCAAAATCAAAAGTTTTTTATTTCAAATAGGCCTTTGCAGGCTCTTATGAAACGTCTAGTTGCACGGTTCCAAAAAGTGGGTCTCATGGAGAAGAACCGGCAAGAAACTCCATGGACACTCTTTTCAACAATGGTTTAGCTTACAAAGACTCGGTTACAATAGTAATAATCGGCTGAGAAGTTTATATAATTCTTTATATAATTCATAGACTGATACCGAAATGCGCAATATGTTATTTACTGTTCCTTCTATGAATTCAGGTCAGTTTATAATATGTATATCAAATTATTTACTAAATAATAACTCAAAAGTAATAGATATCTTGTTGATAATCAACAAAAAAATTGAAAAGACACACTGAGTGAGGAAGGGATTAGAGTTTGTAGTACGCCTCTCGGGACCATAAAACCAAATTGGACCAATTACGGTAATAGATTTAATCCAATTAAAAAAACTGATGATTTATTTCATTGACTTCGACAATAATACTTTGCCTTTCTTTTCTGTATTCACGGTCAAAAAGCAGAATCAATTTTAATGAAATTTGTCGCGCAGATGGCTTGAACCTATAAGCATTTTTTTGGAAACATCCCAATATTTTATACCATCTTAGGTATAAATAAATACAATGGTAGAATTAATCTAACCTACACTGCATACATCTATGAAATATTCAATTCTTAGCGTTCAAAGGCTTTATATAAAATGTATTTGAACCAATCGATTGCACATCGAAAATGCTACATTTCACGTGTTTCAACTTCAATTGCTATTGTTGAAAAATCAATATTACGTTAGTCGCTGCATTTCTCTTCTACAATACGTATGTTAATAATAATGGAAACCAAACGTCCAATGCATATCATACTGTTAATTTCTATAATCTAAACTAATATTATAAAGAGGAAAAATTTGTTTGTTACGATTTAACTCAAAAACTACTCGACCGATTTTAAAAATTATTTCACCAATAGAAGCCTATTTGTGTATTGTACATTCCACCCGTGCGAAACCGTGTTGTAAAAAGGGTTTATTTTATATATCAGTAAAATATATAAATCTTATTATTGACTTAATAATGAATTGAAATACGTTAATTCGGGATGACTCAAAAATAATTTAGTACAAGGTTAATAAAAATAACAAAAATAAATAATACATAGGTAAAAGCAGATAAGAAATATAGACACACTAGCTTCTACCCGCGACTTCGCCCGCGCAGATTTAGATTTTTTTCTATTTCTGGGCATGTTCTACTTACTGCAATACACTCGTATTTTTTTCGTGTAATTCTAACGCCGCCGATATAGCTCTCAGATAGCAGAATATTTTCCAACTTATACTTGACACCCATTGTTATAATTTCGTCAATTAACTCAATATAAGAATAGCCTATATATTATTCTGATCTAGTATAAACATCCGAAGAAACTTTCACATTTATACAATATTAGTAGGTGCCACCCCGAAAAAGAGAGGTACCTACTCAGAATATGTCAAATTATATTATACTAGCGACCCGCCCCAGCTTCGCACGGATACAATGTTGATACAGTATTATTTAGATATTGTTCATACAAAAATTCTACAATTGCGATTAAAAAATAGGGGTTGGTGGTAGAAGATTGAAAATTTAGTGTTATATGTATTTTTTAACGGGATTGCCGAAATATTGCCGAATAACGAAAAACATATTTGGTGGACCACCCTTATCACTTAGGGGTATGAAAAATAATGTTTACGTCGATTCTCAAACCTACTGAATAAACACACAAAATTTCATACGAATCGGTCAAGCCGTTTCGGAGGAGTTTTTTTCAGCAAGCGTAGTCAAGGACGTCTGCCCATGACCACACTTACTGGCCATTTTCCATGCCTATTACTGGCAAAATTAATTGCCACTCTATCTTTAATTTCATTGAGTAGTTAGTATGTTTTAAACTACTGAATAAGGATATCTTATTCTTTACACAATTTAACACAAAGAAACATTTCAGTATTCTATTATGGATGGATCATCATAAAGACAAATACTCGGCTAATCTGTTTCAACTTTGTACAACTTTAAACAATTTCAAATTAGTGTAAATTTTGATCAAACTCAAACAAACTTCAGTTTTGTTTGAATTAATGATTATAAAGGATAAGTTTTGTGGAAGAGCTTTATTTTCTTTATTAAATAATGCTGTCTAACTTTGCGACACGTAAAAAGATGAGGAAATAATTTGTAATAAAAAATGAAAGTCTATTAAAATTACTGTTTCTAGTTTATTATATAAAAATAACTATGACCCGTGCCCTTGACAAAATTTCATAAAGAATCGGTCGAGCCGTTTCAGAGGCGTGCGACAATTAACACCATAACACGAGATTTTTATATATATGATGATAAGTGAGATTATGCCAAGTTATTCTGACACATAGACCTCTCCAATACCAGACCAGGTTTGTAAGTATATTGCCGGCCTTTAAATTATATTAATCAATATTAATATACATTGCTAATTACATAAACTTATCGTAAACCCTAGTTTTGTACTATGGTGGAACGCTATGCCAGGCATTTCGAGGAGTTGTAGGTTCAAATCTCACTGGAAAATATTAGATTTAGTCTCTTAAAAAGGCCATAGTTATATTATATAGTATATGGCCGAATTCTCGATCGCTAATCAACATTGAGATGTACTTAAAAGTATATCTAACCCTTTTATTACGAAGGTAAAATGATAGTCAGAAACATTTTAAGAAGCCCTCAAGTTTTGATTATCGTTTCAGTATTCCGCCGATATTCTATTTAATTATTAATACGGGTCTTTAAAATAATACTATTTTATTTAATATATGTACAAATATTAATTACGGTGATATTATACTATACTTAGGTAATTATGCCCCTAAACTTTTAAAATTATTTAAACTTAAAATTTCAAACTTATTGTTTAAGCATTAGATATTATTTTTATTTTCAAAAAATTATAAGTAATTTAACAAAATGTTATTTTCCAAATATGTATGTTGATTGACTTTAAGCTTGATAAAGTAAATGACTTAAGATTAAAAATCCTGTAGCATACAAGCCTCTCGTATTAAATCCAATATACCAAGAGCGGATACAGGGCAATTAGAGCTAACGGAAGTGAAAAGCCTGGAAAGTTCCAACATACGTACCTGCTGAGGTAACAAGTTAAGTAGACGCTTCAACTTTCTGAACGAGGTATAAGAAAATCGTCAGAAATACTTCACTAAATCAATCTCATTTCAAAATACAGTAATTTTTATACTAATACTAATATTATAAAGAGGTATTTTTTTGAGTTTGTGAGGTTGTAGGGTAATCTCTGGATCTACAGAACGATTTTAAAAATTCTTTCACCAATAGAAAGCTACATTATCAGCGAGTGAAATAGCCATTTTATGTGTATTTTACATCTACACTGCACCCGTGTTGCTATTAATACAGTATAAAAATATGATTATTGAAATTATATAAAAACATGGACGTTTAAAAAAGTAACGACCAATTTTCTTACTAGTCTTTTAGGAAGATTTAACATTCCGAACCAGTGGTAAATTAAAAAAAAAACAAAATTCAGAATTTGAAAGTGGACATGTCCCTTAAGACAGTTGATTATCTGTAGAAAAGCTTGTTAGACGCATGTTGAAGAACAAATAGAAAGGAAGTAGTTAACCTACAAAATAAAATAGGACGCATTCTAACGCTCTAAGGTAAAGTATTTTATGTATCTGAAATCGAAAAACGAAAATATATACATATGTTTAGATTCCAGAAGGTTTTATAGAAACAGGACATCATTTAAATAAAATACTGTATACCGGATTAAAACGCGATTTATTGTTTAAATTATTTATCCCGACGTTTCGGATGCTTTTCAGCAACAGTGGTCGCGGGAGACTGAAAGATGACAGTTGTCTTATATTTGAAATGTCACAAAGTTGCCATATTTAATTCAATTAAATTAAAAAAATATAATCTATTAATTTAGGTAACACAATGTACACCTATGAACGTGAATAAAAAATAATACATATTAAATTACTAATATTCCTAATATTAAATGCTTCTAATTTTACATTTACTACCAGTTCACAAATCAAGGGCGTAGAGCGTACGAGAAGAACTGGCAAGAAACTCGCCGCCACTCTTTTTAATCGCCAAGTTTTTGTTTTACAATCTTTACATATTAACGCCATCTATTCCTACGGAGTTGATATTTACTGTAATTTTCTATATTATGACAATATTGACTAACGGTGTCCTCTTGTTTTTTAGTATGTTTGATTTGGGGCTTTAGATTTTTAATTACTGGATCCCAGGTGTTGGAAAGTCTCAAACCATCTTCTCTATTGAAGTTAGGATGTTTTTTAATTTCAATAGCCTCACGTACTAGTCTGGGAAAGAATCTACTTTCTTTTGCAAGGATTTTTGGTTGGTCGAAACGTATGTAGTGGTTTGGTTTATCCAGAGTGTGTTCACATACTGCTGATTTAGAGTGACGTCTGTTTTTGATATCAGCAATGTGTTCCTTAAGTCGGTTTGAAATGCTACGTTTAGTTTGCCCAATGTAGGATAAACCACAGTCACAATCCAGTTTATATACACCTGAATCTTGCAAAGGAATATTACTTTTTATTGGTCTCAAGAACTGTTGAATCTTCTTGTGTGGCTTGAAAACTGTATTAATAGAAGCTCGTTTTAAGATTCTTCCAATCCTGTCTGTAACACCCTTCACATAAGGCAGGTAGGCTGGTTGACATTGTACTGTTTGTGGTTTATTCCTGTTTCTGTGATGCTGTGGAGGCACCCGCAGCTTGTTGTCACGGAGTACTTGCTTAACATGCTGCAGTTCCCCGTTGAGGTGGGCAGCATCACAGAGGCGGTGGGCTCTCTGAAAATAACATACACCGACAGAAGAGAGTTGGCAAGGGTGGTGGTGGGAATCACCATTGAGGTACTTATCAGGTAACAGGACATCAATTAAGATTTTCTCGTTGGCGCGTATAGTAGAACTCCTGCCGTGTGCTCCGATGCAAAAGGGTCGTATGTTCGAATCCCACTGGGAAGACATGTTTATAATTTTCTATAAGCATGTCTTCCCCACGTTTGATGGCATTGAACGGGTGCGAGGAATATCGAAATTCCGACCGGGAAACATAGATGAAAAACCGCTAAGTGCATATTGCGCGTTTCGGTCTCAGTTAAGGATTTTCGAAGGCTCGAAGTACTTTTTTTTTCTATTCAACATGACTTTTCCCTTTATACTATATATCATATTGTATATAGGGAACGCTATATAAACTATATCAAGCGGGTTCTATATTATTGACCTTTGAGAAGTATCATTATACCAAGAGCTTGAGTTCATTAAGCCAACCTTTGTTGAGGACACAAAGAGCAACGTCAGCGGATGATGAATTGCCATGTTTGTTAATCCTTTTAGCTTGAAATTTGTATCGGAATTGTTGCCAGAGTTAATACTGGCTACCAATTTTTGGGCATAATGTATATTATATATATATATAATAGTCGTATTTAAGTAACCAACATTAATCCTATGTGCAAAATTATTACCATTTTATGTAAACAAAGTTAGCTTGAAATTTGTATCGGAATTGTTGCCAGTGGTAATTCTGGCTACTGATTTTTGGGCATAATGCATATAACAGTCGTATTTAAGTAATCAGCATTAATCTTATGTGCAAAATTATTACTATTTTATGTAAACAGTCATAGAAATGGACCATATCATAATATTTTTTTTAATACTGGAGAACTCGGTGTTAGAATAATATTCCTCAGTTTTTCCTATATTCAGAAATTCATAATCAATAGGTCACATTCCAAAAACTATACATATTTTTCAAATATACAAACGTTATTTACAATACCAAATTACAGGAAATCTAAGCCTACATACCATGATTTTTTTCATCTCTACTATATTATATCACTAGCCCATGACATGGATTCAATGTAGATATACACAAAAATAGCCTATGTTACTCGCTGATAATGTAGCTTTCTATTGGTTTTTTAAAATCAATCCAGTAGTTATAGAGTTTATTCGTTACAAACATAAGAAAATAAAAATCTTTCCACTTTATAATATCAGTATAGATTTATCATCATTTGAACTATCTCTATGTGTATATTAAAAGTAATTTTTAAAACAACTCATGACCCATCCGATTTTGTCTAATAACTAATTGATCTAATAACAAAATAGCGCTGTTATTCTGGCAAGAAATATCATACCTACGACAACAAAAGTCTCGCAAGAACCCTTCAAAGATACAATGTAGGCCAGCAGAAGATTTTTTGTATTTTCTTTATATTTTTTTATGTATTGTTACATTGGAGTTTAACATGAACTGAACACTAATTTTCAGCGTTTCCGCTGGAGGTGGTGATGCAAATTGAATTACTTATTCTATTTTATTTTCATCGAATTTAATGTGTCATGACTAAGATAAAATATGTTTACAACTTTACAACTAAATCTATTAACAGTGAACTGTAATTTAAGATATAAGTGAAATAAGATCTCAAGCGATTACGCTACGCCGTAGCCAATCGTAGAACTGTTCATCTAATTTCGTAGCTTAAGGCTACGTGTGGATTTCGTAGCCTCAAGCTACAAGGTTATTTGTAGATTGTAAAATATATTGCAATGAACGAAAATTTTATAATAGTATGCTTTATTTCCCTTTATTTTATTTCTTTAAAACTTTTTTAAATATATAACTTTTTGACTATAAGTATATTTAAAAATAAATATATTTTTAATGATAATCTTGCAACTAACATTAATATAATGTTATACATATATTAATATATTATCACTGAAAACCCAAGCCTTATCATTATAAAGCGCTCGTGTTATAATTTTCCCCGGAACGGAATAAAAATTCGAGGAAAAATAAACTTAAAATTATTTGTTTTTTTTTATATATTATTGCATTTTCTAGGTTATTATATCCCTTAACAATGCGAAAAATCGAGTCTTGTGTTGTGTAGCATATGATGCAAATATTTTTGTATGTATGTCATAAGATTAAGAAATAATATTCTATATAATAAGATAGATGTCATGCCATTGCAGAGAAAGATGGCGATATTATGATTTGTTAAATAAAAAAATACTACGCCATAAGATAATTGAAGAAAACTATGAAAAGTGAACTCCCGAGTCATACAATTGTCTGCTGCGTTGCCCGAAACGATTTTTTTATCGTTTACCCCAGGATTAGAATCCGTTACTACCTTATCGTAACCTATCCGTTACCAGTAGAAAAGTTCTAAGTACCTTCTTAAGTTTCACGAAGGCTCTGATGGATTGATATAATCATTTAGAAGCAGCTTTCGCGGTAAAAGCCAGTTTAAATATAGGGTAATTTTCTTTGAAAGCGTTATTTCTATCGTGATTGGAATAAATTAACTAGCTTTTTTTGACTACATCTCTAATTTATATTATATTTTACTTATATAATATAATATAAGACACTTTTTTATTGTTTTTTTCATTAATTGCAAATACTTCTGCTTCACGGTTTCTCCATCTATGAACGGTGGTTCGTTACCCGGTTGGAATTTCGATATTCCTCCCACCCGCTCAATACCCGAAGTAACCAGACGTTGGGAAGACGTGCTTACAGAAAATTATAAACATGTTGTCCCGGTGGGATTCGAACCCACGACCCATCGATGCTCACGTCAGGTGTTCTAACGAACACGCCAACGAGGCCGTCAAAATATCTCGCAAGAGGCAAATACCGTGAAAGTTGCACTGCACAAATAAAAAATAAAATATTTATGAAGGTTTCTTTATGTAATAAAAACAAAAGCCGTCCTAAGTATCCACTTAAGTTTCTGAGAAAACTAGCACCAAGCTTCCGTTTGCTGGAGCTGTGATTACTTAATACTATCTTGTCTTTGTGCAAAGATGAGGAAAGGAGGTCTTTGTATAGAAAATTGTATTTAAGTCAGGCTTCCCTGGGGTATTTAGAAATTCCTCTACTTAGTACTTTAGGACTTGATCATGAAGGCCAAATTGAATTTAAAACGTGATTACACGTTGAGCGCGCTTGTTTTATGTATTAATTATAATATGTTTCTCGAAAATTTCGTAAATATTTTAGTTTCAAGCGTGCACCACCTCAATGGCTTATCTGTATATAAAGCATTATACGATATCATTACATAATCTAATAATATTACTGACTAGCTGTTGCCAGCGACTTCGTTCGCGTGGGCTTCACCTTAAGCTAAGCTTTTGAGCAAGGTTTCATATGATATTATTTTCATATCCACTATTCCACGAAAGCTTATTGAAAGCAGCGAAATAATCAAACTATTTCATTAACATATCAAACTGTTATTGACATCTGACAATTCGAAAAACAACGCGAGTTTGTATTGCAATTTGTTGATATGGTGCCTTTAAAATAATTTTTAAATGATGATTACTTTTCTTTCCGACAAACGATTTCGATGAAACAAAGCATATATGCTGCCTGGTGAAAATCGGTTCAGTATCTTCGGAAACAGACAAACAGACGGAGAGACAAAAAATAATCAGATTAGATCATATCATAAGAAGAGTCTTACATCCCCCTGACTCGGTTTTTAGCATTTTTTTTCTATGTACGGACATTTCAACTCCACAGTTTTATTATATGTATAGATTTTACTCTCTAAATTCATTAAATTTAATTTAATACTTAAGTTAGATATTAATAAGCTCAGTAATATCACTATTTCTATACAAAAGCACACAGGCTGTAAATGGCCATTCAACGCCCGCTTAAACTAACCCCTCGAACAAACTCAATTCAAATGGTGACATACGTCCTCCAACATCTACAAGTATGTTTCAAGGTCCCTAAACCCTCAACATCTTAAGATAAGGCCCAATCAATATGACACGGGTCGATAGATGATATCACTCAGGTCATCTTTGGATGTTCAGTACCATTTTGTTTGTCTCATGACTTTGTTGTAAGCTAATCGTCGATCGGTATTTATTACCGCAAATGTCGGGCCACTTTTCAGGAGAGATAAAAGACCGATTAAATTGTAATGTACACTTTAATGTATTAAATTATTATTCATCTTCTTCTTTCTGCCCTGTTCCTTTTTTTTATTTGGGGTTGGTGAACTCTTTTTCCATTCTCTTCTTTCATTCGCCATATCATCAGTCACACCTCTCATCCATGTTTTTTGGCCTCCCTCTTCTCCTATACCTATCCACTTTCATATTCAAATTAAAGGCTGACAACGCATCTAAGACACATGAGTCACAGATGTCCATGATTACTTACCATCAGGAATCCCACCTGCTCAGTTGTCCGTTCTGAAATAAAAAATATCCATACCAACCTTTCAATTTTTTAATCAATGGCGCTTATAAAAAAAAAGAAACTTTTTGTTAAAAAGCATTACTATCACTTTCTGTTGTCAATGCCATAACTATATAGCTTAACGGCCTTATTCATAAAATATGTTTTGTCTCGCTCTATCGAATACAAAAACACTACAGAACGAAAGAAACAAAACATATTTTAACTATTTAAATAAAATACTGTATAACGGATTAAAACGCAATTTATTATTTATATTGTTTAAATTATTTATCCCGACGTTTCGGATGCTTTTCAGCAATCCTGGTTACGGGCAGACAGAAAGATGACAGTTGTCTGATTTTTGAAATGTCACAAAGTTGCCATATTAACGCCATCTAATCCTACGGAGTTGATATTTACTGTAATTTTCTATATTATGACAATATTGACTAACGGTGTCCTCTTGTTCAAAAATCAGACAACTGTCATCTTTCTGTCTGCCCGTGACCACGGTTGCTGATAAGCATCCGAAAAATCGGTATAAACAATTTAAACAATATAAATAATAAATCGCAATTAAAGCTAAAAGTAAAAGACTATTATATTTTAACTTTTAGTATATTTTAACTATATCAAGCTTATAATACGTTTATAAGGCCGTATGTTTATAAGTTTATTTATATATCATTTATCTGTATTTACTAATCAATCTAGGTCAAACATTCGCGGTTATGAATGCCTCTCGACGTAATACCTCATAAGGGTCATAAGGACTACCTATATCAAGTTTAAAATTGAGATCTATGCATTAAATTAAATTATTTTCCTTTTATGTTTGGTTTAAGTAGTTGTGATGTAAAATAGGTGATAGTTCCGTCAATACGGGGGCACACTGAACACTGCCCCAGCCAGCGCTCTTCTAAAAATAAAAATACTTCCCGGAATTTGAGCTATCTGCTTAACTAATTTTATCAAAACCATTTCACGAGTTTGGTCGTTAGTAACATAATATAAATAGACTAGCGATCTGCCCCAGATTCGAAAGGGTGCAATGTAGATGTATTATACAAAAAAATAGCATATATAGTAACATACCTTTGCTTATATATATAGCTTTCTATTGGTGAAATAATTTTTAAAATCGGTCGAGTAGTTTTTGAGTTAAATCGTAACAAACAAACAAAGAAATCTTTTCTCTTTATACAATAATATTAGTATTAATAAAGCAGTTGGTTAACTATAGCACCCTAGTGGTGTTTGTTGTACCATTATTAATTTAAATTTTGGTTTATAATTTTTGATTGGTAAATAAATAAATTATAAATGTTTCTTTCTTTCTTTCTAAACTTAATTGCCATGATCACTGCAAGAGACTACATAAAACAAGCGTCAACGTATTCCTTAATAATGTACGAGTACAATAGATACATCAGTATTCCAAAAATACATTGGCAATTTTCCGCTCAAAGGGTTGCACATGTTATTTCTTTATTGCATCAAATCCGAACGAAGTTAGCTAGTTAGTTAGCGAGAAACAGAAATGAGCTGAAATATAAAATATACTAGAATCTAAAGCTCAATAATTTAAATATTTATTTCTCTTCAAGAAGAGAGCCTATTCCTACCTTAAAGGCCGGCAACGCAACTACAAGTCCTCTGATGTTGCAGATATTCATGGGCGGCGGTGTTCACTTTCCATCAAGTGAGTCGCAGGCTCGTTTGCCCTCTATATTATTAAAAAAAAACGTATAAATTAACAGCCTATTTTTCTATATAATAAATAAGTTAGTTGATTTGTTAACTCAGAAATGGAATAACAAAACGGCGCATTCTTTTTTGCATACATTTTATAAGCCCAAGATTTAAGGTTGAACAAGTCACGGGCTCGAACTCACTGGTGGGCGTCGCCAAAAAGCATGCTGTTCTCCCGCACCGCACCGGGGCAGTCATTATTAAGTGAGATGCACGATAATTCATAGTTTAGAGATTGCGTGTCTCTAATAGAATTGTTGCCTGAAGGGCATAGATATCGCGTACCTACTGGTACTGAGGTATAGAAGTCACTGATAGATGTTGCTCTCGCAGAAGTAAAACTCAGACTGTTATCGAAGCATATATTATTTAGTAAAATAAATATATTTATGTAAAACAATTGGGTAGCAATAAACGCTAAGTGTTAGCGAGGACTCAGTGAGTCTGCTACCTGGTTGGTCGCTGTGTTCGTCGCGAACCTATTGTTCCTGCAGGTGTTGATGAGGATTAGCGAGTTTAGGTTTATGACCTTGGTTGCCATTGTCTGCTGTTTTGTCGGCAACTATTGTAGTACGCTACAGTGCTCCCCCTCAAGCGAAGCGTACCGGTAATTTGACGGCACGTCCAGAACGAGTTGTCTTCACTTGAGATGATGCGTTGGTAAATGTTGAATGCTGTTGCGAAGGAGGTACTGTAGGTGTAACTCTGATAGCGTTGTCTCCTGGGTCGTGAAGGATGTAGGCAGGCTTGAGACGGTCGATTGAGACGTTAGTTAGTTTATCCCGTTGTCTTATATGGAATATTTTGTCGTTTCTGCTAATAACTTTGTATGGACCTTCGTACGGTGGTTGTAGGGGTTTTCTGACACTGTCGACACGGAGAAATACATAATCGCATGTTTGCAGATCTTTGTGTACAAAGATTTTCTTGTAGTTGCTGTGCGATGTTGACTGATGCTTAGGTTTGCTGACGTTGATTGCATCTCGTAGTTTGTCAACGTAGGTACAATCAAGTGTCGTAGCTTGTGTGCTTGAAGTTGAGAAAAATTCTCCGGGTAACTTCAGGTTATAGCCGTAAGTAAGTTCGGCTGCGCTTACTCCCGTATCCGTACTGATAGCTGCTCGTAGGCCCAGTAGCACGGTTGGCAATTCGTCGACCCATGATGTCCGGTTGGAGAGGCGTGTCTTTAGCGCGGCTTTTAATGTGCGATGCCAGCGCTCTATCATTCCATTTGATTGCGGATGATATGCTGTTGTTCGCGTTTTGTCAATACCCATGAGAGATGCTAAGTTTTTGAAGAGATTGCTCTCGAACTGTCGTCCTTGGTCTGTGGTTATTGTAGTTGGACAACCAAAACGAGCAATCCAGTTTTCGTAGAAGGTTTTGGCTACTACTTCTGCGGTTATTTCGAAAACGGGTATAGCTTCTGGCCATTTTGTTGCACGGTCGATCATAGTAATGAGATATCGATGTCCGTGTGGCGAAGTTGTTAATGGACCAACTATGTCCATGTGCACGTGTTGAAATCGTTCGCTTGGCGGAAATGATGAAGGTTCGCTTGTTGTATGTCGCTGAATCTTACACTGTTGACATTTGATGCAAGTTTTCGTCCAGTTGCCGATGTCGGTGTTCATAGAAGGCCAAAAGAATTTCTTTGTCATCATTTTTCTAGTTGATTTAGTACCAGGATGATGAATGTTGTGTACTGAATCGAAAGCGGCTCTTCTGAATTGTTCTGGTATGTATGGACGAATTGATTGCGCTGAAGTTTCGCAATACAGAGGCTTGTCGCTTGTAGGAAGTGTTATTTTCATAAATTTCAAATTACTTTGCTGCGAAAGTTGTTGCAAAATGTGACTCTCTCGCTCTTGTGCGGCTGCGATAGCTTGATAGTCGAGACTGTTTGGACAACTGATTGTCTCGATTCGACTTAATGCGTCGGCTACGATGTTGTCCTTTCCGCTGATGTGACGAATGTCGGATGTGAATTCGCTTATGAAAAGTAATTGTCTTGCTCTGCGTGGAGTTTCGGTTGAAGAAGATGGCTTATGGAGAATGTAGGTTAGCGGCTTATGGTCGGTAAAGATTATTATTTGTCGGCCCTCGAAGATTTTTCGGAAGAATTTTAAAGCCATGTAAATCGCCAATAGCTCGCGGTCGAAAGTGCTGTAGCGTTGTTGAGTATCACTAAATTTCTTAGAAAAATACCCAATTGGTTGCCATCTTACTTTGTGATATTGTTGTAGAGCTGCGCCGGCTGATGTGTTTGATGCATCGCAGAAAATTGCAAGTTTTGCGTTGTGCGATGGATATGCAAGTAATGCTGCATCTTTTATGCTTGTTTTGCACGATTCGAAAGCGGTGGTTGAATCGTTGTTCCATTCGATAATTGTTTTATCGTTCTTCTTTACCTGATGTAAATAGTTGTTGAGCGGTGCTTGAATTGCGGCGGCGTTTGGTATGTTTTCTCGGTAGTAATTAAGCATACCGAGAAAACGTCGTAAATCGCATATTGTTTTCGGCTTCGGATATTCAAGAATAGCTTGAATCTTATCTTGCGGCGGTTTGATGCCATCTGGTGATAAGTGATATCCGAGGAATTTTACTTGTTTTTGACCGAAAACGCATTTTGATGGATTTATTGTTATTCCATATTCTTCTAATCGTTGTAGAAGTTTTCTTAAATGATCGCGGTGCTCAGTTTCGTTGACAGAAGCGATGAGCAGATCGTCGATGAATGGGAATACGTAGTCTAAATCTCGTAGGACGTCGTGAATAAATCTTTGAAAGGTTTGCCCGGCGTTACGTAAATCATGGATGATAAACTACAACAATGGGATGAAAAAATAGAAAGCATAAAACTAAGAGTGGAAAACCAAGATAGAAGATTATATTACTTAGAAAAAGTGGCAAGACAACGTAACTTAGTATTTTTTGGATTAGAGGAAGACGAAAAGTCATATTCAGGCATGGAAAACAACATAATACATTTTTTACATAAATACTTATCAGTAAAAGTGGATGGCAGAGACCTGCAAGCGATAAGAAGAATCGGAAAAAAAACCGATAAACCTCGTCCAGTTATCATAACATTCACATCACTGGGCTTAAAAATCCAAATTCTGAAACAAAGAGGAGCTCTCAAAGACACTGATTACTATATAAAAGAAGATTACCCTCAACAAATACTAGAGAAAAGGAAGGAATTACAAAAACAAGTAAGAATCGAAAGAGAAAAAGGGAACAAAGCTATAATTAAATATGATAAGCTAGTTATATTCAAAAGCAAACAAGAATCAACCACAGAAAATAAAAAGAGGGTCCTTTCAAACTCTCCCGAAAATAACTTAAATTTCCAAAAAGAACATAAAGCTCAGACTAATAAAAAAAACAAAACCTTCGCTACACATGCCACGCAAAGATCATCAAGTTATTCTGAGGGAGTAGTTAAACCTGGAATACTCAACTTTCTTGTAAGCAAAAATACAGCTTCCAATCAAGATCACAGCGATAAAAATAAGTAACAACGAACATCAGGCCCCCCTCCAAAAAAGAAAAAAGAAAAAGTACAAACTCAAGAACCACATCTTCCAAGCCGGTTGGTCACCGTGGGAGATTATGACCACAACCCTCTAAAGATAGCAACATTACCAAAGCATAAAAACCCCGAAAATATAAACGACCAACTATATATAACTACTTATAATGTAAGAACTCTGTCTTCTTACCACCGCCTACTAGAACTAGAAGAAGCTATTGGACAAATAAAATATGATATAATAGGAATTTCGGAAATGAGAAGATTTGGCAACAAAATAGAAGAATACAATACATTTATACTGTGTTATATAGGGACTACACCTGGCAAATATGGGGTCGGCTTTATAGTTAAAAAACAACTTAAACATAACATAGAAAGCTTCATTGGAACAACAGAACGTGTGGCAACTCTAAATTTAAATTTTCAAGATTATAAATTATCTGTTATTCAAGTATACGCACCTACTGATGCTGCAAGCGAAGCAGAGATCGATGAATTCTATATGTCAGTAAACAAAGTAATGAAAACTGCTCATAAAAATGTTATTCTAATGGGTGATTTCAATGCCAAAATTGGTATTCCTAGACAAGAAGAATACTTAGTTATGAAACAGCATGGATACGGCCAGAGAAATGACAGGGGTCAAAGATTGGTAGACTTTGCTCTGGAAAACAAATTAACTATAATTAATACCTGCTTCAAGAAAAAACAAAGCCGAAGGTGGACTTGGCAATCTCCAAATGGACAATACAAAAATGAGATAGACTTTATCATGTCAAATCGACCAGAAATCTTTCAGAACATAGAAACTTTAAATTTAAACTATCCATCAGATCATAGACCAATAAGAGCTACAATAAAACTGTCCAAACATAAAAGGAGTAGGGCCAAATTCACCCTTAATCAAAAAAGTTTACTGAATAGCGAAGAAGAAATAACAAAGTACAATGAAAGTTTAAAACTACTGTTATCAGACCCAATACCACTAAACACCTCTATACAATTATCCTACGATAAACTAATAAATTCCATCAACCAAAGCTTACAACACGCACGCCAAAAGGACCATGACAAAAAACTCCACAAAATATTATCACCACGTACAACAAAATTGTTACAAAGGAGAAAAGAACTACAAAAAACAAAGAATAAAAATCGAACTATGAAAAATGAACTATCCGCACTCTACAAGCTAGCCAATAAATACATAAAGAAAGATTATGAAAATTATAGACTGAAAACTATAGAAAGAAATTTACAGCAATTGGGAAGTACAAAAAAGGCTTTCAAGGAACTAAGAACACATAAAACCTGGATAGACGGACTGAAAAAATCAAACAAAGATCTACACCATAGAAAAGACATTATTACTACTGCAACTGAATTCTACAGAGACTTATACAACGACAATAAACAAACTACAACTGAAATTAATATAAACAATGATGAAACCATAAGTGTAACTAATATTAAACCAATTGATGAAATAGAGACTACAAATGCAATAAAGAATTTAAAAGTAGAAAAAAGTCCAGGCTCTGATAACATTACAAATGAAGCACTAAAACAAGCACACACTACTTTAGCTGGACCATTAGCTAAATTATTCAATCAAATATTACAAAATAGTGAAACACCAGTACAGTGGTCTGAATCCAACATCATATTAATTTACAAAAAGGGTGACTCAAAGGATATTAAGAACTATAGACCAATAAGCTTGCTACCAGCTCTCTACAAACTGTTCTCATCCATTCTTAATAAGAGAATAAGTATAACATTAGAAACAAAACAACCCGTAGAGCAAGCCGGTTTCAGAAAGGGTTTTTCTACAATGGACCATATCCACACACTGGAATTAATACTAGAAAAATATCAAGAACGACAGAGACCCTTATATGTGGCTTTTGTAGACTATCAAAAAGCCTTTGATACAGTATCACATAGTAGCATATGGGAGAGCTTAAGAGAACATGAGGTAGCGGATAAATATATACAAGTTATTAAAAGTATCTACAATAATAATTCAAGTAGAGTTAAACTGGAAACAATTGGCCCAAGCTTTCCTTTAAAAAGGGGTGTAAGACAAGGCGATCCATTGTCACCAAAATTATTTATCGCTATCCTTGAATATGTCATCAGCAAGCTAGATTGGAAATATTCTGGAATTAATATACAAGGCATGTATTTAAGCCACTTGAGATTTGCTGATGACCTGGTTCTGCTATCAGAATCAAGCTCCCAATTACAATATATGATTAATTCATTACACTCAGCCAGTGTTGAGGTGGGCTTGGAAATGAACCTTACTAAAACAATGGCAATGACAAACTCTCTGAAAATACCAATAAAAATAAATAACAATCTATTGGAGTATACTGAAAATTATATTTATTTAGGGAAGAGAATCAGTTTCGATAAAAATAGTAACGATTTGGAAATTGAAAGAAGGATTCAACTAACATGGAATAAATACTGGAGTATGAAGGAAATATTTAAAAGCAAAGTAATACCGACAAATTTAAAAACAAAAGTCATGAATTCTAATCTGTTACCATGCCTGACATATGGATGCCAGACATGGAAGTTTACGGCTAAAATGAAAAACAAAGTTAACAGATGCCAACGAGCACTAGAACGTAGCATGTTAAATATAAGGAAAATTGACAAAATACGACATACCAAAATAAGAAGCATAACGAAAGTAGCTAATGCTCTGAGCCATGCCCAAAAACTTAAATGGAAGTGGGCAGGGCATGTAGCGAGACTGACAGACCAGAGATGGACCGTTATTACAACCCAGTGGAGCGGCCCACAGGGTAAACGAAGTAAAGGTAGACCAATAACACGCTGGGAAGACGACATAAAGAGTACAGCTGGTCCACTCTGGATGGAAATAGCACAAGATAGAGAAACATGGAAATCTTTGGAGGAGGCCTATACCCGTAAAGGGGTTCCTGAAGATTAATTTATTTAATTAAAACTAACATTTAAGATATACCACTAACATACTAATACTTAATATTCTTACTAATTAAAAATAACCTTACTAATAATACTAAAAAAGAAAATTCTTAAGAAACAAAGTGTGTAAAAATGAATCAGGAAATAAATGGCTTTTTATTTTATTTTTATTTATTATACGTAAGCCAGGGCACATACGTGTAAACTCGAAGAGACCGAAAGGAGTTATTATAGCCGTCTTTGCAATGTCGCTTTCGGTGACGGGTATCTGTTGATACGCTCTGTTGAGATCGATCGTTGAGAAAATCGTTTTTCCAGCCAATTGATAAGTGAAGTCTTTGATCCTAGGTATAGGATATCGATCGGGCTTGGTTAGGGCGTTGAGTCGTCTGTAATCGCCAAAGACGCGGAGATCGCCATTTTTCTTTGGAACGATATGTAGTGGAGATGCCCAATTGCTTTTACTAGGTCGACAGAGTCCTTGTTCAATCATGTTTTGAAATTCTCGCTTCACGTGTTCGTAGCGGTGAGGTGCAATCGGTCTTGCTCGGCAATAAAGAGGTGCGCCAGATGTTTCAATGAAGTGTTCCACAGTGTGTTTGGGATTAAGCTTCATTGAAGTTAAGCGCGTGATTCCAGGAAACTCTGCTAGTAATTCGTGGTAAGACTGTTGTAAATCGATACTTCGTATTGTCGGTACGTTTGTTGATAAAAGTTGACCGTTGGCTGTGAGAGATGTTTTGCCATCTATTAATCTTCGATGCTTCAAATCTACGATTAATTGATGATGTTGCAAGAAGTCGGCTCCAATGATGGGTTTTGAAACGGCGGCAATGATGAATTTCCATTTAAATGGTCTTCGTAATTTTAAATCTAATTCCATTGATTTTTCTCCGTAAGTAGGAATGACGGTATTGTTGGCGGCGTATAGTTGAAAAGGTAATGGTTCAGATGGTTTACCTTTCTTTCTTGGTATGACGGAGATATTAGCACCCGTGTCTACTAAGAAAGTGATATTCGTTTTTCTGTCTGTAACGAATAGGCGGTAAGACATTTCTGTAGAGTACGCCTCGTCGATGTATTGTTCTTGTTTCGCGGAATTAGAAAGATTGCATCTGTTTGATGCGGTGCGCTTGAGTTTGTTATCGCCATTGTTACTTTTCTGCCGGTTGTAAAAGTGTCCGTTTGCCGATAAACTTCTTTGTATACGTCGGTTCGTATGATGAGTGATACTTCGATGTTGTGTGCGTTCGTTATTTTTAAGCTCGGCGAGTTCGCTCTCGAGTGAAGAAAGTGTTTTTAATAACTTTTGTTTGATTGATTCATCTGCCTTTGTAGCGGTTTGTGTTGGTTCTGAGGCTTGTTCAGTCGCTTTGTCAGCGAGCGATGCAAGCTCATCCAGAGACAAGTTGTTTGAAATATTTTCGCTGGCGATGAGAATTGCACGAACGTGTTGTGGTAGTAAGTTAAACCACATGTGTTGCACAGTTGAGTCTGGTATTGTGTTGTGCGACAGTTGGCGCATTCTGCGTAGAGCTTCGCTAGGTCGTTGATGTCCAAGTTCCATGTTGTATATTTTCTCGAATTGTGTGATTTCTGACTCTTGAAACGTGTAGATGAGTCGCTCCTTTATTGCGTTGTAGAAACCATTGCTTGGTGGCGTGGAGAGTAGATCGCTGACGTAGTCGAGATCTTGTCTGTTCAAATGCGTAATAACGAGATACGCTAGTTGAATGTCTGTTCTCTCTGTGTTGGCTGTTACGGCTTCAAACATGTCGAACCATAGACGTGGATTGTCATGCCAGAACTTGGAAAACTGCATCGTGACAGGCTTTGCATATACTGGTTGTATATAGTGTTGATAGCGAAGGACTTGATGTTCGCCAGTAGTGTACGCTTCCAGATGTAATAAAGGTTGCTTGCGGAGTGCGGAGAATCGTCGCAGGTTGTTCGTAGAAAAATTCTTCACGGTAGCCGATGGACGGTGAAGATCACGTCGGCACGGTGAAGATCACGTCGGCACGGTGAAGATCACGTCGGCACGGTGAAGATCACGTCGGCACGGTGAAGATCACGTCGGGGTCACCAGTTTAGAGATTGCGTGTCTCTAATAGAATTGTTGCCTGAAGGGCATAGATATCGCGTACCTACTGGTACTGAGGTATAGAAGTCACTGATAGATGTTGCTCTCGCAGAAGTAAAACTCAGACTGTTATCGAAGCATATATTATTTAGTAAAATAAATATATTTATGTAAAACAATTGGGTAGCAATAAACGCTAAGTGTTAGCGAGGACTCAGTGAGTCTGCTACCTGGTTGGTCGCTGTGTTCGTCGCGAACCTATTGTTCCTGCAGGTGTTGATGAGGATTAGCGAGTTTAGGTTTATGACCTTGGTTGCCATTGTCTGCTGTTTTGTCGGCAACTATTGTAGTACGCTACAATAGTAAAAGGGGCGTCTAAAAAAAATACGAAAAAGCCTTTGCAAAATCGAGTTTTATGAAAAAACCACTGCATAAATCAATTACAAATAAAAGTTATTGTATTCTTCGATAATCGTGCTTTGTTTGTAGTGACTAAAGCAATAAAAACGAATCTTTGGTAGCTCGTAACTTTTTAATGGTTTTTTATTTTACCATTCTGTTTCTGCACAGACAAAATTAATAATGAGACAAAATGATATCATGTATAACTTTGCATATACGGTGCTAAATAGTGGAGTAATACCACCCCGAAATTTCTATGGAAAAAATGTCGACTAGTGTCACCTTAAAGGAAAATATCCGATTTTTTAAGGAATTTTTCTTCTTCCTGCCCTGTTCCCTTTTTTATTTGGGGTCGACACAGTATGTTCTCTTTTTCCCTTCTCTTCTTTCACTCGACATATCATCAGAAAAAAAATAAAGATGCTAAAACTAATTGTCAGCGTTATCGGCGTGTGGTAACTTATCCATTTAACGTCAAAGTGATGTATATGAAAGAATTATGAATTAATGAATGGAGAAGTATTTTAATAAATTAATATTCATATAATGTAATACGGGAATACTAATAATTCTATTAATAAATCGAGATTGCAAGTAAAAAATAAATTACAGAGAAAATACTTAAATGCGAAACTCTATTCACAACAAACTTTTACTATAATACCCCAACCGTATCACGCGATTAGTTCACAATGACTCAGCCAGATTCGAACAATTTTGCTGATCGAATATGTACGGGTCACTGCACTTTATAATTTGATTTTCTCGTTGTTTCCCCATTTAAGTAAAACATCGCTCGTCAATTATTTTTTATTAATCTGCCAGAATATTACTATGCACTTAATTAACTTAAAGTTTTGGTTGATTGTGGAACAGGAGAGCTCTATCAACTGTAGAGCTTCGATTACCTCCTCTCTTGATTGCTGATTCGAGGATGAGTCTTACCGTACACGGCTCTCAAAGTAAGTTCCATGTCTGCCTTTCCCAATCAATAGTCTGAGTTGATTTAAGCACTGTTGTTGAGGAAAACCCCAATTATTAACTTTATTAATATTCATAAAGCGAACGATTTAGTAAAAGTAAAAAGTAGATCGATAGCGCATCATTGAATGATGTTTTATGGCTGTGTATACAAAAAAAAACTGTATTCTTCAAAACAGCACGTTGTTTCAAATGCGACGAACTCGAATTACCTCAAAATTCCTAACAACACTTTAAAAGCATTCTCAGCAAGTTTACCTTAAGTGAAACTTTAATGGGCTGAAGTGTTTTAAAGACAAAAGTTCTCTTCCGTTTTATTTTCTACAAGATCCCTGTTTCTTCGGACAAGCTTTACTTAGATGTAAGCTGGTAAAAGCATATTTTTTGCTACATTGATAAATCTATACTAATATTATAAAGAGGTAATATTTGTGTGTTTGTTATGATGTAACTCAAAAACGACTGGACCGATTTTAAAAATTTATGTCATCAATATAAAGTTACATTATCAGCGAGTAAAATTTTTTGTGCGTGCGAAGTCGGGCCGTATTACTTATTATTTATTTTATTGTCTTGAAATATTGAAAAGTTAATAGATATTATAGAACACCTACCTTGCGCTCCGATGGGTCGTGGGTTCGAATGCTACCGGAATGACACGTTTTTAATTTTTCGTAAGCGTCTTCTCCACGTCTGGTCACTTCGGGAATTAAAATTTAGAGGTACAATAGGTGTTGATGTTACGACTAGGTTTTGCATTATATTTCGGTTGCTTGTGCCAGCGCACTACTCGGCACCACTAAAAATCAAGAATAATTTTTCAATCTATCTATTTAATAAAATATCTTCACTATAAGTAATAAAGATAAATTACCCCAAACGTACAAATAAAATTGACTTACCAATAAGGTAAGACATAAAAGCGTTACGGCAATTCATTCTCACGTTATAGGTGTGGTAATAAGAGGAATTGGGCGCGTAATGGTCCGCCACGGTGGAAAGGTCGCTCGTGATGTAATGGACGGGATTTACTCTAACGGCGATTTGTGAGAAAATGTGCTTTTAAGGAAAATATTTTTATCTGGCTTAAGCGGTTTCCAAGTTCATGGCAGGTGTTCTACCGATCGGGCTCGTTGGCGCGTTCGGTAGACCTGCCGTGCGCATCGATGGGTCGTAGGTTCCAATCCCACGGGGACGACATGTTTATAATTTTCTGTAAGCATGTATTCCCCACGTCTGGTATATTCGGGCATTCAGCGGGTGGGAGGACATCGACATTCCGATCGGGTAACGAACCACCGTTCATAGATGGAAGAAGCGTTTCGATTTCAGTCTATGTATTTTCGAATGCTCGAAGTAAAAATTAGGTCGAGCACGCATCATTGCTTCACTGCAATTCACGCTACTAATGATATTATTGGAAATTGATTTTCGAAATAACCTTAGAAAAATATCAATTCTTCGAGCGATAGTTGTTCTATATTCCAATCCAATTGTTCCAATGATAAAGTACAGTAATGCTGAAATATTCCTCTCGCTACATTAGAAGCACTTTTGCCTACTCCATTGACTCTTTATTGCGTCTGATATCACGTCGAAGCTGTGGATAATGGTCTTACCTCCCTTCACGGAGGATTGAATGGAATATAATAACATTCGAAGTCCTACAATTTCGTCAAATGTATGAAGAGAATAAAGAGTATAATATCATATTAATAAGGCATAACTTTATTGAGCTATTTTCGAGTGAATCGTAATTAACTATTTACATCTAATATATAAAATTTCCATGTCACAATGTTAGTTGCCGTACTCCTCCGAAACGGCTTTACCGATTTTTACCAAATTTTATATGCGTATTCAGTAGGTCTGAGAATCGGCTTCTATCTTTTTATTACCCCTAAGGTATTTTTCATACCCCTAAGTGGTAAGGGTTGTTCACCCTTAATTTTTTTTTTTGGACGAAATTATTTGTTTTTATTTTTTTATAATGTGGCATTAAAAAATACATACAACCCTAAATTTTCACTCTTCTATTACCAACCCCTGCTTTTTTTGCCGCAGCTGGGGCGGGTCGCCAGTAATTTTATAAAATACTGGGCACGTGCGAGTCAGACTCGCGCACTGAGGGTTCCGTACAACCTTTTAGTGAAGTAAAGATTTTCCCAATAAAAAATCATGGGTTCGAATCCCACCGGGACCACATGTTTATAATTTTCTGTAAGCATGTTTTCCCCACGTCTGGTAACTTCGGGCATTGATCAGGTGGGAGGAATATCTAAATTCAGACAAAGCACTGGGTAAGGGGGGTAACGAACGGGTACGAGTAACGAACCACTGTTCATAGGTGGAAAAACTGTGAAGTGCACATTGCGCGTTTCGATGTCAGTCTACGGATTTCAAAAAATTAGATCGACAGCGCATCATGATGTTCTGTGGCTAAGGTATCACCTACCATCAAGTGAGCCTCATGCTCGTCTGTCGATATGTGACATACAAAAAAACTTGTGGCATAAAGCATTGTTGTATAAAGCAATGTTAATTATTATAATAATTAAATTTGTTGTATAAAGTTATGTAACATTGCTTTATACCAAATTTCATGATTAATTAACAGATTGATTAGACATGATTAATAGAACAACGGGAAGTACCTACTCTATAGGTTTATTCCCTTGCGAGTATCAAAATATTTGTTAAAAAGGTTGTATCTTTTGATTGCGTCGTCATATGTAGAAGTTTGCTGCTGCAAGGGATTACAGATATGAGTATTTGATTATTATATAAAAAAAATTTTTTTTACTTAATATCTCCACGCGTTTCTGAGAAAAAGGGTCTTGAGAGACAAACAGACGGACAATGAAGTGGTCCTATGGTTCCGTTTCTAGTACTGAACCCTAAAAACATATTTAATTACTTAATATACGAGCTGGAGTGACTAATCGTAATGTATCATTTACATTATATATGTTTTTTATTGAATCTCAATTTAAAAAAAAACTTATTAATCAATAAAGATTAAAGAAAGGCTTTTAATATTTTAACTATCAGCTTGAATGTATTCGATTGTTATAAAATATACAGTAAGTATATTCCGAAATACCAACTTAAAAAGTTGAAACTTAAAATGTTGTTTAAAACAAATGACGTGTTTTATTCTTTAATTTATGGACAGCCAGAATTATTATAAGCTTTTTGATGAAATGAACGTTGACGTAGCCAAAAGATAGTTTTACCAAAAGATATTTTGACTCCAAATGCGATATTGTGAACTTCAAAAAAGTATTGACTAATTACGTACTTGCGTACTTACGTAGTACTAGCTTGGAAATCTCCAAGAAGATAAAAATACTCTATTAACCCTTAACAATGTAATTCAAGTTAATGAGACAGTGGAATTGCCTCCTCGTGGAGCTATTGAGACATTCCTAGCAATAATGAATTTACCCCATTTATCTTTTTCTTTCCGGAATACGAAAAAGGAAATTAGAACATGTACTAAGAAAAACTATCCATACCGAGCTATTTTTTATGTTAGATATCGACAGACGAGCATGAGGTTTACTTGATGGTAGGTGATACATCAGTCAATGATGCGCTATTGACCTACTTTTTTTACTTTACGCATTCGGAAATCCATAGACTGAGACCGAAACGTGCACTTTACGGTCGGGGTTGGTACTGGTCGAAATTTGACATTCCTCCTACCCATTCAATACCCGAAGTGACCAGATCTGGGGAAGACATTTTTATATAAAATTTTAAACAAGTCTTCCCGGCGGGATTCGAACCGACGACCCATCGGTGCGCAAGGCAGGTTCTACCAAACACGCCAACGAGCCTGTCAAAAGCATTGATACTTGTATGACAGATCAAAAATGTTACGTGTTGTTTAGACTATGCAAGTCATTTATTGCTTCAATTTTATTGTATGGACCAGGCAAGAAACTTGCATGGTGTATAGTTCCTTTAGTTTCGCTTCTTACAGGTAGAAATCAAAAACAAAACCGACCATATATCGATTGGAAATCGCCGTACACCTAATAGGCAATAAAGGTTCTTAAATACAAAAATACTCCATAATTTATGGGATTTGCGCCTGGATGATTTGTTACCGTCATGAATCTTTTTCGATACTCTAAAACAGTAAAACAAAACCCCCTAATATCATTTATTATAGGATATTTATTTCAATGGCACGCGCAGACTTATCAAGTCCCAGGTGTTATAAATATACTCTCAGACAAAGCGAGTGCTAGCTCTTCATTATGTTTGATGAATACCTAATTATTTATCGTGCTACCCTTGTTCAGTTGTTTTTCATTATTTGTTTTGATTAGAGCTTTATTGATGTACTAGCTGACGAGTGCCCATTTTGCTGGGCGAAATAGCTCTCAAATAGCAGGATTTTTCACAATCATCGTTATGATTTGGCCCATTAACTCAATATCGTTATATATTATAACCTATATGTTATTCAAATTCAAAATCATTTATTCATTTAGGTAACATAATGTACACTTATGAACGTCAGTAAAAAATACATATCAAATGCTTCTAATTTTACATTTACCGCCAGTTTTCAAATCAAGGGCGTAGAACGGAAGAGAAGAACTGGCAATAAACTCTTCGTCACTCTTTTTAATCGCCAAATTTTTGTTTTACAAAATATTTGTAAGGCGCTGTAACCATTACATCATGTTCCACATGACATCTTTAAGTAATTAAGTAAATTAATAAAAAATATAAACGAGAAAAAAAACAAAGATTTGTCCTTTATCAGCAGTAGGCATGGTGAAATAGGAGCACGCACTTACATTCTCGTGGGATACAATTATATTGTAAAGTTTCATCAAAATCCGTACAGCAGTTTTTGCGTGTAGGAACAACAAACATCCTCAAAAACTTTCACAATAATTATAATACAATATTACTAGTATTAGATTTTTAAAAATAGAATATAGTTGTTGTTATAGTGTGTCGAGACGGATTTTTGATATTATGACGACTGCAAATTTCGGCTGACGGCTTGTACATTTTCCTATTACGAATCCGACGATGGATTCATCGTTCGCAAATAGACACTATGTCTTTCGTCTGACATTACTATAATCGTAAATAGAATTGAAAATGTTTTCTTAATAAGTTAAAATACGAAGTTGGTTGTTCTTTTGTTTCGATCCGTTCTTTGCGTTCTATTTTCGTAATAGGCCTACAAATTAACGTTCGTAGATAGAAGTTATACAGAGTAAATTACATGTTTTGATTTTTATCTACACTTTTCATTTGATAAGGTATTAGTGATTAATTAGACATAGGGTAACAAAAACAGAGTAAGCATGAAAACCTCTAGAATTTGTACAGATGCTATAGTTACGAAGTAGGTGGGTAGATCCGTGCTTTGTTTAGTTAATTGAAATGTTAATATTTACGAACTTATTGCTATAAGAATAATTTACCAAATAACCTTTGAATTTAAAAGTATTTTATCAAGTGCTTCTTTTATCTGTAAAAAAAACAAAATCTTATGAAGTTGAGTCTTTCAGAAACGAATACTTCTTAAAAATGAACGAGAATTTCAACAATCTTCCCGAGAAATACGAGAGAACTTCACTTGCAAACAATTTATTCTGTAGTAGACTGTTTTTAAAAAGATAAACTTTGTAGTATTTTTGTCGATAACATTTTTGTTTAGAATATTATTGTACGAGACCTAACTCGATTTTTGTTAGCTTAAATTTAAAATATAGAGTAAATTAAGACAGAGACTGAACAATTATTTATTTAATTTTGTAATAAAATATAAATGTAACACTAGTATAGTTTAAAGTTCATTTTTAAAAATATTGTAATAGGTATATTTTTAAGTTAAGATTTTTTTTTTAATTTAAAGAGAAACTATACAATAGTCATAATGGTAACTAATAATATTTTTATTACACATAACTAACTAGTCTAGTCTAAATTTAGTCTAAGCTAAACTGAAGCTCAAAATTATTAATACACAATAATATTTTTATTATTAATAATTGTTCGATATCCAAAAGTAATTATGTGTTAACTGAAAGCTGCTTCAATGGTCACCGGATGTCATGAACCTAAATAATATTTAATGTTAAAAAGGTCTCTCTCATTTAATTTCTCTGTACAATCAACTGTCCTCCGCCCACAAATTGAAGGTCTTTATAAGTGCTCAGCACTTCCCACATCGTTAGTACAGCTTCATATTTTGGAGAAAAGGTTAACTTGACACTTTACATGGTCACTTTACACTTTAACTTTATATTTGAATACTTTATTTTAAATAAAATACTTTATCTATATACAGGGTGGAAAGATTCAATGAGCCCTGGAGGGAAACCACTTTAAATCCTTAAGTGGGCCCAACCCGTCTTACTTTCCATACAAAAGCTCGTACGTGATTATGGCGATGCTACCGATTTTTCTTTGAAACTTTTGAACTAATAGGTATCTCGTGCACTATATCTAGGTTTCTATCGAAACACAATCTCAAAATTTTCAGAAATAAATTCAGTATAAGCCTCCAAAAATCAGCTTTTTTGCAAAAAAAATACCTGAACTTTGGGCGTTCATAATGTACTCATAAATTGTAAAAGTAAATATTTTGTTATGATAGAAACCTTGCAAATATAATGGAGATTCTAAATTACAAAAAAATATTTCATAAACTTGTAAAAACTACTGAAAAACACGTATTTCCTAAAACAAGTTTTATGAAATTTCCGCACACTATTTTTCGTTCAATGTTATCGCGTTCTCACTCACTCGTTAGCGGTAGAGGTATGCGCTGCATGAAACAAAAAGCTTTTCAACCATGCTCGCGTTGACGATAGTCGAACCGGGAAGGGCCCTCTTAAGATAGATTATTTTACTTAAAGGAAACATTCCTTTATTTTTGATAAGAAATAAAACTGCATTCAAAGATTTTCTAAAATTTGCTTGTCTCACCCGGAAATCGAACCAGCTAAGAATTAAAAACTTAAACATTCGCTATTTTATTTCACTAATCGATAGAATCAACGTTCAGGATAAATTCTCTCTAATAAACATTTGGTCTTTGAAATAAAAAAGATCATGAAGTCTAACATTTATTTTATTTTATCATCAGTTCTAATACGTAGGACACATAAATTGACAGAAAATTATTAACTACCTAGCTAGTCATTGATACTGGACCTATTTAAAATGTAATTTAACTTATAAGTTGTTCAAAAACACTAATCATTTCATTAATAAGTTGTTCGAAAAAAGATCCCTTGTTCGTGATCCCAGATACACTTTAATCTTATTTGAAATTCACTTTGCGTAGCTTTCTACAAAGTGTTGTGGTGAATGCTCCTACTTAATAACATTTTCTACATCAATCCTTAGCTCTTCTTCTTAGAGACCGTAGAAGAGCTAAGGGTTGATAATGGTAGAAAATTCAAAAAAGTCAAAAATTGTATATCCGGAACGAGAGACCTTTAAAAAAAAACTTATTTCGAACAATTTACTGTCAGTTAAATTATTAAAGTGTAACAAGTAGTAATAATTTTAAATAATTCAAGTATCAATGTCCTGATAGGTAATAATTTTCTTTCATATTTAAACGTCCTTCGTATTAGAACTGATAAAATAAAATTAATGTTAGATTTCATGATCTTTTTTATTTCTAAGACCAAATGTTTATTAGAGAGATTTTATCCTGAACGTTGATTCTATCGATTAGTGGAATAAAATAGCGAACGTTTAAATTTTAATATTGTCTTTTATTAACGCGAGTATCACACATTTAAATAAAATACTGTATACCGGATTAAAACGCGATTTATTATTTAAATTATTTATCCCGACGTTTCGGATGCTTTTCAGCAACCGTGGTCGCGCTCAAAAAAAAAAAAAGAGTGGCGGCGAGTTTCTTGCCAGTTCTTCTCGTACGCTCTACGCCCTTGATTTGTGAACTGGTAGTAAATGTAAAATTAGAAGCATTTAATATTAGTAATATTAGTAATTTAATATGTATTATTTTTTATTCACGTTCATAGGTGTACATTGTGTTACCTAAATTAATAGATTATATATTTTTTTAATTTAATTGAATTAAATATGGCAACTTTGTGACATTTCAAATATAAGACAACTGTCATCTTTCAGTCTCCCGCGACCACGGTTGCTGAAAAGCATCCGA
The DNA here is from genome assembly GCA_905404175.1 of Anthocharis cardamines. NCBI lineage: Eukaryota > Metazoa > Arthropoda > Insecta > Lepidoptera > Pieridae > Anthocharis > Anthocharis cardamines. Next base: position 2,900,645 of record FR989953.1, on the reverse strand, counting down.
AACGTCGGGATAAATAATTTAAATAATAAATCGCGTTTTAATCCGGTATACAGTATTTTATTTAAATGTTTAAATTTTAATTTTTTAGCTGGTTCGATTTCCGGGTGAGCCAAGCTAATTTTAGAAAATCTTTGAATGCAGTTTTGTTTCTTTTTAAAAATAAAAGAATGTTTCCTTTAAGTAAAATAATCTATCTTAAGGATTTAAAGTGGTTTCCCTCCAGGGCCCCTTGATTCTTTCCATCCTGTATATAAAAGAGATTCCCACCTACGAGTATATATTGACTCATCACGATATCTCTGGAACCATAAGGCGTAGCGACTTGAAATATGGTAAGAATATTCCTTTCGCCGAGTAGAGGTCAGCTAAGAACGGATTTTACGAAATTCCACCCACCAGGGGGGTTGCGGGGGCAATTGCTAGTAACTGTATATAAACGTAGCATTTCGAACAGACTTAAGGAACACATCGCAGATACCTAACACAGACGTCACTCTAAGTCAACAGTATGTGAACACACTCTAGACAAGCCAAACCACTACATACGTTTCGACCAACCGAAAATCCTTGCAAGAGAAAGTAGATTATTTCTCAGACTAATACGCGAGGCTATTGAAAGTCTTCAATAGAGAAGATGGTTTGAGACTTTCCAACACCTGGGATCTAATCTTTAAAAATCTAAAACTCCAAGTCAAACGTATTAAAAAACAAAAACAAGAGGGCACTGTTAGTCACTATAGAAAATAACAGTAAATATCAACTTGGTGATTGAATGATGAAAAATTTTAGGCTCGTTTCCAAGCAGCCGTTGGTGTAGTAGTTAGTGTTTTGATGATGATGCAATGGTCCCACGTTCGATTCTCCATGTAAGAACTTTCAAATTTATTACTACTACTTTGTTAGAAAGGCGTTTGGTAGAATACCTACCTTGTGCGCCAATGGGTCGTGGATGTCTGGCTTTCCTTGTCCCATTTATATTGCCACTTGTACCAAACAAATCGCGCTTGTTTACATGAACATTCGGCCATAAATTTAATCCCACACGCCTGTGTCCCGAAAATGTCGTGTATAATTTATACGGAATACTGAAATGGACCACTATAACTTCATAAGGGTTCATATAAACTTCCCCACAAATTATGCTAGCGTATTTTAGGGTCAGGATACTTCAATACATGGAAGATTTCGTTAAGCACGCAGTTTCATTTGGTGTATGGAAAATTAGTTCCGTGAGAGGTCAAGCAGAAATAAGTGCTTTATCTTATTAGTCACCAGCAAGTAAGTATATTTTTGGCGACCTTGTTGGTACGGGTCCCACCGAAACTACTATTTTATAATTTCTGTAAGCATATTTTCTGTCACTTTGAGTATTAAACGAGTCAAAATCAAAATCAAAAGTTTTTTATTTCAAATAGGCCTTTGCAGGCTCTTATGAAACGTCTAGTTGCACGGTTCCAAAAAGTGGGTCTCATGGAGAAGAACCGGCAAGAAACTTCATGGACACTCTTTTCAGTGGCAGGAATATCCCAAAATTCAATCCCAAGGTTCATAGATGGCAAAATCGTGAAGTGCGTTTCGGTCTCAGTCTATGGATTTCCGAATGCTCAAATTAAAAAGAAGATCGACAGCGCATCATTGACTGATGTTCTGTGGCTAGGGTATCACCTACCCGTCAGACTATTCTAGTTACACTATAGATAATAGGAATTTGGATAACAGTACGCCATTGTTGAAAAAAAAAGGTCATAATTCGTAAAAAATAATTATCGTAGATTAATTCCTCATTATATGTATATATTATATTCATCTGAATTAAAGATATGGAAAAAAACTTATAAGCAATTAATATTTAGTTAATTCATTCTATTTCGGTTATGAAATCATAACTTCCAAGAAATTCAAGAATTTAGCCATTTATAGCATTAATTCGGATCAAAATAATACAGTATGTCACAGAAAATTACTACTTAGTTCGTAAAGAAACAATATTATGTTAAAATTGACCAATTAATTCATGAAAAGCCAGCTATTACGAGAAATTCCGATGAATTGTAATGCCTTATTGTTATATTATTAACATAAATTGCAGTTAAAAATACTATATATAAAGAAAATAAAATATTTTTTATAGGAAATTGTTGAAACACATGGTAGATATGCTGCCGACCTTTTAGGTAAGAATAGGCTCTCTTTTTGAAGGTCCCCAAGTCGTAAAGGTTCGGAAAAATTGCTGTTCCATGTATTTTGTCTTTTGTTATTAATATAATTATATATATTTTTTAATATATCATAAAGATAAGCACATCGCTTGAGATAATTTCAATACAACCTTATTATAAAACAATATTTGAGACTTAGTTGCTATTAGGAACTGTATAAGTAATTTCATAGCACATAAAAACCAAACATAACAGTTTCTATAATACTGTTTATAGACAAACAAAACTCACTCAAAAAATCAATAACTGCAACTTAGCTTTTATTCGCCATTTTAAATATTAACTTCTCTATGAAACCATAAATTATTTTTCTATGATATATTTCGATAGACTAGCATCAGGCTCTTATTAGTAGGTGGTATCCACAGAGAGTCATAAGACATTAATCACTGATGTAATGGAGGCCTATTTTATGTCTCTTTACATAAATAGACAGACCAGAGCGATACGCACGCCACAGTTTGTCTAGATGCGAAAATAAAAGTGGGCGGAATATTGACATTATATCCCAGTAGATAGAATATACAACACCTACCCCTTCAAAGCTCGTAGCAGCCGGATACAGGAAAGAAATAAATACCATGGAATTCAAACCTGCAACCTATCGAAACTCAAATATTCTCGCACCAATTATCGTGCCAAAGATCTGGCTAAAGTATTAAAAAGAGTTATGTAAGAAAGATGATAGTTTATTCGTCCATATTTTCAATCAATATAGATTAATTCTAATATCATTTGAAAACAAAAGAAATAGTAACTTTAAGTTTCATATAAACAAGACAAATAAACATCTCTAGTTGATTTGATACCAATAATTACTTTAGAAACCAATACGGTAAAATGTAACCAAACCTAGTTTTGTTATTTACTTTGTCGCAATCTATTAATTAGTAGTTTACTTCGAATTTCTGTCTCTCCAATTTTATGCTTCGATTCATCAATAAATGTCAATTCGTCTAAAAGTATTTTATCATTTCAAGCTGTCTTTTGCCCTATTTTCTCATTGAAATCTTAGAAAAGATGGATTTTTAATGTTTTATATCGATAGTCGAGCATGAGGTTCACTTGATGGTAGGTGATACCTTAGCCACAGGACATCAGTCACTTATGCGCTGTCGACCTTTTTACTTTTACTTTTTTACTTTGAGCGTACGTTTAATCAATAAATTTAAAAAAAAACAGTACCTACGTCATCCAATCCTTCAGATATAGGTCAAACAAATTCCGTATCACAATAAAATAAACTGAAGTACTGAATCTCAATATTAAAATGGAAAATAAAGTTCGATACGTGTCTAAGCGTCTGTAAACAAAGCTACTTAAAGGTACGCTTATCAACTTTTCCTTCACATCTGAAAGTAGGTGTGTCTTCAACTTGATATGAGGTTTCTGTGTAAATATTTATTTGTAAGTCTTATTAAAACTATGTTAACAATAACAAAACAATATACAGTCAAATTTCGATAATATGACACTTTCTTAAATAAAATACTTTATACCGGACTAGTAACTAACACGCCGCAAAACTGTGTTACTGGCTGATAATGTAGCTTTCTATTGGTGAAAGAATTTTTAAAATCGGTTCAGTGGTTTTTGAGTTAAATCGTAACAAGCATACAAACATACAATTAAACAAATATTTCCTCCTTATAATGTTAGAATATATTAAAACGCGATTTCTTTTTATTTTGTTTATCCCGACGCTAAAATATAAATAATATAAATAAAAAAACGCGTTTTAATCCGGTATAAAGTATTTTTTTTAAATGTGTGATACTCGCATTAATAAAAGACAATATACATTTGACACTCGTTAGCAGGGACTGAAACCGGTTAATTTTTATTTTCCAAAATACGTGTCTGACTGAGATACCAAGATATTAGTTTTAAAGTGTATTACACACGCTAGTTTCAATCTCTTGATAATTTGAAAGTTTTCTCTAGCCCCTAAAGTTTTCTAATTATCGAGAGTATATAAATAGAAAAAGCCCTCAGCATAAACTAGGACGTGTCACGTCTCAGTGCTGATTTTCAGTGATAGGCTAGTGATGTCGTGGGCGATATGTGTGTGTGTAAATGAGTTATATAGATATTATAAATACAGTATTTTTTTTTATATTAGAGGAGGCAAACTGAATCCGAAACGCGCAATGTTTCCGGTCAGAATTTCGATATGCCCTCCCACCCGTTTAATGCCCGAAGTGATCAGACGTAGGGAAAACATGTTTACAGAAAATTATAAACATGTCACCCTGGCGGGATTCAAACCCGAGGTATTTCCGAATGCTCAAAATAAAACTGGTCGCCAGCGCATCTGTCGATATCATACATATAAAATAGCTCTTCATTTAATAAATCATATACCGATAAAAAAATGCGTGTGGCCATCCATGAGCCATGGTTAAAAATAGCGTTAGAGTTAATCAAAACCTCACACTATGCTGAGTCCAGTAGCCTCTTCATCAGAGGTGGTTATATATTTAAAATGTTTAGTTTAGTTCACTTCTGAAGAATAATTGTATTCGATTCTAAAACAAGTGAACATCACGTTCGTTTGTATACACTATACATGTAACAAAATAAAAAACTATTTGACTAATCTTATGAATACAATTTACTTTCAAAGACGGAGTTCGAAAAGTAGCGTTCAAACTTATTAACTTGCTTTCTTCGAATGTCCTTCTCCGTTTCCGACATTCGCATGCTCAACGCGAAATTAATATATTTTGCTAATTTCCGTACTGTTCCCGTTATCTGTCTGTGGCGTGGAACGAATGATTGTGACCTTCAGTATTGACTGTCTCTATAAATAATCACAAATTAGACTTTAGCCTCTACACCTAAAAAACCGGTTGAAATTTCATCGGCTTAACTGATACCGATTTGAGTGCGATAACAAATCGGTAATAAATCGATATTTTATATATGTATAGCTTCTAACGTCACACAATGGGCTCAGGTTTGTGTTCATTAAGCAGGGGCACAACTGTAACTGAATAGACTCCAGTTTTCGAAGATTAATGCCAAGATTTTTACTTTTGCTTCTAAGATTATTTGTTTTCACTTTTTAAGTTAGGTAAATAAATGCAACAGCATGTTACTATAGAAGTTGTTTTTTCTTTTGTTCATAACTTTTTTGCTTTATAATGTGTTATAATTCTGTATTGTATTTTTTTATAGTGTGATTTTAAGTTTAGTCAGAATTTACGTCTGCCATTCCGTAACGTGACTCTTAAGGCAAAGGCTGAAAACCAACGCAACGTGGTAAATATTGTTAAAACTGTTTGCCACAATACGTGAGTCCTTTGAATTTTCTTGCACACAATTTATGTATTAAGTTTATTGTAATTTATGACAGTGAATTAATCTTTTCTCCATCTCTCTCACTAATTTTAAGACTCCAAATTAGTAAATCATCGATAAAAATGTAGCAGTTTCCAGCAACAAATTGTAAAACTATGATTAGGAACTACGATTAAATGAAAACCGGTTTTAGAAATAACCAGCTTTCCGTGTCCACTTCTATTCTAAGTAAACTCAAAATAGATTACACTTCGGGTCAAGTCCATTAATGTGCTAAAATAATCATGCAAAGAGCAGAGGCGAATACATTGATCGAACGGACTTCTATGAAACTTTGTGCCAAATATTCAGATTTGAATCTGAAATAGTTTGGAGTGTTATTTTTACATTGGCTCTTGGTTGAATTTATAATACAATGAATCGCTTTGGACTTTATAAGCTAAGTTTAGTCTTCCTTTGAATTTGCGAGTAGTAGACAAAAATAGATTATATTTCCTAATAAAATATGTACCTTAAATATATATTAATTAAATGTGAATTCTGATTTTGATGAGTTTATGGCGGGCTCGTTGGCGCGTTCGGTAGAACACCTGCCGTTCGCATCGATGGGTCGTGGGTTCGAATCCCACTGGGACCACATGTTTATAATTTTCTGTAAGCACGTTTTCCCCACGTCTGGTAACTTCAGGCATTGATCGGGTGGGAGGAATATCTAAATTCCGACCAGGTATCGAACCACCGTTCATAAATGGAAAAACCGTGAAGTGCAGATTACGCGTTTCGGTTTTAGTCTATGGATTTCCGAATGCTCGAAATAAATATTAGGTCGACAGCGCATCATTGACTGATGTTCTGTGGCTGAGGTATCATCTACCACCAAGTGAACCTCATGCTCGTCTGTCGATATCTGACATAAAAAAAATGGCGATTAAAATATATAATATCAAAGAATTATCGACAAATCTATTCTTAAAAAGGTTGACGAAATGGTTGATAAATTATTATTTTATTTTATTATGGCCTGGTAACGAGACCTTTAAGCCAAGTCTTATTTTTAGGCACTATTTTTCACTTATTCATTTTCATTATTCACACTTAACTAATAAATTCAAAATCAAATAAACCGATTTTAGAAAATTATTTCACTTACTTATCACACAGAAACTTACACCGAGTAACATAGGGTATTTTTGTTTATATTACATCAACATTGCATCCGTGCGAAGCCGGGGCGTGTTGCTAGTGTTATTATAGAACGAATTAAAGCAGAGCTTCACTGACGCGGAAGTCTCAGTAGCGAATAAATGTTTAATATTAATTTCGAACTTTTTGATTGGTTTATCCAAACTCGTTCCGCTTCGCTGAAAAACCATCACAGCGCAGTGATCCCATAAACAAAATGGAAATTCTACAAAATTCGTGTTCAATATGTCATTAGCGTGTTTCGCTTTATTATGCTTTCTATACAGAAAATATAAATGGTGTTTTATTGCATTTTAATAGCTTTAAATGGTCTGTGGAGGTCGTGTGGCAATAAAATTGAAGTGACGGGAGTTTTTTTACATAAGCTTTTCCATTTTGTGTTCGGTTTTTAGTAGTAATGTATTGATTATTAGGTACTCCGCTTTCAGTTAAAAATTACCTAAACTAACTATCAAAATTAATTTCCCTTTAGATACTATTTTTCAGTTTTGTTCATAACGTAAATTATATTTAGTGTAAAATATATTTCTTAATATTGTCTTTTATTAACGCGAGTACCACACATTTAATTAGTCTGACCATGGTTTCTGAAAAGCATCTGAAACATCGCATCGCGTAAAATCCGAATCCGAGAAATATTGTTAAAATCCGTTATAAAGTATTTCATTTTAAATATCTTTCTTTGTGACTATATATTATAGTTTATTAGTTACTTTAGGATTTTGAACTATATTTTCAATCTCACAGAATACATAAATAATACATTTTAATATAAAATAAAGTGTTTAAAAAATGGTTATTTTTATTTACTTTTTAAATTTATTAATTAAAGAGATCTTTGCAATTCGTTTTTGTTTAATCTATCTATAAAATCTAAAAGAATCATAATAATTATGTAAATCTATATAATACAAAAAATAAATAAATTATAATATAGAAATGTTAATTTTAAGTTTTAAGACAGTCTTTTGGGACTTAATTTTGGCCTTTTTACAGGAAGAGTGAATAGGTTTTCTTCTATGACAGCGTGCTTCGCCTTAGATAGGGTCAAACACTTGCCTTTTCATAAAAATGTAGAAACTGATGATTTTCAATAAGCATTCTCTGTGCTTGACAGGTCAAAGATTTAAAGGTCATTGGCATTGAGAATAATAGCTTTTTATATATTTACAGCATCACCGAGGAGAGGCGAGAAAGTTATTTCTACTTTAAGAAAATAATAATGTGTGATTCTTTGACAATCAACCTTTGAAAATTGACTCGAATAAAAAAGAAAGCAGCATGTAACAACGAATCGCATATAGTTTTGGGGGTTTTGAGGGGCGCACGAACGACTATCGAGAAAGTTTCGCACCTCTGCCGGCCTAGCATGACCGCCACGAGATATGTCGCGGACGAGAGAAGATGTAAGATATCTCGACATCGACAATTTTGATAGAAAATATATCTCGATCGACAAATATATCTATTTTTGATATTAAAAGTCGAGTTTTAAGTGTAATTGTCATGTAAGACCCGAAATAAATAGAGCGATAATCGATTAAATTAGGCACGATATGCGCTTGTTGCTCATCGATTTTTTTTCTTCATTTTTCTTTCTTTATTTTAAATAAATTTTCAAAGCTTTAATATACAAGCACCATACGTCGGTTTTTCTGTATACAGATCCATCCTTGTCTAACCTCAACGATTCATTTCGACTTTTTTCACTGACTGTACAAATTAAATGAGTTGCTATTAAACTCGAATGAAAAATGTTAAAGCAAGATTCCAATAGACATTTCAAATACATACGGTTATTTTTTCTTTTACATTATTATTTTCAGTTCCGTAAATTGAAATTTTGAAGACTCGGCGTTTGCTTTGTTATTATTTTTATATTATTTTTCGTCCCGGGATCTATTTCGATGAAAAGTTTTGATGTTGCCCCAAGCTAAGGGCAATCGTGTTCAAGCTTCATGAAAGCAATAGACAAATAGACTAAAACGTACAAAATATTTTTTATGTATACTAGGTACTCCCCTTATTGAATATATTTTTTTTAGTGTTAAGAAGTATTTTTTAAATCTTAGATATCGACAGACGAGCATGAGGTTCACTTGATGGTAGGTGATACCTCAGCCACAGAACGTCAGTCAATGATGCACTGCCTCCTACTTGAGTTATGATTCCTTATTTATTTCTATTTTTACCACATATTTAAATGTTTAGATATATTTGTTGCTCATTTTGCCCAAGAAAAATGCAAGATTCAAGCTTTTCTCTAATAATTTTCATTAAATCGGTTAAGTAGATTAGCCGATTTTAGACAGACAAACGGAACTATTGCATTTGAAATACAATAAAGATCAATAGAAATACTGAAACGATGAATTGAAAATCTTTGCAATAATTATTTAAAAAAGCATTTACTGGTCTTTTCCTTGATAACCTTCGACCTATCTTATTCTATTTCAACACAAAGCATATCAATTTTGTTTCAGATGATAAATGAAACAGTAATGCCGCATTGAGGATGAACAACGTAATGGACCCGCCGAACACAATATACCACATTTACGAAATAAGATGAATCGCTTCCTCAAAATGAAATTGAAAACGAGATCTCAAGCGCCCAACAATGAATGAGCCGGACTTCATTATCCCAACTGGCGAGGCTATCGAAAACTTTAATGTAACTTGGAGCGTCATTACTAGTAACTACAGTTTCAGTGATGACAAATTCAGCAATGGAACTCACAGTGATTTAGTTAACGTGAATAATTGGTGGGCGCTGATTGCGTTAGTGTTAGTGGTGTGTACAGCAACTGGAAATGTGTTGGTGTGCTTGGCGATATACTTGGAGAGGCGGCTACAGAATGTTACGAACTATTTCTTGATGTCGTTGGCGATAACTGATCTTCTCGTGGCTGTGTTAGTGATGCCGGTCGGGATATTGACGCTAGTAAGAGGTGAGTTCATTGTTTTTTTTTTTAGATATTGACAGACGAGTATGAGGTTCACTTGATGGTAGGTACCTCACAGAACACACAATCATGGGCCATCGATCTACTGTTTTGAGCATTTTGAAGTCCATAGATTGAGTCGAAACGCGCAATATCACATAACTTCACGGTTTTTCCATCCACGAACGATGATGACGCGGTCGGAATTTCGATATTCCTCTCACCCGTTAATGCGAAGGGAAGGCAATTTTATAAAAAATCATATTTAACGAACTCGTTGGGGTGTGCTTTGCATTCCGATGAGTCGCATTTGAATCCCACTGCAGCACTGGGATGACATATTTAAAAAAAAAATTAAGGTTTTTCTTAAGTCTATTCATATCGAGTATTAAAATCGAAAAGTGACTATGCATTTTGGTTCAAGGCTATCGATGTCCGTAGGCTCGAAGTAAACTATAGGTCTACAGCGTATCACTGCCTACCTAACGTCACGTCACAGTCAGAATCATTCAAATTTTTACGTAAAATCCACTCCAACATTGCACACAAACACACACACCCACATACACAGACACACGTACATACACACACACATTCATATTACATAAACAAAATACTTTTTCTGTTATTTAAAATTTTAATATTTAAGTTTTTCTTTAAATTTTTAGCTATTATAAAATACGAATTATGTTTGCGGACATCCTGGCACAGGTATAAACTTAAAAGGATGTCCCAACAACGGTAAAATTTTGGTAAATTTTTCATTTTTCATTTTCATTCTTCATTTCCATTTAAATTATTCGAATGATCTTGGAAAATTAGTAACTAACTTGATAACTTGATTCTTACTCAACTTTAACTCGGACTACTATACCACCTCAATCTAACATCAGAAATTAAGACAGTTTTCTAGTCTGCGGGCTCTATAAATTATGAAATGAACATTAGTATAGTGCGCTCGTTAGGTTTAAAAGCTTAATAATACTATTATACTGGGACTTACAGTCTCTTTAAAGGTAATTGTTAGCATGAAGATAAAAGGAAATTGCTATAGTCATCATAAATTATTCTCTTTAAGCCGGAGATTTCTCCATTAATTATGTATGTGCTCAACACAAAGATATCATGATTCATGTTAACGAGTGCCGTTTTAACACACATGCAAAATATATTATGTCCATATTCTGATTTCCTTTATGTCTATTTTAATATATAATTCTTTTAAATAAAATACTGTATACCGGATTAAAACGCGATTTATTATTTATATTTTTAAAATTATTTATCCGACGTTTCGGATGCTTTCGGATGACTATCCGAAACGTCGGATAAATAATTTTAAAAATATAAATAATAAATCGCGTTTTAATCCGGTATACAGTATTTTATTTAAATGTGTGATACTCGCGTTAATAAAAGACAATATTATATAATTCTTAATCTTAAATTGGTTATGTTCTGAATAAAGTTTCAAAAGATTTCCGGTAGACTGGAAGAAATCGAACATTTTTACTACATTTTTTAACTTATTTACTATAAGCATGTCTTCCGCACGTCTGGTGCCGAAATTCTGACCGGGGGACGAACCACCGTTCATAGATGGAAAAACCGTGAAGTGTATATTACGCGTTTCGGTTTCAGTCTATGGATTTACGAAAGCTCGAACTAAAAAGTAGGTCGACAGCGCATCATTAACTAATCGAGCTACGGCACTAGTCTTCCGAAATCGGAGTAGTACTTAGTAACAGTTGATACTTTCATAAGCACAACACTGGTTTTCAGTTACATTTAGGAGTGAAAAAAGGAGTAAGAAACTTCTTTTTTATCTTCGATATCATCAAAAAAGTATGGGGTTCACTTGATGGCAACACTACTGCATCAAAAATTATTATTATTATCATGAACTTATTAAACCTAGTGGGCTTCGAATCTACTACCTATGCGATGCATTATCGAGCCTAACTATTAACATGGACCTTGAAAAAAAACTTACTGAGTTGGCTATATGTACTGTTAAGTGTTGTATCTTCGGGCAGATAGTATATCTGTAATATTATTATCTATATATATAAAAGAAAGTTGTGTTAGTTACACCGTTTATAACTCAAGAACGGCTGTACCGATTTTAACGATATCTTATTTGTTGGATTCCTCTATGTCCGGAATAAGACATAAGCTATTAAAATATTGAAAAAAAATCAGGAAAAAAATATATGCATAAAATTAATTAGATTCGGAACTCCGCCATTTTGACAGCTCACGTCATGCATTCTTAGCTTTTTTGGAATAACAGATGTCCACTGCAAATCAATGACATATTAGACAATTATAGTGGGTAAATGAGCATATTCAAATTTAAGAATAATTATATAATTTCGAAGCCAAAATTGTGGCAGAACAACGTCTGCGGGGTCCACTAGTAATTTAAATAAAATACTATAATAAATTAAAACTTTAATTCTTTATAAAGTATTTTATTTAAATGTCTGATACTCGCGTTATCAAAAGACAATATTAAGGGTATACTCATATTAATTATTTTTCTATTTCCCTAATTACTTAGAAGTCTTAAAAGAAAATCCATTTAAATGAACAAAGTTTTTCCTAATTCCCATTAATTAGGTCACGTTAAAGTTGAACACAGTAATGCTACTTTGTAACTTTTAACTCACGAGAGACAGTCGTTTGCAAGCAGTGGGTTTTATGATTGTTATACATAAAACAACTTTTGTGGGATTTCAAACAGTTTTGCCCAGAACTAAACTCAAGTAGAATTTAGATGTGTTTTCGGGTATAAATTAGACTACTCATACTCTTACTCTTCTTCTAACCCCGCGCAAAACATCAGCTCCACTCTCCTCTGTTTTTGCTTAAGGAATGACTAACTAACATCTTCTATACATATAGTTAAGCAGTAGAATCGACAAGTCGACTGACAGACATTGAGAGGGGATTAAGTCAAATCAAAAGTTTTTTATTTCAAATAGGCCTTTGCAGGCTCTTATGAAACGTCTAGTTGCACGGTTCCAAAAAGTGGGTCTCATGGAACAAGGAACAAGGAAAATAGATAGATAGCGATAGCAAAAGATTTTAGGCAGGATAGCGATTAATAATTATACTGACATTATTACCACAAATTGAAAGGTGACAGAATTTAAATAAAATACTTTATAAGGGATTAAAATTTAAAATGCGATTTATTATTTATATTATTTATGCCTGATCGTACCTCGATCAGATCGGGGACGTTCTGCAAAAGGGCCAGATCAAAAGTACTCGTAACCGTCGAGTGTGTATGAAAGCATTGATGAAAGTAGAAGAAGCGAAAGTGGTATGTAAGGATCGGAGCATATGGAATTCCGTGATCTCTGCCTACCCCGATGGGAAAGAGGCGTGATGTATATGTATGTATGTATGTATTTATGCCGACGTTTTAGTCTATCGCGACCACGGTTGTTGAAAACATCCGAAACGTCGCGTCGCGGTCGGCATAAATATTATGAATAATAAATCCGTTATAAAGTATTTTATTTAAATGTGTGATACTCGCGTTAATAAAATACAATATTAGGTGATGGAATTACAGATTGATAGATATAGCAACAGATGTTAGGTTGACTATAACAATTAATAATCATCATCATATTAAATACCTATTTATATATATTTTATACCGGACTAAAACGGTTAGCGGTATAAAGTATTTTATTTAATCGTTGCAAATTTATTTTCATGTACCTACTAGGATGATATATGAACTAATTTATGTAATACTATAGTTTACTATCAATAATCGAAAATTAATCTTATATTTTGGTTTCCACGGTTCCGTCAATAACATATTACAAATTTTGAGTTGTTAAAAAATACAGGATAAATAAAAATAGGTATCAAATAACACAATAGAAAATGAAAGAATGATGATATTACCCGATATTAATACATTTGATATGAGCAGGTTTCAATATATTAGTAATATTACCAGCCATTGTCAGATTGGTTTAGTACTATTGGAGATGATAGATAGAGAGCCATACTATAATATGAGACTACTATATTTAAGAGGGCCCTTCCCGGTCCGTCTATCGTCAACGCGAGCATGGTTGAAAAGCTTTTTGTTTCATGCAGCGCATACCTCTACCGCTAACGAGTGAGTGAGAACGCGATATCATTGAACGAAAAATAGTGTGCGGAAATTTCATAAAACTTGTTCTAGGAAATACGTGTTTTTCAGTAGTCCTTACAAGTTTGTGAAATATTTTTTTGTAATTTAGAATCTCCATTATATTTGCAAGGTTTCTATCATAAACAATTATTTACTTTCACAATTTATGAGTATATTATGAATGCCCAAAGTTCAGGTAATTTTTTTGCAAATAAGCTGATTTTTGGAGGCTTATACTGAATTTATTTCTGAAAATTTTGAGATTTTGTTTCGATAGAAACCTAGATATAGTGCACGAGATACCTATTAGTTCAAAAGTTTCAAAGAAAAATCGGTTAAATCGCCATAATCACGTAAGAGCTTTTGTATGGAAAGTAAGACGGGTTGGGCCCTCTTAATGTTTGAATGGAAAAAACTTTCAATGGATTACAATGCGGTTTGTTCATTATTATGTTTCTGTCTCGACGTAACATAATACACATACTGCGTTTCAATTCATTAAGAGTTTTTCATTTATATATATATATATATATATATATATATATATAAAATGATACGCTGTGTTACAAAAAATATTATATTTTCTTTTGTTTTCTGTGATATACCATCTCTTTCCTATAATTAGGGGAGAAATCGCGTATTTCAGATACAAGAATCGAGAGAAATCTATACTAATATTATAAAGAGGAAAGATTTGTTTGTTTGTTACGATTTAACTCAAAAACTACTGGACCGATTTAAAAAATTCTTCTACCAATAGAAAGCTACATTATCAGCGAGTAACATCCAGTTTTGTCAGTCTGATAAGAAGTCAGTAGGTTACCTGATGGTAAGTAATCACCTCCTTCTATGAAAAATCGCGACTCAAATGTCTCAGATGCGTTGTCGGCTTTTATAACATTTATATAAGCTTGTTCTTGTTATCAGTTGGAAATACTCAATACATGTTGTTTGTGCTTGGGGTTCAGTTTACAGTTATGTTAACCGAACGTATGAACATATTGTAGTTAGAGTCGTAACTAGGGCATGCATTATTCGTTCGAAGTAGGTATTCGGATATTTCGAATTCTATAATAAAAAATATTCGAATAATTCGAATAATACGAATTTTTCGAATTGTGTTTTATTTAATGTGTGTAAATGAAAAGAAACCTATTTAGTACTTAAACATTTCAATTAGGAACCATTATGTGCTCAAAAAAGTCGTCTTAACATAATTATAAGTTGAAAAAAATTACTTTGTTGTGTTCCGAAAATACAACCGTAGGAAACTGAGGGCGTCTAAAGTATCGTTATTAAATGAACATCTCAAATGATTACAAAAAAAACCTATTAGCCGAAAATACACGTTCAGCTTCAACACTTGTAGGTGGAATGGTTAGTAAAAAATCATACATTTACCAAAACGAAGTAGAATAGTAGGTATTCGAAATGTTCAAAAAAAACGAATAATTATATAGGTACTATTCGAATAATTAATGTAGCGAATATCCGAATAATATGAATATCCGAATTGCATGCCCTAGTCGTAACCAACTGCGTAAAAAAACGACGATTAAAATACAGTAGAGATTCGATTAACCGGACTAATTGTTGCCATAGGGCATTTGGATACTTGAAAATCAGGATAATTAAATATATTAAGGAATCGAAAAAATGTTGTATTACTGGTGAACGATTTTATTTAAAGTTATTTCCTAATAAATATAATCTTTCCTCTTTATAATCATTTTATAGAAAAATCTGAAATAAATATTCAACTTGAACTAGAGGAACGGAAGCATACATTATTTCATCGCGATTGACAATCCGAATAATCGCAAATCCGTTTAACTGCGGTCCGGATAATCTTAACGTTAAAATAAAACGTTAAACGTCGGGATAAATAATTTAAATAATAAATCGCGTTTTAATCCGGTATACAGTATTTTATTTAAATCTTAACGTTATCTTAAAGTTTCTATACATAGAATAACCGTGAAGCGATACAAAAAAGTTACGAAATTAAGCAATTTCTGATAATAGCATGAACCTTAGATATGAAAATGAATGGCATTATTTATCTTTATTTACTAAGGAACAATTACCCAGCCACCTGTATACATCATATCATAATTAACTTAGAACGAGAGCCTTTGTCCTCGTAATGCTGACGTCATTGCGAGGTCTCTTTAGAAGCCAGTGCTGTCAGATACAAACGTTGCCTCTACGTTGCTATTTCAAGATTAATAGCCTTCGATTAGGATTGTGTAATCAAGGTCAAATATTTTCTTTACAAAAAAAATCTTCACTTTTGTTTTTATTTACGTTATCAAATTGACGAAAAAATGATGGTACCTATCTAAAAAGAATAAAATTATTTCTATGACATCCATACCTGTTTACGGTTATTGGCGTATAATATGCTGCCTTTTAATAAAAAACAGAAATTTTCGAGGTTCTGGGGCATGGGGCAGACACATTTCTATGTCTATTTTCTTAACAGGCAAATAGGTATTCTTTTATGCCCTGCACGGCCGAAAAAGTTTTTTTTTATCAGGGATTTGAACCCAGGTCTTCCCGTCCTATACTAATGATCCACGGAGTCAGTAGCCTTTAAGCCAGATAACCAGATATTTTTACATTCTCTGGGGTTGAAGACGCCAGCAAAACAACCAATAGGTAATTCGTGGCCCATTTGCCCTCTCTTCCTAAAAAATTTAGACTAAGAACCGTTCATAATACTATCCATACAGGTTTCTACCTGTATGGATCGTATTATGAACGCGACGTTTCGAATGTTTTCAAGCAAACGCGGTCACGGGCAGTCTGAAAAATGACAGCTGTCTGATTTGAATTTTTACAAAGTTGCCATACTAACGCCATCTATTCCTACAGTGTTAACATTTGCTGAATATTGCCATAATATAGAAAATTACATCAAATGACAATCAGACAGCTGTCACCTTTCTGTCTGCTCGTGACTACGTTTTCTGGAAATGAAAAAATAAAAGACAGAAACATTTAAGCCCTCAAATTTTGATTATCGTTTCAGTATTCCGCGATTGATCTTATCTATTTTATTTATTAAATAATAATGCCTAAGCAAAATAAAGTATTGTAAATGAATATAAAAATGATGTCTACGATATTATTATTGGAAATATTTGTTCCAGGCTACTTCCCGCTACCAGCCATATACTGCCTCGTGTGGGTGTGCCTCGATGTTCTACTCTGCACCGCTTCTATCATGCATCTCTGCACAATAAGCGTTGATAGGTAATTTTATTGTATGAAAGTAGATAGACAAATATTAAAAAAAAAACAAAAACCGACTTATTTAAATAAAATACTTTATAACGCGATTTATTATTTATGCCGTCGTTTCGAATGCTTTTCAGCAACCGTACTCACGGCAGACAGAAAGGTGATAGTTGTCTTATTTGAAATATTACAAAGTTGCCATATTAACGTCATCTATTCCTACGGAGTTGACATTTACCTTACTTCTTCTGTTCCGTGATATTTACTGTTATAAAGTATTTTATTTAAATGTGTCATACTCGCATAAATAAAAGACAAATCGAATTCAATTATACCTATATGTACAAAATTAAACTAAAAAATTATATTTTACTTACAAAAAAAAGCAAGAGCGTTAAAGGACAATCGACAAAATTATTGATACTTATATTTAATTTTTATAAACAGTTATTTTTGAAGTCGGTGCCAGAACCTCGCTCCGTACCATTCGAAAGATTGTTGCAAACTATCTCTCTTGGCCAATTATGATTCAAAATCTATGCATAATTGGAGTTATCGCGTAACAAACATACAAAAAAACATACAGTCGAATTGAAAACTCCTCCTTGAAGTCATTTAAAAACAGCAAGGCGAGATGAAAGGTGAGTACAGACCATCGAACAGATTGTACTAACATAAGATGAATGTTGGTTTTAGGCTAGAAAGTGATCAGTGAAAGAAAGTGATGGTGAAACCAGTCAAGATCATAATGATGATTGCGAACTGTATCTATGTATGTATGTGTTTAGATTTTCGAGATTTTATATTTTCGTTTAGATGTTCCTGTCAAATTCATACTTTAATACTCACGTAAGACCATGTTTTACTATTGATGTAATACATATTCTTTCAAATGTTTAAGGGATTTCGTTTTTCCCTGAACCCTGAAAAACCCATTTGGCCAATGAAAGAAAACCAAGGTAAAATGTATATTTCATTCTGCCATTTTAATTGAATTCATTTTCCAGTATACCAGTATTTTTCCACGGAGCATACCTACTCTCACAAAACTGTAGTACGAAAGCTCTCGGGAAATGTCTTTACGTTGCGGAAACCTTGATGAGCTAATCAGTGGAAGCAAGACAATATTACATTTCTCTAATTGGAAAATAATAAATTAATTCATTGTATTAAAAAGAAGATATCAGGAAAAATTGTTTTTAACCAACTTCAAAAAAGGAGGAGGTTCTCAATTCGTCTGTATGTTGTTGTTTTTGTTTTTGGATGTTCGTTACGCGATAACTCCGCAAGTTATGCATGGATTAGGATGATTCTTTTTTTGTTTGGTATGTCATATTTCAAAGGTGGTCCCATATAATTTATCGAAATTGATTCGGTACTTTTTTGGAAAGTCAACAAAACCAAAAAACATACACAGATAATGTTTTGGTTTGTGGTTCCTTTCAGCAAGTTTTTGATGAGGACTTTCAATTTCTGTTCTTTTAACTGTCATCACTGAAACATTATGTATATGACTTCAAAAACACTTATTAATAAATATTAAATAGATATATAAGTATCAATAATGTTGTGGCTCTTGCTTTGCAGTAATTAAAATATTATTTTTTTACTTTTTAGTTTAAGTTTGTTAATACTATAATATGTAGTTATACCAACCAAAAGTTTTGTTATAGTTTGCAAAATTTTTCAGTATATTCTAATGATACAGTTTACAGTATATGTTTATACATAGATACATGTTACGGGCATTATATTAATTGAGGACGTAATTAATTTTAAATCGACAATATCTCGACAGATCTAAAGGAGTATAAAAGTTATTAACATAATAATTTATTTATTAAAACTATATTTTATAAATGTACAAGATTTAAAAAGATATTAATATTATTTATCTAATTTATTAAATAATAATAATTAAGTAAAAGTTAATCAATAATTAAAGTTTGTCACTGTCATATTCTTTCAATAAAGAGAATATTATTCTTCTTTCTATTTTAAAGCATGATAATTAATATGAGAAAAGCTGAATGTTTATAAATGTCATAAACTAAATAGAATTGCAACAGCTAAGGTTTTACCTCACGTTTTTTAATAAGACACGTGTCTGATTTACTCTTTCAGCTGTGACCCGATAATTTGAAAAGAAAAAGCTTGCAATACCACTCTGAACCAACATGAGCCCACAAAGCTCTCTTGCAGGGTGTAATTAAATTCTTCCTTTGATTACAGATATCTCTCTTTGCGGTATCCAATGCGCTTTGGTCGAAACAAGACGAGAAAAAGGGTGACAATCAAGATCATGTTTGTGTGGATACTGTCCACCGCAATGAGCCTGCCACTGAGCCTCATGTATTCTAAGGTAATCTATACTATTATTATAGAGAGAAAAGATTTGTTACGATTTAACTCAAAAACTACTCGACCGATTTTAAAAATTCTTTCACTGTTAGAAAGCTACATCTTCGCCGAGTTATGCTATATTTATTTCCAGAAATATTTAGGGATCCCTACTAAAACTTGAACAATGTTACCCAAGGTGTAAAAAAATGGTTGTAGGGTAAAACGAAAAGCTACATTGTCAGCGAGTAACATATTATGCTATAATTGTTTTGTATACAGTGCATCTACATTGCACCCGTGCGAAGCCAGTGTGAGTTACTAGTCTCATATATTTAAATAAAATACATTATAAAGGATTAAAACGCGATTTAACATTTATATTATTTATCCCGACGTTTCGGATGCTTTTCAGCAGCCGTAGTCACGGGGCAGACTGAATTCAACCAAAAGTTTCATTTTTTGCCAAGTTATAATGAAAAATATTTTACTGGATGAAAACACGATTTAATCATTAAACTATCACGCTTGCTATAAAGCACTCGAAAAAATATTAATCAATGGCATTTTAATCCGGTAAAAGGGTTTTTTCCTTTAAGGGATAATTCATTCATACTTTTACTACCCACGTTAATGACAATTATATTAGTAAATGCATATGCCATAATATTATTCTTTTCGAACATGAGGTTCACTTGATGGTAGGTGATACAGAACATCAGTCAATGATGCGCTGTCGACCTATTTTTACTTCGAGCATTCGGAAATCCATAGACTGAAACCGAAACGCACAATATCCACTTCGTGGTTTTTCCATCTATGAACGGTGGTTCGTCATCTGGTCGGAATTTCGATATTCCTCAACAGACAGGAAGTTAACAGACATGGCAAAGACATGCGTACAGAAAATTATAAGCGTGTCGTCCCGGTGGGATTAAAACCCACGACAGATCGATGCTCACGGCAGGTGTTCTATCGAACGCGCCAACGAGTCAATATTATTCTAATTGACAGTTAAATTCAACCGTATTAACATTAAGGACACAATTCTGAATTGTAATAGTATTATTCTAACTGGTGCTAGACTTCATCCGCGTGGGATTCACCTTAAGCTGAGCTTCAAATCAAGCTAGTTAAATGAAGATAACTTTTGTTCCCGACATCCTGTTTGGAGGCTACAAAGTTTTGATATAACCCCAGACTAAGATCATTTTATGTCTCTATGTAACATGAAACCAGTATTTTCGAAGATAAGCGTAAACAAACAGACAGACAAACAAATACGATCCAAATCTGTTTTATGAATACTGTTCCTAATATTGTCTTTTATTAACGCAAGTATCACACATTTAAATAAAATACTGTATACCGGATTATAACGCGATTTATTATTTATATTGTTTAAATTATTTATCCAGACGTTTCGGTTGCTTTTCAGCAACCGTGGTCGCGGGGAGACAATCTACAGTATACAGTATTTTATTTGAATACTGTTCTTCTTTTTTAATAATCTCCTCTCCATTTTTGGTAATTATTTTCAATGTACAGGAATTTTGAATCTAGTATTGTTTTCTATATATCTATACTTATATTATAAAGTAGAAAGATTTGTTTGTTACGATTTAACTCAAAAACTACTGGACCGATTTTACAAAATATTACCAATAGAAAGCTACATTATCAGTGAGTAACATATGCTATTTTTGTGTATAGTACATCTACATTGCATCCGCGCGAAGCCGGGGCGTGTAATTATAGTTATATATACATGGTTAGAGTAAGTTGCGTCACATTTGAGACTTCATAGTTGAAGCTGATTCTGTTGTTAATTCCAAGATGGCATCCGGTCTAATTAACGCTTTAGAATGTTCAATTATAATAGACTTTATGCATAATTACTATTCCCTATGTGGAGTTGAATGAAGTTGGAAATTAATTTACACATTTACATTTTACTATTACGAATCTGCCGGCCTAGCATGACAAGCGCGACAAAATTTTGTCTACCGTTTTCTCGTGTTTTAATTATATATATTTATCGATCGAGATATCTTTTCTATCAAACATGTCGATGTCGTGATATAATATATCGAGATATCTTACATCTTAGTTTGTCTTCTCTCGTCCGCGACATATCTCGTGGCGGTCATGCTAAAGCTAGCTTCCGACGGTCGGTGATATTGCGGACGGACGCGGACCAGCTCGCACGACGTACCGTGGGAAGGGTCTCGTCCGTGGTAGCACAGGTTGTCTGTGGCGGTGCGCCGGTATCCGTCGCGAGGCGGTAACTTCAAAGGTGCGGTGAAAAAATCTGAGTGTAATTGCAAACCGTTCTTGAATGGGAATATATTTTCGCTTTTGATATCATTCCTTGATATAACAGGACCAATTTTATTCAGTAGGTATTCGAAATCACTTGAAATCTCTTTCACTTTGCATTTTGAAATGAAGCTATCAAAAGATCTACACAGACCGACACGCGCCGTTGGAAGAGCCCTGTCTGTGTGCGTTGCCGTCCGTGGTCGTCGGCTGTCCGTGATCATCCGTAGAACTGCCGACCGTGGGAAGCCAGCTTAAGCCGGCTGATGATCGATCCGTCGTTCTCAATTAGACATTACTCGTACTTATAAATTTCGTTGGACATTACTATGATCGTAAATAAAATTGAAAATGTTTTCTTAATAAGTTAAAATACGATGTTCTTTCGTTTCGTTCCTCTCGTTGCGTTCGATTTTGGTAATAGACCTAAGAATACTGTATATTCTCTCTGTTATATAATAATATAATAGTAAAATATTACTAGCGACCCGCCCCGGCTTCGCATGGGTTCAATGCTGTTACTAAATACACTACAGAAAAACTGTGAACGTTGTATTTAAAAAAATACCGGCCGGTACCGCCGCAAACGCTCGCGCTACGTCCCGCAATTTTTAAATCTGTAATATCTTCGAAAATATTCATTTAAATCATATGCTGTATAGGGCCATATAGAGCTATATTAAATCAACAATGTATTTAAGGTATTTTATTGGATAAGGATTAATGCTGTATTGGTTAAAATCGCTTCGAAAATTAGCCATTATTTGTCGTAAAAAGTAAATGACAAAAAAAAGTTATTGTGGGTTATCCATAAGAGATAGACATATACCATCACGGACTTTTCTGTAGACCTTTTCAATGTGTACAATACTTAGTACATTATTTTGATAAAACTCGTAGGGTCCAGCCTGCGTTTGCAATGTAAGCGGAAAAAATGTAATTATTTACGACATCACATTAGAAACCTCAAAAATAACAGTACTTCTCCACTATTTAATGGATGTTATTATACATATAAACCTTCCTCTTGAATCACTCTATCTATTAAAAACCGCATCAAATTCCGTTGCGTAGTTTCAAAGGACAGAGAAAGCGACTTTGTTTTATACTATGTAGTGATTGATTAATCTATAAACCTTGTCATTGTAATTATTTTGTAATAATATTAATTTGTTAATGTTTAGTCATCTGTAAAACCTTACAGTTGAGTAAATACTCGTAAATAACTAATATGTCTAATAATATCTTTGTTTCAGAACGAAGAGTCAGTCCTAATCGAAGGATCCTGTCAAATACCGGATCCACTGTATAAGGCTATTGGTTCTATAATTTCCTTTTATATACCCCTGGGAGTGATGCTGCTCACGTATGCCTTGACTGTTCAACTGCTCGCCCGGCAGAGGAAGGGCCTCGGGCAAGGATGGGCAGCTGGATGGCTTGGTGGGGTTCCGATCGGTATTATATCAAGTTCTTCATTCTCCCACCTTACATCATATAGCTATTAGTTCATCCTATCTCTTTGGACTATCTATCTATATACTTGGGACGTTTTCCAAAGAATGGAGTCTCTCGCAAGGGCACTGTTATATGTTATTGTAAATAGCTTGCCATGTAGGTGCCTATACCTGTTATATTTTTTTGTTTAGTAGTATGTTGATGCTAATAATTTTACTTGTAATTTATATTTTATTGGTATTTTTGTGTGCGTCATTGCCGCATTAGGTAGGGGTACCTGTAATGGCAGTTGACTGAGAACTGTTATAATAAATAAATATACATATAAAAATTTTGAAAACAATTCGGCAGCGCATTGTTGCATCTGTGGCTGAGATACCTATCATCTAGTAGTTTGTCAATATATTTTTTTTAGGATGGGGGCAGATGGATAGGTAGCTCATAATATGATGGTAAGTGATCACCGCCGCCCATAGATATCCGTAACACCAGAGGGCTTGTTGCCGACCTTTAAATTTTCAGTAGAATACGCTAGTGTTTTTAAATAATATATCGGAGCATATGTAATCACTGGAGTTGGAAATAATACTAATAATAATAATTGAATTTGATATCGCCAAATTTGAAAATGGAATCTTCTTCCTGTAGGTATGGGCGGCATAATCATAATATATATAAAATTCTCGTGTCACAGTTTTCGTTGCCATACTCCTCCGAAACGGCTTGACCGATTTTGATGAAATTTTTTGTGCTTATCCAGTATCTATGAGAATCGGCCAACATCTATTTTTCATCCCCCTAAATGTTAGGGGTAGTCCACCCCTAAATTTAATTTTTTATTTTTTAGACAAAATTTTTAATATTTTCCTTTATAAGTACATATGTTAATATACAAAGTTTTATAATATAACAATGATAATTTGGCTTCATAACAATGGTAATCTTGGTTTTGAATAATCATAGCCAATTTACAGTATTTTTAACTTTCAGTAATTTGTTACAAACGAGCAATAATGACTAAGGTTTCCTTCTAAATGTATTCTAAATATATTATTAACTACTCCTATTGCTGATTATACATTCTTGATGGCTTTCTTATAATTACATGTTGCCTGTTCTACGAAAGTACGGCTTTGATGAATCGTAAATACATTTCCAGTCTCAGGTGATCATAACGTTTGAGGATTAAATCGTTTCTCCTTAAACCCGTAATGCGGTTTTAAAAGACGTGGTTAATACATTTAAATACTTTGATATCCGGAAAGCGTTTGCTGTCGAATTTTCTTATAATATAATGTTTTAATTCTTTTAAATTTTGTTATGTATGTAACAATTATCAAAACTCTATAGTTTTTTTATTTGAATGCACACAAGCTAATCAGAAAACCAAGCATGAATAATTAGCGAGAAATTGTTCGTACTGTCAAAGAACATAGATGTACATAGAAGAACAAGCCTTATAGGCGCGCTTTCTATGGGGTAAGAGTAGTTCTTACCCCAGCCACCGCGGTGCTGCTAGTATCCGTGTGAACGCACACTCTGACGCTGAAATCATAGCGCGCACTCTTTCGCACACAGCCGATTTTGGAGCGTTATTCGAGCGTTCGCTCTTAAGAGCAAGCGAGACAACGAGAGGGGAGGAGTCAGCGGACTGTTTAGATGTGTGTGTCACACCGATATATTGCCGCGTGCTCTACAGTTTAAAAATAGAACACCTTTTTCTGTCCCAAAAGTTTGCCTGTTCGTCTATGTACATCTATGTATGTTCTTTGGTATTGTCGATCTGTTAGTTGATGATAAATCAGTTGAAATTGCACACAAAGGACAATCGATGCCTCCTACGTAAATTATGGTAACCAACAAATTTAGTTTTCTACGATGTGATAAGTTTTTTTTCATTATGTCCATACACAACCTTATACGATTTGTAAGTACCTAACCTACTACCTACCATAACTTACGTGGGAGCCATCGATATTGGTTATACGATACCTATCTCACAAGTTGTTCGTGCTAAGAAGTTTGAGACCTTAGATAATATGTTGCAAACTGTAAGTACTATTTACGTTTCGTTTAATCAAATGAAAATGGGGGTGCTTTCACCCTTGTCCACCTAGCCACTGTTTAGTGTCCAGTATGATGGCATGTAAATACAACTAAACTAAGCTTCTAAGCAACTTTCAACTAAACTAACTAAACTTTTTATTCATAATTCTGCCCTTCAGAGCGTCGGTGTACATGGAAGAGATTCCTCAGTCCTAGGGGTGGAACTCCACAGCATTCAGCCGCATCAACTGATACCGAATTACCACCAATCGATACAAGAGACCTCTGGATTCAAGATTCAAGGTAATAGCTTTTCTCTTATACATATCATTGCTTGATGGAAATATACCACATATGAGAAAAGCACTGTTCTTCTGAACTTAGGACTAGTTCGTTGGCAAGTCTGGTAGAACACCTACCTTGCGTTCTGATGGGTATTATATTTTTCGGTAACGGTAAGCATGTCTTCCACGCGTCTATTCACTTCGAGAATTAAACGGGTGGGACGAATATCGAAATTACAACCAGGTAACGAAACACCGTTAATAGATGGAAAAACAGTGAAGTGCAAGATTTCCGAAAGCTCGATGTAAAAAGTAGGTCGACAGCGCATCACCTACCATCAAGTGACACTCATACTCGTCTGTCGATATTTTTGGATAGATAGATAGATAAATCAATTAATTGATATATATGTCTTAAATAATAGTTAAGAACAGAGCTTTTATTTTGAGGCTATATAGATCTTTCTTTGCACAGATCATATTATGTATGCTTATGCGGAATGGCTTTTAACTGTTGCATGTTATGCAAACTAAATAGAATAATATCTAATTGCTTATTAGTTTTGTAAATTAATACAAAGAGAAATGAATGAATGCGAACTAACCTATTACACATACATAATTAAAAAAAATAACAGGATCAAGTAATAATGTGATAGAAGGCAAAATATTCAGCATAAAATTACTAAATCAGGTTTTCCACAGGGCTGATATTTTATCAATTCTTAAACCACGATTTAGGATATTTATTTGTTTTTATTTTATTTATTTATAACTTTTTTGTACACAGAAGTAATGAATATGAAACTAAATTTACAAAAATAAAAGACATTTTTGACGTATTTAAGTACTATATTTTCTGCCACTCTTAGCTTACCGCATCACCACTTACACATCAGATGGTTAAACAAATCACCTATCCGAATTTGCATTTTTAGCTGTTTTCTTTATATTTCACTCATCATTTTTTTTAAATGCAACAAAACATTTACACGTATACTTATGAAAAATATAAATTACTCTTATATGTTTCATAAGTAGGTACATAAATGTAAAAATCAGAAGTGTTTTTCTTCACCGTACTAAATCATTATTAATGTTTATAATTAGGTAAAAATTAAAGGTATTGTTTATGGTTGTCTGGAAGAGATCGCTGAAAGCGATAAGGCCGCCTGTTGCACTTTCATTTATTTTGATATTTAAGTTATTTTCTAAAGAATTTATTGTTCTTGTAATTTGTGCAAAGAGTTCTAAATATTATAAATATTTACTAAGTTCCCAAATCCCCAATCCGAAATCATACATATATTATTATCTATACAAATATTATAAAAAGGAAAGATTTGTATTTTGTATGTTACAAATAAACTCAACAACTACCGGACATTATCAGCGAGCTACATAGGCATAGTTTTTTGTGTATCTACATTGCACCCGTGTGGAGCCGGGGTGCATTGCTAGTATCGTATAAATCAAAATAAATGTTTTAAAAACATAACACAAGAGCAGAGTAACATTTAATAGAAATTTCCGTTCACTAAACCTAGCAAAAAAAAAATACACTAGCGTTTTTGTGAAAGTATTCATGTATTTACTCGGTTTAATTATTACTGAGTATTCAAACTAGGGATGTTACGGAAGTGGTTTTACCGGAACCGAATTCGGAATCGGAGTTTTTAAATTTGGTTTATCGGAACCGGAATCGGAACCGAAACCGGAATCGGAAGCAGACACAAAAGAGAGATGTGTAATAAAATAAGATTACAAACATTATTCATCAGTTTCATTCATATCAGTTCAAAAAAGTACACACCTTCCTGGGTGTGATATATAAAAATAAACTAATTTTCTTAAATTTTAAACAAAAGTTAATTAAAACAAATGTCGCTGACCGCGGTCACTGCCGCCGATGTGCTTCGACCTCCGATTTTAACCTCCGATTTAAATCTATCGGAACCGAAATCGGAATCGGAGGTGCAAAATCAATCGGAAGATCCGCCTTTTCGGAACCGGAATCGAAGCTCCGTAACATCCCTGATTCAAACTATGCAAGCGATTTTAATTGGGGACTCGGAACATTTGTAGCACGCTACTACGGTATTACAGATTCTGTGAATTTCTATTTTAGTATTATAAATTTGAAAATTAATGTTTATTAAATTATTTCGCACTATGCAATACTTTGTAAATGTTTTTATTAAATGCGGTTATAATGAACGATTGTACTTAAAAAACTATACTAATATTATAAAGAGGAAAGATTAGTATTTTTGTATGTTTGTATTTTTGTATGTATCGAATAAACTCAAAAACTACAGGACCGATTTCAAAAATTCTTTCACCAATAGAAAGCTACATTATCACTGAGTAACATAGGCTATATTTATTACTAGAAAAAAATAGAGATCCTTAGAAATACCTACTAAAACCAACCCAAGGTGTAAAAAAATTAGCCAAAAAATGTCTATCATTGCATGCGCCGCGGAAAGTATTGACGATAGAACAAAAAAAGTTCTACAATATTATAGAACATATCAATATCGACAAAAAACTTCGCGAGACTATATGTCTAACTATTGTGGTTATGTTACTATAACTACTTATTAACATTAAAAAAATTGAAAGTAATGCCGATCAAAATCAGACCATGTTATCCATACCTTTGTATTAATTCTCGTATTCAAGACTGTTTCAATACCTATTGATTACTTTTTGAATTATTGAAATCGGACATTCCATTCAAAAGATATTACCTACGAAATTAAAAATGTCAATATAAACAAAAATACACACAATCGCGCCGGTGTGGCTCCACGTTACATAGTTTTGTACATCATGAAGTATTAAAATCGGTCCAGTAGTTTTTGAGTTTATTCATAACATACAAAAATTCAAAAATACAAATCTTTCCTCTTCATAATATTAGTATAGATATAGATAGTATAGATATGATAGGACTTACCTACCTTTTTAAAGTATTAAAATATATATGCTTATATTAACTTATCTTCTATATGAATCCAATTTTTGGTGACTTATTTTTCAAACGCGAGTTCCTGGCTCAAAAAAACTTTTTACTTGACATCGCATCGCATCCCGGCTAAAGCTACTCGTAAATAAAATGTGATCTAAAAACAATTTTGCCAGCTGTTCCCATTTTGCCGAGTTTGTTGCGTTCTGTATGTTATTTATTACTTTAATCCGTTTCTGGAACCACAAAGCCTTTGAAAGTGTAAAATATAGTTCTGAGAAGAACATTTTAGTTTTGTATGAGTTGAGGGTTGGATTAAAGCTTTCATTTCTATACGATGTAAGTCTATGGGTCATACCGATTAAATACTGCTTATTCAATCATTTGATTTTTTTATGTTAGATATCTACAGACGAGCATGAGGTTCACTTGATGGTAGGCGATGACGTTTCTTAACTTTAACATGAATTCAATATAACCCTAACCTCTACAATTCTACATAATCGCTTTCAATTACCAGCGGTACGTATACTCTAGGCAAAGTTTTGTAACGACATTGACACATTTACTATCCACAGAGTAGAAAATTGTACTTATGTATACATATAATGACATTTTTATCCTGCAATAATTTTACTGTGTCTTACAAGGAGATCCACAGACGTGTTGGTCGGGGATTTCAATGGTTCACAACCACAAAATATTAGGTTCAACTGGGAACCTCGTTAAAAATGTATTTATTACCAAAGTTTTCATTCATTGTTAGTTATGTGTTACGGTCCAACTAAATCTATACTTCTCTTACTATAATAATATCTATACTATAATAATATTATAAAGAGGAAAGATTTGTATTTTTGTATGTTATGAATAAACTCAAAAAATACTGGACCGATTTTAAAAATTCTTTCACCAATAGAGAGCTACATTATCAGCGAGTAACATAGGCTATAATACATCTACATTGCACCCGTGTGAAGCCGGGGCGCGTTGCTAGTAATATTATAAAGAGGAAGAGATTTGTATTTTTGTATGTAATGAATAAACTCAAAAACTACTAGACCGATTTTGAAAATTCTTTCACCAATTCAAAAAAAATCAAAAAAAAATCAGAAAGTTACATTATTAGCGAGTAACATAGGCTATTATTGTGGATAGTACATCTACATTGCACCCGTGTGAAGCCGGGGCGCGTTGCTAGTTAATTATAAATTAATAAGAGGCGCAATAACAAATAACTTGTAAAAAGATATTCCTATCGTCAATCTGTTATTTCCATAATTTAATTTTAGCTGATTTCGTAAGTTATTATCGTATAGTATATCAGAAATGCATTATAATCAATTGTGTATATCAGAAATGCATTATAATCAATCGTGTGTAGATTTATTGAATGCTACATATATAGCTATTGAATATACCTATTGCGTGTCCATGCGATGCAAAAATTCAAATTCAAAATCATTTATTCATTTAGGTAACACAATGTACCTACACTTATGAACTATTAAATGCTTCTAATTTTACATTTATTCTCAAATCAAGGGCGTAGAACGGAAGAGAAGAACTGGCAATAAACTCTTCGTCACTGTTTTTAATCGCCAAATTTTTAAAGGCGCTGCAACTATTACACCATGTTCAACATGACATCTTTAAGTAATTAACTATAATAATAAAAAATATAAACAAGAAAAAAAAAGCAAAGATTTGTCATCTATCAGCAGTAGGCATGGTCATTCGCTTTACGTAACCGCTTAAAGGTTTCATATAAAATAAGCCGCATCTTTTTGTGTATAATCGCCTTGTTTTAATGTTGCTGCCTGTATATTATTCTATGTAGTTGTGAGCACTGCCTGTTTATAATTGCTATTTTTGAAAGAGTAATTAAGCTATTATCTCGCGGCTTCAGTTTTGTTCAAGGCTCGGAAACCGGTTAATTTACTATGGGAACTTAACCGAAATAATAAAGGTTTTTGTTAATATTCTTATGTTTTTAACTATATTTACTGAAAAAATTAGTGTGGTTAGTTTAGTATGTATTACTCTTTAAAACTAATATCATGGTATCTCAGTCAGACACGTATTTTGGAAAATAAAAATTAACCGGTTCCGAGCCCTGGTTTTGTTTTCAGTTGGAAATGCATTGTCACATAAAAATCTGCTTTGTTGCTGCATCCAATTTTCGCTCTAGGATAAAGATATGATAAGTGTATATCTATGTTGTAATAAAAATAGTTTTAGTATTTATGTTTCACAAATTTTATTTATCTTTACTAAATGTATGTTTTAAGCAGGGCTCGGAAACCGGTTGATTTACTATGGGACCTTAACCGAAATAATAAAGGTTTTTGTTAATATTCTTTTGTTTTAGTCATATTTACTGAAAAAAATAGTGCGGTTAGTTTAGTGTGTATTACTCTTTAAAACTAGTATCAGGGTATCTCAGTCAGACACGTATTTTAGTAAATAAAAATTAACCGGTTCCGAGCCCCGGTTTTCAGTTCAATATGTGGCAAAGTATTTCGATAGTTGCGAGTTTTTGAATCATTTATGGCTATATGCTTAAACAAATAACATTCAAAATACATGAAAAGGCTATTAAATAACCTTTAATTTGAACTTACCTTTATGGTTACAAAAACTCTCATCTGCATCGACCTGAACATTTTCAAACAATGAAAAGTGAAGCGCTATCATAACAAACCATTACAATTAATAGAGTTTAAACCATCTGATTAAAAATACTCCTATCTTTTATTTTTAAAACCGCCTTACATTCTATTTTTTTGTTAACATCCATAACTTTACATTCATTATACAGCCTTCCTCGATAAACGGGATATATGTACGTATATATCCCACACTAAAAATTTTCAATTCCAACCAGTAGTTCCTGAGATTAGTGCGTTCAATCACACAAATTCTTTTAGATTTTTAATTTACTAGCAACACTCCCTGCATTCACACGTGTGCAATTTATATGCAAGTGCAATTTACAATATAAAAAGCCTGATAATGTAGCTTTCTATCGGTACAAGAAATTTTAAAATAGGTCGAGTAGTTTTTGAGTTAAATTAAAAAAATCTTCCCTCTTAATAATAATAAAAACTTTACTCACACACACAAAACACAGACTATACATAATCTTTATAATATTAGTATAGAAGTATAGATAGTATAAATAAATAAAAATCTTGTGTCACGGACTCCTCCGAAAAGGCTCGTAATTATTTTTATATATATTTGGTAGGTATGAGAATAGGTTTAAAATATATTTTATACCGTTAGATAAGGTGTCCCTATTTTTATTTTTTTGACAAAACTTTGATTTGATCTCATTTTCTTCATTAGCCGAGTCGGCTACGCTAGTATTAGTGTATAGATGATAGTAACATTTGAGTAAACTATCCGTCACCTGCCGTACCTATCGATTAATGTATCGGTTGACCGTAGTAGCTTCACTCTGCATTGAATGAATGTCTATATGTTGCCTGCTACTGTCACTGTGATTCTATGTTGTCTTGTTGTGTTGCACAGTGAGCCTGCTCCATCTGCAATGAGCGCACTTCATCATTTTGGGGCAGAGATGTTGCGCCTCTCTCGTGGCTTGGAAGCTTCTGCTGCAGCTAAGACATCCAGAGGGTATAACCAGCACTTATTTGTACGCTTCAAATCCTACAGACCAGAATTTAATTCACCGCAGTTATTGCAGACTTTTATTGACATTATTACATTGACTTTTATTGCTTTTTTGTTTTTAATATGTAAACGCTGCATATTCGTGTATTTGATACTGTATTTGTTTTTTAATAATTTTAAAATCTCCATAAACTTTAACGTCCTTATTCATAAACGTATTATAAGCTTGATATAGTTAAAATATGTTTTGTCTCACTCTATCGAATATAAAAAGTCTACAGAACGAAAGAAACAAATTATATTTTTACTATATCAATCTTAAAATACGTTTAATGAATAAGGCCGTAAGAACATAGAAAAGAAAAGATTAGAGAGTTCCTTTAGACCGCCTTACCCCTTTTATATAAAAGCTATAATTTTATCACGGATTCATTGAACCAAAATTCAGTTTTTTTAAAGTTTTATGGTCATCTGCCTAGAATTTATTTAAATAATTTTGCTTTAAGAAAGGCAGAAAATTGAATGTCTATCACCACCCTATATTACTTGGAACCAACTTTTATCAATAATATCTGAGGAAGACATAGATACTATAAAAATATTGTAATTATTAAATCCACGCTAACAGAACATACGAGTACATAATATGTACAATTCTAAACCTAAATAGAAGCTAAATCATAAATAAAAGCTCTCTTTATAGATAAAGTATCATACTTTCAACATCACTCGTATCATGAAATTGAATGTTTATTACTTGAAAAGAAATAATAAAATATTTAAGATATCTGTTATTTTCATTCGATATATTTCAGACTAAAGCACATTTATAATGAAAATGATTGACAGTGAATCTTAAGTATTCAAAGAGATCGAGCATCGGAATTCAGATAATCAGCTGTATATATAAAAATGGATAAACTCCAACGAAGTTAAATCGATCACCATAAAAATGTATATTTTCATGGAAAAGGTTTTTATGATATCACCTATGTCACCCGCCACTAGTCAGCCAATAATAATTAATCAGTAATAATAGTTAATAGCGAATAATAATAATGGCATCGTCATTTTTATATAAGATTATTTTAAGATTTGCATCAGTAGAATTTTCAGTTCTAATAGTGGATATATATTATAAATATATAAAATATTTCTTAATACTATTAGAAATCCAAATAGCAGAAAGACCTAAAAAAAGAAAAGAATTATTAATAAAAATGAGTTTTTTAAAGTTTCTATTTTTACAATTTTATGGCATACTTTAGAATTTAATTTGTTGTTCACAGAACAAACATATCAGACAAAGGTGGTATGCTAACACCAGGCTCACTAAGCGTATCATCGAGCTCACCATCATCCATGCTCCAAGATAAACGACGACCATCATCTACCTGCGACCCTAATACACCTATCCACCGCGCCAGAAGTGCTTCTGATGATGAAGGCAACGATGGTCTCTTAGCACCAGTCCCATTAACAGCAAAATCAAGAAGTTCCGAAGACGGCCTACTTCTTCCTCCACCATGTACATGTCCCTACTTTGGCTCAGAATCAACTCCTCCAAGACGAACAACAGAAGTTATTATAGTTCCTGGTGGAGATATCAACGGATGCAACGGATATTCTAGGAATGGAAACTTAAAGCCTGAAGACCCTCCCAACTTTTTCAGACGCCCTAGTCGAGGTGCGTCTTCAATGGTCACTTGGGAAGAAGCTAGAAGATTTCGACGAGGTTCCAGCTTTGGAACTAGGACCACTTTATCTACGCCAGTAAGAGCGATCCGTAGTCAAAGATCTATCAATTCTCGTCCACAAGCTAGTACTGCTACTCCACAAAGACAAGCACCAAGGACGCATCATTCTAGAAACTCCAGCGTCATATCTCGAAACTCCTCCCGCCATGGAAGAATACTACGTTTAGAGCAGAAAGCGACCAAAGTGCTCGGTGTCGTGTTTTTTACTTTCGTCGTCCTCTGGGCACCGTTTTTCATCCTCAACATGGTGCCAGCTGTGTGTCCAGAATGTGAAAAGAGAATACCTATATGGGTATTCGATTTTGTTCTATGGTTAGGTTACGCTTCTTCGATGGTGAATCCTATATTCTATACAATTTTCAATAAGGTGTTTAGACAGGCTTTTAAGAAGGTGCTTCTATGTGAGTATTGTAAGAAGAGATAGCCAGCACCCTGGGAGCGCATCCGACCGTCTTCTGACCCAGGGTTGGGAGCGCTCTCAGTTAACAGAAATGTAAGATCTCAATTTGTATGAACAGAGCTTTAAGTAAATAGGCTTTTAGGTTAGAAATAGAGAAGTAGCTTTAATGTTTTGTCTTACTTCTTAGAGAATTATTAAATAAAGAAAAGCAATTGGGTCGAATATGGTTCAATCGAAGTTTCTGTATAGAGGAATAGCAACATCACGTTTATATTATTGTTTATGCGCACAAATTTACGTGAGTAGGTACATTCCAGTTAAAAACTGGCACTAATTTAAAATAGTACAAATTTGTTTTACAATTTATGTTAAAATAGTAAAAGTAAACGATTAATATAAGAAAGAAGTATCTTGTAAGATTACAATGTCACAAAACAATAGTTTAAAACAAAACACTAACAAATTTTCGCTTATAGTTAAACTGTACAAAGTTTATTGGTCTCAGATCAACGCAAATAGCCATGTGGTAAAACAAATAATCTGATTTTAAAGATACTTTTTGGTTGTAATAGATAAAAATAGTAAATTATTTACTGAATGTGAAACAGTAATCTATATTATATAGAGGAGAGGTTTGTTTGTTTGTTACGATTTAACTCAAAATTCTCTCTTGAAATTCTTTCATTAGTAGAAAGCTACATTAGCGAGTAACAGTATTAACATATTTTGTCGTGATCGTAGAACAACGACGGTTCTGATTTTTTTTTACGATTTTAGTTCTATTGTATAAGTCATAACATGAAACTCCTTGACAGTTCTATATTGCATAATTTAGAACTGTTTAAAATCCTTTATAAACAGAACAAATAAAAAAATGTAGTTTGATAATTAGTCAGATAGATTTATGCCATAAAACTAAAACCGTAAAAAATCAGAACCGTCGTTGTTCTACGATCACGACGATTTGTTGTGTATAGTACATCTATATTGCACCAGTGCGAAGCCGGGGCGGAACACTAGTACATACTGAAACAATAATAGGGTACACAATTTCGGTAGTCTGAGATTGGCAATCATGTCAAAACCTTATACTAGTCGATTGATTTACATATTATATTAAATATCATGTTAACGTAAACGTGATTAATTAACAGTATTGTTATAACAATTTGAAAATTGTATTATTCTAGTCATAAATTAATGAGTCGCGATGAATTATGAATACATAATGATAGAAATAATGAAAATTAATATTCAGAGTCATTAGTTTAGCTGTCGTATACTTATTGATTGTACAATATGTAACAAGGTGGGGTGGAAGGTGGGATCGAATTTTAATGGAATAGGGTAAACGGGTCGTCAGCTTACCTGATGGTAAGTGAATACCTTTGTCGGTTTGTAGTTCACTTAGGGTATATACCACACTACAGCGCAGGGACAAAAAGTGGTGATACGGTTACGTGTAACGTTGGAGCTTCTTGCAGTTGCGTTGTGGTAACTTCAAAATGTCGATGTGGTTGCGTTGACGCAAGTAGTTGCGATGTGGTTACGTTGTGGATATGTCGATCTATCAGACAAATCGTCTCTGGCTTTGGTAGAGGAAACATACCTTGACTGAACTAACTCATGGACATTGAAGAGGAATCATTTTTGTTGCTATCCTTGCGGCTTTTATTAAGAAAAATATGCAAAATTGTGTTTGCGATGTGGCCGGCGGCTAGTGGTTGCGATTTTGGTCAGTATCGCTCACACCGTTAAATTTGACGGCAAAATGTGGTCCGTGTGAATAAAATTATGCATTTTCATACAAATTAGCACGCCCACGTATTGTTGTTGTTCTGTGGTTGTGGTACGTGTGAAGGATCCTTTATTATATCTATTAAAAACATAAAAAGACACGACCGCAACGCTCTCCAAACCACACAGTGATACGGTGTAGTCGGCGGACTCCTTTAAAGCGACCGTATAAGTATGATTCAGCGTAGTTATTGCTTTAATGCCACCCTGTCCAAAAATATCATTACAAATAAGTACATAATTTTAATATGAAGATAATTAAGATAGATGCTTTTATATTGTAAATTATGTATTTTCTAAAACAATAAATTATTGTAAATAGTACGTAGCGTAAATATAATAATTATTAAATAATATAATATAGTAACTATATTAAAATATCTGTATATAATATAATGTGAATCTATAAGAAATACAAGGAATAAATTGATGCTATCTTATTATTTTTTACCTTCACTCCTAATTGAATACTGACCGGCCTCCGTGCTTCAGTAGTATGCACATTGTGTTTAACACAGGAGATCACGGGTTCCAATCCCGGGGAAACAAAATTTAAAAATAATTATTTCGGTCGGGCACGGCCAAGGTGACAGGTCTGTCTGTTTTTAAGTAAAAATATCAGCTAACCGGACACAGGAATGTATCAGCCCCATGCCCTAGACTCTAGAGGGACAATGGAATTTTCTATATTTATACATAAATTCAAATTTAAAAAAAATTAAAAAGTAAACAGAAAAATACGAGTATATGTATTTCAAATCATATATTCCGTATTTGTAAATGAGATCATTTAAAAAACAGCTTTGGCTTACGTAATTAGTACTTACTACTTAAATAATAATTATCCTCGATACATCTTGGGAAAATACTGGAATCTTTAAAAAATATAATGTTATGAACTACATATTTATTTTGAATACATTCCGTATTGAACTCGCCTTTGAATTTATATTCTATTCTGGTAAAATCCAATAGGATAATAAAGAATATAATAACAAAATAATCATTTTTATTTTAATCAACGGTAAGTTATCCAACATTCCACACCGAAAAACTATAAAATGCTATACGAGTATATTTCACTATGTACCAACAACGCTAAAGCCGTCACGTTCAATACAACTACAAATTATACCTGCCTTTAAGTCTCATTTGCAAAAAAAGTGGCAATTTTCTTTTACATACAGAGCAATAATTTTATATAATAATTTTTCGAAATAATATTGTCTTTTATTAACGCGAGTATCACACATTTAAATAAAATACTGTATACCGGGATAAATAATTTAAATAATAAATCGCGTTTTAATCCGGTATACAGTATTTTATTTTTCGAAATTCCATCCTCACCACCTCGATGTCTGGTGATCCACAACTGCGCGTTTCCTTAGGCACTTTTTGCCACGCACAACCACTTTGTGGAACCAGCTCTCGCCGGCGGTTTTTCCGAACCGATACGACTTGGTAACCTTCAAGAAACGAGCATATATTCATCTCAAAGGCCGGCAACGCATCCTCAAGACCCCTGGTGTTGCGGATGTCCATGGGCGTCGGTAGTCACTTACTGTTCCTTCTTTTTCTATTCTCTCTATTTATTAAGTGGACTGTAATTAAAACGACGATTCTGTTAAATATCGATGTGGCTGTGCACAGCGATCAGCTCAAACGATACGTCCACTCCTCCTTCCTAATATTCTGCGAGTGCCCACGCCGACACTAAACGAAACTGGTTTTATCGCTTGAGCCGAGCATTGTTCACAGCCACTCGATTCATACGTATATTAACGAAACTGAATTTACATTTTACTTTATTCATTTTATAACTATTGTCGTGCACATTCTCCCCCCAGTGCATCATGTGCACTCCCACAGGCGAGCACGACTATTTTCTTCACAGGTCTCTTGACGTTGCCAGCTTTGGTCCGCACCTCCACCACTCGAATGACGCCATCCTTCCCCGGGTAAGTTGAAACTATTCTTCCTTTGGGCCAGGAGTTTCTGGGTAAGTTTTCATCAATTATCAGCACTAGGTCTCCGAGCTGTGGCGGCTCCCCTCGACTTCGTGGATCCCGCCGGTACTGTAAAATAGAAATATATTCTTTAAGCCAGCGAGACCAAAACATGTCAGCGAGCCGTTGCGTCTGCCGCCACCGCTGCCTAGCACTTAGATCTGAGTCTTCAAAACTTCCTGGCTGTGGGACTCTGGCCGGGCCTCCGAGGATGAAATGAAGTGGCGTGAGCGACTCAAAGTCGTCTGGAGAAGTCGATACCGGTGTCAACGGTCGATTGTTCACGGTATATTCTGCCTCTAAAAGAAGTGTAAATAGCACCTCCTCCGATGGATTACGTGTATTAAGGGTAGCGGCCAATGCTCGTTTTATAGACTGAACCATTCGCTCCCATACTCCCCCCATGAAAGGAGCACCTGGAGGAATAAAGCGCCAACTGATTGATCGCACTGCTGCCTCTTCCTTCGTTACCTGGTACGCTGCCCTCCTCAACTCTGCATCAGCACCACGTAGGTTTGTTCCATTGTCGCTGTGCACCTCCGATGGGCATCCTCTTCTCGCCATCATACGACGCAGAGCCATGATGGCACTGTCTGTACTTAAAGAGCCAGCAAGCTCCAAATGGACTGCTCGAGTTGTAAGGCAAGTAAAGAGGGCAACGTACCTTTTTTCGTGGTGGCGGCCTACTGTGACATTATAAGGGCCAAAATAGTCAAGTCCGACGAACGTAAAAGGGCGCTGGTGATGCGCCAGTCTACCGCTAGGATGATCTCCCGTGGCAGGCGATGATGGCTTCGCACGCAGGATTCTACACCTAATGCAGCTTTTCAAAATCCTACGGGTAACTGGCCTTAAACGTATTACCCACAAGCGCGCACGAACTTCATTAATCACTGTTTCAGGTCCAGCATGGTGATTTTGTTTGTGAATCCAGGCGATATACAGGCGAGTGTATGTGTTTCTACCGTCTAAAATAGGGGGATTTCGCTGGTCTTCTGGAAGATGGGGAGCGGAGTCAATACGAGATTTCAGTCGAAGTATTCCTTCTGGATCTAGCGTAACACTTAGCGTCCGCAGTTGACTGTCACGTTTGACAGGAAGATTTCGCTCTAACTGGACTATCTCGTCCTCGAAATTGTCTTGTTGAGTCGCTCTCCACCAAAGTGTTTCTGCTCTTTTCAAGTAATGAGTTTCCAGTGTAATAAATTTATTCCTATTCTTCGCTGGGGACGGTATTTTGTTCGATTTTGCAACTGTACTTCTGGATGTTGTCGGTTTCCAAGTTGTGTCTTCATTACTTCTCGATACGAGACCCAGGGTCTTCTCTAATGCAGGTAATGAATTATCTTGGAGCAATACCTCCTCACTTCGAGTCTTCTGCTGCGGTTCGATTGCATCTACGACTTCAGGTAAGTTACTTGCCCATTTCTGTAGGTGGAACTTTGCCTGCTGGTGGACATGGCTAACCTCCTTCGCTATACGTATGGCGTCTTCTTTAGAGTCAAAACTCTGTAAATAATCATCCATATAATGATTTTTGGATATTGCATCTGCTGCATCAGGGTATTCATGGCGATACTCTTCAGCATTTCGATTTTTAATATATATTGCAGTATGCATCGAAACTCCAGGCAACGACTGCAGAAGATCTGGACCGGTAAGTAACATATCATTTAATGATACTACACAGGTTTTAGCAGCCGCATCGAGAACGATACGAGGTTTCGGTTTCGAGGGATTCACCACGGCGAAGTGTGGTAAGTACCAAGTGCGGCCAGAACGAGACGATGAAGGGGCCACCTCGGCAAAACCACTATCTAACAGGTGAGTAATCTGGTCATTGTATTGATGCTTCAGGTAAGGATCTTTATCTAATTTATTTTCTATTCCTATTAATCTTCTCATAGCATAATCTTTGTTTTCAGGAAGTTCCAGTTCTTCACTGCGCCATAACAGCCCAGTCTCGAAACGTCCATCGGGAAGGCGGTGACTATGCTTCTCCAGTAATGTCAAAGCGCGTACATCTGGATCATTTTTAGGGCGCTTTGGTTCAACTCCGAGTGAATCGATGTCGATGAATTTCTTCAACAGATCTTCTAACCTCTCTTCCACTTCTTCGTCTTCCTCTCTTACTGTGAGCTTTGTGACGAAATGGACTCTTGCGCTGTTTCGACTAGGGCCGTGTAACACCCATCCGAGTTCTGTCAATGAGGCTACTGGTGTTCCTCGCACACCACTCTTAATCGATTTCGATACGATCATATGCCAATTATCCTGGCCTATGAGAAGAGTTGGCGTACCACAGTCATACACGAGTTCATCGGCGATATCTAATAAATGTTCACAGTCTTCGATGGCGGTTTTGTCTACGCTTTGACAAGAGAGATGAAGTCGATCAATTGTGCGTGCTTCTAACATGTGTTGTTTTTCAGAATGACGACGGCCGATGTAAAAATTAACACGTCTGGACGTGTTTGCGTTCACGCGTGCTCCTGCGACTCCTTCGATGGCAAACGGTTCTATGGGACCTGTAGCCCCGACTGCTCGAGCTGTCTCTTCTTCAATTAGAGTGATAGTAGACCCCTCGTCCAGGAGTGCGAACGTGTCTATTGTTCCAGAGGGTCCTTTCACTCTGACTGGGACTATCTTGAGTAAAGCCTTATTGCTGACATGTTGTCGAGCTGAAGCTACCGTCACCGGTTCAGCAGGAGTATCTCTAGGAGCGTGGAGCAGAGGGTGATGAGATCCTTTGCATTCTTCGATTCCACAGGCTCGGTAACGACATCTATGACGAAAGCTTCTCTTCTTCAAACATCTAAAGCAGGCATTGATCTCTTTAGCCTTCTCCCACCTTTCAGAGACGATCAAGGCTTTGAATTGATCGCAATCTTGGATTGCATGTCGATTGTCGCATACAATGCACTGTGGACTATCTGATGAAGTTGATAAACCTTGTGCTGGTCGACTTTCAGCAGAGACAGACGGAGCAATTAGGTAGGTTCGATGAGATTTTCTCTGGTGATGTGGCGATGGTGAATGATCTCTTACAACTTCTGCCTGTGCATATCGACTACATAAATCTGCCTGTCTAGAAAGAAACGCTGATAGTTTAATGAGATCAGCTTCATCTTCAGGTCTTTCTGCAGCGAAATCGTACCATCTATATCTTATCGCTGGTGTCATTTTATCTACGAGGGCTCTAATGGTCTCAGGATTATAAAGATAATAATCCCTTTTGAGCGCCTTAACGACTCCCACTATATTAATAACCTTGCTGGCGAAAATGCATATGTCACGTGGGTTGTCAGTTAGGCGAGGAAGTGCTCGCAATCTTTCCATTTCAGAAATGACGAGGGTATCTGGACGACCAAATCGCATCTCTAAAAGTGACAGAACATCATCTGGGTCGGTTTCTGCTACAAATAGTGCCATCGTGGCTTCTCTAGCCAATCCTTTCAAGCATCTCCTAAGGCGTGCCAGATTCTCGGCTTTTGTGAAGTGACTGTGTGTATCTCGATAGGCAGCTCTGAATGCCAGCCATTCTCCACTAGCACCACTGAAATTCGGTAATTCCACTAAATATCTTGGTGCATGCATCGCTCGAGCGGCCTCTGTCAGTGCGGCAGTAAGTGAGGAAACATCTATAACCTGAGGCGTCACGCCCTGAGTCTTCAATTCTGTTTGCACTCTTTGCATTGGGGTGTTTATCTGTACGTTGGGGGCAATAGTCTTATTTTCTAGCCAGTTTCTAACCAATCCATCCCTTTCCATATCTGTATCGCCCGCTGCGCTGTCCTGATCATCGCCTTCAGTATCCTCAGCCTCTATTCTACTGAGCTCAGCTTCCGCAAGAGCAGTGGCTGCTCGCGCCTCATCTAATCGAGCTTTAGCCAGTTTTTCGAAAGCTTCTGCGCGCTGCACGCTTTTCTTCGATGAAGCTGATTGGCGCTTAGATGACGGCCCGGGCCGTGGCTCTAGCGATGCAGGCGCTGTAACTGGTGCAGGCACGGGAACAGATTCTTCGGGTACAAACTCACCCTTCACTGCCTGTCGCCTCACAGATCGTGTAATTGGCATCGTAAATATTTATTTATATCGAATAATAAATCACACTAGCACCTCAATGAAACACACCACTATATATGTACGCACTACACCAATATATATTTATAAGTATGTATAACACTACACCATTTATCACTTCTAATAAACAAACATACAAAAAAAAAACACGTTTCAAATATCACACAAAACTCCACACTTATTAACAAAATTAAACTTTAACAAAAATAATAATTATTTAATTTAAATAAGAATTTTCATGAACAACCTTATTCGCCTTCTGCGACATCGATATGCGATCACGCGCTTTCAATATGCCAGATGCGTGGTATGCGCGTGGAATAGAAAAAATGCAATTTGTTCCTTCAGCTTTGGAATAATGTTTTATTTTAAACTACACAAATCACTAAACACATAAATTGC
The DNA here is from genome assembly GCA_905404175.1 of Anthocharis cardamines. Lineage (NCBI taxonomy): Eukaryota > Metazoa > Arthropoda > Insecta > Lepidoptera > Pieridae > Anthocharis > Anthocharis cardamines. The sequence goes on along the minus strand of FR989953.1, from coordinate 2,858,065 downwards.
ACTAATATTATATGACACGATCAGAAAAAATCACACACGATAGGTATTAAATATGACACGATAAATTAACGATTTTTCACAATTTACACTAAACACAGATCCGGCCGAAGACCAAAAAATGTTCCTTCTTTTTCTATTCTCTCTATTTATTAAGTGGACTGTAATTAAAACGACGATTCTGTTAAATATCGATGTGGCTGTGCACAGCGATCAGCTCAAACGATACGTCCACTCCTCCTTCCTAATATTCTGCGAGTGCCCACGCCGACACTAAACGAAACTGGTTTTATCGCTTGAGCCGAGCATTGTTCACAGCCACTCGATTCATACGTATATTAACGAAACTGAATTTACATTTTACTTTATTCATTTTATAACTATTGTCGTGCACACTTACCATCAGGTGAGCCGCCTGCCCGTTTGCCTCCTCTAATATAAAAAAAAAATAATAATAATTGAAGCGCAATAATTGACATCCAAGACTTGTAAGCAACAGTTTTGACGCAGATATTATGTGCTGTTTACATCAAGAAAATTAAAATTCAAATTCAAATTCAAAAATCATTTATTCATTTAGGTAACACAATGTACACTTATGAACGTCAATAAAAAATACATATTAAATGCTTCTAGTTTTACATTTACTGCCATTATTGTAACAAATCAAGAATGTGACGTTGTTTTGACATTTATTGCTTCAATTTAATTATATGCAACAGGCAATAAACTTGCATCGTGTAAATAAGCCTTTACTCTACCTCTTTGAACTGCCAGAAATGAAACCATTTTTATGTTTATACAAAAGCAAACATAAAAAATGACATGCCCTCAAATATAGTGCAGTTCTGTTGGAAATGAGCGCTTTACAATTTCCAACTTCAAAATTTCTCCGTAGCTTTTTAAAATAATTGGCAAACTTGGTTCTAAAGAATTATGTATATAATTTCGGATAGGTTATATTACTTTGCACTTTTTATTTATTGTTTGATAGTGAATAAGTGATGTTAATGAGAGACTTTTCTAGTTTGAACATTGTATTTCATTTAAATCTTGTAACAACTTAGTAATTCAAATTAAATCCAATATTAAAATGTATAATGAATATGAAATCACACAAGTTCTAAGATGATTAGACTTTTAGCGAATATTTCTTAGAAACGCCGAATACGAATTACGAATTACCTATGCTAAGTCCAGTAGAATATTGTTATTTTCTACTAGATATTTCTCTATCATGATATATTGTCTATCAAAATTGTCAATGTCGATATATAATATATTTAGATATATGGTCATGCTAGGCGGGCTGGAATGGCGAATGAAGCGCATACGTACCTACGTACGCGTTTTGGTTTGCATCTACGGATTACCGAATGGTTGAAGTAAAACATTTTTCAAGCTTCATGACAGATGTTCTGCCTGTACCATCAACATAAAAAAACACACATAAATTTATCGTACCCACGTGTTTAAGCACTTCAGCGATTATACATATCATTACTCTTGGTTTGAGAATTGATGGATCTTCCTCAAAATAATCGGTTTCTTGGCCTTATATAAATTGACAAAATAATATAATTTATCATTGATATCGCGTGTCTGGGAAACATTCGCACAAAAGCGACTTCTGCAGTTTTATAGTTAGAAGTTTTATAGTCAGTTTCATAGTTAGTGGCAGTCACAATGAATCGAAAACACGTAATCCTTATTGACCTTACTGTTATTTATATTTGACATAAGGCTGACAAGTTTAACAAAGATTATATAATATATCGAGGGTATAGTGCTAAATATACGTATACGTAACGTATTGGGTATACGTTAGAAATATTAGTTTAAATTAAATAAAACGCGATTTATTATTTATGCCGATGCCGGATGCTTTTCAGCCGTGGTCTTTTGTCTGATTTGAAATGTCACAAAGTTGACATATTAACGCCATCTATTCTTACGGAGTTAATATTTATTGTAATTGTTTATATTATGACAATATTGACTAACGGTGTCCTCTTGTTTTTTTTTTATCTTTGATTTGATAATTAACTAATATCTACTCGTATTTTAAGATTAGGGACAAAATTACCTAAGATATACAGAGAATATCGCAAAAATAAATGTGTGTGATGTGATATATTTTGATATCAAATACTTGATCAAAAATTGTAATACAATTTTTTACCTTCTGTTATATTTAAATTTATTAACTTTATATAATTAATATTTTATATTAAGTAGCACTATACATGACATTGCTTCATGCCAAATTTCATCATTGTAGATTAACTTATAGATAAGTATCTAAGTACCCTATAGGTTTTGATTGCGAGTGTCAAAATATGCAGCATAAACGGAGCATACAAGATCACTGCTTCAAGGGATTGCAGACCCTGAGAATTTGATATAAATTTCATCTTGACACCTCAAGGCGTTCCTGAGAAAAAAGGGTCTTGACAGACAGACGGACAACGTTCCGTTCCGGTACCGTACTCCGTACCAGAAAAGGGTTCCGTTTTTGGTACGGAGTACGGAAAAACATTTGAGAATCATTGTTTTAAAACAATATCGTTCATACGGTTACCTGTTTTCCATTATTCCTGATAGCATTAATTAGAACGTAGCTATAATGAACAGGTATCTATCTCAAAGGCAATAATTATCGAAATGAAGAGCTTCTCATTACCATTGTCACAAATATGCCAGTTTTTATTAGCTACAGCTTTATGTATAGGGTTGGCACTAGCTTATTTTTATAAGTACATATATGACTTATTCATTTTCACTATTTAATACTTTTATTAGGCTTCGACACATTACATATTAAAGTAGGCACATAAAAAATAATTTCCTTTATTATTTTTTATTTACCTTAGTTTATAGGTAAAAAACATAAAATAAAAAATTAATACGCGAATCATAGTTGAACTCATCAAATTTAATTAATTTTACGAAGTTACGCCTTTTTTCAATATTTCCAATAATTCAAGAATTTAATTTAATATTTATTTCGTTGGTAGTAATACTGAGGAAGAAAGGAGAAAAGAATTCGTAAACAGAACATAGATGTTTCAATGTTTAAGTATTGCAAGTGGCATCCCTAGCTGTTTAGCAATTTTTAATAAAGCCTAATCTCTGATCAGAAAGTCAGTTTTGTGTTTGTATTTTCGGTTATTAAAATGAACAGAAACTGAAATCAACAGTCATTTCGGGAACATTTAAATTAGCAAAGAAAATGAGAAATGAGAGAAATATTCGGCTAGTTGAATTTTTTATGAAAAAAACGTTATATTGCGCGTTTCGAATTCAGGCCGTGGATTTTGCGAATGCTCGAAGTAATAAATAGAACATTGAACATAGAACACCATTGACTGATGTACTAAGGCTGAGGCATCTGCCATCAAACGAACCTCATTCTCGTCTATCGATAATTATTTTTCCATACTTATGCGGAATATTATTAAAATCTAATATTATATATTGACGGGTTCCTTGGCGCGTTCAGAACACCTGCCGTGCGCATCGGTAGGTGGTGGATTCGAATCCCACCGGGACGAAATGTTTATAATTTTCTGTAAGTCTTTCCCACGTCTCGTAAGTTACACGGGTGGGAGGAATACTGAAATTCCGACCGGGTAACGAACCACCGTTCATAAATGGAAAAACCGTGAAATGCATATTGCGCGTTTCGGTTTCTGTCTATGGATTTCCGAATGATCGAAGTAAAAATTAGATCGAGAGCGCATCACTGACTGATGTTCTGTGGCTGAGGTATCACCATCAAGTGAACCTCATGCTCATCTGTCGATATCTAACATAAAAAAATCTTGGCACATTTATACCATACCATATAAATATATTATTATACCCTGGATAACCTCATAAAGCAGCAAATATCCACCGTTCCCCTAAACCTCGAACAAAAGCTAGTACTTTTCAAACTTTGCGAAAAGATAAAGCAAAGATTAAAGTTTGGTTTTATGGAGTCATCTTATATTCAATACAGATGAAAGGGCTTGGTAACTTTTTGTTACGGATTTGTTGGTATAGGGATAAAATGAGATCGAAATATAAGATTGGGTTGCTTCTCTATCTATATACATATGTAAGAATCTTACTGATCGTCATTTATTCAAAACTCAGCCATAATAATTCAACAGTAGGCAGTAGGTACCTTGTAAAAGAAATTAAATGCTCAATGTAAGTAAAAGTGAAAAAAAAACTTCAAATCAGTTTAAAAATAGAATATGAATATTGAACAAGTACAAAGAGTAAATGGGCATAATATTATATATCAGAATAGTATAAGTATATTTACATGATATAATATGATATTCTAACACTGATTTTCAGTAGTCCACTAATTTGGTAGTAAGAAAAACATTGCCTAATAATGTTTAGGAACGACGTAATTATAAATTATGAATAACTTTGAGTCTGGCTTGCTTGACGTGTTCTTCTTTTTAAATCATAGAGCAACACGGGCCACCGGCGACTCCGCTTCGCCGGTGGCCCGTGTTGCTCTATGTTTTAAATACCTATATTTTCGAATGACTTTTGAAATAAAAAGATGACGTCAGCCGGAACGCCACAGATACAAAATTGTCTTACTTGTCTCGATGACGATAGATGGCGTTAACAGATAAAGTACAACACTAGAATTCAGTGTCTGTTAGTTGTTAAATTTTAAAAACAATGAAAATAAATTTTAAAAATAAAAAAGGGTAAAATTGTAAAATCGCATTTTTACAGGAGAGCGATTCAAAGATTCTGAAAAAATCTTTGAAATGTTGATATGTAGTACTATTGTTGCGGCTGGCATTCCTTCTTTCCTCCAAATCTACCTATTCCTACGTCCACGCCCTCTATGCGGCGGAAGGTAAAACAACACTTCGTACAACGCACGTGCGCAACCGACGCATCAGCCGTCTTTTAAAACTAATTAAAACTTAATAAAACAATCAAGGCAGTGTGTGTTGTGTGCTTGGATTTTATAAGTGAGTTCTCCAGTGCAATTGAAGAAGATTTACGTGTTCAGGCAGCGCTGTCGAGGGCAACCACAGCACCTCATCATCCATTGTAAGTCCATATCATATACTTTCTTTTCCCTTTTCCTGCAAGCCCAAAAGGGGTTCTATCGTTTAGCCGGGATCAAAGGGGGGTCAAGGTAAAACGGGTACGGTCAAGGATCAACGTCTAGGTAGTTTACTGCGTTTCCTAGGCTAAGCCCTATAAAAATCAACCAACTATTCCATATATATCTATTATATTACTATATGGTTATACGATATTTTATCTTTCTTTTCTGTATCTAGAATTCCATATTTTTATTTTTGTTGTGTGCAAAAAAATACCGATCCAGTATAACAAATAGGCGGTAGTTCCGGTAAAATTTCCGATAAAACAAACTTTAGACAATAGTAATCTATGATTTTTGGCTTAACTACTAAATAGGACACTTAATTATGATATTATATCCATACATTACACGCTGAGGTCTAATCCTTTGGGTTACAAGCTCGGGGCTCTACTTTAATTACCTCAGTCCCTTCGAAGATTTCAATTATAACCGAGGCAAGTTGCACTTTGAATAAAACATTACTGGTTAACAATTTAAAAGGATGTTTCTAAATAGCATAAACTTATTTCCACATCTGCATGGTTCATTACTTTAGTTATAGAATTTGTATTTAGCATTTTTAATACTTTAAAATAAAAGTTCTATCCAAAATAATTGGATTGCATAGTATCAAGTCAAATCTCAACTTGAAAAATAGATATTATCTATACTAATATTATAAAAAGGAAAGATTTGTTTGTTGCGATTTATCTCAGAAACTACTCGACCGATTTTAAACATTACTTAATATAAACATGACATATTGTTGTTGTGATTTTAGGTTTTCAAGCCGCGAAGCGCGTCATCCCTTAATCAATCATCAATCGTCAAGGGATCAATCCCTTATAAAATTATCGAGTCTCCCAAAAATACTGGACATTGGCAGAATCCGTTTTTGATGGAAGATGGAAGTTGCCATTTATTAAAAGAAGAAGATTTATTGCCAATACGAATACTTTCTCGTATGTTATTATTAATTGTTAATTTTTACTTGTACTTTTTTATGTATTACTAGTAACACGCTACATCTTCGCACGGGGGCAATGTAGACGTAATATAAACAAAAACCTATGTTACTCGCTGATAACACTGGTCTACAAGGAAATCCTCCTTTTTATTAAAATATGATAAATATGAAGAGTGTAATATGCTAAATCGATGTTTGTTTTCCATTTTTTTCTATCACACATAGAAATTTTTTAAAGTATATTTTTTAATTTCTCATAATTACGAGGAAGACATAAGACCATGCCATTCGCAAAACCAATGATTTGGCGTTCTTGGAAACAAAAAAAAAAAGAGAACTACCATGAAATCATCCTCAAACTTCATTCTTCATACAAAGCCCTAAAATGCAACATGGACCTAAAAGTTAAATTCTTGGATTCTCATTTGGACTTTTTTCCCGCACTTGCCGACTTGAAGCAGTTTCAGATGAACACGGCGAAAGGTTTTATCAAAAAAAAATTGCACATAGAAAGACGGATATAATGAAAAATGGTCAGAAGCGATGCTTGCCCATTTCTGTTGGTCGCTTCGTCGCAAAAGACCTATGGAAAATATGAAAAGGAAGAAATCTACAAAGTGAAATAATATTAACAACTAGCAATGAGAGCATCTAATGATTTGTAGGTTTTGTAACACATTAATCCAACATTTGTATTAGTTGTAACAATTTTAATATATATTTTTTTAGCAAAAAAGTGAGTTTCATTTAAAACCACAATTGAAAAATAAATATATGTGATACGGAAGATTTAATACTATATTTCTATTCAGAATTATCTAATTTATCATTCGTTATGCATGAAATAGAAAGAAGGGAAAAATTTTTGCAGACCAGTGTAATGTAACTTTCTATTGGTGAAATAATATTTAAAATCGGTCCAGTACTTTTTGAGTTAAATGGTAACAAACATACAAATATTTCCTCTGTGTACCTGTATTCTGGAAATCTTAATTTAGATTCTTCTGTGGCGATATGATGGACTTCAGTATTCTTTTATCACATTCAAATTTAGTATAGAATCGTCCTTTTTCCTTCCTAGCAAAGTTGCTATCCCCATTTTCATTATACATAATATAAATGTTATCTGTCCTTGAGTGACGTATTGTAGATTAGCATAATCCGACAGGCAGAAGGAATTGTTCCAGGAGTCAGATAGCAGCGGCCGTCAATTGGCAGTCTGCAGGAACAATATTTCATTCACGATTTCGCGTCCCTGATTTATATCTATCGTAAAGTTTAACACTGAAATAGGAAAAAAGGAGAAGACTCAGAATTTAGTATTCGTTGTGTTTTACTTAACATATTATTCAAGTTCGGGCGTCTTTAGGTAGTTAAATGTTGATTTTTTTTATTTATTGAAGCTTATAACTTATTTGTCTATATCTATACTTAATATTACAAAGAGAAAATAATTGTATTTTTGTATGTTATGAATAAACTCAAAACTACTGGACCGATTTTTAAAATTCTTTCACCAATAGAAGGCTACATTATCAGCAAGTACTATATGCATTTTTGTGTATAGTACATCTACATTGCACCCATGTGAAAAATGAAATTCCGACCGGGTAACGAACACCGTTCTTAGATAGAAAAACCGTGAAGTGCACATTGCGCGTTTCGGTCTCTGTCTATGGATTTCCGAATGCTCGAAGTAAAAAGTAAGTTGACAGCGCATGATTGATTGATGTATGGGCTATGGATGTCAGGTATCAGCTACCATCAAGTGAATCTCCTGCTCGTTAGTCAATATCTAACATAAAATAATAATTTGGAAATTGATTATAATTCTATATTTCTATATCTATTCTAATATTATAAAGAGGAAAGACTGTATTTTTGTATCATATGCATAAACTCAAACCCTACTAGACCGATTTTAATTTTTTTTTTTTTTCACCTATAGAAAGCTACATTATCAGCGAGTAACATAGGTTTATTTCTCAGGGTAAACACATAATACAAAAATAACACACGATAAAAATACAATAACAAATTATATATGTATATAGTTTTTTTTTATATCTGTATTCACCCTCAGGAAAAGAGTAAATGACTCAGCATATTGTCGTAGCTGGAGCTGCGACGCTTTCTGAATAGTACATCTTCATTTCACCCGTGTGAAGCCCGGGCGCATTGCTAGTTCTTAATAATTGTATGTACGTTTGTGATGGAGTATGTCTAATAAAATTATCTTATTCTTATGATTAGTTTTCCTGTATTATTTTTCCTAGCTATGACACATCCAGTATTTGCAGACGAATATAATTGCGTCACAGACTTTATGGCGGAGCTGTAGCAGTTTTATGAACGGCCCCGTTACGAACCAAATGAACACGCGACGAATTTCAGTAGCTATCTTTCTTTATTTAAAACTTGCGATCCGCCCCGACTTCACACGGCTGCAATGTAGATGTTCTCAAAAATAGCCTATGTTACTCGCTGATAATGTAGCTTTCTATTGGCGTAAGAATTTTTAAAATCGGTGGAGTAGTTTTAGAGTTAAATCGTAACAAACAGACAAATATTATATATCCTCTTTAAAATATTAGTATAGATATGTTCTATATTTTTAAAACACTATTTTATATTTTATGTATATAGAATAGTGTTTGATCAATGTGTGAACGTTGGCAAGGAATAAAGTGTCATATACTTTGATTATTAATTTTTACCCTCTTCTTGTGAGATGAAAGTCGCGGAAGCGCAACAGCTGTGTCGCGCGCAGCAGTGTTCGCAACCATACGATAATTATCGTACATGTGCGATAATTTCAAACTACGTACGATGTACGATGGTACACTATTATCATACGCCGTTTGTACGTTTGTACGATAATTTGCATTATGATGTAAAATGTGATAGTTATAATGTGATCACTAAAACTGTTCTCCGGATATATTTTAAATTGCTCTACAGTACTCTCTCGCTAGTCCGCCACCATAAAATTGAAGGAAATAACAAAAAATTACATAGATATTATGTATTAGTACGTATAATATGTACTATATTCTGGCAAAAGGAATCCAAATTACATACGTTAATTAAAGTTATGTGTCAAATTCAAAATGACACCTTTAATTACTCAGATTTTGAAAAATACTGCTCAAATTTGGCTTGTTTTTTACCAGACGATGCGTTGCGGCGGATTACCGAACCGAAATTTGTTTAATAATGGCGGAATACAGGGAGTCTACAGATTACATTGAATTCAAAAAATCGGCGGATTATAGTAGTTGTCGGATTATCAAGCGGCGGACTAGCGAGAGAGTAGGTACTGTATTTCTTCGTTTGTAACAAATTCTTGTAAGTGGAAGTACTGTGCATCGAAACTGAAGGATACATCATAATCCAAGCCAGGAAAGGAGGAGGAGAATTTTTTATTAATAATAATTTAGTGGTAACGGTTTCTTTGTTCAACTGTTCACAGTATTTCCAACGAGCCTCTCTTAGATATTTGTTAATATTATATATTATTATTCTATTATACAGTCCAATATCTTTTTAAGAAAATATCCAAAAAAAAATTAGGGGTAAATTCTTGACGAATAAAGTTGCCATTCGCGAAAATAATTTGCTAAAATTCTATCTCATATTTGAAGTATATTCTACAAAGACTCAATTTTCCCATTTTGCACAAAACATGTATACAAATTCGGATATCATCTTGCAACTTGCAATAAGATCAAGTGTCCGAAGCGTGTTGACGTGAAATGAATACTGATATTTTGCTTTGAATACTGTAGACAAAGAACTGTATTTTTTTTTCTAAAACACATTTTTAATGTTATAAAAGTAAAAAGAACATAAAGAAACATTAAAATCTTTAAGTCATATAGTTGTTTCTTATTAGCTAATACAGGCATTGAAGAAATGGCATTTTAAAGCTGCCTTTTGCTTTTTATGTATTTTCCCTAATATTATGTTTAATTTTTTAAAGTGCGTAATCTATACTAATATTATAAAGAGGAAATATTTGTTTTTTTGTTACGATTTAACCAACTACACGACCGATTTAAAAAAATCTTTCACTAATAGAAAGCTACATTATCAGTGAGTAACATAGACTATTTTATTTAGTATTTTTTAAATATTTTTTTAGTATTGCACCCGTGCGAAGCCGGAGCGGATCGCTAGTATTAAATATTATGTTATGTACTAAAATAACATTGTGTCAAGCACAACCCCTCAAGCAATCCATACGAATCAGTTGTTAATCCATCTATGTCACATTCCATGTATGTCAGCGGGAAAACGAGCTGTGCATTTGTAAATTGTGTTCGAAACCGACTTTGTGTAGTTATAATGAAGATAAATAAATGTCTTAGATGCGTTGTCGGCTTTTTAAAAATGTATAGCCTCGTTTCTTGAAACAAACGTGGTAATTGATTGGAAACACTGAAGGCGATAATTGATAAAATTATTAAAAGTAAACCTCGAACTTACCTCGATCAGATCGGAGACGTTCTTCATAAAGGCCAGGTCAAAATATGGTAAAGCTATGTATAAAAAGTAAATTGTACGTAGACTTTAATTTTTCTTTTCTAATTATCTTATTCTATCGTACTCTACGTGTATGTTTTTTTATATTGACAAACGAGCATGAGTTTACTTGGTAGTAGCCAAAACTTCACCGCATCATGCAAACTCCTTTTCATCAAAAGTGTCCTTATATTTAAATTGTTTATAATAACCATATGTATTAAATAAATAAAAAAAAATCAATAAAAATTGAATAAATAGCAAAGTACTTAATAGTCTCAAGAGATCTAATCGGTGTACCATTCCCAAAGTCTGGTTTAAGAATTAGGGTCGGAACGGAATGCCCTAAGTATGCTCTTCTAAGGTTTCATTAGTGGATAATAATATACGAGGTTAAATTTTTAGTTGGATAACGGTTGGCAAAATGGCAAAGTCTGAAGTATAAAAAATAGCGAAAAACATTAATTAGAGTTTCAGGGCTAGTTTTGATAACAACTATGATTCGATTACATAAAGACACAGAACAGAAGAAGTACCTGTTCTGTGCATAAAGATCATTTTTCTTGCTAGAAACCTGTGGAATGTAAAAAATATATACCTAAGTATTCTGTGTTGCGACTTCCATAGTACTTCCTGTTTTTAAGGATCTATTTGAATGGTTAACGGATTTATTATTGTCAAATGAATGGTGTATTTAAAAAAGAAAATATTGAACCAAAGTCAATGTTTCAATAATTTAATCTCTGAAATCTAAGTTGTCAGACTCGTTCCGACATCCCGACGGGATTCGAACCCGCGATACATCGGAGCGCAAGGTTAGTGTTCTACGCGCCAACGAGCCCATCAAAAATATTCACTCATTTTTTAACTCTCTTCAACCTCCTCTTGACAATGAATCCTTCAAAGATACAACTATTCAAGAATTCAAGCTCAGTGCATCGTAAAGTATTCATCAAATTCTGACACTTTGTTCTAAGAGGCATTCTTCGCAAGAATATCGACCAATATGTGCATAGTTCACACTAAACAAGATAGTCAGGCTAAATTGGATTACCTATTCGGGTCAAACGTGGCAGTCGTGTGTTCATAGCGTTATTATCCATTACTAAGGTAAATAGTGTAATGGCCTAATTGGGAGCTATCTATTGGCGAATACATTTTTCCTGTTAATGATTTTGATATAGAAAAAATGTTGATGAATATTTAGAATAATGGATTTATTGATGTTGGCATTTTTAACCATTTGATTATTCTTATACATAATATACAATAAACAATTCTAGAAATGACTTCTTACTGATCTTGTATTTAATATATTTGTTGTTATTAAAATATTTTTTACCATTAAAACCATTGAGATAGTATTAAATGTCAATGATTAACACATTACAAATGTTTTTCACTGAGCGTGGTCACGAGCAGACTTAAAAGTTACAGCTGTCGGTAAAAGTTATTTTAAATAAAATACTTTATAACGGATAAAACGCGATTTATTATTTATATTATTTATCCCGACGTTTCGGATGCTTTTCGGCAAACTTGGTCATGGGCTGACTGATTTAATCCGTTATAAAATATTTTATTTAAATGTATGATAACTACTAGCATTTATAAAATATTTAGGTATATTTAACACATGCTGCATTTCCTCTAGAAACATTGGCGTTACACCTTAGTGAACGAACGAAACCTAGAAAGGTCAAGTCGGCAGAATCACTCGTTTTATATCTCAAAATTTAGTGCTCATTTAAATAAAATACTGTATACCGGATTAAAACGCGATTTATTATTTATATTGTTTAAATATTATTTATCCCGACGTTTCGGATGCTTTACAGCAACCGTGGTCGCGGGAGACAGAAAGATGACAGTTGTTTCTGTATTTTAGTTGCAGTTACTTCAGTATTTTATTTAAATGTGTGATACTCGCGTTAATAAAAGACAATATTAATTTAGTGCTCATTTAGTGCTAATTTAGTGCTGATAAGTGTATATTTGGTGCTGTGATAGGAGGACTAAAAATGAGAACACTGCTAACTTTGAGTTAAGCTAGCAGTGTACCATTTGTGCCCGCGCTATGATACAGTTGGAGCGAGAGGCATATCAGCTAATAATTTAGTGCTCAATTAGTGCTGCCAGTACAGCAAAAGGTTTTTGAAAAATATATATATTTTTTTTCAAATCAACTAATGCTAATATAACGACACCAGCAGTCTTCAGGGCTAGAAGAAGACTTTAAAACGGAAACTAATGGAATTAAAAGACGTCACCATTCAGTGCTCAATTAGTGCTGACAGTACAGCAAAACATTTTTGAAAAATATTTTATTTTTTATTTTTTTTAAAATCAGATAGGTACTGCTAATATAACGACGTCAGTAGTCTTCAGAGCTAGAAGAAGACTTTAAAACGGAAACTAACGGAATTAAAAGACGTCACCATTCAGTGCTCAATTAGTGCTGACAGTACAGCAAAACATTTTTGAAAAATATTTTATTTTTTATTTTTTTTAAAATCAGATAGGTACTGCTAATATAACGACGTCAGTAGTCTTCAGAGCTAGAAGAAGACTTTAAAACGGAAACTAACGGAATTAAAAGACGTCACCATTCAGTGCTCAATTAGTGCTGACAGTACAGCAAAACATTTTTGAAAAATATTTTATTTTTTATTTTTTTTAAAATCAGATAGGTACTGCTAATATAACGACGTCAGTAGTCTTCAGAGCTAGAAGAAGACTTTAAAACGGAAACTAACGGAATTAAAAGACGTCACCATTCAGTGCTCAATTAGTGCTGCCAGTACAGCAAAACATTTTTGAAAAATATTTTATTTTTTATTTTTTTTAAAATCAGATAGGTACTGCTAATATAACGACGTCAGTAGTCTTCAGAGCTAGAAGAAGACTTTAAAACGGAAACTAACGGAATTAAAAGACGTCACCATTCAGTGCTCAATTAGTGCTGACAGTACAGCAAAACATTTTTGAAAAATATTTTATTTTTTATTTTTTTTAAAATCAGATAGGTACTGCTAATATAACGACGTCAGTAGTCTTCAGAGCTAGAAGAAGACTTTAAAACGGAAACTAACGGAATTAAAAGACGTCACCATTCAGTGCTCAATTAGTGCTGCCAGTTTAGTTTGCCAAAAGATTTTTGAAAAATATTAAATTTTTTATTTTTTTTTCAAAGCAACTAATGCTAGTATAAAACGAGTGATTCTGCCGAATTGACCTTTCTAGCTTTACAGACGTTTCGAACCCCGCCGGGATAACATGTTTAACATTTCCAGTAAACACGTTTTGTTGTCACAAGCATTAAACGTTTGGAAGTAATATCGAAATTCCAACCGGCTAACGAACCACCGATCGTAGATGAAAAAATCGTGTAGTGCACATTGCACATATTGGTATTCGAATTTCCGAATGCTCCAAGTAAAAAAAAAGTAGGCCGACAGCGCATCAGTGACTAATTTTCTATGGCTACGGTACCTACCATCAAGTGAACCTCATTGTCGTCTGTCGATATCTAACATAAAAAAGTGGTTACACAACGAATACCAGGTACAGCTAGCCTAAAAATAAACTTGTGGTTTATTTTTACCAATTAATTAATCGATCCTACCATAATTACAGTGTAAATACCCTGTCTCATATTAAATTTATTTGTGCTATATTTCCGATATGGGAAACCGCCATATGTTTGTACAGTGCCGATAATATGAAACTATTTATAGATACGTGTTTATTTACGTCAAATATCGATAGCTTTCTACTTTTAGAATTAAAATGACGACCTAATGTTTGTTTTTGGTAAACACATAGAATATAATTTAAGTTTTGACTAGTTCTCAGTATTTCGATTATATAATCCAGATGATATATTTTTAACTAAACTAATTGATGCCATTATTTTCATGTTTTAATGTTTAAAAAGTATTTTTAAGCCGTTCTATGAATAAAGGTAATTATACCAACATTTTGAGATACGACACTTCAATTCTAGAGAATTCTGAAATATAAATAAAGATTCATTTCGACAGTGAAAAAATTGGCTGCCTGTGTAACTTACATACTTCTTTATCGAAATCGACAACATCTAAAGAAATACGGTATGCTCTTGAAAAGTTTTTTCACATTAAAAGGTACTCGTAACTCAAGTCATTAAATATTATCGAGATTACAGGTGTACAGACGTAAGCGACGAAATGTTTTAGAAACGATGAATTATTGCGTTAGGCTTTTAGGCAAATGCACTCAAAGAACTCCGTCAATTGCTGGCTGAGTTGAATTGAATTGAAATGTCGGTATAGTATTTGTTAACTGAAAAATTGTTCGTAAATTAACATTACCAAAGGAGATGGAAACGATTATTTGGGCCCCCGATGTAACAAAATGAAATTGGTGTGAATTAATAGATTGAGACTTAACAGTCCTTCGCTGAAAATTCTGTTACTTTTTACAATCTGAGAGCGTTTTTAGAGTTTTAAGTAGTAAAAGTAAGGTTATGTTACAATTTTTAACTAACAGTTATCATATCATGACGTTTGGTCGTCTGTAAAAGGGCAAAGTAATGGTCGTTGGAAATCAATAACAATCGGGAAGCACTCAAAACGCATCAGAAAACACGAAAGTCGAAACGAGTTAGCACTGAGCAAACAACTGTCATGCGGCATGCCAACGTCAATCGACATAGACTAAAATAAAAGATCGATTTTAATTGATAATAAATCGATAATCGTTATATATTCGTTTGCTTTAATTAATAATTTATATTTTATTTAATAAAATAACTGTAATTATATACAAATTATTTTATTAAAAGTTCATTGAATTACTTTTGAGTTAATTATCTTGTCCAAACTTTTTCTTATTGTTATTGTGTAATCGATTCAATTAATCGATAATCTCAGGAAAACTATCTTTCTCATATTTCTCCTCTCCCAGATTGAGAAATATTGAAGCTGATTTTTTATATTATAAGTTAAAAAAATATGACAATTTTTTTAGATCATATCGCAACTTATTACATTTGGGCCCACAATTTTCCATCTCCTTTGTAAGCAGGTTTTTCCTTCGCTGAGATATAAGTGCGCCTCTGACCTTACAATATTTTGCAGCTTTTACAAGTTTTGTATCTAAATATCTGCTACAATTTTCCAAGAAGTTCCACAACTTTCGTACTCGTAGTTTTTCGCCCAATAGAGGTGATAGTTGAGGTTCGTGATCAGGTAGATAGAGAAACTGATACATAAGTAATTCTATGAGGCCGTCCTCGTTGGCGCGTTCAGTAGAAAACCTGCCGTGCGTATCGATGGGTCGTGAGTTCGAATCCCACCGGGACCACATGTTTATAATTTTCTGTAAGCATGTTTTCCCTACGTCTGGTAACTTCGAGCATTGATCGGGTGGGTGGAATATCGAAATTCCGACCGGGTAACGAACCATCGTTTATAGATGGAAAAACCGTGAAGTGCATATTGCGCGTTTCGGTTTCTGTAAATGGATTTCTGAATGCTCGAAGTAAAAAGTAAGACAGCGCATCATTGACTGATTTTCTGTGGCTGAGGTGTCCTATCATCAATTAGTGAACCTCATGTTCGTCTGTCGATATCTAATATAAAAGAAGGATATTTGACTGATTTTTATCGAATGTTTGATAACTTAGGTCATATTACTATTGATGTCATATTATATCCAAGATTATAATCTCATTTAATAGTAATAATACCTCGGTCACAAGATTGATATCCTTTGTAATGAATGGTTTGGCATCTGCAAGTCCTCTGGTGTAGCGGAAGTTTCTTGGCTTGGAGCAGGCTGTGGGCCATTTTCTTAAAAAAAATAGTTTTTTCATCTATAAACTGTGATTCGTTGTCATTTCGAAATGAAACTCCCAACCTCTTAGGGCAAAGGTACACATGCTTTTAGCATCGGTCAGTTTGCGAGTGCGATACTGAATCGCGTTTTGGTGACTGTTTGTGTTTTATTAGTGTATTGGAAACTCGCGTTTCACCGTTGCATAGAGTGTTCTGAAGTGCCTTGATCACCATGGGTGCGTTCATCCGGTTGGACTCGTCATCGAATATCCGAACCGTGACTAAATTGCCGATCGCTGATGCTAATTGTGTACCTTGGCTCTTAAGGTTCAGACTAGTAGGGAAAATATGATCTTTGAAATTTATAAAAAGCTCTAGAGAGATTCGATAAACACGACTCATTTCAAGACACATACAAAAATGCAATGACAATTATTCATCAATAAAGTTTGTATTCTGTCATAAATTACGCGTAAAATGGAAATCAGAACTGAATTTTTTTTATTTAAAATCAATTCGAGAGTTCAATCGGCTAAAATTTTGAAGTAAAATAATATTCTAAGTCGATCTGACTCCGCGCGCATTTGAATTTCATGAGGCTTTTGATACCCGCTGAAAGGAATGAATAAAATATTATTGCAATCATTTTGTATTTAAACAAAATGATCCTGAAGTCAAGGAAAATGTAACAACTTTTGATATACTTGAAAAATCCTAGAACTTGCAACTTTATTATCAAAAAATAAAGGTGGAGTTAATGTTATTAACTTATTTGCTTGTTTAGTTTTTTATATATTTGATGATGCAAACGGACAGTCGATTTACCTGACGGTTATCGACTACCAACGCTCGCAACCCCAGAGGTCTTGAGAATAGGGGCAGACTTGTTTCTTGTAAGTTCCCAAGTCGTACCGGTTCGGAAAAACCATCGAGAGCTTATGTAGAATAGAATAGAATACGTTTATTCAACAGAAAGTAAATACAAAGTACAGTATAAAATAAAAATATTAAATATAAATACACTTCTGATGAAAATGCCACTTGACTCCGCATGGTGTGGTGAGGTTTTGGCAAACTCACCACGCTGTTATTCAGCCGTGGTAATTAAATATTAAGAAAAAAAAACGAACAAAAAAGAATAAAAAAAACAAAAGGGAATTTAATATACAAAAAAAGTTAATATACTTTAATATACATATTTTAATAACATAAAAAATATCGATACAATATCAGAGCACATATACGGGAACAATTAGTAATCAAAAATTATCAAAATACATACATAAATACGACAAATATACATATAGATTAGACATATACATATATTAACATACAAGCATACGTTTCATCCTGACCCTAGTGATAAAAAGTTGTCTTTGCATCATGTAAGCCCTCACTTTTTGTTTAAAGGAACATGAGAGGCGGTACCACGGTGGTAAGCAAAGTTATTTCTGAACTCTATTGCTATTGCTTAACCTCCATAAGCACTCTTATTATTGTAATTAGATTATGTTTTCTTTTAAACTAGCTAACGAACGTTGGGATTTTTCCGTCTTACTTGACACTTATCGTTATAATTTGACCCATTAACTCAATGTCGTTATGAACAGCCTATGATATTCCGATGTATAAACAATAATACTGAAACGTTTCATCAAAATTCGTTCAGTAGTTCTTGCGCCAGTAATAAACACCGTCATAAACATAATTAGGTATATTACAATAGTAGGATAGATTTCTAGATATGTAGGTGTCAAAATTTTCGTATAACACACGGTGCATTATTCGATTTTTCGTAAATTTTATCTTTTAGAGCACGCGCATATATAAACCAAGTAGCGGTTTGCCAATTCCAATTTTTTACATAAAATATTGCGGTCTGAAACTTCGATCAACAAGCTTATTTTTATGAACACTAACTGTTGCTTATAATATTTTTTTAAAAGTTAATATGGATGCAAAGTTAACCTTTTTATTATTTTAGATATCGACAGACGAACAGAGGTTCACTTGATGGTAGGTGATATCTCCACAGAAAACCAGTCAATGATGCGCCGTCGACCTACTATTTTACTTCGAGCATTCGGAAATCCATAGACTGAAACCGAAACGCGCAATATGCACTTCACGGCTTTTCCATTTATGAACGGTGGTTGAACCCGTTCAATGCCCAAAGTTAAATTTAATGCCCTTCTATTAGGCAAAAAAAAATTCAGGAATTGTCAGAAAGCCATGAGAATACTTTATAATAATATATCATAATTATTATATTAGTTTTTAGATATCAAAGCTATCCCTGAAGATTTTAATTTTATATCACCCTGTATATAGCATTATCGCTGTATACAAAACTTTACGATTTTATTAACTTTACGAGCTATTAAACCTTATAATGAAATTCCGCGAACGATCAATACTTCGGATGTTGCCAGAAAAGGAATTCGGACTTGATTATAATCCTTCACAAATACAGATATATTTCAGCTTATATTAAAAGGCTCAACAATGTGAATTTGTGATAGATTTTTGAGTAATTGTCGAAAAAATGTGCAATGAAAGCCTATTAAGTATTTACTATTATTTTAAACATACATCCCTTTACTGTTTACCTAGCAATACCGCACGGTTTGACTTGAAATTTGTATGTATAGTAAAAGATATATATACCATGTTAACAATCTTTGCATGAACTTCTACAAATATCAAAATACTTTAAACTATAGCCTGTGTTAATCCGTGATAGTTTCGTTCGTTCTTTTGTTTATTTTTATATTTTATATATACAAAAAAAAACTTAATACTTACTAGCAACACACGGCTTCACACGGATTGAATGTAGATGTACTATACTCAAAAAGAATGGCATACGTTACTCGCTGATAATGTATGTTCATTATCAGCGAGCTCTCTATGGGTGAAAGAATTTTTAAAATCGGTCGAGTAGTTTTTTAGTTCAATCGTAACAAACAAACAAATCTTTCCTCTTTATAATATTAGTATAGACATGTCCCCAGCACTTGAGGCCTTTCAAAAATAATTTTCATTTTAGCAATTTCATATAAGTGATCCTATAAAATGTATTACAGATTAAAACAAATTTAATTAAAATTATAAGTAATACGATATATGATTAACAATTTTGACCTTTCAACCCTTTTAAAGTTTGAATAGTTTGCTTATGAGAGTAAAGTGTTCAAAGGATTCCGCGAATTTCCCAAGGGGACAAAAACCGCTATCACAAAAGTTAATTACACCTAAAAAACTCGTCTCTTAATTTAAACGTGACCTTTAACTGAGGAAGGCTATAAATCAGCGCCAAATGTTAATTTTCAACTATACTTTTGTGAAAAAAAGGGTAAACTGCGTATGTGTTATTAATTTTTTTTGTTTGTTTTGTATACAAATAATCTGATAGCATTTAATATAAAGCACCTTGTCCTAAATTCTAAGGAATTTGGGCCCCACTTGTATAACATGGGCACTCATACTATCGTGTAGAGTATGCTGTGTAGATTAATAATAAAAAGGTTTCTACTTCTTATTGTATGTGCAAAGTACCTTAACATGAAACTTTACTCTAATAAAAGTTACACCATGAGTTCAATTTTGATGAAGATTGAGAGATTGAATGTGTCTTCTTGCGTCCAGAGCACCTCCTAGTGGTTGACGGTGGTAATAGACATAATTTTTTGTTTGGCTAAGACTCTGGGCGCGTGTTATGCCGTCATGGCAAGAAGAATTCGAGAATGCGATTTAAATGCCTCTGGAGTCTGTGCTGGAGGGGAATATATGCAAGCGGCGGATGTACCTGAGGGAGCTAGCCAGCCTCCGGTACGGGGTCACTTCGAAAGGTTCACTTGATAAACAAAATAACATAGTACCTAGTAGCTATAGCCTACAGCACCCATGTGAAGCCGGGGCGCGTTGCTAGTCTAACATGAAAAGGTAATTTTTAGAAATAATTACATCAATTGAGAACGTAAATATTGCTTTTATAGGTAAGAATTTAAGAATAATGGCATCCTGGAAATAAAACAAAGATGTTAGCGGCGCAATTTCTTCAGCGAAGTGGAAAGTTTCCGATCGGATTACCGCTATTTGTTTTCGCTGACATAAATTTACATACCTTATTCCCACTTTTAAGACGTTTTATTTCATTCAGTATAATTTGAATAACTTGGAGATTTAAGACTTATTGTATCAATATATGTATGTACGATGACCTATAATTTTTTTTTCAAAACAGTAGTATTTTAAAAAAAATATTTTTTTATGTTAGAAATCGACAGATCATGCTCGATGAGGTTCACTTGATAGTAGGTGATACCTCAGTCACAGAACATCAGTTAATGATGCGCTGGTGACTTACTTTTTTTCTACTGAAAGCATTCAGAAATCTATAGACTGAGACCGAAACATGCAATTTGCACTTCACGGTTTTTCTATCTATGAGCGGTGGTTCGTTAACCGGTCGGAATTTCAATATTCCTCCGACCCGTTTAATGCGTGGGAAAAACATACTTACAGTAAATTATAATCAAGTTGTCCCGGCGGGATTTGAACCCGCGAATGAGCCCGTGAGCCTGTAATTGATTTCCATTTCTTTTTATTAAGGAGTTAGTAGTCCTCGAAATTCACATGATGAGGAAATTGGGATTTGTCATCATTGGAATAGGTTTAAAATATCTCTATCGGTGCTTTCAATGCATTGACATAGTATTAAATAGACTTCAGGTCGCATACAAAATTCACGAAAAAAGTGTACCGATTATTTAAGCCTCGTTCCTTGTCAAATTTTGAAAAAATGACACTGCTCAATGGGAACAAAGAAAAGAGTGAACTTGAAATATGATTTTATTAGTTACCAAAAAAAAAAATATATATATATATATATATATACATATCTATGTATTATACATACACACTTGACTAACTTCGAAGACTTTGGTATTATTAGTAGTTTATGAAACACCAATGAGTAAATTATCATGTATCTAGTAGGGTACAAAAACTATAATATATTTGATAAACAATAATATAATGTTTTATATAAATAGTAATTCGTATGTTATATAATAATATCCGCAAAATGTTCCAAATATACAGATTGGAATATTTTCTTTTCCGTTTTAGCGTGAAACCGTAACAAACAAAAAAAATCACTTTCGCATTTATAATATTACTAGCAGCGAAACCCGGCGTTGCTCGGGTTAAAATACATCGCATGTTTAATGGTATAAGAAATATTTAAGGATCCATTTTCTAAAGTTGATAAATATTTTAGATTTCTATCTTAAATAATAAGACATTTATTCGAACATTTAACATACGGTGTAAAGTGTATCAAATTAATCAACTAATTATCGAATCCAAATATATGACAAACATATATCCACATTACATATTATATTATTCCAAAACACTCTAGAATATTCAAATAGTTCGATCGTTTTCCTTTCTCGAAATTACGTGAATTTGTTTAATTACTGTTCAGTCGTACTTTCAATGATCTTCACTGGACTGAGAACACGATAAAACTGACGAAAGGTCACTGGATTTCGGTTTATATATCGTCAAATATCCATATTTTTAGTAACAAAACATTCTAGAATATTCAAATAGTTCGGTCAATAGAAATTTTTAGAATTTTCTAGATCATTGAGGATCAATTTCACCATTTTGGAACTTTCTAGATCTTTTCAGAAGCTTTCTAAAACATTATAAATCGATTACAATAATTGAAATCATTTTAAAACTTTCTAGATCATTCCAGAATTTTTTTGAATTTTCTAGATCATTTCGGATCAATTTTAGCGATTGTACACATTTTGAAACTTTCTAGATCTTTCCAGAAGCTTTCTAAAACATTCTAAATCGATTACAACAACTGAAACCATTTTAGAACTTTCTAGAGCATTTCAGAAATATTTAGAATTTTCTAGATAATTTCGGATCAATTTTATCGATTGCACACATTTTGGAACTTTCTAGATCTTTCCAGAAGCTTTTTAAAACATTCTAAATCGATTACAACAATTGAAACCATTTTAAAACTTTCTAGATCATTTCAGAAATTTTTAGAATTTTCTAGATCATTTCGGATCAATTTCATCGATTGCACACATTTTGGAACTTTCTAGATCTTTCCAGAAGCTTTTTAAAACATTCTAAATCGATTACAACAATTGAAACCATTTTAGAACTTTCTAGATCATTTCAGAAATTTTTAGAATTTTCTAGAACATTTCGGATCAATTTTAGCAATTGCACACATTTTGGAACTTTATAGATCTTTCCAGAAACTTTCTGAAATATTCTAGATCGATTACAATAATTGCACGGCTTGTTGGAACTTTCTAGATAATTCCAGAAGGTTTTAGAACTTTCTAGATTGATTTTATCAGTTGC
Source organism: Anthocharis cardamines (assembly GCA_905404175.1). Taxonomy (NCBI): domain Eukaryota; kingdom Metazoa; phylum Arthropoda; class Insecta; order Lepidoptera; family Pieridae; genus Anthocharis; species Anthocharis cardamines. The sequence goes on along the minus strand of FR989953.1, from coordinate 2,835,234 downwards.
ACACATTCTGGAGCTTTTTAGATCATTTCCGAGATTTTCAGAATTTTACGGAAGATTACATTAGTTAGAAAAGGACAGATATATATTATTCCACATTTTTGCCACCCACAACCACCCACTTCCACCCACCCCGACCAAACTCCCTTATGCACACCTAGAGACCAAGGGGTATTTGCCATCCCAAGGGGAAGTTGATCAAAGTAGCGTATGATAGAGAAAACCGTGGACACACGTACGAACATTTGCATTTTATATAATATATTAAGATTACTATGGATGCTTATCCTTAGATAGTAAGAATTATTTTAGTACTAATCTACTCCATGCATCCACTATTCTGTTACACAATAGTTTGCGCATGTGTTGGCCAACCTTGGCCAAACATTTGTAGCGTTCATTTAAAACAGATAATTTTGTTCAAATTTTCAATTATTTGTTAGTTTGAAAGCTTAAAATATATCTTATTTTATATGTACTAACCAAAAATAAGACTCCGAAACAATTTTACGGAAATTGTTTTTTCGGGAATTATTTTCGCAATTTTTGAAGACAAACTGTGTCATTGTGAAACGTCTTAATATTGGCCATGCTTGAAGAGAACTAAACAAAATAGACTCTCACATTTCAAGTGAGCCGATATTTACCGGCACGGATTTTTTGCGTCGACCCGATATCTAGTATATTGTTGATCGAAGTTTCAATGCAAATAAAATAGTTAAAAATAGAATAAACTGGCATTCCTATAGAATAGTATTCAAACGAATTCAAACGAATTTTTGTCACAACATTGACAAATGTTCACATTTCCAACAAAATGTTACATGATGTCGAGTTTTATTGAAAAATGCAAAGTTGATATTTTATAACAGAAAATCCATGAGTAACTGCACTTGAGTGTACTCAAATTTGTCAAGTCAAAGGTGTTTGAAATCTCAAGAATTTCAAGGAGGTTAACATAAATACGAATTGCTACAGCTTTGAAAATCCTGTTGGAATACAAAATATAATACGAGAAACATGGAATATGGAACGAACCCGGTTTTGCAATTTGATCAGGAAAGTAAGTACCTAGATGAAATTATTCAAGCTTGTTCAGGTGTATGACGTCTTTATTATTTATTTGGGTAGCGAACATATAGAAGTATAATATAAACAGGTAATATAGGTATGATAATTAAGGACACTTTTAAATATTATGAAGAAGTTTATAAAAATCCAACATTTTCCTTAAGTTTGCCGATTAAGGCTCGAAAATTCATTTGTTTTGGATGCATCGCAGGTTTAATTGTCACCTTTTCTGATGTGAATCCTTCACCATATTCAACAGTCAAAGAGATACTTTTGAAGTACGGCACTATTTCTTAAGTTGATATCAATGAACGCTGCATATGAAGTCGTCTCGTGATTCTTTGAAATACTTGAATGATCAAATACAATAATTTATACTATATATTTTTTTTCAACAAACCTTACCTCACCGGCGGGGCTCTTTTGAAACTGCCGGGAGAGTGTGGGGTTGAATCACTCGCGACTGTCTGCTAACCAGACAGCCTGGTGACCCGACCCACTAAACCCCCTCTGGCCCCTCTTTTCGCCGTGTTGAGGCCGCGGGATAACAGTTGTAAACTACCGCGAACACCAGTCGGCCTAGCATGACCGCCACGACATATGTCGCGGACGAGAGAAGACAAACTAAGATGACTGAGAAGATATCTCGACATCGACAATTTTGATAGAAAATATATCTCGATCGACAAATATATCTATTTTTGATATTAAAAGTCGAGTTTTAAGTGTAATTGTCTTGTAAGACCCGGAAGAAATAAAGCGATAATCGATTAAAAGACGAGAAAACGGTTGACAACATTTTGTCGCGGTTGTCATGCTAGGCCGGCTGCTCGAAAGAAACGTCATAGTTTTTTTGATAATGAAGCAGAATAGAAAGTTGAATGAAAATTCATTTGCTGCTGCTGAACGGGTTAGAAAACTATAATTATGAAATTTCAATGGTAACGTGGTGTGTATTCATTATTAATCACAAAAGAGGTCCTAGCACAAACGACCATCTAGAAAATATTCGAATTTTCATTTTGTCAGTTGTATGAAAAACTTGAAATTGCATACAAATGACAGATAGACAATATTAATACTTTCTCGTAGGTCCTCTGTTACTAAAATGCTTGTTTGTACTCCTACGTGTGTATCCGGTTTATTGAGTATTTTTAAATTTCCTCGCTATAATTGGTTTACACGTGCTCCCATCGGAAACTAGTCTCGCAACTCAGAAGGAAGACGGTTGGCATAGGAAATGAATCCGCGAAGATTGAAAACCTACCTCTACTGAAAATTATACATTACTCAGACAATTCTTCGTGCTATTTTATTTACGTAGAAAGTTGTCTTTTGATATTTATCAATTTCATTTTGAGTCGGTATAAAGTACCTGATGTACGCAGATAATTATAACGACTGCATTACTTTCATTACATGCACTGAGTGCGATAATATGTTTATTACGTTTGTTTGTTGTATATAGAGTAATAAAATATTATAAAATGTTATTAGTGCTAGGTTATTGACACTGCTTTATCTTGTTTAGGTTGTAAGTTAAATTGTAATTTTCTTCTTAGATTCTATTCCTTCTAGGTTTCATTAGCTGTTATTTATTTAATATCTTGTTTGTATTTTTAATCGTTATTCAGGTACGATACGATTTCGTATCGATCATCGTACGATTCGTATGAACGAAAGGTACGATGATCCTTCAACTTTAGCGCCCACCCTTCTCCTTTTTTAGTTTTATATAATTTCGAATTGGTGGCCAAGGCCAAGCAGAGTTCGCTGAATTGTAACGATAAGGCCACCTTTTGCTTTACCAATTCTGTTATGTAAGTCCTTGTATATTTATACTGCAATAAAGTTGTTAAATAAAAAAAAAAACGGGATTTTTTTCCCATACAGTATAGTAGCGAATATTATTAATATTTGTCTGGAAAAAAGAGTAAGACCACCTTCTGTACACATCTCTTACTGTGTTTATTCTATTCATTGTGAGCAATAAATATGCAAGAAAAGTAAAGCTTTTGCAACAAATTACTTGAAAAATTAAAAATATTGTTTTGTATGCCGGTTTTTGAATGGTAATATTACTGCAAAAATCACTTACTTACTAATAGATGATTTTTGCAGTAATAAAACAAATTGAATTTCAGTATGACCCCTAATATAAGGGTTAAACCCTCAAAACTATCCATTGGACCTTTCCATTTGTACCGGACACTAAATAAGCTGGTAATGTTTCAAAATAGACAAAGCTATTTGACTACAGATCAAATTAATGTTTACAGTCCCAAAACAAATATTATTACTGAAGTTCAACTACGATATTGCGTCGGCAAATTTATCAATACAATAACGAACAATAACTGTTTCAGCTCGACCATTATCCGAGCTGGGATTGGATTTATTTGAGTTGATACAGGATGATATAAATTACAATCATTTTTTTTTTTCAGTTATAAAAGGGTGATATGAAATTACAAACAATTTTTTTTTTCAGTTATAAAGCTAAATTTATTATAATATTGTAGATAGATTGGTTTGCAGGAAGGGTATTTAATAAAAACGATTTTTTTTTCCAAGAAGGTGAAAACCTAAAACTCTTACATTAATAATAATAATTGGTCTCCGCGCGCTACGTGAATGTGGCAACTCAATATTGTAGTGTGAGTAAAACACTGAGATTTTAGGGTTATATTATTTTACTGTGAAATTTATACAATACTCACTGATGGTATGTGATGCCAGTATCTTTCCTGTTTCGTGTAGTATTATTTTTATAGTTTGACTACGCAAACCGGCATTTTGCTTCGGCGTGGTACGCCGAATACGGCGTAGTATTTGTTGCCGCATTTTTCAAGCCGCTGACGGTATCTAGTCGTAGCGCACGGAGACCAATTATTTATCTAAGCTCAAACTATATCCGTCTATTATACTAAAATTTGCTCTATTTAACGTTTGGATGGGTATTTTTTTATTTTTTTTTTCGAATACTATTGTAGCTACACATATAAATCCAAAACTGTTTGTTAGTCAAAACATTGTTCTACATTATGTATTTTTTGGAGATTTGTTTTGCCTTATTTAGTATTTTATTCATAGTTCATGCAGAAGTACAATAACAAAAAATAATATAGCCCACTACTTTTAATATTACCTCCCAAAAGTGTTATTTTTATGTTCTTTTGGTTGGCGGTGCAACACATAAAAAAAAACTTCTGACCATCAGGACTTGTATCTTTAATATAAATAGATTCTTGTTATATGCACCTAGTTAATAACATAATTTATTCGCATATTAATCTCGTAAAATATTTTATTTAAATGTGTGGTACTCGCGTTAATAAAAGACAATATTTACAAACTGGGACTTCAGAACAAAATCCGAGTATAATAAATATTTGATTTCCGAATTTATTTAATATATAGTTGATTACACATTGAAATATCATCCTAAAAGTATCACTATGTTATCCTAATACAAAGCCACCTATATAATAGGTATTATGAGCGTGTATAAAATCCATCGGATATATGCTTGGGCACGCGCGTGTATTTGTGAGATATTGAGGTTGGTATGTACACTTGGCGATAAATTCAGTTTAAATGCGACAAAGCTAAGAAAATAATAACAATATTTTATATGTATTTATTCAGGTATTTATCAACCCATAGTCTACTAGAAGTCTATACTAATATTATAAAGAGGAAAGATTTGTACGTTTTTAAAATAAAATAATAAACTCAAAAAATGCAGAACCGATTTTGAAAATTCATTATTAGCGAGTAACATAGGATATTTTTTTGCATAGTACATAGTATATTTATTGGTAAGTTGACGTCATTTGCTTGACATTCCCAAACCGATGCACTCCCATCTAGTCAGAAGAGATCTAAACGACGAATACTGGATATTTAATCCGATATAATTATATGCCTGCAAATCAATATGAAGATCTCAAGAATTGTATCTATTGAATCGTATTACGAAAGTTCTGGCGATCGCTGAATATAGAGTACATCTCCTCCCCCCTCTTCCTATTACTGTATAGAACCAATTAGATTTGCTTTATTTAAGAAGAAAAATCTCTTTTCAAACTTCTCACAAAAATGCAATACATATTTACTAAATTAATATTTATTTCTGTTTTTCGTCCCAACTGTTGTAGTTTTATCTGTAACCTAACCCTGACATCACCCAGATTATCTTCATGACCATCATAAACCCATAAAAAAGTAGTGAATTCCCTAGTCTGGCATGGGGCAGACCCATTTCTGAGTCTGTTTCACTGATCATGTTTCTTTAGAGGCCGATTTTCCCAAGATTCAAACCCGGGACTTCGGTGCTAAACGCATCGCGCTCACCACTGAGCCACGGAAGCCGTTTATAAACCCATAAAAACAGTAAAATATCAATTCAGATAAAAAGTATTCAAAAGGTGGTCATACAGATCTCACCTAACAGTAAGAGATTGATAAATAGCCGGCTCCGGAGAACAAAATGATAACTGCTTTACATTTATATGGCAATTATCATTTTGTTCTCCGGAACCGGCGATTTATATCAGTAATACTGTGATTAGGTGTTTTACAGGAGGATAGGAACCCAAGTTGTGTCCGTTCGGAATTATCGCTTGTTTAATGGATAGACTATAAATAATGCGCTAGCTATACTATACCTCTCTACGTAAGAATCAATAATATTCCATTAATTGGACGGCGCGTTTGATTGGCGATGGTAAACGGCAGTGACAACTGTCAGTTGCATGCTTGACAGTGGGATTAGGGGGCCTCTGCAAGGACTTTATACGTTATATATATAAAGTCCTTGAGCCTCTGTCATTGACTTTTACGCAACAACGAGCGCTGGCATCATGATCGAGGGAGGACAGTTCGCGTAGAGAAAAAAAAAACACCCATAGATAATAAAATATATATTAGGGCACCCCGCAACACCTACAATTTGGTACTATGTGCTCAATGGAGCAGTGCTATTCAGTGCCATCGAACATAGTAATTGTGATTTCTTGAGATTATAACACTAAACGTTGTACTACAATATGAAAGGTGTGTCCACAAAATGATACGTAAGAACCCCTTGAGATCAAGACATATTTGTTTTGATGAAGAACATTACTATCGACTCGACATTTATATTCGACTATATATTATATACTAGGTGATCCGTGCCCACTTACTTCTCTGGAAGGAATAGTTCTCAGATAACAGATTTTTTCTGACTTTTAACTCAATATCATTATAAATTATTTCCTATGTTATTCTGGTGTATAAACAATAATACTGTAAAGTTTCATCGAAATCCATTCAGAAGTTTTTCCATACATACATCCTTACAAACTCTCACATTTAAATAAAATAAATTTTACCATATTAAAATTCGATTTATTATTTATATTATTTATCCCGACGTTTTGGATGCTTTCCAGCAACCGTTGTCACTGGGAAACTGAAAGATTACAGCTTTCTGATTTGAAGTATCACAAAGTTGCCATAATGACACTAAAAATAATTTCCTATAGTATGGTAATATTGACTAAATCACCTTGACTTAATACTGGCGTTAATAAAAATAATTTTAACTTTCACATTTATAATATAAGAAGGACTTTACACTCTTTACAACAGTATCACTTCGATATTACTTTGCAAAATAAAGCTTGAGCCATTTGATAAAACTCGGTAGATAAATTGCATCCCGGTGCGAGCTTCCTGAAAGCTTGTTTCAACGTAAATAAGTTTTCTTCTTGACCTTTTCTTACCCGTTGGTTGAAAATATTGTATAAAACAATAGTATAAGTTAAACATCATAATAGATCACTTTATTTTAATATAATATATAAAGGATTTAATTTTAAAAACACTTGCGTCCAAAATATACAACATGCCTGTTTTTACGCAATAATCGACAGACTCACTTATTTTAATAAAATAAGTCTTTATTAGCTGTTTTTAACCTAAACGGCCGAATTCTCGAACGCTAACCAACATTGAGGTGTACTTAAAAGTATATCTAACCCTTTTAAGAAAACTCTTCGCACCATTCTTCTTGATGCTCAGAAAGAAGAATGGGGCAAAGATTCTATGTCTGCGGTAGTTTAGTTTTTATTTATTTATTTATTTATTTAAAGGACTGCCAACAGGTTTACATCTAGTACAAATTATTTAGTAAAAACACGAGACATTTAAACATTAAATATAAAGATGTAGACCCAATTACAGGCAGACACCGCTTGCAATTATAGTTCTCACTAAGGACTTCAACGCTGTCAGCGTTACACAGGTGGCTCAAAGGTATTAATTCCAATCAAAACCAGCAAAAAGCGCAAGAACGACAACTATTAACAAATAATTCCCGTTCCCAAAACCCTCTACCGATCAGCGGAACCGACTACCTCCGCCAGGACGCGCCTATATGCTCTCAAACCATACACAGAAAAATCAATGTTAAAGCCCATAAAGAACTTATTGTGCTATCGACAAATTCTCGATATTACACTGTTATAGCCCAAATTGGTTCTATATCTTTTTATAAAAAAAACATGTGTTTTTCGAGAATTAACTCTTGGAACAGAAAATTTTATCTTAAACAATAAATCTGGACTATTATATAAGTTTTTAACAATTTTGAATAAAAACACCTGATCTGCGATCCTTCTCCGATGCTCAAGTCTCTTAATTTTAAAAAATGATAATCGATCTTCATATGAATTTAATGCTTTTAGTTGTTTTTGATGAATTGATAAGAAATATAAGAATTTTTTTTGAACCGACTCAATTCTATCTAAGTGGCATCGATAGTATGGATTCCAAATAGGTGAACAGTACTCTAAGATAGTCCTTATAAGTGCAAAGTAAACAAGTTTAAAGGGTGATGCGCTTTTAAAGATTTTACAGTTCCTCCAAGCAAAACCAAGAAGCTTGAGAGATCTGGTTACAATGCTATCGATGTGATCAATGAATGATAATTTTTTATCTATGATTACTCCCAGATCTCGCACTTGAGTGACTTCTTCAAGCTTCATGTTTTTTAGACTATATGAAGAACCGATTGGTATGTGTTTTCTAGAAAATTTAATAAATTTGCATTTTTTAACGTTAAGTGGTAATTTATTTACTTCTGTCCAAAATAGAATACGATTGAGATCTTGTTGAAGAAGTTCTACATCCAATCGGTTGTGCATTGTTTTAAATATTTTCAGATCATCGGCAAAGAATAAAAATCTAGAATTTTGTATAACATTTGCAAGATCATTTATGAAAACCAAAAATAAAATGGGTCCCAAGTGCGAGCCCTGAGGCACTCCTGAAGTAGCAATAATAGCTTGCGATTCATACCCATTAATCGTAACTTTTTGAGATCTATTATTTAAATACGAAGAGAACCAGTCTAATATTTTCCCCTGAATTCCTGCTCTCTGGAGTTTCCTTAAAAGCAACAAGTGGTCAACCCTGTCAAAAGCCTTGCTGAAATCCATGTAAATAGCATCTATTTCTTGTCCCTTATCTACTGTAGTACAGAGCTCATCTATATAAATCCCAAGGTTTGTCAGGGTGGACATGCTATTACGAAAACCGTGCTGTTCAGTTATCAACAAGGTGTGGAGTTGATTATTCAAATATGGACAGACCAGTGACTATCTATAGTTTATAGTTTTGTATATCCCTAGGCTCACCTCCTTTAGGTACAGGCACTATATTCGCACCCTTCCATGAAGTAGGGAAATATCCACTACTTAATGATTTATTAAATATCAAGGTCAATGGCTTAGAAATATATTCGGCGCAACGAGATACAAAAACCGGTGGAATTCCATCGGGGCCAGAACTTTTGTTTACATTGAGTTTCTTTAGAGTTTTTGTGACAGTTACATTATCTATTACTATATTACTGAGAATACTTGGAGTTGAGATGGAGTCATGACTTAATGTTGAATTTAATTCTAGGTTATGAACAGAGTTCGAATTGTTATAAACTGAAGAAAAATGTTCAATAAATGCATTGCAAATATCAGCAGGATCACTATAATTATTTTCATTTAGAAACATTTCCTTGGGCAAGGTTCCCTTTACTTTCTTTTTAGATGAAATAAAAGACCAGAATGCTTTTATATTATTGCTACTTATAGAATCCTCGATCATTTCTAGATATTTTATATAACATGCCTTAATTTCATTGTGACATCTAGTTCTTGCCAGATGGAACTCCAACTCATCCCGCGGATTCCTATATTTCATTTTTTTTTTCCGGATTTTCTCTTTTTCTTTTAGCAATTTTATAAGATTCTTACTATACCAAACTGGGAACCGTCCACATTTGTTTAATCGTTTTTTAGGGACGTGTTCATTTATGATCCTTCTAATTGTGACATAAAATTCTTCTACCATACTATCTACAGATGTTATTCCACCTAACACTTTATCCCAATCTATGTTGTGAATACTTTTATTAATAATGTTGTAGTCAGCTTTATGAAAATTTAATTTGGCTACATTATTTATTTTTAGATATCGACATGTTGGAAAATCAAGAGTTATAATTATAGCAGGGTGATAATGGTCAACGTTAGTTAATGATACAACAGCAGGTTCTGTCTTAACTAAATCAACGTTACTAAAGACTAGATCCAGAATTTTGTTATCGGAGTTTAGATTAATATTAAATTGACTTAAATTATGCAGAGCTATGAAATCGTTTATAATACTGCTCACTAAGGTAAATGAAATGGTTGTGGGAGTGCAGTTATGATGTTGTTGGGCAGGAACTACCCAGGAGATTTGACTAGTATTAAAGTCCCCCACAACAAGTACGTTACCGTCGCCAACTTCGGTAATGGCTCTACTAAGCGATTGAACTTGATCTTCAAGACGAATCCCTGTTAGCGGGGGAGGTAGGTAAACAGCACATATGCTTAGAGTTCGTGGAGTACCTCCATTGCGTGAGATTATCTTCACCCATAAATCCTCGTTATCACTTTCAAAAGAATGAATCCGAGATGCTTCTATGTGTTTCGACACAGCAATAAGTACCCCACCACCGTCGGTCTTGCAGTTGCTAGTGGTACAGCGATCTCTTCTGAATATTTGAAAGTTATCACTAAGAATTTCTGTATCATAAATATTATCGTTAAGCCACGTTTCAGTAAGTATGATTATATCGTATGTTTGCAGGATAAGTTTGCTTTATTGAACGTGAAATACGCAGCGAGAAAGGTATCACGCATGCGAGATGACGACAACTTAACGATAACTGACCTCGGTCTATTAGATTTAGAGTTTATCCTAGGGACCCTCGTGCAAGATATAATATCTTTTCCTTCCAGAGGACACGATACCACTTCAGCTAGTTGCATGATAGTACTCGGCAAGCTTTCATTCGAGTGCTCTGGAACGCATTGTATTTCAATATTATTTTCTCTTGCGTGAAGTTCAATTTGGTCAATTTTAAAAGTCAAAATCTGAAGATTTTCGCGAAGTTGGGTATTCTCACTACGCAGATCCGACATCTCATGCTTCGTTTCGAATAGTTCTTTGTTAACTTCATCATATTTCGTTGAGAGATACTCAACAGTTTTAACTAGATCCGGAATTAACATCATGTTTACATTAGTTTTATTTTAATACTGTATCTTTGTTATTTTATGCCTTCTCTAATTGTTATTTTAATCGATGCTCATCTTCAATTTCTTCCATTTTTTAAATGTAATTTTTTATTTTTTATTTTATTTAATGTAAATTTTTTATTTTATTCTTCACTGCATGCCCCTATTGTTCTTATTAACCACTCTTATTACGTTATACTATACTAAAAAATAATTGTAAATTTTTCTAAGTTTAGTTTTTTATGTTTGATTGTTTTTAGCTTTGCACTGTCTATTTTGTAGTTTTCTTATTTTTTACTCTATTTAATTTCTTGTTTGACCTGCTCTGCCTTAGGTGACAGGCAGAATACCAGTGTCTTAGCCCTAGCTGGCTAAGAAATAGAACTGAGCCTGTCACCTTTTCAAACATATGTATTTCAAACTGCACATGTACTTGTATTTTTTATGTTTGAATAAATGTTTTTCTTATCTTATCTTATCTTCTTAACCCTTTCATTACGTAGGTAAAATGAAAGACAGAAACATTTTAAGATGCCCTCAAATTTTGAGTTACTCCTCAAATAGTAAGTTACACAGTTTATGATATAATATACGCGATCTCGGTGTGTACTTAGATACAAAACTGTCTTTTACTTGACATTACGAACATATTGTCAACACTGCTTACAGAAACCATGGCTTCATCTTAAGAGTAAGTGAAGCATTCACCAATAGAGTGTAAAAAAAGATATACGTTTCTTATGTCCGAAGCATTCTGGAATATTACAGTATGGTATGATACCCTCTTTTCAATGTGCATATAAACGATTTAGAAAAATTCAAAAAAAGTTGCTAAAACAATTGAATTTAGCTTTAACTTTAACAAAGATTGCCTGGACTGCTGTACACGTTTTAACATTCAAACTTTACAGAAGCGATGTATAATCTAAAACCGACTGCACCGATTTGAAAATTCTTTCACCTATAGAAAGCTACATTATCAGCGAGTAACATAGGCTAGTTTTCTTGTGTATAGTACATCAAAATTGCACCCGTGCGAAGCCGGAGCGTGTGACTAGTACTATATATAACTGGTTTTGATCAAACGGACCGGCAAATCCATTGAATAATGCTGTTATTTAGACGCTTGAGTATGCAAAACGCCATACTTACTGGTTTTCTACGGAGCTATCTACTCGTTGTTTAAAAATATATAAATTAAAAAAAAACATAAATTTTTTTCATATTCTTTGTTTCTAAAATGGTAGAATCTTTTTATTAAAGAGTAAAGTTTCATTTATCCCCTTACAAAGTAACCACAAAAATAAGAAATAATTAATGAAATGTTGCATAATTGCATATCCTACAAAAATTTAAATAATTTTAATTTTTGTCCGACACTAATTGATAGATAATAATTTAAAGAAGAATTTTGCATTAAAATAAAATACTGTATACCTGTATACCTGTATACTGTAATTTGATTAAAAAGAGTGGCGGCGAGTTTCTTGCCAGTTCTTCTCGTCCGCTCTACGCCCTTGATTTGGGAACTGGTAGTAAATGTAAAATTAGAAGCATTTAATATGTATTATTTTTTATTGACATTCATAGATGTACATTGTGTTACCTAAATTAATAGATTATTTTTGAATTTAATTGAATTAAATATGGCAACTTTGAGACATTTCAAATATCAGACAACTGTCATCTTTCTGTCTCCCGCGACCACGGTTGCTGTAAAGCATCCGAAACGTCGGGATAAATAATTTAAACAATATAAATAATAAATCGCGTTTTAATCCGGTATACAGTATTTTATTTAAATGTGTGATACTCGCGTTAATAAAAGACAATATTAAGAATTTTGCAGTTTTTTTTTTGAAGTTTTATTGAAATTTATTCAAACATCTTTTCTAGTTCACGCGTGGGATATCGGTATTTAGTATGGCGTAAGAGGTAACAAAACGCTCAAAAAGTAAAAGACTATTTGCTCCGGGTATACTCCTTTGTGTTATTTGTAAAGATTGGCGTTTCTAATGCCTCACGCACGAACTAGACATCATACGATACGCAGTCCCCTGTCGGCGACACATGTCTCTGACCCTGCCTTCTGTTTCTGAAACATTATTAATTGTTCATCGTAATAGTTTATAATATTTTCAAAATGACAGAAATATTTAATGATTTGATTTTATTTGATATTTTGGTTTTGGTTGAATTTCGTAAAATCCGTTCTTAGCTGACCTCTACTCGGCGAAAGGAATATTCCTACCATATTTCAAGTCGCTACGCCTTATGGTTCCAGAGATATCGTGATGAGTCAATATATAGGTGGGAATCTCTTTTATATTTATAGATTTTTTTTTTGTATCTATAACTGAAGCATAAATTTATGTATGTCCAATCATTTGCTGTTTACCATTTTATTTTTCACTTTTCTTGTTACATCTATGTATATATCAATCATTTAATATTTTTATTAAATATAATTTGTGAATATATCATATCTTTTGACGGGTTTGTCTTCTATTCACTCCTAAACTATTCATACGATTATGATGAAATTATTATATGATGAGATTATTCTGCATATTCCTGCCTGTGGTTGGCAAAAAAAACTCTTTGTTACCTTACATTGCAACGCATACCAGGTTACTAGCTAGTAAAATACATATAACTCAAACAGTTTTCCCCTGAAAACTAAATTCATAATATACAAAAAAGTAAATATATATTTTATTTAGAACTCAAAAGCACAAACTAAGACATTAATAGATCCGTATCTCGGTTGAAAAAGAATTATGGGGTGCGTGCTCCGGCATGAGCTTCCATTTAATGGGGTGATGTTAGCATTTTTACCTATAATGATTTGCATCATTAAGCAAAAGTTCAATTTAGACATGGGTAACTCAGCGAAATTCGCCGCGCCAACTCAGCAACTCAGGCGCAGTGTAATGCATCGGCTCCTTGAGTCAACTCAAAATTGCGCCACGACGCAACAAAATGGGACGAGCAAAGCGAGCAGTGACACCTCCGAAACGCACGCAACGCCACGCTCATAGTTCACTCAGTGAGTGAGGAGCTGCGCCGTGCGCCAACACATTATGAATGTGTGAGCTGACTCACCCTGCACAGTGGAGCGTGCTGGCGCAATCGCGCGACGCAGCGCAGTGTTACACATGTCTAGTTCAATTAAGTTTGCTGATAACTTATCAACAACTCAACAAACATATATTTTTAAAGTATAGCATGTTAAACAATCAAATTAATTTAATAATTGCAAGATACTGCCACGCATATGTACATAAGCGATATGCATATAGCGATCCGTGCCATACTATACACAAAATACCTTTGTTACTCATCTATACATATAATAAAAGAGTAGGATCGAAATTACGCTTCACTAAATATTTTTACTAGAAATTAAGAGGGGTGATAAAAGAAGGATAGCAGAATGCATAAATGCAATTTTTAAGATTCTTGTCTGTCTGTCTGTCTGTCCGTCTGTCTGTCTGTCTGTCTGTTTGTTCACGCTAATCTCCGAAGATACTGAACGGATTTTCATGCAATTTACACAAATATATTAAGTAAAGGAAGGGCAACATATAGGCTTTGTTTTATCGAAATCGGTTTTCGGAAAGAAAAGTTATCATCATTTAAAAATCATTTTAAAGGCACCATATCACCAAATTGCAATGCAAACTGACTCGCGTTGAACTTTTTCGAATTGTCAGATGTCAATCACAGTTTGATATGTAAATGAAATACTTTGATTATTTCGCCATTTCCGATATATGTAATCGTAGAATAGTGGATATGCAGGCCCATTGCGTAACTTCAGATGCGAGTTCGTATCTGAAGTTGGACGGAAATATTTTTTTTGTATTTATTTATTTATTTTTTTAAGAACTATATTATAAAAATAGAAAATGTATTATTGAAATATTATATGAAAAATTATTTCTTATGAGATCGTTTATTTCACCTTTTCATCCATCCTTTCTCTACAGAATTACGATTATTCGACATTGCTTTTATTGCTTCTTAAGGACTGTCTTCGTATCTTAGAGGCTTCCGCATTTAGCACCGGAAACCCGAGTAGGAATCCCGGGAAAAGTGAATTTTAAAAAAATGTCTCAAAATGAAAATGATCAATTAAATGAAATAAATATCGAGGTGGATACAGTATCTTCACCACTAATAAAATTTATAAAAAAAATAAGTAAATTTCTTTAAAGTCAGGTTCATTTTTTCAACAATGGTATTTCTATTGAATTTCAAATCATACTTCGAACCCCAATCTCAACCACCATTAAACGTGTCGATAATATGATGCAAAATCAACCGTCAGTGACTAAATTGATAGCTCTTTCCCAAAAGAAATCACCAAGTACAGAGAATGGAGGATATGTTATTTGAAGAAAGCTTGCTCAAAAGCAAACCCCACGCGAACGAAGTCGCGGGCATCAGCTAGTTGATAATATAGCTTTCTATTGGTGAATGAATTTTTAAAAATAGACTAGTTTTTGACATCGTAACAAAAAAACAATCTCCTCTTTATAATATTTGTATAGATCACCAGGTCATTCATATAACATATTTTTATAAAACAATGTTTTTTTTTTCCCGGAACTCCGGATTCTCCGGAACCTCCGGTGCTAAACACATAGCGCTTACCACTGAGCCATAATACCAAAGGTAAGTAAATAAGTAATAAATGTAACCTTATTTATGGAAAGAGCAAAAAATGGATTTCCGGGACTTACCTTAAACGAAATTGTAGAGTCGCTACCGAACCGCGAGGCAAAAGATTTATTGCCTAGAAAACCCGGTGTTTAAGCGCTATAAAATTTAATTTAAAACTTTCAACTTATCCCTGCGGTAAGAGTTCTTGGAACGAATATTTAATATTATTAAAATGAACGTAGAATTTTGTTTTCAATATATTTTACTGGACAATCCGTGTCTAACAAAATATCAACGTGAAAGTATCTGCAAAAGATTAGATTATGTTGGTTATAGAGTTTATTTAAAACTATAATACTAACTATAATATTTTAAGTTTGACTAGTTAGTATTATAACCAGTGGCGGGACAACCACATAAGCCAAAAGCCCGGCTTGCCGGCTTTAACGTAATCATATAAGTTATAATATATGCCTCATATAATTATGTCTAGGGCATTATAATTCTTCTTTTTATAGTTGCATTAATAGGGCAAGTAAGGCATTTGGGCTTAAATGCTACCACTGATTACAACATATACTTTTAGTATTGTATATATGAAACCAACCAAAGACAGAAAGTTCGAAATCAAAAATATATCGTTCGCCCTTCTTTTATTATTGTAACTAGCAAAACGCCCCGGCTTCGCACGGGTGCAATTTAGATGAAAATAAGTTACACGCTGATAATGTAGCTTTCTAATGGTGAAAGAATTTTTAAAATCGGTCAAGTATTTTTTGTATTAAATCGTAACAAAACCGCAAAAATTGAAGAAAATGACAAAGTATATACAATACTACCCCTCGCAGCATTGCTCGCTGCGCTGCGCTGCTTGAAGCCGCACCGGCCGCGGCGCGACGGCCGCGGCGTGTATTTTTGTTTGTATTGATATTTTTAATTTCGTAATATCTTTTGAATGGAATGTCCGATTTCAATAATTCAAAAAGTAGTCAATAGGTATTGAAACAGTCTTGGATATGAAATAATTTATTTGGATAAGAATTAATATAAAGGTATGGATAACATGGTCTGATTTTGAACGGCATTTCTTTCAATTTTTTAAATGTTAAAAAGTAGTTATAGTAACATAACTACAATAGCTAGATATATGATCTCGCGAAGTTTTTTGTTGATATTGATATGTTCTATAATATTGTAGAACATTTTTTTGTTCTATCGTTAATACTTTCCGCAGCGCATGCGATGAAAGACATATTTTGGCTAATTTTTTTACATCTTGAGTTGGTTTTAGTAGGAATTTCTAAGGATCTCTATTTTTTTCTAGTAATAAATATAGCCTATGTTACTCAGCGATAATGTAGCTTTCTATTGGTGAAAGAATTTTTGAAATCGGTCCAGTAGTTTCGGAGCCTATTCAATTCATACAAACAAACAAAAAATCAAACCTTTCCTCTTTATAATATTAGTAAGTATAGATTAATTTATAAATATACATACATATACTAAATAAATGAATGCTTTCAATAGAAGACAATGTTGCTATAGTAATTTATCAATGGATGGATTTGAATAGACCAGAGAATGAAGAGAGAATAATACGTCTCGGTATTGCATTTCGTATGGCTTTTGGGAGTCCCAAAGGCTCAGTCCTCTATTCCATTATTTCTCGTTACTATATGTCATTTTATTATTAACTTAATGCTTGAAATATTATATCTTTCTGTTCGGCTTCTTATTGAAATGCTTTATTTTATACAAAGAAATAAAATCTTTACTTTTAAAGGAGGCGATCGCTTACTCTCATGAAGTGGACTTTCATTTCGATGAGTCGTGGATTCAAATCCCGCTTATAACAAGTTACAACATTTCTTTTTTTTATGTTTGCTTTCGACAGACGTGCATGAGGTTCACTTGATGGTAAGGGATAGGTCAGCCATAGAAGCAGTCAATGATGCACTGTTGACCTATGTTTTATTTCAAGCTATCGGAAATATAGTAAGACCGAAATGCGCTATGTTCACTTCACAGTTTTTTCCAATTATGAACGTTGGTTCGTTACCTGGTCGGAATTTCAAAATTTCTCCTATTTTTAAGGGAACAGACGTGGAGAAGAAGTGCTTACAAAAAAATATAAATCTGTTGTCCCGGCGGGTTTCAATCCCGCCATTCATAGGAGCGCAAGTTCTACCAAGCCATCGTCCGTAGATGGAAAATCCGCCTTATGCAGATTGGACTTTTCAAAAGCTCAAAGTAAAAATGTATTTATCGTTGATTGATGTCCTTTCGCGTACACAAATTGCACATATAAATTTTTTGTGTGTGTAATCTCGGGAGCGTACGCTAAACATTACGCACACTAAAACAATGTATATGCACGCTTGACAACATTCATAGACAAAGGCACTTCGTGAGATAGAATATTTATATCGCCTACTATCACGTTTATATAACGAAATCCGATTCAAAAACAAATACAGCAAATAAATACCTCAAAACAATGAACTGATGAATTCTATCCCTTACATTTTCGTAAAACAATTACATCCAATTAGCCTCATAGTTCAGACCTTTGTTCTTCTACATGAATTCAAGAACGTAACACCTCCTAATGGGCTATTAATACGTAACGTGAACTTATTTTGGCGGCTATTATAACGCTTGTTAATTTTAAATGGAATCACTATGAATCTAGACGTCTTTCACGCGATTATAATCCATAATACTTTAAATATACAGAGCATTGTCGTTTAAACAAATTTGACGTTGTAAGATCATATTTTTATGCTATCTGGTCTCCGCGACTTCTATCACATGACATTCATTTTAAGTTGAGCTTCTAAGCAAGCTATTTTTCTTCTCGACATCCGATTTCGAGGACTTAAAGTTTTGACGTTGCCCCTGACTAAGGTCAATCTATGTGTCAAAGCTACATGAAAATTAGTTCTGTATCTTCGAAGATTAGCGTGAACAAACAAACCAATCGAAAAACATGTTCAAAATTGTTAATTTATAATATGTATACTTTAATCGGCCCCTCTCCACTTCATGGAGAATTTGGAATTATATTTTCTTGAATAAATAAAGTATCTATACCAAACAAGAAACCCTGCGATGAGTGAACTATTTTTTATCTATACATATAATAAAAGAGTAGGATCGAAATTACGCTTCACTAAATATTTTTACCAGAAATTAAGAGGGGTGATAAAAGAAGGGTAGCAGAATGCATAAATGCAATTTTTAAGATTCTTGTCTGTCTGTCTGTCTGTCCGTCTGTCTGTCTGTCTGTCTGTTTGTTCACGCTAATCTCCGAAGATACTGAACCGATTATCGTGCAATTTACACAAATATATTAAGGAAAGCCCGGGGCAACATATAGGCATTGTTTTATCGAAATCGGTTATCGGAAAGAAAAGTTATCATAATTTAAATATAATTTTAAAGGCACCATTTCACCAAATTTCAATGCAAACTGACTCGCGTTGAACTTTTTCGAATTGTCAGATGTCAATCACAGTCTGATATGTAAATGAAATAGTTTGATTATTTCGCCATTTCCAATATATGTATTCGTAGAATAGTGGATATGCAGTCCCATAGCGTAGCTTCTGATGCGAGTTCGAATCTGAAGTTGAAATGAAAGAATTTTTTTTTGTATTTCTTTATTTATTTTTTGAAAGAACTTATATTATAACAAAAATAGAAAATGTATTATTGAAATATTATATGAAAAAGTATTTCTTATGAGATCATTTATTTCACATTTTCATCAATCCTTTCTCTTAAACAGAATTACGATTATTCGACATTGCTTTTTTGCTTCCCTATCTTAGAGGTTTCCGCATTTAGCACCGGAAACCCGGGCAGGAATCCCGGGAGTTTAAAAAAAATGTCCGAAAATGAAAATGACCAATTAAATGAACGCACGCTTCTATTTAAGACAGAAAATGCATTGAATCCAATCTTCGATTGAACTCTGATAAGTAGAAAAAGACACATATCTGGATTTTGGTCACGTAAAATTTAATTAATATGAATCTCCCTAAAGTTTCTTTAAAGTCAGGTTAATTATTTCAACTATTGAATTTCAAATCATCCTTCGAACCTCAATCTCAACCACCATTAAACATGTCGATAACATGATGCAAAAGCAACAGTCAATGACTAATTTGATAGCTCTTTCCCAAAAGAAATCACCAAGTACCTACAGAGGGTGGAGGAGGATATGTCATTTGAAGAAAGCTTGCTCAAAAGCTCAGCTTAAAGTGAACCCCACGCGAACGAAGTCGCGGGCATCAGCTAGTGTCAAATAAAATAGTATTCACTCAATGTATTCAGCGAACAACTGATTAATGATTCCCGTACTTTAAATGTAAAAAGTCTTGATTCTTTCAATGTATTATGCGAATCTCTTTGATACTTGAGGGTCCGAACAAGTCAATAGAGAAGTCTTCCTTCAATAAATCACTGTCCGACAAATACTATCTTGGAAGATATAAATGTGATTAAAGGGAAGTTATTTTTGCGTTTCAGTATTAGAAATTTTAGTTTTGTAACAGTTGTGTGTGATACCTTCTTATTGTCTAACGTGCAGTATATAGCTAATAGCTATGTGATCGATATAAAATTTGCGAAGTTATTTTCGCTACGTTGCCACAATCTATTCCTTATTTTTTCCTTCAATTCTGTTTACAT
This sequence comes from Anthocharis cardamines, assembly GCA_905404175.1. Taxonomy (NCBI): domain Eukaryota; kingdom Metazoa; phylum Arthropoda; class Insecta; order Lepidoptera; family Pieridae; genus Anthocharis; species Anthocharis cardamines. The sequence goes on along the minus strand of FR989953.1, from coordinate 2,815,192 downwards.
CTCATAGGAATCCGTCGCAATTCGTTGGAACGTTATTGGATCATTACTCATTCTGATCACGACCTATTTTAAATAGAGCTTGGGCCTGACATTGGTTCTGCAGATCACGTCGCTGTTGGGTTAAATATTAATAGTTAAATTGATACGATATGAAACCTCTTTTTGCACTTAGGGAAATTTTAGTGGTATTGAAATTTTCTGTTCTGGCAATATGATTGTTAGGTGAAACTCCGAAACATTATAGTTTTATATGCTATCATGTATGAAATTTTGTATGTATTTCCCCTAACGTTTATATTGTAATATACCTCAACTATAAACATGAAAACCATATTGCAATAAGTGTCCATTTTTTTTTAAAAAGTAGAGTCTAATTAATTTTGTTGAACTAACAAAAACCGGAAAAAACACCTCAACGAAGCAATTATATGACGTAATCATATAATTTCCTACTTTTGTGAGTTACATAGCTGTAACCCAGCTAACCCGGACACTTTAAAATTCCATAGTTTCTAATTACATCTAGAGATAAGCCTACCACTGTAACAATAGTTATAAGACTCTTTGCTCTGTATATTTAACTTGAATTCAATCAGTCATGTACATATTAACACTTGGATGGAGCAGTAGCTCATTTTAAAAACTCTTCTGCCATCGCTCCCAATAAAACTTGTGTCTCAAAAAAATTAACTTAAAAAAAATTATTGTTTGGAAGTTAAAGGAGGGCAAATCTTTGTACACCTAAAAATAAATAACAACATAAAGAAATAGTATTTATAAACCCCCGTTCCTTCCTCATCATTTAGGCAAATTTTTGTCCTTTAAATGTAAGTCAATTTTCGACGTAAAGTAATGGGTCCATCATTTAAGCAGATTATTGTATTTTTTTTTTATTTTATCTTAATATATTATGACAACATTAGTTATTTTAAATAGCGTTTTAGAATTTACTTATCTGGGCGAAATTGTTCTCAGATTCAAGACTTTCTCCTACGTATATGATACTCATCTTTATAAATTGGCCTATTAAATCAAAATCGTTATGAATATTTATGTTATTCTGATGACGTATAATCAATATTAATTTCGCATCTATACTAATATTATAAAGAGAAAATTTTTGTTTGCTTGTTACGATTTAATTCAAATAAACTACTGGACTGATATTACTCGTAATTGGCTTTTTTGTATACACATTGCACCCGTGCGAAGCCCTGGTCCTGGCCTTGAAGAAGAGCATTAGGGATTTTTTTTATATTTTTAATTCACTTATTACATCATTCTAACCTAATAAAAAATATAAATACTCTTGGCAATGTCCAAATTAATTTTTAAAATAACTTTGAAAACATCGATGAAATTTGATCAGTTTGAACACCGCCATATTTCGCAGGCTTTGGATGACGTCACAGGCCACGCTCAGTGTTTTTTTACTTGAAGTGTTACAGTAATTTCATATCGAATTTCAGTCATAATTATTATATATTGTAATTACTAGACGATGGATAAAACACTTTAAGAATTACATCCAGTTAAATATTTTTTACAGTACAAATACCGACGCCGATAAATGACAGAACGTGAAACGTGACGTCACGTTTTGTTTCGACCAATAGTGATGCGTTTTGCAAACTTGAATTCCTCTTCCTTATTTTACACATTTTAATTAATATTTTTTGCAATTAAACACGAACTAAATAAGAAAATAATTGTTTAGGCATAATATCTGGGCAATAAAGATTCAAGGAAAAAAATATCAAGTAAATTTAAGCAATATGCATATTCCCTATTAGGGAAGGTGGTACTTTAATTTGATTCTTCCTACCTGTTATTAAGTTTCTAATAAAATATATATTTATATTATAAATTTCAGATACACCTTTCTTGTACACTTTTAGTGTCGTGTGCTTGTTGTCACATGCCCACTAATATTAAAATTGTTTTTAGTGAAATTCTTACCCTGAGATTTGCCTGGTAGAGATCACATTATGCGATTAGGCCGACCGTATGTTGAGCAAAGATTGAATTTTAATTTGTGTAACCCAGTTTTAAGAATACTGTATACCGGATTAAAACGCGATTTATTATTTATAATGTTCAAATTATTTATCCCGACGTTTCGGATGCTTTTCAGCAAACCGTGGTCGCGGGAAGACAAATAAATAATAAATCGCGTTTTAATCTGGTATAAAGTATTTTATTTAAATGTGTGATACTCGCGTTAATAAAAGACAATATCAGTTTTAAGAACTTTCTTTATACTCATTCTTGTGTACAATAGAGAATTTATCTATCTATCTATATTTATATTATACTAGCGACCCGCCCCGGCTTCGCACGGGTCTAGATTGTTTGACAAAAAAAGCAGGGGTTGGTAATAGATGAGTGAAAATATAGGGTTGTATGTATTTTTAATGCGATATAATAAAAATTAAAAAATTGGGGTCACCCCTTATCACTTAGGGGTTTGAAAGATAAGAATTTGAAATAGTAGCCAATTCTCAGACTTACTGAATATGCATAAAAATATTCATAAGAATCGATCGAGCCGTTTCGGAGGAGTATGGGAACGAACATTGTGACACGAGAATTTTATATATTAGATTTACAGTCCCCTATAAAGTTGATACAGTATCTATCCACCGTCCTATATACCGTTGTCACCCTATGAGCCGTGGTTTGGCGTAATTGCTCGAGGGATTGCTTCATAAACTCAAGTATTAAAAATTATATTAACTTATTTGCGTAGACATGATATAATAAACCGACAGTAAATGTAATATACCTACATTATTAAATATTCCCCTTATAACAACCGAAATACGATACATATACTTAGAAATATACTTGGACAACCTCTTTAACACACTTTAACTTCAACTAATCGATGATGCTTATTCTCTGTTCATTCAATAACTATTAATAATGAGAATAAGCTTATTAAACACCATTAATAAAATCAATATCATTGAAAATATAAGAAAACCTAGTTTGCATAGCGACCTAAATGGTGAGCGTTGGTTTTCAGATCTCAACAATAGGTAAGTACAAAATTATATAGAAAATAAGGTTTTAAATAAATTAGGTTCGGAAGTCCGCCATCTTCCGAAACTGACAGCTCACGTCACGCACTGTTATAGCTCATCTATGTATGTATATCCCTACTAATAATTTTAATGTGAATTGAAGTTTGTTTGTTACGCTTTCACGCCAAAACTCCTCAACCGATTATCATGAAACTATGTACACATATAATTTGAAAGGACATAGGATACTTTTTATTAAAAAACATATTTTAATAGAGGGTAAAAAAAGTATTTTAGCAACAATGCACCCGTGTGAAGCCGTGCTAGCTACACCGTTTATAACTCAAGAACGGCTGAACCGATTTTAATTATATCTTTTTCGTTCGATTCATCTAATAAATATTAAAATAGCGCAAAAAGAAGAAGAACATTAATTTAAAAAAAAATTGGTTCGGAACTCAGCAATTTTCCGTAATTGACAGCTCACGTCGTGCTGAAACGACATGCTGAATTTTAATAATTGATGTCCACTGCAAATCCATATAATACAAGAGAAAATAGCATTTTCAAATTTATAAATATTTTGTTTTACTTTTGAAGTCAACATTCTAGCAGAACGTCTGTCGGTCTGTCCACTACAAATCAGTGTTACTAAACATTAATAGCATATTCAAATTTAGATAGATATTAAAATCGTATACCGAAAATACTTAAATCGAACTATAAATAAAAATATAGAGCATGACTGGCGGTACAAAGTTCGCCGGGACAGCTACTCGTAGTTCTTAATAAAAATAAGCTCATACGATCATCTGAAGTTCTGTAGCAAGTTTTACTAACGTCATGCAGTGGGTAAGTTTTAATTGGAACGTCCTTTCAACCATCTCTCAGTGGGAGATCCCTGTCTCTTGCGGTATCATTAACTAGAGGTCTATGAAGGTCCGAAACTCATAAGATTTACGGATAAAATATATTAAAGTAATACCTAACAAAAATAAAAGACTGAGATACCATGATATTAGTTTTAAAGAGTTATGAGTTTATTAGATTTTATTTCTTAAGTTTTTGAAGTGAAACTTCTTTATCGACGTATGGGAGAAATTTTGTAAGTATCGTCACGTTTTTCGGTTACGCGCCATGTTGCTTTTATCAAAGTTTAGTATAGTGACGTAAAGAATATAATGTAATATATTATAATAATAACAACAATATATTAGTTTTGAAGTTTGGTTTGAAATAAAAATAACAATATATTAATTTGAAAGTGATAAAATCTTTTTTCTTAAGGCTTAAGCCTTATCTACCCCATTTTCGTGAAGTTGCAAATAGTACAAAAATGATATGTCGTAAAGAAGTTTCACTTCTTACCTGTGTACTCTGGTACACACACACAATTTTTTTTTTTACACACTCAACTAACATCACAATTTTTTGTCAGTAAATATAACTAAAAACAAAAGAATGTTAATATTCTTTTGTTTTAGTAAAAACCTTTATTGTTTCAGTTAAGCTCCCATTGTAAATTAACCGGTTTCCGAGCCCGGTTGCCATCAGAAATTATTCTCAAAAAATTAATACTATGTATGTATTATTAATAATAACTAAGTATGTATTATTATTTATAATTACTTTTATTAATCGATTTAAATATGTTTTTCTATTAATTATAAGGTTCTATAGGACTGACATGTTCAGAATTGAAATAGAACAGAATAAAAAATAATAAAAAAACTCCTGTGATTAGATATAATATCTCAGACTCCTATGCGATTTTTCTGCTTTGAAAGGTTTCAAATCAGTGAATGTGAGAATGTAGTTGGTATCTCCGCCGACGAGCCCGATCCATTTAGTTTAGTACTGTCACCGATGAATTAGATACGACTTGTTCACACAAGCCAACATATTTTCGGGGAAGTTATAGGTCAAAATAGCTTTTAATAGTTATGAAAAAGTTATGTACACGCTGAAGTCTAATGGCCGTGCACTTAAATGCTAATTACAATTTTTTATTAATATGAAAGATAAGGACATTTAAAGTAAATGTATGCAGTACATTTTTAAAACAGTTTCAGTACTATGATATAAATCAACTTTATTTGAAACGTTTTAAATGAAAATCTGACGGACTCTGTAGAACTTATACTTTACCTCGATAGGTCGCAAATTCGAATCCCGCTGTAACAGTTTAAGATTTTTCTACAAACATGTTGTTACCTATATAGCAACTCCGGGCAATAAAGGGGTGGAGGTAATATTATAGGTTCGAATTGGGTAACGAAAACATTGAAAATCTATGAAAAAATACAGACCGACAGCACATCACTGATTGTTTGACTCATGTGTTTTGACGGGCTCGTTGGCGCGTTCGATAGAATACCTGCCGTACGCATCGTTGGGTCGTGGGTTCGAATCCCATCCGGACAACATGTTTATAATTTTCTGTAAGCATGTTTTCCCCACGTCTGGTAACTTCAGGCATTGATCGGGTGGGAGGAATATCTAAATTCCGACCGGATAACGAACCACCGTAGATGGGAAAGCCTTGAAGTGCACATTGCGCGTTTCGGTTTCAGTCTATGGATTTCCGAATGCTCGAAGTAAAAAGTAGGTCGACAGCGCATCATTGACTGATGTTCTGTGGCTGAGGTAGCACCTACCATCAAGTGAACCTCATGCTCGTCTGTCGATATATATAATAATATAAAAAAATAAAAAAAACACTTATCACCAAGTGTTTACGCTCGTCTGTCGACATCAGACAAAAGATAAATAATAATTCAAAAGTTCTGTTCCTACACCCGTCTTCCCCAAATATATTAACGAAACGTGCCCGTTTTTATATAAAACTAGATGTTTTTGGTAAAAATGGACACGTTTTGGTAATTTATTTTAACGTATTTACTACTGTAGCGTGGTAACTGACACAGTCGCAAAACTTCTTATTATATACTGTATTCTGTTGGCTATGGTCACGTAGTCACAGAAATATTCTTATTGCCAAGAATGAAAGATATTTTTAAAATATCCCGTCAGCTTTACTCCTGCGTATTCCTGACTATATTGCAGAGGTCTAGGATACATGTACATTATTAGTTTTGCGAAACATCCAAAATTATAACTTATAGTAACTAATCTGCTTCTTCCTTACTAGACGCAGAGCTAGCTTTCATTCTTGGCAACGGCATATTGGACCGGAATTATCCAAATTTTGGAGACAAATTTTTTGGCATTATTAAAAAAAATCTCTTGACCAAAAATTAAAAATCGGTAAAATAAAAAACAAAATTCAAATCCACAAAGTGATTGCTGAGGTCTGCTCACAGACACAAATACCATTTGACTCGCTCAGTGAGATCTTCACTCACTCTGCTCCAGTAAAACAATCTATAGGTAAATGTATGTACTATACATTTTAATTTTCTATCCTTATTCACATTTCTGCTTAGAAGCAAATGATGGTGGGATATTTTAATGCGATTCTCAACTAAATAAATATTTTACTTCGATCCAGAAAGAATGATACGAGTCACTGAACTCCTAAACCACAATATCGATTTAGATGATTTTTATGTGTGTTTTGAGTTAGAAGGATGGATGATTGAGATTTACAATTGGACACAGTAGGTGGTGCTTCGATAAGATTCCAGAAATATTTTATTTTTCGAAACCAACATTCGTTCAGGTCGACTAGTATTTCTATAAAATATAGATGTTACCTGATCCATCAATTAGTATAGCGTTTAAAAACATTGTTTGTAGATTCTTAGTAACCTAATGCACTATTCATGAGAAGGACGGAAGTGCCCGACGAGTTCCTTTGCATGTCTTAATAAATTGAGATTCCTTTTGTTGTTCTTTGAAGTTTGTTTTTTGTTGATAGCGCCCCTTGTAGAGTCCCCCCCGCCCCCTTGTAGCCCCGGAGGTCTTCAAAGGGTCTTTAAAAGGTTCAGATAAAATATTTAATATTTAGTCATCGCTCAAAAAGACTATTTCCATACCACTAAAACCTTAGTGCATATTTCGTGTTTCGGTCCCAGTCTATGGATTTCCGAATGCTCGAGGTAAAAATAGATTAATGTTAATATTATTGCCAGGTATCATCTACCATCATGCTCGTTCTGTCTTTTATTTCGTATTGTCTTTTATTAACGCGAGTATCACATATTTAAAAATAAATACTTTATAACGGATGAAAACGCGATTTATTATTTATGCGGACGTTATAAGTACGGCATAATTAATATAAATAATAAATCGCGTTGTAATCCGTTATAAATTGTTCTATTTAAATCATGCTCGTTCGTCCATATCCGACATAAAAAGAATCACTGTGAAACCAGAGTTAACGTATTAAACGCAATAATCATATAATGTTACAAAAAACATAAAATACACGTAAATTAATATGCCCAATGATTCATTAAAAGCGTCGCCACTCGTCTCCAAATTTTGCAAAATCCGTCGACAGTTGTTGAAGTATTCTCCAATTTAATTAACGCCTGATGCAAATTGCGATTGCTACGTAGCATTCACTGTTGTAATTCAGTTTCATTTTAAGTTCCTAGGAAATTACTTCGTCGTTTTTTATCTGTGAAGAAATCCAACTTGACTTGGTAGCTGAATTTTGGACCAGGGGATAAGTGGGGGAAGGAAGGTATGTACCTTCAAGCAGTGGCGGGACAACCATACAAGCCCAAAAGCCCGTCTTGCCGATTTTAACATAATACGTGTCTATATATTTATATAACTTATATAATTACGTAATCGTATAAGTTATATATGACTAATGACATTATTATATTTATTTATAATGCATTAATGAGACAAAACAGGCGTTTGGGCTTGTATGGTGGTCCCGCCACTGCCTTCAAGTCGACCTAATTTTTACTTTGAGCATTCGGAAATCCATAAACTGAAACCGAAACGCGCAATATGCACTTCACGGTTTTTCCATCTATGAACGGTGGTTCGTTACCCGGTCGGAATTTCGATATTCCTATTATAGCTAATTCGGATTAAATGTTTTGGATCACAGAACACTTAATAAAAGGTTATATTTAATGTTCTGTGCTTTGGATATACGATTCGAATACGAATAAAAATGTTATATCGTAGTAAAATCCATCCATTTCAAATGCCAACCGGATTTTTTCAGCCAATTTGAAATAATTGAGTAACATTCATTTGGCACTTTTCCTGCTATTAAAATGTTCTGTTACTACGTTTTAGTTGAGGTTGTTTTGTTTATGCATTATTGAGAAACGTATCGATGGCTACCAGCCAAAAAGTAATTCCACTACTTAACGGGAAAGTAATTTAAAGTTCAGAATAATCGAAAAAAAATACAGCGGCAAAAATTTTGTCACAATTAAGTAGCTACTTACTGACCAGACTTGAAAAAGGCGTGTCTCAGAGTTAAAAGCAAATGCACTTAGTGGGACATAAGTCTTTAGAATAACACTCTTCTGACATTTTGTATTCTCAAGTGCGAGTTCAAATAGTCGCTTATGTCCGTGATTTCTTTAGAGAGCAATAACTTCATTTCTATTTGGAACACTTGTTCAGAAAATACTTCAATTTTTAATAAATATTTTTTTTAATATTCACTAAAATGCCATAAGCAAAAAGCTTTTATTTCTTAAAAAAATATAGTGAACTTCATTTTTCTGTTAAAAAATTAAAATAAAATATAAAACTATACATTTTTGCTCTTCATATCTCTTGACCGGCGAAACGGTACATAAATTGGTGAGGTTCTGAAAACCAGCGCTATGCCATACTGCTGACATAGCACAAGCTGAGTAACCTCACCATTTAGGTAGCTAGCAAACTAATATTTCTTTTTGGTTATTTGATTTTTAAAATGATTTCACAAATACAAAGCCATATTCAGCGAGTAACATAGGCTATTGTTTTTTTGTGTACATATAAATTGCAACAGTGCGAAGCCGGGGCGAAAAAGTTATATAACATGCCTCAAAGGCAATTATATATTATTTTTCTCTTTTTATAGTCACCTATATAGGGCAAGGCGGGCTTTTGGGCTTGTAGGTGGTCCCGCCACTATTTGGCAGAGGTTTTAACAACAAAGGTACATTTTCATAGTTAGGCCAATTAATTACCTACCTCAAAGGCATTATTATTTTTCTTTTTATAGTCACCTTTATAGGGCAAGGCGGGCTTTTGGGCTTGTATGGTGGTCCCGCCACTATTTGGCAGAGGTTTTAACAACAAAGGTAAATTTTCATAGTTAGGCCAATTCATTATGGGACCGATTACGTATGCCGTTGACATATTATGTTGTAGGTAAAAAAAAAAAATTCAAAAATCATTTATTCATTTAGGTAACACAATGTACACTTATGAACGTCAATAAAAAATTCATATTAAATGCTTCTAGTTTTACATTTACTGCCAGTTCTCAAATCAAGGGCGTAGAGCGGACGAGAAGAACTGGCAAGAAACTCGCCGCCACTCTTTTTTAATCGCCAAGTTTTGGTTTTACAAATGTTTTGTAAGGAGCTGCAACCATTACACCATGTTCCACATGACATCTTTAAGTAATTAACTATAATAATCGAAAAATATATATATAAACGAAAAAATAAAAATAAATAAAAACAAAGATTTGTCCTCTATCATTTATTTAGGTATATTATTTAGTCAGCATAATTATAACAATAAATATATTGAATTGAATAAAACTTCAAGAAAACCAATTACTATCTAAAACAACTCTTTATCTATCAAAAACGTCCTTTATATTAAAATTCAATATCATTAATTAATTCATTAACAGATAATATTAAATTACAATAATCAATTAGAAAACCCCGCTGATTTACTGTGTTATAAAGTTATCCGATATGATGTAGTAATTAAGTATTCGTTAGTGAATTGTTAAATGTATCAATTTATAAATTTAAAATATGAAATCTTTACCTCAATTATTATATATTATATTACATTACATATGATTCACATCAAAAACATAACTTTTCCTTGAAATCGTAAATTTAATAATCAAATTTCAGTATTTACATGGTTAAATTTAGCGTCATTTTACTTATTTTAATAGGTTAGGTCCAGTTGAGACTGGTACAATCACAAGGAACTTGTGTCATCATACTAAAAAAGAAATTGAAACTTATATACGTAGATAGCTACGTCGTAACGCATATTCAAAATACTCGTAGTAGTACTATATAACTGCGATTTTGCTACGTGCTACGTTAGTGCTAAATGCTACGTTACTGCAATGTGCTACGTTAGTGCTACGTCGTAGGCATATCTATGTTTTTTATAAAACAAGCAATTAGATAGATAGTAGATTATTAAAAGCTTTATCAAATTAATTTCATTTTTTTATTCCCTGGCGTTATTTTCAGACTTTACCATCTATTATTATCTAAAAATTCCCAGACAAATTACTCACTAAATATAAAATAGAACTATATTTGACGTATATAATAGGATCAATCTAAAAGTAATATTCAAAGAGAAATTACCAGACAGATCTAATGAGTATATTAGTGAAAGGAATTTTCAGTATTATTTTCAATCTTCAACATCTGAAACTGTTTATTTTTATCAAAACCGTTCAAGTAAATACAAAAGGTTATTTAGCATACTTGGTCCTGAGGTCATGAGCTCATGAGGTCCATTTGGATCCAATAATTACTACGGATATAAAAGGAACATCTGAATTCTAATCCATCTATCAACAGTGGTTGCTATCGTTTCTAGATATTTCTGACCAATGTGACCAGACGTGGGGAAGACATGCTTATAGAAAATTATAAACATGTCGTCCTGGTCCTGGTTCTACCAAACATGCGAACGAGCCCGTCAAACTTTTCTTCCCACTTCCACTTGCAAGAGCTTCTTGAGAGTAAAATTAAAGAACTCAAATAAAGAAGATTATTAAATACTCATAGTAAAACATTATTCCATGTTTCGTCAGCATACTCCAGACTCCATTTTATAACACGGAAAAGCATTAAAATATTTCATCAAATTTTTCTTGTCTCCAAAATTACAGAATCGGTTCCAGCTTATTGAAATCGGCTTAAGTTTCGTCGACATTTGCTGAATAGGAACGAGTAAAATAATTGAAACACAAGGTTTTCCATTATCGAATTAAACGTAAAATATAATTTACTTTCATTTAGAAATTAAGGAAGTGAAGGGTCTAAGAAAACTTTATTATATCTACATTAATGTTATTTAAGATTTTTTACTCAATTTAATTAATTCAATTAATATTATTAAATAACATCTAGACGAAAATAAAAATATACCATGGATCCTATCAAATAAACGGGCTCGTTGACGCGTTCGGTAGAACACCTGCCGTGTGCATCGATGGGTCGTGGGTTCGAATCCCACCGGGACGATATGTTCATAATTTTCTGTAAACATGCCATCCCCATATCTAGTAACTTCGGACATAGAACGGGTGGGAGGATGTTGCTCGTCAGTCGATATCTAACAAATTTTTGATTTTTAAAATTCACTTAAGTATATTGCATTTACTACATTTTCAGTCATCTGTTGCAAATATTATTAGCATTTTCCAGTCCGTACTGGTGCACATAATATTGTCTTTTATTAACGCGAGTATCACACATTTAAATAAAATACTGTATACCGGATTAAAACGCGATTTATTGTTTAAATTATTTATCCCGACGTTTCGGATGCTTTTCAGCAACCGTGGTCGCGGGAGACCACGGTTGCTGAAATGTATGCTATTGCAAATATGTTTAGAACCTAATACTTAGTTGTATAGAATGCATTATTGGCCCGCTTTTCCTTGCGTGTTTGTTATTACTCGCTCGAATTTGGAACACGTCCCATATTCCATCGGTACCTTTGAAAAAGCTGAATTACGCGAATAATTTATGCATGTTTTGTCTGACATCATCATAATATTATTGTAAAGTAGATACTGTAATATATCGTCAATTCAAAGGTAAAACTTACAGTGTAATTTTGAATAAGAATAAATGTTGCAACTGTAGCTTATTTTAAGCGAGCACCTACAATGAGAACAAATTACTAAGTGTCTGTTGCGCTTAATAGTTTTGTTATTTACCACAATACGCAACTAGTACTTTGTTCTTAGGGTAGGTTTACGCTTTAAATAAGCAATAGTGACAAAATTTATTTTTATTCAAAATTACACTTAGTGAGTTTTCCTTTGAACCGTATGTAATATAATATACTCCAAATTCAGAATTCATTTATATATACTATATTATATATTCATGATTGAAAAATCAACCTTTAAAATCAATTAAATATTTTAAAAATAATTTCTGTGAAAACATGTAGATTAAATGCAAAAATTACCCTTTAGTACACTAATTAGTGTCGTAGCACAAAGTGTTAGTAATAATAAATTAGGCTCAATATAAAAGATTAGTTGCTTGCCTATCCCACACATATTTCACCAAATTTTAACTATTTTCGTAGATATAAATACGCGGAACTATGGATTTTCGAATGTTCGAAGTAGGTTGAAAGCGTATTTTACTGATGTTCTGTGGCTGAGGTATCAAGTGAATATCATACTCATCCGTCAAAGGAAACAAAAATATATAAATCGCAAAGAACCAAGCAGACAAAGTAATATAATAAGTGTCTGTTTCTTCATTGGATATACGAGCCTATGAACTAATGAAACAACACACAGAAATATCCGTTTCTATATCACATAATAGCACTTAGCGTTAACATAAGTTAATTCTAATAACATTAATTCTTTCTTTGTTATTCTTTCCTTTTTTTTGTTTTAGCTTAGTAATCAGATATATTTCAATAAGATATTTTAGAAGTGTAATGGGTTTTGTCATTCTATTGAAAATAAATAAATAAGCAATTTGGTAATCCATTTCAAACATTACTTAGCTTTGACAAAAATAATTTGGTAATCGTATCAAATATATTATAATACAATATGATATTATTCTATAAGGTAGCGATGAGATACATGTACTTGCTAAATTCAATACCAGGGCTCCCAAGTACGAGTCCGTAAAAATACCAGGGTTAAAAATGTATTAAGTCGGTACTGGTTTTCCGAGCGAGTCCACCAAGCTCTGAACTCGCCATATGAAAAATACTTTTAAAGTATTTTGTTGCAAATTCGATTGTGCTTTTTATTTATAAGCTTATACAAATTGTTTTGTTATGCAAGTATTTTCAATTACACCAGAATAGTATACAAGTATTGCAAATTTTTCCTGGTCCCTACTTCCAAGCAAAGCCCTTGTTTTTAACCTGGTATCGTAAATACAAATCATCTCTACTATAAGGTATTCACGTGAGAGCTCTATTGAATTAGACATGCACTCGATATGGGCACAATATCGTCAGAGAGCACACTATGTACTAGAGAATGTTACCTTTGGGAAATCGCGTGGAATTCAGTTCAATGTGATCGTCAAATGTGCCAGTGTATCTATTCTTAAGCTCTGAAAATGTATTCGTGCCATATTTATGCTACAAACATACGATATTTTCATTTAAATGCAAAACTTTTAATGTTATCTTTTATTAACGCGAGTTTCACAGATTTATATAAAATACATTTTACCAGATGAAACGCGATTTTAAACGGAAATAATTAAAATTCTACTCCTGCTAAAAAAATACTAGTTAGGTTATAAAAAATATAAATTAAATTCCGTTGTAAATGACAATGATATTATGTCAAATTTATCTCTAACAAACCCCAGAAAATACAAAATCGTAATCAAATAAACAATCGTCTTATTCGTTATTTTCAATTAATTTCACGTTTTGTGTGAGCACAATAAAACCTGCAAAACACCATATCTCTTCATAAAAATATTTAAATTAGGAATTGAAAACTCAGTGAAGACAAATAAAATGGGAGTGTCTTTTTATAAGTGACCGTTTTAATTCGAATCACTAGTTCCAGAGATCTACATTGTTGAAAAGAGTGTCCATGGAGTTTCTTGCCGGTTCTTCTCCATGAGACCCACTTTTTGGAACCGTGCAACTAGACGTTTCATAAGAGCCTGCAAAGGCCTATTTGAAATAAAAAACTTTTGATTTTGATTGATTTTGATTTTGATCTCTCTACACTCAAACAAACAAAATCTATCATTTTAATTATTTTATTGAGCTACATTTTTTAGTGTAGATAAACAAGATAGGTAATGTCCAACTTCATATATTCTAATTTTTATGAAATAAATTATATTATAGGAAATTGTGATTACAAAGAATTTTTCGAATTCATCGTGACTTTCCTTTTTCAATAAACATCTTTTTACTGTTGCTTGTAAACAGTAAAAAGCTGTTTATTGATGTGCTCCTGACAAACAACATTGTTTTACCGTAGTTTTTACGGGACCTAGGACAATGAAACTCGCTCGCCTAGTAATACGTATTCGTATATAATTATGAAGAATCTAATAGACTATTATGCGGACTTATTTATTTATTTATAATTTTATTGCACACAGAAGTAATACAACTGAGAAACTACATTTACAAAAATAAAGGGTACAATAGGTGGACTTAGTATAATTTATTTAATTTATATATGTTCGTATTTATGATATTTAATATTTTTTCCCCCAAACCCCCAACATTTATCAATTTAACATCACTTATCATAATCTAAAAATAATATTTACTGTCAAAGAGTCAGATAGTATCTTATTTACTTTATATCTTAACTAAAAGCAATATTCTCTCTTGATTCCCTTATTTGGTGTTTCATGTTAGAGTGAAGTGGCAAAAAGGACCCTTGAGAGAAATAGCGTGTTTTCGGAAAGGTTCGAGAGATCCTTCAAAACAGGTACTTACATTGTATTTATTTTTATTCAGTTACAGACTCTCTCTTTTTGTTTGTGATACAATATCCGACAAGTCCTCTGGTGTTGTAGATGTTAATGGTTATTGCCCCCTATTCCATTAAAAAAACGGGATTTCTTGCACATATTATATTCATCTTTTTAATAATCTATACTTCTATACTATATACTATTATATAATAATATTATATAGAGGGAAGATTTGTATTTTTGTATGTTATGAATAAACTCAAAAACTACTGGACCGATTTTGAAAATTCTTTCACCAATAGAAAGATACATTATAAGAGAGTAACATAGGCTATGTAATATACATCTACATTGCACCCGTGTGAAGCCGGGGCGCGTTAGTTGCTAGTTATTTCATAAAATTGTACTAAATATTATAGTAGAATTATTAGTTGAATTGCGTTATCTTTATTTATACTAATATTATAAAGAGGAAATATCTATTTGTATGTTTGTTTGTTTGTAACAATTTAACTCAAAATCTACTGGACCGATTTTAAAAATTATTTCTCCAATAGAAAGCTACAATATCAGCGACTAACATAGGTTTTTTTGTGTATAGTACCTACATCTACATTGAAACCGTGTGAAGCCGGGGTGTGTTACTAGTTAATAAATACATTTATTGACAAATTCATAAGTTTAATAAGCAACATTGTAACAGATATATAAATCAAATACACGGTATCCTCCATTAATCCGAAAGATTTCTTCTTTCTAAGCGAAATGTTGACAGTTACAAAATATACGACCAAAGTTCTGTATACGATCTTTATTTGGTCGGATTAAAGTGAATTATGGGCACATTAATACAATGTATTAAGAATCGAAATATCCAATGTTCTTGTTTATGTTAGATATCGACAGACGAGCATGCGGTTCACTTGATGGTAGATGATACCTCAACTACAGAACATCAGTCAATGATGCGCTATCTACCTAATTTTTACTTCGAGCATTCAAAACTCTATAGACTGAAACCGAAACGCGCAATATGCACTTCACGGTTTTTCCATCTATGAACGAACCACCGTTGCACGACCCATCGATGCGCACGGCAGGTGTTCTACAGCATGCATGACAACCGCGACAAAATTTTGTCGACCGTTTTCGCGTGTTTTAATCGATTATCGCTCTATTTCTTTCGGGTCTAACATGACAATTACACTTAAAAGTCGACTATTAATATCAAAAATAGATATATTTGTCGATCGAGATATCTTTTCTATCAAAATTGTCGATGTCGAGATATAATATAAAAATGTTTAAGTTCAGAATAAAGATTATTATTATTAAAAAAATAAATATATATCAAGATATCTTACATCTTAGTTTGTCTTCCCTCGTCCGCGAGACACCTCGTGGCGGTCATGCTAGGCCGGCTGAACGCGCCAACGAGCCCGTCAATATTGTCTTAGCAACCTCCAGAAGCAGTGGCGAGTTTCATATGCACTAACCACTCCCGCTAGTCCTAAGAGAATTATCCAAGTGTGAATTCATAAGTACATCAATAATAAAAATCCAAAAATTTAATGATTGACAATGAACAATCAGAAACAAAGACCATTCGAATAATTCATTGTGTTTATCGACGTCCGAGTGACTCCACAATGAACATCTACCGAACTCATTGGTGTGTTCTCGCGGATAAGTAAAAGTCTGTATTTATTTCGTCAACCACCTCTCAATCACCTCTTTGTGATTCTGGCCCAAAAAAATTTTTTTTTTTTACTTTGCAATAATGCTTTCCAGCAAACGTGGTCACAGGCAGACCGAATGTCTGAAAGCATTTGAAACTTTGGGATAAATAAATCGAATTTTAATTCCGTAAAAATATTTTATTTAGATATTATGTGATATTCGCGTTAAAAGGACACAATTTCCGAAGTAAGCTTAACAAGCATTAAATTATCAAAAGCATTTTGTCACCTTCAATATTCTAATATAACAAAAGCGTCGTATTTTGTGATCCTTCATAATAGACGTGACAAGTTGCTTACGAAAATTTTCTTAACTCCCAATGTGGTGTCGCAGAGAAAATTTTGTGTAGGAAGTTCGAATACATTTAGAGTGTACGATATATCGCATCGCTATATCGTACGACGAGAATCATTCGATGAAAATATATAAACGGTTAATTATTGGGACGTTGAAGTAGGCATCACTAGTCGAAACTCATAAAATAAACGGACCTATCTCTTTTGTAGCAATAATTACTGAAGTTATATTATCTGTAATAATATTATCTTTGATTAACGCGTGTATCACATATTTTAATAGATAAAAACTTTAAATAGATTAATTACGATTAATCATATTGTTTTAATACTCAAAGAAATTAAAAAGTAAAATAACCCTTAATAAAGACTTCTTATAATATAGACAATTTATAGCGCCATTTGCAATACGTAAGTCAGGATTTTTTTGCATTAAATATGTTATACTTTATGTATTATATTATTACTCCGAAACCCGCTTAATCCTCGCCTCATAGTTTAAGGGTCATTATCGATCCTTGGGGGGTGTCCACTTGGCTGCACACTGCACAGTATCTACTTCAAACTCTTTGGCATAGTATATAGTAGGCTAAAGCATCTCAACCTATATCTAGTCCGATACACGCCACGAGGTATCTCGAGACAAACTAATATGTAAGATATCTCGATATATATATATATATATTTTTGATATTAAAAGTCGAGTTTTAAGTGTAATTGTCATGTTAGACCCGGAAGAAATAAAGCGATAATCGATTAAAACACGAGAAAACTGTCGACAAAATTTTGTCGCAGTTTTCATGCTAGGCCGGCAGGAAACAGGTTTTCTTTTTTGTAGCTATATTACACTATACCCTGAAAGTAATTGTCATCTCCTTCCGCCCTTCCTCGCTTCAACATGACTACTCACTCTTATAGAGCAATCAATCAAAAATACAGAGGAATCATCAAGACAGATTTAGGGAGCTAATAATTGGATTTAAAATATGTAAATCGTGTCAATATCGTAAGATGTTAAAATCTTTAAATAATTCGTGTAGGTAGGTTATGTTGCACGATAAACTTTCAGCACGTTTCTGTTTTGCGAAACAATGTATGAAACTTTACATTATTTCATGTAACAAAATTATATCGTGAAAATGTAAGTATATTGTATAGGTAGGTATACTTTAACATTGTTTTTATAATTTTAGATCATTTCATAAGATTCATAAGGTAATAATCTATATATATAAAAGAGTTTCCCACCTATATATTGACTCATCACGATATCTCTGGAACCATAAAGCGTAGCGACTTGAAATATGGTAGGAATATTCCTTTCGCCGAGTAGAGGTTAGCTAAGAACGGATTTTACGAAATTCCACCCACAAGGGGGGTTGGGGGGTCAATTGCTAGTTAAATATATAATAATTAATTCATAAGACTTTATTAATGAGAGTAAATCACAGTCTGTAAAGAGTAGACTGTGTGTGTGGTCATACTAATGAGGCTCCAGCGTACTCATTGGTGAAAACGTGAACGCTTCCTTTCATGACACATGCAGTATCTCTCTAATGAATTCTCATTTCTGTAGATGTGTCCAAAGAACAGTTCAGTTTGGTTTTAGCATAGCATATTTCCAAATACTAGAGTAAAACACTTCGATGGCATATCCGTATTTATTATTATGTTTTACGTTAGATATCGATGTACAAGCATGTTCACTTGATGGTAGGTGATACCTCAGCCACAGAACATCAGTCAGTAATGCGCTGTCTACCTACTTTTTACTTCGAGCATTCAGAAATCCATAGATTGAGACCGAAACGCGTAATGTGCTCGTCACGATTTTTCCACCTATAAACGGTGGTTCGTTACCTGGTCAGAATCTAGATATTCTTCTCACCCATTGCCCGAAGTGATCAAACATGGGGCGTTATGCTTATATAAAAGTATAAACATGTAATTCCGGAGGGATTTGAACCCGCGACCCATCGAAGCGCACGGCAGGTGTTCTACCAAACACGTCAACAAGCCCGTCTAATTGACAAACCAAGACCCACACAAGCACAGCATAAGTTGTATCACCTCACCCTACATTACGAACCGCCAAAGTACAGGAACACTCTTTCTGCGTCTATCACCCTCGAAAAATATTACAGATACATTAGTCAGATATCGACAGATGGGCATAAAGTTCACTTGATGGTAGGCGATACCTCAGCCACAGAACATCAGTCAATGATGCGCTGTCGACCAAATTTTTACTTCGAGCATTCGGAGATCCATAGACTGAAACCGAAACGCGCAATATGCATTTCACGGTTTTTCCATCTATGAATGGTGGTTCGTTACCCGGTCGGAATTTAGATATTCCTCCCTCGGTACTCGTAAGAATAAAGGCAACGTCTAAATAGTTGAAATGGATTGAAAACCCTGACCGCAACACACTTACCATCGTTGGATAGTAGTCAAACTCAATACCTACCATTAAAGTAATAAGTTTTTATTTGATAATAATAATATCAATTTATTAATGAGGTCATACCGCATTCGATAGTATTATTACTTCATTGGTGTTTAATTCAGATAAGGGATTCTTTGTTATGAAAAATATAGTCATGGAATGTTTTGCAGATCTGGATTATGAAATTTTTGTTAATTCAAAAGTGTTAGTATAGATTTTTTTTTAATTCTATACAAAATAATTTTTTTCTCATTTTTTGAATGAATTACGTCATAATATTGATACTTCATTTAGAATAGGTACCTACTTAATGATATGAATTTGGTTGCATTTGTAACTTTGAAAAATTGGGAAACGGTTTATACTGTATCAGCATATTTTAGAATATATTTCATTATAATAATAATTATTTTTTATGCAAGGGCAACTATTTTTGTGTTTGATCTTGTCATTCCTCTTTACAGCCTGGTATGTGCCATTTTTATCTTCTATATCTTGCCTTTATATTTTAACCTTGTTTACCAGGGATTCGAACCAGGGACATCCCGTAATAAACGCAACGCAAACCATTGAAGCACGGGAGCATTTAAAATTTAACTGATACCTTTTTAAAAGTGTCGTATAATAGCTTATTCCGGAAGTCATCCGAAGCGTCAGTTAGCTTTGTGTTGTTACCGCACACCACTTCCGCTACAAAGCGATCCTGTGGTTGACATACGAAACTTCACAAAGGATTATTGCTTTAAGCATATGAGGGCCTTTAGAACACACTATCACGTGAAGATCTCTAAATACATTTCTGAAACTATACGATTATGGCTAAATTTCCTGAAGGGATAAATTGACCATTGTGGAGGTTCTGAATAGAGTCAAGAAACACCCAGAACTCGTAAATATTGTTAAACACAGAAAACTCACCTACTTTGGTAACATAATGAGATCTCCAAAATACAATGAGATCGCTTTTACCAACTGATTCTGCGGCGGAAAACGCAGTGTCAGGAGACATTATTGGCTAAAATACCTAAGAGATTGATTCCAGATGAACTCAACGTCTCTATTTCGCTCTGTAGTATCTAAAGTGAAAATCGCCATGATGCCCAACTTTCGGCACGAGAGGAACTAGAAGAAGAAGAAAAACGACAAATTGTGAGGCACTTCGAGTATTAATGATTCTTCTGTCAGACATTGTCTGAAATCAAAATATTTAAGATAATAGCTATATAGTAGCGAAAGGGATAATGATATTTTTTATAGAAATGACAGACAGCTGTTTGAAAAGGGAAACTCAAAATATTATGTTATTTAATTTAAAAAAAAATTAATAGCTTATTACCAATTTTTTACTTATAGCATTTGGAAATCCATAGACTAAAGCCGCAATGCGAAATCTGCACTTCTCAGTTTTTCTATCTATTTATAATTCGGTCGGATTTCAATATTCCTC
Organism: Anthocharis cardamines; assembly: GCA_905404175.1. NCBI lineage: Eukaryota > Metazoa > Arthropoda > Insecta > Lepidoptera > Pieridae > Anthocharis > Anthocharis cardamines. The sequence goes on along the minus strand of FR989953.1, from coordinate 2,794,412 downwards.
CCATCTGTTGTCATCTTTCTAGAAAACGATATATGTATGTATAGTTCCCGCGGGCATACAACACGTTTCCATATTTCATCGTTTAAATAATTAAATACTAACTATTTTTATTATGACAAATAAAGGATTTAAAAAAAACGCAAGTAATAGCCAATATATAATAATATAAATATATAATTTATGAGCTCATTACAGCTCGCGCCCACGGAATCAGACTGACCTTTATACCGGATTCCGAAGCCAAGTTGGGGCGTAGGATGAAGCCAATATTGTCTCACATCCATCTATTACATTCCTTGACGTCTGAGTTTATTTTCTCTTAGCTTAAATTAATAAAAGGATTAATAATAATACGTTAAACAAAAATGCCATATACCAACCTAGAAGATTTAAATAAATCGGTTTCTATGCCTGTGTTAATGATATTTTATGCATATTAAATATATACATATTACGTACAGGTGATTTCTACAAATGTCTGTTTTACTGATGTTTACTCAAACAAATAATTAAATAATCAAACAGCAAATCGAGGGTTTTAAAAAGTGAAATCTTGTAATTTCAAGAGGAGTTCTTATCAACAAATAAAAATGAAATTTTGAAGAATTAAAAAAAAAACACTTTAATAATTTCGGGCTGTTTGACAGTTCGACAAGGGCCCCCTTCTGAAAACCAGCGTTGCAGCTTATAACTGCAACAAATGCTGATGAAGGGTCCTTTTCGGCATTAGGTACACAATATATTTCATTGAATTTAGTAAGTAAGTTCAAAATTGTATTTAGTATTGTGTTTTCTTTGTCGAATAAAGTATGTCTATGTCTAAGAATTAAAAAGTAAAATTATAATATTAAATTATGATAAGTTTTATTTAGGGGACTTATTAATTAGCTTTAGGGGACTGATCGGACAGGGCACAGAAGACATTTAGTATTATTTTATTGTATTTTTCCACTGAATTTGAACCCGGTACTAAACGGGTCAGAGCCAAGATGGTGGTAATTTTATTTTTCTAAATTGTTTTAATTAATTATAATTTATAACATTTTCCTACCCGCCTACGAAGATAGTTGACCTTTATCCCACATTCCAAACTCCTACTGACGCGTAGGAGGATGCTAATAATATTGTTTTACCCCTTATATTTTAATGCGTGGTTTCTTCCCACCACTAACTTGAATTATTCGTATGATGCATAAAAGGTATAAGTAAATAATAGAATAAACTAAAATATATAAAATATAATATATTGTATAAAGTGATGTCCCGAGTCCCCTAGTGGGGCATGGGGCGAACCCATTTCTATATTTCATGATAAATTTTTCTTACAGGCAAGTAGGTGATCAAACTTCCGTGCCCTAGCCATATATTGTATAATATATACAAAAAAACCTTATATACGTAGTATGTGCCGTCGCTTCAAGTGCATTCTGTAGATGACCAAAAAAAAATTAAAAATTAAATTAATTTTTATTTTATCCTTAAACTAGTTTTGACTAGAGAAAACGCGTTTTAACTAAAACCGGGGTTTAACTGTAACATATATAAATTACCGAACTAACTTCTATCTGGATTTCTGCACCCAGCTAGCACTTTTCCTTTCTCTTGAGATTTACTCACGTCATGTCACAATAAGTATGTAGAAATCATTACAGCATCTCAGACGGACAATTAAACTTAAATGTTACTTAAATACAATACTTAGCCTACGCGCAGACTAGAGCCACCGGTGGCCGCCACTAGAAGCGGCGACTAGGCGCGGCCACCGACGCCCGCGCGTTGTGGCGGCCACCGGCGGCTAGAAGCTCGGTGGCGGCCTCTCGAGCGCCGTGTTTGCGCGGATGCCCTAAAATGTATGAAATATTACGCCCGTAGCTTGTGGCGGCCACCGGTGGCTATGCTGTGGTCGCCACTAGTGGCTCTAGTCTGCGCGTAGGCTTATTATTACTAATGTTCATAGACATCATTCCAGGCTCCTGATTACATCAATTTAGATGCAATCGTGTAATATCAAGAATGAAATAGACGGTTTCATCAAATTACTTTAATATTCTGTGACGAGGCGAAGTGTAATCAGGGAAACCGCTAAATAAGTTTACTGAGTTCTTGATACTGTCAACCGTTACGGAATTTCTTACGTAATTTATAAAACCTCTCAAATGTTGTTTGCATAATCATTTTTTCTTTTAAAATTAAAGAGACGTTTGAGTTGTTGTGATTCATTATGAAATAGAGACCTATACATTTCTTAATTAAAGCATAATATAACAAATAAATTCGATTGTTTTTTTTTAGAATGGGGGGACAGCGGGCTGATGGTTCACGTGATTCACGTTCACGCAGACAGACGATTACGTAATTATATAAGTTATATAAATATATAAACACGTATTATGTTAAATTCGGTAAGACGGCTTTGGGCTTGTATGGTAGTTCCGCCAATGATTGCAGATATCTGGTGTTTGCGGATATTTGGGTTGTCGTCGACCTTTATGAAAAATGTGAGCTTGTTGCCTGATAGTTGCCAAGTCGTATCAGTTCCGAAAACCACCAGAGACGGCTAGATCCACAGAGTGGTCGTGCGAAGCAGGAAGTGTCTCAGGATTAGCGCAGTTGAGGACTTCCAGACAATAGACATCGAGATGGTATGCGTGGTATTTTTAACGCAATGTCCGATAAGCGGCTGGTTTAAAGGCAAATAATTCCTTTGAGCATTCCTCGTGATAAATACGGTAGAAAATGCAGAGCGAACCAACATCTCTACGCAGCGTCAAAGGATTAAGCCGATCGGAAAGAGCCTGGCCATCGACGATTTGAGCCCCTCTACGTTGGATACGATCAAATGTAAGGAGCTGGTACTGGGAGCCTAAACCCCTAGCCTAGGAGATAACAATACTCCATATGTTGCCAAATATGCGCTTTATAAAGTTGCAGGTGATGAGCCGCCATGAAGTATTGCTTCGCCTTATTGAGCCCACCAAGCTTCTTAAAGGCTAATTTGGCCTTCCTTTTCAAGAAAAAAACTACACATCACTGTGTCTATTTCACAGGTGATTTATTTTTGCTGACAAATAGTGCCTTGGTAGATTGATTTTTAATAAATTTATTCCATAGGATTTAAATTTCTGCTTTAACTACCGACATAATAACCAATGAGAATGAAGCCACGAAGGAAGGTCAAGTTTAAAGAGGAAACATACTTAAATGGGTTGATAATAATTGACAAACTATGTTTAAATAAACACTAATTATTTGTACGTATTATATTAAACAGGAAAGATTTGTTTTTTGTGTACCAATTTGTAATGAATAAACTTAAAACCACCAACCAACAAACCAACTGATTCACCAATAGAAAGCTAATAATATTAGCGGGTAACATAGGCTATGCTTTTTTTGTGCATAGTACATCTAATATTGTCTTTTATTAACGCGAGTATCACACATTTAAATAAAATACTGTATACCGGATTAAAACGCGATTTATTATTTATATTGTTTAAATTATTTATCCCGACGTTTCGGATGCTTTTCAGCAACCGTGGTCGCGCAACAGTATTGGTATACAGTATTTTATTTAAACATAGTACATCTACACTGCACCCGTGCGAAGCTGGAGCGTGTTGCTATTTTAATAATTTGAATTTGAATTTTCGCGTCTTGTTCTCAGTCGTAAATCTAGGTCGACAGCGCATCTATGACTGATGTTCAGTGGCTGAGCTGTGTCACCTACGATCTAGTGCTCGTGTCACAGTCTTCATACTCGTGTATCAATATCTAACATAAAATAGTCACTGACACCAGTTAGTAATATAAGTGAATAATGCAATCTATCCTTCTCAACTCAGAGCTTATGTTAATGTAGATCACAGCAAAAGCATTCAGATGATAATGCAAATGAAAGAGTTTCCCGGAACCGGATGATGACGTTTAATTAACATAAATCTTTTCGAGTTTGCACAAGACCCTTTTTCTCGCGCACTGTGACAGCAAAACTTCAACTGAATTTAATTCTTGAACATCATCCATGTACAATGTACATAAACATACAAAATAGCTTCCTTTCCCACACCGAGACTAATTTAATGGGTACTGTACAAACTTTTTATGCGAATCAACTACAAATAAACTACTTATACATACATACATATTAATGACTAGCAACACGCCCCGGCTTCGCATGGGTGTAATGTAGTAGTATCTTACATAAAATAATTTAAAACCATTTTAGTTATAAATTCAACAAATCAATACATATGTTATATCTAACGTAAATAACAAAATTAATTATTCAATGTTAAGCTAACAATTCGTGGAATCCGAAATCGAACAGATGCGGTATGACTTTAGTTACCTACTGGATTATAATTACGTTGTTAATTAGATTTAACCTCGAAAAGCCACCACAAGGCATAAACACAGACAGGTAAACCACAGACCATCATTAAATATAGCTAATATACCGCAATTAAACATAGATTAAAAATGACTGTCGATATTAATTATTCTGTGCATCCTGTGGTACCCTTTTTGTGATGTTAATCTAATATATAAAATTCTCGTGTCACGGTGTGCGGGACCGAACTCCTCCGAAACGGCTCGACCGATTTTCGTGATCCTTAGCGTGCATATCGGCCAGGGTGGATATTCGATCAACAACTATTTTTCATCCCCCTAAATGTTAAGGGTAATCCACCCCTAAATTTTTTTTTTAATTTTAGGACGAAATTTTTTGTTTTTATTTTTTTATAATGTGGCATTAAAAAATACATACAACCCTAAATTTTTACTTTTTTATCACCAACCCCTGATTTTTAGAAATTATTTACATGGCAAAACAACGATTGCCGGGTCAGCTAGTATCTATATAGTATATACATATTTTAATCTATACTTAATGTAGGTTTATTTTGGTCTAACTCACGTTCTTTTATAAAGATACTTAATATTATAAAGAGGAAAGATTGGTTTGTTGGTTACGATTTAACTCAAAAACTACTGGACCGATTTTATAAATTATTTCACCAATAGAAAGCTACATTATCAGAGAGTAAGACTATTTTTGTGTATAGTACATCTACTTTGCACCCGTGCGAAGCCGGGTCGGAACGCTAGTTACATATATACCAGTCAGCTACAAAGTCACGAATTCTCATTGCAACACATCACCATAATACAAAGACTTTTTTATTATTACGCAGTATGAATGGATTTATTTTTAATATCAACACAGATTCGTGGAATTTTAATGTCAAAGGACTGAGGAGTTTCGGAGACCGCTTTGACCATTTTAATAACTTTTTTAATCAGAAATTATTTTGTTTCTGTCGTATCTTCCTGTTAAAATAGACAATTTTTCTTTCATATTTTGTTCACCTGCTATATGAGCGAACCACATAAAAAAGTCGGAGTAATGTGGAAATTCCATACGCGTAAAGAATATAATATACCTACATAATATATATCATCATGGTGAATATCTAAGTTCTAAATTTAAGTAAAATAACTGATTAAGTAGGAGTGAGGAGTATTTATAGTAACAGATATTAATCACATGTATTCAAAGATAACAGATAACAGCTGTTGTTCCTGCGGTTCTGATATATATGTTATTAAAAATATCTTGCAATCTATACTAATATTATACAGAGAAAAGATTTGTATTTTTGTACGTTATGATTAATCTCAAAAACTACTAGACCGATTTTAAAAATTCTCACATAGAAAACTACATTATCAGCGAGTAAGATAGGCTTTTTTGTGTATAGTACATCTACATTGCACCCGTGTGAAGCCGGGGCGTGTTGCTAGTACTAAATAACAACTGTTCAACAAATACTAACAGCCAAACCGTTACAAAAGTACAACATCTTCGGGTTCTGATAAATTCCGACCGGGTAACGTAAACATGAAGTGCATATTGCGCGTTTCGGTTTCCATCTATGGAATTCCAAACGCTCTAAGTAAACATTAGGTCGACAGCGCATTGACTGATGTTCTGTGTCTGAGGTATCACCTAGACCTACCATCAAGTGAATCTCATGCTCGTCTGTGGATATCGAACATAAAAAAAATCTCGACGTTTCGGTTGATGAATAGTAAAACGCATTTTAATCCGGTAATTTTTTTTTTATTTAAATGTGTAATACCCGCGTTAGTAAAAGATAATATTATGACACTGATTTGAATGATTTCCTAAAACATTGAAATTGGTGCAAACAACACGAACCTATAAAAAGACAAATTAAATAATATTTCACACGCCATCTATATACTGATATAAGTTCTCTGTGCAGCATGCAAATTTCATTTAATGCCTATGTATTTTCAACAGATGGCGCTAAAATCTTAAATTCACAATTATTGTTTCTTTAGTATTTATCATTCGCATAGATGGTGTTTATTTTAAAAATCTAAACGTAAACTAAACAACTATTATCTAAATTGTTAATTTTTACCTCAGATTTTTACTATATATATTATACATATATTCCAATAGTCGAATAATGCCTATCTCAAATTTTATAGCAATTATTTTATTGTAAAAATTGTTTTATTTTATAATACAACATGCCAAAAACGATAAAAATAAAAGTCAGATAAAATATTATTAATTCATTTATTTATAATTACACTAGTGTTTGGATAATATTTGACAAATTTTGAAGTTTAAGAAAAAATAAAACCATCACATTAAAAAAGAAAAAATATTATTGAGTAATTTTATCGACATTATAAAATGTTTCTCGTGTAAATAACTAAATTTGTAATGTACTATGTCTATTATTATTAGACTGTAATAGACAAAAAGTTCAATATTTCCTTACTTCCAAAACTGTTTATACCTTTACTATTGAATATTGCTTTGGTTTAGGGCTGCGGTACAATAAGGTCAATGAGATTGATGTCACTCAGAATTTCATTACCAACAATTTGCACAGCAGTACTAAGAAATTGATTTATTTCAAACTGCAACAAAAAACATATAACATTAACATTTGCCCATAGCTTTCCTGATCAAAAAGTGATCTATGTCAGCCTCGAGCCTTAGATATTAGGAAAGCTAGAGTTGAATTAGTTAAAAAATGTTGAAGCTTTCTCTTTACTTAATTTCTTCAAAAACGGTTCAGTGTTTCAATAGTTTTTTTTTTAATTTAGATTACTACAGAAGGCCGCCGATGACAGCTGCTTCTCCATATTGATTGTGTTTGAAATCAAAAGTCAAGTAAATGGCAAAATGTTATTGGCCGTTTTGGTATCAATGAACATAGATCGACAGCGCATCATAGATTAATATTCTGTGACTGAGGTATCACCTACCATCAAGTGAACCTTATGCTGGTCTGTCTATATCTAACATAAAAAAAACCGCCGACCGTCTCCGTGGTTCAGTAGTAAGCGCGATGCTTTTAGCACTGGAGGTCCTGGGTTTGAATCCCGGGAAAACAAGATTAATAAAATGACTCGGTTAGACAGCTGGCAGGGCACAGAATGCTTATCACCAACTTATCTGTAAAGAAAAATAGAACACGGACACAAAAGTGTGTCCACCTCATGTCCCACCAGGCGACTCGGGATTTCACTACTGGTAAATACATAAATTTTATCTCGCACTCACCTCAAAGAAGGTCATTAACTCTGGAATAAGATTACCCAGAAAAGTTGATACAAAATTACTTGCAACTTCACTGTTCCATATACCGGTGATAACGGGCTAAAAAGTACAATGAAAATAATAATTACATAAACCCGAGTACAAAAAACTTACGTGTAGGTAAGTATTCTTATCGTCAATCTGTCAATTATAATCGTCAAAGTCAAATTAAGTTCGACTTCATTCGTAAGAAATTATGTTTAAATGACGATAACTTTGCATCCTGACATGAAAAATGTTTTAATGTTGCTCCTGGTTAAGCTTAATCTATCTGTGAAAACTATTTTAAAACTACTTCAGTATTTTCTTTTATTAACGCGAGAATCACTCATTTAAACAACCTTGGACTACAGTCTGACCATGGTTGCTGAAAAGCATCCGACACGTCGGAATAAATAATTTAAGCAATATAAATAATAAATCGCGTTTTAAATCGGTATACAGTATTTTATTTAAACTTCTTCAGTCGTTTTCGAGATTAACGTGAACAAACGGGCAGAAAAAAGGCTTAAAATTATTGAAGTTTTCTTTTGGCGCGTTTGGATGAGAGTGAATGACCTGCGCGCGCACGATGTCCCAAAAAAAACGACATGATGAAGTTGGCTACAGAATAGAATTTGATTGATTTTAACATTTTTCTTCGATATTTACTGCAGTTTTGATTTTTAAAATTTTTCTTCCGACGCCAAAGAAGTATAAATTCTAACGCGTGTACATACATACCTTTTTTTATACTAATTATAAACTGTATTATTTTACCATTCTGGTAAAATTCTTCAATGTATCGAAAACTCAATTCTACTGTTTTTTATTATGTACAGACGTATAGCTATAAATTATATATAGGTTAAGATAAAAATAGATACCTGAAAATCACCGAGGCTGACGGCTATCTCAGAGTTGTCAATGTTGAGGAATACTCCATTGTTGATGGTCAAAGATGTAGTGATAACTCCTCTAACACGAGGTTTGACTACTTTTAGGCTACAAAATTTCATGTTTTATAATTTATTTATTTAATTGAAACCAATATCAATCCATATTTTACATTAAAATTAAATTATATAAATTAAAAATATTATTCTAAAAATAAAAAAAATATATACTGTCATAAAAGTCCGATGTACTTTAAAGAATTTAGCCTAAATTCCTGAATATTCTGTCGTTAGTGTTAAGGTCTTAAATGAATGCGACCGTTTTTAATTGGAACAGCTTAGTTTTATTTATAAATTATTTGTACTTTATTTAATGGCTCTTGATAAAGAGAGACAGATACTACGGATTAGCGATCAGCAATTAGTTCTTAAAGTCAAGAATGTATATTATTTTTAAATGCTAATGTTTAGTTCTATATGACGTAGGTCTACATCCGGCACTTTAGACGGAAATTTAGGTCGGAATTTCGATATTCCTCCCACCCGATCAATGCCCGAAGTTACCAGACGTGGGGAAAACATGCTTATAGAAAATTATAAACATGTAGGAGGGATTCGTACGGCAGGTGTTCTACCGAACGCGCCAACGAGCCCGTCAAAGTTATATAATGTTAGCAGTTAACACGGGTGTCCATTTTGTTTTTTCTATAGGACACGGAGATCCAAGAGGATATAAAGCAATGGCTTTAACCAAGTTTCATAAATTCTACTATATTTTTTAATTAAATGACAATACTCCTACAACGCGGAACTGTAGGACTATTCACGATCATTCGAAATCGATCCGCCCGGAAAGCTACGCTCTCCCACTGAAAGTTTTTTCGTATTTACCGGACATGAAAATGGTATTCACAATTCCCATAGGATTGAGCATCGGCATTCTTCGGGAGTATCCGATTAGAATCTTAGAATAAAATGATAGAAAGCTTGATATATCGGTACGAAATCTTGTAATATCGGAACGGAAAGTTTTCGAATGATCGTGAATAACCCTACTGATCCAACATGTTATAGGGAATTAATATATATTGGTTAGGGTGGAAAGGGCTAATCTTCTATTAGCTTGTAAAAGCAATTATCAATGAACAGACAGAAATGTGACTATCTCATGTCACATTGAGGCACACTTAATTTCAGGATTTTTAAAACATTCATAAAAACTTACTTCATATTACCAGTTCCATAGATATCGCCTCCTAATATTTTGAGCGACATATCATAACTGCCTGAAACATCATCAGTAAGTTATTTACTATTTAAATACCTACGGCCTTATTCATAAACGTATGAAAAGCTTGATGTAGTCAAAATATGTTTTGTTTCTTTCGTTCTGTAATCTTTCTATGTTCAATAGAGCGAGACAAAACATATTTTAGAGCAATATTATAAACTAGCAGATGAACGCAACTTCGCTCGCGTGGGCTTCATTTTAACATGAACTTTTGAGCAAGCTATTTGAATAAAATTTGTCTTTCCGACAACTCAACATTTTCAAAAACTTTACTAGAAAAGCAAACGTTGCTAAAAAAATATTTATACTAATATTATAAAGAGGAAATATTTGTTTGTTTGTATGTTCGTTTGTTTCTTACGATTTAACTCAAAAACTACTTGAACGATTTTAAATCATTTCACCAATAGAAAGCTACATTATCAGCTAGTAACATAGGCTATTTTATTTTTATTTTTTGTGCATAGTACATCTACATTTCGTGTTACTAGTATTTCTATAGAGATTCCATCCGCTTAAATACACACAAAAAAATTCATCATAATTCAGTCTGATGGTTTAGGATGAGTTCGGTGACATACACACGTAGTGAAGAATTATATATACAAATAGTTTTATACTTACTTGTGCTTACATTTATTTCTGGTATATGTGTATCAAAAGTAATAACATATCGTTGAAATATGATACCTTCAATAGCAAAATTGAGTGTTTCAAAATTAAACGTACTCAAATTATCTACTCTCGTGTCACCCAGTTTGATGAAGGCTCTGCAAAAAAAGTTCTTATAATTGGCTATATACTATGCTATATATATGTATATAACCTATTTTAGTTACAGATTCAATCAAATATTTTAAGATAATTACCCCTACGACTACTTAAGGCCGAAGAACGGTAGAGAATATGTATGTTCTTGTTTTTAAAGTTTAGTTTAGTAGCTGTAGTTGAATAAAAATAAATTGTACGTATATGACTCAGGCGAGGTGTCACTCTTGAGGTCGTGTGTCACGTGGGAGCCACAGAAGATAAGCGTTGCAACACATGTGTGTAGCCAGTTGCGTAGCTATCATAGGGCAAAGTGGTGCAGTGCACCGGGGCCCTGAAGCAGAGAGGGCCTCCTGGGCTTTAGAAAGAGGGGGAGGCAGCACTTGAAACTAGAAAAAATTATAACAATGGAAGTGCCAAACGTCCTTTATCACTACATAGTATAAAACAAAGTCGCTTTCTCTGTCCCTTTGTATGCTTAAATCTTTGAAACTACGCAACGGATTTTGATGCGGTTTTTTCAAATTGATAGAGTGATTGAAGAGGAAGGTTTATATGTATTATAATAACAGTTTTTCTGTAGTGTATTTAGTATCAGCATTGCACCGGTGCGAAGCCGGGGCGGGTCGCTAGTAAGTAATAATTTGCAAATAATTAATTTTGTGCTAGGGGGTTGGGGAGGTTGCGATTTTTTTTTCTCTGCACTAGCTACGCCACTGTGTGTAGCTCCCTTATTAGACACCACACGTATATTATTATTATTTTTAATTTGTGTGTGTGTATTAATAAATGTTTTTTTCTTCTGAAAATTCCATCCGGGTAATGTAATTTCCGAATTTCAAATTCGAGAAAAAGGAATGAAAGTAATAGAATACTTGCTAGCAGATTCATTTATTTGAAGGTATTTTGTAAAAAGTTCTCTCCAACATTGAGTTACCAGATCAAAAAAACTTTCTATTCGTGAAAGTATTTTTAAAATCGGTCCAGTGGTTTTTGAGTTTATTCGTTACAAAAATACAAATCATTCCTTTTTATAATATTAGTGTAGATCATCTATACTGGAGTTATCATACATACCCGGGTATACCAATGAGACTTTCATCTACTTCCAGTGACCCGATCTTCAGTGGGTCCAATATAGGGAAATTTTCGGAGCCGTTTACCATAATGTCTCGGATCTGTTCTATCAAGTCCAATAGAATTCCTTCTAGTAAACGATTGCTTTTACCAACACCTGTAATCAATAAGGAAATTAAATGAAAATTTATTTATTTCAAAACACATGACATTGTAGCGACATCTATGAACAGCTACAAGAATCAATACAAAGACGTCTAATCCTGAATCGCGCTATCAAAGTTTCTGTGCGCGCTAAGTATATATACAACAACTCGACATCAAACAGTGGGGCCTTAGGGCCGGCCAGTCAGTGGTTCGACTGGTCGAGGATCCTCCCTTTAGCTTGGAGGAAGACCACACACACCTCCCTTCCTTAATCTTAAAAACAAAAAATCTTAATACTAAATGAGTTGTATGGCACTGATCTATGGCTTCCAAAATCGGAGTCAGTAATAGTTGTGACCCCCTTGTGTAATACATACTGAATTTGACCAATGACCAATCGAGGTTCCAAGACGGAAAGAGTTTTCATTTTTAATTAACAAAAAATTTGAGAAATACCATTTCCTGTTAGATTTCTTCTATTGAATGCTAACTTATAATGGTCACGGATTCGAATCTCATCGGTAATGTCTGGACAACAGTATCACTATTCACTAAACGAGACTCGTAGATTTACGTTTTTTCCGTTATGATTTCCCAGTACGAGCCCTGAAATCTACATTTTTGAATGATTTTTTTCGTACAGCATTTAGGGTTTTGTTATAACCAAATTGTTATTTTTTTTGATACGATTAGTTATAGCACTATCTGCTTGTTGATCCTAGCGTTTTATAACCATTAAAATGGCAATGCCCGGAAACTAGGATAGACAGAGCAGATTCGATCCGTCCTTTAAGTGGTATTGTACGGGAAGTAGGAATTATATTGTTAGACATTAATTTTCTTTACGTTCAAGTGAATAATTAGGTTCCTTGTCACTTTCAAAACTTTTACGTACCTCGAGTAACGAGATTTTACTGCGGCGCATAATAAATAATAATATATACTTACGATTTTCATTGATAGCCTCTTCTAATCGAGCTTTGTCTATTTTCAAATCTGAGGCAGTGCTTAAAGCACTGAATGCCAGTATGAATAAAATTATTGTACGCATTTTTCCTGAAAGCAACATATACTAAAACTTTCTAATACTGTAAGCAGTATGTTATGATATCAAACGTATGCCAACTGCAGTCTATATTCTATACGTAAAATAAACAGTAGAATCGATAAATCTAGGTATATCTAAAATTTATAGCAGGAAATGAGTATAAGAAGAGGGTAATAGTATAATAATAAAAAAATGTTGATCCACATATTTGTTTATTCACATTAATCTCCAAAACTACTGAACTAATTATCATGCAGTTTTCGTAATCAGGTCATCAGGTAGATTAAGATTAATCTCGAGCGAAATATAATGTTTTAGCATAGTATCACTTTTCATTTATATACTATTCAATAAAATTAATGATGTCTTTTGATGATTGACTTAATGGTATCTATACTAAGCATTTTGATCACTATTTTCGGTTACGTGAGCTAATTGAATGGCTAAAAAAGTGACATGTTTAATTGGTAGAGGAAACTTTTGTACAAAGACATATTAGACATAGATTTTCTTGATTTCAATTCTCTTGAGATACTCTTAAGAATTTTAATACAATATAAAATTCTTACCACTTGAAATCACTTTAAAACAGTAACGAAACATGTCACTAATAAAAAAATAAAAATCGTATTGATAAATATGTAATCAATTTGAAACAATCACTGAGATTGTTGAATATCAGGGATTAACTTTATATCATAAGATAATAGCCGTATATACACACTACACAACGGACACTAGACAGTAAAGAACGATTCACACCAAATGACTATAACATATATCCCTATTTTTTCCAATGCGCTACCTAATTTCAATTGGTATATAATATGTATAAACTATTGGACACGTAAATATTTAAATAAAATATTGTATACCGGATTAAAATGCGATTTATTATTTATATTGTTTAAATTATTTATCCCGACGTTTCGGATGCTTTTCAGCAACCGTGGTCGCAGGGAGACAGAAAGATGATAGTTGTCTGATTTAAATGTGTGATACTCGCGTTAATAAAAGACAATATCACGTAAATATTGCACACGTTAGGTTATACCAAAAAAATGTTAAAACGCAATGTCTAATGTCTCTATCATTTTCATTTCATTATCTATTTCTCTCTATCCTCTCCATTGGGTTGCATAAAAGAGATAGCCAAAAAGCCAATAAAGACGACTTCAACTATAATATTTGACCAGATTTGCACTGACGAGTGGAACAGAATGGATGAGGCCTACGTTCAAAAATCTACTATATAAAAATAAGTCGGGTTTTCCTTACTGACGCTATAACTCCAGAACGCACGAACCGATTTCCACGGTTTTGCATTCGTTGGAAAGGTCTCGGACTCCGTGAGGTTTATAGCCAATTAGCAAGAAAATTCAGGAAAAAATTCAACAGAAAAGCCGGAAAATCTTTTTTCTTTAAGAATAATTATATAATTTCGAAGCCAAAATTGTGGCAGAACAACGTCTGCGGGGTCCACTAGTAAAGTTATAAGTTTATAATAATAAAAATATAGATATGTATAGTATATACTAAAATAAGTGAATATAAGAAGCTAAATTCAAAATTTATGTATGTTTGAGAATCATTATTATTATATTAATTATAATTTAAGATTCGTTTTTCTGTATAATTTTTATTTTGTGTGATTGTAAAGTATTTTATCTGCCTTATGTGAGCGCTCGCTTTACTTGCAAAAAGAGTATTAAAGTCAGTATTAATTTTTTTATTTATTTATATTACTTTTTTATGGACATAAATAATAAATAATCATTTAAAGTTTTTTCTTTATAGATAGAATTAATTCTTCTTAAAATACTGCTTGTACTTTGCACGTCACAACCTGCAACCGTGTTATAGTTTATATATAAATATTAATTATTTAGTTATAAAATGGTTTATCTCAAAAAGATTAAAAAAACTTTTAATTAAACTTTACTTATTTTATTCATTCAAAAAACATTAATATTAAGACAATGCGTGCAGATTCCATTACCTTGTCCATCTATGTATAGACATTATATCTCAAGAATTCATGGAATTGATATAGTCACGTGAGCCGTCTGCCCGTTTGCCCCCTATACTATAAAAAAAAATAGTCTTTCTCACGAAGTCAGTTTAGCTAAGAATGTTGTCAGGCGTGCACATACATTGTTTTAGTGTGCGTAATCGGGAGCGCTCAGTAACTTTGTAACTGCACGCCTGACAACATTTTTTTTTTATAGTTGTGTATGGTCGCGAAAACACGCGCTTTCAAGACGCCCACTGAGTATGAATCCAGCTTATTTATTTAATAATTTATCACACGATGATAAAATTACCGTCTCAATGATCTTATTAAAGTGGGCATGAACGTGATAGCAGTCACCATAATAGCCTTATCTTAAAGTACGGACAAATATTGACAGGGGCATAATATGTGCAGTCCTTGTTTTTAAGTTCGTTCGCTGCGGCAAACATTTTTGTCATTGATCCCGCATTTTTTTAAACCCCAGTTCACAAGATGTACATTTAAAAAAAATAACAATTAAAACTATGGAGTAGTGAAAATTGAAGTATCCCGCTAAGCTATAATTGAGATACTCCATGTGTTTCTTGTATCTTGAAAACATGTTTTACAGAAGATTGTGTACACGTTACATCTGGCGTGATCCGAACCTGATACCAATTAGAATACAAAAATAGTGAATCATATATATGTATATATATGATTAAGTAATTATTTATTTATTTATTCAGTAGAACGGAAAAAACCAAGAACACTACTAAAATTACAATGTAAAAAATAAGAATAGAAAAACAACATTGAATAATATATTTAACAACGACAAACATACTGATGATTAATAGTTCCTTCCATCCATCCACAATTAAATCGCTTTCGGGGTATTAATTCAAGAGGTAATTGAGTGCCGTGAGAGTTCGAGGGATAGGCGAATTACCTCGTGCTACAGCCTAGAACTGGGTACACGAAAAGCCTATGCTTTCTAGATCGACAGTAATTATCAGGTACAAATATTTGTAAAATTTTATTATGTAGCTCCGGAGTAATATTTTTTTTCTTTAAGCAACGTTTTGATAAAAAGTTTCATCGCCTAAAGTCGTTTACAACAAATTTTGGAAATTTGGGATGAAATGAGTTAACATGTATAAGTATACAGAAAATATCGAAAATTTCAATAAAATACTGTATACCGGATTAAAACGCGATTTATTATTTATATTGTTTAAATTACTTATCCCGACGTTTCGGATGCTTTACAGCAACCGTGGTCGCGGGGAGACAGAAAACAAGCGACCACGGTTGCTGTAAAGCATCCGAAACTTCGGGATAAGTAATTTAAACAATATAAATAATAAATCGCGTTTTAATCCGGTATACAGTATTTTATTTAAATGTGTGATACTCGCGTTAATAAAAGACAATATCAAATATCGAAAAATTTTGAATCAGCTAAATTAATTTTCACTTAACGAGAGAATGTGACGGTGCACCGTGCAATACATAGCAGTAGCTTTATCGTGTTCTATCACCAAATTAATCATGCTGTTATTCATATTACATTGATCATGAGAATAACTGTATAATAAATATTACAATACATTTAATATAATAACGAAGTGTTAAATAAATAGTAATAGGATGGCAAGTAACAAATGGCCCAAAATTGCGATATGGTGAGAAAGGTTGGGAGACCAAAAAGAAGATGGGTGGACGAGATGTCACAGTACGTGGGAAAAACATGGTGGAGGAAAGCATAGGATAGGTAAGGTTGGCAGAAGCTTTTTGCGATACAGACAAGCGTTGTGCTTCGTCAATATTCGTCAATAGCTTAAGAGGAAACACTAAGGGCGAGAGAATTAAATAATATCTATTTGTAAAATCTATTACTGTCGCGCAGTGCCCGAACAACTGAGCTAAGAACCCGAAAGAGACAACTGCAGCTTGGACCGAAAATACCTATCAAAAGTACGTAAAATCAACGTTTCGTAGTCCCCTGATTCCTTCTCCAAAACTTGACCGATTTAACTACTTTTTTCATCAAAAATTAAAGAAAGGCTTTGGCCGTGTTCCTATGTTTTCTTTTTTTTATTTAATCAAGTTAAATTTGTTTTCTGGATGTTTGATCACAGCGTAAAATCTGGCAAATTTTTTAGGTTTTTGAAGTTATCTCTCTTTTAATTATTAATTTATGAAAAAAAGGAAAACATAGGGACATGCAAATAATGGCCATAGATTTTTGAAAAAAAAAAATTTCTCTACTGGCATTATCCAGGGAGGAAACAGGGTACGTTTGTATGGAAATACGGCCCTTGTGTTTCCTCAAAAAAACTAATATTACATGTTAATTAGAAGTGCAATAAAGGCTTTTTTTTATTTTAAATAAAAATTAAGCGAAGAAATCAAACTAAAGCTTAATATTTAATGTCTAAATAAAATACTGTATACCGGATTAAAACGCGATTTATTATTTAAATTATTTATCCCGACGTTTCGGATGCTTTTCAGCAACCGTGGTCGCGGGAGACTGAAAGATGACAGTTGTCTTATATTTGAAATGTCACAAAGTTGCCATATTTAATTCAATTAAATTAAAAAAAAAAAAAAAAAAAAATATAATCTATTAATTTAGGTAACACAATGTACACCTATGAACGTGAATAAAAAATAATACATATTAAATTATTAATATTACTAATATTAAATGCTTCTAATTTTACATTTACTACCAGTTCACAAATCAAGGGCGTAGAGCGTACGAGAAGAACTGGCAAGAAACTCGCCGCCACTCTTTTTAATCGCCAAGTTTTTGTTTTACAATAATTACATATTAACGCCATCTATTCCTACGGAGTTGATATTTACTGTAATTTTCTATATTATGACAATATTGACTAACGGTGTCCTCTTGTTTTTTAGTATGTTTGATTTGGGGCTTTAGATTTTTAATTACTGGATCCCAGGTGTTAGAAAGTCTCAAACCATCTTCTCTATTGAAGTTAGGATGTTTTTTAATTTCAATAGCCTCACGTACTAGTCTGGGAAAGAATCTACTTTCTTTTGCAAGGATTTTCGGTTGGTCGAAACGTATGTAGTGGTTTGGTTTATCCAGAGTGTGTTCACATACTGCTGATTTAGAGTGACGTCTGTGTTTGATATCCGCAATGTGTTCCTTAAGTCGGTTTGAAATGCTACGTTTAGTTTGCCCAATGTAGGATAAACCACAGTCACAATCCAGTTTATATACACCTGGATCTTGCAAAGGAATATTACTTTTTATTGGTCTCAAGAATTGTTGAATCTTCTTGTGCGGCTTGAAAACTGTATTAATAGAAGCTCGTTTTAAGATCCTTCCAATCCTGTCTGTAACACCCTTCACATAAGGCAGGTAGGCTGGTAGACGTTGTACTGTTTGTGGTTTATTCCTGTTTCTGTGATGCTGTGGAGGCACCCGCAGCTTGTTGTCACGGAGTGTCTGCGGGTGCCTCCACAGCATCACAGAAACAGGAATAAACCACAAACAGTACAACGTCTACCAGCCTACCTGCCTTATGTGAAGGGTGTTACAGACAGGATTGGAAGGATCTTAAAACGAGCTTCTATTAATACAGTTTTCAAGCCGCACAAGAAGATTCAACAATTCTTGAGACCAATAAAAAGTAATATTCCTTTGCAAGATCCAGGTGTATATAAACTGGATTGTGACTGTGGTTTATCCTACATTGGGCAAACTAAACGTAGCATTTCAAACCGACTTAAGGAACACATTGCGGATATCAAACACAGACGTCACTCTAAATCAGCAGTATGTGAACACACTCTGGATAAACCAAACCACTACATACGTTTCGACCAACCGAAAATCCTTGCAAAAGAAAGTAGATTCTTTCCCAGACTAGTACGTGAGGCTATTGAAATTAAAAAACATCCTAACTTCAATAGAGAAGATGGTTTGAGACTTTCTAACACCTGGGATCCAGTAATTAAAAATCTAAAGCCCCAAATCAAACATACTAAAAAACAAGAGGACACCGTTAGTCAATATTGTCATAATATAGAAAATTACAGTAAATATCAACTCCGTAGGAATAGATGGCGTTAATATGTAATTATTGTAAAACAAAAACTTGGCGATTAAAAAGAGTGGCGGCGAGTTTCTTGCCAGTTCTTCTCGTACGCTCTACGCCCTTGATTTGTGAACTGGTAGTAAATGTAAAATTAGAAGCATTTAATATTAGTAATATTAATAATTTAATATGTATTATTTTTTATTCACGTTCATAGGTGTACATTGTGTTACCTAAATTAATAGATTATATTTTTTTTTTTTTTTTTAATTTAATTGAATTAAATATGGCAACTTTGTGACATTTCAAATATAAGACAACTGTCATCTTTCAGTCTCCCGCGACCACGGTTGCTGAAAAGCATCCGAAACGTCGGGATAAATAATTTAAATAATAAATCGCGTTTTAATCCGGTATACAGTATTTTATTTAAATGTGTGATACTCGCGTTAATAAAAGACAATATTAATATTTAATGTCTTTATTTCGTAACAAATGAAGATTGTTGTTACTTCATTTTATGTTTAAGCAGCCTTGAATAAAGAGTATATTATAAAATTATCTGTTCAAGATGATCTGAGCGATGATTCGGATAGCATTGCTGACCACTCTGTTGATATCACTCTGAAATAGAGAAAGAAAGAATTAGCATTATTAATAATAGTCATAATTCCAGGTAAGAAAAATCTTTCTGAAGAAGAATCATCACTAAAATAGACAGATTTATATGTATCTGCGCCGTACTTTATTACAGATTTGTTTATTTGGAAAATCATATGCTCCGTATAAAATAGGTACATATACAATAAGTTAAGAAAGAAAAGATTACCTCATTCTCCTTAAGCCAGGACAGAAGCGTGTCATTAAGGAAAATGTTCACCTTTTCGCTGTGGTTGTTTTCTTGGAGAATAATTTCGAGAATAGACTGAAAATAAAATATTATTTTAATACATTTGGAACCTAAAAGTTCTGAATATCTAAGTTTGGATGTTCATTTGTTTTAAGATCAAAAAATCAAGCTAAGTTAAGCTCCTTAAGGTAATCCACCTTGCAAACTTCCTAAATCCAATATTAGCACGTAGATTTGCACCAGCTGTTTCTAAACCTTAACTTAGGCATAGGCCGTATTGATGCGACAACTATTGCTATTTCATTTCGCTCAGTTGACGAAGTAGTATGCTGGAGGCATAATTCCCGCTTTTTTCTTTCCATTTTTTCCAGTTTCTGGTCAGTTTGATTTTGAAAACAGATTGGTGACTTTACAAATGGTGAATGTACCATTTGCAAAGTCTCAAATTCGTCCCATATGCACATCTGCCAAACATTAACTTATTCCGTGCTATAAAGAGCTAGTTGGAGCATTTCATTAGACACAATAGTAGTGTTGTAGTCAGTATTAGAAGTATAGGAGGATGTAAAATTACCTCGATTTCAGCCAAAGTGAAGTTGGCATCCAGTGAGGTGATGTCAATAGCACCTGTCAGAAGGTCGACATTGGCGTAAGCCTGACCAGCAATACGAATGCCAGAAATCTTCAATCTGAAAATGAATAATTCTTATATCAACCTATTTAACAAGGTATAATTTAAAACGTTTGTAGGTATTATTCAAAAGGCTTTTTATATGTTTGATTGAAACGCTGCAACATACTACCAACGCTATGAAATCTAAACTATATAAATTTCCAAGACAATGCTGGCTTAGCTTTTACCGTAAAATTTTGTTTTGACTAGGTCCTATAATATTCATGAATTATCATTTAAGAAAATCTTATTATTAATATATAATTTAAAGAATGTAATTATATAATTAAAAAAATGTTTCGCTAAGATAATAACAACATACCACATTGTTCATTAGGGGGCGTCCATAAATTACGTGAGGTGTTAAAGGGGGGGAGGGGGTCGAGTCAAATCTCATCTAATCTTACGTTGGAGAGAGGGGGGGTCTCGGCAAATATCACGCAATTTTTTTTCTGATTGAAACAAAAAAAAATACTATTTTGGTCCATTTAATCCAGATTTTACATGCTTAAGATTTAATCTTGAGCGTAATCGCGTAATACGATTAAGATCATTCACTAATTCGTTCGAAAGAAAATAATTTCATTCATACTTCGACGTTATAATTTTTTTCTTTCTTTTTACAATAACAATCCAACGCGTTTACGTAAGAAACCCACATTTTGAAAAATCTCACGTGAGTTTGGGGGGGGGGAGGGGGTTGAATAAAATCTCACGACATCTCACCAGGGGGGGAGGGAGGTACAGAAAATTTAAAAAAATACCTCACGTAATTTATGGACACCCCCTTAGATTTAATAGCATGAAGTTTTAGAAATATTTGCAATTAATAAGAAATCATAAATGGCGATATAAAAATCTATGGATAGTTTTTTTAGGCTGATCGATGATCACACTTTCTTCCTCCTAATATGATAGGTAGTTTTATTATATAGGTATCTCGACAAGATTTTTTAAAACCAATGTTATAACGATCACTCAAGCTATAGTATTATCTATACTAATATTATAATGACGAAAGATTAGTATTTTTGTATGTTATGAATAAACTCAAAAATTACTGGGCCGATTTTAAAAATTCTTTCACACATATTTAAATAAAATACTGTATACCGGATTAAAACGCGATTTATTATTTATATTGTTTAAATTAGAGACAGTCTGTCTCCCCGCGACCACGGTTGCTGAAAAGCATCCGAAACGTCAGGATAAATAATTTAAACAATATAAATAAGAAAACGCGTTTTAATCCGGTATACAGTATTTTATTTAAATGTGTGATACTCGCGTTAATAAAAGACAATATTAAGAGGAAAGATTTGTATTTATGAAATTTTTTATGTTATAAATAAACTCAAAAACTACTGGATCGTTCTTTCACAAATAGAAAGCTACATTATCAGCGAGTAACATAGGCTATTTTTTGTCTAGAGTACATCTACATAGCACCCGTGTGAAGCCGGGGCGCGTTGCTAGTATTATATAGTATTATTTCATTTATAATATTACACTTACGAGCCAGCTAAAGCACCATTGACGTTGTTTGAAAGCACCAAACCGGTCAAACCAGAGCTACCTGAAAGTATTTAATAATATTAATTATAGCGGTATCATTGCAATAGTCATAATTTATCATTGCAATATATATATTACTCTAGTCATAATTTATCACATAATCGTCATCTTTCTCCAAA
Source organism: Anthocharis cardamines (assembly GCA_905404175.1). Lineage (NCBI taxonomy): Eukaryota > Metazoa > Arthropoda > Insecta > Lepidoptera > Pieridae > Anthocharis > Anthocharis cardamines. Next base: position 2,772,266 of record FR989953.1, on the reverse strand, counting down.
TGCTCCATGCTATTTTTATGTGTCAATTTTTAATTTTAATCTAGGATTACTCCAACTTGAACACATCTTTAGCGTTTCGATTATCCGATTTTTTGATTATCCGAACTAGCCTCGGTCCCAATCGGTTCGGATAATCGAGGTTCTACTGTATTATTATCTATACTAATATTATAATGACGAAAGATTAGTATTTTTGTATGTTATGAATAAACTCAAAAATTACTGGGCCGATTTTAAAAATTCTTTCACCAATAGAAGGCTACATTATCAGCGAGTAACATAGGCTTATGTATATATTATACTAGCGGACCCGACAGACCTTGTCCTGCCAGAATATTGGATTCAATATAAAAAAATATTTCTAGATTTGTAGGCATATGCTATTTTCCTACTTCTATTCTATAATTATTAAAATGACTATTAAATAGCAGGGGTTGGTAATAGAAGAGTGAAAATATAGTGTTGTATGTATATATTTAGTAATGCCACATAATAAAAAAATAAAAATTATCCAAACAAAAAAAAAACATTGTTTGGGGTGGACGTCCCTTATCATTTAGGGGTTTGAATAATAAATAGTAGCCGATTCTCAGACTTACTGAATATGCATAAAAATTTCATAAGAATCGGTCGAGCCGTTTCGGAGGAGTATGGGAACGAACATTGTGACACGAGAATTTTATATATTATAGTATATATTTTGTGTAGTACATCTACATTGCCCGTGTGAAGCCATTGCTAGTAAGATAAAAAATAATGAAAATGAATGAGAGAATAATCAATTCATACCAAGGCTAAAAGCGATGTTGGGCATTTCCAAGTCAAAACGCAATCTGCTGAAGAGATTGGAGTATTCCAAGTTGTGGATGACAATGTTGCTGAGTCCGCTTAATTCCATATCATCTATGAAGTACTGGATGTTGATGTATCTGAAAATTGTAATATGTTACGAGTTACGTATGTACATATAATAATAAATTTGTTCATTTTAAATAATAATGGTATTTAAACAATAATAGAAATGCATTTCAAGAGGTTAACGATTTTAAAGGTCTTAAACTTTTTATCGAGAATTCTTGGTTAGGTACCTTTAACTATTGAAAACGCAAAAATTCGCGATATTATATACTGTTTACTTGCTACATACATTTTTAGGTTATGTAAAAAAAGTGTAAATACAAAAGTTGTAGATCTTTTTATTACCTACAACTTTGCCATTTGACTTTTTCCAAAGGACTTGTAGTTTTGCCGGAAATCAAGATAAACCGTTTTTTACCCTTAAGTCTTTCGTTTGACATTAATATGATCGTAAGTTGAGAAAAGAAAAATGTTTTCTTAATAAGTTAAAATACGAAGTTGCTTGTTCTTTCGTTTCGATCCGTACGTTCTGTTCGATTTTCGTGATAGACCAACTGGTCTATTGGCCATTTTTTCAGTTGGCCTCTAAAAACATTGAATGGCGTAGCCCGGTAGCTGGTAGCCGGTAATTCCCACCAGTTCATATCGACAAAACATGGACATTCTTGCCGCATATTCTCCACTTTACATATTTATAAATTACTCACGGCAGGAGGACGACTTGATTTTGGTGTCTTGGAATGACCCATGGGTCAAATCCGTTGTCAATCATGAGTAGTCGAAAGAGCTCGATTATTCTTTTGAGGTTGTCGGCGAAATTACGCCCGCTTAGTTCTGAAAATCAAATTTAAAATAAATCGTCATGATCGTAGAAAAACGGTGGATCTGCAAAGCGGCTTCTTTACAGGAGAGCGATTTAAAGATTGATAAGTCGTTTTTATGCATAATTAAAACAAGGCTAATCTTTTCATGTTCAAACTCAGTAATATTATGTTTGGTAGAGAAGGGTATCCACCCTATCTCCCTCCGTGGTGGTGCAATGTGGGGGGAGTGTGCGATTTTGATCGACCGGTGACTCTCTGGCTGGTGGCCCATACACACAAAAACCCTCTGGACCCTCTAGTCTCACCGTAATGGGGCTCACAGAATAACATGTGTATAACAAACGGCCTCGGATCGTATTACAAACGTATTTTTTTATGTCAGATATCGACAGACGAGCATGAGGTTCACTTGATGGTAGGTGATACCTCAGCCACAGAAGATCAGTCAATGTTGCGCTGTCGACCTAATTTTTACTTCGAGCATTCGGAAATCCAAAGACTGAAAACGAAACGCGCAATGTGCACTTCACGGTTTTTCCATCTATGATGTATGTATGAACGGTGGTCTGGAAATCTAACTTATCTTATACCAACCTTCAAGCTCACCAACTTGAACCTTCTCGGGGAAGGCCGAAGCTCCGGCGATGAGCAGGGCAAGTCCAAACACGAGGAATTTCATTTTGACAGATTGTCTAGAATATAAAACAACGTTTTACTTGTAACTAAGTACAAAATATAATAACTAAACTGTTTGTCTGACACCCGAAACTCAACTATGGGATTAAAATCTACCTCTGTACAAAAAATTACGAGCCGCTATGAGTTGAGTGAACAGTTTTAGGCCTGGTAGACTAAAGCACATAAGTCAAAAAGTCATACTTTTTGGGAATAACAATTACGGTAGATGTTGTTGGTATAATAAAAAAATAAAGCATTTTTTGACTTACGTGCTTTGTGCTGAAAACCTTAGAATTATGAAATAGATAATTTTTAGGTTATATTCTGTAGAATAGAAAATGCAGAAGGAAAATATGAGTACTACAGTCAGAAACACCGAATAAAACTTGATTTCTAAAAAGTTTTCAACTGTTGAACTCACCTTGTGCAAGCACTCAATGTTGCATTTAGCTCAAAACACAACTTTTATATGCCATGAATTTTTGTGTGGTATCTGATAATAAAAAAAAGAATTAAAAGTTAATCCATTCCAGATAGGTCGTTATTAATCTCTGATATAAATTATCATAATATTTTCGCTATATTTAGTTACATAAGATGTTCATAATTTGATAAAGTGATTTTTTTTTATTCTATTATTTATTTTTTTATGTTAGACTAGCAATTGCCCCCGCAACCCCCCTTGTGGGTTGAATTTCGTAAAATCCGTTCTTAGCTGACCTCTACTCGGCGAAAGGAATATTCTTACCATATTTCAAGTTGCTACGCCTTATGGTTCCAGAGATATCGTGATGAGTATCTATATAGGTGGGAATCTCTTTTATATATATAGATATGGACAGACGAGCATGAGGTTCACTTGATGTTAGATGATACCTCAACCACAGAACATCAGTCAATGATGCGATGTCGACCTACTTTTTCTTCGAGCATTCGGAAATCCATAGACAAACCGAAACGCGCAATTTGCAGTTCACGGCTTTTCCATCTATGAACGGTGGTTCGTTACCCGGTTGGAATTTTTAAAGTTCCCACCTGTTCAATGCCCGAAGGAACCAAACGTGGGGAAGACATGCTTAAAGAAAATTATAAACATGTCGTTCCAGTGGGTTTCGAACCCACGACCCATCGGTACGCATGGCAAGTGTTCCTGCCCTCGCTTCACTTCAGCTTCATAAACATTGACTCCTGAGAGCTGTTTGGCAAAAAAAAATCTAATCTACTATCTATATACTTGTGTTTATACTCGTAGAGTAATTTATTTCTATAGGTACATAATGTCAAAAATAATAAATAATATTGTTATTATTATTTAAACAAAAAAAAATAAACAAAAAGTTATTTTATCTTCATAAATATTATAATAGATATATAGATAGTGTTGCACGCTTTTGTCTAAAAATAATAAAGACCCATAATGTGCCATAATATTATATTATACGTATATTTCACTTATAAACATAATACACGCATACATAAACATAGGCAGCGTATACATAAATTGCTGAGGGGTGAGCACGAACGACTATCGACAAAGTATTCGAATCGTCGAACTGTCATTTGTATGAGATTTTTCAATATATATACGAATACTCTTTCGATACTTGTTCGTGCTCACCCCTCAGATCTAAATCGTATTTCTTCCTAGACCAGCTACACGAGGCCTGAGATAGCTAGCTCAAAGCATGTGATGCATAATATTATATTGTATAATTTATAACTTCTTTTTTAGTTATTTTTTTACCGAAAATTGGAAATGCTGATTACGCACCCGCTGCGTCATAGTAGTGCAAAAACGCAGGGAGTATGGGACTCACCCTAGTCTGCCTGAAATGAGCTCTTTTTAGGCAGCTGTGTCTCTACCCACTAAAATCCTTCACTACTTCGGTATCACACGAGTGGGAGGAAAATTTAAGTTCTGACCACGTAAAGAACCATCGTTCATAGATTGAAAAATCGTGATGTGTTCGATGCGCATTTCGGTTTCATTATATGGATTTCCAATTGCTCTGTTTAAAAACGGACATCCTTGACTGATTTAAATAAAATACTGTATACCGGATTAAAACGCGATTTATTGTTTAAATTATTTATCCCGACGTTTCGGATGCTTTTCAGCAACCGTGGTAGTTTTAATCCGGTATACAGTATTTTATTTAAATGTGTGATACTCGCGTTAATAAAAGACAATATTATCCTTGACTGATATCATTTGGCTGAGGTATTACTTACCATCGAATGAGCCACACACGACACTACACAAAACATTATTCTTAATAAATATATTTAAAAAATACATTTATAGCAGAATCTAGGTTGAATTCAATTGAATTCATCACAAAAAAATAAAAATAAACCATAGGAATCAAACAACTTTTTTATTTTAAAAGCAGCTTGACCTTATACCGCAAAACCAGACGCCACTTGGGGCTCCATAATCGAAGTCTTTCACAGCCGTATGACACGATTTTCTTCATCTATAGTAATATTATATACTTTTTACGTATGTTTTATGTATAATTTTCATTTCATTTTTTTCTCTCTGTTTGAATTCTTACAATTATAAAATCAAATGGGTTCCACTAATAGTGTATGTCATGACAAACGAATATTACATACACAGATTAATAATAATTGGTCTCCGCGTGCTACGACTAGATACCGTTGGCGCCTTGAAAAATGCGGCAACTAAAAAAAAATACGCCGTATTCGGCGTACCGCCGGAGAAAAATGCAAATCAAACTATAAAAATAATACTACAAGACACAAGAAAGATACTGGCATCACATACCATCAGTAAGTATTGTATAAATCGTCATAAATTTCACAGTAAAATAATATAACGAATCTCAGTGTTTTTTTTCACACACTACAATATTGAGTTGCCTCATTCAGGAACCTGCTTTTTCTTTATAGCGCGGTATCTAGTCGTAGCGCGCGGAGACCAATTATTAATCTAAGATTACATTAACTTCGCTACGACAAAGGATCTGCCTTCGTAAAGATTTTACGATTTGTACGACTATGATAATAATATGTATAATATTATTTTCATGTCATTTAAATAAAAAAATACTGCGTTTTAATGTATCATACATTAATATGTTTTAGAATACTAAGTTCTGGATAGAATAATGTGTCTATATTTATAAATGTAAATGTCGTCTCATGTTGTATTTGATAATGTTTTATTTTCCTTTGATTTAAAGAATTATATTACTCTTATTTTTTTAAATAATAATATAAAAAATGTAAATTAAGAAAGTAAATGAATGAAATCTTCCTTATTTTACTAAGCGATTTGAACGTTAATATAAAAACTTTATTATTTTATCAATATCTGAATAACAGAAGCACATTTTTATATATTTTGTTACAAAAATAATTTACTAAACGTTCTTCATTAACATTCTCTTCAAAAACTTAAGATCACTTTTCGTCTTATTGTAAACTAGCAATTGCCCCCGCAACCCCCCTTGTGGGTTGAATTTCGTAAAATCCGTTCTTAGCTGACCTCTACTCGGCGAAAGGAATATTCCTACCATATTTCAAGTCGCTACGCCTTATGGTTCCAGAGATATCGTGATGAGTGACTATATAGGTGGGAATCTCTTTTATATATATAGATAATAATGGTAACAATATAATATGGATTCTAAATTCAAATAACAGATGTCCGCAAGCTGTTTATAGTATAGTGACAACATTACTATCTGTCAAAATGTATTTGACAATTTTTTGTATATAAGGACTGTCAAACAAGTCAAACTTTAACTGTAATGTAACTTGTCGATACCGCAGCTGCGGTACAGAGTCAAACTCGAGATCAAGTTGCATAGAAAATATGACGACATTCATCCGTTATTTGATAAAGAAATCAGGTATGAATCTATATGGATATTTTGTTATTCTTTAATTAAAATTTAATGTTTATATTAATATTTTAAATATTAATGTTGACTAATATGCATAGTATTATATAATTACTAGCTGACCCGGCAAACGTTGATTTGCCATGTAAATAATTGCATAAATGCTATTTAGAGCAGGGGTTGGTGATAAAAAAGTAAAAATTTAGGGTTGTATGTATTTTTTAATGCCGCGTTATTAAAAAGTAAAAACAAAAAATTTCGTCCAGAGAACAACTCTTATCACTTAGGGGTATGAAAAATAGATAGTAGCCGATTCTCAGACCTAATGAATACGCATATAAAATTTGGTAAAAATCGGTAAAGCCGTTTCGGAGGAGTATGGGAACGAACACCACGACCCGCCCCGGCTTCGCACGGCTCTAGATTTTTTGACAAAAAAAAAGCAGGGGTTGGTAATAGAAGTCTGAAAATTTAAGGTTGTATGTATTTTTAATGCCACATTATAAAAAAATAAAAACAAAAAATTTCATCCAAAAATTTAAAAAAAAAATTTGGGCTGGACTACCCCTAACACTAAGGGGGATGAAAAATAGATGTTGGCCGATTCTCATCGATACCGGATAAGCACAAAAAATTTCATCAAAATCGGTCAAGCCGTTTCGGAGGAGTATGGCAACGAAAACTGTGACACGAGAATTTTATATATTAGATTTTAATAACATAATGGTAGGATATATGCCAATATTGAAATAGCTAAAACTTAATACTCTACTGTGTTGTAGTGTACTGTGTATTTTTGTATAAAATAAACATATAAACCATAAGGAAAAGCACAGAATAAAAATAAAAATGTATTTTTTACTTTAAATTTATTACGATATCATAATTAAATAAACATTAGTCATAAAAACGAAATTATTAAGACAATATTGGAACATGCAACTTTGGTTTATGAATGGTTTAAGCTGAGGGCCTAGGTCTGACGTTCAACCAAATTTGGACCACAACTCTGATGACATTTCCGATAACTCTGTTGATGTCATTCTGAAAAAGAAAAAAATAACTATTTGTAAAATACTTATTTTAAAGAATACCTTAGAAACTGTGGGAAAAAAACGAAAATTTACTTTAAGTTCTTGTAAAATATAACGCAATAGACAGATGGAATGTAAAAGATGTTTTTGAAACCTTAATTTGTGATCAAAAACGATCCAAACAAAAGCAACTTGCGAGAGTTTTAGAGAGAACTCAGTGGTAATTGCAATTAAGTGACCGATGTAGATAATACATTTTTGCAAGTATTTTTTTTGTGTTTGGTTTTAGTATTTCTTTTCAATGTTTTGTAGAACTAGGTGTGAAAATAGTTATTTTACCTCATTGTTTTCAAGGAATCCGGGAATTCTGTAGTTGAGAAGATCGTTTAGCCATTGGCCGAGGTCGTTCTCGAGCACTTCGAGGATGATTTTAGACTGAGGAGAGAAAATATTTGATAATATTTTTAAGTTGAGCAAGCTAACTTAAGCTAATGGTAATGGTTTCTCTGCTGTAGAGTGAAAAAGCGATCACGTGGGCTTTATGTGGATTTAAGGCTGATATTACCGACGACCCAGCTCCTTAGAACATAGGGCTAGTTTGCAGCAAACATAAAGTCCTTTCCATATCGTAAACAAAAGGTTAGGTTACCTCAGCCAAAAGCCTGGACTATGGCCTATTTTTATATAAGGTAATTTGAGCATTCATAGACTATAATGTGCCATAACGCCACGAAATTTCCATCAATAGAAAGTGGTTCGTTCGATATTCCAGCCACGTCTGGCCTTCAAAAACGTTTATACGATATTATAAACCAATAATATGAATGCGGAAATTTTTAAAGAATTAGGTTACCTTTATTCCTCCGAGGCTGAATCTAGCTACAAGTTCAGTGATGGTAACACTGCCGGTGATGATGTCAGCGCGGACGTATGCTTCACCAGCCAAACGGATCTTTGAGATTGTCAATCTTAAAAAAAAAAAGTTCTCTTAGCAGTCAATGGATGTTATGTAGCAAATTCCTTACTGTTGAAATTCTAAAATAATAAATCGAAAAAATTTAACTGGATAGGAACGGTATAGTTTATAAAGATTTTTTTAGCATTGTCAATAAACAGGAATTATTAAGTTCGCTGTGGGTTACGAAAATCAATTAAACTGTTACGATTTCGTTTTATTTAAGAAAAGACTACCTTCCAGCCAGATTAGCCCCGATGTTGGCTGAAAGCACGGTCCCGGACAAACCAGAGTCAGCTGAAACAATATATAATATTACATAATGACCCCTATTTACATATAATAAGTAATATAGAAAATATTTCGTGAGTAAAACATTGGAAATAAGAAGTACATATATTTGACTTATAAATCTATACTAATATTATAAATAGGAAAGATTTGTTTATTTGCTACTATTTAACTCAAAAACTACTCGACCGATAAAAATTATTTCACATTTAGAAAGATACATCTTTACCGAGTTACAAAGGCAATATATTTATTCCCAAAAATAATTAGGGATCCCTACTAAAACTTGAATAATGTAACCCGAAGTGTAAAAAAAGGTAAAAAATCTACTGAACCGATTTTAAAAATTCTTTCACCAATAAAACGCTATCAGCTAGTTTTGTGTATATATCTACTTTGTTCCCGTGCGAAGCCGGGGCATATTACTAATAGTAACATATACAATATAACTCGCACATACTTTATTTGCAGTTTTAAGGTAATGTTAAAATGAGTATGATAAATTTCACTATCTCACTGCAGATACTGACTCAAAATAACTTCAAGCAATCATCCCTTACTTTTCATCGAGAATGAACGTTTGAACGATATTGAACTATAACTTGTGAATGAAACGTTTGCATTGATTACGAGTCGTGCTCTCTAGATAGTGCCTAAATAGTATCTAAATAGTTATTGCAAATCATATAATGGTTGTCAGTACCGATAATGAAGTCAAGTTCAGGTAATTCCAAGTCGTAACGCAGTCTGCTGAAGAGGTTAGAGTACTCCAGCTCGTTAATAGCGATGTTGCTAAGACCTTCGAATTTCAGGCCGTCGATCCAGAGTTGGACGTTGATGTAACTAAAAAAATTGAAGTCGATATATAAATGTGAAGAAAGTACTGCATTTTTTATTTAATTTAGAATTATCGACAGACGAGCATGAGATTTAATTGATGGTAGGTGATACCAAAACGCGCATTCACGACTTTTCCATCTATGAACGGTCGGAATTTTGATATTACTCCCAACCGTTCAATGCCCGAAGTTTGCAGACGTGGGGAAGACCTGGCGGGATTCGAACCCGCAACCCTTCGAATCGCCAAGTAGGTGTTCTACCAAACGCTGCTGTAGACGAAACATGCAATCTTCTAGGATTTTCCATCTACATACAGTGGTTTCGCTGATGGAACTGACTCGTAATGATAACCTTATTGTAATATTGTCTTTTATTAATGCGAGTATCACACATTTAAATAAAATACTGTATGCCGGTTTAAAACTAAATCAAACATACTAAAAAACAAGAGGACACCGTTAGTCAATATTGTCATAATATAGAAAATTACAGTAAATATCAACTCCGTAGGAATAGATGGCGTTAATATGGCAACTTTGTGACATTTCAAAAATCAGACAACTGTCATCATTCTGTCTCCCCGCGACCACAAATAATAAATCGCGTTTTAAACCGGTATACAGTATTTTATTTAAACCTCATTGTAACTTGTACTCACGGGAATCGAATGAAGAAACGGTCGAATCTATCAATCTGCAGTGGGTCAAGTTCATTTCTGATGACGAACCGTCGGAAAGCCTTAATAGCGTGTTTCAAATTTTCAACAAATAGTTCTCCATCGCTCTGGCGACCTTGAAAAATATTGCATTGAAAAATATATAAAATAAAGTTGTGTTAGTTACACCATTTATAAGTCAAGAACGGCTGTACCGATTTTAACGATATCTTATTTGTTGGATTCCTCTATGTCCAGAATAAGATATATTAAAATATTGGAAAAAATCAGGAAAAAAATATATGCATAAAATTAATTATAAAATAAATTAGATTCGGAACTCCGCCATCTTGACAGCTCACGTCATGCATTCTTAGCTTTTTTGGAATAACAGATGTCCACTGCAAATCAGTGACATATTAGACAATTATAGTGGATAAATGGGCACATTCAAATTTAAGAATATAATTTCGAAGCCAAAATTGTGGCAGAACAACGTCTGCGGGGTCCACTAGTTTAATATAAAAATAGTTAGAAAAAGAAAAAACAGAGAGTGAATGCGCGCTGGTTTACGTCTGTTTTTAATCAAAATTTTTAACTATAATTTTACGCTAGAAAACAATATAACAAAAAATCTGTAGTTTGACAAATATATAGCTGGAAGAAAGGATAAATGTAAAAGGACTCACCTTTGACGCCACTAGCACAGACACTTATAATTATTTACTTTAAATCGATGTGATGCCGCCTGCGATCAGTAGGTCACTGTCTTCAGCCTTTTAGCACGGCCGTCGCTTCGCCAACAAGCAGCATCAAGTGAGGTTCGGGGGGAGAGGAAAAGGATCGCTAGAAAAAGAAGTCAAAGGACAAGGGCATAGGGTCTAATTTGGATGGACCATACATTTGACATACACAATAATTAATTATTATATTGTTTTCTAGCGTAACCATGCCCCCCGGGTTGACAGGACAAAGTCCTTCAAAGTATTTATTTATTATTTTTATTAAGAATTTATTTATTTATTTTAAACAAAAATATATATATTATATTGATTGCTAAATATTATTATTTATTTAAATATGTAAGTGGACTGTATAAAAAATAACTTATGAAATATAATGGTAATTTAATATAAAAAATTAATTTATTGATTTGGCAACGGATATAATTTAATAACCGGCCTACGATAGACGCCTGTTCTCGTTTGTACATCTACAACTCTGACTATTCCGTCTTTACCGGGAAAAAGATTTTTAACAATACCTAGCGGCCAATCCAAAGGAGCACTGCAGTCTGATTTCAGTAAAACAACAGTTCCCACTTGAATCGGTTTACTAGAATGCGTCCATTTATTTCGAACCTGTAAAGTGCTAAGGTATTCGACCCTCCACCGATTCCAAAAAGACTGAACTAATTGATCAATCAATTGTTTTCGGTAATTTAACGAAGAATTGGCCGTTGCATTTAGAACCGGTAATGACTTTAGAGGTGTCATAACGAGAAAATGAGCGGGAGTCAAAGCTAAAGGTTCTGTCGGATCATTGCTTAAAACAGAAAGAGGTCGCGAATTCAAAATTGCCTCTATTTGGATTAGCGTGGTTGCCATCTCCTCTGATGTGAGCAGCTGTTTACCTACAACTCTAGCCAAGTGAGTTTTGACACTTTTAATATTACTCTCCCAAATTCCACCAAAATGGGGTGCGGAGGCTGGATTAAATTTCCAATCAATTCGAGCTTCACGTAACTCATTCGCAAACTTATCTTTATATTCAGTTGATTCTAAAAGTTTATACATTTCATCTAAATGAGTTCTAGCACCAACAAAATTAGTACCGCAATCCGAATACAAAACCGAAACAGGTCCTCGCCTAGCAACAAAACGTTTCAACGCATTTATAAAACATTCAGTACTTAGATTCGAGGCTAGTTCAATATGAATTGCCTTAGTAACAAGACATATAAATACGCAAATATACGCCTTTTGGCTGTGAATGCCACGGCGTCGAAATGGCAATATATGTATCGGTCCAGCGTAGTCAACGCCAGTGTGGCAAAAAGCTTTTGCTTCTTGAACTCTACAAGCTGGTAAACTAGCCATAAGAGGAAATTCGTTACGAGGCTTAGCTCGAAAACAAGCATTACATTGATGTACACGCTTACGTACTATGTCACGTGCAGATAAAATCCAAAATTTTTGTCTCAATAAAGACATCAGTAACTGAGGTCCTGCATGTAAATATTTTTTATGATAATAGTCAATAATAAGGTTGACAATGCGATTATTACGTGGTAATAATATTGGATGGCGCTGATCATAATCCAAGTTTGAATTATGAAGCCGACCACCAACTCGCAAAAGCCCATCTTGTAAAAACACATTAAGCCTTAATAACGCAGGACTCAATTTTCCACCTGAACTTAAACATTTTATATCATTGTAAAAGTGGATATATTGAATATCCCGAATAATTGACATTTCGGCAATATCCAAATGTGCTATTTCAAACAACTTAGGTAGACGTCTAACAAATCGCAGGACAAAAATAACAATACGCAACATTTTAGGCCATGAAGAGACCCTATCAGAAAGTTCCTGAAAAACAGAATTAAATGTATTTTCAGGTAAACTCGTGAGTAATATATTTGCTTTTTCCTCTGGTATTTCGTCACCAGACACAGGATTAAACTGGTGCACTGGCCATTCTTCAAAAGGCAATGTACAAAACTTCGGCCCGTTTAACCATAAGGGATGTTCGAGCAATTGAGCAGGTAAAAGACCCCTTGAAAGGCAATCTGCAGGATTATCTCTGCCAGAAATATGATAGAAATATTGCGACTCAAGATTTTGATGTATTGCCTGGACCCTATTAGCTACAAAGGTTTGCCAATGAGTAGGACATGAGTGAATCCAGGCTAGTGCCACTGTGCTATCAGTGAACGCAAAAATCCGATTTATTGTACATCGACTTGAATATGCATCAATTACTAAGCGCATTAATTTCGATAGTATTAAATTTGCACACAACTCCATTCTCGCAAGGGTAATAACTGTTTTAGCAGGTGCAACCTTGGATTTCGCACAAACTAAATTCACTACAGAGCGATCAATGTCTGGAAAATATATGTGCAGATATACTACACCACCATAAGCACTCTCTGACGCGTCAGCAAACCCTAATAAAGTAACAACAGCACCTTCTCGCACTCCAATATGGCGATTTAGTTTAAGGTTTTGAAGCATAGGCAATTCCGCTTCTAATTGCTGCCACAAAGTCATAATATTAGAAGGGGGTATTTCATCCCAATCAATGTTATTTTTCCAAAGGGACTTCAAAATTAATTTTGCAAGTAAAGTTACAGGAGCAACAAAACCCATTAAGTCCCATAAGCGGGCAATAGTGGACAATATATTACGCTTAGTGCACTCTCGCCGTTCAATGTCGACACTAAAAACAAATATGTCTTCAGCAGGAACCCAGTGGAGCCCCAATATTTTTAATTGACTTTCAGGACTAAATTCTACAGACTCTGAAATGCGATGTGAAGTTGGGATATTTTTCAAGACCTCCGGTGAATTACTGGAAAATTTTACCAGGTCAAAACCTCCAGCAGCAAATAAACCGATGAGCTCATTCGAAAGCTCAATACCTTGAGCGACAGAAGCACAGCTAGTAGCCAAATCGTCCATATAAATATCGGATTCCGCTACAGCGGCCGCGTAAGGAAAGCTCTCACGCTCGTCTTCGGCTAATTTCCGCACTGTACGTATAGCTAAAAATGGGCTACAACATAGTCCGAAGGGCACACGTGTCATTTCAAAAACAGTAATTGGATCGCTTGGATCAAATCTATACAACAATCGCTGAAAACGTGTATATTTTTTATCAACTAAGATCCGTAAATACATCTGCTTTATATCAGCACTTAAAGCTATAGGTTGCAAACGAAATTTTAAAATAATTTGAAATAAATCATTTTGTAAGTTAGGCCCAGTATACAATAGATCATTTAAGGATTTTCCTGAGGAAGTGGGGTTACTACCATCTAAAACAACGCGTAACTTAGTAGTACTTTTATCGCTACGCACTACCCCATGGTGTGGTATGATGTATTGATTTATATCAGAATAAAATTCTGATATAGAATTAAATTCTGATATAGTACCAATAGGTTTTATATAACTGTTTTGTAAATACTCTTTCAAAACATTATCATACCCCTGCTTTAACTCGGGATTCGATGATAATTTGCGCTCTAAAGAAAGAAACCTACGCTTAGCTGATATCATTGAGTTACCTAATATTGAGGAATCCATCCTAAACGGCAACGAAACGACATAACGGCCATTACAATCGCGGCGCGTTGTATCGCAATAATAATTTTCGCATTTTTGCTCGTCTTCAGAAAGGATATTAGGTGCATTGGGCACCTCCTCTATTTCGAAAAATCGATTAATCCGATTTTCGACCGGTTCATTGATAGTGCAGTAAGTACGCACAGTATTACTTTCCGTTTGAACAACAGGAGCCTGTCCGACTACTATATAGCCTAAAGAGGTTTCAATTGCGACAGGCTCATTAATAGACCGAAATATTTTATTCGAACCTAAAATACGGGCGAATACATCCGAACCTAAAATAATATCGATACGGGCGGGAGTCGAATACGCGTCGTCCGCTAGCATTATATTTTTCAAATAATCTAATTGCAAAGAATCAATTTTTGCAGTAGGCAATTCATTAGTGATACGATTAACGACCAAAGGTTGAATATTCAGCCGTACTGAATTATCGAAACGTGAACAAATAGTTAAAGAGGTTAACCCTAAAATAGGGTTATTGATATCTCCAACCCCTGATACAAAATTATTATGAGTTTTTGAAATATTTAATTTCAAGCGTTCACAACATTCAGTTGTTATTAAATCCTTCTGAGACGCACTATCAACAAGCGCGCGCAAAGAAATTAATTCATCGCGACTATTATACGCATTACAACGAACAGTCCCAAGAAGCACTGTTGTATTCGGTTGCTTGCGAATGAAGGTAGCGCGCGATGCGCGAGTGTCGATTGCACACAAGGCCACAGGGCCGCATTCAGCGGGCACTGAGTCCGACTTACTAATATTAGTATTAAAATGAAGCAAACTATGATGACTTTTGCCACATTCTGAACAACGAGTAGAATTTTTACAATTTAATATCGTATGTTCGTGACTTAAACAATTTATACAAAACTTGTTTGATTTAATTATAGAAAAACGTTCGTTTGGAGACTTCACTAAAAATTTTGGACAATTTCCTATGAATGAATGTTCATTTTTTCCGCAAACGCAACAATTATTTGTTTTGGAAACATTAACAAATGATTTAACTTTATTTATATAATTATTATTATTCGACCGAGAATAAGTAAATGAATAGTCATTGTTCCGCGTTTGAGTCCGACCCTGCTTCGGCTTTGTATTAAAACTTGTAGTGGGGAGCGCCACGGAGTGCGCGCGATGTAATGTATTAGAATATTCTCGTACAAATCGAATAAAGTCACTGCACTTTGGCTCGCATTTATTGCTATTGGAATAAAGCTCAAATTCTTTTACTATATCTACATTTACTTTCTTACAAGCAATATATATAAATAAGAAATCTTCTAAACTTTCAAAATTTAATTGTTTTAACGCTGAATAATACGACGAAAATTTATCAATGAACTCCTCTAAACAAGTTGGTGTAAAATCTTTAGGAAAAGGTAAATTAAATAATTTATCTAAATACGAAGCGGCCAATACACGTTTATCATTATATTTGCTTAATAAAGCATTCCAAATTATTAAATAATTCTCGGCAGAAGGTAAAATCCCCTGGCAAACGTTTAATGCTTTGCCTTTAAGTTTACCTAACAAATAATGAATCTTTTCCCCATTCGAAAGATCAGGATTCTCGTGAATTAACATCTTAAAAGTCTCATAAAATAACGGCCATGTTTCAAGTTGGCCATCAAACGAACATAATTCAATAGACGGCAATTTAATTGCAGACCTACCGACATTTACATCAACATTATCACGACAATTATTTTTAGCTATTTGTGATGAAAGTTGATGAACTTTATATTTAATTTTAGCATAAAGTTGCTCAAAGGCTAGCATCGAACTGTAATTAGGAACCGTCGCTGATGAGTCAGTGATGGACAATTGATACGAATTACGTTCTTCGATTGTGCTTAAAAAATCCTCACGTAAACTATCAACGGTGAACGAATCGGCCAAAAAATCATCAATTTTAATAGGATTATTATCTATATTCAGAGATGTATCGAATATTTGTTGCAAACGACCAAATATGGCGCTTAATTTATTTTGCAACAATTTTAACCGTCGATCGTCCGTAGACAGTTCATCCGCCATTTTTGACATTGCTTTTATAGTTAATTTAAATTGATGTATTTTACAAAAACAAAACTAATATTCGCGATCGAAAGGACCAAAAAATGAATGCGCGCTGGTTTACGTCTGTTTTTAATCAAAATTTTTAACTATAATTTTACGCTAGAAAACAATATAACAAAAAATCTGTAGTTTGACAAATATATAGCTGGAAGAAAGGATAAATGTAAAAGGACTCACCTTTGACGCCACTAGCACAGACACTTATAATTATTTACTTTAAATCGATGTGATGCCGCCTGCGATCAGTAGGTCACTGTCTTCAGCCTTTTAGCACGGCCGTCGCTTCGCCAACAAGCAGCATCAAGTGAGGTTCGGGGGGAGAGGAAAAGGATCGCTAGAAAAAGAAGTCAAAGGACAAGGGCATAGGGTCTAATTTGGATGGACCATACATTTGACATACACAATAATTAATTATTATATTGTTTTCTAGCGTAACCAGAGAGCTATAAACGTTATTCTACTATCACCATCAGAACAGAAAACAAGTGAATGTTAAGATTTCATTGCTTGTTCTAATTGGCAATAATCCTTCTAAACTATATTGGCAAGATTTTCAAATATAGATTTTCAATATATAATACATACATATACATCACTCCTCTTTCCCATTGGGGTAGGCAGAGATCACGGAATTCCATATGCTCCGATCCTTATATACCACTTTCGTTTCTTCTACTTTCATCAATGCTTTCATACACACTCGTCGGTTACGAGTACTTTTGACCTGGCCCTTTTTAAGAACCTCCCCGATCTGATCGAGGTACGTTCGTTAAAATACATTTTAACTTTACACGTAATATAATGTTAATGTCAAATCATTTCAGTATATTTTTAAACAAATTGGTTGTCAACTTTGTTGCATTGTTATCTTTAAGTTCTTTCAGCAAAATTACAGACATCAGAAGAGAAAGAATTAAACGTATTTTTAAAGAAACTTCATTAGCACCAACCTTGCAGCTCAACCGATTCAGGGAAGGCCGAAGCTCCCACGACGAGTACGGCAAGACCGAATAGAAGGAATTTCATTTTGTCCGATTGTCTGTAAAAAGAATTGCTACTGTATAATACTCTTTTTTTTATTTATTTTTATATTGAAATAGGAAAGCGTTTGTTTGCGATCATACCTGATCTTAAGTGTTGATGCAAACTAAGGTAGTAAATCACGCTTGCCTATGAAAAGCCTATTTACCCGTGACTTGAAGAGTCCAATATTATATTCTGGAAGGTAGGTACTTTTATTTTTTTTAATTTTCGTATTACACTTATGTTTGAATATTGTTATGTGAAACTTATTTGTAGTTTACTTACCCTTTTCAAGCACACAATGCTTCAATAAGCCCCAACAGCCTTTTTATATGCCTTCAATTTTTCGTTGATATCAGATAAAAACAGACGATTCTAAATATTAATCCATTTCAGATAGACAATTCATAAGCCCTGATATCGAATAATTAACACAACACAATTATTTTTATTTTCCATGTTTACGTCATAATCGGATTTATTAGTGATTTACCCAATACAATTGGGATTTTAAGAAGCTACTCGAAATATCTGAATAAATAAAGTTATAATATTCATTCAATTTCAGACAAATCACCTTTATATCTAGGGTATAGTACTAAAACTATAAGTATGAAATTTAAGTTTCTTCTTATGTTTCTCTTCTTCTTCTATTTATGTTAGTTATAGACAGAGGTTAACTTGATGGTAGAAGATACTTCAGCCACAGAACATCAGTCAATGATACGCTGTCCACCTAATTGGCCGTATTTCCATGAAAGGATCCAACCCACACAGTTTGTTTTTAGATATTCAAGTTTTATAAGTCCGTCATTCCGTATATTCCGTCAAACAATACTCTGTATGGCAAGTGGGGTGGTACAAAATACAGAAAAAACATTTAGCTTCTACATTTTGCTAAGGCTGTTATCGTAATGTGAGAGTATTTGACATTAGGGCCTTTTTGGTATACTAAAGTCATTTTGGGCAAAGTTGTGGGTTGGATCCTTTTCATGGAAATACGGCCAATTTTACTTCGAGCATTCGGAAATCCTGACTGACTAAGACTGAAACCGACACGCTCAATATGAACTTCACGGTTTTTCCATCTATGAACGTTGGTTCATTACCCATTTTGGTGAGCAGCCTTTGTGTTGCTTGCCCAACATAAATATTTTATAAATTTGCTTCCCCGGGATTCGAACCCAGGACCTCCGGTGCTAAACGAATCGTGCTTACCACTGAGTCATGGAGGAGGTTCTTAAATGTAGAAAAAAAACTAAATTTATATACAAGCCTTTATTTTCATAATTAAACATAAATGCGAACATTCAGTTATGTAATCATAGCACTAATTTTAACATCACTATAAGAATTTAAAAAGAACACTTGAATCAACTTAACATAAGCATTTCTTAGGCCTAGTTCGTGTCGAATTTTAGCTACAGAATATAGGCCTTTGGTACATAGAAGATAAGTAGGCAAAGCGGTTTTCAGACAAAAGTGCTTAAATTATTTAAACCCATCCCAACACGGACATTATTTTCAAGTAGAATATTAATAATCTCAATTATGGTAAATATCAACAGTAAGATAAATGTTTTCTCTAATTTGGTATTTACGCGCTTCAACAGGATAATTTTCAATAATAATAGTCAAGGTCTAAAATAATAGATTAAAGTATTCTTCGTCCAAATCATGAAATCTGATCCTTTTTTTACATTTTATTCACCTTCTTTAAATTTTAAGAGGTGCAAACACCTGTCGCTTATAAAAACCTAAATAGCTGCATAATCCCACTGATCATAGTGAGCGTTATCTTTACACAATGGAGGTCAAATTACTTAACCGAATTTCGTTATTATTTATCTTTGTTCAAATGATACAATTTTAGTCAATAAATACAATAAAATATTATTTATAATTCGATATGAAAATATTCCAAATACAAATTTAGAGGTTTTTTTGCTAGGGCAAAACTCATGAGGAACATCACCCCTGAGTCAAATTATTCCTTCAAGAAACAGATATCAAACAACAATGGGCATTGGATGAAGTCACGATAAAATTTGCAGAATCGACTTTTTTTATGTTAGCTATCGACAGACGAGCACAAGGCTCACTTGATGGTAGGATACCAGCTACAGAACATCAGTCAATGATGCGCTGTCGACCATAGACTGAAATCGAAACGCGTAATAAGCACTTCACGGTTTTCCATCTATGAACGGTGGTACGTTACCCGGTCGGGAGTTCAATATTCCTCCCACCCGTTTAAAAAATGCATTATTTTTTTAAAAATCCGCAATCTGTGACATCGGGCCACTTAAAACGTATGGGTGGAACATCGACATTCCATCCCGATAAACAAACACCATTCATAGATAGAAATTCCATCCAGTATACACGTTTAATGTAGAAATTTCTGAATTCTCAAACTAAAGAAGCACATCACATATCAACATCAACTTCGAGTGAGCACTTTACCCGTATGTAGATACCTAACATAAGAAGAACAAAAATATCTTGTCACAAAAAGTTTAGGCAAAAAAATAATATTTCTTAACCATTTCTTTGGCACTACCACTCTTTCATCATAATCTTTCCAATACAAAAGAAAAACAAACATAGCCCTCTTAATAAACGTGATGTAGTGTGAGTAGTTGAACTATATTTTGTTCGTTCATTCGAGTGTAATTTAGTACACGACCCGGGACGAGAAAACAATGTGCAATTCTCAGCATACACCATGTTTATTACTAAGGCCGAAAAGTGCATTTTAGAAGAAGTTTCTCTACAACTACAATTATCACCTATATTAAGTGTTGTATCAATATATATAAAAGTGAACAAGAGGCACTCTATAGGTTTATATACGCTGGTTAAAATAAGCGTAGTTCTTGAAACATCGAACGTGAAATTACATGAATACTGACTATAATACATTATCTATTAGCTCACAAGTATATCGTATAAGCCAAGCGATTGGACAAGTCTGTTTCGGAATTAGAATTCCAGAAATATTTAATTGCACATCTTATGGGTCTAATTTTTATCCCGTATTCTACGAATTGCTCAGGCTTGAGTGAACAAATGAATATAAATTTTCTTTACATTACCATTTGATATATCTCAAGAATATATTACGACTGGAGTCCAGACCAGTCTTGGCAATCGGCCCTTAAACTTCAAATGAAACGTCTATCAAAATGTAGAAGCAGCAAAATAAACCTTTACTTCCTTAATTTTTCCTAGTATACAGCAAAAATACTGTTTGATTTTGTTCATTCACGGAAAGTAAAGATTTCAATTTTGAACATTGTCTGCATTATTTAAAGGCTATAAATATTTAGAATATTTCATTCGAGATAACGGAGTTTGTACAATTAAATACAACTAGAATACACTAATCATGAACAGACATTGTCCTCAGACAAAATACGACAAAAAATTTCTTACAAATATACAATTTCAATTCATATATTTAATACATTCTAAAAACAAAAACATGAAAATGACACCGAAGTATAACTACGTAAAATTAGTATAATTTCTATATCTCATAGAGTATCGTCTTCCACAACAGGTTATTTTGATACATTAAGTATTAGCACCCGGCAGCTCTCTTGAATTAAAAAAGACAAGAGACCATTGGGACCGTTAGAATAACAATAAATTCTACGCTAAACACTAACGGGTACCTTATTTACACTATGTGATTATAATCATCGTCGGAAATTTAGAAGTCGATAACAATAAGTCTATAATCAACGACTCCAGAAACAGCCTTCCGAAGTAATCAAACTTATAATGAATGTTGGACTAAGAACTATAAAATCTGAACATAATTATAAAGACTTATTTTTTAAACACCAATATTCGAAAGCTGAACCGCTGGACACTATGACTTCTAAACTAGTAACAACTATCAATCCTAAGAGTTATATTTCTACATTTTATATTCTAACATATAGAATATAATATATTTTACAACATGTATAACATCCAATTGATCGAAAATCGAAAAATGATTAAGACTGAAATGTATACTGCTGGTATTTTGTAATTAGTTTTTTTTGGATAGTTATGGATTATATAAGGAGTAATCACAATTAAATTCTTATGTCAGTAGAAAATTTTATATTATCTCTATAGTATGATAATAATTGGTTCTGACTTCAGCCTTGCTATTTTCATAGTCATTGTTCTAAAATTTTGTTTTAATTTATGATTATCTTGTGATGGAACTTATTTTTTATCGTGCACTCGATAATATAGCTTTTCGTAAGCGATTTTCTCTTTGCATACTTTGTACCCCCATAACGGTTTTATCAAACGTACAACTTTCTAATATTGGTCCGCTACACAGTTACGAAATGATCTAACATTTATTTCTATACTTATAGTAAGGCTAGAAAGAATTCAGACAATTCTATGCCTTGCGTGATATGTATTGCAAGAGGCGCGTTAAAGCTAACACATTGTTCCTTCTACTTCTCACTACAACACATTTTTGACTTAACGGTCTTTTGAACACGCTCTCTTTTCAAGTCTTGCTTATTAAGAATATCATTAGCATTCTAGTTGTTATCAGTTTCTTAAAATCTCCCGAAGATATGTAAAGACTTATAAACTATTACAATTTTTTATCGCTACATAGTTCTAAAATTTGTTAGTAACAAGTGATATGTTGACGGAGAAACCACCGCTCCTTAAAGACAACATTAGTTGATGAATAATATTATGGTTACAATTACACAAGCATCGATCAGGTCAGGCAACATATAGTACTCCGCTAGAGACATAAGTGAACTTTCAGAACAATATAACTTTTAAAATAGCTTACAACTAAAACATATTTTACATATAAAAATAATTTTCCAAAATACTTCACATATTACATTGTTAACTAAATATCATAATATATAATAGGCCATCAAAATAAATTTCGCAACGATACAACCATTATGCAATTATTAAACCTATTTACAATGAACCTTAAGCCTACGCGCAGACTAGAGCCACCGGTGGCCGCCACTAGAAGCGGCGTCTCAGCCACTGTAAAATGTATGAAATATCGCGCCCGCACGTTGTGGCGGCCACCGGTGGCTAGAAGCTCGGTGGCGGCCTCTCGAGCGCCGTGTTTGCGCGGATGCCCTAAAATGTATGAAATATTAAGCCCGTAGCTTGTGGCGGCCACCGGTGGCTATGCTGTGGTCGCCACTAGTGGCTCTAGTCTGCGCGTAGGCTAACAGCGATGAACATTTTGCGTTTAGCATGAAAACGACCAATAATGTTAAAGCAAAATTAATAAGCATTAGTTTGTTCACTACGCCAATTAATAATATGCCACTGTGCGACTGAGAGGAAATTGATATAGAAAAACATCTCTAGCAGAAACTGTTTATGCAAATATTTCACAAGACGCATGTCCTTGTCTATCGCAAAGCAGCACAGTAATAATCGTCGTACAATACAGAATATATTAGTACTTGAACAATATTGTGTTTAAACTAATTACTGTGACAATGCTAAGACTCAGAGCCAAATACGACAATTGTGATGTAATTGCGATATTCGTACAATTCTGTGGTGGATCTGGTTTGCCTGAAAGAAAATATTTAAAGATAAAAAATACAACACAAATGGTATATGTCTTTAAAATTATTTAAATGAATTAATCTTGCAGTAATTAAAAGAAGAAGCCAATGTTTAGTAATAAAAATTAACACTTACTGGTTGCGGCCATTAGCTGAGGAATAAATTTGTGCCAAAATGCACACTGTTTTACTCGTAGGCCACGCCCTACAGAGCTAGAATTCCCAGAAAGGGAGAGGTACTCTCTGCCTGACGCTGTATACATCGGCCATGATTCTTTTATCATATCTCCTCCAGCATTTATGGATGGATTTCTGTAATTTTTTACAAAAATATATAGTTGGGTCATTAAATAAGTTATTGAAATAAGTTTATTACACCAATAAGTAAAATCATTTTTTAATTTACAAAAATACATACCCAGATCTCGCAAAATTTGCCCAGTATCTCATAAGCCGTTTGCTAAACTCTACCTCTTCTGGAGAGTAGTTCTTTCCAGGATTTAAAGGTTCACCAAAGACGTAATTGATTTCATCCGCATGCATAACACCTGTCCAAGAAGGCCAGGGATTATTCTTGCTTCGGTGCTTATAGTAATACATATATACATTATTTCCCGTTTCAGCATATCGGTGCGCAAATTCATTTACGCCACATGTGAAATGATAGTCACCGACCATTTTATCCAGAGCATTTCGATTCTGTATAGGATCATCAGGATTCATCCAATCTGTGTACTCATATACAATAGCTTG
The DNA here is from genome assembly GCA_905404175.1 of Anthocharis cardamines. Lineage (NCBI taxonomy): Eukaryota > Metazoa > Arthropoda > Insecta > Lepidoptera > Pieridae > Anthocharis > Anthocharis cardamines. The sequence goes on along the minus strand of FR989953.1, from coordinate 2,748,455 downwards.
GCGTGCAACATCATTAACATAAGGGTTTAATTCCCTTATAGCTTGAAGATACTGCTCTCTAGTAATACCAACATTTTCTTCTTTTGGAAATAGTTCTGTCAAATAGTATAATATGAAATAGTAACCCTCTTCGGTATTAGAGCCCAAAAGTATATTAGTCTTCTTAAAATTTTGATGTGCCATAGATCGTCTTGGCATCTCATCTAAGAATGAACCGTCTATGATAGGAACAAACGGGAATTCGCAAATACCTAATGTCCCCCATTCATTGTTCACAAGTTCGTCAGCGCTTTTCTGCCTTAAGCATTCTATCATAGGGCCCACCTCGGTTCTAGAACTAGGACAGTGAACAGCTTCCGCTAATCGCATTCCACGTAAAATACTTTCCTCCCTAGAAATAATTGCCCAAGGCGCAGTTGCCGCTCCAGATTGCATAATCGCTTGAGAAAATAAATTTCTCGATAGAGGTGAAAGTAAATGAAGAGAAACTGATACAGCGCCGGCTGATTCACCAAATAATGTTATGTTGTGAGGATTTCCCCCAAAGTACGCGATGTTATCTTTGACCCATTCCAAAGCCATAATTTGATCAAATAATCCAGCATTACCAGGAACATCAGCTGTATCGAAAAATAGGAACCCAAGAGATGCAACTCTATATTGCATTGAAACGTATATGACATTTTCCTCAGACACAAGAATCTTTGGATCATAAATGTCCAATGTGGCAGTGCCAGAGTAAAATCCCCCACCGAAAACCCAAAGCATAACTGCTGCATTTTTTGGACGTGGTCTCGGTGAGACTATATTTATGTAAAGGCAGTCTTCCTGCATATCTGTGTTGGGATTCCACATCACAGCGCCGGGAAAATCACCGAACACTGTATCTATAATTTGAACGCATGAATGTGGCAGTGTCGTTGTATTCAGAATTTCCTCACCCCAGCTCTCGATGGGCCGAGGGTGTCTAAACCTTAAGTCGCCGACCGGCTTTTGAGCATATGGAATGCCGAACCACGCGTCAACTTTTTTACCAGTTGCAGCTGTGAGGGTAATTCCCTTCACTCGTCCTTGTCTAGTACGAACTATTAAGGGATCCTCTTCATCTGGGCCAAAATGTGGTTCATCGGCCATGAGTTCTTCGACTCGCTCATGATTAGAGTAGAATCTTTCGTCGTGTGCTCGCTTAGAAGAGGTTTCTGTTTCTTCGAATTTTGCGCGTTTCGAAGAGGTTTCATGTTCTTCTATGCGTGGTTGTATCGTGTCAGACTCAGGATTATACCGAACGGCTTCCCCGTGACCCCTGTAGGGCTGAGGCGGAGCAGGGATTGGGAAGTGTGAGGCATGGTCGGGCGCATGGTGTCTCGCGCGGTGCTCGTGCGGGCTGGCCAGCGCGCGAGCCAGCAGCGCCGCAAACGCTGTGACCAACACACGCATACCGCCACTCCACGGGCTCCCAGTCACCACCTGGAATTTACAAATAACAGTATGTATATGAGATTATGAAATTAATGAAGGTTGCCAGCGCCATCTAGTGAGGATGACTTTTCAATGCAAACGTTTCATTCACCTGTTATAGTTCAAACGTTCATGCTCGATGAACCAATGAAAAGAAAGGAATGATTGATAGTTATTTTGAGTGCTCAGTACGCACTTAGTATACTTAAGACACACTAGTATCAGTAAGTAATCTATTTTCATCCTCGAAATGTTTAACAAATTACAGAGAAGCAAATATTTTGTATAATACATAGTATATAGAAAGTGCATTTTGATATATAATTCCGCAGGCATTATGTATTATGTACGTATTATAAAAAAACCCACCCCTAACAATTATTATGTTTTTAGTTTTATTATATATTGCAACTCATATAAGTAGATATATTTTCTTTTTTTGAGAAACAAATGTATCTAAACCAAAATAAACACTATGTCAACCCGCTAATGGAATTACTAGCATCTGACAATTATTACTCCATCGGTCTTTCTTAGTAGCGATCTTATAGCAAGTATATCGGAGCTAAAAAGCTTGTTTCATTACATTTGTAAGAGTTAGCTCTTAGGAGAGACGTCTCATCCCTGAGCGTTTTTTACCGCATCTACAACGGGGAGTGTTCTAACGAAGTATTTGATATCATCCCTGCTGCCGACTTTCATCATCGCACTACACGTCACAAACAGTCCTATCACCCTCATCACCTCGATGAATGGAAGTCGAGCACGATACGGTTCACACGCAACTTCATTCCACGTACAACTAAACTGTGGAATGAATTACCGCCTACAGTGTTTCCATCCGAATACGACCTCACTACTTTTAACAAACGAGCCCATACATTTTTAAAAGGCCGACAACGCATCTAAACCCTTGAGTCACGGATGTCCATGGGCGGTGGTGATTACTAGCCATCAGGTAACCCGCTCTGAAATCAAAAAAAAAGTCCTCTTGCTCGATGCTCTTCTAAGCTTTATTCGTCTTTCGTCTTGACGCCTTTCCCTTTTTTTTAAAAACTCGTGACTATACCTATTACAGATTTCCATAGGCAATGCAAGATGTATAATATGTAGAATACAATATACGTTTTTCTGAAGCCTAGTGTTTTCGCTCCATTGAATATTATAATGTAATTGCAATAATCTAAAATTAAATTTAATCCAAAATTAATCAGTATTAAAATTAATATCATAATATATTGTTTTGGTGATGGTTTCTCAGTTTTGTCACCAATCGTTTTTGTATAATTAAGTGATTCAAAATCCTGGGTGAAAGGTGATCCACTTTTTTCACGGGCTCGTTGGCGCGTTCGCTAGAACACCTGCTGTGCGCATCGATAGGTCGTGAGTTCGAATCCCACGACGAAGACATGCTTATAATTTTCTGTAAGCATGTCTTCCCCACGTCTGGTTACTTCGGGCATTGAACAGGTGGGAGCAATATCAAAATTCCGGGTAACAAACCACCGTTCATAGATGGAAATACCGTGAAGTGCATATTGTAAAGTAGGAAGTAAAGTATGTAAACGTCAATTTTCATGCTACTGCTGTGCAAAAAAAAGAAGTGTGTACAAGAGAGGACGCTATGTTAAAATATTACATAACAGAAAGAAACACTTTGATGCTATCTCAGGAATTTTCTAGAAAATATTAAAATTAGCTTCGAATATAAAAATATATATTTTTGTATATGTCCATAGGTGGTAATGATTACGTGATATAATTACCCTACTTTCGCGAAAAACATATCATTTTATCATGATTAATGCATGTATTAAATGCATTTATCTCATAAATGTGATTATATGATTAGGTTATCAACATAACGAATAATCTATATTCAACGCATGGCAACAACATAGTTTTATCTTATTATTTATATTCAGAATTTTTCCACTTTTTTAATATCATAAGTAGATACAAATGATAAAAAATATATTTTATTACTCATATTATTATTCAGATGAGCGTGAAGTGCACTTGATGATTGGTGATATATCAGCTAAAGTTAAGCAGTCAATTATGTGCTGTCAACCTATATATTGAATTCTAATTGGATCTACTTACAAACAGCATATTTTGATATACTTTTATTTTTAAATTATATGAACCTAATTTTATACCTTATAACCTAATGATTGTATGAAAAATTAGAATACGTACATGATCAAAAAACTCAAAATTTATAAAATAAATATACTGATAAGATTATCATATCTCAATCTTCATAGACCATACTAAAAAGCATGCTATAACAGCATCCCACAGATTACACATTTTTATTACATAGAAATGTGTAATCTGTGTAGTTTTCGTAGATACATTATTCAATATTTTAGATTGTTTAATTTCCATAACTTTACAGTACGAGTATTTTCTTAAATAACTATGCTCATATGTACAATATATTAAATTGTAAAAAAATTAAAATAGTTAATAATTAATAACTGAAAATGGCATGCAAAATGCCATATGCCATACTTGTCGAAAAATTAAGGATCTAATGTATCCTGCAAGGAACACGATATGTACAGATTTATTCAAATAACAGACGAGCATGAGGTTCACTTGATGGTAGGTGATACCTCAGCCACAGAACATCAGTCAATGATGCGCCGTCGACTTACTTTTTACTTCGAGCATAGACTGATACCCAAATGCGCAATGTCAACTTGCACTGACTATATCAATAGTACCTACTTTTTTTTTTTTTTTTTTTTTTTTTTTTTCAGATATCGACAGACGAGCATGAGGTTCACTTGATGGTAGGTGATAACCTCAGCCACAGAACATCAGTCAATGATGCGCTGTCGACCTAATTTTTACTTCGAGCATTCGGAAATCCATAGACTGAAACCGAAACGCGCAATATGCACTTCACGGCTTTTCCATCTATGAACGGTGGTTCGTTACCCGGTCGGAATTTAGATATTCCTCCCACCCGATCAATGCCCGAAGTTACCAGACGTGGGGAAAACATGCTTACAGAAAATTATAAGCATGTGCTCCCGGTGGGATTCGAACCCACGACCCATCGATGCGCACGGCAGGTGTTCTACCGAACGCGCCAACGAGCCCGTCAACTTATAGCTATAGTTATTTAATATTGTAGGAAATATTTGCTTAGAATATTTATCTAGCTTGACTTCACTAACTAATGAGCTGATTAAATAAAACATGTATAACTTGAGAGCGTATATTAGCAAGTGATTAGTAGAATACAGACATAGATTGTCAATGAATAGAAGACAATGTTTTGTCAATTAATGAGTTCCGGTGTATGTATTTACTATTATTTTTTCTCTAAAGCTTCATTTACATAGAAATATGAAAATCATGCAGAATATGAGTATTCCTATAGCGTATTTGCATTAATGGGAAGTAATAAAAGGAAGATAACCAATGGAGCGCTGTAGCGCTTGAATCGAATGCAATTTTAATAAATCAATCCATTTACAAGCGAGGCGCTGTATGGATCCAATCTTTTGTTTTCTCTATGGTACAGTTATAATATGATATGACAATATTTTATCCTAAGTGAAGAAAAAATTGTTTTATTGACTGGAATCAGAAAAAAAATCTGTAATTTTAAACATTAATAAAATACGATACGACTTGGGGACCTTTAAGAAGAAAGCATATTTCTACCTAATAGGCCGGCAACGCACCTGAATCAGGCGGCGATCTCACTTTCCGTCAGGTGAGCCGCAGACACATTTGGCCCCAAATACTATAAAAAAACATTAAAGCTGAATTGTGCCATTTTGACCTCGCCTTTTGACATTACTTGGTTTCACACACTTAAAACCAACGGTCTAATTTTTGATAACAATATAATATTTGACGGCTTCTTCCAGCGACTTTCTTCGAACGTCCATATAATTCAATATTGTGTGTAGCTTTCATGATAACGTGATATTGCACTGAGCATACCATAATATTGTTTTACGATGTTTCTCACAATGCTCTTCGAGTGATTGCTTTCTGAAACGTTCCTTTAACAGGAAACAGCTGTTTTATTTGTATTGAATTTCTTCGTTTGTTATAATTTATATTTCTTTCTTTAATTGATATTGCCTCTGACCTACTTATGTAGCCGACGCAATATCGCAGTCTCCAAGCGCATTTTGTTCCGCTTTTATTAACATTTATTTTTTAAATGAATTGAAAACTGAACTTCCAATAGTAAAATATTATTTATATTTTTTATCCCGAGTTTTCCCGTTTCGAGTATTTTCTAGAAAACGTGGTCGGGCAGAGTAAAAAGTGATTGCTACTTTTTTTAGATATCACAAAATTGCCATATTAACGCCATCTATTCCTACGGAGTTAATATTTGCTGTAACTTTTTATATTATGGCAATATTGACAAATAATGTCCTCTTGTTTTTAAGTATGTTTGACTTGGTGTTTTAGATTTTTAATTACTAGAACCCACGTGTTGAAAAGTCTCAAACCATATTTTCTGTTCAAGTTAAGGTGTTTTTAATTTCGAATATAGGAAATAATCTACTTTCTCTTTCAATAATGTTTCAGTTATTCGACATATATGTTCTAATTTAGCTTGTATAAGGTGTGTTCACATACTGCTGACTTAGAGTGACGTTTGTTTTAATCCGGTAAAAATGTTTTATATGTGATACTCGCGTTATTATAAGACAATATTATATATTCTTTTATAACATGCTGATAAGGCATGGACATCAGTTTCCGGCTATAGATAAGAATATTAACGAATGATATCAGTACCACCCAATGAGGTTAAATAGTGCATAATATCTCGGATTACTGGTTGCCACAGGTGGTGAATATAATAACTTAGTGAAGAGAAAGTCGATCCCGCGCATAGAGGGTTCCGTATCTAGATACAATTATTGTCTTTTACTAAAAAGTGTGCTTAGTGCCTTACAGAAAGCCGGATTTTTTAACAGTTATTATTTTACTGTTGAGTTTGCGTTATGTTTTTGTATCATTAATAGTATTTAACTCGTAAATAGTTTGCTACAACATTGTATTATTAGTAGTATTGTATAATATAGTCCTTATACTGCATTCATATAACCTATATTAGTTTAGGTATAGATCTATCTTAAAAATATTATAGAGTCAGAATTTAATTTATTTGTTTGTTGTGGTTTTTCTCAGATACTAATAGACATAATTGATTTATTTTTAATATTAGTCCTAATTAACACAGGTTTTTTTTCTTCATAAAATTCAGTTTTCTATTCAATAATGATGACGTGCAGTATTTCCATACTACTCGTAAATATCTAAACAAAATCAGCAACTTTATTGATCGTTATTTGAAACATATTATAAATAAAAATATAAAAGGCCGGCAACGCACCGGCAAGTCCTCTGGAGTTGCAGATGTCAGATGATCAGGTGAGGTGACAGCTTCCATAAAGAAACTTGCTAATACGAATATTATAAAGAGGAAAGATTTGTTTGTTACGTTTTAACTCAAAAACTACTCGACGAAACTTTTTTATTAACATTGCACTCGTGCGCAGCCAGGGCGGATCGCTAGTTGCTAATATTTCAAAAGATGTATATGATTTAAAAAAATATTTTATTTTCTTTGCAAAATCACGCGCTCTTATAAGTATATTTCTATATGTTATCGTTGTAATAAAATATAAACAGCTATAATAAAACAGTTGTCGTAGAACGGAAGTAATCTAGATAACACGAAGCAAATTACTGCCATTTATTGCCATTAATTATCCAAATTTAGGACATAGTAACTAAATCAAGTTTTTTTTTTTAAATTAAAGTAGGAAAATGCATAGGTGGTTGACCATATCACGTGCGCTTAAAGAGGTTTTTTTATAATTGATGTCCACTGCAAATCTATATAATAGAAGTGTGAAAATAGCATTTTATTTAGAAATATTTTTTTTATTAAAATATACACAAAAAAAAATAAAAATTGAAACAAAGTAGAGTGCGGACGAGATTCGCGCTGTCAAGATTGAAATTCTAAGAGCGAATGCTAATCTAAAAATTGTCATTAAATTTTCATAAAGAAGCTATATTAACACCATTTTTGTCGTTTTTTTTTCATTTAAAGTTTTTAATTATTCACTATATGTAATGCTCTTTGTTTCAGAACATGAGATAGGATGTTTTTTTTTTATGTCAGATATCGACAGACGAGCATGAGGTTCACTTGATGGTAGGTGACACCCCAGAACATCAGTCAATGATGCGCTGTCCAATTCCAATTATTCCATCTATGAATGGTAACGAACCACCGTTCATAGATGGAAAAACCGTGAAGTGCACATTGCGCGTTTCGGTTTCAGTCTATGGATTTCCGAATGCTCGAAGTAAAAATTAGATCGACAGCGCATCTTTGTCTGATGTTCTGTGGCTGAGGTATCACCTACCATCAAGTGAACCTCATGCTCGTCGGTCGATATCTGACATAAAAAAAAGAAAAATATATATACAATAATATAGGTCACCACACAAAATAAAAAGAAATGTTTGAAATTCGCTACGTCTACAAATCCTTAGCAAATGACGCGAGTATTCCCGCAAAGGCAGGCTAAATTAAATTATGTAAATCCAGCGAAAAACGCCTATCCAGAGGTTTCACGGGGAAATTGAGGCCTTATAAAGGAGATCGTGGATTTTATAAGGTATGATGAAGGTTACGGATAATTCAGGGGAGACGAACATACATCGTATATTTAAATAAAATACTGTATACCGGATTAAAACGCGATTTATTATTTATATTGTTTAAATTATTTATCCCGACGTTTCGGATGCTTTACAGCAACCGTGGTCGCGGGGAGACAGAAAGATGACAGTTGTCTGATTTTTGAATCGGGATAAATAATTTAAACAATATAAATAATAAATCGCGTTTTAATCCAGTATACAGTATTTTATTTAAATGTGTGATACTCGCGTTAATAAAAGACAATATTATGTACATCGTATACGCAATCATATTAGTACAAAGATTTACCTTGAAGAAGTTTAATTTTCATAAAATGCAATTCTTATATTATCATTTTTGGAGATCAGTTTTTGCACCTCCAAAAACGAAAATTTCGCGTGTGAATATCACAGTACTGCGCTAGTCACGGTGAAATATTACTGTTCTTCGGCTACAAATATACGTACATATATATAAAATATTATCTTTGTATACAATACTTATATACACAAGTAAGCTTTGAAAACTAACACAAAATTAATTTTTCCATGAAAACAAAAGAAGCTCTGAGCGGTAGTATGAGACACATTATTATATGATATATTCTACTAGCAACCGGCTTCGCTCAGGTGCTATGTAGATGTACTATAAAAAAAAACCTGTGTTATAAATTCGGTCGAGTAGTTTTGAGTTAAATCGTAACACACAAACAAACAAAGAAATCTTTTCTCTTTATAATATTAGTTTAGATAGGGACGACTCTAATTTGTATGAATTAGAGCTAACATATATTACTTATAGCCGCTCACCTCCTGTCCCATATAGTAAATGATAGGTGACACAAACACAGAAATGTACATATTTGCCCCACATTTATATGATTAAGAAACAAGCGAAAGAGTAACTAAAAAAACTCAACCTAGTCTGAGATGACCAAATTGAATAGTACAAACAAAAGTGGTCGCAATTGTTGACTCAGTTTGCATAAAAACCTCCAGCTACCCTCATACTTTGTTCTCGCATAAAGGGACTGTAAATTATTCACGTCATTCCAAGCTTTTTCCTAGCGCGTGAAATTTTTAAGAGAACATGTGTAGAATGAGAGAAAATGTATAAAAGCTGAACGAACTTTTTGTTAAATTGTACTCAATTATTTCTATAGAAAGAAAGGATAGATTAAGTCTTTTCAGGCTTTTAGTAATTAGGCCACTATGCTATGTCGTTAGTCTGAATAGAAATGAAAGATGAGAGGGAGAGAGATGATGACATCCGGTTCTAGAAAGGAAATAGTTTAGTGAAAAGCTACATTGTAAAAAAATTCTTTAAAGTAGACATGTTACTGTTACTCAATAATAACAGATAGAAATATCTGTTTTTAAATAATAATCTGTTATTAAGTATTTACCAAAGGAATTACAGATAGTACGATTTAATTTGGAAGTGACTTTTCAAGGTGATTTCCTTTCTGTGAAACTGCCAACTGTATTTTTTTGGATAATAAACACCTACTAGTTGCATCTCGTTTTAGCACGCGACAATCATAGATGATTAACTGAGACAGGTAACGCAACGTAACGGTAATCACAGTTGTTTTGTAATGACTTGGCTGTTAATAATATGTATTTGTTGAACAGTTGTTATATACTAAATTATTGCATGATATTTTCAATAACAGATATATCACAACTGTTACCTGTTATCTTTGAATACCTGTGATTTATAACTGTTACGATAAATACGCCTCACTCCTACTTTAAAGAATATTCCGGTCTTAAAGTTCTTTGTCTTTGTGATTCGTTTATTGAGTAAAGCCGGTAGTACAATTTCCTTACTATTGAACATTTCCTTTTCTTCTGAATTGTCTTAGTCCTATAATGCGAGTTTGAAAATCTTTATTTAAAATTTCGTATTCTCTCGCCTCCTTGGCTCAGTTGTAAGTATGATGCATTTAAAACTGGAAGTCCTGTATTCAAATCCTGGGGAAACAAGGTTTAAAAAAATCGGTTGGGCAATGCATAGAAAGCTGATCACCTACTTGCCTGTACAATGATCAGTGAAACATACACATAATTGGGTCTGCCCCATGCCCCACTGGGAGACTCAGGAATCAGTGTTGTCAATCTCTGAGAAGCCAACCCCCCTCCCAGCACCATCCCAAAATCCCCCCATTTTCCTCTGACCCTTGGCTGATGTATGACGCCAACTTGATATCATCCTAGATTTTACTAAAAAAAATAGTTCAAAATAGGCATCCTGCTTGAGAAATGAATTGAAAAACAAATAGAAAATACACACTGGATGGAGAGAACTCCTCTAAAATATATTACCCCAGAAAATACCCTAAAAAAATATTATCAATAAAAATACCCATTTCCATCTGACTTACCCCCAAATTGTATGGGGAAAACCCTCAAGTTGGCAACACCGTCGAGAACTTACTGTTCTAACTACCATGATAAACATAAAGCCCTTTTGAAATTGCTGTACAGCTTACAATATCGTAGGATCGCGTGCTAGAAGGTCAGACCAGATACGGATGACTATTTGCAATTCAAGCAGACGTTGAGTGGTGGCACTATGACAGTATCTCGCTCTGTGCCCTTGAAGTTAGTTAAATTTATGATAATAATTTCACGGATACCGAGGAAACGAAAATTTGAAAAAATCGCTGGTGCTTTTGGCTGCCATGGACATCTGCGACTTAAATGTCTCAGATGCGTTGTCGGCCTTTCAAAAATTTATAGGCTCACTTATTTGATATAACATGTTATGAATTTTAATAAAATAACTTTTACCGGATTAAAATTAATTATCTTTTTTATCAGTCTTCATCTGTCTGTATGACTTCGCGTTCCAATGATATCGTACACTGCACAGGAATTTCACGTTTTTTTTATGTCAGATATCGACAGACGAGCATAAGATTCACTTGATGGTGATACCTCAGCCGCAGAACCCGCAATATGCACATCACGGGATTTCCATCTATAATTCGCGTTATATGACTCGGGTTATTTTACTTAAATGTGTGATACTTGCGATAATAAAAGACAATTAACTGAATTCTCAAGTCCCCAAGTGGGACATGGAGCAGACATATTTCTGTGTCTATTTCACTGATTTTGTTTATATACAGGCATGTAGTATCAGCATTCTGTGCACTATCTGATCGATTTTTTTGAAATCTTGTTTCCTCGGCATTTGATTCCGAGACCACTAGACATCGCACTTATCACTCAGTCAAGGAAGTGGTAACTATTAAGTGTTAAACAGAAATATTTCAAAAGATACATTATGATAGCATACTACAAATAATAATAATGAATAAGACATTATGTCGGATTTGTTCAAAAGGTGAGCATGGCCTTGACATGAAAACACATCATATTGATTAAGTAAAGGTGAGCCTTCGAAGATACGAAATCGATGCTACGTAGGTACTACATCGGCAAAATATTTGTGCTCGCAAAGAAATCTGATATCGTAGCAGTCGTAGTTTGCTACGGCGTAGACAGGTAACATAAGCGGCTACATATTATGCTCTACGCCATATTATATACCTTTATGGTATGAAAAATGAACCATCGAAGTATCTTATTATGCAATAGTTAGTTAACATTAAGAAATACAGATTTTATTTGGAGTTTGTCAAACGTTTTGTTTGCGTGGGATATCTACATATTATGTCGCTTCCTATTTTAAAATGTATAATTTTTGACATATATTTTAATACGGATATTGAAAGACCAGTTAATTTGTTTGGTAGGTATATCTCAGCCAGGTTTCAAACACGGCTGAATATAGCAGTAGAAAACCATTTTTATTTTACCTCGAACGTACAAAATATCATAGACTGAAACTGAACTGTGCTACGAGTATGTACACTTGGAGAACACACATTGAGCACGAAATGGTTGCAAGAGGTATATATAAAAATTTGAAAAATATAATTTATGTATAGATATAAAAGAAGTGGGACTACCATACAAGCCCAAAAGCCCGGCTTTCCCTTTTAAAACAGAAATAGAAAAATAATAATGCCCTTAACGTAATTATATAATTCATTTATAACATACTAGCAATTGCCCCCGCAACCCCCCTTGTGGGTTGAATTTCGTAAAATCCGTTAGCTGACCTCTACTCGGCGAAAGGAATATTCCTACCATATTTCAAGTCGCTACGCCTTATGGTTCCAGAGATATCGTGATGAGTGACTATATACGTGGAAATCTCTTTTATATATATAGATTAGAAACACGCCCCTCCCTGGCTTCGCACGGTTGCAATAATTGAGATGTACTATACACAAAAAAAAGTAGATTTCTATAATTATTGAAATTTTTTTAAAAACTGTCGTATAGTTTTTGGGGAACAAACAAATCTTTCGTTTTTATAATATTAGTATTGATAACAACGATGAAACAGATAATAAGCACACATCTTATATATTATATACTCGTATAAAACAAATTCGTGTTACCTACACCTGTTATAACTCAAGAACGGCTGCACCGATTTAAATGATATTTTATTGGTTAGATTCGTTTATAACCCGAATAGTAGAATAAAACACGAAAGAATATATTATGCAGAAAATTGATGTCTACTGATACTGTAAATCAACACATCATCGGGTTCGCTAGTTCTAGTTCAGAAATACCTTAAAAAGCGTAAGTCAAAACCCAAAACACACCATTTAAAAGTAAGGGTCGATAATTATGTAAATTCTTTTGAAACTCCACCGAATTCTTAAAAATACTTGAAACGCTTAACGCTCCCTCTCGTCTCAATTTAAATACAAACTGTGTTAACTTCTCCTTATAATTACGAGTTAATTTTTGTTCCGTCCGTGACTCTCCACTCCAGCTTATACGGTCACGTATTACTTGAAGAGTAAAACTTTATCCACTGACACTAGTGATGGATGATAATATTATCGATGTCGATGGAAAGATCGATAACTATAGTAAAGTTCATATTTGTTTTTAAAGATTTGAAGCTTTTTTTCTGAATAAGGGGAAAATATAATGAAAAGCACGAAACGACAAATAGCTCTTCTAGTCCTCTCACTGCCTTCTACCATGTTCTTCTTGCGTTTAATGCTTTTTTATTGTTATTTAGATTATTGCTTTTGTTTTTTTCTCTAAATTATTCTAGGTCTTTGTGATTGAATAAGTTATTTTTTGCTTTTAGTACTAATATATTGTGTTTTTTTTCTATCTTCCTGTCATCTGTCACATTGGAGAAACTACTGAAAATGAGCGTCAGAGTTTATGCTCTGATATATGCTGAGTACCTCTCTTTTCGTGGCGACACTTCTATAATTCTTAATTGTTTATATATATTTTTCTAAGTTGTTTGTACTACATAAAAATAAATGCATCTCCATTCACTTTATTTCAATAAACATGTACTCGAGAAGAACGGGGCCCACTATAATTTTTATTTAAATGTAATCACGTAGGTTGGTCGGAAGATATGAAGACAAAATGCCTGTGTGCTATGTTAAAAAAAACTAAATTAATATAGACGATAAGTAAAACATGTATCAATAAATTTTATAATGTTTTAACACTAGCTGGGGCCCGCAACATCATTGACGTGAGCTTGTTAAAGCAAGATATTTAAATAGAGATATCAAATCATTTTAATGAAGATAACTTTTCTCTCCGATTCGGCTTTGACGAAAACAACAATTTTTATGTTGTCCCAGACTAAACTCAATATATGTGTCAAAGCTACATGAACATAGCGTACAGTATCTTCGGAGATGAGCGTGAACAAACAAACAGACAGATAATTAATACGTTCAAAATTATTTTATTCAATTAACAATTGGTTTTTTTATAACAGAGTGGACAACCGAGCAGGTGGGTTAAGTAATCACCATATGGATATCCTGAGATGCGTTGTCGGTCTTTCAAAAATGTATACGCTCTCTTTTTAAAACCAACGAGGTCGTAGTCGGATGGATTACTGAAGGCGGTAATTCATTTCATAGTTTGGTAGTGTGTTTAATGAAGTCGCGTGTGAACCTTACCGTGCTTGACTTCCATTCATCGAGATGATGAGGATGTCAATGTACAGAAATTTTGATTCTACTGTTTTATTATATTTATCTATGATTGATATTCCATCGATACTGCGCACATCACTAGTTAACTTCATAAAGTCGACTCACGGCTGGGCGCGTGCCGTCACATACAAACGACGTCATTATATTTTTCTCAACCCCTACGTTGAGCGCAACGTGCTTTCTGCTGCCTTATATAATCTACGATAACTTCCACCGCTGTGATTTGGTTTTATCGAATACTAGTCGAGTATTTTTAAATGCTTTTTGAGTGAGTCAATATTTATTTACTGTTACAAAAGCATTTGACAGTAAGTACTACATTAATAAACAAAGGGACAGTATATAAAATAAGAGTAACGTTAAACAAACAAATAATATATTTAACTAGTGGGAATCCTATGTCCTAGTATGTAAGTCAAGACTGGCATATTTATAATGTAGTTATATTTGGTAAATAAAGTTTTTTTTACAGTGACCGTAAATATTTCATTCAGCATCATTTGATAAAATTATAGTGTTTACTATGATTTTTTAAAGCACAACAGTTTTTGTATTTGGCATTTTATCATGATGCAAATGTTACTAATGACGAGAGAGTTTTCTTACTACTAAGTTATTTTAACTTCCAATTTGTTAGTATCGTTTTTACTATTGTGCTTTACTTAATTTACTTAAATTATTAATCAATGTGCCACGTTGGTAGTCAATATAATAAGGCTACTTTATGGCAACTGCAATAAATAGAAAAAAATATAAAATCTTCCCAAATTACCTGGCACTATCTCCGGAACGCCATGACAATGACTCTTGACACATGCGACCAGGTACTTCACATGCTAGACTCCACCAACTGCAAACATACAAACCGCTTCCGTATTAAATTTATATTGTAGCCACTCAACCGTCCGAGGACGCACCAGTATCCAAAGAAATACACCGACTTACGTCCGATTACGTCGAACGTTTGAGTGGTTAATGTTTTTCAAAGTATTCTTTAGAGTTACAGGGAAAGATATATTATGTAGTATTATTTTGAAGAATCCCACAAGGGATGTTAAATCGATCGATTGAAAATTATTTTAATTTTTCATAATTAGGTAAGTATACACATAAGTAAAAGTATCTGTATAAAGCAAATAACTGAGTTCATATTTTACTCAATTATCTGGGGGCACGGTAGTGCCCCCGCCAAGTCAAGCAAAAAGTGGCACGGCCGTACTATACTTTTCTCGAAGTAGTTCGGGCCATTTTCGACCCCCTATAACTTCGTTGTGGATAAAACTAGAATCCTGAATTTTCAGTCACTAAGCAGACATTGTATAAACTCGGTATATTTCAAATATCATTCTGTTTGAACCAGTAGTTTAAGAATTATAACTAGTCAAAGTTTGATAATTTGTCACTCACTCACTGACTGACCGATCATCAAAACTCTAAGGCACTTCTAGTAGACATAGAAACTTGAAATTTAGAATACAATTAGTGTTTAGTGTATAAATCAAGGGAAAACTACAATATTTTGAAATTTCGGTCCAGTTTTCTAGATATACAATTTTTTTTTGTATTTCTGTATGTAATGAATAACTTAAAAACTACTGGACCGATTTTAAAAATTATTTTACCGTTAGAAAGCTACATCATCACTGAGTAACATAGGGTATTTATTACTAGAAAAAATAGAGATCCTTAGAAATCCCTACAAAAACAACCCAAGGTGTAAAAAAATTAGCCATAAAATGTCTTTCACCGCATGTGCTGCGGAAAGTATTGATGATAGAACAAAAAAACGTTCTACAATATTATAGAACATATCAAAATCTACAAAAAACTTCACGAGACCATATGTCCAACTATTGTAGTTATGTCACTATAACTACTTTTTTACATTAAAAAGTTGATAAAAATGCCGATCAAAATCAGACTATGTTATCCATAGCTTTGTATTAATTCTTATCCAAATAAACTAAGAAAAGGACTATCTACAAAAAGAAATGAGATGCCATCAAAAACATAAATTGTTAAAAAAAGCCAAGTCTTGCAACTCAGTTCTTCTATCGTAAAAAGTTGTGAGATCCATATAATACCAAGTCGGTCAATTTATTCAGTCTCTACTGAAGGATCCTTCTGTCTTAAGTAATTACATGATAAGCTAACCTAACAATATCTTATAGTGATCGTATCAATGCCAAAATTAAAAATCTTTGATGTTTAAAATAAATAGATTGACTTGGCAATCGCACTAAACAATCTAATTTAATATAATATGTATTACTTGTGAGATACATTATGTTTTTAATAAAATAAAAAAAGATACATTGTGATTTCATGCGATAGCCGAGCCAATCTATTTATTTTAAACATCAAAGATTTTTAATATTGGCATTGATACGATCACTATAAGATATTGTTAGGTTAGCTTATCATGTAATTACTTAAGACAGAAGGATCCTTCAGTAGAGACTGAATAAATTGACCGACTTGGTATTATATGGATCTCACAACTTTTTACGATAGAAGAACTGAGTTGCAAGACTTGGCTTTTTTTACAATTTATGTTTTTGATGGCATACAGTTATTTTGTTTCAGTTCACAATAGCTTCTTGAATTAATGTCAACTGGAATAATCTCACGATTCTTTAGACACTGTTTACCTCGCACAACCTGGAACCAAAAAGTTTCCTTAAAGGTCGCCCACGCATCTGCAAGCCCTCCGGTGTTGCGGATATATAGACAAACGCCCATAGGAGTGGCGACCTGTCAGCCTAGCATAACTACCACGAGATATGTCGCGGACGAGAGAAGACAAACTAAGATGTAAGATATCTCGATATATTATATCTCGACATCGATAATTTTGAAAGAAAAGACAAATATCTATTTTTGATATTAAGAGTCGAGTTTTAAGTGTTAATTTTCATAGTAGACCCGGAAGAAATAAAGAGATAATCGATTAAAACACGAGAAAACGGTCGACAAAATTTTGTCGCGGATGTCATGCTGTTCGTGTTCCCCATTTTAATTAAAAAATATTTATAATATATAACATTATATAATATTACGAATATAAAAATAAATGGATCTTTAGAAAATCTCGTTGCCTCTGGTTATATGAATTGGAAAATAGTAATTACGGAGCTAATCAACATTAGCTCAGACGATTCCCGCGCGCCCTCAATCTTGGTAATAAGCTGATTGGTTCCTTGGAGACTGATGTCGTTATTAGAAAACCTCTGAGCATGATGGATCAGTTGCCTACTTTAATAGCTTCTATATAACTTAATGTATGTCTTAGTACTTAAAGTAATTGCTACAACAATAAAAAAAACATTTTATTAATAGATGTTCCATAAAATCCAAAAAATGAAAAGGCCAAGTTTTGAACAACTGAATGAAAATAACGATTTTCTATCTAGATTGGAGCCAAGTTTCACATGTAGCATTATATCATGGCGTATCATATCGATTGATGTACTAGAACATTTTCTTACATACATGTAGTACAATTGCTTTGCATGCTTTCATACATAAAGTTAAATTTATTTTTCTAACTATTATGTAATAATGATTGCTGTTTAAAAATAATTACATGTAATGCTTTCATACATAAAGTACAATTTATTTTTCTAACTAGTACGTAATAATGATTACTGTTTAAAAATAATATCAATATATCCAAAACTTTATAAATTAACTAATTTTGTTTTTTTTTGTATTTTTTATTAACGTTTAATTTAATATTTATTGCCTTTAGTTAGGTAATAAGTTCAGATTTTGTACACCTTTTTTTTTGTTAGTGAGTAAGAAGTATAACATTAAATACTTTAATAAGTTAATATTGTCTTTTATTAACGCGAGTATCACATATTTAAATAAAATACTTTATGAGCTGAAAAGCATCCGAAACGACATAAATAATAAAAAAATAAATAAATCGCGTTTTAATCTGTTATAAAATATTTTATTTAAATACTTTCATGATTTTTTTTAAATTATAGGGCAAATTAAACGATACAAACTTCAGAATTTTCTTATTGACTAGAAAAATACAATAATACAAATGTATGCGCGCAAGGACACTCCCCATGGGAACCTCTTAAAGGTAAAAGAAAAAGACAAATACAAAAAATAAAGTTATATTTAGGTCAGCAAGTAAATACAAAATGTCTGTACCTAGTATCCGATACAGCCCACTCGTGTGCAATTTGTCCGAGCTGTAGAGTCCTCCACAAAACTAAACCGAACTAGTACGGCAAAAAGCCGAGTTTCTAACTTTCTTTCAGCGCTCGAGGGCCACTTGGGAAAATTATTTCGTACGGGGTAAAGGACGTATTTATTTTTCATGCCTATTTACTCAGTTCAGAATTTCTTTAACTCGGTATAGGTAGGTTCTCGAGAACTTGTATTTTTCTAAGAACGCCAATAATGTTTTTATACTATCATACTCTATAATATATATACTTACATAGAGTATATATGATCTTAGTATTTAGGAAAATGGTACAATAACATTAAATGATTGATAAAAATTTTAAGGTTTGTTAAAAAAAGCAAACATTTATGTAAGTCATTGACAGACGAGCATGAGCACCACTTGATGGTAGGTGAACAGAACATCAGTCAATAATGCACAGTCGACCTATTTTTTACTTCGAGAATTCGGAAAGTTATAGACTGAAATCGATTATTTTTTTGCCTGTTACTTACCAATTTTGTTGCTTATTTTAATAAATAAATATAAATCATACAAAAAGTATTAAATCAGAAATCCAATCCTTAACACATAGGCTGGCAATGGCGGACGGAAAATATGTTTAGCAAATTTATCATAAGAACCTTCATTATTGATGATTAAAAAAAAATCTCGTTTGAAAAAAGAATAATGAGAATGAATGAACGAAGAACGGGTTAACATGGGTTCTTGTATTTCTCGCTGGTCCTTCTCAATAAAAGCAAGCTACCGTTCTGGTAGTTGCTTCAAATTAGCGATGTAGTGAAGTGCTGATAAAAGAACCATTAATGATAATTTTTTTTTTTTTTTTCATTTATTTTGGCATCAAACAGTCATGTACATACATATCTATACTAATATTATAAAGAGGAAAGGTTTGATTTTTTGTTTGTTTGTTTGTTTGTATGAATTGAATAGGCTCCGAAACTACTTGGCAGATTTGAAAAATTCTTTCACTGTTGGAAAGCTACATCATTTCTGAGTGACATAGGCTATATTTCATTTTCAAAAAAAATAGGCATCCTTACTAAAATTACGATAACGTAATCCAAGGTGTGAAAAAAATATCAAAAAACTACCTTACATCGCGTGCGCTGCGAAAACTATTGATGATAGAACAAAATGATATACTACATTTTTTTAGAACACACCATTATCTACAAAAAATCAGCGGCAGCATATCTCTAACTATTACAGTCATGTCACCGTTATGTTTACGGCCGGTGCGGCTTCAAGCAGCGCAGCGCAGCGAGCAATGCTGCGAGGGGTAGTATTGTATATACTTTGTCATTTTCTTCAATTTTTGTGGTTTTGTTACGATTTAATACAAAAAATACTTGACCGATTTTAAAAATTCTTTCACCATTAGAAAGCTACATTATCAGCGTGTAACTTATTTTCATCTAAATTGCACCCGTGCGAAGCCGGGGCGTTTTGCTAGTAAATAATAAAAACAATATATTTCTTAAAAACTACAGACCTACAGTGCCCAAAAAAGAAACATACAAAAACTATGAATAGAATCGCGTGAAACGTGTTGATTACATGATATTTTAACTATAAACTAGTATGTAATTAAATTAAATTATACTTAATTAAACTAAACTATTTCTACAGAATTAAGTACTTTTTTCAGACAATAATTGCGTAAGAGTACGTTTAAGGCAATTGAGAGAGGTGTTAAAAAATTATGTTTGATTTACAAGGCCAAAGAAAAGATCAATTGTGTAAAATGGGGTTTAGGATTGAATCGGTCACGAGTAACCGATGGCTGAAAGAATACGGTATCATGCCCTTCGTTGACTTGCAATATGCAAGTGACCTTAAAAGCACCGGTGAGTAAGGCGATATTCACATCGTTTATCCTTTGAATAATTGAAACAGTGTACGACAGACTCAATGTCAAGGTAATTGACAGTTTACTCGAGGAATATACCTTAGTATATTTAAATTGGATTATCTTATATATAAAATTTCCATTACACAATGTTAGTTACCGTACTCCTCCGAAACGGCTTTACAGATTTTTACCAAATTTTATATGCATATTCAGTAGGTTGGAGAATCGGCTACTATCTATTTTTCATACCCCTAAGTGATAAGGGTTGTTCACCCTTAAAATTTTATTTGTAATTTTTGGACGAAATTGTCTGTTTCTGTCTGTCTGTTTTTATTTTTTTATAATGTGGCATTAAAAATACATACAACCCTAAATTTTTACTTTTTTATCACCAACCCCTGCTTTTTAGAAATTATTTACATGGCAAATCATCGTTTGCCGGGTCAGCTAATATGTATATAAACTTAAATATATTATGTAAATAATTTTACAAGATCCTTCACAAGAATATCCATACGAATGTAACGCTTTCCAAGCAAAATAATATTAATACTCGTATTACTAGGCGAGCGAGTTTCATTATCCTATCAGAAGCTCGTAAAAACTACGGTAAAACAATGTTTACATTTGAAGCAGCACATTTATACAATAGTTTACCCGCAACACTAAAAAATGTTAATTTGTTAAGTGTTTTAAGCGGCAGTTGGCTCGATAAATTTTGAAAATATTAATCACTTTTACTTAGAAATTTAAAACAGTTTGTTATTTTATCAGCGACGAACTTATGTATGTTTTTTATAACTGCGTTTCTCGTGTAAGCGAGAAATAAATGTCTTTGTACCTTATAATTTTTGTAATATAAAAGGTAAACTTATTGACATACTAGCAACACGCCCCGGCTTCGCACGGGTGCAATGTAGATGTACTGTAAACAAATATATATATATATTAATAGCCTCTATTACTTGCTGATAATGTAGCTTTCTATTTGTGAAAATAATTTTTTAAATCGGTTCAGTAGATCCAGAGATTACTCCCTTTTTTTACACCTTGGGTTACATTATTCAAGTAATATTGTCTTTTATTAACGCGAGTATCACACATTTAAATAATTACCTAAGTAATTTAATATGTATTATTTTTTATTCACGTTCATAGGTGTACATTGTGTTACCTAAATTAATAGATTATTTTTGAATTTAATTGAATCAAATATGGCAACTTTGTGACATTTCAAATACCAGACAACTGTCATCTTTCTGTCTCCCCGCGACCACGGTTGCTGTAAAGCATCCGAAACGTCGGGATAAATAATTTAAACAATAAAAATAATAAATCGCGTTTTAATTCGGTATACAGTATTTTATTTAAATACATTATTCAAGTTTTAGCAGGGATCCCTAATTATTTCATAAAGTAAGTAATTACTCGGTGAAGATGTAGCGTTCTAACGGTGAAAGAATTTTTAAAATCGGTCGAGTAGTTTTTGAGTTAAATCGTAAGAAACAAACATACAAAACTTTCCTCTTTAAAATTAAGTATAGATGATTCAGACAAAGGACAAAAACTTGCCTGTTATCATGTAGGTCAGCCGAACATAAAACATTACAGTACGTATCTCGCTCGAAACAAGAGAACCTTTACATTTGATACAGGTACCTCACATATGGGCAGGTTATTGATTTTAACGGAACGCCCCTTTGCAAGTAAACACGCGCCTTTTTCCCAATCCTCGTTGATTAAATCTCCGCTCCGGGTTCCAACAAAAGATTTTCGTATAACAATGATTATAAAAATGCGAGAAAGATTCGTGAAACATTTCAATGTGAAATTATTCTGGCCTAAATATTTCTTTAGTGACTTATTCTGAGTGCGAATACCCTGGGGATTTATTTCAGAGAACATAGCTATATCAAATAAAATTGAGCAATTTTTATTATTAAAATATTTTAGTGTGCGTAATTGAGTTACTGAGCGCTCCCGAGATTACGCACAGGAAAACAATGTGTATGCAACTGACATCATTCATAGCCGAACGGATTACGTGAGATAGATCTTGCCGGTTCTTCTCCATGAGACCCACTTTTTGGAACCGTGCAACTAGACGTTTCATAAGAGCCTGCAAAGGCCTATTTGAAATAAAAAACTTTTGATTTTGATAGAATATCCGTATCATGAAATACATATATAGTTTAAAGAACAAAGGTTACAATCATTTCGTTTCCATAAACTTTTAAGGTTTATTCATATGCAAGAATGTGTTACGGCCATTTTGAAATAAATTCTGATACTATGGGAATTCTACTCACCTCGTTTGTTAGTTAACGACGGCTACAAGTGTCATTTATAGAAATTCTACTTCCTTTAGAAAAAGAAAACTCCTTTTCTGGGACTTTTTAAATATAATGTCGCTTTCATGGACAGAGAATCCGTTAATTTCACTTATTAAATCACGTTTGGTTATTTGTTATTATATTATAAACAATATACATATATGTAATGTTAATACTCGTAGTAATAATATGGGTCAAAATGACAATGAAAACGAATGGCAAATGGAAAAAGTAAGTTTGATTTTTTCCCCAAAAACTTCAACACAGTTGCACTGATAACACCCTCATGTTAATGCTATTCACCACAGAACTCTATTCAATATAACTTGACCTAAAACCACTACTCTAAAAATGAAATAAATAAACTATAACTACCTCGTTTTATAGCATTTCCGTAATACTTGGAAAGCGGAAAGCACGTCTTAAAGTTTAAACGTCATATGTGTTCGGAAGATGGGCTTACTAAAGCTTTGAGTTATGTGATAAGTTCACATACATTTAACAGATCATATAGGTACTTGTGTGTGTGGAATCTTAATCTATTTACAGTCAAACCTCGATTAATCGAACCTATTGGGACCGAGACTAGTTCGCTAGAGATGTGTTACTTTCGCCCTTATCCAACTTCGACAAGATTTTAAATTTTTTTTCCACCCTAAGAACAAAGCGTTTCCGCTTGGGAGTTGCAGAACTCGACGTTGAACCCATGGCACAATTTAATTAACACACGAATGTACAAGAAAGAAGGAACGATTCGGCATTCACGTTTCTCTCTGCTCGGTGTAAGAAATATTCTGAAACTAGACATGTGTAACACTGCGCTGCGCACGCTTCTCTGCGCAGGATGAGTCAGCTCACATATACATAACGTGTTGGCGCACGGCGCAGTACCTCACTCACTGAGTGAAATATGAGCGTGGCGTTGCGTGCGTTTTGGAGGTGTCACTGCTCACTTCGCGCGTCCCATTTTGTTGCGTCGTGGCGCAATTTTGAGTTGACTCAAGGAGCCGACGCACTACACTGCGCCTGAGTTGCTGAGTTGGCGCGGGGAATTTCGCTGAGTTACCCATGTCTAACTGAAACTGCGATTAAAAACGCTTGATGAAACAAACGCGTTTCAACACGCTCGATATACGCCGTTGCATGCCGGCGATTCATGCAGATAAATTGTTGCACGCGGCGGTGGCAGCGAGCAACAATGTATCTTTCGCGCCCACGTTCGGATAATTGAGCGTTCGTATAAACCAAGTCATCGTTCGGATAATTGGGAGTTAGGATAATCGAGGTTTTACTGTATAGAAAATGGCATCATGTAAGTAGGTCTTAAATAACAACTATTTTAAAAATAAAGTGCCATTTTGTTGAAATGTTATGAACTTTTATTGCGGACATTATCGAAAGTACGGTAACCTAATTTTGGGTTCCATTAAACGTGGGAATCAGAGCGAAGGCCAATATCCGACCTCATTATAGCAGTCTTTTATTATTGTTCGTTATCACCCCTATACTCATACTTTATTCACAGATACTTCATAATACATATTTTCAAATAGGAATTATCTTTTTAAAACACGCACTATTTTTGGTATAGAACAGAAAATATAATTTAAATATATTTAATTTGACGACCATATAAGAATAAATAAAAAGATAAACTGTAAAGTTTTAGGCAATATTACATCAGCCAAGCCCCCAACATTTCGAATTAGTGTTCAAATTCGAATTTTAAACATCGAAATGTAACCGGAACAAGCACTTTCGTATTTCCGGTGGTCTTTGCCAAATCACTCGTATAAAAAGGGAAAAGTTTTGCCACTAAAACTCTTAATTAGTTAAAAACGAGTACTAATAGCCCTTTACATTTAGCCACTGCTACTACTACTTTAGTTGCCGTAAATATTTCGAAACAACTTCTTACTTTACACTAGGTTTCTCACGAGCAGCGACCGAAACATCTAAATTGACCCGTTTGCATGCTCGTACTACTCATTTTGCATATGTTTGTGGAGGAAGGGAGGTGTGCTCTTCATCCAACCTAAAGGGAAGATCCTCAACAATTCGAACCACTGGCCGAGTGTAAGGCCCAGTGTTGGATATACTCAACGCTCGGAGAAACGAGCTCATTGGCGCGTTCGGTAGAACACCTGCCGTGCGCATCGATGGATCGTGGGTTGAAATCCCACCGGGACGAAATGATTATGATTGTAAGCATGTCTTCCTCACATCTGGTAACTTCAGGTATTGAATCGGTGGGAGAAATATCTAAATTCCGACCGAGTAACGAACCACCGTTCATAGATGGAAAAACCGTGAAGTGCATATTACGCGTTTTGGTTTCAGTCTATGGATTTCCGTATGCTCGAAGTAAAAAGTAGATCCAGAGCGTATCATTGAATGATGTTCTGTGGCTGAGGGACTTGATTGTAGATTGTCATCTACCATCAAGTGAACCTCATGCTCGTCTGTCGATATCTAACATAAAAAAAAACTTTGATACCGCGATTCCCTACGAGGATGAGTGTGATACACACCTCACTTATACTTTTGAACTCGAAATTCCACCCTCACCACCTCGATGTCTGGCAATTTACGACTGTGCGATTCCAAAGGCACTTCTCGTCACACACAACACCTCTGTGGAACCAGCTTTCGCCAGCGGTTTTGCCGGACCGATACGACTTGGGAACCTTCAAGAAACGACCTTCTTACGCGCTTACCTCAACATGGTGGCAAAGATGATAAACACTTACCAATAGGTAAGTTTGCCCGTTTGCCTCTAATATAAACAAAACTTACGTGAGTTTGTTCTCGCTGACGTCAGAAACTACGAAGGCAGTTTGGCAATTCAGAGTTAAAATTAGATTGAATGTGAGTGTCAGGTACTCTGGGATTCACTTGTACTCTCAAACCTCTGTTGCATACAATGTGTTGTATGTAGTTGTATTTAGATGACCTAATTCTTAACAAAAGCAAAAATAGAAACTTTTACTTTTCACAACGCTCTTACGTTATAAGTATGTAGAGGTTAAATTCATTTCCTTTAAAGTTAAAATAATATAATGTGTATACTATATGTAGCTTAAGTTAGTTAATTACTCAAAGATTTCATGTGGAACATGGTGTAATGATTGCAGCTCCTTACAAAACATTTGTAAAACAAAAACTTGGCGATTAAAAAGAGTGGCGGCGAGTTTCTTGCCAGTTCTTCTCGTCCGCTCTACGCCCTTGATTTGAGAACTGGCAGTAAATGTAAAATTAGAAGCATTTAATATGTATTTTTTATTGACATTCATAAGTGTAAATTGTGTTACCTTAATGAATAAATAATTTTTGAATTTTGAGTTTTTGAATTTTAAAAACATTATTACAATGGGCCGGTATAAAGTAATAAATGTATCAATATGACCAACGCTCTTGGACATTATTCATAATGACTGGTCCGAATTAATACTGCCGATTAAGTTGCCCGTAACATATACACGCTATGCCGTATGCACTAAATAGCTTTCAATCGTAATTAAACGGAGCGATGACTGACGCATTAATTTCGACTAAAATGCAGCATTTCGACATGCAAATTGACAATTGAATTTTAATTCGACAATAATTGATTTATTCTGCGGGATGTCTCGTATGCATGACTCGTAAATGTAAATAATTTATCAATTTACTATTGTGTATTGACAAATTCATAGATTAGAGGTACAGATTTGTTCCGTCAAATGAACTTGTATTTTGGTCTGGATTATGATAATAATTTGTTATTTAATGGCGCATTTGATTGTAATAAAGGTTAGGTTAGTTATCAATATCGATTTCATATTACATTATTTACTAAATTGAAAGCACTACTTCTATACTAATATTATTTATTTATTTATTTATTTATTTAATAGAGACTTCAACAAAGGATACACATAAACATATATTACCTAAACGTAATACATTAAGCAAGTCTTTGTGCTCCCTCAATTATAGAAGACTACAGCATTCAATTAAGTTAAAACCGTGTAAGTACATATTATACATATCTATCTAATAGTTAATAATCTAAGTTAAACGATACAGAAAAGGGAAACATACTAATTAAAAATAATTAAATAATTTATTAATATTAATTATTTATTTATTATATATTTTTTAATTTATTATAAAGAGGAAAGATTTGTATTTTTTGGTAATGTCAACAGAAAATCTGTATTGATATGCTACGTAAAATCTGTTGACATAACTGCAAACCAGCTAATAAAATTAGCTGCTTTTTTAACAGATTATTATCAGTTTGTAATTAACAGTTTCATTTCGTTAACACAAAAACCGTCAATAACCCACCTCTAGTCAGAGGAATACCACAAAATAAACAGTGGTAGCTTACATCCTTAGTATTTTGACCGTGGATGTCCTCTCTCACGGAAGGGAATCATCACTTGGAACGTAAATATCATGTAGCGATGGGTGCCTGTAGTCTCGCTTCACAAGTGACATCTTTATTGCTGAATTGTATTTATTTGTTTGATTGGCTATATTTGTTACTGTGCAGAATATTTTATATGATAATATCTATGTATGTATATCTATACTAATATTATAAAGAGGAAAGATTTGTTTGTTTGTATATTTGATAAGATTTAACTCAAAAACTATTGGACTGATTTTAAAAATTCTTTCACCAATAGAAAGCTACATTATCAGCGAGTAACATAAGTTTCGCAGGGGTACAATGTAGATGTTCTATATCTACATTGCACCCCTGCGAAGCGGTAATCGTAAATCAGTATACATATTTATGCATATGCAGCGTGCATTTTATGAAAGCTAATTTTTTTTTATATTTCATTAAATCCTTTTACTAATTTCTGCAACATTTCCGCTTCAATCATTTTTGCTGACAGACACATTCAGGCTTGCTGACAGGGAATGTCCCATACAAACATCATTAACGCCATTTGCAACGTCAAAGTTACGGATTATAGAATTGAGGGGATTATGAGCGTGCTTTTCACGAATAAGGCTCATTTGTCACTCGTGCCATCCATCATGTGATAATATGGTTACATCAGCGTTCATTATTTGAGCGGACATTTTTTCATTTAATAGATATTCTGCCTTGTGCATAATATAAAATGAGAAGTAAGAAGGTTGACCTTTAAACAAATAACTACAAAAATTTCTTGCGGATCTCCTCTTAGATTAAAAAAAAAAGAACAAATGCTCTTTACTTATAAATTTAAACTTATTTGATATTTAAAAATAATACAGGAGCTAATCGATTCGAAATATTAAAATTTGACAGTAGGTACGTAAATAATGTAGGTCTAACGAGATTTTTGAGGACGTAAAAGAGACTAGTTCAGAGTAGTAAGAACATTTTTGTGTCTCATTTCAAATGAATGAAAGTAGTGTTAATATCACTATTAATTTTAGTATCTAAGTGGTTGTCTGCCGCACTAAATAATTTTTTTATGTTTCCTTGACCTTGATTTCCCTGTTATAATGACACGCTAGCTCCAAGTCGTACGAAGTGATATTTTTTAACTTGATTCCAAATTTCCCTCGAGAGCTCAAGGCCTCGGTAAAACAACCTTTATATCATTAGAATTTAGTAAATTATACACTTGATGTTAAAGAATATAATATAGGGGTAGTGCCCCAATTTCTTTTTGAATAAGCTTATGTGTTGCACTACTTATTATGAGACATTTGTTATAAATACGCAGTAACTACAGTATTTTGCAAACCTAATGTTATTTTAATAATATTATATCATTTTGGTAGTGACATGACGTATAAGCAGATATTCCCAGATCCATATTTCACACATCAAATAATTTTATGTAATGTGCCCTTAACGTAATTATATAAGTCATATATAACTTATATCATTATGTAATTATATATAAACACGTATTACGTTAAACTCAGCAAGCCGAGCTTTTAAGCCAATGGAAGTTCACTTTACGTTCCTACTTCAAATGAGAGTGGAATGTATTAATTGCCTGTAATGTTTGTCACTCAGAGTATCGTTACATGGATAAGTGTGTATCCAAGGTCTCAATTAATGAGAGCCTAACTGTGGTGTCGTATTCCACTCGCATGTACCGCAGTGCGGCTGGCTGCGTCATGCGCCGGTGCGGTGCGGTTAGGCCAATTACATACTGAAATTTGAAACGTCGAGGTTTTTACACTACATTAGTGCATACTTGAGTTATAAATGATTGATAATAACGTAAATAGTACATGTTTAGAACTAATTTATGGAGCGAGTTTATAAAAAGCAAGCAAGCAAGTATGCTTTGTGATATTCTTTTCATAGATCTTTATTTCTTTAGGATATAGCCCATATTATGTATGTACATTACAATTCTTGAGACTCTGAACTAAAACTCATTATCTAAAATAAATAAGTTTTATGGCATGTGGCATGACATGATTTAAAATGTTTCAGGACTAGAAAAATACCAATTATGAATACCGCTTCTTATTCGCTACGAAATAGGTACATCTTGTTTATGATATATTACTATCGGAATATATATATTTATTTTATTTTTAAAAAACTCTGGCAGTCATGGCGTTCAAGATCGCATTTTTTTATTATTTACAAAGTATTAATTGATATTCTATCAATATATTTTTGTATATATAAACGCTTACGACTATGATTTCTAAAATATAAAAGAAAACGCGACATGTGTTAAGGGCTTACCAATCAACTTTAACGGGCGATGAACGGGGCTCTTAGATAAAAGCTACTCGGGAAAAGAGCAATTATTCTAGACCTAACGTCAATAATTAAACGCAAGTACGCTTCTTTATAAATTTTATATAAAAACGATGAATGATGAAAACTTTGCACTTTTTTAGGTCACTACACTTCTTATTATAACTACACAAAACGATACAATTTTTGATCCATTCTTAAGGCAAAGATAGAAAGAGCATCCTTTACTAGCGAATTTTATTTTATATGGTACACAAATGGGATAGGAATTTTGTTACGACTTCGTTGCGGAAAAATTGATTTCTGTCAAAAAGCGAACTCTCCGGGGACAATATAAAAATTCAATTCTAAAATTAAAATAAAGTAAAATATCACTTTTAGATATATTTTATAATTGATAAATAAAATAGGAGCCACATAAGATCAGCGTGCTGAGGTTTAAGATACCACACGTACATATATGAATTTTTCTTTTTTTATTATTTGTTGTGTGGGTATTTAATAAATGTATGTCTCTTATTTCTTTCTTCTTCTTCTTAAAATGATAATAATTTACCTGCATTAAAAAAACTTAACCACAGCAATTGCCGCAATAAGAATTCAAATCAAATTATTTTAGCATATCGCATATAAAAGTAGCAGAATAATCTATTCAATTCCGTTCTTACTTTCGTTTTCCTCGGAATAAGTTTCGTCCTTTTAATTCGGAGGGTAGACTGCTTCACTACAATCCTCAGTGATATATTGCTAATACTCACGAAAGCTAAAGGTCAGGTTCTTTATGACTCCACTATCATACCTAAATGCTTCATATAGCAACCGCAACTTCGTTTGTAGGCTTTTAATAATAGCCTTTCAAACGTCGGCTTTGAATTATACTTGTAATTATTTCAAATGAGTAGAAGGTCTTGTATCTATGAAGGCAATGGAGAGCCGGGCTTGAAGTTTGAAGAAGTGTCTGCGTTTAGATATTTCATAACATATCCTAAAACTTAACCACAAGGAGTGTTCCGAAAAATTATTAATTACATCCGAAAGTTCACTATTAAAATCAAATCCATAGAAACTCTTTATAAGCAATTGAGAAAAAATAAGACTTACTTAATTTTATAATTATAATTGCTGTTAGGAATCGTGTTTTTTCAACAGTGTGTTCTTCGTCAAATATCTCAATTCTAATGTATACTATCCCTATCCCCTTTATTGAAGTTTGGTGGTTAAAAATTGTTTCCATTTGGATACGTGTGTGGAAATAGCTAATGATATATTTTTAGCTTATTTACTATGTTAGATATCGATAGACGAGTATGAGGTTAACTTGATCGTAGGTGATACCTTAGCCACAGAACATTAGTTAATAATGCGCTGTCGACCTAATTTTTACTTCGATCAAATCTACAGTCTACAGTCTCTGACTGAAACCGAAACGCGCAATGTGCACTTCACGGTTTTTTCATCTATGAACGGTGGTCGGAAATTCGATATTCCTCCCACCCGTTTAATGCCCGAAGTTACCAGACGTGGGGAAAACATGCTTATAGAAAATATAAACATGTCCCACCCACGACATATCGATGCCCACGGCAGGTGTTCTACTGAACGAGCCAACGAGCCCGTCATAATGGACACGTTTGAAAATAACCAATGTACTCGTATATATTTTCATTAGCTTATAATCAAGCGATTTCTCAAAAATATACCAGTATCTATTTCGTGAAAGCGGAACACTCAACAATGAGATGATGCTGAGTTAATCAAATCCAGTGGTAAATGTCGCTCACAGCGGATACGTGCTATATTCAATTTGCTCAATCACGATTTGACGCTGAGTCCTTCCAATTGCGGATCGCGTTACTAAATTGCCGTCACATGATACAACTGTTGTGGTGTGTGCTGCGGCTGTTTCTTTTGTTGACGATAAAACCACTTTTTTTATTATTGTTACAGCCTCAGCACCAATGAATG
The DNA here is from genome assembly GCA_905404175.1 of Anthocharis cardamines. NCBI lineage: Eukaryota > Metazoa > Arthropoda > Insecta > Lepidoptera > Pieridae > Anthocharis > Anthocharis cardamines. The sequence goes on along the minus strand of FR989953.1, from coordinate 2,717,119 downwards.
CGCTGTTGATTCATTATTTTTAACCGACTTCAAAAAAGGAGGAGGTTCTCAATTCGTCTGTATGATGATTCTTATTTTGTTTGGTAGGGGATATTTCAGAGGTGGTCCCATATAATTTTTATCGAAATTGGTTTAGTGCTTTTTTAGAAAATCAACAATAACAAAAAAATTCTTATACGTGGATGATATTATGGTTTGTAGTTCCTTTCACGGCGCTGTCTCATTTGGGCAGCACGTTTAGTGGTAGGTCTACTAAATTATTATGTAAGGATTAATGAACTTAAAAAATACACTACCTACAAAAATTTTGAAAAAAAAAATATTTTTAAGCAAAAAACAAAAACCGACTTCAAAACTATAACTAAAAAGTAAAAAATAATATTTTAATTACTTCAAACCATTATTTATTAACAGTTATTTTTGGAGTCGGTGCCAGCAAAGAAGGACTGTTTAATCCTGCTTTTGCAACTTTTCGAACGGTACGGAGCGGCATCGGTTGGGTGGCACCGACTTCAAAAATAACTGTTAATATTAATAATGGTTATTAATGGTTTGAAGTAATTAAAATATTATTTTTTACTTTTTAGTTATAGTTTTGAAGTCGGTTTTTGTTTTTTTTACTTCAAGTATTCGGATTTCCATAGACTGAAAGCTTTTCTTTAAATTGAACGCGCAATCTGCACTTCATCGTCTCCATGTTATGTTGTTATCGGATCGAGCCACTGGGCCACGAAGGTGGTCGTTACTTTGTTATACCTTAAGTTTTTAGCTACAATAGCCTAAAATAGAAATATTAGTCTTATATCTTTATTCGGTTAGTACAAAATCTGAAGAAAAATCCGTTTGATCTGCATTAGTCAAATAAGTATTTATTAATTTAAAAAGTTACATTTAACATTTTATTTAGTTAGTTTTATTTGTTTCTCTTTCAAAAGCAATCATTATATTCAACACAATTGTCATATATGTATTTTAGAACAACAAATTGTAACTTACAATGTAGAAAATATCCCGACGTTTTTCTATAATTTTAGTTATAATTGTGTAATGTGTATATTAAACATTATAATTATGATTATGTAGAAAATTGTACACATATAATGGTGTACTTTAATAAATAAATAAAAACTTCCAAAAGAGACAACAAATACCTATTGGGCTATTATCCTACATTGAATCTGCTTAGATTACAAATGGCGCGCGAATGACACCATGCGGAACTGGTAGTCGCAAATTGTTATACATGGATACTCCTATATCGGCGAGGTTCTGAGAGCACTGAAAGTACTAGACATACTGTTTTACCTCACTATTTAAGAGACAATGTCTACTTCTTTTTTATAAATAACAACACGGCCCGGATTCGCACACATGTACACAAAAATTGTCTATGTTATTCTTACTGGTAATGTTTCCTGTTGGTGAAATAAATTTTAAAATCGGTCTAGTTGTTTTTTTAGTTTATTTGTTACAAACAGACAATAATACAAATCTTTCCTCTTTGTAATATTAGTGTTGATACTGTTTTTTAACCGACTTCAAAAAACGAGGAGGTTCTCAATTCGTCTGTATGTTCCTTTTTTTTTTTTTGTATGTTTGTTACGCGATAACTCCGCAAGTTATGGATGGATTTGGACTAGTCAAGAAGAACAGTTTAATCTTGCTTTTGCAACAAACTTTCGAACGGCATCGGCATCGGTTGGGTGGCAGCGACTTCGAAATGAATGTTAATAAGTAATGCTTTAAAGTAATTAAAATATTATTTTTTACTTTTTAGTGTAAGTTTGTTCATACTATACGTAGTTGTAGTTTTGAAGTCGGTTTTTGTTTTTTGTTTAAAAATAATATATTGTTATAGTTTTGAATAGTACTTGATAAATTTATGTATCTTTCTTTCTTCTTCTTTCAAATTAATAAATACATTCGCAGAATCTAGGTTAACAGATCCTTGTTACTTATATAAATCTTTTTTATTTACTAAATACTGAAGTCGCGACGGCACACCCACGCAGTTCAAGTGTTTGGGTTCAACCCACGCGTCACTCCAGCTGATTACCACGTGCTTTTACACGTGTTATTGTGAGTATAAATCAGTAGGACACGAGTCAGTCACATTTTTGTGTCTGTTTTTTTATTTTAACGAAATATTTTTTCTTTTACGAATAGTTTTCCAAATTCTACGCGCTTATAAAACAAACTCAAACTCAACTACGTGTTATTATGAGTATACATCAGTAAGACACGAGACAGACACATTTAAGTGTCTGTTTTTTTATTTTGCGGAATCTTTAACGAATAGTTTTCCAAATTCTACGCGCTTATACACCAAACTCAAACTCAACTACTATTGAATGAAATGAAATTAACTAATAAGTAACCACAGGCGTTTGATATCTAAGGTAATGAAAACAAAAATAGCCTTTTTTTCACATTGGAGTTCTTTTAAATATGGAACAAATACTTTAAATTACGAATTATCTTTGCAAATATTAAATATCTCACAATACCAAAGACATTATTATAAAATATATTCGTTTATGAAAAGACCATATAACTTCAACTAAATTCTTATTAAAGGCCTCTCATTTAATGATTTGCTTTGTAGCATTTGATCATTTGTATGATCGGTTTTAAATTCTCTTTTTTATAAATCTTCGGGAAGAGACAATTATAATACTTAATTGAACGTCTAAATTAGGCAAATTACTTGGTAACTTCCAATTGTAAGTTTTATATAATAAGTTTAGTTATATAAATTGGTTTTAAACAAACGTGATAATAACATTTAAAATAGCCTCTTGTTAACTTTATTCAACTCCTTCTATTGTACAGTTTCCAACCAAACTTTATATTACATATTTAACCAATATATGAAATAAATAACGCGTTCTTTTTATTATATAAGTATAGGTTAAGTTATGTATTGAGTATTCAATATTTTATATAGAAACTCTTGTCTATGTTTCATTTTAAGCACGAGTGCCGCGCCGGTTTCTAGTTGTAAAATATAAAAGCACATTCTATACTTTACATAAAACCCAAATATTGAAAGGTGAAAGTCTAGACACTAGACCAATTTAGCAGAAAACGTTCTGAGTGCATTTTATGAGTAAAGTCATTTTTCATAGTGTATTCATTAAAGTAAAACGATCTAGTGCATAAGAATGGCCCGATAATATCTGCTATCACGCGATATGAAGCTGCAGTATAATAAGTTATACTTTTTAGTTTACAATAGGGTCACCTGATGGTAATTAACTACGAATAATAACTTCGCAATATTTTAGAACTAGGCCCTGGCACGAATTACTTATGAGAAAGTGTATGCAAGGATCGGCGCATATAGAATTCCGTGATCTCTGCCTATACAATGGGAGAGAAGCTAAGAGAATAAGTTGTTTTAAGTTATATAAATACTTTCTTACAAATACTAGACCCTCAGACTATGATCTAAGAAACAAAGGAACATCGTGTACAATACTTCAGACAAGAAGAAATAAGAGCAGGACTGGTTATATGGTTTAATCAAATAAACATTATTAAAAAAGATACAAAAAAAGAACGTCTTCGCTAGGTGAGTCATGCATTAATACTAATCATTATTTAACCGACTTTAAAAAAGGGGGAGGTTCTCAATTCATCTGTATGTTGTTTTTTTTTTACAGTTTCTCTTCTTGTTTCAGTAATAATAATATCTATGAATTATATTTATTGATTCTGTCACTAAACAGAAACACTAAACTGGAAAATAAAATATTTGGAAAGAAGATTGCAAATGAAATTATGCACGGCTTTTTAGTTAAAAAACCTTATTTGAAAGTAAAATAGAGTAAATAATACACAAGTAAGTTATTGGTGTAGGCCTAATGGCGTTTTTAGCCAGCCATGCTAAATAAACATCCATTTTAATATAAAATAAATCTCCACTACTAAAGATATTAAAATAAATGTTTAAATCAATATTAAGGTGTTTAAGAAGCCGTTATCGCATTTAATATTAGTTTTTTTATCATTTTTATATTTAAATAAGGATTATAGTTAATTGTTTAAAAACCTTTATCTATTGCAAATAACTAAAAATAAAGATGACGCTGTATGTATAATTACCGTAATTACCGTATCGTACATTCAATATTTGAAAGTAGGTGCTTCAGTTAATAAATCTTTACATTTGTTTTTCGTATAAATCGCACTGTCCCACGAAACAAAGAAGTCATGGACCGCGCAACGAACAAGGTCGAGGCTTTTAGTACAATTACCGTGAAATGACATCGGGCGTGGGAGTTCCGTATTGTCCACTCCATTTGCTACCACAAGTCGTCAACAACATAAATGGTAAGCGAGACCTTGCCGTGACCCCCAAGAATCGTTAAAATCCACTATCAATAAACACCTAATTTTTCGTAGCAGCGTAGCTGCCGTAGCCGGGGCGCTACGAATATTTTTATTTTTAAATACTGGAAGTTTTTAAAGTTTTTTTTTTTCTTACCTATTATATACAGAGCTCGTTCTTTCGGTATGAAGGTCGGGTCGTTTGTGGGCACTAAAGCACTCGCGGTCGCGTGCAAATACGGGGGAGGGCGGCTACAGACTGAATACTCTGGGCTACTGCCAACTCTTCGAGAAGTAAATGCGCTGCGAGAGATGAAAAGCGCTTTAAGCTTAAACAGAACTTTCTAAAAGCGCTGAATATTAGTAGTAGTAAGACAAATATAATGATTAAAAGTTTATAAGACAATTATTATATTATAAGACCTACTTAAATTATTCCTCTGATTATTATCATTAGGGAAAGTGGAGATCGTTCTATCGATATCACTAGAAGTGGCAGTAGAAGAAAAAGTATACGGTTTTTTGAAAAACCTCCTTGTTATTATAAAATCAACTACCAAATATTAAGCAATTCTAATATTCAAATATTCTTCAAATATTTTAATTAAATAAAAAAAATCCTATAACATTATTCAGACTATATAATTCATGTGTAATTGAATTTAAAATAATTATACTTGATTCAATACTAGGTTTCATTTCAATATCTGACGGCAATACACGTTCTGATGAACTATGCAATATGCAATTCAGTATTCAAATACTTTAGCAGGATCTATCGCGATCGGATGAAAGCGCTAGAGGTATCCGCTGCTGTAGCTCTAACATCGCTAAGTTGGCAACACTGTAACTCTGGGCCCGGCCAGGAGCCCCTCCCCCCTCATCCCTCACCGCTCCCCCGTGCTCTAACGGATAAACAACATGCATTGTAGGCTTGATCTCTGGACACAGAGATTTGCTGTAGACTAGTTACTAACTGCTATTAAAAAGAATATAATGTATTTCATGCATATTTTTCCGGGGTGAGCTCCTATCTTTGCTTACTACTTTCGCTTCCACCACTTTCATCAACAACCTGACTCTTCTCACAACAGATTCCTAAATCTTCGTTTCCCTGCTTTCATCTATAATAAAACAAGTTGAATAAATAATACGAATATTAAAGCCATATTTTTTCAATCAACTATTGAGAGATGAGCGTAAGGCTCATTTGATATTAGGTGATATACCTCAGGAATAGGTTATGTTACTTATTCTATTTAAGAATATCGCTACAAAATATTGTAATCAAAACTATTATTAAAATAATATTCAAAGTTTTAATCGATTTTCCATAAACAACATCTATGTTTAGTGTTGAAGGTTTGGTAATATGAACATGTGTGCAAAAACATTTTTTAATAGAAAACTTGAGGAAGGAAGGGAGTTTGGAATTTAAGCTCTATAGATATGACTAGCAATCCGCCCCGGCTTCGCACGGGTGCAATGTATCAGATCATGATAATAAAATCGGTCGAGTAGTTTTATATGGATAATTTTCCCCGTTTTTGCCACATTTTTCACTGATGCTTCGCTCCTATTGGTCGTAGCGTGATGTTATGCCTTCCTCGATAATTGGACTATCCAACACAAAAAAAAAATTTTCAATTCGAAGCAGTAGTTCCTGAAATTAGTATAGATTCGAGAATTACGCCATCGAAATCGCAAGCAAAAAAGAGATGCATCTGATGGCTTAAAATATAGTTAAAACCCATCCGTAGACCAAGGTCGGATATGATTATGACACCAACCGTTTTCATGTATGTAATTCTAAACAGACCAATAAAATTAACTACAAAAAAATCAGATAAAAAAAACAAAATTATAAAAACACATATAAAGGTCTCGCACCTGCAAACCTTTTGGTGGATCACTTATCATCACCTGCCTGTTTTCAAAGATAGCAATCGAATTCGATTCATCATAATCAATTTCTCCAAATATTAAGGTTGAAGTAAAGATTATACAGAAGTAACATTGTATGTCTTTCAAAGTTTCGAAAAGGCTTTAAACCAGGAAAGTAATGAAATGTGAATTTACAAAGAAATGCAACACTAAAATACCTGACTTTAGGGTTACCTGTATCTATAATAATTATTATTATACCAATTTTTTTAAATATGAAATTGTATGAGTAATTGTATTCACAATACCTTGGACACAAAGGCTTTCAGATCTATCTTTTTATTTCTATCCTATGAATTATATGCATAATCGGGACCACCAAACAAGGCTAAAAGCCTAGCTTGCCGTTAGCAGTAAAAGTGTTAACGTAATACGTGTGAATAAGTTATAGGTATACTTATACACACGTATTACGTTAAAGCCTTATATCTGCCAATATTAAAAATCTTTGATGCTTAAAATAAATAGATTGACTTGGCAATCGCACTAAACAATCTAATTTAATACAATATGTATTACTTGTGAGATACATTATGTTTTTAATAAAATAAAAAAAGATACATTCTAATTTCATGCGATAGCCGAGCCAATCTATTTATTTTAAACATCAAAGATTTTTAATATTGGTATTGATATGATCACTATAAGATATTGTTAGGTTAGCTTATTATGTAATTACTTAAGACAGAAGGATCCTTCAGTAGAGACTGAATAAATTGACCGACTTGGTATTATATGGATCTCACAACTTTTTACGATACGAGAACTGAGTTGCAAGACTTGGCTTTTTTTACAATTTATGTTTTTGTTGGCATAATTATTTTCTTGGTTTCATTAATAGAGCAAGCCAGGCTTTTGGGCTTGTATGGTGGTCCCACCACTGACTATGTGTATACATTAAAACAACAACCACGAAGTTCAAATCTACGTTTTAAAATTGTTGTTATTTTTTATTCTGTTAATTAACGTCGCATGGAATCATATAAATCACTGGGCTAAATAATTAAATTAATGAAAGACATTATTTAATAGATGTTAAGTGTGTATTTTTTTAAAATAAATTAATATTCTATAGAAATACTAGCGGACCCGACAGACGTTGTCCTGTCTACACGTCTTTAATTTGAAAATTTCAAACTTTTTTGTGAATCTAAACCATTCCCAGATCCCCTTGAACACACACAAAAAATTTCATCAAAATCGGTCCAGTCGTTTGAGAGAAGTTCAGTGACATACACACTCACAGAAGAATTATATATATAAAGATTATAAAAAGGAAAGTTTTGAATGTTTGTTTGTTACGATTTAACTGAAAAACTACTCGACAGATTTTAAAAATTATTTCACCAATAGAAAGCTACATTATCAGCGAGTTACATATACATGTACATTATACTACAAACAAACAAGCAAATCTTTCCTCTTTATAATATAGCAAGTTCTCAATTATTTCTAGTAGTACTTCATCGAAGATTCAAATTGTTCATACCATAAATATAGATTCGTTACATCAGACTTTTTAGCGCAACCCTAGGACGCCTATAATGTACAAACACCGAGTGTTTCAACTCATACCACCTAGTATTTATCTTCTTCGTAAACACAGGCGTAAAATATAGGTCTGTTTACTTTGTTAGGAAGAAAGTAGCGTGCATTTACAGTCTTTGTAGTTTGATCTACTTTTTATGGCAAAGAGGATATGAGTTTGTATTCATGTAAACTAATATTGTCTTTTATTAACGCGAGTATCACACATCTAAATAAAATACTGTATACCGGATTAAAACGCGACCACGGTTGCTGAAAAGCATCCGAAACGTCGGGATAAATAATTTAAACAATATAAATAATAAATCGCGTTTTAATCCGGTATACAGTATTTTATTCATGTCAACTATTCTAATTTAGTTTCTATTTATAATAATATCGGAATTTTGACAGGCTCGTTGGCGGGATCGGTGGAACACCTGCCGTGCGCATGGATGGGTCGTAGATTCGAATTCGTAGTGGGATTGGATGTGGAACATGTTTATAATTTTCTATAAGCATGTCTTCCCCATGTCTGGTAACTTTGGGCATTGAACGGGTGGGAGGAATATCGAAATTCCGACCGAGTAACGAACCACCGTTCATAGATGGACAAACCATGAAATCTTGCGTCAAAATGCGCATTTCGTTTTCAGTCTATAGATTTCCAAATATTCAAAGTAAAAAATAAAGTATTATTGACTGATGTTCTACCATCAAATAAAACTTATGCTCGTATGTCGATATCTAATCTAATATAAAATAAAATCCGCGATATAAATACTGCGAAATAAAGGCCAGAAAAATACTTCTATTAGATATTGACAGACGACCATGAGATTCACTTAATGGTAGGTGATACCACAGCTGTAGCTGTGAATGCTGACTGATGTTCTGTAGAAAATCAGTAATTTAAATAAAATACTGTATACCGGATTAAAACGCGATTTATTATTTATATTTTTTAAATTATTTATCCCGACGTTTCGGATGCTTTTCAGCAACCGTGGTCGCGGGAGACTGAAAGATGATGACTGTGACGCGTTTTAATCCGGTATACAGTATTTTATTTAAATGTGTGATACTCGCGTTAATAAAAGACAATATTAAAATCAGTAATTGTTGGTGATGACCTAGTTTATTTTTTACTTCGAGCATTAGCAAATTTATAAACTTAGTCCTAAACGCGCAATGTGTTTTTCCATCTATGACAAACTGAACAAAATTATCAACCGCAAGAAAATCCGTAAACAATTGTTCTAGAAATAATGCAGTAAACTCTATACTATTAACAATGCAGGTATAATGCTTTGTAAATAATTGCCACAATTAATCAAGTTACAGTTTCAGTCGAATACTCACAAGTCACTTAAAATTCCCGCGCGGCCGTAATTCTCGAAACTGCTCAAATTTGGTACAAAGTGGATTTATCGGAACACCGCTTAGAGCATACATATTTCACCGCCGAACTCGAAACGAGTACAAACTGAAATATAGCACATTGTTTCATAAACTAGAGGGGGCAAACATATTTCTGAGTGTTCTCTACTGCCTCCTTGCACCTGCCACCTGCGTTGTGTTTGGACTCCCATTGGATCTGACTTGTTCATATGTTTTAACATGTTCTTCCTTACTTTGAACATCATCTACATCATTCATAGATTAAAAACCGTAGTGCTGTGTGCTATCCGGTTAATAATGGGCCAAAGAGTCTCTTATTGAATTTATCATCAGATGTCCCGGGGTTCAAAATGTACCAAAATACCTATTTGGTTAGCCCCGTGCGGTTGTGACTTCATAACGTAAAACATTTTAGTGTAATCGTGATTGAAATTAACTAATGTTTTATGGATATTGTATCATTTATCACTTTTGTATAGAAAATAAAAGTTATTTTAATTAAAGCATTTCTACAGAGAGTTGTTCTACTACCGAATGCTCTTTTTATTTTCTACCATCTCGAGACATCCTATATATAAAACGAGCTATAACCTAAAAAATAATCTATTTAATGGACGCGGTGTAGCATACATTTTTCAAGCCGCTGCATTGCGATGCGGAATGCGACATTAGTACGATCATTTTTACTGGAGATGAATTTTTATCTTCGATTTACCAGCGAGCTTTTACTAAGGCATAAAACCACGGAATTATAGGGATACATTTGCTATTGAATCTACTTTACAATTTTATATACCATTACAGTTGTACAAACTATCTAATGTTGCAAATTATTTACAGCCTGGTGACCGCCTTGTTCTTAGAGGCACTTGGCAAAGGTCAACTCTGTCTTAAAAATAATACCAAATATCTGTACGGTAATCACGATCATTGAAAGCCGCAAACTCGTAACTCCTGGTAGTGGGTGGTTATGAGCGGTAGTGATCATTTAATACCAAGTGACGCGCATTCTCATTTGCCTTTCTATATTATAAAAAATCCAGAATGTTGTAACGCTGTTTGAAAATACCTGAACTTGCGGCTTTAGTCAGTGCTGTCACGCACCCGAATTTGCTTAAACAAATGAGAATTATCGTGGATAGTTCTGTATTACATTACAGAGGAAGTAAAATGTGATAACCAACCTAATGGAAGGATCCTCGACCAGTCAAACCACTGACTGTCCGACTCTAAGGCCCCAATGGTTGACGTCGAAATATATAATATATACTCAGCGCTCGGAGAAACTTTGATAGCGCGATTCAGAATTATTGACATCTTCATACTGATTGTAGCCGCAGATTGTAAATGTTCCTACAACATTATTATGAACCTTTTTTTTAACTAGCAACTCGCCCCGGCTCACACGATTGCAATGTAGATGTAGTAAACACACAAGAAACTCGCTGCTAATGTCATTTTCTATTTTTTATTATATCTTTTTTTTATTTATATCTGATATCAATGCGCTATAGAGCTCTCCGCAGCAGCTTTTCTACGTATGAACGATGATTCGCTAGCAAAACCTGTAGGATAAAAATCTTGGGAGGTATTTCGATCGTCAATCTATCATTTTGTATGCCTGAATAACTTCTCATACAACTGACTTGTCCAATGTGACGTGTGGCGATACCAATACTTGGTTTGTTTGGTCTAAGCACGAATATTTTTTACATTTCACATATAGCCACCAGATAATATATTATGTACATTGTACCCGTTAAAAATAAAAAAGGTTTTAAAACTTTATTTGTCACAAAGGTTCTACGTCAGTAAACATAAAAACTATTATTTTAATAAAACGCTGACGTCACAGCACACATAAAGCACAACCAATGTAAATAATGCATTCATTATGGTGATGGAGCGACGGTCGAGCTCGCCGGTAAACTGATATTAAAGTAATAATTTCATATTTCCAGGGATGGATTATAATAGCAGGCTGAAGCCCCATTTACGTTTATTTAATTTATATTATCACAATGGCGGTTATAACCATGAGTGTCAAGTAAATCGGAAAAAAATATTGCTATCTGAGAGCTATTTCGCCCAGCGAAATGGGCGCGGGTTAGTTAGTCTATACTAATATTATAATGAGGAAAGATTTGTTTGTTACGGTTTTACTCAAAAACTACTGGACCGATTTATTTTTTCATCTACATTGCACCCGTGCGAAGCAATCGCTATCGATCGCTAGTCTAACATAAAAACAAATATTCAAGTTCTAAAGTAATACTGGTATTTTTATTTACTACAATCAAAATAGGAACGTCAAGAACTCTGAATCGTGTTACCAATAGATGCCCAACACTCAAGATAGGTAATTAAAATTAAAATGCTTCAATGAAGAAAACTAGTCGAGATAGTACAGTCAAATGAAAATTGCATCGTCTTTTCTACATTTTATGCTATACAATTTAAATTACGTTAAAATAATATACATTTTAGAGAGTTATGTTCAATGGATAAGAATAATTCGTGTTTAAAATTAATTTATTCAATATTATACCAATAATTATTAAATTTCAGCTTCCCATAATTTCGTTACACTTACTGCAAACTAAAGTTTGTATATTGCGATAGACGTGGCCTCAATTAAACTTCAGCAACCAGTATTACGGGGCCTCAGAAAATGTTTTTTTTTTAAATCCGTATCTGCAAGAGATTAATTCAATACCCGCAGCGAACATACTTCTCGAGAACTTTTACATATAAGTGATCTTCTTTGTCGTTAAAAGGTCGTGATGAAAAAATAAACGTGATCCTCTGCTTGTCATGTAACTTGCGTTTTTTCCTGTTAAATATTTTTAACGTTACATGAAAATTCTCCATTCGCCAAAATTAGTTTGTGTGTACATACTACATAGCTCGAGGCAAATTGGCTTAATTGCGCTTGTTCAATGTAACCGTGCTAACTAAAATGAGGGGCATAATTTAATGTTGTTGTGTAATACGCCATTAATGTATATTTTATGACTTTTGCCTTCGTGGCACAGTGATACGTGAGTTGTGTGAGCATTGGAAGTCCCGGGTTATCCTAAAGGAAACATGGAAAAATAGGAATAGAAAAATTAAATTAAAGAATTGTTTAATCATCACTAATTTTAAGACAAGATAATTTTAATGGAAAATAATTTTAAAAAATGCTTCGGTCGGGCAGGGGTGTTGTTGTCGGTCAGTCATTGCCTGTTAATAAAAAAAAAAGTAAAAGAGCCACTGAAAATTAATAAAGCCATACCTTACTATGAACAAGGAAACTCACTCCTTTCAGCTCTAGTTATCTTTCCTAGCTTTGCTGGACATATTGAAACTATGAGTGAACAAGTATAGTTATATTTCACAAAAAAGAGTAAGTAATTAATCTCATGTCACCGAAACAATATTGTCTTTGTTTCCCTGGAATTCGAATCCGGTGTTTAATGCAACGCACCTAACACTATGCACCGAATTTAAAACCCTTACTTTTAAATTCACTTACAACCGTAACTAGATACATTTTGTATTTTCGAATAAAATGCTCCAATGAATATTCAAATTAAGCACTCACTTTACATGTACACGTGAATTGGATTCAATCCAAAAGCGATCACTGCAGGTATCGAGATTACAATAAAATATTGTTCACACGATAATATTATCGTTTATCCGACTAAGGGATAATCAGAACTAGGTCTAGGTCTAGGTCTTACGGTCTTATTCATAAACATAGTCAGCTTGAAAGTGTTAATAAGTATGTTTTATCTCGCTCTATCCGATACTAAATGACTTAAGAATGAAATAAACCAAAGTAAAAAAGTTATATTTTGTCAACTTCGTGCTCCCAGGTGTAATTTAACCAAGATATGGATTTATGTCTAGGTTAGGTTGTGATCGTAAGTAGGTACAGTAGGTACCCTATGAGGTATTTGTTTATTTGGGTACAATTGCGAATTTTTCTACATAAACTTAACAAATTTCAACTTTCAACTGGTACTCTGAAACCATTGAGAACAAATATATTGTATTACAGCGCCACAGCGGTCACTTTCTTACATAAAATGAATGGAATATGCACTTTACGGCTAACAAATTTAATTCGAAAACAGGTCTATCTTGAGGTACTAGATCACAGGTGCCTAGATACAGGTCAGGATAGGTCACTGGCGACCGACGCACGTGGTGGTTAACGTGTTAACTACTTTAAACTGTTCGATAAATGTGATAGTGTTAATTAGGTAGGAATCATTGCCGCTATAATTGTTCTTCCTACCCTCATCTCTCGCGCGGATCGAGCTGCCGAAGCTACACAACCCCTTCGCCCGCACGCCCGCCCCCGCACGGGCCACACCTAGCAGTCTGCGTCAGACAATCCGTCGGTGAAGGTGCTGTGAACTTAATGCTCGAAGCTTGAAATTCCCAAATCTTAAGACGCCAAGTTTACCATTTATTTACTAATGTCTACGTCCGTAACGAACCTATATAAAATCTGACATTTCTGGGCCTCTTATCGTATGCTGAAGTGCTGGATTCAGGCCGAGACAGGAGGAGGATTAAGGTTAGTGGTACTGATTTTCTACTTATCAGCTAAAATATCGATCAACGCCCTTTTACCTACGAAATAAAGAAATACAGACTACTATATCGACCTTCAGCAACGAAAGTGGTTTACTTGCTTACTTACTTTACACACAAGCTTATACTATCTTTATGAATCCATCCGTTGTTGAAGCGGTATGATCTAAGTACAAAACCTGGTCTAGTCAAAGCGACTGCTGTTTTTGCTGGGCTGGGAAAGTTCTACTGTCAGTCCACCTAAGCACATATAAGCCTCGGTGATTTTAATATTTCTATTGTAATAATATTGTAAACATTTTTCTTATAAAAATAAAATACTGAGGCCACTTATTCGTCATAGAATTATGTTCGCATTGCATTTTTTAACAAACCGAGGCTTAGGTTTATTTTACAAACTTTAATCTGGTAAGGCAGCAAATTGCAACCAAAACTGACATATCTAGTTCAACTTTCATAATTTACTTTCACTGTAGTAACTTCAGTGTAAAACTGGGTCGATATTTTTGGTAAACTTTTTGATGTTAATCTGGTTTTCATGGTAAGAAAATTTAACATAAATGGAAAAAGAATTACATTCCTTGCGCTAAACATATAAATAATGATATTCGTGAATTGCAAAATGCAATTTCAAATTCCTATATAATACAGATTCTGATAAACCCCTAAATCTTATCAATATAATATACTAGAGATCCGCACGATTACAATGTTGTTCCAAAAAAAAATTAAAAAAACTTAGCCTATGTTACTCGCTGATAAAGTAGTTTCTATTAGTGAAAGAATTCTTAAAATTGATCCTGTAGTTTTTGAGTTAAATCGTAACAAACAAACAAACAAAAATTTCCTCTTTATAATGTTAGTATATATATCTCACCCCAATATCGTAGTCCTATTGATAACACAAAATGGTACGCTTTTCATGTGAAAAATCGAACAATACCGCTAAATACCGCTGAAAACAATACAATGTGATCTCAGAATTTTAAATCGCGGGGCAGACCATTCAACAAAGAACTCAGGTATTTAATTACGTGATACTAGTTATCTTTCAAATTATGTTTGGACCACCATATAGGGTGGTTCTATATAAACTGGACGGATTCATATTCAGCATGTTGGCAGCTATCGCTCAATTGGAGCTGCGATTAAATTCATTTAAATATTTTTTGGGTCATTTCAGACTTTTGGCACAAGTTTTATGGATCATATTGCAGATATTTAGGCTGAGGTAATTAATTATTTCAATCATACACTTTAAAACACCATGAAACAGTCTAAAGATTTGTCTATAACTATTAGAATGTACTCAAATCTTTTTTTTTATAAATAATTGATTGTGATTTATTTCCAATAAAGTATTTAATAATAATAATTGATTAAATATATTGTGAGGCATTCTAACCTTTTTTAGCACTTTAAAGTTGAAAACTCTCCGCATAATATACCTACTCATTAAATAAAACATTTATTTCATAGTATGTTCCAAGTAGTAATAATGATGCAGTAATATAAAATATTTTATAAAAAACAATACTTTATAAGTTTTATAGTACAGTTATTAATTAAATATCGGATGCACACCGGTCGCAATGCGGAATAATATAGCACAATGCAGTATCAGCAAGCAACGGGCTCCACCGGTACTTTTGAACACATTCACAAACATATTTTACTTCCACAGACTATAAAGTATAAAATAAGAAAATTGTTTTAAAAAAAACAGTTGAATGTCAAAATCTTCGGAATTCATACTTTTAAAAAAAGAATGGAATTAAAAAATTAAGTTGCCACCAATAAAAATAAAGCTATATTTGTTTGTTTTTTTACCATAAATATTTAGTATTCTGTTTCACTCAACTCATTAGTCATTGTATGGTAATAGCCTTGTACAATGACATATTCCGGAAACAAACAATATATTACCTATATATATAATATGGCAGAAAGGTTTTTATTTATAAGGAAAACGTATTTCATACTGTCTGTTATAAAAAAGGTAATTATCTTTTACTAAAAAAAAGAAAGATCATTTACTAAGACATTTTTTCGAATGTGTGTGTATTTCTTTAAATAATTTGGTTCAATAGCTAAAAATAAAGTCAATTTCCAAATACTTTGGAACGATCTGCCACCTGCCTACTCGCCAAAACTCTTATCTCGACATCTTTATTAAGTCAATTTCGCAAGAATTCTAATTAAACTTGAATACTAGCCGACTTGCGACTTCGCTATATTGGAGGTATAAAATAATTTAACAGTGTATAACTGAAAATACTCATGTAGCCAATGAAATCTATACTTCTATACTAATATTATAAAGAGGAAAGATTTGTAGTTTTGTATTTTTGTATGTTATGAATAAACTCAAAAACTACTAGACAGATTTTGAAAATTCTTTCACCAATAGAAAGCTACATTATCAGCGAGTAACATAGGCTATGTTTTGTGTATCTACATCTACATTGTACCCGTGTGAAGCCGGGGCGTGTTTAGTAAAATATAAAATATTGCGACGGTAAAGTTTAAAGTTTACCCTCGAAGTCGCAGTTTTGACGGGCTCGTTGGCACGTTCGGAAGAACACCTGCCGTGCGCATCGATGGGTCGTGGGTTCGAATCCCAGCGGGATGACATGATTATAATTTTCTATAAGCATGTTTTCCCCACGTCTGGTAGCTTCGGGCATTGAACGGGTGGGAGGAATATCGAAATTCCGACCGGGTAACGAACCACCGTTCATAGATACCGTACCGTATCGAAACCGTAAAGTGCATATTGCGAATTTCCGAATGCTCGAAGTAAAAATTAGGTCGACAGCGCATCATTGATGTTCTGTGGCTGAGGTATCACCTACCATCAAGTGAAACCTCATACTCGTCCGACGATATCTGACATAAAAAAACACCCAACCACCGCCGCTCCGTACCGTTCGAAAATTTGTTGCAAACGCAGGATTAAACTATCCTTCTTGGCTGGCACCGACTCCAAAAATAACTGGTAATAAATAATGCTTTGAAGTAATGAAAACATTAATTTTTACTTTTTAGTTTAAGTTTTTACATACTATATGTAGCTGTAGTTTTGAAGTCGGTTTTTGTTTTTTGCTTAAAATAATTTTATTTTTAAATTTTTATAAGAAGTGTATTTTGTAAGTTCATTAATCCTTACATAATAATTTAGTATGCCTACCACTAAACGTGCTGCTCAAATGAGACAGCGCCGTGAAAGGAACCACAAACCAAAACCATAATGGGACCACCTCTGAAATATGCCAAACAAAAAAAGAATCATCCAAATCCATCTATAACTTGAGGAGTCGCGTAACAAACATACAAAAAAAGCAACACAGACGAATTGAGAACCTCCTCCGTTTTTGAAGTCTATTAATGATATATTAGATTTAAAACATAATCTATAAAGTTACAGATCGTAGCTTCTACTCGTAATTCAATATTAACCTAAAAATATATTCATTCGAATCTGCCGTATCAAAGATACTCCCCCTGTAGCTAGGGGCCTCAGCTACTGGGGCCCCAAATCCGTGTAAGCGAAAATTTTAACTTCATCACAGTTAGGAAAAGGGCCTCCCGTCGAGGGTAAGTATCTTACACAATACTGCCCAAAAGTCATCATCGTCAAATTAATTTACGCATAATATAGTTTATTATACGCCAGTTGTATTTTGCCATCTATAAATACATTGTTTTAATTTTCATACTTTTTAATCTAAAGAAAACTAAAGCACACAAGAATGTAATATTTCTCCCCATTGTATCTGCACAGAACAATATAATTCTTCATTGTTGCCCGGCCTTGTATCACAATCGCAGCAATAAAATTGTACCTACATACTTCTAGGTCAAATAGAGCATCGTGGAATTCATAAATGTGACTGTATACTTACAATATCTGCTTAAAATCATTACGTTACGTTAAAGACCGCATAAATATAAATATAACAAGAAGAACAAATGAACGCAAACTTAAAAATATCTTAAGTCCTATTTCCGCCCCCTTATAACGAAAAATAATATGTCATACGATTTGATGTTTTCTTTATATTATATCGTGAAAGTAGACTGTATCCCTGATAATAATCTATACTTCTATACTAATACTAGCAATTGCCCCCGCAACCCCCCTTGTGGGTTGAATTTCGTAAAATCCGTTCTTAGCTGACCTCTACTCGGCGAAAGGAATATTCCTACCATATTTCAAGTCGCTACGCCTTATGGTTCCAGAGATATCGTGATGAGTGACTATATAGGTGGAAATCTCTTTTATATATATATATATAGATTATAAAGAGGAAAGACTTGTATTTTTGAATTTTTGTATTTTTGTATGTTATGAATAAACACAGAAACTACTGGACCGATTTTGAAAATTCTTTCACCACTAGAAAGCTACATTATCAGCGAGTAACATAGGCTATGTTTTGTGTAGTACATCTACATTGCACCCGTGTGAAGCCGGGGCGCGTTGCTAGTAAAATATAATTATAAGAGAAAAAAATACAATGCATATTGCCTGTGGGATGCCAAACTTAGGTCTAACTGTGCTTTTCCATAACTTTCTTATCCATATTATGTTTGATTGGTGTATTTTTAGGATTCCATACTCCGTACCAAAACGGAACTCTTATAGAATCACTTCGTTGTTCATCTGTCTGTCTGTCCGTCTGTCAGAAAAAAAAACTTATGTTTCTCAGGAACGCGTGGTGGTATCAAGTTGAAATATATAATAATACTCAGGTCTGCAATCCCTTATAACAGTGAAAAAATAAACTAAGTCGACACAATCAAAAGATACGGCTTTTTATCATGGGTTTATGATAATAGTAAGGGAATCAAAACCTAGGGTACTTCCCGTTGAATTAGAATCATGAAATTTGACATGAAGCAACCGTAAATTTGTAAAAAAATATTATTGGGAAAAAATTATCAGAGAAACAGAAATGTGTCTGCTCCATGCTCAATACATTTGTATACAAATACACTCGGAAATTCACTATAAAAGTGATATTACATATGTATTATGTACGTATGCATACAAATGGATTTGTTGATTCGTTATCAATATTGAGAATATAAAAAGTACTACTATTACTTTTTTATATTACTTACTACTATATTTTGACGGGCTCGTTGGCGCGTTCGGTAGAACACCTGCCGTGCGCATCGATGGGTCGTGGGTTCGAATCCCACCGGGAGCACATGCTTATAATTTTCTGTAAGCATGTTTTCCCCACGTCTGGTAACTTCGGGCAATGATCGGGTGGGAGGAATATCTAAATTCCGACCGGGTAACGAACCACCGTTCATAGATGGAAAAACTGTGAAGTGCATATTGCGCGTTTCGGTTTCAGTCTATGGATTTCCGAATGCTCGAAGTAAAAATTAGGTCGACAGCGCATCATTGACTGATGTTCTGTGGCTGAGGTATCACCTACCATCAAGTGAACCTCATGCTCGTCTGTCGATATCTGACATAAAAAAAAAAAAAAAAAAAAAAATATTTCATGGACTTTAGTATTGATTAAATTGAAAGAACAACACCAGCCCGGACAAAGCCGGAGCGTATCATTAGTCAATACTAAAAGTATAAATGGACACTCATTGTTTTTACGGACAATAAAACTTTACTGTCACTCCGAGCGGCGAGCTAGGTAATTACCGTTTTATTGTGAATGCTATCTCTGCACCCGCTACCTCACTCCTTGCTGTGGGATGCCAGGAAAATGTAATTTGTAACGTAGTGGAAAAATGAGTAGCGGCCGAATTCTCGAACGCTAATCAACATTGAGGTGTACTTAAAAGTACATCAAACTCTTTCATTACGAAGGTAAAATTAAAGACAGAAACATTTTAAGATGCCCTCAAATTTTGATTATCGTTTCAGTATTCCGCGGTATATAACATTAATTTATAATAACGTATAGAGAAGTTTACATACTACATAATACCTTACAACACCACCTTACGTGGGGGGAAAGACAAGTTATGAGGCTCATCATCAACTCAAAATATGTATTAACAAATAGATTAGTAAAATAAAATAAACAAAAAGTTAAATAATGTAAAAGTTGATTCCTATAGGTTTTTTATTTTCAAAGGCTGCAAGCCAAACCCCAGTTGCCAGCTAATTAAAAAATAAATGGTCAAAAATTGCCAAAACTTTATATTTGTTGCTTTTATTTACGAGGCTTAGTAAATATACAGAAAAAAATAGCAGTAAACTTAGTAGTTTTACTACCTATAGTAAATCCTGCTTATATAGATTAACTGACCCCTCTTATAGTAAGTTTTCATAACGGGATATTTTACTCATATCATCTCTGTGAAGAATTATTTTGTGTCATCAAATAAATGACTGTTTTTTTCGGTTCGGTTTTTTTTTAAATAAAATACTCTTTTAATCTAGTTACCTAGATAAATAAATAAAAATATAAATTCGTCCCTTTCTAACGACCTTGGATATACGTAAACCCGCCATAAGACAAAATGACTGCGATAATAGATGTACAATAAAAAAGTACTCCATGTAAATATATGTTTTTATGTTAGATATCGACAGACGAGCATGAGGATCACTTAATGGTAGGTGATACCCCAGGCACAAAACATCAGTCAATTATGCGCTGCCGACCTACTTTTTACTTTGAGCATTCGGAAATCCATAGACTGAAACCGAAACGCGCAATGTGAACTTCACGGTATTTCCATCTATGAACGGTGGTTCATTACCCGGTCGGAATTTAGATATTCCTCCCACCCGACCAATGCCTAAAGTTACCAGACGTGGAGAAAACATGCTTACAGAAAATTATAAACATGTTGTCCCGATGGGAACCGAACCCACGACCTACCGAACGCGCCAACGAGCCCGTCAAAAGATATACATACTTGTTATATAAAATCCCTATTTTCTATCTTTTTATTCCCCAATGTGATTCCAATGAGGTTCAAACATTTTTTTTAATAAATTTTATTGCTTCAGAAATACGCTACGATCAATATTTTTATTGCAATTTCAGTTTTGTGCAAGAAATTAATTTTTAAAAAGTGCAAATAAACTGTGGGAAATTCAAATAATTGAATAGCCACGCCATTGGTCAGAGCGAATATGACGTAAATTTATAGAGCGTAGTTATTTCTGCTTGACGTCATAGTCTATTAACAAAGCCCGCGAATTTGGCGAGTGTTTAAAATGCCCGTATCAGTTGGCAATTTTAATACTTTAAATCAATAATTTTTTCTATTATAAAACGATGTAAACTAAGTAATAATCAAAGGTACCGAATAAAAATATAAAAAATACATTCATATTCCCTATTGTCAACAATTTAGTAAGTTGTTGGCACGCATGACGCAAGACATTTCTCAAATGCGTTTAGAAACTACGAAAACGTTACCCTGGTGTAATCTAGATTCTAGAACAAGTGAAAGATTGATAATATCTAAATGCGTTCGGGTACAATTGCAAGAAATTCTAATTTTAGTTTTCTCATAGCGGCCTTTAAATGGCTTAATATTATGCATAAAAATATATGTTATATTACCATTACCATTACAAAAGTAATAAACGTATCTCACCTGTAGCCCTAGTATGAGTTTGCAATCGAGCTAACGAAAAAAGTTTTCGTGAGCTCGATGAAACTGTCAGTTTTAAAACTCGTTGTAGTATAAGTGTCAACGTTTCGTTCAACGTTAAAACTATATCGACGATCGTTTAGCTCGATCGAACCAACTTCAGGCTTAATATTCTATCTCTTTCATACACTTAAAAAACAAAGAGATAGCTAATATTGTCATTTTTGACGTTTTAAATATCGTATTCTTTATTAATTTCATAGTTTAATATTAATTCATTTCCAATACGTAAAAAAGAATAAGAAACGATAAAATGATGTCTAATCACACAATTTCCAGCCATTTGAAGTGATGACGGACTTTATGGAAAGGTAAGAAGCAGTTTATTGTATAACATAGAATATAACCTAAATTGTAAACATAGTTTCAATAATTTCACAGAAAAAGTAATTTAAACAAATCTGTGTACGGCCCAAAGCGGGAGACTAGTAGATAGGCGATACGCAAGTGGGAGGAATTATCCGGGGTGCTTAATTTAGATACAATCGATTCAAATAAAAGTTAATAAGTTTTTATGATTTGGAATTCATTGTCAAATAAAACGAGAATTATAATGTGGGCAACATCTTTACAATGGAATATTTTGACAAAATAATTGCAAAATACTCTCAATACGAGGATGCAATCAAAATCATGATAGAAATTTTATATTAATTATGTACAGACAAAAAAAGTTCAGAGTGGATTTTGATGTAATTGCAAGTGTTTAATAGCATTAGTTCCAACTTTATGATGGAGCATGTTTTGAAAATATTGAATTTTGAAAAATGCTGCTCTGTATTATATAATTACACAACATATTATATTACATTAGAAACACTATTACTAATTTTTGTGTGTATATTTTACTTATATTTATTTTATTGATTGCTTTCCAGCAGTGAAGAGTGGAATAAACTTGGCGGTAGCAGCCAATCCGCTCTTTTCCCCTCCTCTGAAATATTGGAGATTGGCATTGCATCGCATGATTTGAAAATTACTCTCCTGAGGAAGTAGAGGCCTGATTTTGGAAGCTTGCAGATGAAAGCTAGTTGCATATTCCAAGTATAACAAATAATAAATGGAAAATGATTTCTCATCTGAAGAAAAAAATGTATAATGTGTGATATCAGCCTGTGAATATAGAATAATAAAATAGTATAGACTGTGGACCTTTATGATAGTGTTTGTAATTTTTCTAGTAAATCAATTAAAACAAGTATAAATTAAATTGGTACTTTTTATTTTGACAAGTAAGAAGTTATATTTTTAATTGCTTATTTTAAGAGATAGACTTAATTCTGGTCTAAATATACTATTAGCTAGTTGATTGAAAATTTTGAAGTAATGCTAGAATTTCCACTTGATGAAGTCTGCATAAAAAAATCCATTAAAATAATTGATCTATATTTATCTTATTTTGGTCACATAACATAACATTACCTATCTATACTAATATAATAAAAAGGAAATATGTGTATTTTTGTATGTTATGTATAAACTCTAAAACTATTGAACTGATTTTAAAAATTCTTTCACCAATAGAATAGAGTATATCATCGAGTAACATAGGCCATATTTTGTGTTTAGTTCATGTAGTGTAGTTATATACATATAAAGATTTAAACAAATTAGTTTCACCGGATATAATAATATCTAAGCCTAAGGTATCAATATGAAGAAAAGGTCTAATTATGTGTGAAGTTTTAATATTATAATACAAAACTCATAATAAATATCAAGTTCATTTTGTGGTGATCCTATTATAATTTTTCTTTGAAGTTGAAGTAGTAATTCATAGTAGGTATGTGTATTATATTTAGAACTATTTTTATTGATATTTTGACATTAAGAATATACATGAAAATTTAGATTATTAAAATTATGCTTAGGGGAGAGGGGGGCACATTTGAACACTTCTTAAGTAAAGTATAAAATTTCTCATATGGCATTGTTTATCAAGATTTATTCTCTTTTTATACTACATAATAAAAATGTCATTTATTTATTTTGACTTAATAAAGTAAGACAATTTCAATTTTTAAAACAACACTATTTGTTCAAATATGCCTCATCCCTGGGGTACATTTGAAACACCTAGGGACAGTTTATAAAAATCAGGAAAACATGAAGATTATGTGACTTAGAGTATAATCAACACAATAGTTAAGCTATTTGCATTTTATATTATCATTGTGCATTGTCATTTATTTCATACACTAATTGTTAATTTGATAAACTACATAAAACTTTAAACAGTCTGGGATATTCTTGAACAAGGGAAACAAACTTATTAATTTTTTTATAATATTAGAAAGTAATGATCCTTATAATATCTTAAAAATATAACAATCTTAGGAAGGCAGTTTAAAAGTGTCAAATAGGAAATAAATAATCCAAATGGCCTTAATGGCCAACATAAAATAAATATTAATAAGAAACAATTTCCATATTAACGTAGTTAGCTTAAAATTACTCAAGTCGAATATTGAAAGAATTGAATAGAGCAGCTGTTTATATGTGAAGTTCCTGCAGTAGGACATTACTTTGGAAGTTTCTTTAGAATATCCGTGATAGTTATGAACGATTAATATTTTTTGTCAGGATGTAAAAATTTAAAACCGAAATTCTTTTATATTCTAATATATTCGTCAATTCTTATGATAATTGTTTTTTTTTTTTTATATTTAGTTTATGATTTTCAAACAGTTGCAAACGGTTGCCTGGAAGAAATCACTGCTTAGTGATAAGGTCACCATTTTCACGCTACTTTGTTTTGTCATTTATTTTGTAATTTCTTACCATTATGACTGTAAAAACAATATCAAATGAAGTTATTTAATTATATTTACCTTTAATTTTCTAAAAATAAATATAATATTTGTTTATTTAGCTCGGATAATTTTTGAACATTTTATTTAAGTGCCCCAGTGATTTTATTCAAATTTGCCCCAATACCATACCTCAAAAATAAACATTTCTAAACTAATTTGTGGTCAATGACTATATTATATTGGAAATACTTTGGCTATAATATATGCAACACTATAATATAATCACAACTCGAAAATAATACTTACTTTGTTAGTAATTTGCTTACAAGTAAAAAAAAAATTGTTTATTTTCGTCTCCCTAATGTTACCGGTGAATTTTTCTTGAAATGAGACTTACATTGACGATGGTTAGGAACTGACAGACGTGTAGGTTGGACTTACCAATATTAAAAAGGTTTTGGAGATTAAAACTTATGTACACGCGTTAGAAGTTATACTTCTTTGGCGTCTGAAGAAAAATTTTCAAAAACAAAACTGCAGTAAATATCGAAGAAAAATGTTAAATCAATCATATTCTATTCTGTAGCCAACTTCATCATGTCGTTTTTTTTGGGACATCGCGCGCGCGCAGGTCATGAATTCAGTCTCATCCAAAGGCGCCAAAAGAAGTATAACTTCTATTCTGTAGCCAACTTCATCATGTCGTTTTTTGGGAAATAGAGCGCGCGCAGGTCATGAATTCACTCTCATCCAAACGCGCCAAAAGAAGTATAACTTCAAAAATAAAAAATGCGTTCATAAATCCAATAATTCAAAACTGCCCCCCTCTCCCCTACTATTTGGACATTTAATACTCATAATTCATATATTTATTGAAGTATAGATGACTATACTTCCTGCAAATGCAATAAAAATAAGTTCTAGGGCAAAGTTTGGCTTGAATAATCTAAAGTGGCAGACATTTACACACCCCGCAACTGCGGGAATATTATGTAAATTGTAAAACTAAAGTGTGTTTTTAGTTAGTCTATGTTATGATAGGTTTTTTTTACTTTTACTTCACAACTATCCTTTTTAAATATAATCTATTTCTTTGAAGACAACATATTTGTAGACTTCTAACTTTTTAACAGTGATGATGAATTCTTATTGTTTAGAAGTCGTAATTGCAACTTCATGATGGAGAATGTTTTGCAAATATTGAATTTTAAAATATGATGTTTTACATAGTAGCAACAAATGTTACATTAAAAACACTATCTCTTATTGTTGTGTATAATATGTTCTCTATATTTACCTGATTGCTTTCAAACAGGGGAAGAGTGGAATCAACCTGGCTCTTGCAGCCAATTCACTCTTTTCCACTACTGAATTTGAAAGCTTGCAGATAAAAGCTAGTTGCATATTCCAAGAATAACAAAGAATGAAGTGGAAAATGATTTCTCATATGAAGAAAAAAATATGTATTATGTGTGATATCAGCCTGTGAATATAGGCAGTGGATCTTTCTTATATTGTTTGTAATTTTCCTAGTAAATCAATTAAAACAAGTATAAATTCAATTGTTTCTTTTATTTAGACAAGTGATATAAATATATTTTAATTGACTATTGTAAGGTTTAGTCTTCATTCTGGTCTAAATATACTATTGGCCACTTTTTTTTTGCACAATTGCATATTAACTATTTGCATCCCAGTTTTAATGGTGATGAATTATCTAATGCTGGAATTTCCATCTGATGAAATTCTTGATGAACTGTAAAACAAAAACAATATTTTAATAATAATAATTAAATATACCTAAGTCTTAATTTATCTAAAATCAGACTCTTTCCCCAATTGAATGCAGTCATTGTATGTATACATTAAAGAGGCTTTTTCCCCAAATAAATGATTCATCATGATAATAATAGATCTTAGATTTCTTTCCATAAAAATAATTGAATATGAATATACTATAACAAAATTTTTGTCACATGACAAGATTAGAATATCAAGTTATTACCTAATATTATGTATATATAAAGATTTAAACAAGTTTCACTCCATAAATTACATTTGAAGACAATGGATGAAAGGAGCTATGTAACATTTTTAGAACTTATATTTTTTACATTGAGTAAAGATGTTATGTCTCCATGTATAATTATTTTATGTGTCAAATTTAGTTATTAAATAAATAATCAAGAAAAGCTAATAATTTTTAACAGTGATGATAAATTCAATAGATAGTATGTAGATGTATAGATGTTACTTTTGTAGTTTAGAAGTAATTTGTTAGAACCTAAAAAGTATATACCTAATTCAACTTAATTTTGCTTGTTTTATACCTGGCTTCAGTTGTAGAAAGGAATCACAATATTTTATTCTCATTAATCCGGATGCCTAAGTGTCTGTCCCATGAATTCACTCACATACAGGCTAACTTCCTCCTGAGAAAGATAATTAGTCAATCTCACCACCCTCTGATAATCGCCTTTGGCGTAAAAAGTCACACAGCACCTTAAAGAGAAATAGTGTAATAAATAATATGAAAGATAGGTTAGGTTTAAAGACAAGATAAATTATTCATAATAACAATGTACATACTTAGTTTGTTATGCAATGAAACTCTTAGAGAGCCTCGTAGGTCCATGTGTATTTCTAAAATTTCGCAAAGAAAATCAAAGGCGTCTTTTGATAGCCGATATCTTTGCACAAAGTACATACATACTATATCTTTGTTTGGTTATAACATTGACTTATATACATATAAGTCAATGGGTTATAATTAAAATTTCTTCTTTAACGAGAGAAATTTATTATTCGTTTCGAAGATCACTTTCTGCAGCTTTCACAATTATTTTCTAAGCGAAAAACCTACTCGGAGTCATAATTTCAAGAATGTTTTGTTCGTCTCACTGAAATTTATCCGTCGTGTAAGAAAACTATACGATTGATCGTTTTCGTTGACGATTACTACGGTCGAGTCGTCAAATGTGTAACTCATACTGCCAAATTTGCAAAAACAACGCGAAACTATTCGAAAACTATTTTCGTTTAACGATATACGATTATGTCAAAACTTATGGTAGCGTTTTTAGTTCATGATAGTAACCGCAAGGGGCGCTGAATAAAAATGTATGGAACGAAACGAAAACTATAAAAGTTTTCGTTAACTATCAAAACTCATACTAGGGCTACTGATATTGAAGTTGTTGATACGTCAGACTTATGGCCGCGTGGAAATAAAGATATGATAATAACTACTTATATTACGAAAAATACTGGATATTGGAAGATTCCGTCTTTGACGGGGGTCGTCATTAATTAAAAGAAGAAGTACTATATTACAATACATATAAAGGATAAGAAACGTAAGACATAAATAAGGAGAGATAAAAGGGAAAAAATAACATAAGACAAGGCGGTATGGTCGAAAGACTTTAGCCTGCCCTATGGGCAAAAAAAAAAAAAAAAATTGAAGTTGTTGACACTTGACAGTTGACAGTGACTTATTCTAATCGTTATTCGTTGCAACAACTGTTTAGTGTTTTGGGCAGGATAATAAATATATTTTTGTGAAAAGTGGTTGTAAGTGCTTTAATAATGGCTAATATACCGTTAATGTACGCTCAAGAAGACTGTGAATTGGGCGAAAAAGGAAATATACAGGTAAGAATTGGTTTTTTTTTGAGATTTTCTTTACAACTTTAGGCCAGATGGCCTTCGATTTTGATCATATACTTGTTACTTTTTCCTCCATTTTCCTGTATTACAATGCTATACGAACGGTCGCACAGTGATAATATTCTAGCTTAGTTTTAAGGCAAGAACTCAATAAAAAAAACTTTAGTCATTTCACCATCAGTAATGGAAATTGTGACGTCACTATTATTAGGCATTGCTTTACCATAGTAACAAAACGATTTCATAGTTTTCAGGTCTAGTATTATTTAGTGGAAATAATTTGATGTAAACCCAATATTAGTATACAGAGAAATAGTCCTCTGTCTGTAAATGTATTACTGTATACTACTGCTATTATACTGTGTAGTGCTTTGGATATTCCCCTTTTTTCACAGAAAAACTGCAATTGCACTGTTGGCTAGACTTGCATTAAATTTTGTAATAAGAAGATAACTGCATACAATTTCTAGTAAATTACATATAAGCATTAGTACCAGGAAATTCAGATAATAAATATCATTATGTATATATTCGGAGATAAGATAGATTGTATTTTGCTGAATAAAATAATAACTCACATACCAAGATAACAATAATATAGGTAAGCTCCTTGCTTTTACAGTAGTTTGAAGAAGATGTATTAGTAGTAAAGCAGGTATCTATAAAAATATTATTTCAGCCGTAATGAATTGATGTGTACATATGATATATTTTAGTATACAGTAGAACCTTTAAGTTAAAAACCTTCACAACTGGATAAAATGTTTTGTTCCTTTCCCCTCAAGCACCAAAACCCCCATTACTTGAATTCTCAATCCTCATAGATCGAAATAATCAGTGAGTCCCTATAAGCCATTTCAGTACATATTTTCCCTCAATAACTCGAAAAAATCAATTGGAAAAAATAATTGCATCTTGAACATAGCAATGTTTGTTTTAACAACCTTTACTTAATCATTTAAAACTTATTTTACCAACTTTAAGAATTTTCTGACAATGTACAAGTATGTCAGTGTTTCTTAGAAAACAATGTGCAGAGTATACAGTGTATACAGTAAATAGGATTACCAATTCTACACAGTCTTACACAATCCGCCTAAGTCGAAATCCATTGAAAACTCTAACTCAATTTTTTAGCGTCTCCCTTGCAGTTCAACTTACAGAGGTTCTACTGCACTTGGTTTTGTTCTTAGCCCTAATTTAAAGAAATTATTTTGACTGAACTGACATCTTAGTTCTGTATTCCAAGACACAAATCAAGCCAAATGTTCTTGAGAACTGTCCAATTTCCAAGAGATTCTTTTCTAAAAACAAGTTCAAACCAAATTCATTTTCTGGAACGGTTCTCTAGGTCTAGAAATCAAAATTTTACCTCTTCAGTCAAAATACAAATTGTGTTAAATAAAATTATTGTTTCAGGATGACTTTGCATACCGCAACAATGTAGCAAATGCAGACAAGGAGATACGTCTTGGGTTCATCCGCAAAGTTTACAGCCTGTTGACAGTTCAACTGCTGGTCACGGTGGCCATTGCTTCTGTTTTCTTACTGGTTAAGCCAGTCCAGGAATTCATACATTCCAAGTAAGTAACATTTTGGTTGCACATGGTTAAGTGGAGTAAATCCTGTTTATAACTGCTGCAGTGCTATTGTATTACTAAGTGCCACGGGATATTACCATGTCCTAACTGAAGGCCAGCGCATGCTTATGCACGGCCGACATCTGTTTTTATATAGAATAGGCGGCAAATAGGCAGGTGGCTCAAGTGATGGTAAGTGACCACTGCCGCCCATAGACATTCGCAACACCAGAGCGCTTGCAGGTGTATTTCCAATCTTTCTGAGTTGGAGCTATTTTCTGAACACTTTCATACAAAATCAAAGGTTGCTATAATATTTAAGCTTACTTTTAATAAAGAAAAAATCTTTATTCTTTTCAATAATGATTTTAAAAATTTAAGTGGGATTTTTATATAGTACTTATGTTGTAACAAAAAAAGCAAGATCAGAAGAAACTCAGATATTAACTTTTAAGTTAGTCATTTTAGCTTATTAATATTATAGCTGCTGTCAATATGTTGTTTTTACATTTGACATCCATATCATTATGTTGTACATGTATTTGATTTGTCACTAAGACTGACCGCGGAATACTGAAACGATAATCAAAACTTGAGGGCTTCTTAAAATGTTTCTGTCTTTCATTTTACCTTCGTAATGAAAGGGTTAGAGATACTTTTAAGTACACCTCAATGTTGATTAGCGTTCGAGAATTCGGTCATGAGTGTTCTAGTTTTTTATTATTGTTTCAGTGAGTGGATGGTGTTAATTGCATTTGTTCTGAGTATAGTGAACTTATTTGCACTCATCATCAAGCGTCGCGATTATCCTGCTAACCTCTACTTGTTGGCTGGATTTGTAAGTTCTATTAAATATTTACTAAGTTACTGGTTATCAATTGCGACTTTGCCTAGTTAAATGGAGCCATTATTCATTTAATGATGAGTATGTGCTTCAGAGAAATTGTTATTTTTAACTGTTAACCCTTACGGACTGTATGTTTTGAGTCAATAAATCATGTTTCTTATATTATATCACAGTATCGATTATTCATTTACTTTAATTGATTTTATTTTATTTTTATTTGATTTTTACTTGTACATTTTGCGCACACGCAGCATTCATAAATTCCTATTTCCCAAAAAAAAATTGAAATATCGCGATGGATTCATCAACAAGGTATTTTGAAATAAAACTGAAGGAAATAATTTTGATTCAACAGGAAATAGGTCGAGACCTAACACAGACCATTGGTTTTGACATTTGTTTTTACTGGTCACCATAGACAGATTGCTACAGCAGTATTATTATACCAGCACTTCTTAGGACTATCTATGGCCATCATTTAGTTTATTAAAGAATAAGGACATATTATACCTACTATTATTTTCTCAGTTGGCAACTTCTACAGAATATCCCAGCATTTTTATTTTTAATATAATGACCCATTCACTAAATAATGGTGAAAAACGAAAGTTGGCTGATTGATTTTTGAAAAAAATATAACTTAGAATCTTCGAAAAAAGCATTTCTTATTTCGTATTCATACTCTTCTAGTTCCCATGACATTTACAGTTATCTCTATACAGCTGATTTCATTTTCAGACAGTAATTCAAGCATACACAATTGGCGTGGTGGTGTCATACTTTGACACATTCATCGTGCTGCAAGCTCTTGGGCTTACTTTCGCTGTGGTTCTCGCCCTGACTCTCTACACATTCAACACTAAGAGGGACTTCTCCTTCGTAGGCTATGGGTAAGTGTTTTACATCTGTATTTTTATAGTTAAATTGCATTTCAGCGTGTCGAAACCTAATATTATACAGGTGAATATTTCAATTGGGCGGGTATTGCCAAATCTGAAGTACTCAAAGTCCACTACAGCACTATAGCATGACAACCGCGACAAAATTTTGTCGACCGTTTCTCGTGTTTTAATCGATTATCGCTATTTCTTTCGGGTTTATCATGACAATTACACTTAACTCGACTTTAAATATTAAAAATAGATATATTTGTCGATCGAGATATCTTTTCTATCAAAACTGTCGATGTCGAGATATAATATATCGAGATATCTTACATCTTAGTTTGTGTAATGAAAATCACTGGTGTACAATTCAAACATATATTTATATTTTCAATACAAACTTCACTTCTCATATATATGAATATATTCAACTTCCAACACTTCCAAATATCGATATTCACATAGTATAGACTTTAATACATCACTACAACCTTACAATTACAATAATTTCAATAATAATAAGTCTATAAATCTATAGAACTCGACTACAGCACGACTGCAGTCAATCAAAATGATAATCAAAATGATAATTAATTCGTTTCCACAAATTAATTATGCAAAGAGTCAAGGATAAGCTAGTAGCGAGGTACAATCACTGCACCGAGCCACGCCAGAGCCAAGACTGCCCCGCAATTGTCGTTCCACCTTCTTTATACCAAACTTGTTCATAAGTTTTGTAGTGGGGAGAGTGGGGGAATCGAATGAATCATATCAATTGACCATCTGAATTAAATACACTTAAAAGCATCAAAACAATATGTAAACTCATTATAATTAATATCGATTATTTCATTTTTTAACACTAAAATTGATTACAATATACGATTTTGCCTTTTAAATTTACGAATCACAACACTCGGCCATCGACAAGCGTGCTATCTCCGGAGCACGCAAAATCACAACACTCATTGAGCACATTATATACAATTAATCTTACAATTATATCTTATAATTATACAATCAATACCATCTTATCCTCTATTATTACAATGAGATCTAGATAAGAACTTACTTGTGGTTTAAGAAATTTCTTAAAAAATAATAATAATAATACATCTTCTCTTACATAAGAAACAGAACAATTAAATAACTTTTTTTTTTGACTTGGAAACTAGAACATACATACTATACCTAGACTATAACTAATCACAAAACTATTAACATCACAACACGTCACCAATCTCAAAGATATTACTTTGTTTCACAAATTTTATTTATTATTTGAACATAGAAGATTTGTCGATACTTCAAAAATTGCTAATATTATATAACTTTGAACACTTTATTTAAAATAAATTAAATTATATGATAAATAAAATAAAAAATTCTTTAAACATTCGAGCATGGGCAATCGCCATGGGCGTACTTTGACATGGGAACAATGTATCACTAAAAGAAAAGATTGAAATGTATCTTTCGATCACTGGGATATGTATCACTCTTTTATATCTCTTGTATCCGCGCATGACACGCAGTGACATTACTCAGCGTGATTCGATTCGCTCAATTCATGAATCAACAACTTACTCTCTATCTTGCGACCGCGCGACAGAAGACTTAACAAAAATTATCATTTGCACATGTATACACTTTTGCGACACAGATACAAAAAGACGTTGTGACTGAATTACTGATACATTCGGATTCGAAGTGATATAAAGAGTGATTGATATAAACGGATTGATACATATCTTTTTTTTTATCTATCTCTCTTGAGTTACCGATCTCTACTTTTAATAAATATTTACTGGTATTAACAAATGTGCAGCAATTTCAATCCACACGGGAATATCGATTGCCTCTGAAATAATTGATTCGTCGTATTCGTGGTGTATCCGCGACTTTTTTTATGTAACTTTTCGGATGCCAGATAGCCGCGCCCCACCACCATCATTTTACCGCTTTACTAGAGTGCCGTCAAAGTCAACTTGACACTCTTTACGACTTGAATATATCGATTGATCCCAGGGGGAGGCAACTTAAAAGTGTCTTTCACACCTCTATCTATTATAAGCTGAGGACCTATTTAAAACTTTGTCTTTGAAGGTGTTACCATTAAAAATACAAATAAATTTGACACAATTGATCTATCTATATGTCTAGCTTTAGTTATTTGTAATTAGTAGTTAAAAACATCAAATTTGTCATTATTATAGTCTTGATTGGAGGTGTCAGGTTTTACTCTTTCAGATTCAACACTTCTTCAAATTCATTCTATTCCTTTATTTATTTTACCGTATGATTATTATTAAAACCATCTATTGCTTTTTAATAAGCAAATTTTGATTTTTGGTGTATCAAACCAATCATTTTGATTTTGGAACAAATTCTCAATCTTATATTTAATTATTAATTTAATTTAAAGAGTTAAAAATAAATAAATAAAAAATATCAAAGTTTCGGCATTTAAAAAAAAGAAATAAAATAAATCTGTGAGCTAAAATAAATATTATATATATCGTCATAACTTCAGTAATTTGCAAAAACATTTATCATCATCTCCAATAAACTACTTTTTTTTTTAGATTGATAAATAATTCAGGAAACCAATATCGATTTCTTATTTGATCAAGACTTTACGCGAATGTTTTAATAATAATTATCAAAAAGCTTGAACACTTCGAATAACCAATTAAATCCATTCAACCAATTATATCTGTGTAATTTTTGTTCACACATTTGTTTTCTCAGCGGAGTTGATTAACAAACAAAACTCCCGACTCTAATATATTAGCTATTGGCAATAATGCAGATATAAATAAAATATTTTTCCATCATTAATTTTGTAACAGGAGAATATTATGTAAATGATAGTCTGGGTTTGGGGTCATTATCAAAATATCGCCCAACAAAGTCTTATTCCTCAAAATATGATACTAAAATTCAAAAAGCTTATAGAAGTCTAGGATTTATATACCTACAGAGTTACTAAACCTTTTCGTGATACATCAACTTTAAAAATTGTATACTTTGCGTATGTTAGATCGACTTTAGATTTCGGTAGTGTAATCTGGAATCCGAACTATAGAAATCACATGAGAGAATTCAAAAAAAGTTTATTAGTTACCTTAATTATCGTGATATCGCTATAATGATTCTTACATTAATTCTCTTAAATTTTATAATATTCTTTCTCTCTACAACAACAGAAAACAGTCTGACATCTTATTTTTTTACAAGATCACTAACTGTAAAATTTACTCTCCTAGTGTTTTAGCCAGGATTCCATTTCTTGTTAAGTTGCGCTAACCTGTTCGCCTCTTACAAACGAAAAGTATATTTGTACCTCCTTCACTTAGTTAAAATTATACTCTTAACAGCTTTGCGTTTCGACCAATTACCACTTATAATAAAGAATTTCTTAACGTTGACATTTTTAATCTTTCGATTGCACAAGTTCGTAAAATAATTGATAAGGATCTATCTCAATAGCTACTGTGTATATCATTACATCTAATATGTTGTCTTTAAATAACGTTTATCATAACTTCTATCTTTAGCTCTTCTCCTTTCTATCTTGTCTATACTATCGGCTTTTAGTAATGTTTTTGTAATACATACTATTTTTGGACTTTATAGGTCTGTGTACGTAAAATAAATATTACTGTAACACTGTTTAATAAAATGACTATTTGTGCCAAAGTAAAATGATTGTCAGCAATTACAATATCCTCAATAATATCGAACGTAATTAATAACTATAGGTCTAAAGTTTTGGTTCGATAATATCTAATAATTGTAAATTGTATTTTAGTCAGTTAGTAGGTATTCTAGTTATGGTTATTACGATTGCTACGGAGATTATGAATGTTTTAAGAAACTTTTACTTTTGACATTAATTGTAAAATATTTTCTGTTTATTTGAGATGCAATTTCAAATTCTGATTTGTTCTACAGGATTTTTTTTTTTAAACAATTTGAATCGGAAATTAATTTTTGTTATAAATATCTTAAGTAGTTTTTGTCAATTCATTTGTACCCCTACTTTCATTTATATGAAATTTCTGTTACAGCCTTCAAGGTGGTTTATGACCTGTTCTATCATATTTATTACATTTTTATATGTATATCCCCATTCCTGACAACTAAAATATGTTGAATAATTTCCTCTAGTTGTATTTTACTTGCAAACATTAACTATGATAACAGAACCAGTCCCTTAATTGAGTTTTCTAAAAGAATTACTTTTTACCATAGCATTATTTCTAATCTGATAGAATTGCTGAGAAGCTAAATGTTTCAACAAATCTTCTGGTTCTGGTACATTTAAGGGTTTGGGCTCTATTACCTACTGAACTATCAATGATTTCATAAATAATGTAGTCAACTGCCTTTCCAGAGTAATATTTCTCTTAAAATTCGGCGGGTACTTATCAAATGTTGAAGACTCACAAATGTTTTTGTACAATTTTAAACAGATATCAAGCCTTTCGATATTATCTTAGCTACTGCCTGTACATCTTTTGTCCCACTAGATAAAGATCTGAATCCTGTGCTTACTTGACTTCCGGGATGAATCCGTCTTTTCTTCTCTGGTTGGCTCTTTAGTAGACCAGCTTTTTCCTTGGATTTCCTCTTATTTGAACTCCGTGAAGTTTTATTCGGCAATCATCCTTTCGAGCAGGCGAACCTCCAGGAGTCATCGCTCATCAGTCATTCATACAAAAAAAAAGAAAGATCATGTAAATCATGTCGGTAGTTAAATCGATTCATTTATAGTAAAACCACCAGTGTACAGTATCCAAACGTATATTTCCATCTTCAATACAGATTTGACTTCTCGGACATGAATATATTCAACTACCAACACGTGTACAATTTCTTAAAATATCGATATTCACTTTGTATAGACGTTAATACATCACGAGATTACGAACAGTATAACTAGGACTTTACTGGAGCACGACTGTAGACAGAATGCCCGTTTTCTAATAATTTTGCTTAACAGCTTGACATTAGACGACACTCTCTCAATATTGAATGAATGAAAGGAACGAATGACGTGAGTGAACACGTGACGAGTGAACTGTCAAATGAATTGAATGACTGATATTACTTCCACAGTAAGAACAATTGAACATCTGAATTAAATACACTTTAAAGTATCGATACAATATGTAAACTCATTATTATTAATATAAATTATTTCAATTTTTAATACTAAATTTGATTACAATATACAATTTTGCCTTTTAAATTAACGAATCACAACACTCGGCCATCCACAAGCGTGCTATCTCCGGAGCACGCAAAATCACAACACTCATTGAGCACATTTTATCAAAATCAAAAGTTTTGTATTTATCTTATGAAACGTCTAGTTGCACGGTTCCAAAAAGTGGGTCTCATGGAGAAGAACCGGCAAGAAACTCCATGGATACTCTTTTCAATAATGGTTTAGCTTACAAAGTCTCGGTTACAATAGTAATAATCGGCTGAGAAGTTTATATAATGCAAGGTATACAGAGATTCTATACAATGCAAAAGAAATCTTATACGATTTACCATCTTATCCTCTATAATTACAATGAAATCTAGAAAAGTATCTACTAATGGTTAAATACATTTATTTCTCTCAAAAAATAATACAATTTCACTTACACGAGAAATAATTAATTAAATAACTTCTTTTTTTATTTTTTTTAACTCGGAAACTAGAACATACAAACGCTATCAATATAATCAATACACAATTAATATTCACAATATCAATCTCAAAGATACTTTGTTACATAAAATTATTTATTATTATAACATAGAAAGTTAGACGATACTTCAAAAATTGCTTATAATACATAAATTGGAATACATTATTTATTAAAAATGACATTATAATATGGTAAATAAATAATGTTACAGTACTACTTATAGCTACATTAAACATTCTAGCATTTCTATTTATGCATTTGTAATCGCGCAATGGACGTATTAAAGATAATTATTTACTTTAATTAACAAATATTAATCACATCTTACAATTTTGAACACTGATTTAACCACAATTAAATAATTGCCCACGAAAGTATATCGATTGTCTCTGAAATAAGTGATTCGTCGTATTCTTGGTGCATGTGTGACTTTCTTAAGAAAAGTCCTGATGTATGATGGCCGCACCGCCACCATCGTTTTGACGCTTCACTAGAGTGCCGTCAAAGTCAACTACTTGACACTCTTTTCCGACTTGAAAGTAGGGTACCAATTGATTCTTAATTAACCTAGATGGCGCAACATGCACCGACACATTTATTATCTTATGCATTTACAGTCTGTAACCGAATGGTTAAGGTCTGTTTTTTTATTTTCACTTTTCCATGCGAGATTAAGTATAGTTAAGGCCAGATTTAGTTTAGTTTTACATTATTGCTTAGATATATGTCAAGGTCTTCAAAGATCTCATCTTATCTAACCTGTTTGAGTTTTGTTTGGTTTTAATAACTTGATTATCGATCGTAACCTAAACATTCTGATATTTCATAGGGTGAAAATCACTCAACTTTTTGATTATTACTGAGAAAAATCTTTAAATACACTGGCCATAATTGTAGTCCTAGCCATAACGATTCGCAACGGTAGGTATATTGTAGCGGAGTTATGGTATACATATATTTTTTTTTTTTCTATTAATAAATCGAAACAAAAATAAAATGTATTGAGCAACAAAATATTGAAGTTTATTTAGACACATTCTTTGTTTAATCGCTCCATGGAATCTCCAGTAAGCTACTTTGTTTGTGCTGTTTTTATTAAATGTGATTGAAATTCAGGAAACCAATATTGACTTCTTATTTGATCAACACATTACGCGAATGTCTAAATAATAATTATCAATGAACTTGAATATTTCGAATAACCAATTAACATGGCCATATTTGTTTTCTCAGTAGAGTTAACTAACTAACAAAATCCTGACTCTAATATATGTACTATCTATTAATATTAATGCAGACACAAATAAAATACTTTTCTATAACTAATTTTATAACAGTAAAATATTATGTAAATGATTAGTTTGTGGTAAAAAGGGTTTTTATTTTTTATTTTAAAATCCTTTCTTGACTATCACTAGGTCTTATTCCACAAAATGATTATCAATAATAACAAAATTTCATATAGGTATCTGGTATATATATCAAAATATATATATGTATATATTCATAAATATATATCATATTTCATAAATAATTCAATAAATGGTAAATCCTTGTGAATTTTATTCAAGTCAGTAAATAAATATTAGTCACTGATAATATAATTGAATATTACGATCGCTACTGAAATTATGAGTGCTTTTACTTAAGACATTAAAAATATTTTATTTTATCAAATGCTGATTCGTTTTAAAGGATTTTTTTTAAACAATTTATATCGGAAATTAATATCTCTATTAAATATCTTAAAAACTTTTGTCAATTCGTTTGTACTATTACTTTCATGCACATGAAGAGAGGTTTCTGGTACAGTCATAAAGGTTATGACTTATTCTATCACATTTACTACATTTAATAATTGGCTTTAACATGTAGAATAATTTCCTCTAATTGTATTGACTTGCAAACATTAACTATGATAACAGAACCAGTCCTTAAATTGAGTTTTTCTAAAATAATTAGTATTTATTAGTAGTAGTATTTATCCTAGAATTATCTCTAATTTGATAGAATTGCTGAGAAGCTAAATGTTAACAAATCTTTTGGTTCGCTAAATTAAAGATCTTTTGCTCCATTACCTATTGAACTATAAATAATTCCATAAATACTGCAGTAAACTACTTTTACATAGTAATATTCCCTTAAAATTTACCAAATGTTCATCAGCCGCAAATGGCTTTTTTTTTTTTAGTTTTTGATCCCAATCTTTCCCAAATAAATAAATCGTAGATACCATAGTTTTGTTGTATACCACTTAACGCCGCTTTCATTTTTAGCAGGTATCCAGCCTTCCGATATTCTCTTAGTTACATCTGGTACTTCTGTGTCCTGCGTCCTTCGCTTACTTAGCTTCCGGGGTGAACCCGTATTCTTCTCTGGTTGGCTGAAATACATATTTTCACACGCTTTATATCATTTTATAATAACTTATAAACTCTATACTGTCGTGTTACCACCTTACATTACACTGTAAGTAAACTTTATAAACTTTATGCCATCTGCTTTAATCTTGAAACTAATTTCAAATATTTCTGTTCATTCAATACATGTCTTAAACAGTATACATAATACTATTATGTTATTCATATAAAAACATGTATCTAGATAATTAATGTCGTAAGAAAAACTAATAGCAGCAATTTTATATTATTACTACTACACTTTGATTGACAATTGCACACCTACATGACTATAATCATACACTTAAGTATCTGATACTTATAAACTTTGTCATGGCAACTATGACACACTTAAATAGATGTTACAGCACAACTACATAGCTATGCATGCATGCACCTGCATGGTTGTTAATAACTTAAGGATATTCATGGCTATTTCATTACAACTATATGACTATTTCAGTATGTTTATACGGCTATTCTATCACAACTACATATATGACTATTGCAGCACGCCTACATGGCTATTCCGTCACAACTATATGGCTTTTGCAGCACACCTACATGTCTGTCCTATCACAACTATGTGACTATTGCAGCACAACTACATGGCTGATAAAATTATAATACGTCTACATGGCTATAATTTATCATTACTGACCTTTACAGCATACCTACATAGCTGATCATAATAGCACACCTACATAGCTATTGTATCATTATTGATATCAACACCACACATGGCTGATAATAAAAGCACACCTACACGGCTATTGTGTCATTACTGATCTCTAAGGCACACCTACATGGCTGATCTACATACACTACTGTTGTGATTCGTTAATTTAAAAGGCAAAATTGTATATTGTAATCAAATTTAGTATTAAAAATTGAAATAATTTATATTAATTATAATGAGTTTACATATTGGATCGATACTTTAAAGTGTATTTAATTCAGATGTTCAATTGTTCTTACTGTGGAAGTAATATCAGTCATTCAATTCATTTGACAGTTCACTCGTCACGTGTTCACTCACGTCATTCGTTCCTTTCATTCATTCAATATTGAGAGAGTGTCGTCTAATGTCAAGCTGTTAAGCAAAATTATTAGAAAACGGGCATACTGTCTACAGTCGTGCTCCAGTAAAGTCCTAGTTATACTGTTCGTAATCTCGTGATCTATTAACGTCTATACAAAGTGAATATCGATATTTTAAGAAATTGTACACGTGTTGGTAGTTGAATATATTCATGTCCGAGAAGTCAAATCTGTATTGAAGATGGAAATATACGTTTGGATACTGTACACTGGTGGTTTTACTATAAATCAGAAGTGGGATGACCCGCGAGCCACGTCAAAGGACATTTTAGTAAGTACGAATTTGAGTTATATGGACAATATTAAAAAAAAAAAAGTGTAAATTTGACTAGATCTAAGTAACCTGGTCCAGCCGTAAGTTCTGTTACAAATGAAAATGCATTTTTTGTGAAGTAGTAATCTTATTAAAACTTATATTTATCGAAGTATTAGAAAATTATTCTACTCGAATTCGCCACTCTTGGCTTTGGATTTATGCATAAACACATCGGAAATTTAGCCATTATGCCCCAGAGATTTCTTAAGATACTTAATGTTGACGTGTCGTTTAGAGCAGACTATATTCTCTAAAAATGACCAGGTTTTGA
Source organism: Anthocharis cardamines (assembly GCA_905404175.1). Taxonomy (NCBI): domain Eukaryota; kingdom Metazoa; phylum Arthropoda; class Insecta; order Lepidoptera; family Pieridae; genus Anthocharis; species Anthocharis cardamines. Next base: position 2,676,144 of record FR989953.1, on the reverse strand, counting down.
ACTGATCAGTAAGTAGGTGGAAAGTCCACAGTACATTTTTAGAAAAATATGATGACCACGTTATACCTTTTCAACCACTTATTGTAGTGCTCTTCAATCGTGAGAATTTTTTCATCAGTATAGAAGATATTTAATTGACAGTAATTAATTGATAAGATCAGTAGACCTGTGTATCGGGACAGAAGGCGTTTGATCGATCCACTCTTAATTGTAGGGATTTTAAACATGTCCTGATATGTGTAATGATTGATTTAGAACATGTCCTGTATATCGATGATAAGAACTCAGCTTCAGGTTTTATTTTTGTTATAAATATGCGACAACAGGAATTTTCATTTCTCGCAATAAGATTTTTGTTTCCTAGTAGAGTTTTGGCTACTTAGAACTTGTATGTGCTATCTTCCCTTCTTAGTATATCTGTCGATAGTACGATATACAAACATACAGCTGATACTAAACTTTTCAAGTGTCTTGAATATGACCGACGCGGACGCAACGACTCGATACCCACTTCGTCCATTCTATTTTCGACATTCCATATTGTAATTAGATATGAATAGAAAAAAATAATAGATTTTATGTAACAGTATTTATGGTCATGCTAGATATAGTAGTCATGAAAGTGAGCTATATGAGCCATGTATGTGTGCTGTAGAGATCAGCCATGTATGTGTGCTGTAGATATCAGCCATGTATGTGTGCTGTAGATATCAGCCATGTATGTGTGCTGTAGAGATCAGCCATATATGTGTGCTGTAGATATCAGCCATGTATGTGTGCTGTAGAGATCAGCCATATATGTGTGCTGTAGATATCGGCCATGTATGTGTGCTGTAGATATCAGCCATGTATGTGTGCTGTAGATATCAGCCATGTATGTGTGATGTAGAGATCAGCCATGTATGTGTGCTGTAGATATCAGCCATGTATGTCTGCTGTAGATATCAGCCATGTATGTGTGCTGTAGTGATCAGCTATGTATGTGTGCTGTTGAGATCAGCCATGTATGTGTGCTGTCGAGATCAGCCATGTAGGTGTGCTGTAGAGATCAGTAAAGATAAAATAGCCATGTAGGTGTGCTATTATGATCAGCCATGTATGTGTGCTGTGGAGATCAGTAATGACACAATAGCCATGTAGGTGTGCTATTATCAGCCATGTAGGTGTGCTGTAAAAGTCACTGATGATACAATAGCCATGTAGGTGTGCTATTATGATCAGCCATGTAGGTGTGCTGTAGATATCAGTTATGACCCAATAGCCATGTAGGTGTGCTATTATGATCAGCCATGTAGGTGTGCTGTAAAGGTCACTGATGATACAATAGCCATGTAGGTGTGCTATTATGATCAGCCATGTAGGTGTGCTGAAGAGATCAGTAATGAAGCAATAGCCATGTAGGTGTGCTATTATGATCAGCTGTGTATGTGTGCTGTAGAGACCGGAAATGACACAATAGCAGTGTAGTGTATGTAGATCAGCCATGTAGGTGTGCCTTAGAGATCAGTAATGACACAATAGCCGTGTAGGTGTGCTTTTATTATCAGCCATGTATGGTGTTGATATCAATAATGATACAGGTGTGCTATTATGATCAGCTATGTAGGTATGCTGTAAAGGTCAGTAATGATAAATTATAGCCATGTAGACGTATTATAATTTTATCAGCCATGTAGTTGTGCTGCAATAGTCACATAGTTGTGATAGGACAGACATGTAGGTGTGCTGCAAAAGCCATATAGTTGTGACGGAATAGCCATGTAGGCGTGCTGCAATAGTCATATATGTAGTTGTGATAGAATAGCCGTATAAACATACTGAAATAGTCATATAGTTGTAATGAAATAGCCATGAATATCCTTAAGTTATTAACAACCATGCAGGTGCATGCATGCATAGCTATGTAGTTGTGCTGTAACATCTATTTAAGTGTGTCATAGTTGCCATGACAAAGTTTATAAGTATCAGATACTTAAGTGTATGATTATAGTCATGTAGGTGTGCAATTGTCAATCAAAGTGTAGTAGTAATAATATAAAATTGCTGCTATTAGTTTTTCTTAATGTGCGACATTAATTATCTAGATACATGTTTTTATATGAATAACATAATAGTATTATGTATACTGTTTAAGACATGTATTGAATGAACAGAAATATTTGAAATTAGTTTCAAGATTAAAGCAGATGGCATAAAGTTTATAAAGTTTACTTACAGTGTATTGTAAGGTGGTAACACGGCAGTATAGAGTTTATAAGTTATTATAAAATGATATAAAGCGTGTGAAAATATGTATTTCAGCCAACCAGAGAAGAATACGGGTTCACCCCGGAAGCTAAGTAAGCGAAGGACACAGAAGTACCAGATGTAACTAAGAGAATATCGGAAGGCTGGATACCTGCTAAAAATGAAAGCGGCGTTAAGTGGTATACAACAAAACTATGGTATCTACGATTTATTTATTTGGGAAAGATTGGGATCAAAAACTAAAAAAAAAAAGCCATTTGCGGCTGATGAACATTTGGTAAATTTTAAGGGAATATTACTATGTAAAAGTAGTTTACTGCAGTATTTATGGAATTATTTATAGTTCAATAGGTAATGGAGCAAAAGATCTTTAATTTAGCGAACCAAAAGATTTGTTAACATTTAGCTTCTCAGCAATTCTATCAAATTAGAGATAATTCTAGGATAAATACTACTACTAATAAATACTAATTATTTTAGAAAAACTCAATTTAAGGACTGGTTCTGTTATCATAGTTAATGTTTGCAAGTCAATACAATTAGAGGAAATTATTCTACATGTTTCAGTTATCAGGAATGTTGGCATATATATAATTATTATTGCCAAAAGCCAATTATTAAATGTAGTAAATGTGATAGAATAAGTCATAACCTTTATGACTGTACCAGAAACCTCTCTTCATGTGCATGAAAGTAATAGTACAAGTAGGGTAAAATTGGGGATTCTGGATCACTCAATCTCGTTCCACTCGATTTCGTGATCCAGAACTCCCCAATTGTACCCTCCAGCCACTTCTTTGGATATTTTATGAGCGCAGCCAGCGCAGAGTTTTTGATTATTCTTGTAATAAACACTAAAATAAAATCAGATAGCACATTGTGGTCAGACAGTCGATGGAAAACTTTGAATTAGTTCTTAAGTTTTATTATAAAATAAATAAAAACGCTACGGCCACGGCGCGCATCGAGAGGTAAGTAAAAATCAATCTTATTCCAATCAATTTCATGATACAGAATTTTTAATTTCACTCTCCAGCCGCTTCATCGGATATTTCATGAGCGCAGCTAAAAGTATTATATTAAAATAGTGTATATTAAAATAAAGGTAAAAAGAAAAAAAATAAATAGCAAAAAGTATTAATTTAATTTTGCAAAACCGTTGTTTCGTCAAATGTATGCATTCGGAGAATTGCTATATTCTATTATCTATTGTCTGGGTGGAATTTACTCCGAATGCAGTGACAGTCGACTTAGCAACGTTTTTTATTCTATTGTCATTTTCTATTTTCTATGTATTATTTATTATTTATTATATATTATATATTTTCTCTATTTAATGTCACTTGAGAGATTTCGGACCGCCCACATCTTACTAACTCTCTCGTGACATAACCGAGTACATACAGTAATGTTTCTGTTATGCCGAGCTGGGCGCTTCTCGACATACAGACCCACGACTGGAGACTGGTCACTATGTTCATGAATTCAACTTAAATATATACTAAGTGAAACAGAAACATTTCAATAGCGCGATTCAGAGCATGTATCTAGTTTAGCGATGTTTTTACTTTTTTGTTTTTTCATATGCTTAAAAAAAAAAAAATACTTATAAATCTTAAAAATTATTGGTTTTATTTTTATTTTTTAAGATGTTTATTGAATTATCGTTAGCTAACGCCATCTTTGTTAGTCATGCAGAATTATTAGCAAACAATTTATTAGATCGATAATATTAACTTCTATATTCTCTTTATATGCTCTTGTAATTCTTAGCGGATGATTTAATTTTGTAATAGACAGTAAGCGTAAACCTCTATCTGAAAAATAATAGGTAGGTATAGTTTATAAATTACTATTATATTAGGACTTATAAGAAAAATAATAAAAATAATAATTACTGTTATTGACGACATCTATGAAGTTTATAGGATACTTTATTAAATGTGCAAGAGTGTAATTTGCAACCAATTTTCGTATTCGCATTGATTTATCATATACGAATACTATGAAGTACTTACTTAGTTTAAATAGATGGCAGTTATTAGAAGAAGAAAAAATAAGAGCACTAGATGCTTTATTATATATTTATATTAAGCTTTATAAATTATTTAATTATTACATCTTATTATACAAGATAATTATGCGATTTAGCGCCTATGATGTTAAGTAATAGACATGTCGAATATCTTAGTCACTTCATATTATTTTGAACATTCGTAAAACTAAAACCGAAATATTTCTGTACTTGAGAATAAGCATTATAAAGATTATGAAATATTATTTCATAGGCCTGAGATATTATTCTATTTTGATAGAATATAAATAATAGTAATATAACACAAATAAGTCACTATAGGAACGATATTTTTGTTTTATAGGCTCGGTTAACTTTCTATGCCTAAACCTGATATTAAAATAGGATTTTTTTAAACATGCTCTTTCATTATGTTATTAATTTTTCTTAACCTGAGTACCAATTTTCGAATTTTAATTTTATTTATTAAAATTCACGCACAATTGCCTTTATAATATAAGGTTCGCACATGTGGCGGAGTTATTCTACAAGTTTAAAATTACCCGATATTAATATTTTTTTTATCTGAGTAAATCAGAACAAATCCTAAAATCGTCCCCAGACCTAACCATAAAGTTCAAATTAGAGCGCATTTTGATATTACATTGCCTAAATTTTTAGTGCATTTAAAGTTTCAACTAAAGCGCGCTAAGTACATGATCATTCCTTATATGATTTACGTCTCCAGTTACCGAAATATAGGGATCGAATATTGCCACTATGCATTCCTAAGCTCCTAATTTGGCATGTATGGGTCGGTTCATGCTTGTTCATATATTGATAAGATATTATAAGCTTAAAAAACGTTATGATTAGAGCTCGTTTCCTGTGAAATATTGTTATTAAATTTTTTTATATGCAATTATTTTACACTGAAGTTCATTACGGTATCACCTTTATGTTTGTAATTATAAATAGATCAAACTTGGTGCATTCTACTGTCATAATAGCGCCATCGCTGACAGCGGTAACATCATCGTAAATATAGAAAAAAAAACAAAGTATGTAAGTATTTTTTTTTTTTAGCTTATTTTTATATCCTTAAATGTCTTGATATTATTAAACCGCTTATTGTTAAATATAAGTTTAAAATTTATTTAACAAGTAGAATTATAATTTAAAATTCTTATTATTTTCTAGGTCAAGCTACTCGATAAATCCGTTTCTTGCTGAGGAATCGGACACAGAGCTTCTTGAAGGATGCCAGTCACCCGTTCCTATTAAGTCGAAAGGGTCCACGAGGAAGAAGGAGGTGGTTGCGGCGCCAAGAAAAAAGACGGGTGGTTCCGAGACCGCGTCTAAGAAAAGAAAGCTATTTAAAGAACAGCAGTCGCTGTTCGGTTCAGACTCGGATGAAGAATATTTGCTTACTCAGGTGAATTATTGTTTTTATTACTTTTAACTATAACAGCGCATAATGTACCTATACGTTTGTCGCAATTGTCTATTTTTATTTGATTAATTATTGTTAATCTATGTTATTACGTCGCATATATCGTCATATATATATATATATATATATATGACGGCATAGATATTACGTCCTTAATGCGATCATAATTTATTTTGTAATAAATTATTCTAAAAATAGCTTTGTCAGAAGAAATAATTAGCTGCTTTTAAATTCAAGATGTGAATAATTGATGAAAGTGAATTGGATGTAGCCATAACGTTTTACTTATTGCATATGAGAATTTTTATTAATTACATTTTGTTTTTTTTTTTTAGAAGGCTTCGGGGGAAAGCGGCAGCAGCGGCAAGCTGAAGCCAAAACGGGCAGCTAATTTGCAGAGCTTTTTCTCGCAGCGTGGGTCGAACGGATACACTACGCAGCGAGATCCGATTAGAGTTGGAGAATATTACTTGGAGCTGCGTGCGTACAACGCAGCGGAGGTGGAACACGAGCAAAACGATGAGCGCTGGAAGCGAGCGCTCGTCACGCTGAAACTGTCTACAGACAGCGACACAGCTGTCTGGCGCGCGCTGCAGGCGCTCGTTATTGCAGCTAGACGCGAGTTTAAAGGAGTACAGCCGATCATGTACCCACTCGCTAAATAAAATATATTCCTAATATGTATACTTAATATTATAACATATTAAAGTTTTACAATTCTATAATCCTATAATAATAATAATAAAATATAATTCTAGAATAATAATTAAATAGTAAATAATTCGTGTTTTTATTCAGAGCAATGATTAAACCTATTAATTAACCAAAGCGGTAAATATTAATATAAATATTTATTTTCATATTTCAACTAAAAGTAATTAAATAATATAATAGCAGAGCAGTGTATTAAAATACTATCATCAAGTACTCAGTCGGATCATTAAAAGTTAAGTATCTATCGAGATTTAAATATTCCTAGCTATTAATTTGCAAAAATGGTATTTTGTAAAGAATGCGGAATTAATGTTCAACATTTACTTGCCCATAAAAAGAGTAGTATTCATAAATCAAATTGTCTTATAAATTCAGAGTTTCAGAATGTAAAGATCATTGCTAATGCCTTCAAATGTAGAATAGTAAGTTACAAAATAGATTCTCATCATATGTCGACAGATTTATTGCCAGAGCAGTTTATGAACAACTCGCGCGAAATAGTGTTTAAATTAATAAAAAAATCACTCGAGATACACAATGCTTTAAAAGTGAATATGGAACTATTTGCGCTATTTTATTTACCTAAGAATGAAGAAAAGGCTATGAAGTCATTTAGTTTGAAATATTCTACTATTTTTCATAATACTGATTTGTCAATCTTTTACCAGGAGTCTGCTGAACATCTGATAGCAAAATGTTCTGAATTTGAGCAAACAGAATCTGGATGGGCTATAGACTCTGTTAGTCACTTAGAATTAAATATTAACAAATACAATCCATTACGAGCAGGCTCATACGTAAAGTTGCCATACGAAATTCGAAATACGAAGTCATGTTTGAATATTGAGAATAAAAATGATGATAAATGTTTTTTATGGAGCATAATTGCACATATGTATCCTGCAAAGAATAATGCAAATAGAGTTACATCATATCCGCATTATGAGAATATTTTGAATATTTCAGGAATGAAATTTCCAGCTAGTTTAATTGACATTAGAATATTTGAAAAAAATAATCCATCCATATCAGTAAATGTCTACGGTTTGAACAAAAATAATTTTGTAACTGGGCCTTTATACAAAACAGCACGTCGAAAAATTACTCATGCTAATTTATTGCTTATTCAAAAAAAATCAAAAAATCATTACTGTTTAATAAACAATTTTGAAAAACTTGTTCGTAAACAACTTACTAGACATAAAAGTAAAATATTTTTATGCGATGAATGTTTTGTTTATTTTGATTCCGAAGCAAATAGGAATACTCATATCTGCACCGGAGTAAAAACAGTTTTGCCTCAACCAGGCAGCAAGTTATTGTTTTCAAATGTCGAGAGAACTCGAAAAATTCCTATAGTAATATATGGTGATTTTGAAAGTTTGCTTAGGGAATATTCAGACAAAACTAAATCGAAACATACAGAAAATGTACAAATACATGAAGCCGTTTGCTTTGCTTATTATATATATTGTAAATCAAAACCGAATTTAAACAAATTTGTGTCATATCGAGGACCAGATTGTTCGAAAAAATTTGTTGAAACTCTTTCATCTGATGTGATAAAATTGTATACGGAATTGTCAGTAAAAAGAAAAATGACACCTTTAACTAAAACTGAACAAAAATCTCATAAAAATGCAACTGCTTGCCACCTTTGTAAGAAGATTTTTGCGAACGATGATATAATTTGTGCTGATCACGATCATTTCAATGGAGATTACCTTGGACCAAGCCATATTTCATGCAATTTAAATGCAACAACTTGTAAATTCATACCAATAATATTTCACAATCTTTCTGGCTATGACTGTCATTTATTTATAAAGGAATTGTCAGCTATAGTCGGTCGTATTAATTTGATTCCAAAAACTAGTGAAAAATATATATCTATTACAAAGTTTATACCGATTGATTCTAAGAATAGCGCACAGTTAAAATTTATTGATTCTTTCAATTTTTTAAGTTGCGGGTTGGATAAGCTAGTTAAAACTTTACATCCCGATGATTTTACAAGCTTAAGACAACATTACCCTAATGAAAAAGAGTTTAATTTATTACGGCAAAAAGGAATATACTGTTATGATTATATTAATTCAATGAAGCGGTACAAAGAGAAGAATCTTCCTGATAAAAGATGTTTTAACAATAAACTAACTTCTGAAGGAATAACTGATAATGATTATAAACACGCTCAAACCATTTGGAAAGAGTTTCATATAAAAGATTTAGGTGAGTATACAGATTTATACCTAAAGTGTGATGTATTGTTGCTATGTGATGTATTCGAAAAATTCAGAACAATGAGCTTGACTTACTATAATTTAGATCCATGTCATTATGTATCATCTCCGTCGCTAAGCTGGGACGCTATGTTATTGTATACACAAGTTGAGCTTGATTTAATTTCTGATATCGAGATGTATCAAATGATTGAAAAAGGTATAAGAGGGGGTTTGGCTCAATGCAGTCTCAGGCATGCTAAAGCGAATAATAAGTATTTGTCTGATTACAATAAAAATAAATCTAATTCTTGGCTTGCTTATCTAGATTGTGTAAATTTATATGGCTATGCAATGATGAAGTACCTTCCTGCCAATAATTTTCGCTTTTTAAATGATGAGGAAATTCCAACTATAAGAAATATTATTACATCAATACCTGATGACAACAAACAGGGCTACATTCTTGAAGTCGATCTTGAATATCCAGCAGAAATTCACGATTATCACTCGGATTTACCCTTTGCACCGGAAAAGTATATTCCGCCGAATGGCAAATGTAAAAAACTTATTGCAAATTTACATAACAAATACAAATATATCATACATTATACATATTTAAAAGAATGTTTAAAAAATGGGCTTGTATTACTGAAGGTTCATAGAGTTCTATCATTTAATCAAAAACCTTTTTTGAAGCCTTATATAAAATTGAATACAATTTTGAGACAAAAAGCAGCATCTGATTTTGAGAGAGATTTTTTTAAAAAACAAAATAACTGTATATTTGGAAAAACTATAGAAAATAAAAGAAATCAGATAAATGTCAAGCTTGTGAATATTTGGAAAGATCTTTCAAATAAAACAAACAAAATTTGCGGAGCTGAAAAGTACATAAGTGCTCCGAACTTTAAAAAACTTTCAGTGTTTTCCGAGAATTTGGCAGCCATTCAGTTAACTCAAACTGAAATTATTTTAGATAGACCTATTTATATTGGTTTTACTGTTTTAGAGCTGGCAAAAACACATTTGTATAAATTTCACTACTCTGTAATGAAAAAAATGTATGAGAATGATAATATTCATCTTTGTTATACAGATACAGATAGCTTATTGTACTTGATTAAAACTAATAACTTTTATAACGATTTAAAAGACCATCTTCAGTATTTCGACACCAGCAATTTTAATAGTAATAATATATATAATATGCCTCGTGTCAACAGTAAATTACCAGGATATTTTAAAGATGAAATGAGCGGAGAAGTTATTTCGGAATTCGCAGGTTTGCGAGCTAAACTGTATTGCATAAATACTGAACAATCATCATTAAAGAAAGCTAAAGGTGCAAAAAAATGCATCACAAAAAAACTTGATATGGAAAAATACAAACAATGTCTTTTTAAAAATATAAATATAAGGGATGACATGTTTATAATAAAGTCAAAAAATCATAAGGTATTTACGCAAAGGTTAAATAAATTAGTGTTAAATAAATCTGATGATAAAAGACAAATTTCTAAAAGCGGTGTTCACACGCTGCCATGGGGTCACTATAGCAATTTATTTTAATAAAATATATCAAGAGATAATATTTGAAATAATATTATAGTATCTGATGTATCATGTAAAATTGTTAGTAAATAAGTTAGTCATTATAAAATCGCCTATGTATAATTTTATATCAACTGTTATGGCGAATGAATGTGAAATAATCTCAACTTTATTTACAGAAAATAAAATTATTCTATATGATAAAAAGTCTATTATTTGTTTAACCATAGTAGTAACCTAATATTTGAACTTAAAATAAAACAAAATTTTATCACTTTTACTATTTATTAATTAATAATAATATGCTATATAAATTATTATCAGAACAGTATTATATGAAAAGTATAAATACTAAATCATTCTACATCATATATTTTTTTACTGATACATCTAATAAGAGCGTTAGTAGTATCTAATATAGCGTCAAAATTTTCTGCTGATTCCACCAAATATTGCACACACACACTTGCATTATTAATATCGCTATAATATTCAATATCTTCTTGATCATTATTAACATCGAAAATTTGCAGTTTTATTAATTTCTGTCCTTGCTTTAATTTGGTCCTCCGAATTATATGTGCTGTTGTTGAGGATGGTGATAAATAATTCATTGACTTTCTTTTCTTAAAATTCTTCTTAATTTTTGGATTTTCACAAGATTTCATTTTATCAACAATTTCAGCATCCTTCATACGATGAAGTTCTAATTTTTCCAGGTAATCATCCACATCTTGAGCATGGTAAAAGGGATTGAATAAAGAATTTGATTCGTCATTATGGCTGGTAGTTGCTTGAGACATGCTTAATCTGAAATTAAAAATACAAATATTAACTACATTATCATAAAATAATATAAAAAATAAACAGTTTTTTTTTTTTATCACTTACCAAAAATATCAAACGATAAAATGGACCGCCAACTTCGAATGTCACTGCAGGAATGATTTGTAAAATCAATACACTTAATATCAAATAACATATGAGACTTGTTAGAACATGTTTTTTCACAGAATATTCGTAAACAATAACACAGAATACTCGTAACATGAACTGCTGTGTCAGGTTTTTTATTTCCCATTAGCAAATAAAGTATCCACATTATATTTAATTCTATAATGACATAAAATTCTTTTAGATATGTCGCAAATATAAAATTGATTCAAAATAAGTATTTAACAAAGGCAATACTATAAATGTATTAGTTTTAATGCAGAAGTTGATTAAGCAAGGTGCATGACTAAGTAATTATTTAAAAAATGGAGAAGAAAATGTATTAGCTATAAATATACGTTGCGGATGCTTTATTTCTAAAATGAAATTTATAAAGCAAAGTGAAACTTTGGAAATAAAAGATTTGAAGCTCACACAGAGCGCTTTTAAAGAACGACATGGTAAACTATTGCCAAATACCATACGTTGTATAATATGCGGGCCTTCAAACTGCGGAAAAACAAACGCAATGTTAAATTTGCTACTACATGAAAACGGATTAAAATTTAAACATATTTATTTGTATTCAAAAACTACTTTCCAACCAAATTATCGTTTTCTAAATCAAGTTTTAAAAAGTATACCAGGAGCTGATTTATTTTTATTCAACGATAGTAAGGAAGTTATTCATCCCAACGATGCACTGAGGAATTCAGTTATAATTTTTGACGACGTAGCATGTGAAAATCAGATAAATATTAGAAATTATTTTGCAATGGGAAGACATAGACAAATAGACTGTTTTTATTTGTCTCAAACATATTCAAAAATACCTAAGCAATTAATTAGGGATAATGTTAACTTACTATTGATATTTAGACAAGATGACATTAATTTAAAACACCTTTACAACGAGCATGTTAATTCAGACATGGATTGGCAAAAATTTAAACAGATGTGTTCTACTGTATGGAAAAATAAGTTTGACTTCTTGCTTATAAATAAAGACTGTGCATTGGATAATGGGAGGTATAGACAAGGCTTTGACACATTTATATTATTTTGATTCTTTTTTTTTGTTTAAATACGCGCAAATATTTAATATTACATCATTTTATAATAAAACTTTGCATGTATCACTCGATTTTAACTTCAGTGTAACATGGAAACAGATATCAAAAAACAGCTTATAAGGGCAATCAATAGCATAAAAACTAAAATGAAAAAAATTCAAAATGAAGAAGATGCGGAAAATATAAGACTAAAAAAGAAATTTAAGCCCATTACTGATGCTTTGAATATGTTTTCAAAACCTGACAAGATTTACGATAGTAACATCATCAATGTTTCAGAAAATGTTGATAATTCAACTAACAACAAAAGTTTTTCTATAGAAAATGAAGACTTTATAAATGAAAATTTAAGACATAGTGTTACAGATAACGAAACTACCGAAGATTCAGAATATTGCGATTTTAGTGATGATAGTCAAAATTCGATAATATGCAAAGAGGACACTCTACAATCCCTTAAAAAAGAAGACTTATTCGATATTTATAATGATAACATTAATGTGCCGTTTGGGATTCGTAGTGTAAATAAAAAGTTTTTTATGGGAAATTCAGAGGTTGATTTTGCTGTTACTAATAATGAAACAAATACGGAGAAACTTATTGTGGCAAATCTTAATAACAAGAAATACAAATTAACACCAGGCTTAAAGGAACTTATACTTAGAAATAAACCAAACTTTTCTATGATAACCGAAGATGACAAAAAGAACTATAAAGATATGCTTAATATCACAAATGCTCATAAGCGAGATTTTGATCCTTATGGACAAATTAAAGGTGATAAAGGATTGAAATATCGGAAAATAATAAAACCTTTATTTTCCAAATCAGATGATATTGAAATATCATCAAATGAAGAAGTTAATTCAAAGACTGGTGGTTACTTACCGACCCTTAAAAAATACAAAAGCGATACAGATTACATTTATTGGGATGATCCTAATGAACTCATCGAGAGATTGAAGCTATTAATCGCATCCAAAAGTGCCGGCAACACTAATCATGACAATGAAATTGTTTCTATAATCGAAGAGTTAAAAGAAGCTGGAATTATAAAAGATTGAACTAGTATAAATTATGTCAGTCGTATTAAGGCATATTTAAGTAATGGATGTAAAAAAAGTTCCTTATGATACAAAATTGAAGAAAATTGACTATGTTACGATAGAATATTTTGATACTGTTATCAAAGATTTTTTTTTCACATTGAATATTCTAAAAAATGAAATAAATGTCTTAGCTGTGTCATTAAAAAAAATTAGAAGAGAAGATATTATTAAAGATATTGAAGAAAAACTAAATAAGCACTATGAGCAAAAAGGAAGTTATAAATGAAATTCATAAAAATGCTAGAATAAATTTTCCTCGAAGAAAAGTAATACTGAAGGATATAGATGACCTTTGGCAGGCGGATTTGATCGATGTACAAAAATTTGCAAAAATAAATGCTGGTTATAAATATATAATGGTCCTAATAGACTGTTTCTCAAAATTTGCTTGGGCTATCCCCCTGAAACAAAAAAACAAAGACAATGTAGCCATAGCATTTCAAAATTTATTATCCGAAGGTCGTGTTCCAACAAATTTGCAAACTGATATGGGTAAAGAATTTTATAATGGAAAATTCAAACATATTACCGAAACCTATAATATTAATCATTACTCAACCTATTCTACAAAGAAAGCTTCAATTGTAGAAAGATTTATAAGGACCTTAAAAAGTAAATTATTTAAAGAGTTTAATTTAAAAGGAAATTATAAATGGAATGATGGCACTTTAGATCAGAAAATCCATGAATATAATCATTCTTATCACAGAACTGTGGGAACATCGCCAGCTAAAATAAACCATAGTAACAAAGAAATGATACAAGCAAAATACAATGCAAATACTAAAAAAATAAATAAAAATAAAAGATTTCGAGAGGGAGATTTTGTAAGAATAAGTAAACATAAAGGATGTTTTGAAAAAGGTTTCACTCCTAATTGGTCTACAGAAATTTTTAAAATTATAAGAGTACAAAATACAACGCCAACTACATATTTGTTGAAGGATTATAAAGGAAGACCTATTCTAGGAGCATTTTATCCACAAGAAATACAAAAAACAAAATACCCGGATATATATCTTGTAGAAAAAATATTAAAACGTAGGGGGACTAAAGCGTTCGTTAAATGGTTAGGATTTCCTTCAAGCGAAAATTCTTGGATTGATAAGAGCAATATTTTGTAACACTTGAGTAAAAAAATTAAAAGCTATATTGCTTAAATTATTATTATAATTATTTTAGGTATTAATAAGGTTATTTATAACCTTATTAATACCTAGTAGATTGTATTTTTTTTTGAAAATAAATAAATAATGTAGTATATATAAATAGCATAGGTTATATTTTAGATTCATTTATGTTTGAATCTTTGACTTAATAAGTCTCTTTCAATAATATTTGATTTTGACTTAAGAGTAAAAAATATTAAAAATGAAAAGTAAGTTCGAAAATATCGTACAGAATAATAAGACAATAAAGTCATCTAAGGGTCGCATAAATAAATCTGGAGCTGGTTTAAAAAGCACATTCAAAAATATCGTATCCCATGCAAAGAAACATATAACTAAGCTGAAACCCAAATGCAAGAAAATGATAATGGAGCTCGCATATGAAGCTGCTAAAGAAATAGCATCTGATTTACCAATAAATATACCGAGAGTTATTCCTGTGCCTAAAACTGGAGGATATCTTCCGCTGATATCTATATTAGCCGGATTATCTGCAATCGGAAGCTTAGATGGAGGGATAGAGGGAATAAAAAATGCTGTCAGCGGATTTATTTCAGCGAAAAAACAATTCATAAAATCAAATAATAATAACAATCAAAGCGTATGCTTAGGAAAAGGATTACATCTGAAACGATACAAAGATGGTTTAGGCATTTATGTTACAAAGAAAAAAAACTAAATATGAGGCTACCTAATAGAGCTCTAACAAATATAGACATTCTAAAATACTCCAAGAATATTCCTTATTTTCGAGGTGTATTTATGAGAGATGAATTGCCTAAAAATCCTTTGAAAATAGAATGTGGAATCATTAATCTAGATTCTTCCGAAAATTCCGGTACTCACTGGGTAGCCTATGGAAAAATTAATGAAAATATTGAATATTTTGACAGCTACGGAAATTTAAAACCTCCAAAGGAATTTATAAAATACATAGGAAAAAATATTCAGTATAATTATGATAATATACAGAAAACTCATCCTTTTAACTGCGGACATCTTTGTTTAAAATTTTTAAATTCATTTTGGAGGTCAAATGAGTATTTACTTAGCAAGCGCAAAGAGCAATATTGGACAATAAATTAAGGTACTACTGTATGAATTGCTCATTCTTAAGGATCACATTGATCGATCGTGTACCTATCGTATACTCTTAATTATTAATACATTATTCTTATTCTGTAAAAAATAGTAAGTTTGATATTGCGAATAATTTACAATTAGATATGTTAATTTTTAATAAAAACCTGAACCCAAAACGGAATCTTATTATTTCATCTTCTTTATCGAAAGGAAGAGGACGTTTAAAAACTGTTAGAAAAATTACTAAGAGTAATAAGGACTTTTTACAGGCCCTTGGTTTCAAAATTTAACAATGCTTCAAATAACTGATTTACCTAATCACGATAATTCTATCGTAAGTTATGAGCTTCATAGCTACAACCCCTATAATAATAGTTTTAAAGAAAATGATGAAATACGCATACCTATTCATCAGCAAGACGTTTATGTTCTACCATCAGCTAGTTCTATTTATATTGAAGGTCATGCAAGTGTGAGTGGAAAAGATGCTGCAATAATAACTAAAAAAGAATTTGAATTTATAAACAATCCTATACTTTATATGTTTCAAGATATAAGGTATGAGCTTAATGGTGTTGAAATAGATCATATAAAAAATGCTGGGATTACATCATCAATAAAATCTTATATATCCATGAATGACGGAGAAAGTAAAATGGCTGGGTTGTGGGGATGGAATTTAAATGGAACTATACAAAAAGATGGTCATTTTAATATTATTATTCCGCTAAATAAAGTACTAGGATTTGCAGAAGATTATGATAAAATTCTAATAAACTGTCGCCATGAGTTAATTTTACACCGAAGTAGCTCTGCATTAAATAGTGTCATAATAGCTAATGACGATAATATCGCTATAAATATACAAAAGATTCAATGGCGCGTACCGCATATAAAAGTTTCTGATAAAAATAGACTTACGTTACTTAAATTTTTGGAAAAGGATCGTCCTATTCAGATATCTTTCCGAAATTGGGATTTATATGAATATCCATTGTTGCCTAAAACTACTAAGCATTCATGGTCTATAAAAACTGCTTCTCAATTAGAAAAACCGCGATATGTTATACTTGGGTTACAAACTGATAGAAAATTAAATAAATCTAAAAGCGCATCTGTATTTGATCACTGTAAAATAACAAATGTAAAACTATACTTAAATTCGCAATACTTTCCATATGACTCGCTTAATTTGAAATTTGATGACGATAAATACAGTATATTATATGAAATGTACACCAATTTTCGCCAGTCGTATTACGGCACTAGTGCAGATCCCTTGCTTGATTTGCGCTCGTTCAAAGAAAAGGCGCCATTGTTCGTTATCGATTGTTCAAGGCAAAACGATTCATTAAAAAGCGGGCCAGTAGATGTTCGTTTAGAAATCGAGACATCAGAAGATCTTCCCGATCATACAACAGCTTACTGTTTGATAATTAATGATCGTCTCTTTGAATATCGGCCTCTAAGCAATATTGTGAGAAAATTATCATGAACGTATTCATCGACTTGCAAGGATTCAAAACAGAGGATAACAAATTTATATTAAAAGAAATATCAATACGATCAAATGAAACTATGATGGTGTTAGTAATTAAACCACCATATCCATTTTATAATCTTACCAAGAAGGAACGTTTGCAAGTTGATTGGATTGAAAGAAATCGAGGCATCTTCTGGAGGGAAGGTTTTGTACCTTACAACAATTATAATATTATTTTCAAGGATTTTCTAAAAAATAAAAGAGTGTTTGTAAAAGGTCAAGAAAAAGTATTATGGTTAAAAGAAATCGTGGGATGTGCTATAAATATTTATAATTTAGAAGATTTTGACTGTCCTAGCTTAGAAACTTTAAGTGTAAATTATATAAAGTCATCTGATATACAAAACTGTATTTATCATAGTAAATGTTGCGCTTTAAAAAATGTGTGTTATTTGTACAAATGGTATTCGGAACAATTTTTAAATAAAGACTTAAAATAAATATCTGATTTTTTATTTTTAGTATTTATTACAAGTAGGTATAATCAAATAGACATGCTAAGAAGGCAGCGAGCTCTGCGTTAGCTGCAGTCATGAAATATCCGATAAAGTGGCTGGAGGGTACAATTGGGGAATTCTGGATCACGAAATCGAGTGAAACGAGATTGAGTGATCCAGAATCCCCAATTTTACCCTACTAGTACAAACGAATTGACAAAAGTTTTTAAGATATTTAATAGAGATATTAATTTCCGATATAAATTGTTTAAAAAAAAATCCTTTAAAACGAATCAGCATTTGATAAAATAAAATATTTTTAATGTCTTAAGTAAAAGCACTCATAATTTCAGTAGCGATCGTAATATTCAATTATATTATCAGTGACTAATATTTATTTACTGACTTGAATACAATTCACAAGGATTTACCATTTATTGAATTATTTATGAAATATGATATATATTTATGAATATATACATATATATATTTTGATATATATACCAGATACCTATATGAAATTATGTTATTATTGATAATCATTTTGTGGAATAAGACCTAGTGATAGTCAAGAAAGGATTTTAAAATAAAAAAAAAAAAAAACCCTTTTTACCACAAACTAATCATTTATATAATATTTTACTGTTATAAAATTAGTTATAGAAAAGTATTTTATTTGTGTCTGCATTAATATTAATAGATACCTAGTACATATATTAGAGTCAGGATTTTGTTAGTTAGTCAACTCTACTGAGAAAACAAATATGGCCATGTTAATTGGTTATTCGAAATATTCAAGTTCATTGATAATTATTATTTAGACATTCGCGTAATGTGTTGATCAAATAAGAAGTCAATATTGGTTTCCTGAATTTCAATCACATTTAATAAAAACAAAGTAGCTTACTGGAGATTCCATGGAGCGATTAAACAAAGAATGTGTCTAAATAAACTTTTTGCAATTTACTAAGGTTTTGTCGAAGGATGAATTTTTATTTTACAAATTTATTTTATTTTATGAAATGTTTGTAAACTTTGGTAATTTTTAAGTCTATGGGAAAATTATGTACGAGCTTTGTTTCTTTAACAGATTTTGTTAGTTCTTCTTATGAAATGAATCATTAAAATGTTAGATTGAAAATTTGTTCCAAGTTATTGGTTTGACACACCAAAAATCAATTCAGTTTCTAAGGGGTTGCACAAGAAACAGAAAATTATCTTTAAAGTTCCTGTTTTGATTCTTCGTACACTCGATGAACATTTGCTTATTAAAAAGCGACAGATGTATTTAAAACCATATGGTAATAAAAAAAAATACAATTAAGTTGAAGAAGTGTTGAATGCACATGAAACAGTAAAGTTTTAGCCTCAAATCAAGATCAAATATGTGGGGTCAATATTTTGTTGCTCAATACATTTTATTTTTGTTTCGATTTATTAATAGTAAAAAAAAAAAAATATATGTATACCACAACTCCGCTACAATATACCGTTGCGAATCGTTATGGCTAGGACTACAATTATGGCCAGTGTATTTAAAGATTTTTCTCAGTAATAATCAAAAAGTTGAGTGATTTTCACCCTATGAAATATCAGAATGTTTAGATTACGATCGATAATCAAGTTATTAAAACCAAACAAAACTCAAACAGGTTAGATATATCTAAGCAATAATGTAAAACTAAACTAAATCTGGCCCTAACTATACTTAATCTCGCATGGAAAAGTGAAAATAAAAAAACAGACCTTAACCATTCGGTTACAGACTGTAAATGCATAAGATAATAAATGTGTCGGTGCATGTTGCGCCATCTAGGTTAATTAAGAATCAATTGGTACCCTACTTTCAAGTCGGAAAAGAGTGTCAAGTAGTTGACTTTGACGGCACTCTAGTGAAGCGTCAAAACGATGGTGGCGGTGCGGCCATCATACATCAGGACTTTTCTTAAGAAAGTCACACATGCACCAAGAATACGACGAATCACTTATTTCAGAGACAATCGATATACTTTCGTGGGCAATTATTTAATTGTGGTTAAATCAGTGTTCAAAATTGTAAGATGTGATTAATATTTGTTAATTAAAGTAAATAATTATCTTTAATACGTCCATTGCGCGATTACAATTGCATAAATAGAAATGCTAGAATGTTTAATGTAGCTATAAGTAGTACTGTAACATTATTTATTTACCATATTATAATGTCATTTTTAATAAATAATGTATTCCAATTTATGTATTATAAGCAATTTTTGAAGTATCGTCTAACTTTCTATGTTATAATAATAAATAATTTTATGTAACAAAGTATCTTTGAGATTGATATTGTGAATATTGATTGTGTATTGATTATATTGATAGCGTTTGTATGTTCTAGTTTCCGAGTTAAAAAAAATAAAAAAAGAAGTTATTTAATTAATTATTTCTCGTGTAAGTGAAATTGTATTATTTTTTGAGAGAAATAAATGTATTTAACCATTAGTAGATACTTATCTAGATTTCATTGTAATTATAGAGGATAAGATGGTAAATCGTATAAGATTTCTTTTGCATTGTATAGAATCTCTGTATACCTTGCATTATATAAACTTCTCAGCCGATTATTGCTATTGTAACCGAGACTTTGTAAGCTAAACCATTATTGAAAAGAGTATCCATGGAGTTTCTTGCCGGTTCTTCTCCATGAGACCCACTTTTTGGAACCGTGCAACTAGACGTTTCATAAGATAAATACAAAACTTTTGATTTTGATAAAATGTGCTCAATGAGTGTTGTGATTTTGCGTGCTCCGGAGATAGCACGCTTATGGATGGCCGAGTGTTGTGATTCGTTAATTTAAAAGGCAAAATTGTATATTGTAATCAAATTTAGTATTAAAAATTGAAATAATTTATATTAATTATAATGAGTTTACATATTGGATCGATACTTTAAAGTGTATTTAATTCAGATGTTCAATTGTTCTTACTGTGGAAGTAATATCAGTCATTCAATTCATTTGACAGTTCACTCGTCACGTGTTCACTCACGTCATTCGTTCCTTTCATTCATTCAATATTGAGAGAGTGTCGTCTAATGTCAAGCTGTTAAGCAAAATTATTAGAAAACGGGCATACTGTCTACAGTCGTGCTCCAGTAAAGTCCTAGTTATACTGTTCGTAATCTCGTGATCTATTAACGTCTATACAAAGTGAATATCGATATTTTAAGAAATTGTACACGTGTTGGTAGTTGAATATATTCATGTCCGAGAAGTCAAATCTGTATTGAAGATGGAAATATACGTTTGGATACTGTACACTGGTGGTTTTACTATACTACACTGCTATTGTGTCATTTCTGGTCTCTACAGCACACCTACATGGCTGATCATAATAGCATATCTACATCGCTATTGTGTCATTACTGATATCTACAGCACACATACACAGCTGATCATAATAGCACACCTACATGGCTATTGCTTCATTACCGATCTCTTCAGCACACCTACATGACTGATCATAATAGCACACCTACATGGCTATTGCTTCATTACTGATCTCTTCAGCACACCTACATGGCTGATCATAATAGCACACCTACATGGCTATTGCTTCATTACTGATCTCTTCAGCACACCTACATGGCTGATCATAATAGCACACCTACATGGCTATTGTATCATCAGTGACCTTTACAGCACACCTACATGGCTGATCATAATAGCACACCTACATGGCTATTGGGTCATTACTGATATCTACAGCACACCTACATGGCTGATCATAATAGCACACCTACATGGCTATTGTATCATCAGTGACTTTTACAGCACACCTACATGGCTGATAATAGCACACCTACATGGCTATTGTGTCATTACTGATCTCCACAGCACACATACATGGCTGATCATAATAGCACACCTACATGGCTATTGTATCTTTACTGATCTCTACAGCACACCTACATGGCTGATCTCGACAGCACACATACATGGCTGATCTCAACAGCACACATACATGGCTGATCACTACAGCACACATACATGGCTGATATCTACAGCAGACATACATGGCTGATATCTACAGCACACATACATGGCTGATCTCTACAGCACACATACATGGCTGATATCTACAGCACACATACATGGCTGATATCTACAGCACACATACATGGCCGATATCTACAGCACACATATATGGCTGATCTCTACAGCACACATACATGGCTGATATCTACAGCACACATACATGGCTGATATCTACAGCACACATACATGGCTGATCTCTACAGCACACATACATGGCTGATATCTACAGCACACATACATGGCTGATCTCTACAGTACACATACATGGCTCATATAGCTCACTTTCATGACTACTATATCTAGCATGACCATAAATACTGTTACATAAAATCTATTATTTTTTTTTTCTTTTCAACTCAATTATTTTAAATTGTTATTATGTTAAAAACTTATTTCGATTTCCCACCATTTCACATACATTTTTTTTTTTTTTTTTTTATTCATATCTAATTACAATATGGAATGTCGAAAATAGAATGGACGAAGTATCCGGTAGTAAATCCGAAGTAAATATCGAGTCGTTGCGTCCGCGTCGGTCATATTCAAGACACTTGAAAAGTTTAGTATCAGCTGTATGTTTGTATATCGTACTATCGACAGATATACTAAGAAGGGAAGATAGCACATACAAGTTCTAAGTAGCCAAAACTCTACTAGGAAACAAAAATCTTATTGCGAGAAATGAAAATTCCTGTTGTCGCATATTTATAACAAAAATAAAACCTGAAGCTGAGTTCTTATCATCGATATACAGGACATGTTCTAAATCAATCCCTACAATTAAGAGTGGATCGATCAAACGCCTTCTGTCCCGATACACAGGTCTACTGATCTTATCAATTAATTATTGTCAATTAAATATCTTCTATACTGATGAAAAAATTCTCACGATTGAAGAGCACTACAATAAGTGGTTGAAAAGGTATAACGTGGTCATCAAATTTTTCTAAAAATGTACTGTGGACTTTCCACCTACTTACTGATCAGTTCAAAACCTGGTCATTTTTAGAGAATATAGTCTGCTCTAAACGACACGTCGACATTAAGTATCTTAAGAAATCTCTGGGGCATAATGGCTAAATTTCCGATGTGTTTATGCATAAATCCAAAGCCAAGAGTGGCGAATTCGAGTAGAATAATTTTCTAATACTTCGATAAATATAAGTTTTAATAAGATTACTACTTCACAAAAAATGCATTTTCATTTGTAACAGAACTTACGGCTGGACCAGGTTACTTAGTTCTAGTCAAATTTACACTTTTTTTTTTTAAATATTGTCCATATAACTCAAATTCGTACTTACTAAAATGTCCTTTGACGTGGCTCGCGGGTCGTTACACTTCTGATTTATAGTAAAACCACCAGTGTACAGTATCCAAACGTATATTTCCATCTTCAATACAGATTTGACTTCTCGGACATGAATATATTCAACTACCAACACGTGTACAATTTCTTAAAATATCGATATTCACTTTGTATAGACGTTAATACATCACGAGATTACGAACAGTATAACTAGGACTTTACTGGAGCACGACTGTAGACAGAATGCCCGTTTTCTAATAATTTTGCTTAACAGCTTGACATTAGACGACACTCTCTCAATATTGAATGAATGAAAGGAACGAATGACGTGAGTGAACACGTGACGAGTGAACTGTCAAATGAATTGAATGACTGTTATTACTTCCACAGTAAGAACAATTGAACATCTGAATTAAATACACTGTAAAGTATCGATACAATATGTAAACTCATTATTATTAATATAAATTATTTCAATTTTTAATACTAAATTTGATTACAATATACAATTTTGCCTTTTAAATTAACGAATCACAACACATTATTGTTTAAAGTATTAATATAACTTGCTTTTCGTAGTATATGCAATCAAAACAAAATAATGTCTTTTTATTTTTAAAACCTCTTTAAAACAAATTAAGCTGGCTCTTACGTATAAACTCCAACTAAGCACACATGGCTTCTCTTGGTAGGCACACATAACCAACAACTAAGCACACATGGCTTCTCTTGGTGGGCACACATAACCTCCAACAACTAAGCACACATAGCTTCTTTTGGTAGGTACACATCACCTCCAAGAACTAAGCACACTTAGCTTCTTTTGGTAGGCACACATATCCTCCAAGAACTAAGCACACATGGCTTCTTTTGGTCGGCACACGTAACCTCCAAGATCTACGCACACATGGCTTCTTTTGGTAGTCACTCATAACCTCCAAGAACTGGCTTCCTTAGAGTTGGTCCTTATCTCGCTTCTTAACGTGGGTCCTTATCGCGCTTCTGAAATGTAATGAAAATCACTGGTGTACAATTCAAACATATATTTATATTTTCAATACAAACTTCACTTCTCATATATATGAATATATTCAACTTCCAACACTTCCAAATATCGATATTCACATAGTATAGACTTTAATACATCACTACAACCTTACAATTACAATAATTTCAATAATAATAAGTCTATAAATCTATAGAACTCGACTACAGCACGACTGCAGTCAATCAAAATGATAATCAAAATGATAATTAATTCGTTTCCACAAATTAATTATGCAAAGAGTCAAGGATAAGCTAGTAGCGAGGTACAATCACTGCACCGAGCCACGCCAGAGCCAAGACTGCCCCGCAATTGTCGTTCCACCTTCTTTATACCAAACTTGTTCATAAGTTTTGTAGTGGGGAGAGTGGGGGAATCGAATGAATCATATCAATTGACCATCTGAATTAAATACACTTAAAAGCATCAAAACAATATGTAAACTCATTATAATTAATATCGATTATTTCATTTTTTAACACTAAAATTGATTACAATATACGATTTTGCCTTTTAAATTTACGAATCACAACATTTGTCTTCTCTCGTCCGCGACATATCTCGTGTCGGTCATGCTAAGCCGGCAGGTCACCGACAAAAATTATTTTTTTTTGAAAATCAATATTCCTAGCCAAGAATCGAACCCGCTGATTTTGAAAAAAAATCACATTACGTATACCCTTCACCAGTCGATAGTGTCGCTAATAAGGACCGAATTCAGGGAAGTAATAATGGGATGGTTCAAAATCAAAGGGTTCCTGCCTAGGAATATCGATTTGTCATAAATCTAAGATGCAGTTTTAGTTTTCATCAAAACGGGCTAGATTACCTTGAGAACTTTTCGCTAGTTTCGGATTTGGATATGTACACCCACTTGAAAAATCCATTCTGTATATTAAAAGGCAGCTTCAAAATAATTTCGACCGGTCACTTACCACCGTTCCAACGCGCAATGTGCACTTCACGTTGCGCATTTCGGTCTCAGTCTATAGATTTCCGAATGCTCTGAGTAATAAGAAGGTCGACATTGTAGATATCGACAGACGAGCATGAGGTTCACTTGATGGTAGGTGATA
Source organism: Anthocharis cardamines (assembly GCA_905404175.1). Taxonomy (NCBI): domain Eukaryota; kingdom Metazoa; phylum Arthropoda; class Insecta; order Lepidoptera; family Pieridae; genus Anthocharis; species Anthocharis cardamines. The sequence continues at coordinate 2,651,085 of FR989953.1, read as the reverse complement.
CCCCAGCCACAGAACATCAGTCAATGATGCGCTGTCGACCTACTTTTTTTTACTTCGAGCATTCGGAAATCCATAGACTGAAACCGAAACGCGCAATATGCACTTCACGGTTTTTCCATCTATGAACGGTGGTTCGTTACCCGGTCGGAATTTTGATATTACGAAGTCACCAGATGTGGGGAAAATATGCTTACAGAAAATTATGAACATGTTGTCCCGATGGGATTCGAACCCATCGATGCGCACGGCAGGTGTTCTACCGAACGCGCCAACGAGCCCGTCAAAACTCATTCTCGTCTGAGTCGATATCTAACATTTAAAAAAATACATAACGATTGTAAATAACATTATATTTTTTTATTCCTAGCCTCATCGCGGGTCTGAGCGTGCTTATAATCGGCGGTTTCATACAACTATTCATACAAAGCTCTGCGTTCGAGATCGCACTTTCTTTCACTGGAGCCGTCTTCTTCGGACTATTCCTGATCTTCGACACCCAACAACTTATGACCACTCTCTCTCCTGAAGAATACATTCTTGCGACCATCAATCTGTACATGGATATTCTTAACCTATTCCTGTACATTTTGCGCATTCTAAATGAAATCAACCGAAACTAAGCCAGTATTATTGAGGGAGCGGCGGCGATAAAAATGAAATTTTGTGCTATTGTTAAGATAATATTTATAAATGTCTCTTTGCTGATTCTTGTATGAAAGCTTTATTCCTTATGTATTATTAGATAAAGGTTGATGGCTGTGAGAATGTCTGAATAAATTCCAAACTATTATTTTACGAATTTAGTTATTTTTGTTTTATATTTTATGTACAATGTTATACCAATGTCTTAGTAGCACAATATGTTTTGCCATACAGTGTTTAAAATGTGAAAATATCCTACAGCTGCAAATAAATTGTTTAGAAATACTAAGGAGTTTTTTTTTTATAAATAGTGAAAAGCATCCGAAACGTCGGGATAAATAATTTAAACAATATAAATAATAAATCGCGTTTTAATCCGGTATACAGTATTTTATTTAAAAGCTCCCTATATACTTAGGGGTTAACCGGTTCGATTTATTTCGGGTTCAGAAATCTCTGCATTGATGTCCTACCTTAGGAGGTATTCCGGGTTTCTATAGTCACTAGAGCCAGTAGATAACAAAATCAACGTTGTCAATTATGAAATTATTTTGGTTGGATTTTTTAAACTAATGAAATACATTTTGAGATTTTGCAAACGTATTTCCTTGCACCGACTCACTCTCTGAATTTATTAATAATAACAAAAATTATCATTAAAAAAGTTGATGGCTGTTTTAACAACGAGTGGTCTAGTAAACCTGTGGGCTAAATGGATGCTGTTAAGCAATACAATGTCAACTCACAAGGTTGCCATTTTGAGAAAATTGAGTTTGAAGTTTTAATCAAGTTTTATAAAATTTATTTTAAAAAATCACTGAAATAATAGATTTTTTGTAATTATTATTATTAGACTAAATATAATATGTCGTTTTTCTTGGTAGCAATCAAAGTAATTGAATTTAATGCATTATTATTAAATATTTTAGGTTTTCATGCTTGCTAGTTTAATATTTTTGCCATTAAAACGATTTAAATGATATATATCTCATAAGGAAGCGATTGGTATCATTTACATTTTTGTAGTTTTGTGGGTTGACACTGTATTGTTTAACAGCGACCAAATAACTTATGGGTTCGACTTCAGTTAACATTTTTATTTTGACCACATACAATGCAAAACCCATCCAGCTATTTAGGATGTTCCATTAACCATTCAAGATACATAAAAAATCATGATGGAATAAACATCGGTACTTATAACAACAGTACAAAATAAAAACAACATGTTTAAAAATAATGTATATTACGTACATAAAATCAAGAGATATTTACATGAACAAAATACATTTTACAATGTATTTACCACATATTAATAATATACACATGCCACAGACTAATTTCACTGCAAAAAAAATCGTAATATTTACATTATCATGACTTCAAAAAAATATCACATAAAAGATACATCTAATAGGTAGGTTAAAAGAATTTAGTTTAAAACGTTAATTTTTCGGAAATTACAAAATAATCTTTAAAAACACTTTAGAGAAAAGTGACTTAGTAAGTTTTGGTGATGCTGTCATCACTATTTTCTTTTATAAGTCATACTTTTCTTCATATTTAAAAACACTATGGAGAACTAAATGTTGCCACTTCCACCAATGCGAAACAGAGTCAGTCAAATAATTTAAAATAATATTGCCTTTATTAACGCAAATATCAGTAAAAATGCCAACAAATTAAACAGTAACTATTTTATCATATATGTGCAGTTCCGCATTGGTAGTTATTCAATTATTGACAGTTAAAATCCTATTCCTAAAGGGCATTCATTAAAAATATAGTTATACAAAATATTGGATACATGACTATTATAGTTATTAGTCATATCGACGTATCCGAGAAATAAAATAGTAATAGACAAAAGTAAATTTTACAGGGATAAAAATTAAAATTGTTATAGGTTTATAAATAATTGGAAAAAAAAATTGAGGTGTATATTGACTTCTAGATGTCGAAAATGCAAAAAACATTCAAACTATGGTAATACTTAATACTTTACGATTTTGTTCCTCGGGGGCGTCGATATAACAAACTTGCTTAATGAAAGTTGCGCGATTCAAAATAACGACTTATCTATTGTTTTGAACCAACCAAAGACAGGTTAAAAATGTATAAAACATAATTATATATATTAACTACGATAAAGTATCCCCCAGTATGCTTTCTAGAACATCAGTTTCCATTTCTTCATCCGAATGATGGGAACGGCTTGCCTCACTCGAGGGATGAGCTATTTCTAGATGTATGTCGAGGTAATATGCATCCGTAAACACTTCGGAGCAATGTGGACATTTCATTTCTATACCTGGGTTTACTAAGCTAGGCCTGAAAAAGAATTAATTCTTTTTAAGGCGCCGGTCGGTGATTCGAATTGAATTCTTTTTTACTACGTTTTCCCTGAAAAATAATTAATTATCCGTTAAAGAAATGGGTATCGTAAGTCGCATTGTGAAAAACTCCGTCTCTGTTGAATACAGATCACAAGTCAATAGGTATAATTCGGAAGTATATAAAATATCTAACTTGAATACAACGCACTTTAAAAAAAAAAGAGGCACTATGCCAATTCTTTTTAACCTTTTTGTCCAAAAAACGGTATTGTAATTTGAATTTATTCAGCGTACTTAAAATAATCTAATTGTTTGCTATTTTATAATACTGATCACGATCCTCTATATTATCACTAACTCCAAAAGCCCGTATTGAAAATTATTACATCAATCAAGTAAATTGAAACTGGTGTGAGTGGGAGAGTCGGGAGTGGTCGACCTAGGCGAACGTACCTCGATCAGATCGGGGACGTTCTGCAAAAGGGCCAGATCAAAAGTACTCGTAACCGTCGAGTGTGTATGAAAGCATTGATGAAAGTAGAAGAAGCGAAAGTGGTATGTAAGGATCGGAGCATATGGAATTCCGTGATCTCTGCCTACCCCAACCAAGAGGCGTGATGTATATGTATGTATAATCAAGTAAAAGTATTTTTCCAATAAAATTTTAATAACTTACCAGTAACCACGATTTATATATCCGTAATTTATTTAATTTAAATGGCAGATGCGTTACATTAAAGAAAAACGTTTTTATTTCTATATATTGCACGCGAGTTTGGAATCAATCAATGCTGATGGGTAAATTGATAAACTGGAGTGTCTATGATGCCCAATCACTGAGGATTGATTTAAATGACTGGGCATCATCGGGAGCTGTTATATTAACGGCATGTGGCTGGGCATCAAAGCTGGCTTGACAAGAATCAATCTCATTTGACTGACTTTCAATATGGGATAGCTCAGCATATTCCTTAGATTGATTATCATAATAAAATGGGTATGTGTCTGTCGTAGTTTGCCAACATTCAACACTGGTTGGTTGGGAAAAAACGTTAGATAACAGGGCATATTGGTTTAATGACTGATCGTGATATGTTGGAGCTGAATCAAAATTACTTCTGTCAACTGTGTCTGGCTGTACAAATTCACTGGACGACTTAATATCGAAATATGGCGGGAAGTTTTCAACACAAGATATATTATGTGTTTCTTCACTAATCAATTCTGTATCAAAATTAGACGGGTAGCCTTCTGTAATTTGGCAATTGCTATTAAAACTGGAGTCTCCAGAATCAGCGCTGCTTAAGTGAGTATAAATACTGGATGAGGAATTTATGATGCCTTGGCAAGTATCAGCGCTTATTGCGTGAATGTCTTTATCTATTTGTTCAACATGTAGATTCGATTGTAGCTGCGACATTATACTGTCGAATGGTTCAGTTAAACAGATAGCCTGGTTATTCACGTAATTAACATGTTGGTTAGTAACATTAGAAGACTGGTTATCGAGACAAGGTGGAGGGTTTACTATGGTGGCTGGAATAGTATTTAAGTGATCAAATTTATGTGGCTCTATATCACAAGTAATGGAATGTGTAATGAGTAACTGCTTGGATTCACAAGAGTCTTGTAAAGTTATGTCATTTAGAGATGCATTATCAACTTGGTTTGTATTACAATCGACTTCAAATTTATCTAAGTTAGAGATTTGGTTGGGGTTGGTACTAGGTTGGCTATTTTGGTTGCTATTTGTGTTATCGGGTTTGTAGATATCAGAGCTGTTATCCAATAAATTTAGACCCATTTGGTTAATATCACTAAGTTCATTGTTATAGATATATGTTTGGTTTGCATCATCATTGATTATGTCAGATGGTTCAGTACAGCTGAGATTAGTTTTTGTGCTAAGTTGAAAGGTATCGCTAGAAATCTGGCAACTCGTATTTGTTTGCTGAGAATTGAAGTTCGTTTCTAAGATCTCTTGATTGCTGTCTAAGCATGGTATTAGATCTTTTATCTTGCAAATCTGGTTATCAATTTCTTGTTGTGTTTCTGTCAAAGTAAGGCATTCGTCAACGCTCTGGACTTGGTCATCTAACTTGTATGGTTGTATATCAAAACTAGAAGCTAAAGTTTCTTTTCTTGCTTTGTGCATATCGAAAGAATTACTTTCTGAACTCCTTTCAAAGTTAAAAACGTCGGGTGGCTCAAAAGCATTACCCGATGGACATGTTATTATGCCGAATTTACAGATATCAACGTTGGAAGTTTGGTTGTCTATCTTTGGTGAATTAGTATTGAAACCCGCTTCGCTTTGAATCTGTTTATCTAATTTACTTGGCTGTTTATCAATATTTGATGTGGAAGTATCAACGGAACTTTGGTCTTCATTTGTACATAGGAGACCTACTTCGCATTTCTGATTATTTAAACTAGAAGGATATATTTCTGTAGTTTCATGGCTGTTGTCTACACTTAGCACCTGGTCATCAATCTCGCATGAATGTGTATCAAAATAGGATTGATATTTGACAATAGTAGATGGGCACTTGTCAATGTTTGATACCTGTTCGTCTATTTTATATGACTGAGTATGACAACTAGATGGGTAATATTTTATTGTAGTTTCACCGCTATCGACTCTCTGTATCTGGTCATCTATTATGGGTAGTTGGGTGTCAATACCAGATATATATTTATTTATATTAGCTTGGCCGGTTTCAACACTTGTCCATATATCTAAGTCAGTTCCTTTCATATCAATTGATGTATTAAAGGGTGTACAAACATCAACAAGGGGTAGATAAGTGGCAATGCTTGATGAATTCATATTTAGAGGTTGTGATTCAATATTGATATTAGTAGTGCTTAAAGTTTGAGTCGACGCCCAATCTTTCAGGATAGCCTTAAAAGATTGTGCTTCACCACTAGAGGATTGGATATCCATACCTCGATCGTGTCTATCTGATGACTGAAAATCACAGTATGACGAAAATGTTTCCATCCTAGCCAAGCAAGTGTTCTTAATAGGCTGAGAATCAACGTTGGATAGTTGGGCATATTTGGGTGACTGATTTTCGGAATCAGAATATTTATCTATACCAGTTTGACAGACATCAACATTAATAGGTTGGATAAAAACATCGGATAGCTGCGATTGTTTATGAAGAAGTTGAATATCAAGCGGATATGTTTCTATGCTAGCTTGACTATTTACATTGGCTATACAAGTATCAAAAGAAGCAATTTGTGTATTAGCATTGGATGACTGTGTATTAAAACAGGATAACGTATTTTGAAAAGTATCAACTTCTGTAACACCATCTGGATGTATGGTATAGAAAGAAATAGAATCGCTTTCTGATCGGCAGCTATTATTATATAATGGTAAGCAATGACTAGAGGAAGGTTCTGGTACCAAATACGAACTCAATTTTTTATCAAAAACTATGTCAACAAGTTTTATAAAAGGATTCATACGGCTTTTCATAACACTTAAATAACATTTTTTTTTATCAATATCTACCATGCAAATGGAGAGTGTATTCACAAAGAATTTTTTGCATACACGCACGCGCTGATTATTTGAGGGTAAAAAGAACGAATGGTTAAGTTTACTTCGAACGCCCTCAACTGTATGATGAACGAAGGGATTTATAAGAAGAACATTATCATTAAGAAATATCGTTTGAGCTTCGAGATTCATCTTCCAAAACTCTTTAAAAATATATCCACGTTGTTCATGTGTTATATTTTGCGTACATTTATATCTACATTTGTAACATCCTGGCATTAAACATCTCGTAACTTTGTACCTAAACATAAATTTATAACCTTTGCCAATGATTCTCTGTAATTTATTTTTATGATTTGCTAATTTTCGCTGATTTTTTTTACGGTTTCCTGTATAGGTAGTCGTATCCACATATTTGTTAATTGAAGCACAGTTCGTTTGTTGTGTAGAAATTTTAGATTGAATTATAAATGAATTAAAATTGGATTGGTCGGTATCAAAGTCGCTTAGATGGATACCCGATTCATGACTATTACTGCTATTTTCTTTCATATGATGTTTGAAGTAGTTACTCCCATCACTGTCTTTTTGGCAGACATCAGAGTCTTTAGAATACATGACATTTGGTTTGTTAATATCAGTAACGCTTTGATCAATATACTTGTCTGGTTGTATGGTACTATTCATTTCTTTTGCTTTAGGTTCAAGTTTATTTTTACAAACATCTGGATTGAATATATCTGTTGTGTCGTTACTAGTATTGGTTGTGTTACTTTCGACAGGATCATTACAATCGGAGGCTTTAGTAGCTGAATTGTCGATACAAATATCTGGTTTGCTAGTATCGGTGATGGACGGATTATTAATCACAACGCACTGGTTTTTGTCAATGTTATCAAGCTTCGTAGATTGATTGCAATAAATCTCTAATTGTTTGGTATCTAGATTTGTGTCAGATTGAAAAACATGAATATCGGATTTGTGTGCATTCAAGTCTGGGTGGTAGCTACTTTTATCTGGACTGTTGATATCAGTGACTTCTTGATGAATATTTCTGACGGATTGGTTCATGACAGTATTTAGTAGATTGGTTGATGTAATATATTCGTTAATATCTATTACGGTTTCTTCGGTGTCAGTGTTTATTCGACAGTCATCGATATCTGGAGAGCAGTTATATAAGTTATTGGTGACTGTATCAACTTTGTTAATATGTATATTGGCCTGCTTGTTGCTGTCAGTTTTTTGTTGGTTAATTACATCTTCAGTTGATTGATTTATATTCGTTTCAAATTGATCAGTTACTGTATCAAACTGGTTATTATTACTGATAAGTTGGTCGCTTGGTTGGTGAGGGACTTGAACATTATCTGGTTTTTTGGTATCAGTGAAGAGCAGTTTAATAACTGTACCAGATTGGTTTGGGTCAATACTCTGTTGATCATCTGTAGATTCATAGGTATTAAGCTCGATTTCTTTATTGCCACCGTCTGGTTGGTTATTATAGAAGTTGCTATCTGATTTATTGCTACCAATATGTGGTTTATTTGAATCATCGAAAAACTGTTCAACAGCTTCAACGCACTTATGTGAGTCAGTGCCCAGTTGTTCGGTATTGTCAATTGTGGATTTATTGCATTTAATCTCGAATTGATTGGTGTCAGATTGATAAGTATGATTATTGCATTTGCTGACAATACCGTCTGGGTGGTAAATGTCTAGACTATTATAAGAACTATCATAACTCATCGATTCTGCATTGGTATTTACGTGATCGATTTCAGTCTCAGCTTCGCTTACATAATTTTTGGTTTCTTTAGAGTCACTACTTAATTGACTGATATCAATGTCTGAGATATCTAATTCCTTGACATCAATAGCGATACTATTAATATTTCTATCAGATAGGTTGTCAAGAAGCTGGTCTGTTTCATTTTCAAACTGGTTATTGTCTATGTCAAGTTGATCTGTTGCGATATCATGTTTTATTTTGTTGTTATCAGTGTCAAATTGGGTATCTGGGTGATTTTTGTCAATGTTAAGTAGGTTGGTTTCGGAGTCAATTCGGTTCTTGTCAATTTCACATTGGATATTATCTGCTTTCATTTTACATGCATTGATGTTAGTATCTATGAAAGATCGGTTATCAATGTCGAGCTTGCTCATGTCAGTATCGGTTGTGCAAGAATCAATATTGGCATTGTTAACATCAACGTCACACGTGGATAGATCGGAGTGAATTTCTGTATTGAAGGAAGCGGTGTCATATGGGTTAGTTTCAACGCCAAATTTGGTGTTGTCATAGTGTTCCATTTCATCAAGATTCGATTCCTTTTCGTATTTTGAGTAATTTGTATCATTAGTGTTCTCTAACACTTGTGGTAAATACGAAAGCAATTTTTTATCTATCTCAACATTAATAAGTTTCAAATATGGATTCCAATGACTGTTGACAACTCTAGGATTGTATCGTTTATGTGCCTTATGGATATTCTTACAAGAATCCAATTCGAAACACTCATCAGGACGATTTAGTTTTCTAAATGTACATATCATTACAATGGAAAGTGTATCCTCAAAGAATTTTTTGCATACTCGTACACACCGATTAGATATTGGTAAAATGTATACATAGTTAAAAAATGTTCTACTCTTTTTTCTCGTTTGCGTATGGTAAACCTGTTTATTTAAATGAATATTATTATTAATAAATTTTCTCTGAGTGTTAAGATCCATTTTCCAAAACTCTTCAAAGATATTAATCCGCTGTTGGGATGTTATATTATTTCTGCATTTATATTTACAATAACTATAACATCCATGTATTAATTTCCTAGTTAATTTGGGCTTAAAAATAAATTTATAATCTTTTGCAATGATTCTTGGCTTTTTATTTTTATAATTGTACTTTGATTTCACATTTAGTTTCTGTTTGTATTGTATTCTGCAACTTTGAGAATCTACAATAGTATTGGTGCTACCAGTCTTTCTAACAGATGAAGAAATTTCAACAGGATTATTGTCGATATTAGTTATATCTATATCTGGATTAATCCTACTGGGATTATTTACAGAACAAATAGAAAAGCTATTTGAATAAAAGTCATTATCACCCTTTGCAAAACTTGAACTATTTGCAGCAGTTTCTTTGAATCCGTTATCAGAGAAATCTTTTGAATTAGTATTTTTATTAACATTTCCAAAACCTTTAAAAGGTGCTTCTTGTATAAGATTAAATTGATTAACTGTACATATTGATAATTTATTTAAATCAAACTTTTCATTAACTTTGTCTAAATTCCAATTATCATCAGCCGTTTCTGCTTCAAGATTAGACATGTTGGCAGTACAAACTGATATGTTATTTGCACAAAAGTCCTCATTATTCCTGTCGAAACTATTTCTTTCTGTTATGTTGTCAATATCTTTAAATTCTTTAACAGAAGACCCAACGGTTATGTTGCTGTCTGTAGATTTTTCTTCTATGAATTTGTTTATATTGACATCAGAACCAGATGAGCCAACCAAACAATTATTATTTATAGATGTATCTTTCTCAACACAATGTATAACATTGATAGAAGCCTTAAGAGCTATGTCATTTGAATAAGATTTATCTGACTTTTCCAAATGTTTCTTTTTAATTTTTTCTGCAACAGGTGCATCATTAGAAGATGTTCTTTCTTCGAAAATAAGATTAAATGCATCAACACTAGACTTATCAACTGTTACATTTGGTTTAATCTTATCTGATGCATTATTTTCAGCTGTTTCTTCGATAACATATTTGGATAATATATCTAAACAAGCAGAGACATCTTCTGAATGAAAGTCGTCGTCAAACTCATCGAAACCTGTTTCGTCGATGTTTGTTTCTCCAGCTGCAGTATTGGGTGAAAAAACAGCAGACAAGCAAGCATCTGATGATAACTCGTTTGTATTAATATCTTTTGAACAAAACGTATCATCACTCATCTCTAAAATTGAACTATCCAAAAATGTAACTTCCCCAAAGGAACTTGAAGAATCATCTGAATATATAGCAGAATGCTCATTTGAATAAATATTTCTGTTCCAATTCTCTATTGTTGTACTATTTAAACGTGTCAGTTTAACAACAGGATAAGAGGCATTCGCAATTGGCCCATCCATGGAATAAAAGCCATCATCAGTCTTATCAAAACTATTCAGAGGGGTATTTTCAATAACAGCATTTGAACTCCTTTCTGAAGAATGCAAGTCAGCGAGAAAATGTTTGTCATATTCCAGAAGTGTATCATCAATTGAATCTATGTCAGATAGGTCACAGAAATTTTCAGTATCTGATAATTCGTCACATAATGAGTCCTCTTTTTGAGTGATGACTGCCAACAGAGCTTGATAGCATTCGTCAAAATTCCCTTGTTCTGAGTCTTCGCAAAATATTGTGTACTTTGTCATAACTTCTAGGATTCTTTGTGCTACGTTAGCCAGTCTGGAACAAGAATCTTTTATGCAAAACTGATGCATACAAATATTTAATACACTGTACATAAATTCTCTATTTTCATATAAAAATCACAATGTTTGTCTGCCTCTGCCTTGATGTAAAAATATTGGAGATTTTCCAAGAACAATCTTCCTTCCTTGTGAAACCATAATCCAACTATCACAAATGCAAGGAAAAATAATCCTGAACGATTATATTGATAATTAAATAAATTGTGTTTCTTTTGTATTTAACCCGCAAAAATATCCAAATCTGATGAACTCTTATATGAGTAATTGCAATTAAGAAGCTGTATCACTTATTTCATATGTGGAATTTGGAAAAATATATTTTTCTGATAGTAACATATATTCGTAGCTATTATCAGAATTATCAAATTATATATATTTTTTTAATTAAATATATTTTGGACAGTTAAAACATTTTAATAATGCAGTTTGGTTAATGGGAATTCAGACAATAAATGCGGAAATATTTAGAATACTAAAATAGACATTATTATTAGGGAAAAAATAGGTGGTGCTTTGCGCTTCCGTTGTCTCGTCTTAGCAGGGCACTGCCGTACCCCCAGAAACAGACTGAATAATGTAGGTAGTCTCTGTTATGTCTTTTCCAGGTCTAATACGTCAATGTACCTATCAACTCTGTTAGACGAGGGTTTTATTATTAAATTTTAAGTGCATTTACCTTTGAACATCTTCCAGTTTCAGTACTTTTCCAACCTCCTTAGGGTTAACACCCTTACAGCTATGTCTGTGTTGTGTCAAAAGGTCAAATGTTTCGAAACTAGCACTGCAGCCATAGCACACACACTTGTTATGACATGTCTCATGGACCATAAGGTCTGTTGATGTCTCAAACCCTGCAAATAGATATAAGGAAAGCTCTATTAATAAGCTATAAAAGTCTTAAAGCTTTTCAATTTAGTATGTATCACGATTTAGCAATTTATAAAATAATAAGAATGTAATTGATGAATTTTGTACAAATTTGAAAAACAATTATAACAAATGTGGTCTAAAATAAAAGAATAGTCAACATTTTTACTTAAAACTCAATACCAATAATTAAGTAAATCGATAAATCAGAAGTACTGGAAAGTTGGATGGAGTGATCACTTGAATGTGGATTGTGCAATGTAAATAAAAAAATAAGGCAAACAATACAACTTGTTTGAGCTGCAGATTGATGCCATTTGCACAACTGTGTTTGAAATTTGTAAGTTCTATTTTTGTACAGGTGTAGTTCTAACAACCTCATATACAATATTTTCATAATATAGAAAATTACAGTAAATATCAACTCTGTAGGAATAGATGGCGTTAATGTGGCAACTTTGTGACATTTCAAAAATCAGACAACTATCATCTTTCTGTCTGCCTGTGACCACGGTTGCTGAAAAGCATCCGTCGGGATAAATAATTTAAACAATATAAATAATAAATCGCGTTTTAATCCGGTATACAATATTTTATTTACTCACATTAATAAAAGACAATATTATAACCTCATATACTTTTGAAAATACATAATAAATACTCATTCCAAAAATATTATAAAGAGGAAAGATTTGTTTGTTTGTTACGATTTAACTCAAAATCTACTCAACCGATGTTAAATAATCTGTCACCAAAAAAAAGCTCAGATCTCAAAATCAGCAAGTAACATAGTACTTTTTTTTAGTACAGTACATCTACATTGCACCCGTGCGAAGCCGGGGCGTGTTACTAGTTTTTTATAAAAAAGCTCAGCTATTTCAATGACAATATCATAGAAAAAAAACGACTTACTTCTCTGACAAGTTTTACAAATGTATTTGAATTGATGTTCTTCCATATTATCACTACTTTTTCTTCTCACTGTTTTGTATGAGTGCTGAGCTATCACATGAGCCTGCATAAAATTAATGATAAATTAGTATAATATATTCTTTATAAAAATGTTCCGTCATATTTTTAATTATATTATGGCAGCTGACTGCACTGCACAAGTCACAAATGAATTTAACAAAGACAACTAACCTTAAGCCCGCTGATGCTGAGAAATGTTTTAGAACACAACAAACACTCTAGAGGAAGATCGGAAGCAACACTGCTCTCGGTTTCCTGATCACTGAGCGGTTCATCCTTTATCCTTGTGTCTAAACTCTGAAACCAGAAGCATTTATACCTTAACTAGCTGACTTTACTAAGTGGCAAGTAACCTTATCTATACATATATACATATAATAAAACTATAGAGGTCAAATGTCTGTACAAAGAAAAACATGCTAAAAACCAAGTCAGGAGGACGTAAGAAGAGAAATAGAGCAATTCCCGATATTTTTAATTTTTTTAAATTAAAGAGTTCCCAATATATAGGCTTTGTTTCATCGAAATCAAGTATATAATAAAGTTCATTATCACGAGTATGATGCATGGTCAGCCATCAGCCCCCTCGCCATATTTTAGGGAGAGAGACGAGTCATTCAATTTTTATTCATGTCCCATGATATCATTGATCAAAAGGTTCACAGTAGCCAGATGGTACAGAAAATAAACATATTCAACGCATCAAGATGCTTAACTGGCATAGCAGTTGTATCAACAAGCTCATGAAGAAAATAATATTAAGATCAATACTCACATTAGTATCAGCCTCATCACTTTCATATCTCATTCCATTACCATTGTTTGGTCTTAAGTGTTCATTCAGTAAGCTCTTAGTATCACCATTAGGTTCTTCAGCAGAGGTACAACCATTCATTTTAGCCAATTCTTCATTCAACCGGCTTAAAGATAAGGCAACTAGAATTCAGAAACATTAAAATTATTTATTTATTTAGCATCTCAAACAGACAATATATATGTATATACAATTATAAATATACTTATTAGTTATTGCTAGTAAGAGTGTTGAGAATTCTATAAGAATTATAATATCTCATTCTGATAACTGTTAATATTGCTTTTGATTTCCTTAGATACAAAATTAATCAAACTTAACTCTTTGGTGTCATGACTTGTAAGTCTTCTTTCAGCAACCCGATTTTTACTGTGTTACATATACCTTAAGAATATAAATAAATAAAGTTTGTAAAGAGGAAAGAGGGGGCACAGTTGCTTTACAGCAACATATTTCACATCTATTTTCATTTAGGCTAGACAAAAACAATTTCAATTTACGATAATTCTTATGTACCAATTTCGCTTCCTCTATTTTATTCAATGATTTCACACACTCATTGTTTTACTTTTGACATGACCTTTTTGAAGAATGTTCCAGACTAATTAAGAAATTTTTACCTAGGTCCACCACTGCAAACTCTTTCACTGGATTTTTTATTCCCAGACCTCTATACTATTCTATGTCCTACCTAGTTATACAACCCAATTTATAGAATGAAATCAGGTTGTACTAGAAAATATTAAATATTAAGTTTGTATCTACCTTTACTATTTCAATATGATATATTCTATTGAATTATGATTAATCAATGAAACAATTGATTATTTAATTGTTACAACCACAACAAAATAAAGTGTAAAAATTACCATTCAAAAGCATAGGTTGTTGTGGATGCCATTCCTCAGCTTCTACTTTGACATCTACTTTAGAGAAATCCTGCCCATCATCCCCATTTACATGTCCATTCTCCTCATCTGACAGGAACTCATCTTTAATTTCAACATTATCATATAGACAAAGGTTTGCGTCCACTTTAATAGGTTTAGGCCAATTATTATCCTGTGTAGATTTTGAATCATCATTCAAATATCTTTGATTCAGTACCTGATCTGCTTTTCTAACTATCTCAACAAAATGATTAGCTTTTTGCAAAATTATGTAGCAATTCTGACAAAGAATTTTGGAATGTCTGTCAGTCTCTGAAATCTGAAATTATTTAAATTATTTGTTATTACTATACAAACATTTAAAATATATATTTTAAAAAATACGAAAAAAAGAAACAATATTATCTATACATATAATAAAATAGCCATGTGTCGTTCATGAATGAATCCTTCAATTGGACTAGTTCATTTATATTTATCCTTCTTTCTCTAGTTCAGTTACAATTCATCTAGTTCAGTAGTTCAGTTAGTTCACTAATTCTGCGAACGACGCAGAATGGGTGGAACCGAACTTTCCCGACAAAACACGAATTTGCACGTGCGCGCTATGTTATGATCACTTCTCACGCTCGAGCTCCGTTGTACTGAAATAATTTTCTGTTTCACTCACTCTGATTCTAACTCCCGGTGATACATTTTAGTGAAATGATATGAGACATTTTAGTTCAACAGTACACACCGGTAATAGTGAGCAACTGAACTAGACTGAACTACTGAACTAAAAGAGTGATATAGTTCATGGTGACGAAAAGATATATACATATCTTTTCATTTCAGTGACACATTCTGCGCATGGCTATAATAAAAGAGTAGGATCGAAATTACGCTTCACTAAATATTTTTACCAGAAATTAAGAGGGGTGATAAAAGAAGGGTAGCAGAATGCATAAATGCAATTTTTAAGATTCTTGTCATTAATAAGTTATTATAATAATATAGAACAAAATTGGTAATTAATGTATTGGAAGGATAAGTATGGGGAACTAAATAGATGTGGTATGAGACCTAATTTGAACTTTGCCAATGTTATTCAAACCTTAAAAAATGTTAATTTTAAATTAATATTATATTTATTTACTCTAGAAAAATATCTCACTTCTTAGTCGGATTTATGACTGCAACATGAAGATAGTAAATACCTGGACATTCGTTAGTTTAACTAGATCCTCTGCTACAGTATTTTCCATTCCGGTCCATGGCGGATCCCAGCATTTGAATAATTCACGTCTTTCGCCTCTCGGGCAGGGCTGAAGACACGCGCGGCACTCAGCAAGAACATCGCTACTTTTTGCTTCATCTTTTAACATCTTCTCCGAGGAGCTCCTAAATAATTATTTTACGTCATACGGCTTTATTAAGCATTATAATCAATAAAGTAGTTTTATATCGTTTTAAAAATATTATTTTGGAACTAATGCAAGGAACATTTTTACTCTAGGGAGAAGAATGTCAACTACGAACAAAAAAAATGGCACTGTTTTTGGCGCCATCTAGTGAGTGCCCCCAATAACTCGCGAAAGTGGGAAATTCAAAATCGGATTTTTTCTTAGATATATTTTAAAGGTCTGACCGCGAAAGCAGAACTGGAAAACTGTAACCGTAAATTATTGTCCAATTTCACTGGTTACAGTTTTCCAGTTCTGCTTTGTTGGCCAGCCTTATTATTTCAAGGTTAGAAGAACTGCTTGAAGAAAACTTTGAATTTTGACAATCACATGTTGTGGTTGATTTGTAAAAGTCAAAAGCTTCTTACTAGCATTTTCATAACAAAAAAGTAGTATTTTAGCTCAGAAGTATTTTATTATAAATTACACAATTAAATAGCTATTAAATACATAGGAACTATCTATTAAAACAGGCGAAGAATCACATTTAAAACATTTCCTTTTATTCTCCTTCATGTTAGAAACACAAACATAGTCACTATTAGCGATGAGATATACTTGCAAAATTCGATACCAGGGCTTCCAAGTACGAGTCCGTAAAAAAACCAGGGTCGAAAACCAGGTTTCATAATACTTGCATAGGAAAACGAACCGTAACGCCATACAAATAATGAGCATAATCGCATCTGCAAGAAAATACTTTAAAGGTATAAAATACTTGCATAGGATTATGCTCCTTATTTTTAAACTACTACGGGTCGTTTTCCTATACACGTATATGCAAAATATACTATAAGTGTGCAATTGAGTGAACCAATAACAAACGCCACACAGATACGTAAGATGACTTTGACAGATCACAGATGATAGTTGTCAGTGTCGCGAGCATTGTTTAAATGTTGCCAAGTAAAAAATGTAAAAACTAAAGATTATGTTTTCTTAAATAAAATGAAAAAGTATATTGTAATATTATAATTTATTGTTAGTTTTTAAGCATCCAGCAAACATTCATATTCATGAGTAATATTCTACTGAAAATATGTACCAATGTTTTTCGTTTAGTTTTTACTACCTTGACTTCTTATTTAACAAAATGTTATTTATCATTTTTTTCTCTTTTCCCACAAAATAAAAAAATCGTTAACTGGGAAAATAAACTACTATACTCGATCTATAAAATGCATATAATTTAGTTAAGGCTCGTGTCTAAAAGGAGCGATACTGAGTCTGCCTTTCTTCTTTATAGTAAAAAATACTTGCATAAGAAAACGACCCGTAAAGCTATACAAATAATGAGCATAATCGCATCTGCAATAAAATACTTTAAAGGTATAAAATACTTGCATAGGATTATGCTCCTTATTGTTAAACAACTACGGGTCGTTTTCCTATGCAAGTATTTTATTATTACGTATTTGCAAAATATACTTTAATAAAATACTTGCATAGGAAAACGAACCGTTACTCCATACAAATAATGAGCATAATCGCATCTGCAAGAAAATACTTTAAAGGTATAAAATACTTGCATAGGATTATGCTCCTTATTTTTAAACTACTACGGGTCGTTTTCCTATGCAAGTATTTTATTATTACGTATTTGCAAAATATACTTTAATAAAATACTTGCATAGGAAAACGAACCGTAACGCTATACAAATAATGAGCATAATCGCATCTGCAAGAAAATACTTTAAAGGTATAAAATACTTGCATAGAATTATGCTCCTTATTTTTAAACTACTACGGGTCGTTTTCCTATACATGTATATGCAAAATATACTATAAGTGTGCAATTGAGTGAACCAATAACAAACGCCACACAGATACGTAAGATGACTTTGACAGATCACAGATGATAGTTGTCAGTGTCGCGAGCATTGTTTAAATGTTGCCAAGTAAAAAATGTAAAAACTAAAGATTATGTTTTCTTAAATAAAATGAAAAAGTATATTGTAATATTATAATTTATTGTTAGTTTTTAAGCATCCAGCAAACATTCATATTCATGAGTAATATTCTACTGAAAATATGTACCAATGTTTTTCGTTTAGTTTTTACTACCTTGACTTCTTATTTAACAAAATGTTATTTATCATTTTTTCTCTTTTCCCACAAAATAAAAAAAATCGTTAACTGGGAAAATAAACTACTATACTCGAGCTATAAAATGCATATTATTTAGTTAAGGCTCGTTTCTAAAAAAGAGTGATACTGAGACTGCCTTTCTTCTTTAAAGTATAAAATACTTGCATAAGAAAACGAACCGTAACTCCATACAAATAATGAGCATAATCGCATCTGCAATAAAATACTTTAAAGGTATAAAATACTTGCATAGGATTATGCTCCTTATTTTTAAACTACTACGGGTCGTTTTCCTATACACGTATGTGCAAAATATACTATAAGTGTGCAATTGAGTGAACCAATAACAAACGCCACACAGATACGTAAGATGACTTTGACAGATCACAGATGACAGTTGTCAGTGTCGCGAGCATTGTTTAAATGTTGCCAAGTAAAAAATGTAAAAACTAAAGATTATGTTTTCTTAAATAAAATGAAAAAGTATATTGTAATATTATAACTTATTGTTAGTTTTTAAGCATCCAGCAAACATTCATATTCATGAGTAATATTCTACTGAAAATGCCAATGTTTTTCGTTTAGTTTTTGCTACCTTGACTTCTTATTTAACAAAATGTTATTTATAATTTTTTTCTCTTTTCCCACAAAATAAAAAAAATCGTTAACTGGGAAAATAAACTACTATACTCGATCTATAAAATGCATATAATTTAGTTAAGGCTCGTGTCTAAAAGGAGCGATACTGAGACTGCCTTTCTTCTTTATAGTAAAAAATACTTGCATAAGAAAACGACCCGTAATGCTATACAAATAATGAGCATAATCGCATCTGTAATAAAATACTTTAAAGGTATAAAATACTTGCATAGGATTATGCTCCTTATTATTAAACAACTACGGGTCGTTTTCCTATGCAAGTATTTTATTATTACGTATTTGCAAAATATACTTGAATAAAATACTTGCATAGGAAAACGAACCGTTACTCGATACAAATAATGAGCATAATCGCATCTGCAAGAAAATACTTTAAAGGTATAAAATACTTGCATAGGATTATGCTCCTTATTGTTAAACAACTACGGGTCGTTTTCCTATGCAAGTATTTTATTATTACGTATTTGCAAAATATACTTTAATAAAATACTTGCATAGGAAAACGAACCGTAACGCCATACAAATAATGAGCATAATCGCATCTGCAAGAAAATACTTTAAAGGTATAAAATACTTGCATAGAATTATGCTCCTTATTTTTAAACTACTACGGGTCGTTTTCCTATACATGTATATGCAAAATATACTATAAGTGTGCAATTGAGTGAACCAATAACAAACGCCACACAGATACGTAAGATGACTTTGACAGATCACAGATGACAGTTGTCAGTGTCGCGAGCATTGTTTAAATGTTGCCAAGTAAAAAATGTAAAAACTAAAGATTTTGTTTTCTTAAATAAAATGAAAAAGTATATTGTAATATTATAATTTATTGTTAGTTTTTAAGCATCCAGCAAACATTCATATTTATGAGTAATATTCTACTGAAAATACCAATGTTTTTCGTTTAGTTTTTACTACCTTGACTTTTTATTTAACAAAATGTTATTTATCATTTTTTTCTCTTTTCCCACAAAATAAAAAAATCGTTAACTGGGAAAATAAACTACTATACTCGATCTATAAAATGCATATAATTTAGTTAAGGCTCGTGTCTAAAAGGAGTGATACTGAGACTGCCTTTCTTCTTTAAAGTATAAAATACTTGCATAAGAAAACGAACCGTAACTCCATACAAATAATGAGCATAATCGCATCTGCAATAAAATACTTTAAAGGTATAAAATACTTGCATAGGATTATGCTCCTTATTTTTAAACTACTACGGGTCGTTTTCCTATACACGTATGTGCAAAATATACTATAAGTGTGCAATTGAGTGAACCAATAACAAACGCCACACAGATACGTAAGATGACTTTGACAGATCACAGATGACAGTTGTCAGTGTCGCGAGCATTGTTTAAATGCTGCCAAGTAAAAAATGTAAAAACTAAAGATTATGTTTTCTTAAATAAAATGAAAAAGTATATTGTAATATTATAACTTATTGTTAGTTTTTAAGCATCCAGCAAACATTCATATTCATGAGTAATATTCTACTGAAAATGCCAATGTTTTTCGTTTAGTTTTTGCTACCTTGACTTCTTATTTAACAAAATGTTATTTATCATTTTTTTCTCTTTTCCCACAAAATAAAAAAAATCGTTAACTGGGAAAATAAACTACTATACTCGATCTATAAAATGCATATAATTTAGTTAAGGCTCGTGTCTAAAAGGAGCGATACTGAGTCTGCCTTTCTTCTTTATAGTAAAAAATACTTGCATAAGAAAACGACCCGTAATGCTATACAAATAATGAGCATAATCGCATCTGTAATAAAATACTTTAAAGGTATAAAATACTTGCATAGGATTATGCTCCTTATTATTAAACAACTACGGGTCGTTTTCCTATGCAAGTATTTTATTATTACGTATTTGCAAAATATACTTGAATAAAATACTTGCATAGGAAAACGAACCGTAACTCCATACAAATAATGAGCATAATCGCATCTGCAAGAAAATACTTTAATGGTATAAAATACTTGCATAGGATTATGCTCCTTATTGTTAAACATCTACGGGTCGTTTTCCTATGCAAGTATTTTATTATTACGTATTTGCAAAATATACTTTAATAAAATACTTGCATAGGAAAACGAACCGTAACGCCATACAAATAATGAGCATAATCGCATCTGCAAGAAAATACTTTAAAGGTATAAAATACTTGCATAGGATTATGCTCCTTATTTTTAAACTATTACGGGTCGTTTTCCTATACACGTATGTGCAAAATATACTATAAGTGTGCAATTGAGTGAACCAATAACAAACGCCACACAGATACGTAAGATGACTTTGACAGATCACAGATGACAGTTGTCAGTGACGCGAGCATTGTTTAAATGTTGCCAAGTAAAAAATGTAAAAACTCAAGATTATGTTTTCTTAAATAAAATGAAAAAGTATATTATAATATAATAATTTATTGTTAGTTTTTAAGCATCCAGCAAACATTCATATTCATGAGTAATATTCTACGGAAAATGCCAATGTTTTTCGTTTAGTTTTTGCTACCTTGACTTCTTATTTAACAAATTGTTATTTATCATTTTTTTCTCTTTTCTCACAAAATAAAAAAAAACTTTAACTGGGAAAATAAACTACTATACTCGATCTATAAAATGCATATAATTTAGTTAAGGCTCGTGTCTAAAAGGAGCGATAATGAGACTGCCATTCTTCTTTAAAGTAAAAAATACTTGCAAAATATACTTTAAAAGTTTAAAGTATAAAATACTTGCATAGGAAAACGAACCGTAACGCCATACAAATAATGAGCATAATCGCATCTGCAAGAAAATACTTTAAAAGCATAAAATACTTGCATAGGATTATGCTCCTTATTTGTAAAAAATTACGGGTCGTTTTCCTATGCAAGTATTTTCATACTTGCAAGTTTTTCCCGCTCGCACCAGGGCGCCCTACTTCCAAGCAAAGCCCTGGTTTTAAAACCTGGTGGCGTAAATACGTCTCATCTTTAGTCACTATCTCATACACAACACTCAGCTTTTTCGGTACAGACGGAGGAACCTAGGTTCTACACAATTAACAAGGAAAAGATAAATGATAAATCACAAGATATAACATCAAAATGCGCTTAAACCGGCAGACATTTTTGTTGTGAAAAAAAATTGAGTCCGCGGGGTTGCCAGGTACATTTGACAAAAGCTTACCCACCTAATTTTCTGAAATTAATAAATTTAGAAAATAAGTAAGCCTCTTCCAATTCGATAAGTTGCGGAAAATTTAATAACTATTTATTAATTAGATTGATTAGTAACCCCTTTTGTTTATTTATGGTTACATACTATGCTATATACAAGCGTACAAATCTATCCATCTCTGCTTGAATTATGTTTATAATTATTCAAATTTATATTATAAATATTGATTAAAACAAACCGAAATATTATATCAGCTGATTTGTTATTTAAACATTCATACAAAATGTTGCCATTCTAGAAAACGTCATTATTAAAGACCGATTGTTGTAATACAGATTACAGGATAACTTGGCAACATTTTCCTAGCCCCCGTAGGTATTCCAAACTTTGCCTAATGAGTCGACCCCGCCTGAACTAATGCCACCCGCTTTAAAGATTTGACAGAAAACTAAATAAATGACATTTTAATTTTGACGTTAGATTATAGATATAGACAAAAGAAAATTAAAAGGCCTAATAATTAATATCGTATTAATATTATAATTTTGCTATACCAAACTCTTATTAAGGGATCCAAATTATTATATGGAGTTATTTTTTTTTTCAATATGGAAACTTCAATTTCAAAATACTTAACAAACCTGCTTATATTGCTAATATCCTCGGCCAAAAAAATATCAATGCAAATTAACAATTATTAATAATTTTTTCGATGTATCTTGGTATTCAGCAGTCAGTTTTTACTTCTTTACAACAATGCACAAATGCAAGAATATATTTTTTTTAGGTGGCGGACACACAAACTATATATTATAGTACCTATAATATTCACAAAACACAATGGTTTAATCGACGGTCTATAGTCAATGGTTTAATAAAAACTTCATACGTAGTAGCAAATTTGTCTATGGTTTAAAATATTTTTTCCAGTTTTCCTTATTTTTCAACTATTATGAAATCATAGATTCGTAAAACGCATTTGCTTAAGCATGGTTACTAAAAGCACGACGATAACATAAATTGAAACCTCATAACTATGTCATTATATACATTATTATTATTATACAATATCAAGAACGAATAAAGTAGCGACTCACTTAAGCGGGTTATACAAGCAACACTGTGACTTTGGAGGTTATATTATAATATGCCAAATGTCGCTTATGTAATGGAGACTACGATAAAACTCAAACACTGAATTGATATACGATATATGTTTTGAATTATTGCATATTTGTAAAGAAATATTGCGTTTTATTATAGCATAATATTATATACCTACGTAAAATTTAATGTTGTGTAATTTAATGCAGTAATATACGCAATATAATTAACCAATCATCAATCGTGTAATGAAACGTCAAAAAATAAACGAATTTCAAGATTTACTTCCTCAATATGTAACGGTTATTTATGTAGAACTTTTACAATACTATTGACGACACAAACCGAAATACATTACATATATTCTGTTATAAAATTGTACGAATTCTTAATTATTATAATTTTGTACATTTTATTTATGAATATATTATTGTTAATTACCATTACCTTTTCAAAATTCTCTTTGATCTTCGAGCCACGGCTTCAAGCGGTTGTGTTTCTTTTGAATTTGGTAAGTTTTTTGAAGGTATTGCTCCCATTTTCAAACGTCGCTTCTTGGCTAGAATATTTTTATTTTTTAAAGAATATATAAAACCTACCTATAAGGGTTAAGAAAAGAAAGTTTCAAATTACCTGACGTTGCTAAAGTAAAATCACTTTTATCAAAATGTAAACTACACACGTAGGTGTACTTGAAGAGTCTTTCGCTCATATTGAGAGTATCTGCCCATTTATTTGCCAGTTCTTTGATTTTAGGAAAGAGAAATAACGATACCTCACTCGTACACTTTGATTTGCATTGAGGCACTGAACAGTGACGACGTGATCGATGTTTTTTCTTCTTTGATTCCATTTTTAATCAACAAAAATAAGTTATATTAAACTTAAACACTATTTAAAAAATACCTATTTTGTACATAGGCACCCTTCTTACTAGTTCCACATTTCACCACACTAACATAACAAAATGTTATCACACAAACTTTGGCCCGTTGATGTTGTCAATGTTTTATCACAATATACTCTTTGGTAGACAAAAATTGGAAAACAACTAGGTAACAAGGAAAAGTAGCTTTTTTGGGAAGATGATACTTTTCTCAAGATTTTCACTAATAATGTAATTATTTCAAGCACAATAATTATACTTTTATGACATTTTCTCTAAAAATATAATCAAATACCCCTACTGTTATAATATTAGGTACGTGTTACAACTTTCACGTCTTAAAATATTATAATCTAACCAAAATGTCTGCTTGACATTTAAATAATTACAGTGACAGCTGTCAATAAAACGTGTTGGTTGCTTTTCTGATGCCTCGTGTCTGTTCCAAAACTTAAGAAATTATTAAATATACCTACAATTTTTAAAAGCAGTTGTAAATTTAAGCCTTATTCATATACTCAAAATGGAAGAGAATACTCCATCAGTTAGTTTGGTATCGTGTATGCATTTCGTTCGCCGTGGTGTTGCAAAACCAGTACCAGAAAAAGTAAACAAATGCTTAATATTAAGTTTAAAGAATTTATTTTCTCAAGAGACCACCGTTCACTTAAACTCTTAGATAAATATTTCTAATTCTAATAAATAAAATTCGTTTTTCTATGAATTTACAAGTAAATATAATTATGACTAATATATATTTTAACTTTAATTTGTAAATATTATAGCTATCACATATCACTTCTACTAGTAAAGTGTAATACGCTTGTGTTCCTTCCAACAATGTTGTTTTATTCCATAGTTGGGATGGGTTAAAATAATGTTAAACTACCTATAAGTTACACAATTAATATTATTAACATAAAATGGGTAATCAAATGCATACATAAAACTTAACTTATTTTTATTTTCAGTTCTTTAAAACGGACTTAGGTGATCTTTAAATATTGACTCCTTAATTAAATAAATTGCTTATCAAAACATATGAAAAACAACAAATTAAATACTTCATCATGAATACTACTATTTTCTATAACGAGCTTTTAACTTTAACAGATTGAATTAACAGAAAAGGAACTTGAAAAAATTATTAAACAGACTGCTGATGACTTAAGGTAATAAGTTTGAAATTATAGTGTGATATTATTTATTTTTTCAAGTCATCACATTTTATTTGAAGCATAAAAAAGGTTCATGAATTCTTTATAATTAAGATTAACAGAGCGAGCAGAACAAGGCGAAGATGACAGTGACTCTGAAACAAGTGAAGCCAATGCAGCCCCTGCACCTGCTGACCCTAATGATGAGTTCAACTTTGAGAAATATGATGAAGAAGACAATCTCAGTACAGTATTATTAATTATCTATCATACTTAATACTAAATAGTAGAGCTTTAGGCAAAAAGTCTTTAAAATCTCATTGATAAGATTCAAAATCCCAATCTAGCCTATCTTAAGTTTGGAGAAGTTTTTTTTTCTGTCCCTCAAAAGTGAACCAAACCTATGATTTAATTGAAATATTATTTGGATTATACTGAGCTAAAACAGCATCATATTAGGACCTAGAGGCAGAAAAAAGTATTACATTGCCAAAAATTAATTATTTTGTCTGTTAAAAGGCCAGCCAGTTACATCTGACATCAAACAAAATGCACATAAAATATGTATAATTTATAAATATGCTTAACGTCATTTATTTTTGTACAGTTTGATAAAATTTCATTTTCTCCACAGGCAATCCAATAGGCCTTGGTACCATTGCAACTTTGCCTAACCTTGGAGATCTCAGTGAAGATGTCCAAATAAGGGTAAGTGCAACCTTCATTATGTAAGTCCATGTAACTGTAAGGCATTATCAACCAAAAAGCCAAAATAGATCAGTTTGCATTGATCTAGACATATTATAATCAAAGGAAATACATAACATATTTAATTTGCAGAGGTAGATATAACATAATTTTAATAACGTTATTATTTAAATCAGATGAAAAATATAAGGCATATGATTTTCTTTAAAGAAACTTTTATTCATCTTTAATCATTTCCCACAAGTATAATTTTGGGGCTTTAGCAGATTTGCCTTTTCACTGCTGATATGTAATTGAAATGAAAACGCTGTGTATCTACCTCACCATCTCATCAAACGTGAATTCCCGTGTCATGGAGCAGACACATTTCTGTTTCTCTGATTTTTTTTCTTTACTGGCAAGAAGGTGTTCTGTGCCCTGATAAGAGCCAAAACGTTTTTTTAACATGTTTCCTTGTTAAAAAAAAGTCTGGGTTCCAAACTCCGGTGCTAAACGCATTGCACTAACCATTAAGTCACGGAGTTCATGGTAGAACTGAAATGATTTTATTGGATCGCAGACAGATGGGCCGGACAGTGATGAAGAGGATGATATTATCAAATCTGATGACAACCTGCTTCTAGTTGGTCATGTTGAGAGTGATGCTAGTATTTTAGAAGTATATTGTAAGTATTTTTTTATCTATGATGTATTGTAATTGTTCTTTTGAATAAACATAGTTTCTATATACAAATTATAAACACTTCTATTTGCTCTATAAAGTATATATTAATATATTGGGTATTTTTAAAAACCCCTAATCATATCCCTTCTGTTCATCATCCAGGCAGCTTTTTTTTCACGTGTTTTGCATACACTAATGAACATTATAATAAATCTTCAAAAAAAAAAATTGTTGATTGAAAAAGGTTCTATTTAGATCTTTAAAAGAATTAAGAAAAAACAGTATTATATATCTATTAAATATTATTAAATTCTATATTCATTAAAAGTTTTGTGTTATCCCTTGTATTCTATAAGAGTCACTTCTTGAGTGTTTAAATTATTACATTTGTTTCGGAAACCATTATTCATTCATTATTTATATAGAGATTAAAAAAAAAATTCAAAATCATTTATTCATTTAGGTAACATAATGTACACTTATGAACGTCAATAAAAAATACATATTAAATGCTTCTAATTTTACATTTACCGCCAGTTCTCAAATCAAGGGCGTAGAACGGAAGAGAAGAACTGGCAAGAAACTCTTCGTCACTCTTTTTAATCGCCAAGTTTTTGTTTTACAAAATATTTGTAAGGCCCTGCAACCATTACACCATGTTCCACATGACATCTTTGTGTAATTAAATATAATAATTAAAAAAAATATATAAACCAGAAAAAAAAACAAAGATTTGTCCTCTATCAGCAGTAGGCATGGTGAAATAGGAGCACGCACTTACATTCTCGTGGGAACAACACGCAAACATATAGTCGAAATAACTAATATCACCGCATACACGAATTCAAGTCCGACCTGTCACCACAAGTAGCACCCGTTCACGAGCATGACGCATGGCCAGCCATCGGCCATGCATATCTAAAGTTATGGTTTATTATTTGCAAACTATAGAATAATTTCAATTAGATATACAGAGGAGACCTAAATTAAATGATAACTAATTAAAACTAATGTTATAATTTGGTGATTAAAATTGTATACTTTACATTTTTTCAGTGTTCAATAAAGAGGAGGGTTCATTCTATGTCCATCACGATATAATCTTACCCTGGTTCCCGTTGTGTATAGAATGGTTGAGCCATGATCCATCCGACCCTCAGCCCGGTAAGTTAATTCTTATGGTTTTATAATTCAAGTTAAAATTATCAAGCTTTGATTTGATTTTGGCTAGTATACATATACATCATGCCTCTTTTGCATTGGGGTCGAGATCACGGAATTCCATATGCTCCGATCCGATGATCCGATGATTTGGCTAGTAAATATATATTATGTGGCTTTAAACACAGCCTTTTTATCATTTCTTAAACCATATAATACAAAATGATCAAAGAATTGTATTTGGCAAAAAAACTTTGTTTAATGATTCATTGAAATCGGATGTTGGGAAAAAAAGATATCTTTATTTTAATAACTTGCTTAGGTGAAGCTCACGCATTCAAAGTCAATTACGGCATCAGCTATAACATAATACTAATTTAATGAAGTATAAAAGTGTGATTCTTTTCATTTTGGAATTTCCCTTTAATTTTATGTTTCAAGAAACCAAAATTCATCTATTTTCAGGTAATCTATGCGCTTTGGGTGGCATGGACCCAGTTATTCAAGTCTGGGACTTAGACATCGAGAACTGTCTGGAACCAGCGTTCAAACTTGGTAAAAAACCTAGCAAAAAAAAGAAAATAAAACGCGTAGGACACAAGGACGCCGTGTTGGATCTGTCATGGAATAGAAATTTTACGTAAGTCTGTTTGAAAATTTGTAACAAGTCATTTTGTTGGTGTGGGATTGCTTGTAACGATAGAAATAAAAAATATTTATTTCACAAAACTCTCACAGGTATCCTTCATAAAAACAAAATAAAGTATGTACTTTGACGGGCTCGTTGAAGCGTTCGGTAGAACACCTGCCGTGCGCATCGATGGGTCGTGGGTTCGAATCCCACCGGGACCACATGTGTATAATTTTCTGTAAGCATGTTTTCCCCACGTCTGGTAACTTCGGGCATTGATCGGGTGGGAGGAATATCTAAATTCCGACCGGGTAACGAACCACCGTTCATAGATGGAAAAACCGTAAAGTGCATATTGCGCGTTTCGGTTTCAGTCTATGGATTTCCGAATGCTGGAAGTAAAAATTAGGTTGACAGCGCATCATTGACTGCTATTTATTATATTGAGTCTTCTGAGGTGTGCGTGTGCAGTGTTTTATTATCTCCTAAATATTCATCAGTTCATGTATTGTTGTATGAAGACATGTGCTGGCGAGTGGTTCCGCAGACAACACGGTGCTGCTGTGGGACCTAGATCAAGGCGTGCCTCACACCACACTCGATTACTTCGAAGACAAGGTATAAAATCTATACTAAACTATACTCATTACTAGCAACCCGCCCCGGCTTCGCATGGGTGCAATATATATGTACATAAAAAATATATAAAAAAAAATTGGGGTTGACACCTCTTATCACTAAGAGGTTTGAAAGATAAATAGTAGCCGATTCTCAGACTTACTGAATATGCATAAAAAATTTCATAAGAATCGGTCGAGCCGTTTCGGAGAAGTATGGGAACGAACATTGTGACACGACAATTTTATATATTAGGAACTACTGGTTCAAATTGAAAAATTATTTTTGTGTTGGATAGTCCAATTATCGAGGAAGGCTTTAGGCTATATAACATCACGCTGCGACCAATAGGAGCGAAGCAACAGTGAAAAATGTTGCAAAAACGAGGAAAATTATCCATATTTGAGGGATGAATAATTAGTACATTCTTCTGCCACAAGAAAATAAAACTAGAAATATAATTTACTCAGAAGTACATTAAAATATATTCTTTTAAAAACTTCTTAATCGCGATCATAATAACAGAAATTGATGCGGACGAAGTCGCGGGCAACAGCTAGTGTTTAATATTTTCCTTTATTAACGCGAGTATCACACAAATAAAATACGTTATAAAAGATTAAACATGTAAAACCCCAAATCAAATATACAAAAAACAAGACACCGTTAGTCAATATTGTCATAATATAGAAAATTACAGTAAATATCAACTCTGTAGGAATAGATGGTGTTAATATGGCAACTTTGTGATATTTCAAAAATCAGACAACTGTCATCTTTCTGTCTCCCCGTGGCCACGGTTGCTGAAAAGCATCCGAAACGTCGGCATAAATAATAAATCGCGTTTGCATCCGTTATAAAGTATTTTATTTAAATGTTAATGTTTGCTTGGAAATTTTCCTCTTTGTCCCCCTCAGTCCTCGGAACAGTGACGTGACATGGGAGGGGCGGAGGGTGCGGTCCGCACCGGGCGGCACTTTAGTGGGGGGTGGACGTTGAAGGAAGTCAAATATTCCACAGGTAACGGTAAAATATTTGACTTCCTTCAACGTCTACCCGTATAATACTACAAATCATTTCGCTTTCCATCCTTTTTAAAACTATCGTCGTGCAAAGAATGTTGTGTGCGCGACTGTATTTTGCGAGCGAACGAAGCGTGAACTCGGCGCGGGAAGCATGGGTCAACTGACGAACCAATAGCGTGCGCGCACAGACACACTGACAGAGCCTTCCCCCGCCCCCTTCATAACACCAGTTTCATCGATAAATCGCTCACTGCGCTCGTTCAAGGCCAGCGTTCTTTTTAAGTGACGGGAACTACATATAATAAAGTTCATTTTTTTTCATTTGCCCAGGTTCAATCGATAAGTTTCCATCCGCTAGAAGCCCAGACGCTACTGAGCGGCGCGTGCGACGGCCGCGCGCGCGTGACGGACTGCAGGACGCCGGCCGGACACCGCGCCTGGGGCCTCGCCCCCGAGATAGAGCGCGTGCTGTGGGACCGGCACAACCCCTTCTGCTTCGCGGTGAGTACGGCGGGATAGAGCGCGGCTGTGGGACCGGCACAACCCCTTCTGCTTCGCGGTGAGTACGGCGGTATAGAGCGCGTGCTGTGGACCGGCACAACCCCTTCTGATAGAGTGCGTGACGAGCTATTTTGACATGACCCTTTTATAGAATGCGCCTGGTAAGGTTGGGATCAACACGTCCCTATAAAAGGTGCCTTTTTGGACTACTCAAAAGAGTACAATGGTTCTCTCACTTCATTTCCAACTGTCAATATCTAGCAACATCAGTGAAATCGAAGAATCTGAATCGCGCTATCAAAGTTTCGTCGATCACTTAGATCTCGACTTCAACTTTTGGTCCTCACGGCCGGCGAGTACTAAGTCTGGTCGAGGATCCTCCCTTTAGATCCTTCCCTTTCCTCCACATCCGCATCAACACACTTCCCATCCCTAGCAACCCACTTGATCCACTTTCAGTCCAAGGTCACTTTGTTCTGAATCCATAGCACCGATATAACTTCCAGATGAGCAACAACGCGGGCAAGGTGGCGTACGTGGACTGCCGGCTGGACGAGCCGCTGTGGACGATAGACGCTCACGAGAAGGAAGTCACAGGTAACTATTTCTATATAAGACTAGCGATTTTCCCAGGATTATAAACCAAATCAGACTTGATCTTCAGAATCAAATTTCAAAAATCATTTATTCATGTAGGTAACACAATGTACACTTATGAACGTCAATAAAAAAATACATAGTTAATGCTTCCAATTTTACATTTACTGCCAGTTCCCCTATTTCCGCCGGGAGTTATAAGGCGCCTATCACGAGGCATTTTGCCTGTACACTTGTTGGTTCTAATTGTGATTTGTCTAAAAAATATATAAAATCGGTAAAATTTACATTTTTTATTTATTTCCAAGTCATCATTTGAGATTTGTGTGCGTTTCATCGGTCCCTTTCTTTTACTTGCAAGTATCCTATCTGACCTGACCTAAATAAATCTTTGTCGCTAACATTCGAACTCTTTTTAAAAATCAAAAGAATTGATCTATATAAATTTTTTTTCTACTATTACTTATTTTAAGCGTAAACCTACTGCAAGAACTAATTGCGTATTGTGGTCCATAACAAAACTTCGAAGCGCAATACGCACTTAGTACACGCGCATTGTTGAAAAGAGTGTCCATGGAGTTTCTTGCCGGTTCTTCTCCATGAGACCCACTTTTTGGAACCGTGCAACTAGACGTTTCATAAGAGCCTGCAAAGGCCTATTTGAAATAAAAAACTTTTGATTTGATTTGATTTGAGTAATAGGTTCGTATCGTATATTTAATAAGCAATAACAGACAAATTTATTTTTATTCAAAACTAGTGGATCCCGCAGACGTTGTTCTGCCACAATTTTGGCTTCGAAATTATATAATTAAATTGACTCTAGAAAACGTTTGTATGGGAAATAGAAAAGGGCTGTTTTTAGGGTTTTCCCGGAAATTATTCAATTTTTTCTCGCCTTTTAAACCTTCCCTAGACCTCCACGAACATTTCAAGACTAAGATAAGATAAATCCGTTCAGCCGTTCTCGAGTTTTAGTGAGACTAACGAACAGCAATTCATTTTTATAATATACTAGCGACCCGCTCCGGCTTCGCACGGGTCAAGATTTTTTGACAAAAAAAGCAGGGGCTTTTCATTTTTTTTTTTCATTCATTTGTATGTATTTTTAATGCCACATTATAAAAAAATAAAAACAAAAAATTCCGTCCAAAAAATTAAGAAAAAAAATTTAAGGGTGAACAACTCTTATCACTTAGGGGTATGAAAAAATAGATAGTAGCCGATTCTCAGACTTACTGAATATGCATAAAAAATTTCATAAGAATCGGTCGAGCCGTTTCGGAGGAGTATGGGAACGAACATTGTGACACGAGAATTTTATATATATTTTATATATTACACTTAGTGAGTTCTACCTGTGAACCAACGATTTCATGAATCGACTATATTTTTCGCTCATATATTTATAATATAATTTTTTTTTCGTATTCCGAACTTTAAATTACTTTCCTGTAACGTTGTGAATTGGCGGTTATCCCTTGGTTGCGGAAAGAGCACAGCTTCCTTCCTCCACACCTTAGTCACAGGATATCAAATCAGTGATTGACAACTATTAACACGTTAAACGCCATGGGGGATAACATATGGGTCACACTTAAGTAGTCATATGAGCCAGGTTAAAAAAACGTATTTGTAAAATTTCATATACACGTCTTTATTGCTTAAAAGGTCATAAAATTCAGTAAATCACGTAACAACATCAAATACATGTATTTGTCGGCTCAAACGAAACCTTTAATGTCCTTTAACACGTTCACGCCGGGGCTGATTTTCATTAGTTTTGCTGTGAGGCGGCGCTCATATTAATGACGCGCTTCATCTGGCGGCGCGCCCGATGAGACAATCTAATGCGAGCCACCGGTGGTACGCGCCGCCCGATGGGGCAGTCTAGTGCGAGCCACCGGTGGTACGCGCCGCCAGATGGGACAGTCTAGTGCGAGCCACCGGTGGTACGCGCCGGCGTGAACGTGTTAAAGTCGCCTCTAGCTCGCGGTCATATGGTGTCCCCCACGGTTCCAACGGAACAATCGTATGTCGACTACATGGTGCCCCCCACGAAACAGAAATTCTCAAAAATCAAGGCGGCGTTTAACGTGTTAAAAATAATTCATTTTCATGTTTTGTTTTAAGGTCTCATCCTCAGTGATAATGTTCCCGGTCTGATGATAACAGTGGGTACGGATGCGAAACTGAAGACTTGGGATATATCCAGGTAAACAATTCTTCTTTTTTACAAAATAAATTCATCGGGTCACAAACAATCAATCTTTAATCTATTATATATTATTACTTTAAGTCCCAATACTTTTAGCGAACCAAATACAAATATAGAAAAAATTGTTTCAAGTTAAAATTTTTAATCAAACTTTTTAGTACTAATACTTTTAGCGAACCAAATACTAGAAAAAACAGTTTCAAGTAAAATCAACAAAAACACTATGTACATGAAATCAAAATTTATATCTCATTTATACATACATTATCACCATCATAGAAGTATCATATAATTTATATTGATTTCCTATTTTTTTTAAATACTTCTGTTAAATATTTACGTTATGAAGGGCTTAGTGGCGCGTTCGGTAACACCTACTTTGCGCTCCGATGGGTGGCGGGTTCGAATCCCGCTGGGACGACAAGTTTTAAATTGTCTGTATGCATATCTTCCCTACGTCTGGACACTTTGTGCATTTGGGAGGAATATCGAATTGATGACCGGGTAACGTACCACCGTTCATAGAAGGAATAGATAAAAAATTTAAATCTTATTAAGTTTTCCTATCAACTGTTTTTTTAATATTTTCGCTGTTAAAATGATTTAAATAAACAAAACAAAAGAAAAATGTACCCCAGCGCATAAGGAAACGATTGGTATCAACATTTTTTTTTTTAGCATTTTATGGATTGACACTGTTATTGTCATTGCTTATTAGTGTCCAACTTTTTAAATAAAATGCTTTATAACGGAATAAAAATTTTCGAATGATTTTGAAAAGGAAATCTGCAACCGAAACGTCGGCATAAATAATATAAATAATAAACCGTTTTAATCCGTTATAAAGTATTTTATATAAATGTGTGATACTCGCGTTAATAAAAGACAATATCACCGTCCAACTAATGTACGGTAAAGAAATAAACGAATGTCTCGCACAGTTCGGGCGCGGAGCAGGTGAGCGAGCGCCCGTGCCGCGTGGGACAAGCGCTGTGCGCCGCCGCGTGCCCGGACGAGCCCTTCTCGCTCGCGGTGGGCGGGGACAACAAGCAGAGCTGCATTGAGATGGTGGACCTTACCGTCAACGAGCAGGGTAATACTGATTAGCCTCTACAACTTGTACTTAAAACTAGTCATGTGTCGGATCGTTAAAAAGCTACTGAAAATCAGTGTTAGAGGAAATCCTTCCTTTTCATGGCAGCACACTGCGGCATAGATTGTTTGATTATAGAAAATCTAGTTCTTAAATTTTAAATTGTTAATTTTATTTTTAAACTAGCAACGCGCCCCGGCTTCACACGGGGTGCAATATAGATGTACTATACACAAAACATAATATAATCATAATAACATAAGATAATGTTATCAGCGAGTAACATAGGCTACATAGCTACATAGCTTTCTATTGGTGAAAGAATTTTCAAAATCCGTCCAGTAGTTTTTGAGTTTATTCATAACATACAAAAATACAAATCTTTCCTCTTTATAATATTAGTATAGAAGTATAGATATCCCGTTTGTCCATAGTTGTTATTTTTGTATGTGCGTGTGTTTGCTAAGAATCAATTTCTAGCTCAATTTCTAGCTAAATCAATATCAAAAAATGTATATCCGCGGATATAGATCCGAATATTTGGTGTCAATGTCCGCGGATACGGATCTTAACTGGCTTGATCTTAACCAGTGTCGATACACGTGACCTTGAATATATTTATTTATTTAGATTGCATTGGTTTTAAGAAATAAAAAATAATCTGAATGGAATTTTCAGTTACCTAATTACCTATGTATTAAAAATTAATAAGGTAAAAGATCCGCCAAAAAAGTATAATACGGATATCCGGCACATCACTACTTAAAACTAAAATAACTATGTTATGTTTTTACAAAATATTATTCTGAATTCCCGTGTGAAAGATTATGCTCTTTAAAAATAGCGATATATAAAAGACTTGCTCTCTTTATTTACATTTAAAATAAAATTTAATGTTCCTTGTAAAATTATTTTTACAAATAAATTGTTTTCCGGAATTTTCTGAAGGACTGTAGTTGGTTCTATTGACAGAGGCTATTGGTAAATTTATGAACCATTTCAGTTTTGAACTTGATATTTTCCGTAACGCACTTTACTCAAGTTCTAGTTATAAGTTTAGAAGAATCAAACTCATAGTCTTCGTTTTTTTCAGTTACAAATCGCTTCGGGTCGCGGCCTCAAGTTGCAGTAGTATCAGAAAATACAGACGCTATGGAATCATAGACAATATTTTAATTTTAATAAATACATAAAATTTAAAAAATATATCAAAGACGTGTTTTATTAAATTTTTTAGTGAATTAATTTTACTAATTAATTCAGTCTGATTTCTTCATATTTTATGTATAAAACCTACTACAAAAGAGTATAGTGATTAGATTGTATGCATCTATATTTATACCAGGCAAACCGAAATACTGAAGAGGTGTTATAACATCTTATTTTTTTACCCGCCTACTTTCTCTATGCATTCTTATTCACTCAATTATACTGTATTAGTTATTACTCAATTATTATTAATCTTACATATTCTATCCCAAATAATAACGAAAATGTGAAAATGAAAATAATGTTTATGACACCAGGCAAGCAAAAATATTGAACAGTATTTATTGCGTATGTCTTCTCACACTCCTTTTTTCTCAAATGTAACCAATAATTATTTTACTCACAAATTACCGCGACATAATTCAAGATTTAAAGTACTAGGCGAGCAGAAGTATTGAACAGGTTATATTTCTTATCCCACCTTTTACTAACTCATTCATTATTAGTCTATCTTATTCACTAATACCTGCTACATACTTCAAGATTCAAAGTACCAGGCAAACAGAAGTATTAAAGAGGATTTCTTTACTCTTGAATTATATAATATCTAGAGCCCCGGGGTATTCGGGGATCGTATTTGTTTAATATAAAGCAGAGCTGTCCAAATCAGAGACATTATTATTTATTGTTTGAAGAACAAAATTTAGAAAATTTGTGTTTTACATTTTTTATTAGATTCTTTATAAATTGTAAATATTTTGCCTATTTTCATCTATTTAGTAATGTCCATTGGCCGTAGATTCCATCTAGCTTGAACAAGCCTGATATAAAGTATTAATGAGTCGTTTTGTAAATAATTTAATTAATAATACCAATAGAGGAATGTATATACATAAATACTGTTTTCAAATGTTTTTAATTTATAATTCTCTTCGGATATGGGGTGATGATTCTTGTTTTATAAAGCCTTCATATCCTTCACACGAATCCTTTTTATAATTTTGATGGTTGCTCACTGGAACAAAACCAAAATATAAATTGATTCAATTTTATAATATTTAATTTATAACTATTTTGTCACCAACACCATATAATTTATAAAAAAAATATTCATTACTTTAAGAGAATAGAACAATGTTTCCTTGACATAATCTTTCAAATTAAAAATAAGGAAATATACCAAAATAAAACAAGATTAGTAACTTGAGATTATATTTGCAACATATGTTGAGAAACAAAAAATACATTTTCTAGGTGTGCAATTATTTCCTTTCACTAATTAAACATAGATTAGTATAATTATTTGAGATGTCTCGACAAAAATGTAGTTTGGTCTATTTGCGACGTCGCATCGAGTATTTCTAAGGAACTCTAATAATGCATAACAAGCTATTTCAATTTTCGCTATGCATACAACTAAAAGCTCATAATACTGGGTTAGTTATATAGCATAATATAAACAATATATAAAAAAAATCGAGTAACAAAAAATATAGACCAAGAGATAAATAGAAAGTATCTCTTTCAGTGTCACAAACTAAAATATAATGGTCAAAAATATTTCTTTTGTTAATAAAATGCTGGTTTAGTCTATAAAAAGCTTTATGGCAAAGGCTTAGCCGTGATTCACACTATTTTTTTACAAATGTATTTGAAAACATTGTATATTGTATAAAATAAATAATACCATCTATATTTACATACATAGTTATAAAAATTGATCTATTTCGAATAGCCATTTTATTTATTAATAAAACTTATTCTTACTTATTCCGTTATTCAGTCGTTAGATATCGTTACACTGATGTATTGTGTTTATGATAGTTCTACCATAGACAAACTGTCAAATGACACTTATAACCTAAGACCTTTATGCATAAACGTGGTATGATTATTAAAAAGTTAAACGCTGTTTTGTTTCCTTCATTAAATATTCAATGGAGCGAGACAAAACATATTTTAACTTTTTCAAGCTTATGAATCAGTAGACATGAGTAACTCAGCGAAATTCCCCGCGCCAACTCAGCAACTCAGGCGCAGTGTAGTGTGTCGGCTCCTTGAGTCAACTCAAAATTGCGCCACGACGCAACAAAATGGGACGCGCAAAGCGAGTAGTGAAACCTCCGAAACGCACGCAACCCCACGCT
This sequence comes from Anthocharis cardamines, assembly GCA_905404175.1. Classification (NCBI taxonomy): domain Eukaryota; kingdom Metazoa; phylum Arthropoda; class Insecta; order Lepidoptera; family Pieridae; genus Anthocharis; species Anthocharis cardamines. The sequence goes on along the minus strand of FR989953.1, from coordinate 2,613,457 downwards.
CATAGTTCACTCAGTGAGTGAGGTACTGCGCCGTGCGCCAACACATTATGAATGTGTGAGCTGACTCACCCTGCGCAGTGAAGCGTGCCGACGCAATTGCGCGGCGCAGCGCAGTGTTACATGTCTATGAATCAGGCCATAGGTTATCTAACAACTGAAAATCAGCAATCAAAAGCGAATTGTGTGATTGTAGCCACTTCTAGTAGCTGCCTAATGCATATTTTTTGCGCGTTTTACCGCGCAAAGAAATCTCCACAGAGTACATTAAAAAGATGATTTCCAAAATTTATAACAATTGTATTAGATTCGTTGTTCTACCTTTTACAATATCTACAATTATTTTTATTCTAAAATTGTATCATAAAATAAACGACTACACGCATTTTGAAAATATAATATTTATAGTTTCAAAAATTAATTTTTAACATACATTTTTCACTCACACAATTTCACGCCCCTGATGTAAGTATTTTAAATAAATACGCCTAAAACTATAGTCAAATATGGACTACTACGAAAATGCAATAAAAAGCGAACGTCAACTTATATATACTGGGTAATTAAATATATAGATCCTAAAAAAATGTTTAAAAGCCTGAAGATATTCAATATTTAAAAATTTTTTGAAATGCAAATCAAGAATAAATTTTAATCATATTGCCTCAAAAAATTACGACAATCTAGGCGTATTTATTCAACGTTACAGTTTTACCGCTCCGGAAGAACATTCGGACAACACAAGCGAATATGTAAGTTCCCAAGCGTCACGTATAAATACGTTGGTGTTTGCATCGTTTCTTCCCGTAAGTGGACGGTGATAAACAATACAGTGTCAACCCACAAAATGCTTCCTTATGAGCTGGAGTACATTTTTTAACATTTTTATATAATAATTTAAATCGTTTTAATATCAAAAATTATTGAAAAAAATAGTTGACGTTACCCAAAACAGGTTAAGAATATTTAACAATAACGCACTAAATCCTATACATTGATTGCTACCAACTACACTAACAGTAATAATAATAATTACAAAAAAAATCTATAATTTCTGTTATTTTTTAAAAGATAATCAATAAAACAAAATTGAAAATTCAAACTCAATTTACTCAAAATGGCAGCCATGTGGGTTTACACGGTATTGCTTATTACCGTCGACGTATTTATTTGAACGATTAGAGCCCCAAGCACGATCACCTCTATCTGTTATCATAGCACTTCACATGGCTATATGTATTTGCGTATTTGCCATATTTGGCAAACAATCGTCGACAGTATATTGGTAAAGTATTTGCCTTATTTGCCCATTTGACAAATATGGCCAATACCAAAAATGGGTTACCATGTGCTTGTCGATTTCTCGACGCACATCAAAGGGGACAAATAGGCAAATAAATCTTCTACATAATGGCCATATTCAGAAGCGCACGCGCATGGCCTTCTGCTGCCAAATGTTTGTGTTTGTTACAGATAACAAAACAGCCAGAGCTGAATTTGCATATTTGCGTGTACGTCATATGTTTTCCCAAAATAAATTAATACCCATTAGTAACCACAAATATCCATCTGAAGTGCTACCATTTAACGAAAAATTGATCCAACACATGACAGACTGAAGATACGAATACTTTCTCGCAATTTCATCGCGCTTGGGCCTCAGAATGTCTCCCAATAGCGGTCCAAAGGTCAAGGCAATTAAAATGCATTACTCTTGCGCGGGGAACTTGGTGACGGCGTCGTGCACGGCGCGCGCCACGTACTGCACGTTGCCGGGGTTCAGGCCGCAGATGTTGATGCGGCCCGACTTGAGCAGGTAGATGTGGTGCTCCTGTACCAGGTGCTCGCACTGCCGGCCCGTCAGGCCCGTGTACGAGAACAGACCGATCTGCTTCACGATGTGGTCCCAGTTGCCGGGCGTGCCGAGTCTGAGTTCGGATATAAACTTTTAATCACATCTATTCAGAAAGAGCTAGTTGGTTGACTGCAAAGCTTAATAACACGTTAAACGCCCCCTTGATTTTTGAGAATTTCTGTTTGGGCCGTGGGGGACACCATGTAGTCGACATACGATTGTTGACGAGCTAGAGGCGACTTTAAAAGTTTCGTTTGAGCCGACAATTACATGTATTTGATGTTGTTACGTGATTTACTAAATTTTATGACCTTTTAAGCAATAAAGACGTGTATATGAAATTTTACAAATATGTTTTTTTAACCTGGCTCATATGACTACTTAAGTGTGACCCATATGTTATCCCCCATGGCGTTTAACGTGTTAATATCTAGGGAGTAAAAGTGATTTGAATTTGGAATGTGGATATTGTTATAGTGTGCGCGCTAGTCTCCTCCTGTTGTGCGCGGCAGGGCGGGGGATATTTACAAACGTCAAGCTGACTCAGTGATCAGTCTGCCGTCGACCACCACGACGGTTACATGACTTGAAACGTATTGAAAGCAAAAGTGGCAGATAGACACGTATTGAAAGCAAAGTGGGAGATAGACACGTATTGAAAGCAAAGTGGCAGATAGACACGTATTGAAAGCAAAAGTGGCAGATAGACCACCTCGCCTTAAATTCATTCGACATCTAGCCAGTGAGCACGAACAGTTATAAAATAAAATAGCATTTTTATGGAGTTATAACTGTTCGTGCAGATTGTGCAGATTGTAAATCCTAAAAAAAATCACAGTGATATTCAATGTTCTACAATAACTTACTTAATAAGCTCAGCTCTGAGCGCCTCCCTCATCTGGATGACGCGAGCCGACATCACCTTGATGTGGTCCCTCCTGGAAATTTCATAGAGAATATATGCTGTTATTCAATACAGACTGAACGTTCATTGTAATATGGGAGAGCTCATATATGTCCTTAAATATTTTAAAACTAAAACATTTTAATAGGCACAATTTTTAGGTTTAAGGTGGTTCGTTTTCCATACAAAAAGTCATGATTATTAACGAAGTCAGTTAAGAGTTTCGATACTAAATATTTGTGCAACTATTTACTTTCCGGGAGTTCTTTGCGCGGAGTTAATAAAATAATGTTATTTTATACAGAAATCATGCATATAACAACGTGAAATATTTATTAAGAAATCTTAGAAAGTCTAAACTGATTTCGTTAATAATCATGAGTTTTTGTATGGAAAACGAACCACCTTAAGATACTCAAAAAAGAAAAAATATTATTATAGCTTTAGTTAGTTTCCGCACCTCCAGAGTTGTTATAGCTGTCTACCATTGCTAAGAAAGCACCTTTTAGCACCAGCCGCGCAAATCCCCCCCCCCCCCAGCACGCGCGTCCCCCCCCAGCCGGGTCACCTCAACTCCCCCGCAACTCACCACTCGTCGAAGAGCTTCTTGTCAGCGAGCACGTTGGCGACGACCCGGGCGCCGTGCGCGGGCGGGTTGGAGTACATCCCGCGCACCACCCACGTCAGCTGCGACCGCAGCGCCGGCACCAGCCGCGCGTCCCCCACCACTAGCGCCAGGTTACCCACGCGCTCGTCTGCACACATTCACAGACTATTAACTATTTCATCATATTTGAGTCCTGTGCAACAGCTGGCTGTCTCTGTTTTGCACTCAGTGCTGCGGAGATTTTTCTAGGTTCTCGTGTACGGGGCAGATACGGGAAAATTAGTCGTAACTTTGGTATTTTTTGTACGAGAAGTAACGCAATCACGGACAGTTTCCAAAATCAAGGGCCGCATTAAATGTGTTGAACGGACTTAGGATCTCAAAGTGTGATACACATTTATGATATGAACTTCTTGTTAAGTTGAATGGCACAGACACTCAACTCTTGATATCTACATTTCATATAAAACGTATTCATCAAAAACCATAAATTCATATTAATTCGATTGGTAGTCACTTACCAAGTAATCACACCCTCTATACCTGTCACTGTCTATACATATTTGTTGAACAGAATAACTTCACCATAAACTCCACAATAAATCAAATATATAAAAGCATAGCTACTGACTGTATAACCCAAAGTTCTTGGCGTACGACTGCGCGCAGACGAGCTCGAAGCCGCGCTTCACGAAGTACCGAACGGCCCACGCGTCGCGGTCCAAGTCGCCCGACGCAAAGCCCTGGTACGCGCTGTCAAAGAATGGGAACAGCTTGCGCTCCTACGGGGGAGATTAAAAACCATGAAGTCTCAAACGGGATCATGGACTGAATACCGGTTAATTTACTATGGGAGTTATACCGGTATAATAAAGGTTTTTGTTGTCGTTTTTATTCATATTTACTGAAAAAATTACTGTGGTAAGTTTAGTGTGTATTACTCTTTAAAACTAATATCATGGTATCTCAGTCAGACACGTATTTTGAAAAATAAAAATTAACCGGTTTCAGTTCCTGAACGGGATTTAAGTTCACTTACAACAAGTTCACGTACAAGGTTTTTATATTGTAGATTTCAACGTATCCGTAGAACAAAGTCGGATATGATTATGATACCAAATCCCTTTTTTGTATTCGTAATGCTAAACTGACCGATATAATTGACTAGTAAAATCAAAATTTTAAAACAACACAACTTGTTTTCGAAGATAACAGTCAAATAATGGTATATAAAGTCAATTTTTCCAAAAAATAAGGTCAAGTGTAAAGTAGAGCGTCTTGCAGGTGTAATGTTGTTCTACGGACACGTCGATTTGACCTCTAATATTGTAGATTTGTATGGCCGGCGGTGATCACATATATCAGATGAGCCACCTGCCCATGTTGCACCTTGAAAATTTTACTTATTACATACAGTACGAGAAAGATCTATTTACTTATTTGTTACATACATAAATTTTACAAAGCATGTTACAAAATCAATTATCTAGGTCGTTAATGGTTTAATTCTGCTCTGAGAAATATGGGTACATTCTCTGAAATATAATTATCCTTATTAAGTCAGCATTTCAATTTAAAATTTTGTTTACATACCTCCATAACATCAGCAATCTTAATCCACTGTTCTTGCGTGGGGTCAATGCCGGTGGGGTTGTGCGCGCACGCATGTAGCAGAATCACCGAGTTCTCCGGCGCATTCTTTAGATCCTCGATCATGCCGTCAAAGTCGATGGCGCGCGTTTTCGCGTTCCAGTAGCGGTACACGCGGGGCTCGGTGAAGCCAGAGTTGACGAACACGAGGTGGTGGTTCTCTGGAGGGATTGGTTTAGTCAGATGTCGATTGAGCGTGAGGCTTTATATCACCTATCACGGGCTTTATATCACCTATCACGGGCTTTATATCACCTATAACGGGCTTTTTTGGCGCGTTTAAGTGTGAGGTTGGCTTTACTTCAGCTATGACGGGCTCCTTGGCGCCTTTGGTAGAACACCTACCTCGCGCTCCGCTGGGCCGGGGGTTCGTATACCGCCAGTACGACATGTTTATAATGTTCTATAAGCATGTCTTCCCCACGTCTGGTCACTTTGTGCATATCCGGTCGGAATATTGAAATTCCGACCGGGTAACGAACTACTGTTCATAGATGTAAAAACCGCGAAGTAGCACTTCGAGTCGAGTCGAGAATTTCGGAATGCTTGAAGTAAATAGCAGGTCGACAGCGCATCATTGACATTAGCTGAGGTACCATGAATTAAACCTCATGCTACTCTGTCGATGTCCAACATAAAATAGACAGGCGTAAGGCTCACTTGATGGTAGGTGATATCTCAGCCACGGAACATTAGTCAATGGTGCGATGTAGACCTATTTTTTTTACTTCATGCATCCATAGATTGAAACCGCAGCCCGTCTTCCACCTAAGAACGGTGGTTCGTTACCCGTTCGGAAATTCGGTAGGTACTCATCGGACCCGTTGAATATCTAGTGGATAATATCAGAGGGATTCGAACCCCTGACCCGTTGGATCGCAAAAAAGATGCAACGCCTCAAGTAGCCCGTCCAAAATATACAGTAAATAAAATAATGTGACAAAATTTGACTCTTAAAATTCTACAAATACAATGCTAGGGAGAAATGCCCTTTATAATTTATGCCGCGGCTTTTATTGTGTGAAAATATACGCATTTTCCCTTATATTCAATCTGTCTACAATGCAAATTTTTTAACAATTCTTCCAACACACTTTTCCGTTTATAAATTAATTATTATCGATTTTATATAAAGACCGCATTCTTATCTTGTTTGTATCCATAATCTTGGCAAACAATTGATTATTACTTTATATTAACTTATTACTAATCTGATGTAAATTTTAATTCCATAAAACTGATATTACCTGATAATGAAAGCATAATAAAAGTCAGTCAGTATGCTTGATGTGATAATATACTTTTTGCACAGGAATCAGGATTTTTTTTAAATGATGGCATTTAATTCATCTTATTCTATAGTTGTTTACATTCGTATATTTTTATAAAGAATTCTAATTTGGGGTATTTTTTTCTCTTTCTCGCTTTTCATATTTTTTAAGACAGGAAACTGAGTTATTCAACTTCTAAGCACAATTTGTTAAGGGGACAAATTTTAATCAGCACTAGTCGTCGACTCTCAGCTTATGATCAGCTCTTTGCCATCTAGTAAAATATTATGAGTCTTCTAATTTTATCGCAATAAACTTCTTTTTTATTTAAATACTAGCAAAACGCCCCGGCTTCGCACGGGTGCAAATAGATGAAAAAAGCAAAGCCTATGTTACTCGCTGATAATTTAGCTTTCTATTGGTGAAATAATTTTTAAAATCGTAACAAAACCGCAAAAATTGAACAAAATGACCCCTCGCCGTATTGCTCGATGCCCTGCGTGGAGCAACAGCGCGCGGTGCGAAGCGGACGGCGTGTATTTTTTGCTTATATATATTTTTAATTTCGTAATATCTTTTGAATGGAATGTCCGATTTCAATATTTCAAAAAGTATTTAACAGGTATTGAAACAGTCTTAAATATGAAATAATTTATTTGGATAAGAATTAATACAAAGGTATGGATAGCAAGGTCTGATTTTGATCGGCATTTCTGTCAACTTTTAAAATGTAAAAAAGTAGTTATAGTAACATAACTACAATAGTTAGACATATGGTCTCGCTGAGTTTTTTGTAGATATTTATGTGTTCTATAATATTGTAGCACTTTATTTTGCTCTATCATCAATACTTTTCGCAGCGCATGCGACGAACAAAATTTTTTGGCTAATTTTTTTACGCCTCGGGTTGGTTTTAGTAGGAAATTCTAAGGATCTCTATTTTTTTCTAGTAATATATATAGCCTATGTTACTCAGGGATAATGTAGCTTTCCAACAGTGAAAGAATTTTTCAAATCTGCCAAGTAGTTTCGGAGCCTATTCAATTCATACAAACAAACAAAAAATCAAACCTTTCCTCTTTATTATATTTGTATAGACTAGCAATACGCCCCAACTTTGCACTGGCGCAATGTAGATGTACTATACACAAAAAATTATGATAATGTAGCTTTTAAAATCGGTCCAGGAGTTTTTGAGTTTATTTGTTACAAACATACAAAAAAACAATCCTTTTCTCTTTATAATATTAGTGTATATGAATGATTTTGCCTACAACCTATAAAAGTATTAAAAAAAATCAAATCTAATTATAAATTCTAGTTTCTGAAATATGTTGCACCAAAAACATATCAGACAAATTTTGTGATTCTTAATATAAGAATTTAAAACACTAACTAATCACATCAATTAAATAATAAAAAAGCTCCCATATATTATTAAGGTAATGAAAGATCGGTTAAGTAAGGAGTTAAAATTTTTGTATGTCTTGGCTCATAGGCTGTAAGTACAATTATTGTAAAATGATGATAAATAAATAAATAAATAAATCCTAGAAGACAATGATAATAATTAATAATACATTGAGCTCACCCCATGTTGGGCTGGAGTAATAGAATGTGGTGTATTTGAGGTGTTTGTTCAGGAATTCGGCGCCAACGCGCAGACCGCCGGTACCAGACAACACTTGGACTCCGAACGCCTGCAAGAATCCACATTTTCTCTACTATTATAAAACTGTAAATAGCTTTGAAGCAACACAAGAAAATACACTTGGACCATGACCATAATTTCTGCCAGTATTCTTGTGGTTGGTGCAAGGATATGAGGATAAGATCAATGAGCTAGTAAGCCTTGAATATAGTTTAAATATTATTATATATATTATTGTATTATTACTTTAAAACAACTGGCCGTATTTTCATGTATTTTTCATCTCATAGATTCATAGAGGAGGAGATTAGAACATTACATATTAACTTTTCCTATGTACTCACTGCCATTACTAGTGACTGTGACAGACCAGATAAGAATAATTTCAATGTTTAAATTTTTTAAATATTATGGATTAACTTTGTTTTTTAAATTATCAATGAAGGTACTTTGATTTTCTATTATATAATCGACAACCCAATGAATGTATCTTTTATATTAAAAACCTAAATAAAGTGATTATAAATAAAATTTCCTCACCCTTCCTTCGGCTATTGCAGGACTGTCTTCACCCAGCAGCATTGAAACTGATGAGTTGCTGAACTGTTCGAGACCTGTAGAGTAAAAACAACTAAATATAATAAAGTATCAACCTTGAAATATTGAAAATATCAACTGACAATCAGAAAAGAATGTGATTTTATTGGGAGACATTTAATTCTTTTTTCTCTTGTCCTGTTTGACACACAAGATAACAAGACATCTTTGACCTGTTTTTCACTTTTTAGTAAATACCACTATTTACTTTTAAATAAAATACTGTATACCGGATTAAAACGTGATTTATTATTAATATTGTTTAAATTATTTATCCCGACGTTTCGGATGCTTTTCAGCAACCGTGGTTGCGTTATAATTTAACCAATATAAATAATCGCGTTTTAATCCGGTATACAGTTACAGTATTTTATTTAAATGTGTGATACTCGCGTTAATAAAAGCCAATATTACCACTATTTACTTACTTAATTTTTTGAGAATTTAATTTATTACATTTAACAGTATGTTGCAATGCTTGTCACTTAAATTTAAATAAATTAATATTTAAATTTATAATTGTAATGTATCCTTGCAGATAAAGAAAAATATGGGGTCGACATTAACTACTTCAGGAATTATAATTCTAAATAAAAATTAATTTAAAACTCTAAACCAATCTACAGAACATTTTAAATCTCTGTACAGAAATTATTTATACTATATCTGTTGCGCTGTGATGCTTCAAAATGTGACTTTCTATAGTGATTGTGATAGAATCTCTTTAAAGAAATTTACTTCTCAATTTATACTAATATTTTAAAGCGGAAAGATTTGTTTGTTTGTTACGATTTAACTCATAAACTGCTCTACCAAAACCAACCAAATATCACCAATAGAAAGCTACATTATCAGCGAGTAACATAGGTTAGCTTTTCATTGAATCTGTGTGATGCTGGGGTGGATCACTAGGATATCATAAGACAAGTTTTTATTATAAACATATTGGAAATTAGTTTTGTATAATTTCCCTTAGTCGTAAAAAGGTTTTGCCAAGCTGATGTATTATTGTTTAATTTTTTGTTTGAATTCATTAACTTTATCATTTATAGTTCAAAAAATATTGCTTTGACTGAGCAATATAACATTTTGTTTACAGATATATTTAAGATCATTGGTCACTGGTTGATAAGATATCATTACATATTGATTCAATAATAATTAAATACATTTTAAAGAATAAAAATGCAAGTCATTCATTAGTTTATTTATCCTGCAGTTTTGAGTGCTTTACAATCTGTGAAAAGTTATTACTTTAAAATAATCTGAGAATATTTATTTAATTTCGTAATACCTGCATCAACAAAAGGTTGTATGCTGTTATAGCATAGTATAATTAATCTGCTAGATATATAAGATAATAAATGTGAATGAAAATAGGTTGATGAAGTCAATTGAAATGACATAGTTTCAGATATTACGACGGGCTCGTTGGCGCGTTCGGTAGAACGCCTGCTGTGCGCATCGATGGGTCGTGGGTTCGAATCCCACCGCGACCACATATTTATGATTTTCTGGAAGCATGTTTTCCTCACGTCTGGTAACTTCGGGCTTTGATCGGGTGGGAGGAATATCGAAATTACGACCGGGTAACGGACCGCCGTTCATAGATGAAAAAACTGTGAAGTGCATATTGTGCATTTCGGTTTCAGTCTATGGACTTGCTCACAGTAAAAATTAGGTTGACAGCGCATCATTAACTAATGTTCTGTGGCTGACGTATCACCTTCCATCAAGTGAACCTCATGCTCAACTGTCAATATCTGACATAAAAAAAAAATTACAACATTGAACTGTTTGTATTAGGTGTCTATATGAACTTCCTTGACCATCTCAATGGTAAGGTCATGTTACTCCTAGTCGAATATGGGGCAAACACAGTCAATAAAGTAAAAGTTTTTTCATTCAAACAATAGTGTTTTTTTGTTGAAGAAATAGAATTAATTTTTTGAAAGGTCTTAAATTTTTATAATTCATTTCTATGATAATTATATATACATAGTTAAAACCTTACCAAGAACTGGAAGATATTCATGGAGAAGGGTTTCATCAGCAGCCATCTGTTTCTCCATCTTGCGTACCACAGGAAGAACCCATGGTTTTCCATTTTCATCTCTGTATGCTGAAAATTAATTTTGAGGATAAACTCCCGATACAGATATGCGAAATATATAATGAAAAATTGTGGAAGAACATAATTGTAACTATTATTGTATTTTCAATATTTCTTAAGTGTTAATATTTTGTTGTTATGATTATTTCATATTAATATTTGAGTCGTTTCGTATTTTATTTTTAGAAATTTTTCGCTTGACGACTTGCATTGGAACCGGCTTCCTGACACGATCGCGTTACATAATAGTAAAAGTACAAGACCAATCGCTCATATATCAAGATATATGTATTATATACTTACCACCAACTCCCAAATTCACTTTATTTTTATTCGTATCATCAGTGAAAAGTTTGTTTAGCAAAAACACCTCAATCGGCGGGCCCTGTTCGACAACCGCGAAACGAGAACTCATCTTGTAAATAATTTACTTTTGCTACAACGTCAGTGAGTCGAGACGAGTTGGCTTTAACAGCACTTATGTAAAATAATCGTTAATACTATAATTACTCAAAAAGCACCGTACATTGTACAATATCTTTATCAGTAGATTTTGACCTTTCGCAAAAACAATGTCATCCAAGTCATCTGTCAAATACGTCAAATCATTGACTCATGACTGATGTTGAGTGATGTCATCACAACGACACGGCGTTTCAAAATGATGATATGCGTGAAGCCGTTTAATTATACATAATATTTATTATTTTTAGTTGTTTGGTGCTTTATACATAAAAATAAGTAATAATAATAAGTAGTGTAAAATACTTGCATAGGAAAATGATCCGTATTGTATAAGTATAAGGAGCACAATCCTATGCAAGTATTAGGTCATTCCATTCAAACTAGCGCAACTATTTTTATCAGTTTTATTTTCTCATATAATCAAATTAAGGTAATATTAATTTCATAGCTATAAACAGTGCCCCTTTTTTTTAATGACAGCAGCCCATCTCTCTTCTATTAGTTCTAGTTTGCGAACACCTTGAAACGTGCCGTTTTGTTTTCCCTCGTGAATTTCCACCTCTAATTTCCTATGGGGGTCTGACCACTCGCTGAAGTATAATCCGGAGGCATCAGATCAAGCGAATAAGAGGGTTGGTTCCATGTTAGTATGTAGTTATCCAACAAAAACTCTGGATCAATACAAGCCTTGTAGGGTATGGCATTATCGTGGAGTAGAACTGCGTTCTTTATTTTATTTTATTTCTTAAACTCCTTGACCACGTCCTCTAGAAAGCTAATATAACACTCTGCTGTCACAGTCTCCCCTTCATTCTACAAGTGCCAAATAGCGATACCATTACAATCCATGGCGACTATGAGCATACGCTTGTGTTCAGCTTTTTGTTATCCTGGTACTTGCGGCAGTTCTTCTCAACCGAAACCCAAAATCGACACTGGTCACGTTCGGGGGCTCGGTATAAAATCACCTAACTTTCATCTACATCCTGCGTAGGTAGTGTAGATGTTGTCTTAGCAGCAGTAGGTTCTGAAAAGCCACTTTACATCGCTCCTCGATAATCTTTTCTGTAGGAAGATGAGGTATCCACTTGCCAAGCATCTTATGCATATTCAATTTTTTTTTATCAATATACGGTGTACACCGGTCTTAGGAATCTGAAGTTCACGGAGAAGGTGGATGACAGTCCACTCTCTCATTTCATCCAGTTTATCTTCAGATTATCAGATTGTGAGGCTCTCCTCGGCCCTCTTCAGTAAAAATTCTGCCACTGTGAAAAACCTTCACCCAAAACTTCATTGTATGTAGAGAGTACACAGTACCACCTTTTGCTTTCACAAGATCTTTAAGTTTACCAGTTGCAAATTTTCCCAAAAGGACTTCAATCTTAATAAAATTCCGTTGCTAAACCTTACTAAGTGAATTTATGAGGTCGCTTCGATTCATTTTGAAAGATATTATAAAAACTTGTTGATAACTAGATGCACTAGGAAACACTTAATAATAAAACCTACCATAAACATCAACCATTCCCTCAGGCCTCAACATATTATCTCAACAGGAACGGAATAAGTGCGCGCAAGTTTGAAATGTTGAATGGAATGACCTAATATTTTATACTTAAAAGTATTTTTGGTATGATGAGTTCGGAGCTCGGTAAAGTATTATAAAACCTGGTTTTTTTACGGACTCGTACTTGGAAGCCCCGGTATTGAATTTGGCAAGTACCTATGTCCTCTCTCCAGTCTCATCGCTACAAAAGTAGCGTCACAAATCAATCAAAGCAACGATCAATAATTACGTTTAGTCAAGTCAACGTGAGACATGACTATGAGTGATGTCTTGATGAGTTATTCTCTATTCTCATGATTTTTTTTCACCTCATAATCTTAACGATCAGAGGTCATCAAAAATTCGCGAAACGAAGTCGCGGGTACAGCTAGTATAATTAAGAAAAACTATCTGTTTGTCTGTACCAATAATATTTCGAAAAATTGATATATGGAAAACAAAATGAACAATGCAAGCGAGATTCAGGAGAGTTGCACGACATCTATTGACATATTTCTGTAACATCGTGCTTTGGTTATTTAGTAAGAAGTCGAGATAGTATAACTGTAAAAGGAAAACATGGAAACTACTAGGTATATAACAGGAGGACGTCAATAAAATTAATTATCGATTTACTTAATTACACTCAGATATTTACAAAATTAAAAAAGTCGTTAACGCTGATATTATGTCTTTTATATTGTAAAATATAATATCCGAGTTGCAAGCGAAAGAACATTGCTACTTTAAAATAAGAAATTCTTGAATTTACCGTCATATTTTCCATATTACGAGTATAAGATGTACCTCTATATAGACAGTTTATGTATATTGTCTCTACGTAGCCTTACTGATAGAGTACATTTATATGCCTTACTCCTATACTATCACAAGAATGTGCATATATATATGCCAATCTCCAGGAAAATATATTATAGCCAAAGAATAATTGTTTAATTAGTTTTCGGATTATGCGTGTGATTTTAAAGTGTCTTTCATTAATTTACATCTTCATTCGTTAATCTGGCTAAACAAACGCGCTCAAGTAATTTTTAAATCTAGATATAATATTAATTAGCTATTCATTATTGTCGGATGAGAGATGGAGTGCATAGGACGAACAATGAACATACTTACATAGATTTGTATTAATATAGTATAGATAGATAATCCGGCCACAGTGAAATGAAAATTTTAAAGAACCTATTTTTTAAAAGGCCGACAACCCATCTGAGACACTTAAGTCGCGGAAGTCCATAGGCGGTGGTGAATACTTACCATCATAATATCATACTCTGTAGTAAAAAATATATCATCCGACATAAAAACTAAATGATATTTTTACATTTCTTTGTTTATTTTAGCCCTTTTTACTACCTACTCGCCAACGCTACGTGTATACCTAGGTCATAAGTTTTATGTTATTACTAGCGACCCGCCCCGGCTTCGCACGGGTCTAGATTTTTTGACAAAAAAAGCAGGGGTTGGTAATAGAAGAGTGAAAATATAGGGTTGTATGTATTTTTTAATGCCACAATAAAAAAATAAAAAAAAAATACAACCAATTTTTTTTTGCGGTTTACACCCCTTATCACTTAGGGGTTGGAAAGATTTTTTTTTGAAATTTCATAAGAATCGGTCGAGTCGTTTCGGAGGAGTATGGGAACGAACATTGTGACACGAGAATTTATATATTAGATTTACTGACGCTTGTCGGGCCCGTTGGTTCGTTTGTGAGAACAACATGCATTCAGATGAGTCGCAGGTCCGAATCTCGCCGGGATGACATGTTTTCTATTTTAGGGTTCCGTACTCCGTACCAAAAACGTCGTTGTCCGCCTGTCAACAACTTTTTTCTCAAGATCGGGTTTAGGTATCAAGTAGAAATTAATATAAAATACTCAGCCCCTTGCAAAATCTTCTAAGTCGACGCAATCAAAAGATGTTCCGTTTATGCCGCATATTTTGACACTCGTAACGGAATAAAAACTATAGAATACTTCCCGTTGACCTAGATTCTTATAAAACGCCATATTTAATGCAGCAATGTTATATAGCACAACTAAAAGAAAAATACCGACCGTTTTGTAGTTTTATTTTATTTTATTAGGGAATTCTTTACAAAACTAAAAGTTGGAACTTTCGGTGCGCGAAACTGACTCGCACTTGGCCCGTTTTTGTAAATTGTACTCAGTTCTTTTAATGTTAAGAGGGCCCAACCCGTCTTACTTTCCATACAAAAGCTCGTACGTGATTATGGCGTTGTAACCGATTTTTCTTTGAAACTTTTGAACTAATAGGTATCTCGTGCTCTATATCTAGGTTTCTATCGAAACAAAATATCAAAATTTTCAGTAATAAATTCAGTATAAGCCTCCAAAAATCAGCTTTTTTGCAAAAAAATTACCTGAACTTTGGGCGTTCATAATGTACTCATAAATTTTGAAAGTAAATATTTTTTTATGATATAAACCTTGCAAATATAATGGAGATTCTAAATTATAAAAAAATATTTCACAAACAAAACAAAAAAAAAGGACTATTGAAAAACACGTATTTCCTAGAACAAGTTTTATAAAATTTCCGCACACTATTTTTCGTTCAATGTTATCGCGTTCTCACTCACTCGTTAGCGGTAGAGGTATGCTCGCGTTGACGATAGACGAACCGGGAAGGACCCTCTTAAGTAATATTTGATTTTTTAAGAAATGAAATAAATTTCAAACGCGAAACCATTTATTAGCAATACTAAAATAAATATATACATTTGCACGATAACCAATTTGGGTTTCGGCCCAAGCTGTCTACTGATAGTGCTATACTGAGCCTTAAGCACACCGTTTCATACTACCTGCGTCGTAGGACAGCGGTATATGCCTGTTTCCTTGATCTTTCCAAAGCATTTGATTTGGTTTATTACGATCTCCTATGGAAGAAGCTAGAGGATATAAGTGTTCCTCAAGAACTTCTGAACGTATTTAAGTTTTGGTATGGTAACCAAATCAACAATGTTAAATGGATGGGTGCTTTTTCTGAGCCCTATACGATGCAGTGTGGGGTAAGACAAGGTGGACTGAGCTCTCCATCTCTCTTTAATTTATATATAAACGCGTTGATTGAGACGCTTAGCAGCGAGCGTGTCGGCTGTCACGTGGACGGTGTGTGCGTTAACAATATCAGCTACGCAGACGATATGGTGCTGCTGAGCGCGTCGGTCTGCGGGGTTAGACGGCTCCTTAAGCTCTGTGAGGTATATGCGGCTAGTCATGGCTTGAAATATAATGTAAATAAAAGTGAAGTCATGGTCTTTGGGGCCGGTTGGAAAAATGTGTCCACTATACCCCCCATATCTCTATATGGGGTCCCCTTAAAAATTGTACAAACATTTAAATATCTTGGACATATTTTGACACCCGACCTCAAGGACGAGGCTGATATAGATAGGGAACGGAGAGCGTTGTCTGTCAGGGCGAATATGATCGCCCGCAGGTTTGAGCGATGCTCAATAGATGTGAAAAAAACTTTGTTTAGAGCATTCTGCACATCATTCTATACGAGCGCCCTGTGGTCGAAATATACTCAATTGTCATACAACGCTTTCCGTATCCAATATAATAATGCGTTTAGGGTGCTGTTGCGGCTGCCTCGATTCTGCAGCGCATCGGGGATGTTCGCTGAGGCGCGGGTGGATTGTTTCTACGCCACCATGCGCAAGAGATGTGCATCCTTGGTGCGCAGGGTGCGGGCTAGCGGTAACAACATCCTCCGCATGATCGCGGGCCGAGTCGATTGCCCATACCTCAATCAGTGTTCCGCCATTTCATGCGGAATGATTCGGGTATGAGCAATTGAAGCGGTATTAATGTTTCCTGTATTTTTGTGTCATAATGTTCTATTTTTGTGTAATAATGTTCTAATATGTAAACGTACTAACCCTTAGATTTAAGTTATTAAGCTGTAATTACTAACTAATATGGAACCATGTTTTCTGAAATAAACAATTTTTATTTATTTTATTTTTATTTAAAATCTATCATGTTACAAATGTTACTTCAATATTTTGTGTGCACTGGATTCCTCAGGAGGCGTACTCTAGGGTCGATCGGTCTCATTATCATGTAAGTGGATTTATATTCCCTATTATCACCTTCCCTTTCCACGTAACGGTTGAGGCCAACTGTCCCTAAAGTTATTCCGAACAAAGCACATACTGAAGCGCACATAACACCTGGAATCTCCCAAAACCCTTGCTTTATGAGACCTATCAACGATTTTCCAAAGTTTACTTGGTGACCGATTGTACGTGGCATCGGCATCTTGGTTTAGTTTTGTAAACTTTTCTATGGTAAAATAAAGATATTATAATAGTCAAAAGGACAAGTTGATCTATTGACAGTTACTTATGCGGTATCTGCCAAAATATTATATTAAAAAGGTTAGACTTCAACTGCCCTTTCGACCAGCATTTATCAAAGGGTCTGCCGTGTATTTGGTTAATAAATATATTATTCCACTAGATTGTTAGGGGAAAAATATATTTATTGATAGATGGAATACCGTTTTGATATTCCACCAACTTATTAATATTTTTTGTTGCTTGTGCCAGTGCCCCACTCCACCGGAACCACTGAAAATCAGTGTTGGGGCTTATGTTGAGCCCCAACGTATGCTTAGTGGTATTCCGTTTTTGGTGGCACCACTCTATTTATATTTAAAAAAATTGTAATTATTTATTTGAATTATAATGATGATTAGTTGTAGGTAATTAAGTCCTTTTGTAATAGCTTTAAGGGGGAATCCATTAATTACGTGAGGTAATTTTGGCCATTTTTCGACCCCCCTTGGTTTTCACCATTAGAAAACCATTAGAAATGTCGTGAGACTTTGCTCGACCGCCTCTCCCCCTCCCCCAATCTGACGTGAAATTTTAAAATATGCATATTTTTCATGTAAATAAGTTGATCTGTGATTTTATCTAAGACTAGTTAACGGCCGAATTCTCGAACGCTAATCAACATTGAGGTGTACTTAAAAGTATCTCTAACTCTTTCATTACGAAGGTAAAATGAAAGACAGAAACATTTTAAGAAGCCCTCAAATTTTGATTATCGTTTCAGTATTCCACGGTAAGACTAGTATTTAAGGTATCTAAGAATCACAGTGAGAAAATCGACTAATAAAATACTTAAATAGAAACTATTAAAATCCTTATTCACTCTAATTCAGTTTTGTGCAAGCTTAATCAGATAAACTTCCAAAAGTGGATTCTTTCATGGTGTAAGGTAACAGTGTATGTTTGCGTAGTACACTTTTAGAATAATATGAATATAACGGCTGATTCGGGAGTCTCGGGGCGCATACGTGAAGAAATCGATCGTGTTGTTTGCTCAGTGGAAATATAATTAATTAGTACTTATATCGAAGTTTATCTCACCGTCCTTTCTACAACCCTAACTCCGAACTCAACAATGGTATTCGATTACCTAGGTAACCATTGTAAATTCACCAGCTCTGAAATCTGTGGTTGGAAACTACAAAGGTAGGTGCTGCTTATTTTTCTTTTGGTCTAAGTGGACGTACGGTATGTGTGTGTATTTAGTACATCTAATTTATTTCCATATCAACTAAATAAGTCTTATAGCCTGGGCAAAGGGTAAAGTTTTATCATGTATTTTTACAACGGAATACCATTTTTACGAAGTTTTGGGTCTCTCGGCACGTTAACAAATAGTTTTTCTAGCGTTTTAATAGAAGATTTGTAAATCGGACACAAACTTAATGTTTTCGTCACAATTAAGCATACAAAATACTGCGGCTAACAGGTGGCGATCATCACAGTGACGTCACAGCTACCGCGGCGGCCACTCAGTGAACTTTGCCAGTAATTTGGTCATAACTTTGTTTTTGTACTGTTTGTTAAGGATTTCTTAGCTCTTTAAATCCGCATTCTCGACTAAAAACGTTACGGATCCTCATTACACAACGTGAATTGTGAATCTAATTTCTTCTAAATGGAATAGTTTATGAAAAGGGAGGACACAAAACTAATATTACAGAATTTAATTATTCTAATGCGTATCAGTGCTTATGATGTCCATATTGTAAAGAAAATCACCGGTGTACAGTCCAAAGCGTATATTTCCATTTTCAATACAGATTTTTCTCTCGTATATTCAACTACCAACACGTGTATACTTCTCAAATATCAATATTCACTTCGTATAGACTTTAATACAACAACTTCACAATATTCCCTTACAATAAATAGAACTTGACTGCAGCACGACTGCAGCCAGAATGATCTTATTCTAATATTTTACTTTACAGCTAAACATGAGTCGATACAGTGTCTTGACTATCCCTTCTTGAAACAAACGAATGACATGAACGATACAATAAAGAATGAACTGTCGAATGAATTGAATGAATGATATTACTTCTAAAATAATAACAATTGACCATCTGAATTAAATACACTTAAAAGCATCAAAACAATATGTAAACTCATTATAATTAATATAAATTACTTCTTTTTTTAACACTAAATTTGATTACAATATACGATTTTTACTTTTAAATTTACGAATCACAACACTCGGCCATCCACAAGCGTGCTATCTCCGGAGCACGCAAAATCACAACACTCATTGAGCACATTATATACAATTAATCTTACAATTATATCTTATAATTATACAATCAATACCATCTTATCCTCTATTATTACAATGAAATCTAGATAAGAATTTACTTATGGTTTAAGACATTTATTTCTTAAAAAATAATACCTCTTCGCTTACATAAGAAACAGAAAAATTAAATAACATTTTTTTTTTTTACTAGGAAACTAGAACATACAAACTATACCTAGACTATCACTAATCACTACACAATGAATATCACGATACGTCACCAATCTCAAAGATATTACTTTGTTTCATAAATTTTATTTATTATTTGAACATAGAAGATTTGTCGATACTTCGAAATTGCTTATAATACATAACTTGGAACTCTTTATTTAAGATAAATTAAACTATATGATAAATAAAATAAAAATATTCGTTAAACATTCGAGCATGGGCAATCGCAATGGGCGTATCTTTAGTATTATAATTATTATTAATGGTATTAACAAATATGCAGAAATTTCAATCCACAACGGAATATCGATTGCCTCGGAAATAATTGATTCGTCGTATTCGTGGTGTACATACCACTTTTTTAATGTAACTTTTCCGATGCCTGATGGCCGCGCCACCACCATCTTGACACTTTTCGACTTGAATGTATTTATTGATTCCATGGGGAGGCAACTTAAATTGGTCTTTCACACAATCTATTTATTGGCCGAGGACCTATCTACTTTGTCTTTGAAGGTCTTACGATACAAAATATAAATAAATTGTACACAATTGAACTATCTATATCTCTTGTTTTAGTTATGTGTAATTATTTAGTTAAAACATTTTAACAAAAAATACAGGTTAGCAGATTTTAAGTGTCTTAAATATTAGTAATGAGTAAAATAATCGCTTTAGATATTTCTGGATAATATTTTTAAAGTGGCAAACTTTGATTAAATGTCAAAGCAAACTTGAAAATTTTCACAATAATGTCGATGTGTTCATATTTTTATTTGCTAAATATTGTATTCTCTTACTAAATTGTAATAGATCTCTCTGTATGGCTTCCTAGAATTAATGTTGTTGAAAATTGTGGAAACATTAATTCGAAAATCATACAGAAAGGTATGTTTCAAATAATAATTACAACAATCAGCTTCAAATGAATGATCTAATATTAACTCATTCCTATATAAATACAAACACATGTAGCTACATAGGTATAGCAACAGAAAGTTTGTCCGCAAGTCGCTGCGTGGCGCTACTTTGTCTTATATGTATATTTGACAGATCATAGAGTTGGTTCACTCTTTCTTAAGTATACATAATACTCTTTGATTGATTCTTAATTAGACTCGATAGCGCATCACGCGCCGACACATTAATTATCCTATGGACTTTTAAAGTTTGTAATTAAACGGTTAAGGTTTCCCTTTTTTTTTTTATTCGCACTTTTGTCCAAGCGAAATTAAGATGCTTAGATATAATATGTGTTTGTTCGGTTTTAATAACTTGTTTATCGACCGTTACTTAAACATCTTGATATATCATTAGGAGCAAATAACTTTATGATCTTGCCATTACTGAGAAAAAACTTTAAAATAAACATTCGGGCTTCCTCATAACTTCAGTAATTTGCAAAAGTTAAATAGAAACATTTTCATTCATGGGATCTCCAATAAACTACTTTTTTTTAAATTGATAATTCAGGAAACCAGTATTAACTTCTTATTTATTTACTTAACGTGAATGTTTTAGAAATAATTATCAAAGAGCTTGAACACTTTGAATAACCAATTAATTATAATATCAAGTGTAATTTTTGTTCACACATTCATTTTCTCAGTAGAGTTGATTAATAAACAAACTATAATATATTAGCTTTTGGTATTCATGCAGATACAAATAAAATACTTTTCCATCACTAATTTTGTAATAGGAGAATATTATGTAAATGATAGTCTGGGTTTGGGGTCATCTAGTGTTTTATCAAAATATCGCCCAAGAAGTCTTATTCCTCAAAATATGATACTATTATATATATATTCAAAAAGCTTACACATAGAAGTCTAGGATTTATATACAGAGTTAAAAAAACCTTTTCGTGATACATCAACTTTAAAATTCTATACTTTGCGTATGTTAGATCAACTTTAGATTTCGGTAGTGTAATCTGTAATCCGAACTATAGAAATCACATCGATAGGTTTGAGAGATTTCAAAAAAATCATAGTTACTTTAATTATCGTGATAATCGTTATAATGATTCTTACATTAATTAATTCACTTAATTATTTTATAATATTCTTTCTCTCTACAATAGAAGAAAAACAGTCTAACATCTTATTTTTTTTTAAAGATCATTAACTGTAAAATTGACTCTCCTAGTCTCTAGCCAGGATTCCATTTATTATTAAGATGCACTTACATGTTCGCCTCTCACAAATGAAAAGTATGTTTGTACCTCTTTCACATAGTTAAACAGTCTGTTACTCTGTAACAGTTTTGTGTTTCGATCAATTACCACTCATAATAAACAATTTCTTAATATTTACATTTTTATTCTTTCGATTGTACAAGTTCGTAAAATAATTCATAAGGAACTATCTCAATAGCTTCTAACTGTGAATATCATTACATCTAATATGTTGCCTTTATATGTATAATGTTTATCATAACTTCTATCTTAGGCTCTTCTCCTTCTATCTTGGCTATACTGGAGGCTTTTATTAATGTTCTTGTACTACATACTATTTTTGGGCACTATAGGTCTGTGTACGTAAAATAAATATTACTGTAACACTGTTTAATGAAACGACTGTTTGTGACAAAATAAAATAAATTAAATGAATATCAGCAATTAAAATATCCTCAAAAATTTCGAACCTAATTAATAACTATTCGTCTAAAATTTTAGTTTGATAATTCCTATAAATGGTAAATCCTTGTAAATTGTATTCAAGTCAGTATGTAGAGTTCTAGTTATGGTGATTACGATCGCTACTGAGATTATGAATGTTTTAAAAAACTTTTACTTTTGACATTAATTGTAAAATATTTTCTGTTTATTTCAGACGCAATTTCAAATTCTGATTTGTTCTAAAGGTTTTTTTTAACAATTTGAATCGGAATTTCTCTAATAGATATCTTAAGAACTTTTTGTCAATTCATTTGTACTACTACTCTCATTAATATGAAGAGATTTCTGTTACTGCCTTCAAGATGGTATATGAACTGTTCTATCATATTTACTACTCTTTTGATATGTATGTCCACATTCTTGACAACTAAAATGTGTTGAATAATTTCCTCTAGTTGTATTTACTTGCAAACATTATCTATGATAATAGAACCAGTCCCTTAATTGAGTTTTCTAAAAGAATTACTTTTTACCCTAGCATTATTTCTAATTTGATAGAATTGCTGAGAAGCTAAATGGTTCGACAAATCTTCTGGTTCGCTAAATTTAAGAGCTTGGGCTCCATTGCCTACTGAACTATCAATGATTTCATAAATAATGCAGTCAACTGCCTTTCCATAGTAATATTTCCTTAAAATTCGGCGGGTACTTCTAGTAATCTTATCAAATGTTTAAGACTCACTAATGTTTTTATATAATCAATAAACTTACTACTATTTTTAACAGGTATCCGGTTTTTCGATATTCTCTTAGTTACAGCATGTACCACTTTTGTCCCACTAGATAAAGATCTGTGTCCTGCGCTTACTTGACTTCCGGGATGAATCCCTCTTTTCTTCTCTGGTTGGCTCTTTAGAATACCAGCTCTTTCCTTGGATTTCCTCTTATTTGAACTCCATGAAGTTTTATTCGGCATTCATCCTTTCGAGCCTTCAGGAGTCATCGCTTCGTCAGAATTCATACCAAAAAGAAAGAAATATCATTTTAATCATGTCAAAAGGTAACTCGATTCATTATTGTTTAAATGTATTAATAAAACTTGCATTGCATAGTATATGCAATAAAAAGACAATAATGCCTTTTCCATTTTTAATATCTTCTTTTTGAAACAAAATAACCTGGCTCTTACGTTAATAAACTCTATTAGACACTAGACACACTTTGCTTATGGCTTTTTTTGGTAGGCACACATAACCTCCAACAACTAAGCACACATGGCTTCTCTTGGTAGGCACACATAACCTCCCACAACTAAGCACACTTGGCTTCCTTTGGTAGGCACACATAACCTCCCACAACTAAGCACACTTGGCTTCCTTTGGTAGGCACACATAACCTGCCTCAACTAAGCACACTTGGCTTCATTTGGTAGGCACACATAACCTCCCACAACTAAGCACACATGGCTTCCTTTGGTAGGCACACATAACCTCCCACAACTAAGCACACTTGGCTTCTTTTGGTAGGCACACATAACCTCCAACAACTAAGCACACTTGGCTTCTCTTGGTAGGCACACATAACCTCCAACAACTAAGCATACATAGCTTCTTTTGGTAGGCACACATAACCTCCAAGAACTAAGCACACATAGCTTTACTTCTAAATTGAAATAAGTTTAATTTGTAATCATTAACAACACTTTTACGTACCTTAACGTGGGTCCTTATCACGCTTCTGAATTGTAAAGAAAATCACCGGTGTACAGTCCAAAGCGTATATTTCCATTTTCAATACAGATTTTTCTCTCGTATATTCAACTACCAACACGTGTATACTTCTCAAATATCAATATTCACTTCGTATAGACTTTAATACAACAACTTCACAATATTCCCTTACAATAAATAGAACTTGACTGCAGCACGACTGCAGCCAGAATGATCTTATTCTAATATTTTACTTTACAGCTAAACATGAGTCGATACAGTGTCTTGACTATCCCTTCTTGAAACAAACGAATGACATGAACGATACAATAAAGAATGAACTGTCGAATGAATTGAATGAATGATATTACTTCTAAAATAATAACAATTGACCATCTGAATTAAATACACTTAAAAGCATCAAAACAATATGTAAACTCATTATAATTAATATAAATTACTTCTTTTTTTAACACTAAATTTGATTACAATATACGATTTTTACTTTTAAATTTACGAATCACAACAATATTAAAAAAGTTTAAGTGACAATAAAAAACGATAGCAAGAGATCAAATAAACAAAAATGTTAAATGAAGGAAAACAATAATATATACTTTAAAATGTTGATAAGAATTTAGGGGTGACTAACTTTATGTCGAGCTTATTCACTAAGTATGTGTCGTTCGCGATTGAACGAACCAAAAGACCCGGGTCGTGAAATCTGCGCGATCCAATGGGTCACTTTGTTGAAAATGATTCGTTCGTTCGATTACAGTCAGGCGGGTCGCGGCGAACCGAGGTAGTAATAGATCATTGAAACGAACGAACCAAGCACGAGCCGACGCGGGATGACGTTTTCTGTATTATACATTATAAAGGTCACCGTTCTACTAATATATATGTAATATTATGTCTAACTTACTGTACTTATACTTCAGAAATTTTAATAAGCTATATTATGTAAGGTTCAATATTGGAAAAAATAATATGGTAATGTTATATTGTGTAAATTATGTATTTTCTAGTATATTGTTTGTCCGGGCTAAACTCTGAAACGTTTAAAACAATTTTAATGGGACTTTCACCGGAAGATATAGGAGATTATAGAGCAACATATTTACGCGGGAAATATGTTGCACATATACACAGCTAGTTTATAATAGTAAAAAAATTAGAGTTTTTTGTCTCATACTGCTTAAAAATATATTATATACATATAATGTTATTCATCAAAACTGAATAAAACGGTGACCTGTGATCTCAATCACTATTTACTATTGATTGCTTTGCTATGTTGGTTCGTTTGAAATTGAACCAATCAATAGATTGAATGGGTCGAACGAACCAATAGATTGAACGGGTCGAACGAACCAATTGATTGAACGGGCCGAACGAACCAATTGATTGAACGGGTCGAACGAACCAGGTCATTTTGTCAATGGTTCAGTATTGATCTAGTTCTTTGCGATCGAACGAACGACACATGTCTATTATTCACTGATTAAATAATTTTATCAGTATCTTCATAATAAAGAAATATACTCTGTGAACATGTATGTACCTAAACTTAAGTTCGTAATCTATATTCTATAATCAGTCAAAGTGACATTGACTTCAGACGTCAGTCAGAAAATAGAAATATGAGTGACGGAGTATGACTATGACCAAATCTGTGAATTTATTCAAAATTCAATTTTACGAATAGGTAACCTGTCTTTATTGTTATTGTAAATCGTATAAATTTAAACCTGTACATTGTATAAAAATGGCAGCACAGGCTTCGAGAAAGACCCTTGCTCAGTTAATCAGACAGGGGTACGAAGAGATCCCAGAGATCTACGCGGGCACTGCTCTCGCCTTAGCTGGTATCGGCCTCGGTTCGATAGGTTTGTACAGATACAATCAAAGAGACGGAGATAACAGAAGGTACAAGAAAGTCTACATGATCATGAGACCTGATGACCCAAGAGTGGAAAAAATTAGGAAGGACTAAGGCTCAGTGAATAACAGTGATAAACTAGATGCAATTATGTAATATATCTTAAATATAGTGTTGATATTATATAGATGTTTTTATTTTATTATTAGTTCCAGTTTATGTAAGTGATAGTAAGAGAATCTACCAATTGGTATGAAATATATTATAATGATTTAATTTAAAAGCATACCTCAATCAGAGCAAGGACAATCTTTAAAGAGTAATATAAAGGCATCTATAACTGATTGATTAAGGATGGCCACAGTATATGTATTAAGTAAATAAAACTTTTTATTTAGATTTCATCAGAGATTTGTAAAAGTTAAAAGGATTCCATATAACAACAATTTATTTTCATAACCTTATTAAACAAATAGTATATTTAATATTGAAAAAGGCTTCATCCATTGCTGTACCAGACCATAATTCTGTCTTCTAAATATCACTGAAAAAATATTTGATCTATTTTTATTACCAAAAAATTAATAATTCGAAAAAAGTTATTACAACAACAATAAACTATTCCAATCATTAACAAATTTCATATTTTTCAAGGATTGATTTTAAGGTTTTGATTGATCAACTCTAGTAAAATCTAGCTTCCAGGTGGAACATTTTATTTTCTAAAAAATTTCAACTAGTCGCAAGTTAAAATTCATATACAATTATTTTCTCTGTAGATATTCACTACTACAATAGTGGTCAGATTTAGGTAGCCAGTCAATAATAGGTGCCTTTATATTACTTGAAACAAATGAAATATATGAAATCATTAAAAAAAAAATCTTGGATGCAAAAGTTGCATGTAAGGAACATAACATAGAAATAGATTTACATATGTCTACTGCAATGGAGAAGAGGCATGGAATATGTATGTTTGTGTGTAAAATAGTCTTGTTTTTGCAAGTATCAAACAGTACATTATTAATTAAGGGGGGAAATAGGTTTAGAATGAGGTTTTTGTAAGGATTTTCATATTTTTTTTTCATATGGAAGAAATGTATATAATTTATTTAAACTTTGTGTACATTTTATACATGTATTTAAGAAGATATTGTAATTTTTTTAAAGTATTTACTTGAAAAATGTGGAAGATATCGGCTGCTGCCCATGAAACATCTCCGTCGGAAGTATCTATCTGTGTACATTCTCCAGGCCACAATTTTTATCCGAAATCAATATGGTTTTAAATTTACTTGAATAACATATCTGTCTTCTATGTGAACCTAATTTCATGCAAAAAAATAGAAAATATAATTCTATAGAGGTGTTCTAACATGCGACTTCGATTTTTGGCATTTTTTCAATACTTTGCATGCAATTTAAAAATACTTAAAATAATGATATTTCTATGGATTTAGGTTCACATAGAGCGTAATTATATAAAGAAAGTATCTACCAATTATTACATTGATTGGTCAAAAACTTTTTGAGCTAGAGTGTACACAAACTCTAAAAAAGTCAGTTCGAGAAAAACGCGTTTAAAAATAAAATTGTTGAAAACAAAAAAAATGAGATAGTTATGATATTATTTTTATTACTGACTGGTTAATCAGTGATTCCAGCACCATATAGTAGTTTTTGTTCTTTTTCATAAGCTTCATTTTCAGCTTGTAATTGCAATTGTAGATGTCATGTAATTACAAAATAAATTTAAACCTTCTTTTCCGACCCCTTAAAGTCGCATGATAAACACAATTCTACGATTTATCTTATATCCAGTATTGATGAAAGTACCATATTGGATTTGATTCGATCTACACTTGCAATTCAACACAACAATCTTGAATCTGAGGCCATGAATTTTAGTTTCTTTTAACATCCTGCTTGCAATTTCGACAACTCAGAATATCCGTCAAAACTATGAATACTGTAAAAAAAATTATTATTCTGTAGGTATGAAGTGTTCACATTCACTTTTTCAGTGGACGCACTCGTAAGTTATTCTCACTAACACTTTAATCTCTGTCACTTCATTTTTTGAATGTTGATCTCCATAGATGCGGATATGTTTCTCATAGTTATTTTTACGTGATCTACTAGCACAAGTAGTAGTACCCTGCTCGATTTTCGAATATCATGACATTTTTTTTTATATATTTATTACTTAAAACACACGTTACGAAGGTCGATTCCAAAGTAATGCTAAAAACGTTTATAAATACAAACGACGAAAATTCTCCTTAGAATTTACTACCCAAAGTTTCTATTATGTAAATTTTGAAAAGAACATCTGCCGATATCCTCCTTTCTTCCAAATTTACCAATGTTAATTGATGAAATGAGTATCCGAGTGACCGTCCGGTTTTACATACTGTACGGTCCGGCATGTAAGGTGCGAAGCTCACCTAAATACCCTTGTAACTCCAAAACGAATTGATTTTTTTCTTTAAAATTTTGGGAACATATTCTTTAATACTTTTACTAATAATCTATGACATAAAAAAAAATTCAAGTTTTTGAGTCTTCTAAACCTATTTCCCCCCTTAAATTTAAAATATATCATGTAATCGAATCTTGTATCTTTTAATATTTTCATATTAATTAAAATCCAGGTTTACAAAGAAAATAAATAGGCATAGTGAAATACTGAAACAACTTTTTAATCAGGTACAGGCATAATTAACAATTCTCAACATGATCATTTCTTCTTTCCTTTGCCTCCTTTACATGATTTTTCTTTGCTGCTTGAAGGTTTCTCAACATCTTTAGTTTTCTTTTTCTGTGAAGATAATAGAACCTTTTATTGAAGTCCTTACATTGTCTACCACTTGATGCAGTGGGGTGAAAACAGGTGGGTGTATTTGCTGATTCATTATGTATCAAAAGTGATAGTTAATATGGTAAACTAAATGTTCACACAGAAACAGCATCCAGCTCCCGTCGGCAAGTTTATACCTAATTGATGACACTAATGAATAGATAGTATTTTTTTTATTTGATAATGTTATATAATGCAGTTTGTTAGTTCAACTATGTGTTCGGAGATTAACTGGGTGGGAGGAATACTCCGATTGTGTAATGAACCATGGAACAAAATTTATGAAATGCATATTGTGTGTTTCAATCTCAATATATGCATTTCCCAATTCCATAGAAATAGGTTGACAGCGTATCATTGATATCCTGTGACTGTTCGCCTTCTATCGAATAAGCCTTAGCTAATTTGTTAATATCTAATAAAAAAAAAATTAAAACTTCAATGACTGTTCATACCAAAGCAGTTTCACTGAAATCTTTACCGTTTGTACCTTAATAAGGGCATCATTTTCTGGATCGCTGTCATTTTCCACGTCGTCGTCTTCAGCTCCTAACTCCAAGTCCTGTTCTTCCGTGTCATGATGCTTAGCTCGCTTGATAGCTCCAGGGGCATATGGTAGTGCACTCGCTTGCTTGTTGTATGTTCGAGTCATGGCCGCTTTCACCTGTTATGAGATAGCAAATCTTCATTAATTTCAAATTATTTCACTGATACCTTAGATTAATAATTAATTGGTCTCCGCGCGCTACGACTAGATACCGCGCTATAAAGAAAAAACAGGTTCCTGAATGCGGCAACTCAATACTGTAGTGTGTGTAGAACACTGAGATTCGTTATATTATTTTACTGTGAAATTTATGACAATTTATACAATAGTAAGTATTGTATAAATCGTCATAAATTGAATGGTATTGGTGGAATTGATGGTATGTGATGCCAGTATGTTTGACTACGCAAACCGGCATTTTGCTTCGGCGTACTATTTGTTGCCGCAATTTTCAAGCCGCCAACGGTATCTAGTCGTAGCGCGCGGAGACCAATTATTAATCTAAGACTGATACTATTTTTATAGACAAGTCTTTAGGTAAATTTTACATAAATTGATAACTACCCTCAAATCTATTTGAAATTACAAACAAACCTTAGCGTCAATCAGCACATTAGGATTCCTTTGACCGGGCCAAAGTGATAGCTCAACTAGAGACTCCAGGTCTTCCCTCAGCAAGTGATAACTCTCCAGCACTTGCAAAGATTGCGAAATACCCTCATTTTTGTCCTTGATTAATGGATTAAGGATAGCGTCGCGGATGTGGGGAGCGTAGTCCAGGAATATCGATGACTTTGAACCAGATGTACTGAGAAGATATAACAACTTTATAAATCATATCTAATATATAAAATTCTCGTGTCACAGTTTTCGTTGCCACACTCCTCCGAAACGGCTCGACCGATTCTCATGAAATTTTGTGTGCATATTGGGTAGGTATGAGAATCGGACAACATCTATTTTTAATCCCCCTAAATGTTAAGGGTAATCCACCCCTAACATTACTTTTTTAATTTTTAGACGAAATTTTTTGTTTTTATTTTTTTATAATGTGGCATTAAAAAATACATACAATCCCTGCTTTTTTTGTCAAAAAATCTTGACCCGTGCGAAGCCGGGGCGGGTCGCTAGTACTATATACTATTAAGAATGAAATTTTAAAGAGACAATTAGTTGCTATTTTCTATTACCAAAGAAATCTTGATGTGCGAGATAATGTCGCCAGTATTGAAGGGTCTATGCCGCATCGCATTGTGCTTAAGGGATTTTAAACAATTATGTTTATTTAATCTATTTTAAAATTATGTTGTTAAAAGTAAACGTTTTTCACAAAAGCGAGGATAGATTGTTCATATTCATTTAATATTATATAATACATTTCTTTCAGAATGTGCCAGTTCTCACCTGAGCCTGGTGTGCGCGTGTATGCTCTGCGCCAGACGCGCCATCTTGTTTGCCCGCGAATTCTTTCCGAGCCAGCCTGGGAACTGAATTTGGCCCGCCATGTGACCCGATAACTCTTGCCCTGGGATCACGGAGCTGTACATCGCCTATACGACAACAAAACCCTTTTGAATAAAAAAAGTCAAGTATATTTAATATTTAAAATTAGTTTATACCCAATTCATTCAATACTCTACTTTAACACGTTCCCTATCCACGACTCCATTTGGAGTCGCAAATTGACTTCAGTCATAAGTCCACGCTCTTATATGGAGTCATAGTTACATATGGTTAAAATGATTTAATTTTATACTGGATGTGTGAACTGGGTTTGAACTTTGATTTAAACTTGTCAGTTTGACCTAAACAATACATTATTACAAAAATACAAGTGGACTTGGCAGGACAGAAATGACCCTTGTATGAGGGACTGACAACGTGTTAATATACTATCGAAAACTTGTTAGTCACGGTTCAATTCAGTCTAATGCTACGGTCACATGCGCGCCGTGCAGCCCGTCCCGGGCCGGCGGACATTCAAGCTGTTCACACGCACGCCGTCGTGTCAGTCAGTGCCAGAATGGCGAGCAGCGAGGATCTCGGTGTTGTTGCTGACATATCCTTTGGCTTAACTTATTTTTATTGGAAAAAGAAACAAAATTGAACAAAAAACATAAAATTGCGACTTTCTTAGCAACGTTGAATGAAGATCCACTCGTCACGAAAGCGCGGGAGAGACTGACTGCCTGCGCGCGTGTAAACAGTCACCGGGCGCCCGCACATTCATCCTTTGAACTTTGCTAAAAACCGACACTTGCCCGATTCGCGGCATTCACGTTCACAGGCGCGTTCACGGGCTCGGGCGTACCGTTTACACGCTCGTGAATGTGAATGTGCACGTTGAATGAGTTGAACGCGCGCGTGTGAACCTACCATCACGTTATTATCATTATATAATTTAAGTAATCAGGTCCTCTGAATACTATCACACACCTGCAACGGTAGAAGACTCCAGGCTTGTTGGCTTCGTATTCTGGAGTCCACCAGATCCCCGAGACTAATGCTGTCGACAGCTTTACTCATTCTGTCCAATACTTCATGCCTAGGGACATAATACGTTCACAGATCGTGTGAATTGTAAACACCTTTACGAAACATCGATAAATAAATAAAATAAGTCTTTATTTGCTGTTTCTTACATAGTTTTACCAATGATAGTATAATCTTATTATTTACTATGTATCTATATACTATGTTATTATTATAGATAATAACATAGAAGCAATAACTCATATCAAAACATGAGCATGAGTTCTACTCGAGGTTTTATATGTTTTTCCGTAACATGACATATTTAGTGGTAGTGGTTTGCACACCATCTCGATGTCTGGAAGTCCACAACTACGATTCCTGAGACACTTCCTGCCTCACACACTCACAACCGTCAGGCGATAAGATCGCCCCTTGCATAATTAATTTTAAGTTTAGTTCAATAAGATTTTTTAAATCTAATATATAAAATTCTCGTGTCACAGTATTCGTTGCCATACTCCTCCGAAACGGCTCGACCGATTCTCATGAAATTTTGTGTGCATATTGGGTAGGTCTGAGAATCGGACAACATCTATTTTTCATCCCCCTAAATGTTAAGGGTAATCCACCCCTAAATTTTTTTTTTTATTTTTGGACGATTTTTTTTGTTTTTATTTTTTTATAATGTGGCAATAAAAAATACATACAACCCCGGCTTTTTTTGTCAAAAAATCTTGACCCGTGCGAAGCCGGGGCGGGTCGCTAGTTATGTATAAATTTTTGTGCAATAAAGTATTCGTTCATTCATTCATTCTCTCTGTGGAACCAGCTGTCGCCGGCGGTTTCGAGAAACGAGCCTACACTTTCCTTAAAGATCGGCAACGCACCTGCAAGCCCTCTGGTGTTGCGGATTTTTATGAGTGGCGGTTATCACTTACCAATACGTGAGTCCCCTCCCCGTTTGTCTCCTATTTTATAAAAAAAAATGGTATGCGAGTTGTAATTATCATAAGAGGTACCGAGTCAGAATCACGCAGAAACAAGATTAACAAAATAAATAATAGTTTCGGTTAAATAATCAGTGAAACAGACATAGAAATGTTCTTGCCCTATGCCAAATTAGGGGACTCGGGAATTCACCGTTTTTATAAAGAATAAACGTTAGTGACTTCCAATTCGCCTTTGCTCCATTCCTGATATCATCGAACCGAATATTACAACGATCATCCATGTTTTAAAACGATATTGGAGAAATCTTTGACATTAGAAAGAGACAAAGATACAAAATGCATTGCTGTCACGTTCTCTCAGAAATAAGACTTATAATTGCTGTCAGAGCTCACGGTATAGCCCCTTGTACTAACTTGGGACAGTGGGGCACAACTTGCGGGTAGTTCTCGTGCACGAAGAGTGGCGCCAGGCTGTAGTCCGCGAAGAAGAGGTCGCTCCGGTCGATGATACTCATGTGTTTGTGTTCCTCCGCCGAGAAAACTTTTCGGATCGCCTCCCAGGGACCCTAGTAGAGATAATATAACGTTGGTTCAAAGGTTAAACTATTTTAAGTGTCATTTATATTCAAAACTTGTAATATGTTCGTATCGTAGATTTGCTCTTGAAATAATAGCGCAATAGCAGCGAAATTTTGAAAAAATAGGCACATGTACAACAACAATGTATAATCAAATCAAATTGAAAAAGCAAGACATGTAGACTGTTGGGATTGGTTTTAGAAGGACTCGTTAGCGCGTTCGGTAAATCACTTGCCGTGCGCATCGATGGGTCGTAGGTTCGAATTCCACCGGGACTCCATGTTTATAATTTTCTGTAAGCATGTCTTCCCCACGTCTGGAATCTTGGGGCACTGAACGGGTGGGAGGAATATTGAAATTCCGAACAGTTAACGACCCACTGTTCATAGATGGAAAAACTGTGAAGTGCATCATTATACTTTTAAATAAAATACTTTATACCGGATTAAAACGCGTTTTTTTAAATATTATTCATTGAATATAAAAACCAAGGCCAAAGATACTAAACAGCAAGAGGACACTGTTGACCCTCCGAGTCTCACCCTCTGTCTGTCGTGGTCAGCGAGACTGTGCAGAACACTCCACGCCGCATTCTGGCCGCAACTATCAGACAACTCACCATCTTGATATCCTTCTTGACCCTGCGAGCCTCGCCCTGCAGCCGGTCGCGGTCAGCGAGACTGTGCAGAACACTCCACGCCGCATTCTGGCCGCAACTATCAGACAACTCACCATCTTGATATCCTTCTTGACCCTGCGAGCCTCGCCCTGCAGCCGGTCGCGGTCAGCGAGACTGTGCAGAACACTCCACGCCGCATTCTGGCCGCAACTATCAGACAACTCACCATCTTGATATCCTTCTTGACCCTGCGAGCCTCGCCCTGCAGCCGGCCGCGGTCAGCGAGACTGTGCAGAACACTCCACGCCGCATTCTGGCCGCAACTATCAGACAACTCACCATCTTGATATCCTTCTTGACCCTGCGAGCCTCGCCCTGCAGCCGGTCGCGGTCAGCGAGACTGTGCAGAACACTCCACGCCGCATTCTGGCCGCAACTATCAGACAACTCACCATCTTGATATCCTTCTTGACCCTGCGAGCCTCGCCCTGCAGCCGGTCGCGGTCAGCGAGACTGTGCAGAACACTCCACGCCGCATTCTGGCCGCAACTATCAGACAACTCACCATCTTGATATCCTTCTTGACCCTGCGAGCCTCGCCCTGCAGCCGGTCGCGGTCAGCGAGACTGTGCAGAACACTCCACGCCGCATTCTGGCCGCAACTATCAGACAACTCACCATCTTGATATCCTTCTTGACCCTGCGAGCCTCGCCCTGCAGCCGGTCGCGGTCAGCGAGACTGTGCAGAACACTCCACGCCGCATTCTGGCCGCAACTATCAGACAACTCACCATCTTGATATCCTTCTTGACCCTGCGAGCCTCGCCCTGCAGCCGGTCGCGGTCAGCGAGACTGTGCAGAACACTCCACGCCGCATTCTGGCCGCAACTATCAGACAACTCACCATCTTGATATCCTTCTTGACCCTGCGAGCCTCGCCCTGCAGCCGGTCGCGGTCAGCGAGACTGTGCAGAACACTCCAGGCTGCACTCTGCCCGCGACGGTCAGACAACTCACCATCTTGATATCCTTCTTGACCCTGCGAGCCTCGCCCTGCAGCCGGTCGCGGTCAGCGAGACTGTGCAGAACACTCCACGCCGCATTCTGGCCGCAACTATCAGACAACTCACCATCTTGATATCCTTCTTGACCCTGCGAGCCTCGCCCTGCAGCCGGTCGCGGTCAGCGAGACTGTGCAGAACACTCCACGCCGCATTCTGGCCGCAACTATCAGACAACTCACCATCTTGATATCCTTCTTGACCCTGCGAGCCTCGCCCTGCAGCCGGTCGCGGTCAGCGAGACTGTGCAGAACACTCCACGCCGCATTCTGGCCGCAACTATCAGACAACTCACCATCTTGATATCCTTCTTGACCCTGCGAGCCTCGCCCTGCAGCCGGTCGCGGTCAGCGAGACTGTGCAGAACACTCCAGGCTGCACTCTGCCCGCGACGGTCAGACAACTCACCATCTTGATATCCTTCTTGACCCTGCGAGCCTCGCCCTGCAGCCGGTCGCGGTCAGCGAGACTGTGCAGAACACTCCACGCCGCATTCTGGCCGCAACTATCAGACAACTCACCATCTTGATATCCTTCTTGACCCTGCGAGCCTCGCCCTGCAGCCGGTCGCGGTCAGCGAGACTGTGCAGAACACTCCACGCCGCATTCTGCCCGCAACTATCAGACAACTCACCATCTTGATATCCTTCTTGACCCTGCGAGCCTCGCCCTGCAGCCGGTCGCGGTCAGCGAGACTGTGCAGAACACTCCACGCCGCATTCTGGCCGCAACTATCAGACCACTCACCATCTTGATATCCTTCTTGACCCTGCGAGCCTCGCCCTGCAGCCGGTCGCGGTCAGCGAGACTGTGCAGAACACTCCACGCCGCATTCTGGCCGCAACTATCAGACAACTCACCATCTTGATATCCTTCTTGACCCTGCGAGCCTCGCCCTGCAGCCGGTCGCGGTCAGCGAGACTGTGCAGAACACTCCAGGCTGCACTCTGCCCGCGACGGTCAGACAACTCACCATCTTGATATCCTTCTTGACCCTGCGAGCCTCGCCCTGCAGCCGGTCGCGGTCAGCGAGACTGTGCAGAACACTCCACGCCGAATTCTGGCCGCAACTATCAGACAACTCACCATCTTGATATCCTTCTTGACCCTGCGAGCCTCGCCCTGCAGCCGGTCGCGGTCAGCGAGACTGTGCAGAACACTCCACGCCGCATTCTGGCCGCAACTATCAGACAACTCACCATCTTGATATCCTTCTTGACCCTGCGAGCCTCGCCCTGCAGCCGGTCGCGGTCAGCGAGACTGTGCAGAACACTCCACGCCGCATTCTGGCCGCAACTATCAGACAACTCACCATCTTGATATCCTTCTTGACCCTGCGAGCCTCGCCCTGCAGCCGGTCGCGGTCAGCGAGACTGTGCAGAACACTCCACGCCGCATTCTGGCCGCAACTATCAGACAACTCACCATCTTGATATCCTTCTTGACCCTGCGAGCCTCGCCCTGCAGCCGGTCGCGGTCAGCGAGACTGTGCAGAACACTCCAGGCTGCACTCTGCCCGCGACGGTCAGACAACTCACCATCTTGATATCCTTCTTGACCCTGCGAGCCTCGCCCTGCAGCCGGTCGCGGTCAGCGAGACTGTGCAGAACACTCCACGCCGCATTCTGGCCGCAACTATCAGACAACTCACCATCTTGATATCCTTCTTGACCCTGCGAGCCTCGCCCTGCAGCCGGTCGCGGTCGGCCAGGCCCGGGTCCGCGGTCCACACGGACAGCAGGTGCAGGGTCTGCCGGACGTCCTGCCCGGCTGCACTTATCAGCTGCGATAGCACATCTCCTGGGATCTTAAAACCTTCTTTGAAGCAAATCGTCATCATTGCAGCCTGAAAATTAATGAGAATATTACCCCTTTACATCCGATGAGTGGCTCCGGCCTCTGAGTCACTTTATTCCTTGATTTAAATCTAATTATGGTATTTTTACAAACTTCGTACATATACAATATTGTTGTTTCAACTGCATGAAAATTCATGTAAAATTACATGATTATTTGGTGTAAAATCTCCATTAGAATTGGAGATTTTTTTACCCATACTAAACAACTAACAAAATACATAAGAGAAATATAGTGTGCCTTTAATACCAACAAAACCCTATAAAATTTCATTTCAATCCAACCAGCCATTATTTTTGTTTTTTGAAAAAATTAAAGAATACCATTGTTCGACTTAAATTTACTAATGTACAATATTCCCAGTCAATTGAGGCCACGAGAGCCAGAGTGGTCTAACTAGTTAAACAAAAGTTTAAAGTAATAAGGAAAAAAGAGGAGATAATTTCAAATAATTTTAACTTTTACGAAAAATAATAATTATTTATTTATTTGCACAACTTTTAAGCCATTTTGTCGCTACGAATTAATCGTTTTCAGTAGTTTTATTAAATAAAATCGGAATTAAAAAAATACAGTTGGGCCACTCTGGCTCTCGTGGCCTCAATTTACCTTGATCTGGTCAACTCTCGGCCGGCTGAACCGCAGGTCGTAGCAGTAGTTGACCAGCGAGCGCATCTTCTCGCTGTTCCTGTCGTTACACATGCATATTATCGGCACCGACGTCGACTTTATCAACGATATGAGCTCCTGTAGACCGCCTAAAATGCATTACCAAAATTTGCTGTATATCGCTGGCTTAATTATCAATTTGACGGGCTCGTTGGCGCGTTCGGTAGAACACCTGCCGTGCGCATCGATGGGTCGTGGGTTCGAATCCCACCGGGAGCACATGCTTATAATTTTCTGTAAGCATGTTTTCCCCACGTCTGGTAACTTCGGGCATTGATCGGGTGGGAGGAATATCTAAATTCCGACCGGGTAATGAACCACCGTTCATAGATGGAAAAACCGTGAAGTGCATATTGCGCGTTTCGGTTTCAGTCTACGGATTTCCGAATGCTCGAAGTAAAAATTAGGTCGACAGCGCATCATTGATGTTCTGTGGCTGAGGTATCACCTACCACCAAGTGAACCTCATGCTCGTCTGTCGATATCTGACATAAAAAAAAAAAAACTTCGTAACTCCAAAATTTCCAATTTTTTTTTGATGCCATATTGTGTAAAATACCGTAAA
Source organism: Anthocharis cardamines (assembly GCA_905404175.1). Taxonomy (NCBI): domain Eukaryota; kingdom Metazoa; phylum Arthropoda; class Insecta; order Lepidoptera; family Pieridae; genus Anthocharis; species Anthocharis cardamines. Next base: position 2,575,539 of record FR989953.1, on the reverse strand, counting down.
GAATACGATGTCCCTCGTATCTACTTATTGTTTTTAGTTTTTTTGGTATTTACAAAAAATAAAACTACGTATGTCCACAGAATGTTTGACCTGTTTGTAGTTTTTTCCTCCGCCTGTAGTTTGACCTAATGGAGATACGTAGTTTGATAATTAAGCCGACGATATATCGTTGATTCATAGGTAAAACTCACTAAGTGCAATTTTGAATAAAAATAAATGTTGCTACTATTCCTTATTTTATGCGTACTTTTACGATAAGAAAAAATTAATAAGTATGTATCGAATAAGAAATATTTATTCGATGCAACACACATAAACTACATTCTTAATCCTAACTTATACTAAATATAATATTGTCTTTTATTAACGCGAGTATCACACATTTAAATAAAATACTGTATACCGGATTAAAACGCGATTTATTGTTTAAATTATTTATCCCGACGTTTCGGATGCTTTTCAGCAACCGTGGTCGCGGGAGACTCCAGTCTCCCGCGACCACGGTTGCTGAAAAGCATCCGAAACGTCGGGATAAATAATTTAAACAATAAATCGCGTTTTAATCCGGTATACAGTATTTTATTTAAATTATACTAAATATGCTGTACGCCGATTCAAAATTACTGAGGTATACTTACATGAGTTTAAGAACTTAGTTATTTAAGGTTAAATAAAAAATATTTATAATTTTTTGCTTTTCAGATTTTTCGGCGGTTTATTTTTTTTATTAATTAGGCTGAAAATCCTTTCCAAGTTTGCACAATATTTTATCCTTAAGACTTTTGGCTTAGTTGAATTGGTGCAGACTGGTATTAGCTATCAAAAATTAAATTATTTGAGATGGTGGTTTTTGAATTATGGCGGCTGTTTCGTATATAGTGATTAGAATAACCTCTGTCCTCATTCCCCGCCATGCCGTCAACTTCGTCCATCACTAGCACGTGCTTCTTCGTCACGGCCTGTTTGCCCGTCTCTCCTGTGAGATTTATTAAAATGATTAATTTCATATACATATTACATACACACATACTAGACATGGGTAACTCAGCGAAATTCCCTGCGCCAACTCAGTAACTCAGGCACAGTGTAGTGTGTCGGCTCCTTGAGTCAACTCAAAATTGCGCCACGACGCAGTAAAAATGGGACGCGCAAAGCGAGCAGTGAAACCTCCGAAACGCACACAACGCCACGCTCATAGTTCACTCAGTGAGTGAGGGACTGCGCCGTGCGCCAACACATTATGAATGTGTGAGCTGACTCACCCTGCGCACTGAAGCGTGCCGGCGCAATTGCGCGGCGCAGCGCAGTGTTACCCATATCTAACACATACCACTGGGGAGTAGTTCTCTCTATATCCAGTGCAACGACTAAAACCGGTTAATTTTTATTTTCCAAAATACGTATCTTACGAGATAGCATGATATAACCCGGTCGGAATTTTGATATTCCTCTCACACGATCAATGCCCGAAGTTACCAGACGTGGGGAAAACATGCTTAAAGAAAATTATAAACATATCGTCCCGGTGGGATTCAAACCCACAACCCATCACAGCTTGTCTCAGTCTCAGCTTGGTGTGGTTTTTTTATTGGATAACCTTTTGCATATTTTCACCCTTCGCCACTGGTACCTACATGTATTTCACGCACCTTTCCCATTAGAAAGAAAGCAGAAATCACGAACTATTTACATAATATGGTATTGTATATTTTTATATACTATTATTGAATTTAATATAATAGTTATCTATGTATATCGAGGCGGAACGGCTCAGCGGACGTTACTTTTAGCACCGAAGGTTTGGGGTTCAAATCCCGGGTATTAAATATTTTGGTCGAAAAGACCACAGAACACACCTACTTGCCTGCAAAAAAAAATAATGACAAATGATATGACGTGATTCATTATTAATGGTAAGAGGTAGTGTTCTATTTAAATAAAAAGTAGAAGAAGAAAAGTGCCAATTCATCCATTAAAATATGCCAGCATCACATCATTGATAAGTCATACTGAAGCTGACTTATGTTCTAAAATATATGACCAAAAAAATGTACCCCTGGCATATCCAGACAAAGTGGTAGTAGACAGCAGTTCGGATATCTGTTCCTTTATTAGATTCTTGCTGCGCGTATCCGAAGCGTTGAACTCCACCGTGTCGAAGCCCAACTCCTTGCACACCAGGCTTACCGTCGTGGTTTTACCTGAAATTCAATAATACATCTGTGAAAGGAAGGAAGAGAAACTACTGGAAGTTTATAATTTTCTGTAATATATATGTATATATAGATATGTAGGTATATAATATCTGTATAGTTTTCTGTGGCAGAGGTTCACCTATCACACATAGAGATTAAAAAAAAATAACATTGATCGCTATCAGCTAGTCTATGGTAGTATATATGTATATCAAGAGTTGAATTTTATATAAGAATATAGTCAAATTAAACTGATAATAATTGGTCTTAATAAATCATAAATATAAAGTGAGTCAATTTAATACATATTAAAATCTTGGACAGCCTCCGTGGTTTAGTAGTTATCACGATGCATTAACACCGGAGGTCGTGGGTTCGAATCCCGGGAAAACAATATATAAAAAAAATCAGTCAGCAGGGCACGGAAAGCTGATCACCTACTTGCCTGTAAAGAAAAATGATCAGTGAAATACACCTAGAAATGGGTCTGCCCCATGCCCCAATAGGAGCAAATCTCAAGACATATTTTTATAATAATCTTACCGACTCCCGGCGGCCCCGATAGAAGGGCGGCTTTGTAGAAAGCGCCGTCATCATTCTTGGCCCACGGGTTGGGCTTGGCGAGCTTAGCTTTCCTGTTCACATACCACTTCGTCACCCAATTCATTAGTCTGTGAACAATGATTGAAATAATAATATTACACGCATTCTGCCTGAAACATCAGTAAAAGCACCAGCGTGATTGCTAAATGTTTATTGTAGTATAACATAATTACCTACATAATATAATCTATACTAATATTATAAAGAAGAAAGATTTGTATATTTGTATGTTATGAATAAACTACTGAACCGATTTTAAAAATTCTTTCACCAATAGAAAGCTATATTATCAGAAAATACCATTTTTTGTGTATAGAACATCTACATTGCACCTGTGCGAAGCCGGGGCGTGTTGCTTATTAAAAAATACAGTAGTCTTGATTAACCGGACTAATAATCGAAGAACCGGATACTTGATATGAAGAAAAGCGATTTTGAAAATACTATTAATTTTAGAAGGACTAACTAACCTTGTCCGCGTACACGTGTTTATTTAAAACAACAGAAAAAAAAATGATAAAACAAAATCAATATTTATAACGAGATTAGTCATATATTTTCATAAATTACTAAAATACTGCAATCTTAATGAACTTTAATAAGAAGAGTCATACAAATATTGGTAATGCAGCGCCTAACGTGTTAACGTGTTACTACAAAGTTATTTAATAGCCATTGACATTGAAAACTGAGGTATCCTACTCACTTCTTGACGTTGCTAGCTTCACCATGCTGTCCGATGATCTGTTTTATATTCTGCGGCTTGTATTTATCCACCCACATCAGTGATAGTGGTGATGTACTTGCCATTTTGGGCGATTGAATATCACCTAAGACATTATACAAGATTAACATACATAGTAAGGGATCATTCATAAAGTCACACTATTAAATAAAATACTGTATACCGGATTAAAACGCGATTTATTATTTATATTGTTTAAATTGTTTATCCCGACAGTTGTCTCCCCGCGACCACGGTTGCTGAAAAGCATCCGAAATGTCGGGATAAATAATTTAAACAATATAAATAATAAATCGCGTTTTAATCCGGTATACAGTATTTTATTTAAATGTGTGATACTCGCGTTAATAAAAGACAATATTTAAGTCACACTAATTTCGTGATTTTTTTGACCACTCCCTCGTCCTTGTCGCAGTTGGTCACATTTGGTCACATTTGTGAGTTGAACAACGTCGTTTTTTCAGTTATGTAAAACTTATTTCGGAACTGCTGTTTATATTAATTTCTAAATGTAAATGTGACGTCACACTAGGGAGAGCTGGGGTACAGAACTGAAAAATCAATCGGCGAAGGTCAATCGTCTTATCTATATATATAAAAGAGATTCCCACCTATATAGATACTCATCACGATATCTCTGGAACCATAAGGCGTAGCGACTTGAAATATGGTAGGAATATTCCTTTCGCCGAGTAGAGGTCAGCTAAGAACGGATTTTACGAAATTCAACCCACAAGGGGGGTTGCGGGGGCAATTGCTAGTAAAATATAAACTGTCTAAGATTTTAAAATGTGACGTCACGAAACTTCCGACTCCTCCTACCCCTTGTGTGTTGTACTTTATGGATGGTCCCAAATATAAAAGTATGGTGTAAAGTTTTAATTGACCTATTGTATAATGTTTGAGAAATAATAAAGATCAAAGCCATAGTTCTCTTAGCAATTGTATAAAATTTGAAAAATGGGTTTTAATAAATACGTAACAAACAAATTAATAATAAGTCATACCATTCATCATGCTATCATCTTTATTGATCGATTCGGACTCCTCTTTTTTCACTTTGTCACTTAAGGCTCTCTTTGGCGAGACCAATCTCTCTTTCTTTACATTCGCTTTCGGGGAGACTGATCTATGTTTTTTAACGCGAGCACTATCTTTGGGAGAATCTGACTTTTCTTTCTTATCCTTCAGCTTATCTTTTGATTTAGATTTTTCAACCTTGGGTGATGTTTTCGTCTCATTATGGGATTCTTTTTCAATTTTAATTTTTGGTTTAGTTATTTTCTCACTGTTTTCTTTAGATTTATCATATACCTTGCTATCTTTATTGGATAATTTTGTGATCATGTTGAGGAATTGGTCTTCGTTTATAATTGGGATGCCGAGTTCTTCGGCTTTGGTTGTCTTGGCTGGGCCTGCGTCATCGCCCGCGAGGACGTGGGTCACCTTAGATAATATTAAATATATTTAAAATGACCAAAAAAATATGTTTAAAAAAACGGAACCCATGATCGCAACTGATTTGAAACTTTAAGTTTTAAGCGAAACAAGCAACACCGTTTTGACGGGCTCGTTGGTACGTTCGGTAGAACACCTGCTGTGCGCATCGATAAGTCGTGAGTTCGATTCCCACCAGGACGACATGTTTATAATTTTCTGTAAGCATGTTTTCCCCACTGGTAACTTCGGACATTGATCGGGTGGGAGGCATATCGAAATTCCGAACAGGTAACGTACCACTGAAAGGTAACATAACCACCGTTCATAGATGGAAAAACTGTGAAGTGCAAATAGCGTTTCGGTTTCAGTCTATGGATTTCCGAATGCTCGAAGTAAAAAGAAGGTCGACAGCGCATCAATGACTGATGTTCTGTGGCTCAGGTATCACATACTATCAAGTGAACCTAATGCTCATCTGTCAATATGTAACATAAAAAAAAATATATGCCAGTAGTTAACTCTACTGCTTTAAAAATAGGAATAAGTTTAATTTACAGTTTGGTGTGCCCAGTATACAACTTCGAATTTGCATTACTATAAAATATAAAATAAACATAACAGTATGCTTACCTTCTTACTAATACCCGATTTTATAGTTCCACCGTACTTAGTGATAGCAGCAACTACTTCTTCCCTTTCAAATGAATCCAAAACTCCTGTCAGTAAGAATGCACAACCTTTCAAACAGTCTGGTGTGCCCTAAAATTTTAATTATCATTAATTTGGCCTACTTTCTAAACATTTAAAGTGTATTTCCATCAGGACCCAACCAGCTAAATTCAAGTCAATTAATGTTCATTCATCATTAAATTTCATTTCATTATTTTAAACTTTCCTTTAAATTACCTCTGGAATTTCTTTTGCCCCCAAATGTTTTGGTCCTGTTCTGTTTAAATACTTCTGGTACAATGCAGCAGATAGTCTTTTCCTCTCATGTCTATCTTCATCACTGATTACTGCAATAAAATTTATATGAACTTAGATTAAAATAAGAAAATTTATAGGAACAAAGTCACTATAATACTCGGTGGTGCATTTGTCAATTACATTCATGTTAAACTATCAAGTGATAATCTTATATGATAAGCTGGTCATAGCTGGAACCAGGGCCAGATAGAGTTCTGGAGACCTTGGGGCAACTAAGGAGTGGCCCCAAGGTCCCAAATAAATTTTCAAAACAATATAATAATGTTTGTCCAAAGTTCAGTAGGTAAAGGTAAAACAGTGAAAAAAATACCTCCAGGAAGTTGGCACCGCACTTTTAAGTTACAACAATTTTGAAGGTTGTTCCAGGTTGTTCTAGGTTTGTTCTACATTCCCCCCCACCGCGGATGTCCATCCCCGCGGACCCAAGGCTTGTCGTGCCGGGGGGGCCCGAATCGCCGGGTTTCAGGACTTTACTAGGGGCGGCACAACGTCGTCACTAGTTCTGTCTTATGACTCGGTGGTCGCGAATTGGAGGGCGGGTGTTGCCGGTTCATCCTGTTGGATGGCTCGGTAAGACTCGTCTATTGAGGCCGCTCCTGGTTCTTCTTTCTACAAAGAAGATCCGGTGATGCGGCCCAGTAGGAGGCCATTTCATATGGCCCAGTGGCGCTTCATGCGCGTGGTATGGCTGGCCTTCAAGGCCGGCGAGGTCCGTCGAATTGACGGCGGGCCCCTAACCCTACGTTTCAGGTGTCCGGCAATAGGGTGAGTGGCCGGAGGGAGTCCGGTCCCTAGGGCACTACAGGGGGAGCGACCCCCTGTATAAAATCCAAAGCAAGAATGGAGTCGATTACTAGTAAAACTACCCCAGGCGGGTCAAATCCCGCCGGCCGCTCGGAAGAGCCGCCGCAAAAGCCCCACCGTACTCTGGGGGGGGGCAAACTCCATAAAGACGATGTGGGAGTGAGTAAGGAAGGAGATAACATTGCAGAAGATCTAAGCATGGACGCGAGAGTGGTGCTTGAGCGCCTCCCGTGTATCCCGGTTATTCAGCACTGGGCCAAGGATGATAGTAGGAAAGTCACTGAGCCAACTATAGACAGTGACGACCTCTCCGATGGTGATGACCCCATCGAAGAGATGTTCGCTAAACACCTGCGAAAGAGACAAAGAGAGACAGAAGGCAGTGAGGTTGAGGGGGAGGGTATCTCAAACCCCCCTAAGGTAACAACTGCAAGAAGGGGACGACCGCCGACCCATGGCAAGTACATCGGCCTGGGTAAGGCGAGAACCGAAATGCGCGCCGCTCTTGAAGAGTCAGCGCAGCGCAAAGAGGCAGGGAGCAGCTCCGCACCACAGCGGAGGCCTTCCCCAATCCGAAGATCATCACCAAGCGCGCCACCAGCCCCGATTCGTCTGCCGGCCCAGATGTCGGCGCACGAGCTCGGTGAGCTTATAAACAACGAGGCGGCAAAGATCTTGCGGATTGGCCTGAAGAGTAAGAACCTCAAGGGCACTTACGTAAGAGACCTCAAGGACTCCAGTGCCGCGATAATGGACGCGGCCAGCAGCCTTTTAGACCGCACCGCCAACTTCGAGACGGCGAAGCTGCAGTCTGAGAATCAGACGCTCAGGGCGGAGATCATAGCCCTCAAAACGCAGGTGGAACAGATGAGGCGCGAGATCGTGCAGAACAGGGTGGCTGCTATTGCCCCCCCGATGCCGGTCGCGCCACCACCGCTACAACCAGTGGGAATGACAGACGAGCTGCGCTCATTTCTGAGCAGAGTGGAAGCTCGCTTGGATAATATTGAGACGCGGCTCCCGAAAGAGCGCACCAGGCCGCCCCTCCGTGGCGACTTGACTAACACCAGTGCGCAGCGCAATAACACCAGCGCCAACTTTGAGAGGACGACGAGGTCTGGCTCCGCTTCCAAGGCCGGGCGGGCAGTGAGCGAGAAGCCGACGGCTCAAACCCAGCCCGCAGCGGAGACCAAACAGCCCAAAGCCAGGAAGGCCCGGGGCAAGAGGAGCAAGACAGTAAAGGACGGGGAGACCAGCACAACCGGTCCCCGACCCCTACCGCCCGCCCCATCGGCTCTCGATGAGCCATGGAGCGTTGTGGCGAGGAGAGGCGCGAAAGGAAAGGGGAAGCAGCGGCAGGCGCAAGGGCCTAAACAACCGAAGCTGCGTCCGCCCAAGTCGGCGGCTGTGGTGTATAAGCTGCAGCCGGGCGGCGTGGCGAAGGGATGCACCTACGCCTCACTGATGCAAAAAGCTAAGGAGGAGATTGATATCAGGGCCTTAGGCATAACATCAATCAGTATACGGCAGACGCTATCGGGGTCCAGGATCCTCGAAATTCCCGGCGAGGATGCCAGCGTGTTGGCCGACACTCTGGCCGGGAAATTCCGGGAGATATTCGATCCCGAAGACGTCCTCGTCTCCCGGCCCGTGAAGTGCGCAAACATGCGCATCATCGGGCTGGATGAGACGATAACTTGGGAGGAGGTTACGACGGCTGTGGGCAAAGTAGGAGGCTGCTCGCCCGCAGAAGTCGTTGTGGGGACCATCCGTCGCGGCCGCTCCGGCATTGGAACAGTCTGGGCCAATTGCCCGGTGGCGGCCGTCAATAAAATTGCTGCAGAGGGCGGCAAAATTCAGCTTGGCTGGACCGAGGCACGCGTGCGCGTGCTGGAACAGAGGCCGTTGCGCTGCTTCCGTTGCCTAGAGGAGGGGCATGTACGGGAGCAGTGTCGATCTACCGTTGATCGAACCGGCCTCTGCTATCGCTGTGGGCAGGCTGGACACAAGTCCAACGTCTGCTCCGCGGCGCCGCACTGCGCAGTTTGTGCTGCGGCCGGGAAGCCGGCGGATCACCGGGTGGGAGCCAAGTCGTGCTCGACTGCCCGGTCTTCTGGCCGGCAAAAGAGGGGAAGAAGAAGAGGGAAACGTCGGAGGCGTCGTCCCGCTTCGGCGGTTCCTGGGTCTTCTGGCCCAGATGTGACGGTCGGTGAAGACGTGGTTGTGCCGATGTCCACTTCTTAGTGGGCATCGGCTCGTTCTAAAAGGGGAGCGTGGCGGGGGCTCTTGCCTCTGCCGCGTCGGACGGGAATGAACATCTCTTCCCGTCCAGAGCCAAGAGCGGGGAGCGCGGGGGTAAGCGACTCGCTCCGTAGATGGCTCCAGTGTGAGTGTTTGGTGTTTCGGCACCACACTGAGGGGGGGACTAACGTCCGTTAAGAGGGCAGGGTCGTCGTCGGGGAAGCGGAGTTTACGAAAGTCCACGCGACCCCGACGCTACAAGACGACGAGAGGAACACCATGGAGTTTAGTCGGTAGGCACGGGGCCCGCTTTGACTCTTCGGAGTCCAGGGCACTGTGAGTCCGGCATCGCCTGACGTCTCCCCCCGGAGACTCAGGGATCATTAGATGATTCTCCATGTAAAAAAAAAAAAAAAAAAAAAAAAAAAAAAAAAAAAAAAAAAAAAAAAAAGGTTTGTTCTACATTGTTCCAAAACGACATATGGCTGAGATTGAAACTTACAGAGAAAATTTAAAAAATCGATTTTTGAACTGGCACCACACCTTTAAGGTAAAGCGATTCTGACAGTTGTTCTAGGTTGTTCTAGATTTGTTCTATATTGTTCCAAAATATTGCTTTCGAAAAACATTTATTTCTTATAAATTTCGCAAAAAAACATTTTTGAGCTATTGAGATTCTGGCGGTTGTTCCAGGTTGTTCTAGGTTTGTTCTACATTCCCCCCCACCGCGGATGTCCACTCCCGCGGGTCCCTAGGCTTGTCGTGCCGGGGGGGCTTAGTACTCGTTTGACCGCGTCGGTTGGTCTGGCCGGAGAAGTGACCGGACCATGACGCGGTCCTAGAGGAAGCGAATAGGGACGAACTGGATGCGGGGCTCTGCGCAATGGGATGCGGAGTCCGGTCCGAGGGCTGGCTTGTTTAAGTCGGCCCGACCCGACCGGCCACTGTTTTCACGGAGGCCGGTCCGAGGAGAGGGCGGCCCACGCCCAGCTCGCCTATGGCGAGTTCTCGAGGACTGGGCGACACCACTGCGGGTTCGTGCTGCGGTGGGTCGCTCGGTCCGCCTTTGTATATAGTGTGTAAATATAGGTTAGGTGTATATATGTAAATAGGTTGTTCGTGCTGGTTTTCGTAATCGGCGCAGGGCGCCAGTCTCACGTCCGAGGCGAGTCGCGCGCACTTGTTGCGCTACGCGACACTTGTATATATTTTGTCGTCGAGGCTGGCGCCTCAGTAAGGTCTTCGGCGCTACCCCGGTGCCCTGGGGAGAGCCGCGCGTAGCTCGCGCTGCGCCACGCGGCATTTTGTAAATATTTCAGCACCGGTGTGGTGGCGCCATTGGCGATTCGCACGCAGCTTCCGCGCTGCATGCGTAATTTGTACATATGTACATATTAGGAGAACCGCCGTCACTCTTGTGGCGGCCAAGGTGAGCCGCGCGTCTTGCGACGCCACGCGGCATGCGCGAGCCGGGCCACGGGTGAGCAGTCCTCAACAGGATTATACCGGTACCCGGCTCATACGCGCGCAGAAGGGGCCTTGGTGTTTTAGTGGGTATTGGGGAACGACTTTACCCGACCCCCACACTCCCCGCGTCACTTCTCCATCTTGCCCCGGCGCGGGGGCCTGTAAAAGGGTTTCACCAAGTAAAAAAAAAAAAAAAAAAAAAAAGGTTTGTTCTACATTGTTCCAAAACGGCAAATGGCTGAGATTGAAACTTTAGGAGAAAATTAAAAAAAAACGTTTTTTCCTCAAAGAAGTTGGCACCGCACTTTTAAGTTACAACGATTTTGAAGGTTGTTCCAGGTTGTTCTAGGTTTGTTCTACATTGTTCCAAAACGGCAAATGGCTGAGATTGAAACTTTAGGTGAAAATTAAGGAAAACCGATTTTTCCTCCAGGAAGTTGGCACCGCATTTTTAAGTTACAACGATTTTGAAGGTTGTTCCAGGTTGTTCTAGGTTTGTTCTACATCCCCCCCACCGCGGATGTCCATCCCCGCGGACCCAAGGCTTGTCGTGCCGGGGGGGCCCGAATCGCCGGGTTTCAGGACTTTACTAGGGGCGGCACAACGTCGTCACTAGTTCTGTCTTATGACTCGGTGGTCGCGAATTGGAGGGCGGGTGTTGCCGGTTCATCCTGTTGGATGGCTCGGTAAGACTCGTCTATTGAGGCCGCTCCTGGTTCTTCTTTCTACAAAGAAGATCCGGTGATGCGGCCCAGTAGGAGGCCATTTCATATGGCCCAGTGGCGCTTCATGCGCGTGGTATGGCTGGCCTTCAAGGCCGGCGAGGTCCGTCGAATTGACGGCGGGCCCCTAACCCTACGTTTCAGGTGTCCGGCAATAGGGTGAGTGGCCGGAGGGAGTCCGGTCCCTAGGGCACTACAGGGGGAGCGACCCCCTGTATAAAATCCAAAGCAAGAATGGAGTCGATTACTAGTAAAACTACCCCAGGCGGGTCAAATCCCGCCGGCCGCTCGGAAGAGCCGCCGCAAAAGCCCCACCGTACTCTGGGGGGGGGCAAACTCCATAAAGACGATGTGGGAGTGAGTAAGGAAGGAGATAACATTGCAGAAGATCTAAGCATGGACGCGAGAGTGGTGCTTGAGCGCCTCCCGTGTATCCCGGTTATTCAGCACTGGGCCAAGGATGATAGTAGGAAAGTCACTGAGCCAACTATAGACAGTGACGACCTCTCCGATGGTGATGACCCCATCGAAGAGATGTTCGCTAAACACCTGCGAAAGAGACAAAGAGAGACAGAAGGCAGTGAGGTTGAGGGGGAGGGTATCTCAAACCCCCCTAAGGTAACAACTGCAAGAAGGGGACGACCGCCGACCCATGGCAAGTACATCGGCCTGGGTAAGGCGAGAACCGAAATGCGCGCCGCTCTTGAAGAGTCAGCGCAGCGCAAAGAGGCAGGGAGCAGCTCCGCACCACAGCGGAGGCCTTCCCCAATCCGAAGATCATCACCAAGCGCGCCACCAGCCCCGATTCGTCTGCCGGCCCAGATGTCGGCGCACGAGCTCGGTGAGCTTATAAACAACGAGGCGGCAAAGATCTTGCGGATTGGCCTGAAGAGTAAGAACCTCAAGGGCACTTACGTAAGAGACCTCAAGGACTCCAGTGCCGCGATAATGGACGCGGCCAGCAGCCTTTTAGACCGCACCGCCAACTTCGAGACGGCGAAGCTGCAGTCTGAGAATCAGACGCTCAGGGCGGAGATCATAGCCCTCAAAACGCAGGTGGAACAGATGAGGCGCGAGATCGTGCAGAACAGGGTGGCTGCTATTGCCCCCCCGATGCCGGTCGCGCCACCACCGCTACAACCAGTGGGAATGACAGACGAGCTGCGCTCATTTCTGAGCAGAGTGGAAGCTCGCTTGGATAATATTGAGACGCGGCTCCCGAAAGAGCGCACCAGGCCGCCCCTCCGTGGCGACTTGACTAACACCAGTGCGCAGCGCAATAACACCAGCGCCAACTTTGAGAGGACGACGAGGTCTGGCTCCGCTTCCAAGGCCGGGCGGGCAGTGAGCGAGAAGCCGACGGCTCAAACCCAGCCCGCAGCGGAGACCAAACAGCCCAAAGCCAGGAAGGCCCGGGGCAAGAGGAGCAAGACAGTAAAGGACGGGGAGACCAGCACAACCGGTCCCCGACCCCTACCGCCCGCCCCATCGGCTCTCGATGAGCCATGGAGCGTTGTGGCGAGGAGAGGCGCGAAAGGAAAGGGGAAGCAGCGGCAGGCGCAAGGGCCTAAACAACCGAAGCTGCGTCCGCCCAAGTCGGCGGCTGTGGTGTATAAGCTGCAGCCGGGCGGCGTGGCGAAGGGATGCACCTACGCCTCACTGATGCAAAAAGCTAAGGAGGAGATTGATATCAGGGCCTTAGGCATAACATCAATCAGTATACGGCAGACGCTATCGGGGTCCAGGATCCTCGAAATTCCCGGCGAGGATGCCAGCGTGTTGGCCGACACTCTGGCCGGGAAATTCCGGGAGATATTCGATCCCGAAGACGTCCTCGTCTCCCGGCCCGTGAAGTGCGCAAACATGCGCATCATCGGGCTGGATGAGACGATAACTTGGGAGGAGGTTACGACGGCTGTGGGCAAAGTAGGAGGCTGCTCGCCCGCAGAAGTCGTTGTGGGGACCATCCGTCGCGGCCGCTCCGGCATTGGAACAGTCTGGGCCAATTGCCCGGTGGCGGCCGTCAATAAAATTGCTGCAGAGGGCGGCAAAATTCAGCTTGGCTGGACCGAGGCACGCGTGCGCGTGCTGGAACAGAGGCCGTTGCGCTGCTTCCGTTGCCTAGAGGAGGGGCATGTACGGGAGCAGTGTCGATCTACCGTTGATCGAACCGGCCTCTGCTATCGCTGTGGGCAGGCTGGACACAAGTCCAACGTCTGCTCCGCGGCGCCGCACTGCGCAGTTTGTGCTGCGGCCGGGAAGCCGGCGGATCACCGGGTGGGAGCCAAGTCGTGCTCGACTGCCCGGTCTTCTGGCCGGCAAAAGAGGGGAAGAAGAAGAGGGAAACGTCGGAGGCGTCGTCCCGCTTCGGCGGTTCCTGGGTCTTCTGGCCCAGATGTGACGGTCGGTGAAGACGTGGTTGTGCCGATGTCCACTTCTTAGTGGGCATCGGCTCGTTCTAAAAGGGGAGCGTGGCGGGGGCTCTTGCCTCTGCCGCGTCGGACGGGAATGAACATCTCTTCCCGTCCAGAGCCAAGAGCGGGGAGCGCGGGGGTAAGCGACTCGCTCCGTAGATGGCTCCAGTGTGAGTGTTTGGTGTTTCGGCACCACACTGAGGGGGGGACTAACGTCCGTTAAGAGGGCAGGGTCGTCGTCGGGGAAGCGGAGTTTACGAAAGTCCACGCGACCCCGACGCTACAAGACGACGAGAGGAACACCATGGAGTTTAGTCGGTAGGCACGGGGCCCGCTTTGACTCTTCGGAGTCCAGGGCACTGTGAGTCCGGCATCGCCTGACGTCTCCCCCCGGAGACTCAGGGATCATTAGATGATTCTCCATGTAAAAAAAAAAAAAAAAAAAAAAAAAAAGGTTTGTTCTACATTGTTCCAAAACGGCAAATGGCTGAGATTGAAACTTGAGGAGAAAATTAAGAAAAACCGATTTTTCCTCCAGTAAGCTGGCACCGCACTTTTAAGTTACAACGATTTTGAAGGTTGTTCCAGGTTGTTCTAGGTTTGTTCTACATTGTTCCAAAACGGCATAGGGCTGAGATTGAAAATTTTAGAGAAAATTTTTAAAAACCGATTTTTGAACTGGCACTACATTTTTAAGGTATAGCGATTCCGGTGGCTATTCCAGGTTATTCTAGGTTTCATTTATATTCTTCCAAAATATTGTTTTAAAAAATATATATAATTTTTGGAAATTTTAAGAAAAGAGCATGGCGGGATAAGTAGCGGCCCCAGCGATAATTTCAACTGTCAATTTTTGTGTATGATGGTCTTACGAAGTACAACTTCCCTGTAAAATATTACTTGAAAATATGCATAAGTTTTCGAGTAAATCAAAAAAATATTTTTTTATGAAAAACAAGTTTTTTTCGTTAATAGTTACAAATATATCAGTGTCCATGATATATTTTGTACATACCTTAAAAAGACAACGTATCATAATATTTTTGACAAAAAATCTCGAGATAATTGTTAAAAAAAAAGTTTTTGAAATTTTTGAAAAATGAATTTCATGCTTTCTAACATGATACACCTACGAAATTTTCACTAAAAACACCTCATCATAATCTACAACATACTATATTTGGATCCAAATTTTTACCTGGGTGGAAGGGTGTTTTCCCACTAGTTAGAAAATATTCTTAAAAAATCATTATATATATTATTGAAAAGTTTGGGTAATATTTATTTTAAAATTATTTTGAACAGAATAGCGTTAACAATAAAATATTGTTTTTTTTCTAATTTATAAAATTAACAAAAAAAAAGAAATTATTTGTTATCACTATCCTCCTCAATAACTGACATCATATTTTCTTTTTTTAATAGATGACTTAATTGTTCGGCCGGACGGGGAATTTTTGTCATGTAACGGCCATAGGATAAATAATAAATTACAGCCGCCAACCTGGAATAGCCACCGGAATCGCTTTACCTTAAAAATGTAGT
Source organism: Anthocharis cardamines (assembly GCA_905404175.1). NCBI lineage: Eukaryota > Metazoa > Arthropoda > Insecta > Lepidoptera > Pieridae > Anthocharis > Anthocharis cardamines. The sequence continues at coordinate 2,560,376 of FR989953.1, read as the reverse complement.
GCCAGTTCAAAAATCGGTTTTTATAAATTTTCTCTTAAAGTTTCAATCTCAGCCCTATGCCATTTTGGAACAATGTAGAACAAACCTAGAACAACCTGGAACAAACTTCAAAATCGTTGTAACTTAAAAGTGCGGTGCCAGCTTCCTGGAGAAAAAATCGGTTTTTCTTAATTTTCTCCTCAAGTTTCAATCTCAGCCATTTGCCGTTTTGGAACAATGTAGAACAAACCTAGAACAACCTGGAACAACCTTCAAAATCTTTGTAACTTAAAAGTGCGGTGCCAGTTTCCTGGAGGAAAAATCGGTTTTTCTTAATTTTCTCCTCAAGTTTCAATCTCAGCCATTTGCCGTTTTGGAACAATGTAGAACAAACCTAGAACAACCTGGAACAACCTTCAAAATCGTTGTAACTTAAAAGTGCGGTGCCAACTTCCTGAAGGAAAAATCGGTTTTTCTTAATTTTCTCCTTAAGTTTCAATCTCAGCCATTTGCCTTTTTGGAACAATGTAGAACAAACCTAGAACAACCTGGAACAACCTTCAAAATCGTTGTAACTTAAAAGTTCGGTGCCAACTTCTTTGAGGAAAAAACGGTTTTATTTAATTTTCTCCTAAAGTTTCAATCTCAGCCATTTGCCGTTTTGGAACAATGTAGAACAAACCTAGAACAACCTGGAACAACCGCCAGAATCTCAATAGCTCGAGAATGTGGTGCTAGCTCAAAAATGTTTTTTTGCGAAATTTATAAGAAATAAATGTTTTTCGAAAGCAATATTTTGGAACAATATAGAACAAATCTAGAACAACTGTCAGAATCGCTTTACCTTAAAAGTGTGGTGCCAGTTCAAAAATCGGTTTTTTTAAATTTTCTCTGTAAGTTTCAATCTCAGCCATATGTCGTTTTGGAACAATGTAGAACAAACCTAGAACAACCTGGAACAACCTTCAAAATTGTCGTAACTTAAAAGTGCGGTGCCAACTTCCTGGAGGTGAAAAAAATATCAAAAGGAGTGTTGTTTACTCATCGGAATTCGAAAGTATTTTGCTGGTCTCTCTTTTGCAGAGGCCTCAGGGCAGTAGCCCCCTAAATCAACTATACCTAAATGTTTGGGTCTGCTTTAAGAACCATTGAGCGCTTTCCAAGGGTTTATAGTTAAAATTTCCCTACAATTTTACCTGTACCTTAAGAAGATAGATACTATTGCCAATAATAAAAGCACATACGTACAATGATGGCACTATAATAGTTATAATATTTTTTTTTAAAAGGATGTACCTGAATCATTGAGGCTGACATTATGCTTTTTCTTCTTATTGCTTTTCTCATTATTATCATCTTCATCTAGAAACTCAGTTAAATCTCTTTTGTTTTTTGTAGATTCAATATGATTTTTTACTTTATTTTCCCTACTACTGTTAAATTTCTTATCAATTTTACTTTCATTATGCTGGGAATCAGCATAATTTACATGTGATTTCTTTGTAATGTCATCAGATTTATTTGAAGATTTTGAGTCATCATCAATTTCTATAACTTCATGATTAATATTCTTATTTATCTCCCTAGATTTTGATTTAGAGGTATCTAATTTTCTTTCACTGGTCTTTTGATTTTTATTTTTCTCACTTGATTTGGATTCAAAAGAATCTGACTTGGTTTCTTCATACTTATTTTTTTCATGATTTTCACAACCTTTAATGTTTGGCACATTTTTAATTTCATCATTAATTTTTGTTTTATTAGAACATTCTGTTTGTAATATTTCAATACTGTTGTCTTGCTTTAGTGATTTATCATCAACTTCATCCAATTCTAGTAAACTTTGTTCAAACTCATCATCAGAATGTATTCCAGTCTCAGTTTGTTTCGTAGCTTTATCCTTAGTAACTAAAGCATCTGTTTTCTTTATTTTTCCATTTCCAAATAAGTCAGTGATTGTAACCTCTTTTAGTTTTGGACTTTTTTGTTTTGTTGACTGTGCTGCTGTGTCCGTCTTCTTCTTTTTTGAGGAAAATATTTCTTCATCTGAGTCTTCTATGAGTCTCTTCTTTCTTGATTGCTTTTTCTGAAAAAGTAAAAGACATAATATTATATTGTTAGCTTAACTATTCATTTTGGATAAACTAGTGTGATTACCTTATTTTTAGGTTGAACATCCGGAGAATCTGGTATTACATCACTATCGTCGTCTACTATTTTAGCTGTCTGTTTCTTCGTAACAGTAAAGTATGAACGAATACTCTAAAAAAATATTGTGAAACTTAACCCTAATACCCTGAACATGGGTTACTTGTGTCCATGCCAAATCTTTCAACACAGAGTATTACTAGATCTTAATAGGTACAGCCCTGTAACCCGGATGGGAAAAAAGTTTAGGGATGAGTAAGTGCAAATGCCATTGCCTGATTTCTCTCATTAAGTTTATACAAAACAGAACAAGCAACTTTTGAGCGGACACGAGCAACCCATGTTCATAGTTAAGATAGGTGAAATCTTAGTTTCTAAAAAATAGATTTATTAATGAAAAATATTTCTGCTGGAAGATAGTCTTCTACTGTTAACAGCCTACATGATTCCCACTTTATATGAAAATGTTTATTGAAAAGGAATAATTCTATAGCATTGCTGGGAGTCGAAGTTATAGAAAAACATAGTTAAATAAGCGGCCACTAATGAATGTTCAGGGTTTACGGGTGCTGAAAACAGCGACGTGGGTTTAGGGTTAAAAATAATAATATAATGTAAAACGCATTCAAATATAATAGTAATATGAAATTTATAAAACTGAATAATTCCCATACTGAAGACATGAAAATATTAATCTTTATTTAAATAAACCTGTATTGGAAAATATTTGTTTGATTTACGCAGCATTTAGGTACTCAAGCGAGCGTTATGTCCTTCTGTGTCCTCAACTTACCTTAGACATTTTTTAGTTAATAGTTTTAATATTTACAGTTATAAGTACATTAATGAAAAAGTTATAAGAAATAAACAAATTAACGTTAAAAAGCGAGATTTGATTTTTGCACATTTATGTACTTTTTTGATGTCAATTGTCAAATATGACAATCAAAAAATTGTCACGTTTCGTTGAACGCAATCACAAGGGGACAATAATTGGCCTTAGGTGCACAATGACTTTGCCTGGCCTCTGGTGACCACTGGGAATGGCCAGATAATTAGAACCTCCAACCGATACGAACGAAATATATTATAAAGATTGATATTGTAGCAAAGAGTAGTTTTAGAGTTATTAGCCGTTTTGTCAATTAAAGTTGTCATGAAAGTCAGTGAATTTCTTTGATAGTTACTTAAAATATAAATTTTATTAATGTATTTCATATTCAATGCTATATTTTACTTTGTTTTTCATATTTATTGAAATAACAGTATGCTCACATGTTGGTACCAGTTTATTTCACAACAGACTGACAAAAGCATCTCGATTTGAATGTTGGAGTGAACATGATTTGGCCAAGTTGCGAGCTCGAAAAATATTTGAACAGATAGTTCCCCCTAGAGTGCTTCCCATTAAAATAGACAGTAAATACACTAAGGATATCCTACGATATTTTCGAAGATCTTTACGTTTAGTCGACAGAAATGAGAACAAGAATACAGGCTCAATATTAAAAGAAGCACTCGCCGACACTATAGGTGCACACATGAGAAGTGAAATTCTGCCTGCAGCTAGATTTGCGTATTATGCAGGTTTCCTCCCATACAGAAGAGTAAGGGAGTTGCATAATTATTTCGACAATATAAAACTTTTCCTCAACACCCAAGGCTTAGGTTGGAAAAAACCCGAAAGTGTGCCAGTATGGACAAATCTTACCGTTGAAAAAATTCAAATAGGATCTGGTAAGTTTTTTGATCCATGCATATTTCTAGTCAGTAAAAGAGATACAAACTCCTGCATGCACTTACCACCTCCTAAGATGGACGATCACAACGAACCTTCTGCTATGGCGCTCCCCTTTAAATCTAACGGCCTTTTTAGTTTGACTTCACCAAAATCAGAAAATGTCCTATTGAAGTATTACACAACAGCATCAAGATGTCTTTTAAAACGTTCACCAGATAGTTGTCGTCACACCGATTTCGTTAGTTTTAACAACGAAATGTGGCATTGGATGAAAATAGATGTAGCTCCGCATCTTGTTGATGAGAAATTATATGCAGCTTATGGAGGTATACTGAGGATAGCAGCTGCCGCACAAAACTATGGCAAAGGCTTATCGAGACGCAACCTCTTCACGTACCAAGATGCAGGTGTATCAAAATGGCACCCATGGAAGACGTTGAAGGACTCCTACGTTTACATAAACACGGACTGGACACCATATTGTTGTGTTCTTGTTATTCTGTTCATAGGGCTTGCAATATGTCTGATACAAGTATTTTACAGCTACTTATTCGGTGACGATGATGGCTGTCATTGCAAAGGTCGTCCCCAGAGCTCCACTTGCTCTAAAGACGTAGCGTATGCTAACGTAGAATCAAATATACCAGCAATGTTGCCTTCTCATAAAAATGTATATTATACTATGGATCACCCCAGACGCACAAGCGCATCGTCGAAAGTTAAAACCTCGTCCTTAAGTTCTGCGAAGACACAGAAGGTATACGATTTAAATGAAAATAAAGAGAAGCTTATGGATATTATTTTGAGTGAAAGTAGCGATTCGAGTGTCGAATCTATAGAGGTGAAGAACGGGGAGAGTGATAGTAACGTGATCGACGTTGGGTGCGTCGATCGGTCGAAGAGTCCACCGAAAATAGAGACGTCGGTGGATGAAGTAAAGATATTTAAGGGAAGAACGCATCGTCCTCAAATGTACTCTACAACGGCTACACGATCCGGGATAACTTATCAGGATCAAGCATCGGAATCCGTGTGGTCTGGATCTGAGAGTACGTCCTCGGAACAAACGGTCACTTCAGACAGTTCCAAGTCGAGGTGTAGGCGATCTAGAAGTTCTAGAGACCTAGCATGGGCAAGACGGGTAATTTCAAAGCATTCCCTGCAAGCAAAGTCGACATCTGCTACAGAAATAGAAGGAAACTCGTTCACTACGCCTCCGTCACGTCGGTAATGTTATCCCAGCTGTTGCCTTTATACTTTAGTTTTATTTTCTAAGTATGTTGACGTCATTTAAGAATTATTTAAAGATTTTAAGTTTTTTGTTGTATTTTTATTTTCATTTCGAATTTCGTTAAATAATAATTCTGAATATTTACGAACAGTATCATTTGTTTGTAACATTGTTCTTTTAATTTACACTAAACTCTTGCGCCTTGCACAATACAAAGTTTAGGGTTGCACTTTTGAGAATATACATATTATGTGGTTACCAGTTAACCCATGCCCCAATGCAAAATTTTGGAGATACAGGTAATTTTTGTTGCCAAATAAAAATAAAACTATTTTTTTTTTACAAAAAAAAAATCTGGATAGGGACACCTTAATCATCTAGCGGTATGAAATACTTTACGACTTATTCTCCTAACTTCCAAACCTATCTTGTATATACATTATACATATATAAAACAGTCGTGTTAGTTACACCATTTATAACTCAAGAACGGCAGCACCGATTTTGATGATAATTCTTATTTGTTAGATAATCTATGTTCTGAATAACTATTAAAATATTCGACAATTTCAGGAAAAAATATGCAGAAAATTAATGTTGGTTCAGTACTCCGACATTTTCCGCATATTGATAGTTGACGTTATCATACAGCAGCAGTTTTTTTTGTAGTAATTGATGTCCACTATAAGTCAGTGACATAGAAGACACTATAGAGTCGGAAAATAGATTATTTAAATGTAGAATTTATTTTTGAATCCAACATTCTGGCAGGAGGTCAGGCAACGTCTGTCGCGTAGTAGACATAAAATTTCATTAAAAATCGGTCGAGCTGTTTCGGAGAAGTGCGAACACGTGCACCGTGACGCGAGATATATCTATAATTTCTATTATACAGGGTGGAAAGAATCAATGGGCCCTGGAGGAAAACTACTTTAAATCCTTAAGATATATTATTTTATTTAAAGGAACCATTCCTTTATTTTTAAAAAGAAACAAAACTGCATTCAAAGATTTTCTAAAACTATCTTGTCTCATCCGGAAATCGAACCAGCTAAAAATTCAAAATTTAAACTTTCGCTATTTTATTCCACTAATCGATAGAATCAATGTTTAGAATAAAATCTCTCTAATAAACATTTGGTATAAGAAATAAAAAAGATCATGAAATCTAACATTAATTTTATTTTTTAATCAGTTCTGATACGAAGGACACGTAAACTGACAGAAAATGTTTACCTAGATAGTTAGACATTGATCATAGAGCAACACGGGCCACCGGCGAACCGGTTCGCCGGTGGCCCGTGTTGCTCTATGGACATTGATACACGAAAAATTTAAAATTACAATTTTGTAATTAAGACAGACATTTTAATAATTAATTTAACTAATAAATTGTTTGAAAAAATATCCCTTGTTTTTTAGAAAATATTATTAGGAGAATTCACCACAACACTTTGCAGAAGGCTAAACGAAGTGAATTTCAAAAAAGTCAAAGTTTGTAACACCTTTAAAAAATATTATTTCTAATAATTTACTATCAGATAGATTATTAAAGTGTTACAAAATGGTAATTTTAAATAATTATTAACAATAGTAGCAATGTCCAGCTAGGTAATAATTTTCTTTCATGTTTACATGTCCTTCGTATTAGAACTAATGATAAAATTAAATTAATGTTAGATTTCATCTTTTTTATTTCTAAGACTAAATGTTTATAAGACAGATTTTATTCTGAATATTGATTCTATCGATTAGTGGAATAAAATAGCGAATGTTTAGTTTTTGGATTTTTAGCTGGTTCGATTTCCGGGTGAGGCGAACGAATTTTAGAAAATCTTTGAATGCAGTTGTGTTTCTTTTTATAAATAAAGGAATGTTTCGTTTAAGTAAAAATCTCTATCTTAAAGATTTAAAGTGGTTTCCCTCCAGGGCCCATTGATTCTTTCCACCCTGTATAGGGGCAGGATTTGTATGTTATTAATAAACTCAAAATCTACTGGACCGATTTTAAAAATTCTTTCACCAATAGAAAGCTACATTATCAGCTAGTAATATAGGCTCTTTTGTGTATAGTACATCTACATTGCACCCGTGGGGAGCCGGGGCGAGTTGCTAATATGACATATAGATAATCTAGTGGAGAGGAAAAGAAAATGAAAAATGCTACTAATTTCAATAGTTATTGATTTTTACAAAACTCGTCTTAAAGTTATACACAATTTCACTTAAACATTAAACACTGCGTGCAGTTGATAAATACTTGTTTCTAATAAATTAAATAACCTAACAAATAATGACATATCACATACACAGTTTGTACCGTATCATAAACAATTTTCCTATTATATACCACAATACACAAAAAATCATGGAATACATTCGTCTTATTCTAGTTAACTAAATTATCCTAACATATTAATCACAGTAAATTTTCATTTAATTCCTTGTAAATCATAAATACTTAACACGGGCTTGGACGAAAACAATGCTTTTTTGAACACATCTCACTTTTGTGATATTTTATGCTACCTAGCTTTAATTAGAATTTAGAACATTAATAAAAAAAAATTAAAGGATTTGGAGATGAATAAATGGTAACAAAACAGAGCATATAACAGAAGTAAATGAAAAACGCATTTGTAAATAATAAAATAATTTTTAAGGTTATGATTTTTTTAAAGCTAAAATATAGAACCTTAAACAAAATATAAATTATAAAAATAGTTTATATATATGACTGATTACATGATACGAGGCAAAACTTGTAGTGAATCTCATCACTGACATATATAAATTGTGAACTATACCTAAACCTATTGGAATAAGAAGTGGAATAGCATTCATTACATTTACATAACTACACAAATACTATTAGATAGGGATTTGAGACATACTAAATTTGAATACTGGTTTTCATCTGATCAGTCTAGTAATGACGTCACAAGTATATATTTTACTGGGCTTAGTATATAATTTAGTTTTTTGAAACATTTCGACTCATGATTGATAAGACTAAAGAGAAAAAGGTGAAAATGAAAGATAGTAATACTACGGTATAACGGCGGACAAATATGGTGCGAAGGTGATTCGAGAATGTGTATGTAGAAAAACTATTTCCTCTACATCGTAAATAAGTAAAATAATTAGCTATAGTTAGTCTTTAAACACGCACATACTAGGGTATAGACACAACTGTCAATGGATTCGATTGCGTCTCTATCACTACCGATTTTAACTGCTATCCGGGCAAGAAATCGTCTGTTCAAACACGAGTGTGAAAATAGTACTCGATAAGGTTCAAATGGAGTGTGAAAAGATGGGAAGCTAAATAGGGTAAAACACCCGATAGTCAGTCAAGCACCGGTAATCGGCCGTATAAGAGTGCGAAGAGTACGAAAGATATATTTCGTGCTCTTCCCACTCGTACGAAATATAAGCAGTTGCGACTGCTCAGTTTAAAAATATCGCTCAGTATATTTCTAAAAGGCTGAGCACTGGGTGTTTTACCCTAGGTGAAATTAGTTCTGTATATTTTTGTACTGGCGCATGCGCCACTTCCTGTGCATGTACTTGACGATGTAGAGCGGCAGACAGGACACCAGGGTGATCGTGGTCACTTTCCACCAAAATTCCCAGTGTCGGATAAAGTCGCCATCTATTGCAAAACATAATTAGGTCTTTTATTAACGCGAGTATCACACATTTAAATAAAATACTGTATACCGGATTAAAACGCGATTTATTATTTATATTGTTTAAATTATTTATCTCCCGCGACCACGGTTGCTGAAAAGCATCCGAAACGTCGGGATAAATAATTTAAACAATATAAATAATAAATCGCGTTTTAATCCGGTATACAGTATTTTATTTAAACATAATTAGGGTTAGCGTTCGTACCTACAAGAATATGGCACCTTTGTCTAGAGATCTCAAGTACTGAGGCCTTGAAAATTAAACTAGATTTTCAGCTAGTGTTAAATTAAATCTCACCTTATTTAACCTTGGTCTCACCTCGATTTAGCTAAAATAAGGCGTTGTCTCGCTTGCTCTTACGAGCGAACGGCAATAACGCTCTAAAAGCGGCTGGGTGCGAGAGAGTGCGCGCTATGACTCCAGCGTCAGAGTGTGCGTTCACACGGATACTAGCAGCGCCGCGGTGGCTGGGGTGAGAACTACTCTTACCCCAGAGAAACCATGCCAAGAGCGCCTATAAGGCTTGTGTTTCTATGTAATTCTATGTTATTTGGTAATACTTACCGAAATAAGTAGTAAATATGAGCAGTGTGGCAGTGTACATGAGCAGACTGGCCAGTTCCGCTACCACCATGAGCTTGTGCCATGTGGTCACGGTCAGCGCGACCATGATCAGCTCGGTGAGGATGAGCGCCGTGTAGCTGATTTCCACTATGTGGATCAACTGGTCTTCGAAGAGTACCAGCGCACCGTACATTATAACTCCGCCTATAAAAAATGTGTTTCTAAATTTAAAGAATTTATTATGCTTTGTCTAATTTAGGAAGATAATTTTGACAGTTCACACCTATAAAGTATTGTATTTTCAGTAAAGTGTACTATGAAGATAATGTCGTTCTTAATTGAGGGGTACCGCCCACTTATAGTAGCGAAGTCCCTCGCGCATCGAACAATCACAAATTATATAATAAATTAATCAAATTAAAACTTTGATTACTTTATTATTTTGATAAGTAGATATTACAACTATTTGCAATCTATTTTTCATCCTAAATTAGAGAAAGAGTAATTTGCTACCATTGTGTCGGCTGTAGCGTGTCCGATTCCCGTACTCATCATATATATTTGTATTGTCTAAAGATGCTTATTTAAAGTGTCTTCAGAGTGCATAAACCTATTAGTAATTATTTTAGTGAACCGCACGGTCGTTTAATAGCTCTTTAAGTCTGCAATTGTAACTTGAAGGCAAGCTTGCCTAAACCCTATTAAGTAAAATGATATTCCTCACCTTGATATATTGATATCCCAATCCAAATATAGAATGTTTTGTAAGAGAGCTGCCGTCCATTTGTTAATTGTTTATAAAGTTGAGGATATCTGAGGGCTCTTGAGCTGGAAATGTCCTTATCAAGAACCTGGCATGAAAAATACAATTTATGAATTTCTCCCGATATATCGTGGCTCACTAAGTGTAATTTTGAATAAAAATAAATGTTGCTACTCTTGCTTTTAAGCGTACATAAGAACAAATTAATAAGTGTGTATTGTGCTTCATAGTTATGGACCAAAATACGTAATTAGTGTTTCTTTCGTAATTCTTACGCAGATTTACGCTTAAAATAAGCAATAGTAACAAAACTTATTTTTATTCAAAATTACACTTAGTGAGTTTTACCTTTGAAGCGACGATATACCTATAATATCATTTAACTTACAAGCGAAAAAACTGGTAGCATAGTGAAGAGGGTTCCGTATCCGACCATCAAAAAACCGGGATACAATGATACTGACGAGAAGTAGAAAACGACGGAAAACACAGCCTGAAACAATAGAACAATTTATTATTGTTTTCTTACCCTGACTCCATCAGTAAAATTGTCTTGTTATCACACATTTATTTCCAGAAGTACTTTCCACAATGTCATCCCCACCATCACGAAACCTTTAGTTTTTTTATGTTACATATCGACAGGCGAGCACGAGGTTCACTTGACACAGCCAGCCCAGCCACAGAACATCAGTCAATGATGCGCTGTCGACCTACATTTTACTTCGAGCCTTCGGAATTCCACGAACCGAACTGAGACCGAAATGCGCAATGTGCACTTCACGGTTTTTCCATCTATGAACGGTGGTACGTTATCCAGTGACCAGACGTGATAAATATAATCATTTTTTCATTTCAATTAAGAAAATGACGATATACGTCATATGTAGACTATTAGTCCTTCGAGACGGACACAAAAATTATCTAGCATACAGACCTGCATAGTGGATACTATCAGTCCTCTGTGCACGATGAACAGACACAGAGCGGCCGAGCGCATGACGGAGCGCCGCCCGTGCACCAGCAGCAGCCGCGCCAGGAACGAGAAGCAGCGGACGCTCACGTCGCCCGCCAGCGACGCCGCGCGGCCCTCGGCGCCCTCTATACCTACACCTATAAAAGAATATCATGTTTCTTATACTATGATACACTACAAAATCTTATCGTAATTATTATTGTTATTTTTCTTATTTTAAAATTTAGATTTTTTTTGTTTAGTTAAACTGTTTATTTTTATTTTATTAAAAAAAAATATATGTCTGTTCAAATAGCGAGCAGTGCCCATTGATATCAGGGGTAACATTGAGCATGTTGCATATACGTTTGTTCTATTATGTTTGTAAAGTGTTAACCTCAAGTTGTGGACCAAATAAATTAAAAAAAAAACTACTGATTTTTAGGAAGAAAAACTATTGGATTAAACTCAAAATTAACTATAATTTTATTTATCGTTATTATTTCAAACTAACTTGTATATAAATTCCAGTTTGGTTTACAGTCTGATCTAGTATTAACAGATCTACATATTCAATCCTTAAACGACACATATTTATTTATAGGATATATAATTCCCAGTCTAACCCATATCGGCCTCCTGTATCATAGCGACGTCATTCCCACCGTCCCCCACTGCGGCCACTATCAGTCCCCTGGCTCTCAGCAGTCGGACCACTTGCGCCTTCTGCGTGGGAGAACACCGCGCCACCACCACTCCAGCACAGTCGCGGAGAACTTCCACGAACTCCTCTTCGTATGAACGAAGACATACCTACAAAGTATAAAGACAATATTTTTTAAAATACCAGAAATAATAGTTTTTGAGTAGCAATTACTGTAATAAGATTAAGTGTATTATTGTAATATATTCTATACCTGTTTAGGGTTTCGTGCCAACTGTTTTTTCAAATTTTTTGTAAAATAATCTCCAGCTCATAACAAAAGAGATTGGTAGCAACCGCGGGCAGCCAGCGCGCGATGCGCAGCGCCGTCTCCAGCCACATCTCTAGTTACCTCCAACGTCTCCCCCTCCAGTATGAGGTCGGTGTCGCGCGCGCTGCGCAGCGCCGCCAGCAGCCGGTGCGCGTCCCGGCGCGAGCGGCACTCGGCCGCGGGCAGCCAGCGCGCGATGCGCAGCGCCGTCTCCAGCCACATCTCCAGTTACCTCCAACGTCTCCCCCTCCAGTATGAGGTCGGTGTCGCGCGCGCTGCGCAGCGCCGCCAGCAGCCGGTGCGCGTCCCGGCGCGAGCGGCACTCGGCCGCGGGCAGCCAGCGCGCGATGCGCAGCGCCGTCTCCAGCCACATCTCCAGTTACCTCCAACGTCTCCCCCTCCAGTATGAGGTCGGTGTCGCGCGCGCTGCGCAGCGCCGCCAGCAGCCGGTGCGCGTCCCGGCGCGAGCGGCACTCGGCCGCGGGCAGCCAGCTCGCGATGCGCAGCGCCGTCTCCAGCCACATCTCCAGTTACCTCCAACGTCTCCCCCTCCAGTATGAGGTCGGTGTCGCGCGCGCTGCGCAGCGCCGCCAGCAGCCGGTGCGCGTCCCGGCGCGAGCGGCACTCGGCCGCGGGCAGCCAGCGCGCGATGCGCAGCGCCGTCTCCAGCCACATCTCCAGTTACCTCCAACGTCTCCCCCTCCAGTATGAGGTCGGTGTCGCGCGCGCTGCGCAGCGCCGCCAGCAGCCGGTGCGCGTCCCGGCGCGAGCGGCACTCGGCCGCGGGCAGCCAGCTCGCGATGCGCAGCGCCGTCTCCAGCCACATCTCCAGTTACCTCCAACGTCTCCCCCTCCAGTATGAGGTCGGTGTCGCGCGCGCTGCGCAGCGCCGCCAGCAGCCGGTGCGCGTCCCGGCGCGAGCGGCACTCGGCCGCGGGCAGCCAGCGCGCGATGCGCAGCGCCGTCTCCAGCCACATCTCCAGTTACCTCCAACGTCTCCCCCTCCAGTATGAGGTCGGTGTCGCGCGCGCTGCGCAGCGCCGCCAGCAGCCGGTGCGCGTTCCGGCGCGAGCGGCACTCGGCCGCGGGCAGCCAGCGCGCGATGCGCAGCGCCGTCTCCAGCCACATCTCCAGTTACCTCCAACGTCTCCCCCTCCAGTATGAGGTCGGTGTCGCGCGCGCTGCGCAGCGCCGCCAGCAGCCGGTGCGCGTCCCGGCGCGAGCGGCACTCGGCCGCGGGCAGCCAGCGCGCGATGCGCAGCGCCGTCTCCAGCCACATCTCTAGTTACCTCCAACGTCTCCCCCTCCAGTATGAGGTCGGTGTCGCGCGCGCTGCGCAGCGCCGCCAGCAGCCGGTGCGCGTCCCGGCGCGAGCGGCACTCGGCCGCGGGCAGCCAGCGCGCGCCGCCGCCCAGCTGCAGCGAGCGCGCGATGCACAGCGCCGTCTCCAGCTTGTCGCCCGTCAGCATCCATATCTATAGATGTTTCAAACGTAGGAGCGATAAGTGGGACTAGGGATTGCAAATGCAGCATCATTTTGTGCCCTGCGGGATGCCGCAACAGCATCAGGCTTGGCGGAGTCATTCATATTTGCCGCCATAGTGCGCGTTGCGCGGCGCGACGGTTGCCGTTCACCCGTTCGTTTTGCATCTTGCCTGCCCTTTCAGGCGCTTGCTACATGTTATATAGTTCTATATGAAGAAGATTGGGAGATAACTGTATGGTAGTTTTTAGGTCATTTTCTCAAAAAATCTGTCTTATTATTTGATGTTTTTAAATTCGATACATTGTTAATTTAAATAAATAAGAGCGATTATAATTAGCTCAGATATCGATTAGGTAAGGTAGAGTCCCTTCCGGTCCATTGATAGTTTAAAAAAATCAAAAGCGCTTTTTCGAATAATTTTATATTTAATTATGATGATAATTAAATACTGTATTATCTATAATTGGAAATTGCTATGGAAAATACCGGAATGAAATAATGTTCTACATCAGGCCAAGCCACATCGACCTCTGAATAAGAAACCTTACCTTAATCCCGGCAGTCCTCAACATAGCCAAAGTCCGCGGCACATCGTCGGCCAGGCGGTCCTCCACGCCGGTCAGGCCGAGCAGGGCGAGTCCCCGGTGCAGGCGGGACAAGGCCGCCGCGGTGCGCTCGCTGCGGTTGGTTACGGTCAACCGGGCTTCTTTGTACTCGCTCTGTTGATAAAGCGAATTCTATATATCTATACTAATATTATAAAGAGAAAAGCTTTGTATTTTTGATTTTTTATATGTTATGAATAAACTCACAAACGTCGTTTGTGACTATTTTAACTTCGTGAGTTTGACAATTCACGCGTTACCTTGCACCCGTGCGAAGCTGCGGTATATTTATTTTATCAACTGTCCTAGAAGCTTAATATATAACTAAAACTTTAAGAGGAAACGTAAGGGCTTAAAGCAAAACAATTCTGTCATACAATATTGGTTATTTTTAATAGGTTCAGCAATAGTGTATGGATGGTAGCTTCAAGGAAAAGTTTGATTAATCTGTGTCAGACAATTAAAAAAGCAGCCAAGATGCCAATAGTTTGACAAGTTCCAATGTTTACAAAGACCTAGAAAAAAATATTTCTACAACCTTGAAATTTTAAGTGAAAAGTGTGCAGACTTGTATACAAATTGGACAAGCCTTGTTATTAAAAAAAAACTTTAGAAACACCTACATTTTTATTCTCTTAATAATGTTATGCCCTTAATCAGAGCATGTCTTACCTCAAACTCCAAATACTCGTTCTTACTGAGCGTCTTCTTAGCGATGACCAGGGTTCGAAGCCCTTCGGCGGCCAGCGAACTGCACTCCGCATCGAGCCAGGAAGACGCCACGAGCTTGGAGAGAGCTACGTCTGCGCCTTTCACGTAGTACGTTATCTCGCCTGATATTTCTTCCTATGGTTAAGGAGGCGAATAGGTGAATTTTCGGTAATACTCGAGCGTGGCAGTTTAAGATATGAGAGATTTATTAGACCTAATAGAACAACCTTGTAAAGTATTTAGCTCTATATGTAGTGACGCGCGCTTAGGATAGACGATCAGATTAGTAAAAAAAAATCGATAGTCTGAAATACTCGAGCGCGTCAGATTAAGATATTGGGGGTTGATTTTAGTGTTTTAAGACTAAATTGAACTAATCTGACGATAAGTCCTTGTCGCCGCCGAGTTATAAGGTCGCGAACTTGTAAAAAAAAAACGTTAATCCGGCATTCTCGAGCGCGATTTTTTTATTGTTTATTTTGAAGAATATAATCTAAAACTTACTAAAAATACAAAATCTGCCGGTTTCCGCATGACCGGAAGTGTGGAGGAGCCATTTCGTCTTCCGAAAAACGCGTTGCGGCATATAAGTCGCGAACGATACATTTTACAAAAAAAAAGTTTAAATAAACATAAAAGGTAATTTTATTTTACACAAAAAACATCTCTTTACATTTTTGTACAAAGTTAAAACTTTTTGACTTGAAGCATCATAAAAACTCAAACTCCCGGTTTTTTGGTTATGTCTCGAAAACTGAGGGTGTTAAAAAAATTGATATGAAATAACGATGATTAAATTATGTGACTTTTATTATATCTCAATTTTTTTTTTTCTAAAGATTCCCGACAATTTTCGTGGACTCGGAAAAAGTTACGCGTATCTGTATACAAAAGTATTATTAACATGTACAGTTTCATGTATGTATATTATTCAATAGCCTGTTGATCCTCAAATTGTTTTTTGGACGTACCGTAAGCAAAACGAAGTGAAGAATTGAAGCAAAAAAGAGGAATTTGCCATGAACATGTAATACAAACTGAGCGCTTCGCGGAAATTTGCCGTCCTACCAGTATTTTTCCTTTATTATTTCGCAACATTGATGGTGAGGAAAGAAGCGGTAGAAGGGAATTTTCGGTACACCCTAATATATATATATATATATATACAATATGTTTATGGTCCCCTACCGTAGACCCGTGTGCCCTCAGTATGACGCCGATTAAATTCCCCGTTTTATCAAGGAGAAAGAAAGGAAAATAGAAACCAAAAAACCTTTTTCGGTCAGATTAAGAGAACCCACCAACATTTTTGTCAGATTAAGAAAATATGCTTTAAGGATACCGAGATAAACCTCCCCTATAAAAATCTGACGCGCTCGAGTATTTCAAAAAAACTTTTTTTTTTTGCATTTTCAAAAATTCATCGTAACTTATCGTCACGCCCAAATCGTCAGTTTTTTTAAAGGGAGCTTCCTTGGGGCCTACGTAACACCCCTTCTGAAAATCTGACGCGCTCGAGTAAATTTTTTTTTTTTGCATTTTTGACTACTTTATATGCCTACCCCCACCACGCAAACCGGCAGATTAGTATACCGTTGTTATCAGAGGCCCTTGGGGCATACGTCGTATGAATATCTGACGCGCTCGAGAATGCCCAAGTAACTGTTTTTTTTAACATTTTTGAAAAACCATACACGCCAAACCCACCGCTAAAATGGTTTTTACCATACGAGCTTTTCTTTTCGAAATTATTTTATCTTTCGATTTTGATAGGTCTCGACGGCGCCGTTGAATTACGCCATTTAGCTACCTCGCCTCCCTAGCTATAGTTTGTGTAAATGGAGCGGTAAGTATTGAGATGTGTTTATATAATTTAGCGTGGAAAATTAAACCGACAAATCATGACTCAAGAGAAAGAGCGAAGCGTATCGCACCTTGAAAATAAAACCGTCGCTAAACGAAAACTGAAGATTTTCAACTATCAACGCCATCTTGTGAGATTATAGTTCGCCTTCTAAATGCAGGCACAACTTCCAATTATTATCAACTTTACGCTGCTAGATCGCCTAAGTGTCATTATGAGAAACTCGTACACGTTACGAGAACTTTAAACGAGATTTCCCAAAAGACACATTTATTTTTGTTTAGTGTCAGTTTCATTTTCAAAGTGCGATATATACATATATTTATTGCGGTACATACGTACTATATTGTCATAATATAGTTCAAATATAATTTCTACTGAGAACAATATATCGTTAATAATAAAAGATAACCTAAAATATTTATATAAAAGAGTTACTTAAGCCAATCCTTAAACATCAAAAATAAGTAAAAGGCGAAAGATTTGTACGTTTTGAAGGGAAACCAGAGTAAAAATAAGTAATATTGGAATCTCTACGTATTATTGTGATTTTTATTTTACTAAAATTTGAAAATTGCATGTGTTGCAAAACCTAAAACCGACAAAAACGACTGTAATAGATAAAACTAAGCTCGAATAACATCAAAATAACATGTCTATAGAATAGATCCATATCGCCCTTACATTCAAAACAATATTCACTGTTATATTAAATGTTATGCTGTAAATCAATTCTAAACATTAAATTAACGATGAGATATACTGTGTTTACCTGCACAATAATGCCCATCATCTTGGACTCGCTGGTGAAGGGGAATATCTGCAGGATGGTGAAGGACATGATCTCGTTGGCCGCGCGCAGCTTCAGCGATATATTGTGCAGGTCGCGCCGGTATAGTGACACTCCCATCTTTGAAAATAAACGAATTTCTAGTTTTTTTTAATTATTTATTGATAACTGCTTTAATATTTAAAAATATAATGAGCATTATTCTTAACTGTCGTTGCAAACCGACACCGTATTCTAAAAAAAAACTCCAGAAATTTGCTATTGTTTTCTCAATAAGTATTTGCGTGTTGTTCCCACGAGAATGTAAGTGCGTGCTCCTATTTCACCATGCCTACTGCTGAATGCTGATAGAGGACAAATCTTTGTTTTTTCGTTTATATATATATATATTTTTAATTATTATAGTTAATTACTTGAAGATGTCGTGTGGAACATGGTGTAATGGTTGCAGCTCCTTACAAAAATTTTGTAAAACGAAAAACTTGGCAATTAAAAATAGTGGCGGCGAGTTTATTGCCAGTTCTTCTCGTCCGTTCTACGCCCTTGATTTGAGAACTGGCAGAAAATGTAAAATTAGAAGCATTTAATATGTATTTTTTTATTGACGTTCATAAGTGTACATTATGTTACCTATATGAAATGAAATGATTTGAATTTGAATAATTACCATATCAGTCCACTTGACTAAGGCCACCTCATCGGGGCTGGCCGCCTGGTAGTCGCACAACTGCTGCTGCGGCACCGCCCCCCCGTAGCTCTCCGACACCACCGAACTACCCATGTCTGCATTCAGCAACATGAAAGTGAACATTTTTTTAACGAATATGAATCAAATGAGTAGATGGCTCACATGGTATGTAACCACCACTGCCCGTAGACTAATACAACATTACTACTACAACATTTAAAGTAAGAATAGGCTCGGTTCCCAAGTCGTATTGGTTACATGGGAATAAATAGTGCGATAATGTAAACATATCATATACTGGCAGTTTAAGTGTTAAACAGATAATTAATAATAGTATATTTACTATTATAATAATCATTCCAGTATATATCCTACTATTATTATAAATGTGAAAGTTTGTGAGGATGGATGGATGGATGTTTTTTACTCTTTCACGCAAAATCTTTTGATGAAACTTTACAGTAATATAGCTTATACAAACGGATTTTGATGAAAATTATACATCAGAATAACACTTAGGCTACAATTTATAAATATTTAGTGTAATTTGGTTATAATATTATGATAACAGTTTGGTTGAAAAATATTACCCATAGTACTAATTCTACGCAGACGAAGTCGCGGTCAGATGCTAGTATACCTACTATAATAATGTAATCTAATTAGGTTCACTTAATTCCAGCCATAAGAACTTTACCAAAAAAACATTTGAATGTATTTCTTACCTGACTGGGCTTCGTCCGCCAGCCGGTCGTCCACTTCATAGACCGGTGTCACATTGTGACATAGTGCAAGAGCCAGCACACTCTCCCACACTTGCCTCGGGGTAGGAGTCAAGGGGATACCTTCCCCATTGGGAGTGGATGCTTCCGAAGGACTCTCTTTGGTTATGTGCTGGGTTAGTAGCGCCTCTACCTGTGATATGAGAAATTTCAAGAGTTATAATTTTAACTTTCTATAAAATTAACTATGAGAACAACACAAATCAATAAATATATAATTAATATTAATATTTATTTATTAATATAATTTGTATTTAATAAGAAAAAGAATTGCTATTTCAAGGTGCTTACAAAATGAAGAAATGGTATGGACATCCAACTAATATATTATCTATTTGCACAAAAATTAAATTCTTCGCACGGGTGCAATGTAGGTGTACTATAAAATAATGTTACTCACTGATAATGTAGTTTTTTATTGTCGAGTAGTTTTTAAGTTAAATCGTAACAAACAAATCATACCTCTTTATAATATTAGTAAAGAAAGTATAGAAAAGCAAGGACAAAGATCTAAAAAAAACGCAAAGGATATATAGGTAACTCACTTCATGGAAGTTATCTTTGTCGAACAACGCATTTCCAAGATGCAATTTCTGAAAGAACATCTCATTCTTGGTAAGCGTTCCTGTCTTATCTGCTAACAGGTACTGTATCCTGCCCAGCTCCTCTGGTATCGTGGTGGAGCGCATCACGGTGCCTGCGATTTTTTTATCACGCTGTATCGTCCACGAGTAAAAGACTTTACCCATTTCTAGGTTGACTCTTAGACTGTAAGGGAATTTTCACACAGATTTTGTAACGTTTTCCAAGTGATTTTGAATGATTTTAAATACAATTTTATATCTGGTGGGCATTGCATAATAAATACATTAAAACCAAAAAAAAACGTATCTACGTAAATATATTAAGCCTTGATTTTTATTGCTATCTATCTTTTTCTATAATTATAGAACTCATTATGGAATCAACTTAGAATTAACTTTACACACTACTCTGTAATTAAATCCGATATCATATTACAACTTAGCTGTTAAGGATAGGCTGCGAGGGATTTAAATCTCCGGTTCCATTTCCTTTGGCTGGGCATACACGATAAATGTCTAATGTCAGGCAATGCTGTTACTTATAATCCAAGAGCCCACCGCAAGATTTCTACCCAAATCGGACGCACGGACAAATAATATAGGATTCGATGACGATAGGATAGGAACATGAAAAAATAGGGCTGCCATCTCTGACCTTGACCAAAAAATCTTCACGAAAATATTGACTGGAAGTGGCCTTTTTATCAAACCTTCGGTATACAGGGTTTATCATGTCTGGCAACCCTATCACCACTACATTCGCCATCGAATCGTATATAACTTGTCCGTAAGTTCGATTTAGGTAGAAATGTTGCAGTGGGCTCTCCTACTATTATTATTTATAAAAATAACAAAAACTTACCTAATAGGTATAATATATGAGAAGAGCAGCACAAATCTAAACAGGAAGCCGTACCAGGGCCCATCGAAGCCCTTCAGAGCGATAAGGAGGAAGGACGTGAAGAAAGTTGCCACAAACAGCACCTTAGTGAAGTCATTGACCCGTAGCTCGAGCCGGCCGACTTTAGAGCGAGGCATGGCGTTGTTCATGACGCTGCGAGTTTCACTTCCTAACGAGGATAAGGAACGAACATTGTTTTACAATAGACTAGACACCCTTCTTAGCTTTGCCCTGATGGATGATGGTAAAAACCGCATAGCCTTTTGGGGCTCGAAACAACTTACTTACTTAAAAAAGTAAGCAAACAAACAAAGGAGCTCTTTGTTCTCTAATATTTTCTAAGCTGTGTGTAACAGATTTTGAAGCAATTATCACATTATTTAAATTTAAATTATGAATTTTGTTAAACTACAACAATAATATGGAATTGTCTCCTTCATAATACATTTGAAATCTATAAAAGTCTATATCCATTCAGTTATCCAAAGAAGTAAGATGTTTGTTACATCAATAATAATTAATGTCTATTAAAATCTTTATGGATGTAATTTAAATATCTTAGATGATATAAGAAAAGACATGAACACATTGTAGAGGACATTTGGGTCAGGATATTAAGAATATTATTATTTATACATGCCTTACAAGGTTTTTATTGTGGTATGGAAATCCAATATCATAACTTAAAAATGTTATTATTATAACATATTAAAAAAATAATAAGAATATAAAATAAATACCATTATGAATCACTACAATGGTAATGAAAGTCCTAAAAATTGTAATTCATCTGACCTGCTCATTTTTCCTACTAACTTTCAAAGTATAGAATAAGATTTTACCTGTATAAATCACAAGTCCAGTTGCCTGTCCAGACGCCACAACACAGCCACTCCATAATGTATTCTCTATATCCAAAGAGTCACTTTCTTCCTCATCCAACCGTGTACATGTTCCAATAAAGGAATGAATGTCTTTCTCTGGTTTCTCAATAAATATCTTAGCGTTTATGTCTAGTAAATGCGCATCGGTGGGTAACTTCTGTGTGGATGGTAGAGGTATCCTAGGAATTTATAAAAGTTTAAGCTTAGGAGTAAACTTATGAAACTTTCATTCCCTTTGCCAAAGCATGGGTGAGTGATGTTTCAGTTTATTACTGGTTTAATGATATTTATTATAAATAAAAAGGAAAAGTGAATTCCTGAAACCCCTAGTGGGGCATGGGGCATGGGGCAAGATTCATTTCTATGTCTATTTCACTGATCATTTTTCTTTACAGGCAAGGTGAAGGTGATCAGCCTTCTGTGTGCTGCCTGAATGATTTTTTTTTTATACCTTTGTTTCCCCAAGATTCGAACCCGGGACCTCGGTGCTAAACGCATCGCGCTTACCACTAAGCCATGTATGCAGATATAAATAAAACAGATTTATTCACATATTGTTTATGTACTATATAATACTAACAAAATATGCCGGCGCCATACTAGTTATACTAACTACAATAGGCAACAAAGGCCTACAGGGGCGGAGTCGGATCCCCGTGAGGCCTAGTGTTGCCAGGTCCGATTTGTTTTCAGTCGGTACATGAGGTCAAGAAAATCGGGATTTAGGGTTGCAGATCGGGACAATCGGAGACTGTCTCCCGCGACCACGGTTGCTGAAAAGCATCCGAAACGTCGGGATAAATAATTTAAATAATAAATCGCGTTTTAATCCGGTATACAGTATTTTATTTAAATACTCCTAATATTACTAGAAACTTTGTAAAGGATGGAATTTGATTGGACAACCAATCAGGTAGGTTACCTGATGGTAAGTAATCTCCACGCCCATTATTTACCTTAATTTCCAGTCAATTTCACCATCCAACTGATCAGTCCGTATGAACACAGTGCCCATAGTTTCATTGGTTCTCAATAATATCATATCAGCAGGCACCCTCTGTCCTTTGTGTAACATTACTATGTCACCAACCCGCAGCGCTGACGCAGGTACATGTTCAGTGACAAATGGACGGTAGCCATCACTGGGTGTATCAAGGACTATTCGCTCATATCTCTGTCGATTTACTTCTTTGTCACGCCTGAAAGTTAGTTTTTTATTATATTTTTACTAATGTCACAAACTAATGCAAATCACTTGTAAAAAAAAAATTGAGGTTCAAAATCAACTATTGGTATTCCTAATGTTACTTGCAAGAATTTATAGTAAAGTGATAGTAAAAACTAAATCAAAATCAATTTAAAATTGAAAAATTATTTAATTCTCACTATATAAATAAATAAATAGTTAGATTTAATTATCAAAATAATTAGCATGCTGCAGTAATTTATAATCTCATTATTTAGAAAATTAACAATTTAATTAAGGATATCTATCATGCAATACAGAGATAGAGAAAATCATACCTATATCTTCTATAATCATCAATAGCTTCTCTGAACAAGGTTACAGCCAACACAAAGCCTAGTGGACCCCAGTATGTGTATAGGTAACCAATACGAATACTCGGTATGAACTGACTCAGAGCCATTACCAAGAAGTAAAGATTTAAGAAAAACCTGAATTGCTCAAATAAAACTATTGGCAGGAATGTAATGATACTGTATTTCTGAAATATAAATAGTATAATCTCATTTATTAAGAATGATTGTAGGTGAAGACAAATTAAAAACATTAAAACTTTGTATAGTATTATTGCTAATGTTAACATATGACGTATCTAATTTATAATAGTACACAAAACAATGATATGTTTCTTATCAGTTATATGACTGTCCTATAGTCTATAAGTAGGTTAGTAATCTTTAATGAAAGGTCAAAAAACTGCGTTAATTTTGTTGCAATAAACAAAAAACAATTATTATTTCAATATTAAAATATGTTAATTTATTTAATAAAATGATTGCAGATAATCAAAATGGCAACAAGAATAATAAGTATATCAAGAAGAACAAAATCCTGAATCAATTAGCATAAATTAATAAAGCCAATCACGTATATGTCGATTCTAATAGGATTACAATGAAACGAAATTTTACCTGATTACAAACATAGTTCGGAGGATATTCTTCATCTGGTAGTTGACCTAAATGTATGACTCTAGAACATAGCTCCTTTCGATTAAACCAGGCTAAGTTTATCCTAAAAATATAATCAAAATGGTAAACAATGGAAGTAGTGAATAGATAAACAAAACATTAATTACTGTTACCTTGACCATATGGATTTCTTTTTAGGTCGACTTATAAGTGGTGTTGTTTCCATTTTGTCTAAATGCACTCGATGTTAGAAACGATTAAACATTTTACATATTATAACCATTCGGTATACAATACACAACTATACTCGGGATCAATTACGCATAATGCTATTTAGAAGATAATTTGAACATGATTTGAACTAAGATTCATTCATTTGAACTTTGAAGACCGAATGACGTGACAGGGGTTTGTTGTTATGTCAAACTTTAGTTGTCAATTATGAATGACAGAAGGCAACTAAGTCCACGATATACTACGCGACGTAGGTAAGTAGAAAAAAATAGTTATTATAATCCTTTTCCACATATATTTTTATAAATTACTAGAACTTTTCACTGTAGAAGCAGTGTACCGCTTTGCCTTTAATTAAAATTATATTATTCTATAATATTATGGAGTCGGTCACATAAACGGCAAAATATCAAATCAATTTGCTGCCCTGTTTTTGTGTAAAAGAAAAACAAACCAACGGACACTATTTCTATACTATTTTTTTTTCATTGGATTTAGTAATAAACAGGATTTAAGATAAATAATTATTATAATATTATTATGTTATATTATTTTCATGATTTTTTATTAATGGTAACTTAAAAATTAAAATATACTGCAGTCTGCCTGTAATATGGCAAATGTCAAATGGCAACATTATATTGTAAATAAATATGGCGTAAGCCGCGATGAGATCGTGTCGTGATTGGGTGTGTGAGATAATTTTATTTCTTATAACTTGAAAAAGTTATAAAATATAAACGATTCAATATTTTAATAAAAAGTGAGACTTTTTATGTGATAGTGAGGTGTGTTTAACGAACATCTAGCGATTAGCCACATATTATAAACTTAGATCAATGACTCCAATTCGTCAGCGGTTGACAAGTCTGGAACTCGGGACCTCGTATTGGGACTCCGTATCGTAATCGGCCGTCTCATCTCTCAAGGAACGTTAGAAAGTAAGATAAGATGTGTTTATATAAAATTATTATGTTTATATGGGAGATAGCGTAAGCAATAGAGGAAATTCGTGATTTATGAATAACCGTATTCAGTAGCAGTGAAGTCTGCGTAATTAAATTTGCGAAGGGTGTTTATTAGATTGTAATGCAGCCCTTCGGAGGTTGTATGGTGTCGTCTCTGTCAAGGCGGGCGGGCACACCTCCGTTTGACCTATTTTCTGGTTATTGCATTGGAACTACTATTTATGTCTCCGGGTGTGAAGTAGGCCGTCGCTCTTGCACCTCTTTTGCATCAGTGTAATTTAATAATCAATTTTGAAAGGATAGTAAATAAGGTCCTAAATTGGTGAAAGCTTATATTATATTCGTGATTTTAAAACAGTTTATTAGATTCCTAATCCTTTTAAATTCCAAATAGTATGTGACAAGATATAATTGTGTGTGCATTGTACTTTTTATTGTAAATGATATTCTGTAAGTGATACTAGGTATGTACCTAGTAACTAAGTTGGAAATACTTAGGCTTATCATGAAGCCTACTTTGAATTCTATGTCAACATTTTTTCTTACAAAGGTTTTAGACCGGGTGTAAACTTATATTACATTTCAAAGTATACATGTAATTATCACTGTCCTATTAACAACTAATATATTATTATTAATGAATAAGTAAGTATTTTAAATATACATAACTATTATATTTAAGATACCAGATTAAAACATAATTTATTATTAAAAACCAAGAGGTCACCGTTAGTCAATTTAGGAAATTACAGTAATTATCAACTCCGTAGGTATAGGTGGCATTAATATGGCAACTATGTGAAATTTCAAAAATCAGACAGCTGTCATCTTTCAGTCTGGCCTGTGACCATGGTTGCTGAAAAGCATCGGATAAATAATTTAAACAATATAAATAATAAATCGCATTTTAATCCAGTATACAGTATTTTATTTAATAATGAGAATTTTTCTTAAAAGAACTTCTTAATTATGACAAGTAACAAGGTTTGTAGTTAGCTAAGTAAGACCTAATTACCTAAATTTAACACTTAACAAATATGTAGTATTTTAAATACCAAATAATTATAACCGAAAGCATATCTTAATAGTGTCCATTGTTATTTATGTTGTGCCTCAGCAGTTATTATGTGAATGTGAAGTAAATTTTGATTACCCTGACCATAATTGAAACCATTTTATTTTATTACTTGATTGGCCTTGATTTTTATCAATCAATTATTGATGCTTTTTCTTTATAGTGTAGAATGTCAGTAATATATAAAATTTCCATGTCATGTTAATGATTTCTTAAAGTATGTGATAAATATTCAATTAAATTGGTCCTGTACCCTATAAACTACCTTGTATCTTCTCTTGTACTCGGTATTCACTTCAAGTATACTTCAAAATTTAGTGATCTAGATCATTGAATAATTCAAATAATTAAGGAAACTCTGTAGTCGTTATAATGTAAAACTTTAAATATTATTATAAATGTGTATTGCTTGCATTTATAAAACAAAAATCAGTTTGGTTTTTGCATCAATATAATATTTGGATATGGCCAAAGTTGCAATAAAATCTACCTTTAGAAAAAAGAAATATTGCAGATAATGTTATATTTCCATCTCATCTTACATGACCTGGCTTTGCACTGGTGCAATGTAGATATACTATACACAAAAAAAAATCCTAAACACAGACTTGCTCGCCGATAATGTAGCTTTCTATTGGTGAAATAATTCATAAATTGGTCCAGTAGTTTTTGAGTCTATTAATAACATACAAAAATACAAATCTTTCCTCTTTATAATATTAGTATAGATGGATAGGCAGATAAGTGTAGATGATATTACAAAAAAAATGTATGTACAATTTTGAATGAAACCTGTTTTGTATTGTTACAGAGAAGCACTGATATACAGCAGTAGTTTTAAGTGTAGTGAACAATGGCGACAAACTTAGTTTGCGAGTGCACTTGTGATGAAAAAACAATATGATGGAAACAGAGCTTCCGCCCGGCAGCTGTAACTCAACAGGACACCTCTCTACCATTGGATGGCAAATACCAGGTAGATATTATTTTAATATAATTCTAATTACTTAAATGGTTAAATTGAATATGTAAAATAATAAATAAAATACTTGATTTTTTTATTGAACAGGGATCATTTATAGAATTAGTTCTCTAATAAGCGAGAATCAGGAAAATATAGTAGAATCTCACTTATCCATCCAATCAACTTTAATAGACTGACATTTCCAGGAATCTGGCATCCTCGCCCCTCAAATAGGTTGCACAAAAACAGACCTCAATTAAGGATTATTTTAAAACTATGTACTAGTGAGATATGTTACAGTTAAAAAAAACACAAATACTATGTATTCCCTTTATGAAATACTTTATTTTATTTATTATGATTTTTTCTATACAATTCAGTAATCCGAAAATTCCAATAATCTGGCAAATCCCTCTGGTTTATAATAGTGCCAGATTAGTGAAAGTCTACTGTAATCGTCAGAATATTATGACTCTGGAAATAGAAGGAAGGGATTTTAAATAAAAGAGCGTACCCATTCCTTAAACCTTCTGGTGCTACAAATGTCATGTCTCACTGGTTATCATCAGACGAGCTGTCATTCCGGTTGTCATGTATTCAATAAAAAATGAATTTTAATATTTAGCAAGAACAGGGGGGTGAGCACGAACAATTAGTATCGAAAGAGTATTCGTATCGTCTAACTGTCATTTGTATGAAATTTTTCATACAACTGACAGTTTGACGATTCGAATACTTTGTCGATAGTCGTTCGTGCTAGGCCCCCAGAAACCTCTGCAGTCATTATGTTCGACCGTCCCTCTTAAAGCAGACCCACGTTAGCGTATGCCTGACAGCCAGAACGTGTATGTCGCACAATACTGATTCGTTACAGATTTCGTTACGTGTATGGTCTTTACTCATCTCAAGATTACCTGCCGGTCTAGCATGACAACCGCGACAAAATTTTGTCGACCGTTTTCTCGTGTTTTAATCGATTATCGCTCTATTTCTTTCGGGTCTAACATGACAATTACACTCAAAACTCGACTTTTAATATCAAAAATAGATATATTTGTCGATCGAGATATCTTTTCTATCAAAATTGTCGATGTCGAAATATAATATATCGAGATATCTTACATCTTAATTTGTCTTCTCTCGTCCGCGACATATCTCGTGGCGGGCATGCTAGGCCGGCTGTACAAGTAAACCTGTCAGGTACACCCTAACGTGTATGGCCTGCTTAAGTCGGCTAATGGTGCTAAATCAATGAATTATTATCAAGAAAATTATTTTCTTAAACTTGTAGTTTAAATGCACAAGAATATATGTCAGGTATTTGGGCGAGGGGTCCAAGTGCATTGAATTTGTAAGACTAATTCACATGAGACATGAGAAAAGATGATAATGTTTGAATGTAGATTTCTTCAATCCGTTCAATGCTTGTAGTAGACATACGAATTGAATGTTCGTATAGACACATCCACTTTAGCAATAATTCAAACCGAGACACCGAGACACGAAATACTGTAGTATCTACAGCACTAGTTCTTCAAAATCTTGCGATTTTTTATGCATAAAGTGATCACGAATTATCAAACCCTGCCGTCTCCTCGCATATATGTATCTTTTGGAGCATATTAGATCAAATACGTAATAACGAAAACCGCATAGAAGTTAATTGTTTTGTAAGAAGAAGGCTACATATATAGACAGAAATAGAACGATGTAGTTTTTTCTATAATCTCCATATTAACGACAACTCATGCAAACTCTCGGCCGATGTTAACACGACAAGCCTTGCGAATTGTACGTGAAAACAAGATGAAAACCCAAGCACGAATAATTTGCGAAACACTGTTCTGAATGTCAATTTGACATTCCATTCTTCATACAACTTTTCTGATACTCTCATAATCGCTGCATACTGATAGAATATGACAATGGCCACTAAGGTAGAAGATTATACAACTGACAGATTGACGATAATTACTAGCAAATAATGCGTGCTTGGGCCTTCGGTAGTGGCGAACTTATACATTTTGCAAGGTAAAGACTGTTTGCCGCCCTTGACTCTAAATTTTGGAATTGAAAAAAAAACGGAAGAGTGAATTGTCTTCAGTAAGATTCTCGTAGATTCTATAAGTCTATAAAACAGCTAAATAAAATTTGCCCCTCCTAGGTTCAAGTAGTCTGCTGGTAAATCCGCCTTAGACTAACTTACGTGTCCACCAGGTCGCATGCACCATTCGGCGAGCACGCCGGCGGGTGTCGACGGCGGGGGTTCACGCACGCCGCCCGCCACGCCCAAAAAAGGCGGCAAGATGCTCGCCGTCCGAGTGCAGATGTTGGACGACTCCATCTCTATGTTCCAGATACAGGTCAGTGCTTGTCCGTCACCCCACACCTCGGGTACGCTGTCTATTGGGAGTAGTCGCATCGTTATAAACTTGAAGTATGCATATAGGTATGATCCGAAGAGTAGTTAATTCACTAAAGTCGAAACTGTCAGTGTCCTATAGAGAAAAAATTGTTTGGGAACTAGAGTCTGGCTAAGGAATTTATTATGCCATTCAAATAAAATACTTTATACCGGATTAAAAAGAGATTTAATATTTATATTATTTAGTTTATACCAAATTATTATGTTATTTCAATCACATTTATATCAATATTTTTTGGCTCTCTATTACTGTCTCAACTTTCGTTACCCAGACTCAACTTGGCATTTTTTACATCAGATTCAAACTTGAGTCACGTCTCTCACTTTTTTTATTAGCTATAACTACAACGGGATGAGACCATGTCTTGACGTACGAGCGAGATGTGCTCCTCATAGGTTATTTAAGACTTTATGTACAAATTCGAGTATCTCATTTTCGAAAGACTATAGGAAATAACGATCAATGATAATACAGCGGACCTAGGCCAAGGATACAGTAGTGTTTTAACGTTATTATGAAAGTTTAGCGTTATAGCGTAGCGTTTAGAAAGATAGATAGAGATAAAAAGAATCCGCTGTTTCATTTTTTATTCGACATAATTTATATCACGTGCAAAAGCGAAAGAAAGACATTTATTTATATGTATTGTTTTAATAATAAGTGTTATTCAGTTGCGACTTCGCCAGATCACTGTTAGACGTAGATATACAATGAACATATCGTTCATACATTATATAGCACTTTTTATTGTTTCAGACTTTTCACATTTTCTCCTCGTATATAAATATATAAAAGAATACATTTTAATATGTAAGATTGTGAGCTGAAAAGGTTATATAGTATAAGGCGGGTTGCGAATAGCTCGTATTAGGTATATAGAAGATAAATTGAACGTGATATTCCTATTGGATTTTCCAATTTGTTTTACCAGTAGTTCAAACTGGAATTTTTCTCACTAGCCTAACTGATAGTACAAATATTTTTTGGCATATAATGATAGATATATTTACTGCCGTGTTCCTTCATTATATATTCAGCCAATCTCCGAGCCTATTGCGAGGCACCAGCTAAATAGAAGTCTTTTTTTAAATATTAGGTAGGTATAAATATAATGCCATCAAAAACATAAATTGTAAAAAAAGCCAAGTCTTGCAACTCAGTTCTTCTATCGTAAAAAGTTGTGAGATCCATATAATACCAAGTCGGTCAATTTATTCAGTCTCTACTGAAGGATCCTTCTGTCTTAAGTAATTACATGATAAGCTAACCTAACAATATCTTATAGTGATCGTATCAATGCCAATATTAAAAATCTTTGATGTTTAAAATAAATAGATTGGCTCGGCTATCGCATGAAATCACAATGTATCTTTTTTTATTTTATTAAAAACATAATGTATCTCACAAGTAATACATATTATATTAAATTAGATTGTTTAGTGCGATTTTGCATGTATTTGATGAACTTTTTTGTTCTATCATCAATACTTTCCGCAGCACATGCGGTGAAAGACATTTTATGGCTATTTTTTTTACGTTGGTTTATTTTTTCTAACGGTAAAAGAATTTTTAAAATCGGTCCAGTAGTTTTTAAGTTATTCATTACATACAGAAATACAAAAAAAAATTGTATATCTAGAAAACTGGACCGAAATTTCAAAATATTGTAGTTTTTCCTTGATTTATAGACTAAACACTAATTGTATTCTAAATTTCAAGTTTCTATGTCTGCTAGAAGTGCCTTAGAGTTTTGATGATCGGTCAGTCAGTGAGTGAGTGACAAATTATCAAACTTTGACTAGTTATAATTCTTAAACTACTGGTTCAAACAGAATGATATTTGAAATATACCGAGTTTATACAATGTCTGCTTAGTGACTGAAAATTCAGGATTCTAGTTTTATCCACAACGAAGTTATAGGGGGTCGAAAATGGCCCGAACTACTTCGAGAAAAGGATAGTACGGCCGTGCCACTTTTTGCTCGACTTGGCGGGGGCACTACCGTGCCCCCAGATAATTGATCAAAAGTGAACGAAATGAAGCAATATAACGTAGACGTTGTTTTAATTTCCTATTTAAAAATTTGAATGAATATAAAAGCCGTATCTTTGTAAAGAATAAGTTAGTCTAGCGTAACTTCTACATTTGCAAAAAAAAATCTTATTAAAAAAACTTTAAATATGTGACGGCAACTGATGCCTAAAAGATTCATTAAGAAAATTCTTATCAGAACCGACAACAATTTTTTCATAAAACATTCTCTGACCTTTCGCAGTTTAATTAATAATGATTCTTCTTCATTCGAGTCGATATTGTGTTGTGAAATGGTGTTATGTTACTGAAGCTTTGGAAGGAGCAAGTCACTAATTGCTGTTATTGTCTTGTACTTATCTGAAGCTCGAAGAACAAAGTGCCTGAAAGAGGGGATAATTTAACGCCAAAGTTAACTCTTATTACATTAAGACATTTTTAATTTGACCTCTCCGGCTTTTAAGCGGGGCAGAGAAGTCTGAGTCGTCACTTCTAATCTAATCTTGACTTGAGCTTGACGAGCTCGTTAGCTCTAGCTCGTTTTGTAGTACCTTGCGTCCCTATGGGCCGCGGATGAAATTATTATTTTTTTATTATTTTTAACCGACTTCAAAAAGGAGGAGGTTCTCAATTAGTCTAGGTTTTTTTGTGGTTCATGCTTTGGTATGACATATTTTCGAGGTGGTCCCATATAATTTATCGAAATGGATTCGGTATTTTTTTAGAAAATCAACAAAAATATATACACATACATATAATGTTTTGGTTTGTGGTTCCTTTCATCAAGATTTTTGTAAGCATGTTTTCCTTATATCGTCATGTCGTGAATTAAACTAATGGGCAGGGCCGCGCCGGATGTAGGGGAGGCATTGCCTCCACAAAAGATAGGGATAGACTATTATCTATATTGAGACTTCGGAAAAAGAATCTTTCAAATTCCAACGAGTAAACCTGACGATTTCCTTTGATATTTCACTTTAGTATTATACTTATTTCTACTGTACTTTGTACAAACATGATTATAATGTTCTTAAATATTTGAACCTCCTTTTTTGCCCCGAAGCCTCCAGACTTCTAAATCCGGCCCTGCGAGTGGGAGGAATAACGAAATTCCGACCGGATAACCTACAGCCGTAGATAGGAAACTGAAGTGCGTATTGCGCTTCGGTTTCAATCTATGGTTTTCCAGAATATTTTGTGTAACGTGTGTTGTGTAAGTGGGCCGCACGCTCATTTGTCGACATCTGACTGGAACTGGAAGATCATAATAGGCATGAGACACGAAGAGGAGAGCTTGCTACTAGACTACTATTTAGAAAATGTTGCTATTTGGTAACATTGATTATTTATTTAAATAAAATACTGTATAGTGGATTAAAACGTGATTTCTTATTTATCCCGACGTTCCGTGACCACGGTTGCAGAAAAGCATCCGAAACGTTGGGATAAATAATAAATCGCCTTTTATACCGGTATAAAGTATTTTATTTAAATGTGTGATACTCGCGTCAATAAAAGACAAAATTCATTATTTTTCAAAATATGTTTATCTTTATAGTTTTATTAAAAATCAGTTATATCGATAAAATTTAATATCATCTAAGTAATGAGGTTAAGTACATAACCACTCAGTTCAGAAAAGCCCTTTGAACTTGTTGAACGTACGATTATCCCGAAATACTTCCCTACACATATTTAGAAAAGAGTTATAAAACCTTTAAAGATATTTAAAAAATATATGATAATGATAATATATAATGATAAAATAATGATAACTAGCTTTACTGAAATATTATATGGCTTGAAACGTTAAATAGCCGTTCGTTAAATCTGAATAAAGTTTTTTATAAATCTAGCCATCCCATCCACCATCTAGAAAATGTATGATTATGTACAAGTCCTTGTATCAAAATAAATATCTTCCTGCGTAACTGGATTCCAATTTCAATTATTTATTGTATTTCTTTATTATTTTTGTAGTTTCAAGACTAATGACTACTTAAATGTAGAGCAATTAACTATTAGGTAACCTGTCGGACCACTAGATAAGAAGCTTCCTTATCAACAAAGTGGTGGTTGGAATATGTGGTTTTCCTCTTCATATTTCAATAATATAGATGGACAATATTGCCAGGATTCGCATATAAGTAAAAAACAGCTATTTTTTTTATATAGCATGCCCATATGAAGAAGTTGCGTGTAGGTGAATGAGTATCTAGGTGATGTCATATTTAAAGAACGATTATCTCCCTAAATAAACTTGTCTTTAAAAATAGTTCAAACAGCTCGAGAAATTATTATGTCTTAGTTTTTATCAAAAGGGTTATTTATAAACCCGGAATAATTGAAACCCTGATAATACTGACTCTGTGACTAGTAACTATTTGTCGATGTTCTTATAATGTCTCAAATTCTTCAAATAGGAATTGTTTATTAAAACCAAATGATTATGTATGTACACTTATAAAGAGCAAACTGTTTTTCAGGAGACTGTGCCTTCCAACGATTCACGATACATTTCGTTTAATTCATATTAAATACTAGCAACGCGTCCCGACTTCACACGGGTGCAATGTAGATGTAATATAGACAATAAAGCCTATGTTACTCGCTGATAATGTAGCTTTCTATTGGTGAAATAATATTTTTTAAAATCGGTCTAGTTGTTTTTGAGTTTATTCATAACATAGAAAAATACAAATCTTTCCTCTTTATAATATTAATATAGATGTATATTATTAATAAAAACAAATATATATATTCTTCATAAAAACAGGTATAGTTAAGTGAACACTGCCTTTTAAACGTCACTTGCTTAGTTTAATTCATCATTCTTTGTAAGAATATGTGTATCTCAATTTTAAAAGTTTACCGTCTAACTGTGTCGCATGCTTGCCTGAAAGCCATTAAAGCAATGCGTTCTAAAATACGGAGTTATTTCTACCTTAGATAAAATACTTGTATATCTTAGTGTATTGTCCGCAATGCAGTGTATGAATTACTTCGGTATGTCCCAAGATTTGTGGGTTTTCGGTATCCAGGTCATTGTATTTATTAAGTTGAAGTAGATTTATAGAAATTAGTTACTATAAAACTATATAACACTGCCCTTTAAGAAGACTTTTTTTGCCGGTTGTTGCAAGCGATTTGCGATTGCGATAGTGTCTACTTAGCATCGCAATCTGAAGTTATTAGTGCTTGTATTTATAGTAGGTAATATCTTAATCGCAGGATATTTTATTTTCGCTTGCAGTATTACCTACGGGTAGCAAATTTATCGACTGACGCCGAAACACGTTATAGGTCCAAGTATGAACAACTTGCGGGAAAGTATTTGTATTGGCAATCTATCACTCTCTCAACTTCACGGTTTTTCCATTTACGAAAGATTAGTAACACGCCCAGCTTCCCACGGGTGCAATGTAGATGAACACATACACTACACATACAATACACAAAAAAAATAGCCTATGTTATGATAATGTAGCTTTCTATTGGTGAAAGAATTTTTAAAAAATCGGTCCAGAAGAGTCGGTTTTGAGTTAAATCGTAATAAACAAATCTTCCCTCTTTATAATATAAGTATAGTCTATGCTTTGTTACTGAGTAATTCGGATCCATTCTTCCCACCCATTTATTGCTCTGAGGATCAAGACGTAGGGAAAAAACTCATTAATCGATATCGATAAACAAGTCAAATCTCGTGGATTTCGAACTACGACCCATGGAGTCCGTTAGGTTAGATTAGGTTGCCACATACCACACCAATGAGCTCGATGGTTGAACGAAAGTATTTAAATAATAATACAATAATCCAAAATAGGGTTTAAGGATGTGAAATGTGTTTGCCAGCTTGCGGAATGAATAAACACTTATTCCTTACACCTGCCTGTTTGATAACGGTTTTCGAAACGGAAATGACTCGAATTTGCATCAGCGATTCATTAACACATATGTTCGCAATAAAAATATGCAGGCAGCGATATTGTTGACTATTTTAGACTAACGTTATTTGATTGTCTCTTGCGTGAGTACTTATATTTTATTCTGATTAACTAAGTAATAAGAATATATAATACGAGCGATCCACCCCGGCTTCGCAAGGGTGCAGTGTAGATGTACTAAAACAATAAAATAAAAAGTCAATAAAAATAGCCTATGTTACTCGCTGATAATGTAGCTTTCAATTGGTGAAATCGGTCTAATAGTTTTTAAGTTTATTCGTTACATACAAACGTACAAATCTTTCCTCTTTATCATATTAAGTATAAATTATAATTTGACGGGCTCGTTGGCGCGTTCGGTAGAACACCTGCCGTGCGCATCGATGGGTCGTGGGTTGGAATCCCACCGGGACACCATGTTTATAGTTTTCTGTAAGCATGTTTTCCCCACGTCGGGTATCTTCGGGCATTGATCGGGTGGGAGGAATATCTAAATTCCGACCGGGTAACGAACCACCGTTCATAGATGGAAAAACCGTGAAGTGCATATTGCGCGTTTCGGTTTCAGTCTATGGATTTCCGAATGCTCGAAGTAAAATTAGGTCGACAGCGCATCATTGACTGATGTTCTGTGGCTGAGGTATCACCTACCAT
The DNA here is from genome assembly GCA_905404175.1 of Anthocharis cardamines. NCBI lineage: Eukaryota > Metazoa > Arthropoda > Insecta > Lepidoptera > Pieridae > Anthocharis > Anthocharis cardamines. The sequence goes on along the minus strand of FR989953.1, from coordinate 2,524,576 downwards.
CAAGTGAACCTCATGCTCGTCTGTCGATATCTAACATAAAAAAAAAAAAAAATAATAATAATATGAACTAAGTATAGATTGTTTTTATTTATGAGCAATCAAAGACATTTCCTTTCGAGAACTTCATTTGTGCTTTTAACTTTTACCGTAAATATTTCTTCTTTCGTGTATTTGTTAACTTTGTTGAGTGACAGACTTCAGTTTAATAATTCTTCGAACAAGAAAATGGTTCTCCGTTTTGGCCGGGCACGTCTATCCAAATTACAGGAGCCAACAGAGGAAATTTAAATTCGCTCGCATTAATGCCTGTGGGAAAATTGCAATACATTTTTGGCATGAACCGCAATTCAATTGATTGCACGTCGCATCGAGAATCGGTTTCAATCAAATCTGTATGTGTGTAATCTGTGTGTGTCTGTGTCGTTAAATGTATCTGCAAAAACTTGGCGAGCTCGTGGCCTTTGGGAATAACGAACTTTTAATACGGGATCGTTGTTATTTAGAGTAATACGGATATCGTTGGCTCAAAGGTAAAACTAACTGAGTGTAATTTTGGATTAAAAATGAATTTGTCTGTTATTACTTATTTTAAGTGTACATTTATTATACTAACAAATTAATAAGTTTGTATTGCGCTTCATAGTTTAGTTATCGAACAGAATACGTAATTAGTTATTTATTCTAACCGTAGGTTTACCCTTAAAATAAGTAACAGTAGCAACATTAATTCAATATGTCACTTAGTTGGTTAAAAACCAAGGAAATACGGAAGTGTGGACTTGGATCTGTCAACAGGCACATAGCATTTTGTCGTAGCTTCCTATTTCGTATCATATCTTTAAAAAATTTGGAAATTGATTTCATATATTAATTAATTTATTGGGAAATGCATTTTATTGGGTGAGAGTAAAAAATATATGTATATTGGATTCACTGCACATGTTTTATAATTTATTTTTTACATCTGAGCTTTGTAAAACTTATTAATGCTTTTAATCAGCATAATAAACTGATACTATTATTTATCGATTTGAAAGATACTACGTACATATGATGTTGTGTACCTACAGCTAAAACACTTGAAATGTTTTGGATAAAATTTGTAATAGAGCTTTAAGAGATGCTTAAATCCTATGAAAGGATAGAGATTGCTTTTCACCGGGGAACGTTAAGCTTCATACGAGGTATAACTTCATCGACTATGACGTCATTTGATGAAAAAACTTTTAAAATGTCAACCTTTTATGCAACTAACGAACAAACAAGCATAGTTAAACTTTACTTTGCGTTGTTGTGTCGTAGTTGAATAATAAAGCAAATTAAGCTTTCCGAAATAATCTCACAATTTAACATGTCAGGTAAATTAGACGCGAATTTTTTATAGCATCCGTATTTGGTACATAATGACTGAGCAATCGATTTTTTTTTAAATGTATAGAGAACGATCATTTGACTGCGTTTCACGTATGAAACGTGAAACGCAGTCAAATGCGTGTAGGATGGTACGTGACAACACTGAACACAGTATAGGATGGAGCATGTTGATTCCCTTACAAGTCTAATCATATTCCACATAACCTAGTGTTTGTAGTTGAATATTTGGAACTTACTATATGAAAACTGAGCAAAAGTATTCTTGTAATTTGCGTTTAATTACCTCATGGTTAATATTTCTAAAAAGTTATATAATATTTTAAACATGATGCAGGACAATATTCATGAATTGCACTTAATTTCGCGAAAATTTATTTAGCGAAATATTTGGCCACAAATTAAAAATGATGATTAAAAATATTCTAAAGAAGCGTAACAAATTATTTGTTAAATGTAACATAGAAAGTTTTTGCTGTTCGACATAATAACAGCTTATGTTATGTTAATGAGTCTATTATTCGAGATATTGACGAATCCAACAAATAAAATTTCATTAACATTGGTGCAGCCGTTCTTGATTTCTAAATGGACTAGCACAACTTTCTTTGTATATGTAGTAAAAGTGAATTATTAGGATCAAAAACGATATTATAAATATTAAGTCTTACCAACGCGTATATATTTACGTAATGGGGTCGAGAGACAAATAGTGTATGCATCTGAATTAGCCCTTATCTTCGACTGGCTACCAGCCAACATATATCAGGCTTAGAACCCTAGCTGGCCAATTTTCCTTATGCCTTCGATGGAGTTAATGCTTGATATATGAGTTAATGCTTCTCTATAATAGAGAAGCGTGGAGTGGAGTCTTTCTGAAGAGCGTACCGACCAGAGACACAATTCTATATCAAAAAACCAGATATACGAACGGGCTCGTTGGAGCGTTCGGTAGAACACCTGCCGTGCATATCGATGGGTCGTGGGTTCGAATCCCACCGGAACGACATGTTAATAATTTTCCGTTAGCATATCTTCCCTACGTCTGGTAACTTTGAGCATTGAACGGGTGGGAGGAATATTGAAAATCCGACCGGGTAACGAACCACCGTTCATAGATGGAATAACCGTGAAGTGTGCGTTTCGGTTTCAGTCTATGGAATTCCGAATGCTCGAAGTAAAAATTAGATCGACAGTGCATCATTGACTCATGTTCTGTGGCTGAGGTATCACCTACCATCAAGCGAACCTCATGCTCGTCTGTCGATATCTGACATAAAAAAAATATATCCGCTTGTGAGAATTCATATAGAATAATTGCCTTCAGTTACGTAAATAAATTGCCTCTATCTATTCAATAGTCTCAACTGCAGATGTTTCGAGTGCTGCAGTATCAAACGAGCCCTTGTTACATAAATAACAAACTTTGATTTCAATCTGTCAACATCTCCCACTTTGCCTCTATAAACAGAGTAAGAAGACACAGAAAGAAAATTCTATATACATATTATGTATGTTTTATAATGGATGTTTAGGCGTCCTTCATCATCGTCAGTTTTAGCGTCCATGCGTCCGGTTGTCTCTCTTCTTTAAATATGGCAAGGGGGGCGATTTTTTTATTATTATAGGTAATTACTTAAAGATGTCATGTGGAACATGGTGTAATTGTTGCAGCTCGTTACAAACATTTTGTAATACAAAAACCTTTGCGATTAAAAAGAGTGGCGGAGAGTGATTTATTGCCAGTTCTTCTCGTCCGTTCTACGCCCTTGATTTGAGAACTGGCAGTAAATGTAAAATTAGAAGCATTAACTATGTATTTTTTTATTGACGTTTATAAGTGTACATTGTGTTACCTACATGAATAAATGATTTTGAATTCGAATTTAATTCTTTGCTTGAAACGGCATGTCTCTTACTTCGTGGGTATCAGAATTCCACCCCAAATATTATCCTCTTAGTAAAAGTACTGCAAAATGCATTGATGAAACAGAAAATCAGCCTCTTTGTCTTTTCATATATAATACTGAATAAACCAAAGTTGAAAGGCCAAGAGTATTTTTTGGAAATAAGACATTTCCATAATGCTAGAATCGTATTTATTCTATTTAAAAAAATATTTACATGTTTACAACGGTGTTTACATCTTTGAATTACTATACGTATAATAAAAACTTATATGGAATATATACTAGTGTTTTAATCCCACTCAGACCCGCGTGCGGTTTCGTTTGCAACGCCGGCGGGCGTGTAGATAGAAACCACAGACATCTCTCATTGTACAGGGAGCATTGACTTCCTTGTGGCGGTTTTGCTGTTTCTCTATGTGAGAAATGGGACAATAGGCTGGAGTCCTTTGAAGTGCCGTTTGTGTCACATTCGTTATAGTATGAGTGGTTGATTGGTTACTTGCACGAAATTTACTATGAAATTAATGACCGAATGTATGTTGTAGCAGAAAATGAAATGTAGCAATTTAAATTCATAGATTTACGCCGAAATACGCAATATGTACTTCACGGGTTTTCCATTCATGAAAGGTAGACGATAATCGGTTCGTGTAATTCTCGATCTGGGAAAACTAGACATAATATTCCTTTGAAGAAATTGCAAAGAAACCGTTTATATTAATTGTAAAAAGTAATTTTAAAGGTGATTCATGATATCCGTTAACTTTCATTGAAATTGAAATTATCTGCTAACGCTTACTTTAAAAATATAACAAATAAGTTTTACCATAATACCATCTGGTAATCCACCATAATTTCAAAGTACTTAATTGCAGTTCAGAATAAGGACACATCAAGTTCAGGCTAAAAATAAAACTACTTCAAAAATCTAACGCTATTTATACGTGTTAAAGTGGCAGAAGCCCATAAGTAGAGTTTAGTAGAGTTAAGTATTTGACTGCTCTTTCACCTCGAATGCTCTTAAAGCCCTCTCGATGAGCTCAGGTATGCTTTCTCACTCCCCAGCGCTCGGTAAGCTGCGTCCTCTTGTTCTTAACGTCGTATTGATCGATTAAGTATCGGTATGTTCTTAAATTCCTAAAAAGATATAATGAAAGTAGACGTCTCATGCCTCACTAGGGAAGGTCACATGTCACAACAGCCCAGAAATGTATCTACTTTTCTGAGTCTGTTTCACTGATTATTTTTTATTAGGCAAGTTACAGTCTTCTGTACTCTGTCACACCGAATTTTACTCTTTGGTTGGAATTCTAGGCTGGTCACGGGTGCTACACGTACCGCGTCACTAAGGTGGATAAAATCTCAAACCTACTCGTTACATATCACTTATTCCTACTTTGGATATATTTCTTTAAGGAAATATTATTACTATATTTTTTCATTTAACAACTTTTTAATTTTTATACGTTTTTTACCATCTAATACGATTCAATGAGAATTGATTGATTTTATTGTTTGACTCAATTGTGATAAGGACTGCATAAATGCTTGACATGGTTGAATTTTAAAATGTGTGTAATGTGATCAATCGATTTAAAGTGATAATAATTTTTGTTCATGTATATATGCAGTTAAGCGAGTCTTTACATAGTATAAAAAAATCGCTGAAATGTATGTATGTGCATAACTTCCGAACGACTGCACCAAATTGGATAATTATTTTTTTGTTTTATAATTTATAAGTTACTAGTACAGTAAACATTTATTGTTACGGAATTGTAAAAAAAAGGAGATTAAACTACTCTATAGAAACATCCACATATTGATTTTCATTTATTAGTACTGTAAAGGAGAGATTTGGTCTCATTTTCTTCAAGCGAAGCCGCGTCTTGTAGCTAAAAATGTATTAATTATATTGGCCTATATAAAGAGATAACGGTATATTAGAGTTTATAATCCCTGCGAATCGTAAAAACGTTTCAAAATGCCAAGTGTGCTGGAGATGTGAGCTGTCACAAAGAATACTAACTACTATAACTGTTAATTTCGCGAGTCTATGAAAAATAAGTTTGCAACTCAACTTTATACTTAGTTCTCACATACATTACAAAGTTGTAGTAGCCTGACTCCAAATGAGCGACCCATTAGCAGAAAAGGCCCGGATAAAAATATAGCTTCGTGACCTATTTATTAAAATAAATATTCGGCACTAAGCATTTAAATAATAAATGAAGGCGCCGTCACAGCTGTGGGTAGGTTTAATTTTAATAAGCTTTACGCTTATATCATGGCTTTTAAGATATTTATTGAATTATCACCTGCCATTCTATGAAGGCTCTAATTTATGTTTTCTTTTGAATTAATAGTAATAACTTCATATTACTGAACATTGGACTACAATCTTCTTTGTCATGTGAACTTTTAAAATACATTTCATATCGTACCTCTCAAGATTTAGCATCACTTGAATCGATATTAAATACGCTTTTTTATTTCGATGTTTTATTTGACATCCTCTATCTCTCAATGTTAAGTCTAGGAGGAATTTTCCGCCAGCTTCAATGGCCTTTTTGCTGATGTCATTAATTGTTTTAGTTATTTTGCAGCTGATTTTCCCTCAGCATTTATCTTTTAAACATGAATAACTTGGTAGAAAAAATCAAACATTCATAAAGATATTCTCATCTGTAATAAAAAGTAGTAGATTAAAAAGTTATTTAATATTAGCTTTGCCTTTGTTACGAGTCATTCATCTAACAGAAATCGATAGATGTCTAGTTCGGTTAATCTATCCGTTTCATGATGAATCGACTTTGCCACTAGCTTTGAAGAATGTCTTTGTTATTTTTTTTATTTATTTGTAATTTAAAATATTTACACAAAAGGTCCATTTCTAAATTTAAAAAAAAATATCATATTTTAACTTTACATTTTATATTGATGATGATTGACTGAATCTTTCTTCACTGTCCTGAAATAATTTAAATAAATGCACACTATTAATAAATTGTTACAATCTTGATACAAACAATACAGTAAAGATCGTTAGAATAAAATAAATTCAATTGTTACATTGAGGCGGCCGTGGCGCATCGAACCCTCATACAATATCTGCCTCTATATAGAATACTTATATAGCACTAGCAATTTCCCCCGCAACCCCCCTTGTGGGTTGAATTTCGTAAAATCCGTTCTTAGCTGACCTCTACTCGGCGAAAGGAATATTCCTACCATATTTCAAGTCCCTACGCCTTATGGTTCCAGAGATATCGTGATGAGTGACTATATAGGTGGAAATCTCTTCTATATATATAGATAAGCGCATATGCGAGCGGCAGTATCATGGGAAGTGACTCTCATTTCGCAGTTATATTCACTTATCTGCTGAGTGTCGCTGAATGTCAATGTGGGGTGAAGGTTATTTGTAACATGTTGTTCATTTTCGAAAAATAATCTCAATATATGGGATATAATCTCTCTTGCTAATACCTAATTATAATATAGCTAGTAACTAATGCTCTCCTATTTCAACAATAAAAAAATATAACACACTTTCGATATTACTCTGCAGTAAATAATGTAATTAATAAAAAGCATTTTAATATTGTCTTTTATTAACGCGAGTATCACACATTTAAATAAAATACTGTATACCGGATTAAAACGCGATTTATTATTTAAATTATTTATCCCGACGTTTCGGATGCTTTTCAGCAACCGTCTCCCGCGATCACGGTTGCTGAAAAGCATCCGAAACGTCGGGATAAATAATAAATCGCGTTTTAATCCGGTATACAGTATTTTATTTAAAAAGCATTTTGATAAGCACAGAGACTTTGATGTTGTTGTTTTGTTAACTAGTAACGAGAAGAAAATTTTTCATTGGGATGTGTAATACTTATGCCATCAAAAACATAAATTGTAAAAAAAAGCCAAGTCTTGCAACTCAGTTCTCTCGTAAAAAGTTGTGAGATCCATATAATACCAAGTCGGTCAATTTATTCAGTCTCCACTGAAGGATCCTTCTGTCTTAAGTTATTACGTAATTAGGTAACCTAACAACATCTTATAGTGATCATATCAATACCAATATTAAAAAGCTTTGATGTTAAAAATAAATAGATTGACTCGGCTATCGCATGAAAACACAATGTATCTCTTTAATTTTATTAAAAACACAATGTGTATCACAACTAACACATATTATATTAAATTAGATAGTTTAGTGCGATTGCCAAGTCAACCTTTTTATTTTTAACATCAAAGCTTTTTAATATTGGTATTGATATGATCACTATAAGATGTTGTTAGGTTACCTAATTACGTAATAACTTAAGACAGAAGGATCCTTCAGTAGAGACTGAATAAATTGACCGACTTGGTATTATATGGATCTCACAACTTTTTACGAGAGAACTGAGTTGCAAGACTTGGCTTTTTTTTACAATTTATGTTTTTGATGGCATCTCATTTCTTTTTGTAGATATTCCTTTTCTTAGTTTATTTGGATAAGAATTAATATAAAGCTATGGATAACAGTCTGATTTTGATCAGCATTTTTATTAACTTTTTAATGTAAAAAAGTAGCTATAGTGACATAACTACAATAGTTGGACATATGGTCTCGTGAATTTTTTTGTAGATTTTGATATGTTCTATAATATTGTGGAACGTGTTTTTGTTCTAGCATCAATACTTTCCGCAGCACATGCGATGAAAGACATTTTATGGCTATTTTTTTACACCTTGGGTTGTTTTTAGGAGGGATTTCTAAGGATCTCTATTTTTTTCTAGTAATAAATACCCTAAGTTACTCAGTGATAATGTAGCTTTCTAATGGTAAAAGAATTTTTAAAATCGGTCCAGTAGTTTTTAAGTTATTCATTACATACAGAAATACAAAAAAAAATTGTATATCTAGAAAACTGGACCGAAATTTCAAAATATTGTAGTTTTTCCTTGATTTATAGACACTAATTGTATTCTAAATTACAAGTTTCTATGTCTGCTAGAAGTGCCTTAGAGTTTTGATGATCGGTCAGTCAGTGAGTGAGTGACAAATTATCAAACTTTGACTAGTTATAATTCTTAAACTACTGGTTCAAACAGAATGATATTTGAAATATACCGAGTTTATACAATGCCTGCTTAGTGACTGAAAATTCAGGATTCTAGTTTAATCCACAAAGAAGTTATAGGGGGTCGAAAATGGCCCGAACTACTTCGAGAAAAGTATAGTACGGCTGTGCCGCTTTTTGCTCGACTTGGCGGGGGCACTACCGTGCCTCCAGATATGAATAAATAAAATTTACTCATATAAGTGAACATATTTTACGGTCTTTAGAGAAATAAATTCTTGAATAAAAAAAGTGTTACAAACAGATAAATAATATTCTATAGAAGTAGGTCTTATCGCTAGGTAGCGTTTTTTCCAAGTTAACCATAAATCGTATTAAAAATGCGCATGACTGCGATTTTAGGCTCCGCCAAATCTATACATATAATAAAAGAGTAGGATCGAAATTACGCTTCACTAAATATTTTTACCAGAAATTAAGAGGGGTGATAAAAGAAGGGTAGCAGAATGCATAAATGCAATTTTTAAGATTCTTGTCTGTCTGTCTGTCTGTCTGTCTGTCTGTCTGTCTGTCTGTCTGTCTGTTTGTTCACGCTAATCTCCGAAGATACTGAACCGATTTTAATGCAATTTACACAAATATATTAAGGAAAGCCCGGGGCAACATATAGGCTTTGTTTCATCGAAATTGGTTATCGGAAAGAAAAGTTATCATCATTTAAATATTATCTTAAAGGCACCATATCACCAAATTTCAATGCAAACTGACTCGCGTTGAACTTTTTCGAATTGTCAGATGTCAATCACAGTCTGATATGTAAATAAAATAGTTTGATTATTTCGCCATTTGCAATATGTATTCGTAGTATAGTGGATAGAATATTGGATATGCAGTCCCATAGCGTAGCTTTTGATGCGAGTTCGAATCTGAAGTTGAAATGAAAGAAATATTTTTTTGTATTTTTTTTTTTTTTTTTTGAAAGAACTATATTTTAAAAAAATTGAAAATGTATTATTGAAATAATATATGAAAAAGTATTTCTTATGAGATCATTTATTTCACCTTTTCATCAATCCTTTCTCTTAAACAGCATTACGATTATTCGACATTGCTTTTTTGCTTCCGTATCTTAGAGGTTTCCGCATTTAGCACCGGAAACCCGGGCAGGAATCCCGGGAATTTAAAAAAATGTCCGAAAATGAGAATAACCAATTAAATGAACGCACGCATCTATTTAAGACAGAAAATGTATTGAAAATTTAATAAATATGAATTTCCCTAACGTTTCTTTAAATTCAGGTTAATTATTTCAACTATTGAATATCAAATCATCCTTCGAACCCCAATCTCAACCACCATTAAACATGTCGATAACATGATGCAAAAGCAACCGTTAATGACTAATTTGATAGCTCTTTCCCAAAAGAAATCACCAAGTACAGAGGGTGGAGGAGGATATGTCATTTGAAGAAAGCTTGCTCAAAAGCTCAGCCTAAAGTGAACCCCACGCGAACGAAGTCGCGGGCATCAGCTAGTTTAAAATAAAACTTAATATATAAACTAAACACTAAGGGATGAAAAAAAAATACTAAGGTAGGTGCTAAATGCTTATCCCAAAAGTGCACCGGTCAAAGTTTATTTTTCACGACGTCAGTATAATGCCTCAGCGAATAAGTAGTCGAGCGTACATAGGGGAGATGGATAAAAATAAAACCGTTTGATCTGATAGTCTCGTGTTGAACTATGGAAATTACTCGCTCTCAATATTATTGGTTTTTAGCTCTTATTGTAAGCTATTTTAGATTGTCTTCAAGGAAAATCTGACCTAGATAGGACTGACCGAACTAATCAGGCGTATATCAAGGGTGCTATAGCCTAATAAATGTGTTTTAAGTTACATTTTAAAAGTTAAGGGATAAAATTACCTGAGATATACAAAGAATATCGCAGTAATTGATATTTGTGATGTGATAATCTTTGCATATCTAAGATATTTTTGCCCGTAAACTTTTAAAATTGAATAACTTCAAACTTAACTTTTTATATTTATTGGATTTGAGCACTATACCCTAAATATAAGGTAGGTACTAGCAACTCGCCCCGGCTTCGCACAGCCGCAATGTAGATGTTACTATACCTACACAAAAAATAGCCTATGTTACTCACTGATAATGTAGCTTTCTATTGGTGAAATAATTTGAAATTGGTCTTGGAGTTTTTGAGTTTATTCTTTACAAATATACAAATCTTTCCTCTTTATAAGTGTGAAGCTGGCTATAATGCTACGTAGTGTCCATATATTATAGTCATGCGTGGTATAGCATCTTTGTTCCAAGTTTTACTTTATAGGCAAATTCGATTTTGATTGGCGTTTTCGATTGATTTATCCGTACCTCTTGGCATTACTAAGTTCATTATTTTATTATTAATATATTAGGTAATTATAATTATCGGTTCTATCTGAATGTTTAGATATTTTACAATATACAATAGATGTAGTTGATATTCACATACAAAATTTAGAATCTGCAAGTATAAGTCCAAAATATACCATCTCGACTAGTACTTTTAAATCCTTTCTTATGTCATACATTCGAATGAATCATCTTAATCTTCAAGCTCATGATATCCTTCCCTGTGTACATTGTAGCCTTTATCATGTCAATATTGCTGACAAATTATCCTTTAACGCCCCTCGCCCACGCATTCGGTCGACAGGAATTTTGTATCAGTCCTTTGACAGTTTCGCAAGGTATTCTGTATATATAAAGGTAATATATTAGTTATCAAAATGAACATAAGCATTAAAACTAGCAAAGATATTAAATTACGAAATTAATCTGTATTAGTTATTATATGATACGGGATACCGTTGTGTTTTTTGTCAGATCTCATTATAATGATAATATAGATTATCGACAAAATGCTACGTTTTGATTTCTACGGGGTTTAATATGAATTTCGTTCCTTTAGTAAGCTACGGTCAGTTTCTCGAATACTTCAAGACAAATTCTGTTCCTTAGCAATGCCTTAGCACACACGGGATGTAGGCAGGGGATTTTGTCCACACAGTGTAATGTTAAGGCTTCTACCTACATACATAAGAGGAGAAAATGTCTAATATTAAGTAATATAATTTTCCTTTAATAGTAAACGCTCTACAATAGTGTAGAATAATTAGAAGTGCATTTTCTTCTTTCCTTTTCAATGATTAAGTTCGACGTGTATGATGTCGCGGTCAAAAGTTACTACACGTAACACGTTTTAGCTCGTCATGCAATAATAATCAGAGGTTAAAGTTATCGCTGTGCCCCAGGCGTGAGTTTGAAGAGACCTTGCGAGTCCCTTTTCATGAATAAACCCTAGTGTTTCAACATTATGATTTATCTGAGCCGTTCCGCTTCACGACGTGCTTTGTGTTTAGTTTTCTATTATTATTTGAACGTCTTCTGTAGTCTGTTTTTATAGAAAAGCCTATGATCTCGAAAGGACTAGATTAAATTTTCCGATATATTTCCCGATACAAAGAAGCCTCTGTTCAAACCCGCAAGTGAAAATTTGCTACTGATGATGAACAAACGAAGAATTATATTTCGAAATTTTTAGTATTATCAAGCATTGATTATTGTGTCAAGATTACGTTTCGCATTTCGGCATCCGCAACATATATACTATTCGTCCACTGAACGCCTATATGATATTTTATATAATACTAGCAACACACCCCGGATTCGCACGGGTGCAAACATTAAAACAAATAGCCTATGTCACGCGCTGATAATGTAGCTTTTTATTGGTGAAAATCTGTTTCGTATCCAAGGATTACCCTCCAAATACAATACACACCTCACAAATTACGTTACCTCGTATTTTATAGCATTAATAAAGAATTATATAATTGAATACTAATTTAAATAATTTTGTTACAGTCAAAAGCGCTGGGAAGAGTCCTGTTTGACCAAGTTTGTAGGCAACTTCATCTCTTGGAAGCTGATTACTTTGGACTAGAATATCAAGATGCCAGTGGGACTAAGGTAATTCCTATAATTCTAAGAACTTATACATGTATTTTTATCGTTCATAAGCAACAACGGCTTCCTTCTAAAAAGGGAGGTTAAGGAGCGTATAGGTTGCCAACTTACCTCAACATTTAGCGAACGCACACCGAATTAAAATATATTCAAATTGACCTGAAATGATCAACGCATTCTGAAGACCACTAGTGTTGCGGTGGGCGGCGGTAATCACTAACCATCGCCTATCAATCTGTCCCCTCAAATATATGAAAAATAAATTCCCATATGAAAGATGAATACGTGTTCTTCTCTAGATAATTACTCATACATACAATACATGTACACAGTACTGGTTGGACGTCGAGAAGCCGATGTGCCGCCAAGTCGGTCTGTCGATGCTGGAGCCGACGCTGCGGTTCTGTGTTAAGTTCTACACGCCGGACCCGGCGAGGCTCGAGGAGGAGTTCACGCGGTACCTGTTCTGTCTGCAAGTCAAGCGCGATCTGGCGCAGGGCTGCATACAGTGCAATGAGAACACCGCCGCGTTGATGGCCAGCTATATCGTGCAAGGTGAGAGATACACCCTGTACTAACCTGTTTTGACGGGCTCGTTGGCGCGTTCGGCAGAACACCTACCGTGCGCATCGATGGGTCGTGGGTTCGAATCCCACCGGGAGCACATGCTTATAATTTTCTGTAAGCATGTTTTCCCCACGTCTGGTAACTTCGGGCATTGATCGGGTGGGAGGAATATCTAAATTCCGACCGGGTAACGAACCACCGTTCATAGATGGAAAAACCGTGAAGTGCATATTGCGAGTTTCGGTTTCAGTATATGGATTTCCGAATGCTTGAAGTAAAAATTAGGTCGACAGCATCATTGACTGATGTTCTGTGGCTGAGATATCACCTACCATCAACTGAACCTCATGCTCGTCTGTCGATATCTGACATAAAAAAAAAATAGCTGGTGGCGAGTTACGACAAAATAAATAATATAATATGCAATTTTTAAGGTGTTCGGTCGAACGCCGAAATTATATTAGGTACATTTAGATATTTTTAACCTTGTCATATGAAAGTGTTCGATAAGATAATTCAGTGAATCTTCCGCTCATGATATTGGTGCGTCATCGCATAATGATGCACTTATTTCCAGGATGCAATTTAACCATTATTTAGTTCTCCAGTGCAGCGGTGACAAATAGTGCATTTAACCTTGACATACATTTTATGGTCTAGTGAACGTTAATGATACACGGTTGATAATTTTATTCAGACAGATAGATGAACAATTACATGTAGTTCTTATAAAATTCCATTTTACAATAATTTACTTTTATTCCAACAGATGAAAACTACTACGTTTTCCTTTTATAAGTTACTCGTAAATGTAATGATATGTACTTTGTGGTTTAGTAAGAGCATACATTTCGTACATTCGGATGCACATATGTTCATAGATGTCATATCAAGTCAAAATTCTTAAAAAAGAACAATCCACATCACATACACTTTATTTATCGTGCTTGTGCAGTGGCTATTTCTATTATTCTCTTTCAATGGTTGTCAGATCTTCTCAACTCTTCAATAAATTTTGACAAAAATGTACTTTTTAGGTTTACTCTTGAAGGTTTCTGTTACAAACAATAAATACGAAGTCGGTATATTAGTCTAAAATATGCACAAGGTATGTTCGATTCAACGTCTGCAACATTACATTTGAGTAATTTATAGTGCTCTTTGTGAGACTAAAGTCGTGATGAATTCCGTTGTAATAAGTCCTTGTTTTGACTGTTCAATGAAGTATTTGTAAATTAATAGTCGAATACGGTTAGAATTTTATATTATATACTAGCTGATGCCCGCGACTTCGTTCGCGTGGGGTTCTCTTTATGCTGAACTTTTGAGCAAGCTTTCTTCATATTATATATCCTCCATCCTCTGTACTTGGTGATTTCTTTTCGGAGAGAGCTATCAGAGTAGTCATTGACGGTTGCTTTTGCATCATATTATCGACATGTTTAATGGTGGTTGAGGTTGGGGTTCAAATGATGATTTGAAATTCAAAAGAAATACCATAGTAATTGAAAAAATGAACCTGACTTTAAAGAAACTTTAGGGAGATGCATATCAATCAAATTTTACGTCTCCAAAATGCATTCAATGCATTTTCCGTCTTAAATATATGCACGAAAATTGTACGGGGGTTTGAAAATACTTGCGACACATGGAACGCCAAGAAAATGTCTAAATACGAATAAAATGAAGGTATGGAGAAATGCAAGGTAAAATGAATGAAGAAATAGTATGGCCATGTTGGCCACTTACTTATTTTTTTATAAATTTAATTAGTGTGGAAGATACTATATCCACCTCGATATTTATTTCATTTAATTGATCACTTTTAATTTCAGATATTTTTGTTTAATTCCCTTGGAAAGGAAATGATTGATGAAAATGCGAAAATAAACGATCTCATAAGAAATACATTTTTATATAATAGAATAGTTCAATAATACATTTTCTATTTTCAAAATTAGTTCTTTTAAAAATATAAAAAAAAAATACAAAAAAACATTTTTTAGTGATGTGATTCGAACTCGCATCTGAAGTCACGTAGTACGACCGTATATCCACTATGCCACGAACACATATCGAAAACGGCGAAATTATCAAACTATTTCATTTACATATCAAACTGTGATTGACATCTGACAATTCGAAAAAATTCAACGCGAGTCAGTTTTCATTGCAATTTGTTGAAATGGTGCCTTTAAAATAATATTTAAATGATGATAACTTTTTTTTCCGACAACCGATTTCGATGAAACAAAGCCTATATGTTGCCCTGGACTTTGCTTAATATATTTGTATAAATTACTCGAAAATCGGTTCAGTATCTTCGGAGATTAGCGTGAACAAACAGACAGACAGACAGACAGACAGACAGACAGACAGACAGACAGACAAGAATCTTAAAAATTGCATTTATGCATTCTGCTACCCTTCTTTTATCACCCCTCTTAATTTTTGGTAAAAATATTTAGTGAAGCGTAATTTCTATCCTACTCTTTTATTATATGTATAGATGTATAGATTTCTTTCCGATATTTTCTATCTTTAGCTAAATATTTTCGACTGATTCCGTGCTCCTCTGAGCTTTTGATAAGCTTCACGATTAATCTTACTCAAGTATTTATGATTGTAATGAAACTCGGCTTCAAGGTCTCTCAGGCATTCTGAATGAACATTCTTCATCAGATATTTAGGCCTTTAAGTTTCTAGGTCGCGTTTCTAAGTAAGTGCTTAGGTGATAAATGGACGCGCTCAGGTACTATCGACGTGCATTTATCGAAAGGGATTTCTGTGTCAAGATAAATTGTAGGCTCGCATGTATAAAGTTTCACCTATTTTTTACAAAGAGCTTTTAGATCTCTGCAGGGAATTTTTCTCTAACCTTAATTTTAATTTTCCCTTTCTGTCAAAGGTTTGCGTGCTTGCGAGCTTATATTTGATTACTAGCTAGCCTAGTGCTACAAGTAAGTCTATAGAAGTATATAGTATAATCCAATTTACTATGTTGTAATTTCACGAACTTTAGCAACCAAAGTTATTCCCAGTTTCAGTTTGAGCAGGGTTAGATAATAAAACCGCTAACTTTACATTAAGTCTGAATTAAGGCTATGTAAATAGTGTGAATAGCTCACAACTAGTTACGAGTTTTGAGTAACGTGGTTTTTTTTTTAGTGAATTATCTCGTAACTCAAAACAATTTTTAATTCTTATAAATTTAATTACCTAATACAAAAGTTGTCGAAACCTACTGTATTATTACGAATCTAGTCAAAATTTAAAAAATAATACAATTTTCTTAGTGCCAAGTAAAATGCTAAAATTACATCAAATCGCTTCCACTTTGGCAAAGTTTCTTCCATTTTTGGGATATATGATCATAAATTTGGATATTTTTTCTCTTCAAATACTAACTGTTACGGTAAATAATACAGTTTCGTCCGCGAGCTCCTCAAACATTAAAATGATCCATCGTAAGTTATCGCAGTAGCCCTGAGCCCAGCACACATAGTTCTGAGTTAATTAAGCACTCGCTAGCGGGCCTTGTTCGCGAATTTCCACAACCTCAGTTCCCGACCTAATATTAACTTATTCACGCAAGTTGTTAATGCATCTCTCTCTAGACAAGCCTTTTCAAAATAAACTAGATTTTGATAACACATTTATCCCACTAGAGCGTAGCTTTTAGATTTCATAGGGAACTATATGTTCTATCACCAAAATTTATATTTGTCATCAAGTTGTATCACCTAATAAATAGATCTATCGCCACGAAATATTTTCGTTCTCAGATAAACAAAAATTGTTCCCAGGTATGAATTATCATGTTTTAATAACTTGAGCGGTATGAATTTACTAGCCGTGCGACTAAATTACTAAGTGAGCGACTAGTTTTGAAGTTCTAGGTTAGGTTATGTTGGTATGGTGACCACCGCGCACGAGTCACTGTGCCGCGGCAGCGGCCGACGAGTGCCAGAACCGAATTCTACTTATTTTACTTGGCTTAAGATTTATTGTGGAACTGATTTTGCATTGTTTGGTGACTACATTTTGGTATTTTGAGGACAAACCCTATTATTTAAGAAACACAAAACTAATTAAATTGGTGATAGCTTAAATGATACCCGATTTCATATACCTAGTTGTACTTGTATTTTGACTTGTAAATCATATTTATTGTTTAACTTCTACCAATCTCTATATGTCCGGGAATTGCAGTCTTTCCATATTGGAATGATTAAGCTTTTTACCGGAATAATGTACCTCATTCTCCATACTAACATCTACTAGACATAGACAAAACATTTATTTTGCAATAAAAGTTGAAAAAAGTTTTTATAGTTGAAATTGATTTAAAGTTAAAAATGATAATATACATTCGTTTATTATTTACTTGAGTTTGTAATTCAAATTACCATGTTTCGGGGAGGCATATCCTGTTGTCTGTGGCAAGAGTTAAAAAATGGAAGCCATACAAGTAATACTTTTCTTTAAATTATTGTTTATTACATGAAGCTCGTTTGACGGTATACAACCAGCCACAGATATTGATTAAGTAACGAGCTTTTGACTCACCAAAAAGATTTAAAAAAAATCATGTATGATTATTTTGACAGCGGAATGCGGTGATTTCGTTCCCGAGGACTACCCGGACCACACGTACCTCAGCGGGTACAAGTTCTTCACCGGACAAGATGCGGAATCCGAGAGGCGGATAAGGGAGAACCATAAGAAACATATGTAAGTATGACCGCTGTTTATTTTAAGTTAATGATGGACAGCCGAGCGTGAGGTTCACTTGATGGTAGGTGATACCCCAGCTACAGAATATGAATGATGAGTATTCGGAAATCCATAGACTAAGACCGTTCATAGAATAAAACGTTAACTTAAAACAGCGTATCTAAAGAACATGTTTTGAATATGGGGTAAAGTTGAATATAACTTAGTCATGAGCTTATACATATCTACTGTAGCTTTGTAGCAATGTATGTATAATCTTCCTATCGCAACTTTACAGCGGCCAAAGTCCTGCGGAGGCGGACTTGAATTTATTGGAGACAGCGAGGAGATGCGAACTTTATGGTAAGTCATTTAGATTTATAATCATTATCAGCATTTAGTAGTATTTCTGAGTGAAAGCTCCATTATTTTTAAAATCATAACTGCATTTATTTGATGAAATTGTTTGAGCTGATTTTGGTAAAAAAATATATCCTTTATGTTTATAGTCCTAAGGTTTACATTTCTTAGTAATCAACTTTCAAGTTAATTTCTTATTGGCCTATTTATATCGCCTCGGATGGGATTTGAATCTGTGATTATCATTTAATAGATCTACTACCTCACTCAGTAATAGAAGACGCTTTTTAGAAGTTATATAGTTATTTGTGATTTAAAATCAATCAGAATGAATGCTTATTCTTTAAATACGGACGTTTACAATGTCCATACATTTTTCTCACATATCGACACCAGCAATGAACACAACGCTAACTTGAAAATTTATGTAATACGCTTTTTGAAAGAAAAAATGTGATAACTTTTAACTTAAAATCATACAAATTAATTTCAAATTTATTAAGTACATATATATGAATTATAAGTTCAGCTAAATTGTGATAACTTTTAAATTATTTAAGATAATTAAAAAGTTATCATTGTATATCATTAACTACATTTGGTGTAAAAAAATACTTTTTCATGTTATAGGGAAATTCTAATAAAAGAGCCAGTCAGATTTTTTTTAGTTTTACACTAAGCTGCCATTATTCTATGCAATTCATAATGAATCCGATTGTTCAGAAACTTTAAGACTGAGTTCCCTCTTACGTAAACAGATAGCATAATACATTTATTAAAGTGATCAATCAAATGTTCGCCAAACTTAACTTTTACGACTATTTATTTTCATTGTCTTTGGGTTGCCTTTCCATACACATTACTGTTTTGTTTGATTTAATAATAAAATATCCATCGGCTAATTTTATTTATTTACTTATTATTTATTAAGCCTTGAAAAGTCATGACAAAAACATCAGATAAAATTTAACATCATTTTATGCAATTTAAAGTCCTAACCGTCTCAGGTGCAGGCAGGAGGCCATTTCCATAGGAAAAGAATTTTTCCTCCAACGGCACTTAATCTATAGTAACTTTTGTAGCATTTTATATGTCCATATATCTTCGTAACTATCTAAATTCGTATACTTATTTGGTGTTAGTCGATTTAGACATCCAAAGCTTTATTTATAACAAGCTATTATGCTCTTCTTCGAATTCGAATGTTAAATTTTCATACGAAATGTCACCAAAGTGGGATCAGCTTTCCAAGACGTCCGAGAAGACAGTTACTTTTGCGTTTATTGTAAAGATGTGATCATTCGTTTAGGTGTAAAAATGCACGCGGCAAAGGATCACGAAGGGGTGCCGTTGAACCTGGCCGTGGCTCACATGGGCATTGTGGTCTTCCAGCACTTCACCAAGATCAACACATTCAGCTGGGCCAAGATCAGGAAGATATCATTCAAGAGGAAACGGTTTCTCATTAAATTACATCCTGAAGGATATGTAAGTGCAACCTGATTTACGTAAATAAAATTTAATGAATAGTATTTGTGGTATTTTGTGGTTATAGTATAATATACTATAACCACGATGAGACACTTCCTCCTCGCACAACCACTCTGTGGAATCTGCGTTCGCCGGCATTTTTTCCGAACCGATACGACTTGGGAACCTTCAAGGAGCGAGTCTACATCTTTCTTAAAGGCCGGCAACGCACCCGCAAGCCCTCTGGTGTTGCGGATGTCTATGGGCGGCGGTGATCACTTACCATCACGTAAGCCGCCTGCCCGTTTGCCCCCTATACTATAAAAAAAAACCGCTCTAGTCAGGTGAGGACAGGATGCCTATGATTTTAATAATACTTTATATATTTTAAACTTGACCAAAATGCTGGGTTGGCATAATATTCGACATGGTACGTTAAACAGAACGTACTTCTGAATGTTATTATCAGGTGCAAGAAGAGATAAAATTGATTAAAACTCCCGTATCGCTCTCCCGATAGTAAGTGATCCCAGACGTCCAAAGACTTGTGTTACCCGTTAAAATGTATTGTTTTTAATCATGAAGGTTGTATTTGTTCGGAAATGTATTGACAACACAGTATCCTTGTCGCAGGAATAGTTTCAGTCCAGCTTTAGCGATTTGAATATTTCTTGTATGTTGTAATGTAAAGTAGGGAATCGAAAAAGATTGATGAAACTGGTGTGAGTGGTAGAGTCGGGAGTGGTCGACCTAGGCGAATGTACCTCGATCAGATCGGGGACGTTCTTCGAAATCGACGAGTGTGTATGAAAGTGTAATGTAAGTATCGGAGCATATGGAATTCCGTGATCTCTGCCTAGTGCCTACCCCAATGGGAAAGAGGCGTGATGTATATGTAGGTATGTTTTTTTAAATTTATTTACCATTTAAAAATACAAATTCAAAAGTTACGTTAAGAATAGCATCAAAAAACCACTAGGGTTTAAACATGTGCTAAAATTTGTCTACGCCTTAACATTAAGTTTTGTTATTAATACAAACTAAACACAAAATGTACGAGCCAAGTAATTATAGGAAAAAAAATAATAATTTAAAAATGAAAATGATTATTTAATTTAGTTTTAATATTATTATTAAGCTGTTACGTAAATCTAGGGGAAAATTGTTGATAAGCCGAGGGACAAGATGTTCAGATTCAGTTGTGCGCTCGCCATAGACATTGTTGGCGATCACTGTACGAAGATGATTTTTTGATATGATGATGAGATGAGATGTATTTACGTTCTTCAAGCAATTAATAGTATATGTCTACATATTCCAGGGTCACTACCGCGACGTGGTGGAGTTCTTCTTCGAAGGTCGCAACGAGTGCAAGAACTTCTGGAAGAAGTGCGTCGAGAACCACGGCTTCTTCCGCTGCTCGAGCGTGCCGCGGATCGCGCGACACAAGACCAAGGTGCTCTCGCGGGGGTCCTCCTTTAGGTAAGGATTATAATCGGGCTCGTGGGTTCGAATCCCAACGGGTTTGACGTTTTTATAATTTTCTGGAAGTATGTCTTCCCCACGTCTGGTAACTTCGGGCATTGAATGGATGGGAGGAATATCGAAATACCAAACGAACCACCGTTCATAGATGGAAAAACCGTGAAGTGCATATTGCGCGTTTCGGTTTCAGTCTATGGATTTCCGAATGCTTGGAGTGAAAAGTAGGTCGACAGCACATCATTGATTGATATTCTGTGGCTGGGGTATCATCAATTGAATCTCATGCTCGTCGAGGTAATAATCATAAAAAGTGAATTCCCGAGTCCCCTAGTGGGGGAAAGGGAAAACCTATTTCAGTATCTGTTTCACTGATCATTTTTCTTTACAGGCAAGTAGGTGATCAATCTTCTGAGTCTTGCCTGACCGTGCTCTTCGGCGATTAGGGTAGTTGGGTTGAGTTCCGATGAGTCGCGAGTTCGATTATCAGGATATAAATCTTTATTATTTTTGTAAAAATGTTTTAACTTCTGGTTAAACAGCACCCGTCGTTAGAAAGAAAAATCGTAAGCGCGCGTTTCGGTTTTCATGTCGCTCGACTATCGATATGTTATTTAAAGTTGTGACGTTGAAATATAGAATATATATTTTTTTCTATATGGTTTATTCAGTCATTTTATTGACTTATCTATTAACATTTCCATATAATTTCTAACAGATATAGCGGTAAAACTCAGAAGCAAATCGTGGAATTTGTACGGGACAACTACGTGAAGCGGCAGACATTCCAGAGGTTGGTATATATTTATCTAACCGTATACTCAATATCAGGCTGTTGGCACACTGGGTCATTTTAATTGGCAACACCTTATATGTGGCTAGAAAGGTATTGCAATTGAACAAATAAAATCACCCGGTATTAAGTCTAAGGCATGTTTTTTGTCACAAGCTTTTTGTATTTACTGTTAGGTTAGGTTTAAATTTAAAAAAGTGGCAATGATGTATCCAAAATTAATTAATTGTTTCAAATAGAAGATTAATAATGTTGTAATAATACATATTCTATTTGTATTATTGTCAGAAAGTGTGAATTTTAAGACAATAATGTTGTATCTTTAAATTTTTGAGCATCATTTTGTTACTCTAGAATACTTTGAGCAATATATTTTCCACACTTTTTTATATTTTTAAAGATGACAAAATCCGACAAAATTACTGTGTAGTCAGTGTGTTATTTTAATTTGCAATTTATTTATGTAGTGTGCACTTAGATGAAGTTTTTAACCTGTAGATCAAATAAGTATTTTATAATAAGGTGGGCGGTCAGCATGGACACTAGCTTTTGGTTGAGAATTTGATCGGAACACGTTTTGCATGAGGTTAGGTACATAAAATCAAAAATGGGAACTAAGCGGAGCGGGCTGATGTTTATAGTGAAAAGACTGGATTATCATTAACAGATTACTTTGAAAGAGTAACACTTGGCGGTCTTTCATACAAAATTCCACCTCCTATTTTACTTGAACATTAGTGTAATAATTAAAAAAATATATAAATTTGTCATGTTGTCAAATTTACAAGTATCTATCCCTGAAGTTTAGGCAGTTAATCACATTTAAATTTAGAACTACCTGATTGTAAATTTCCAATTAGATGTATTTTTATTGTTAAATGGCTTTGCACTATTCCGCTCCGCATTGGTGGAACCGTTTCGAACAGACGCTACGACACACACGCACACGTTCCTAATATTGTGGAGGTGTGTGAGTAGGATTAGATGTTTGTAAAGTTTGATTATGACATATACTGTATTGTACCTTTAGTGTGTGGTGAAAATTACAAATTATGCACCAATTACATCATTTCATTGTTTTAATGCTGCGATCTAATTGGTGGATATTATAGCAATCCTGTTCGCACATATACATATTCATAGTGAGAGTTTTCGTTAAGGACTAATCGAGTAATTTGAATTTGACTTTAGAATAGTATGTATGGCTATTCCAACTCCTATAGTTGTTAACGAGAAACCTCACACTTACTGGTGGTTTAGCCTGGTGGTTATGTATCCTGGGGATTAGCATACTCGAGCATGCGCTGTATACGTTGAGACTCGCTTCCAAAACAATTATTTTACGTTGAGTCGTGTGCGACATTGACAATCGGTCGGAGGATGGTTCAATGTAGGGTCAAACAGAATGCAACCTTATGTGCGAGTGATAAGATTGTTTATCGCGTCAATTGGATGAATTCTGTCTCTGAATACAGCGCCACGCTCGTGTTAATCGTATCGTGACGCTCTTAGCATAGTTCGACACAGTTGCACATGTTTGTCGTGACGTTACCCCTCTCCTATTATGTCTCGTTATTATATTAGCATCGATGTTTCTTTTTGATTGAATTGAATTATGCACTTGCACTTTTTAATTGTTTTTATAGTACAGTTTCTTTTATAGACGTTAAGAGAACTGTATTTACCTTTTTCCTCGCATTTTTGAACGTTGTTTATGTTCTTTGTGTAGGAGCTGTATACCGTATTGTTAACAGTGTGGTATACAGACTTGGTTCACTTTTTGAACTGTACAGATTTATTCTACGTTATTAATATCTTTCCTGTTTTTGCCTAGTGCAGAAATAAACATGTGTCAGTTGCTTAGGTATGATCGGCAACATCATTAAAGCGTTCACAGATACAAAACATGACATATTATGTTAGGAACTTCCCATTAGTTTATGCGATAGAATGAACATCATCTTATTTGAATCTAATCAGCAAACGAATCGTTCATATGGCTTCTCGAATGACATTAGCGCGAGGTAGCGTCACGTGCGAGTAGTGTTGTGCCGTCGCCGGCAGCCAGGGGCTAGTGTTGACCATCCTCTCGCCGACTGTCGCAGGTCGGGGTCGTTCCGCGCGTCGCGCTCGGCGGGCGGGTCGCGCGCGAACGTGTCGCACACGCTGCCGCTCAACGCGAGCGTCTCCGCGCACCCGCTGCTGCCGCTGCCGCCCGGCTCCGACGGTATGTACTACATGCCTTTTTTGTTTTTTTTTTTAATTATTCGAGCAGGAAATGCTTCCCCGGATGCTGATATGAGGGCCAGCTCTCTGATGAGGGACCATTCATAAAGTACGTCACAAGTTAAGGGGGATATCCATTACATATGTATATACCAGCTATTATTTGACCAAAACATTTATTAGGTTACGATGGGGCTGACATGCTCACTTATTGAACAAAGCCCTTGTAGCGACATGTATAATCCGCTACAAGAAACAATACGAAGACGTCTAATCCTGAATCGCGCTATACAAATATTTCGGAGCGCTGAGTATATGTACAACATCTCGACTACAACCACTGGGGACTTAGGGCCGGCCAGTCAGTGGTTCGACTGGTCGAGAATCCTCCCTTTAAGATGGAGGAAGACCACCCCTTCCTCCACAGCCCTGTTAAATAAAAAAAGTTAAGAGGGAGAGGGGATCGCCATTGGGGAGTGACATTGTGTGACAAGGTTTGGGAGGGGTCCTAAGTTTCGTGACGTCACATTTCATAATCTTTAACATCTAATGCCAAATTAAAACTATTAACGAAAAACTTAAAAATATTTTCAACTCTACCCCTATGAATTTATGTATGTAATTAATGTATGTAAAATTGCAAAATATGTGACGTCACAATAGGAAGGGTGATCGCACAAATGTGACTAACAGTGACAAGGACGGGGGAGGGGTCAAACAATCTTTAAATTAATGTGACGTACTTTATGGTTGGCCCCTGACGAGCTGTGGCTCTCAGAGATTAATTGCTGTGACTAAAACCCTGCTTGCTCGATGCCCTTTTTTGACCTTGACGCTTTTCGCTTCCTGGGACCCTCGGGGTTGCTTTCGCATTCCATCGGGCATGTACTACATGCCTCTTGACATCCATTAAGCAGGGACAACATAGGTATATTATTACGTGTCTCAACGTTTAGAATGTATGGCAAATTAGTAGACTTACCCCCGCATTAATAGTCGTGAAAGTCAAAGCTCTTTGTCTTTTGTCTCTGTTTATTACTTAATTTTAGAAAATGCTTATGATAAGCGACTGAGTGCGGCGATAAGTAGATGTCGATAAGTAATCCGACAAAAGCAAAAAGTTAAAAAAAAGGTATTCTGTCTATACTATATGTTAGATTTTTGCTATATCAATTGAGGTTGGATCTCAGTAGTGGCTGGATATAAAAAGGTAGAGGGAAAGTTGGTATATGTAGTTGAGAGACGATAGTTTGAAAGTTTTAATATTTCTCATTGTATATGGTCTAACAGTATTTTATATGATTGTAGTGTAGATTGTGTATGATAAAGGGGCCTATTGTATTTAATATTATTGATTTGACAAACAACCGTCTATTGTGGTCAAAATACCGAATCATACGATAAGTCTTCTATGAATAAGAAGACTTATTTGATTTGTAGAAAAAAAAATCAGCATAACATGTTTCTGCTTTGAGCCTAAACGAGCGTTAACTTTCAAACATAATATTTTTACGATTTTATGTTTAGATATGAATAACTTATATTTTTGATCCTCTCAAAAGTAATAATGTCTTTTAAATAAAATACTTTATACTGGATTAAAACATGGTCTACCCGTGACCACGTTTGCTGAAAAGCACTCGAAACGTCGTGATAAATAATATAAATAATAAACCGCGTTTTCCGGTATAAAGTATTTTATTGAAATGTGTGATACTCGCGTTAATAAAAGACAATAATAATATCTTGCTACTATGACCTGACTCGCAATGTCTTCCAGCGATTTCCCTGGAGTGGGACAAGCAACCTCACTACCTGGAGGCCTCGCTGATGATGCGCGGCTACTCTGCGGAGGCGGCGCGCGAGGCGGCTCGTCCCCCGTCCCCCTCGGACACGCCCACGGGCACGGCCACGCCCACGGGCACCACCACGCCCACGGGCACCCGCACTCCCCGCACTCCGCACACTCCGCGCACACCCCGCACCCCTCTCGCTCGCCCGCCGCCTCCAGCTACCGCCTTTGCTTCCACGAGGGACAAGGTGAGCGTTTTATTTATATCCATTTTTATAACTACACTAGCGGCTTCGCACGGGTTTAGTTTGTTTTACAAAAAAAAGTAGGGGTTGGTAATAGAAGAGTGAAAATATAGGGTTGTGTGTATACTTTTTAATGCCATATTATAAAAAAATAAAAACAAAAAAATTCATCCAAAAATAAAAAAAAAATTTAAGGGTGAACAATCCTTATCACTTAGGGGGATGAAAAATAGATGTTATCCGATTCTCAAACCTACCCAATATGCACACAAAATTTCATGAGAATCGGGAAAGCCGTTTCGGGAGTTTAACCATAAACACCGCGACACGAGAATTTTATATATTAGATAATATTAATGCATCGATGTTTTTGATGAAAAGTATTTAGTAAAAGTATTAGTAGACTCTTAACTACTGCGTTGTATGCGGTTGTGCCCGTATGGATGGAATGAAGTACATATTTAGATTAAAAGTAGTTTACATCACTAGAACTTTATTTGTAAAAAAATTGCACTCGCATTTGCCATGAAAGGCAGAGAAATAGACAACTTTTGATATTTATTAATAATATGATAAAAGGTTTATCTTTGTATAAAATACAGCCAATATCTTTAGATGATTTCTTAAAGTTATGTTCAGTTGTTTATTTATCGGTAATACATTGTCATTGAGAAAATTGTTTATATTATTAATTTCTAAGCATGAGACATGTCATCCTCAGTATAAGACTTTCTTATTTCCCTAATACGGCATAATTTTGTAATATTAACAGCTTTAGAGTAGCATTTATTGATTGATAGTGTTTATTGTATAGTTGGTAGAGCATATAGACAATTTGTTTCTATTTCAGCTGACAAAACTGTACTGCAAGAAAATCGTAAGGGCTTCAAAAACTAGCTATTTCTTACGTTCTAACCCTTTCGCCCTTCAATATTGCTCTAACTGTACGCTGTTCATATCATTGATGATTCAGCTAACATACATTACACATAATGTACATAAATTCATTTCTTTGTCATTCTCATAATACGGTTCCTGTATATCAAGTTGGTTACCAAGCGATTTGATTCTATACACAGAACGAAATTTTTAATTCGGTTGCATCGAACTGTTTTGGTGTACGGGAGCTTTTAGAAGCGTATTATGTAATCAGTGATTATGTGATTGATTATTCTCAGTGTAAATAACTGTTTTGATAATTTTATTCTTACATTTTGTTTGAAGTTTAGTTTTGGAATGATTGTTCATTTACAAATGCACTTTTCATGTTATATATTATTTTGTGTTTATTTAAAGGAGATATGGTTGTATAGCTATTCAAGGCTATCTCTCTATCTATTATAGCGATAATATAAAAACACGAATGTTATTAAAAGTTCAAATATCTTTATTACGCAAACTTAAATGCTTATTTGGGCTTGGGCCTCTGATATTCTTCACAGACACCTCATAATCATCTCCTTGGGTTTATTTGTGCACTTAATGTAATCCTGTAATAAAATTTTGTGTATATATTAATTGTAACTGAATATCGATACTACAATCATACCGTGTCTTCCTTACGTTGTTGTAATACTGATTTTTTGTTATGTCAGGAGAGTCCCGAACTAGTGACCCATGCCGAGGTCAATCATCATCCCACGGAGGATTCACCTCTGCCTCATCGGACGACGACACCATCGGTAAGTTATCATATCAAGTTATTCGGTGTTGTTGTGCTACAACGCGTTTCAACGCTCATATGAAAATCGTAATCGTGTTTCGGCATGAAAAACTGTCAACAGATAAAACGATTTCGATTTTATAAGTTACGTTAGTTACTCATTAAAGTAAATACGATAGGTATATCAAACGAGTATATTACATTTAGTAATATTTTGCAGGATTGTCAGGAGATCACGTGGAAGGATGCACGCGACGGCCGCGCGCGCGCTCCCACTCCGCCGCCGCGGGCGCGCCCCACCGCAGGTCAGACTGCCGCCTGCTCCCCCCCCTCTAGCCTGTACCCCGACTTCGTGCGCGCCAAGCACCGCTCCAGCTTCAGCGAGTCCTCCGAGCGGCTCGAGTTCGAGCTCTCGCAGACCAACATCTACTCGGCGTGTCCGTCCGTGCGCTCGTCGCGCTCGTCGCGCTCGGGGGGCTCGCTGCCCATCGCGGAGCGCGACGAGCGGGATGCCGCTCCCGCGCGCCTCGTGTGGCGGCGCAGCGCCAGCTGTCGCAACCTCAGGGACTTCAGCTTCGACGAGGCCGGCCGCTCCCGGCGCGACACCCGCAGCATGCTCGCGGACCTCGACGCATACTGCGCCCGGCGCATGGACTCGCCCGTTACGCGCTACGATGCACGCGCCTTCTCTCTCGCTTTCCAAACTTCGATCGATTCACGCGGCTCCCTCAGCCGCGCCTATTCGTCTAGTTTCCCGGGCGCTATTAGTGATCCTCGACTCGATATGCCGACTTTCCGTGCTGGCTCGCAGGATGACATATCCCACGATAGCTACGAAGTCATCGAGCGTTCAGACGATGAAGGCTCGGGCCGATATGCCCGGATTCACCCGCGTTCTGTTGAGGGTAGAACACGTTCGTGTTCGCTAGATTCTGGTAATGAGTTGCCGTCGGATGATGATCACTCGTCATCGATGGCCGAAGAGCCCAACTTAACGGCAGCCGCTCTTAAATATAAGAGCGATAATGACTTGCCAATCGATCCGTTTCTTGCAGACGATCCACGAGTTTTGCCGCGTGAGAAGCTCTCAGTCCGATCTGATGGTAATTTTTATAAAGAGATCAAGCGTGTTTTAGGCTCTCGAACTTCCAGTCAGGAATCAAGGAGCGAAATTTATGATTCCAAAATATCTAAAAGTAGCGCCGAATCCAGTAAGAAATCGCGAGACAGTGTCTATTATACGGATAGTAAAAAGTCACGGGATACGATAAAGAGTAAAAGTTCCGATAGGTCAGGATCACAGACGTCTAGTCAAGATTCCAAATCTGATTACTACGATTGTAAAAAGAATTTGTACGAAACGGACGATATTAGCGTCAGACGTCGTAGTATTGCTAGTTTACAAGCTGCATACATCGATCCTTTTGAACCTATTTCGCCCTCGTCTAGTCCAGATTCTGGTAAGGAATTTTATGATACTCAAACTACGTTTATAGGTATGGAACAGCCCGAATATAGAGAGAGAACAATTGTTGATAAGTCACATGAAAATTTAATAGCTAAAATAGTTACTTTACCTAATTATTATCATATTCCAACCCCATATTCTACGTTTCCTAGTAATAATAAACACAAAGACCACTCTCCCATGCACTCAGCTAGTTTACAACATGTTGAACTGGATCAATTTGGCAATTATTTAGATTTAAGTCCACCAAAGAAAATAGATGATTTGTCAACGGAAGAGGAAGATATTAATCCTAGAACTACTCATATTTGGCCAGAGAAAATCGCAGGTTTGGACACTGAAATTGATAATAATAGAGCAGCAAAAATACAGAGTTACCAGAGACGCCGCTCGTCTGAAACTATATTTAGTTTCGATAAAGATAAAATTGAATCACTGACACGTTCAACTAGCAAAGAAAATGCACCATGTCACCTTGTAAAAGAATCCTCAAATGAGTCTGATGTGAATGTTAGAATATTGCCAGCGATGGATAGTATTGAATATGCCAAAAATAGAGCTAAAGCAGCTGCTCAGACTGAAACAGCAACAATTCTTCAATCAGAGTTTGATAAAACAATGAGAGGAAAAATGCATACTCATATTATCCGTAAAGAAAACTTAAAAGAAGAGCTTATGGCTAAGACCCATTTCGATGAATACAATCCTAAACTTATCTTAGATACTAGTTCAAGCAGTCGTCTTGCTGATACTGCTGCTCCGTATATACACCCAACTGTTGAAAGAACTAAAAGCGACCCAAATAGCTTGGCAAATAGACCCCGCTTTAGTAGTGTTAATTCTCGTAGACATGTTTTGATGCACCAAAAATCTATAGACCTTACTCCAGCAGAATCTAGCGATGAAGATTACATGTTTCGTCAAATACCAAGTGCTCCGCCAATTGCGACCAAACGCTCTCATTTTGAATTACCGTCTAGATACCCAGATCAGAGAACTTGTTTCGATCTACCTAAAAACTATTTTAAAGAGTTTGATGCATTTAAAGCTGGATTTAATACGAATAAAATTGAGGATAGTTATGATATTCCTTACGTTTTGCACAAAAGGCATATTATGAATGGGACTGCGCCTTCTCCTATAAATGATATAATACAGCCACCGGACATTATAACGCTGCCCCCACAAAACGGTCGCCATATAGTTAATGCTATGCCACGTTGTAGATATCATGATCATCCAAAATCACCCCGTTCCCCAAAATCGCCAAAGTCTCCGAAGTCTCCGAAATCACCCAAATCCCCCAAGTCTCCAAAATCTCCAAAATCGCCCAAATCGCCCAAATCACCTAAGTCACCAAGAAATAGTATACAAGTTGATATGAAATTTTTGGATGTGGAAAATAGAGATTTCTTGTTCACGCAGAATATTGATTTATCTAAAATAGATCCAATAACATTAGAAGTTGATAAAAGCGGGAAAATGCAACATTTGCCAAGTCCAAAAAGAGATATTTCTAAATGTTTGGATTCTGCATTATTAGAGACATTAAATTCAAAACTAAGTCAGATTGAAAGTGACTCTGCAACTAGTTCTAAAACAGATAGTATAAGACATGAACAACAATATTCTCATGAAATTAAGTTTGCTATTAATGGAAGGAACCTTCCTCAGCCACCAATTTGTAAGGATCCGAAACCACTCTCGGCATCTGAGAAATTGCGAGCAGATATTAAATCAAAATCTGAAAAGTTACCTCCTAAGAGAGCTGGAAAACCTAGGGGATCAGGTAAGAAAAGTGTTGGTGGCAAAATTAAAAACAAAAACAATAACAAGATTAGAATTACGTCTTTTTCATCAGATGATGAAAGCGTTGATTCTGACGATGTCTTTGGTACAACAGAAGCTGCTCCAAAGCTTGAATTTTCTCCACCTCAGTCTCGGAAAGATTTAGAACCCATTTTGCAAATGGAATATGATAAAATAACATCTGGAGCTTGGCACAGAGGACAGACCATGAGTTCAACTGAAATAGAAGGTTCCCCTCCTCAGTGTAGGAAATTGGCTGAACTTGAAGCCAAATATAATCCCCAAGTTTTAGATAATACGTGTAATGCCACTGAACTACGGCGTATTTCTGAACGATCAATATCGATTCCAAGTTCTGAAGATGACATAAGGATTAAAGCTCCTGAAATAAAACAGATCAGTAAAGAGAGTTCTACATGGGAGTATAATGAAAACATTCCTTCACCAATTTTAGAAAATACTGAGTTTCTAAAGTCCGACGATGAGCACTTAGCTGACATGGAAATTCAAAAAGTTACTGGAGTACCAATACCATCTGAAGAAAATGTAGAAACGTCTCAACAAGTAAAAAAACATTTTAATAAACTTGATATTAAAAAGAGTCTACGCGATGAATTAATTTCACCCATGTTAAGGAAAGGAGGTGGAACTCCTATTCTTTTCGCTCATGCAAGATTAAATCTTTCAGAGGGGTCAGTATTTTCGTTGCAGCGTCAAAAAGCTACACAAGATTCTCCAACCGCGAGTAGGCGAGCGAAAAGTTTGGACACACCAGTAATTCAATTGCACAGATTACCTCCGATGAACGCATTTTCATCAAAGGATGACACGGTTGAGGATGTAAATGAAGAGGGTGATATACTAGAAGAGAAAGCATTGATTGAAGATAAGGTTTCTAAAATAACTCCAGTAAAAGAGTCTATTGAGAAAATAGATGAGGAAGAAGAGGATCATGCAGATGAACTACCAACTGACTTAAAGGCCGTTTCTATAGACATTGAGGAAATGAAGTTATTGGAGAGTTTGGTAGAGCAAAGACGTCCGCGATCATTTAAGCGACAACAAGATTTAAACAAAATTAAAAGTCAAGCTAAGTCTCCATCGAGATCTCCTATAAACCCCTCTCCAAAATCACGTTCTCCATTATCAAAATCGCCATCTAGGTCACCTACATCATCCTTAAATTCTCCAAGAGGGAGTATACGGAAATTGTCCGACCTAAGTGAAGATCAGATCGTTCCTGATATGGAAAGAATAAAACGGAAAGACAAGAAGAAATTAACCTTAAAAGCCAAACCAGAAGAAAAGCACAAAATTTCTAGCAAACTTAATAAAGGTGGTTCTTTGGATACAAACGCCACCAAGGTGAAAGCATTACAAACGCAAAAATCATTACCGTCATCGCTTAAAGAACGGCCAGATTTTTTGACAGTCCCGCCTTTAGATATGGTCCGAGCCAAAAGCCAAGAAATTGAGCAAACTATTAAAAAAGCTACAAAAGAAAAATCCAAATCACTTGAAAAAATGGAGGTCAAAAGAGGAGGCAGTAAAGAGCGAACTAAATCTCAAGAAGATAGCGATACAGAAATAGCAAAGAGAAAAGAAAAGCAACAAATGTTATTTGAAGCAGCTTTAAAACAAACAAAAACTTTAATCAGTCCAGTCAAAGATACTTTGCCACCATTCCCACCACCAGAGGATAAAATCTTGGTGAAAACGGAAGGTGACAAAATTATTATAGAAACAAAAATAAGTAGTAAAGCTGAAGACCATGTATTCATAGCCAAATCGCCAAAAAAATTGGACAATAAACTAGGTGGGAAAATAAGTAGAAGCTTTGAAGATCAGAAAACTGCAAATACAAACATTAAGATGAATAAAAGTTTAGATGACAAAACCAGCCAATCGTTGGAGGACAAAATCGATGAAATAGCAGCTCTTACTAAGTCTCCAAAAACTTTATCAAAGAAACAAGAAATAAAGCAACAAATAGAAGGTAAAGTCGTGTATCAAAAAGTTCATTCTAGTATTAAGTCTAAGAGCTTAGATAGAAAAGCTGATATCCATCTTGATGCTAAAATAAAATCTAAAAGCTTAGATAGAAATTATGTCACACCTGCAACAATTATCCAAACAGAAATGAGTACAAATAAGCACTATAAGCAGGAAGTTGTAACAGTCGACGTTCATCCTGTATTGAATGATATAACAGATAGGGAAAATATAGAAGTGTCTCCTACACATAGTTATAAGGAAAAAACAGAAGACGATTCATCTATAGAATGGCTTACCAATTCGCAGCACACAGTTATAGAAAACGACACACAAACTGTTATAATGGAACGGAGAAAAATTGAAATTTATAACAAGAAGCGTCAGTATGAACTTAGAGAGAGCAAAAGTGACAAGGATGTGCGTGGTATAGTCATAGAAAAGAAACCAGAAGTTACGCGTCTTACAAGTGAAGAAGAGTCATTGACTGAAGTTAGTGAATTAAAGATGTCCGATGAAAGTAATATGTTAGGTTTATCACTGCCCTATATAGATGCGGATAGTTCCTCAGATCAAGACCAAACTATTAAAAAAGAAAAGACAACAAAACTGTACCGCGGCAGAAGCGATGAAACAGGCTCTTGGATGACTGTTGATTATGATGAATATACTACTGAAACTGATGTTCAACTTTCAGATACAAGCAAAAGTGGCTTAGAACCTCAAAGTACATTTGAGGAGTCTTCTGCGAGTTTGATTGAATTTTTGAAACAGGAAACTATGTCACAGATTCCGGATAACGAAGGTGATCGTGTTTTGAAAACAAAGGATAGCTCAGGTAAAATTGATTTGTCTCTTAAATTCAAGAATAAAAATAAGATTATTGTCACTCCGCCTCAGGAAAACAGCCCTACAGTTGAAAATATTCCATTTATTGATTCGAGTACATCGAAGTCTATCCAAAAATCTGAATCTGGTGAACAAACTGGTAGCTCTGGTAGTGCGAATGATATTTCACCCACAGAGCAGAAGTGTGAGCAAAGAACCTTATTAACAGCTAAATCGAAACGAAGTGAATTATTAAAGTTAAGTGCTGAACGTTCAAGAAGTTCTGAGTCGACATCTTGGACCAGTATAGAAAGAGATATAAGCCCATCAAGTGCAAATATTAAAGGTAGTTCCATCGATGATGAATCAAGTGTAAGTTGTTCAATTGCTAGACCGTTAGGGATATCCCAAGATATTGAAAAATTAAATAAAAAAGATCGAGAGTGCTTAGAAGAATTAAAACAAGCAATGGAATATGGAGAAGAACATTTGTTATCTCAACATAATTTATCTAGCGAACATTCTAAATCGAACTCTAAATCACCATCACCAATTCCAGAGTTAGGTCGTATTGAAAGCCCACGTAGCCCTTCTAAATTTGCTACTAGAAAGTCACCTACCCCTACCTTGGAAAAGCAGGGGCCGGTTGATTCCCAAAAAGCTCCTTCTGATTCGGAATCAAGTTCTGAGAGTTTAGATAAAACTGTTGAACAACTTATGAGGCCAAATGTTAGAAAAAGTGGTTTGGATAAAATTGGTAAGTGCGTTATAGAAGAATCGGAATCTAGCCAGTCTGCAGCATCAAAAGACTCTGAAATAAAGAAGGAACTAGATAGGACTGTAAAGAAAACGAAAATTGCTATTACAATTTCGCAAGAGGATCAAAATACGACTATAGATTTTGATGACGACGGCAACGTTATAAATTCATCTCTTGAACGTGAATTAATGAAAAAGAGAGCTCTGAAAGATACAGACCAAAAAAGCTCATCAAAATCTAGTATAGATACAACGACAACGACACCTTCTAAGGGATCTCTTAGTGTAGATGATTCATCATCACGTAGAAAATGTCGCCTTGATGAACAAAAAAGTTCTTCAAAATCAAGTATGGATTCAAGGGGTTCCCTTAGTGTTGAATCAAGGGGATCATTTGAAACGACTGAGTCTACTTCAGGATCGTTAGGTGAAGCTTATCGCAGAGGAGAAGAATTAAAACCAACCTGGCGGCCATTTTTTGGAGCTTCGGGAAGTGAAAATAGCACAAGTATTGAAGAAGCTTGGATTCCTCAAGATCACGAGGGCTACGAAAGCTTGAACATTAACAAAGACGTCTTTGATTACGGAAATCAAAGGATACTTGATGATTTGCAGACGTTTACAAAAAATCCACCGCTTTCGGCAAATACATCTAAAGATTCTACAGAGGCAGATTTTACTGATGATCTTAACGATTTTCCTGTCAACTTTCTTTATCCAGCTACATCTTCAACTGCTTCTGATGTTGTAATTGGTTATGGACAAAATTTTGGTCGAACATTATCTCGCATATCTGAACGTAGCACGGCTTCGGAAAAAACCAGCGCTGATGAGGATTCTACAAAAGCGTGTTCGAGATCTGAAAGCATCAATGAAGAATCGTTAAATTCAAGTGATCACCAAGCTAGTCTTAGTTCTGATCCTCCTAGTAATGCAAATGTTGCTTATATATCTGATACTGACAGGAGAACGTCGGCCGAGATGCCTGACATTCCCATCGATCAAACAAAAATAAGTGAAATGTATTCAGAGTCTAAGAAAGAGTCTGAAAAGAAAATGAAAAAGTACGATGAGTCGCCTACACATGTCAAGTCGGGTGACATTAAAGTTAGAAATACCCCAGGTATCTTTCTACCCTCCAAACAGTCATCTGCTAGTGAAAGCCAAGATTCTGAAGATTGGCCATTACCGGAATTGCCACCTCAAATTTCATATAATCGAAATGAATCCCCTGAAATTACACGACAGAAATCCAGTGATATGGATGAAGTGCCTTCTCTTCCCTCCAGTGAAGGAGTTTTGAAAACTCCGATAGTGGAGAAAGTAAAAGTTTATTACATGAGCAATGAACCAGAACAAGCAACCAAAGTAACAATTCAGTCGGAGAGCTCAAAAGCACATTTAGGATCTGATGATGACAGTGACACACTAAATAATGATGAAGAACTAGAGAGGGACATTCCAGACTCAAAGTCGGAAAAATCTCCAGAACCAGTATACGATGGCCAGAAAAAGTCTCAAATCATTCCCTATGATAAGTCTGCATATATGGTGGAACCTTTAGATAAACCAGACGAAGTTACATCTTTTAACAAAGGTGTCGTACCTAGTTATGATAAGTCCTGTTTAAGTGGCACGATTAGCAAAGCTACATGTTTCATGGGGGATGTAGGATCTTGTTGTACTAATTCTGATCATAAGTCGTTCAATAATAAAAGTAATCTTGAAGATAAAGTTATTATTAACCAGCCACAAAAATCACCCACAACCCATAGTCCAATTTACGAAGATGATCATGCTTACTCAGATGATGTCTTCGGTGTTGATAGCAAAAGTCTTTCACCAGATGTTGATAAAGGGTTTTCTCAATTTAGTGGACATAAAATATCTTGTGGTTCAAACAATTCTGATACGTCGATTGATGATCTACTATCCCAAACTAATGCTGATGAAACAGTTCGTGCACTTGCTAAACTCAGTATTGGCAGCACAGGCGCTTGTAAACGTTGTAGCCACAGTAGTCATTCCGAAGAAGAGACAAGTTCTTTCGGAACTGATTTGGATGGTACCGTTAAAATAGGTCTTCCTCAAAAGAAATGTACACACAGTTCACATTCAGAGGATACCTCAATATGTTTGAGTATTTCTGAATGGTCAACAGGAACAAATACTGTTCGACAATACGCGAATTTATCTGCATCTGAAAGTATATCGGCTGTATCAATTCCAAAAAGCGATAAATCTGAGAATACTACTCCTAAAACATATTCATCATCACATGCAAGTAAAAAATTAGAACAACTGCCTAAAATGGGATCACAAGCTGAAGTAAGTTCAAAAAGTAGTAGTCTAGAGAAGAGTTTCGACAATAATATAAAATATGATAAACTTTACAGTTCTGAAACCACGATCTCTAAAAAGGGTATGGACAGTAGTTCTGGAACAAAAAGTGATAGTACACTAACTCTAGCTCAGTCTATATCAGAATGGTCTGCGAGTACAAGTCATACTCTCGTTGCTACTGCTCGAGATGATCAACAACAAACAGGTCTCGAGGTATCGGAATGTATCAAACCCGAAACTGTTATTATTAAAGAGCCAAGTATAGAGGAGGATATGGAATTCGAAGTTGTAGATTACGAAAATCAGTCTCCAACAAAAGAAAGTCATGATTTAGAGGAAAGCACAAATAACTCCATGAATAGATTAGTAGCTGGTTCGGCAAGACCCGAAAAATCTTCTTCAGTAAGTTTCAGTGACAAATCGGACAAATCAAGTTCTAGCTCCTTGAGTAGTCTCCAAAAACATACAAACGCTGTTTTTAGATTTGACCAAAGATTAAAGGGGTACCCCTCATCTATTGACCTATCACAAGATCGATTCTTAAAAGCTGCTTCTAAAAGTCTTAGCTATGAAGAACAAACTCAGAAATATATGAGACCTACTCTTAGGTGTCAGAGTGAAGATAGTGGTTTTAAACCACACTTTGGCGGCCCACAACCAGAAATTGACATTGATATACCCTCGCAATTGTATAGCCAAGAAGAAAAACATACGGAACGCTACCAAAGTCAAGAATTTTCTAATATTATTCGTGAAGAGACAAATAACCAATTTGTAAGATCTGATTATAAACCTTTGGCGAAACACGCTAGTTATGACGATAAAACACTATCGAAAAACCAAATTAAGGAATATAAAATCTCTCAGCAATATCGCAGCAAACCAAAAAGTTGGTCTTTTCATGAACATTATTTAGGATCTACAGATTT
Organism: Anthocharis cardamines; assembly: GCA_905404175.1. Classification (NCBI taxonomy): domain Eukaryota; kingdom Metazoa; phylum Arthropoda; class Insecta; order Lepidoptera; family Pieridae; genus Anthocharis; species Anthocharis cardamines. Next base: position 2,486,744 of record FR989953.1, on the reverse strand, counting down.
GCCTGTAATAGCTGTTCCAGATTTGCCACCCATTCATAGAGACTTCCAAGAGAAAAAATCAATTGAAAGGTCTGGAAAAACTCCACTGTCGAGATGTTCTCCTTACTATTCAAGTAGTCTTAGTTCGGAATCTCCTCCGATACAACCACTTAAAGCTCCCGTTAAAAAATCGTTGCTTGTGAGAAATATTTCATTAAAAAGCCCACCGAGTGGAAATGATACCGACAGCTCTTTAGATGTCATTCGCGATCCCCGCGAGAGAATGAAAACATTTAGACGAAAGAAACAACTGACTAGCGCTCGTAGAAGACAGGAAAAGATTCAAGACGTATTAGAGGAAGATTCAACTAAGAGTCCATGTTCTTCTGAAAGTGATAAATTAAAATGTGGAACATTTTTAACTGTTGAAGATACGCTACGAAGAATGGAGAGTTCGGAATGCTCCGATAGTTACATCCCAGAAGTAGAATCTGGTTCTTCAGAGATGTCAAAAGCTGATTCCAAAAATTACGATATTCAAGAAATCAGCTATTCGGAAGACGAGGAGCGACACGACTATGCTAATTACAAAAATACTTCTTATGAGCAGCAAAACTTTCCTGTTACTATTCCGCCGGTACAGTTTCAAGGATTCGGATCATCCGCTGATGAGGACGAAATGGGCTTTCCAAGATTTGATAGATTGGGTAGGTTACGTCATCCATATCTTGATTCCCAAGAACCGCCTTTTGTACCAGAAGACAGTCCACCCAGGACTTCGTATTCAAATAAGAGTAGCCGTCAGTCTTCATTGAAGAGAGTAAAATCCTCTACTGGATATCGACAATCTGACGAGAAATCACTCTGTGAATCTTCTGGACAGCTCCAATCAAGGTGTAAGTATTATGAAGAGCAGAGTGACAGGGATGACTCTGATGACTATGCGTATCCCATTGATACAATTAAGAGAGCTCCAAAGGTGACTAAATCTACTAGCTATCTCTTTGAGCGAGGCGAATCAGTCGCCTATTCTGACACTGAATTACCGCATGATAAAGACGAGTTCGAGGCATATAGAGGCAGTCCGTATCCAGAGCGCTATGAGGAAGGGGACATGTTTCAAACGCAAGAATGCTATCCGCAGTTCGAGCATGACATGGAAAGTGGCGATGTTAGCCAAGAGCGCTTTACTAGAGATCTCGATCAACGCTTTAGCTTAAATAATGTGGAACGGTTTTATTCTAGTCATTATGTCGACTCTCAGGCTTCTAGCGATAGCCCAGAGCAGAAGTTTGATGTGTCGACTCTACCGCCGCCACTTTGCTCCGATGACGAACACGAGTAGTCGCACATTAGAATTATTATCATTATAGACTCCCTATTGAGTATAAATCCATTATTCGGTACTTGGGCCTTGTATAAACCTTTACGTTAAGTATTTCAATTCTACTTCACTTGTTATTAATATTTACTTACTATTTACATTGTGACTTTAATATTTAGTAAAATTAGCGTTAATCCCGATAGATCTACCCGTTAACTATTGTCTAACTTTAATATGGTCGTGTACCTAACCTAGCTTATTAAGATTTAACCGTAGTTGTATGACAACCGAAAAGTGTAATGTAATCAAAGCTTTATCGGACCGATAAATAATTATAATTTGTGCCAATTATATTATTGAATTTGGATAATTTCCAACAGTTTTTGTAACTTACACGGGGTAAGACTAGTATTTTAGTGCCAAATATTTTGTATATTGTTCCGCCTTATTTTATTATCGTTATTGATGTTTTTATATTAGTTAAATCTATTACTTAGAACTACATAAGGCTGTGATTTACTTTGACTAAGATGCAAAGATTCTGATTCAGAAAAACAGCGCTCAAATCGTTTAATAATTAGGATTCCCTAGCACATTATACAGCAATACATATGTACTTATTTAAATTATTTTTAAATCGATATGCGTGCCAGTTTTCATGAAGATCGGTCATATACATATGTATAATTGGAGTGTAGCGATATTATATAATATTCAAACAACCATCATTATATTAAATAATTTATTTTCAAACCTCACCATACCATTTCAATGTGAATCCGATTATACTTTGGCACAAAATTCTAATGAAGTAAAAATAGTATTAGAATTAGTAAGTAATTCTTTCGTGAACCCATCATCAACCCTTTCATGTACTAAGTAAAATAAAGCTGGCTAATCTAAATAATCGAATAGTTATAATCGAATCGTAATGCAATTTGTAAAACTATTAACCTCATAGTTGTAGCCACTGTGGTCGTGTACCTAACCTAGCTTATTAAGATTTAACCGTAGTTGTATGACAACCGAAAAGTGTAATGTAATCAAAGCTTTATCGGACCGATAAATAATTATAATTTGTGCCAATTATATTATTGAATTTGGATAATTTCCAACAGTTTTTGTAACTTACACGGGGTAAGACTAGTATTTTAGTGCCAAATATTTTGTATATTGTTCCGCCTTATTTTATTATCGTTATTGATGTTTTTATATTAGTTAAATCTATTACTTAGAACTACATAAGGCTGTGATTTACTTTGACTAAGATGCAAAGATTCTGATTCAGAAAAACAGCGCTCAAATCGTTTAATAATTAGGATTCCCTAGCACATTATACAGCAATACATATGTACTTATTTAAATTATTTTTAATTCATAGATTTAAAAGAATGAAGTCGTGCCAAAATCTGCTCAATTTTTTTCCAATTATAGTTCAACCTGTCAAACTTATTAATACTTGCATTATTGAATAAGTTGATAGTGATATTACGCATTTGAAAGGCATTTTCTTAAAGTATTTTAATATTGTCTTTTATTAACGCGAGTATCACACATTTAAATAAAATACTGTATACCGGATTAAAACGATATAAATAATAAATCTCGTTTTAATCCGGTATACAATTTTATTTAAAGTATTTTTCTTTATTCTTATTAAAAACTCAAAGTAAAAGATTTAATGAATATTATAATTTCCTTTTTTGTTCTACTAGTAAGTTAGTTACATTAGTTTTGTGATTCGAATTCGTATATCACGATAGTTACTATCTCTTTTTAATATTACCATTAGTTTTTTTTAAATTAATATATTACAAATATATGTTAAAACCATTTTTTTTCATAATATAAATAACGTTACATACATGCTACTTAACAGATTCATAAAGGAAGGGTATGGTGACAATTGTATTACACTTCAGTTTAATCAAATTCTAAACAAAAGGGCCCTTTTTTTTCACAACATAAAATATAATAAGAATTTATGAATAAATTAACTTTGGCAGTGTCATCCAACTAAGTCAGAAAGTCATTATATAAACTTGTTGCATTATATAAACTTCTCAGCCGATTATTACTATTGTAACCGAGTCTTTGTAAGCTAAACCATTGTTGAAAAGAGTGTCCATGGAGTTTCTTGCCGGTTCTTCTCCATGAGACCCACTTTTTGGAACCGTGCAACTAGACGTTTCATAAGAGCCTGCAGAGGCCTATTTGAAATAAAAAACTTTTGATTTTGAGTCTAAAAAATCTTCTCATGAAATAAATACATATCGATGCCTCCTACGTAAACGGTAACCAATAAAGTTAGCTTTCTACGTTATGTTACGTTTTTTAAACTATACTGTCCATTTTCATCTAGTTTTTATAATGATACAACCCCTTATACGTCATGTACCTAAAAAATGTTTGATTTTTTTTATTGCGTACACAGGAAATAAATGAAATCAGACAGTATGGTTTAAGAAACGTAAAACACTATGATTTTTACCATAACTTACGCCATCGATATGCGTGCCAGTTTTCATGAAGATCGGTCATATACATATGTATAATTGGAGTGTAGCGATATTATATAATATTCAAACAACCATCATTATATTAAATAATTTATTTTCAAACCTCACCATACCATTTCAATGTGAATCCGATTATACTTTGGCACAAAATTCTAATGAAGTAAAAATAGTATTAGAATTAGTAAGTAATTCTTTCGTGAACCCATCATCAACCCTTTCATGTACTAAGTAAAATAAAGCTGGCTAATCTAAATAATCGAATAGTTATAATCGAATCGTAATGCAATTTGTAAAACTATTAACCTCATAGTTGTAGCCACTGTGGTACTCGATGATCAAGATAAGGTGTATTAAATGTTCGACTTTAAGGAGTTGCACACTTCACCGTATACCATGACCTTGCTATGAACAAGTGGCTTATGGAAAGAATACATGTCATGAATTACTATGGCCACTAAAACTTACATCAGCATCGGCCACATGTTCTCGTCGACAAATGTTGACACTCCGAGCGACAGTGTTGGTCGATTAAGGAACGGTTTAGTGGTTAGTTTTTTTTCCCGATACGTTCCTAGCACAGCCATGTTATGATACGGTGTAGTGGCTGGACTCCTTTATATTGCATTGATTGATGATTTGGCTTCTATCTAAAATATATAACATCAAATTGTTTATCTCTTGATAATAAATAATCGATAGGCATTGGCGTAGCTAGGGATTTTGTCTAGAGAGGCAGCTGAACTAACCAGTCATTTAATGCGAGATTTTAATACTGTCGAGGGCAGGTAAAGAAGTTTCTAGGGTGGCCATTGCCATTGCCTCCCCCCTAGCTACGCCTATGTCGATAGGCCGATTGTTTTGCACATATGGAGACATGTTTTATGTCCAATTTGTCAAATAATTATTATGCATGCAAAACATTTTCTGACAATATTGATAGAGGATCAACTATCAATATTGTCAGAAAATGTTTTAAACTGATATACACATTATCATTGATGATGCGATCAAAACAGTTAGTTTCGATTCTTACAAATATCCTAAATTAACATATGGAACTGATAACAGACGCTTTATAATAAGGGCGAAAGTATTCTTTTTGAATCGTATGTGATGTTTACAATAATACCTAACCTTTCTCTTGGTCTGCACGCTATGCCATGTTCGAAATTTATATATTTACTGTTTAAATATTTAAAATAATCCTCATGCTAATTTGTACCTTATAGACATAAATATATAGTTAGATGATGGTAATTTAGGTTGGCATGGTCTGCTATTTTCTGCTATAGAGGTTACTAGGTAGAATGAATATGCGTTTTTTAGTTGGGAGTTTTTTAGGCATATCATTTTTATTAGGCGATTTTTGGGCATCTTCATAAAATGAATGCGACTTTATTAAATAAAATATGATTTTTAGGAGTTGAGTATATTTGTATTCTGTCATATCTTCAAGTAGACCTACACCATATACATACTTACTTAGTTTTTTTTACCTGTGGCATAGACGTATAGTTCTCTTTCATTTTGCGGTTCTATTGTCCCACGATACATCAGAATATTATGCTTTATATCGCATTATGTTCAACCTAGTGTTTTTAAGCTCTTCTTTTAAATTCTCCTATCATATTTTGAACTGGTAACTTTATTTCTATATATGAAATATATTATATTTTCAGTACATTTTGTGAGCCTGAATAAACCTACTTAAAGCACAAATTGCCCAAAAGTCGCCTTCGAAAATTAATATGAACTAGAAATTGAGCACTGTGATGTGGTTTTTAATGGGTTTTCTTAATTGTCTATTATTTCGTGTTCAGTTTTGATCCTAAATCGCAGTGATATTGGGAATAACCATTTAACATTACCGTTACTTGAGTATGCTACACCAACTATATAACGATGTTATTTAACATTTTATAATCTAATTATTTATATATTTCACACAAAAGTGTCTTATATATCGACCACCTATTAGCCGCAGTGTTCAATTATAAATATAAAGTGTTTGTCCGAAGCAACTTTACACTTAGCGTGCGTGCCGTGTTTCTTTTAAAATTGTCTCGTCACTTTAATTCTAATACTTTAAATGCAATATATTAATACATTAATATAAAAACGTAGTATGTAATAAATTTTGCTTTGATTTCAAGTCACTCTTGGACGAGTGTTATTTTTATTTACCAGCTATGAACAATAGATAGAATAAATAAAAGCACTGTTAGGTTTTAAAATAATGTTTGCAAGATCAATGAAAGAACATGAATTGAAGTGAAATGGGAACTGGGTGTTAGAATAAGGGTGACGATTTAACACTCCTGGAGTCGCGGAGCACGAGTCAGATTTCAGTCGAATGTAGTCGAGGAGGTAGTTAGTGCAATAACATTCATCAATAAATCGGATAGTTTTAAGTATTTCGACTTTTGATGGCGATTGTACAATCCGAATAGACTGTAATGTTACAAATATTTTATTGTCACATTGATTAGTTGTATCGTTTCGAGGGATCGGGATGTTATTGTATAGTTGTTTCGTTTTTTGAATTTATATGTAAGTGTAAGGGACCCCTGCAATACACTACCTTCAGGGTCGGGGATAGTTAACAATAAATAAAAACTTTATCGAAACGCTGTTTTCATTAAATTGTTTAAACATTGTTTATGTTCAACCCTGAATCGATAATAACGCTGCTGGGATTTTATGTAAGTCTGAATTGTTCACGTTTCGTACATAGCTTTCTTAGTAGTTGTGTTTTAGTAATTGTGATTTTCTTGCAGGTTTATTTATGATTTTGAATTTATTATTTACAGGTTTTATGAGTGCATGTGTGTTATTTTTTATGGTCTTTTACATTTCAGTTATTACCCATCTCTCGTGTATAATTTGTTTATATTTAATTTTTAAACTTGTGCATGTTATCAAAGTACCAACTATTTCAGTTTTACATTTATATTAGCATATTTAGTAATTTTTTGACAATTATCAATAATAATATTTTTCTATTAGTTACTTAACAAATTGTTGACTGACCCTCCTTTACTATACAGACGAGCTGTCGCCAGAAGATCACACGGTATCATCAGCAAGCCTGTGCATGTCTCCCAGCGCAGACGTCATCCACGCCGGGGCGCCGCTATACGCGTCCACTCCGCTCGAGAGGCGGACGCTGACTAACGGCTATGTTGACAATAGACCGAGACGGGATAACAATAACGAGAACGGCGACAGAGACAGCGATACTGTGAACCACAGTGTTGATGTCGTCGACGCGATCAATGGGAACGTGCATGGTAAGTGCTCCTAGCTGACGGCTTTACTAGCTTAGACAGAGACGGGTGATATTAACTAGAACGTTGACAGAGTACTGCACGCGTATTTTCTATTCACTGTTCGTTCACTTTCGCTTAACTTAAGCATTAATTATCTATCTCTTTCTAAAATTAAGAAATGAAATAAAACAGCCTTAGCTTGAATTGGATTCGAGGACTATGAGACTTTTTCTTTATTGTTTATTTTACTATCGTAAAATTCTTAATTATGGAATTTTGTGATACTTTGATAGGCATTTTTAGCGTCCTTTAATCAAATGTTTCATTTTAAGTTTAGCAGCTTACTTCATACTTTTACTTTCATACATACACTATTTATATATGTATTGCCTTTTTGCAGTTGTAGTATCGGAGTCCACGAGTATGGACGTGTTGAGCGGCGGGGAGAGCGACGCCGGCGATACGCTCAGCAGGCGGAATAATAACAGGTGAAAAGCTTTTTATTTTAACCAAGACATAATTTATTTTATTCATCTCTACTTATATTTGACTAGTGTGTCACTATATTTGAAGAAACATATTTTGTGGTCCGTTGGGTTCGATATAATTTTCATAAATATGTTTTGAAGTAAAACTTCTTTAGGCGCGACTAGGAGGTAACTAGACATTGTCGTCAGCGGAAGTCCGTTATAGCTAGGGAGGCGAGGTAGCTAAATGGCGTAATTCAACGGCGCCGTCGAGACCTATCAAAATCGAAAGATAAAATAATTTCGAAAAGAAAAGCTCGTATGGTAAAAACCATTTTAGCGGTGGGTTTGGCGTGTACGGTTTTTCAAAAATGTTAAAAAAAACAGTTACTTGGGCATTCTCGAGCGCGTCAGATATTCATACTACGTATGCCCCAAGGGCCTCTGATAACAACGGTATACTAATCTGCCGGTTTGCGTGGTGGGGGTAGGCATATAAAGTAGTCAAAAATGCAAAAAAAAAAAATTTACTCGAGCGCGTCAGATTTTCGGAAGGGGTGTTACGTAGGCCCCAAGGAAGCTCCCTTTAAAAAAACTGACGATTTAGGCGTGACGATAAGTTACGATGAATTTTTGAAAATGCAAAAAAAAAAAGTATTTTTGAAATACTCGAGCGCGTCAGATTTTTATAGGGGAGGTTTATCTCGGTATCCTGAAAGCATATTTTCTTAATCTGACAAAAATGTTGGTGGGTTCTCTTAATCTGACCGAAAAAGGTTTTTTGGTTTCTATTTTCCTTTCTTTCTCCTTGATAAAACGGGGAATTTAATCGGCGTCATACTGAGGGCACACGGGTCTACGGTAGGGGACCATAACATTTTTGTCAGATTAAGAAAATATGCTTTCAGGATACCGAGATAAACCTCCCCTATAAAAATCTGACGCGCTCGAGCTCGATTAGGGTGTACCGAAAATTCCCTTCTACCGCTTCTTTCCTCACCATCAATGTTGCGAAATAATAAAGGAAAAATACTGGTAGGACGGCATATTTCCGCGAAGCGCTCAGTCTGTATTACATGTTTATGGCAAATTCCTCTTTTTTGCTTCAATTCTTCACTTCGTTTTGCTTACGGTACGTCCAAAAAACAATTTGAGGATCAACAGGCTATTGAATAATATACATACATGAAACTGTACATGTTAATAATACTTTTGTATACAGATACGCGTAACTTTTTCCGAGTCCACGAAAATTGTCGAGAATCTTTAGAAAAAAAAATTGAGATATAATAAAAGTCACATAATTTAATCATCGTTATTTCATATCAATTTTTTTTAACACCCTCAGTTTTCGAGACATACTCAAAAAACCGGGAGTTTGAGTTTTTATGATGCTTCAAGTCAAAAAGTTTTAACTTTGGACAAAAATGTAAAGAGATATTTTTTGTGTAAAATAAAATTACCTTTTTTGTTTATTTAAACTTTTTTTTTGTAAAATGTATCGTTCGCGACTTATATGCCGCAACGCGTTTTTCGGAAGACGAAATGGCTCCTCCACACTTCCGGTCATGCGGAAACCGGCAGATTTTGTATTTTTAGTAAGTTTTAGATTATATTCTTCAAAATAAACAATAAAAAAATCGCGCTCGAGAATGCCGGATTAACGTTTTTTTTTTACAAGTTCGCGACCCTATAACTCGGCGGCGTCAAGGACTTATCGTCAGATTAGTTCAATTTAGTCTTAAAACACTAAAATCAACCCCCAATATCTTAATCTGACGCGCTCGAGTATTTCAGACTATCGATTTTTTTTTACTAATCTGATCGTCTATCCTAAGCGCGCGTCACTACATATAGAGCTAAATACTTTACAAGGTTGTTCTATTAGGTATAATAAATCTCTCATATCTTAAACTGCCACGCTCGAGTATTACCGAAAATTCACCTATTCGCCTCCTTAACCATTACGGCAATACGGCGTCACGTTTCTGTACCATCCGGTTTTCAAATATTTTTGATTTTGTCAATAGATAGTTTTTAAGTTTTTTTTTTTTTTTTTTAATTTTACTTCAATCGCGTGTGAACGTTACACGCACTCTTTTTTTTTTCTCTGGAAAACTTCCGGTATAAAACGGATGGGAGGAATATCATATATGTCTATTATATGCATTATTATTTTATATACAGTATTATTTTATCTGCCTTTTATTTAAAATGTCATTGGACACTATTAATTACCTATTTATGCTTATATATCTGTTTCAACTATGTATAACCAACAGGTAAAGTGCTCTGTCAATATATCCAAGCTATTATGAAGTGAAAACAAAATGCAATATTGTATGGATATTGATATTAAAATGTATTATTGTGAACAGTTTGTCGTCGCGCGTGACGCTGGGCGACGTGACGTGCAAGCGCAAGGCGGGGGACGTCACGTACTACGTCGCCAAAGAGCTCTTGATGACCGAGCGGACCTACAAGCGGGACCTCGAACTGCTTACTGTTGTAAGATAATCCTTATTTATTAGCTCCACCAACGTTCGTTACATTTTGAATTTTGTAATATTACGTTGATACTAAACTAAATTTCAAACAATGTCACAAACAATTATAGATCCGCAACATGTGCCTTAATAATTGTTAACTTTAAGGTTTAAATCGTTTAATCGTAGCGTTAAAGTTAACTCTTAATTATTATTATTTCTAACATAGTAAAACAAACGCAGTCGTACGAAAGCACAGACCCGGCAGATGCTAAAAAGATTTTTTTAATGTTAGATATCGACAGACGAGCGTGAGGTTTACGTGGGTAGGTGATACCCAGCCGCAGAACATCAGTCAATGATGCGCTGTCGACCTAATTTTTACTTCGAGCATTCGGAAAACCATAGACTGAAATCGATGCCATATGCACTTCACAGTTTTTCCATATATCTTTTTTTTATCTTCATCTTCAGTCGTGGTCAAAGCGGGTAGGGTCAATCGGTCGCACGGCGTCGTCGGGAGCCGAGGCAGCCGCTCTCGCGAAGGCCTGTCTCGCCCTGGAGCCCCTAGCGCTGCCCGCGGGCGCTCTGCTGGCGAGGCTCGATAGGGCTTTGGCCTCCTCTTCCCCGGCTAGACAACACGGTATGTACTACTTCTAGAGTGTTATAGACTGAAGATAAATATAGATCATATTATCTATACTAATAGTTAAAAAAGGAAAGATTTGTTTGTTACGATTTAACTCAAAATCTCCACCGATTTTAAAAATTCTGTCACCAAAAGAAAACTACATTATCGCTCTCTAAGATCAAACTGATTTTTTTTACAGAAATCGAAGAACCGGAATATAGAAAAATAGCTGACTTACTCTTCGACTATTTATCGAATACGTACGATGTGAGTTGGAATTGTTAATTGCTTCCTGAAACGCCTTAAATTTTATATTATTTTTCCTTTTATATTGTTATCACTTTTTTAATCACATAACGTTTCTACTTCGTCACACGAATTTTATGAAATTTTCACCCCCGTCCTTGTCATACATAGTCACATTATTCGGTGTGATGTCCCACATTTTGCATTAATTTTTTTTTTTAATTTTATATTATATTTTTTAAGATTTTCATCATTCAGTTAAAGTTTCGCATTTCAATACTATGAATGTTATTGTGTGACGTCACGCAGCTTATGATACCTCGCACCCCTTGTTATATAATGTCACACTTCATTCACGCCCTTCCCACCTGCTCTTAAAAATGAGATGTTAAAAGTGAGCTGAACCGCCAAGACTTGGTCGGGGTGTGGCGATCAGCCCTCAGCGAACGGGTTCATTGCTTATGACTGTTAACGTAACATGATGTTACAATGCGTGTTCCAGGCGTACGCGGAGTACACGGAGCGGGCGGGCACGCTGGTGGCGCTGGTGGAGAGCGCGCGGCGGCGCGGCGGGGCGGCGGCGCGCGAGGCCGCCGGGTTCGACCGCGCCGCGCCGCTGCCGCTGGCCTGCCTGCTGCTGCGCCCGCTGCACCGCCTGCTGCACTACTGCTCGCTCACGCACGGTCAGCATCTGCTTAAGTTACTGCTGCACATTAAGAGGATATGTTGAAAAAAATGCGGTATTTCTATTACGTGTAACTTGTTCAGGGTGTGAATTATGATATGAAATTTTGGAATTAGTTTTTTGACTATACTTTGCAGTGTCGCTTAAAAGGAAAACACGTTTCAATGAAATTTTCTCGATAGAAAATAAATGTGAAGTTATGTCTATTTTTACACTTTTTTGGATCCCAAGGCATAATGGCAAAGAGTTATTTAATTTTATTTATTTTAAAGGATGTAGAATAAATGTCTTTAAGATTGCTCAAAACCGTTTTTTAATCAAATAAAGTATTGTAAAGTTATGAAATGTATTAGTTTTGGCACATACGTTGTTTTATTCCGAGCGCGTTCAAGCTACAACTATTTCTTTTTTTTACATGTCTCAAGTAATTATTTCATTCTCGCTCGCTCACATTTAATATAGCGATTTGTCGGCCTGCGAGCCTCATCGACATAGGCCCTTAAGAGCGATCGCACTTTGGATGCGTTTTGTACGGACACCCACGAACGATCCCGAACTAGTCGTGCGTATAGACTTAGGAAATCAATCCCAAAGTGTGCGGAATTTTTAGGGGTTCGCACGTTAAAATCGATATGGATATAGAAAAAGTCTAAAGTCTGGTCTTGAGAAAGTACACTGTATTAGTGACATGTGCCTGTGTACCGTGCAGAGCTGTGGGCGGCGACGTGCGAGCAGCGGGCGCTGTCGGCGCACGAGCTGGCGTCCACGGCGGCCGGCGTGGCGCGCGCGCAGCTGCGGCACGTGGAGAACCACGCGGCGCTCTGCCAGCTGCAGCGGGACATCCTGGGTGAGCCGCCCCTCTCACACAGTAGATAGTATTTTTTAACAGAGCGGACAACCGAGCAGGTGAGTAACCTGATGATAACTCACTCACAGTGATGCTCACTAATATTAGGAATTACACCGAGCATGGTAGTTTTTAAGTTAGACCTAAGTTTAGTAATTAAAAATAGTGTATATTCCGAGAAGTGAACCAAATAAAATAAAAAATAAGTAATCACCACCTCTAATGGACATCTGAGACTTGGACGTCTTAGATGCGGTGTCGGCTTTTTAAAAATTTTAGGCTCACCTTTTAAAACCAACGAGGTCGTAGTGAGATGAAATTGAAGGCATCATTCCATAATTTGGTAGTGTATGGAATGAAGTTGCGCGTGAACCTTACCGTCCTCGACTTCCATTCATCGAGATGAGGGGTGAAAGGAATGTTTGTGACGTGTGGTGCGATGAAAGTAGTGTAATTCAGGCGCGATCCCTTCCCCGATTTAAAGAAGTTCTCCCGATATAAAGAGGGGTTAGCTCTAATGTTACTGTAGCAATACCAGTGACCGTGATATTATTTCACGGCTATTCGTGTCGACATATAATAAATATAATTTTAAGGTCACTGATTACTTTTTTCTACTAAACCATTTACAAATAATTCCATTTTGAGAAACATAACATCCAAATAGAAATAAGCGACATTTTTTGCAAAATGACTTATTTTCTTTTTTTAGTATAAAGTATTTTATTTAAGTATAAATTATTTTATTAAAATGTGTTGGTAATAACTAGTTTATTATAATATAAAAGCGCACCGAATACTTACACAACTATACGGACGCATCAAATCTAATTGTAAACAAAAAAATATACTTTTCGGGTATATGTAACAGGATACGACAAGTTGCTGGTCGCAGAGCGTGAGTTTGTGCGGCTCGGCTGCGTCTACAAGCACTCCTCTAAAGGACTTCAACAACGAATGCTTTTCTTGGTGAGCATGTCACACTCGTAATAAGCCTATATTTTGAAATGTTTTCTCTCTAATTTCCTCAAATAAGATTTATTAACAGTTTACAGTTTCTTGGGCCTTATTCTTGGTGCAATAATATTGTTAATTGTTATATAAATAATGAGCACAAAATCAATTTTATTTATTTTGTCATAGTTCTCTATATCGCTATTTATTTGTTCCCAGTTTAGCGACTTACTGTTGATAGCGTCAAAGTCTTCGAGCGGCCAGTTCCGCGCGCAGTCTGTGGTCCCGCTGCACCGGCTGAGACTCGAACCTAGCGACTTGCCGCACTCCATGACGATTGTGGGTGAGTACATACAGTTTAGCTCGACATTTGCGCATTTGATATACAGGATAATACTTAATAAATTTCTATGTACTCCATCCTTAGTAACTGCAAGAATATAGCTCATACCAGGAAACAATTGAATGATGTTCTTTTTGAGATGCTTATATCAGTGGAGTAGTAGAGTATTGCGAGTGAAGTGCTTTCAATTCCTGCAGAAGGTATTTCTGATGATATGCCGAATAAAAAGGTCTAGCACTCTTCTTATCCAACCAATTTCTTTATCTTCGACCAGACCTTAGATTGGCGAAGTGGTTATTTGTGGCAGAATGATATTTTGAAAGGCAATATGTTATATTAGACAATGCAAATACGGCTATTCAACCGCATTACAAGGCTGGAAGTTTTATTCAAAAACAAACTCTGTGCCCATTACTATAATTGCAAGTGATTTCCATTTTAAAAGCGATATAAGAGATAAATAAATATTATATCGGAGATTCAGGCGGATTTGCTTCCACGTGATTGTTGTCGCTATCCTCTGTGAAGGTCTCGTTGAAGTAAAATGTAGGTTGACAGCGCATCATTTACTAATGTATTGTGGCTGAGGTATGACTTACCATCAAGTCAACCTCATGCTCGTCTGTCGATATCTAACATTAAAAAAAAAACGCTAACCTGGCGCAGGTGCTGTCTCGAGAGCAACTCGGACTCGATTGAGAGACCACACAACTGACTGATATTTGACACTGTTTACATTTGACTACTCAGACGCCATGCCACAGACTTCTTACAACTTGCACAGGCAGTTATGTTTGCGTGGTCTCGATATTCAAATATTCAAATTCAAAAAACACAATGTACACTTATGAACGTCAATAAAAAATACAAATTAAATGCTTTTAATTTTACATTTACCGCCAATAGGTTCCTTATGATCTCCAACATATATTTGTCTTAATATTTCAGACGAAGACGCTACCGTGTTAATAAGTATGAGCAACGACGTGGAGTTCGCGGGCTGGTGGGAGTCGCTCTCCGGCAGCATAGAGGCGGCGCGGGAGGCGCGGGAGGCGCGTGCGACCGTCGACACGCACCTCACCGATATCGACTCCGATACCGGTATGTGTGTATACGTTGGGTTGGTTAGTCTTATTGAGTTCGCTACCATTTTAATATAACCAAAAAACATAGATGTACATAGAAGAACAGCCCTTATAGGCGCGCTTGGCATGGCTTCTCTGGGATAAGAGTTCTAACCCCAGCCACCGCAGCGCTGCTAGTATCCGTGTGTCACACCGATACATTGCCGCGCGCTCTACAGGTCAAAAATAGAACTACTTTTTCTGTGCCAAAAGTTTGAGCCTGTTCTTCTATGTACATTATATTCTTTAATATAACTTTAGTATACTTACGCTATCTCAAGAAATATTGATGCAGGCGTCCTCGATCGCGCTATTATTTTCTTTCATATTCTTCTCCCTCTTTAAATTATCTTTCAAAACTGTGATCTGAATTTATATTACTTCGACAATTATCTACTATTTGGCCAAGATTAAATGAACCAACGTTGGGCCAAGTTTGTAACCCTTTATATATCTACTCCTACTTATCGTATATTTCTGACAGATGCGATGAATATGTTAAATTATTTTTTAAATTTCCTGTTATACGAGTAAGTACTGAAGTATTCATAAATAAAGATGTAGCTTCCATCGAACGATGTAAAATTTATTAATAATAAGCCAAACAATAATCGTCAGTAATTATACATTTCTTATGTGATATAGGTAATCAATTTGTACGATAATTGGCTCATATACATATATATTATATATGTATGTTTACAGACAGCACTGAGTTGAACACCAACATGTCGACGTCGAACGCGCTAAGCTACGTGTGCTGGCACCGGGCCACCTCGCTCACGCGCGAACACCTGCATCTCGCGCTGAGGGTGAGTGTTATAGAGCGCGTCGAGTTGACGTGAACATTTACACGTCGATTTGCATGACCATAAAATTCTAACTCAGATATGTTTCAAAATCGCTTCGCTGTCTATTTGGCATTGTTAGGAGATAGAAGTAGTAATCATAAAGCTAAAAATAAAAAAAAAATAAGTCGACAACGCATTATTGATTGAAGTCTTGTAGCTGGGATATAAACTGAGGCTACCTAACATAGAAATAACATGACGTTAATTGTATGAACTTTTTCTAATTTTAAGGTAACTGCTACCTTAAAATTAGATAAAGTTCATAAAACAATATTGATAATATTAAAAAAACACATATTTTAACAGTTGCTCCATGGGATACTTCTTTCGTTCTTATCTACATTTCTTGCATTGTTTTTTAATGAATTTGAATATATAGCTGTTAAATAATACTATTATTGTTTTTTAAATGCCGGCAACGCACTTGCAAATCCTCTGTTATTGCGCTTACTCAGGTGTGCCGACTGCCCGTTTGCCCCCAATTTTATTCCATAAAAAACTAGAAGTACTAAAACTTTTTCTAGAGTAATTATAGAGTTTCTTGTTGACTCCTCTCAGTTGACCAACATTCAAATCGCACTTGTAGTGCTTTTAGTTTATTTGAAAATAGTTAAAATTGATTTGTGTTTTTTTTATATTAGACATCGACAGACGAGCATGAGATACTTGTACTTGTTGGTAGGTGAACGGAAGCCCCAGCGACGGAATATCAGTCAATGATGCGCCGTCGACCTACTTTTTACTTCGAGCATTCGGAAATCCATAGACTGAGACCGAAAAGCATATTGAGAACATCACGGCTTTTCCATCTACCATTTGAAGTGTGGTTCGTTATCCGGTCGGAATTCAGATATACCTCCCACCAGACGTGGGGGAGACATACTTATAGAAATTTATAATCATGTCGTTCCATCGGGATTCGAAAACGTGACCCACCGGAGCGCACGACAGTTGTTCTACCAAATGTGCCGACGAGCCCATCATATATTCAATTTGCTCAGAGCCAGCTATCGGGATATTTGCTGCGGAAATTCAAGAACTCCCACGGGTGGCAGAAGCTATGGGTGGTGTTCGCCCTCTATACGCTCTTCTTCTACAAGAGCTGGCAGGACGATACGCCGCTCGCCTCCCTGCCGCTACTGGGGTAATTATATCCATAGACTTAACGAAAATTTTATAATTTACATTAAAAACTTCACAGTATATAACGAAATTTCTGTTTCTTGTCGTTTAGCTCAGTATATAACAGTAGTTTGTGTATTCGATTTTCACTGCTAAACCACTGAACCGATTTTAATGAATATTGTTACAGAGCTTCAACTCTACTTCCTTAGGGAAGGCCTAACCAAATTATCCACCAAACTTTATATACTAAATATTTAAATAAAATACTGTATACCGGATTAAAACGCGATTTATTATTTATATTGTTTAAATTATTTATCCCGACTTTTCGGATGCTTTTCAGCAACCGTGGTCACGGGTAGACTGAAAGACGACAGTTGAGTATCCGAAACGTCGGGATAAATAATTTTAAACATATAATTTAAACAATATAAATAATAAATCGCGTTTTAATCCGGTATACAGTATTTTATTTAAATGTGTGATACTCGCGTTAATAAAAGACAATATTATGTAATTATTATTGTTTTTTTATATATTTAGGTACAGCGTGAGCGCGCCGTCCCCGAGCGATGGCATAGAGAAAGATTACGTGTTCAAGCTGCAGTACAAGAGTCACGTCTACTTCTTCAGGGCCGACAGCCTCTTTACATATAACAGGTCACTATATATGGACGATGATAAGCAATACAGTGTCAACACATAAAATTCTAAAAAAAATGTTTTTGATACTAATCGCTTCCTTATGATCAAAAATACATATTTCAAAAAATTAATATAATTTAAATCTAAACTGGTTTAGAATATTTAACAATAAATCACTAAAACCTATAAAATCGATTGCTACCAAGAAACACGACATACAATAATTGTAATACAAAAAAATCGAATAATTCTGTAATTTTTTAAAATAAACGCACTAAAACAAAGTTCAAGTTTAAATCGTAGCTAAATTTATCTAAAATTAATAGTTGATTGTTGAGCCTAGTTAAAGAGTTTATAAGGAACCGAAATATCATTAAAACTAATTTGTACCTCCTGTATTTTCAGATGGACTGAAGTTCTGCAAACACCCATGATGCAATCTCGTCACAACTGATATATATAGTTCAATTATAAACATTCTCGATTATAGACCAACGAATTCTAGAAACCAAAATTTATTGTTAAAATTATTTTTTGATAAGACGTAAGATATGAGGGTAGTTTAGTTTTATACAATTTTCCCGGTTTTGCCTCTGGTAAACATAAACATACAAAGTTGGTGCCATATAAAACGTTTTTTGTTTAACAAAAACGGATCGCAATGATATGTCTTGCCTGTATCGTAGACCTTTGTAATTATCGTATGAAATTATTTTGAAGCTATACATTCTGGACTGAAGTATTCTGCCCACCACACCGTATAATACCAAGGCCGAGCTAGGAACGTATCGGGCAAAAAATATATAATTTGTATTAAAAGTATGAAACTAGACCGTTTCGTCACAACACCGTCGCGTGCCATGCACGGAGCGTCAACAATTGTCGACAAGAATATGTACATCAGCAATGTTCATTCTAGTGGCCATACCAGTCCGTGCTTGTAGGTCTATTACCAAAATCGAATGAAAAGAAAGAGCAACCAACTTCCTATTTTATCTTATTAAGAAAACATTTTCAATTCTATTTACGATCGTAATAACGTCAAAAATGTCTAATTGGGAACAACAGATCGATCATCGGATCTGAAATAAGGAAATGTACGATCCCTCAGCTGAAACTTCCTTTTGTTTTGGTAATAGGCTCTTGATACGTTCATAGCACGGTCATGGTATAATACGGTGTAGTGGACAAACTCCTTTAATCAAAAATGGCTGTAAATATAGTACAAAGAATAATTGAACAACATTCCATATTAAACTAATGACTTTCCAATACTATGGCCTAGCTCTTGAGAGAGGGTTCAGAGATATTCCCAACTATTTTTTACCGTTAAGTTGCTACTTAAAGGGTTTTTTAATTAAAAAATATGATTTACCGCTTTCGGAAGAACACTTTGAAGTTCACGTAAGCGCCTGCGCAGTATTTAATGTCTATGGTAAAATGTTGTATGTCAAACTTGCGACTTGGACCGCATAATAATTAATACTGAAAAAAGATGTTCATTGTAATAGACTTAAAGATTGTCGATTTACAAACAAGTTGTACTAGTCTAGATCCTCACATTATAATTTACAAATACTTATTTACTTCAAATATAGAGCATTATCCAATATTATATTATTTAATACGACACCTAATATTATGCATGAAATAAGGTTCAATAGAAATGTGCCTATACAGACACTTGTATGATGAAATTATTTTTTATTATTATTATTGGTAATTGGTTTTAGACTATTTTTTGATGAAATACTAAAGGTTTCATCGGTAATAAAAAAAGGTCATCTCCTAATTGAGGTTGATATGGAATTAATAATAAAATGTAATGTATTATTATAATCGTAACAAAATGTTGAAGAATCGTGTTTGACATCTTACTGAAAGTATTAAAATACGTGCTGCTTTTTGGGCTTAATCTGTTAGATATAAAAGTACTAAGGTATGTACAATTAGTTTGACCTTTAAGGCCTCTTTCACGATCTAGAAGTATAGCGTCAATTAAATTAATTATGATTTTCATCCATAGGGCAGGCTAAAGTCGTTCGATCATACCGCCTAGTCTTATGTTGTATTTTCCTTATATCTCTACTTAATTATGTCTTACGTTACTTCCCGGCTCCCGCCATTTTCTTTCAATTAAATTAAGTTGCGAGTAACCTTTGTCAAGTTCACAAACAAAATCAAAGCCTTGATTTAAAAATATCGCGTTAAGTGACATTGACTTATCGTACAATCTTTCAACTGTCAAAAATTCACTGTCAAGTGTCAAAAGTCGAGCGCGAAATTAAAACATTTTTTAGTCTTGGGCATAGTAGTTCTCAACTGAGATCGCTCAGTTTAGTTCGCCGTTCCTAAACGAACTACACGACACTTGTACATACATCGTGAAAGGCCCTTAAAATCAATTCATCTATTATTATCAAACATTTAACTGCTTTTAGGTTTTGTGTTTCTTGGTATGTATATCCCGGGATACAAAGAGTGTTACTTCTCCGATAATTTGGAGTCACAATAAAAGACAATGCTACACGGCTGTGTGCGAGGACGATCATAATATATTGTTAGAATTAAATATTTGCGACACGTTATAAGTTATTTATGGTTGTATTTAATGTGCATCACAAATACATTACGTTGTATATGAATAATGGTTAAAAGCAATAAATTTTACACATTTATATTTGTTTTTTTTTATCTGTATTATATTATTCACGACATATAAGATTCCAAAAAATGATTAAGAAAGAGATTGTGATCGAGATCGATCGAAAACGTTACTGGCTGTTAAAAAACCAAATAAAAAAGGTTTCTGTAAAAGTAAAAACGAGCGAAACGCATTCTTTTGTTTGCTTTCTTTTTTAAGATATAAGATCTTTCATAATTGTTTAAATATAAACATTAGCATCTAATTATTATTTATGTTTCTTATTGATCCTAACTGTATGTAAATAAGTAAACGTAAATGTACTTCAAGAGTTGCACTTACTTATTTTCTATGAGAAAATTCTCATAGAGGTGATAAAAAATAGTTTAGCTCGGGAGCAACACTATTTTAAACCCGAGTGACGTACATTGAATCCCTCGTTGCGCTCAGTATTCGAATTTTCATTTGTAATTTTTTGAGAACATGTATCGGATTCTCCTTAATCTAAGTGGTATTCGCTGGACTCTGTAACTGTTGAAAACACATATATTCAGTTTTACAGTTTATTTTATTTTCATTAGATAAATTTTATTTTTACAATTAATTCACTACGATTCAAATATTTGGCTTCAAAGATTTTAAGACACTAAAAATATCTAACATCGATACAAAAATCTAAAAATATTGACTACATCATTACGTATATCAGATCTCTGAACAAATTATTTACAACTTCATACAAGTATAGAGATCAAATTATTTGGTTATATGGGATTCTTATTCTAAGGGTGTTTACAATATAGAATTGAACTTTACCAAATACGACTTTTTACTATAATATTAAAGATAAATTATTATTTTATGAGATTTGACTTCGATATTAATGTTAGGTTTTGGTTTTGTTATAGCAGTTCACAAATCGTTTACAAGATGTCAATTACTAATATTATTATATTCTTAAACTTACATCTAATAGTTGACAATAATTATTAGAAGCTTGTGCACTATCGCTGCCTATCTACGTGATTATCATGAAGTTCTCACAATTCTTAAGAAACTGAAATCTTTAAAACAAATTCAATTCATATTATTCACTAGGCAACATTCCAAAAAAACAAAATAAGTCTTTGGTCCCAAACACACAAACTAATCATGGTATTCATTCAGCTCGTCCATAGTTTCCTGTCACTTCTTATATCAGAAATTCACAAAAAAATTGGTTGGTAAAATCTTCAAGTTCCGAGAATCATGTTGGTCCAATAATGTTTTAACGAAAAGAT
The DNA here is from genome assembly GCA_905404175.1 of Anthocharis cardamines. Lineage (NCBI taxonomy): Eukaryota > Metazoa > Arthropoda > Insecta > Lepidoptera > Pieridae > Anthocharis > Anthocharis cardamines. The sequence continues at coordinate 2,465,325 of FR989953.1, read as the reverse complement.
GGACAAACAAACGAAATTTAACATGAAAATAATATAACTAGGTATTCTTTGCTAACTTATCATATAATTTAGGAAAACCCGAGCCGGGTCACCTGCTGCTATGTGCACAATATCAACGCTACAACAAAATAGTCGCGAACGTGTTGTCAACCTTTAAGGTGCAATTACGCCGAATACTTCAAAATAAATTAGATTACTAGGATATTAAAGATAAAGGATACTATTTGTAGTATCCCTTCAAGAAAACCTCGTATTCATTTCCACAAGGCGTTTGAACGTGCAAGACTTCATACAATGATGGACTACTAGCCATCATCATGGTATAATTGTTATAAATATTACTTAGTAGGTATTAACAATAAATTAAACTTTATACACATTAAATACTTAACAATCTCTTCTCTTGGAAGACTATTAGCGTTTCTTGACATCCCCTTATAAATTATTTAAATTAAATTTTCTAAAAAAAATATACATTTTAACAAAATACATAACTTTGGCATTTTAATACTAAGTACACTGGTATCTATCATAAGTTACCTACATACAAAATTATAGGTAAGATTACTTTTCACATAAAATAAATAAAAATAACAATTTGCTTAATGATCGAAGATAATTACACTTTAAATTACAAAGCTGAATAAATGTTATAACGCCCCGAAGCTCTGAAAGTAAGTAAATAGCCGACATCTATGTACACTATGGAAGCAGCTACGTTGTGCGTAAATTAAGTATTAATATGAACTGTGCGTTGAAATTCCTACATGAGTAACTCTATATCTAGATTTTGAAAAAAAAAATTATAATATTTTTACGTATATTACTAGAGCAACTTTATAGTGTTATACCTATAGTCTGCCATATTTTTTTGATAAAAAACTAAGTTGTTATATATGTATGTATGTAGATATATTAAAAATATGAATGTATCGACTATATATTAAATATGACACGAGCTATTAGGGATATATTCAAATCTCCTTGTCATATAATAATTAATAATATATAGAAATACGTAAGTAACTTATTTTATTTCAGATGATACATTTTGTAAGATCTTTTATGAGGTGATTTATTTTGTCAAATTTTGTGTAAGGTACTTATGGCACAATGATCACTTATATAATTCTATTTTATATAGTACTTTGGATTTCTTAAATAATTATATTATAAATAAAGCTAGGCGCCAGCGCCGTATAAAACATTAAATGCGATTATTCTCATAATATTTGATATTTAAATATATTCTAAGCTAGTATTATAATATATAAAGTATAATCTCACAACTAAAAGTTAAACATGCCAGATGTCTGTAGGTACGTAACCGTAACAACATGTTTCATAATATTATGTCGAGTAACTTCGTTTTACAAGGTTTATTGGTTATCTACCTAGGGATATCCGTTGTTTGAATGGATGAAACTGGGTGTTAGTAATCTAACAGTAAGTTAAAATGCAAGTAAAACCGTTATAATATAGTGAGCAGGGTATAAATATTACAATAATATAGGTATATGAGGTATAAAAAGTATTCTAAAACCAAGTATGAAATTGATAGTCATGGTAATTTACACCATCTATCGTTTTTCTAAGCCTGGTGATAACTAATAATCTTTTCATTTTCGAAACCTTAGTTACATGCGGGTAGAGACCACTTCTCCGTTCTCTTCAGTCTGATCTTTTCTCCTCTCCTTATTCCGACTTCTGAAGAAGGACGCGGTCGTAACGGACCGGAACCTAAACGAACCTAGCGTTCCGTTTGATATAGAATTTCCAGAACCTTCTTTATCTTCTAGAATCTTTGACGAGCGAATGCTCGGTCTCGTTTTGTAGGAGAAGCTGGCGGCTTTTAACCTGGCCCCCAGGCCGAGTTTAGTGGTAGCGATTGCTTCTGGGGGCTCATGCGGTACTGTGGGGGTGTGTGGGGCTGACATGCTGCCGACCACTGGCGGCGCCATGTGGGGGCGGCGGGCGACCATGCTGCTCGAGTGCGGTCGGATGCCTAGCTCTACATCCAGACCGTTGCTGTGTAGCGAACATGATGTTACGTTATGGATATTTAAACAGCGGCATCAGACTAACTAGACGCGCAATACAGTGTCAACCCACAAAATTACAAAAATGTAAATTTTGAAACCAATCGCTTCCTTATGAGCTGGAGTACATATTTCAAAAGAGATATGTATCATTTGAATCGTTTTAATAGCAAAAATATTGAAAAAACTAGCGAGCACGAAAACCTAAAATGTTTAAAATATTTAATAATAATGCATTAAATTCAATTACTTTGATTGCTACCAAGAAAAACGACATGTAGTCTAATAATAAAAATCTATAATTTCAGTTATTTTTTAAAATAAAAACCTGATTAAAACTTCAAACTCAATTTTCTCAAAATAGCAACCATGTGGGTTGGAATTGTATTGCTTAACAGCGTCCAACTAATAAATTGAAGCAATGGGCCTTTAGAAATTTCATCCATCAAACGATGCTAAGTTTAGAGGAGTACTCACCTTGTACTATGTTCATGTCTGGTGTGAGCGCGCCTGAGGTTTGTCGGCCGGCTCGCGCGCGCCGTCCGGCGGCGTACAGTTCCATCATTGCTCGCTAAAAGATTATGCATAAATATGTCAAAAATGTATTTTATTTATCAAGGTCTCTTAGCTTACAACTTCGTATATCGTATAGCACCGCAACGCAGTAGATCTCCAGTTGCCGAACTTATTGAAGGTTCCCGAATCTTATCGATCCGGAAAAATCGCTGGCAACAACTGATTTCACAATAAGATTATGCGTAAAACTTCCAAGTGTCAAGGTGGTGCGGGTGGAACTACTTCTAATATTTCTCTTTATATGTATATAGTGTTTTAGTCTTAATTGATACTTGACATTTAAATGACAATCGTGCGGATGTTATCCTATAAATCAGATAGAAGATAAGCATTGCATCAATCGTTTTGGTCACAACAAGCTTTCCTTCTTGTTCATCAGTCCTCGCCCACCAGTACGTCCCTCGCACTCACCGGCCACGTCCAGCGGGTGCGTGTAGATGCGGCGGCGCGCCTGCAGCATGGTGTACACGAGCGCGGCCAGCGAGCGCGGCGCGGGCGGGTGCGGCGGCGCGCCGGACCCACGCCGCCGCCCACCCGTCACCCACCACGTCTCCATGTGCCCCTTGCCCTTGACGGCCACGGCGCCGCGCAGCTGCACGCCGTAGCCGCGGGGCTCCAGCATCTAGAACATCAATAAGTCTAGTCAAAAAGTAAAAAATTTAAATTAAATAAATATGATATGCCTGCACATTTTTCTGACATGCTCGCAACATTTGCATCGATAGACATTCACGCTATACTGGTCTCTGAAACTTGGCTTAATCCATCTTTCCTTTCCCACACATTCTCACTTCCTGGTTTCAATCTCATCCGCAATGATCGTAAAGGAAGAGGCGGGGGTGGTGTTGCGATATACTTACGGTCACATATTCCTTTTTCCATTGTCAGTATGTCGCCACAACCTCCACCAGCCAATGCGGCTGAACATCTTCTGGTTGAAATTATATTGTCTAAAACTAAGGTACTTCTTGGTGTTTTCTATTCCCCTTCTCCTTCTGTCGATTATTTTGCATGCTTCGAGAAAACCCTTGAAGATTTTACTCCACTGTATAAAAATGTAGTAATCATGGGTGATTTAAACACTTGCTTGATTAAAAATAATAATCGATCCAAGAAGTTACTTTCTGTCCTGGATTCTCTTAATCTCCACACCCTTCCTCTTAATGCTACTCACTCTGTTTCTGGATCCACACCTTCTCTCTTAGATCTTATGTTCGTCTCCTCTCCTGACCTAGTTTCCAATCATGGTCAACTCCCTGCTGAAGCCTTTTCCTATCATGACCTTATTTTCCTTTCCTATAATGTGCGACCACCTAAGGCTAAGCCTACTGTTGTTCTGCGGCGAAATTTTCACGGAATCGACAATGATTTACTTTGTGAAGATGCAATGAATGTGGACTGGAATGCAGTTTTTGACGGAGCATCTCTTGATTATAAGGTCGATTTACTAAATACTTTCATCACTAATTTATACGACAAGCATGCTCCATTGAGACCCATAAAGATCAAACATCTCCCTGCGCCTTGGCTCTCCAATGAACTAAAAGAGTTAATGAATAAGAAAAATCGTGCTAAAGCCAAAATGAAAGCTGCCACGTCCGAAGCTGCTCGTGAAAAGTACAAGAACCTACGAAATCGCTGTAACACTCGCTGTCGTGATGCACAAAGACGACATATCCATGACGCCATCTCTAACGGTGATCCTTCTAGAATCTGGAGATTTTTAAGGTCTTTGGGAGTTGGCAAACCAGCACACAGTGTTGTTCCTTCTGATCTCAATTTAAATGATTTGAATAGCTACTTCACCAGTTCCACTACCATTGACGATAGTCGTCTTCAGCGTACTCTGCAATCTTTATCTTCTCTTCCTTCTCCTAACTATTCTCCTTTCTCCTTCACGCAATTTACCGATCGGGATGTTGAGAAGAGCATTATGTCCATATCTTCGAATGCCGTTGGCTGTGACCTCGTTAGTCGTGCTATGATTACTCCTATCCTTGCTGTTATCCTTCCGGTTATAACACACATTTTCAATTTTTCAATCTCTTCTAGAATATTCCCTGTTGCCTGGAAAGATGCGAATATAATTCCCATACCCAAAAAACCTAACCCGTGTAACTTCGCTGATTTCCGACCGATTTCTATTTTACCTTTCTTATCCAAAGTCCTTGAACGCCTAATCCATCAACAATTTAGCCAATTCCTGTACAAAAATTCTATTTTAAGTCCCCTTCAATCTGGTTTCCGCTCTGGTCATAGCACGACTACTGCACTTGTAAAGGTTGCTGACGATATTCGACTAGGTATGGACAATAAGTTATTTACAGTTCTTACTCTTCTGGACTTTAGCAACGCTTTTAACTCTGTGCACTTTGAGATTCTGCTGGGTATGCTTCGCTCTATTAATATTTCGACGCCGGTGATTGACTGGTTTCACAGCTATTTGTATGGACGTCGCCAGCGGATCACTGCGAACGGTACTCACTCACAGTGGAATGATGTCGTTGCCGGTGTCCCGCAAGGTGGAGTTCTATCTCCACTTTTATTCTCTGTTTTCATCAACTCCCTTACTCAACGACTTACGTCAAATTTTCACCTCTACGAGATCGTCGATCTCCAGATTTACGTGCAATCAACTCTTGATGAGCTACCACAAGCCTTGCACTCGACTAACAGTGACTTGGCTACTTTGGTAAGCTGGAGCAAATACTTTGGTCTTACAATAAATCCTATCAAAAGCCAGGTTATCGTTGTTGGCAGCTCCTATTACTTATCAAGAGTTGATTGGGCCTCTCTTCCACGAGTTTGCATCGATGGGGTGGTTATTGATATCAGCACGTCTGTTAGAAATCTTGGTGTATTCTTTGATCAGTGTTTATCTTGGTCTTGTCACATCAAATAAGTAAGCCGCAAACTATATGCTGCCTCAAGTATTTTAAAGCGACTTAGTCACTTCCTACCCATTTCCACAAAAATCACACTGGCGCAGTCACTCCTTCTTCCTCTCCTGGATTATGCCGACTCTTGCACTACCGATGTCAATGAAGAGCTTTTGAATAAACTGGAACGATTGCAAAACTTCTGTATTCGTTTTGTTTTTGGGTTGAGGAAATTTGACCATGTGTCCCATTACCGCAAACAACTCGGATGGTTACCTATCCGGTTAAGACGTAATGTACACACTTTACAACTGCTTTACTCTATCCTCTTCAACCCCAGAACACCTTCTTACCTTAAAGAAAAATTTAAGTTTATGGGTCCTTACGACTACACTTTACGTTCTTTGAATAAGCTAACTCTAGAAATCCCTACACACAAATCTATCTTTTATGGTAACTCTTTTACAGTTTCCGCCATAAAGCTATGGAACTCCTTACCCGTTAATATCAGACAAGCTCCTTCTTTAACTTCCTTCAAAACTCTCTTACATAAACATTACTTTGCCATTTCCTATCCTACTTCTTAACTTTCCTTTTCTGTTGAAGTTCATTAAAGTGTAATGCATAAATGTAATAAGTAGTACTACCTGCACGAATACTCTCATTTCTTTTTATTGTTTAGGGTTGCCTGGAAGAGATCGCTGAGAGCGATAAGGCCGCCTATTGTACATTTAATTTATTTCTAAGGATTTTATTATTGTTTTAGTTATATTTTAAAGTGCAATAAAGAGTGCTAAATAAAATAAATGCCGACGTTTCGGATGCTTTTCAGCAACCGTGTATATGAGTTCAGCAATATGAGTTTTGGTTTCTTTTTTGACCCTGAAATATAAGCTATATCTTCCATAGTTTCCATAGTTTTAATAAAACAGTAAAATCGAGTGTTTCTATATTGAATATATTTACTAGATATCGGAATGGAACGATATTAGAAGGGTAACAGATCAAAATTATTCTTAACATTTTTTACGCTAATCTTCAATCAGTCTAGATAGAAAAGTTATCGAAATTTAAAAATAATAAAAGTGCAAATATATAAAAATATAAAGACCTGCTTGGTATACTTGGTGACTTGAATACGGTCCATGGCTCCGGTGGACTCCATGCGCGAGGCCTCGTTTACGGTGTTGCCCCAGATGTCGTAGACCGGCTTGCGGGCGCCGATCACTCCGCCCACCAGCGGGCCGCAGCTGATACCTTCACGTCAGATAAAAACAATATTTATTTTTATTTGGACGCTGATAAGCAATACAGTGCCAACCCGCAAAATGCTAAAAATAAATTTTGATACCAATCGCTTTATGAGCTGAAATTAATTTTTCAAAAGAAATATTTAAAACGTTTTAATAGTAAATTTTTTTGAAAACTAGTAGGCACCAAACCCTAACATGTTAAAAATATTTAACAATAATGCACTAAATTCTATTACTTTGATTGCCACCAAGAATATACATGAACTGTAATAATAATTGTTACAAAAAAATCTATTACATCTGATTTTGAAAGATTTTTTTTAAAACCTAATTAAAACATCAAACTCAATTCACTCAAAATGGCAATCATATGGATTAACACTGTTTTGCTTATCAGCGTCCATTTATTCCAAAATAAAATCGTCAAAAGAACCATTGGTTAGTAACAACTTTTATGATTTAAAAACTATACATCAGAGACATCAAAGACGCTTTACGCTACTCTTTTTCGTAGTACTGCGTGGAAGCAATTATATTTCGTATTCTTTATAAAAGGTCCGGAAATAACCTGGTCTTACGAATTTCAAACAACCTCTTCATCATCATGAATTTTATTCCAATACGAACCATCGAACTGAAAGTATTGTACGTATTTCTAACGCTTTCATTATATTACATATTTAACTTACCAACTCTCAGACGAAATTTGTTAAAGCTGTGTTTGTTAATCTCTTCCAATGCGTCTCGTAGAGCGAAAGCATAGTCCACTAAAGTGCAAAGATGTTCACAATCATCATCACCTGTCTGAAGAAAAAAAAAACAAATTTTCTAACAAGTCTTCTACAAGAAAACAAAGGTTGTTGCTGCTATTATATATATATTTTCGAGATTAATCTCATGATGGATGATGATTTTATTGTAAAAAATATTGAAATGAAAACAAAGTATACCTTGTGATCGGGATTCAACCCGGAAGCCGCCATATACGTTGCGCCAATCGTTTTTATCTTCTCGATGCTTTTGAATCGTGGTTGCATCAACATCCTATCAAAATCAACTGGAAGAAATATGTATAATTTAAAACTTGGCACAAAGACCTTTTTTTTTTTCAAAATATTTGATTAATTACTTCTATTTTATTTATTATTTTAAAACTACTACTACTATCACATATCAGCCGTACAACGAGCTGTATCCGTCTTGCATTGCAATGCTTACGTAGCATAAAAAGTAATTTTTTAGGACACGAACCTTCGCGGGTGGTACCTATCAGTGTCATCATAATCGGATGAATAGTTTAAGTGTATATAGGACAAACATACTTACATTGAGTTCATAATTTATAAGATTCTAAGAGCCAATTTTTCAATCGATATTGTATAGTTAAAATAATGATGGGTACATTACAAATGATCTCGTTAAGCAGCCGCATGCAATCCACAGCTTTCTGCTCCGAGTAGAACTCGTGGAAGTTCGGGATGCCGGCGAACATGACGCCCACCTCGTCGCGCCACTGCGAGTACAGCTCCTGTTCGGTAATATCATATGTAATATCACAAGGGAAATCTGTTCTTCTGTGTATTGTACTGGGTTGCTGAACCTTTTTTCTATTTATAAGTAACTAGCAACGCACCCTGGCTTCACACGGGTGCAATGTAGATTTACTATACACAAAACAGCCTATGTTACTCGCTAATAATGTAGCTTTCTACTGGTGAAAGAATTTTTAAAATCGGTCCAGTAGTTTTTGATTTTATTCATAACATACAAAAACACAAAAATTCAAAAATAGTAGAGTAGAGTGCAGTCTTATATAATACTAGCTGATGCCCGCGACTTCGTTCGCGTGGGGTTTGCTTTTGAGCAAGCTTTCTTCAAATGACATATCCTCCTCCACCCTCTGTACTTGGTGATTTCTTTTGGGAAAGAGCTATCAAATTAGTCACTGACGGTTGATTTTGCATCATATTATCGACACGTTTAATGGTGGTTGAGATTGGGGTTCGAAGTATGATTTGAAATTCAATAGAAATACCATTGTTGAAAAAATGAACCTGACTTTAAAGAAATTTACTTATTTTTTTTATAAATTTAATTAGTGGTGAAGATACTGTATCCACCTCGATATTTATTTCATTTAATTGATCATTTTCATTTTGAGACATTTTTTTTAAATTCCCTTTTCCCGGGATTCCTACTCGGGTTTCCGGTGCTAAATGCGGAAACCTCTAAGATACGAAGACAATCTCATAAGAAATAATTTTTCATATAATATTTCAATAATACATTTTCTATTTTTATAATATAGTTCTTTAAAAAAATTAATAACTAAATACAAAAAAAATATTTCCGTCCAACTTCAGATTCGAACTCGCATCTGAAGTTACGCAATGGGCCTGCATATCCACTATTCTACGATTACATATATCGGAAATGGCGAAATAATCAAAGTATTTCATTTACATATCAAACTGTGATTGACATCTGACAATTCGAAAAAGTTCAACGCGAGTCAGTTTGCATTGCAATTTGGTGATATGGTGCCTTTAAAATTATTTTTAAATGATGATAACTTTTCTTTCCGAGAACCGATTTCGATAAAACAAAGCCTATATGTTGCCCCGGGCTTTACTTAATATATTTGTGTAAATTGCATGAAAATCCGTTCAGTATCTTCGGAGATTAGCGTGAACAAACAGACAGACAGACAGACAGACGGACAGACAGACAGACAGACAGACAAGAATCTTAAAAATTGCATTTATGCATTCTGCTACCCTTCTTTTATCACCCCTCTTAATTTCTGGTAAAAATATTTGGTGAAGCGTAATTTCGATCCTACTCTTTTATTATATGTATAGATGTATAGATGACAGTGGTACAAGTCACAAAACCAGCCAGACTTCTAGTTGTAGGACAATAGGGGAAATCTACTTTATGATATTTTCTATCTCCTCTGTCTGGTTGTCTTTATTTATTCGGAATATTAAAGATAAGCCCATCTAGAACTTGGTTCAGGTTCAGTGATAGCGAAGTCCTAACACTAACTACTTTCTATTTTTGACTCAAATCGAAAGCAAGTTTCAACTTTACGTTGTCGTTACTATTTTTGAAAATATTTTGATAAACACTAAAATATAATAACATAAAATATAAGATTTAGGACCCAAACTAAGCTAACCCTTAGCTAATACTTACTAAAAATTAAGGGTAAGTACGTATTAAAAAATATTTAAATAGATAAAAGCTCGTACATCAGGACAGCGGTCCTTGCTCAAGAAGTGATTAACGACATGGTCAGGTAGGATGTGTTTGAGCAGGTGCCGGTTCATTCGTTGCGTCTCCTTCATTTCCTTTAGGTCATGCTCCGCCTGCAGTTTCCAGAGGAAGTCCAGACGTGACGTCACCTCCACCAGCCGGGCGTGGTACACCACGATAACCAGGAACATCACCATCAGAATCATCATTTGAACGTAGAATGGCAGCTGCCTGGAATTAATAGTTATGAGAAAAGGTTGCATCGGCAATACATCAAAACGCAATATATAGATTAAAAGTACACATGCATGTATATTACTAACCTACCCTAACAACTTTTCGACATCATATTGAGAAGTGATTGTGAAATCTCAAAAATTATTGACTAGAAGTGATAAAACGAATTATTTCTAAAATCTTTTAGTTAAGCATATTATTAAAAATTATTTTTAAAAATGTATTTTTAATAAAATAGGGAATATGCATGCATTTTTTTTACATTTTTAATTCACTTATTACATCATTCTAACCTAATAAAAAATATAATTAATACTCTTGGCAATGTACAAATTAATTTTAAAATAACTTTGAAAACATCGATAAAATTTGATCAGTTTGAACCGCCATATTTCGCGGGCTTTGGATAACGTTTGGTAACGATAACGTTGTTTACTTGAAGTGTTACAGTAATTTTATATCGAATTTCAGTCATAATTATTATATATTGTAATTACTAGACGATGGATAAAACACTATAAGAATTACATCCAGTTAAATATTTTTTACAGTACAAATACCGACGCCGATAAATGACAGAACGTGAAACGTGACGTCACGTTTTGTTTCGACCAATAGTGATGCGTTTTGCAAACTTGAATTCCTCTCCCTTATTTTACACATTTTAATTAATATTTTTTGCAATTAAACACGAACTAAATAAGAAAATAATTTTTTAGGCATAATATCTGGGCCATAAAGATCCAAGGGAAAAAATATCAAGTAAATTTAAGGAATATGCATATTCCCTATTGCTGTACTAGATTTAGTGATCACTATTCAACATTCTGAATTGAAGTACCGTTTATAAAAATTTCATAAAATGAATTCAAATAATACTCACGTATTTGCATGAAGCGAGTCAAAATAGTAGACGTTATAGTACACAAACAGCAATATAGAGTACATCGCAACATTGATGATCGCGAGACACGTCTTAATGAGGTAATACAGCTTGAGGATGGACGTGAGAGCGACGAGGCAGAGTATCCAGGTGAACACCACATACTCGGGCCGATAGCATTCCCCGGCCTTCGCCCTCTCCTCTGTCATGTTCCCTGAGGTGAGGTTCATGCCGTCTGTGTGAGGAAACGATGCCGGGCACACGTAGAGTTTGGTTGTGCTGTAAAAACAAAAAGTACTAAATGCTCCGTTAGCAACTCTAACCAAGCGAAGAATGGAAAGGTTTTACGTATGTTTCCATAGGCTTTTATCAAACGGATGTATAAAGGAAATTCATAAATAGATATAGTTTTTTTTTGTTTATTAACAACAAAAACTAATTTTTCAATAAATCAATTAACGCACAAAACGATTACGTTGAAAACGTACCTGGATATAGACATAATGGTGACGAAGCAACAGATATGCACATTCCTGCGTACACGACTGCCACTTAGAGCCGCGGACATCTTGGCGAGTCGTGGTAGAGCGTTAGGGAACTCCTCTGCCATGACCAGTATGAACGATAGAACGAGTGGTACAGTCATAGCCAGTAACACCGCAACCAGCAAGATACAGCTGCGAAGAAACGTTTTCAATAAATAAACATTCCAGTTCAGGTGAACGAAGTTCCTTGAATCAGAATTTTAACGACACTAATAAAATATAGTTTTTTTAACAAATATAATTTTCTTCTTCTAAACTGTTCTTATACTGATATGTGTAATGTGTATGGATGATAAACCAGCAAACTCCTAACCTAACTAAATTACCATTACAATTTGCTAAATATTAGATACACCTTTCTTATAGACTTTTAGTGTTAGTGTGCTTGTTATCGCATATCCACTACAATTAGTAGTGTTTTTTTTAGTTAAATTCCTACCCAGAGGTATGCCTGGTAGAGATCGCATTAAGCGAAAAGGCCGACCGATAAGTTTTACATGGATTACATTTTTATTTGTGTACCCTAGTTTTAAGCACTTTATGTAAATTATTTATCGTGTACAATAAAAAAAATATTTATCTATCTATCTACCATTAATCTTATGTATCGTGTGTATTAATTGTTTAAAAGTCCTCCATACCACTGAGCGATAGAAACGGCTCACGATCACATATACATTACTAATTAAAATAAATAACTACTTTACGAAGAGCTAATAAGCTTCTTCAATACAAAGGCTCTACAGTAGAAAGGTGTTCTAGAGATGACGAATGTATCTACTTTGATCAGCCCGTAAAAGTTAACTTACTTATAGTGCATAATATACTGCACACACAGTATGAAGAGCCACAGCACGAGGCAGCACATCACATTGGACTTGAAGGTCTTCTCATCGAGCTGGCAGAACTGTGCGTCGAGCGACGCCTGGCGGAAGTGCAGCGACCACGGCCGCATGTGCTCCAAGCGCATCTTGCGGTTGCTGCTCACCTCGATCGAGTGGTTTATTACGTCGTCTTCCTGATAAAAATAACAGGGAGGAAATATACATTTTGTTCTAGGGAACAGCAAAACGTTGGGATAGAGAAAGCATGATCGACAATAACTCGTAAAACTTCTGAAATAATTCCTTAAAAGAACTTAATTCGTCAACGGTCATTTATACAAAAAATCCTTTTGTTAATCAAAGCTAAATAATATGTAACACGTAACTTTGTTATTTGATGAACTGATCAAAATACTTTAAGACTCTTGGTGCAAAGAGTGATATCATATCGACTCTAGAAAGCATAAACGTAGTAACCTGATAGTGATAGATGTCATTTACTATGTCGTTTTTGCTTTCCAGCGTCGATATAATCATAGCTTTTTTGGGTAATGTTGAATATTAGTAAAATATTACCTCAGACATCGAAGTCATGTCCACTTCTTGGTCGTCGGAATCTTCCTTCTTATTTTGACATCGACGTAACATTCCTGAGCCGCTGTTGAAGTACTAAAAACATCCATAAAGCTCTTTAGATTTAATAGGTTTAAGTGTTAATTTTCCCGAAACATAAAAGCCTAACCTTTCCTAGCTAATTAAGTAAAGCTTTTTCCGTATCAAATTATTTCATAATCAGTTAACATTAGTACTTTAGTACAGATAATGTGATATAGTAACTAAAAGTGTCTAGTGTGAAGAATTTGGTGCTTTTTATAGGTTTTGAGTCAATCACTTGAAATAGTTAATACTCACACTCTGGAAGGGCATTTCTGGAGTCCAATCAGTCGTCATCTCCTCATCTATACTGCCGCTTGTTCGTCTTGGCGAGTGGCCGTTTGCAACTTGCGGCGGATTTGCTCTGTACAATGTATTTATGTAAAAAAGCAAGTGATTAACAGGTAGGACAACAATGTAATAATTAAATTCTAATACATTAATTGATTTAATAAATATATAAATAATCATAAAGTGAATCCGAAGTTATAAAATAGTTAGGTTTCTAAAAAAGTAGAATTAAAACGGGTAAAAAAGAAGTTATGTAAACGCAAAAGGAATAAACCAAGATAGGAACACACATTGTTGTTTACGAGTTGTTCCAAAATAAGTCACGTTATAAAATAATACACGTTAGTCCCATGTATTGTCATTAGTTAAACAGGTATACTCACAGTACCCTTGATCTATTCCTGGTAGGTCTCGGTCGCTCCGTGCTCTTAATGAGGTAGGTGCCGATATTCAGCTCGCGCAGGTAAGGGTTCCGCGCCTGACCGTCACCGTTCTCCACTTCGAAGGCACCGTTCAGACACTGCAGGGTGGCTGCTGATATGTGCACCCGACTGTCACGGACATATTGAATAAATAATAATAATGAGGGTATCCATACAACAATAAATAACGTCAGGTATAATTGAACTATGATTGTATTTTGGAAGTTGAATATGATACCAAAATGCCTGTATTCCGTCTTAGCTTTTTAGTAAACGTGTTTGTAGATTTTTGTTTAATTTGTTAAAAAATCATCATAATATGGTATTTCTTGCCGACTATGGTATTTCCATCTCTCTCTTCGAAGTTATACCCCAGATGTTCAGTAAATTTAAAAATTTAAAAACAGATATATTATATGATTATTATTATTATTAGATAAATTTGCAAATAAATATACGAAAAATCTTTCCCTTTTTTTTAGAAAACCATAAGGGTTTAATTTTCATCGTATCTGTTTTCATCACTCGATCCTCCTTATATGATGAAAAAAACATAGAGATAAAAAAATGGTATTAGATATTAAACTTTACAATATGTATTTCTTAGTCTGCAATAGTTATTATATATTCTGAATAGAATCAATACCCAGGTAGTCCTCCGCTCTCCATGTGGTTCGCGAGAGTGACGTCGTGCGACCAGAGATCGAACTGCCACTTCAACAAGCCCAGCACACCACACAGCACAGTGCCGCTATGAATTCCAATCCGCATGTCCAAGTCCACCTGCATAATGAAAATATTAAAATTACCAGAAAACAAGAAAGTATTGAAGTACAGATTGTAGTGTATAAGTATATCTGTGTATGTAAACGTTCCACGTGTAACCTAATTATATTGATATTTAATCAATGTTTTATATAATAAATGAGCAGTCATACTCGAGATGTCATTGTTTTAATACGTATCCAAATTCCTCCCGTACATGGCGACCCTGCCAGCGGCTAGCGCGTCTCGGTTATCCGACACCGTGCCATAAAAGGAGTTGATTTTTTATTCGAATTTGTGTTGCGATGTGATTGAACAATTATTAATTATTGAATTATGGCGAAGTTAAAAGTAATCACTTGGACTTACGAGTTAGTCGTTTTAATTTTTGTGTGGTACGGCAATAACGAAAATTCACAATGGGAAATCAGAAGTCACAAGAAGTAGTAATCGCCCAGAATGCTGCAGGAGGTGTAAACCAGGCTACAGCAGATGTCATACAAGAGCATTTATCTACCACCAAGCTATTGCTGCTAATTATACTGGTATGTGTGTGTCTGGGATTACTGTACCTTGCATACATTAATTATAAAAAATGCCATATGCGATGGATATCAAGACAAATAAATAGAGCTGCATTGAGGAATTCTTTCTTCCGACGCCCTGCGATGGTTACCGGCCCTATCGAGAGAGAAGCGCAGGCTCCGAATAAACTTTTTGAAGCTGTTTAGTAAAATGCGTTATATTAAGTGCGCGATGTCGAAAAGTGCTTACAGTGCAGTTTAAGTGACGTATAATAAGGTTTGTGGTTTAGGAAAGTACATATTTACAAGAAAAATATATAATGGACATTTATAGTGGACTTTAGTGATATTAAAAATAATAATTGTACGCATATAAGTAACATAATATTTACTCAAATAATGTATAAAAAGTTTTTGTATGGTAAGTTATGGCTATTGTTTTACAGTCGTTATATAATGAATTAAAAGAAATAAGAACTTATTTAATAAAAATAGGCCCAAAAAGAAGGCGAGGAAATATTTTAATTAATAAATTGAGTGAAGTAAATAAAGTGTACTCGCAATATTTATGTTGGTTAAATGAATATAATTTGAAGTTAAGAAAAGACGATTATGATGACCCTATTGTGCAAAGTTTTTGTAAACAATTTTTAACATTATATAACGAAATTGTAGATTTATGTCAAATTGAGGAATTAAGTTGTGAAAATAATATTGTGACCATGAATACTTTTGATCTAAAGACGGCTTTGAGTTTATTGCCCTGTATGACAGATACAGAGGTTAATACGAAACAATTAATTGACAATATTGATTATTATAACTCTCTTTTGGAAAATGATGTTTGTAAAAATAATTTAATTAATTTTGTGTTGAAGAGTAGGTTGTCTCAAGGTGCAAAATTAAGGTTGAAATCTAATTATTCAAGTGTAAACGCTTTAATTGCCGATATGAGAAAAGAACTTTTACCTCGAAAAGCGGCAACTGCAATTTCGAGTAAAATAGAAAATATTAAACAAGATAACTTAACTATTTCAGATTTTGGAAAACAATTATCAGAATTATTTGTGGACCTAACAATTTCGCAAGCGAATGGTAATTCAGAAAATTATAATATTTTGAAGCCATTAAATGAAAATATCGCTATTAAAAAATTTGCCGACGGCTTGCGGAATCGTAGGCTCAGTACTATAATTGCAGCCAGAAACTTTCACACATTAAATGATGCGATCCAAGCGGCCCTAGATGAGGAGGTCTCCAATGCGTCAGGTTCAGGCGAAATTATGGGTATGCATAATAATTTTTATTATAATAACAGAGGTGCGAAATTTAATTTTAGAGGAAACCGAAGAGGCTTCTCGAACCCACGGCCTCACAACTCACGATCTCCATATAGGGGACAAGGACGAGGTTATCAAGGGAATCCGCGAGTATGGAATCAGCGAGGATGGTATCCGCGGTTTACGACCCGAGGTCGTCACTTCGGCGGTCAGCAGTTTAGAGGTAAGTCTAGAGGAAATCAAGGGATATGCCGACAACCTAATGTTAACGTTATAAGTGACGAGCGTCATATAAATTCATTTCCAAAAGACGAGCCTCAAACTTCAAAATCGGATATGACTAAAACGTTTTTTCGTGACTAATAATAGTAAAGAACATACAATTTTATCATGCGATAGTGATTGTTTTACGAATTTTTCAGTGAATGGCAAGTTATTTTCTTTTTTAGTTGATTCTGGTGCATCATTATGTGCAATTAAATATAGTCATATAGTAGAGCAAAATTTAACTTTATATGAAGAGGATATTATTATAAACGGATTAGGAGGCAAAGTCCGTGCAATAGGATACGTGTATTTGCAATTGAGTAGTGATGATTTAATTATGAGTCATAAGTTTTATGTTTTTAATACATTGCCTATTACGTCGAACGGTATCATAGGACGAGATTTTTTAAGAAGATTTAGATCGGTTTTAAATTTTGATACAAATATTTTGACTTTGCGGGATAGTATGAATAGAACCATTAGCTTACCAATTACATATCAAAATAGGAATTCAATAGAAATTTCGGCTAGAACCGAATCTATTCATTATATTCAGACAAAGTTTGACGAAGAGTGCGTAATATGTTCGGCAGAGATACAGGATGGTGTTTACTTAGCTAGTTCCATAGCTTCTCCTGTTAACGGTGTTATACCTATTAAAATATTAAATACGACAGAAAAATGTATAAATTTATCAACATTTAATTTTGATATTCATAAATTAAGCGATTACAACATATGTTCCTTTGATACAATAGAGAACAAGGCAGATAGAGTTAAACAGTTATTCTCTTATGTAAATTTTTCTCATATGAATGACGAGGAACAGACATCTATAGGAAATTTATGTGCCAAATATGCAGATATTTTTTATTTACCAGGGGATAAGTTAAGTACTACTGATGTTTATACACATACCATAACTTTAAAACCAGGTACTACACCATTCTTTTCTAAACAATATAGACTACCACATGCTCAGAAACATGAAGTTAAAAAACAAATAAATGAAATGGTTAAGGAAGGAATAATTGAACCAAGTAAGAGTGAATGGTCGAGCCCTGTGTTATTAGTACCGAAAAAATCTGACACAACAGGTGCTAAAAAATGGCGATTAGTTATCGATTACAGAAAATTGAACAACTGTATAGTGGATGATAAGTACCCTTTACCAGATATAACAGAAATATTAGAGTCTTTATCAGGTAGCATTTATTTTAGTCATTTAGATTTGCACCGAGGTTACTATAATGTGAAATTAGATGAAAATAGCCGTAAATTGACAGCATTTGCTTCTGGTCAGTTTCAAATGACTCGCATGCCTATGGGTTTAAAGACGAGTCCAAGTTCTTTTTCTAGAATGATGAATATAGCTCTAGCAGGACTCACTTATGAAAAATGTTTAATATATTTGGATGATTTAATTTGCTTTGGTAGAAATTTAGAAACACATAATAAAAATTTACAAGACGTTTTTGAAAGGTTAAGGAAAGTTAATTTAAAATTGAACCCATCTAAATGTGATTTTTTAAAGAAAGAAATATTGTATCTTGGACACGTGATATCAAATAAGGGTATACAACCTGACCCTGAAAAAATAAATACAGTGAAAAATTATCCGCGTCCAAAAACTTGTGATGAAGTAAGGAGATTTGTAGCTTTTGTAAATTATTATAGAAAGTTTATACAACATTTTGCAGAAATAGCTCACCCTCTTAATGCACTTAGTAAAAAGAATGCTTCTTTTGTTTGGGATGAAAAATGTCAGCAGGCATTTGAGACTCTCAGAGAAAAAATTATTTCTCCTCCCATTTTGCAATATCCTAATTTTTCAGAAGACAATCATTTCATCATTGAAACAGACGCATCTAATTATGCGATAGGATCAATTTTAGCTAATAAAGATGGACGTCCCGTAGCGTTCGCTAGTAGGAGTTTAAATAAGGCGGAAAAGAATTATCCTGTAATAGAAAAGGAACTGTTAGCTATAGTGTGGGCGGTAAAATATTTTCGTCCATACTTGTACGGTCGATATTTCAAAATTCGTACAGATCATAAACCTTTGATTTATCTTTTTAACATGAAAGATCCGTCGACTAGATTAATGAAATTCAGGCTACTTTTAGAAGAATATAATTTCGATGTAGAATATGTGAAAGGTTGTAATAATAACGCTGCAGATGCTTTATCACGGATATCGTTGAACGAACTTAAAGAAATGCAGAACAATGTAGTGAACGTTTTAACGCGTGCACAAGCTAGGAAACTTAGAGATTCTTCTGTTGATATGGTACCCTCAGATGATTGGCCTGATCAACCAAAAGTCATAGGGTCACATATAAAACCGAAAGAATCAGTTGAGTTAGTAAATAGTAATTATTGATAAGAAAAAGTATCATAAAATGAATAAAGAAGGTATTATAAGTCAAGAAAGTGAAGTATTGTGTTATGTAGGCAGTAAGAGAACAATTTATATAAAATTTTTAGATTCTCAATCGCGTATTACACGAGGTGAATTCGTGAGAGAACTAGATAAAATGTGTAAAGAATTAAATATTGAGGAAGTTTGTATAGTTAAAAGAAACGAAAATGAAGTTTTTATTAGTAATTTATTAGAAGAGATAGATAAAATGGTAGATAGGTCCGGACCACGTATATGTATTATAAAAGATGTAGCAACAGTTAATGAGAAAGATGATAGGCGTGTTATATTAAATGATTTCCATCTTTTACCCAGTAGTGGCCATGCTGGTATGAGAAGGATGTCAAATAATATTAAAAAATATTATTATTGGCCCGGAATTGATAAAGATGTAAAAGACTTTGTAAAGCGTTGTGATGTATGCCAACGACATAAACATTCTACACCTATCAAAGAACCCATGAATATTACAACTACGGCTCATTCGGCTTTTGAAAAAATATTTTTAGATCTTGTAGGACCTTTAGAAACTGATAATAATATTTTTTCTTACATACTCACTTTACAATGTGAACTTACTAAATACGTTGAAGCATATCCTTTAGTTTCCAAAAAGACAGACGAAGTTGCAAAATCTTTAGTTAATAATTTTATTCTTAGATATGGAATTCCCAAGGAGATTGCGACTGACAGAGGTAAGGAATTTATGTCATCTACATTTCAAGAAATGTGTAAATTATTACAAATTAAACAGCTGCATTCTACAGCATATCACCACCAAAGTATAGGAGCATTAGAAGTGTCTCACAAACATTTAAATTCTTTTCTTAGAATACATAGCGATAAACATCCTGAGACATGGAGTGATTGGCTTCCATTTTGGTGTTTTGCATATAATACATCAGTACACTCAGAGACAAAGTTTATGCCTTACGAATTAGTGTTCGGTAAGAAGTGTATTCTACCAAGTAACTTAAGTAAAAATATGGTAGAACCGATATATAATTATGAAAGTTATCCATGTGAACTGAAATATCGTTTACAGCTTTCACAAAAAGAAGCAAGAGATAATTTACTGATTAGTAAGATTAAAAGAAAAACAAATTATGATAAATATACAAATCCTATAAAATATTCTCCAAATGACTTAATATTAGTAAGAAATGAAGTAGGTAATAAGTTTGATGATTTATATTCAGGTCCTTATAAAGTTGTTAGAGATTTATCACCTAATGTAGAAATATTGAAAAATAATAAATTAGATATTATTCATAAGAATAGGACAAAATTGTATAACTCTTAGTTTACTTTGTGATTAAGGCATTTATTTTTTCTGTGTATCTTTAGTTAACTTTTGTATAGTATTAAAAAAAAAATGTATTACAATTTTTTTTTTTTTCTGAAAAAGGGGCGTGTAGTGTATAAGTATATCTGTGTATGTAAACGTTCCACGTGTAACCTAATTATATTGATATTTAATCAATGTTTTATATAATAAATGAGCAGTCATACTCGAGATGTCATTGTTTTAATACGTATCCAAATTCCTCCCGTACAAGATCTGAACCAATAGAAACAGTTCGTGAATAAATTGTAGAGACAGCAATAAATCGAAGCTACAAGAAAAATAACAAAGACATTCATAAAGCATTTCATTCATAATTTTTATCGTAGGTATATTTTGTATCGGAAATGGAAAGAAATGGGTTCTATGGTATTTTCTTCTTCAATTACACTATTATAATATATTTAGTACATCGATTAATTTCTGAAACGATCAAATCTAACAAAATATTTCACTATTTTATTTTCAATGATTTACATATTTTATTTTGATAATATAGAGAAATAAAGTTAATTTTTGAATTTTATTATTTGAAAATGGAGTGTAAAATGCTTACTTATTAAAATGATTTGAATCTAAATTAAAGGTTTCCTTTTTAATATGATTACTTCTTGCTGACCAATTTTAGATCTCAAAGAATTTAAATGGAACTTTATATTCTAACTAGCTGACCCGGCAAACGTTGTTTTGCCATGTAAATAATTTCTAAAAAGCAGGGGTTGGTGATAAAAAAAGTTTAGGGTTGTATGTATTTTTTAATGACATATTATAAAAAAATAAAAACAAAAAAATTAAAAAAATAAAATTTAAGGGTGAACAACCCTTATCACTTAGGGGTATGAAAAATAGATAGTAGCCGATTCTCAGACCTACTGAATACGCCTATAAAATTTGGTAAAAATCGGTAAAGCCGTTTCGGAGGAGTACGGTAACTAACATTGTGACATGGAAATTTTATATATTAGAAGATATTCTCATCCATTCGTATAACTAACCTCGCTCACCGCAGGACTTCAAGCTTGATATTTATCAAGTTTGAATCCATTTGGATCGATGTTATTGGAGAATGTTATTCAAACACCAAATGATTTTCATATTCGCACCAATAATAATTGTAGTACCTAATTGTTATCGCCGGGTTCGTTGGCGCGTTCGGTAGAACACCTGCCGGGCGCATCGATGGTTCGTGGGTTCGAATACCACCGGGACGACATGTTTATAATTTTCTGTAAGCATGTTTTCCCCACTCTGGTAAGGGCATTGATCGGGTGGTAAGAATATTCCCACTATTACGAAATTCCGACCGGGTAACGAACCACCGTTCATAGATGGAAAAACCGTGAAGGGCACATAGCGCGTTTCGGTTTCAGTATATAGATTTCCGAATGCTCGAAGTAAAAAGTAGGTCGACAGCGCATCATTGATTGTTCTGTGGCTGAGGTACCTACCACCAAGTGAACCTCATGCTCGTCTGTCGATATCTAACATAAAAATCTTACTTGTGCGTTGTACCGCACGTCGCGGATAGCGCGTATCATGTGGAGCCCCATGTTGACGCAGCAATAGGCGTGGTCGCTACGTTTTTCCGGCAGACCGCTCACACAGAAGTAGCAGTCGCCCAACAACTTGATGCGCAGGCAGTGGTTCTCCTGCCAATATTAAACTTATTTAGATACCACTTCCAAGTTTTAAATTCTTGGCCACTGCTATGGTTTTCAACCAAATTACTGCTTAAAAACACGTAAATGGTTCTGTTGCCGGGATACTTTATTTTACCTTGCCATAATTGAGATAATTAAGAAGTAGAATAACATAGCATAAGAAAAAAAATACTATCACAAGTACGTACTTGTGTCTTAATGTATTATTATTATTTAAGAGTATTAGTATTTTTATGATGGGAATAGACAAAAATAAATATCACTCTTTGAAATTGCACTCACCGAAGCTAACCTATCGAATCTGGCAAATAGTTCGTTAAGCAACTTGACTAGTTCTTGCGCGCTGCATTTGCTGGACAGTTCTGAAATAAACATTGTTTTTAGTGAATTGCGCAGCTTTTCCAAATCCACGATTCATACTATTAAAATATTAGATATAGCTAAATTAGCTTACCTGTGAATCCTTTAATGTCTGCGTACAAAATAGAAACATTGTCGTGTCTCTGAATGTATAAATTGTTGAACTGTTGCTCCTGAAATTCTCCTTTCACCTTCGATACATGACTAGATATCTCTTTGGCTAAAAAATCTGGTATCACTGCAAATAAAAAAAGATTTTTCATAAATATAAAATAGAATAAAACAACTTAAAATATGTGCATAATATGTATCTATTCTCGCGTTTTAGCTTAACTGTAAAACATTTTGTTTCCTATTATTTTCTTAATGCACATTGCACACACACATACACACATCCACCTACACTTTATACTCATTATCTCTATAGTATTATTATCTATGATTAATTTTTAAACCATGTGAGGCATTTTGTTTTAAAAATTAATTTGTTAATGTTCCGTAAGCTGTAAGGTTTTACAAACAAATAAATTAAAAATGAGCTAAAAATAAAAACAAAATTGGACAACCTATCATTAATTAATGTCCTAAGCTTCTCGTAAGTGCCTGCTACTCACGCTAACACGATATCTGATATAGAGAACACTAACCACTCTGGAAGAGCTTCCACTGTCGGTCACTCTCTCTCTTAGTCCTCTGTCTGGTCATCATAGAACGGTGTGTCTCCAGGAAGGCTTTCCTCTGTCCCCAGTCGGCCAGATACTTGGCGTACATTCCGGCGAAGTTAACGGCGCTGTAGAGCAGCGCATTTGCAATCAGCAACCTCATTGCACATGACTTAGCCTGCGGGAATGTTGAGAGAAACCGTTTTTTAATCACACCGATAAATTAGGGGTGTAGATAAAATCAACTCTGTTGCGGTAACCTTTAAACATGAGAAATTGAATTATATAGCGTTTTACCTACTTTGCACTTCATAGACTTTTAAATACGACTAAGACAAATAAATACCTATCAAGTTGTGTAAAATTTGAAATGTGTATTATTGATCTAAGTGTGTAAAATAAAAAACAATGCATGCTGATTACAAACTATAAATTATTTGATATTATATATTATATAGATATTATATGAATATTTAATTAATTGATCCTATTTATTGTAGGAAATATATAGCTTTTTATGGTACGTACAGCGTTAGGATTGCTGTCCATAATATCTTTGACGTCGACGGCAGTTGCCAGCACGTGCGACACAGACGATAGAAGACCGATGACGATGCACCATCCCAAAGAGAGAGGCAGCATTGCGTACGGAACAAAAATTATGAACAGCATATACCAGACTTGATTCTCTGGTGCTTGGAAGCCGATACCTTGGCCGCTGAGACCTAGAAAATAAAATAATTCTGATAATTAATAGGACAGGAATTTAAACCACTGCAAACAATGTCCTCGGGGAAGAAGTCTATAACGCCAGTATCTCCTTATCGCCTACTTTTTTCTTCTTTGATTTTTTTTCAAAAAACTGTTTTAATAAAAAAGTGTTTAGATGAGGAAAACGTAGAATCTACCTGTTAATCAGTGATCTCGTATCATTTGGCTTTCCCAAAAACGAAGAACTGTTCTAGCTGCATCTTTGTAATGCTGCATACTTCTGAATACTTTTGCATACCTTGAGCAATGAGAAGAATCCAGGTAGCGGCAGCAGCCCAGTGCAGGTAGTTGTTGGCGAAACACCTCCAGGCGCCCAGCAGGCATATGGAGATGTTCAGAAGTGAAAACGCTGCCGTCCACGCTATTTTGTATGCATCTGTTGCTTCCTCTACTGCAATTTTATGTTATTATTTAGCCCGTGATCCGATAAGTCTTAATATTTTGGATCCGGTATTTATAATTACTCGCCTCGGTATATAACGAAATAAGCCTAGTAAGTTGATTTAGGCCTATTAGGTATACCTAAAGCAACTTACTAGGTATACTTAACACAGTGTATCTAGAACCATATATGGTTCACACTGCGTTAAGCTTATTATCATGGCTATCATTGAGTCATTGTTAATCTTAATAAGTAATATTTCAAACAAGTAAATACATGTATACACTCATTGTTAACACAAAGCTAATTTTTCCCCCATTTTGACATTTAAGTCAGCACGACTAGTTCTTTGTAAAAAAATGTTATAAGGATTTTAATACACACAAAGTAAAATTATTATAACAGCGTGAACTTATACAAATAGCGTGATCAGTGATGGTAAAGATATAATAGAATTTATTATTTGTTTGTAATTTTCCGACAAAAAACTGGCGATAGGTACATGTTTGGGAACTATTATAATATTCAAACATTAGTGCCAAATTATTTATACAAAAATACACTTACGTTTATCTCGATGTGATAGTGTATATATGATAGCTAAACATATCTGTAAAATAATTTATAACGAATTAATAGTTAGAAAAATATATATAATAGATCCAAAGAACAGAAATTTAAAAAGGGTATAAATTACCTTAAGTGCTAAGTCGACAACATTAACCATTATGAGCGATTTCTGTCTTTGTCTTCTAGAATACCTCTGATATGACAATTCCACTGTTTCATCCTAGAAAGTATTTTAGACAAGTATAAGAGACTTAGTTGATAGCATTGATATCAGAGTTGATAAATACAAATTCTTAATCAAAACTATTTTCGTAAAAATCTAGGCAATAGTATATTCTCACAAGGAACTTAACAAGTTAATTTTATAATCATATTTATTTAAGTAATCATAAGAAAGACATTCATTAGATTTTATATTATAACTTGGTTATAGTTCCAAACCTATAAACTATTATTACTCACTAGAACTAACTGAATTGGGTCAAAGAAACTAAACTTAACTTGTACAGAGACCGATTAATCATGAGCACAATAAGTTGTCTTACTTTAAAACTATTTGTTATCGAAGGCCAGTATATTCCCTTATAGTAGAGCCCAGTTCTCAGCATGCTTTCTGTGGCCACTGTGGAGAAGTAATAAAATACTTAAAAACTTTGTTTTTTATCACATTCAGCTCCATAGAGCGTAACCCATAGACATCTTAATAATAAATTGCGTAGCCTCTCGGCCATTGATTCAGGTCAGCCAAAGTCAACCTATTATACTTCTAACCTAGACAATGAACAGCAGAATTGATAGTGAAGTAAAAAAATTGTATGGCTACAAAAGCGACAGTGATAGCATTTAACCTTGGTGATTAAACAACGTTTACCTTAACCGCATATAACGTGGTATGAGTGGCATTCATCTTTGATGGTTTGTTTGCTGTTACACTTGTGGAGGTATATATGTATTTTTAAAAAGGTGGAAAGTGTGGAACGTTTTTATTATTCAATCTTAATCTCTCGTTGTAAGAATGTTATATCTTATATAGTAAAATCTGCCTTTTTCAATAATTAAATAATTTTCCTTATCTTTTTTGTTCTTCTAGCTATTTTTCGGCTATTGTTCAAAATTTTTAGCAACGTGAACGGTGAAACATACTGCCTTTAAAATATTGCCCTAGATTAATATACATAAGATTGCAATTGGAATAAATATAAATACTCCAAATGCTCGAAGTAAAAAGTAAGTCAATAGCGCATCATTGATTGATGTTTTCTGGCTGAGGTATCACCTACATCAAGTGATCCTCATGCTCGTCTGTCGATATCTGACATAAAAATTATTGTGTTTTATTTGATCTCGCGAACTATTTGATGTGTGTCCATATTTTATATACTTCTGTTGTCTGTAATATGTATAATGTTCTGTGATTTGTGTAATAATAAAAAGTATTTATAACATACCGGTTTCAATTTCGGCGCGAAAAGGGTCGATGCTGTTTCGAGTGCTGTTCGTAGACCCATCATCATCACTCACGCGCAGCTGTGAACGAATTAAGATTATTGCTAGAAGTAGGAGAGTTATATAATAGTTTACCGATAGAAGTGATGTAACAGTTACAATATTTACAAAATTAAACTTAAAAATATGTTTCATTAATATGGAATATTTTTATGTTTATTCATATCTCAATTAAGTTCTTATGAGATAACAAAATCTTTAAAGTGAAGATTTGACGGGCTCGTTGGCGCGTTCGGTAGAACACCTGCCGTGCGCATCGATGGGTCGTGGGTTCGAATCCCACCGGGAGCACATGCTTATAATTTTCTGTAAGCATGTTTTCCCCACGTCTGGTAACTTCGGGCATTGATCGGGTGGGAGGAATATCTAAATTCCGACCGGGTAACGAACCACCGTCCATAGATGGAAAAACCGTGAAGTGCATATTGCGCGTTTCGGTTTCAGTCTATGGATTTCCGAATGCTCGAAGTAAAAATTAGGTCGACAGCGCATCAATGACTGATGTCCTATGGCTGAGGTATCACCTATCATCAAGTGAACCTCATGCTCGTCTGTCGATATCTGACATAAAAAAGAAAACCTCGTTAAGTACTGGTATAAAATATACATACTTCGTTTAAAGAGATTCTAGTTTTGAATCCTGATAGTAAACTAAATGCAATACATAGTTAAGCATAGATTATATATATAGTCGATAATCCTATAAAATAAACATCAAAAAGACAATCTTCACACAACAAAATAGAAACATTTTATCACTTAATATTGTGTTATTTTAGCTAAATTAATTTAAATAAATTTTGCTGGTGTCTGTACAGTTTATACTACCGCAGACTCCAACGTTCGAGCCTTACTTAGTCACACTGTATTGAATTTATTTAATAATGATGATAAACAATATTAATTTATACATCATATTATTTTCAAGAAACTCTTGCAAAGCTTACGTTATTCCCAAGTATAACAACTGTTATAACCTTACTCAAAACATAAACCCCTTCGCGACACAATACCCAATTTAGCAGGTAATTAATGGCCGTTGTCGCTGAAACATGTAGTTTTATAAACAAGCTCGAGTTCATAGTTTAATATTACAGTAGGTACATATCAGGGATGTTACGGAGCTTCGGTTCCGGTTCCGAAATGTCGGAACTTCCGATCGATTTTGCACCTCCTATTCCGATTTCGGTTCCGATAAATTAGAATCAGAGGTTATAATCGGAAGTCGAAGCGCCGCAGATGCGCCGGCGGCCGCGGTCAGTGCTATTTGATTTAATTACTGCAACTACTGTATAACATTTAAGAAAATTCGTTTATTTTTATTTTCAACACTCAGGAAGGTTATTTTTTGAAGTGATATGAATGAAATTGATGAATAATCTTTGTAATTTTATTACATATCTCTTTTTTGCCTCTGCTTCCGATTCCGGTTCCGATTCCGAATTTGGTTCCGATAAAACCACTTCCAACATCCCTAGTACATATAGTGAAGATACAGACCGCAAGCTACTCGTCGCCCCTAATGTATATATGTACCAGAGTGTATTTGGTTTGACATATTATGTTTGTTCTCATAATAACCTCACAATAAGTTTAAATACTTACGAAATAGTGTTTGTTGTTTATTCGGTTTATACTTACCACTGAGCAAAGCTTGTACCACAGGTAACAAACAAAATAATCCATTATTTATCTAGCGATACTTTTTTAACTTCACGACCATCTCGACGACTACGTCAGATATTCTGCCTTTAGAAGCAGGTTGTAAGTATTACCAAAGAGTTCTACAAATAGCGTGGCTCTAAGTTAAAGTCTACTAATATAAGAAAAGCTTGTTTAAATAAAATACTGTATACCGGATTAAAACGAGATTTATTATTTATATTGTTTAAATTATTTATCCCGAAGTTTATCCCTGTCTCCCCGCGACCACGGTTGCTGTAAAGCATCCGAAACGTCGGGATAAATAATTTAAACAATATAAATAATAAATCGCGGTTTAATCCGGTATACAGTATTTTATTTAAATGTGTGATACTCGCGTTAATAAAAGACAATATTAAGAAAAGCTTGGTTTGTTAGTAATATACATAGATTAGTTTGTTCTTAATACCTGTTCCTCAGGCCTTCTGCAAGCGACGTCTCCAGGTTGCCGATCGGCGGCCGGCTCAGCCGGGTTTAAGTTATTATTCGTCACCCCGCCCCCTTCGCCATGCCCTTCACACACGTCTTCACAGCAATTACCCTACGCACACATAGACATTATTTTCTTTAAGGTTTCACTGCTTTCTATTCAGAATACATTTTCTGAACATCGAATATCTCTGATTCTCAGATCCACACGCATTCATTTTGGCGATCCACGCGCAGTTGCTAATACCACTCTATACAACCATTTATCACCAGCGATATTTTCTAATAAATAAGACTTGCAGGATTTCATGAAGAGAAAATGAAGAAAATTTATTTAAATAAATTAATTAATTAACATCTCATGCTTAATAAGGCAAGCATGTAATATTCAGTCTGGCCCGTGACCACGGTTGCTGAAATGCATCCGAAACGTAGGTATAAATAATTTAAATAAAAAATCGCGTTTTTTCCGGTATACAGTATTCTATTTTAATGCAAGCATGGTTTGACAGAGTCCAAGGGGGTGGCAGTGTGGTATCTAATCACGTACCTTCTGATGAGTGACCAGCCTCCTAAAGTATAAAAGGATTTTTTTTATTGAGTATACATTATTTTTTAAATTTAATTATAATTTGACTGGCGCGTTGAGTCTACCCACCGTGGGATAACACCTGCCGTGGGCTTCGATGGGTTGTGGGTTCGAATCCCACCGGAACGACATGTTTATAATTTTCTGTAAGTATGTCTTCCCCACGTCTGGTAACTTGGGGCATTGAACGGGTGGGAGAAAATTGACTTGGGGCATTGAAATTCCGACCTTGTAAAGAACCACCGGTCATAGATGGAAAAACCTTGGATTTCCGAATGTTCGAAGTAAAAAGTAGGTCGACAACGCATCATTGACTGATGTTCTGTGGCTGAGGTATCAAATACCATCAAGTGAAACTCATGGTCGTTTGTCGATAGCTAACATAAAAAAAATTACATAATATAAAACAGAACTCGCAGGAAAGTCTACGAATTGAACATTGCACATCTCTAACATACATAGAATATCTATAACAAGACGTTCAATATTCTCGTACTAACTAGACATTAATCTTATGGAGGATTTCCTTATAAGTATTTTTGACAAGGCTTTTTAAAAAGGCCTATGGTTAACAGATATAACAAAGCTATTTATAATTGTTAAGGTGACACTAGTCGACATTTTTTCCATAGAAATTTCGGGGGGGTATTACTCCACTATTTAGCACCGTATATGCAAAGTTATACATGATATCGTTTTGTCTCATTATTAATTTTGTCTGTGCAGAAACAGAATGGTAAAATAAAAAACCATTAAAAAGTTACGAGCTACCAAAGATTCGTTTTTATTACCATTTTTTAACACAACTTTGGGCTTAAATTAGTAATAAAAGAACTATCAAATTTTCAAAACAAAGTCGCTACAAAAAAAGCACGATTATCGAAGAATACAATAATTTTTATTTGTAATTGATTTATGCAGTGGTTTTTTCATAAAACTCGATTTTCCAAAGGCTTTTTCGTATTTTTTTAGACGCCCCTTTTACTATGATTTATCGTGCATCTCACAATGACTGCTCCGGTGCGGTGCGGGAGAACAGCATGCTTTTTGGCCTCGCCCACCAGTGAGTTCAAGCCCGCGACTTGTGCAACCTTAAAGCTCCAAAATATAGCACTAAAAGTAATATCAACGATAAGACAACGACAATAAGAATAACCATAATGTTCGTCCAACATCCATATTTTTTCATATAATTCAAAATTGAAATGAGATTACTTTTTCCTTGCATAAATGAAAGCTTTCCTAGAAAAAAGCTTTGTGTTTGTCGAATGATAATGGTCAAAGAAACTGTTCATTAGAAACGAAGTTATGAAGGATAATAAATAGCGGGAAAGCGGTCAGAACTATCAAATCCGATTCTATAAATGTGAATGAAAAATACTTTATTGTACACCAGAAATTGAATAAACATAAAGTAAAATGACAAAAAAAATTGTACAAAAGGCGGCCTTATTACTAACAGTAATTTCTTCCAGGCAACCATTTTAGGAGATTGTTAGGCCGAAAAACTGTTAGGTTGGTGCACTATTGTAATAACACAAAAACTATAAATATCAGTAATATGTCTCTAAGAAACAACTATACTTAAAAGAGATTTACAACATTTCTTATTTATCAGTATCTCGCAATAAAGATAATTGGGGATTAAGGAAGGGAAAGGTAGTGTTCCTTGACCAGTCTATCAAAAGAAGAAATAGTTTGAGCACTTTGAATATGCTCAGGTAGGGCATTCCAGCATGGATTTCAAAAGAGGAATAGTAAAATTTTGACTTATGGGAAGGTATAAGAAGAGTGAGGTTAAATGTCTTAAAGTAACTGATATCATGATAAAATAGTTAAATAAATAAAAAATAAGTTTGAACAGAAAAGTAGAAAAAAAGAAATAGACTTGGAATTAGATTTTTTTCAGGAGTTTTATGATATTCGAATACATGTAATAAGCATTATATACGTATTCTATATCTATATATATATATACATATAATATATATCTATACATATAATAAAAGAGTAGGATCGAAATTACGCTTCACTAAATATTTTTACCAGAAATTAAGAGGGGTGATAAAAGAAGGGTAGCAGAATGCATAAATGCAATTTTTAAGATTCTTGTCTGTCTGTCTGTCTGTCTGTCTGTTTGTTCACGCTAATCTCCGAAGATACTGAACCGATTTTAATGCAATTTACACAAATATATTAAGGAAAGCCCGGGGCAACATATAGGCTTTATTTCATCGAAATCGGTTATCGGAAAGAAAAGTTATCATCATTTAAATATTATTTTAAAGGCACCATATCACCAAATTTCAATGCAAACTGACTCGCGTTGAACTTTTTCGAATTGTCAGATGTCAATCACAGTCTGATATGTAAATGAAATAGTTTGATTATTTCGCCATTTACAATATGTATTCGTAGAATAGTGGATAGAATAATGGATATGCAGTCCCATAGCGTAGCTTTTGATGCGAGTTCGAATCTGAAGTTGAAATGAAAGGAATATTTTTTTGTATTTATTTATTTATTTTTTGAAAGAACAAAAACAAAAATAGAAAATGTATTATTGAAATAATAATATATGAAAAAGTATTTCTTATGAGATCATTTATTTCACCTTTTCATCAATCCGTTCTCTTAAACAGAATTACGATTATTCGACATTGCTTATTTGCTTCCGTATCTTAGAGGTTTCAGCATATAGCACCGGAAACCCGGGCAGGAATCCCGGGAATTTAAAAAAATGTCCGAAAATGAAAATAACCAATTAAATGAACGCACGCATCTATTTAAGACAGAAAATGTATTGAATCCAATCTTCGATTGAACTCTGATTAGTAGAAAAAAGACACATACATATCTGGATTTTGGTCACGTAAAATTTAATTAATATGAATTTCCCTAATGTTTCTTTAAAGTCAGGTTAATTATTTCAACTATGAATATCAAATCATCCTTCGAACCCCAATCTCAACCACCATTAAACATGTCGATAACATGATGCAAAAATATAATTTGATAGCTCTTTCCCAAAAGAAATCACCAAGTACAGAGGGTGGAGGAGGATATGTCATTTGAAGAAAGCTTGCTCAAAAGTTCAGCTTAAAGTGAACCCCACGCGAACGAAGTCGCGGGCATCAGCTAGTATTTAATAAAAGGGCAAATAAGCTTTTGTATCAAGAGTAAGTCTATATAATTAACAAACATTTTCAAATAGAAAAAAATGTGTTAAATCAGTTTTACGCATCCTGAATTACGACCCTGTATCAAAATATAATTACATAGGCATGGCCTTCATTTTCTTCTTCTTCCTGCCCTGTTCCCTTTTTTTTTTATTTGGGGTCGGCGCATGTTCTCTTTTAAGGCATGGGCTTCATATTAGTATAAGAAAAATGAAAATTTACGTAGTGTCGTTGGGTTTATACTAATTTGAAATTGACTTTAGGTAACAATAGTTTTTCGCCCAATATCCGATTTCGACAAAACATAACCTATATGTTGCTCCAGATTAAACTTTACCTGTCAAAACTTCATGTAAATCTTTTCAGTCGTTTCCAAGATTAGCATAAACTAACAAACGGACATAGAAAATGTTTTCATCTACTCTTCTGTTAACCTTCTTTTATCGTCTACTGTCTTCCACGTCTATCCTAGATACCTTAGGTGCAGTGGCGGGACCACCATACAAGCCCAAACGCCTGTTTTGCCTTATTAATGCATTAAAAAGAAATATAATAATGTCATTAGTCATATATAACTTATACGATTATGTTATTATATAAGTTATATAAACGCGTATTATGTTAAAATCGGCAAGACGGGCTTTTGGGCTCGTATGGTAGGCCCGCCACTGCTTAGGTGTAGTTTCGTCAATTTATGTTATTCCACAAGTCCACAACCCGCCCACGTTTCCCGCTGGTGTAGAGCAAGGCTGAGTGTTCCGTATCACTGTGTAAACGCATTAATACCCTGTCTCGCTATCAGCTATCAATAGTCGCGAT
This sequence comes from Anthocharis cardamines, assembly GCA_905404175.1. NCBI lineage: Eukaryota > Metazoa > Arthropoda > Insecta > Lepidoptera > Pieridae > Anthocharis > Anthocharis cardamines. The sequence goes on along the minus strand of FR989953.1, from coordinate 2,432,229 downwards.
AACGCTGTTTCAGCTTTCATTATTTTGTGTTTTTCCGAGCGCTTACGATTTGACGCTATGTTATGATGTACCATTAGGAACTATTTGAATTGGGAAGGTCCCCGCCCTGTTTCTACCGTCTGATATTCTGTTCAAGGTGGAATGCACACTTCAATTTCCTGAGGATACAATAAATTAATGTTTCAGGGTCTGGTATGGCACAGAACCTACTCCCAAATAATCATTGAAACGGATATATCAATGTGCACACCTGCCGTATTTGGGAAACGTGTTGTCATAATAATGTAAAAGGTCTCCGTTTGGAAGCGTTTTAAAATTAAAATAATTATTGATACAGAATATGTCTGCCTCATAAAACTCAGTAGGGACTCGAGAATTCATTTTATACTTAAAAAACCCTTGAAACGGTGCCATACTTGATACTAGTATATACTACATACAAAATATTTGTTTTATATTTATTTGAAAATTTACAAATACAGATTAAAAAATGTGAAATATTTCTTATGATCAGTTGATATTTCAATCGATGATGCAATACTACAGAAGTTTTATTACTTGAATCTGACTATGTTTCATTTGAACTAATTTAAACATATTTTTTTATTATATATATTTAGATATTAGTGTAGATTCCAATACCATATTAGGTACATAAACTCTGCATATAACTTATAATGTACAATTATACTTTAATGCACTGACATCGAAAAATATATTATAGGTACATATTTTTAACAAGAATAGCAATCTAGCAAAATGTCGCCGATATTTGACTTTCTCCCTTTTTAAAAACAAGCTAAAATATTTAACTCCACATTCGTTCATAAACTAAAATATCATATATTAAAGCAGATACTGTATGTGAGGTGTATAAAAAGGGCCATTTATCATTTTGCATGTTGGATGTTGGATAAATCGTCGGTTTATTGCGTGTCATCCCCCATCAAGAGATTAATGATCGGGTCATTGAACTGTCTTTATTTCCTTACTGAATAAGCTTGTTTAGCGTGCAATTACCGGGCGTTAGAGCTTTTAGACATTTAATTTTCAGGAATTAAATTAAAGAAGTTTCAAAGATTTATAGTATTCGTAACCGGATATAAATAAAAATCACGTTTTAGTGCGGTATAAAATATTTTATTTAAATGTGTGATACTTGCGTATATAAAACACAGTATTATTCGTAACTTTTATAGAACATATACCATTTCACTAAGTACCTTTACAGAAATCCTTTTATAATAATTCATAATATCCTAATCCTAAATACATATTATTTTTATTTTATTTATTTTATTATATATTATATATATATTATTTTATTTTATATCATATTATTGCATAGTTTGCTTTAAAATTCGCATCAAACTAAGGCCCATATTCCAAGACGTGTCTCAGTTTTGAATCTAGTTTTGAGACTTGTCAAACCATTTTTTCTCTATAGAATTTTGACATATTGACAGTTCTCAAGAATAGATTACGACTTGAGTAATGTCTTGGAATACGGGCCTAAGTCTCGCGGCCATGGACCTAAAAAAAAGAGCGGACACCACCTCTCGTTACAATAACTGAAGCACCCCTAGGAAGCCAGCTCGCTAATACAAACACGCCGGCACGCACACATTCACACCATAGGAAGCCGATCGCTCGCCATTACGCTCCCAACCGCCTGCGCGTGATGTTATATGACGAAAAATAAAAGATGCCGTTCTACGTGATGAAAAGTTGTAGAAATCATAATGGTTCTATTAAAGAAAGTCAGGGAATCACCTTTCATAAGTAAGCAAGTTATTTATTCACCATAATTCTCGTTTATACTTCAATATAATTTAGCAAAACGCAACCAAACAGTGTTGTCAGTAATTTAAATTTGCAAATTACCTAAAACGTATTAGTTAAATTATTTTTATCTTAATGTACTTAGCACCGTGTAAATTTATTATAATATTATAAATAAATATATTTTTTCATTAAATATATTTACCAAAAATATTTATAGGTTGATCGAATATTTTTTAAACTTTAATTATAATATAGATCAAATTGTATTTATTAGGAGATAAATATTAAAAGGCACACTTGATATAAAAACCATCAATTATCAAAAAAGACAAATATCTAAATAAGAAGATCAAATATTATTTAGGTATACCAAATTTTATTGAGTATAAATAAAAGTTAAAAAATAATTAACATGTTACCTTGAGCTTGAATGCAGTTCATTTATAAATAATACAAACGCAATAATGAATATAAAGATTAAACAAAAAATACCTCATTTATTTTAAAAGTGCTCATTTATATAAAATCAATTTGATTTTAGAGTATTACGTTGCCTTTTTTTATTTATAATAAAATCCAAGTTCCGAGGTCACCACACCTTAAAATTAGGTATTTTTTTTCCATCTGGCAATAATTTAGACACTCACACATAGTTCGCCGCCGCCATTGTGGTGCTTCAAATATTTCTTAGCGACGTTCTGTCCGCTCTTTTTTTTAGGTCCATGCTCGCGGCCTGATTTATATGAACGAATAAACTAATTCCAAAAATTACCTATACACTATTCTCATGAAAGCTAATATGAATGTATGTTTAATATATTAATGGTAAAAAAAAACTACGTATGCAAGACTTACTTTTCGAGATTGACAAATGTTTAAACGAAGACTGGTATTAATGAGTTACCCCGTTATAAATAAAACAAACCCCTGTTTTAGGAGAAAAACGCGAGAACTAAAATGTAGCCATAATATTTACCTTGTTAAAAAGTTTTCGATGGATTTTTCTTGAACAACATTTTTCTATACTGTGTTTGGGGAATTATTTTCCATTACCATTAAAACTTCCCTATCTTTTGCGAATAATCTTATTATTTTATTTGTTACAAAAAAAGCTTCTTAATCATACGAAATCATTTAAATTACTCTCTTTAATTATTGTAATTAAAATTACTTACGTTTTTGAGCCTTTTACTGTCTTTTAATAAACTAAATGTAGGAACGGAAAATTATGTGTTGTGTTATTTTTCTCTATTTTTATTCTTCTGATACCTTTCTCCGTGGTTGACTGGAACAAATCGCTAAAAAGCGCCCTTTGAACTACCACTGTATATTATGATATAATGTATTTTATTTATTTTTAAAGGGCGACAACGCACCTGCAAGGCTTCTGGTGTTGCAGATGTCTATGGGCGGCGGTAATCACTTACCATCACGTGAGCCTGCCCGTTTGCCCCCTATACTATAAAAAAAATGTGTACAATAAAGAGTTTGTATTATTATTATTGAGCATTAAAACTGTTATTATTGCCGAATAAATCGAAACCAAGCATTATGTCTTCGAATTGGATAAATAAAACGCAGTATAAATAACGGTCAAGCAAAAAGTAAACAATTTGTGGTCGTTTGGCCCTCAGCTAAAACAACATCATTATTTAGTACAAGCGGCCGCCCTTGTTTCGTTCGTTTGTTAATTGAAACAACAACAGAGTTAACAATTTAATATTTCAAGTAGGTACAGTTATTGTCTCTCCGGTATGAAGCAGATACAATTGTACCTACTTTATGGCATTATGACTGGGTTTAATTCAACATTTGTTATCTATACTAAAATTATAAAGAGGAAAGATTCGTTTGTTTGTTACGATTTAACTCAAAAACTACTCGACCGATTTAAAAAATCCTTTCACCAATAGAAAGCTGCATTATCAGCGAGTAACATAGGCTATTTGTTTTGTCTATAGTACATCTACATTGCAACCGTGCGAGACCGGGCGTGTTACTAGTGTTTTATATTTTAGATGTCAAACACTATGGGACCGTTCAAAACGACGCTGCACCGCTCTAACGTGGTCTAGTACAAGCTGAGTGACCACTCCACTCCTATGATAGTTTTAAGTTTATCTAGTTTAATATGTATAGTACTCTTGTGGAATAAATGAGTTTTAGTTAGAGTTTATTTATTACGTTATAAATAGGTTTTCAATTTAATAATGTGATTTCTCTATCTACTTTTTCAATCGACGATTTCTTTCAGTGTTGGAGCAGAAGCGATCGATGGTCCTTTTTGAAATAAATAAATAAATTATGATGGTTATAAAAAAACCTTGAAAACGTCTCAAATTTTTATTATTTATTAGCATTCCTCTTGGTTAGCTGTCCAGGTCTATGATTTTGTTTTTAAAAGGACAGCTGTAAATTTAAAGAATCATTATTTACAGTCGTAATACAGTCACATGAACGACTTTTTTTTAAATTAATTGAATTTCGTAAACAAAGGTGAAATACTCAATAAATTCAGTATAATCCGAAATAATAAAGGAAATAATAAATATAGTTAAATCGCAAACAATAAATATGAGATTTATTGGTTGATAGATAGTTTCATTCAACCTCTATTTCACCCCTGAATGATTGAGTGTCTACATCATATAATAAAGTTATGTTCAAAGTTGAAGTTACAGTAAAAAACTTCAGCCGTTTTGGCTTAACGTTAGTTTCTATTGCTGCAATTGTCTTAATATGTTTTAAATAGTTTATAACTCGCTCACTTTCAGGTTTACTAACTGTTCACCAGTTTTAGTGGAATAACCTCTAGAGGTCTATCAAATAAACCAAAAACAACAACAAAATAAGGTAACATTTCGCTTGCACGCCCTCCTACGACCACATCGTTTCAGTTAACTGACCGGAAACTCATAAAGGGTATCTACACTCTACACACATAACTAATATATTTTTGTTTACAGTTTACTGTAGAGCCGTAGTTCAATAGTCCTCTCAGACAAGTACATAATACAATGGATATTTCTTAGTTATACAGCCGGGCTAGCATGACAAGCGCGACAAAATTTTGTCTACCGTTTTCTCGTGTTTCAATCGACTATCGCTTTATTTCTTTCGGGTCTAACATGACAATTACACTTAAAACTCGACTTTTAATATCAAAAATAGATACATTTGTCGATCGAGATATCTTTTCTATCAAAATTGTCGATGTCGAGATATAATATATCGAGATATTTAACATCTTAGTTTGTCTTCTCTCGCGCGAGATATATCTCGTGGCGGTCATGCTAGCCCGGCTGGTATAGTAATCTATATCTATACATATAATAAAAATGTAGAGGTCAAATGTCTGTACATAGAAAAATAATGCTAAAAACCGAGTCAGGGGGATGAAAGAAGAGAAATAGAACAAACCCAGATTTTTTTTTATTTTTTCTTGCTCTGTCTGTTTGTCTGTTTGTACGGGCTAATCTCCGAAGATACTGAACCGATTTTCTTACAAATATATTAAGCAAAGCCCGGGGCAACATATAGGCTTTGTTTCATCAAAATCGGTTGTCGGAAATAAAAGTTATCATCATTTAATGATTATAATTTAAAGGCAACATATCAACAAATTGCAATGAACTAATTTGATTATTTCGCCACTTTTCGCCACAAAAGCTCAGCTTAAGGTGAAGCCTACACGAACGAAGTCGCTGGCATCAGCTAGTATTGTATAATTTTCTTCATATTGAAATCATCCACATCCAAGTTTACTTTAATTATTCTTCTTACGCAATTGTCTGAGCAGTGTAACAACTGTTTTATTACTAAAGGCATTTAAAAGTTAATTGCCAACAAATGAAAACAGCCGTTACAACAATTTAGAATTAAATTCAAATGGAAACATTGCGAGCAACAATTGTCCTTTATTGCAAAGAGTAATGAAATAAAAACTAAGAAATGCACAAGGTAAAACCTTTGTTCTTCTAATTAAGTTTTGTTTTTTTCAGAACGGGTAAACTTTTCGCGGGACTAGTTTGCTTATACGCTTTTTTATTTATTCTGTGCTTATAAGAATACGCAGCACGAAGTATTATGTATATTTTTATATTGACAAAATATACAGTACCTAGCCTATGAAGTTTATCTTTGAGTCTAGAATAAAGGAAACTTAAATGATTTTTCATTTTCTGCCAAAGGAAATGAGTGCAGTCAAAATATGCATTTGAAACTATTATTGTTTTCTTGTTTTATTTAATTTAGTATATTTATTTTTGTTTTTATTATATTGTGTTGATGGACCCATAACTTTGCTCAGTTTGTAAAATCCTTTAATAATAATCTACGATCACATCTGTCAATATAATTTGTTGCTTTGGTTTTTGTATGGCTAACTAATAAATCTAATCCACATCGTGCTGTTATTACTTTATCTTTCACTAATAAATTCGCCAAACGCCTTTGCTAATACATTTTCCGTAAGCTTACAAATTAGGTCAAAGTGTTTCAGTCAGGAGCAGTAACTTGCTACGGATTACGTAAACTCACTTAATTGTCTCTACACATATGTGAAGTTTCTTACACAGAATTAATGTAATCATGTTAGTGTTACATATTATATCAGTCTGTTTTTTAAATAATTTTCGTGCGGTAGGTATCGCCCATGACCTCAATCCAAGCTTTTGGACATAGATTAGAGAATTCCAACCTATTTGCATATTAATTCATGTTCATTCATTATGTGGTTATGGTTTTATAGTTAATTAATATATTCCTACTAATATCATAAATGTGAATGTATGTTTGTTCGTTACGCTTTCACGCCAAAACTATTGAACCGATTATCATGAAACTTTGTACATATATTCTTAGAGGTATTATTATTAAGGACGTAGGATACATTTTATTAAAAAAAAATGTATTTTTTACGGAGGGTATTTTTTTTATTTTAGCAAAAATGCACCCGTGCGAAGCCAGGACGTTTTGCTAGTACAATACATATGTATATGCAACGTATACGTACGTACGTAAAGTAAAAAAAGTGTTTATTTTGAGCCACGAAACTTCACGGGCATGTGCAGAACAACTCACAGAAGTTTCGTCATAATCGGATGAATCGTTTAGGAGTGCATACAGCACAAACCGTCATGATCGTAGAACAACGACGGTTCTGATTTTTTACGATTTTAGTTTTATTGTATAAAAATCTTTAAAAAAATGTCATTTCTCAACAGAACAAACAAAAAATTGGAGTTTGATAAAAACAATCAAGTTATTGCCATACTGGTATTCACCAGCGGTTCTGCTTTTTCAACGCAGTACAAAATCGCGTATTATACCTTCATTGTACTACGTCGTCCCCTCGACCTCCCCTCACGGTAATCAGTATAAAATTAAGATTAAAAAGACACCAAACATAATATTGCCGAGTTTGAACCCGAATAGATTATCCGTGTTTTAATTATGCATAAAAACGACTTATCAATCTTTAAAACGCTCTCCTGTAAAGTAGCCGTTTTGCAGATCCGCCGTTGTTCTACGATCATGACGAAACATACTTAAATTATTTTTTATTTGTGTGGAAGACAACATAATGTTTAATAAAGAAGTATTAATAGATGAAACATGTATTTTTATTTACTGCTAACTTAAGAAATAACTGAAAATTTTCAAGTATTATACATATTTATGTCGACAAAATTCAAATACAATATTGAATAAATCATTCTGGTTCTATTTACTTACAGCATCAACTGTAGTGGTCTCTTCTCCAATCACCGAGGGGAGTTCCACCATCATCCCCAGGCGACTTCGACCTGCAAAGAAAACAAACGTTTATTTTATGGCACAAAATCAAATAAGAGTAATGGATAGTGTCAAAAAGTATGCCAGTAATAAGGTTCCAACGAAATGAGAATATGGACGATTTCTTTCACTACTCGTTTTTTTTATTGACAAGCATCTTATTTCATTTTTTATTTTATTGTGTATTTAATTTTAGTAACCTTTATATTGTTACATTTCTATTGCTAAGAATCGCTCAACATGATCATTTAATTAGCAAAAAAATATATTTATTTTTTTGATTGAACAAAAAACGTGATTTGTGAACCTCTGTATTTGTGAATAAAGAAAACATTTTTACATGATCACTCGTTCCAGGTGTGGAAATGCGTGTAGGATATTTGTTATTTTCAAGTTGGTTATAAAACTATTTTAAGATTTACTCAGTGTAACTGAGCGCTGACGTTGAGAGGTGTTTCTAATTGGGCCCACACTTTGCCAAAACGAAGCGTTACTCTTTTCTTCAAGGCTATTGTTTCCGCATCTTCATTGAAGATGAATTTCGTGGCACTACGAAGGTTTACGGTACTTAAACCGTACTCATAAATAAATCCGTGTTTTGTTTATAATTTTAGACACATTTCAGTATTAAAAATAAAAGACTAAAATAATATGTTTTCGAAACGGTACTAACTGATTTTAAATTAACTGATGTCAGTATTGTGCTTGAATTATTTATGTAAGTTATTGTGATGTTTTCTTTAACTAAATTATACTCGTATAAGCAGTAACTAAATTATAGTTAGACGAAAAAATTGTCATCGACCGCACATTCATAATATCTATAAGCAGAATCAGATAATATCCTGCGTTACCAATTACTCCTTTGATCACTCAAACGATAGAGTAACCAAATTATGAAATCGAATATCGTTATTTAAGTATGAAATGTAAACCAAGTTGTGAAGGCTTTCATTTAGCCAAAATGGACAACAGGAAATTGAGTGTCATCACAGCAGTGACCGAGCTAGTCTGTATTATGACACTTTCCTGTTTAGCTTAAATGGCGTTTAAATAGGGCAGGATTTAGGGCAAGGCATCTAGTGCTACAGCCCCGGGCCCTCCACAATAGACGGGCTTGTTGGTAAGTTCGGTAGAACACCTGGTGTGCGCATCGATGGGTCGTGGGTTCGAATCCCACCGGGACGACATGTTAATAAATTTTCTGTAAGCATGTCTTCCCCACGTCTGGTAACTTCGGGCATTTAACGGGTGGGAGGAATATCGAAATTCCGACCGGATAACGAACGACCGTTCATAGATGGAATAACCGTAAAGTGCATATTGCGCGTTTCGGTTTCAGTCTATGGATTTCCGAACGCTCAAAGTAAAAGGTGGGTCGACAGCGCATCATTGACTGATGTTCTGTGGCTGAGGTATCACCTACCATCAAGTGAACCTCATGCTCGTCTGTCGATAAATAACATTAAAAAAAATATTTAGAGACTTCGGAAAAAATCGAGTAAACACTAGTAAACGAATGAATGTACTGTAATCAAATTCCAAATTAAATTAAATTATATCGCGACATCGACAATTTTGATAGAAATGATATCTCGATCAACAAATATATCTATTTTTGATATTAAAAGTCGAGTTTTAAGTGTAATTGTCATGTTAGAACCGAAAGAAATATAGTGATAGGTAATCGATTAAAACACGAGAAAGCGGTCTATAAAATTTTGTCGCGGTTGTCATGCTAGGCCGGCTGTTCGTTAAATCGAATTTCGGGAAGACAAATTATTCAAATAGCTTGCTCAGAAGCTTCCACGCGAGCCTGGTCGCGGGCACCAACTACTTATTCTATAAGTAGTAAACAATGAAAGGAAATGTATTTTGTCAAGTCGGATCCATTAATCCAACGTTGACCATTTCTCCTAAACCCGATATCAATCAAGTTTCCACGGAAATAACTTTTCTTTCTTTCAATGCCTACTCGTGGACCGAATGACTACTAGTACCATAATATTGTCCTGCGTCATGCGGTTATTTTTACTTGAAAAATGATGTTTGCACGTCACAATGTCGATGTAATGAAATTGAAAGTAAACAAATGGCGTTATACTAGCAGGTGAGTGAGTCGTATCTTATTATTATTTACACAGATATCTAGTGTTGGGTAGTACAGCACTTTAAAAAGAGTTTGTAAGAGTAGCCTCTTTTTCACTCTGAGCCAGTACAATGTCCCAAGTACAAGCATAATTTGTACTAGCGAGTATTAATATAATATTTGATGGTTTTTTTTTATGGTTATTTAGGACCCAAATACATCGAGAAAAAACAAGCGCGACATAAAATTTGAAGTAGTACATTTTATAATTTCGAGCCGCTCTTACATTTTGACGTCATGTCCGGGACAAATGTTCCGCCTCTTGTATGTCCTGCTCAACACTACTGATATCTTCGATTTGAAATAAACGCGTTACGAATGATTTATGCTTGTATATTCTTTTAAATCAATTTAAACATGCGTGAACCGCACTTGGAAATAAAAAAGAATAGAATATCAAGGATGTATATGGATATCAAGAAGGTTTGACGGACTCGTTCGCACGTTCGGTTGAACATCTTCAGTGCGCATCGATGGGTCGTGGGTTCGAATCCCACCGGGACGACGTATTTATAATTTTCTATAAGCATGTCTTCCTCACATCTGGTAACTTCGGGCATTAAACGGGTGGGAGACCTATCGAAATTCCGACCGGGTAACAAACCACCGTTCATAGATGGAAAAACCGTGAAGTGCATGTTGTGCGTTTCGGTTTCAATCTATGAATTTCCGAATGCTCGAAGTAAAAAGGAGGTCGACATCGCATCATTGACTGATGTCAATGTGGCTGGGCTATCACCTACCATCAAGTGAACCTCATGCTCGTCTGTCGATATCTAACATTAGCCAAGTGTCCACTGGCAAGTAGCTTCCGCAATTTCTTGCACAAGTCAATCACGACTAGTGTCCACTGGCTGCAATTTTTCTATCTGCAAGCCGCTTTTAGAAGTGTGTAGAAGTTAACTTTCCGCAAGATCTTGAAGAACCGTTTCCACAGAAATTGCATACAAATTACTTGAGCAAGAGCGGTCAAACAAAATGCCTAGCTGCAGAAAAATACGAGCTGCGTCTATTGTGTTGTTGTTGTTATACGTTAATTTTAGGAGATCAAAATATTCTCACTTCGACTTATATACTTCATCCGTACTATGGCCACATTTTTGTTTATTTTGTTTTTTAACCTGGACAAATTGTGTTTTAAGATTATGTAGCTTCCGATTGATATCAACGCTCTTAAGTCTAATGCAACGTTTTTCTTAATTTTATTTTTATAATCTTTCCCACAATTGGGAATTAATCACGGTGAAATGATATTCACCGTGTCTTCGCGGGACCATACCTTTTTCTCACTCATGAGTTCATGACTCATGTTGAAGTTACTAATACAAAATTTGAAATGTAGGTATAATCAAAGTTTCAAGACATTCAATTGTATCCAGGAATTACTTGAATAATTTCCAGCATAAAACATTGAACTTGCCCTAAAAACTTCCAACTTTATTGTGTGAACAAAATAAAGTCGCAAGCGCTTGCTGCAAAGTCAAAACGACCGTAGACACGTGAGACTTGCAGCAAGTTTGGCAAGTCACTAAAACTTCCAGAAGTCCACTTGCGCTCGCGTTTACACATTGGAAGTCGCTTGCGCAAGTCAACTTGTGCAAGATTTATTGCTAGTGGACACTTTGCAAATATGTCACGAATTTTGGAGTTCCTTTGTGACCATTAAGGAGGAAATGGTCTACGAATACATTTTATATTTTAATTTAAGCAGAGAACATAACACATTAAGAATTCGGATCAATATTAAAAAACGATGTTTGAACCAGATACAAAACAGCGCCCGTGACCTCATATATTCCACTAGGGGACACAGACTAGTTATTTATCTAAGTTTCTATTAAATTTTCACCTTGGATTAACTTTCTTGACCCATTTTATATCGTGAAGTTTAATAGGCTATAAATCCGGACCAAGAGTGAATAAAAAGTAATTTATAACAAAAGTCTCGTGTGTATTCATACCTTAACTTTAAAACATATCGATTGAAGAGCTTAAGGGTTACGGAATGTGATAATCTGAATGGGAATGGGAGTAACAAAATAAATACACGGGATGGTGGCTTTATCGATTGGTTGACTAAAAGCTAAGTTTACGCAAAACACAATATTATGTACCACAACATGTTCCTTACCAGATTTATAATAAAGATCTCAATGTTGTGGTATATTCAAACAACTCATACGAATGATTATGTTAATATTGGCTGCAACTCAATAAAACAATGATCGCTAATGAAAACATCACCACGATCAATCGTAAATACCAGACCTATTTATAATGTTCTAAAATTAGCTTCCTTTCATCCCCATTCCCGGGCCTAGTCGAATAATTCTACGTATGTCATGGACCCTTGACATTCAGCCGTACAATACTACTGTAGCATCGAAGGTACGGTTGGCGGTTTGGGAAAGAAACCGTTTCCATTCTTGCACTATCCTGAGTCCTGACGCGTATATACGCTGACTTTTCTACTCTCAAAATGTCGAAGTTATGTTGGAAAGAGGCAGTTAAATTGTTAAGAATCAATTCATGTAGTTTTTTTTTCTTCAAAATAAGCTTTACTACTTGTACTCCGACATATCGATTCCTTGCTTGCATTTTGATGTGATTTTTGACCAACGACGCGCCATATTATGTAAACGACACATTATTCAGTCAGATTCCTCTGAATTCGAATCGAATCAGAACGCAAGGTGCCCACAATTTATTAGTAATGCAACATAATTGTCAAATTCCCTAAAAGTATAATAATTTATTCTCATAATATAAATGATATAAATCACGTCTATTTGCAAATTTTGACAAAAAAACTGTTTTAACAAAAAAGTATATACTGAATTTCTCTTAATATCTTTCGACTGTATAATTTGTCGTTCAGCGTAGCAATGGGTAATTGAAACTTAGTAAACGTTCGTGTCTCTGGCACGCCGCAGAACCATAAAACACACAGACGTACTCGTAGGTACATAGAGGCGAGGCATTACGCGCAGACACCGAAACTTATAATATATCATGAATATGCTAACGATTGTGGAGGCGTAGAAACGATTGCATAAAAATAGTTCGATCATCGCTAACTCAGGCAGGATTTATATCGGTCAATTCTTGCAGAGACGGGACGCGTCACATACAGTTGTTACAAACAATTAATATTCTCATGTATGTTTACTTTAATTACAAAGTAATATTTACTAAGTAAGAATCTAGTAACGCTTTTCATTTAGTCGCATCAACAACACTCCGTTGAATACAACAGAAACAAATACAAATGAAGGTGTGCCTTGAAATTCCTTCAACCTAAAGGGAGAATTCTCGACCAGTATAAACCATTGATTAACCAGCCTTACGGCTTACCTTACGGTCCCAGTGGTTAATTTCGAGATGTTGTATTATGTATATATATATACTCAGTGGTCGGACAAACTTTGATAGCAGAATTCAGGAATTCAGGAATAATTGTAAATGTAGCTACAGTACAAATAGCGGCTTTATAACCAGACATCCTATGAAAATCAAGTATGGGTTAGCTTGGTGTAGTCTAAATTTATAACTCTTGAAAGTGAGAATTAATTAACTCTTAAAGTTGAGATTAGCTTTCACTGCAAGAGTCAACCGACAGCAGCTCATATTAAAAAAGTTGTTGAAAGAACAGAATATACATATTTGTAGGATACAGCTAGTTCCTAAGTATTTTGATATAAAAATAACTAGTGACGCTACAGTACATATCAGTAGCATATTCATAGATAGGCATGCTTGCAAACAAGAGACTTTTATTAGTACGGCTTTAGACTTGTAGACACAGGAGTGGTAAAGAGTCCTATCAACTAGTCTTTATATATTTAACCTAATACCTAACATAAAGTGAATTCCCGAGTCCCCTAATGGGGCTTGGGCAGACCCATTTCTGTATCTGTTTCACTGATAATAATTTTTCTTTACAGACAAGTAGGTGATCAACCTCCTGTGTCCTGCCCGACCGAAACAAAGTTTTTTTTAATCTTGTTTCCCCGGGATTCGAACCCAGGACCTCCGGTGCTAAACGCATTGCGCTTACCAGTGAGCCACGCAGGTGATCATAATACAAACTAAAATCAGTGACCGTGGTGGATAGCTTTCGCTTAAATTTTGATCTTCCTGGGAATAGTCCCTTTAATTTCGTTTAATACAGATTAAAGCTCGAATTTTCGCAGCATGGTCTGGTTTTGGGGCCTCTTAGAAACTTCCTAGCTTCTTACAAAATCCATAACTTTAGTCTACAGAATGAACTAGAATTGTTATATCTAATTAGGATGGACCTACTTTCCTCCTACTACCAATCTTACTAAAGAGTTACTACAGTATTTTTTTACCTTCTTTATGGTTCGCCGGCATATTGCCGTCTCGTTGATGCCTGAAACAAAAATCATAATAAAATTGTGTGTCTTTTGTCGATGTAATAAAAATGTGATCTCTATAATTCCTAGTACAATGCAGTGCATTAAAATAACAGTGTATATTTGGTATAGGTATATAAAATTTCCATGTCACAATGTTAGTTACCGTACTCCTCCGAAACGGCTTTACCGATTTTTACCAAATTTTATATGCGTATTCAGTAGGTCTGAGAATCGGCTACTATCTAATTTTCATACCCCTAAGTGATAAGGGTTGTTCACCCTAAACATTTTTATTTTAATTTTTGGACGACATTTTTTGTTTTTATTTTTTTATAATGTGGCATTAAAATATACATACAACACAAAATTTTTACTTTTTTATCACCAACCCCTGCTTATTTTTGTCAAAAAATCTAGACCCGTGCGAAGCCGGGGCGGGTCGCTAGTTTGGTATATAACTGGAAAACATAAAAAGTAACTTAGAATTAAAATTTTATAAACAAAACATAGGTTAAGGAGAAATAATATCGTTAAGAGTGAACAACAAGGACCCAAATGAGTCGCGCATTGAATTATAACCGCTTCTAGTTGCAAAACCGAATACTAAATTACTTTTAACCCCACTACGCTACAGTAATACGAATTCTCATTTAAATCACTTTCAAGGATTTGCAATTAATTTTCTATTTCTCCACAAATAGAATATTCTTGCATTTTTCTTTTTCAGATTTTAGGATGCACAGTATACTTAATAAAATAAAGATTTAAGTCGTTTATATTATCAAAAAGAATACTGTAGGTGTTCACTCACTCGAGAAAATAAGAAAAATAACTAAAATAATATATATTTTTAAATTCCGAAATTATAACTAAAGTATAAAAAAAATATTAGAAAATGGATAAATAAGATTTTAACAAGTTGAACCATTTTATAATTATTATATTTATTAAAACTACAATTTTATTATTATTATTGGCAATGTGAAAACTGTAACTGAATAAGTATTAATTCTTAATAATAAAAATATTATAATAAAATAATAATATATTCCTTTATAATTCTGTTTTATAAAATCTTCAGGTAAGAACAAAAACCAAAACAAAATTATATTTATATTATATGATAAGTATATTTTTTTAATATGTTTTTTTTTCATCTAAGAGACTATAACCATAACAAATCTCTTATTTATTACTAGTAACACCCCCCGGCTTCGCACGGTTGCAATGTAGTAAATAGCCTATGTTACTCACTGATAATGTAGCTTTCTATTGGTGGAAGGATTTTTAAAATCGGTCGAGTAGTTTTTCAGTCAAATATTTACAAACAAATAAACAAATCTTTTCTCTTTATAATATTAGTATAACTCATCCACTTCATTTATAATATCTATAACATCATGTCTCTTTTATTCGAATAAAATTATTGCTAAGCTATAAGGCCATCTTTACATACTATCTCTCTTGTTTTTGTTGTTTTCATAGTATTCAAAATGTTTAAAATTATTTTAATTTAATGATTTATTCATATAGAACACAGAAATTCAAAGTTATCTGTGTTTCCACTAACTAAATAAAAGCCATTCATGAGCAAACAATAAAAAAATTCCACAACAACGAGTTTTGGATACTCCTAAAAAGGGATCCACGGGAGTCTCTTTGATCCTTGTCCAAATCCTCTTTAGAAATGTGTATTACTGTGAATATTGAAATGAATATCAAATGTAATATATGAATCGCCTTAACGCCTTTTACATGGAAACCAAAGTCAAAGCGGACGAATCGCGAAGGTAAGCGATTACGTTGTCTGTGGACAATTAAGTATTCTAATATTGTCTTTTATTAACGCGAGTATCACACATTTAAATAAAATACTGTATACCGGATTAAAACGCGATTTATTATTTATGTTGTTTAAATTATTTATCCCGACGTTTCGGATGCTTTTCAGCAACCGTGGTCGCGGGGAGACAGAAAGATGACAGTTGTCTGATATTTGAAATGTCACAAAGTTGCCATATTTAATTCAATTCAATTCAAAAATAATTTATTAATTTAGGTAACACAATGTACACTTATGAACGTCGATAAAAAATACATAATTTTATATTTACTGCCACAAATCAAGGGCGTAGAGCCGACGAGAAGAACTGGCAAGAAACTCGCCGCCACTCTTTTTAATCGCCAATAATTTAAACAATATAAATAATAAATCGCGTTTTAATCCGGTATACAGTATTTTACATAAATAAGGTATTCTATTATATTTCTAGTGCAATGATGAACTTGACAACCTAAATAACTACATGCAAAGTATTATGAGAGTTTCATATATGTAAATATGAAAGGTTTAATAGTATAACTGTTTTTGAGCTTGTAAAGCATTTTCATCTCCTAAATCGATGATAGCTAAACTGATCTATAGTAATATAATATATCCCCAGCTCGCCTAACATGACCATCAAGAGATATCTCGCGGTTGAGTGAAAACAAACTAAGATATTAGATATCTTGATATATTATATCTCGACTTTGATAGACAGGATATCACGATCTACAAATATCTATACTTTTGACATTAGATCTAGTATGAAAACCACGGCAAAATTTTGTCGACCGTTTCGATAATCTCTTTGTCTTCCGGTTACCGAGTTTTAAATGTTACTGTCATGTAACCGTAACATGACAGTTACATTTAAAACTCGACTTCTAATTTCAAAAGTAGATATTTTTGTCGATCGAGATATCTTGTCTATCAAAGTTATCGAGTCAATGTCGAGGTATAATATATTTCGATATCTTATATCTTAGTTTGTATTCACTCGTCCGCGAGATATCTCTTATTGATCATACTAGGCGAGCTGATAGCGTAAATACGCCTGAGACATATATAAGAAATTATTTAAATAGTTTTTCAATTATATACCTATTACTACTTATATGTACGTGTACCCAAAACCCGACTTTCACGAGTTGGCGTGGGTGATAAGTAATACAAACAACAACTCCAGTGGCCTTTAGCTTTATGCTAGGAGATACATATTATATCTCCTAGCATACAAGAAAGTAGGTATGTAGTTGAAAACATCTAGTACACATCGATAAAAGCAAATAAACCAATTAGGTCCATGTAATGGCGTCCCGTCGTGTTAATCATCGATTATTGATACCCACTGAGTTAAATAGATACAGTTCGCCTATTCTTAATTATTACATTTTTTTTATATTGGATGGCATGATAGAATGAAACGAAAAAAGTTGTCAAGCAAAGCATAGTTACTTCACATAATGAAAGACTTCTCCAATCTCCTAGTAGCTCTTTTAAACAAGGCCGGAAAGATATATTATTTTTCTTGTGTCTCCGAAGATTAAAGTAACTATAGGCAATAACATTTTATCACATAAAACTGTTCAATTCGTACATAGTGAGTTCCCAAGTTCCCTAATGGGGCATGGAGCATTTATGCATTAGAGCATGAATTTACAGGCAAGTAGGTTATCTTTAACCAGACTTCTGTGTCCTGTCCAACCGAAAGTAATGTTTCTTTTTAAATCTTGTTTCCCTGGTATTTGAACTCGAGACCCTTATAACTGAGGAGCGTAGGTAGCCTCAATTCGTACATATGAAACACAAAACGTCTAATATTCAAGTTATAAATTATTTAAATACCCTAATGAACTCACCTTATGTTAACAAATCCTCTTCATATGAATCCATTGCCGCCTAAAACAATAGAGACAAACATTAATTGTGTTTATAAATTGTTACATTTTGGGGACGAGGGTTGTCTCAGCTTGAACTATATAGTATGCAAAAATAATTAACTGGTCATTCAACTCGTTAATTCACGCACGTTAAAAACGTATATATATATATTTAATATTATATTTTCCGTTTCACATTTGTAAATTAAATAGGTACGCTCGCATCCACGGAGTGCATCTCCAACATTCTAATGCAAAACTTCGAATAGTCATGTGTATTGAAAACGGATTTTATCAAAATTAATAAAGCCTATTGTAGTAAGGAATGTTTAAGGTTTTGTTGTTATAAAAAAAATTAAGTTATTTTTAAAATATTAAATATAATATTAATAGTATAATAGTAGACGTATGTTAAGAAAAGTATTTTAATTTTAATTTCAAAATATAAATATAACTCTCATTAATAATAATTGAAGCTATAGGCGTTATTCAATTTGATACACAGGTGCTTTTGATATTGTGTAGAAATTAATAACTTAGCGACAGAGTGTATAATTAAACGTAATTATTCGAACAATTGAAAATAAATTATGTTCCGGGATACGAGGTTCATATTAATGAAGTTCACTAAGTTAAGCATCGAATGAAGAATATTTCATTGAAATCTTTATTAATCATGTTCTTACTTTAAAAAGTATTTTGTATATTTTAAATTTATTGGCAGACTTTAAAAAAAGGATTTAAAAATAATTCAACAAGTACTTTTCGGAGAAATAAGTGTTCATATTGTTTAAATAATAAATTAAAAACAGAGAGAGAGAAAGAAAAACATTTTAAATAAAATCGCATCCCGTGATATATGTTGGCATATAATTTTGGCAGAATCAACTGTATCTGTTTTTGGCCCTCAAGAAGGGTGAAAAATATTAAATTATATAATAAAGGAAATTACAAATGAAATAATTATTTATTTTATTAAGAAATTTTATATTTCTCAATAAAGAAACCCAAAAAAATGTATTATTATGATTAAAATTTATAATTGCACCGAACGTAGAATTTCTACGAGTGTCGTAGCGCCTAAACCAGACTCTACGTTGTAGCTGTCTCTACATATTTTGGATCTTTATATTATATTTGTAGTAATAAAATATTTTATGGAATTAACGTTTCTTTCTCAACTCTCTCGCTCGTGTGAAATATTTTCTTCATAATTATAACATTCAGTAAATCACAGTAGAACCCTTTGATTGAGCATAATAAATAACCTCAAAGTAGTTATTAAAATGACGTCAGCCAGCAATCAGAGACAATAATATGAAACTTTCAAAACCACCGTAATCGAGACTTTTTGGCCCCTAATAACATGCCAGAAACATGTTGCAACAGTATAAAATGTTGCAACAAAACCTTCACATCATATTCCATATTATTTTACACTGTCTTTAGTCGATAAGTACCTGTAAGTCTATTACCAAAATCGAACGCAACGAAAGAACAAATAACTTCGTATTTTAACATATTAAGAGAATATTTTCAATTTTATTTACGATTACAATTACGATAATAGTCAAATGAAAGACATAATGTCAAATTGCGAAAGATGGATCGATTCGTATTTTGTTTTGGTAATAGGCCTTCTGTTCTTTTGACTATCAAATGACGTCACATTGAAAAAATTGGTATCGAAGCCTGTCGATTGATTCCTATGTTGTAACTTATACATATCTCCTCACCAGCTCATTAGACTTATACATACTTTTATAATGCAATCAATACATATTATCAGCTTCTTTTTCATAAACATATGAGCTGGGGTATTATGTTCAAAAATGTCACGAATATCACCTAATTGTAAAAGTATATCACGTGAAACATAGGTTCCCATTGAAGATCAATTAATTAACAAAAGCTGGTTTGACAAAAAAAATATTCTTATCATTTTTCTTAGATTCTTATCCTGATGTTTGCCTGGAAGAGAACGCTTAGTGCGATAATATAATTTGCCCCATATGTACAAGTTTATGCTTCAATAAAGTTCTTGGTTAAAAGATACGTTTCTATTAAACAAAAAAGAATATTGTATCTAAATATATCATATTTTTTTATTATTTACGAACTCAAATAATATGTTTACCAAATATTTAATAAATTTAAAACAGTTAATACTTAATTTATCTTTACGATTTTTGAAACTTGAAATATCTGTTTAAGATTATAACTATTTCTGTTAAAATAGTTTTTATTTCATAAACATGGAAATCCCTTGGTTTTGTTTTTATTACGAAGAAATAAACGTTTACGAACCTCAAATAAACATCATAACCTAAAGCATAGCTTCCTGCAACTTTACTTCACATTAAGTTGTAAGTTATAAACACTTAAACACATGAATAAACACTTTATATGCAATACTAATTCCTTTAATGACAGAATTTCGAGCACAAAGCTTTATCTCGGAAGTCAAGTTTTGGCGTACGACCATCTCTCTGTGTGTCCGCGCTTACACTGAGCGAAAACATGATCAAAACAAACTCAATGTACCTATAACAATATACAGGAAAAATTAAGAGGATAAATTCGAAGCTTGTTCCTTCAATAATTATAGACAACTCATATCACGCTATGTGACGTAGAGGTAGTGCGATTTTACAACCCGTCATGAGTTCTTTTCTTACTGGAGACGTAAAATGTTTAACGACCAAAGCACACACGCTTCTTTTAGCATCGGCGACCGGCCATTTTGCAAGAGCATCGATACTGCATCGCGTGTGCTTTAGGCTTAATTTTTACAAAACTGTTTTGAATCTAATTTTAATACATTTCAAGTTTCGAACCCATAATCTTTAAAAAATTGACAATTCTAAAGAATAGAACAAAAAGGATTGTGAGCAAATCTCCCCAAGACCACAGGCATTAAGCACTAATACTAGGCAATAAATAAAGCAATTTATAAACTTAAAATTCACACATTATAAGACATACATATTCCCACTTCTTATTTAAGGGCCTATATTAGGAACTATTTTAGTTGTATTCACATTCAGTTTTTATATCAGCGATGTAATACATACATATATGACGTTATTGGATTTCGAATTAAGGTACAGAATAATTCATTAAAATTGTGACTGTGAAAACTTCGATTCAAGTAATTTTGTGAAGACCTTCGTTCGATGTGACCGCAAATAAAAAATGACTCAGTATTTTTGTACCTTAATTAAGGTTAAAAAATTTAGGGATAATATACTCATTTGGCTGCCATGCTTTGCTTTATCAATATTCCTAAATTTATCTATGTGTGTTTGCGTTCATAATTTCTTCAAATATCAAGTAATTCTAATTGTTTATTAAAATTAAGTCAAATCTCAAGATTAATTATTATTTTCCTTCTTCCTGCCCTGTTCCCTTTTTTATTTTGGGTCGGCGCAGTATGTTGTCTTTTTCCATTCTCTTACTTCACTCGCCATATCAGTCACACCTCTCTCACATATCGTTCTTCACAGTCAATCCAAGTTTTTTTGGCCTCCCGATTAATTATTAACTTCATAAATAAGTAATAATGAGTATCTTGCTTTTTATCTATACTAATATTATAAAGAGGAAAGATTTGTATTTTTGAATTATTGTATGTTATGAATAAACTCAAAAACTACTGGACCGATTTTGAAAATTCTTTCACCAATAGAAAGCTACTTTATCAACGAGTAACATGGGCTATGTTTTATGTATAGTACATCTACCTTGCACCCATGTGAAGCCGGGGCGCGTTGCTAGTACACAATAACTCTGAAGAAAATTCAATTATACCGCAGGTTTTTATTTATCGCTTTTAAAAATTAAACTGTTCTATTAGTTTTCCCTTTTCACTCGCAATATTAAGGGCGCGCAGTTAAGTGCTAAAGACTGAGTGAAATATGTTGGTAGTTGAGATTTCATTGGAGTCATTACAGAAAGAGCGCGCTTAATTAAAGTTCATCGAAGTTCAAGCGCGAGATTAAAGTTTTGCGAGAGCGTTGACTCGTTACAACTTGTCTATTGTTTATTCTTAAACTTAGGGGTACAATGTGTCTCCGTTTTATGGAAAACATCTATATGTTTCTACAGAAGAGCTAGTACTGAAATTTAAATAAAATACTGTATACCGGATTAAAACGCGATTTATTATTTATATTGTTTAAATTATATATCCCGACGTAATTTAAACAATATAAATAATAAATCGCGTTTTAATCCGGTATACAGTATTTTATTTAAATGTGTGATACTCGCGTTAATAAAAGACAATATTAGTACTGAAATGATTGTAAACTATCAACCGATTTTAGCACTTAGTACATTAGATAGTAGATTTTAGTACTTTACAACTGCGTATACGCAGTTCTAATGTATTTATTTAGTGATGGTATGTGATCATCCCCACACATAAATATCTGTTATATGAGATCGATTTCAAGTATCTTAAGATAAGCTAGCTGTGTTAAAAGACATAAACAGTAACAAAATACGTTTCCTATACACTTATATATTAATACTTCAAACAAAATATTCGTCGTACTCAAATAAGTTTACTTTGAGTAAAACGTAATCATAAGTAAAATGTAAATAGAATGGTGTTTGTAACAAAGAATGAGACTCGTACAAAACGAGAGAGTGGATAAGATATTCAAAATTTTCTGCACCATTAGATTCCATTAGGAACGAAATAAAGTATTTGTGGAAAAGCTTTTAGTCTATTATGATAATGAATTATTTTTAATATAGGATTTTAAGTGCAGAATCTCTGAAGCACGATGTTCTGGTTTACTTAAAATAGCAAGACCAATAAAAGTCCTTGCGGTAAAATGGAGTACGAGCTTATGTTTGTGAAAGAGGTTGGAATTTATAGCTTTGTTAATGCGCCCTTCAAAACACTAACTCTAATTCATTATGTATCTAGCTCCAGTGAATTCAAAAAGGAAGGTATTTGTACTATACATCTTTTTTGGTTTTTCTTGACAGTGCGAAATTGTTTTGTTTTTTTTTTATTTAATTTTTCTACGTAATAATCGTATTCAAAATTTGTATAATGACGGCGAAAGGACTCTATTTATTGTAAGTACTTAACATTTCCACCCATGATGCATTAATTTAAAAAATCAATAGATCACTCATTATGGTACATAAACAAGAATGTAGTATAATTTCCAACGCATTGAATTTACCACAAAGGTTCGTACATAAAACGTTATTGCCCAAGTTGTAAACATGTGGGGAAAAAGAGAACTCACGTAAGTAAACAAAATCATTAATATTTATACCCGAAATGTTCACAGAAAATGTGAGGCAGAATAGGGTGGGTAAATTTATTTGCCATTGAAGTTCGAAACTATCTAAATAAATATATTCCATCTTCACGTATTGGTAAAATAGTCTTTCATATGTTTTTTTTTATTTAAGACACTTGTCAATAGGGTTATAATATTACCTTAAAAACTATGCTACTTTTTATGAACAGATTTTAATATTTGCAACAACCTTTATAGTTGTAAATACATGAAGTTTCATGTAGTACCTAAAAGTTGATTTTTGGATTTTTTTAATAACAATGCGGTGCTATTCATGTCAAAATTTAAACCTCCAAAGCGATTTCAGTACAAAACATAGAGAGATATAAAGCGTTGCGTATTTTTTTTTATTGTATAATAAATAATAATAAAAAAAGAAATAGAGGTACATTTGATTTATTTAAAAATATAAATAATAAATTAATAATGTTACTTTAATTACTTTCTTAAGTAGGTATACATTTAAGCATTGACCGCCCGAGGCGTGGCAGTGCTCATACCGGCACTATGGATTGTAAAACTACATATAAACAGGCATATTATTTCTAAGGAGTATATTATTGTTTGCCGAGTGAAATCATTTTTATTTACAATGATCTGCTACTGTTAATATGTAGCATTTTTGTGAAGGATTTTGATATGGGTTTAGTGAAATATACTCTACTAGCAATCCGCCCGGCTTTACACGGGTGCAAAGTAGATCATGTACTATACACAAAAAATTAGAATTAAATAAATACTGATTCTATTGGTGAAAGAATTTTTAAAATCGCTCGAGTAGTTTTTAATCGTAACAAACAAACAAATCTTTCCTTTCTATAATATTAGCATAGAAGTATAGATGTCTATTTCCATCAGTGCGAGACATAATATATTACCTATCAAAACCGCTACTGGCCGAATTCTCAAACGCTACTCAACATTGAGGTGTACTTAAAAGTATATCTAACCCTTTCATTACAAAGGTAAAATAAATGATAGCAACATTTTAAGAAGCCCTCAAGTTTTGATTATCGTTTCAGTATTCCGCGTACGTCGTACGCGTCGTACGATACGCAATACAAAGTCATTGGTGTTTTCTAATGTGTATTTCTGAAAACAAATGAATTTTGAAGAAACTCATAACAGCTGAATCGCGATCGTATTTCGTGTCAGTTGTTATTTGTGAAAGGCGAATGATCGAGTCCATTGAAATTGACCTTGTTTGAACGACCTCTGCGGTGTAATCGAAGAACTATAACATATATTGTGACGTGAGAAACAGCACTTTATTTCGTTCTGTTATTGAATGGCTTTTAATTTTAACGTTTGAAATAAAACAGAATAGGGAAGGGTGAATAACTGTCTTATGTGGTATTAAGTATCTACTATTGTAGCATATAGACACATCTATGTCAATGTAATTTCAATAGGTCGGCAGCACACCTGCGTGCCTTTTGGTGTTGCAGATATTTCTGAGCGGTGGTGTCACTTGCCAAAATGTGCCTGGTTGCCCCCTATTCTATATAGAAATGGGGATTCACTTACTCAAAAATGACTTCTTAGCAATGAGACTGTTTGTGTTTTATAACCAACAATATTAGATTTTTTATCTACTACGCTAAATTAGTGTTACTTTTACTTATGGATTCGAACCCGGGAAGTTTTATTGAAAGTTATTGTTTCAATAAGGTGCGTTAGCGGAACGGAATACAATTTTTCACAAGTATTGTCCATCGAGAATTGACACGGGTCAAAGGACAAATAAGCCTATTGTATCATGTTGAAGAAATTACTTTTTAACAAAAAATTATGTGTTTCCACCAGTTTTCAAAATCAGAATGACGATGCTAATCGTAATATCATTTAGAAGTGGGATTCTCCTTAACAATATATTTTATAACAAGCAACACTGCGACAATACTGCGACGACTGCGGCTTTCCTAAGAAAACAGAGGATACGAGATTTACATAATAAAAGCAGAAACTATTGATATATTATGTACCGTTACCCATACAAATGCTACAAATATCGCATAATATGTCAAATTCAGTACAGGTTTCAGTAGGTAAACGAAATTCTTTCCATTGTGTTTTATACTTATGGAGTATAAAATGTCTTTAAGACTGTACGACCTAAAGTACTTTAACTTGCTCTAAAGACTAAGTGAGAGCATTTTAAAAATCACAGTTTGAAGCACGCGATTACCTTGTACTTTGGTGTGTTTAAAATATTTTTCGATATTTTTGTTTAGTTTCGATCTAAAGTAGTAACTTGTAAAGCTATCATAATACTTGAATACACCCAGGGAATGTATGTAAGTAAAAGAAATCCTGACAACTCGACGTTAATATAAGATAGTTTTTCAGTTTGCAGTGGCGGCGTAAGGCGTGGGCACGTGGGCTACGGCCTACGGCCTCGCGACCCAAGGGGCCTCGCGCCCCGAAAATTAATGCATTACCTAAAAGCCAAAAATATTTTGCCAAAAAAGCCATTTTTTGCGCTGTCAAAGGGAGTCCCAAAATGAATCTTGCTCACATAAAATTTAGGTCTTACGCCGCCACTGTCAGTTTGAAGATATCTATATATATATATAAATAAAAATGAATTGTTGTTCGTTAGTCTGATTAAAACTCGAGAACGGCTGAACGGATTTATCTTATCTTAGTCTTGAAATGTTCGTGGAGGTCTAGGGAAGGTTTAAAAGGTGAGAAAAAATCGAATAATTTCCGGGAAAACCCTAAAAACAGCCCTTTTCTATTTCCCATACAAACGTTTTCTAGAGTCAATTTAATTACATAATTTCGAAGCCAAAATTGTGGCAGAACAACGTCTGCCGGGTCCACTAGTTTATAAATATTAAACAATTTCATTTCTAAGTCAGTTAAACTAAATAAAGTATTTACAGCGAATATTGTTTTTATATCGGATACCGACAATGAACGTGAACTTATATACTTTATACGAGGTAAATGTCTATGTACGTATATAATTTCATAATACTACACAAAACAAATATTTTCATCCAATTCCAATCCACTAGCAATAATTCATCCCTTCTTAGCAAGTATCCTTAACGTAATATTACGAGGAATCCCTTACAAAATGAAGCGTAAACCCTTGTAAGCCAACGTTAGATAGAGTTAGCTGAAGTAAATTCCTGTCAATATTCCCGCTATATTTTATCACAAATAAAACAATTAGAAAGTAATAAATCTTTTAATTGATTTTACATAATATATCTTTATTTCAGGAAATAGTTCATCATTACTATTTTCACAGAACTTCTAAGCTTCATACTCTAATAAGACAACAGATTCGAATTAATCTTTGAATTAATAATGCGTTCAGATCAGATCTTGAATTAATAATGCGTACAGTTAAAATATAAGTATAGTCATCTGTAAGATCTAATCGTGGTAACTAAAGCTACGATATTTGAGAAAGATCAATTGACAAATAGATAATTTATAAAAAATATAAAAACCCAGATTTTTAATAATTGTCTTTTATCTTCACACGAAGAATAATTTTGATCGATGAAGAATAATGACCTTTTACTCAGACCTTTTTATCCTTTTTATCAGACCAAAATTTACAGTGACACGTTTATACGTCAGATATCGACAGTCGAACATAAGGGTCACTTAATAGTAGGCAAGGACTTTATATACTTATATAACTAAAGTCCTTGCTGATAGTAGGTGATACCCCAGACACAAAACATCAGTTAATGATGCGCTCGCGCTGTGTGCATTCGGAAATCCATAGACTGAGACTGAAACGCGCAATCTGAACTTCACGCTAAAAATTCTTTTGGCTTCCAAAATTTTCGTCAAAAATATAACCTATTCTTTAAAATAACGGCAACATTTTTAATTTACTAAAATATAGTAAGTAGTTATATATAATAATAGGTATATCAGGAGAAATAAAAGGAAAAAAGTAACATTTTTGAAGTAATTCACAAATAATGAATGAAACCATTCATGAATGAATTACGATATCTGAAAGGCGTAGTTTCCGCCGCATAATAACTAATATTATTTTCCTTACAAATAAGTAAGTGAGAATTACCACATATGACATAGTACCCGTATTGCGTAACAGCGACAAAAATTAATCACTAAATATTATGTAACATAACAAAAATATTGGTACATAAATAATGACGATATTCATAGAAATCTGAATTGTCTCATTTATATATTAAGGAAACTAATACTACACCAAAAGAGGCTTCACGTGAATGTCGAGGCTTAAAGGGACAAAACCCTTCCAGTTAGTATTTAGTGACAGTGCAAAATTTTAGTGCTATGCAAGCCGCAAGGAACACAACAAATGCAATGATAGAGACAATAAGAAAAGTGTTAAAGGACACTATCTTACTTGGTGCTTAATTATTAAAAAACATTTAGCAAGGATTGTCTTTTCCCGTCTTTATATTTCTGTCTACTTTTATGTTTATTTTTGGATAGAGGGAGCATCGGTTACGGCACTGCAAATCCAATAGATATTTTTATACATACAATGTAATTATATGCATAGGTAGTAATTGCGTATATGGGTCAACAAGTTAAAGCAATATTTACCACTTATTTTTCCTTAAATCATATACATATATATTTATTACGATTTACGTAATGCAACTTCTAGTGAACTTAGGTAAACTGGAAAAATTATTTAAATGTGCTTTCTTATTATAAAATATTCTTAAAATTAAATATTAAAGATAAAATAGTAATGTCTAAATATCCACAAACAACAACGCTTGCTATTAAGCACTCGGAACTTCGGTGTAAACTAAACTAATATTAAGTATAAAGAAGAAAAATTTGTTTGTTACGATTCAACTCAAAAACTACTTGACTAATTTTTTTTTTTTATTATACCTAAGTAGGTACCTTTTTTGTATCTAAATTGCACCCCTGCGAAGCCGGAGCGTTTTACTAGTATCTAATAAAGTTATCATTGTATTATTTATAAAATAAAATTATTATTTTACTTCGCACGTTCTACTACAAGATTCCTATACTTTTTATTTAGTAGAGCGTCTAATACATTTACCACTTGCTACATAACTCTTAAAACTTCATCCAATACCAAAAAGTTCAGTAATTAAATATACTTGAAGAAGTTAAAATAATCGCGCGAAACTTTACTTTATTGTCTATATATTTCAAATGTTTTAAGTGTGAAAGAAGTTTTATTCAATTAAAATTAAAAAAAAATAATGTAATTTAATAAAGCTGAAACAATCGTAATATAAGCACCGAAGGTGAGAAACTAATGATGATTACAAAGAATAGATAAATAATAATTATGTTTTGCTGAAAATTTCTATAACACTAATTATTTCCCGCTGTGATCTTTCGCTTCTATCGCTCTCATTTACAATCACGGGGATTTTTTCATATAAAAGTAAAAAACCAGCGTCTACATTCATCATCTCTGATATTAAACTTAAATGCTTTTTGTAAGATGTTATAGAAAGTTCACAAGACATTTTATATGGTCCGGCACTCCTAGACTCATTTAATACCGTGGTAACATTAAACTCAATGTAGCCATACAATATCACTTTACTGTGAACGAGTTTAATATGCTTTTACTAATAGGTAGTACTTCAACAAAGTATGCTCTGAAGAAGGTACTCATCAATTACTTTATTTTTAAGGGTAACTTACAGAAATGCCCTATGTTATTGTCTACAATGAAATATATAATATTTTTAAGAATAAATCCTAAAATGAAAAAAATATTCTATTAAATTAATCATAGATACAGATTAAATATTTACTTATTACTGAAGCTATAAATCATAAAATATATTCGATATAGAATGATTAAAAAAAACACATTAGTACACTAGAAAGATCATTAGACAATGATCACAAATAAGTATGAGAAACGTGAGAATCAAACGCTTTCTATTAGGTATGCCTAAGGTGGTTAGAGTCCTTTTCATAAAAGAAGTCCTTTTTAGGTGTCGCTAGTGTCTATGGAGTTAAAAATACTTTCATAAAAAATATTGTAGTTCCAACATTATCCCACACTTTTTTCATGACACGTACTCTAACGTAAAAAGCCCCACACTTTTTTCTTGAAACGTACTCTACCACCGATCGTCACTTTTTTTCTTTTTATTATCTACATCTATCTAAAATAATTTATATTTACTTCATTACAATTTTTTCATGACATCAAAAAATAGTCATAATTTAAATTTCTCTATTCTGGTAATTTTTTGATAACGACCACCCACCCGAAACGAGAATTTACCTACGACATTCCACTGAACTCTTAAAAATACAAAAGGAAAGTATAGAATCTAAAATAACACTTCTTTTATGATTATGTGGAACCCCTAACTCTGTAAGCTCAAATTCAATATGTTCGCAATTCATTTTCCCTCGCTCACGTGAAAACGCTCTTTGACAGGATACGAATTACTGGCATAATATAATCTTGAAATATTGTTATTTTTCTAGCCTATATCTTAAAAGAGGGTTAAAAACAGATAACACCTCTAAATTTATCTACTCCCAAGACACATTGACATACACATAGGTATATTGTTGATCGAAGCCAAAACATATGGATAAAAATCAGGTGTATACTGTATGGGTAACGAAAGTTGACAATGGAAAAGCGCGGGAAAATTAAAAAAAAAATGATATGTCAACCCCAATATCAGAATGAGAAAACTGAATTACATAATTAAAAATATAAGTACTTTAAATATGTAAATATAATATCTTTTTTATTAAATATTTTTATTTTTTTTCATTCTTATTTTGGGACTTAATCATTTTTAGTTTTAATTTGGCGCGCTTTTCCATTCTTAACTTTTGTTAGCAAGACTCTACTACGAGTAGAATGTCTGAAGGAAGAAGAGTATTTTTTAAGAAGTTAACTAAGTATAAATTAAAAGAGTTCAATTAAATTATCTATTATTTTAGTAAAGTTTAATAATGGACGAGATTCAGTACTTGTATTTGTAAATTATCAGGAGTAAAATAGTCATTTATTTCATTATTATAATATCCAATCCGAACCCATTAAGTAAGTAAATATTGAAGAAATTTAACAATGTACTATGTATATACATTACCTGTCGTAAAAGTACACGTGACACGATAGCTATTTGTAAAATAAATTGCCGCCATTACCAGTATAAGACAGCAAATTTAATCAGCTGAAGAGGCACTCTCCTATATTATTGTACCCTCAATATTGTCAATAATCTAATGTAGCGTTCAAGTTTTAAACAGAAAGTCGTATAGATACCTACACTATGAAATTGTTAAGAATGTTTAAAGTTAATAAGAGGAAAATTTTCATTAGTCAATAATTAAAAATGCAACTGCTGGAAAATTATGATAATAACAATATATTTTTTACGTATTATGTACATATATTTCCCATTGGGCGGGCAGAGATCATAAATATCCATATGCTCCGATCGTTGCAGAACGAATATATATATATATATATATATTAACCACGTCCGACTAGGTCGTCTCATCCACTCGCACCAAATTCATAAATATTTTTCATTTTCTTACTTTCATCCATATTCTCTACATACTATGTACATGACCAAACCAACTCAACATGTCTTTGCCAATTCACGTCACTACATCATCTTTTACTCCAAAATGCTCTTGAATTACCTATTTCTTATTCTATCACATACATATGCCACATTTAAAATAAACTTATCTACTTAAAATTATTGTAAAATCTAAGATAAAATATAAGTTTTGAAACTGAGACTTCTTTCAATGTATTTACAATTTACATAGGTACCTACTTAACTACTACTGATATGAAGACCAACTGAATTGTTTTTATAAATCAAACCCGAGCAGTTTAAAGTGGCTTCAATATAAAAGATTGATGTACAGCGAAGTGCAATATTGTTGTAATACATCACTTACACGTCAACTCAACCTTTTGCTTAGTTAAGATATTCACAAAAATAATAATTTTGTGACTGTTTTGTGTTGTGTGTATGCGAGTTTTATCTATAAATCTATATCTATACTAATAATATAAAGAGGAAAAATTGCATGTAACGAATAAACTTAAAAACTACTGGATCGATTTCGAAAATTCTTTTGCCGTTAGAAAGCTACATTATCACTGAGTAGTATATACATATAGTATATTCCACTAAGGTCTAAGACACTGATCGTAATTAGATCAATAAAACTGAAAAGTATAAATAGCCCACAAGTTCCCCTATTAACGATGGGGTTAACGCACCCATTAATTGATTGATACTTATAATTAATAACAATAAGATATTACAAACAGGATTTTTTTGTTAATTTTTTATGTTCGAGCGTTATGCCCACTTGTTGGGTATACTCCTAACAGCCCGATACACTAATGATGAACAATGGATATTATGTTATTTTAGACACGTTTAATTCAATATACATATTATGATTGACGCTTCCGAATCTGTACTTTCAAGCAGGGACTGAATACCGGTTAATTTACTATGGAAGTTATACCGGTATAATATAGGTTTTTGTTTATATTCTTTCGTTTTTATTCATATTTACTGAAAAAAATTACTGTGGTAAGTTTAGTGTGAATTACTCTTTAAAACTAATATCATGGTATCTCAGTCAGACACGGAAAATAAAAATTAACCGGTTTCAGTCCCTGCTTTCAAGGCCTCTCTATCTATGAAAGGTGATTCGTTCGTTTCTTCTACAAATTCAATTCTCATTCCAGACATCGCTCAAAAGGAATAATAAGTTAATAGAAAATTATAAAGTTGTCAGACCCAGATGGGACCCGCAACAAATCACCCGTGATGAGAAATCTTTCAAATCAAATCATCTTTATTTGCAAAAATCGGTACATATGATTTTACTTATTAAATACATTGGATCCTTGATTTTCCGCCAAGTGTTATGGCATGCTAATTATAAATTAACTAACTAAGAACTAAACTTATTTATAAAACTTATTTATTTCTAGAAAATTAATTAACTATATAATATTGAGTTTAAAATAATGAAAAACTCAAATAAATTATAGATACTTATTATTTATTTTTATTCAATAGGCAATAGGCATAGGACAAACGGGCAGAACGTGCTCGTTGCACGTGAGCCATCTGTAATAGCTCTTGCTTGCTTGAGGTGACTTAACAGTCATAGCATTATAACTAATGCTATCTAGATTTTAACCATTGAAAATGAAAAATTCGATGAGTTCAAATTCATATTCAAAATATTTATTTGCAAGAATGTTATGGCTACAGATGTACATGTTTGGGTTGACTACTAAACATTCTGCCCGCAGATTGGGCGTGCAAAATTCACATTATTTAAAAGAATGACAACATTATTATTTAATTATTTAGCAATTCGAGAGCAATTCAATATAAAGTCAAATTCGAAACCAATTTCAATATTTCCAAAATAAATTTTATACATGTCAAAAACTATTAATTATTAAAAAGTATCAATAATTAATATGTATAAATAAAATTTCAAAACAAACGCTTTTCTATTTCAACAATAAAAAAAAGTAAAAGTGTGGTCAGCGAGGTTTGGAAGGTTTATCCAATATCATAATATTGCGCAGCTTTAATAAAATCCTTTAATGGTGTGGTCACTACAATTAAGGGCAATCAATTTAAAATTATCAGCGACCCTTGTAAGGGTAAATTGATTTAAAAATATACGCTATATTACCATTTATGGATATCGTACCAATTTTTTATTTTATTTGTATAGCGAAATTGACTGCAACATTTTAAAAACACATTTATGTTGTCGAAGAAAGTAGTCGAATGTACAATATAGTCTATAGATTATGCTAAAATAACGGATAGACAATTGCAGAATTTTTAAAATGATAATTGCTTTCTTTTGCTTGCTTTAGCTTGTAAACTTTTTTATTGGTTTCTTAATATTATATACGTAAATCTATACTTCTATACTAAATTTTTTAAAAAGGAAAGATTTGTATTTTTGTATGTTATTAATAAACTCTAAAATTACTGGACCGATCTTAAAAACTATTTCACTAATAGGAAGCTACATATCAGCGAGAAACATAGGCTATTAATTCTTGTGTATAGTGCAACTATATTGCAACTGTGTGAAGCCGGGGCGTAATGCTAGTGTTTGATAAGTATGGTTTTGATACATTTCTGAATTTGTTATTATGTATCTCGTATTCATAAGAAGTTAAGTCATATATATCATAT
The DNA here is from genome assembly GCA_905404175.1 of Anthocharis cardamines. Classification (NCBI taxonomy): domain Eukaryota; kingdom Metazoa; phylum Arthropoda; class Insecta; order Lepidoptera; family Pieridae; genus Anthocharis; species Anthocharis cardamines. Next base: position 2,398,868 of record FR989953.1, on the reverse strand, counting down.
ACATATACCATTATGTCACTTTGCTTCATTTTGTCACAAAGGAACATAATATAAAATACATAGGTACATAAACAAAATACAAAATACAAAATACATACATATACAGTACACACATATATATTTAAATACATACATAAATAAAATACAAAAAAAAACAATATTTATAATGTAATGTATGTCCGTCTAGAAAAGCCGGGATTAGTTGCAGTATTATGTAAAGCATAATGAGTTATTTTTGCGCCAGGAACTTTTCGGGCGAATGCAGAACAATTCACCAGTTTCAACATAACTATTCATCCAATAGTTTAGGAGTGCATATAGGACAAACATTTATTTATCATAGTATTATTAATTATTTACTTAATCTTCAGTGGCGTAGTATAGGTAACTAGCACCCGGTGCGGATCCCAAATTCGCCGCCCCCTTATTTTTGCAATTGATTATAAAAAAATGGGGCTCACTGGGGGACACTAGCCTAAAGAGGAACTGTTATACCGGTTATGTAGTTACAAAAAAAAAAGACGTTGAAGGAAGTTGATTTTTTTACCGTTACCTGTGAAATGCCGCACCCGCCAAAGTGCCGCCAGGGCGCAGCGCACCCTCCACCCCTCCAATGCTACGCCACTGTTAATTTTAATAGTTGTGAGCTTGGCTTGAGTAATTAAAAGAATTTTGGATGATGCGATGATTTTGTATTCAACCAAAAATATTCGCAAACTTCAACAAACAGGGGTATCCTCAGCTCGAGTATTATTACTTGATTATTACGTAATATACTCCATTTTAGGGTTCCTTACCCAAAGGGTAAAACCGGACCCTATTACTAAGACTTCGCTGTCCGTCCGTCTGTCTGTCCCTCTGTCCGTCTGTCACTGTATCTCATTAACTATGATAGTTAGACAGTTGAAATTTTCTCAGAATATTTAGTTATATATTCATTTTAAAATTTAAAATAAAACAAATATTTATCCCATACAACAAACGTGATTTTTTGCCGTTTTTATAGATAATGGTACGGAACCCTTCGTGCGCGAATCCGATCCGCACTTGGCCGGTTTTTTATAAATCAATAACAGCGACTTCACTTAAAGGTCACATTTTAGTGTTATTGAAATCCAGAAACACAATAATGTATCCATCGCACACATTACCAAACACTTTTTGTTCTAAGTCTGAATAAATAGATACCTATATAATGTCCACATTCCCAAACTCGATGTTATCAAACAAATATCAGAATTTATCGCTACTTGATAATGGTCTGAAAGCTCACTGGATACGCCGTGTCAGGTAACGCAAATATTTTGTTAACCGATTGAACGATTTCCGTACATATAAAATAATGTCGATCAAATTGAAGTTATATTTTCTTTTATCAGAAAGGCACAACTAATTTATAAAGTTCTTGGATAAAACTCATTTTCCGTTTCCGTTTATTCTTTCAAACTTCTGTCCTAATATAGGACTAGTAGGTAGGTAGAGTCGGCAGAACATGTATTTTCCTCTATTTCATATCAACAATCACACCTTAGATATTTCTTCACGCAATGCATCCATATTTTCCTGTACCCCTATATCCGACCACATCCATTCTCAAAACTCTTATGAACATGACTTTTATCCATTCATAGATGGATAAACCGTGAAGTGCATAAATTGCGCGTTTCGGTTTCAGTCTGTGGATTTCCGAATGCTTGAAGTAAAAATTAGGTCGACAGCGCATCATTGACTGATGTTCTGTGGCTGAGGTATCACCTACCATCAAGTAAACCTCATGCTCGTCTGTCGATATCTGACATAAAAAAAAATCTAATCGCATCACCATACCAAGCTAACGGAGTGCTTGTAATATTATTAACTGAAAAACCAAAAACATTTGTATGCTTAGTACTAGCAAAACATGTGATCGCCACAATGTATTTTAATTTTACCAACCATTGTACAATACCATGTTTTACAAATAAATAATTCTTATTCTTATACCTTTCACCTTATCGGTAACTGGCTACTTTGAAACTTCTAAATTACTCTCATTTTTTATATTCCAAAAGTATATGTTAGTGTTCCCTTTTCAAAACCCACTCTTCCGGCAACGAATCCACAAGGCCTGATGCGAATGTCCATGGGCGGCGATAAGCGATTACCGATTGTCTCCTCTAATATGAAAAAAATCAATATGACGTTAGGCTGATGTCATATTCACAAACAGTACTCTACGAGTATATAGATAAGACTAACCTAACTTAACAATTCACCAACTCACTTCACGTCACTTCTTCATTTATGTGAACTTAATTATTGTGAAAATTAAATTACAGATTAGTAGGTACTTATGTATCATGTCTATATTTAACCATATTGCTGTTAGTTAATCAAATTACACGAAGAATATTACATAAGAAGATTACAAACGGTGCATTTATTTAAAAATAACTGGATAAGTACTAATTTACCGGTTATATTCTGACGGGCTCGTTGGCGCGTTCGGTAAAACACCTACCGTGCGCATCGGTGTCGTGGGTTTGAATCCCACCGGGATGACATGTTTATAAAGTTGTGTAAGTATGTCTTCCCCAAGTCGGGTAACTTCGGACATTGAACGGGCGAAAGCAATATCGAAATTCTGACCGGGTAACGAACCACCGTTCATAGATGGAAAAACCGTGAAATGCAAATGCTCGAAGCTACAAATTAGGTCGGCAGCGAAGCATTGACCGATGTTCTGTGGCTGAGGTACCACCTACCATCAAGTGAACCTCAAGCTCGTCTGTCGATATCTGACATAAAAATATTCCGAGTATTTACACTAATATAGTGGGGCAATAACACTGATTGCCTTTGATTGATGATTCTTTATATGAAAACAAATTGCCAGTTTTTTTTGTGGTATCTAGATCAGACTTTATTACAGAAGAACTCGAAACATCGACATAAAATGTAATGAATAAATCGCACTGAAACTTTTTGCAAGCTCTTCATATACATGTGATAATAAAATCATGTATTCATTGATTTTAAATAAGATTGGTATATACGGGATAAGAAATTCAAACACCGAGCGATTTATTATCTTTAAAGGCACGTCTAGCCTTAACTCTTAGCAACACTGTTCAGTACATCCTAATTCCTAAAATTTAATTACATTATATATACGGTACATCTATATATATACATCTATACATTGATAGAGTACGGACTCTATGAATGTATAGATAAGTATTAAAACATTCTTGAGATCTATTATTTTGATATTAATAATATTCAATATCGAGAGCTCGCAATAGAGCGAAGTATGTATAAATACCGTTCACACATTAGCCATAGTCATCTCTTCCACTTGAATAGTACCCAAAACCTTTTACAGGGCCAAGAAATACTCTAATAACCGCATTATGTAATATATTTTGTACTACAGAAAGCCACTATTTTTTAATAAAACGCAGTAAAACGTAGGTTGACAGCGCATCATTGACTGTTGTTCTGTGGCTGAGGTATCATCTACCATCAAGTGAACCTCATGCTCGTCTGTCGATGTATAGCATAAAAAAAAGAAAATATAACTTGGTCTAATCTAAAAACACGTGAAAATGTAGTTTTCGGGCCTTGCTAGTTTATTCATGCTATAACCAGCACATCAACAAAGTTTTACTAGTGATCTATTCAATTTGTTTTTAAATTTCAAGGATGTACTGAACAGTGTTGCTAAGAGTTAAGGGTTATTTGGTATAACGGCCGATATTTTTATCAAAATGTGTTTTTCCTATTTAGAGAATATGTAGTTTTAAAAATTAATAACTGTATATGATTTGGCTAATTGCTGTTAATATATAGTTATACAAATTGTAATAAATAAATAAATAAATAAATAAGGGTTACTATTGGAAATAAAAGACTAGACGTGCCTTTAAGATAATAAATCGCTCGGTGTGATATATATATATATATATATAAATATATAATAGTTAAAGGCTATTAAATTTTGCAGCCTTTGCCAGTTCCTAAGCTTACTAAAATAAATTGAAAGGGAAGAAGGAAAGGAAAGTTGTCTTATAGACTTAGACTTTAGAAAAATGTCTTACATTCGACATCTTTTTGATTTCCATAAGACAGCTTAAGTCGATCCCCAAATTTTTCGCCCCTAAAATCTGCCAAAAATAATAATAGGCTGTTAAATGCGCTACAGAAGATGTGCGAAATCGCGACCAAGAATGCAGCAGTTCTCTTCGATATTTGTATAATAAACATAGGTATTTTTTGTGAAAAATATATAATATTAATGATATTTTAAGTAAGCTGGAAACAAAAGGAATTGAAGATCTTAGGATATCGTTATCTCAGATACATCAGTATTAATGTCTTTCGCAATTAATTAAATGCAAATCGTGACAGACATTATAACAAAGAACCAACGCCATTTTCCGTGTATTTCCTCCATTGTATTGTAATGAAGAAGCGTTAATGGGATTCGTATAATATATTAAATTTTCTTGAAGAAGAGTAAATTAACATTCTTCGTTGACTTGAAATTTAAAAACGAATTGAATAGATCACTAGTAAAACTTTGTTGATGTGCTGGTTATAGATGAATGCAAGGCCCGAAAACTACATTTTCACGTGTTTTTAGATTAGACCAAGTTATATTTTCTATTTTTTTATGCTATACATCGACAGACGAGCATGAGGTTCACTTGATGGTAGGTGATACCTCAGCCACAGAACAACAGTCAATGATGCGTTGTCGACCTAATTTTTACTTCGAGCATTCGGAAATTCATAGACTGAAACCGAAACGCTCAATATGCACTTCACGGTTTTTCCATCTATGAACGGTGGTTCGTTGCCCGGTCGGAATTTCGATATTCCTCCCACCCGTTCAATGCCTGAAGTTACCAGATGTGGGGAAAACATGCTTACAGAAAATTATAAACATGTCGTCCCGGTGGGATTCGAACCAATGACCCACTGTACTACCAAACGCGCTAACGAGCCTGTCAAAATTAATATTAATAAATTTTGCATTTTAAGCTTGTCAATTTATCGTTAATTATAATTTATTTGCAATTATATGAGTAGAAGCAGTTATGTATTAGCATAGTTTTGAGGTTTTTATAGAATGCATCATCTTTTCGCTCATTTCTTTTGGTTTTCAGGCTATTTTTATCTACTATATACTACCTACTCAAATTCTTATTAGAGGTTTTCCGATCCACTTTTTTTCGTAATTAATTCTATTAATTAAAGGACTTGGCTATTTGTCAAACCACACACCACCTGGCATATTATTTTAATATTTTTTTAAGTCCTGGGTGATATTTTACTACGCTCAACCCTCTTGAGACCACAGTGTATTAGCTCAATAGCATCCTCGCAATATACTGATAGGAACTGCACTTTATTATTTTATCAGTGATATATTTAAATTCAGAACATCTACGATTTTATATTTTCATTCCCCACATTTCTTACGAAAACAAAGTAAAGAGGTAGATATATGTATATCAAAAGTATTCAACAATAATATTTATAATGCAAAAAATCTAAGAACTTGGATTAGGACAAGGCTAGTATTACTAGTATTGGCACTCTCCTAAATTCTCCAAAAACATCTGGCCGAGTGTGAGTATTCGTGTTTCTAATCATTTTTTAACGGCACCATGGTTTATTCGCTGAGATTAAAGTATCGATTTTCATTATTTAATAGATAATTATCTACATAATATGAAACCTTATTATAGTTAGTTAAATTCGCTTACCAATTATCCTTTTACATTGTATCCGAGTCAGAACTAAAAACACGTTGAAACTTCTACAAACTTCCGTGTGGCATTTTACCAATATACGGCACATGTATTCGCGCACTGAGCAAAAACTGAACTGGATCACGCATAGTAATGGTAAGCCTCAACTCAAAACAAAGTGTGGTGATGCTGTCCTAACGGGCAGATTATCGCTATACGTATCAGTGAAATAATAATCATATGAAATAATCTCAGATATGTAGGTAGTTTCAATGCTCTCTTGTAAGTTTTGAGATTTCAGCACAATATTGACCTGTGATTATTAATAATATCATATTAAATGGAGTTATTTACAAAATAAAATCAAGATGCCTGAATTTAAATAAAATACTGTAAGTATACCGGATTAAAACAAATGGCAACTTTGTGACATTTCAAAAATCAGACAACTGTCATCTTTCTGTCTCCCCGCGACCACGGTTGCTGAAAAGCATCCGAAACGTCGGGATAAATCATTTAAACAATATAAATAATAAATCGCGTTTTAATCCGGTATACAGTATTTTATTTAAATGTGTGATACTCGCGTTAATAAAAGACAATATTAAGGTGCCTGAAGTTTTTAGAAAATATCATAAATGTAATTATTCATTCTGAACTTCATTTATTCCGAAACTTACCCAAACCACGCGGACAAGATCGTGAAAAAATATTTTAGTTTTAATTTGCAAAAATCATTGGGCCAATTTTTAGAATATATTTCAAATTTAATTTTAATCCATTATAAATATATTGAGTGTAAATATACCTACCTTCTTCTACAATCACCTTTCTATAATATGCTTTACAAAACATTGTAATTCATTCCCTGGAATATATTTATGTTGAACGTGACATTTTTAACACACGTGTAAAATGTATTTAATATATTCAGATAATTTTCAAACCTATCAGCACGTTTACTAACAATTATAACAAATTATTTACAAACTGCATATTTGGGCCAACGAATTATTTTTGCTGCAGTTATAATCACGAGCGGTGATGATGCCTTTTATAACATTCAAATATAAGTACTTTTATTCTAGATATTAATAGCTAGTGAACTTATCAACGTTATGGTGTCAGTCTAGTATATATGTAGTTTCAACGAGTTTTGACATAAGGTTTTATAAGTAGCGGACGTTTGCCACTTAGGACATCGTACAAGTAGCAACAAGATCTTCAATCAAGTAGCGATTAAATAAAGTTGTTAATTTCCATTATCGCGTGTGTACTTAGGTACGTAAGCTCCTGCTATCCTACTCCGCACTCGCCGACTTCGTTATTCACTTTATATTGATTCTTAGTAAGCTGAATATCAGAAATTCAGAAGTAGCGCCAGTGAATGAAAAATTGAAAGGTAATCGTTTGGCTTGGTATGAGGAGAGATGAAGAGCATGTATCTAAAAAAGTTTTAAATATGAAAGTGGATTGACTGTGTGAAGAATGGTATGTGTTTGAAAGGTGTGACTGATGATATGGCGAGTGAAAGGAGAGAATGGAAAAAGAGAACATACTGTGCCGACCCCAAATAAAAAAAAGAGAACAGGACAGCAAGAAGCAGAAGAAGTAAGCTGAATATCAGCTGGTAAGTACACAATACTTTGGCAACTTTTTTTATATTGTTAGGGCTGTGTCAATAAGCGTATATGTATGTAATCATAGTCATCACCGTCTCTTGTCCAGAAGGGAGCAGGAAATATGTTGGCGATCTTTTTTAATTAAAGTCTAGATATATTTATTAATTCCACGAATTCATTTTCACTGTACTATTGTAATTCTAAGAAAAATAATAAAGCCTGGAGAATTAAGACCTTGTAAAAGTTAAAACCAGACATCACAAATCATTGCAATAAGGTTCCAAACGCCTACAGAGTCCAGATATTTTTTAATAAACACTAATTGCAATTAGACAGAAAAGATATTTCTTACATTACTAAACCCTGTTATAAAAGCGAGACATTTTTACGACATCCCTAATATTTCGTCGAGACCGCCCGGAGAGAGATGGCTCGTTTTTGAGCTCGATTTACGAGACTAAACCTGCTGAATCTATAATATCCTTATATCTAAAAGAGGATATATATCTTAGTAGATTCCTATCTTATCTATTCTTACCGATTGAACTTTATAGACACCAAGTCTAGGGACTTCATCGCACAAGTTGCTAAGTGAAAAACGCCAAACTTGAATGTATTCATTTCATATCACCATAAACCTACTCTAATAAATGGTTAGATGACTTATAATAAACTTCATTAACTTTAGATACAGAACATACACCAAGAACCACCATGTCTTAAAACAGTATTAATTCAGGAGTCTTTGAAAATACCTGCGTATGTAGCCTTGCGGTCGCACGTTCATCCGTAAGAGCATACGTCCCGGGTTCGATTCCCAGGTTGGTCATTATTTCTCGCTTTTAAAAAGTGTGGAAATGATTGGTGACCAGAGTTTGTGAATTTGAGAGATGTTTGACGCCCGGAAGGGTTGATAACATAAAAACTGGTGGAAGTTTGAAACCTGTGCACTGTGCAGAGGGCACGTAAGGCGGAAAACTAACACTAGTGGTGAGTCAACAAGTTTGACAAAAAAATCATGTCGAGCATGGGAAGGATGCACAAGCGGTACGAGGAGGGGGGCCGTTTGGCCTGACCGCCGGGTGCTCGCGGAAGTACGCTATCGCGATCCTGTGGGCCCCATTATGGCGGCTTGAGGGGTGAGGGGATTTTTAGGAGTCTTTGAAAATAGAACGAGATAGAGCTATACAAAATTGTTCTATCGTAGTTACACGTTCTGTCGTAAAATAAGGCCCGTATTCCTAGGCGTCACTCAGGTTTGAATCTAGTTTTGAGACTTGTCAAACCATTTTTTTCTCTATAGAAACTTGTAATTTTGACGACTTGGAATACGGGCCTAGACTGCAATAATTCTGCTCTTAGAGATTGCGGTAGAACCATGTATGTATCGTGTTTGACAAATTCGTTGGCGCGTTCGGTAGAACGTGGATTCGAATCCCACCGAGACTACATGTTTATAATTTTCAGTAAGCATGCCTTCTCCATCTATGGTAACTTCGGGCATTGCACGGGTGGTTTTACCATATCTAAATTAAAAAACCGTGAAGTGCATATTGCGCGATTCGATTTCAGTCTATGGATTTCCAAATGCTCGAAGTAAAAATTAGGTCGACAGCGCATCATGGACTGATCTTCTGTGGCTGAGGTATCACCTAACATCAAGTGAACCACATGCTCGTCTGTCGATAATTGACATAAGAAAAAAAATAGTTTTTCTATCGCCAATGATTCCTGAAATAAAGATTGCGATACGGCTCCAGATAGGATAATATATTAAAGTATTTTATTTCACTAACTGAGTACCTTCATATCTGTGCAAAAAACCAAGTGAATCCGTTTCATCATAAAGGACTAACAAAAACAATCTCTTTCACGTAATATTAATACAAGTAGAGTCGAGCCAGTTACGATAATAATGATATTATTATTATAAGAAATTCTTAAATCGTAAATGTGTTCTGTCTTAAACGAGAATTAGCAATGTAAATTATCACCGAAAACATAAATATTCACAGACGATATGAGCAGCTGTTCAAACATTCGAAACGTAACCAACATTCTTGTTATATAAAGCTGATGAATCTATCATCGCCACGACATTCTGGGAATTTGATATTACTGCTATTGCAATTATACGTCTTTACCACGATGTCTGAGCGCAGTATTATTGCCGTCTTACGTACGAGAACGCGCGATACATTTTGTATAACTGTCTCTTTCAATCATTTTAGTCCTTTAAGATGGCGGTTAAGCCTCAGGTCTATTCCTATTGCTAAGTGCTTGAAGTTGGTACTTGCTCTAAGGTCAAATTCCTTCGCCTGGTATAAGTTGTATTGTCTGAATTTAGACAAATAATTTATCAACTAGATATTACAATAGATTCCGTTGACAAAGCATCAATTAGTACATAATGTACCAATATAATTTACGATGGTTAAATTCGTCTCAGTAAATCAGTACCGCAACGAATTTTCCTTTATACTCGGCCAATAAATAAAAACATGAAACTTAAGGGGGTAATTCTGAAAGGCTTTTTTATTCTATTAAATAAAAAATGTGCGAGATTTTTTGTTAACTCTTCTAATTATATTAGACCGAATTCATATATATAATTTATTACGTTAAAAAGCCATTTTCACGTTTAAAACTATTTATGTAATTTGAATAACTAGCAAAATTATTTTTTAACTCGAATTCAAGGGAGAGTTTATATACATGTTTATCTACATGAGATTACATACATGTCTAAATGCCACATTTACCGTACCGAACGGCCAGAAGTCTACTAAAATTGGTAGACTCGCTTCTCACCTACGCCAGTGTCGTTTATATTAACACGCACACCTTGACAGTTTGACTACAATAAGTACACGTTCGATATTCACACATATCACGTAATTCGGGCCTCGTTTTGCGCGTAGTTTGTTCGCATCGCTCTATCTAGACACGTATATAATCAAAGTTGTAATGTATCAAAATGAAATTCTAATTGCTTTAACGAGCATCGACGTTGTACACAAAAACTCAATTTCCTTTTTGCGTCTACGGACTGTTGAAAAGGTTAGATTAAAAATAAAACAACAAATAATATCACAAAACATTCCATATATTGAACATATAAACATTGTAAAGCATCTCACATTACACATGATAACAAATCCAATAAAATGGTTAACCAACTGACATCAAAAGCGATTTCCTACTAGCTTCATTAAACTATGTGTACCCGTCAACTTTGGGAACCATAGACAACTGTTAGGAGCGCTACACACGTAAGCGGGCTGTCATTCGACTAAAAATCGAATATTCGTAAAATCGAATATATCGCACTTTTAAAGACAAATTGTTACTAAAAGAAACTACTAAATTATACAGCACAGCCACAATATAAAATAGCCACATAAAAATCCTTGTTTGTTTAAAATTAAAATAGTCTAAAATTACAGTAATTTGAGACAGATTTTGATATTACGATTTAAAATACAAAAAGGGGTAATAATAAATAATGATATTTTTTTAATTAGAAGAATATTATATTGATGGCTCGATTCTTGAAAAATTTCGTTTAGTAACGGTTTGTCTTTAAAGGTCTTTTTAGATGAATTTTGAATATTATAAAGAGGAAAAAATTGTTTGTTTGTTTGTTACGATTAAACTCAAAAACTAGTCTAGTAGTAAAAATCCTTCAACCAATAGAAATGTTGAATAAAGGATTAAGTGTAAATTGTTTCAAGTCAGCTTAATCATTAAACAAATACATTATCGTTCAACAAATACTACCGAACCAAAAGTCCCGTTCCGCTTATGTGTATCGCTTATTATGTCTAACAGATGATCCAAAAAGATCATCAGGGTACAATTTCACAAATGCGGAGCGGTTAGGACCAAATCAGAAGTATCTATGTGATGGACACTAGTTATGTACGATATAAAGAAATTATGCACCCAATTTGTTTGGCCAAAAATGTCAAGCGGTCCAAATATAATATTTATAAAGTTTATCGTTTTGATCCACTATTATCTTACCTCCGCATTCATGAAAACCAAAGTATATAGTATAGAACATTTTCTTATACGGCCCATATTAATAGTATTATGAGTCCCGTTTTCATCAATATATTAGTTTTAATTATAGCGAAACTATTTTAAATCAAAAACTAAAAACACAGCCAAATCATTAATTCAATATATTTATCCGATTAATTTCTCGTAGTTCCATCACATTACACCCTTCAAACGGAGCATAAGGATATGAAATTAAAGAAGTCCGCAAAACCTTATTTTTATTAAAGTATGCATTATGGATGGCAGTGTTATTGTCGTAGACTTCTATAAGATTATATTCTAAAAAAGCCTTAAAATCATTGGCATATTTTCAAAATTATTCAAAGCTTTACTAATAACCACAGAACGTGGTGATACGTCACAATAATTAAGACGTCCGTCCTCAGACTACAACAAATCGCACGTTTTAAAGACAAGTTACTGAACGAAAGTATCGTTTCAAGAATCAGAAAGAGCAATCAACGTAACCTTTCTTAAATACATATTGCTCTAATTTTAAACTTTTGTGCATTATATATCGTGTATTAAGAGTGTTTTAATTTAAAAAAGCAATGATTTTAACGAATATTGTGGCTCTACTGTATAATTTTATCGTTTCATTTAGTAACAGTTTGTCTTTAAAGGTGCGTTTAAACATATTTTCTGTTTCTTTGTTAATTTAATATGTTTAGGAAGAACCAGCGGCCGTATCGCCATCTCCCTGTATCCAAATTAGTATTAAAATGTGTAGTACACATGGCAACGTCGCCGGTGACCTCTGGTGCTGGCCGGTGAGGCAAGGCATTAACTGCCTTTTTTGAGATACAATATTTTTTTTTATTTTTTTTTTTCGAAAAGACACTATTATTTTTGGCCCTAATGCCCTTAAAAACTAACCGGACTTAAAATATGCACAAAGGTTGTGTAGCAAATTCAAATTATGTTTTGTCTTGAAAATATTTGATATTTTTGAAAAAGTTCCAATGTGGAGTTCTATCGTAAGCTAAGTGACAATAATTTTGCTCAAAGATATGACCGCCTCAGATTAAATATTGAAGAAGAAATAAATATCGAATGAGTGTTTGAAAAATATTATTTTAATATCACTTTAAAAGTGTATAGTTTCGAGACATTTGAACTGTGACTAGTAAACCCAAATATAAAGATATGACATTGAGGAAAGCACCTTTTAAAATATTCATAACGAGCCCTAACAAGTATCAAACTAAACCTACAGAAGGCTTCACTTATAATAAATTGTGATTCAACATACAATAAAAAAGTATTTGGCCAATGTTTTGGCGAATATTTAAATTATAAAAACATCTCAGACCCATTCATACAAGTCAAATAATATTGAATAACTTTAAATTAACATTATAATTATTGCAAACCAAAAAAGCTTATTATATAATAAAGGACTCAGAGAAAAAAAATTACCTTTATTGTTTACGTATTTATAATAAAATATATAAATACAGTTAATGATATAACTAAAAAGGTCGATAAATAAATTACAATAAGGAATTTGGTTTAATATTACACTTTAAAAGCGTTGAGATTCTTTCAAGGTGTGACACCAACATTACCACCGCAAAACTTAAATACGTAACTTTACTCTTACCCAAGTTGAACATTAAATATATAAACTCTATTATTGATCGAATCAATAAACAAATGATGAATAATTTTTTAAAATAAATAATTTTAAACAATTTTTATACTTTATTTCCTCAAAAGGACAAAATTTTAGGCATTTAAAACAATTAAGAGAGCGAAAATAAATAGTCGAAAATCTATGCCAGTTTATCAAAGTATAAATCTATATATATAAAAGAGATTCCCACCTATATAGTCACTCATCACGATATCTCTGGAACCATAAGGCGTAGCGACTTGAAATATGGTAGGAATATTCCTTTCGCCGAGTAGAGGTCAGCTAAGAACGGATTTTACGAAATTCAACCCACAAGGGGGGTTGCGGGGGCAATTGCTAGTTATTTAATAATATTGATATTTTAAAGAATATATACAAATACATATTAAATATTATATAATTTTCTTTCATGCTATATATCTACTTATTTCAAGAATAAAATAGCATTAAAAGGTATTTAATATTCGTTTTCTTTCATGCTGTTTGTCCTCTCTTCAATGTATCACGATGTATACAATACAAGACGCAATAATACGTCTACTTGATATGATCCTTAAGTACATTTAATTAAAATTTATTTCGAAACAAAGGAACACATTTAGGATACCTTCGACAAGAATTTTATTTAGTAAGTTAATATTTATTGTTACTCAACGTTCAGAAATAATGTTAAAAATATGTATTTTTTTAGAATTAAGCTAAAATGTTATATATAATTGTTAATAGATGTTCTTAATGTACATAAATAAAGTAAGAAAATACAGTTTCTTAGAAGTAGCTTAAATCGAAAAAATCTAAAACAGTCGTATTGAAAAGGCAACTAAGTGTTAATAAAATAAATGTTAGAAAAATATTCTGAAATGTGACAGGTACTATCGTACTTTGTGCGAGCGAGGTATTTCGGATACTTAATAGAAAACGTATAGCTAATACGAGCATTAGTCATTACACATGGCTGGATTGGTTTTTGATGACTTTAAAGTGATACATCGCTTATACATAATATATAAATACTCCATTATTATTAAACATTGTACACAATATATAAAAAAAATTATAATCAATTTATATTTCATCGATTCATCGTTATATATATTATGCAATGAGCATTTTCAAAACCCATTGTTCTTCTATAAGGACAACATAAATTATATAAGATATTAGCGTATCAGTAACACCTTATTAAATCAACAGTTGAAAATTATATGTTAACATATTAACAGTCAACACTGTAACATATCAACAAATCAACAGATACAGTGTGGCATGTTATCAAATCAACAGATTCAATGTGACATATCAACAAACCACCACACCAAAGTGGCGTGTTAACATATCAACACATATGATGTCACATGTTAACAATTCAACAGTTAACACAGTGATATTTTAACATATCAACAGATACAATGTGACATGTTAACATAACAACAGTTAACACTGTGACATAGCAACAAACCACCACAACAAAGTAGCGTGTTAACATATCAACACATAATTTGATGTCACATGTTAACAATTCAACAGTTAACACTGTGATATTTTAATATATCGACAGAAATAATGTGGCATGTTAACGAATCAACAATTAACAGTATGTAAACATTCGTGCGCGAGTCCGACTTGCACTTGGACGGTTTTTGCTGCTATTCTTTATGTAACTTTTGAATTTGTATTTTTAAATGGTAAATAAATTAAAAAAAGAGTAATTTATTTATATTCAAAATGACACTTAGTGAGTTTTACCTCTGAACCAACGTCATTACCTAAAGCCTACACGTGTGTGGGCGGCGTGGTGGCCCCGCCTGGCTGCGTGATGTGCCTGGTCAGATCGCGTATGTCCTGGTGCTCGCCGTGAGCCGCCAGGTCGAAGTCCGAGCCAGACAACGACGCTATGTGGTTCCAGTGCGATTCTTCGGTATCACCTGTATTTAATCATATTTATTTGTATATTTTTTTAGTATATCATTTTTTATATAGTAACAGCATACGTAATATTGTCTTTTATTAACACATTTAAATAAAATACTTTATATCGGATTAAAAAGTGATTTATAATTTAAATTCTTTAAATTATTTATCCCGACGTTTCGGAAAAGTTGCTGAAAAGCATCCGAAACATCATAATTTAAACAATATAAATATAAAATCGCTTTTTAATCCGGTATAAAGTATTTTATTTAAAAGCATACAATACGATTTAACACTATATTACATATAAGAGACCACTTGAATTTGAAATAAAAAATGTTTATAATAATCAATATAACATACCAGCAAGCTTTTAAAGTACCTAATCGCATTGCAAATTGGCAATTCTA
This sequence comes from Anthocharis cardamines, assembly GCA_905404175.1. Taxonomy (NCBI): domain Eukaryota; kingdom Metazoa; phylum Arthropoda; class Insecta; order Lepidoptera; family Pieridae; genus Anthocharis; species Anthocharis cardamines. The sequence continues at coordinate 2,383,486 of FR989953.1, read as the reverse complement.
ATTCAATAATACAATTACGTAAAGCTCTTCAATCAGCAAAATGTATATGTTTTAAGTTGAACTATTTTACCTTAACTTTAAAGCTTTAACAGTGAATATCTAAAATTCAAACCACCACAGTATTTTATAATAAATCAGAGCAGTGAATATCTATAGTTATATTGTTATTTGAGTGTGAAGTGTTAACAGTAATTAATATTCATTAGAAATGTGTTAATGATATCTGTGTAGCGATATTAAAAATGTGTTATTTTTAATGTGTTATGAAGCCAGGCATTTTATTAAAATATCCTATGCAAGCGGTACAAATTCGTTTACTATGCGTATAATACTACTTCAAGTAACAATTAGGCTGACATGCTCATATATTAAATAAAGCCCTATCAATAAAAAAATCGAAAAAAATACTACTTTACTCGTGTAAATGTTGAAATACCTCATACAATATAGTCTTTCAAAATTCGTAGCTAAGTCATATTGGCCAGTAGTGTAATTTAAAATGAGGCATCATAAGATTAAATATTGATTGGCTCAGTGGCAATCGCGGTGCGTTTGGCACCGGAAGGCTTGGGTTCGAATCCCAGGGAAACAAGTTTTAAATAAAAAATAGTTCGGTAACGCTGATCACCTACTTGCCTGTATATGATCAGTGTAACAGACACAGAGATTAGTCTGCCCCATGCCCTTTGCCCTAGGTTGGGGCTTCTCTTTTACTTTTCAATGTAAACTAATTTTCTATTCTAACTAGTATTAAGTTACAAATATTATGAAACTAACATACTTTGACTATGATTTTTACCAGACTTAGAGGTCTATGTTTTTCAAGTATATATGTGTATATATGTATGTTTATAACTTTCGCACACTCTAGCCTGAACAGCTTTATGAATTTTAATGTAAAGTGCTATTTAATATATCCTAGCTCAGGAAGGTATATTTTTATTACTTAGAAATTTGTATTTTATATCTTAATGCTAACTTGCAATCGAAATGTATGAATATAACTATATTCATAGATAAAAAAAGCACTATAATTTTAATGTTGTTGTGTTAAGATCACAAATCATGCGGTTACTTGAAAATAAACCAAAATCACTCACATTCGCCTGTCGTGTGATCTAGCACCTTCAAACGTTGTAACATGTCTAAGCTAATAGAGGAATATTAAGCAAGAACATCTCGCATACTAATTGTATCATAAAAAAGTATTTTTCACTTTGTTACATGAAAAAAAATATTTGATGTCCTTGCTTTAAAAACGCCGCATTGTGTTTAAAACACACTGACTCAATACTTTTTATAATAATAATATAATAATAATAATAACTTTATTTGACACACACACACAAAAAAAAAAAAAAAAAAATTTACAAACATAACTTACAAATTAAAAGAAAATGAAAATAACTGGTATCATTAAAAAAAAAAAATTATAAAAATAAATGCTGCAGTGCGGTGTCAAATAGGACTCCACTCAGCATAAGCTGTGGCCATAATGGACACAGCACTGATTTTCAGTGGGCCCCATGCAACTGCTGGAGAAACAGTACTCTATTGCAAAATCATATATATGTAATTCTATTTAAATATATATAAAAATAATAACGATAGTATAAAAGATATATATGTAATATACAAATAACCTACACTATTATATTTGTTGTTTACTGGTATGTCTTCCTGTATAGTGCAACTAAGGAATACCCACCTGTTTCTGCAATAACTCCATTTTGTGATTTTAAACAACGATATTTTCAGTTAAAGGTCAAAATTAGCTAAGTATCAGACTATAGTATGCGAGTACTAAGTTTTATCGTATTTCTCTTCTGTTTGGGGGAAGAATATAAACAAAACTTATTTGTAGGAGAAATATACCTACATATGTAGGAGAATTCGTACATCCTATTGAATTATAGATAGCATGAGCTCGTATATTCAACAATTACTATCTTAATTTTGTGTCACCGTTTTAGTTTCAACCTATCAAATATTATTGGTTCTATATCTATACTAATATTATAAAGAGGAAAGATTTGTATTTTTGTATGTTATGAATAAACTCAAAAAGTACTGGACCGATTTTAAAAATTCTTTTATTTCATTCATTTTATTTTTGGGTATAGTACATCTACATTGCACCCGTGTGAAGCCGGGGAACGTTGCTAATACGTGTATAAAGTCGGTAAATTATCAAATATTATTAAAAATATCCATACTTAAAGATATTTTCTCATTTTTTATGACAAGCAATATCGTAAGATTATTGAAGCATGTTATTAATCATATTTTTTTAATACTACTAAGCAAATCACTAATTTAGTATAGCAAATACAACGCCACTTACATATAACTGTCTAAAGCAGCCCAATCTACAAAAAGTTTTTTTTTACTTTTTATTATTATCTCAATAAATTCTCAAAAATCTCTCATTCGGTGATGCTACTACAGATGGTTCTAAAACACGATCAACATTCAGGACGATACTGGGAGGATACTAAAATCAACTCTATTCTTTGGTCAGTGTATCAAAACTCACAACACAGTATTTTATACGACATTTGCTGGCTGCTTCATTTATAAAATAAATTTCTTACGAATAAATACTTTACTTATAGTGGAATATAGTTACGAATAATAATGAGCACTTTGATTACTCTTGATTAACTATAACGATAATTAAATCAAATAAACATTTAGAAGAAATTTTGGAATCCACCAGATGTTCGGAACCGAGAAGAGCCGGCAAGAATCTCGATAGTAACTCTTTTCATGAATTCCAAAATCGTATTCTTATACGATTCGCCTGTGAATACGACGGTTAAATTGATAAAATTTCCACCTTTAATCAAAAATCTATAATTTATTTAATATTGTCTTTTATTAACGGATTAAAACGCGATTTATTATTTATATATCGCATTTTAATCCAGTATAAAGTATTTTATTCAATATATTTTCCCTAAGTGCTCATGAAAAACTTTTATTCCACCCTGATTAAATCAAATTTATTAATAGGGCAACCCAAAGCAGCGAACAAACCCCGTTGTTAGTGTGCGCACGCATACATCCAACGCCTACCGTAACCGTGTTATCTAAACGCTCGTGTGACCTTGAGCCGTCCCAGTCCGGCCGGCCTCAGTCCCGCTCGCTGTCCCGGGACCAGTCCGGGTCTCGAGGCGGCTGAGGAGCGGCGTGCGGGAGGCGAGGGACCTCGCGCGGGTCTCCTCCATGATGAAGCTGTTGATGACGTAGGCCTCGCGGCGGATCCGGTCCCGCAGCTCGCCGGACATGTCCGGTATCGCCCAGCGGACGACGATCATCACTAGCGCTACTACGTTCTGAAATAATAATAATAATCTTTATTAATTACTGCTATTTTTACATAAAACAATTTAAACCCAGACTCCTGATATAGTTTAAAACTAGAAATAGGTGGGTTTGGTGAGGTAAGGTGGAAACATAGGTACTACTAAAACGATACACGATGTGACGTGTCGACACCTGGAGGCCTATTACGAAAATCGAACGCCGAAGTTTCGGGCCGAAACGAAAGAACAACGAACTTCGTATTCAAACCTATTACCAAAGCAGTTCGGATCCGAATACTACGGACGAACTTCGTTTCGTAACCATAGACATGAAGATATTGCAAAAAGATGATTTGAGTGTACATCCTTATATTTCCGATAAAAACGTGCGAAAACCGATAACAAATAAGAAACTTATAAAAAGGCTTTTCGTCATGAAAACTTGTAATTAAATAGTGGAATTGCATTATATAACTGTTATGCTATCTTTTTAAAAAGGAATTCTATTTTATTACAAGAAAATAATATTTTTATTAAAAGTTTGACGGAACATATTATGTCATTTATTACATTCTATCTTTACCTAATCTGTGGTTAGTTCACAATTGTTTCGCGGGTTTCTGTAAACTAATTTAAAGATTTGAAGTTTTTAGTGAGTAAAGTTATAAGTATTATTTAATTATTTGTAGGGAACAAAAAAAAACTATTATATATTATTAAATATAAATATTATTATATATATTTTATATACCTACTAATAAATGAATGTTCTACATAATTAGGACTTAATATATTATATTATTAACTTACCTTGATAGTAAGATCAATTCCTCTGGCATTTTTGTTGGGAGGCATAATTGGTTTTATCTCTTCGCACAGATTTTCAAATATAATAAAGTTCGACTAAGGTGATATTTTAGAACAAATTCCTCATCGGGAATTTGCTTATTTAAAAAATATTGTCGAAGCCTAAGTCGTTCTTTGGCTATTTTATGATTTTCTTCGTGCAATACCTCTTCGTTCAACAAAAAACGTGCCATTTTAGAATAAAAATAAATAATGTTTATATTAAACGAAAGCTACAAGTCTGTCGTAAAAAGTGAGGTTATTGTTACGATTACAATAATGTCAAACAACGAAAAAGTAATCGTCAAGTGAACTTGGTAATAAGGTAAACGAAAGGCAAAATGTCTAATCGCGAACTTCGCATCGATCGTCGGATCCGAAACACTTTCGTAATAGGAAAATGTACGTTCGGTCAAACGAAACTTCGTATTTCGATTTTGGTAATAGCCCTACTGATACGAATTGGGCCAATATACAGCACGCCACACGACGTTACAACACGCTTTGCCAGTGTCAAAGCTTTGTGAAAGGCGAAAGAGTATTGACGTAGCTATGGATTTACTATTAAAATAAGAGCTGGATAAAGATTTTGAGGAATATTTATTGCAGATTGAAGAAAATTTTAATTCTAAAGATTCCAGTCCGAACATACAGAACATTTTGCGGACATTAATATTTAGCATACGAATTACTTTTAGGTTATAATACATATATATTACTTCTCTGTATTACCTCAAAAACAACAACGAATGCGAGCCTCGCGCCCATCACGTGCCAGTACCAGTTGGAGTGCTGGTAGTCGTCGCCTTCGTTGTACGACCAGTAGCCGGGGTAGCTGCAATCGTATTAGAGCTATATTACCCATACCAAATTATATACTGTACGGATTACACATGGAGTTATTTAGAATTATAGAAATATTTCCCGATTGTACTCGTGTACACTCTTTGTGCACAAACACATTCATATGTTTACAGGCAAGAAGGTCAATCTTCTGTGCCCTGTGACCTAAACAATTTTTTACAACTAACTTTTCGTCCAAAAGACTTGATAAACATGACAACAACAATATTTAGACTTGATAAACATGACCAACTGCTCACTGTGGGATCCGTGAGTGCACTGAGGAACGTCACATGAGCCTCCTGCCCCGCCCCCGACCCCACGTTTCACCCCCGAAACGCCCGAACACACCTCCGCTCCCACCTACCTCTTGCCACGCGGGCGATCCGCGATTTGTGTGGTTTATCTATAGTTGGCTGTTAAGCAATACAGTGTCAACTAGTGTAGTGCGTCGACTCCTTGAGTCAACTCAAATTTGCGTCACGACGCAACAAAATGCGACGCGCAAAGCGAGCAGTGAAACCTCCGAAACGCACGCAACGCCACGCTCATAGTTCACTCAGTGAGTGAGGTACTGCGCCGTGCGCCAACACATTATGAATGTGTGAGCCGACTCACCCTGCGCAGTGAACCTTACTTAGTCACCCTTACTTAGTCGACATCTCTTCACTCCGCACAAGTCGTTTCGCCTCCTCATTCATCATGCGAACCGCTAAGGATTGGAACTCCCTCCCTGCGTCTGTATTCCCCGAACAATATAATTGAGCCCTCTTCAAAACAAGAGTAAATAGGCACCTTCTAGGCAGTTGTGATTTACCCTGACCGCAACACCACTTACCACCAGGTGGGTTAATGGTCAAACAACTGCCTATTAGGTTTAAAAAAAAAAGTGAAGTCAAGTCACACAGTCTCTGGTTACCTGCACATGGAGCCGCGGTAGGAGGTCTGCAGCGGCGGGTGCTCCAGCACGGTCACGTTGAAGTCGGTGAGCGTGTGGTTCACGTACTGGTCGAGCGTGCCCGTCGTGTAGTGGTACACCAGCCGCGGGATGAAGTCCGACGTGAACGCTATTATGAAGCCCTGTAGGACCGTTTACAATTAACTTCCATTACGCGTCCGGAATTATCGTTATTATACGTTTTATTGTACATTTTTTCCGAATGCTCGAAGTAAAAATTATGTCGACAGCGCATCATTGACTGATGTTCTGTGGCTGAGGTATCACCTACCATCAAGTGAACCTCCTGCTCGTCTATCGATATCTAACATAAAAAAAGTAATAAAAAAAAACATTTCTACCAGTCAGTTATATCAGATGTCGACAGACGAGCATGAGGTTCACTTGATGGTAGGTGATACCTCAGCTACAGTACACGTAGGTGTTCAGGGTAGGGCCCGTCAAGAGTCATTAATAGACATCGTTATCGCGCGGGCACGAATCATTTGCAGATTATGTAAACAGAGTGAACAAGCTAAGTCTTTTGAGAGTACCTAACCTATATACATTGGGACTTTTTGCAGCGTTTATGCATCAATTCATATCCTTTCAGTAACAAGGCCAAGGAGGTTTAAGAGCTAAAGAATCAGCTCACATTAGTGATGATGCTGAGCTTCCCGATGGAGTCGAGGATGCGGTACCACACGCCGATGTCGTTGACGCGCTGCGGCACGGGCCGGCGGTAGCACGACAGGAACTTGCGCGCGTCCAGCCGCATCTCCAGCACGTTGTTGGCGAGCGCGAACAGCGGCGCCAGCGGGAACGCCGCCACGAAGATCGTCACGAACCCGTACTGCAACACTGGTTCCGCGACGCGGCTGCTTGTACTTGCGTCGAGTTTAATCGGATCTTATCTCCTATTGTAGGTCTTTTTAGGGTTCCGCACTCCGTACAAAAAATGGAACCCTTATAGGATCACTTCGTTGTCCGTCTGTCTGTCCATTTGTCTGTCCGTCTGTCTGTGCATCTGTCTGTTCCTATGTCTGTCTGTCCGTCTGTCTGTCTGTCCGTCTGTCTGTCCGTCTGTCTGTCCGTCTGTCTGTCTGTCTGTCGAGACCCTTTTTCTCAAGAACGCATGGAGGTATCAAGTTGAAATTAATATCAAATACTCAGGTCTTCAATCGTATTCAACGCAATGAAAAGATACGGCCTTTTATGCCGCATATTTTGACATTCGCAAGGGAATGAAAACCTATAGGGTACTTCCCGTTGACCTAGAATCATGAAATTTACCATGAAGCAATGTCATGTAGCAAAACTGTAAAATTGTAGTTTTGTTTTTTTATTGGGAAAATCTTTATTTAAATAAAAGTTTGTACGGAACCCTCGGTGCGCAAGGCCGACTCGCACTTGTCTAGTATTTTTATATTATAGTACGCAAACAGACAGCCAGTTCACGTGATGATATGCAACTACCGTATTCGAAACAGATCTTGGTGATGCGATCAAGCACATGCCCTCGAAGAAAACGGAGGGAGGCCTGGGCATCCAAGATGTATCGATCTGATCTTGGGCGTCCAGAGGGGGATTCTCCAGTTCTGGTGTTCTTTAGCCAGAATTTGTACAGTCATTTGAAGGCTTTCATTAATCTTAGCGCATGTAAAATAACAAAAGTTAAGATTCCAATGATCTGACCCATAAATTAGCTAGACTACAACTAATTACTCTAATACAACTTTAGAAATGCTGCGAAAGTGACTATGTAATGAATTGTAACTAATGGTAATCAACAGTGAACTCTGTATATAAACTAGACAGACATATGTAGAAACAGATAATGTACGATAAAAAATGAACTTGAATTTATTGTAATTACAATTTGAGTACTTACCCATTTCCAAGTACTCTGGAAACAGTCCCATGTTACCGAAATCAACTAGTTTGAAATCCTTCACCCACTGCAGCGGACTTTTTATCCTAAAAAGATTAATTCAAAGCTAGAACTAGTTTTATATTACATTTAACAAAAGCCAATAGTCTAAGGCCAAGAAGAATAGATCTCTAAAAAAAGCCGCATATGCAATAATGCCGAGTTGTGCAAAAACATTTTTATGTTGGTCAGGGCTAAGGGATCAAAAAAAACCGCTTAGCTTTGTAAGAACCTATTTAAAAACTCATGTAATCACGTAATGCGGTCATAAAAAAACAAGACAACTGTGTTACAATAACTCTCAATTAAAATTATATTGTATTTGTAGCGATAGATAAATATATAAAACACTGAGTTTGAAAACATCACACACATCACCAGCCAGCCTAGCATGACCGCCACGAGATATGTCGCGGACGAGATAAGATAAACTAAGATGTAAGATATCTCGATATATTATATCTCGACATCGACCATTTTGATAGAAAACATATCTCGATCGACAAATATATCTATTTTTGATATTAAAAGTCGAGTTTTAAGTGTAATTGTCATGTTAGAACCGAAAGTAATAAAGCGATAGTCGATTAAAACACGAGAAAACGGTAGACAAAATTTTATCACGCTTGTCATGCTAGGCGGGCAGGTATCCTATTGAGGTCTAATATTAATGCTTTATTCGAGCAGCTTAACAACATTAAATTACCTTAAAGCGGTTCTAATATCTATCTATTAACTATCTATCCATCTCTATATTCAATACATACTTGTTTTTCCTGCCGATAGTGCGTATGATGTACCACCACTTGAGCAGGTAGGGCAACATCATCTCCACGATAGTGTTGATGAACTGCTTCCCAACCATTATGATGGCCAGCTGAATGGACAGCTCTAGGAAACATCCACCAGGTGAACACTGGAAGACAAAAATGTCAATAGATTGTTATCTATTATCATAACACATATACATAGACAATTTAATAGATAAGGGAAATGGGGAGTTATGACTAACATAGTACTAAACCTTCAACTATTGTTGAGAGCTGCTTAAAATTTTAATTATATTATTGTACTGGTATAAGAGATGAAGCGAATATGGCGTTTGAATAGTTAATGGCGTCAATTTGCAAACTGTACTACTGATATCGATATTTGAAAACGTTTTTCGATATCGATTTGAACACTGTATATCTGTTACACAACCGTATGTGAAAGAAACGAAAACGCCCATATCAATTTCACTTAAGATCAGGTGAAACAGTGATCAAAGTTTGATTTATTTCAAAACCAAAATAAAATAGGATAGGGAACTTTGCGTTTCCGCAGGAGTATAGGCAGCTATTAGCAGTAACTTCGAAATTTGCAAAAAATATAACATTTACATTTGAAAATCAATAGGTCTTGGGACTTGCTACTTGCTACTCATTACTAGCAATACGCCCCGGCTTCATAGCTTATGCTACTCGCTGATAATGTAGCTTTCTATTGGTGAAATAGTTTTAAAAATTGGTCCAGTAGTTTTTGAGTTAATTAGTTACAAACGTACAAAAATACAAATATTTCCTCTTTATAATAAAAGTAGACTAACCTCCTCTTGTCTCTGCTCATAGAACCGTATGTAGTCTCCGGGTCTGCCCACAAACTTGCCCTTAAAGAACGCGATGTAGAAAATCGAGGCGTAATAGTTCACGAACTGTAGGAGATATATCTTCAGAGTGAGGGAGTCGTCGAACTCAGTCTGAGTGCGCAATAATTCCTTCTCCGTCAACCATTCTGCTAGGTATTGGTATATCTACAAAAAAAGCGAATATTTTGCCTGATAAGATTAATAACACATTTGAAAAAGAATAAATGTAACATATCTATTTTTTAAAATACCAATTTTATACGTTTAATTGTTAAATTATAATTATATTAACATTATTTATGCACACAAATTCATTTTTTTATAATTAAAGTTAGCTGCTGCTTTTGATAGTACCCGCGTAAAATCGTTCATCACGGATATCATAAAAGGGTTTAAAAAACAATTTAGTGACGTTTTGAGTGCTTTACAGCAAATTTGGAAACGGCCAGACTGAAGGGTGACAGCTGTATAAATTGAAATTTCATAAGTTGCTATACTAACGCCATCTATTTTAACGAAGCTGGTACTTGCTGTTATTCACAATCCTATGGTAACGAGTTATAAAAAAATAGAAGAAAATCATGTTATTTAACCAGAAATACCACATAAAAATACTTATTTAATTTACTTACATAATTAAAAATACAAATGAACACCAAATTGATGCACGCAGCCGTCGCAGTCGTGAACATGATAGGGCTGTAGGATATCAGCGAGTTGTCGTTCTGGCGGAAGATGGAGGCGCCGAGCAGCGACATCCTGTAGAGCACCACGCCCAGCACCGTGGCCAGCGCCAGCAGCACCAGCAGCGCCACCACGCTGAACGACATCAGCGTGGCCGGCAGCCGCATGCGCCAGAACGGCACCATGGGCTCGCGCTCGCCCGTCACCACGTTCAGCTGGCGATCACCGCTTGGTTAAATTGCTATACATACATACATATACATCACGCCTCTTTCCCATTGGCGTAGGCAGAGATCACGGAATTAAAGATGCTCCGATCTTTACGTACCACTTTCGCTTCTTCTAATTTCATCAATGCTTTCATACATACTCGTCGGTTACGAGTACTCTTGACTTGGCCCTTTTGCAGAACGACCCCGATCTGATCAAGGTACGTTCGCCTAGGTCGACCACTCCCGACTCTACATAAACTCTCTTTCATAAATCATTTTCGTTTCCCTACTTTCATCCATCCTTTCTACATGCCCAAACCATCTCAACATACCTTTCTCAATTCTCTATTTTTTTGCTATACATACACACAAACAATTACACACACACATATATACAATTACACGCCTTTTTCCCATTAAGCAGGCATCACGAATTCAAATTTAACTTTATTCATCTTGACAAATGGACTTAGGGTCTTACACAAAATAGACGACAAAAGTAAATAATAATTATGATTATGAACTAAAATTAATCATTTATAGAGTTCAATTTTGCTTGAAAGGTTAATTGAAGCATATAATATACTCTTTCGGTCTCATAAACGTATTATAAGCTTGATATAGTTAAAACATGTTTTGTCTCGCTCGACTATCGAATATAAAAAGACTATAGAACGAAAGAAACAAAACATTTTTTTAACTATATCAAGCTTTTAAATAAAATACTGTATACCGGATTAAAACGCGATTTATTATTTAAATTATTTATCCCGACGTTTCGGATGCTTTTCAGCAACCGTGGTCGCGGGAGACTGAAAGATGACAGTTGTCTTATATTTGAAATGTCACAAAGTTGCCATATTTAATTCAATTAAATTAAAAATAATCTATTAATTTAGGTAACACAATGTACATCTATGAACGTCAATAAAAAATAATACATATTAAATTACTAATATTACTAATATTAAATGCTTCTAATTTTACATTTACTACCAGTTCACAAATCAAGGGCGTAGAGCGGACGAGAAGAACTGGCAAGAAACTCGCCGCCACTCTTTTTAATCGCCAAGTTTTTGTTATACAATCTTTACATATTAACGCCATCTATTCCTACGGAGTTGATATTTACTGTAATTTTCTATATTATGACAATATTGACTAACGGTGTCCTCTTGTTTTTTAGTATGTTTGATTTGGGGCTTTAGATTTTTAATTACTGGATCCCAGGTGTTAGAAAGTCTCAAACCATCTTCTCTATTGAAGTTAGGATGTTTTTTAATTTCAATAGCCTCACGTACTAGTCTGGGAAAGAATCTACTTTCTTTTGCAAGGATTTTCGGTTGGTCGAAACGTATGTAGTGGTTTGGTTTATCCAGAGTGTGTTCACATACTGCTGACTTAGAGTGACGTCTGTGTTTGATATCCGCAATGTGTTCCTTAAGTCGGTTTGAAATGCTACGTTTAGTTTGCCCAATGTAGGATAAACCACAGTCACAATCCAGTTTATATACACCTGGATCTTGCAAAGGAATATTACTTTTTATTGGTCTCAAGAATTGCTGAATCTTCTTGTGCGGCTTGAAAACTGTATTAATAGAAGCTCGTTTTAAGATTCTTCCAATCCTGTCTGTAACACCCTTCACATAAGGCAGGTAGGCTGGTAGACGTTGTACTGTTTGTGGTTTATTCCTGTTTCTGTGATGCTGTGGAGGCACCCGCAGCTTGTTGTCACGGAGTACCCGCTTAACATGCTGCAGTTCCCCGTTGAGGTGGGCAGCATCACAGAGGCGGTGGGCTCTCTGAAACAAACATACACCGACAGAAGAGAGTTGGCAAGGGTGGTGGTGGGAATCACCATTTAGGTACCTATCAGTATGGGTTATTTTCCTAAACACAGTATGGCCAAGTGTACCATCCCCTCCCCGAACCACTAAAATGTCTAGAAAGGCCAGTGAGTTATTATTCTCCTTCTCCATAGTGAATTTAATGTTACTGTGTATGGAGTTAAGGTGGTCTAGAAATACAGATATGTGTTCCGTGGGCAGAATAGTAAAGGTATCGTCTACATATCGCTTGTAAAGCCTCGGTTTAACCGGGCTTGTGGCTAGGGCTCTTTCTTCGAAGTCCTCCATAAAAATGTCAGCGACAACAGGTGAGACTGGAGAGCCCATAGCCACCCCATCAACCTGTATATAGAATTCACTATTCCACATTAGGTAGCCAGATGTTAAACAATGTTCTAAAATATCTGCATATTCTGGTGACATGTTGTGTTCTGATAACCTTTTCTTAACAATATTTAGACAGTCCGATACAGGAATATTTGTAAAAAGAGACTCAATGTCAAAGCTTACCATGGTCTCATTGTTGGAGAGTTTGAGATCTTTAATAGTTTCAACAAAATGGTATGAGTCTTTAACATGAGCACTACTGTTCCCTCTGAGAGGAGAAAGTACTTTAGCTATGTGTTGAGCCAGTTTATGTGTAGGTGTGTCAATCTGGCTCACTATAGGTCTTAAGGGTGTGTTTATTTTGTGAATTTTTGGTAACCCATACATTTTTGGAGGCTTTGCACATGCAGGTGTGAGGAATTTACTGTCAAGATTAAGTGTCTTTTTGTGTTTATTGATCAATTCAGATGTCTTTTTTATTACCTTGTTTGTTGGGTCTTTTTCAACTTTCTTGTAGGTGGAAACATCTGCAAGGATCTGGGACATTTTGTGTTCATAATCTGACGTATCCATCACGACCGTCGCGTTTCCCTTGTCAGATTGGCAACAGTGCATAAATATATTAAATAGTCGTGCTCATAACAAATTTAACATCTATAAAGAAAAACAAATAAAAAAGTTTGAAAAATTAACCGACAAATACAACAAAACATCATACAAGTTTCCGAACACCAATGACGTTGACAGTCAATGTCCAAAAACAGTTGTCAATCTGTCAAAACAAACATTAGATAAATCAACCATTGAGGTACTAAATAAAGGCCTTAATTTTGCTCCTGCGCCGCGAAAAATACCCTGTGAAGAAATAGTCAGCTACGTTGAGGAATGTATCTACAAGAACACGATTCCTAAAGACGATGCGGAGGCAATCCGGCAAGATATTTCGTGCATATTACGAACTAGCAAGCCGCCAAAACCTAACATCTCTCGTGCGGAATCAATGGCTCTAAAACAACTACGAGCCAATGAAGATATCATAGTACTCCGAGCGGACAAGGGAAACGCGACGGTCGTGATGGATACGTCAGATTATGAACACAAAATGTCCCAGATCCTTGCAGATGTTTCCACCTACAAGAAAGTTGAAAAAGACCCAACAAACAAGGTAATAAAAAAGACATCTGAATTGATCAATAAACACAAAAAGACACTTAATCTTGACAGTAAATTCCTCACACCTGCATGTGCAAAGCCTCCAAAAATGTATGGGTTACCAAAAATTCACAAAATAAACACACCCTTAAGACCTATAGTGAGCCAGATTGACACACCTACACATAAACTGGCTCAACACATAGCTAAAGTACTTTCTCCTCTCAGAGGGAACAGTAGTGCTCATGTTAAAGACTCATACCATTTTGTTGAAACTATTAAAGATCTCAAACTCTCCAACAATGAGACCATGGTAAGCTTTGACATTGAGTCTCTTTTTACAAATATTCCTGTATCGGACTGTCTAAATATTGTTAAGAAAAGGTTATCAGAACACAACATGTCACCAGAATATGCAGATATTTTAGAACATTGTTTAACATCTGGCTACCTAATGTGGAATAGTGAATTCTATATACAGGTTGATGGGGTGGCTATGGGCTCTCCAGTCTCACCTGTTGTCGCTGACATTTTTATGGAGGACTTCGAAGAAAGAGCCCTAGCCACAAGCCCGGTTAAACCGAGGCTTTACAAGCGATATGTAGACGATACCTTTACTATTCTGCCCACGGAACACATATCTGTATTTCTAGACCACCTTAACTCCATACACAGTAACATTAAATTCACTATGGAGAAGGAGAATAATAACTCACTGGCCTTTCTAGACATTTTAGTGGTTCGGGGAGGGGATGGTACACTTGGCCATACTGTGTTTAGGAAAATAACCCATACTGATAGGTACCTAAATGGTGATTCCCACCACCACCCTTGCCAACTCTCTTCTGTCGGTGTATGTTTGTTTCAGAGAGCCCACCGCCTCTGTGATGCTGCCCACCTCAACGGGGAACTGCAGCATGTTAAGCGGGTACTCCGTGACAACAAGCTGCGGGTGCCTCCACAGCATCACAGAAACAGGAATAAACCACAAACAGTACAACGTCTACCAGCCTACCTGCCTTATGTGAAGGGTGTTACAGACAGGATTGGAAGAATCTTAAAACGAGCTTCTATTAATACAGTTTTCAAGCCGCACAAGAAGATTCAGCAATTCTTGAGACCAATAAAAAGTAATATTCCTTTGCAAGATCCAGGTGTATATAAACTGGATTGTGACTGTGGTTTATCCTACATTGGGCAAACTAAACGTAGCATTTCAAACCGACTTAAGGAACACATTGCGGATATCAAACACAGACGTCACTCTAAGTCAGCAGTATGTGAACACACTCTGGATAAACCAAACCACTACATACGTTTCGACCAACCGAAAATCCTTGCAAAAGAAAGTAGATTCTTTCCCAGACTAGTACGTGAGGCTATTGAAATTAAAAAACATCCTAACTTCAATAGAGAAGATGGTTTGAGACTTTCTAACACCTGGGATCCAGTAATTAAAAATCTAAAGCCCCAAATCAAACATACTAAAAAACAAGAGGACACCGTTAGTCAATATTGTCATAATATAGAAAATTACAGTAAATATCAACTCCGTAGGAATAGATGGCGTTAATATGTAAAGATTGTATAACAAAAACTTGGCGATTAAAAAGAGTGGCGGCGAGTTTCTTGCCAGTTCTTCTCGTCCGCTCTACGCCCTTGATTTGTGAACTGGTAGTAAATGTAAAATTAGAAGCATTTAATATTAGTAATATTAGTAATTTAATATGTATTATTTTTTATTGACGTTCATAGATGTACATTGTGTTACCTAAATTAATAGATTATTTTTAATTTAATTGAATTAAATATGGCAACTTTGTGACATTTCAAATATAAGACAACTGTCATCTTTCAGTCTCCCGCGACCACGGTTGCTGAAAAGCATCCGAAACGTCGGGATAAATAATTTAAATAATAAATCGCGTTTTAATCCGGTATACAGTATTTTATTTAAATGTGTGATACTCGCGTTAATAAAAGACAATATTATATCAAGCTTATAATAATACGTTTATGAAAAAGGCCGTTTCTGTATACTGCATACATAGTCTGCAAGAACGGGATAGATAGACACTTTTTATTTACAACTATAATTATATTTGGTTAATTTACCATGTTTCTAAACAAAATATATATAATAGTTAATGAAAATATGATAAACTATCTTTTCTCACTTTACTCGAATAGAATAGCGTACAACTTTTTCTCTTTTCATTCAATTATTCCTCTTTTGATTTGGACATATTTGAGCGCGGACCCAAAGTCCATTTAAAACCGGCACTTTTGGATTCGTTTCTTACCCGATTGAATGAATGCGAGTGAGTGAATGGGAATGCGGGAACGCTACTAAGAGTGACAGAGACAGCACGCTACCTGTGTCCGCTTGACGTGCGCGAGGCGCGCCAGGTACTGCGGCCGCGGGTGCTCCTCGTACACGTCGAACCCGGTCAGGTCCCAACGATGCGTCATTTCTGCTGAATACCGCTTCCACAACTCGAGGAAACATGCCGCTGTAATAAATTGCCTCTAATTAGAACAATAATGTCTACCCAAGTTTGACTTAACTGTGGTCGATTAACATATAAATTAATAAAATACTTTATACCGGATTAAGACACGATTTATTAAATATAATATTATTTATCCAAATGTTTCGAATGGTCAAGGGCAGTCTGTCACTTTTCACAGATGTTATTCAGATTTTCATAGTTCCCAAATTAATGCTCATACGGAGTAGATATTTGCTGTAAATTTCTACATAATGGCAATATTATATTATTTTCATAATCCGGTCTAAAGTATTTATTTTATTTAAATATGTGATACTTGCGTTAATAAAAGACAATATTACATAATGTATGATTTTTTTTAGACTGTTGGCGCTGGTTGGCGCGTTTGGTAGAACACCTGCCGTGCGCTCCATCCTGTCGTGGCTTCGAATCCCACCGGGTTGACATGTTTATAATTTTCTGCTGGAATGTCTTCCCCTCGTCTGGTAACTTCGAGCATTGAATGAGTGGTAGTAATATATAAATTCCGGCCGGGTAACGAACCACCGATGAAATAATCGTAAAGTGCATATTGCGCGTTTCAGTTTCAGTCTATGGATTTCGAATGCTCGAAGTAAAAAGCAGGGACTGAAACCGGTTAATTTTTATTTTCCAAAATACGTGTCTGACTGAGATACCGTGATATTAGTTTTAAAGAGTAATCCGCACTAATCTTACCACAGTAATTTTTTTCAGTAAATATGAATAAAAACTAAAGAATATCAAAAAAAAACCTTATTATACCGGTATAACTCCCATAGTAAATTAACCGGTATTCAGTCCCTGGTAAAAAGTAAGTCCACAGCGCATCATTGACTAATGTTCTGTGGCTGAGGTAACCTACCATCAAGTGAGCCTCACGCTCGTCTGTCGATATCTAACACAGCTCACCCCAGAAGCTCATGAAGATGGCGAAGAAGACCGTGGTGGAGTTGTCGAACAGGTAGGTGATGCGCGACTGCAGGCACGTCGCCTTCAGGTCCCAGAAGTCGCAGTGGAAGTCGCACTGCGGGCACATCTTCACCGTCGAGTTGTAGTTGCACACGTCCTCGCTGTCGGTAACACGATATAGTAAGATATGCTCTTTTTCAGGGTTCCGTACCCAATATAAACGGGTAAAAAGGGACTATTAAATTAAAGGTTGCGTGTTCATATCACGTCGGGGTCACCAATGTTACAACTTATAGAGTTGGTATTTGTAACTAATTGAGTGTTCCATAATAAAAAACCTTTTCACTGATTAATATTTATTACGCTAGTGATCCGTGTCACTGCGCCAAGAACAATGGGAAATATATAATACAAATGTCGAGACACACACATTGACATACATGTCCCCACACTAACAATAAGACTCCGCTGTCCGTCTGTCACGAGGCTGTATCTCATGAACCGTGATAGTTAGACAGTTGAATATTTCACAGATAAAGTATTTCTGATGCCGCAACAGAGTAAATTAAATATTTAAGTGGGACCGTTTTTATAGATTAATGGTACGGGACCCTTCGTGCGAAAGTCCGACTCGCACTTGACCGGTTTTTATTTATGGAAAACGGTCTGTGGGTTTCCTTAAGTCCTTAAGGTCCTATGTCCCCTAAATGGGTCAGAGAGAATCCAGAGTGTTCCGCCAGCCTGCTGTATCCAGGTAGCTCAGGACAGAGTAAATTATCACGCGCCATAGATATATGCAACACTAGAGGATTTGCCGACAAAGTCATGCCGTGGAATGGGTGTACTTGGAGTACATGTATTCCGTGGCATGACTATATTATGGTCAATTACTACTTTTGACGGGCTCGTTGGCCCGTTTGGTAGACACCTACCTTGCTCTCCGATGGGTCGCGGGTTCGAATCCCACCGGATTCTGAACTCTAAAATGATTTGGTTGTTTAAATTTGGCTCTCTTTTTGGCTCAATTTGACTCTATATGAACATTGAACATGCTATTATTGCGAAAAAGATAATGATATACCTTGGTTTATTAGAATAGACTGTAGCGGCCGAGTATATAACGCAAATGAGCCCCACCAGGGACGCCGGGATCAGCATGTGCGTGTAGAACCCCAGCCACGCGAAGTAAAGACCTTATTACAAAAAAAAAACATAAATCAGTCATCATAACTTTTTTGTTATACGAAAAAAAAATTGCGTATTACGGAACGCAACTTGAGAAAACGGACAATACGTCGTGATCGTAGAACAACGACGATTCTGATTTTTTTACGATTATAATTCTATTGTATTAGTCATAACATGAAACTCCTTGACAGTTCTATATTGTATAATTTAGAACTGTCTAAAAACCCTTTATCAACAGAACAAATAAAAAATTTAATTTGATAATTAGTCAGATAGTGTTATGCAATAAAACTAAAACCTTAAAAAATCAGAACCATCGTTGTTCTACGATCACGACGAATAGAACAAAGTGTCATTCCGACTGCGGGCGAGATGACTGTTACCAATCGCCCCTGTTTACAATTACCCTGGTTGGCCTACATACATAATTCTTTTCACTGTTTAAAGAGCCATTTAAACGATGCAAGCTTTTTGCCTGTTGCATACAATTAAATTGAATCAATAAATGACTTGCGTGGTCTAAACAACAAATTACATTATTGATCTGTTATACAAGTTTTTTTTCAATACTTTTCTTGGTGTAAACAACTTATAATATCCGCGTGTAAACAGTTGCTTACTATTCTCGAGTGTCAATTATTGCATTCTATTACTGCTCTTGTATGTATCAGAAAATGTCATTATGTAAATGGGTACTTTTTCAATAAAAGAAACTGTCCAAAAGGTTTGGCAAAGCGTAAACAATGCATCAACTTGCTATATACTATGAACACCCATTCATATAGATACCGCGATAGACGAAGCTTTACTTGTAAGTGTGAAATAACAAAATTATTACAGACAGTATCTTTATCTACTCTACTTGACCGCCCTGTGCAACTATACGTTTAGCACCCTCGAAAGTCGAGGACTAGTTCGAATCCTGGGGAAACAAAATTATTTCAAAAATTGATTCCCTCGGGCTTACCCGAAACACAAAAGGATTTTTTTTATGTCAGATATCGACAGACGAGCAGGAGGTTCACTTGATGGTAGGTGATACCTCAGCCACAGAACATCAGTCAATGATGCGCTGTCGACCTAATTTTTTACTTCGAGCATTCGGAAACCCTTAGACTGAAACCGAAACGCGCAATGTGCACTTCACGGTTTTTCCATCTATGAACTGTGGTTCGTTACCCGGTCAGAATTTCGATTTTCGAAGTTACCAGACGTGGATAAAACATGTTTACAAAAAACTATAAACATGTTGTCCCGGGTGGGATTCGAACCCACGACCCATCGATGCGAACGGCAGGTGTTCTACCGAACGCGCCAACGAGTCCGTCGAAAGGTTTAGAGAATTCACTTGTTTTTTGCTCTACTAAAATTTTAATTTAAACAAATAAGATGATTTTACATTTAAAAAGGTGTTAAATTATGAAGGAAACATTACTACAACATCTGTACTGACCAATTTTAACTCCAAAGTAATCCTTGACGTAATCAAGAGGCTGATATTTGATACACTTGGAGACGCTCGCCCACTCCGTGTACAGCAGGTGGCGCATGGAGCCCGGCGTTTTGAGGTCACCCTGTATATTTATTTAAATCTTTATTATTCACCTTTGATTATAATATGGCTAACAGCCAAAAAGGGATAACCGTTATTCAACAATTACAGGAAAGTAATTTAAAGTTCGGAATATATATAATGTATGAGTGACAAAATAAGTGCTAAAATTTAAATAAAATACTTTATACCGGATTAAAACGCGATTTATTATTTATATTGTTTAAATTATTTATCCCGACGTTTCGGATGCTTTTCAGCAACCGTGGTCGCGGGGAGACAGATAGGGGATAAATAATTTAAACAATATAAATAATAAATCGCGTTTTAATCCGGTATACAGTATTTTATATAAATGTGTGATACTCGCGTTAATAAAAGACAATATTAAGTGCTAAAACTCAAAAAGTATGAAAGTGAAAGTTGTAAGTAAAATTCAATTTTAAAATTTTTAGTGACATTTGTGTGTATAGTATGTTTAGTGAATTTAATTTAAAACTTTTATAAACAACAGACATAAATAAAGTTTAATTAAGGCAAAAAAGGAATCCTTATTGCTTATTAGCATCCAGGCAAAAATTTGCATTATAGTACATGAAATATTAATTTAAAAAACGGATCTGAATAAATAAAATATTATTTTTTTGTATTCCGCACTATTTGGCCGTGATTTAACACTGGAGGTCCTAAGTTTGAATCCCGGAGACATAAGAAGTTATTTCGGACGGGCAGGGCACAGAAGATATGTCACTTACTTACCCCCCTTAGGATTTCTTAAATTATTATAATCCTTATTTATAAATATGGAATAAGATTGGAAACTCTGTTTTGTTTCGTTCGTTTTAAAGTCATTTAGTATTCGATAGAGTGGGACAAAACATATTTTAAGTATTTCATACTTATACCACCGTTTGTAAACCGTTTATTTACAACAAGCATACAAATTAGGTTAAAGAATACATTTTGGCATTACACAGACGTTGTTAGTTTAAAAAAATGGATGTTAACAAAAATTTTTTTTTTATGTTAGATATCGACAGACGAGCATGAAGTTTACTTGATAGTAGGTAATACCTTAGCCACAGAACATCAGTCAATGATGCGCTGTCGACCTATTTTTACTTCGAGCATTCGGAAATCCATAGACTGAAACCGAAACACGGTTTTTCACATCTAAGAACGGTGGTGCGGAATTTCGATATTCCTCCCACCGGATCAATGCCCGAAGTTACCAGACGTGGGGAAAACAAGCGTACAGAAATTTATATCCCGGTGGGATTCGAGCCCACGACTCATCGATGCGCACGGCATATGTTCTACCCAACGCGTCAACGAACCCGTCAAATATAATTCTGTAATTGTCTAATAAGATATTCTAATCACGAACATGATTGAATATCTAAATATAGGTAGATCTCACATCGTGCAAGGGATAGGCCGCGCTGTACACGTTGTTGGAGATGAGCCGCGCGACCCCGAACGCGAAGTCGTCGCTCGCGGTGTCCGAGAACTTCTTGCGGTCGAGGAGGAACTGCACGATGCGCGACCGGATCGACGGCGTCCAGAAGCACTCCGATGTTGTGTCGAATCTAAATGCATTCTCATCCGATTTACATCCAAACAATCTGTACTGATATTATAAAGAGCGTGTTCGGAAATGAACTGACCATACTGACGCTGGTTTTACTGGAAATTGCGCGTCCTATTTTACTGATAGTGCTGCCACCACTGTTAAATCTGAACGCATCTTTCAGTACTTTCAGTGTAGTGGTGGCCATTACATACGGAATGCCGATTATTTCAATACTACGACACTCCATACCTCTTGCGTTAACACAAGACGCTAATTTTTTAAAAATAATTTTAAACTAATCCTGTTTTGTCAATTTTAATCAAACCGAACACACCACGGGGCGCGGCCATATACAGTACTGACTGTGCACTACCTCGGTGCTGACAGTCTCGACAGCCGGAAGTCAGTAATTCCATAGGACCAATGTCCAACATAATGGTGATACGTTTCAGTTGTAACAGCCATGCTGGAAAGTATTTTGGAACGGACATCTAGTACTGATAGTACTGTCAACTCATTTCCGAACACGCTCAAAGAGGAATGATTTGTTTGCTTTTAACTCAAAAACTACTGGACCGATTTTAAAAATTCTTTCACCAATAGAAAGCTACAGCGAGTAACATAGGCTGCTTTGTATATAGTACAGGCGAATCGTTAATAATTACAATAGAAAGCCTTTCTTCTACATCTTTAAAGATTAAATAAATAAATAAAAAAGCTTTTATTGTAAAACAACAACAAGTGTATATTATATTTTATAAAAACGAATCTTCGTTCGTTCTTCGTTTATAAGTATAGTTAATTAATATTGTTTTGTGTTAATTTGTTGAAATATAAAATATGATAATATCGTCGCGATAACGTTAACTGCCGCAAACGACATACTGACTAACAACACGTGGTAACTACTATTTATTGAATTATTGTTTATACTAATTAAATCGTATTTAATGAGTCGATGATAAGAAATACAATGCATAGCTTCTTGACTACTAATTACATAAATGTACTTTAGCCTTCAATTTTTTTACTATCTTGAGGGTTTCTCCTCAGTACATCTACTGAGACATTTCAAAACACCAATGGCTTAAAAAAAATTTGAAGATTTTAAAAATTGACAATTCAAAAGTTATTTGAATAAAGATATTATTGAGTTTAAATTTAATACGAATTAAACAATTTGACACCAAATGGTTTAATTCAAATTAAAACAAATACGTATAGATGCCATTTTATACAAATTTGTAGTAAATTTTGTCGTCATATACTACCTCAAAACATTACTTGCAAGTACTTGTATTATAAGAGCCTCATGTTGTTCATGTCTGTTCAGATTAGAGCTACTTGAAGACGTTAAAGGTGTTAATAAATAATCACATAATTGCTTATAATAAAATAAATTGTATTGAAAACTCACAAGTACTCTTTGTCCTTAGAATAGATGGCAGTCAGTCTATGTTTCCTCTCGGGGAACAAGTTTGGATCCACTCTTATATTCGACATTACACCTTCCCACCATACGTCTATCTTGTCTAGGAACGAATTCGTTTTCTCTGGGGCGTCTTTGAGCGCTGAAAACTAGAGGGTTAACTGTTTCAAAATAACTTATTTTTCAAAGATTTTTGTCTATGTAGAATTTTGTATTACAATTTACCATCCTACCAGAAAAATGCTGGAAAGCCAATTATAATATATTTGAATACAAGAAAGTTCGTGAAAACTAATTTGAGATTTCACTTGGTACTTAGTGTAACCCGTTCGCTACCGTCACACATATGTAACACAGCAGTTTCTTACCACAGCCCAGCGTCACATATTTGTGTAGGTTTGAGAGAA
Organism: Anthocharis cardamines; assembly: GCA_905404175.1. NCBI lineage: Eukaryota > Metazoa > Arthropoda > Insecta > Lepidoptera > Pieridae > Anthocharis > Anthocharis cardamines. Next base: position 2,360,181 of record FR989953.1, on the reverse strand, counting down.
TGTTTATTTTATTTTTTTAGATTATTCTAAATACTATGTGTTTTAAATTCATTCCAATCGGTTTCATATAATCAGGAAATAGTCTTACGCTATGGTGGCGGTTTTCTCCGGGAGAAACTTGTAGGTAACGGTTTGAGCAGACATACTTTTTAGAGTAGAGAGTGGAAACTAACAGGCAATTCAACTGGTGTTACGTGATTAACGCCTCCCAACTGAAACGCCAAAGTACATGCAAGTGTGTTGTTGGTTTTTAATTCAAAGTCATGAAAGTTCAAATAAACTAGAATGGGTTACAAAATGCGTGAAATGATAATAATTATTGTTTTATTGATGTCAATGATATGACAGCGTCGGAACACAGGTTAATATACGTATATTCTATGTATGATACTGATTAAATATTGCTACCCAACTAACTAATATTCCGATGTCATAATCTTATATGTTTCGTCCAATAAAATTGAATTATGATGTCATCATATCTATAGATATATTAGTAGATATTAATGATTATATTTTATTAAATAGTATTAGAATGCAGTTACGGTTTCGACAGCTATAAGTTAATTTTGGCGAATAGGGTTGGAACTGTGAGAACCAGCCCATAAAGCATTCAAATATTAAATTTCAAAAACTTGATTCTCAATTTAAAATTCATATTGTCCAATTTACGTAATGGTACTTCAACACACACAGACTATTTAACCAATATTTTCAATTAAAATGTAAACGCATGCTAAATAACGAAATACGGTGACTAACATCTACACCTTTTATAAATTTACATTAATAACTGTACGAAAGCTTAGAACTTCTAATGTTTCTGGATTTTAATTTTACCATTTAAGCCAAGATCAAAACGTTAAATGATCTCGCGATTCGGTTTGCGGGTAAGTCCGTGCAAAGCTGTGCAAGGCGGATCACTAATATTAGTTAAATAAATAACTACCTTTGTAGTGTTTTACAAACAAATTTATCCTCACATTTTAGAGTATATTTTATAATATATTGCAAATATTAAATTTTATCTTGGTCATCAACCACATACGACATCAAACTGAAAACAAAACACAACACCAGTGTTAGCAAGTCATCCCAAAACATCAGATTATCAAATATTAGGTACAGTCAACAGAACTTTCACAATGATGTCATATGAAAGCTTAAGATGCTCAGTTAAAATAGCTATTTCAATGTTTGTCAAATTACAACGAATCCATTTGGGATTATAGTATCACTATGCGCGTCTCAAAATTTTATCCATAGCCCTACTAATAGGCTACCACCAATACCAATGGGTGTTCACAAATAATAACGACTTTTGAGCCTTTAAAAACTGAGACTGACTGTTATTAAAAGGTCGACAATCTCACATGATCAAACTATATCAAAAATATATTTGGGCAGCGATGATCACGTATGATGTGATGCATTCGGCAATACAAAAAAGACGTTTCATTCATTTGACTATAATTGACGCTTTCTCTTAAACCATTTATCATAACTATGATGATTCATGAACACACCTTTGTTCAAATAATACGTTTTATTCATTTAGTTTTGACTGCACCTTTATGCTTTATTGAAATAACTTTTAAGCAATTTATTCATTATATTATTTATCCCGAAGTTTCAATTTTACAGAAAGCGTGGTCACGGGCATACTTAAGCTGAATTCTAATTTCACAAAGTGGCTACACTAACGCCATCTATTTCTAGGGAGTTGATGTTTGCTGTAATGTTCATATTATGGCAATACTGTCTAACAGTGTCCTCTTGTTTTTTAGTATGTGTAAGCTAGGTGTTGGAGTATCAAATCATATTCCATAATGCAGTTATTTGATTTAAATGTGTGTTACTCGCGTTAATAAAAGACAGTATTACCTATGTTAAATGGTGTTATTTTTTGGTTTAATGTTAAATGAGCACCACATCGCCCCAAGCAATGTTACCGAAGCCTTGCGATCACGACAACTGCATACCTTAGACATATACAAGGCAGCGCTCAGTATCGCATTCGTCCGCCCACCTTTCCGTATCTTACTGCAGTCCTAATGAAGTTTCGTACATTAACACACATACTAATACCTCTACAAAATACATCCAGTTAAAATATAAGCAGTTATGATAATAATAGGGAAGTTGATAGAAGAATATAATAAAAAACGAAAAGTTTCATAAGATTTAAATAAAATACTGTATACCGGATTAAAACGCGATTTATTATTTATATTGTTTAAATTATTTATCCCGACGTTTCGGATGCTTTTCAGCAACCGTGGTCGGGGGAGACAGTCTGGAGACTGTCTCCCGCGACCACGGTTGCTTATTGATTGTTAATAAAAGACAATATTAAGTTTCATAAGAATCAAGTGCCCTATTAAATTATTATATCTAAAAAGAAAATGACGAATATATCGTTTTAGATAACTACAACGAAGAAGTGCAAACAAAATATTCAAACGTGAAAAAAATGGAAACATTGTTTTTTGTTAAACCAAAAAACTAAAAGCAATTCGTCACTTTAATATTGCATATTTTAATATATATCCTACTTTACATATTATACTGTGTGTGAATATAAGTTCCCCCTCACCTTCATTGGCATCCTTAGTTTTAATATTTCACTATAATCTCTGAGTACTGCTAACGGTGCGTGTATCTGTAAAAAATAATAAAATAAGTGAAAAAACATTGAGATAATTTATGAATTTTTTTTTAATTTCAACATATTATAGTATGATAATAATATCAAAGAACTTAGATTTACATAGCACAGCTAAGCCCATACTAACTTTTGGCACAGAAAAAGTAGTTCGACTTTGGACATGTAGAGCGCGCGACACACACATCTAAGCAGTCCGCCGACTCCTCCCCTCGCGCTGTCTCGCTTACTCTTACGAACTAACGACATTAACGTTCGAAAAGCGGCTGGGTGCGAGAGAGTGCGCGCTATGACTCCAGCGTCAGAGTGTACGTTCACACGGATACATAGCAGCGCCGCGGTAAGCACTACCCCAGAGAAACAGTGCCAAGCGCGCCTGTAAGGCCTGTGCTTCTATGTAAATCTATTTTCTTTGATACTATACATTACATAATTTTATTCAATACACATTTTACTATATCTGTAATTTTGCACATACGAGTATACAAAAAAGCATGTATCTTATTCGATTCGATTTTTTTAGGATTAAGTATATTTTTAATCAAGACTTGACTAAAGTTATTCCATGATAAACCTTATTATAGTACGAGCAATTATAACCATACCTTAATAAAGTGCAGCCCATGAAGATTCTCAGGTGCTTCCCTCTCGAGATGCAGCCCATCATTCTCAAGGTTCAGTTCGAAGACCTTTCTCTGCTCGTACGCCTCCCGTGTGGTCGCATTTTCTTTCCCAGCTTCCCACACCAATACGAAGTCCACTGAACGCACGCCATCATTGAAAGTTAGGGAGGGGTTGTTGAGGATACCTCCCATTACTATCCTGTAATAATTTTAAGAAAGGATATTTATGAATATTTATATTATACTATTTAAAGTACACGTACGTATATAAGAAGCAAGAATATCGAAATTCCGCCCTGATATCGACCAAGCGCAATATACAAGTATAAAATACTTATAGTGTAGATTGCGTGTTTAAGTTTAGCTAAGGGTATATGAAATGTCAAAAAAAAATACAGCGAAGCATTGATCTTATGGCTGAGTGTCGCCACCACCAAGTGAGCCTTTTATTCCTCATTCGTCGACAAAAAATAAGTGAAACCTTAAGAAAAAATAGGAAATATCCTTCATTTCACAGTATTATTAGCATGCATTAATTAGTGGAAGTTAGATATTATTGAACCTCAAACAATAATGACATCACAATACAACACATTAGACCAACATAAGACAACAGACGTGAACAGATGAAAAAAAAGTAATAGAATTATGATAATACTAGCTGATGCCCGCGACTTCGTTCGCGTGGGGTTTGCTTTTGAGCAAGCTTTCTTCAAATGACATATCCTCCATCCTCTGTACTTGGTAATTTCTTTTGGGAAAGAGCTATCAAATTAGTCACTGACGGTTGATTTTGCATCATATTATCGACACGTTTAATGGTGGTTGAGATTGGGGTTCGAAGTATGATTTGAAATTCAATAGAAATACCATTGTTGAAAAAATGAACCTGACTTTAAAGAAATTTACTTATTTTTTTTATAAATTTAATTAGTGGTGAAGATACTGTATCCACCTCGATATTTATTTCATTTAATTGATCATTTTCATTTTGAAACATTTTTTTTAAATTCCCTTTTCCCGGGATTCCTACTCGGGTTTCCGGTGCTAAATGCGGAAACCTCTAAGATACGAAGACAGTCCTTAAGAAGCAATAAAAGCAATGTCGAATAATCGTAATTCTGTAGAGAAAGGATGGATGAAAAGGTGAAATCAACGATCTCATAAGAAATAATTTTTCATATAATATTTCAATAATACATTTTCTATTTTTATAATATAGTTCTTTAAAAAAAAAAAAAAAAAAACAAATAAAATATTTCCGTCCAACTTCAGATTCGAACTCGCATCTGAAGTTACGCAATGGGCCTGCATATCCACTATTCTACGATTACATATATCGGAAATGGCGAAATAATCAAAGTATTTCATTTACATATCAAACTGTGATTGAAATCTGACAATTCGAAAAAGTTCAACGCGAGTCAGTTTGCATTGCAATTTGGTGATATGGTGCCTTTAAAATTATTTTTAAATGATGATAACTTCTCTTTCCGAGAACCGATTTCGATAAAACAAAGCCTATATGTTGCCCCGGGCTTTACTTAATATATTTGTGTAAATTGCATGAAAATCCGTTCAGTATCTTCGGAGATTAGCGTGAACAAACAGACAGACAGACAGACAGACGGACAGACAGACAGACAGACAGACAAGAATCTTAAAAATTGCATTTATGCATTCTGCTACCCTTCTTTTATCACCTCTCTTAATTTCTGGTAAAAATATTTAGTGAAGCGTAATTTCGATCCTACTCTTTTATTATATGTATAGATTTAATAATGCTTTTCATGTACATATATATACACACCGGCACAATTAGCGGAACAGAAAAAAGTGAGACTATGAAATAATAACGCAAATATTTGACGAAAATGTAATTAGACACAAAATAACAAATTGATTAACATCTTTTAACAACGACTTTGAAAAGTCTTCGTTATTTTTTATTGAAAAATAAAGAAATTTGAAATAAGTGAAATTTTTAGATGATTATGAACCATCACAAAAAATAAAAAAAAGTAAGCATTAAATGATTTAACAATAAAATTAAAGCAAAATTAATAACGAGTGTTTCCCCCTCTTGCTCTGATTACGGTTTCCATTCGTCTGGGCATGCTACAGATTATGTTATCGATGATTTCTTGAGGCAATCGCTCCCACTCCTCAAGTAATGCGTTTCCAAGTTCATTCAGATTTTTGGGGGGTGGCATTCTGGATTTAACCCTTGTTTTTAGCAAGTCCCAGACATGCTCAATCGGATTCATATCGGGGGATTTTGCTGGCCACTGCATCACCGGTATACCTACGTGGCTCAGATATGCCTGTACCGATTGTGCACTATGAGCACGAGCATTATCTTGCATTAGAATAAAGTCGTCACCAATAAATGGGGCAAATGGTACAACATGTTCTTCTTAAATGTCTCTGATGTATCGATCTGCGGTCATGGTCCCTCCTGTGACTATCACTAACTCCGTGCGAGCTCCCAAACATATCCCTCCCCAAACCATAATCGAGCCGCCACCATAAGCCACTGTGTGTTCAAAATTAGACTGTATGTGGCGTTCTCCTTTGCATCTCCATATTCGCTGTCTCCCATCGATCTGTTTTAAAAGAACTCTGCACTCATCAGTAAAGAGAACCTGCTGCCATTCGTTCAAATCCCAATGACGATGTTCTCGCGCTTTTTTTGTGTTCCGCTAATTGTGCCGGTGTGTATATTATTATTTGTATATTATTATAAAAGGTATGAAATATTATTTGGAAACATTAGAAAACCGTAAATATATTTTCTTAGAAGAGTTGTCAATTAATTATATTTTTAAATGGAAATATAATATCTTAATAAACAAAGACGAGACGAAAAACTTTAATCACGCAAATGTAATTTTTCGAATAATATACTGTGTTACTATTTTACTAGATTTTACAAAACAGCTAAGTCCAAGAATGTCTAAAGATAGATTTATTATAATGACCTTTATTTGAATATAACAATTTACAAAGCGATTGATCAATCAAAACAATTTACTGCTGAATTGACGCATCAACTATTTAAGATAATATATGAAGTTGTTTACTGCAAATAGAAATACGTGTATTAGTCAAAGAGGTGCCATCTACTATCTTCTATATTAGTGACAGTGCCATATTGGTCATACTGGGTCATTACTCACGAGCAATGATTGGCGGTAGTTTTGCTATTATTGTTAGGCGATTCAGGGTACGATGGTCCGCATCCACATTCTTCGACAGGCCTCGTCGACGCCTCGCTACCATCTCTGCAATTTATTCCAGGAGACTATTTCATACTAACCATAGTGCTTGCATAAATTTAATTTATGCTAAAGTTCTAAAGTATCACTACTTCGTTACTTTTAAATGCTTTTGATACTGCATTGAATCTATCTTTAAAGTTTCAGTTTGTATTTTATGCACCGCTAAACTATTTATCTGATTTTGATAAAATTTTGGTAAGTTGGTCTGCATACTCAAACGAAGGTTCCTGGCACACAAACAAAACAACTCGCTAGATGGCGCTGCAGAACATCCACTTCTAAACCGTTTACTTTACATGGCATTGCAATGCATGCCGGATACATCTTGTTGTAAATAAAAAAACTAGCGCGTATGACTACTCTACTATTAACAGTATTTCATGCAGTGTTGTCAGTAAAAAATCTCCCACAAGTTTATACTAAAAAAGGAAAATGATTCATAAACGGTGCAATAAATATAATTGACGTCATGCAATTTACATATTACATCCCGACAATAGATGGGTTAACGCACTGAGATAACCAAAAAGGCTTTGAATAATTTGGTTATTTAACAGAATATTGTTGATACGATATTCGTGATTCGTGGTCATAATTATGATGTCTTTAGTTTTTGCCATTTGGTGTATCTATGGTAAATGTTCTTTCAATAATAAAAATAGTAAATCAAAAATACTACATTATTTTATTATTTCACTATATTTCTATAAAACATTTTAACTTACCGCCTTAATAATATACCTATATCTACCATTTAATCTGTTTAAATGAAAATATTTACCAAAAACATCCCATACATATAAATAAAAGTTATAAATACATGTGTGAATATGAAAAATAATATAAAATATCCAGTAACCAACACCAAAATACACAAAGATAATATATTAAAAATAATATAAAATTAGTTTTCACAATAATTAAATTGTTATCCCCAGGGAATGAACAACCCCAAAATAGTTATTGCCATTTTTCATGCTAGAAAATTAATTACTTCAATAAAAGGTTAATTATGTACATATTAAAACTATTCTGTTTTGACGGGCTCGTTGGCGCGTTCGGTACAACACCTACTGTGCGCATCGATGGGTCGTGGGTTCGAATCCCACCGGGACCACATGTTTATAATTTTCTGTAAGCATGTTTTCCCCACGTCTAGTAACTTCGGGCATTGATCGGATGGGAGGAATATCTAAATTCCGACCGGGTAACGAACCACCGTTCATAGACGGAAAAACCGTGAAGTGCATATTGCGTGTTTCGGTTTCAGTCTATGGATTTCCGAATGCTCGAAGTAAAAATTAGGTCGACAGCACATCATTGACTGATGTTCTGTGGCTGAGGTATCACCTACCATCAAGTGAACCTCATGCTCGTCTGTCGATATCTGACATAAAAAAAAAAAAAACAAAAAAGCCTAAGCGCTCATAAGAGATAATTAGTAACTACATATTATGATGTATTGGGTATATTGGATATTAAATTTATTGGACTCCGGAATTATATAAAACGAAAACAATAATTTAAAAAAATACGGAACGTGCGCTTTTTGTAGCAGATATTATAAGCAATATTGCTGTAACAAGTATTCATTAGTTGCAGGGGCCTCGCAGTGCTGTAAATATATTAAGTGGTATCCAAGGCAGGGGGCCGCTGGCGCCTGCTCCCCAGGCGGCATTAACTACTGACCCGCTTCCCAACGCACCAGCGAAACGTCGCTTATTTAACACTAGCTGATGCCAGCGACTTCGTATGATATATGATAATATTCATATCCACTATTCCACGAATATATTCTATTGAAAGCGGCGAAATAATCAAACTACTTATCAAACTGTTATTTACGTTACTGTTGTAAACTGTTATTGAGTCAAAATGCATTGCAATTTGTTGATATGGTGCCTTTAAAATAATCCGACAGCGGATTTCGATGAAACAAAGCCTATATGTTGCACCGGGCTTTGCTTAATATATTTGTAAAGTAAAATAATTAAATTGCATGAAAATCGGTTCAGTATCTTCGGAGCTTAGCAGGAACAAACGGAAGCTTAACGGAAACAAAAAAATTAAAAAACATCTGGGTTTTTTCTACTTTTCTTCTTACATCCACCTGACTCGGTTTTTAACATTTTTTTTCTATGTACAGACATTCGACCTCTACACTTTTAATATAATAATGTAGATCATCTCCATGAAAATCGTAATTTAAGAAATATTTAAATTTGTGATACTCCCGTCAATAGACGAAACGACCCCATGAACAATACCAAATGATCACGAAATAGCCAAAATAAAAAAGCCTTGCGCTTGTGCCTAATAATATTTTAATTAATACTTTATATTTTATACGCTTTAACTTTCAAGTCTCCCCTTCTTATTTTTATAACAGACGACCCCATTCGATAACAAACGCGAACCAATCAGGGGTCTCCCAATTTGAGAAATCTTTTACCATTTTAGACAACCTTACAACACAAACAAAAAAAGATGTCGTGAACAGTTAGAAAATGGTAACTTTTAACCCAACATAAAACGAAGCGTAGTGAAATACAAGACGAGGTAATATGAACTCACCGATCCGTGTTCATATCCTGCGAGAGATTGTCTTGGTACGTGCTTAACACCGACATGGCCTGAAGGTCGGCCATCCTCCCTTGCGTCTCCTTCTCCCTCTGGCCCGAACAATACATTCAGATCAGTATTCTCCTAGGTCTAACTTTATTCAGAACATATTGTATTATACCAAGGATGTTACGGAGCTTCGACAGTGGTTCCGAACTTCCGATTGAGTTTTGCAGCTCCGATTCTAATAATTAGAATTCCGATAAATTTTAATAGGAATTTATAATCGGAAGTTGAAGCACAGCAGCGGTAGCGGCCGCAGTCAGTGCCATTTGATTTAATTTAATACTGTTTAAAATTTAAGAAACTTTGTTTATTTTATTTTTCAACACTCAGTCGATTTTGTACTGATATGTATGAAACTGATGAATAGTTAATAATAATTATATTTATAACTTTATTTTATAACACATCTTTCTTTTCACTCGCCTCCGATTCCGGTTCTGACAAACCAAATTTAAAAACTCCGATTCGATTCCGATAAAACCTCCGTAACATCCCTATATTATACCTATAAATATTTAAATAATTGCCTTGAAAAAATCGAACCCGTGATTAGAGCTCAATTGCAATCTTAAAAAGGTAAACCATTGCGCCTTCCACGTGGTCACTACAAAGCATTTAATTCTAAAAGGCCTTGAACAAACAACAGATTAGTGTTAACTGTCTCACACAAAATACTTTTAGAATAGTAAAAAAATACGTTCACTTCACGTTAAGGCCGTAATTTAACTAAGAATTCGTTTTCTTGTTCATATTAACTTCAGGTACAAAAAAGTATCTACCAAAGTTTTAGTACAACGTTAACATCAGAAATTATACTTGGATTTTCATACTAAAGGAAGACAATTTAATGTCTTAGTTCCATTATAATAATTTGGAATTACGTATTATATTATATTATATATTAAACCTGTGCTTATCGTAAACAGATACCTCATAAATAATATTATAGTTATATTACTAAAATGATTCACTGTTATCAAAAACAGTGTAAGTACCTTATATAATACCTATATAATATATTAATATTATGTAAGTACATCGTTATCAAAGCACCGGAAACTAAAATCGCGTCTGACCTCTGTTCCTTTCGATAAACAAATATAGAAAAGTTTGTTTATCAAAGTGAACAGTACCTATAGAGATATATACCTTCTTACAAAAATATGGAAATGAGCCTACATTATAAAACGATGACCTGCGCCGCATTCGCGCCCTAAATACCCTTGCACCACTAACATCATACAGCACATAACACAACACATCTATAATACTTCTTGCAATCATATTATCGCCACAAAACGGAACACTGCAAAAACCTGTGTGAGAATTCACTGACCTTGGCCACTTCAACTGTGAGTCTGATTCATCTGTATTTGATTAACACTCATACGATACTAATGAGCACACTATCTTCTATGACTATCCTTTTTATACCATCTTAGAGATTTTCATTATCTTAGAAAGATAAGACAGATTCCTCTCAGTTTCATCAGTATGGTGAAAGAATTTGTTGTGAACATTACTAGATTTTGTATTTAATATTTAATAAGTACACTTTGATATAGTTTTAATATTATGTAACTATAAATATCATTTTATTACAAATTATTTTCAATGTTTTTTGTGAAAATAGAGTTGAAACATATGAACTCATAGAGCTTTCTTATTTATTTATTCGTCTCTTAAAAATCATCTATTAGTCAAGCATTATTTAAAATAAATGAAAATAATTAGAAATTACAGAAATGCAAACACATGTTACATGTTTGAAGCCACTTATCTTTATTGGCCAACTGCCTTGGGATTAACATTTCCAGCAATGAGTAATATAGTATTGACTTTCTAAATTATAAAAACAGCATTACTATACAGTGTACACTTCTATATCATAATTGGATAAGTCTAGCAACATATTCCTAACTGATGCATCTGAAATTGGGTGGAAATATACCTTGTAGAAATTACTCTATGGAACTATGTTAAAAGTATTTCTACTCCACTTGGGCTTGATTATAAACTCAGTTACACTCATTACATCTCTTCTAAGTAAAGCATGAAAATATTTTAGCCTAGTAATACAAACTTTATAATTTATTATACCTACTATGTTTACTATTCATGACTGTTTTCTGCTATGATGTTTGCCTAGGACATTTTAATTAAGAGGATTATCCTCCAGTTTTATAATTATTTATGTAAACTATTAAGTTCTTATATAGAAATTACTAAATTATAGTATAATAGATAACTTTATATAATATTATGTTAAGTCAAAAGGAAAACCACAAGATATACTAAGCAAAGCAATTCAAAGCTATACAGTAATTATAAAAAGGTTAAGATAAATATTAGCAGTATAATCAGCTGCACACAGCTATCACCTTCTAATATATACATATATTAAAGTCCTGAAGCAATGTTTGTGTACAAGTTATACACAATCATAAATTTAAAAACTTGAAATTCATAAGTTGCTTACTAAAAAAGTATACATACTTCGTGAAAGTCTTCATCTCCATTCTGGAAAAGCTGCTGGAAGGCGATGTCATTACGCTGAGCGTCTGATAGGAACGATTCTGTCTCGCCTGAATCTGATAGTTTGTGATGTAGTTTTACACTTCCCGCGAATATTGGAGTAGCGATTTTAGGAGTAAAAACATTTTCCTCTTGTCTTTCCAATAGAGGTTTTGGGATATCTTCCTCGAGAGACGGATCGCCGTCAGACATCACAAATGTGCAATATTAATGATAACACTGATCTACTGTACAAATAACTTTTGATATGTCATACCTCCACGTTAGGCTTATATCCTACTGGCAATTAGTCACCAGAATCTTAACAAAAAGCTATATAATCATTGGTATTATTTTAAAGCTTACTGACACACAATGAGCCTAGATAAACGTGATACTAGCCGGGCTGGAAATTTGCTCGAATCAAAATAGAATGACTAGATAAGACCTGATAATAAAACAGTACAAAAATAATATTTAAATAATTTGTTCTAACCAAAAATAAAATTCTTATTTAACTCCTACGCTATAAAGGTGTGACTAATATATTCGTATTAGGTATAGGTAATAGGTATACGGCAGAAGTTCCATATTAGGCAATATGAATGTTCTCATATTAGGATATCCAATAATATCCAGTCAAATAATAGTCAGCGACGTACCTATTAAACGCCGCGAAGAATAGGTACGCAAAGTCATAGTGCGACGTTGCCATACTTCTCATCGAATCGCTCACTCGTTGCTACGCATCGATCGTTATTCCATGAGTTGTATAGTATACACGTCGCGTTTTGCATTTAAGCTTCGTGGATAAGCAAAGCGACAGCAAGCAATCGATATCGATTAAATATTAAAAATTGTTATATGAATATGCAATGGTATTATGGTACGGATAATAGGGAATTATGCCTATTATTTTAAAATGTTCGTTTAGTCGTGTTTATGTTCAAATTGCACATACGTCACAAAAAGACAAAAAAAAAAAAAAAAAAAAAAAAATATTTTGTTTTTGTAAAAAAGTATGAAAAAGCCCCTTGTACATTCAATATATTTTGTAGTGTGTAAGTTATTTGTATTTCTTTGTTCTTTTTTTTATTGTGTACAATAGTTTTTTATTATTATACTCTATATTCATAAAAAAATCTCATAATTAAACTTTTTTATATAAAAAATAATAATAAAATGCTAATATATTTTTTATTTTTTATGTTTTTTTTTGAAAAAAAGTGTGAAAAAGCCCCTTGTACATCCAATATATTTTTTAATGTGTAAGTTATTTGTTCTTTTTTTTTATTGTGTACAATAAAGTTTTTTATTATTATACACTATATTCATAAAAAATCTCATAATGAAACTATTTTATATAAAAAAAAAATATATATATATTTTTTTAATTATTATTTAAAAAGTATGAAGGCTAATTTAATCACTCCATGTCTCGTTAATAATGAATTATTATTATGATGATTTTTATATCAATGATATGCGCAATCATTATAAGTAACGGTCAACCTTAATACGCAATATTCAAATATTGCGTATTATTTGAGCTCTTGACTGTTATACTATTATTTGACTATTACCAAGTAATAGGTATGCTATCCTATTAATTTGCGTAATGCGTATTGCGTATTTTTTGATCTCTTGACTGTTATACTATTATTTGACTATTACCCAGTAATAGGTATGATATCCTATTATTTCTAAAGCGATATATTCGATAATAGGATTACGTACATTTGACACTAATATAACACCTCTACTACGCTACAGCTTGACTAACGATTATATTATATGCGAGTGACATTGACAGTGAATTTGATAAGTAACAAGTGACAACCCAACACAGGTTAACACGGTAGCTGTAACCTTTAAAATTAAAAAAAAAACACTAAAATACTTTGTAAAAATGTACCTATTGATTTTTTGAAAAGTGATAGGTATTGTATTTGAGGGCTATGAGTTGGTACTGGGGATATGACGAGTGAAAGAAGATAATGGAAATAGAGAATATACTGCACCGAACCCGAATAAAATAAAGGGAACAGGGCAGAAAGAAGACATTGTAAGAAAATAATTTTAAATAAAATGAACCCATTCCGTTTCATGTATTTATTTTTATATATGGCGTGGAAACTGTATTTAAAATTTATTGTTGTTGCATAGGTTGTGAAGTGTGAACACAGGCAACTTTTAAAGCATCTTGCCACGCCACTGAAAAGTGTAAGCTGTCATTGTCTAGTGACAGACACTACGTCAACTTATCAGCTAAAATTGCATGCTCTGCTCGCTTGTGCCGCGTCGGCCTTAAAATTTAATATTAGGTTGCCGGTAAAATATTTTAAGTTGTATCCTTTGTTTAAAGAATCATTCAACTTTATGTATAATTTTTGAGAAATCAGTTAATCCTAAAAGCCGGTCAAACATGACTGCAGACGTGCAAAGCAAGGCTAAAATGCCGCAGCTATCATCTGATAAACAACTAACATTCATAAAATTAGCCGTTTTATCAATGGCAGCGATATTATGTGAGTAAATTTTCTAATTTAATGCAATACAAGTCATAAATAAACAGTGAAAAGTAACATTAAGCTTAACCTTAATGTTACTTTTCATGCTGTTCAGCCTCGTTTATAAAAATACTTACGTGGTGTTTCGTTATTGTGTTGTTCTCAATTGAGGATATAACTTTTCTATTACTATTCTTAAATGAGCCAATGATTATGACTTATTGAAACTTATTAAATTAACTGCATGGATTATTCTTAGTTTTTTAAATACAAACTTATTTCTAATTTCTCTAAATTCTAATTGAAGATGGTATTAAATTTGAATTATGCTTTGTTTTCTAGCATTTGCAACACGGTTGTTTTCGGTGCTGCGATTTGAGAGTGTTATCCATGAGTTTGATCCTTACTTTAACTACAGAACAACAAGGTACCTCACTGAGGAAGGATTCTATAATTTTCACAATTGGTTTGATGACAGAGCATGGTATCCTCTTGGAAGAATAATTGGTGGTAAGTAATTTAGAAAAATGATCTTAATATAGTGTAACTATTGTTACTTTAAATAATGAAAATACATCACTATAGTATATTCCATACCATATAAAATTCCACGGTCATTCACCCCCCTTCTGAACCCTTTTGCTATGGCAGTGTGCTCCGTCAGAGAGACACCGCTGTACAACCCACCGTGCTGTCAGAGCAACGGTAGAGAATAGAGCACTGCACCGGGAAATGTGATATTTGTGCTTAGATAAAAATAAAAACAGCAGAGCTCATGATATTGTCTTTTATTAACGCGAGTATCACACATTTAAATAAAATACTGTATACCGGATTCCGTGGTCGCGTCAGTCTCCCGCGACCATGGTTGCTGAAAAGCATCCGAAACGTCGGGATAAATAATTTAAACAATAAATCGCGTTTTAATCCGGTATACAGTATTTTATTTAAAAGCAGAGCTCATGGTCAAGAGGTATTATGTTGAGTATATACAGGTCGCCAGTAGATGTCGTCTAAAGATGACACTCATACACACAGGTAGTCAAGCGGATGCCATATATAGGTGACTCTCATAGCAAAAGGGTTAAAAGTGGTGTCAATTTCACTTGTTTGTTTAACTTTGTAATTACAATTAATATAATTTATAGAATGTCTTGTAATGCAGGTACTATCTACCCTGGTCTTATGGTAACATCCGCCACTCTCTACAACATCATGCAGTTCTTAAATATTACAATAGATATAAGAAATGTGTGTGTATTCCTTGCACCATTCTTCTCATCACTGACAACTATTGTCACTTACCTGCTGACTAAGGAACTTAAGGTACGTTTTGGGATATACAATGGATTTAAGATATACACATCGAATAACAGATTTAGTGTTCTTAGATTTCAAACTTCTTTTAATTTTTTAATCATCAAATGATTCAGCATAGAAACATTTTTGTATCCTTAATATTCTTTAGATATTTACTGAATCTTATGAAGTAATAATATGGGATTCATTTGAGAAAATAATGTAAGATGTGTGATTTGAAATTACGAATCAAATGTTTTATGAATATGTTTTATCCTGTTTACATAGAATTTTAATAAATCTAAGAATATACCTTAACCAAACCACAATAATTCAGTATGTGAAAACAAAACACCTATAGTCAAAGTAGGTAAAATATCAGTGAAATTTGTCTCCTAAATAATCCTCAAATTAAAAAAGACACAGTGAGTCATGGGGCAATATCATTTCTGTATCTGATTTACTGATCAGTATTCTTAACTGGAAAATAAGTGATCAATTGTCTATACCCTGCCCATTCTTTTCCAATTTTGTTCCTCTGGGACTAAAACCTGGTACCTCCGGAGGGCCTAGCACGATCAACTTGCTAAAAAGTATTTGTATCGTCGAGTTGTCATTTATTACATTACATTTCATACATTTCAAATGATTTCTCATACAACTTATGGATGGACAATTCTAATACTTTTTCGATTGTCATTTGTGCTACATGCAACGCACATACCACTGAGACATGGTGGCAGTCTTTAAAGTTAATCATTTAATGCAGTAATAATGAGTCAAGGAATAATTTTGTCTAATCTTTAGGATGAAGGTGCAGGACTTGTAGCTGCAGCTATGATCGCCATAGTTCCCGGCTACATCAGTCGGTCAGTCGCTGGGAGTTATGACAACGAAGGGATTGCCATATTCTGCATGCTGCTCACATATTTCTTTTGGATCAAAGCTGTCAATACAGGAACTATTTTGTGGGCTACAATGACAGCGCTTGCATATTTTTACATGGTAGGTGGTTTTTTTTTGTTATTTATTCTTTGGGAAATTCATGGTTTTCGATAACACATGTTATACATGTCAAGGATGTACGAAACTTCAATTTCGGTTCCGAAAGGTTGGAACTTCCGATTAATTTTGCATCTCCGATTCTGATTTTGGTTCCGATTAATTTGAATCGGAGATCGATCCGCGGTAGCCGCGGTCAGCGCCATATGTTTTAATGTACTAGTACTGTTTAAAATTTAAAATGATTTGGTTATTTTTATTTTCAACACCCAGGATGGTGTTTTATTTTTTGAACTGATCTGAATGAAACTGATCAATAATGTTTGTAATTTTATTGTATTACACATCTCTCTTTTGTCTCTGCCTTCGATTCTAGTTTCGGTTCCGACAAACGAAATTACAAAACTCCGATTCCGAATTCGGTTCCAATAAAACCACCCCCATAACATCCCTAATAAATGACAGTTGATTGTCTTTTACTTTTGAGTCATAAGATTTCTTACAGTTTTTTATGTGATATGACCTAATTTTTATTACTGACAAAGATCTCAATCATGGAAATAATCCATAAGATGAATAATTTGTTGATTGACTTTTCTGTTTCATTAATCCTTACGTCAGTATGTAGGGATTACAAAGTCAATCATATATCAAGCAGATGAAAGTTTCACACTGATGAGTCCATTTTAGACTTGTAAGTTTTTGCACTTTCATACACTCCACTCTTATAAATTACTAGCAACGCGCCCCGGCTTCACACGGGTGCAATTTAGATGTACATTGCACCCATGTGAAGCCAGGGCAAACAAAACATAAAGCCTATGTTACTCGCTGATAATGTAGCTTTCTATTGGTGAAATAAAATAATAAAATAAATAAAATTTTCAAAATCAGTTCAGTAGTTTTTGAGTTTATTCATTACATACAAAAATTCAAAAATATAAAACAAATCTTTCCTCTTTAGAATATTAGTATAGAGTTATAGATATAGATGTACAATAGATATATTGGATGTAAGATTTATCTATCAAATAAATATCTTTACAATAAAATTTGGCAATTAAAATGTTATAAGACGAGAATTTATCTGATAATCATTTCCATAGGTATCCTCATGGGGAGGCTATGTGTTCCTCATCAACTTGATCCCGCTCCACGTGCTGGCTCTGATGATGCTAGGTCGCTTCTCGGCGCGAGTGTACGTGGCCTACAGCACTTTTTATAGCGTCGGTACCATACTCTCCATGCAGATATCCTTTGTTGGCTTCCAGCCTATACAGAGCTCGGAACATATGCTGGTGAGTGATTACTTATCTTGATTTTTTATTGGTGATAGCTGTTGTTATTATTTAAGATTTTCCATTTTGCTTTTTTTTCTTCTTTTTTTCTGGTTACGGCCGGATCCCGGAGTTAGGGCCGGATTTAGAGGTGTGGAAGCCTTTGAATTGGGAAATGCAATTGCCATTGGAATTTGAAAGATTTTCTTCCGAATTCCGGGGGCCTCCATAAAAAAGGGCAGACAAAACAAATCCCCTAAATCCGGCACTGGCTTGTGTAATAAAAAAATTGTTAAGGCAGGGAATAGATCATATATTATTTGAAATTGCATGCTACTGACGATGACGATACGAAATATTAAGTTATTCGCGCTAGGCCCTCTGAATACCTACTTGCCTGTAAAAAAAAAGGAAACGGTCACGGAAATGTGTCTGCCCATGCCCCACTGGGGAGTGCGCTGTAGTAACGTGGTCTCCCCCAGGCGCTGGGCGCGTTCGGTCTGTGCCAGCTGTACGCGTTCACGCAGTACCTGCGCGCGCGCCTCTCGCCGCAGAACTTCGAGCTGCTGTTCAAGGCGTTGGTCAGCACGCTGCTGGCCACGCTCGGCACTGCCGCTGTGCTCTTCACTGTTACTGGTAACCCATAGCTTGAACAATAGGGAAATATGGTTGAAATATAAGGTTGGAGTTGAAAATCATATATATATTAAATTGTAATTTATATCTTTAGAACTGATTGTTCCTGTTTTCTTTCATGTACTATCGCAGACTTTCTATATTTAACTGAGGATAAATGATAGCTAAATATTAACTAACGCAACTGATGAATACAGACATCAGTTTTTTTTATAGAAATCGGTATTTTGAGATAAGTTGTGAAATTCAGTTTAAATCTGAAAGTCATTTTAAACTGCCAGCTAGAAAATGCTGAAGACGTATGTTTTAACATAATTGTGACAAAATTTATCACATACACATTGCAAAGCAGCTAAGCATAATGCAGTAATGTAATTCTAAATATAGACCATTCCAGCCCATATCTTGTGCTCTATTTTTAGTACAGGTTACCAAGATACATTGTGTGTGTTTTGTGAACTTTAGAAGAAATAAATATTGAACTAAAACTGTGTTCCCAGGTAAAATATCTCCCTGGACTGGTAGATTCTACTCGCTCCTCGACCCTTCATATGCTAAGAATCATATTCCTATTATTGGTGAGTGAAGTTATTCTATTGATCTATAAATATTCGGCTCCTGCGCAGCTGAAAGCATAATTTGTATACTAGCAGTAGCGGGCCGTCCATACAAGCCCAAAAGCCCACCTTGTCGTAATACGTGTTTATATATTATTACTTAAATAATTACGTAATGATATGATTTACATAATTACGTTAAGGGCATTATTATTTTTCTTTCTATGGCTGCATTAATAGTTTTAATAAATAAATCCGTGCTTCTGGGATTGTATGGTGGTCCCGCCACTGTATACTAGCTATATTAACATAGCATACTATTGATTACTTTATTCTAGTAAACTCTAAAAACATCTTACTATATTTTGGCTGAGATTTACGACCGTTTTAACAACTTGCTTGTAAATGAAATTTATCCTCGAAACGGACACAGAAATGTGTCTGCCCCAAGTCCGCTATGAAAACGGCTAACTAGATGACCGCTTGCAGCATCTGTGAGCGAGCACCAGCCGACGTCGTGGTCCTCGTTCTACTTCGACCTGCAGGTGCTGGTGTTCCTCTTCCCCGCCGGACTCTACTTCTGCTTCACGAAGCTCACGGACGCCAACATATTCATTATACTGTACGGAGTGCTCAGTATCTACTTTGCTGTGAGTATTATTAACAATTCACATAACTTAAATATAATTTATTTCTAGCTTAAATGTACTATCGGCATAAATTAATAATTTTCAAAATAAAATTTAGTAATAAGACCTTACGTTTTTTTTACTGAGTTTGAATCTTAATTCAGTAATTTTAGTGATTGATTGAATAATTAAATCTACACAGTTTAAGAATATGACTATATATATTTTATTGTAATAATAAATCTTTAATTAATATACTATAGTATAATATGTACATTGTACATATAATAAAATAGTATATTTTTTACCAGAAATACACAGCGGCCTATTAAAGGGGATCAGGATACATAAAAAATCATTTTGAACGTTTTTCTCTGTCTGTTTGTTTGTTTACGCTAATCGTCGAAGATACTGAACTGATTTTCATGTAATTTTGACACATAGACTGAGCTTAGTCTGGGGCAATATCCAAACATTGTTTCGTCGACATCGGATGTCGGGAATAATGTTTCCGTTTTATTTACAGTATAGCAAATAATAAAAATAATATTATAATGCATTGATATATTAAAAGGCGGTAGATACGTTACGCGCTAACATCACAATCAGAAAATGCTCACGCATGTTTGTAATATCTATCTCGCTCTCACAACCATGGCGAAGCAAACATTAAGTATTATTGTAATTTTCAACAAATTAACATTTTTGGCTGTACTTAGGAGTGGTAATTACGTGTGTACTATTTTTCTTTATTTTATTATTAAAACACTGTTTAGCTGCGCAAGAAGAAGAAATTATTGAGGTGTTGTATTACAACGATGTTCCTTGCGCGTCTGAGTGCCAACTACGGGCAATCACTTAGTTGAGTAAGACCAGGCGCTGTTACTAAGTCCCGTATCTACTGCCTTTTAATACATCAATGTAATAATGTCTACTTTTAAGACAGAACAAATATTATAAGTGATATTATAATATTATGATGACATCACAAAGCTTGAGCATGTCGAGTCAATGTCGAGATCACTCCGTTGACTCCGTACAATGATCCTTACACTTTGATCGCTGAATCAATCGTAGCCTAACACGGCACACACCAACAACCGAATCGCCATGAACTCACCCCCCCTCTCCCCCCAGGGTGTGATGGTCCGTCTTATGTTGGTGCTGGCGCCGGTCATGTGCATAGTGTCCGGCGTCGCGGCGTCCAGCCTGCTCAGTCTTCATGTCAAGGACATAGAGCCGAAGGTGGAGAAACCCGATAAAAAGAAGAAACACGAAAATAACTTGGTGTTTAGATCTGAGGTGAGAATATTTTGTACGGGAAACCAAATAGTATATAATGTACATGTCTTCAGGAAGGCAAAACTGCTAAAGCATAGCTATGTACCTATGCTTACTTCAAATAAATAACTATAAATTGGAAAAAATAATAGAGTAAATAAGTCTTAAAAGATACGAAAATAATTACGTTAAAGCTGTTTGATATTGTTAGAAATTACTATATTTTACTATATTATGGTATATATGTTTCGTGACTCAGCGGTCAGCGCGTTGCATTTATCACCGGATGGTTCCCGGAGAAACAACATTTAAATAAAACGTTTTGGTCAGGCAGGGCACAGAAGGCTGATATTTGTAAAGAGAAATTATCAGTGAAACCAAAGAAAATATATGTACATAGAAGAACAGACACATACTAACTTTTGGCACAGAAAAAGTACTTCTACTTTTGACCTGTAGAGCGCGCGGCAATGTATCGTATTGATAAGCGGACTGCTTAGATGTGTGACACACACATCTAAGCAGTCCGCTGACTTCTCCCCTCGCGTTGTCTCGCTTGCTCTTAAGCAGCTGATTGCGAGATAGTGCGCGCTATGACTCCAGCGTCAGAGTGTGCGTTCACATGGACACTAGCAACTTTTACCCCAGTGAAACTGTGCCAGGCGTGCCTATAAAACCTGTTCTTCTATGTACATTTATGTTTTATGGTAAAACACACCGAGAAATGTGTCTGCCCCACACCCCACTCGGGTCTATACACGCACACGTGCGCGCAGGTGGGCGCCGTGTTCGTGTGCGTGCTGGGCTGCCTGCTGGTGTCGTACGTGTTCCACTGCACGTGGGTGACGTCGGAGGCGTACTCGTCGCCGTCCATCGTGCTGTCGGCGCGCGCGCACGACGGCTCGCGGATCATCTTCGACGACTTCCGGGAGGCCTACACGTGGCTCAAGATGAACACGCCCGAGGTATGGGTTTGTTTTATGTTAGATATCGACAGACCAGCGTGAGGTTCACTTGATGGTAGGTGATACCTCAGCCACAGAACATCTGTTAATGATGCGCTGTGGATCTACATACCTTCATCTGACACTTAGAGCTAACAGCCTGTACTATTGAAGTTGTAGGTAATATTGAAGCTAATGTGTAAACGCTACAGTCAATTACAGACAAAATTTGGTTGAATCAACGTTTTATCCAACATAATGTATCTCATCCGATACTGGTAACACGGTTTCGCACGTGTGCAATGTAGATAAAAAAAATAGCCTATGTTATTCGCTGATAGTGTAGCTTTCTATTGGTGAAAATCGTTCCAGTACTTTTTGAGTTTAATTGTAACAAACATACAATTATTTCCTCTTTATAACTTTAGCAATATTCGACATAAAAAAATTCAAAACGGTATGTATCTATTGCGGTATAAAAAACAAATTATATACATAATTGTATTCAATTTAGTTTTTTAATAATTTTATTTCTTTTCTTATTAAATTTTCTTTTGTGTTTACTGGCACAGCAACAGTTACCCAGGCAGATGCTGAAAATCAGCGCTGTAGCCAGTACTGGTTTACAGCACAAGCTGAGCATCGGCCTTTTCTTTGGCAACACAGCATACTTAGCTTAAGTTAGGATTAAGAGTAATTATAAAAAATGTAATATTGTCTTTTATTAACTCGAGTATCACACATTTAAATAAAATACTGTATACCGGATTCAAACGCGACTTAAACCGATTAAATATCAACTCCGTTGGAATAGATGGCGTTAATATGGCAACTTTGTGACATTTCAAAAATCAGACAACAGTCATCTTTCTGTCTTCCCGCGACCACGGTTGATGAAAAGCATCCGAAACGTCGGGATAAATAATGTAAACAATATAAATAATAAATCACGTTTTAATCCGGTATACAGTATTTTATTTAAATATTAAGAATGTAGTTTTTGTGTGTGGCATCGAATAAATATTTCTTATTTCTTAAATTAACTTCCAGGACGCAAAAGTGATGTCGTGGTGGGACTACGGATACCAAATAACAGCGATGGCGAACCGCACCGTGATAGTGGACAACAACACGTGGAACAACACGCACATTTCGCGCGTGGGGCAGGCCATGGCCTCCTCCGAGGAGAAGGCCTACGAGATCATGCGCGAGCTGGACGTGGACTACGTGCTGGTCATCTTCGGGGGGCTCGTGGGCTACTCCTCCGATGGTGAGTGGCTGTTGAGGACCTATCATTTATTTATAGAATAGGGATTTTTGTTTGTGGAGGGAGATATGTGTGCTCCTCTCCAAGGCTGTAAGGCCCCAGTGGTTGACATCGAGATGTTGTTACGTATGTATATACTCAGCGCTCGGAGAAACTTTGATAGCGTGATTTAGAATTGTTGATGTCTGCACTGATTGTAGCCGCACATTTCGGTCGAACAGGGCATTAGCTGTTGTGCGAGTAAATTATAAGTGAAACAGACACAGAAATGTGTCTGTCTTGGGAATTTGCTTACTTGTTTGTGTTAAAAAATATTATTTTTGCAACTGATACCCAGACATAAACAAGTTCCTATGGATGGTGCGCATCGGCGGCAGCACGGAGCGCGGCGCACACATCCGCGAGGCGGACTACTACACGCCCAGCGGCGAGTTCCGCGTGGACGCGGACGGCGCGGGCGCGCTGCTCAACTGCCTCATGTACAAGATGAGCTACTACAAGTTCGGCCTGGTCTACACGGAGGGCGGTACGTACATACATACATACATACACGCTTTTATACATCTAAAAAACCTATGATGAAACCCATTACGTTATCATTATATTGTGTAATACAATATAAGCCTAATTATTTTCTATTCTATCTTATATCTTATTGTTTTCAGGTCGTCCACCCGGCTTCGACCGAGTCCGCAGCGCAGAGATAGGCAACAAGGATTTCAACTTGGAAGTACTGGAAGAGGCATACACCACGGAGCATTGGCTCGTGCGCATATATAAAGTCAAACCGCTACCCAATAGGGGAGTCTGAGTCATTTTGATTACATGATCACAGCTATTAAGAAGATTATTTAACAACTACCCACATTAATAACGAATTATTTAAAATATGTTCACTTAAATAATATATTCAACTACCCACAAATTTTCTATTTGAATACCAAAAGAAACCTTAAGGATGGTAGACATCCGTTCTTAGCCATGATCATGTTGAAATTATACATATTTAAATGTTACCTACAAGGTAATATTGTTAGGTTACCTCAATAAATTAAATGTTCTTCATTAAACATTGGTCATAATATCAATAAATATACACTAAGCCCTTATAAGACTAAAACATACATATTATGTACTTGTATCAAAAATTCTAAGTAAACACTTGATTTCATGGTATAAGGGTTACAAAGTATGAAGAGGGTTGATTTATTAATTATTAAATATCCTATACTAGGTTTTGTATATAACAACTAATAAAAATAATTCAATATTATTATTGAAAGATTTTTTTTTTAAATAATTCTAGCAATTGAACAATGTTTAATGAACACTAAAACATTATAAATAACATTCCGGGTCACAAATTATACTAATAAATACAATATTTAGAATCAACCTGGACTGACTGTTTTGAACTAGTTTTTTTTTAACAAATTCGTAAATGAGTCCGTCACAATTCACATAACAGGAGCCGGTACCGCCATCACTTAAAGCTATGTTCTTTTCGTCACATAAAGTAACAGACTATATCAAGAGTATAGTGCTGAAACCCAATAGGTTTGAAATTTAAGTTTTAAATTCTATTTTAAAAGTAACTAAGATATACAAATAATAGTGCCGTAATTAATATTTGTGATGTGATATATTTAGGAGTGAAGCGTATTTATCGTAACAGATATAAATCACAGGTATTCAAAGATAACAGATAACAGTTGTTCCTGCGGTTGTGATATATCTGTTATTGAAAATAACATGCAATACTAAATAACAACTGTTCAACAAATACTAGTAACAGCCAAGCCGTTACAAAACAACTGTGATTGTTACCTGTCTCAGCTTAACATCTATGATTGTCGTGTGATAAAACGATATGCACCTAGTATTTATTATCCAAAAAAAAATACAATTGGACGTTCATAGGAAGGATATCACCTTGATGTGTCACTCCTCAATTTTATCGTATTATCTGTAATTCCTGGTATCTAAATAACAGACTGTTATGTAATAACAGATAGTTACATCTGTTATTATTGAGTAACAGATATCATGTTTGACCCATTATCACCCATGTTATAATTATTTATATATTAAGTAATTTTGTCCCTAAACTGTTAAACTTGACTGAAAACTTAAATTTCATACTTGTTGGGTTTAAGCACTTTACCCTAGACATGTCAAATATATTTTATTCTAGCTCTCTTCTTGATCACAAACTACAATGATTGAAAGAAATTAGCTTTAAGCTCAATAACATTTCTTTATGTATTCAAAGTGTTGCAATATATCCTTTGGGTATACAAAAATATACATTTTTAAATTTTATGTTATCTGGTAAATATTGACCACGCACAAAAAACTTAGATGATTTAGTATCGTATCGTCGTTTTTATATGTTTTTTATTAATTGATAATACTAATGCTTATGATTTGTGAAAGATAGTGGAATATGTATGTAAGTTATGGAGAGATGTATAAATTCATTTTCTATTTGAAATAAAATATTATTAAAAAAATAACCATTTTAGTATTACTTTTTACGCATTATTTATTTATCTTTTTTATTTTATTATATGTTTGTTCCCTGATTGTTCTTCACTTCCTTAACATGCAGTTGGAGGATCAGTTTTGAGTGTCAGTTTGACCCCATAACTGAAACTTTTTTTAACCTTGTTTGCCCGAGAGTCGAACCTGGGACCTCCGGTACTAAACTCAGTTCAAATATCACTGAGCTTCGGAAGTGGACAGAGCAAGTGATCAAGGCTAATGTTATTCGCCATTAACTGAAATATGTGATAGTCAACTTTGGCAGGCTCGTTGGCGCGTTCGGTAGAACACCTGCCGTGCGCATCGATGGGTCGTGGGTTCGAATCCCACCGGAACAACATATTTTTTCTGTAAGCATTTTTTCCCCACGCCTGGTAATATCGGGGTGGGAGGAATAACGAAATTCCGACCGGGTAAAGAACAACCGTTCATCGATGGAAAAACCGTCAAGTGCACATTGCGCGTTTCGGTTTCAGTCTATGGATTTCCGAATGCTTGAAGTAAAAAGTACACAGCGCCTCATTGACCGATGTTCAGTGGCTGAGGCCTGAGGTATCACCTCCCATCAAATGCTCGTCTGTCGATATCTGACATAAAAAAAACATCTGATATATCCTTTAACAGCTGATTAGCATGTTAAAAAGGATTTATGATTGAAATATCATCATTAATCAAGGACGGCGTTAACCATTTCAAGGTTCCGTGCGGCAGATCCCAAAACCCTTCTCCATTGTGAAATATGTGAATTGAAAGTAAGTATTTTTAATGAACAACAAGTTCAGGATTTAAAAAATATAATTCTTCAATATTACAATAAAAGTTACTTAAAGACTGCAAATATTTAATTATCATAAACAATAGTAATATTTAAAATACACTTACAGTTCACTATCATTAATCTATATTGAAATTACATTTAGTCAGTTTGGTGGGCATAATGTTATATTTGTGTTCTAGTCATAAATGAGGTCATGCAGCATATTCCTCATCTTCGCCTTGGTCGGAGCACTCTTCAGGGTGGAATGTGTCATCATTGTTGTTATTTCTGTGCATACGGATCCTCTTTGTTCTCACTTGTGTATATTCCTTGCGAGCACCCAGCTATTAAAAATAAAATGTAACTTTTAAATTTATTCCATAACATATTCACACCAGTATCAAATTTACAATAAATCGCGGTAAACCAGTAAAAAGTTATTAAAAATACTACACAGTACAATTAATTGCAGACAGTATTATATCAGGTGTGCATAACACAAACCATATTGAAGATTGACATATTAATGTTGATTATTTGAAGAAGTGTCTGTTACTCATCACATCATTTACCAATAAAAAACAAACCTGTTGAACTAATTTCCAAGGTCCCATACCATCAATAAAGACACATTTAAATGCTTTATGAAGGGGCTTCTTTTTTAACACAGCACACTGCTCCTGAAAACTGAGCAGCACTTCTTCAGGAAGATCTGCAAAACCAAATATTGGCATTATTTTTGGTCTAACCAGACTTATTGGGGATCCTCCCTTTAGATTGGAGAAAGACCACACCTTTCGAGGAATCGAAACCAGTAAAAAGTGAATAAAATAACATACCTTAAAAACTATAATCACACTAAAAGTAGAATTATTTATAAAAATAATATAAAACCCATCTGACCATTTCCCAACCAATCGCCAACTGCATACTTGGGTGGTGGCATGTGGTAACATCTGATGCTTCTATAATATTAGTATTTCTTATCTCCACTCTGCTACATGTACTGAAATTTGAAAAATGAATAAAGAACAAACCTGCTTTAATTAAATGTTTCTTAGGTCTAATATCATGCACTCTATAGTCCAATTCAAGTGTGACACGACTCTTTTCGTCTTGCTCCTCATCATTGTGCAAGGAGAATGTAATTTCCATATGTGATCCGTCCAATGTCTTGAACAATGTCCCATTTACTGTCAAAAGCATCTGAAAAAGGAAATGTAACTATTTCGATAGTGATTTATATATGCATGTATGAGTTTAATATTTGTCGTGTAAAGTTTTATTTTTGTTACTTTAATTAAGAAAAAAAAAACAAATTTTGGCATCCAGACTAGACTGATAGATTTTTGTCATATAACATGTTATGTCATATAATATGTTATATAACATTGTCTTGTTATTAGCAAACATTAGGAAAAAAATTGGTTCAATCGTAAGTAATCACAGCCATCCAACAACATCTTTGAGTGATTTGCCAGTCTTAAAATAAAATGTCTATTAAGTTTGTACAAACCTTCAATGCTTCATATTGCTCCAATCTTTCATAGTATGCTAGCAATGCCTTTTGTATGGCAATAAGGTATTCTGGCTTCATAATATTATCATAATCATCAATTATTGCATTTAAATCAAATCCCAGTGGTAAAGAACTTTTGGTAACCTCATGGCCTCCTGAAAGAATAAAAAAAATATACAGGTCTCAAATTATAATCCATGATTTCTATGCAACAGCATAAATACTTACCAGATTTCATTTCAATCCTCAAACCATGTTTTACTTCATTTGCTGAACTGTGTCGCATATGATATACAATACAGCAATGATCACCCTTCACAAATGACTGAACCTCCAGCCCCGTCAGCATTGATGATAGCTCTAGACTACGTTTCAGTGTTTCTACTGAATTGTTTAACACTATTTTCTGTAAATTAGATTTATTTTGATACAATCAGCTTTAAAAGTAGTAAGGGACCTTATATTTCAATATTTTAGAATAAATAATTCTTCCATACAAAAACTTTTTATATCAAAAACATTTCTTTAATAAAACAATATTTAACGACTGAAAAATTATTCCTAATTAGTATAACATACTAGGTAACTCACAACTTTTCTAATATTACCTATTGTCACCCTTATTTATACATTGCTACAAAAATGGCTCTCTAAATTTATTTGCTTACTTCTTGTTAATTAGTTGTTGTTTAGTGGTACATAGATCGTCAAAAGGGTTTATTACCTGAGGTCGTACAAATACATCTTTCGATTTCTGTTTTGGTGGGGAAACTTTGCGTTTGTAAGATTGTCTTTGAATTTGGAACAATTCATTTTGTAAAATTCGTAGTTTTTCTTCGGATGCTTGGATTCTCTGATGAATCTCTTCACAACCTTCAGGCAGCTTTGTAGCTGGATAAATAATAATCGTTTATTTAATGCGTTGTATAAATATATCTTAAAATAATATAGATTTGTAAAACTCTCACCTCCTCTTCGAAAGAGTTTTGTGATTTTTAATTGCTTTTGATTGCTCATCGTAAAACGTGAGGATATCACTCAGTTATACCAGAATATATGAATGATTAAGAATCTTTACACATAAATTAACTGTTTATCGTGAATTTGGGTTATGGATAAATGATTTGATCAATCTTGTTTATATTTATCAATTCAGTTATAATTTCAAATTTTTAAAACATCTGTCACGGAGTGTCACAATTGGTTTTGACAATTGACAAGTTGATAGTGGCACTGACTCTAGGTTTGGATGCACATTTGACACAAGTCATTTGTCTACCTAAACCATAGAGTATATAAATATTATTATATTATTTTAAATCCTCCCAAAAATACATTAGGACTTTGGCGGATTGCAGAATCCGTCTTTGATGGCAAAAAGAAGTTTAAATCACACAATCGTCTACACCATGGCCTAGTGTTTGACGTAAAGGGTTAACAGGGATGTTGTAGACCTATTATATTTGAAAGGAATATACTTGGGTACCTGGTTGGCACACACAGCTAAAATTTAACTCAATAATTGAACTGTTTAATCAATATTATAATGTACTATATATATATTTATTAATATATAAAACCTACAACTTGGAAATGTGTAAATCCGCCACTGGATATAGCAGTGAACTTCTTTAGTTAAAAACGAACTGAAATCTATATGTATATTATCTATACTAATATTATAAAGAGGAAAGATTTGTTTGTTTGTTATGATTTAACTTAAAAGCTTATTATTTATAATTTTACTAATAGAAAGCTACATTATATAAGCTATTTTTTAGTACATCTACATTGCACCTATGCGAAGCCGGGGCTGATCGCTAATAATATTATATAGTTCAACAGAACCAAAAAAAAGGAATGATAACATTTTAATAAAACTTTGGGATGAAACATATTATAATAAACAATGATTATTAATAATAAAGATTTATTATAACTGTACACGTATATTATTAATAAAATATATGAGGAAATTTTCAAATAAGTTATTTGTCTTGCATCTTATATGCCAACTAATTTCATGTCCTTTTCAGATAATCGGCCTTCCGATAAACGTACCCGCAACCTGTAAATTATATTTTGCCTTAAATGTATGTTATTAAATTATATAAAATATACATTCATGTCATAGAACAAAATATTTATGTTCTGTGCTCAAGTGTGATATTACAGTTACCTCTCCTCATTATGCTTGACAGACCACAGCTCGGGCATGTGGCGCGGCTTCATTGACTCCAAGAAGTGTTCCCGCCACAGCTCCTCCAGTCGAAATAGCCCTTCGTGCTGCAAGAAGTACTCCGTCACCTTGTAGCCATGACTCTCGTAATCCGCGTTTTCAACCCTATAAATATATTATTAAAAAAAAGAAATTAGAAAATTCAAATTTTCGACATCTGAGGCACTACAGAAGCCCACATCTGGTATATGACCTTATATTTGTTGAAGTTGAAGGAAGACCTCCTTTTCTCCAAAGGGTTATTTAAAATTAAGGCCACATATGTATATGATATATACACATAATATATGTTTTTTTCCGATTTTCGTATGGTGGGGTGCAGCGTCAAATGAGGAACTTAATAAAACCATTTATGTTTTATTTTTTATATAAGGTATTGCAAAATTTAATCGAAAAATAAGAGTAAAATACTTACACAACCGATATCTCGGCTGCTTCTGCTAATAATTCCTCCGTGACCTCATTGTACTCGGGGTAATGCTCAAGTAAAATATCCTCCAACTCTTTCCTTCGCGTCTCTGGTAGCACGTGCTTTCTTGATTGGTATAGTAGCGCGCGCGCTGCGGAACGGACTTTCCTGCGAAAATGATACGATGCTTATATGGACATTGTTAAATTATATTGGTAAGAACAGTCTTATTAAAATATTACTTATTAACTCTTATTTAGGGACTCTGATACATTTATTTAAGAGGCAGTAAGAAACATATTTACACAGGATAATCATGTTATCTCTCAAAAGTTATAAAATATAACTTCTAAAAATATAGCTCTATGGGTTATTTAGGTTGTGGCATTCATTGAGACAAGAATTTCTAATTTCGATTTCCTTAAAGACTACTAGGGAAATATTTCAAAATGAAGGATAGACAAAATAGGTATATCGAACAACCACATAGTTTTATTTATTTACACATATAAAATCATTATACTTTTATAAATATTTCGATATTATTTATCTATTCTTACTTAAACTCAGTGCAAACAAATCTTTGGGATTTATTTGCGCCGACATATCTTAATAGAGTGCATAAAAAACCTTTACTATTTTTTTTTATTTTTGTTAGATATCGACAGACGAGTATGAGGTTCAGTTGATGGTAGGTGATACCTCAAAATCAAAAGTTTTTTATTTCAAATAGGCCTTTGCAGGCTCTTATGAAACGTCTAGTTGCACGGTTCCAAAAAGTGGGTCTCATGGAGAAGAACCGGCAAGCCACAGCTCAGCTCGGCTCAGCCACAGAACATAAGCCAACGATACGCTGTCGACCTAATTTTTACTTCGAGCATTCGGAAATCCATAGACTGAAACCGAAACGAGCAATATGCACTTCATCTATGCTATACATATTTTGTACTAGAAATAATTTTTCAATTCGAACCAATAGATTAGAGCGTTCAACCAAACAAACTATTCAGCTTTATAATATTAAAATATATATATGTATAGAATCAACGCGCCCGGCTTCACACGGGTGCAATGTAGAATGTAGATGTCCTATACACAAAACATAGCCTATGTTACTCGCTGATAATGTAGCTTTCTATTGGTGAAAGAATTTTCAAAATCGGTTCAGTAGCTTTTGAGTTTATTCATAACATACAAAAATACAAATCTTTCCTCTTTATAATATTAGTATAGCTTATAGTATAGATTATTTATATACTTGCAGTCAGCGTCCTCGATGAACTTGGTCCTGTCGCGGTCCGCGGCGGGCGCGCCGCACGAGCGGGCGAGTCTCTCCCGCAGCGGGCGGGCGAGCGCGTCGCTGCGCACGTGGCACGACACGCACAGCAGCAGCACATCGTGCGACGAGTGGTCTTTCATCACCTCTTAGAAACAAATAAAACATTTTATTTATTTTAAACTATTTATTGCACAAAAATAATAGTGTACAAAAGGCGAACTTAAAGCCTAAAGGCATTATCTGCCAGTTAACCTTGGCTTTGTGGAGAGGTGTGTAGGCAGTGCAATAGTAAATAAAAAAAGAAAATGGCAAAAATTAAAAAAAAAAAATCTTACATAAAAAAACAGAAACAAATAAAAATTGTGAAAAATGAAAAAATGAACACGTTAATAATATAAGATTCTCTTCGACCCTCTTCCTGAAGACGTTTATAGATGGTGCGTCGTGTATGTTTCGTGGTAAATTATTCCATAAAGATCTTCATTTATTAGGAATGTTTGGTTTAAACTCACCCGGTATATATTTTATAAATTATAGTAACATGCCTCGGTTTCGCACGGGTGCAATGTACTATACCCAAAAAAATTATATTTGTGTTACTATGTTACTCGCTGATAATGTAGCTTTCTATTGGTGCAAGAATTTTTAAACTTGATCGAGTAGTTTTTGAGTTTAATAGTAACAAACAAAGACTGGGGAAACAAGATGAACAGAAAGCCTCCAATAGCTACAATAAAAACTCAAATAGGAAACACTGTTTTGTACACCAACTTCTATTATTATGCGTATTATCTAAACCCACAAAGATATGTTCTAATAACTGCCTTCCATCTTCAAAGTATATCTGAACAATATTCAATGCTTTTATGGTGTCAAATCTAAATGCAAAGGTGCTTGATATGCATCTACAAGAGTGACAAAAATATGGTACTTCTACTGAAGGCCTAGCACGAACGACTATCGACAAAGTATTCGAATCGTCAAACTGTCAGTTGTATGAGAAATTTCATACAAATAACAGTTCGACGATACGAATACTTTTTCGATATTTGTTCGTGCTCACCCCCCTGATCCATGACGCCAGTGGTATCGGATACTTTTTCGGTTATATTTTTTTTTATGTTAGATATCGACAGACTAGCATAAGGTTCATGGTAGGTGATACCTTAGCTACAGAGCATCAGTCAAAGATGTGCTATCGACTTACTTTTTATTTCGAGCATTCGGAAATCCATAGACTGAACCTGACACGCACAATATGCGATCCTAGATTCCTCCCACCCGATCAATGCCCGAAGTTACCAGACATGGGGAAGACATGTAAGAAAATTATGGAAAAGGCAGGGGTTCTACCAAATGCGCCAATATCAATGTATGTAGGGATAACTAATTTAATTATAAAATCAAGTAACAATATGAAGGGTTGTACCGTGACCTTTAAGAGCAATATTACATCATGCTTAATTGTATATTGATATGGATATTCTATTAGTGCAATATTGCATTAAGAGATAGCAGTCCAACCCGAACACAGAATTCAGAAAACATCCAACCACTTTCACTCACCAGGGAAATACTTCCTATACTCCCTAGGTACAACATTCTTCCGTATATAGGAGTCGTGTTGCCCACACACCACACACTGGTTGAGCTTGGTGAGCTGATAGTACTTGCCCACGGCGCCCACGGAGCGCCCGGCCGGCTCGAACCGGAGTCGAACCGTTAGGGGCTCCTCCGTTACTTTATCAGCTAACTGTCTCTCTACGTACCTGTTATAGAAATATTGAGACTATTATCAAAATATGCAAACATCCTTATTCAAAACTAGCAATCCGCCCGGCTTCGCACGGGTGCAATGTATCAGATCATGATAATAGAATCGGTCGAGTAGTTTTATATGGATAATATTCCCCGTTTTTGCTTTGTTGGTATTGGTCGCAGCGTGATGATATAGCCTAAAGCCTTCCTCGATAGTTGGACTATCCAACACAAATTTTTCAATTCGAACCAGTAGTTCCTGAGATTAGCGCGTTCAAACAAACAAACTCTTCAGCTCTATAGTATTAATAATAATAATAGTATATTAGTATTAGTATAGATTAATCTATTTATCAACTTTGATTTGTAAGAAACCCCAATCTGAATTCTACAATGGTTAATAAATCATACCCCAATATTAACTCTTTTTGAATTATGTCAAGCATCTTGCAAATGAGCTATCTCACCACAAAGCCTTCTTAGTATCACAGGTGCATAGCAATTCTCCATCGGGTGCTTGTAGGAAACAGTTGTGGTAGAGTGGTTTAGACCGTGTTGCGTACGGATATCTCTTGCTAAGTACCTCTTTGTTGGATTTATTTTGCTTTTCTTTCACACTGGAAGAAAAAAAATTTTGAATTTACAAACAACAGAAAAATAAGCACTTTCAAACATTTTGGACACAAATAAGGAATGTGCAGATTAATTGTTCCAAGAACACTCAAAATCTATGTTCATTATCATGTAATTGTTTGTCTCCGAGATGCTGGTATCCTTACCATAAACAAAGAATCGAATCGAAGTGTGCATCTACAAAAATCAGCTTCTCTGACTTAGGTAAAACACCAAAAAGACTGCTGAATATCTCGGATGATAGATCATGGATATCATTTGAAAATCCGTGAATAGGTGAACATTAATGAACTCACCACAGAGAATATCAGCAGTATGAGAATATCTTAGAAGGGTTTTTGATGCACTTCAAAGCTACCAAAGCAGGTTATATGGAAAAAGAAACCTCTTCGGGATAAAATGTATGAGACACAGTGAGTTGATTTCAAGAGGGCAGCTACAAGGGAGGTCTTAGAGACATATGTATTCCTCAGCCTTAACCAAATTAAATATGTAGTTGATAGTCCAGAGACAAGTAGTTATCTTCTGGATATAGACAAACGCTTGAGGTGAAGTAATTACACAGTATCTACTATATAATTACTATTGTCATTGTTAACAGAAGTTGAATATATTCCATATAGCTTTTTCTTTTTCTGTCTATCTATCTATTAACTAAAGAGTTGAATTCAATATTTTTTTTATTAAAATCCACTAAAAATTACCCATTCTTAGCCTTTCTCACAGTTTTTGTTTTATAACACACATCGGCATACTTCCAGCACAAGTTGTCTAAATGATTCCAATGTTCGCTCTCATTCCATTTTAACCATGACAACACACCTCTTGTGTAGTATTTGTTGATGAGTTTCACAAATATTTGAATTGCTACATGAGAATCAGCTGCTGCATAGTTTATTTGCCTTTCAGATAATTCTTCTGCTCCCCAATCACTGCAACGAATCTGTCGATTAGACACACTTTAGAATAGTTATTCAAAATGTTTGTACTATATTTTAATTTAGATAAAAGTCATAAAATTATAAAATCTATTTTTATGTACTTACTCTCCAAGTTTTGTCTAGAACAACACCAAGGTGAGACAATGAAAGGGCAGCCAATCCCCCTGCATCATATCCACATAGATCAACAACATGTCGTAAATCTAATGTGGATTTTATAAAGACTGCATAATCTGCAGCAATATATTTAGCATCATCTGCAGGTGCAACTCCAACTTTATATATTCTTTCATCTTCTAGTAAATCCTGAAGTAAATTAATATTTTTTGCATATCAGCACGGTTTATGATTTTGATTATCTTGAAATGAATTCCAATGTCCATTAAAATCAAATTTTAAAAAAGCAGCCAACACCAAAATAGAAATATAGTGCTTAAAGCTTAATATAAGTTTCAAGTAAAATTAAACAGATACTCACTTTTAAAGATGAGGGTACACTTTGAATTTTGTTTAAACGAAATAGTCCACAAAAACCATCCAGTGTGGAGATCTGTATCAAAGCTACAGGATGCCTCTTCCCCTGTTCTGTAACCCATTCACAGTCAAAACCAACTGCATGGTGTGTGAGACACCTTCTAAAATACATTTGAATTGAAATCACTTATTAAAAACAACAATATACAAACATGAAATCAGAAATTTAACTACCTTTAGGTGCATATTTCATTAGTGAGAATTTATTAAAATTTGTATTTTTGTGTTTATTCATAAACTTTATATATTAGGATTACTGTAAGAATTGGGACATGAATAATGTTTAAAATTCGAAATAAGTTGATGGGCTAAATTAAATCTTTGGTTGTATGAAAAATAGGGTGGAACTTACTTTCGTAATTCATTTGTAACTTCCTCACAATCCAGCTGATTTTCAACAACTTTAATAGTTAAATAGTTGAAAGCTTCCACTGCATTGAGTTTATTTTGTTTTCTTTTATAAATGATATAGTAAGTTAAACCAAGAGCTAGCGCAAAAGCGGTAGAGGTTACTGAGATTAATTTAATGTATGACATTATTATGAATACCCTTTAAGTAAAGGTAAATTTATTTAAGGCTATAGAAATAAAACTAAGCGTTCAATAGTTATTCAGAGAGACGTTTACGAAGTTATAATATTAAACTATTATTAACAACAGAATTTCAATGCTGTACAACCGTCAACCACTCATGCGTGATTGTTTTGACCACAGAACAATAATACTCTAGCGAGAAGAATCCCGACTCCATACACTTAACCGAAGGAAAAAAGTTCTATGACGTCTAGTGCCATCTACAAACAACCCGCGGGTACTACGTAGCTACGTCACAAGCTATGGCGGGAAATTCAAAATGACCTACAACAATAGGTACCTATATAATACTTATCAGTTTTGATTAAGGTATTTTATTTAAACTTTACAATATAAACATAGAATTTCATGCACAAGAAGACACTTCTAACTATTATTATTAAAATTAAATGTATTTGGCTAGAAACAGGGTCTACTTGTGCCTAAAATACTATGGATATTTTGTAAAGAGAATAAAAACAAAGACATTACATATTTATTAATTTATTTATATAAATAGCAAACTGTTACATCTGCATTTCGTGAGAAATTGTTTTAAAAAATAATAAATAATGCATATTTGAATTTATAAAAAAAGTTAGATTGAAATCCATAAATTACGCTGCATGATCTATCATAGCAATAGGTACAATTATAGATGGGCCTCAATCAGGTATAAATGTAGCAGGTGCTGCTGCAAGCCTTGTGACATTGATAGATGAATCCTGTAAATTAACATTAATAAATTATACTTAAATCTTTATGATCACTTGACCACAACTTTCCTGATGGTAAGCAATGGAGTGGTCTATGATGGAACATGATTGCCTAGAAGGAACTGAAGGAAGGAGCTTCATTTGGAGTAGAATTTTTTGGGTTTCAAACAATCCAAATGAAAAATTGAACATTCATACATGTGTGACATGTGTTAGATATAAAGAGTAAATGTCACAATATAAATGTTAAGTAAAATTATTAAATCTGGAATCCAAATAAATCTACTACCTATGTTTATACCAAGAATCATTAGAACAGAGTTACGGTACTCAAGTTATCATTAAACAAACATACAAAGATTCAAGCGCCTGACCCGTCTTACCACTGGACCTCACTTGCTTCATTTGCTTGATCATTAATTTAGAATATTTGGATTGGTTATGTAATAAAGCTGATATTTATCAATTTAAAGCACAAACCTTATCTTTTCCATCAGGTACAGCTGTTCTAAACAATTTCTTCCCAACAAAACAAGTTGGTTTAAAATGCTTACTACACAGCATTTTATGTTTGGTATAAAGTCTTGATCTAGAAAGCAATACTTCGCCCATAATTCACAACTGGAAATAAAAATAACAAAATCTTTATAAGAACCCAAAAACAACAATAATATATTGATATGGTAGAAGTGTGCCTATGGGTGTGCCTAATCTTGTTGACTTAATATGGAGCCCTACGCAAAGGGTGTTTAGGCTAGAATATTGTTAAACGAATTATAACATTATCTAATTCCTTTCTTTGGTCAAAAACATTATAGGTTATGTAGATACGTACCGTAGGCTATTTTTAGGACCAAGTCGTGGAAAACGATGTGAACTGATGCTTGATCAAGGATGCGATCCGCATATGCAGCACATTTGTGTGTTTTCTTTCCTCGTAACTCATCGTGAAATAAACACAAAGGAAAAGAGTCACTATCTCAAAGGTTATTATCACCGAATCTTCCACACAAAACACTTGATTTCACCAAAACACAACAACAGAGGAGCAAATTGCTCGACTCAACTTTTTGCAGGGAAAATCAAAACTTTATTTAAACAAATAAACTACAAGATAAACGGTAAATACGCACGAAGCGGTAGACATTTTTCTTGTAAATTGTAATGAATGTTGCCACCTGCCAGTTGCCACAATTAGCAACATCAATAATTATTAAAGTTAATCAATTATTAAATTAAGTTATATATATTATTCATTGACATAGTATTAAAGTTGATCGAAGATATTATATTAAACCTTTTGTTAGATAAATTATCCATATTTCTACCCGTTTTTATTGAATAAATTGTAAATTACAAATTTATATATTTTTAATTAAGAATGGAAGAAATGATATTTTCTTAGTGGTAACATTGTGGTTTGTAGTATGTTTTGTTTCTTTTGCACCGTAGTTGCTGTCTCATCTGCACTATCACCCTCCTATATTCAATTCGTAGGAACAAAGTTGGGACCCCCTGGTTTTGACAGTTGACTGACTGTAAAAATATAGAAAGATCTGTAGGGTTATTCACAATCAATCGAAACCGTCTTTCCGAACCGATTTTAAACGATTCCTTTAAATCTCAATTCACAAATCCGTATCGGAAAAAAAAAGACGTTTTAAAACTGGATTTTCACGGAAAGTTATCCGAGACCAATTTGCTGTCGGAAGCAAGCAAGTTCCGAGATCAATTAGTATTGTGATAACCTTAAATATTCATGACTGCTTTGATTATTTATATTTTATATTGATGAAGCTAAACATAAAGGCAGTAGTGTTTGTTTACTTCGTTTTAGGTTGATTCTCTTTAGTATTCACAGTCTTTTTGTATTAGTAAAGTAATAATTGACGGTGAGTAATCGAAAAGAGTTTGTGTCCATCTAAAGTTAATCATAATATATTATATTAATAATACAATAAATAATAATATTAAACCTTTAGTTTTAAGCGGAACATATCGACGTAACGTTGGAAAACAAAACAACAAACTAATTGTTGTAACTTCAAATTACTCATAAGAAAGTGAAAAAGGCAGACCTTCATTTTAATGCTCAATAGCAGAAACCTGATGGAAGGGATTCTTTTAAGTCAAGCTTCTGTATCAAATACTATATCTCAAGCCATAAATAGCCTTATTATATCCACATTTCTGTAAGTGTTTCCACATTCTGCACAATAAAGGCAAGTTAGATTGTTCAAGTTTTTATATTTTTATTTTTGTAAATGAAATTAAAAAGGAAAACATGATTAAAACATAATATTTAGAGTTTTACTTTAATATATACAATTTTGTAGCAACAATAATAATTTGTAAAATAATTTTCTTGGTATGCTGAGTTTTGTATTAGATACAATGATATCTAAATAATAATACCAGTGGATTGTGAAAAACTTTACATCAATAGAAAATGCCAACATTCCCTGAATGTACAAGTGATAAAGCCTTATTCTTCTTCAAAGTTCTAAAAATTCAATAGTTATTGAACTATTCATTCTTTGACAATATACATTTATTGTAAAGATATCCAATTTTAATATACCTAATATAAATGCTATTTAAAATATAGGTATCTAACTCTGACTGAAGAATCATAAATATATTGAATAAACTTAAGTCTTTTAATTAAATAAAATACTGTATACCGGATTAAAAATTTTATTGAAAAAAATTTAAATGTGTGATACTCGTGTTAATAAAAGACAATATTAAACTTAAGTCTCTTTATTGTAGGTACAGAATGCTGTTGAGAAATGCTTTGTTGTGTGGCCTTCGTAAGCATGAATATCATGAGCAATATATTTTGCATTAGTGATTTAAAAGTGCTGCTGGATGAAGAAACACATGATATCAGCTGCAGCGATCCACCAGACACACCTGCACAGCAAGTGGCAGTGGCCCTTTATAGAGGACATTGGACTTTAGAACCTCAGTAATAAATAAATAGCCTTTTTATTTGAACTGTTTTTATTTTATTTTAATAGGTATATAATCTATATCTATTGTCTATCAAACCTTTAAAAATGAATATAAATTATAATATTCCATAAGATTCATCAACATTATCAGTTTTTAATATAAACAGTTTTACAAAAACAATATCTTGGATAAATATTAATAGTATATCTATGAAAATTTAAACTTTAATAAACCAATATAGCATTTTACTACCTATGACACATTATGATATAACTATCATAGGAACTATAAAAATCTATCAGTTTGAAATATAAAGTTTTGTATCTATTAAGAGAACTAGTTACTTTATAATTAACAAAATAGGAAAACTTAATTATAATCTATACTAATATTGTATGTTATGAATAAACACAAAAACTACTTGACCTATTTTAAAAACCCTTTCACCAATAGAAAGTTACATCATCAGCAAGTAACATATGCTATTTTTCTACCACTATGCTACCCGTTTGAAGCCGAGGAGGATTGCTAGTATTATATAAAGTCTTGATCTTTGGATGCAAAAATTAAACCATTTAAAACATAATAATAATTTATTTACTTAATAATACAAACTATTAAATTATATCTTGGTCACCTTTACAAATGAGTTGATAGAATGTAAATTACATGTAACAAAATCCCTTGAGTAGACAATTATTTGATATTTACTGTCTAACAATTATAAATACTATATGCACACATTTAGACTTATGTATATAAACATATTAAGAGGTACCAAAACAAATAAAATAAAAATCAATTAGTGATTATAAGTATAAAATTAAATATCTTAATTCATAGAGAACAGCAACTTGTAATTCTTATTGATAGTGTGTAGTGCACTGATGAGGATAAGGAGGTTTTCTGTTAGTATGTAATTCAGTGATTGCTGCAATTTTGTCGTCAGCATTTTGCCTCGAACAGATTAGGGGCGATTCCAATTTCTTTGTTGACTTTGTTAAATATAAATGGATGCATGAAACATGGGAATCGATAACCAAAGGCGGTTCTATCTTTCGGTAAATATACCCCATGGATTCTATGTATTCTAGCTGCTTGATTCCAACTTGCTCCGCTCCGCTCTGTATGAAGCTAAACGAGTTACAGTTGTTGAACTCGAAATACACTCGCTGTAGCCTTGCAGAGTTGAAGACTTTATCGGTGGGGTAGTGGCGAGGTTTGCGGAGAAATGTCTTGACTTATTGAGTACATATAGTTGGCGTATATTCATTATTATATTATTATTTAACTTTAATTTATTTTTTTATTATGACAGGCACTGTGACAGATGACAAGTAGCGGTTGTGACATATATGCTTCGTGCATTTACAGAGTCTTTTTATTGGCACAAAAAAGATTTTGTTATCCGTAATATATTTAAATATACACAAAACTCAAGAAATTATAACTATAACTAAGAAATTAAACTATAAATAAACCATACAATCTTAAATTAACTTATGTAGTATCTTAGGATATTCATGTTTAGTATAGACCATAGACCATCAATTCACTAGCGTTCTTCATGAACGATTTCTACCATTTTACCAAGACTCTTATCGGAAACTCCCGAAGATTGCCGATGTTCAGTTCTATCGGAATTGTGAATACCATTTTCATATCGGGTAGGATACAAAACATTTTCCGTGGCTTTCGGGTCGGAACGCTTTCGATCGATCGTGAATACAGGCACTGTTTTTAAATTAATTGCATGCCCATGGATACTTGTCTTTCAGTCGAAATCATAAGTTATACTCTATGGTCGGAATATTAAAATATAAAATGACTACCCGTTCACTTCGAGAATGCCATCGTCGACCGTAATAATGTTCTTGTAATGTAGACTTTAATAATATAATATTAAATACTTACAGCTTTATTTTACAGTTTGAACATTCAAAAATATATTTTTTAAAGGATTGCCAACGAAGGCGCAAAAAACATTGTATGTTTATTTATGTATCCATAACTCCAATACTTGCATGTAATATTTCATCGAAATCATTTAAATAAAATAATTTATACTGGTTTAAAACGCGATTTATTATTTATCCCGACGTTTCGGATGCTTTTCAGCAACCGTGGTCATCGAAATCACTAATTTCTGAATCACAATCTCCTTCTATGTCGCTATAATCACTTTCAGTGCCCACTGAAATAATTAGTTCAATTTAATTTTTTTCTTGTTCAAAGAAAGAAATTATAGCAACAGAAATACGTACGTACGTTCGTAGGAAGGACTGAATACCGGTTAATTTACTATAGGAGTTATACCGGTTTTGTTAATATTCTTTCGTTTTTATTCATATTTATGAAACGTCGGGATAAATAATTTAAACAATATAAATAATAAATCGCGTTTTGATCCGGTATACAGTATTTTATTTAAATGTGTGATACTCGCGTTAATAAAAGACAATATCATATTTACTGACAAAAATTACTGTGGTAAGTTTAGTGTGTATTCTTTAATGTATGTGTACTGTGTGTGTATTGTAGTGTGTACTCTTTAAAACTAATAGCATGGTATCTCAGTCAGACACGTATTTTGGAAAATAAACATTAACCGGTTTCAGTCCCTGGTTCGTAGTAAATAACAAACCAATAGAAAAAAAACTCAACGAAAACATAATCACAATAATATTAACAACAAAATCGAAATACGGCAGCGTTGCTATCCGTAGCTGGTACTAACAAGCAGAGCGGAAGATAACGTTAAGTAGTAATAGAACTTACAACCAGTGTTGTCAACACTGTATTTGGAGAGAGAGCTAGAAGGCTATGAAAAAAGAGCTAATTATTTTAGTTATAAAGAGCTAAATAACAAAAGTAGGTATATGAAATTAACATATTTTGAACCTACGTTTTTTAATTGTATTAATCTTTTAAGATTAATGGACATTATTATGAGAACTTCTATAGAAGAATTACGCATTATTGCTGAAAAAAATACTTTTGAAGTTGAAAATAAAGAATAATGATGGAAAAAATGTTCCGACGATGATTTTTGACAGAAACGATAAATTGCAAACTTCGGAGCTACCTGTTATGTAAATGTTTAACGAACATGAACGTCAGACGAGTATGAAGTTTAGTGAGTGATACCCCAGCTTATTGATGTAAGGCCGGTTTAAGACCAATGGATTCGAACCTACGACAGAGCAGTGCGCACGGCAGGTGATCTACCAAACGCGCCAAAGAGACAGTCAAAACCTGTATTAAAATTTTTGAAACTGATAATAATTGATCCACTTTTATTAAAATACAGTATTAACCTATCTGATGTCTTTTTCATTATAAATAGAGCTGAATTTTGATCT
The DNA here is from genome assembly GCA_905404175.1 of Anthocharis cardamines. Taxonomy (NCBI): domain Eukaryota; kingdom Metazoa; phylum Arthropoda; class Insecta; order Lepidoptera; family Pieridae; genus Anthocharis; species Anthocharis cardamines. The sequence continues at coordinate 2,316,846 of FR989953.1, read as the reverse complement.
AAAAGAGCTTAATCGGCAACACTCTCAGTGTCATTTGACAACAAGCTTGTCATTTTGTATTACTAAAATAGTCTGTGCATTTTGTAAAAGTCGTCTGTCGAATGTCGATTTGTCTATAATAAATACATTAGGGAGGTTTTGAGTTTGACATTTGACAAGCAGAAATGTGGAATGATACCTTTAATGTATGAAAATTGTTAACTTTAAACAAATAAATCGTGATGGCACGCGATCGCAGTCCTGAGCGCCGACGTTCACGGTCTAGAGAAAGACGTGATAGGGAACGATACGATGAAAGAGAATCTCATCGCGAAAAGAAACGCAGAGAACGCTCGAGAAGTCCTAGAAAAGAGCGTGATACTCGAAGCCCGAATAAAAAAGACAGAGACAGATCAAGAAGTCCGCGAAAGGAAAAGGAACGGTCCAGAAGTCCGAATAGGAAGGACCGAGGCCGGTCTAGAAGTCCGAAAAAACGAGATGGTAGGGACAAGGAACGACGCAATGATGATAAAGACAAGAGCCGTTCGAGAAAAGAAAATGAAAACAAGACAGATAAAGAAGAAGAAGAGCAAGCTGTCGAAAAAAACAATGAAACAAAGCCTGTGAAAAAAGAACCATTGTCATTGGAGGAACTACTTGCGAAAAAGAAAGCGGAGGAGGAAGCTCGCAGTAAACCTGTATTCTTGACCAAAGAACAAAGGGCTGCATTAGCTTTAGAACGACGTCGTGAACAGGTAGAAACAATGAGGGCTAATGTAGCTCGACCAACTATTACAACGATAGATCTCACAGGTAGTTCCAAAAAGGATGATGACAAAAAGTATAGGGAAGACAGAGAGCGGGAGAGAGAACGCGATCGCGAACGTGAGCGTGAAAGGGAAAGAGAGAGGGAGAGAAAGTATGAAGAAAGGAAATCTAACTCTGACCGCAAAGATGATAAAAAGGAAAAAGAAGACGAATTAAGTGGCAAGGATAAAGAAAGAGAGGAGGAAGCTATCAAGGCCCGATATTTGGGCATTGTTAAGAAGAAACGAAGGGTAAGACGTTTGAATGACCGAAAATTTGTTTTTGATTGGGATGCTTCAGAAGACACTTCAAATGATTATAATGCATTATATAAAGAAAGACACCAAGTGCAATTCTTTGGTAGGGGACACATTGCTGGTATTGATATTAAATCACAGAAAAAGGATTACAGTAAGTTTTATGGAAATCTGTTAGAAAAGAGAAGAACTGAACTTGAAAAGGAACAGGAAAAATTACGATTAAGAAAAGTAAAGAAAAAGGAAGATAAACAAAAATGGGATGACAGACATTGGTCTGAGAAGGATCAAGATGAAATGACTGAAAGGGATTGGAGAATCTTCCGAGAAGACTATAACATTACTATAAAGGGAGGTAGAATCCCAAATCCCATACGAAACTGGAAGGAAGCTGGCTTCCATCAAGATGTAATGGAAATTATTAATAAAGTTGGTTATAAAAGCCCAACACCTATTCAAAGACAAGCCATTCCTATTGGCTTACAAAATAGAGACATCATTGGTGTTGCTGAGACAGGTTCAGGAAAAACACTTGCTTTTCTTATACCTTTACTAACTTGGATTCAGTCATTACCAAAGAGTGAGCGAATGGAAGATGCTGATCAAGGCCCTTACGCCATTATTTTGGCTCCTACTCGAGAATTAGCACAACAGATTGAAGAAGAAACTAATAAGTTTGGAATTCCTCTAGGAATCACATCTGTTGTAGTTGTTGGAGGTCTTTCAAGGGAAGACCAAGGTTTCAAGTTAAGGTTAGGATGTGAAATTGTAATAGCCACTCCTGGACGTCTTATTGATGTGTTAGAAAATAGATATTTAGTTCTGAATCGCTGTACTTATGTAGTCCTTGATGAAGCTGATAGAATGATAGACATGGGTTTTGAACCTGATGTCCAGAAGATTCTGGAGTACATGCCTGTCTCAAACATTAAACCAGATAGTGATGCAGCTGAAGATGCATCAGTTCTGCTGGCTAATTATAACACAAAGAAAAAGTACAGACAGACTGTGATGTTTACAGCTACTATGCCGCCGGCGGTGGAAAGATTAGCTCGCAGCTATTTGCGAAGACCAGCTATAGTATACATAGGATCTGTTGGCAAGCCAGTAGACAGAACAGAACAAATTGTTTATTTGGTCGGTGAGAACGAGAAACGTAGAAAACTAACAGAAATTCTACAACGTGGCGTTGAACCTCCCATTATCATATTTGTCAATCAAAAGAAGGGAGCTGATGTTCTGGCAAAAGGCTTGGAAAAGCTCAGCTTCAATGCTTGTACGCTACATGGAGGTAAAGGACAAGAACAGCGTGACTTTGCCTTGGCCAGTCTTAAAAACGGCTCCAAAGATATATTGGTCGCAACAGATGTTGCCGGTCGTGGTATTGATATTAAGGACGTTAGTATGGTTATCAATTACGATATGGCTAAGTCTATTGAAGATTACACACATCGTATTGGTCGTACGGGTCGTGCCGGAAAAACTGGTAAAGCTATATCATTTGTTACAAAGGATGATTCAGCTATCTACTATGACCTTAAACAAGTGTTGCTTGCAAGCTCCGCATCAACATGTCCACCTGAACTTATGAACCATCCAGAGGCACAACATAAGCCTGGTACTGTAGTAACAAAGAAGCGTAGAGAGGAAATGATATTTGCTTAATGTAGTTTTGAGTTGAATTTATTGTTTGAAACACATTTTTTAAATATTAAACATTTAATTCATCTATGTCATTTTACACTGTATACAATAAATAAATAGTTAACAACAAAATCTGAACTGTATCACTGTAATGGAATAGATTTTAGACTCTTCAAATGTCCTACATAGATTTAATCAAATTTCATATCAGAGTCTATATCAGCAGTAAGAAGATAATCTGTAATGAAAATCACTGTTTTATTTACAAATTTTGATAAAACAATAATAGCATATAAACAGAGCATGCTATTTAATTTTATGCAAGTTGATATGAGTTCTTAAACTACTCATATTAGCAAAGATAAGCAACACGCATTCAATTTCAAAATAAAGCTTAACTGAAAATCCTATGAATAGCACACAAACTACAACTGATACAAGAATGGAACTGAAAAACAGATGCTACAAATTGAAAAATAAATTGCAAGAGCCCATGCACATTAACATGATAATACTATGTAAGCAGGACACCATCCACCTTTATGCTGCAAAAATTGTACCTATTCCTTTTTCTCAGATATACTATCAACAGAATCTTTAGTTGGTGGTGGCATTACGGCTTGTTTTACAGTGGATGCCAAAGAAACTGTCATGTCAGCTAACTCTGAGAGGTCTTTTGGAAAAGACAACTCAGGGAATTTAACCTCCAGCTGGGGATCTCCTGGTTTTACTGGTAAAAAAATACAATACTATTTGAAAAACTATTTTCCTATTACTCAATTATTTTTATTATAATAAAATTCAATGCAATGACTTAAAGATTTAATTTATTGTGTGAGTATAATAATTATATAATGGATGATAATATTATGTTCTAAATTAAATTCAATTTATAAGTAATACTCTAAATCTCCACTATTCCTATTGATTAATATAACTCATTTTAATATATAATAATTATATATAATAATAAATAATTTAACAGACTGATGTCTAAAAGGCTTTTCAAATGGAGAAATGCTGAATTATTCTACAAAAGGATAATGTTCCTTACTCCTTACTACTTACCTCCATAAAGAAAATTGTAGGCAATGTTTATGTACTGTTTAGCTAGAACACTATTTTCACTCATGATTTGTTTTGTTTCTTCTGGGAAGCAAACATATCCCATTGCTGTTGTACCAAGTGTAGCATAGAATACTCTCTGTAATTTAAAATCTTTCACTGAGGAATTACAAAATAAATTATTTAATTATGATAAGTTTACCGTTTTCAATAGTAGGTTTGTGATATCAAAATTAAATATTCAAATAAAATATATTAATGCATATTGGAACAAAAAAAACTAAAACACCTGGTCCGCCAATCATAAACTTACTCTGATAAATCCACCCCTCAGGCCAAATATGAATCCAGTGAGACCTCCCATCGCCACAGCACCGTACCTGGTCTGCTTATTATCTTCTTCTCTCAAATACTGAACAATCCCTTAAAAATACAGAAATTTATAAGAAAAATTGCAGTGCATATGAAATATGATAGCATGAACATATAGTAGCTAGTTATACAAGGGTAACAGAGAAGAATTACATGGTTTTTATGCCAGATATCAGAGCTAGACAGCAAATTATTGTTATGCTATGTAACTTAGGATATTAATGATGAACAATGTGGTGTTAACCATTTAACTTCTAAATTAGCACTGCAAAATGAACAGATAAGCTAAAAACACAATTTTCTTTTTACAACTTCTTTGAGTGGTGGTTCTGTAATTGAATGAAATGACAAATTATTAAAGCCAGATAAATATATAAACATAGTAACACTTATTTGTTATTAACCTATCCAATTAATCTTTACTATTTCATATGCATTTTGTATCATTAATTATATGTATAGATGAAGGACTTCAAGAAGTGCATTTATGAACATTCTCTTCTGATCATTGTGTAACAAGTGCATCATTGTGTATCAAGAGTTTTATATAAAAATTAATAAATGGTTCAGTTTTATCAGACAAATATATACACATTACTGTTAACTCAAATCTCCCAATACTCACAATCACTCCTATCCATAACTTCATGATAGTTGTCCAAGATTGTATGTTTGAGAGAAGATGAGTGAGCCAAACCAGTCTCAATTGTTTCTCTGACTGCACTTACAGGTGGCTGTAAGACTGATCTTAAGTAACTGCTTTTATTCTCTTTGAGGCTAGATTCTAAATAGCTGAAACAGTTGGAAATAAGCAAGTTTATATAAAACCTTAACATTTTCTTTCCAGTACAGATAAAGCATTTATTATATATTTAAAGTTTTAAAAAAAAACTGCGTTTTTGTGTGTTGTTTATATAAATTTTATTTAATACAATTATTGCATATTATTTAATTTAAAACTTATTTTTTCCAACGCCATAAGTTTTATAAAAGAACATAGATTTTCATGGAACCACAGGACACATGTTAGCACAGAAAAAGAAGTTCTGCCTATGGACTGTAGAGCATGAAACTCTTACTCCAGAGAAACCGTGCCCAGCGCGCCCATAAGCCCTGTGCTTCCAAGTAAATCTTCTTTGGTTTTATGTTCCATTAATGCTAACAATTACTTCAAAATATTGTTTCTACAAGTACTCACTCTCTATAGTCGGCATGTGGCGCTTCATAAATTGGCAGATCAGAAGGTCTCATAGGAGGTGGCCGCAAAGGCTCTTTAGCCTCTTGCACGGGAGTTGCAGCACTTACAGTCGGTATCAGGGCGACAAGTCCCGACCCAATTACTATTTTTCTTAGCATCTGTGCAAAAATACAACACTTTAGGATAAAACTAACAAGTTTATTATCTGAGACAAAAATATTTACCTCCAAAGAGATTATTTACGAAATTATTACATAAAATAAACCGTGGTTAGGTTCTCAAAATTAAAATCAGCTGGTAATTTGATAATCAACTGGACAGTTGACAATTTGACATTAAATATTGGCGTAGGGAAGCAACATTGGTCACCTCATAGTAATGTAGAGAGGGGTGTATCGATCGTAGGTAGCAAATAAAACTCTTGATCAGAAGGTATTAATGTGAAGGAATGAATGAATGAATGAATGAATATATTTACAGAAAAAATGATTAATAATAAACAATAAAAATGGAACAATAATATAGTATGTAAAAGCGAGTTGGTAAAAAATAAGTTGATCCGATTGGTGGATTCAGATCACGCCACATCGCGTGCGTGTGCGAGATGTAAACTTGTTCAAACTTGTCCGCGCCCGCTATTGTTATAAATACGGCACACATCCCGCGGCGGCCTCACACGACCGCCTGAGAGCGCATCTTCTGCGCCCACTTCAACGACCGCCCTATTTTGATAGGGCGCGACCCCGCTTTCCCCTGCATGCCATTCCATGGCGACATCAGGGTTCCGTCTTTCCGCCGCCTCCGGCGGGCGGAAAGACGAAGACAACACGTTTCGTTTCGGCGGCCTCACATTGCATATCGCGAGCTAGAGCTCGCGCGCGTCGCGCCGCGAGTTCAATCCGAGTCCGCGCGTCGAACGGGTCGCTCCTCACTGCACCGTCGGGGTACCTCCTGCAGCCTGTGCTCGCCGAGTCTTGCATCGCAGATCCTCGCACGTACAGTTACGAAAATAGTTCTTTTCAGAACTGTCTGCTTCTCCGTTTCTATGATGATGGACGTCAGCTTGTTGATAAAATAAATATGTTGGTGTTCTCTTATTTTTCCTCTTCCTCCTTGGTAATTGTAGCAGACATCTTTGATGTCTGTGAGGTACAGGTAATGAGGTATTGAAGTAGCCTGGTATATTGGCTGCGCAGGTAATAAGGTAATCTGGTATGTAGTGCAAGGTAAAGGTATATGATAATAGTAACTTGTCTATTTACGATGGTAAGTATAATATGTATGCACCTACATAACTCCCCCTCAAGCGAAGCGTACCGGCAGTTTAATATTGCGGCCGGCACGTGTCCTTGTAGGCACTAAGCTTGTGTGCGTGCGAGTTGTGTTCACTGAAGCGTGACGAGTCGTTGCTCTTGACCTACTTTCGCGCTCGTTCGAATTTGTATCTTCGCTGCGTAGTAATACGGTCGATTTTTCTGTGTTGTCGCTCGGACTTGCTTCATTTTCTTCTGAGATGATGTACGCTGGCTTGAGGCGATCTATAGATATAGTAGATATACGGTCGTTGACTTTTATTACGAAATATTTCTCTTTGCGTTCTATAACTTCAAATGGACCGGTATATGGTTGTTCTAAGGGTTTTCTTGATGAATCTGTGCGTATGAATACTTTCTTGCAAGTATGAAGATCTTGATGAATGAAGATAGGTCTATTGTTGCTATGTGGTTGCGTAGGTACTTGAGGTTTGAGTGAGTTGATTGATTTTCGAAGTTGATCGACGAATGAGTTGTCCAAGGTTCGATGTGTCAAAGTTTCATTGAAGAAATCTCCGGGTAGTCGTAGGTTGTATCCGTAGGTAAGTTCGGCGGTGCTTAATCCGTTGTCACTTCGCATCGCAGCGCGAAGTCCAAGTAAAACTGTAGGTAATTCTTCGTCCCAGTTATTTTTTCCTTGTAGTCTGGCTTTCAGCGCTTGTTTCAATGAACGATGCCAGCGCTCGACGATGCCATTTGACTGTGGATGGTAGGGCGTAGTACGAGATTTTTCTATTCCCATAATCTTCATTAGTGACTGGAACAGATGGGATTCGAACTGGCGACCTTGGTCGGATATTAGTGTTTTAGGAACGCCGAAACGAGATATCCAGTGTTCGTAGACTACTCGGGCGATGACGTCAGATGTTATTTCGCTAGTAGGTATTGCTTCGGGCCATCTTGTGTGTCGATCTATTATTGTTACTAAGTACCGATGTCCTTTCGCTGTAGTAGTGAGCGGTCCAACTATGTCTATGTGTATGGTTTGGAATCGCTCGCTTGGCGGGAAAATTCCTATTGCGCTCGATGAATGGCGTTGTATTTTGCTTCGTTGACATGATAGACATTGCTTCGCCCATGCGCCCGCGTCGTGGTTAATTGAAGGCCAAAAGTATTTTGTAGATAATATTTTACGCGTTGCGCGTACACCGGGATGACTTATGTTATGAACTGCGTTGAATGCAAGTTTTCTATATTGTAGCGGTAGGTATGGACGAATATTTGAAGTTGAGGTTTCGCAATATAACTTGATATCGGTGTTAGGTATGTTTATATACTTCAATGTGATATTATCTTGCTTTTTGAGTTCTTGAATTGTAGTATCGTTTTCTTGAGCTTGTGCGATCTCTTGATAATTTAATGTTGTAGGTAAATTAATTTCTTCTATACGGCTGAGTGCGTCGGCGACTATGTTTTGACTTCCGCTGATATGTCGTATGTCGGTGGTGAATTCGCTGATAAATAATAGTTGTCTCGTTCTTCTTGGTGTTTCTGAAGGTGAAGGAGTCTTCGTAAGAGCGAATGTGAGCGGTTTGTGGTCGGTGAAGATAATTAATTCACGTCCTTCATAAAGTTTTCTGAAGTGCTTCATTGCCATGTAGATCGCAAGTAATTCCCTGTCGTAGGTACTGTACTTGATTTGCGCGTCGGAGAATTTTTTCGAGAAGTAGCCTAGCGGTTGCCAATGGTTTTCGACATATTGTTGAAGTACGGCTCCTGCTGCTTTGTCGGATGCGTCGCTAAAAATAGCTAATGGAGCTTTGTGCACGGGATGAGTGAGTAAAGTGGCGTTTTTGATGCTTTCTTTACACGATTCGAATGCTTGCGTTGCCTCCGGGGTCCACTCGATTTTTGTTTTATCTTTTTTCTTCGTGTTGTGAAGATATTTATGCAGTGGCTCTTGAACTAAGGCAGCGTTTTTGATATTTTCTCGATAAAAATTAAGCATTCCGAGAAATCTTCGGAGTTCCTCGACGGTTGTAGGCTTCGGAAAATCTGAGATTGCTTGAATTTTCTCGGTAGGCGGTTTGATTCCGTGTTTTGATACGACATAGCCTAGGAATTTGACTTCTTCTTTTCCAAAAACGCATTTTGCGGGATTGATTGTGATTCCGTATTCTTCTAGTCTTCGAAATACGATGCGTAGATGTTCACGATGCTGCGTTTCGCTTTCAGAGGCTAAGAGCAGATCGTCGACGAATGAAAATACGAAATCGAGTCCTCGCAGTACTTCATGGATGAATCGTTGGAATGTCTGTCCTGCGTTCTTGAGTCCAGGACACATTCGAGGAAATTCGAATAATCCGAATGGTGTGATGATGGCTGTCTTCTCTATGTCTTTTTCATTATTACATATCTGTTGATATGCGCGATTTAAATCGACTACACTGAATATAGTCTTGCCGGCTAGTTGGTAGGTGAAATCCTTGATGCGTGGTATGGGATATCGGTCGGGTTTTGTGATTGCGTTCAGACGGCGATAGTCTCCACAGACTCGAATATCACCATTTTTCTTCGGCACGACGTGAAGTGGTGATGACCATGGGCTCTTGCTTGGTCTGCATAGGCCTTGTTGGATCATATTTTCGAATTCTTTTTTCACTTGTTCGTATCGATGAGGTGGAATAGGTCTTGCTCGGCAGTATATGGGTTGACCAGTTGTTTCGATGAAATGTTCGACGTTATGTTTTGAGTTTAGCTTCATTGAGGTTATTCTTGTTATGCCGGGAAATTCTTCTAAAATGTTGTGATATGTTTCTTGTTTGTCGATGCTTCTTATAGTAGGAATACTTGTTGAAAATGCAGGTACGTTGATTTTCAGATTGGTTAATCCGTCGATTAAACGTTGATTTTGAAGGTCGACTATGAGATTGTGATGCTTTAAGAAATCCGCACCGATGATAGGCTTGGATACTGCAGCTACGATGAATTTCCACTTGTATGGACGTCGAAGATTGAGATCGAGTTCGAGTGTTTTCTCCCCATATGTAGGTATAATTGTGTTGTTGGCAGCGTAAAGTTGGAATGGGAGTGGTTCGCATGTTGAGCCTTTCTTCTTCGGTATGACCGATATATTAGCACCGGTGTCGACCAAAAAAGTGAGTTTCGTCTTCTTGTCGGTGACGAATAGGCGGTATGACTTTTCGTGAACGCTGGATTCCGCCGCAGCCAACGTTCGATTTAATTTAAATCTTGCTTGTTGTTATTAATATTCTTGATGAATGAACACGGCGTCGTACATTTTCTGGCTTCTTTTCCGAAACGGCGATGATAATAGCAGTACGGAGATCTTGATTGTGATTGTGATCGCGATGATGATCGATGACGCGATGAATTGCGGAAGCGGTTGAAATTACGACGGCTGTTACGATGATACGGAGATGAAGAATTTGATTTTAATTCGGCGATTTCGAGTGAAAGTTTTTCTATTTTCTTCAGTAGGTATTCAGCGTCGACGTTTGAAGTTGATGATTGCGGTTGATGACATGATGGAGATACTGCTGCTACTTCGTGGCTTTGTTCATGCATCTTGTCGGCGAGTAATGCGAGATCATCGAGTGCTGTAGTCTTCGAGATTGTGTCGCTGACTACGAGTACGCTTCTGACGTGGGCTGGTAGGTGGTTGAGCCAAAGCATTCGTAGGGTCTTCTCGGGTACGCAGTCTCCGGCGAGATCACGCATGCGCCGTAGTAGGTGACTAGGTCGTTGGTCGCCTAGTTCTAGTTTGGATAGTAGTTTCTGTAACTGGCGATTTTCGCTGTCTTCGTATACAGAGATTAGACGTTTCTTGATTTTATCATACGGGTCTGTTTCGTCACGAAGTCTCTTCAAAATGTCGCTGATGTGATCGATGTCGGGCCTCTCTAGCTGAGAAATTACAAGTTGAGCGAGTTGTTGCTGCGTTCGGTTGGATTCGGCGGTGGCGGCTTCGAAACAGTAAAACCAGGATTCTGTTTTATCACGCCAGAACGGTGGAATACGCAGCGCTAGGGAAACGGCGGCAACTTGATTTTCTTCGGCCATAGTGAAGAAATTTGGGCAGAGTAGCAGGCTTCTTGCTTTATTTTTCTTAGGCAGAGTAGCAGGCTTCTTTTTTGCCGGGCAGAGATTCTTCCTTGTTGTTCTTCTCGGGCAGAGATTCTTCCTTATTGTTGTTCCTTCGGGCAGAGATTCTTCCCTATTGTTGTTCTGCTCGGGGTCACCACTGTAGGGAGGGGTGTATCGATCGTAGGTAGCAAATAAAACTCTTGATCAGAAGGTATTAATGTGAAGGAATGAATGAATGAATGAATGAATATATTTACAGAAAAAATGATTAATAATAAACAATAAAAATGGAACAATAATATAGTATGTAAAAGCGAGTTGGTAAAAAATAAGTTGATCCGATTGGTGGATTCAGATCACGCCACATCGCGTGCGTGTGCGAGATGTAAACTTGTTCAAACTTGTCCGCGCCCGCTATTGTTATAAATACGGCACACATCCCGCGGCGGCCTCACATTGCATATCGCGAGCTAGAGCTCGCGCGCGTCGCGCCGCGAGTTCAATCCGAGTCCGCGCGTCGAACGGGTCGCTCCTCACTGCACCGTCGGGGTACCTCCTGCAGCCTGTGCTCGCCGAGTCTTGCATCGCAGATCCTCGCACGTACAGTTACGAAAATAGTTCTTTTCAGAACTGTCTGCTTCTCCGTTTCTATGATGATGGACGTCAGCTTGTTGATAAAATAAATATGTTGGTGTTCTCTTATTTTTCCTCTTCCTCCTTGGTAATTGTAGCAGACATCTTTGATGTCTGTGAGGTACAGGTAATGAGGTATTGAAGTAGCCTGGTATATTGGCTGCGCAGGTAATAAGGTAATCTGGTATGTAGTGCAAGGTAAAGGTATATGATAATAGTAACTTGTCTATTTACGATGGTAAGTATAATATGTATGCACCTACAGTAATCTGTGGTCAACTCGCTTCGCATAATATTAATATTCTATCTAATACGACTAGTGAAAAACAAAATTTCAAAAATATCGATACTTTTAAATAAAATATTTTATACTGGATTAAAACCCAAATTAATCATACTAAAAAACAAGAGAACTCCGTTAGTCAATATTGTCAAAATATAGAAAATTACAGTAAATATCAACTCCGTAAGAATAGATGGCGTTAATATGGCAACTTTGTGACATTTCAAAAATCAGACAACTGTCATCTTTCTGTCTGCCCGTGACCACGGTTGCTGAAAAGCATTCGAAATAAATCGCGTTTTAATCCGGTATTCAGTATTTTATTTAAATGTTTGATACTCGCGTTAATAAAAGACAATATTATCGATACTTTACTCGATACCAGTATCGTATCAAAAGGATCGATACCAACAAAGTATCGAAAAGACCTGAAGGTATCGATTATTTTTTAATACATTTATAAAAAACCTGAATGGAGTGTTAATAATAATAATATACCTCTCACACATCACACTCGGCCGTCTGATCCCAAACTAGGGAGAGCCTGTGCTGTAACCAGGCTTCTTATAAACATTAAACAAACCTATAAATTTTTAAATACATACCTACATATTAAAGATAAATTACACCCAAACACATAGCAAACCTTGATTCGGGGATTAGTAAATCCCCGAATCAAGATTTAGGTTAAGTAGTGATATAACAAATATTTTGCTTAAAATTTTAATAGAAATGGGGAGAAAAGTATCAATATTTTAAGAAAGTACTATGCGATTCAAATAAGAATAGGATCGACTTGCGCCATATTGTGACGCCATAGCTGTCAATTCAAACCAATTTGGTAGCAGTGAGCAAAACAAGTTTTTTTTTTTAAAATTAAAATTTATTAACGAAGTTTGAGCGAATAAACCTTAATCAAATGTAACAAACAGAATAAATAAAAGAAACAGTATCAGTCCACAAGCACAAACACTCAGTCGCACGACAAAGTACACCAACAACGAAAAATGGCGATTAACCGAATAGCATCCTCTTTTTTAAATAGCCTTGGCATGGCTTCTGGGCCTTTGCGCCTCTTCACTTTCAGGCGAATTTTATCAACAATGAAAATATGAAAGAAAAAAGTATGGTTTTAGAAAAAAATTATGACTTTAATAATTAAATATTATTTTTAGCTAATTTATGTAAAGCGTTAAGGTTATTTTTTAAATTTGATTTTAGTAAGACTCAATTCAACAAAGTAAAATAAACCGTTATTGATTTGCAAATAAGTTTTTTTTGCAAACTGTACTTTTAAAGTGACATTTGACAGGTAGATGTCATTGACGTCCCTATTCTTATTTGAATCGCATTGTATCTACATACTTGAGAAAGTATCGATACTTTGAGAAAGTATCGATTTCAAAAGTACTTGGTATCGCAACAAAATCGCAAATCGTATTTGCATATCCCTAAGTACGACAGAATGAATACGAATTTTATATCTAGCAACATTTAAATTATTTTGACAGCCTAACTGATGGAACTATTTTATTTTCAGTTTTCTTTGTGCTTATTTCCAGTTTTGTCCTTTCAAGTTTCAACCTCGTCTCTTGCCTTTCTTTCTATCTTAATTTGTGATTATCAGAGTTTAATTAATTAATTCTTTAATATAGTAAATTAAAAATTGAAGTGAATGTAAATATAATTCTAGATGCTTTAAGTTGGTGTTTTAAAAATTGTTCCACCTCCGTGAATTCATTGAAGAAGTGAATTGTAATTACTTTTTACGGTAATAATTAGTGCTTCTCATAGCTAAAATGTCTGGAGTGCGTGTCGGGCGTGTGCCTAAACGTAGAAGAGGCAACCGTGCCAAAACCCGGTCAGGTAAGCGAAGGCTCGCATGTGGTGCTCCTTTGCTATCGCTGTTGATGACGGATTCTGATTTTCGCTTTTATTCTTTTTAGAATAGTTGCTTTTGAATATTAAATAACATACACCATTAAACTGATGAAATATTTTGTAACACTGCATTATCTATTACCTGATTTGGAGGAAAGTGTTTTTTTATTTATATAACCTTTTCAGAAAAGGTGAATGACATTCAGATAGTGTATAATATGGTTTTAGAGCTTTCAGTATTTAAAAATATGTGTCAGTGTGTTTGTCGTTTTCATTCTTTGATTTGAATTCATACATTTCTTCCAACTAATGATAACTATATGGCTATAGTTTGTTAGGTCTTTATATTATTTATTGCAATTTAGTACAAAGAATAATAATTTTCTCAAAATAATGTTTTTATCAAATCAGTTTCATCTTTTAAATATCAGTTTAATAGTGCTTTGTTATATTGTTAAGACTTTTGCCGTTCTGGTCTACTAACAATTGATTGCATTGATCCAGAATGTTAAGGTGCATGATGCATTGCGTGATGATCACATAACCATCAAGACTACGGTTGCAAGGAGGGACTACTTTGGAATGAAATGGTATATACCCATTTGCTATTTTTACTTATGAAGTAATGAGACAATAGTATTAAATTCTTAACTTTGTGTCCAGCTTATATTGGTTTGAAATGCCACATTCATTAAAATTATGTCATTTTAATGTTGCTTTTGATATGTTAAATTAAACTATAGGAATCACTATATTATAATAAAGCAGCGTAATATGCATTTTAGAAAGTTGGTCAAGGTGATCCTCTATTTATTGCCTAAAAATAACTTACCTATAACACAATATATTGTTGTTTTCAATTCCAACACAATATGAGAAATATGGATATTTCAAATATATCAAACAGAAGTTAGTTTTTCAACAAAAAACAATATAAAAAAAAATATTTTTAATTTTGTAAGAGATATTTTAACTTCAATCAATGGTCTCATTTCTTCATTACAAATAAATATAAATTATCATTAAGATAATTCATCTTCTTTTCAGTTAAACGACTTAATATACATGATCTATTTATGTCATTCTGAATTTCAATTGGGTAAAAGCTTTAGTTATGTTGCATGCTACTGGAAATCCTTTTATTTGGTATTGTAAAGAATATCAATGAGAACCTGTTTTATATTTATATAAATTATAAACAACACAGTTTTTTGGACTAAACATACTTGGGAGGGGAATATTTTGATATGTCAAACAGGCTGATGGTGCACCTGATGGCATGTGATCACTGCTACCCATGGACACGCAATACAAGTGGTTTTCTTAGATGGCTTTTATTAAGACACATCCTCTTTCATGCCTAGAAAATGCATTACATTTTTTTTATGTCAGATATAGACAGACGAGCATGAGGTTCACTTGATGGTAGGTAATACCTCAGCCACAGAATATCAGTCAATGATGTGCTGTCTACCTAATTTTTACTTCGAGCATTCAGAAATCCATAAAATGAAACCGAAACGCGCAATGTGAATTTCACGGTTTTTCCATTTATGAACGTTGGTTCGCCCGAAGTTACCAGACGTGGCGAAAATATGCTTACAGAAAATTATAAATATGTAATCCCGGTGGGATTCAAACCTACGACCGATCGATGCGCACAGCAGGTGTTCTACCGAACGCGCCAACGAGCCCGTTATTTCATAGTAGAGTTTAATGCGTGCCACATGTCATAAAAATATGTCTAGTTATTCAGGTGTTATTGAATAATTAGCTTCTGCCTGCGACTTCGTCTGTGGAGAATTAGTACTAAGTATCCAAGAAGTTTTTCCATAAATCTCCTATTTAATCTACTATTTCAATATTCTAATTGCAGCTAGATAATCTTTATCTACTATGTATTAATCTCTCATTGTTGAGTATAGATACCACCATAGATATGACATACAAATGTCCTTAAAAATTAAATCATCTTCTAATTAAACCCAATTGGTTGAAATAGCAGGAACACATCACTGACACTCATTGTTATAATTTTGTTAATTAACTCAGTATCGTTATAAAAATAGCCTATATATGTTATTCTGATAAACAATAATACTGAAGTTTCATCAAAATCCGTTTTGTAGGTTTTTCGTGAAAGAGTAATAAATATCCTTCCATCCATCCTCAGAAATTTTCGCATGTATAATATTATAGGATATAGGAAAAACGCATGTATAATATTATAGGATATAGGAATGTTTTAATATTTTTAATTTAAAAAGATAACATAATTTTTTATATTCAACACATTAGTTCAAATGGATTTTACTTTTGAACCAAAGTTTTATTATCTCCCAAAACTCAATATTCAGTTAAAAAATAAGTTTGCAAAATTATATAGCCAAAACAAAGTGAAAACGATTATAAATGAAAGAGTAATTTTAAAGTTTAAACTTATTAATTAATGAAAGATGAAAGACTAGCTCTCACAAAGAAATGATGTCATAGGAATTTCCTCAGTACTGCCAAGTGCCATTGTTAAGATAGTAATATAATGATAATACTGTGAAGCACTTAACTTACACAACAATGTAACAATTAGTACTCTTACACAAACATTCTTAAAAATACCTATTTCAAATTTTAATATAAGAATATTTAGCAATAAACTTACTAATATTATAAATGTGAAAGTATGGATGTGTAAATGTTAGTTACTCAATCACGTTAAATAGTTCAAAAGATTTCGATGAGACAAAGCAAAATCATATCCTGAATTAACAAATAAGGCCACTCTAGCACGAGACGACCTTGTCTCCGGCCAGTGGCCGCAACCAGGATAAATAAAGAAACCATATCGACGGTACGTACAAAGCGACATGTCAATGAACCGTACTTTTTGAGATGTCTTTATATATGTACGTAGGGACCGTCCGCGTCGATATGAACGTCACGCACTTGGCCGCGGCCAAAATTGTTTCTTCTGCGACCACGGTTGCGGCCACAGCCACGACTGGTCGCGGTCATGGCCGTCTAGTGCTTGAGGTGCCTAAGTCATGTGGGTCGACTAAGTTCAAGCCTAGTATTGAATAATGTACTCGAAATGCAGTTCTAATTGAATAAAATTAAAATAAATCCCAATAAATAATGCATTGCCGAGTCAAAAAAAAATTCTCGAAAATGTTATTCAGTATGAAATGTTAATTATTCTTCTTCACTTTTTTTTCATTATACTGTACGACCCATGGAGCTATAAATAAAACTGGTTTGACACTGGTTTGTTTATTTATAAATTAATTATTTTTTTCAACTGAAAATTATATCCCAATATTTTTAAGTTGTTACGTGAATAAACTTTTTTATTTTTGTCTTAGAAAAATGGTTGAATATATCGGCTTGTTAGAAATAACATGACGTCACTGCTAGAAGAATCATCTGCTGAAAACTTTAACTAACTTTTAAACCAACCTTTCAGTATTGAGAATGATGGCAATAATGCAAGACAGGAAAAGTGAGGAGGTACCTCGCGAGTTCCTCGAAACTGGTAGAACTGGACGGCGGAACGCGATGCCGGACATCTTGCACCCCCAGGGCGCTGAGATGACCACCGCTGACCTGCCCTCTAGGCTTCAGAACCTCACTACTGGTGAGTTACTTCTTACTAAATTAGGACGTACCTACTTTTAGCATCGACGATCGGTGAATTAGTCGCAATAGGGAAGCTTGATGTTGTTTTCAAACGCCTCAATCCTCACATTTATATACTCAAGCCGCGGCGATAAAGACGGTTAAGAAGGCTCGAAGCTACGCTGAAGCGCGTGATTCCAATACAGCTATCATACGCAGACAGTTACCAAAACGCAATATAATATCAATATAGTCGCTAAATCGCGCAATTTAGTTGCAGCAATCGAAAGCAAAAAGTCGCGATGCAGTATCGCCGGTCGCCGATGTTAAAAGTAGCGTGTGTGCCTTCGCTTTAGAATAGTATTATTGCAACCTTACTTTACGAGAGAATGTGAAAGCACTATTTATTGAAGGATCCCTGCAGTAATACTTATGTAAGAGATTGCGATGCAGCAGTTACTCAAGTTTGAATTTAGTTTAAATAAATTTTAAAAAATCTGTATGTTCTCAGTAGAGGTATATAAACAGTTCTAATTTAATATTAAATTCCATCGTAGATCTCTTACGTACTTACTCAAGAATAGATTCTGATTTCACTTTCGCTTCTTGTAATATGGTAAAGTTCAAGAGGATGGCTCATATACCGCTGGGCCTAGCACGAATGACATGTCAATTGTATGAAAAATATTTGAAATTACATACGAATGACAAATTAACGATACGAATAGTTTCTTGCTAATTGTTCGAGTTCTCTTTGCTATTCTAAATTATCTTTGATGTTTACTTATGTGGTACTTGGTAGTACTATAACTACATTTTTGTATACAAATAACGCGCGCTGATCAGATACATTTAGAAACAAGTCACTGTATGGCCTTGCTCATCTGTTTGAATAGAATAGATATGATAATATTGGAAACTCAAAACCGTAAAGCTGGTGACGCACGTTACACGCTCCGCAACGTTTTGTATTCAACTGAATATGTATATTATACATAAGTACATCCATAATAATATGTATGTCATACGATTTAAATTGTAATCTTGTCAATACATAAGATTCCGTCTATAAGATTTTTTCTGCAAAATATATTGAATGTTTTGGGCTATATCCGATTATCATAAGTATAAAATATTCACATTAGGTATGCGAATACAGATTTTCTGGGAGAGAAAATATATTCGATTTACTTACACGTCCCCGTATTAGGATGGCTTTAATAAGCAACATTTGTACAAGTGGATATTCGAGAAATATTTATTTTTCATGCCTATGGCTATAGTTATTTTAATTCGACTGGGAAAGCTAGTGCCATTTTTTAAAGATAAGTTTAAGATTTATTTTGTCCCAAATAACATTACATAATAATATATTATATTGTTTTAGCTATAAAAACGAACTCAACTAAACTTTTTAATTATACATAAGAAAAATAAGATATTATTAAGAATTTCTATGAATTTTTTTTCGCAATACTCCATAGAAGCATTAATGGTAGTTAACTTTAGTTTTTTTGTATTCGCCTTCAGGAATAGCAAGCCAGAATCAGGATCCTACATGGGAAATTATACGTTCTCCTACTCGCAGTGACCTGGGTACGATTTACGGTATCGCTGCTGTCATTGGCAGTGGCCGAATACTTGGAGAATATATTAACCTAATTCAGATCTGGTTACCACATGAATCTATTACGTTTTGTACTAATAGTGATTTTCTTATTTATAGGAAAAAAATTTCCGGAATACATTTTCTACATATTAATGTAGAAAATGTATTCCGGAAAAATTTTAATAGTTTTATACTATTTTTGACGGGCTCGTTGGCGCATTTGGTAGTATCCTATCTTGCGTTCCAATGGGTCGTCCAATGGTTCGAATCCCCATAGCACAAGCGTAATACATATTACATCTTTCTCATACATTTGTATGGTTCGTAAATAGACCACCCGTTGAAATGTGTAATTGATTTAATCTCTCTTAACAACATGTTCTCAAAATGTCCCCGCGATCTTCATTTGACTTATTAGTTATAGCTATAAATAAGAAGTGAGTCATATTTCTTCTTCTCCGTCACTAAACTCTTGACGAAGTGGCATTGATTGACGGATTGATCCACGAAAGCGCGATTACATACATTTCTCCTCGCTCAACAACTTTGTGGAAGCATTTTGTCCCCGGCGATTTTTCCGAACCAATAGGACATGAGAGTCTTCTTTTTTTTTCTTAACGACAGACGAGCTTGAGGTTCACTTGATGGCAGCCACAAAACATCAGTCCATGATGCGCTATTGAACTACTTCGAGCATTCGGAAATCTATAGAGAGAGACCGAAATGCGTTACCCGGTCGGAATATTAATATTCCCACCCGTTTAGTGCTCGAAATTTGTCTAGACAAGGTCCTTTTATTCCTTACTGATTGGAAACACACCTGCAAGCCCTCTGCTGACGCAGATGTCTATGGGCGGTCACATTCCATCAGGTACCCCCTATTCTATAAAAAAAACACACATCACTACGATGTTTATCAGATTTATTAGTTATGATAATGCTTACAACATTGTATATAACTTTTACATCGTTATTAGGTGCGTCGTTGGCTGATAATACATCGATTAAGTGCAATTAAACTAGGCTACTGCCTGCGTCACTTATCGATCTATGTATGACGGACGCTACGTGCCCATTAAAGTGAGCCATTCATATTTGTATACTAGAAATCTGCAGCAGTGTCACTCGCGTTCGCATTGAAAGTTGAAACCTGTATTGTGACTACGCATATATGCAACTAAGGTGTATATTGGGTCCCAGATTCTTTAGTAGATGAAACATTCTTGTAGTACATTATTTTACAATTAAGTTTGCACAAGTCGCGGGCTCGAACTCACTGGTGGGCGTCGCCAAAAATCATGCTGTTCTCCCGCACCGCACCGGGGTGAGATGCACGATAATTCATAGTAAAAGGGGCGTCTAAAAAAATACGAAAAAGCCTTTGGAAAATCGAGTTTTATGAAAAAACCACTGCATAAATCAATTACAAATAAAAGTTATTTTATTCTTCGATAATCGTGCTTTGTTTGTAGCGACTTTGTTTTGAAAATTTGATACTTCTTTTATTACTAATTTAAGCCCAAAGTTGTGTTAAAAAATGGCAATAAAAACGAATCTTTGGTAGCTCGTAACTTTTTAATGGTTTTTTATTTTACCATTCTGTTTCTGCACAGACAAAATTAATAATGAGACAAAACGATATCATGTATAACTTTGCATATACGGTGCTAAATAGTGGAGTAATACCCCCCCGAAATTTCTATGGAAAAAATGTCGACTAGTGTCACCTTAAAGCAGCCTTTCAGCATTTTTTCCTTCAATTTTAATTAATAGAGATTTTGAAGGGTTTTTTTCCAATTAAATATAGCATATAAGTATTAATCAGGATTAATGAGTATTAATTTTATAATCGATTCAGCTGTTCCAGATATTTACCCTAGATGATGATTATGAGTTTAGATGTAAAATATTAGCTGATTCATATTTGAATATACATATATAGCAAGATCCAGAGCTCGACAACAAGCAAAGAGAAGACAAGGCATTAAACAACTTTATAGGCACTATAATCTATCCATACATTGACATCATTATGTCAATGCATCCATACAGTTAATTTAGATTTTAAGCTAGGGAGTGTTTGAATATAACGTGTGTCGAATGCACCTTTGTATAGATAGTAATATTTCATATCGACAATGAAGATTTAGTATCTATAATATTTTATTAGCTAAGGTAGGTCCACGCGTGACGTGGGAACGTACAATGAACTTATATCACATTACATTTACCACAAAGTACCAAAATTATCAACATCTTATCTTAATCCTATTGTTGAATAGGACGACCGATTACTGATATATTCGAGTATAATCTATAACATTTTACTGTATTCGATCTAATTTGTTTTAGACTATTATACTTATATCATTATTAAAATAAATTTCCGAGTTAGTGGAGCATGGGACAGACGTATTTCTCTGTCTGTTGTACTGATATTTTTCTTGATGGCAGTCTTTTCCGACTTTTTTTGTTTATATTGTCTCCGGGATTGATCCCGGGACGAATTATGGAAGCGGTCGAATATATGGGATTTTAAAAGGTCATGGTCATGGAAAGCAATTCGGACGGAAATCAGTAATTAATGTTGGTGCACTCTGGTTCGCAATTTCCTAAGGCTATGTAAAAAGAAATTTATTAAACGGCATCAGCCATTTTTACGGCTTTCCAGAGGTGATGTAATCCATTAATACGGCAGGCCTCCAAATGGTAATAACACACGGTCGGCCCCTGTCTTCATACCAAACTTTTGTTTTTAACTATTGGTATAACTGTGGTTTCAATAAATTTCTTTTTACATAGCTAAAGCTCTAAGAGAGTGCGGACCGGAGTGCACCAAATTTAAATACTATTTCCGTACGAGTTGCTTTCAGGGACATATAAAAAATGAAAGAGACGTGAGCCATCAAATATAACACATTTTGTATAATCCTCGCTGAAGGTGGCATGATTCCTCTGTTAGGTATTTTCTGAATTCAAACAATATCACATATTGTCCATTGTCTTCATAATTGCTGGCTGGTCCCCTATATTCGTAGGGTCCTGGCCACAGCTCAAAAAGTTATATAGATCCCCACGTACAAATAAAAAGGTCAAACAATGGGGAGTGTTCTAGCGAATTATTCAACATCATCCCAGCTGCCGACTTCCATCATCACACCACACGTCACAAACAGTCCTTTCACCCGCATCATCTCGATGAATGGAAGTCGACCACGCTAAGGTTCACGCGCAACTTCATTCCACGCACTACCAAAATATGGAATGAAATCACCCTCTGTGTTTCCATCCGACTACGACCTCGTTAGTTTTAAAAAGCGAGCCTATAATTTTTTAAAACGCCGAAAACGCATATGAGACTTTTAAGTCGCGGATGTCCATGTGCGGTTGTGATTACTTACCATCAGGTAACCCACCTGCTCGGTTGTCTGCACTGTTATAAAAAAAAAATATGTCTCATCTATCCCCTGTTATCGTGTGAAGTCACGTGATCGTTAATAGGCAATAAGTTGATTAATACGCTCTAATGATTAGTGTCACGCGGCTTAACACTATCGAAATGGTATGTCCTTATGTGCGATAATTACATCGTAAAAGACAAATATGCTGTTTCATATAGGTATGTATATAGGAATTTATGAACTACCCCTTATAAATGCGATGACGCATACGTCTTGAAAAATAGTTACCAAAAACCTAAGCTGTTTTTGTGTATTGGTCTAAGTTGGTGGCAGCTTGTATGAGAAATTATAGGATACTCTATATACTTCGATTGAAAGCAAAGTTTTAGCTAGTTTGCCATCCTTTTGATTCCTCGGGAATTTAAACCCTTGAAATGTGGTACTAAACGCGATGTGATGTATTTTTGTTTATTTACACTTGTAATTTTCTCTTTAACATTATGCATATACCTACTATTCATATTCTTACTGGTGTTGCAATGACAAACATGTGTTTGTCGTTATAGTTAATACTTCCTTTAAAATATTCATTTATTAAATATTTTCAATCATTATTTTACCTATAATAATAATCATTGATGTTTTTGTTTTGTTTCCAATAAAGAAACTTAGTCTATTATGCACTACGCATTATTATTCGATTCGCCTCGGCTTGCGGGTGCAATGTAGATGTAGGTACTATACGCAAACAAATAGCATATATTCCTGGCTGATGTAGGTTTCTATTGGTGAAATAATTGTTTAAATCGGTCGAGTAGTTTTTGAGTTAAATCGTAACAAACCTTTCATCTTTTTAATATTAGTATAGATTACTATATCATATTATTTTGTTTAAATTACAGACCCTGACAGTCCGCAAGCTGGTCCGTCGAAGTCCGACATCGACCAAAACAAAGTCGACGAGGCGACAGGAAAAAAGGACTGCAGTTGAACTAACCTCTTCGGTCCGCGAGACTGCACAGGACTTGCCCAAAATATGTAATCTCAGTAATTAACATAGTATTACTAGCACTGATGTAGACCCGCCTTCATAAGGTATGGTGTAGACATGTAGATTTATTTTATCGTATTTTTATTGTTATTATTACAGTGAGGCTATTGCGCTTTGGCCAATTTTATTTGTTGTATAAAAATATTGGAAGCCTCGAGTTTTTGTTAAAATGGCAATGCCATAGATACAAAAGATAGGTATCTGTTATGAGTTATGGTAGATGATTGCCTTTCTTATAGTAAATTTTTAATAAATATGTAAAAAATCGCGTTCAATTTAAATTTTATTTTAGTTAGTTTTATCGTTTCTATGTTAATTTGGCGTATAAAAATATTGTTTTAAATATGTTGTGATATATTTTATAAAGTTCCTAAGCTGTGTAAAATTATATGATATAGTATAAATTTTAAGTACAGTGTGTTAATAAATTCTTATACTTATAAACATTATTCGCAATTTGTATAGTAATCGGCTGAATATTTATTTTAATTAATGTAATCGTTAATCTTGCATAATATTATGTAGAACGAATGATTGACCCATACTAAACAAAAACTAAGTCAGAACGCTAAAAGATGTGAAAATACGTAATATTTAAAATATAGCTGTCGCAAAAAGTAACAGAGGGGTGAGCACGAACAAGTATCGAAAGAGTATTCGTATCGTCGAACTGTCATTTGTATGATATTTTTCATACAACTGGGGGCCTAGCACGAACGACTATCGACATCGAATTCGAATCGTCAAATGTCAATTGTATGAGAAATTTCATACAAATGACAGTCGACGATACGAATACTCTTTCGATACTTGTTCGTGCTCACCCCTCTGACAGTTTGACGATTCGAATACTTTGTCGATAGTCGTTCGTGCTCACCCCTCAATAACACAC
The DNA here is from genome assembly GCA_905404175.1 of Anthocharis cardamines. Lineage (NCBI taxonomy): Eukaryota > Metazoa > Arthropoda > Insecta > Lepidoptera > Pieridae > Anthocharis > Anthocharis cardamines. Next base: position 2,292,802 of record FR989953.1, on the reverse strand, counting down.
AGGTTACCTTTTAATCTGCGATTGATACGTAATTATTATAGTCGTATTATTATTAGCAAATATTTACGTAGTACCGTATTACGTATCGACGTAGGCTCGAATTTATAATACATATAATTTTGCATAAAATATTTTTTTTAGGGAAACCAATTATAACATCAGTGATATTTTAAATTAAATTGAAAATGGTGTTAGAACTGAAGAAAATATTATTAAATTGCTATATATTATAAATTATTCTACAGTCAATTATAAATTTCCAGTTAAAAATTACATGATTGTCAATTTTAAATTCTCTGTTGTCCTGTCCAATTTTCGTATACACTATCTTTGCTTATACAACTATAGCGCCAAATTATAAACAAACTTGGTCTCTAAGAAAAATCACCTTGCCCTCGCCCAGGGACTGAATACCGGTTAATTTACTATGGGATTTATACCGGTATAATAAAGGTTTTTGTTAATATTCTTTCGTTTTTATTCATATCTACTGAAAAAAATTACTGTGGTAAGAGAAGTGTTAAAACTAATATCATGGTATCTCAGTCAGACACGTATTTTGGAAAATAAAAATTAACCGGTTTCAGTCCCTGCCCTCGCCTTCAATTCAAATGAAGTCGAGAAAAAAATATCAGAATAGTCTAAAATTTTCTTTAGAACTTTAAACTTAATTGATTCTAAATATTTAAGACTCATCGAATTTGCCTTCTTAATAATGTAACATCGAATTTTTCAACGCTGTAGTCACGGTGTTTTCTTTACAAACGTAGGCCATTCTTGATACTTTTTATGATGATAATATGTAAAATATTTATGGGCGAATACCCGAACGCTAATCAACATGGCGTTAAACTTAAATGTTTTGAACATTTCCTTCAACTTTGATTACGATTACGATTGGTTTTATCATTTATATTAACCAATACGATTTTAATAATTTATATCTGATGCAAACTTAACTGTTTTCGTACAAGTGGCAAGGCAAAAAGCAACTGTTATTCCATATTGGAAATACAATAAAATTTGAAGACAAGCTTTATCTAATGTATTTCCATTTTGGCACTAACTTCAATATTGAATATTGTTTTGTATCGCAATACGCTTATATGTAAAGTTTTGTCTCTATGGATGTAATTAAGTGGTCTGAACTTATCTAAGCTTTTTCATTTTTATTCGAAAAACAAATAAGAAACTTTAACTTCGAAATATTTATATTAAAAAAATAGAACACTTTAGCTGCTTTATTCATAAACGTATTATAAGATTGATATAGTTAAAATATGTTTTGTCTCGCTCTATCAAATGTAAAAAGACTATAGAACGACAGAAACAAATCATTTCTTTAACTATATCAAGCGTATAATACGCTTATGAATAAGGCCGTAAATGTTTAGAGCTTTATACTATTAATTAACCGATTACAACGGTAAATTCAATTCTTCACTAAGATAAGGACGATATTATTCATAAATTTTTGTACGTTTATATTAACGTTTTAAATAGGTAAAACAGCATAATAAGTACAAACATATCCGTGTAGTAGATAAGTAGTGTAATTTGTGAAATTCTGTTTTTCGATCTTCTATTAATGGTCTTATATTGCAGAAATGTAAATAAATAAAATTTAAAAATCGTCACTTTGTGTGAGTCTAAAATAACGCAGATACTCTGACAAATTTCTTAATACGATTTTTTTAGATTTTGATTCCGTATTGCCGCCCACAGGCATAGTATGGAGATATGCGATACGTCTCATGGCGCTGGGTCTGAACTTCTAAGGCCTATATTCTAAATTATGACTCATGTCTAATTCTAGTCTTGAGCAGTCCATTTTTTTTTGATAGAAGGAAAACATTTTGATAACTATTCAAGCTAAATTCTTTCTTGAAATGGGTTACCATCGGTCCATATATTGTCCCCTATTTTTGACTTATAAATGCATTACAACAAAGAAATATTAATGTATCGCGTTTTAATGACGTAGTTGACTTGCCTTTCCAACATATTACAATTGTTCCTAATGATCAACTTATCTATTAAATCACTTTGTGATTTACAAGTCTGATCTTTTTTTAAATGGTAACCCTGTATATATATGACTGGTGTCTTTGAATACTATTTATTGTTTATGGTATCAACAATATATAATATCTATGGTAAAACTAAAATGTTTGTACTCATGGCAGAACAAATAGTATAATTTATAATGAATTTTCCCTGTAAAATGTTAACCAATTTGAAATGTATGTTACCTTACTAAATAAATCAATACTACGAGAACATTATCTACTTGTAATGTCTTTAATAAAACAGTACATACTGCAAAGCGTTTGATTGTCTTAAAAGTTTTCATAATATATTCAAAATTGGTTGACAAATGCTCATACTAAAACGCACAGAAAATGTATCATAACTTCACGCATAGTGTGTAAACGCAATCTTTATAATTTATTATTATTTCTATATAAATAAAGTGAGTTTTAATTTATAATAATTGGTAAAATATTGTAAACCTATTTTAATTTTATAAAAGTAGTTGACACTAACTCTGAGTACTAGATCTAGTATGCAATATATCTTGCTTTATGCACGAAATTAATACATTATTGTATAATTTACAAATGTGTTTTGTTTAAGGGCTGTGTATATAAATAAAATTTAATCTTACAATATTTGCCTTTTTCATTTTATATTTTTATCTTAATACATAATTAATTTTATATTAGATAAATAAAATGTTATATTAATCGTCAATATTTAAAAATAGCCTTAAATCTCGCCATTATAACAAGAAACAAAAAATACCAAAAAAAAAATTTATAACTTGCTATCACAAGCACTGTATGATGGTATGATAATTAATATTGAGATTTGAGACGTGATTGAGACTACCCGACCCCACGATTGCTGTACTCAAGATCAAGATTTAAATTAACGTTTATTTAATGGTCTAAGATCCGGGATTAGAAAAGATGACAGACTTATGATGGCAGAGGTTGTTTTTATAAGTTCATGATATTGAAATCAGCCTATTAAAAATTGTTTCATCTAATTAACAGATGAGGGTATATTTTTCTTATCCCGGATCTTAGACTATAACAGGTTCATTGCCGGAATTATGGAGGGTAGAGATAAGGAGTACTCTCTCATATGGGGCTTTACTTTCAAAAGTGTACATGAAAAGCTGTTAGATTATAGTTCCAAAACCAACTAAAAACTTAAAAAGGCGCTGATGACCACTGATGGTTCGATGTGAATTTGGCGATTATTAATGAAGTGAAGTATGCCAAACGGAAATAGTAAAGTACAGAAGTAGTTGTACTGAATAGAGTAGTTAATAAAAATAAAGTAAATGAGTATGCAATTGAAAACGTCATTATTCAAAAGAATTCTGAAATTTTTAAAATTATTGTTATATATTTAATCAATGTAAGAAATTACTTAACTATCTTTTGAAAGTCGCTACGGACCGGATATATACATATATCTTTCTTCGTTTCATTCTGTCCTACTCTAATAGTTTTAGGCGCTTTCTTTCAAATGCAGTCATCAGCTGACAGCAGCGCCACCATAATATCACCTGACTTTATGGACACTTCTAATAATTATACATAGAGATTACTCCTTATCTCTACCCTCCATAGCCGGAATTAAGCTTCAAACAAAAAAAAATATCCGGGATGCCAGTTACTGTTTGTTTTTAAAATATGCACCTATACAAATAAAAAAAGTAAAAACATTGTTACAAAGCGTATAGAATATATTATATAAGCTATATACCATACCATATAAGTATCCACGCGGAGTCGTCGGCACCGGAATTCCCGCCAACTCCGTGCGGCGATTCCGGCATTCAACCTGTTAAATTGATAACTTATTTATTGGGTCATTCTATTCTACTGTAAAAAATGTGTGCATTTAAGATATATCTATAAATGTTTTACTGTTTGGTACTGTGTTTACTTTTTATAACGTAAATTGATGTCTATTATCATGATTTGTTTGAATCAATAACATGAGAATACATAAAATATAAATAACATGAGGATTTAAGGTTGAAAATCATGTCCTGTTATCTGTGTATTTACCAGGTTACCACATATAGATGACATAAAAAGCAATAATGTGCCAGTATTTGAATTTGTTAGTATTGTAAATATACTTTAAAAAGGGTCTAGTTCATGGTGTTTTAAACGTATATTTTTTGGGGCAGTGTAACAATTGGGTTTACATGATTCTACTCGTGTTACAATCTTTTGATCATTTCTGTCATCGACAGTAATTTATCAAATAATAAAGTGGAAACTTTACGTACGCAGTTATACTTTTTGAGAATGAACACATGGTGATATATAATTTTCATCACAACTGCAAAGTGCAGGTTGTTTATGTTAGTTTTGTAGCAAAAAAACTATTTTGTTTGTAGTTCTTATTATGTAAAAGTTCGCTCGTCATATCTGTAAAGGCTGTGCAAAGGTAAGTTTTCAAAATCTACAGCAAAAACGCTCTGCCTGCATAATTTTCGATGCCTACTTTTGATACAAGACAAATAAACTGGTTTATACATCACTCCCGACCTAACGGTGCGGGTAATTTGAAAATTTTTCATTTCTGTGATCGTCGCATCTGTTATCACAGAGATAACAGAAATGACATGAGATCACTGAAATGATAATCTTTATATGTGTAAAAATGAATCGACGTTTGTTAGTCTCACAAAAACTCGAGAACGGCTGAACCAATTTGTCTAATTTGGGTATTGAAATATTTGTAGAAGTCCAAGGAAGGTTAAAGTGTGAGAAAATATAAATAAATTGAGGAATAAAGGAGAGATTTGGTCTCATTTTCTTCATAACTATAGCCGTACGAAGCCGGGTCGGACAGCTAGTTTAAAATAAGTTTTAATTAAGTTTAATTTATGATCTTGGAATAATTTAGATAATTAGTCATTAAGTTATAAATTTATGATTTTACTAGAGAGCTGTATTGTTTTCTCAATAAAATAAAATTGATCTTGTTCTTATGTTTTACCTGAAGCATGGCTCATAAATAAACATAAACAAAATAAATGTAATGAAAATGATGGCGTAAAAAAACATGAAAATGTAAAGAATAACTTGGCATGAAACGACATTGGAAGAAGATTACTGAAGAATAGCTTCAAGAAAGAAGAAGAAAAGATTGGGAAATATACCTACAAACCAAAAAAGAACAGGAGTTGATAAAGTATTTCGTAGCTATCCACCACCTGACAAAAATAAAGTAAGAAAGATTCAAAAAAATCCGCGAAAAGAAATCATTTATGGAGCAAAACCATAAGAAGACTGAAGAATTTGTTATTATAATAATGAAACCCCACCAGATAGTGGAACAGGTTTCCAGACTACCTACATTCTAGTTCCAGATCGAGAGCAGAGCCTGGCAAGAAGATAATTGAACAGCAAAGCAAAGCCCAAAAAAACGTGTCATGTGTCAATCGTCTTCTTCTGATGAAAACATATTTTAAATTATTGTTATATAACATAAAAACTGATCTCTGTTTTGCTATTATAATTTACTGGACCGTTGGTGATTATTAATTTCTAGTTATATTTTTATTTTATATCTTTTTTTGTGTTCTATGTGAACAATTCTTTATGAGATGACTTCTGTGCCATCATTTCTGTGATCAATTCATTTTTATTTAATTTTTGACCTTTTTATTATTTTTCAGAAAAATATTTACTTAGTTTTGATAAACGTCCCAAGTGTTCCTATCATTTAAGGTGGAATCAGGCCTGTGTATAGTTTTTAAGAAGCACATATTTAGAATATTGTCATTTCTGTTATGCTTAGCATCATTTCTGTTAGTACGTTATTTTAGATTTCTGTCATTTTCTTTGTAATTAATAGAAAACGAGCTCTGATCTTATTAAATATGTTGATTTTTAGTATCAATAAAAATAATAAATGCAAAAAGACTGAGTAAAACTGAGATTTTTATTTTTGTATTTTTTCTCCTTCAAAAGTAGAATGACCCTATTAATTTGTTGCCATACTTATTGATTCTGTATGACATCTGTGCTATATCTATATGATCAGTCCCTAAGCTCGGGTAATCTGTGCTGCCTTCTAATAACAATTTGACAGTTTTATAAACTTGCAACACCAGTTTGATGATTGATGTTTTGCGTATGGGATGGGGTGAAAGTAATTCAGATTATTTGTCAGAATAATTTGCATTAAATAATAGAATAAATTAATCTTTCGCGTGATGAGGACTACTTCTTTTGTTTTTAAAATTAATAGTGTGTGCCAAAATAGAAGTTACATGTTAGGAATCTGTGATGAACATAATGTACCATACATGTTCCTATTTGAAGTGATTTTATGAGTGTTTTGTAATTAAATAATAAGCAGGATGCCGAGAGGTGAGAACAGGCCGAGCGTCCTGTTATCTCGGGAAGAAAATGATCAGGTGTTTAGTCTCATAGGTCCAAAATGTCAGGTGAGTTTCAACAAAAAATATGTCCTTATGATTCAAGCTCTATAGATAACATATTATCGATCACGCCCTATCGATGGATTAACGGATTATCAGTTAATAAAAGATAAGGTATTTTTGCGACATCTCAACATCCATTTCTGTTACTTTGCTTTTTTATGGTTATGTCTATCTACTAGATGAACTTTAGTGCTAAATTCATATTTTTATTATAAAATCACGGCTGAGGCTTCAGATTTTATGAAAATTGCTATTAAAAAGTTGTACCTTTTGAAAGGATTATTTGATTTTTATCCCAGTAATAACTAATTTTAATTATGCTGTTCAGACTAATTAAGAATTTTTTATTATAATAGTTCAAAACCTTCTATACCTTATAAGTGGCTAGAAAACAGATAAATATTTACCCTACTGTAATGTAAAATATTTTTCTATGCCAGTATTAATGTTTGTTCCATTGTTTACTAAGTCAGCATTGTATGAATCACAGTAGACACTCACATTATATAAGAACTTCAAACAATAAACATTTTATAACTCTGCAACTCATTATACCTACATCCATAAAAGACATTGAGAAAGTTTTGTTTTTCTTGTTTTATACCCTTATTTAACTTGAATGAGTGTCTTCTTAATCCACAAGTGCCCACATGAATAAAATTTAAATAATATACTTAAGATACCTAGATTTATATTTTTTTCCCTACTTTGTATCTGGATTAATGATAAGATAAGTAGGTTTTATTTAATTTTACTTGTGTATTTAGTTGCCTTAGGTAAACATAACAAATAATTTAAAATTCTGTTAGTTGATACTTTTTATTATTATTTAAGTGATTATTAATTGTTGTTAAGTGATAAAATAATTCTGAAATATAGTTTTCACTATATCACTAGTTTGGATCATAAGGATTTGGTATCTATAAATATGTCTTATTCTTTTTGGCCTTGGATTGGTCAATATTTGTACATATAACTGGTTTTTACTCAAGTTAAGTTAAAAAGAAAACTATACAAAGCAAAATGAAAGAACCAGTTTCCAAGGAATAAATTAATTATAAAAAATGGTCATGAAGTTGGTATCTAATAAGTTATTGTTCATCTCTATTCAATATTATATAATATGTGAGAAAATAAATTTAGGTCTTGACTTTCCCAAGTTATATAAATAACAACGAAACTTGATACACTCATGTCACATTTTATAACACTTAAGAAGTCTTTATATAATACACTTGCTCCTGGTACTTAGAATTTCTCAACTACTGCCTATATTCATAATATAATTGGCATTCTGATGAGAAAGCACAAAATTTTAAAGTTTGTTATATGTTATGATGTAGATATATAATTGTATAAAACAATTGAACAGTTTTAATAAATATATAATACATATTCAAAAGCAAACTTGATAGGAGGGATGTACAGTGTTAGATGAATAATATAGGTTGATTTGTGTTGCAAATGTATTCTACTTGATAGATTAGTATCCTAACATAATAACAGCATCATATTATGCAATAGTGATTGCTAAACAACCTAAAAATTGATTTTTATCAAAGAAGCATACATCATTTTTTTATGAATATACAATTTTTTTTTACCCTTATCACAAAAATACCTAAACTTAAAATAAATATTTGTAGGATACACAAATATTCATCATGTGCATAATTAATGGCTGAATTCTCGAACGCTAATCAACATTTAGGTGTACTTAAAAGTATCTCTAACACTTTCATTGCAAAGGTAAAATGAAAGACAGAAACATTTTAAGAAGTCCTCCAGCTTTGATTATCGTTTCAGTATTCTGTGGATAGTCACATAAGAAGCAAAAAGGCTCTTCTCTAAATTACCTAATATGACACTATAGGAATTTAATTGGCATACATGAACGTAATATCTGATTACCTTATTCAACACTCACCTATTCTTTCCATAAATATAGAGGAAGTAACTGTGAAAGTTATCACATTTGGAACCAGTACTAGGTTATCTATGGATTAGTATATCATTGAGTAACATTTACGCATACAAATATTTTATACTGACCCATTGAGGTTCTCACAGCTTATTGTTCAATTGTATAAAGTGAATTAAGATTTTATATATCGCTACTTGAATACAAAACTGCCACAAGTCAAACTCCAGTTTTTTACAAAAGGGCTTATCGTTTACGTTTATTGTTCTTTCATAAGCTCTTCTGTAAAAAAGTGTACTTTGACTTGTGGCAGTTTTGTATTCAAGTAGCGATATATTCTCCTAAGATAAAAGTACTAACTTGGACCATTTACTTTTTGTCTTGTACCGGTACTATGACCAATAACAGAACACTGCAGTGTTATTGAAGGCAGTATTATTGCCTTCTTACTTTACCAGAATACATTCTTTATGCCCTGTCTCATGCTATCATCAAGGACTCCTGCAAAAATATTGCTTATCTGGTCGAATAAGGTACAGCGATACTTAATAAAAAAATAATAGAAAATAAATCCATCCAATGAAGCTGAGTTTTTATATTAATTATTATTTATTAAAAATACGTAATAAAATACAAAGGGCTATGGCGCCTTTCTTTACTCGACGGTGAACTAGGCAGGGCTCGGAAACTGGTTAATTTACTATGGGAGCTTAACCGAAATAATAAAGGTTTTTGTTAATATTCTTCTGTCATCTTTACTGATAAAATTACTGTGGTAAGTTTAGTGTGTATTACTCTTTTAAACTAATATCATGGTATCTCAATCAGACATGTATTTTGGAAAATAAAAACTAACCGATTTCAAGCTGTGGATCTAGGGCGTTACACTGCGCATTTTAGGAACCTCTGCCATAAGTAGATCATTATTTACAAAACAATGGAAGGCTATAAAATAAGATTTCTAAAAATCTATTATATTAAGATTTTTATTACTATACTATTACAGAGTCTAGCAACAGCAGTTGTACAGCTGTTTACAACCGAGGGACCAGGTCATACAGAATGGAAGAAGAAAGATACAGGGGTACTCTGCCTTATAAAGGACAATGCCAAAAGGTCCTACTTCTTCAGGATCTATTGTTTATTCCGGAAGGCGATGATTTGGCAACACGAGGTCTACATGCAGATAGAATATAAGAGTCCTAGACCATATTTACATACATTTGAAGCAGAGGTAAGTTTTTTTTGGTTAGGTTTTTAATATTCTGAATCAGACTATCTTCAACATTTTGGATAGACAAGCTTCTTTATCGTAAAATACGCCTAATTATCTTGTTATTAAATTATTCTAATTAACTTTGAATATTGTTTTTACTTTCAGGAATACATGACAGCATTTAACTTCGCGAACGAAGATGAAGCGCGTGTACTTAGGAATATACTCATCGAAAAAATCGAATTGCGAAAACAAAGGCGGGAAGGTTCGTTGGCTTATTATTGAAACTTTCACTGTCGAGATTACCATACATTGATGTCTACGAAATCAATTAGATCTAGGATATTTATATTTCATGTTTACATATAAATTGACTTATCAGTTATCTGAATGTAGACGGTTCATCTAAAATTCGAAGGTCCCTAATTTTATTCCTTTTATAAACCTCTTTGCTCTGTTTACCTTTTAAGTAGACCCCACTGGATAGGTAGGATAATTTTTGCAAAATTATCAATAGCAAATGCATATTAGACAGTTGGTTCTCACTTAGAAATATTTAAATTTCTAACTGTAGTAAGTATATCTTTGTAGATCCACTTTGGGTGTCATAAATCTTAATAGCAATAATAAATGTGAAAAGTGTTGTAATAAATAAACAAATATCAAGGCCATTTTCATCACAGGGTGATAATAAAATGATTAGTATGCTAAAATGATCGCACACGCAATACAGTTCAGTCAGCTATGATATAATCATAAAACGTAGTTCGCGTGTTAACAATGCGGTTGTATACAAACAAGTCGTTGGCCGCGGCGAGATGTTTTTATATCTACATCATCAATGAATGATAGTTTTCACAGATCTCAGATAAATAGGTTATTAAATAGGGAATATTTCACATAAGTTTGGTTATGGAACTTTTATATATATTAGAATCTGGATGTCTGTATCATGCTTGGGCTTCAAACTTCGAAAGATAAGCGAGACGCTCCCGGCTCACTTGATTGAAGGTTGGACTTATGTTTTTTTTATGTTAGATATCGACAATTACGAGCATGAGGCTCACTTGATGGTAGGTCAGCCATAGATCCATAGACTGAGACAGAAACGCGCAATGTGCACTTCTCGGTTTTTTCATCTATACACGGTGGTTCGTTACCCGGTCGGAATTTCGATATTTCTAACACCCGTTCAATGCCCGAAGTTACCAGACGTGGGGAAGACATGCTTACAGAAAATTTAAAAATGTCGTCCCGGTGGAATCAAACCCACGACCCATCGGTGCGCACGGCAGGTGTTCTAACAAACGCGCCAACGAGCCCGTCAAAATTTTGACACTAATGATTTCAGTAGTCACAGCGGACCCGATCGCTGCTGAGTCTGGCTACTTCCAGTAATTGAGTATTCTGTAATTGACGAATGTTAAAACAGAAAGGAGACAACGGTCCATGCTGGCAGCCCGCGCGAACAGCTCGGCGTCGAACACGTCTAACCAGTCGTCGCGCATGAACGGTGTGGCGCACGCGCCGCCGCCCGCGCCTGCTCCCGCTCCCGCTCATACGCCCGCGCCCGCTCCGCTGCCCGCTCAGACCGTCAAGACGAACACGCTTTCAAGTAATATATCGTCACTGCGCCTGACAAGTTCCATATGTGATTTTTGTATAGTTTTGGGAGACTACGAAAAACGTATTATTGATTCACATACGGAGCTTTTCTTACCGGTCAAAACATATATGGAATTAGTTAAACTCATATCCAGTTCGAATATCACAAAAATGTATTATTATGTATTATTATTTATAAATGTATGTAATTAGTAACACATAGAGAATAAAACGAAGAGTATTTTTTGTGCGAAAACCAAAAATCAAAAAAAATCACATATGGAATTTGGCAGGCGCAACGACGATATAACGATATTTATACAGGATTGCATTAAAACCAAAAGGAGTTAAAATGTCTGATGATGAATGAAAATGTTGTAGTTTTTCAATGTTACTATGTTCTTCCAGGTGGTTACACGTTAAAAGGCAAGAAACAAAAAGCGAGAAAACTGACGAAGGCCGATATTGGTGTGCCGCAAGACTTTAAACATATTTCACACGTTGGATGGGACGCCAATAAAGGTAGTGTACCTGTGTGTGTTTGATGCTAATACAATATTGCCCATATTTTATTCATAAACGTAAAAACTTGATATAGATAAAATATGTTTTGTTTCTTTCGTACTGGAGTCTATTTATATTCGATAGAGCGAGAAAAAACATATTTTTAACTATATCAAGCTTATAATAAGTTTATGAATAAGGCCGTATATTTCTATATTTTTTTTTTACTTTCTGTAAAGGTATTTTAACATAATTTACCCTGAGTGTTGAAAAATTTTTTTTAGATACATTTATTGTTATATAAATAGGTGCGACGTATCTTTATCCATAGTTTCAACTACACGTTTGCACATCCAGACGCTCCATTCTAGGTTTCTCTAAAGGCTAGGGTGAATAGGATTCTTCGAACACACGTGCCCCGTCTTAGATCGATTCAGGCATAGCGGAAAAAAGCCTTAACTATTTAGCTTATTTTTTTATACAGGCTTTGACGTGGACAATCTGCCCGAAGAGGAGATGCGTTCGTTCTTCTCGAAGGCGGGTATCAGCGAAATCCAACTGCTCGACCAGGGGACCCGGCAGTTCATATACGACTTCATCAACTCGCATGGCGGCTTCGATGCCGTTAAAGAAGAGTTGCACGATGACCCGCCCAAATGTACGTATTATCATAGAACATAGAAGCACAGGCCCATACAAACTTTTGGCACTGAAAAAGTAGTTCTACTTTTGCCTGTAGAGCGCGCGGCAATGTATCGGTGTGACACACACATCTAAGCAGTCCGCTGACTCCTCCCCTCGCGTTGTCTCGCTTGCTCTTATAAGCGAGCGGCAATAACGCTCTAAAAGCGGCTGGGTGCGAGAGAGTGCGCGCTATGACTACAGCGTCAGAGTGTCGTTCACATGGATACTAGCAGCGCCGCGGTGGCTGGGGTGAGAACTACTCTTACTCCCAGAGAAAGCGTGCCTTTAAAGCCTGTTCTTCTGTGTTCTTTGGTATTATTATATGATAGATTGTGGACAAGCTCATCTAGCGTTATTGATGTATATAATATTAACTATGGTAAAAAAATATTCTGAGCAGCGAGAACTTCACAGAGAAGAAGTTGATATACAGGAATAAATTATTTCATATTATTTAAAATACGTTTTATTTGTATAATAATTTATTTAAATGTTATAAATACACAATTTTTAGTAGAGAGACTTAAGTTTCTAAAGCTTCGAAACGTTGAAAAGTTAAAGATAAAATTATTATATTAGACCACATAATATAAAGGTAATTTTTACTCAATCGTACATACAAAAAACATATCTGTTTTAGATCATTTAAGAATTAATAAATAAAAATAAATAATGAGTTTCACATAAAACTGTGATATGCAGATTCATCCCGGGCCGCGGCGGTTCCCCCTCCGCCCCCCGCGCCGCCGGTGCCCTCGCGAGCGCCGCACGCGCACCCCCCGGCCCCACGTGAGTACACCTAAAGCTAGCTTCCCACACACACCGTGGGAAGGGTCTCGTCCGTGGTAGAACAGGTTGTCTGTGGCGGTGCGCCGGTATCCGTCGCGAGGCGGTAACTTCAAAGGTGCGGTGAAAAAAGAGCCCTGTCTGTGTGCGTTGCCGTCCGTGGTCGTCGGCTGTGCGTGATCATCCGTAGAATTGCGGACCGTGGGAAGCCAGCTTTACAAAAGTAATTAGGAGTGAACTTTCAAATGATTATAGTTCTATATATGAGCGACTTCCCGCTAGTAATAGTGATAACATTTTAAATTGTGATAATAATAAAAAATTGATCCTTCAAGCTGGATAAAAATCAAGGGAACGGTAATAAGATGAAATCCAATATGGAGACTATGTAGTGAACCACTTAGACCGATTTATTTTTAGACGAGGTAATCACTTTTTTGAACTTTTGACAGCTTTCCCATTACAATATCTGTTTAAAGTAAAAATAAATTCTCGGAATATATAAAACTTATTAAGAGTAATTGTGTTTCAGCGTCAAGAGCTCCGCCCCCGCCGCCGGCGCGCGCCGTGCCCCCGCCCCCGCCGCCGCCCGCCTCGCTGGTCGCGCCGCGCAACCCGCCCCCGCCCCGCCCGCTACAACGTAAGTACTCTTATAAATAGGCAGGTGTTGTATCTGGAGTAATTATAGGAACTTTACATACCTATTACATCACGCCTCTTTCCCATTGGGGTAGGCACAGTTCACGGAATCCCATATGCTCCGTCTGCATATCACTTTCACTTTTTCCACTTTCATCAATGCTGTCATACACACTCGACGGTTTCGATCGACCATTCCCGACTCTTCCACTCACACCAGTTTCATAAATCTTTTTCGTATCCCTAGGGACTTTACAGGCAAAATCTAGGTACTTTTTTCATAGCAAAAAGAATCTACAAATAACATAGAATCTGCAAAACTATTGTCTTCTGCCACACTGGGGACTACTGAAAATCAGCGTCAGAGCTTATGTTCTGACATATGCTGAGTACCTCCCCTTTTCGTGGCGGCACTTCTTCCTATATTTATTAATTGTTAATTTATATTTTAAGTTGTATTATTTATGATATACTTTTACTTCTGTGCCGTCCCGAATAAATGTATTTCATTTCATTTCAACTAAGATGAAACAATATATCTTTCAGCAGCGCCATCCAGCGTGCCGCCGGCCGCGCCCCCGCCGCCGCCGCCCGCCGCCCCGCTCCCGCCCCCGCCGCCGCCCGCCGCGCCGCCCGCGCCCGCGCCGCCGCCCGCGCCGCCCATGCCGACCGACGCGCCCGCCGACACGCGGGCAGCGCTCATGGAGAGCATACGCAACGGGAACAAGACGCTACGGGTGAGACCACATTTCCTTACGCTAGCGTGAATATTGATTTACTAGAGTACCATAAGTACCAGTTATATATAATTAAACATCTAAGCTATTCCTATCACACAATATTTGGTCAATAATTTTTTATACTTACAAATTTGCTATTTTTTAATGTCTTTTAAAATTATAAAATATTTTTGCCACATAATTTCAGAAAAACTTGCAAAATATCGAGACTTTTTTATAATAATAGACCAAAATTGTATAGATAATAAATATGCAATAGAACTAAGAGTCATATCTTGCGCTGGAAAAGTACCTAAAATCCCTTTTATGGTGCCTAGGAAAGCTTCAATTACCGTGTCATACAGGCTATCTTCGATATCTATATTTCTCGACACGTGTTTTGTGAGAAATTCAAACGTTTTTTTAATTAAGTATTCATCGATTGAAAAATATCAAGGGATTTGAACTATTTTATTATACAAGTATTTATTAAATATTTCAAATTATTTAGGCGGATTCCCCTAGACCGAAACATTGAAGTGTTATAGTATTGTTTTAGCTAAATTTATAGTATTTCAGGGTAATTACTAAATCATTTACTTATTAGATTTTTCAATGTTTACATTTTTTTTACAGAAAGTGGAAGTCGCTGCGAAACCCTCAGGAAACGAGGATAGCAGAAGTAATTTACTGAGTGAAATCCGACAGGGCATCAACTTGCGTGCTGTGAGTGGTTTATTTATAATTTGTTGAAAAATCTCTTATTTATATGGAACTTCTCTATGCAAAATATATCAATCCGTTACGCCATTCCAATTTATAATATTGTTACTTTTACTAGGTCAATATATTTTTAATCTGATTCCATATAATAATAAACATTTATTTCAGATATTAAAATCCATATTTGTTATTGTGTAAATTACAATTATTCCTATTCTAAGTTAGTATGATAAGTATTATACATCATAGTGATTTACACACACATCAATAAAGCTCATGTGGTTCGGTTAAAACGTAATAAGGCGGACTGTCCCATTTTAAATGGGATCATGGATATTCTATTTTATAGGATATTTAAAAAAAAGCATATTGTAAGATCAGGTAAATTTTTTACAATAGGAGGGAATGTATTTTTGGAATTTTTTAGCAACCCTTTTAGCATAAATCACGTCAATTTGGAATTTGTACTTTTTCAATTGGAACTAAGTCTTTTCAATATATTTTTTAAAAATGAGTATTTAAAAAAAAAAGCTTTTCGCATCTTTATTTGTTTATGCAATAAGAAGCACACGAGCTGGTGGCACCCGATGGTCTGACTATAATATTATCTTTTATTAGCGCGAGTATCGCACATTTAAATAAAATACTTTATATCGGATTAATCGCGATTTAGATGGCTTTAATATGGCAACTTTGTGATATATCAAATCAGACAACTGTCAACTTTCAGTCTGCCGTGGCCGCGACCACGGTTGCTGAAAAGCACCTCGTTTTAATCCGTTATAAAGTATTTTATTTAAATGTATGATACTCGCGTGAATAAAAGACAATATTTTGAGAACTGGCAGTAAATATAAAATTAGATATTTTTTTACTGACGTTAATAAGTGTCGTTACCGGCACGAACCGTGAGCACACTTTTCATTGGTCGATATGACGTTAACCACGCTAACGCTCCACGTGATTGGTTCGGCAGTCGATGCTCGTCATCCATTGGTTCCGCGCGTATCATTCGACTATCGTATACTTGAGTGTAATTTTAGTGGCAATGGCAAAATTATTTTACCGATTTGATTGAACCTTAAAAACAAAATATGCAGAGCAGAAAGAATTCGATGTTAAATAGACAATCCCGACCAATTCACAAAAATCTACTGTTTTGTTCCATGAAATAAATAGGTATTACGAAAAACATGATGGACCTTTATAAACAAACTGCAGAGGCGGCTTATATAATTTAATCAATTAATTAATGTAATTTTCAATTACCGATTGAAATAATAAAGGTGCCAAATTATTTTGCCGGACAGTGTACTTACGCTGACTCAATCCCCACCACGGTTTTCCCCACCATCTTTTATTTTTTTTATGTCAGATATCAACAGACGAGCATGAGGTTCACTCAATGGTAGGTCGATCGATGATGCGCTGTCGACCTAATTTTTACTTCGAGCATTCGGAAATCCATAGACTTAAACCGAAACGTGCAATGTGCACTTCACGGTTTTTCCATCTATGAACGGTGGTTCGTTACCCGGTCGGAATTTAGATATTCCTCCCACCCGATCAATGCCCGAAGTAACCAGTCGTGGGGAAAACATGCATACAGAAAATTATAAACATGTGTTCCCGGTGGGATTCGAACCCACGACCCATCGATGCGCACGGCAGGTGTTCCACCGAACGCGCCAACGAGCCCGTCAAAAGCCCGTCTGTGTTCACGACTCGTGCCGCTATCTGTACTTTGTGTTACCTTAATGAATAAATGATTCGACTATACCGTCGTGCAGGTGAAGCCCCCGAGCGCGAGCCAGGCGGGCGAGCCGCGCGCGCCGGCGTGCGGGCTGGCGGGCGCGCTCGCCAAGGCGCTGCAGGAGCGCGCGCGGGCCATACACTCCTCGGACTCGGACGATAGCGAGACCACCAGCGACGGCGAGTGGGACGACTAGACTCCTCACCTCACCTTAGACATGGGTAACTCAGCGAAATTTCCCGCGCCAACTCAGCAACTCAGGCGCAGTATAGTGCGTCGGCTCCTTGAGTCAACTCAAAATTGCGCCACGGCGCATCAAAATTGGACGCGCAAAGCGAGCAGTGAAACCTCCAAAACGCACACAACGCCACGCTCATAGTTCACTCAGTGAGTGAGTACTGCGCCGTGCGCCAACACATATGAATGTGTGAGCTGACTCACCCTGCGCAGTGAAGCGTGCCGACGCAATTGCGCGGCGAAGGGGAGTGTTACCCATGTCTACCTCACCTTCCCGGCTTCACTCTTTCAAGGGATGCAGTAGGTCTATTACCGAAATCTAATGTAACGAACGGAACGAAAGAACAACCAACTTCGTATCTTAACTTTTAAGAAAACATTTTCAATTCTATTTATTTATACTTACGACCAAGGACTGAAACCGGCTGATTTTTATTTTCCAAAATACGTGTCTGACTGAGACACCATGATAGTAGTTTTAAAGAGTTATACACACTTAACTTACCATAGTAATTTTTTTCAGTAAATTTGACTAAAAACGAACGAATATTAACAAAAATCTTTATTATACCGGTATAACTCCCATAGTAAATTAACCGGTATTCAGTCCCTGCTTACGATCATCTAACGAGATATAATGTCTAATTGCAAACGACGGATCGATCATCGGATCTGAATTAGGAACATGTATGATTCATCAGCCGTAACTTCGTTTTTTTTTGTTTTGGTAATAGGCCTTCTGGACTTTCCTACCATTATAGCTATTCTTCTTCTTCCTGCCCTGTTCCCTTTTTTTATGTGGGGTCGGTGCAGTATGTTCTCTTATTCCATTCTCTCTTTTCACTCGCAATATCATCAGTCACACCTCTCAAACACATCATTCTTCACACAGTCACACACACTTCAGACACTCCCTGTTAACCTATACCCGTCCACTTTCATATTCAAAACCACACCATTCTAGCTATTATATCTACGAAAATACCACTTAGATCGGTTTTTTTTCCTGATTAAGGTCGTATCATAAAATCAAAACTGACACGATGCTAAGTGACGCATTTTGGTCTTTAAACAGCGGCATTTTTTTTAAGAGCACCAAAATACTTTAGTGTTCCTTCGTGCATATAAAATCATGCAGATGTGACAATTTTTTCCAATTGTTAATAAAAAAGTCTACGACTAAGATATATTTGATAGTACACAATGTACTATTAAACACCGAGGCGGGAAGAATGAGCGATTGTCGGACGAGTAGTTTGAAGTCCGAACCGAAGACGAGTGTCAGGTATTTCTGTCACTCTTAGGGTTTTGGTAATTTTTTTTTATTTAATACTAGGTGTTTCCGTCATAAAAGAAGTCTAGCTTGTCAGTCTATATCTAAATTTCTGCAAAGAAATTGTATGGAAAAAAATTAACTGCCTACAATAATGGGCGATGCTGATATGATTGAGTGTTCACCGTTACAATATGATTTAGACAGTAGCCTGCCAACCACTAGGGCCTCTATCGTGAGCTCTTAGAGCAGTTTTATTGCAGTCTTACTTAACGAGAACATAATATGTATTGTTTATAGCATTGTCATGTTAGTCATCAAAGACTCCTGCAATAAGAGATGGCGGAGTTTTATTATGTAGTTTTTCTTAAATTCGCGCCGAATGAACAAAGTTATCTATTGCTTTTTTTATTGGCTATATTGAGTTATATAGCATATAATAACGAAATAGTCTTCTCTAGTAAGTATGTATATACCAATGTATTGAATAAAATAGCGAGATGATTAGCTCACCAGCCTGAACTTCTAGTGTTATGTGGTCATGACGAATATGTTTGATTAATAACATTTTTATAGTTTTAGAATGTGCAACCGTACGTATTGTGAAAACGGTGCGATATCTTTGAGTTTTCAGATTGACAAAAATATTTTTTTTAAATATTATTCAAATAGATCAATTTCGAACAAATAAGTTTGATTAGTTCAATCAATTTTGAACTAATCAAACTTATTTATTTTTTATTCGCACAGAATTTTTGTTTAAAATTTTAATAGTAATATTGGTTTTGGTTTTGTAATCAGAAAATAAAGAAGATATTTGAAAAAAATAAATAGTCCGTTGAAATTTTAATTAAGCTATTTTAAAGTATAATTATTATAATTTACCTAACTTTGCTCACAGCAAACATTATAGCCTCAATTTTAAAATTCAGTATAACTGTAATTTTAGATAGCACATGTAATGTGTCAACCCGCCCAACTAACCCTCTATTATTCTAAAATTTATTATTATATATATATATTTTATATTTTAAAAAAATTAGCTAATATTATAATGATTTTAATAAAATAAACTAAATAATAAACTAGTTCAATATATAATTGTTATTGTGTGTATTATAAATAAACTTGTACATAGTTTTCAATTAGGTGAGATTGACTGAGGAAAAACATTGGTGATTCTAAATAATAATATTTTATTCTTTTAAAAATAATATTACTAATTATAATAGTAATAGCAGTTATTTGTAGGAGATGGGATTTTGTGTACTATTATGTCTCTAAACGTTTTTCATTATATACTAATAAGTAGCCATAGAATGTTGCTGCATTCATCCAAATATAATAAATCCGTGTCTTAATATATTTTATAGCACTGTGTGACCTCAACACGCATTTTACGAACGCTTTTCCGTTACCTAAATAGGCCATTTTCATACCGGAAAAGCGTGTGTAAAATGCGGGTTTATGTCACACGTGCTATAAAATAATATATGTACGATACTCGTGGTTAAGTTTCTATTAATGCACGGCGTTTAGCACCCTCGCTACGCTCAAATACAGGCAACTTATGTCACACGTATCGTAATGTACTATCTTGTGATGGATACTAAGGCCCTTATTCCAAAACGTGTCTCAGTTTTGAATCTAG
Organism: Anthocharis cardamines; assembly: GCA_905404175.1. NCBI lineage: Eukaryota > Metazoa > Arthropoda > Insecta > Lepidoptera > Pieridae > Anthocharis > Anthocharis cardamines. The sequence goes on along the minus strand of FR989953.1, from coordinate 2,272,607 downwards.
TTTTAAGACTTGTCAAACCATTTATTCTCTATAGAATTTTGACATATTGAGAATAGATTACGACTTGAGTAAGGTCTTGGAATATGGGCCTTAGTCTGTAATCGTCATTTAGTTATTGTTAATTAGTATTTAACTTAAACATATTTTTTATAATATAATAAGGAACATAAAGTGGTTTGACTGAAATAAGTCAGTGTGAGTTGTATGAGAAATTATTAATTGCATACTAATGACACTTTCACTTCACACTACTAATGACAATTCTACTTTCTCGCAAGTTGTCCGTGGCTAAGTAATCTTATGGTACGATTCCACCATTTTTGTACAAAAAATTTGTGCCGAACTCCAGCAGTGCACGTACTTAGCTGGTATCGCGTTTAACCTCTGTCTCCACCTGCAAGGCTGTGCGTGCTCAGAGGGCGTAGCACGAACAACTATCGACAAAGTATTCGTATCGTCAAACTGTCAGTTGTATTAGAAATAGTTTGAAATTTCATACAAATGACAGTTCGACGATACTAATACTTTTTCGATAGTTGTTCGTGCTCACCCCTTTGTGCAGCACACTTGTGCGAACTTGTTCACTGATCAGTTTTCTGCCTTCAGTTGTTAATTTAATTTTAATAAACAGCCAGCGAGCGCTTTCAACTTGGTTAAACAATGTGCCAGTACAAATAAATGTCTTCGCTCCGACGGAGGAAGTAAGATTGAGTTCGCAAACATGTGCGTGTGCGTCAATCGGAGTCCACTGATTGCGTGCGCGCACAAAACTACACAGCTGTTTGCTTGAGTGAGTGCATTGAAGCAAACATTTCAGCCCGCCTAGCATGACCGTCACGAGATATCTCGCGGACGAGTGAAGACAAACTAATATGTAAGATATCTCGATAAATTATATCTCGACATCGACAATTTTGATAGAAAAGATATCTGGATCGATATCTATTTTTGACATTAAAAGTAGAGTTTTAAGTGTAACTGTCTTCTTAGACCCGGAAGAAATTAAGGGATAATCGATTAAAACAGAAAACGGTCGACAAAATTTTGTCGCAGTTGTCATGCTAGACCGGCAGCACACCAGTGGAATCGCACCTAAGACAGGTTATTTGACTGCATTCCACACAATTGTTCACTTCACTTTATGACCATTTAATTCATTCATTTAATGTTTTTCATTAAAAAAAAAATATTTTCTAGATTTTATAAGCGATATTGTATATTACCTAATTGTATATTATACAACATGTAAAGCTATTTTTATATACCTAATTAGTTTTGTATGCATTAAAGAAAGCGATAACCGATTATTGTTATGTAACCACCTTTAACTCTTCGTTGACTTAATAAATTATTATTATAAATGTATTTTATTTCCATTAAACCTATTAGGGATTTAAAACAATATATCTAATAATAATCATTTATTTTTACATTTTAGCAGTGATATCAATTGGAATAGAATGCACTTACTTCAGTATATCATCCAATGCATTCGCACCGATGATTCGCTTCACGAAACATCTATCGCGATATATAATTTTTTTTAGAGAGCGCACAACACATTAAATAAAAATAACAAAATTAAATTTCAGGTATTTTCTAACATACATTTAATTATTCTGACTTGGTAAACACTTATTTAAGAATCGAATCAACTTCCTAATTTATGTCCGGTTTCCCTATTGCAGTTGTTATATAATTTTGTGACCAAGATTGCGAATTCTAGTATTAAACAAACATTTGGTAACGTGATAATTGTATTGTTTATACTCCCTATCAACTGCAACTGCTAGTTGGTCCGGCAATACAAAAAAATAGACTCAAAAAACAATTTAAAAAAAAATTCAACAGTATCTCCAAATCTGCCTTAGTTTAGCGTTTAGGATTCACGTTACCAATACTTCCGTACACATCACGGATATCATGTCCGCCCATAGAGCAACACGGTCCACCGGCGAACCGGAGGGGAGTAGCCATACGCAGGCGTTCCCCTCTGTCATGGTACAAGTCCAAATGGTCCTATACGTACAATAAAACTAGTTGTAGCCGCACTTTTCACTAGACTAAATCCAGATGCGCGACTGAATCGACCTCCTAAAAAAATGCCGAATTGTTTGTGTTTCTTGTTGCCAAAAAATATCTGCCACGTCAAATTTACAAAAAGATAGCGTTACCTTTCATATGTAGGTATTTTTTAATCATATTATTACTATTTACTTCTTTAAAACTTAAAATATTACAATATTATCGGTCGTGTTGATTCGGATTTTTTTACCAACACAGTCGCTCGACAGATCCGCGTATTGTATGAGCCCTCATACAATACACGGATCTGTCGAGCGACTGATCCGAGTTTATTTCCGAGAAGTCGCTGTCGCCGAGCGATAGTGTTGTTATCGGATTGTTTTAAGTTATCGAAAAAAATGGTAAAGGAGTCTTCTATACAGAGACAGTTTTGAGATTAAATTTTCTGATTCAAATATTATATTGTGATAATATACATTGTTAAAATATAATATAATACTTACGCGCGTTAGCACATTTATTAAAATCACTTAGTGTAAACTTCAACCATAATGTTTTTTTTATTTCCTAAAAATCCAAAGGATATGGAAAATTGTGGGCCCAAATTTAATAATTGCGATATGATCTAAAAAATGACATATTTTTAATCTTATAATATAAAAAACCAGCTCAATTCTCAGTCTGGGAGAGGAGAAATATGAGAAAGATAATTTTCCTGAGATTCTCGATTAATTGAATCGATTACACAATCACAAAAAGAAAACCTTTGGACAAGGTAATTAACTCAAAAGTAATTAAATGCATTTTAAATACAATATAATGCATATAATTACCGTTATGTTATTAAATAAAATATAAATTATTAATTAAATAAAACTAATATACATGATTATCGATTTTTTATCGATTAAAATCGATATTTTTTTTAGTCTGTCGTTGGCATGCCGCATGACAGTTGTTTACTCTGTGTTAAATTGTTAATTCATTTCGTGTTTTCTACGTTTTGAGTCTTTTGAGTGCTTTCCTGATTGTCGTCATAAAAATGCCGAATTGCTCTGTTTTTTGTTGTAAAAAGAGATCTGCCACGTCAAATTTACAAAAAGATGGGGTTACCTTTCATATGTAAGTAATTTTTTTCTTTTAAACTTAAAAAATTACAATATTATCGGTCGTGTTGTTTCGGATTTTTTTACCAACACGGGCCGCTTGCCCTCATACAATACGCGGATCAGTCTTATTTTAATATACATAGTTGAAATATAATATAATACTTACGCACATTAAAATCACTTAGTGTGTACTTCATCCATAATGTTTTTTAATTTATTTATTGCAGGTTTCCTAAAGATCCAAATTTAAGGGATAGATGGACGTTATTTTGTAATAATAAAATAACCTGGATTCCCACAAGAAACAGTGTAATTTGCTCAAACCATTTCGAGGCCTCTGACTTTCAAGTATTGACGAACAAAAGAAGGAGATTAATCGATGACGCCAAACCAACTCTAACTCCAAACTGTAGTTGTTGCGTAAGTTTTTTTTATATCATGGTCAGGGTAAATGAGTGTACAGTCCACATGATGTAGTTCACCTTAAACATAGTGGCGAAAGGAAGCATATATTTCTAAACTTAAAAAAATAATGTTAAATCTAATTTCAGACTCATCAACAATTATTCAATAAACCAGATGAAAGACTATCATCTCATGATGCCATTAGTGCCACTCTCACTAATCCTGATTCGTTGACATCTCCGTGTACATCGTCAACTCGTCAAGATGTGGGTTGCATTTTAATTGTTTATTTGTAGTTGATGTTTGATTAAATGATTAATATAGTCATTTCTACTATTTTATTATTCAGATTTAGTAAGCTATACAGATATGTGATTACAGCATAATTATAATATCTTACTTGTTTTTCAGGTTCAGTCAAAGGAAACATCTAAAAAATGTAATTCAATTCCCACTATTACACTTTCACCTAGAAAAAGAAAAATGAAGAATCAGTTAGATGGTCAGAAAAAAAAAATTAAAAGGCTCCAATCTAAAAATAATTTCTTAAAGAAAAAAGTTGCTGGGCTAGAAGAAATTCTTCAGAGTCTAGATGAAAAAGCTTTGATAGATAAGGAACAAAAGATGATCCTTGAAAAAATTGGCGTTGAAGAGGCAGGAATTATTAAGCGTCAACTAACAAAATGTAATAGTGGGAAGCTCTCACGAGCTAAGTATTCACCAGAACTGAGATGTTTTGCTTTAACTCTCAACTTTTACTCCCCAAAAGCCTACAAGTATGTTCGTAAAACGTTTGGGACCTGTTTACCTGCTCCACGTACTTTAACAAAATGGTACAGTCATATTGATGGACGGCCCGGTTTTACCAAAGAAGCATTGGCGGCTTTAAAATATAAAGTCGATGCCAATCCAGGTAGTAAAATTTATTGTTCTTTGGTTTTCGACGAAATGAAAATAAAAACACAATCACATGACAACTCAAGTGGTGACAGACGATTCGGGTATGTTGATTATGGTTTTGATTTAATAACAGATAATACAGATGAAGCAACAGATGTCCTAGTATTTCTATTAGTAGGCATTAATACTCAATGGAAAGTCCCAATTGGATATTTTTTAGTTAAAGGCACAAGTGCTAAGTTAAAATCTCAGCTTGTAACTAAAGCATTTGAATTAGTACATGAAACTGGAGTGGAAATAAAAGCATTAACATGTGACGGCGCAAAGGCAAATTTAGCTATGGCCATGGAACTGGGTTGTTGCTTAGTTGCAAATAAATTGCAAACTACCATTTTAGATCCTGCAACGGGGCAGCGAGTTTACTTTTTTTTAGACCCGAGTCACATGTTAAAATTAATTCGAAACACTTTTTGTGACTACAAATGTTTTTACGATGATAATGAAAATAAAATTCAATGGTTATTTGTGGAAGCATTACATAAAATCCAGGAAGAAGAATTATTCTTCATGGCGAATAAGTTGAAAGCAAATCACATTTATTATAAAACAAAGATAATGAATGTTCGCCTTGCAGCACAATTGTTCAGCGCAAGTGTGGCTGACGCACTTATGTTTTGTGAGAAAGAATTAAATTTGCCGGAGTTTAATGGATCAACTGCAACTTCGAAGTTTATTTCACTGATAAACGACATTTTTGATATATTGGATTCTCGGTCACGTCAAAATGGTTATAAACGAGCATTAAACTCTGAAAACTTTGAGAAAGCTTTTAGAAAAATGGACGAAGCTCAAACGCTTTTATTGAGCTTATCGGCATATGTAAAAAAGAGCAACGGGGAGTCACGTAAAATTAAATTATTAGATTCTCCACGATACACGGGTTTTCTGGGTATTTTGATCTGCATTGAGAGTACCAAGTCTATCTTTCTAGATTTAATACAAAACAAACAAAATGATCTTAAATATATGCCACTCCACAGAATAAGCCAAGATCACATTGAGCTATTTTTTTCCGTTGTAAGAAGTCATGGTGGTTATTGCGATAATCCCTCAAGCTCCCAGTTTGAAGCAATTTATAAAAAAATTCTTGTTAATACAGAATTAACACAAACTGGAAGAGGTACAAACTGCATTCCACTGGAAAAAATAACAATACTGAATTGCACATCTGCTCTGGAAAAAATTAATGCTTCAACCGTAAGACAGTACAACAGCAATGACGTTACTGATGAAGTTAATTTTACCAATTTTACTGACGATTTGATTGATGAGATTGAAGCTCTAACTTTTTTATCCCCTTTTGCGGAAAAAGTTGTGGAATATATAGCTGGATTTGTTATTTTCTCGACAGCCAAAAGAATTAAATGCAATACGTGCATAAAAGGTTTGCTCGGGCCGATAGATCAAAAAAGTATAATACACCAAAAAAGCAGAGGAAATTTACTTTATGCTTCAAAAGAGGTAATACTTTTATGTCGGATTTGTGAAAAAGAAATAAGAGGAAGTTTAAGTGATGACAATAAACCTACACGATCTTGTACCACAATTGAAGTCGTATCACGTTCCTTAAAAAAGTTTATTGGCAAAGACTTGTTTCCCTCCATTAGTTATCATTCGCACGAAAATGATTTTACAAATCATAATTTGGAACTGGCAAGAGTTATTATGGAAAAATATGCTGATACAAGAATTTCCTTCTTATTGAAAAAAACAAACCCGCAAAAATGTATTCGCCATATTTATACAAAACTAATACATTTTAAAAACCAGTGAAAGCTCTGTATCAATATCTATCAGTGGTTTTTAAAATTGACTAGTTTAATAGATTAAATAAGTTTATAAAGGAGCTTTTCGACCTTATTTTCGGCTTTTTATTTTTCTTTTCAAAATTAAATATTATCAAAATGTTTGTTTATATTGCAATTTGCAATGCAACTCAAATTACTAAAATAAATAGGCACTGTTCTAAAATGATTTGATTTGAATGTCTTAAGAACAGTAAGTTCACTGTAAAATAGTTTTTTTTGAACGACAATGTGCAACGAACGTTACTTGTGTTGTAATATGGAGCAATTCCTACTAGACAATGAAACATGTTTATAAAAAATATTGGTTTTAATAAATGATTATTAATACATACAAATTTGTACACAATTTTATAGTAATGTTTTCTTCTAAGACTTCCCTTATTGCATAATATATTATGCATTTATTAATACATGTTTGAATTAAATTCTGGGTTATATTATGCATAAGAAGTAATTATATTTAAAATTATTAGTATATGTATATCTCATACATATACTAATATTATATTACCTGCATTATAATGACAATTATTATATATAAGACTGATCTTTGACGTTTTAAAAACAAGTATTGTTATCTATCTGTGTATATTTTAATTATCTTTGTAAACTAAACTTAATATAAGAAAATTTATTATTAATAGATTACATATTAAAATATGAAAAGTGAGTTTCAATGAACTGCCGTCTCCTTATATTCCCACTATTATTGGATTTGCATCATACGGTTGTACTGGTATATTATGTTCAGTGTGAACATGATCATTACTTTCACCACCACTTTAAACATGCAACAATAGTCTGATCTTTGTTATCCAAAGTAGTAGGCATCTTTATATATCTTTAAGAAAGGCTTGCAATGTATCGTCTTGAATCTGTGAATAATACAATAATATTAGTATTTCAGCGTTTGAGACATGTTAGCATTGTTTTCTATTTGCATTAGATATCACTTTTATACTTACTACATGACGACCTCAGCGCGCAAAGTACTCAACTCAGGACTGAGGGCCTGTCCTCGAGGGTCGTCGGCTAAATCCTCACGTAGTTAACTATTTTTAATTCAACCTTTTGTTGATATATTAATATAATCGTAGAATTCTTCATCATTTTAATCAAATGGAATCACGCGATTACGAGGTCTGTTAAATCGCCAGTATATTTCCATCACTTCCAAATCTTCCAAATCCATGAAATCAATCGAGTTCACGTCCATTTTTCTACTGTTGTTTATTTGTAATTAAAATATAATACAAATACGACGCTAATGACAACTGAGAACTTGACGTTTTGAGGTTAGTACCGAAGTTAAACTAGGGGTTACTGAGTTTTTAACTTTAGTACTATAGATAATCCTTAGACTAGCGATAAACTCGTTTTTGTAATATCGTTTATTGAAGTCCAAGTTTTAAAGCTGGTATTAAACTCAGTATTATATTTAGTCTTGGTTTTGGAATAAGGGGCATTATAATTTCCCTAACCGAGTTCTTGAATTTATCGATAATGCGTATCGACAGTTGTCGCAACTACGGCTATAAAGACTTGTCAGTGTAGTTGCGCCATTTAATTATACTGTTATGACACGGAATGTTTAAATGTGTGTGTGAAATTGTTAGTGTATTTTTTAATTGTCACGGTGTGAGTTTCGTAGTGACAGAAGATTGCTTTTGTGTGCAGCTTTGAGTACGCACACATAGCGCAGATTTCCCCCCGCAAAAAATGACAGACAGTTTGGTATCGGTAAAGAGCGCTATGGCTACTCCCCTCCGGTTCGCCGGTGGCCCGTGTTGCTCTATGTGTCCGCCCGATCCATTAATATAACAAATAGCCGGATACTCAAACGCTAATCAATATCGATGTGTGTTAAGACTATTGCTATCTTTATCAACAACATACGTAAAATTAAAGATACAATTTGAGAAACTTAATTTTAATTATCGTTTCAGTACCCCGCTAAGAGTTTAAATTATTTTGGGACCACGGCACACACGCTTATTTTATAATCAGCTACAGACGGTAACAATGCACACTCACTTCATCACACTTTTATACTCAAGGCGGTTTTAGGATGCTACAGGCTGTAGCGATCATACAGACAGACAATGACAATACCGCGATGCAGTATCGATGCACTCGCAAAATCGCTTATCGCCAATGCTAAAAGTAACGCGTGTGCCGTGGTACTTATTATATTCCGACATAAGAAATACCTTAGAAACCAGGTATTACCACCATATACCATTACGAGGTAACTAGTGCCTACGACTAAAACTGAATAATTATCATGATCCATAATTTCCTATAATTATTAAATTTAAGAATGATGAATACATTATCGTAACGTATATCTATACTATATTCAAAATATCTAAAATAATTCTTATAACTAAACTTATTCATTACTTTTAATCAATTAATATCTGAAAGATTTTTTTTATGTTTGAGAAAAACTGGTATTTATAAACAGTGACTTATGAAATTATCTGTGTCTTCTAAAGGATTTAATTAGTTTATTTACCGTTTAAAAAAAATTGATTTATCCTGAATCATGTCTAATTCAAATTCTTGTAAATGGTTATTACATCTTTTGGTTCAAATGCTTGCAAATTTAGTAAGAATTTAAAAATCAGTCAGTTATTATTTAATATGTATATTGTATACATAGAATCTGTACAAAAAATGGCAGCCCTATAGCTGGTGAAGAATTCAATATTTACACATGATTGATACTTAAAAAAAAGTTCGATAAGTGTTGAATAAATAAAAAGTGCCAATCATTTTTAAACATAATAGAAATATTCATAAATTTTTGGTGATTTCCAGAAAATATCACAAACATGACAAAATTTAAAAAATAACGAGTGTACATACACAGATACAATAACCTTATATTAAAAGACACTGGCCTACAATAGCACTTAATCTTCCTAATTGAAGTAAAAAAAGAAATTGCATTTGGAGCTAATTAAATGCAACAAATCACAACACTTACCTAAGAACCTACCTATTTACTGCCGGTTGGAATTCCATATTAAGTAATTTACTTCTAGTAAAGTAATATTTGGTATTCCTTCCATATGTCAGACTTTCAGCTATTTATTCGTGTTAAGGTGAATTAACAAGTGTTTTGTTTTTTAAAAACTGGCGTGTTCCACCCCATATCCCACTATCCCTCACCAAAAGGACTTGATTGTCATAACATATGACTGCATTGGTTATTGCTTTAAATGAGGGCTATCCAAATCAAAGCCCGCGGTCCGCGTGCTTGAATTTATACGGCCCACAAAATATTTTTGTTTCTTATTTCTTTTTGAATTGTTTAAATAACAAAATTTAGAAAATTTGCCTTTTACATTTGTATGCGATTTTTTGCAAATATTTTGCGGCCCTCAATCTATTTAGTAATTTTTATTGGCCCTAGATCCCATCTAGTTTGGACAGCCCTGCTTTAAATCATTTTGTACATTATTTACTAGAATGAATCCCTTAATAAAGCAAAACCCTACTACTACAATGCAAGATATCATAATACTTAGTACTCCTTGTTCAAAGGTGATAAATAGAATCACCCCATTCATTAAAATCATCATCAGCTTTAATAATCCGTCAAAATCAATCATCATCATCAATGGTAATAACCGTAACGATATTATTGTCTTCAAATCCAACCGAATCGTCATCAGTTAGTTCAACAACGTTATTATCTTTCTTTTGTACAGTTTCCTCTACATTCACTATCTCTCTCTTCTGATATAGCGATAAAACGTCAGATATGATAGGCGCATGCACCATCGCGTGAAGAGAGCTCTCGGCCGCATCCGCTGAATTCTGACTGTCTTCATTTTGAGGTAATTCCTCGTTTCCATCACCATCATCGTCTCCTTCACCTTCGTAGCCGTATAACTTTTCATCATCTTTTTCATCTAAAGGAACATAAGTATCGATCATCAGGGGAAGGTTGGCATCACTCGTGAACACTTTCGACGGATCGCTATCTTCTTTATCACATTCATGTTGCGAAAACAACTTCGCGGAGGTGAAATATTTGCGACATTGTAAACACTGATTCTGTAAATGCGCCCGGTAGTGGTTGTGGAGATTTGGAAATTCATCGCCACATACTACACATTTCTCTGGCTTTATAGTTGTTCGGTAGTGCATCTTTTTGTCTGATTTATGCACAAACTTCATGTGGCGCACGAACGGACCGTACTTGACGAATTGTTCGCGACAGATGCGACATCGAATCGGATGCTTCTTATACTTCCGGCTTCGATGAGAAAACGCATGAATATTGAATGCATCGATAGTTTTAAATTTAAGAATACAAAACCGGCAAGATATAGAACCAGATCCTTTGTGAATTATATCGTGTTTCTTTTTAGTTTTATATGTGATAGGTTTGAAACAAAATCTACATTCTTCGTATTTTGGCCGAATGTCGTTTTCAGCGTTATCGTCAACCTCGTCTTCGCTGTCGATGTGACAAATGTGATTATCATAATCTATTCGTGAGAAGAAGTACTCTCCACATTTCTTGCACCTATTATCTTCGTGATACGAGAGATGCCTGTGGAGGTTGTAAAACACTTTATTGCAAATGTTGCACTTTTCCTCGATGGATTCTTTCGGGTACACGATCCACTCCTTGTCGTCGTCGTGAACGTCTCGCATGTGATATATAAACTCTCGGAACGCCACAAAAGTTTCATCGCAATGTTCACATTTCGTAGGATTATCTACATTCAATTGGGCGAAGTGATGGTTTTTATGTTTTCTGTACACCGTCATAGTGTTGAATTTCTTATTACAATACATACACCCATAGAATCCGACCGACCTGTGGTAAAGCTTGTGATTGCTCAATGCATACTCATTTTCAAACACTCTAAAGCAGTAATCACAAACGAGTTCTTTTTTACTTTCCGTAGCTTCTCTGAAGGATTTAATTCCGTGCTGAGTTCGCAAATGGCAATCTAACTTAACTTGGATATGGAATGCCTTATAACAAATATGGCACTTGACTTTTCTAGGATAAATTTCCGTATCGCCGATCAGTTTTTTCTTTTCGCAACTGAATCCCAAGTGACCTTCTAAAAATCGCAGAGTGCTGAAGTAATCGAAGCAGTAATTACAGCGAAGTGAGTTATGATAATCGATGTGTCTCTCGAAATTTCCTTTGCTAGCAAGAACTTTATAACAAATTGAACACTGAAGCTCTTTCAGGGGACCATTAAGGCCTTGATTGTTTCTGTCAGCGATCCAGGTTTCTTCGATGTTATGGACGTCCCGTAAGTGGTAGTGTAGGTCGTAGCCTCGTGAAAAGGTTTCGTCACAATGCTGGCACTTGAGAGGCTCATCTATATACTTCTGAGTCAAGTGTCCTTTGATATGGACTCGATGATTTTTCAACGAGATATTTTTCTTGCCGCAGAATTTACACTTGAAAAATTCGGGCTTGCGGAGGTGAGCTTCCTCATGATGCTGTAGTCTGCGCTCATCGAGGAAAACCTTGGCGCACAGCTTGCACGGGTAGTACATCTGTGGCGGCGCGTCCGGATCTTCTTTAATCATTTTGCTCTCTGGATGGGTTCGGCGTAAGTGACGGATAAGCTTCACCAAATCTGGATAATACCTCGTACAAATAGGACATTTAACTTTATCCTTTCTTAGTTTCTCAATTCGCTTCTTGTGAGACTGGTGATCGAAATTGTGTCCTTTGATATGTCTCCGGAAGTAATCTTCCGCGATGAAACCTTTCCCACAGATGTGGCATTTATATGGACCATTCTCGTCTTCGAAATGCGAGCGCGTGTGGACTTTTAGGCGAACTTTGTTGGTGAATTGTAAATGGCAGATGTCGCACTCATGTCGCGCTCCATAGAGCAGCGTCTTAGAGTTGTGCCAGCTCATGTGACATTTAAGAGATGATTCAGAGTCGCACACTTTGTTGCAGATTTTGCAAGTATGGGTGCCATCGAAAGCGTTTTTGTCAGCAGTGGTAGGTAAGACTGATCCAATGACTGTATTGTTCGCAGATTCGCCTCGCTTAAAGTGGATCGCCATGTGAGAGAGGTAGACCTTCCTGTACTGAAAGACTTTCTTGCAGATGGCACACTGGTAGTCTTTAGTCTTGAAGCGAGTTTGTTTGTGGTAGTTCATGTGGGCCTGAGCGGCACGTAGGTGCTTGCTCTTCCTATTGCAGATTGGACAAGTCAGGTGTTTGGGATCAAGATTCGTGTCACTATAATGTTCACGCATGTGTATTTTGTAGTGGCACTGGAATCTGAATGCCTGTCAACAAAATAAAATTATACATATAATAAAACAGTAGAATCTAAATTTATGTACTGTCGGGAAGAAAGTTATCTTCAGTTAAATAGCTTGCTTAGAATCCCATGCGAATAAAGTCGCAGGCACCAGCTAGTGAATTATTAAGAAGTAATCACTGTAATCGGATGATACCTCAGCCACAAGATATTAATAATAAAATATTATAATATAGATTTAATTTTATTTCGAGCATTCAAAAATCTATACTACTTAATATTATAAAGAGATGAAGTTTGTGAGATTATAGGGGGTAATCATCTACATACCTACTTTTAAAAAATCGCGTATTGCTAGTAAATTATAAACTGAAATTGAAAAACTTGCATAAAATAAATAAAATATTAATTACCTCTTTGCAAACAAAACACTCTAGCTTCTTCTCGATATTGTTACCGACATTGGTGTGCCAGTTCATGTGCCGCTTAAGAGATATAAGAGTCGGCATATCCTTGTTGCAAGTCGGGCACGTGAACCCGTTCACAGTCGCGTAGGCGGAATCGTCCCCAATGTCGTTGTGACTCTGGACATTATCCAGGGGTTCCGCCTTCGTCACAACGACTTCACAAAAATCCGCCAGATCTGGCGTGGGCACTGTGATCTTCGGTTGCTTGGCCGCCGGCTGGTTCAGCCGGTGCACGAGCTTGATGTGGTTGGCTAGCGCGCTGCAGCTTTTGAACTGCTGCTCCGTGCATTCGACGCAGGTGTACAGGTTTCGCGGCTTCATGTTCGCCGATATGTGTTTCATGTTGTGCTCGTTGATTGCGCTCACTTTCATCTCTAAATCGCAGATCAAACAACGCACCAAGCACTCCTTCAGACTGATCTTGGCTCTTTTCGTTCCTGAGCTCATATTATGTTTAGTTCTTTTGTGATTGATCAGCAGCCGTCTGTATGAGAATTGTTTTTCGCAAATATCACAGGTATTGTCGTCCTCCTCCCCATGACTAGATTCAGATTCAGATTGATTAACACTGTCATTATTCATTGTTTCACTCAACAGATCTAAAGAGGTGTCTTTATCAGGCGGTTCCGATTTGATGTCCACATTTGGATGTTTTACCAACTGGTGGGTCACTAAGGCCTTCTTATATTTGAATCCTTTTTCGCATATTTGGCATTTGTACGGTCCAGTTGTTATCGAAGAACTATACTCTGAATGAACAGATGCAGAGTCGTTTAAAGTACTCCTGAAAATAGTTTAAATATTAGTTTGGGCATTTAAAATCAATTTAAATATGATGATACAAAAATAATTACCAAGACTCTTCGTCGCCGCCATCGTCTGTTCCTTCTACGTTGGACATGTGAGTCGCTAAATGCCTTATCAATGACTCTTGGTTAGATAAATTCTTTTTGCAGAAGCGGCAAGTATAAGTTTGCGGAGGCGGAGAAGAATCTGTCTTTATGTTAGTTACGGGAAAAAAATGAGCTTTTAAATGTAAAAAGTAACTAGCTTTTTTCATCAAAACTTTATCGCACACTGTACAGACAAAAGAAAGGGAATCATCTCTATTCGGACAGACTCTGAAATGTGCTGAGTGAGAATAAAAGTCGTCGAATGGTTTTCGACAGTAGAAACAAGGAACACATATTTTACCATTCTCCATCTGTGCTGAAGGTTCGTCTGTTTTTAGGACAGCCGCATGTACAACTTTCATGTGTTTTTTTAAATTGTCTCTAGTTTTAAACTTAGCTGTGCACATTTGACAGTCAATTTTTATTTCGCCAGGCACAGCGTCAATCGGTTCTAATGATATTTTAAGTTCCTTGTCTAAGAGTTTGCCACATAATTCATAGTGTCGCTTCAACATTATCTTTAATTTGAATGTTTTTCCACATGTCTCACATTTAGACTTGTCCTCATCTTCGTTGGTAATATTGAGCTGCACGTCGGGTTTCGGCGGCGTGGTTTGGGAGCTAGCGAGAGAAGCCTGCTGTTGTTTATACTTGCGGCTGTGATTTTTTTTATGAGAAATCATACTTATGTAGGTTTTAAAAGCTTTTGAACAGATGTCACATTTGAACTCGAGAGGTTCATCAGAATCAGTACCACCTGAATAGACTGAGACATTGTTGTCTTCAAAATCAGAATCAGAAATGTCATCCTGAGTCTTTAGCCGCTTCTGGGACTTTCGTAGTTCTTCAACGCGTTTGGCACTGACAGGTTGGTACTCATGAGAAACGCTGCTACTGGAAGCATTGTCAATGCTCTGTCTACTTCTTTTGCCCAATCGGCTTATGGGGGTAACTTTGCTTTCACTGGAGGAAGATGGTTTCGATGTATCTGTAGAGAAAGCAGAGTCACTGCTCTGTCTATTTATTGGTGGTGGTGTTGCAGAGGTAAAACCTGTTAATATTCAAAATTTTAGGGCGTGATGTTTCTAGCATTTATCAATTACTGGTAAACTAGATAAAATCCATATAAAATTATTATATTATCATCGCTATACATATAATTACCTGGTGGTGGGATATAGTTACGGCGTAGTTCTTGATCTGACCTTTCGCATTGCTGTTTAAAAATATGCGCACTACTCAATTTCTGCACACATTCGCTGCATATTTTGTCCGGGAGTCCATCGCCTTCTTGTATCTATTTATAGGAACAAAATGAATATTCTTAATTTTTTTTAAACGGATACAATAAGTGATTAAACTGTTTTTATTTCATACAATTTGCCTGCTCGCCAAACGATTGTCATATTCTTAAGCTCGATATAAAAAGATAAATAATATAATGTTTCGTTTAAATTTTCTGTTGTTTGTTTTTAAAAAAAATTACCCTTACTGCTGAGTGATTAAAAATATTCCATGGTAACGAATGCTATATAAATTTTTGGGCTAAAGTAAATAATAATAGCCTTCTTTTCTTTCTCCTTTTAAAATTAGATAACATTATTATCCGATTTTTATGACAACGTTAATTCTGAAATTACCATTCAAGAATTATCATTTTAATGATATTGTATCATATTAATGAAGATAAAGATGTGTTGTTGCGTATAGTTAGCTATAGTTTTAATAAAGACATAATTGCTGATAATAGGGTTGATTTGGATGCAAATTATAAAACTATCATTTCGTTGAATCAAAGTCGAGCACGTTAAGGTTCATATGGAATGAATTACGGCCTAAAGTGTTTCCGTGCGACTACCACCTCGTTGGTTTTAAAAAGCGAGTATATCATTTTTTGAAAGGCCGATAACGCATCTCAGACTTTTAAGTCACGAATGTCCATGGGTGGTGGTGATTACTTACCATCAGGTAACCCACCTGGTTGGTTATCCGCTCTGTTATAAAAAAAATATATATTTCTAAAACCAACTGTGCTACATTTTTTGATAACAAGCTGCATCACAAACTGCCGTGATCGTTTTGTAGACCATGAAGGCGAAACAGAATAAGCTTTTGATACAGATAAGCTGGTGACAAAGATGTTTTTGTGATATATAAATGTATAGATGTAGATAAACTGACAGATATACGGATGGGAAGTTACAGAAAATGAAGTGGGTAGAAGAAGAAAGTAATCACACAACACAATAACTTCACACACAAATCATTTGTAAGATTATAACATGAGATACAATATAATCTTCAAATATAATCGCTATATCTAAATACCCTCAATGGATTCATATTGAAACTTAAAAATTACTTAGTATATTCTAGATCAGATCAATGATAATCAAATTATCAAATTATGATTTAAATAAATATTAGTACGTCAACTTTTCATGTGCAGAACATTTATGTTGGTATGATAATATATTGGGTTGGCTAATAAGTGATATTAAAACCTATGTCCGACATTGTTTATTATACGAATTCTAATCTTGGCATTTCGCACCAGAAACTGGCGTATATCAAAGGGTATCTCGCGGTGGTACCAACGATTTCGCAATGGTAACTTTTCCTTGATCGATCAACCAAGGTCTGGGCGTCCGGTCGAAATCGATGTCGACAAACTGAAAGAACTAATTGAAGAAGATACTCGAAGCAGTACACGTGATTTAGCTTTTCAATTCGGATGCTCTTATGACACGGTAAAAAATGATTTTTCCTCCCTTCAGGCACCTTCATCACCTTTCAGGCAATTTTCGAATTACACCTTGAAAAATTTCTCGTTTTTTGAGGCGATCGAAGTTTCGAAGCATTTTTCGATTTATATCAAAGAGAACCGAATAACCATTAATCAGTAGGAGCAATGTTCGGAGAATACGGCTGGTGCAGTAAAACATCCCGGTAGAGCATTCCCAAATACTTTTCGCGACATAATGCCGAACGTTGTCATGCAGAAGAATAACTTTGTCATGTCTTTGTTCGTATTCCGGCCGTTCTTTTCGTAATGTATGGATTAAATGAATTTATTTCAACGTATACCAATCGCATGTAATGCTTTCGCCAGTTCTTTTGATATCACCAGATACACAGCATAACCTCTGAATCAAGAATATCCCAACTTTAGTGTTGATGGCAACGACTGACTGGGCAATGCATAGTATTTTTCTTGGGGTTATCCTAAAAAATATACTTCTCATCTGATGTTACTATCCAATGTAAAAAAACCCTTTTTTTGTTTTCTGTTGAATCTGCTGCTTGCAAGAAATAAAATCGCCTTACAATGTCTCTCGGACCCAGTTCATGAGGAACCAATTTTTTTGCTTCTGAATTCCCATGGATTTTTTTGTATATAAACTGTTTGTTGTGTCTCCCAATGAATCTTCAAGGTCCTTTTGCATTAGAAATGCATTAAAAAAATTTAGGCTGTCTAGAGCCAGACTTGTCTTCAACGCTGAAATCTTCATCCTCAAAACGTCAAAACCATTCCTTACATGATTTATCAGTTAGAGTACTGTCACCATAATATCCCTTAAGCATTTGATATGCTTCAACTGCACTTTTTTCAATTAAAACAGAAAACTAAAACCTCCCGCAAATGCTGTTTAATTAACTTAAATTTCGACATATTAAACATAAAAGACAAGGTTATTTTACGAAACTTAAACTTATATAAACTGAATGTTATTAGCAGATGTCTTTACTCTCTTCAACAACTGAAATCACCTAACTAGAGCCACTTTTTAAAAATGGACCGAATTAATTTGTACTCCTAATATAAGCATGCTCATAATGGATGGATTACTGTGCAGAAATTCTGAAGTTCTCCAAACCATTGTAATAATAGTAGATAGATTAATGAAGGCGGAGTATAACTTAAATTATATACCAAATTTTTAGATTTAGGTAAGATTTCACAAAAAGATCCAAAAATTGATGATAATAATCTTAAATCTCC
Source organism: Anthocharis cardamines (assembly GCA_905404175.1). Taxonomy (NCBI): domain Eukaryota; kingdom Metazoa; phylum Arthropoda; class Insecta; order Lepidoptera; family Pieridae; genus Anthocharis; species Anthocharis cardamines. Next base: position 2,254,668 of record FR989953.1, on the reverse strand, counting down.
AATACCATTAGCTATATTAGTTGGTAAAGTGAAAAAAGTCAAGCTGCTATGATTCATTTCAGAAAATGAGATTAATAAAATTCTTTAAGAAACACACAGAGAAACCGTTGCTATGCAATTATAAAATTTGATCGCAGAAGTTGAAAATATCTCTATGAATCATTTAAAAAGATAAGGTGTAATGATTAGAGTATGCTCTGAAATGAAAAAAAGAAAATATTTGATAAAAGGCAAAGCAAGTAAATATTAGTCTTATAAATTTTAATATAGAACATATAAAGCAAATAGTACAAACAAAAGATAATATATGCAAAGAAATATATGAAATCACAGATATTATGTCTAAACTCTAAAACATTGTATAACTACTGAGAAGATAAGAAATCAAATACAATTCTTTAAACCATAGTATCAATGTTTTAGAGACGTGTCTAAAACATATTTGAGATTGGAAAACAACTTCATTATGATATAAAAATTCATACTAATATGTATTCAAAATCAATTTTATTGTAAACATAATTTGTCTAATCAACTGAAGTTTCATTGCTATGAACTTCATTAATTTTAACATTATTGAGTTTGAGTTCAATAAAATTTACTTAAAAGATAACATTAGTTACTTTTTAAGTTTGTATCTATTAAGATCAAATCCTGAAACTTGATAAATTTAATGTCAAATTAATTGAAATACATATAATCAAATATGGTAAAAATAACATTACAGAAGAAGAAAAGAAAGTAATAAGAAACAGGTGCAAGACAATATTTGAATTGAATTTATTTGAAGAATGAATGACATGAATCATAAGAATGGATAAGTTGATAATGGAAAATCAAATTCTGCAAAATTTAATAAATCAGACGTTTTAACTAATTCGCGAGTGAAAATATATGCTACTCTTAATAACAGTAAAGTTTTTCATAAAAATAATGAAAGGCGAACTCAATATTCGACGAAATATGATCAAGCAAATTAGATATGTACTGATCAAGTAAAACACAAAATGGATGTCTCGATTTCGAACTTCTAAATGATGTTACAAATAATACTCACTTTAACCCGCGCGCATTCCATAACCATCTCGGCGAGTTGTAGATTGTTGTCCTCTGTAAAGATGGAATAGAAATCGCCAAGCTTGAGGCAAAGCCTGCATTTTCCAAGCTTGAGTGCCATATTGATTTGTTCACAATCAACATTTCAAAGAAACATCACATCTGCTGATAGAAATGAATTCTTATTATCAAGTTACGAAGTATGAACTTAACACACATTAATATCTGGTCCATAAAAACATTTTAAATGAGAAACAATGATAACGTTATCAAAATGTAAAATACCTCTAAAGCCGGTAGCGGGTCCACCTTTCACGATCACGGATCCAATGTTACCAGCTGTGTCTTGTTAAAAGTTACCTAAAAGGGATAAAAAACTAATTTTAGTTAGCCGTTAACTTCGAGAATGCCGCCGTCGTCCGTTATGATGTCCTTGTAACGGTACTGTAAACAAAAAATATAATAAAATAAAAAAATTACAGCTTTATTTTCCGAAAAATATTGTTTTAAATTAATTATTTACGAAGGCGCAAACAAACCATTGTATGTTTGTTTATATAACCATAACTGTAATACCAGTTCTTTCATCGAAATCATTTAAATAAAATACTTTATACCGGATTAAAACGCGATTTATTATTTATGTTATCCCGACATTTTGGATCCGTTTCGGAGCTTTTCAGCAAACGTGGTCATAAAAATCACTCGTTTCTGTATCACTATCATTACTCTAAAATCACTTTCAGCGCCTACTGAAATAATGAGTTAACTTTAATTTTTTTCTGGTTCAAAGAATGTCCATTAGCTTATTTAAAAATCGTGTTGAGAAAATATCGATACTTTGAGAAAGTATCGATACCTCAAAAGTATCGGAACAAAAGTACCCAGAAGAATACTACCCTGAGGTATCGATACTTTTTGCGTATCCCTACTACTGACTGCGACTTGATTCATATTTGAATGCCGAGATAGTAAAGTAATTTCTTACATTGATTAAATATATAACAATAACTTTTAAAAAAATCAGATTCTTTCAGAGGTAAGGAGCACTCTCTCATATGGGGCTTTACTTTCAAAAGTGTTCATGATAAGCTGTTAGATTATAGTTCACAAAATCAACTAAAAAGGCGCTGATGACCACTGATGATTCGATGTGAATTTGGCGATTTTTAATGAAGTGAAGTATGCCAAACGGAAAAGTAAAGTACAGAAGTAGTTGTACTGAATAGAGTAGTTTATAAAAATAAAGTAAATGAGTATGAAATTGAAAACGTCATTATTCAAAAGAAAAATGATTTTTTTAAAATTATTGTTATATATTTAATCAATGTAAGAAATTATTTTACTATCTCCTTAACTTTTACAACTAAATTTTTGAAAGTCGCGCGTTTACAGACCGGATATTATTTTCAAATGCAGTCATCAGCTTACAGCAGCGCCACCATAATTTCACAGGACTTTATGAACACTTCTAATATACAGAGAGAGTGCTCCTTACCTCTACCCTCCATAGTCTTATCTAAAGATGTCCAAAATTTTCATTTGTATCGACACAGCGTATCGTAAGCCGAATGTCGATACGACGATACATCGCAACATTATGTATCGATACATTCGATATTTTTCAAAAAGTTAAAAAAATAAGTCTTAAATCAAGAACAACGTGGTTTATTCTTAAAATTGAAACAAGCAAGTTTCAACGCTAGTAAACATTACAATTGCCATTGAAAGGGGCTTAAGATAATTAGATTTAAACGATTATGTATGTCAGTAAGGGTATTTCCGGCTAATAAAAATAAGCATCCAGATGGCACTTAAGTCACAACCACTGATAAATAACGAAGAGCTAAGTTACTCAGGTTGGGCCAAACTTGAATAATAAAGACTCCACTTGAATGAGACTGAGTTATAGGTAATAAACCTTGTAACATATGTTTTGTTATTCTAAATAAGGTAATATTAGAAAAAACAATTATCACGTACTCACAAAACATATAAATAAAGTTTCGTTTCCACCCACTACCAAATCAGCTTTTAAAGTTTGTTTCCATTATTATCTAATATTAAACTAAAAAACTTACTAGGCTTAATAAAATGAAGTTCAATCAAACAGTGGCGGCGTAAGACCTAAATTTTATGTGGGCAAGATTCATTTTGCAAATTTTTTTTGGCACGTTAGCGGCTTTTAAGTAATTCATAATTTACGAGGCGTGAGGCCCCCTGGGTCGCGAGGCCCGGCCGTAGGCGGCCCACGTCACCCACGCCTTACGCCGCCACTGCAATCAAATTATAATTTGTTGCAGTTGTTGTAGATTCGATAATTTTACCTATGGAACACGATATATCGATGCGTATCGTATGGTCATGTATCCATACAAAATATCGATATATTGCATCGCTTTATATCGATACATGATAATATCGACACATATCGCGCATCTCTTATCTCTACTCTCTAGCAGTGTTCGGAACTGTACAATAATTATCGTACATATACGATAATTTCATACCTACCTACGATGAACGATATCGTACGCAGTTTGTACGATAATTTTTATTGATTCAAAATTTGATAATTACACTGATAGCCAACAATTACAATCGTTTTTTACTGTCAGCGCTAGCTATTGCTCCTTTCTTCCTTAGGAAATTTGCTGCCGCTTCAAGTCGCAATCTTTGCATTGGTTGCTATTGTCTGCCAATCAACGAAATGTATCGTTTTTCGTTTTTTTTTTGTTTTTTTTTGCCAGCATGTCAGTTTGTAGGATTTTGAGTGATGATTTCAATGACTAGTGGATATTCTATATAGATACGATAATTTTGATTCAAATATGTCCATATTATACGATAATTTTACGGCCCTGGGGCCTTAGACATGTTGCTTTCGCTTCGGAGCGATTCTATTTCTACATTAGTCATCGCTTTAACAATAGCGAAGTTCGATTGGTAGCTAAAGTAACATTCGTTTATCGATCGCCTAGGCGAATCATTTGTTCGATAAAAGTCAAGTTTAGTCTATGATCTATCTACAATTGTACTGTCAAGTGTCAATTGTCATCAAACGTTAAATTATTAATTAAATACGCGTAATGTTTTGAACGTTTTAAAATGTATATTTTATTATTTTTTGCTGTTGTTGTGACCTCTATTAACTAAAATTTTGTAAAGTCATTAAATTTTTCAAATTGTGTATGTAGATTTATATTTATTTTCGTCTTTGTCAAAAAGCAAATAAAGTTTTTTTCGTAGTAATGGAATCAAGAGCACAAGCTAGTGGATAACAATTTGCTTCTCTTTTGGAGTTTATTGAAAGGTAAAATATCAATATTAATCATTAATTGTAATCAGAGATTTTCCTTTAATTATCATAGTAGCTTATAAGCTTCAATGTTATTGCTTCAAATGTATGTAATTTTGAAATTCTTTATAATATCCAGCATATATAAAGTTTTTTCTTTCTCTAAATTCCAGGAATGGTGATCTTGCCAAGTCTTAGTCTGGTGCTCAAGGATCTGTTGGTGAGGAAGACTGACCAATTGTGACAGGAACTAACAAATTCATTAAATGCAATTGGTGGTGGTATAAATCAGCAGAAGCAGAAAAGGTTAAATTATTTATGTGTTGATTAACTTATAATAACCATGATTTAACCATAATAATATAATTATAAAATATAATATACAATATAACGTAACAAAGATGTTAGGTAATGATACTCTTATGTTCAAACAAAAATAGACATTTGAATTAAAATTTTGTTTTGCAGATATACTACCAATTCAGACCCACCAATGCCAGAGATTGGAGTCCCTGTACAAACATATTCAACAACAGCTCAATCAACCATCCCTCAACGGATAAGACTGAAATTGTGTTTTTGTTTGTTTTAAATTATGTAATTTTAATAAAAGATGATTATTTTTAAGGTTGTTTTAATGCATGTTGACTGTTACAAGTTTACTATTTATACCTGTATCTGATATAGTTTATAAGTTGATTACACATTTTATTTAAAGAAATGTATGAGGCAACTAGCTGTTAAGAATAGGTTATAATTGAATGTACCTACTTATTGTTTTTGTAGGTATATCAAAGTTTATAAATCTTAATTAAATATGAAATTACTATATGTATTGTAATAAAATAATGAAGTGTATTAATGAATACCCTGTAATTTTAAAATATATGAATATAGTTTATAATGTACAAGAATATTCAATTCTGTTTATTAAACATTCACTTTAACTTGCTTAGGAATAGATCAGTGTGTTTTTATTTTTTACATTAGTATTGTTTTGGCTCGCTTGTGCCAGCGCGCCCTTCCACTGGAGCCACTGAAAATCATTGTTAGGACTTCTGTCCCAACTTATACTGAGTGGTCTTCTGCTTCAAGCATCACTTGTTTTTTTTTTTACTTTTTACAACGTTAATGTTTTGTATTTCATATTGTTTATTATTATTATTGTTTATTTATTTATTTACTTTCAGAACTGTTTTATATATTATTTGTAATATTGTTTTATAATGTAATACTAGTAATAGTTTTAAGTGGTTACCTGAATAAACTTTTTCTATTTCCATTCTATTATTTACTATTTAAGTAAGTCTAAAGGTTTATTAAGTAATATTATAGAAAGTAAATGTAAATTGTAAGATGTCTAATACCAAATATTAAATAATATGTAAAAAGCTGATTACAAATATTATGCAAAGTTGTCTCAAGTAACAAATCAAATGATAAAAAAATAATAATATGAACTTTATTGTCGCAAGTAGTCAATACACCACTCATTACTGTATAGAGCTATTGTTAAAAGCAGTGAAGCAAAGATAAAAAAAGGATAATTTAAATGAAAGCATTTATATTGTTATTTGAGCAGTTTGATACAATCCAAACATCCTATTATATATTCAAATTGTATTTCCCTTGAAATACCAAGTATTATATTTATGTAAAAAGCTGATTACAAATATGCAGTTATCTCAAGTAACAAGGAATCACAAATGAAAATGATAATAATAACTTTATTGTCACAAGTAGTTGATACACTAAATTAAAATAATAGGTTTAAACAATTGGCTGTGACATCAGCATAAAGCACTTGAACAGCAGTTTTGTAACCAGTTTGCACAGTGCTGATTTTCAACCAGCCCTTCTACCAGATTTTTTTATATACTCATTAATGCATAGATACTGTTAGAAGCAAGGCAGCAAATATAAAAATAAATGATGATTTCAACTAAAATGAAAGATATAAATTATTTTATGTAATCCAAACTATCTCTTATGCTATTCAAATTGTATTTCCTTTGCAATACCAAATATTATATTTATGTAAAAAGTTGATTACAAATATGCAAAGTTGTCTCAAGTAAGTAAGTAAGGAATCACAAATGAAAATGATATTAATAATAATACAAACTTTATTATCACAAGTAGTCAATACACTAAATCCAAACAAAATAATATGCTTAAACAATTGGCTGTGACAATATCAGCATAAAGCTGTTAAACAGCACAGTTTTCTGACCAGTCTGCACTCATTTCACCACAGTTTTTTAAATTACCGCATAGCTATTGTTAAAAGCAGTGCAACAAAGATAAATCGTTTTACTGTATGGAATCCAAACATCCTATTATTCTATTCAAGTTGTATTTCCTTTGATACCTGTAAAAAAGCACGAATAGTGGTTATACAAATAAAAGCAGAATCTATCCTAAATAAACAGAATTTTCTTTGATATCTCAATAATCTTGAAAATATTCACTTACTCTTCTTTAATTTGTGATCGTTCTTATGATGTTTTCGTTTACTGCTAACTAAATTGAGTGCAACCTCTCCAATACAACGCCTTGTTGTTCTTTGAGTTAGGTGTTCATAATATTTACAATTATTTCGTAAGACTCTGTTGCCGAAAGCATCTAAAAAGACTATGATGACGCTTTCCAATTATTGTCCGCGCACAGTATCTTTGTTGTTTAAGTCAAACACTTTCATTATGCGACGAAGGGTATGCATTTTAAATCAAATTAAACACTCAAAGCACAATACACTCTACAATACAACATATGCAACCACCATTTTGATTCGTTTTCTACAGGGTTTTAGTATTCGCTAGACTTTCTATCAAACGAATCGATACCAAGCGAAAGCGCTTGTCAAAAGTGTCATTTGGCTAGCTATTTCTATGAAACTAAGCGATCGGCGCTATCGATTCGCCGATGGAATCGAATGTTATTAACGTTGGCTACCTAATTTCTATTCGTTTACGACAGACCACGTGACATTTCTATAGCAGCTGTCAATCCCATACATTTTTGGAGTTATCGACTAGCGAATTCGACAATAGAATGTCTTGATGTCTAGGCCAGTGTTGCCAATTCAGTGGATTTTCCACTAAATCTGGTGGTTTAGACCCTCCTTTTAGCGGACAAATTTTGGTTTTAGTGGCTAGTGGATTTTCTAGTGGTTTCGATTTTTCCAGTTAGTGGTAAGGTGCAATATTCAACCACTAGTACGATTTACTTGAATATTGTAGTTAGGAAAGAACATTTTAAAGAAAACTATCTTTTCGTATTTTTCGCAGACTTATTTGGATTTTTACAGCTACTTTACAGCTATCACGGGAGGTACTAAGGTTTTAGACGTCTCAAAGGCATTATATGGACGCTGTTAAGCAATAAAGTTCCAACCCACAAAATGATAAAAATGTAAATTTTGATACCAATCGCTTCCTTAATAGCTGGAGTACCTACATATTTCAAAAGATACATATATATTTAATTTAAATTGTTTTAATAGCAAAAGTATTGAAAAAACTAGCGGGCATGAAATCTTAAAATGCTTAAAATATTTAAATATGTATATAAAATAAAGACGTTTTCATATATTATGATTTAAAATGATATTGGTTACAAATAAAAAAAAAACTATAAACAATAATCTGTTTTTATCAACTAAATTAATCATTTCTACAACATTTTCATTGTCATCATCACCCCAGATGTTGATAATGAGCCTACACAGCCTACTGTCCCTTCTTCCTCAGTAGCACCTCCATTTAAAAATTTCACTTTTCATTTTATTTTAACGTTTAACTTTCCACGAAACAAAACAAAAAGAACTCCATAGGAAGAAACACCAGTTCTTCTTGGTTAGTTACGCTTAGATAATATTAAAGCGAGACAGATATATAATACCATAATGATAAAGGGAAATGAAACAATAAACGCAATATTTTGGTCGTGAAATTTCCAAACGAAATCAACTCGCTACTTTTTATTTCTCTATGGTTTTAGGCGTCCGAAAAACTATCAATAGATTGGGGGGGGGGGGGGGGGGGGGGGGGTGCGATGCGATTATGAGATAAAAAGCGCTAGTGACCCTAGATTTGCACTAGGTTTAGCGACAAATCCACTAAAACGGTAACACTGGCTCTGGATTAGTGGTTTTCTGGTGGATCAGGATGCCACATTTGGTGGATTCGTAAAAATAAAGTTGGCAACACTGGTCTAGGCCCCCTGGTACGATAGCTGCCTGGCTTCAGGTTGGGAACACTGCTCTCTAGTCTCTAGTCTTATCATTTATCAACTGTGAACATTGTACAGTAGTCAGTACCGTAAAATGGGGCAAATAGGGACGATTTCAAGTTTTGAGTTGTGCTCATATCAATTCCCTGCTAGTTATCGCTGTGAAACTAAATTCAAAACATTGATCTTGATGATATCTCTGCGATACACTGTGAAAAATACTCTTAAATATATTTTTTTATATTAAAAAACACCAAAATATGGGTCGTCCCAATTTACCCATTACCTGGAGTAAATAGGAACGGAGCAAGGCTAAATTGGGAAATCTGTCAGGGTTATCACCTTGTAGTAAATAGTATAAACTAGGTATATACTTACCTGCTAAAAAAAGAATCAAGGGCAGCAGGACCTACATAATATTTTAATCAAGAATTGAACAATTAGTTTTTGCTTATTAATTACTATTACAAACACCATGATAATGGTGACATCGACAATGAAATACAGTTCACATACAATAACATGACAAAAACTCTCATTACACGTGTTATATGCCTGTGTAATACAGATTTACTTATATTATATTTTTTTCCTATTTCTTTTAATGATGTGTTTGTATTGCTTTCATATTCTGCAATCGCAGCCTTAATAATATGTCCAGGATCATATTTTTTATAAGGTGTTTTACTTGGTAAGTATGTCCGCGGCATTACTGTAAAAGAAATCGCATATTTTCACATAAAATCTACATTAAGGTATATAGGTTAAATCTAACAAAGGTAAAAATACATAAAAGATCAAAATATGCAACAGAAACTACATAAATCTGAGTAACTGAAGATAATCAGTCAGTAGGAACATATCAGTGACAACCCTAAGAAGCTATCCCAACTTACACATTTCTCGTCTCTATTTTACCGGTTCTCGTCCCAATTTTTCCAATTCCCGTAACAATTTACACAGTTTACGTCCCTATTTCCCCCTAAAAATAATGCAAATTGATACATTTTTTAATATTGCCTAAATAAGATATTAAAATGAGAAATTACTAACCTTATTGTTTATTGCGGTGTTCATAAAACACCAAAATATATAATTAACGCGAAGTCTTGATAGAAATACACCAAAATAACAAGTTTTAGCGAAGTTTCTACAGCACACAAATATTCTCTCTTCCAAGCGCCACATTCAACAGAGACCCACAGCTTTTAGCGGATTAATTCACTATTATTCAGTATTGATATAGTTTCTTTTACATTTTTACTACATATTTAAAAAACACTTAAACAAAAATAAAACGAAGAATCTATAGTTTAGACACTTTAAAAATCTTCCAGCCATTTGTCCCAATTTACACCTGGATCCCTATTTCCCCCATTTTACGGTACAGCCTTAATCTGAGACAGACGACAGTACAGTATTATCTATGATTGATTCTATCCAATTAGAATTTTCTATAAACACAGAAAATTCAAAATATGTATTTAAATAGGAAAGCTGTAGATTACATTTAATATGTCAATAATCCAAGCAGAAAAGATAAAGAAGTTTCATTTTGAAAGATGTATAAAGTGGCTGGATCCAATCTATTCGGACAGTGGCTGAGTAAAGATATAATTTTCGACCATTTTAGAACAATCAACGAAATAATACAACCAAGCAAATCCAAACTAACATGTCTTTGCTGGTCTTTCAATCTATTCCAAGTAGATGATAAGCTGCATATATCGGGGGCATTTCAAGGAAAACAAAACCAGTTTACTGAAATCCCAATTCCTGAAGAATTGAAATATTCTCAAATCCTTACAGTGGGAAACGATTATAGCTTATTAATAGTTGGTAACAAATCAAATATACTATTTGTATATGATTTGAAAACACAGCGGTATAAAAGTTTAGGTTTTGTTGATTGTATGAATGAGAATGATACAAATTTTCATTTGCAAATAATCAAGGTGGTTATGAACAATAACAACTGTATGTATCTATCTAGTAAAGGAGATGTGTATTGTGGCATGTTGCCTATGCACTTGGATATAAGAGAATGTGATGGAAAAGTTATAGATATTGTTCTGGGCTACGAACATGCTATGTTACTTACTGATACAGGGAGAGTTTATACCTGGGGTAATGGTAGGTAGGTGTCATTTACACATAAAACCATTATTTCCAACATCATTGTTTACATACACTATTAATACATCTATTTGTTTATTTTAATTTTAGGAGATTGCAACTGGGTCTTGGAGATATAAGTAATTTAGATTTCCCTACTGAAGTAAAAGCTCTGGCTGGAATTAAAATAGTAAAAATTTGTGCTGGAGGTTGGCACTCTTGTGCTTTAAGTGAGTCTGGAGACTTATATATATGGGGTTGGAATGATACTGGTCAATTGGGAGTAAAAGAAACAGCAAATGACACTGATATCCAAAGCTTTGGTTTTCCCACAATAGTAGATGTCTTTGATGAAAATGGAGAAGAATTGCAATTAAATGTAAAAGATGTAGCTTGTGGTAGCAGACATACCGCCATCTTATTTGAAGATGGATCTGTATGGACAAGTGGGAGTAACAAATACGGTCAGTTGGGCCTCTGTGTTCAAAGATATCTTAAAGTAGATTGTTTTAAGAAGTCATATACTTGTAGTGGTGATTGTGTGCTGATGTGTGGACCATGGAGTACAATTATTTTAGAATCTTAAGTTATGATTGAAAATAACTTTGTTCTAATAAACTAAAGTTGGATTAAATTTTAAAAAAGCCATTATTTACTATCAAGAGAAGCTAAACATATTATATTCAATTCAAATCATATCAACAATCATGCACATCTATGCTTTATTCTCAGTAGGTTTCAAGCACAGATTAACTAATAAAGGATTTAATCTGAGATGAAGTGAAAAAAGTGAAATTCAGCAATGTTAAATTTTTTTTTAATAAATATAGTACAGTCAACCAGGGTAACTTGGGCTCACTTTAGACGGATTTTAAGCAGTGGCGTAGCTAGATGGAGAAGGGTGCAGAGAGAAAAAAATCGCAACCTCCCCAACCCCCTCCTAGCACAAAATTAATTATTTGCAAATTATTACTTATAAAGGACGTTCGGCACTTCCATTGTTAAAATTTTCTAGCTTCAAGAGCTGCCTCCCCCTCTTTCTAAAGCCCAGGAGGCCCTCTCTACTTCAGGGCTCTGGTGCACTGCACCACTTTGCCCTATGATAGCTACTCCATTGATTTTAAGGTACTATGTATTTAGTATTTATTTATTATTTTATAAGCTAGTGTTTTTAGTGGGATATTACCTCACTTAATCTAAATTTCTATATTATTTAATAAATTTGTATATAATGCTATTCAAATAAGAATAGGAATTAGGAAAGTCAATGACCTCTACCTGTCTTTCACTTGAAAAGTACAGTTTGCAAGTCATAATTAGTTTTTTTTAAAAGCTTATGGGCTCGCTTGGCACTGTTTCTTACGTTAAATTTTAACTTATATAATTTAAATATTATATGAAAACATCTTTATTTGATAGATTTTATATACCTACCTACTTATTTTTATATTTACAAATCGTTTAGCGGAAACTGGTGCATTTTAGAAGCCGGATATTCGCAAGAGCGCATTTTTAATAGGGGTATAGCGCATTTTAGTTTCGTTCAGCGGCAACACTGCTCGCTAGAGTATTATAAATTATTATTCTGTGGACACATGTCTAGGGATACGCAAAATTTCAAAAGGATCGATACTTTACTCGATACCAGGGGCTTTAGACATGTTGCTTTCGCTTCGGAGCGATTCTATTTCTACAATAGTCATCGCTTTAACAATAGCGAAGTTGGATTGGTAGCCAAAGCAACATTCGTTTATCGTTCGCTTAGGCGAATCATTTGTTCGATAAAAGTCAAGTTTAGTCTATGATCTATCTACAATTGTACTGTCAAGTGTCAATTGTCATCAAACGTTAAATTATTAATTAAATACGCGTAATGTTTTGAACGTTTTAAAATGTATATTTTATTATTTTTTGCTGTTGTTGTGACCTCTATTAACTAAAATTTTGTAAAGTCATTAAATTTTTCAAATTGTGTATGTAGATTTATATTTATTTTCGTCTTTGTCAAAAAGCAAATAAAGTTTTTTTTGTAGTAATGGAATCAAGAGCACAAGCTAGTGGATAGCAATTTGCTTCTCTTTTGGAGTTTATTGAAAGGTAAAATATCAATATTAATCATTAATTGTAATCAGAGATTTTCCTTTAATTATCATAGTAGCTTATAAGCTTCAATGTTATTGCTTCAAATGTATGTAATTTAAAAATTCTTTATAATATCCAGCATATATAAAGTTTTTTCTTTCTCTAAATTCCAGGAATGGTGATCTTGCCAAGTCTTAGTCTGGTGCTCAAGGATCTGTTGGTGAGGAAGACTGACCAATTGTGACAGGAACTAACAAATTCATTAAATGCAATTGGTGGTGGTATAAATCAGCAGAAGCAGAAAAGGTTAAATTATTTATGTGTTGATTAACTTATAATAACCATGATTTAACCATAATAATATAATTATAAAATATAATATACAATATAACGTAACAAAGATGTTAGGTAATGAAACTCTTATGTTCAAACAAAAATAGACATTTGAATTAAAATTTTGTTTTGCAGATATACTACCAATTCAGACTCACCAATGCCAGAGATTGGAGTCCCTGTACAAACATATTCAACAACAGCTCAATCAACCATCCCTCAACTGATAAGACTGAAATTGTGTTTTTGTTTGTTTTAAATTATGTAATTTTAATAAAAGATGATTATTTTTAAGGTTGATTAATGCATGTTGACTGTTACAAGTTTACTATTTATACCTGTATCTGATATAGTTTATAAGTTGATTACACATTTTATTTAAAGAAATGTTTTAATGTATGAGGAAACTAGCTGTTAAGAATAGGTTATAATTGAATGTACCTACTTATTGTTTTTGTAGGTATATCAAAGTTTGTAAATCTTAATTAAATATGAAATTACTATATGTATTGTAATAAAATAATGAAGTGTATTAATGAATACCCTGTAATTTTAAAATATATGAATATCTATACAAATATTATAAAGAGGAAAGGTTTGATTTTTTGTTTGTTTGTATGAATTGAATAGGCTCCGAAACTACTTGGCAGATTTGAAAAATTCTTTCACCAATAGAAAGCTACATTATCGCTGAGTAACATAGGCTATATTTATTACTAGAAAAAAATAGAGATCCTTAGAATTTCCTACTAAAACCAACCCGAGGTGTAAAAAAATTTGCCAAAAAATGTTGTTCGTCGCATGCGCTGCGAAAAGTATTGATGATAGAACAAAATAAAGTTCTACAATATTATAGAACATATAAATATCTACAAAAAACTTCGCGAGACCATATGTCTAACTATTGTAGTTATGTTACTATAACTACTTTTGTACATTTTAAAAGTTGATAGAAATGCCGATCAAAATCAGACCCTGCTATCCATACCTCTGTATTAATTCTTATCCAAATAAATTGTTTCATATTTAAGACTGTTTCAATAGCTGTTGATTACTTTTTGAAATATTGAAATCGGACATTCCATTCAAAAGATATTACGAAATTAAAAATATCAATGTAAACAAAAAATACACGCCGTCCGCTTCGCACCGCTGTGGCTCCACGCAGGGCATCGAGCAATACGGCGAGGGGTAGTACTATGTCATTTTGTTCAATTTGTGGGGTTTTGTTACGATTTAACTCAAAAACTACTCAACCGATTTTAAAAATTCTTTCACTAATAGAAAGCTACTATATTATCAGCGAGTAACATAGGCTTTGCTTTTTTTTCATCTATTTGCACCCGTGCGAAGCCGGGGCGTTTTAGTTTATAATGTACAAGAATATTCAATTCTGTTTATCTAACATTCACTTTAACTTGCTTAGGAATAGATCAGTGTGTTTTTATTTTTTACATTAGTATTGTTTTGGCTCGCTTGTGCCAGCGCGCCCTTCCACTGGACTTCTGTCCCAACTTATACTGAGTGGTCTTCTGCTTCAAGCATCACTTGTTTTTTTTTTACTTTTTACAACGTTAATGTTTTGTATTTCATATTGTGTATACTTTCAGAACTGTTTTATATATTATTTGTAATATTGTTTTATAATGTAATACCTACAAGTAATAGTTTTAAGTGGTTACCTGAATAAACTTTTTCTATTTCCATTCTATTATTTACTATTTAAGTAAGTCTAAAGGTTTATTAAGTAATATTATAGAAAGTAAATGTAAATTGTAAGATGTCTAATACCAAATATTAAATAATATGTAAAAAGCTGATTACAAATATTATGCAAAGTTGTCTCAAGTAACAAATCAAATGATAAAAAAATAATAATATGAACTAGCAAGTAGTCAATACACCACTCATTACTGTATAGAGCTATTGTTAAAAGCAGTGAAGCAAAGATAAAAAAAGGATAATTTAAATGAAAGCATTTATATTGTTATTTGAGCAGTTTTATACAATCCAAACATCCTATTATATATTCAAATTGTATTTCCCTTGAAATACCAAGTATTATATTTATGTAAAAAGCTGATTACAAATATGCAGTTATCTCAAGTAACAAGGAATCACAAATGAAAATGATAATAATAACTTTATTGTCACAAGTAGTTGATACACTAAATTAAAATAATAGGTTTAAACAATTGGCTGTGACATCAGCATAAAGCACTTAACAGCAGTTTTGTAACCAGTTTGCACAGTGCTGATTTTCAACCAGCCCTTCTACCAGATTTTTTTATATACTTATTAATGCATAGATACTGTTAGAAGCAAGGCAGCAAATATAAAAATAAATGATGATTTCAACTAAAATGAAAGATATAAATTATTTTATGTAATCCAAACTATCTCTTATGCTATTCAAATTGTATATCCTTTGCAATACCAAATATTATATTTATGTAAAAAGTTGATTACAAATATGCAAAGTTGTCTCAAGTAAGTAAGTAAGGAATCACAAATGAAAATGATATTAATAATAATACAAACTTTATTATCACAAGTAGTCAATACACTAAATCCAAACAAAATAATATGCTTAAACAATTGGCTGTGACAATATCAGCATAAAGCTGTTAAACAGCACAGTTTTCTGACCAGTCTGCACTCATTTCACCACAGTTTTTTAAATTACCGCATAGCTATTGTTAAAAGCAGTGCAACAAAGATAAATCGTTTTACTGTATGGAATCCAAACATCCTATTATTCTATTCAAGTTGTATTTCCTTTGATACCTGTAAAAAAGCACGAATAGTGGTTATACAAATAAAAGCAGAATCTATCCTAAATAAACATAGAATTTTCTTTGATATCTCAATAATCTTGAAAATATTCACTTACTCTTCTTTAATTTGTGATCGTTCTTATGATGTTTTCGTTTACTGCTAACTAAATTGAGTGCAACCTCTCCAATACAACGCCTTGTTGTTCTTTTAGTTAGGTGTTCATAATATTTACAATTATTTCGTAAGACCCTGTTGCCGAAAGCATCTAAAAAGACTATGATGACGCTTTCCAATTATTGTCCGCGCACAGTATCTTTGTTGTTTAAGTCAAACACTTTCATTATGCGACGAAGGGTATGCATTTTAAATCAAATTAAACACTCAAAGCACAATACACTCTACAATACAACATATGCAACCACCATTTTGATTCGTTTTCTACAGGGTTTTAGTATTCGCTAAACTTTCTATCAAACGAATCGATACCAAGCGAAAGCGCTTGTCAAAAGTGTCATTTGGCTAGCTATTTCTATGAAACTAAGCGATCGGCGCTATCGATTCGCTGATGGAATCGAATGTTATTAACGTTGGCTACCTAATTTCTATTCGTTTACGACAGACCACGTGACATTTCTATAGCAGCTGTCAATCCCATACATTTTTGGAGTTATCGACTAGCGAATTCGACAATAGAATGTCTCGATGTCTAGGCCCCCAGTATCGTATCAAAAGTATCGATACCAACAAAGTATCGAAACAAAAGTATCGATACCTCAAGGTATCGAGTACTTTTTAATACATTTATAAAAACTTTATGGAGTGTTAATAATATAACATAAGTCATAAACATTTAAATTACCTATATAATTTTAAATACATCCATATTATCGATAAATTACACCCAATTACAGAACAAATGACCGTATTCATCACACAACATTTGTCCTGAGTGGGAATCGAACCCACGACCTCCTGCTTAGCAATCAAGGACACTAAATACTAATCCCCGAATCATATATTAGGTTTAGTAGTGATGTGACAAATATTTTGTTGAAAATATCGATTAACAATTTTTCCTTTTCTTTATCAGAAATGGGTAGAAAAGTATCAATACTTTGAGAAAGTATCGATACCTCAAAAGTATCGATTCCAAAAGTACTTGGTATCGTAACAGAAGTATCGATACCCTGAAGTATCGATACTTTTTGCGTATCCCTACACATGTCACATGCGCTTGCCGCAACCACGGGTGAATAACTTCTATAACGAAACGTTGGACGTAGCGCCATATTGTTTTTAATGTTGTATGACGTTTCTGCTTGGCTCTGATTGGCTGTCGTAAGCGGAGCAAGCTGACAGCCATCTTGTTTACTTATTTTAAATTAATTTGACGTTACTGGTACTGTGTTGAATGTTGATCGAGTGAAGTCGTTTGTGCTTATCCTCTCCGCTTTACCTGTAATAATCTCCCCGGTGTCTTGAAGACTATTTTGCTTACTGCAAAATGAATTACGAGTGCTGTGTTTGTAAAATTTCGCGAAAGGACGCTATTTTACATCATTTTACGAAAACACAGAAAATACTCTTCTTTCTTGTGGTTAAAGTGTCTAAACCGTGATGATCTGAAGACATTATCGCTAGAACAACTTGCAAAACTATTCGTTTGTCATAAACACTTTGAAAAGAAGTTTATTACGCCTAAATTCCATCTCATAGGCTGTGCGTATCCTTCTCTGTTTACTGAAGACGAGATAATCAGTGGAATACCATCTCAGGAGAACGCCGGTAGATACTTTAAATATTACTCTATTCAGTGATTCAGGTCACTTGTATTTAACCTGTTTATATGTTTAATTTGCAACTCAGTCTCTTTATTGCGTCAAAATAATTACTTTTACCTTATACTGAGCTTTACTTTCGTTCAATTTCAGAAAACATTGATCCAGAGATTGGTCATTCATACTCTCGCAAAAGACACTTTGACCACACATACTCCAAGGACCCACTAAAAGGTATGTTATTTTTCTATATAGTTACATTGCTTACTATGTTTATATAAAACAACTGAAAACCTTGCTTAAACACAATGATTAAAAGTAACCATTAAAATGACTCAATAACATAATAATTAATTAATACTAACAAAATAACAATTAAAAATATAGATAAATTACATGAAATCAATTACTTTTCCCGTTCATAACATAATACAATATAACTTAATTATTAATTTAATAATTAATTACCTTTGTGAGTACACTAAAGAGATATCCATTAGTAAGGATTAAAAGAAACTCATATGTTTCAGCTATAACTTTATAAATAGTTTCTATTTATGAATCCTATTGAATCTAGAATGTTATTTGTTTTTCATTTCAGTAATTCAGCTTATTGCTTCAGTATCTACTGAAATACCAGATTTGCAGACCACCACACAAAATACACAGGATTTAGGTAATATTCTCACTTTTATTTCTTAGAATATCTTTATCAAAAAATTAATCAAATGATTTTACAACAGTTTAGGCAGTGCCCCAACTTTGTCCTGTATTGTTAGGAAAAACATATTATTAATTTTATTATATGAATTATTTAAAATTACAATGTTTTCTTATTAACTAATTCAATCCAAGTTTGAGAAACTTACTTTAAAATTCATAAAGTAATGTATACTGAATTAGTTTTTAAATATTATCTTATTAGTGTAGTATTTGTAAAAGAATAAAAAATACTTAAATTGATGTATCATAATATTTTATACTTTCAGATGGCACAGTCAATAAAAATGGTATCAACCTGTGTATTGTGTATCCGCCACATCTCATAAGGGTCTGCGCAACAACTTTTTGAATAAAGATATTCTATTTAATCAAACAATTTTAAAGTGGAGTGATATTGTAGAAGTCTACAAAACAGACTGCCATCATACAGAAGCTAGACTTCTGTACAAATTAAATGATGAACATGTCATTCCCGAGAAGATTAAAAAGATGAAGGTAATTAAAAGCTTCGAATTAGTTTTGACCAAATATTTATTTGCGTAAATATGATAGATAATTAAGATAATGTATTTATGCAGCCCTCTTCTGTCTTCATTTTGTTGTGCCCTACATTTTTGATCCATATTATTCCTCTTATATAAAATTGTCAACCTGTTGTCAGATGGAATACAATACCACAATAGTGTAGATTATGTTCTCAGTAGCAACTGGTTTTGGTTTATAAAAACTTTAATTTTCAGGTTAAAAACTGCGTGAAAATATTCAGCAAAACAGTATCAGCAGTTTTATCATATACGTCCAAGTTTTGTAAGTAATCCTAATCTTAACTAAAATAATTTAATTGCGAATGTGAGTTTGTTGAAACGGCTGAACCAATTTAGATGATTTTTTTTTACAAATAGATTGAAACCTGGTACTTTGGTATAAAAGTATCTACTTATATATGTATAAAAGTATCTAGATATCTGTCTATATTAATCTTATATACAGATAAAAATTCTTAGTTCCCATGAAGGGACACTCTGGAACTACTGAACTAAATAAGAAACTCTTTCACAATAAAAAGGTTTATATTTCTTTAGGAATAAGCAGTGCGCTTTTAATATACTTTCTTCTTGTCTTTTTTGTATGTGCATAAGTTGTGGTTAAATAAGGTAAATAAAGCTACATTGATTGCTAAAGATTTTGATTACTATATAATTATGTTTTGACCCAGGTCATGCTTGACCTTCTTGCCAAAATCCACATCATTTCAGTTGTTAATGATTAATTAAGGAAATAATATCACAAACTTTCGATTTGCTTGATTGAAACATAATTGACGAATTCTCTTTTTTCAGCACACTATGCAGATGGAAGACCAGTTAGCAAGACCCTGGGAAACACGGCACAAACAGTTTTATTTTTTGACCAACTGTTTGACAGTGTCAATGGCGCTGCCATATATTCAAAGAAAAATAAGGGAAAAGTGCTCAGAACAGCAGTGGTACATAATTCACCTCACCATCAGTTTTGGAAAGAATCAATAAGTAATTTAGAAAAAATGATATATGTTGACTCATTAGGAAAGGAAAAGTCTGTGCCCTCATTAAATAATGTTATTATAACATTAAAAAGTTACATGAGGCTGTGGCAGATGTTTAAAGATAATGGCATAAAAATTATGAGGCCCAGATATTTTAATTTGGACCCCATTGAAAACATTTTTGGTCAAGTAAGGGCATACAATTACAGAAGTAATGCTCCAAATTGCCACAGCTTCAACTGCACATTCAAGTCATTATTAATAACAAGAATCATAAAATTTCACAATAAAGCATTCAATTGTGAGGATGATCTGGCTGATCAAATAACACTGGTCTACAAATTTTAACTTTAAAAAAGTATTCTTTATGAAAAGTAGTTTTTTTTATTTATTTGTACGTACTGAATACAAAAATATTAAATATACATTAAAATTAGTTTTCCTTTTTAAGAAAAAATAAATAAATGATTTTTGCAATAATTAACAGAAATCATACAGTTTTTTCTTCCTTAGTCGAATAACGATATAGTTAATTCGCTACCCTCTTGTATTCTGCTTCTATAACATCTCGACAAATAGTCCAGCAATAATCTGCCAACATTGACATGTTCCAATGGCCTTGATACCGGTTTTCCATGTTTGCGATGTCCTGGTAGACGCGCTCCCGTTGTTCATCGCTAAAAGCCCCACAATTATCCGGAAAGAAGTTCAAATGAAAACATAGAAAGTGCATTTTCAAGGACATGTTACATTTTAAGATATATAATAAAAGTCACACTACTTTCAAGGTTCCATTGTTGCAGTCTCGAGCCTAGTAGTTCTGTTTTGTTCTTGGACAATTCTAAGTCCCGTACAAGATTATTTAATTCACTTTGTGTTATCCTGTATAGCTATCATGATTTACTAGATATTTAATATTCTGACATTGAAGAAATTGATGATGAAGTAATTGTAATTTCATCTTCGTTAATCTTAGGATATTTCGGAATCGGGTGAAGATTGCTGTGCGGCAGAGGATTAGTAACCAACAATAGATTGGATGATATTCTTCTAATAAAATAGTAATAATAAAAAAAAATTTAGAAACACCCTTGCCTTTTCCAAATACACGAGTTGTCAGGCAGAAATAATAATCAGTTTTTTTCAATTCACGGCACTGCAAAATGAAATAACTTTTTTTCCACACGGCCAATCTTTTAAACCTGTAGCACGTGGATTGCAGCAGAAATGTGGAACCATACTATTATCCTGGTATTTTATGTTTTCGTTAATATATTAAGAATAGGCATTTTTAATGTAGGTGATACAGAACAAACAAAACAAAGGGATTAGTAAATATCACCTCACCACCAATGTAAAAAAATGTAGAGTTTATTCACACATTTTCGAAACATTTTGCTTTAAAATATAATTATTTCTTCACGTTTAACCCTTTTATCACTTAGTAAAACAGAACAGAGCACTAAAACCCAATATTTTTAACAGCCGATGCCTATAAACTAAGTAAATATGAACATTATCAAGTTCAATCAGGGTAGAATAATTAAATTTAGAAAATGTCAAGTATCGCAAAAATTCAAACTAATAAATGAATTTTACTTATCAACTTATATTCAGCATGGATAGACAAACAAAAATTAGTTTAAATTATTTCGAATACTTTTTTACTGTAGACCAGTGTAATTAACTTACATAATATTGTCTTTTATTAACGCGAGTATCACACATTTAAATAAAATACTGTATACCGGATTAAAACGCGATTTATTGTTTAAATTATTTATCCCGACGTTTCGGATGCTTTTCAGCAACCGTGGTCGCGGAAGACTGGTTGCTGAAAAGCATCCGAAACGTCGGGATAAATAATTTAAACAATAAATCGCGTTTTAATCCGGTATACAGTATTTTATTTAAATTAACTTACATGCTTTATTTTCTGAAGAAGATAAAGAAAATATCGAGCCGGATCATTCAAGGACAGAACAAAGAATTGAAATGATTGTGGAACAAGCCCGTCGAGAACGCTTAAATGTTCATTCGCGTGCCTAAACTGCTGGATGGGTAGTACGAAAGATTTTTGAAGAAAATAAACTCAAGTGTATGCATTGTAAAGCGAATCTCACAAGCAGAGAAACTAATATACATGACTGGATCTCTCACTGAGATTATAACATAGCCAAAAATCTTTTGAACTACCCATCCTAGGGTGCAGTAAGGTGTTTTCGTACAGTTGTTACTGAAACAAATGAATATTTGGAACATCAGGCCCACCAAAATGATGTGGCGTCAAACATTAAAGCTATTATTTTGTCCAAATATTCATTTGATTTCATCGACTGTACCCAACACAAGACAATTGTCCTCAATCATTTCATTTCAATTACTGTAAGGTTCACAATAATGAATTGGTGTGCTATAATTAATCGAATTTTGAAGGGCACGGACATAGTTCGTTTACAAAATCCTTTAATACCTGCGATGCAGAAAATGGCGTACGAAAAATATAAAAAGAAATTAAAAAATAAAGCATTTAACAAGTAATGGGTTGTTTTAATAAATTTTCCTTTAAAATAAATCTTAATTTATTACTACTACTACTAGTATTAAAAAATTTATATATGGCAACTGCGAAACCTCTGGCTGTTTACGTTATATGCCTTTGCCTTATTATCTATACGAAAGATTTAACAAAAAAAAAAAACAAAATGTCAGTTGACATTAAAACATCAACCTCTACGGCGAAATTTTTTGTTCTAGAGTTGGCAGTCTGATACGTAGTATCCCTTACTAGTCTGTGGCCGCAACAACAACAACTTGACGGATTGTTTTTATTTTGAAGTTGAGTGTATAATAATCATTTATTAGTAAATTATCGATTTAGTGTGTGTTGTTGGCTTACAGCACCTTACCGACCGATTTTTAAGTGCGGAGTATAGGTGATATTGGTCGGTTAATAATTAATCATGGCAGATATAGAGGTGACGGAAACGCGTAACTACATCGAATATGCTCGGCAACTTACTATAAGTGAATCTTATACAAAAGCCTTTGACATGTATCTCATTACCTTTGAAAATAATCCGGATTTAAGAGAGCCCCATGAACACGAATTCCGTGTAGCCCTCAGCAAGGTGAACGATTTTCTAGTATGTACCGGCCAAATAGACGATATTTTTTCTAACTTTTCCCGTGCTATAGCACTTTTTCCTGGAAACATATACCTGTTGAATGACATAGGGACATATCTATACACGTATGGCTATTATTCCGAAGCATGGATTCACTTCCAAAAAGCATTAAAAGTTGACGCCGGTTTTGTAAATGCTGAGAAGAATTTAAATTCTGTTAAAAATTTGCTTGTTGAAAGATGGCATTTTAGAATGTTGAACGACGTTATACGAAACGAAACTTACCGCGCTGCTATTCATGATATTATTAAACCTGGAGAAGACAAAGTATTAGATATTGGCTCTGGTACTGGGCTATTGTGTCTTTATGCAAATGAGTGTAATCCAATGTCCATAGTAGCATGTGACAGTTCTGAAGTCATGGCAAATCTGTCCAATACAGTTTTGAATGACAATAGTGTTGATAGATTTATAGTTCTAAATAAACCTTCAGCAGTATTACAAGCTTCTGCTATTGATGGTAATTGCAGCATTCTTGTCACAGAGTTGTTTGATGCAGGGCTCTTTGGTGAACATATTCTATTCACTCTTGAACATGCTTGGAAAAATTTACTTCATGAGGATGCTAAAGTTGTGCCATCGTCTGCGGAGTTCTTTGTCATGGGTGTTGAATGTCGAGAACTTGTTTCTAAATATCAGCTTACTGAAGCTACAAAGGAGCTCTTAAATATTCCATCATTGAAAGTTCATACTTCACTCTATGAAGAAACCTATGATTGTGATGATATCCACTCCTACAAGACATTGAGATATATGACTGAATCAAAAAATGTTATGACTGTTGATTTCAATGACATCAACAACATAGAGGATACACTTAGAAATACAGAGCCATATATTACACAAATGGCAGTGACTCAGGATGGAGAAATAAGCAGTCTAATTGGATGGTTCAATTTGAAGTTGTCTGATAAACACATGCTTACTACTGACCCTCGGTCTAGTACAAGAGCCAATGCTTGGCAACATGCTGTTTTTCTTGATTTTATACCTAAAAAGGTTAAAGAAGATGAAAGATTTGTTTGTAAATTTTATATGGAATCTAGTAAAATAGCACTGTTACCAGATTCTAATATAAATATCATGAGAGTGTCAACAACAATGGTGAGAGTTTTGAATGATGTTGAATATATGAAAAAAATTACAGAATGTTTAGGTTCAGCCTGTGTTTATCTGGGACAAATGACAGAAATGTCTGATATGACTATAGTTGACTTGAGCACATTCCCAATGTTCGGATTGCAAATGCTTAAGAGAGGTATTAAGTCTATTGTATGTTGTGCAGGAACAAATGATGACAAAAGCTTTATTGATGAAGTCTTTAAAGCTAATAATGTTGACTTGTCAAAGATAACTTATTTAGTTGGATATAACTGGAACTTAGACAGTTTTGGAGATGAGAAATATCATGCAGTATTTTGCAACGTAATGGACGAAGCTGGGGATATTAATATACATTTAAAGGTAATTGGTCAGTATTTGAAACAGAACTGTCTTATGCCAGGGGGTCTCTTCTTACCTTCTAAAGTCTCACTTATTGCTCAGATAGCTAGATGTGATTATTTGGATATAAACAACAGGCTAGATGATAGAAATGTGAGCGACTTTAAGATTGCCCGCCATTTAAACAAATATCAAGCCTCACAGAACTACTCCTTAGACTTTTCTACTCTAGAATATATACCACTTTCTGAGCCAATTAATTTAGGAGATTGTGTAAATATGGCAGCAGATGTCATTAATGTTGCCGTTACAAAAACTGAAAATGCAAACTGTATACTTTGCTGGTACAATATTGAGGTGATGGAGAACTTGGGAGAGATATCTACAAAAAGGCCATACAGTTTCATAGATGGTACAGCATTTTTAGCTGATCCCCATGTCTTTATGAAACAAGGTGATATTGCAAATATCCTGCTGTGTGTAGATTATGATGGTTCATTTAAATTAATACTTGATGTGGAAGCTACATAAACTGACTTAAGTTTGTTATGGTAACATGGAAAAAAATTCAATGCAATCTCTCTTACTTAATATCAACTTATATGTTGTTGTGAAAGATAGATGTGTTCAGTGTCTGTACTTGTTGTAGTTATTTGTATTAGTAGTGATGACTTGGTTACCCTACCTTAATATTCAATTCTTATATTATTAATGTATACAACTAACACATAATTTTAGTTAGTATACCATAGTGACATTAGTAGCCAAAAAAGTTTAGAATTCTTTTGATAGATGACAGTGTTGCCCTACCTCTACCTCAAGACATACATATTATAATAAATATGGTTGTTATATTGTTTTATTGAAAAGTACAATTTTTTAATTTTTACTTATTTATAATGGTAATTTACTTTTTATATGACTGTGATTGGACTTTTTTATGATTGATCTTGGATAGTGAGATTTAAAGAGTAAAAATACATTTGCCAAGCTAAGCTGAGCCAAATAAATAGTGGATATTTAATTAACTTTTCAATTAACTTAAAACAATGTGGGTTCAACCTTCTATGGCAGGGTCGCAATGTAGGCAGAGTCGATTGTTATTTTCTTGGTAATGTATTTTATTGAAATAAATCTTTGTTCAACTAGAACATTGTCTAATATTGGTCCTGTTGTCTTTAAATGTCTAAATAAATATTATTAGAATATCATTGTATACTTAAAAATTATTCAAGAATCTTCAGTAAATTTTACTGTATTATTTATAAGTGGTAAAGAAGTATTAAAAGTATATTAAAGAAGTATATCCACAGAACCATTTTTTACTGTTTTGGTGAGTGTAATAACTAATAAAATCTTACAAAACAATTCCGACTGAATATAATTATGATTACTGATTTGGTTGCCCTCATGAATTAGATTAAAATAATAATATATGGCCTCATTATCAATCCTGAAAATTAAAGTCATAACTATCTGTAGTGCACATATCTCCAGAATTGGCCTTACTGTTATCATTGATTCCTTAGAATCTCTGTCAAATACTTGTATATTTAAATTCTTTTTTGTATTAATTATACTATTTACTTTATATTCTGTTATAAATACTTGCTCTTACAAATTCTTACAATACATCCAGCTTTTCAGGAAAAGTTTACTTGGAAGAATTCACCAATGGCAAAAAAGTCGCTGTTCAATAGTATTTTTCTATATTTTGTTAAAAAATACAGCTGAGCTATGGAGAAAAATAAACAGACTAGTCGAACAAATAGATAAAAAGATAGTTTTTGAGATCTACTACCATCTGCCGTATTATTGCCTTGAGGATTGAATGAGACAGAGCTATACAGAATCTACCGCGCTCTCTCTGTAAAACAAAAATAAGCCCACAGAGATTGTAGCACAGGAACAAAATTTGAGCCTTTGTCCCTTTCACAAATAACTTTAAGTAAATAAGTTTTTTTCGTACATTAGTGTGTTACATTCATTAATTTATTGCCCTTAATGCTGTATTATAACATCTTCGAATCAAAACAAGCAAAGATTTTTTCTTTTTAAATTAGTTCAGTAGATATAACTAAAGTATTAAAAGAATAACATAATCCCACATCATTTATTTCTCATATCAAGTACACTACATATTATTATACACATATCACACCTCTTACATTCGCCTCCGTAAACTCAGAACATTAAGCATGGTTAATCTCTTGATCAGTGGCGTAGCACGGGGGGGCGGAGGTTGCGGTCCGCCCCGGGCGACACTTTGACGGGGGCGGCATTTCACAGGTAACGGTAAAAAATGACTTCCTTCAAGGTTTTTTTTTTAATTTTTTGTTACAGCGCCGTAATAACAGAGGTTCTCTTTAAGTTAGTGATTTTCAATAAGTTTTTAAGGCGAATTTGGCATCCGCATCGGGTGCTAGTTACCTATGCTACGCCACTGCTCTTGATTGTGACAAAAAACCTGATTCTGATCAAACTTTGCAAAGTGAATCATTCATAATCAACATACATACATTTGTATATTGGTAATTCCGTAGGAGTAGCAAATAAGTGTAGTTAGAAATTAATTTTATTCAAATATGAGGATTGAATAACACAAAAAAGATCAAAAAGAATTGGTAAGAGTTATTCTCTTTAGATAATATAAGTATTATTATCATGCCTTTTCCTCTTTAAAACAAACTGTGAATTAGCATAATATTTCCTATATGTGACACATTCTAATTTATTTAATTAACCAAAAAATAAAAATAAACATGGTTTAATACTAAAAATTCTTAGAACTAGGCTGGGATGGTTGATGGTGATGTACATCACCATACATACATGTATAGGTTCCTTTCTCGAGTCCAAGAAGTGGGAACATTAATTTGCTAGTTGTTACGAGTATGGTTCAGTTGAGACAAAGGTATAGACTACATCGATCCATGTTGAGAATACAGGTGTCATTCCACTGCTTTTGCTTCAGCTAACACAGCTCTAGCTTGTTCCAGAGCTTTCCTGTAATCAATATGTTAACAGTGATTAAAAATAAATTGGATTACAACATATTTTACTTTCTGATGGGGGTACGAATACTACTGGGTCTGACCGTTCTATCCTTACAAATGGTTAGGTACTTCAAACATTAAGCAGCTGAGAAAAAAAATTGAATTCCGTCTGGATAACGAAATGCCGCATGCGGATACTATTGTAGGATTTTCGAATGATCAAAACAATTCCACGTCATCGCCACGGCGATGCTAAACGGAAAGGGAAGATGGAAGATGCGATGTTGACAACATAAGGCTGGTTTTAGTCTTACGCCGACGGCACGCGCACCGTCAGCGCTGATGGTCGAATTACGCGTAGCTATCAGCGCGCACGGTGGTCAGCGCTGACAGCTACGCGGTCGTACGCGTCGCGCGTCGGCCCGCGTAGCTGTCGGCGCTGACGATCGCACGAGCGCCTCTGCTTTCAGTGAGCGTTCTAGTGTCGAGCGGAGCGGACGTCGTCAGCGCATTTTGGTCGTCGTCTGTACAGTAAGGCGGTCAGCATGATACTAAATCGAGCCACGCTGACAAACTACGCGCTGAGCTATGAGCGTGAGACTAAAATCAGCCTAACGCAATAATGCACAGGCGAGCCAACAGGCAGAAACTTACAGGTGTAGCGGATTATCGGACTGCAGGCGGGTGAGGGCGAGCTGCGCCAGCTTGGCGAGCCGCTTGAGCGCGGTCGCCCGCAGCCGGCCGGAGCGCGGCAGCGTGTTGGCGAGCGCCGCGGCCGCCGCGCTCATCTGCGGCCCGGGAGCTGCGCCCGCGCCGCAGCACAGCGTCTCTGTTGCGATACAAACAATAAATTAATTAAATTCAAATTATCATTTATTCATTTAGGTAACACAATGTATTATGAACGTCAATATTTATGATTATACTGTGGACGAAGGGAGGTGTGTGATCTTCCTTCAACCTAAACTGAGGATCCTCAACCAGTCGAACCACTGATTGAGACCCATAGGGCCGGCTGGTTCGACTGTTCAATTTGACGTCTTCGTATTGATTTTAATAGCAGCTCATAAATGTCGCTACAATACTTATGAACGTCGATAAGAAAAAAAAACTTCTAATTTTACATTTACTGCCAGTTCTCAAATCAAGGGCGTAGAACGGACGAGAAGAACTGCCAATAAATCATTATCCAAAAGGTAAAATTCGTTATAAAAAAATATGTATTCTTATCTTTTATATGCATTAACTATAGTTATTATCATATATAATGATTGAGCATTCATCATATAATATAGTTAATGCAAAAATAGTTCATAAAAACTTAATTATTCCAAATTGCACATTTTTCTATATCGTCACAAAAGCAAATTTAAAGTAAACGATAATTGTAGATAGAAGCATTAAACAGCTATTGTATTAACATATTATAAGTTATCATTATCCCCAGGTACATTTATTAGTCTGTTCATACCCACATATTTTAAGCAAATTATTTTTATTTAAATAAATGCGACTTTACTTAGCTCAAATCTGAGCTAACCGACCTCGACTGGTCTCTGTCTATCATTGAATCAGATAGATCGGAAACACGAAACATCAGAAAAATATATGGCGGTAGAATTTTTTTACATCTACCCACCGATAAGCGCGAGTGCCAAATGGTCTCCGTTGAGGACGTCGGGCGGCGCGCAGAGACAGAGCGAGGCGCGGAGCAGCCGCACGCCCGCGCCGAGGCAACGTTTCCAAAACGCTCCGCCAGCGTTATCCGCTAACCTGCAAATACAAATCATTTCTTTTTAAGAAAACCATCTCAAAACTATAGAGAAAGACTGAAATTTCGGGCAATATATACCAAATACATATCGTATTTACAGAGGGGAAGAAGTTGAATGAAACTGTTCACATGCATTATTCATATGGTGTATATAAAGTCAAACACAAACTAGCAAAATAAAACAGCTAATAAACTGTATCCTAATGAATATGGATACGAAATTGAAAAGCAGTCAAAATGACTTCTTTGGGCAATCTGGTGTTAAAAAGACACTGTCAAGTGTCACTGTTTTGATCAGCACAGCAACTAAAGTAAAATAAATGATTGTAAATCAAGTGGAACCGCTTAGAACGAAGGCGGGACTGCCCAGTATACCATCACCTTAATCATGACCACTGTGCTCATACGAAATTCCAGAAAAGTGTCCGAGATTACACCTTGATACAAACGTAGATACATGAACATATTATATGATAATAAAAATACTTGACATGTTAATTCATGTCTTAAATTTTTAACATAGAGCTTTCTCTTTCTGTTTACTGCGTGCGTAATATGCAAGAACGGGTTAGATAGATAAATTTTATTAATTTAGGCTATTTATATGATTTGTATTAACACGTTTTTTTTTAAATAAAACACTGTCTCTAATCGAAATAATGCTTATATATCATAGAAAACTGTTTATTTACTGAAAATATGATAAACTATCATCTTCTCTAGCTTTACTTGAATATTCATTAGACGTTTTCACAACACAGGACGGCGTTATCTACTCGATCAAAGGAAGACTGCCATCCGATTGTTTCTCTTTTCGCTCGATTGTTCCTCTCTCAGTTCGGACTCGAGCTCCATCTAATAGAGATGGGTAGCTAACTAAATAGCGGCTATTCACAAAATAGCCACGGCTATGATATTCGTAAATACGATAAGATATAGGTGAATAGATAGAGGTGCTTCGATCATTTGATAAGCTTACGGCGCAGCGGGCAGCTGCCACAGACTACATAATCACTACGTTATGCAGCAGCTGGCTCCAACATAAATAGCCGGCTAGCTAGGTTATTGAGATTTAGGCTAGTTATCAATTAGTAGGAGAGCCCGTGGGAGATCGTCCTTCACCGATCTGATAACCAGATGAGACGTATTTTTTATTAAATATTTTTTATAAACAAATATGCCTATAATTGCTTGCCTATCGAAAAGTGGTCATGGCTATTTTTAATTAAATTAACTTTTATCGATTTTTTTTTCATCACCTTCATACTTTTGATAACCAAATGAAATTTATTTGACTGATAGTTTTTGATACACAGAATATGCCTAGGTATGCTTGCCTACTCATTTCAGTGTATAACTGTGTATAACAGTGTATAACAGTGTATAACCTGGCAAGCAGATGTAAACAGGTAAGTCAAAATAATAAAAAAAAAATTAAATAAATAAAATAAAAAATAAAAAAAATAAATAAATAAAATTAAAAAATAAATAAAATTAAAATAAAAAATTAAATTAAAAAAAATAATTAATTAATTTTTTTTTTTATAAAAAATAGCCATGCCCACTTTTCGATAGGCAAGCAATTATAGGCATATTTGTTTATAAAAAATACGTCTCATCTGGTTATCAGATCGGTGAAGGACGATCTCCCACGGGCTCTTAAACCAAATCGCTATCATCTAATACTATGATAATGACTGTGACGGGATGGTGACTAGACTACTGACTGTGGGGCGGGCGGCAGGAACACGTCGGCGGCGAGCGCGGCGGCGAGGCGCGCGCTGACGGCGGCGGCCAGGCGGGCGAGCGCGGGGGCGGGCGAAGCGGGGGTGGGGGCGGGAGCGGGCAGCGTCGCCGCGCGCGCCAGCAGCCCGCGCAGCCGGATGCACGCGCGCACGCACATCGGGTCCCACGCGTTCTCCACTAGCTCTGTTCACAAATGTTATATTTCAAATTGGAGATAAATATGGTTATAATATTGTCTTTTATTAACGCGAGTATCACACATTTAAATAAAATACTGTATACCGGATTAAAACGCGATTTATTATTTATATTGTTTAAATTATTTATCCCGACGTTTCGGATGCTTTTCAGCAACCGTGGTCGCGGGGAGACAGAAAGATGACAGTTGTCTAATTTTTGAAATGTCACAAAGTTGCCATATTCAATTTAATTCAATTCAATTCCAAATGGAAGGCGGCCTATGGAGTGGGAAGAGGGGAAACGCGATGGTTTTCCTGACGGAAGACTCCCGTCTTTAGACTAATTTTCTTATTTAAATATTTTCCCACATACAGACAAGCGGCAGGCATACAAGTAGAAAACGAAAAAAGTACTCTTTTGATTAAATCTTTGGTTCTTATTAAAGAAATAATTTGATTTCATAATTCAATATTCCAAGACACTTCATCTATGAACATTGTCTATCTAAATTATTAATTGCCAGTTCTTCTCTTCTGTTCTACGCCCTTGATTTGAGAACTGGCGGTAAATGTAAAATTAGAAGCATTTAATATGTATTTTTTACTGACTTTCATAAGTGTACATTGTGTTACCTAAATGAATAAATGATTTTGAATTTGAAAGACAAAGCTATACACAATATATCTCACTTAAAGCAGAGGCAATATCGCTCTTAGAATGGTTGAGCTCATATTCTCAAATAACAATCGCAAAAAAAAAATTCAACGTATTTACTTTGTTTACTAAAAATAATCTAAATAAAAAAAAACAAACAAACAGGATGTCAGTGTCTACCTGCTAAACTACTGGTTACCTGTAATCTTTGGAAGTACGACCTTATCAAGGATGGTGGGAACCAGCATGAGGTCCACGTCGTCCCGCACTCCACTCTCACTCAGCGGAGGGCCCTCGCTCGAGGCCTCCTCCTCCGAGGAAGACGCGTCGGAGTCACCGGGAGGCTTCTCGCGCCGCACGCCGTACATCATGAGACATCTGGGAGTTTATATAGTAGTTAAATAAAATACTGTATACCGGATTAAAACGCGATTTAATATTTATATTGCTTAAATTATTTATCCCGACGTTTCGGATGCTTTTCAGCAACCGTGGTCGCGGGGAGACAACAATATAAATAATAAATCGCGTTTTAATCCGGTATACAGTATTTTATTTAAATGTGTGATACTCGCGTTAATAAAAGACAATATTCGTTTATATAGTAGTTACTCATACGGTCTATGCTGCAGGGACTGAAACCGGTTAATTTTTATTTTCCAAAATACGTGTCTGACTGAGATACCATGATATTAGTTTAAAGAGTAATACACACTAAAATTACCACAGAATTTTTTTTCAGTAAATATGAATAAAAACTAACATATTTACAAAAACCTTTATTATACCGGTATTACTCCCATAGTAAATTAACCGGTATTCAGTCCTTGCTATGCTGTATATTTTTTTTTTATGTTAGATATCAACAGACGAGCATGAGGTTCAGTTGATGGTAGGTGATACCTCAGCCACAGAACATCATTCAATGGTGCGCTGTCGACCTTATTTTTTACTTCGAGCTGCTCACACAAAAAAAGCTACTTAATCATTTGGTCTAATTACTAATAGAATAAAAAAAAATGCTCACTTGTACCAGTCCATTTTTTCATAGTCTTCATTGTCTTCATCCGCCAGCGGATTCCAAAGTATCAACTAGAAAGCAAAGACATTTGTTATCAATACTTTTTTATGTTAGACATCGACAGACGAGCAAGAACTCACTTGATGGTGAATAATAGAAAATTACATACAAGTGAAACTGGAAGTTTTGATAGATGGAGTAGCTAGAGGTATAGTGTACGCGCAAGTGCTAGTCTCCTCTCGGTATGTGAGCGGCAGGGCGGGGGATATTTACACACGTCAAGCTGACTCAGTCGGCCGTCGACCGCAGGGCTGCCAGATAGTATAATTGGATACAAAAAGTGTATAATTCGGTTATCTTATGTATCCAGTTTGTATAACAGATTGTCTCGTATAATTGGATACAAAAATAAAAATCCATACGTGAAGTAAATTTTGTGAGAGTTTAAATATCGATTATTTGAGATAACGATAGGCGCTTGTCGCTAGCGTGGCTAGCTGACTGGTGTTGGATGCAATTTTGGTATAAAATGAGATTCATCTCTTAAAATTTATATAACAATCTACAAAAATATATTTTTTTTTTTCATATTTCAGGTAAGTCAGTGACTAAAAATAAATACTTTTATTTTTTACAGACTATTTTTTAACAATTTTGTCGCTTTGTATAATAAGATTTGATTTTGTATAATTTCAGTGACCGAACGGTATAAAATAAGTTGGCTCTACTGGCAGCCCTGGTCGACCGCCGCGACGGTTACACGACTTATTTGTTCGCGTCAGTTTATTCCAAACACACATGTGTAAATATTCTAAGATGGGTCCGCCAATACCACGACAAGTGAAAAATGTTATTTAGAAAATGAAATTCGAGTTTGCAAACATCGGAAATTACAAAATTTTCATCTTCACGGAAACCTGAATACTTATTGAGAAATGTTAATTTGTTTTTAAAACTGTTTTGTACCATTAATAATAACATTTAATTAACACTTTTAACTGTGTGTTTTGCTTAGCCCGGAAATAGTAAATATAATTTTATAA
The DNA here is from genome assembly GCA_905404175.1 of Anthocharis cardamines. Taxonomy (NCBI): domain Eukaryota; kingdom Metazoa; phylum Arthropoda; class Insecta; order Lepidoptera; family Pieridae; genus Anthocharis; species Anthocharis cardamines. The sequence goes on along the minus strand of FR989953.1, from coordinate 2,220,702 downwards.
TTTACCCGTAACATTAATTAAGACAGTTTCTAACATAGTTATCCGGAGATTTATCTGTTCTCATATGTCTCGTGCGTCTTGAAAATACGCGCCCTCCCCCGTCTCACCGCTCATATACCGCAGGCGGAGACTGGTACTTCCGCGCGGACTATAACATACCTCATTCCGCACATAGGGTGCCAGCAGCCTCGGCAGGCAGTCAGCGATGTAGGCGTCGCTATACAGGGTGGCGTGCTTCCGCCTCCACCGCGCCATCTTGCTGCAGACGCCGCGCACGCTGCGCCACGCGGGCAGCGCGTCCGCGAACAGCGTTGATGACAGCTGACGTATTGTTTCTGGAAGTTATTTATGATTATAATCAAAAAGAAACACTTGTTGATGATGAAGGTGTTTTTGTAATGACTACATTAAGACTATCCGGCTTGAAGGACAAAAAACAGCATTGATATTTCAATCAATTTTAATATTCAAGTCTCAACAGATGGTCTGTTTATTCTGATGCCTTTAACACTAGATTTACCAGCAATTTAAATATACCTATTTCTACCAACACCAGTCATAATGACTGGTCTTTAGAAAAAGTTCTTAGTGGTGTTTCTAGTCTTTATTTACTTATAAAAGTATGCTTAATTAATTGTAATACATAAATAAATTTATAGAAATAATCAGCTCATTAATTTCTTAGTTCTTATAGAATTAAAAGATAATATATCACTACATATTTTAAAACAAAGTCCTCCGCTGCGTCTGTCTGTTTATTCGCGCTTAACTGAAAAACTACTTTAAGGATTTTCATGCGGATTTCACCAATATATTGAGTAATTCATAGGGAAGGTATAAGTATAATTTTTCAAAGTTTTATGAAAATTAGTGGAAATATAACGCTACTTGTTGGAAGTATCGGAAATAGACAAATTGCCGTAGTTTTCATCGAAAACGCTGCCTTATCCCTTTGAGATATAACAAATCAATGCTTGGTGGGATATTTCCTATATATATAGATCTACAAAAAAGTCCATGATGACATATATCTATCTCTTAAGGATAGCTTACTATACTCATACTTTCTTCAAAAAATGGTCACATACAATGCGCTTATTGGAAAGCTATTTAGACGGATACAGTATTAATTCATATTGACTTAAAAATTATAGTTACCTTCATCATTTCATGCACATTATTATAATCTCTTACACCATATAATTTAAATGAATATATTAGGAGTTAACGCAAAAAATAAGGCGCGTAATTTCGACCCTACGACAAACAAAACATGTAGGCATAATTTTGCTCTACTACCCGTGCGAAGCATGGGCAGTCGCTTGTAGAATATTTAAATATTAATTTTATTAGTATTTAATCAGTCACAGTTTAAATAAAACCTAATTTAATTTTCCTACATACATATTCTTCTAAGCTCTATGTAGAGCAAAAAAAGTAGTATTATTATTATTGCAGTATCCTATTTGACACCAATTACGTACAGGAAGGGTGCTATTACTTGTACTTGGTGTAACGTCTTCTGATTTTTCCCTCAAAGTCTGATATTCAGAAATAAGTACGCTAAACGAAACAAAAATTGTTGAAATTTTCATTCATTTTACCATTTTCCGGGTACGGTAATAACTATAAAAATTAGTAGAAACTAATATTTCTCTCTGTATTTAATTTTCTTGCGTAATAATGCATTTTTGAATATTTCAATATCTACGTTAAGATTTTTTTTCTATAATCTTTCACAGTCAACCTCAAAATTGAATGAATGACTGAAAATGTATTACATATTGCACTAGAATCATGAATTTACTGGGATCTAATTTCAGCAAATTTACATTTATCCATAAAGATCATAAACATAATCCTTATTCTTTGTTATTACGGTGCTAACATCAATTTATTCCATAGAAACACATACCAGTCATTTTGACTGGTCCTGGTATAAGTGTCAATAACAAAAAATATCTTTGTTTTGAATATATATAAAATAATTTAAATATCATAAAACTGATTCTTTAGTTATATCTTTAAAAGTCATGACTTCTTTTCGGAAAGAAAATTTTACATTAAGTAGATATTTCAAATTGAAATTGCAAGACCAGTCATTTTGACTGGTATGGTAAATCTAGTGTTAAAGAAAACATCTTACAATTGCAAATGTAAAGTAATATCAAATGTAAAGTAATGATTCTTATCCATAGAAAGATAACTCAAAGCTTTAAAAAATTTACGATTTAAATTCAAACTCAAAAATAGACTATATTCCTATTTCAAAAGTATACTTGAATTTGTCAAGACAGCGGCTAGTGGAAGTGTATACCAGTCTCATGCTGGATGTGCAGCAGCTCCTGGGGCGGCAGGTCGTCGTCGCTGGAGTCCCCGTCGCGGTGCAGGTGCGCGGTGGCGGCGGCCTCGCGCCTCAGGCGGCGCGCGCGGCGGCGGCCCTCGCGCTCGGCGCAGCGACGCCGCTTCTCCTCCGAGTCGGCCGGCTTCGACGCGCCTGGACGTGCTGTTTAAATAAAAAAAGGACGGTATAAAATAACTTTCAGAGAATTAATAGTACATTTGGATTGCTATACATATGTATATATAATACGAAGCCAGCAAGTAAATAAATACAAATGCCCCGGCTTCTCACGAGTGCAACGTAGATGTACTGTGTATGGTACTTGCTAATAATGTAGCTTTCTATTGATGGAATAATTTTTAAAATCGGTCCAATAGTTTTTGGGTTTATTCGTTACAAACATACAAGGATTTCGTCTATATAATAATAATGTAGATTTATTATGAATTTAATGTGTCTATTTTCGCGCATGTTTAAGAATAAGGTGTTTATACTGAACTGCGACTACGATTTACCCTACATTAAACAAACTAAACGGTAACGAACCGACTGAAGGGACTCATCGCAGATATTAAACAGAAACGTCACTGAAAATCAGCAATATGTGAAAATACCATAGACAAAAGGCTATACAAATGAGAATCTAGAGTTGGCTAGAAACAATTTTTTAGGTAGGTACTACACAGTGTATACAAAAGGGTATACAGAAATCGATATATTTTGTTAGCATATCACTTGCATTTACAATATGTTGACATAATTATTCTTGACTTACACCTAGCGATGAGATATACAGATGCAAAATTCGATACCGGGGCTTCCAAGCACGAGTCCGCAAAAAAAACCAGGTTTCAAATTTTCAAATTCAAAAATCATTTATTCATTTAGGTATAAATAACACAAAGTACACTTATGAACGTCAATAAAAAATACATATTAAATGCTTCTAATTTTACATTTACTGCCAGTTCACAAATCAAGGGCGTAGAGCGGACGAGAAGAACTGGCAAGAAACTCGCCGCCAAAATACTTACTTACGTTTTCATAATACTTACGGGTCTTAAATAATTACGGGTCGTTTTCCTATGCAAGTATTTTATGCTTTATAGTATTTTTTGCAGATTCGATTGTGCTCATTATTTGTATGACATTACGGTTCGTTTTACTATGCAAGTATTTTATACTTTAAAGTATTTTTTGCAAACACGATTGTGCTCCTTATTTCTAAGATTTTACGGATCGTTTTCCTATGGAAGTATTTTCATACTTGCAAGTTTTTCCCGCTCGCACCAGGGCGCGCTACTTCCAAGCAAAGCCCTGGTTTTAAAAACTGGTAGCGTAAATACGTCTCATCTTGACTTACACCTCGTAGACCAATGGTCGCATGATAATTACCTACTAAAGCGAGTACATCCTGCGCCTGGTCGCGTACATCAGCTCGCCGCCTTTCGATTAGAAACTCACAGCGACGCTTGTGAAGCATCAGCCCTCGAGCCTCCAACGCTTCCAGTTGTGGCATCTGTCAAAAAATACAAAAATAATATGTAAAAGGCAGTCCCATCTGCATTCTGCTCATCATTTTTATAATATTGTCTTTTATTAAAGCGAGTATCACATAATTAAATAAAATGACTTTTAACGGATTCAAACATCCTGTTATTTATATTATTTATCCCGTTACGTTTCTAGTGCTTTTCTGCACTGCAGGCAGACTGACAAAGTTGCCATATTAACACCATGTAATTGATATTTACTATAATTTTCTATATTATTGCAACATTGTTGTTAGTGTCCTCTTGTTTTTTTAGTATGTTTGACTTGGGGCTTAGGATTTTTAATTATTGGATCTCAGGTGTTGGAAAGTCTCAAACCACCTTTTTTTTTTGAAATTAGAGTGTCTTTTAATTTCAATATCCTTGGGTACTATTTTGGGACATAATCTACTTTCTCTTGCAAGGATTTTCGGTTGGTGGAAATGTATGTATGCAGTCACTATTTTTTAAAGTTGAAGATGAGACAAACCTTTTCGTCAATGCACTCTATGAGGTCAGTGTGGTGAGACAAACCATTTTGTCAATGCACTCTATGAGGTCAGTGAGATGAGACAAACCTTTTCGTCAATGCACTCTATGAGGTCAGTGAAGTGAGACAAACCTTTTCGTCAATGCACTATATGAGGTCAATGAGGTGAGACAAACCTTTTCGTCAATGCATTCTATGAGGTCAGTGAAGTGAGACAAACCTTTTCGTTAATGCACTCTATGGGGTCAGTGAGGTGATATAAACATTTTCGTCAATGCACTGTATGAGGTCAGTGAGATGAGACAAACCTTTTCGTCAATGCACTCTATGAGGTCAATGAGGTGAGACAAACCTTTTCATCAATGCACTCTATGGGGTCAGTAAGGTGAAACAAACCTTTTCGTCAATGCACTCTATGAGGTCCGTGAGATACCCGCGCACCGCCTGCGCCCGCCTGTACGCCGCGTCCAGGTCCTGGCAGCGCGCAGCCCGGGACTCCCTGATGCGGGCAGCTGTCAACAACCTTTCTCGACAAGTCTCCCTATTGTTTATTGTATCTTGGCGGTCAGTTTGTAGCTCGCCCAATCTGTTTAAGTAAAAATATAGATTATAAATAATAAATAATATTGTACATAATATTGGTTTTAGAGAGGCGAATTTACACATTCCCACGGTAGTGGCTGATAAATTTCGCTGCCTTAGCTAGTTTCTAGACTTTGTAAAATAAAATGAAAAGAAAGAGGAAAATGTTTTCGCCAAGGTGTCTTGTAGACTCTGTAAGACATCAGAAAATCGTCTTGCATAACATTATTTTTATTATTGATTTCTATAAGACACCTTAGAGGTTAAAAATCTGTCCCCAAATTTGCCACCCTAGACTCGAGCGAACTGTTGCTGTATCAGCAACTGTTCGCTCAATTAGAAAAATATCAAATATTTTCAAGACAAAACATAATTTGAATCTGCTACACAACCTATGTATATATCAAAAAAATTGGCAGTTAAAGGGTTAATCCATATTCCAAATGTATGTAAGAAAATGTAGAAAAATTAGTAGAAGGACATGTTTAACTAGAATTCTCTCGATTTCCTTTTTAACTTTATACATAATAGTGATGGGAGTAGGTTTATTACCTTTTCTGTAGTGCCAGCATTAGTTCGTGTGCTGTGGCTGGCGGAGGCCCGGCCGGGGGCCCCAGCGCTCGCATATGTTGCGGGGCCTCCAGTCGCGGGGGCGGCGGCGCCAGAGCGAACGGATTCATCTCTGATGAACCATCACCTATAAGGAATCTCACTCACATTAGTGGTCATGATATTTCGATCAATTACGGATTCAACAAATATATCGAGAGTTAAATGCTAAAACCCAATAAATATTCAATATTAAGTTGTATGTCAAATTCAATTTTAAAAGTTTAGAGACAAATTTACCCAATATTTAGAAATAATATATTTGTGATGCGATATATTCTTTGTCTGAAATAGTCCTCTAAGTAGAGCATAGGGAAAATTCATTTTTCTTTACTGGCAAGTGGTGATCAGTCTTCTATGCACTTCCTGACCAAAACAATTGCTATTTAATTGTTTCCCTGGGATTCTAAAGGCAACCGCACACCACCAAGTCGAATGCGGTGATAAAATCAGATAAAATTTCTCTTTACTGAACAAGAGTTTAAAATGATGGGAACAAATATATACAGACTTACCAGTGATATCTATAATAGATGGGACAGCTTTTTGCATCTGCTGCTCCTCCCACTCTTCTGCTTCACTGTTAATCTCTTCATCAGGATGTGCTGCTGCTGTTCCACCTGAAAATTGTCGTTACAAACTGTGAAGGAAGAAAGGTCCTCGACTAGTGTATCTAGTAGACTAGTACAACTGGCCGGCCGTAAGGCCTCAGTCGTTGAGAAGTCTAGAACTTGCATAATATACATATATGTACTTAGTTCAGTTAAGAATTCTTGACAATTTGATATGTTTTAGTAGCAAATTGTTGATGACACTACAACTTTAGTCTTTAGTCAATTACAAGCAGTGGCGGGACTACCATACAAGCCCAAAAGTCCGTCTTGCCAATTTTAACATAATGTGTTTATATATTTATGTAACATATATAATTACGTAATCATATAAGTTATATATGACTAATGACATTATTATATTTCTTTTTAATGCATTAATAAGGCAAAACAGGCGTTTGGGCTTGTATGGTAGTCCCGCCACTGATTACAAGTGGTAGGTAGGTTCTTCAGTATGAGGTTTTCTTGTGAAACTAAATACCACAAAATATAATTATAAAATAATATTATTTTTAAATAACTTACGTTTAGGCTTATCACTGGGTAAGTCCAACCCTCGGACCTGTATTCTGCCTTCTTCTTCATCATCATCGTCATCATCACGAATTAGTCGGGATCCAGGAGTAGGGTCAGACTTGATTGGGACAAAATCACCAAGCTCGCGAGCCTAAGAATGAAACAATTTGCTGGAGATTTGTTATAACATGTTTGAGTTGATGCAACATGGCTGAGTGAATATGCCCATCAAAAGATATGTAAAAATTGATAAAATATTATGTAGATTAAAATTGTAAATTCTTTTAAAATATTACATACATAAATTCTGATACTTTCAAAAGTACTATTCAACTATAATCAAAATAGTTTAAATGCGGTAACAAGGAGGTAGCTAAATTAACCCAAATAACAACTTTCATTAATGTAAGCCATGTGGATTGCATTCAACCCAAACCTAATGGATGTAAAAAGTATATAATATTATAGATCTTAAACAGACTATGTAAACAGAGGAAGTAATTAGAACCTTAACCAGACAGTCTAACGAGAAGATAAATCTATAAATGAAGATAGAACTGATTTTGCACAATATTGTTGTATAACTGTGCTAGGTCCACTATCTGAAACCACTCCCACAACGAAATTTCTTCTGAAATGGCAAAAGTTGTTATGTTGTCAAATCCAAGATGGCCACCTCCAAGTCCCTCACCTCTCATACCTGCTGTCGCGTCTTGCGAGCCGCGTGAATGAGCGCAGCGTCGGGAATATGACCGGCTCCAGCCAGCGCCGCCCGGACAGTTTCCGCGCGGAACTGGTGGAATCCCCTACTATCCTCATCTTCATTGCAGCTTTCGTCTGAAATGTCGCCAGCGCCATCGGCAGCCAGTGCCTCTCGTCCAGAAAGAATGAGCCCTTCTAGGGATGGTTTCTTCTTTTTCTTAGACTTATCATTGTCTTCTGCTTGATTTTCCTAGATTTTAAAAGACACAATAACATAAAGGAATTCTTAGATCTAGATTTTTTATTTATAAATCAAAAAGAAGCCTATACTATGATCACTTGCTTCAATTATTGAGAATTTATGATGACTTATTGTTAAAAAAGGTACTTCTCAATGATATTTAAGTTTCAACTGTAGTTTATAATATGTCTGAAATATGATGAGTAAAGCATGATTGAGTATCATTTGCTTTTCTGCTAATTATTCATCACTTAAAATCATTACCTCATGTTGATTATTTTCAACTGTGTGATTTTCACAGTCAGTCTGTGTCCGCTTTTCCTTTTCTCTTCGTTTTGCTAACCTCTTACTCTGTGATGACTTCTTTACCTTAAATACTTCACCTTCTTCCTCTGAAATAAATATACATTTTTCAATCAAGGCTTTTTTTAATACTAAGATTCAAAAGCCTGTAAAACATGGACATGGAGATAATATATTATGGACAACATAATGCATAGGTAGATACATCACAAATAAGGCATTTAAAGGCCGGCAACAAATCTGAAGGCCCTCGGATGTACTGAATATTCATGGTCGGCAGTGTTCACTTTCCATCAGGTGAGCCACAGGTTTCCTCTCTATACTATTAAAAAAAGGTACAATATTTGATACCATGGTTAGAAGTTATTTAAGTGTAAATAGTTGAAAGGGTGTTATTAACCTTCTTATAAGCAATTAAATGGAGGTGATAGAGAATTTTTAAACTACTGATGCTGAATTAGCTACCTAGGCAAAGAGGTTATAGGTTCCCTACAAAAAATACTATCTCAAACCTTCATCTGCAAAACTTAACAAAGTTGTGCTCTTCACAGGTTTTTCTTTCTTCGTGGCACTTATCATTGGTGGCGGCGGTGGCTCGGGGTCACCATCTTCATCATCGTCAGCACAAAACACGCGTCGCTGTATCTTTTTAGGCTTACGAAACAAAGACATTTTTAAATTCAATTAGTTAACAGTCTAAAAAGTATATTATCGCCGTCAACTTTGAAAAAAATAGCTGAAAATACAAATTGTATTTTATAAAATAGTTTAGATTCCTTTCTTTTAAGTCAAATAGGAAAGCGATATGACAAAAATCAAAATCACAATTCACAAAACGGCAAATTCAATAAATAGTAAAACTGTCATTTGTGTGTCAAAGTTACATAGACTGTATTATATGATATAATGCACGGTATTAGTAGTCTGTAGGTCTGAGTAACCGATAAGAATGAAATACTGGTATACCGGATTAAAACGCGATTTATTATTTATATTAAAAAAACATCCTAACTTCAATAGAGAAAATGGTTTGAGACTTTCCAACACCTGGGATCCAGTAATTAAAAATCTAAAACCCCAAATCAACATACTAAAAAACAAGAGGACACCGTTAGTCAATATTTTCATAATATAGAAAATTACAGTAAATATCAACTCCGTAGGAATATATAATGGCGTTAATATGTAAGGGTTGCAGCTCCTTACAAAACATTTGTAAAACCAGGTAGCAAGTTTAAGGATTCATATTGATATAGATTTTTTACAAATTTGCAAGAATTTTCTGTTAAAATCTCATAGGTACTATACTTAATAAGAAACTTTTAAATAAAATACTGTATACCGGATTAAAACGCGATTTATTATTTATATTGTTTAAATTATTTATCCCGACGTTTCGGATGCTTTACAGCAACCGTGGTAGCGGGGAGACAGAAAGATGACAGTTGTCTGATATTTGAAATGTCACAAAGTTGCCATATTTAATTCAATTAAATTCAAAAATAATCTATTAATTTAGGTAACACAATGTACACCTATGAACGTCAATAAAAAATAATACATATTAAATGCTTCTAATTTTACATTTACTACCAGTTCACAAATCAAGGGCGTAGAGCGGACGAGAAGAACTGGCAAGAAACTCGCCGCCACTCTTTTTAATCGCCAAGTTTTTGTTTTACAAATGTTTTGTTTTACAACCTTTACATATTAACGCCATCTATTCCTACGGAGTTGATATTTACTGTAATTTTCTATATTATGACAATATTGACTAACGATGTCCTCTTGTTTTTTAGTATGATTGACTCGCTCTACGCCCTCGATTTGTGAACTGGTAGTAAATGTAAAATTAGAAGCATTTAATATGTATTTTTTTTTTATTGACGTTCATAGATGTACATTGTGTTACCTAAATTAATAGATTATTTTTGAATTTAATTGAATTAAATGTGGCAACTTTGTGACATTTCAAATATCAGACAACTGTCATCTTTCTGTCTCCCCGCTACCACGGTTGCTGTAAAGCATCCGAAACGTCGGGATAAATAATTTAAACAATATAAATAATAAATCGCGTTTTAATCCGGTATACAGTATTTTATTTAAATGTGTGATACTCGCGTTAATAAAAGACAATATTAACCGATAAGAAATTAGAAATAATTAATATACAGGATGGAAAGAATCAAAGGGCAACCACTTTAAATCCTCAAGATGGATTATTTTACTTAGAGGAACCATTCCTTTATTTTAGAAAAGAAACAAAACTGCATTCTCTCCCCCGTCTCACCGCTCACATACCGCAGGCGGAGACTAGCACTTCCGCGCGGACTATAATAAAAATATATTTTTTATATAAAAGAAAAGCAGTAAAGGTTTTAAGTATCAACTTGAATCCTATCATATAATTATTATATCCTAACCTATCAACTTTAATACTCAAAACAGGAGTAAAGAAACCGTAAAAACCGATTTTTGCTACTGACAGTTGACATAAATTTAATTGTTGAGTGTCAACACATCACTAATAAAATTCTTATTCGTCCCGCACGCGCGCTGTTTACAGTGCGTTTTGTGTTTTTGTCTTGGTAAGTTCTTAGAATTATCTTAAATTATTATTAAAATCATTAATAATTATACATTTTTTATTACTGACCTCATATCAATGTAGGACCATATTGGTGATTTCGATAATATTTCCTTAATTCCACGTCATGACAGTATAATATTGTTTCAGTCCTTAAATTTCTTTGAAGTCCCTACACACAGACAAGATGGGTAGGGAGGACAAGGCTACTTGGAAAACCAATTACTTCACCAAGATCATCGTGAGTATACAATTACTTTTTTAGTATATAGTTGAACTCCCGTTTTCGACTTGCAAATACCGTAGAATAGGTACATCATTACAACACCAACGTTGTTTTTCGATTAAATATAGCATTCATTTCTTGGCAAATGTATTAACGAACCGGGCACTTAACCAAGCAAAGACTTTTGTATTTCAGGTGCTTAGTGCTTACTTTAGTTTGGAGCCATGTAAATAACCTAAAAATATTTTTACAGCAACTTCTGGATGAGTATCCCAAATGTTTCATTGTGGGAGCAGACAATGTCGGTTCAACCCAGATGCAGCAGATTCGTATCTCGCTTCGTGGACACAGCATTGTGCTTATGGGCAAGAACACTATGATGCGTAAGGCCATCAAGGACCATTTAGAGGCCAACCCTGCATTGGAACAACTTCTGCCCCACATTAAAGGAAATGTCGGTTTTGTGTTCACCCGTGGTGATCTAGTTGAGGTTTGTAATTGTAAAAATATAATATTATCTAAAGAAAATCATTCTAATTAACATATAAGACTGGTTGGTAACAATTATATTAGTTGTAAAACAAATATTTTATCTTATGTCTGTCCTAATACCAGGGTATACAATATTGTTACTCTGGCTTCGCTTTCAGACAACATTAATTCTTCAATTCTATCCTAGTGTGATTGTTTATTTGATACTTAGTGCACTGGCAATTTGAAGATACAAACTTATATCTTGTCATTCATAAATATAGCATTATAAGCTGTAGAAGTAGCATCTACTTTTGTAAATGTTCATTGTATTATTAATATTTTATATTCTAAGAAAAAACTTTTTGAAAGAGAATTGATCTTTAAGAGCTTTTTTGTGGTAAAATTTTAGGTATGTTTAAAGGAATCTGAACTATCATAGGATATTTCATATAGAAAATAATACATTTTTAAGACAAAAGTCCTTATATATTATTGTAGGTTCGTGACAAGCTTCTGGAGAACAAGGTCCGTGCTCCTGCCAGGCCTGGAGCGATTGCTCCATTGGAGGTCATTATCCCCGCACACAACACTGGTCTGGGTCCCGAGAAAACTGCTTTCTTCCAGGCCCTCTCCATCCCAACCAAGATTTCCAAGGGTGAGAAATTCTATCCATAAAATGTTATATTATTCAAATTAATAATAAATTTAAATTATATACTTTATTTAATATGAAAGATTTTGTAAATGAAAGTTGTGGTCAGTTCTTTGTATTTTAGTTCAAGTATGAACAGGGACAGTAGTCCCTGATTTTCTATTACCTTCTTCCATCTATCTAAGCTTATACTATAGTACTATACATGCCATTCAAGTAAATGTTTGACTATTTCATAAACTGACAAAATATAAAGTGTTGCCATCAACACAAAATTAGAGTGATTAATCTTAAGATATATATAAATAAACTGTTCCTTTTTTTCATCTTTGTCTGTTCTAATACCAGGGTATACAGCATTGTTACTCTGGATTCGCTTTCAGACAACAGTAACTCTTCAATTCTATCCTAGTGTGATTGTCTTATCAATACTTACTGCACTGGCAATTTGGAGATACAATTTTATAAAAAAATGTTATTGAAAATGTGTTACCTAAATTGTTGTTATTAATTATAATTTTTTGACAGGTACAATTGAAATCATCAACGATGTGCACATCTTGAAGCCTGGAGACAAGGTTGGCGCTTCCGAAGCAACACTGCTCAACATGTTGAACATCTCTCCATTCTCGTATGGTCTTGTTGTCAAGCAGGTGTGTATTGAGAAATGGGATTTAATGCTTTTTTAGTGTCTGATTCATGCCTCCCAATAGATATTTGTAATGTTTTGTCTGAAATGACCGAAGATCACTTGTACCAAGAACCAAAGCGTTGAGTACAATCTGCATGCACAGTGCAGGTTGACAATTAGCCTTTGGAAAATAATACTGGCATGTGCTGTTATTGTGGTCAACTCATGTTCTGATTTTTAATACACATGCTAACACAACTCTTGTGAACATCAAAGATATATATGAGACATTAATTCAATATTTACAAATATCATTGAAACATAATAGATTTTTTGAAATAATTATAATTATTTCTGTTCAGAATAATTAGTAACTTTTTACTCAAATAGTATAAAGAGAAAAGATTTGTATTTTTATAGCTTTGTAATGAATAAACTCAAAAACTGATGGACTGATTCTGATTTCAAACATTATTTCACCAATAGAAAGCTACATTATTAGCGAGTAACATAGGCATATTGTTGGCTTAATCAAACTTCGTATCTCCATTTGGCTAAACTTTACAGGTGGAGGAAAAAACTACAAACAGGTCAAAGATTCCGTCGATTGATTGATTCCAACGTATTCGTTACGGTATTTTACACAATATGGCATCAAAAACAATAATCGGAAACTATATTTTGTGTATAGTACATCTACATTGCTGTGTAGCTATAAAATATAATCTTATCTTAATTTCTAAACAGGTGTACGACTCCGGTACCATCTTCGCGCCGTCCATCCTGGACATCAAGCCGGAGGACCTCCGCGCCAAGTTCATGGAGGGCGTGGCCAACGTGGCCGCGGTGTCGCTGGCCATCGGCTACCCGACCGTGGCCTCCGCGCCGCACTCCATCGCCAACGGGTTCAAGAACCTGCTCGCCATCGCCGCCGTCACGGACGTCGAGTTCAAGGAAGCCACCACCATTAAGGAGTTCATTAAGGTGATTAGCTATGCATGGAGCCGTTTTGTAATATTACACAAGGCTGAAGATAAGAATAATTAGTGTTTTCACAAGTATTAATAAAATTGACCTTATGAAATATTGATATTTATCTGTAATTGTTGAATAATTAATTGTAAATAATTGTAAAATAATGTTAATATTGCAATCTTTATCTAGGGACAGAATGTACAATCTAAGCACGTATATCTGTAGCAACTACATTTTCACAAATAAATTAATGCTAATAAGAGTGCGCGACAACTGTCTGTATATAACTTAGAAGCTATTGCAATACATTCTTATTACAAACTAATCTATCTATAGAATTCTAACTAAGATATCTAATATAAACCTCCAAACCTAGGCCTAGCAAAACTAACTTGCGAAAAAGTATTCGTATCATCGAGCTGTCATTTGTATGAAATTTCAAATGATGTCTCATACAACTGACAGATGCACTCTGTGTTATGAGCCCTCATATTCAAGATGGCGGCCGTCCGAGCATTCACTAAATATAAATGTATTATATCAGGACCCCAGCAAGTTCGCGGCTGTGGCTGTGGCCGCAGCGCCGGCCGCCGCCGCGCCCGCTGACAAGAAGGAGGAGGCCAAGAAGCCCGAGAAGGAAGACTCTGAGAGCGACGACGACATGGGCTTCGGACTCTTTGACTAGACATTTACCTCCCTTAAAACATCTGTATATTGTAAAAGGGATACTATCTTACCTTTTGCAAGTTTGATTCCATACCACCTTATTAAATGAAACATCTGTGGCTACTCATCCGTTGTCTGCGCCGCCGGGTTGGACGCCCGTATGGCGGCCTTAAAACATTTGAATAAAGCTACTTTGCTTGAACGATGTGTTTTTATTTTAAATCTTCCAATACATGGAGCCTGATTAATGTGTGAAGTAAAAAAAAGATCAGCTATTATTTATACTTGAAACGCTAGTATCGTCCGACAGCAGCAATCGTGAACAATGAACATAACTCAAATTCATAGCAACTTAAAAAAAATTAACTGTGCCTGACCAAACGCTTCCTAATACATAAAACATTTCTCCTTCGAAGGGCCTAGCGAATGGCAATCGAGAAAGTATTCGTATCGTCAAACTGTCAGTTGTATGAGAAATTATTTGATTTGATTTTGACACCTCGACGATACGAATACTTTTTCGCATGTTCGTGCTAGACCCCTTGGAATCTGAACACAGACTTCGTAGGTCGTGCTGTTGTCACTTAATATCCTAGACAAATCAATTTCGGCTAGGGCATGCAATTCGGATATTCATATTATTATTCGGATATTCGCTACATTAACTATTCGAATAGTACCTATATAATTATTCGGTTTTTTTGAACATTTCGAATACCTACTATTCTACTTCGTTTTGGTAAATGTATGAAATATTTACTAACCATTCCACCTACAAGTGTTGAAGCTGAACGTATATTTTCGGCCAATAGGTTTTTTTGTAATCATTTGAGATGTTCATTTAATGACTATACTTTAGACGCCCTCAGTTTCCTACGGTCGTATTTTCACAGAACACAACAAAGTAATTTTTTTCAACTTATAATTATGTTTAGACGACTTTTTGAGCACATAATGGTTCCTAATTAAAATGTTTAAGTACTAAAAAGGTTTCTTTTCATTTACACACATTAAATAAAACACAATTCGAAAAATTCGTATTATTCGAATAATTTTTATTATAGAATTCGAAATATCCGAATACCTACTTCGAACGAATAATGCACGCCCTAATTTCGGCTGACCGGTAGGTTTAGGCCCATTTACGTGATGCATGTTTCCTCAGATTAAGTACCTACATGTTTCTTGGCTAATGCATATAAATAAATGGAAGCAATAAATGACTTGCATGGTCAAAACAACACAACAATTTGGTTAAATACTTTTCTTGGTGTAAACACTATCTATACAGCAAATAATTCAGTATTGCTCTTGTAGGTAGAAGAAAAGGAATCATGTAAATGGACCTCTATTTGATATATCAGGATGATATATTATTTAAAAGGATCAAAAAAAGATGTTTTCGTGTCAAACGATTTTATTTCTTTGGTTTAATCCTAAGAACTTAACTGGAAATGGTCATTAGGCAAAGTAACGAAACATATCACAATAGTTACAATTTCTATACAAGCGTTAAATGAAAACAAACCCAAGTGAAATAAATATAACAGTGAATAAGTAAAGAAAGGTACTCGGTAGCACCAATCTCAGTAGAATATATACAACAGCCAGTTTCTAACATATCTATACCGTAAGCGTATCAAATATTTGGAATTTTTAAAAGCCAATGAATACAGGAACCGGCTGCAAAGATGCAATAAGATAAATACTAAAAATACTATCGAATTTATTAAAGCTAGATATTCAAATAAGATCCTTCACATGCCTTGCTCAATATATATTTTTAAAAAAAATATGTAAGAATATATCGCACCTTTGGGAACAAAGGGTCACTACTGCTTTTTTTGCAAAAACGACATTCGAGAATCGACTTTATGTACACATTAAAACGATGACAATTGCATGAATAACATCGTATTGAGGGAGCGGGGGACGTTCCATTATTTCGCGTGAATGGTCACGTCAAAAATAAAAATGCTCTTCCTGTAAAATTGGAAAACATGCAAAAGTGACTCTTTTTTCCCAAATGTGCGATATATGGATCGAATGGGAAAATAATAGACGGTTAATAAGTTGGTTCTTCATTCTGTGCAATATTGATTTGCGATCGGAAACGGATTGATTTGCAACCATATTACCAGACAGTTCAATATAGTACAGTTTTTATATTATAATCCAATATAAAACTAGCTTAATATTCAGAATCTTACCGAACGATACTAGTTATTATTATGGCGGGTTATGAAAAGACGCGCTAACCTTAAAGCTACCGATTATTTACAAGGATGTTCCCATATTTACTCGGGATGGGACCATTTTATGTGTATTGTCATAACAAGTAGTGCGGTATTAATAAATTTGCAAGAAATTATGCAGCATAAACTTATGTCATAGGCACACTTTTTTGAAAAATCGATCAAAATATCTAGTCATCGCATTCTAATATTGTCGTGAGTGGGTGGGTTTACAATTTCTTCTACAATTATGTATATTTATAATACTTTTACAAATTCCAATCTTAATAATTTTTCTTCTTGAATCACAGAAGGTGAAATACATATTGTTATAGTATGATAAACTCATTTTTTTTCTTCAAGGCAACATTTATGTTATGTGTAACCTAAAGAAAGACGTGTGATATTTCACAAGGTTAGTGTTGGGTAGTACAGGACTTCAAAAAGAGTTTATAAGAGTAGCCTCTTTTTCACTCTGAGCCAGTACAATGTCCCACTTCAAATGAGGCGAGGCGTATGAAGCTCGAAGCATAATTTGTACTAGCGAGTATTAATATGACATATGATGGTTTTTTATGGTTATTTATCACCCAAATACATCGAGAAAAAACGAGCGCGAAATAAAATTTGAAGTAGTACATTTTATAATTTCGAGCCGCTCTTACATTTTGACGTCATGTCCGGGACAAATGTTCCGCCTCTTGTATGTCCTACTCAACACTACACAAGGTTCGTATATATCTAAAATAATACAAATTCTACAACCACTATTCTAAGTGCTAGTGTAATAGGAAAAGAAAATAGTTGATTTTAAAAAGGAAGTTCACTTTTTTAGACGATTATTATAGCAAGAAAGAAGCAGTGACATTATCTAGGTGTATATTTATTATTTTATATAGTTGATGTTTGGCGATAACCATCAAATATTTTATAGTATATTTGGAAAAATATTTAAATACATAATATTAGTATAATAATTGACTTGATATTTGCTTTATAAATCCTGTCATTTGGAAAGCTACAGTTACAATTTTTTGTACTCCCTTTGTATCATCAAAGGAATTTTAATTCATAAGGTTGGTGAAAGTTCAAAGTTTATGTACATTGTTATTTGCTTTTTATATTTAAATAGTATTCGTACTAAGTTATCCCAACATCCCATGAGAAAACAAGCACTGTTCAAATATTACGTGTAACTGTAGATCCTCTATTGTCACATTATTTAGTAAAAATATTATAAGACATCGTTACGTAACGTGAGACAAGGAGAGGGATAGAACCAAGGTCCCCTCTCCCCTCCCTCTCTTTCATCCACCGAGTTGTTCAATAAAATTTCGCTATACATATCCAGACTTTCCGGATTTTTTTTTATTACATCATGATTAATAATATACAAGTTTTACCCGCGGCTTCGTCTGTATTGGAAAAACAGAAATTTTCCGGGTTAAAAGGAGTTTTTCCATCTCCACCTTTGTATGAATTTATTATATTAGTTAGGATAAACTCAAAGTTTAAAAACGTGTCATCTGTATTATTGATTGCTAAGATTAACGCTGACAATAACCATGAGCTGCCAACTAAGCCTCATAAAAATAGTTAAAAAATACCCCCATCCTTGTCGTTTATATCACATAGAAAGGGACAACAATACTTCATAGATCCGCCTTGAAAACTAAAATACATGATGAGATTTCTGATCAAAGTGCAAAATACTTTTCAATTATTCCATATAACGGCATAAGGGCCAAATTAATATACGTCGCATAGTTCTGAAGTGAAAGGTGAATATGATGGTACAATGCGCGGTCTGTCATTTTTTTATAAGAAAAAAAATCGTAAAATCAAGTCAAAACGCATACTTCAAGGCTTTAACCTCATACAAATTGTAATTTCATGAAAATTCGAGTAGATGGAACTCAACAAGCGCAAGCGCATGTTATTTGACCCGCATTGTAACATTACGTACAAAGAAAATGTAGTCTCGTACAATATTTCAGTTAATTACTAACACATTGGCCGGAAGCTACAAGGGGACTCATAAGTCGACGAAGTGTCCGTCTACTTGCGGCCGCGTGGCCGGCAGCGCTGCAACACCTATAAATAATAACACAATTAAATATAACTTTTATCGGATTAAAACGCGATTTATTGTTTATCTATACTAATATTATAAAAAGGAAAAATTTGTTTGTTACGATTTAACTCAAAAACAAATCGACCGATTTTAAAAATTCTTCCACCAATAGAAAGCTACATTATACGAGTAACATAGGCTATGTTTTGTGTATAGTGTCTACATAGCACCTGTGCGAATCCGAGGCAGATCGCTGGTATCATTTAAAATTACACATTTTGAAGTTTACGACAAAATTAGTGTTTTACGCACCGTTATTTAAATTATACTGTCCGTTTTCATATTTCTTAAAGATACACTTAGTACGTCTAGTAAGTGCAAAATAAATGAAAACGAACGGTATATTTGCAAAAATTTAAGTTAGTTAAGTATATCTTTGATACATAGAAGCGCAGGCCCATAGCTGACTCCTCCCCTCGCGTTGTCTCGCTTGCTCTTACAAGCGAACGGCAATAACGCTCTAAAAGCGGCTGGGAGCGAGAGAGTGCGCGCTATGACTCCAGGGTGGGGTCATAGCTGGGGTGAGAACTACTCTTACCCCAGGGAAACCGTGCCAAGCGCGCCTATAAGGACTGTTCTTCTATGTAGGGCTCGGAACCGGTTAATTTTTATTTTCCAAAATACATGTCTATCTGAGATATCAGTTTTAAAGAGTGATACACACTAAACTAACCACACTAGTTTTTTCAGTATATATAACTAAAAACAAAAGAATATTAACAAAAACCTTTATTATTTCGGTTAAACTCCCACAGTAAATTAACCGGTTCCGAGCCCTGCTTCTATGTACATCTATGTTCTTTGGTAATATTTAAGCGATACTAACCGATCTCCCGTTCAGCGCTGTCGCCGCCGGGCTCGCGGGCGGGCGCGGCTGCGGGCACGGGCACGGACGTGGGCGCGGGCACGGACGTGGGCGCGGGCGCGAGCGCCGAGCGGGAGCGCCGCGCGCGCCGCCTGCGCTCGCGCCGTCCCGCCCGCGCGACGCCCAGCAGCGGCTGAGTGTCGTCCACACGATCCACTTCCACTATACTACAATTTAAGAAATTTTTTTTTTTTAAATCATGCTACAAATTTTGGCCGCCTCCATGGCTCAGTGGTAAGCGCGATGCGTTTAGTACCGGAGGTCCTAGGTTCGAATTCCGGAGAAAAAATATTGTTTCGGTCGGGCAGGGCACAGAAGGCTGATCACCTACTTCACTGTAAAGAAAAATGATCAGACTCACCAGGGGACTCGGGATTTCTCTATGCTACAAGTTTGGTATAATTAAGATATAATGTAAAATAGCATGCAATTTTTATTTGTGTTAGACTTGATCTGTACTCATATTATAATAAGAGGAAAGATTAGTTTATTTCTTTGTTAGTTATGATTTAACTCAAAAACTACTCGACCGATTTTAAAAAATATTTTACCAATAGCAAGCTATATTATTAGCAAGTAACATAGGCTATAATTTTGTGTATAGTACATCTACATTGCACCCGCGTGAAGCCGGGGCGCGTTGCTAGTAATTACATAAAATCTTAAAATAATTAAGAGTCCTATAAACTTACACTTCGTTACTATTTATTTGTTCGTTATCTTCAGAGAGCCGCGCCACTTGCGGTACCACCTAAAGTGAAAAACATTTTAATATATAAAACCATCATATAATCCTCCATCATATAATTCTAAACAGATACTATTATCTAGTTATTACTATTAATAAGACAATGTACGAGATTACGGAAATTTTTCAACAAAATAAAACTGCAAAAAGCTAGTTAGTTTTGGAGGAAACGACATTTTTTATATTGAATCCATTACGATAAACAACTATTATATAATCCTTCGTGGTTAGTCCAACTTTTAAGTTGTAACATTGTACTACCAAGCAATCCGTCACACCTATCAATTATATGGACACACCAACCAATTATATGGACAAACAAACCAATTATATGGACATATCAACCAATTATATGGACATATCAACCAATTATATGGACATATCAACCAAATATATGGATATATCGACCAATTATATGGACACACCAACCAATTATATGGACACACCAACCAATTCAATGGACACACAAACCATTTATATGAACACACCAACCAATTATATGAACACACCAACAAATTCTATGGACACACCAACCAATTATATGGACACACCAACCAATTCAATGGACACACAAACCATTTATATGAACACACCACCCAATTATATGGACACACCAACCAATTACATGGACACACCAACCAGTTATATGGACACACCAACCAATTATATGGACACACCAACCAATTATATGGTCAAATATACCAAATGTATCCCATTTGAACAATCTGACGTACCTCAGGATCGGCCAATTCCTGCTGGCGAGCCCGCAGCCGCGCGATGTACCGCGCCGCCCTCACGAAAGGGTTCTCACGCTGCTCCTCGAATGTACCACCCTGAAAATAACTCCTCAATCAGTCATTGATAGAAGATTCGAGTTTTGTTGTATGTGTGAGTAAGGTCCGAAGGTAATGCTTTAGTTTTCAATACCAAGAATTTTCAGCAATGCTCCTGCAAACCATCTGCTCGTTTGCCCCCTATTCTATTAAGAAATAGTTTTAGTATTGCTGCTATAGAGACAGAAATGGAATAAACAAGTAACCATATAAATAGAAAAATACAAATGAGAATAGTAGATTGTTTACCAAGGGAGCAAACCACTATTTTAAATCTAACGTGGAGCGAGGGATTCTTAAATATAATCCTGAGCGCAACGAGGGATTCAAAGTACGTTACTCGAGTTTAAAATAGTATCGATCCCGAGGTGAACACTCTACTATTTATCACCTCTCTGAAAAAAATAACTAAGTGCAACTCATGAAGTAGAATTACGTTTACTTATTTATATACAGTTAGGATCAATTAAACAGAAATAATTAGATCCTAATGTTTATATTTGAACTATTATGTAAGATCTTAAACCTTAAAGAATTTGAACAAACAATAACAAAATAAATAATGAGTTTCGCTCGTTTTTACTTTTACAGAAACCTTTTTTTTTATTTAGTCCGCGCACGGATTATTTTTTTGCCAGCCAGTAACGTTTTCATACAATGTGCGTGATCGATGTCTTTAGTCATTGAAACATTTACTAATAATATCCAAATTCAAATCACTTTTACTCCCTAGCGATTAAAAAACAATTTGGCTCCCTGTTTGCAGAGAACCAACTAGTTCTTTTTGAATAGATGTGATAAAAAATATATTATATTGGTGTTATAGCGACCTGTGTGTCGTTAGCGTTCCCGGTGTCGGCGACGAGCGGCTCGGTGTCGTCCGAGTCGGAGTCGGAGTGCGGGCGGCGCCGCTCGCCGGCCGCGAACACGCGCCGCTTGCACACGGGGCACACGCGCCGGTTCTGCGTCAGCCACGGGTCGATGCACTTCGCGTGGTACGCTGCAAGCGGACGCACTTTACTGTTACCTACTCATTTGGAGGATTAGCGTGACATTATTGTATTGTAAACTATAAAGACAGTGAATTGTAATGGAAATTATTATATATATTTAGCAGTAACAATAAAAATATCATAAAACTTTTATAGTATGCGTGCGTGGAATGTAGACATGTGAACACTGCGCTGCGTCGCGCAATTGCGTCGGCACGCTTTACTGCGCAGTGTGAGTCAGCTCACACATTCATAATGTGTTGGCGCACGGCGCAGTACCTCACTCACTGAGTGAACTATGAGCGTGGCGTTGCGTGCGTTTCGGAGGTTTCACTGCTCGCTTTGCGCGTCTCATTTTGTTGCGTCGTGGCGCAATTTTGAGTTGACTCAAGGAGCTGACGCACTACACTGCACCTGAGTTGCTGAGTTGGCGCGGGGAATTTCGCTGAGTTACTCATGTCTAGTACACGAAAATGGAATGAGGCATTTTTGGCGGGAGTGGTTGGAGCGGAAAGCTGTTATTTTGACAACTGGTGTGCCAAGCCTACCAAGCCAAGTTATCTGTGAACTGACGAGCGTCACTAGTATTATTTAGGTGTTGCCATTTTATTAAAATGTTTACTAATTTCGGGAAAACAATAAATACCTAAGCTTTTAAGTTATATATAACTAAACTTTAAAGAATTAGTCAGAATCTAACCTGTAAATTACTAGTTCAAGATGCTAGCCGAGTTTCGAAATAACACCACTTCACAGATAATTTTGTAGGTCTGTGCCTGGTATTTTATATCGAAGAAAATGAACTATTGAAATATAATGTATAGTGTGATAGCTGACCGTGGGCGCAGGGCAGCACCCGCAGCCTCTCCCCCTCCAGGTAGTCGTCGAGGCAGATGGCGCACGTCTCGTAGGGGTCGCCCTTACTGAACTTGCAAGTGGGGATCTTCTTGAGGGACCGGTTCGGGAGGCGGTGCCGTCTCGCTCGACGCCGGTCCTTTATACATTTCACTATCTGCAATATGCCGATAAATTATTCTATCGTCATAAGGAAAAAATATGGTTTACGTAAGTTTGAAACGGAGAAAACAAATATTGATAGAAGCGTCTTTTTTTTAATGATATTTAATTTTGGGATAATTTATAGCCTTATAATTAAGACAAAGTTGATTTGAGCGTAAAGGAAAATTCCTACGGTCCTTTATATTAGCAATGTTCAAAAAAAGCTAAACTACCTAAAGTAAAACAGTGAATTTATATAAAAGTGAATTATATCCGTATCTGTACCATGCCATTGGTGTTCTGCCCGAATGAAAACATTATTTATTTGTTTTCCCTAGAATAAGAGCCCGAGTACTCAGCTTCAAAAAGGAATGAAATTAAGACTTGAGGAAAGGAAGGAGGGATAAGGCACAAAAGATAAACTGCTAAAGATCAGTGATACAGATACACCATTAAGTCTGAAATTCGTTTTCGTTAACAACTGGACTTCAACGGCAACGACATTTCCCACCGTCAAACTCACTCTCCTCAAAATCAATCAATCAAAAATCTATAGCAGGGGTTCCCAAACTTATTTTTTCTACTGCCCACTTTGAGAATAAATTATTTTTAGCGCCCCCATCTTTTCAAAAAACTTAAAAACCACTATAACTTCAAATTAAATTAATTAATTATTGTGAGCTATATTAGCGGAGATTAAACATTCATTCTAAACGAGACTTACTATAACCCGAGAGAAATATCGAACCGAGTTTGAGCAATCTCTTAATTAATAGTAGTTGATGTTCACAAGTTAAAGTCGAGAGTCGAGAGCTCAGGCGGTCTAAGTCCCATATTCCAAGACGTGTCTCAGTTTTGAATCTAGTTTTGAGACTTGCCAACCATTTTTTCTCTATAGAATTTTGACATATTGACAGTTCTCACGAATTGATTACGTCTTGGAATACGGGCCTAAGAGTCCTCCTAGCTAGATGAAATTACAAATCCCCCCCCCCCCCCCAAGCCTCTGCACAACGCCCCCATTTTTTTTGGGTCTCTTACCGCCCCACTTTAGACCTGCAGCGCCTACAAGGGGGCGTTATCGCCCACTTTGGGAAACACTGATCTATAGTCTATACGATCTCCTTTATTTTAAAAAAATCTTTGCAGACATTTTGGGATTTTTTGACGTGAGATTAGAAATTGGTTTGGTAAGTAAGTTAGGTTGCAATTAAATAATTACCATAAATATAAGTATAACGACGAGGCACAGCACGACCACAATAGCAAAGGGCAGGAGTAGATGCGTGTTTATGTTGAACGGCAGGTCGCCGTTCACCATTATATAGTAGCTGAAAATGGTCATTTCTAAGTTAATAAGATACATTCTCACATACTTAAAAAATCTGAGTATTTATCGTTTATAACTATATATAACAATTTAAATAGGAAAACTGAATAAAACTATGTATTTGATATATCTAAGCTTTTTAGATTTACAGTTATTTTTTTTTATGACGACATCGTTTAGAACAAAATACCGGTTATATCGACCAAAATTAAAGGTCCCGATCGACTTTGTACCTCGAAATCATCACCGGTTGTTACAAATACCGGTTTTTACGACCAAATATGAGTAGTCCCTTCGATATCATTATAACAGATTTTGACTGTATTATCATTTAATTATAGTCATATTGCGACGTAATTAATGTAATTAATAGCGACGCGTCTTTAGCAACGCAATTGCCTCCCATCAAAAGCTGTGGCTTTTTTATCAGGCATAATATGTCATTATTTTGATCTATTAACTTCATTTAAACATCGAGAAACAATTGTTTGATGATATTAATTTGAAAAAGGTAAGTTTGGACTTACTAAAGTGTCAACCCATATTAAGTACACGGCTTCGCACGGGTGCAATAAGGATGTACTATACAAATAGTATATAAAAATAGAATTTTTAAAATCGGTTCAGTAGATCCAGAGATTACTCCCTTTTTTACACCTTGGGTTACATTATTCAAATTTTAGTAGCGATCTCTAATTATTTCTGGAAATAAAGATAGCCTATGTTACTCGTTGAAGATGTAGCTTTCCAACTGTGAAAGAATTTATAAAATGGGTCGAGTCGTTTTTGAGTTAAATCGTAACAAACAATCAAACAAATCTTTCCTCTTCATTATAGATGAAACCTCTCTTTACGCAGATAAATAACATAATAACGACTTACTTATTAATATAGCAGTAATTTTCGGCTAGGATTTGTCCAGCTAAATCGCTCACAAACACCGACGATATCTCTATCCCCGCGGGGTTATTTGCTGACATTGTCTCTGTAAAAATATGTCGAAGAATTTGAGATAGTCACAAAAACCATTTAATATTTCAAAGTCAAGTTAGCGTGATGTTTACGATCGCCGGACGAGTGCAACGTTCGATAAAATCGAGGTCTCATAACTATTCAATCATGTTATTTATACCTTATCTATAAAACTAAAATACCAATACTCTTGGACCCTGTTTTATTATAAACGGGATCCATCGGAATCAAAGGTGTTGAAAAGGCCTGCCTGTACCAACGAATCCTTTAAAACGGATTTTTTTAAATTTCATTTGATGAAAAACCTCTATCATCATCATCATCAATTATTATGTTTTGTTAACAGTACCGTAAAATATATGTATATTTTTTAATCAAATCACATCGATAATACTTCTATATATCATGAAAATTATTCTAGTCTAAATCAACCAAAAGTCAAATTTTATTGCGATAAAAGGTATCTGATGAAAGAACCAAAATATTTAGGTTCAAACCGACTTCTTTAGTTTAATATAGGGGGAAAATAAAGGGATCATTTAGTTCAGTTCACTTCTTGAACACAAAGTATGTATTATACATACATATACATATTTGACGCTATTTTACGCAGGCAGGTATTACGGATTTCAACATGCCCTGATCCTTGTAAAGCACTTTCGCTTCATCCGCTTTCGTATACGCTAGTTAGAATGTAAGCGCTTCAATGTAAGCTTTTATATCAAATACAAAAACCATGTTAAGATCACAAAATAAGTTTGCACATATAATGTTCAATCTTTAATATACCGCAAAAAATAAAAAATAAAGATAATTAATATGTTTACGAAATGCAATGCGCTCTAAAAATAAAACTGATTCATTTGAAAAACCACAGAACAGAAGAAGTAAGTAGAAGTGCAATGTGTCATAATTTGTACCGGATTGTACCGGAGTTGTGCATCATTAATCTTTCACCTTATACTGAATGTCACGCCAACACAACTGGTATACTACACAAAATCTAAAAGAATTCCTTTAATCATATTAAATGAGTCAAAATGGGAAATACC
Source organism: Anthocharis cardamines (assembly GCA_905404175.1). NCBI lineage: Eukaryota > Metazoa > Arthropoda > Insecta > Lepidoptera > Pieridae > Anthocharis > Anthocharis cardamines. The sequence goes on along the minus strand of FR989953.1, from coordinate 2,194,399 downwards.
AACATCAAATATTTTTTTACACATACTACTTTAATGCATTAAACCCAACATATACCAAGTATAGTGGTCTGCCAATTTGGAGGTCAACATTTACTGCAGTGACAATCGTACGTCTTTTGTTTATGGTTTTTAACTGTTTTTCTGAATAAAGTATATCTATTTCTAATTAAATTATTTTACTGGATTACCTGATGGTAATTGGTCGAAAGCTAAATAGGATGTACAAAAACCAAGCATTTTACATTTCAGATACGTAAGGAATAGAAGAAATTAATCCATATTCACTATAAATGTGAAAGTATTACCGACTGTCTTTGAAGATCTTCAAGGGTGAAACGAGCCGAACTTACTTAAAGGTATAGGAAAGAAATGCCATGGACAATATTCCAGACATCACAATATTTGTACATAATTATTAGAAACTGTCCATAATATAACTTAAAATTAAAAAACAGATTTTCTTAAAAATAAAAATCGAAGGTTCTCGAAATATTTAAAATAGCAACAAGCTCCGGCTTCGCACGGATTCAATGTAGATATACTATATACAAAACATATGTTGGCTATGTTACTCGCTAATAATGTAGCTGTCTATTGGTGTAAGAATTTTTAAAATCGGTGCTGTAGTTTTTAGTTTTCTTGTTACAAACATACAAAACTTTCCTCTTTATAATATTATAGCATAGATAACGCTGGTGTGTTGCCATAATTCAATTTCTATTCACCATAATACGTGACAAAATCCCATTAACTTACATAGCGACATTGTCGAGCCATTTTGATATTTTTTCACTCAACACTTAAAACTTTCACGACACGAACACAAATAAAAGTTAATGTGTTATTAAGTGCATGCTCAGAGTAAAACTGTTGTTATCGCTCGGGGATGGCCTGATAGCTGCTCGTTACTCTTGCGTATTTACGTGATGTTCATATTTATTTTTTATTAGCAACACGCCCCGGCTTCGCTCGGGTGTAATGTAGATGTATTAAAAAAAATTTTGTTGTACTATGTAAAAAAAGGTACTTATAAAAAAGAAAAAGGCCTTTAAGTAAAATTTATATTCTTATATGAGCTACATAACGATAATGCGATTAGCTTAATACAAGCGTGTTTAATATTAAACTTCGAGTTTATCCCCTTTCACCCGCGCTTAATATGCTCAAATTCAAACTTATTTCGAATTTACTATAAATTAATTATTAGAAATGTTTTATCACGATGGACTCGTTGGCGCGATGGACAGCTAGGTGCTTGTGATCACGGGGTTTGAATCCCGCTGTGATTCCTTACGTCTTGTCAGTTCGGGCATTGAACGGTTGGGAAAACCGATGGAAAAACCGTAAAGTTCATACTGCACGTTTCGGTTGCAATCTATGGATTTCTGAATACTGAAGGTAAACAGTAGGTCGACAGTACGTTACTGACTGATGTTCTGTGGCTTATCACCTACCATCAAGTGAACCTCATGCTCGTCTGTCGATTACTATCACAAAATATTACTTAGCTAATTGTGCAATAAAGGCATGCACAATCGTGCTGGTAATAACAAAGAACATAAATTTACATAGAAGCACAGGCCTTATAGGCGAGCTTGGCACGGTTTCTCTGGGGTAAAAGTAGTTCTCAACCCAGCCACCGCGGCGCTGCTGGTATCCGTGTGAACGCACACCGACGCTGGCGTCTTAGCGCGCACTCTCTCGCACCCAGTCGCTTATTGCCATTCGTATTCGTAAGAGCAAGCGAGACAACGCAAGGGGAGTAGTCAAGGGACTGCTTTGATGTGTGTGACACACCGATACATTGTCGCGCGATCTACAGGTCAAAAGTAGAACTACTTTTTCTGCGCCAAAAGTCAGTATGGGCCTGTGCTTTTATGTAAATCTATGTTCTTTGGTAGTAAGAATGTGTATGTACTAGGGATGAGATCAGAATAGAAGGTGCAAAATCAATCGGAACTAACATCCATGGTATTATACGAGTACGTGTATCCGTACTGGAATAAGTAGTTAGGTTACGTACCAAGATCACTGGAGTTAACGTTATATACGATGGCGCAGTCGAAGCCCGCCGCCTGCGCACTGCGCACCTTCACTTCGAAACTGCAGTTATATCTGAAAAATTAATACAATTAGCGGATAATACTCATAGTTGTATTCAATATCATTCACAGCGAATAATAAAATTAAATTATAGTTTACTAGTAACTCGCCCCGGCTTCGCACGGGTGCAATGTAAATGTACTATACAAAGCCTATGTAAGCCCCGATAGTGTAGCTTTCTATTGGTGAAAGTTTTTAAAATAGGTCCAGTAAATTTTTAGTTAAATCAAATTTTTAGTTAAAACAAACAAATCATTCCTCTTTATAATATTCGTATAGATAAAAATGATTATTTACAAATCTTATACAGTCAATATGTACTAAAGGCGATAATTTTATTTCTTCACCTCTTCAGACACAATGGCCATGAGAAACAAGTATTTGAAATATTTGATTGGATGTTGAATTAACCCTCTCACCAATCCCCTATTCAAGAGTCGCGAGTTCAACTCCTGCTTTCGAATATGAAAAGTCATGAATTTTCGCATTTTAAGATTAATTTATTTATTGTTAACAACTTACAACAACTTAATTACAAATATGAAAATAATAATTTTTAATTTCGAACATTCGAAACGCGCAATTTGTACTTCACGGTGGATCGTTAACCGGTCGGAATTTCGATATTCCTCCCACCCCATTCAATTCAATTTCAATACCCGAAATTACGAGAAGTGTGGAGGACATGCTTACAGAAAATTATAAACATATCGTCCCGGTGGGATTCGCACCCACGACCCAACGATGTGCACCGTAGGTATTCTACCGAACGCGCCAAAGTGCTCGTCAAAAGGTACGTTGCCGACCTTCAAATTCAAATTCATTTATTCATTTAGGTAACATAATGTACACTTATGAACGGTAATAAAAAAATACATATTAAATGCTTCTAATTTTACATTTACTGCCAGTTCTCAAATCAAGGGCGTAGAACGGACGAGAAGAACTGGCAATAAACTCGCCGCCACTCTTTTTAATCGCAAAGTTTTTTGTTTTACAAATTTGTAAGGAGCTGCATCAGCAGTAGGCGTGGTGAAATAGGAGCATGCACTTACATTCTCGTGGGAACAACACGCAAATACATAGTCGAAATAACTAACATCACCGCTTGCACGAATTCAAGTCCGATCAGTCATCACAAGTAGCACCCGTTCACGAGTATGACTGTTGCATTGTTCTGGCATAAGTTTTGCACTCACCTGGCAATCAGCACTATCCACTTGCCCGTGAAGTTCTCAACAACGGGCGGTTTCGTCATGGGCCCGCAGCCGTCCGCCGGTTCCCCGGCCACCAGGAAGCCCCGCAAGCCCTCTGGCGGCAAATCCGGGCCAAAGCTCGCAGGCATGTCCCGGAACTCCTCAGATATCTGTAGACAATGTGTGGAATGATTACCGCCTATTGTACCGACACTGGGTCTATTTTTAATGCTAGATATCGACAGACGAGCATGAGGTTTACTTGCCAGTACGGATACCTCAACAGAACATCAGTCAATGATGCGCCGACGACCTACTTTTTACTTCGAGTATTCTGAAATCCATACACTGAAACCGAAACGCGCAATGTGCACATCATTCCTATTTATCGGTCGAAATTTCGATATTCCTCCCACCCGAAGTGACCAGGAGTGAGGAAGACATACTTATAGAAAATTATAAACATATCGTCTCGGCGGGATTCAAATCCGCGACCCATCGGTGCGCAAGGTATTATACCAAACGCGCCAACGCGCCCGTCGAATTATTTCTAACAAACAAACATATATCTAAAAACTAGCTTAGTACACTTACAAAATGCTGTAGTCCCACGATATGCATAACTTTAATTGCGTTAACAGCTAGATGCGGCTTCATTTTGAAATTAAATCACAAATCAACCTTAGCACTTTACATTATAAACATCTACTCTTTATTTGACTTTTTCAGCCAATTCCGCTTTTACCGGGCCCGGGCAAGTTTTCGGTACTCATATATTTAAATCCTTGGTTTGAACGAATATTTCTATGGGAGAACTATAAACGTTTTATACTAAGTAAACATCCAAGCTACATTTGTATGTTTTTTTTAAAAAGGATGGTATCATTCAAAAAGAGGGAGAAATATTCGATTGCACCACCTCTTCGTGGCTTACAAACAGTCGAAAATTTTCGTCGGAAATGTAAGTCACAATTGACCAAAACCAGCTTTAGTGGCATTGGTAATGAAAATATGAGTGTTCATAACGGAAATGTGTTCATCGCTAATCTCTATATATTATGTATTATTTGAACAATGAATTATTAAGTAGATAATATTTTTATTGTTGTTTATTTATTTTTCTGAAGAGCACAGCTTTAAACAAAGCCTTGTGAGTGATTTGTGAAAAACTGTTTTTCTTCTTTTTAAAATTTCCGTTATTTTGAGATTGTGAAGTCAATGAATGGTCGTAATTTGTTACCAAGATCATGTTATTGATCTCCCTAGATAAATTAGATATATAGATTTCCCTAACTACCATTCTAGTTTACGAGAGCATAAACCTAAGGATGACAACTAGAGGCGCATTCTCTGAAAGCTAGGTCCCTATAGCCATGCTGTGATGTAAGCAAAATACCTGAAGCGTGTCATTTAAGACGAGATATCTAAGTTAGGGTGAGGACGATTGAAGACCCTTTACTTTCCCATCCTACTGGAGACTAGAGACAAGGATATAGAAAAAGAATTAAAGAAGATTATAACTTATTGACCATGACCTAATTGCAGAAGTTATAAAAAACAAGGCGTTATCAGTAAGCGACACTTGAATGTCATTACACCGCAGACATTTCCAATCCAGCCTCGATCAATTGAAGATAAAATCAATGCAAATAGAAATATATACTTGAGAATTTTATTAAAGTATTTGAATAATAACAAGTTTGTATCCAAATAAGTTTTGAATATGAAAGTGGATGGGTATAGGGGTAGAGGGAGGCCAAAAAACGGATTGATTGTGTGAAGAATGATATGTGTTTGAGAGGTGTGACTAATGATATGGCGAGTGAAAGAAGAGAATGGAAAAAGAGAACATACTGCGCCGACCCCAAATAAAAAAAGGGAACAGGGCAGGAAGAAGAAGAATAACAGCACGTGAAAATATACAGTTCAAGATAACTTTTATATTTTAAAAAGTGTGGAGGTAAGCAATTCTATGACCTATAAACATCTGCAACATGTTTCCAAATGAATATAGAAACAGAGGGATAGGATACGAAGACAAATGATGAAAACTTATCAATCGGAGAGTGCTATTTTTGTAATCCATAACTTATTTGCGATGTTTTCGTATTCATTGTTTATGATACAATATTGTGTAATAAGTTTTATCAAAATGCTTGTAAAATTTTACTTGAACAAAGTTATTATTGATTTTGAAAATGATAATGTTTCAACACAATTCTAAAAACTGTCACTATTAAACACCCACTACACAACACTTCCATTCATATCCACGATGCAACTATAACTCGTCGAAATTGCTCTAGTTATCTATTGGAAATATTCCCTTAATTGTAGATAAGATTGGTATTCCTATATAAACAATGGATTAAAAAGAGGCTTGCGATATACACACACATGAAGATAAAATAAGTACTATTTTATAAACACTATAATAATATGTTGAAACAGATAATGGAATGTGTGTACCACATGCTTAGGATTGCCCCGGGTTTCCCTGGATTTGTTCTTGTTAAAGTCCATTCGGGGAGCGTCTGCGCAGGGATTCATCATTCAGAGTGAACTATTTAATACCTACTAAACAAAATCGTAAATCTGTTAATTGAGGCTAAATTAAATTATCAATTGTGTCAAGATTAATGAGGTGAAGTCCACAATTTTGTATAAATTACTTGATATTATATTTTATTGCCATTATATGCCATTGATTTATATTTGCCAACGTCGGGATTTATTTACTATCTTACAATTTTATTTGGTTGAAGTAATATACTCGAAGTTGTAATGAAAACTGCATTAAAAACCATCGAGTTTTTAAGATGTGGTGACAACAAAGTTGAATGATGAAGCTATTTTTATTATATTTTATAACGCATTCCTTTTTTAATTGTATTACATAAAACGGATCAAGACATTAGTACCCCAAGGACTGTAAGAGTGGGTCAAAGGTATTATGAAAATCTTTCCCATTTAAACTGAATACACCATGGTAAAGGCATCACTACTACTAAGTACTAACTATATATTATAGTTCAGAGTCATGGAGATAATTATTAACTATAATAGCCATATATGAAGATTATTAATAATTTCAAACAGAAGTAATGTGTGTAATCAACGTTTTCGATGCGGTGAAGGCTAAATTGCTTTAACGCGACGCAACATGATAGCAATAATAAGTAATTCATGCCAAGTGAAAAATGGCTTCGACGCGCTCGCTGCTGCAATCATCAATTTATGGCTCGCGGCTTATATATATTCGCTAGTTCTGAATTGTATAACTTTTTCTAAAGGTCTCGCTACATTTGGTGAAACATTATGTATAGACACAGTAATTAAAGGACCTATTATTTAAGTGGCAATATTTAAGTAGAAATTCAGTAAAGGCAGTAGCGGATTTACCAGCCGGCTAAAAATACGACGACTAACTTAACTTTCTGTAAAATGTATGTCTAATATTGTACATAGAGCAGTCTATAAGACATCTTGATTATGACTTTCCATCTTCCCTTTCATTGTACATTCAACGGTACAGCAAACTTCTGTGTTCTCTAGCAAAACACCCAGTACGCCGCGGCCGTCCCGAACTAGTAATCGGCCTCTACGCGCCCTGGCTTTACACGGGTGCAATGTAGATGTACTATACACAAAACATAGCCTATGTTACTCGCTGATGATGTAGCTTTCTATTGGTGAAAGAATTCAAAATCGGCCCAGTAGTTTTTGAGTTTATTCATAACATACAAACATTCAAAAATACAAATCTTTACTCTTTATAATATTAGTATAGATTGTACTTAGATGCAAGGGCGGCAAAAATTTAACAGCCTAAAGCTTGGAAATGTGTAAATCCGCCACTGAGTCCTGGAAACGGTTATTATAGATTGCGCATTGCGGTTTCAGTCCAATGATCACCCAATGCACAATGCCAAAATGAACATTAGCCGACAACCTATTATTGAGATCCTATGGCCTCACAATCAACAGTCGATATCTTTATACATATTATACTAGCGACCCGCCCCGGCTTCGCACGGGTCAAGATTTTTTGACAAAAAAAGCAGGGGTTGTATGTATTTTTGTATGTAGTAGGTATCATAAAAAAATAGAAATTAAAAATTTTGTCTAAAAAATAAAAATTTTGGGGTGGACTACCCCTAACATTTAGGGGGATGAAAAATAGATGTTGGCCGATTCTCATAGATACCGGATAAGCACAAAAAATTTCATCAAAATCGGTCAAGCCGTTTCGGAGGAGTATGGCAACGAAAACTGTGACACGAGAATTTTATATATTAGATTTAATTCTTTCGTTCAGTGACAACGTGTGTATGTGTGTGTATGTCACTGAACTCCTCATAAACCGCTGAAATGATTTTGATGAATTGTTCATTGTTCACAATCGGATTCAGTAGGGTTCCAGGAATATTTTCTTTATTTTCTTCTAGCCAACGTCAGTCGGCATTGACCTTTTTTTGATTGGAGTATTACCATTAGGGGCACTAAGGCTAACAGGGCCTTTATCGATAAGCGTATTTTTTTTATACCATTAGCTAGATATCAGCAAGTAGGATATTTATTTGACCGCGATCCACTGTTTACTATAAAATCGCCTACAATTTTTTTAAATTGGAATAAGATCGAAGATGGTCCAAGGGGGACGTTAGGTCATTTTCTTTCGGATTCATTAGACAACAAAGTCTATAATACAATGAGAAAGGCCACCTAGATAGTTCTAGAGGATAAAAATATCACGTAAGTGGCTTCTCCCCACAGACGTCGAAGATTTCCCCCCGATACAAATAAGCTCGTTACCATCGTATAGTTTGTTTTCATAAATACATATTCTAGGTCGTAATTTTCAAAACGCCTTTCATGTTATTGCAGTTATCCTTGCGAACATAATGATTAGATTTCCTATGTATTTAATCCAATTTTTTTAAGTTTAAAACAGCAAGTCTTATCACAATTTGATTTCGTAAATCGTGCGAGTCAGTTTCGATGTCACTAAGGGTCTGACACCCCTCCAGTATCAGTTACCATAAGCCTAGATTAGTTTAACAAGTGCACTTTAATGGGTAATTTGCTAACAGGATTACATGTGGCTTTAAAGGCATTTTGCTCTGATTACTCCTGTATTAAAAAAGTGCTTCTTAAAGAGGGTACAATTAGATTTTATATGAAGGTATATGGCCCCAATGGGCGCGCTAAACAGAGACATAAGATACCTTTTATATATACAAAGAGATATATATATATATATATATACAGGGTGTTTCGTAGGTTATCACATTAAATTTTTCTACGTGTAGAGAACATTGACCTTAGATAATTTGCAAAATTTCACGTAATTATAATGAGCCGTTTGGCCACAGGAATTATTTTTCACTTTTAAAAATTATAACACCATGTTTGTTCTTAGATGCTTTCATTGATAATTTTTACGCGTAACCTTGTAATTTCGTAATACGATAGTGTGCGAAAAGGAAAAAAGATCTATTCGTTCTCTTGAAGTATAAACAAAGCGCGCCGCGGCACAGTAAATATATCTAACAGTAATGCGACTCGGCCCTGTCCTTGAAATAATTACCTATGACCGCAAGGTACGTAAACACGCAATAGTATTCTAATTTAATCTAGGCCTTCAGTATTTTAAATTAATCTAGGATTACCTACTTGAGTTTCTTTCTCGTTTTGTGATTGTAAACATTGTATTAAAAAAAAAAAATTTAGTTGTGAGTGAAATAAGAAGTGTATATTAAAAATACATGTTGTGTTCTTTGATTAGTAGATTTCAATATTTACAGAACACACGCTTACTGCTTACAAAACCGACGTTCAATCGCCATTGCGGCGCATTCGCAACTGTTCTAATATTACTGTGCTCCGGAAGGTCGTTGACTCGGGACGCTTATCGCTTTTTAGATTGAATGATTTCGCCAGGGTGTAAAATTTTGTGACTATTTTTACTTTATTTATTTTGTATGAAAACATCGGGTTTCTTAGTTATTTAGATATTGACTTTATTTTTACGGGGTCTTATATATTTCCACCCATACTATTATGTGTTTGAAGAAATGTGATAAGGTACAAAACACGTTGTATATAGAGCTATTTGAATAATTTTTATTCTTCCTGTCCAGGTAATATTTATTTAGGGTCCAAGCATCACGGACGTTAACCCCATCCTTTATCATTCGTCATCTTATCAGTGACATTGTCAAATACATATTATAAATCTTTTCTGTGTCCTTCTTGTCTCGTACCATTTTAGACTTAAAGAACAAAAATAAATGTTTATATACTTACAGTATGAGGCAGGTCCTGCGTATACACAATGACATTTCCTCTTACGTGCGTCAAAAAGCCCAGAAGGCCGATCAGATAGGTGTTCATTGTTTGCTGCATTGTTATATCATTACTATCTACTGCTTAACTTTGAGGTGTGTATTTATGAGGATTTTTCTGATTATTGAATCTTCTCTCATTGTTCTTTGCACTGTAAAAACAAACTTCAATTTTATCCTGGATTATCATGAAAAATATTTCATTCCAACCAAATGCACAGAAACAAGGAAGTAATCCTAGAAAAAAATATATGAATAAGTCCTTGTCCACCTTAATGTTAAGCTCATTATGTGTTGTAGGTATTATGGAATTTCATGCATGTCTTATGATCTTAATGTGTCCTTCTCCTCCGTCCGTCTTCCTTGTCATTTATTGCACCTTACAACAGGATATAAGGTGCAATAAATGACAAGGAGTTACAGAATAAACTCTAGTGTTCTAGAACTCTTAAATATGCCTTATATTTATTTAATTAGATGCAAAGAGTGAGCAGAGAACAACACTTATATATAATTTATATTTTATAAAAATACAAAATAAAATCGAAAACAATTTACATATGCATTATATCTATAAAAAACTACTTTAATAAAATACATACATAAAAAAACAAATAAAGCTACCTAACATCAAAGGAAATATTTAATAATATAGGTAGTTGGTCAACGACCTAACATTTGTATTTTAGTTTGAAAACATATTGTATGAATGAGAGATAATACACACTTTACAAAGGTTATGATGTTGTTTTATTAGTGTTAATTAATTGAGCATGTAGTATTGTGTTAATGTGAAGTAACATGTTATAATAGGAAGTGATGTTATAATCTAAAAAGTAAGACTTTATAACAGTAATTTTATAATACATATAAGTATTATGAAAGTATGTTTGGCTAACCTACAAATCCAATTAAAAAATATATGGTTACATCCCATACAGTAGAATCTCACTGATCCGGCACTTCAAAAGACCAGCACCCTCTGTCAGCACCACCCTATGCCACGCATAGCCTATGTGCTCTGTATTTTTAAACAAGTCAACTAAGGATTAATATAAAAAACAATATGTAGAACATGAACACATATATAATCTGAACATTCCAATAATCCAGAACCCTCTGGTTTTAAATAGTGCTGGATTACTGAGATTCTACTGCAATATGATAAACAAAATATATAACAATATACTATAATATGTAAAATGAAAAAAATACAGTATAAAAACCTTTCATGTATTTGATTAGAAGCTAAAATAAATAACACATGGCTGACTTTGAGAAAATGTCATAAAGGGCAAAAACTATCAAAAAAATATATCTTATAAAATGAGAGTGACGGCATATTGTATTGTAGATATTCTAGCATTAGTAACATAACCACAAGAGCTTTACAGGCTTCTTGTTTCTAGGTCTTTGTGTTTATCCCTGACCGAGGCAAAGGTTACTAGTACCTTGCATACCAGCATGGATTAATAGTTATGTTATATGATGCTAAATAAGTATGATATTTAAAGTTTTATATTCTACATTATAAGTATTAACAATTATAAAAAAGTAATTTTATTATATACTGTGATAAACTTAACGTCTTTTAATATTAACTTAACTAGTAAAAATAAAAACTATTTTTGATAAAGTGGAAATAATTATTGCTAACCTTAATCTAAAGAATTTTGTACTTGTTTATAAATATTTGGATAATATCAAAAACAAGGTAAGCTAAAATAATAAATACCACAAATATATGCACAAAGAACAATTAAGGATAATAATTAATAATACATACCTATACCTAATCATAATTCTTTGCTTGTTGCAATCAGTTTACAGTTAACTAATGTAGCAAAAACAATTATAATATGCTTTACTTATGCATGACTGGTGTTGGATTAAATAACGTAGGTATAATAAAATTGATTAATCTAAATCAATTAAAGCGAAAATTTGGTGAATTAAAATCACTTATCAAAACATCTTTAAGCACACAGATAGAGATTAGCACAGATGGGTCATTTTATATTCTATACAAACGTATTTTGCGAGCGATAACAAAGCAGTTTCGTAACAAAAACATTGAACGTTAGTGCGACTTGAACGTCGCAACGAATGAAGCAACGAAGCCAGAGATTTTAATATAGGACACCGAGTACAGTTTTAATCTAATTTAGCGATGCAACACATACACCATCAAATCACGTGTTAAAACAATAATAAAGTTTCAAGAAGTTAAAATGAACATAGTTGTATTCCTCCATTATTTTTATGATTGGTGAAGTATTTGTAGGTACTTACGGTCACTTGTATAAAATACCTATTATTGAATTCATAAAAACGAATAATTTATCATAAATATCACGTTTTATTATATCTAACTAATAATTAATAAAATACAATGTTTTAATTACGACTGATCACTCATCAGAAGAAAAAAAATTTAAGTCAAATATGTCTAAATGACAGATGTCATTTGTCTTTTTTTTTGCTCAAGAGCAAGCTAAAGTATTACAGACCATAAGCAACGTTTGTATTGTACTTTAAATCCTTAATCCATATGTACCTATGTATAACCTACATAGTTTTTGTTATTCTAATAAATAACTGTATAATAAAAAGATAATATATTTTTAATTATATAAAATTGGTACTTTATAACACAATGGATTTGGACAAGTTTTTGAGGAACTCTGATAAATTAGTTTCTTTAAAATTACATGGTACAAGTGTACATTATATAGGTATTATAAAAATATAATATTATATATTAAGGCTTAGGTCGACAGCACATCATTGAGTGACGTCCCGTGGTATCGTCTACCGTAGAGGTGTTCTATACAAAAACATCTTTATACATGCGGGATGCTTTTTTTATCGAGTTTACGCACCCGCTGCGTCAGGGTAGTGCAATGACGCAGGGAGGGTGGGACTCACCCTACCAGTCTGCCTGATATGAGCCCTCTGCTCCATGCAGCTGGATCACTGGGAGCTACCCACTAAACCCCTAATCCCTCAAGACGCCATAATGGGGCCCACGGAATAGCGATAACATTCTCCCGCGAGCTCCGGCGGTTAGGCCAGATAGACTCTTCCTCGTCCAGCTTGTGCATACTTCCCATGTTCAACATGGGTGGAGTCTGGAACCAACCAATCCCCGTGCCGAAGCACCGCTGCCAACTCTAGAGCATGGCATTCCTTCGTGCTTCGCCACGGAGCCGCTCTCTTCTCGGGTCGTTATACAGTCCTAGACCGAAGGCACGGCCCAAACCTTCCGCCATCATTGGAGGCCCGCCATCCCACGTTCCAATCGCACTTTCGACATCCTTTCTTAAGGTTCAATTTGCTTCAACAGGGTGCTGGCTTGCACCCCGGCTACTAAGCCCCCCGCCACGACAAGGCTTGGATCCATGGGAGGGATACATTCTGCCCTGTTCTACACCTGTAGCAGATGTTCAGTAAATAAAATTACCTTGAGTGGCTCGGGCCCATGTTGCTTATTGAGATGGTGAAACACTGAGTCGTTCATAAAATATTCTCTTATATAAAACAAATAAATAGATAAATAAATGTTAGTCTTATCTAATAATATTTGAAAGTGCGTTTCTCTTGATTAGGATTATATTACATATAAAATCCTACTGATAAGGTTAAATGATATTAATTATCTTAAATTTTCGTAATGATACGACAATTTTATCGAACATTACATATTTTTTTAAATAAATAGTATTGGTGCGAGTACAAACACGTGTTTATGTATTTTAAAATAAAGGAGTAAATATAACGTAAAGGTAAGGCGTGTTGAATGTTTTTGTTATTGTTCTTTGCGTGAGCACCATGCCTCATTGTGATTCTAAGGCATTATGGTGTTTTATTACAGCTTCACCTCACAGAAATCTGAGAAACTTAGATCAGGGCCCACAAGCCAATAGGCTCGTTGGTATTTTAGATAGTATATACAATCATCTTGCGTTCCGATGAATGACGTTTCTTATTTCGTGTAATTATTTTTCCCTACGTCTGGTCACTATGGGTCGCAGATGGAGAAACGTTGAAGTGTTGACGGGCTCGTTCATCGTTGGCGCGTTCGGTAGAACAGCTGCCGTACGCATCGATGGGTCGTGGTTTCGAATCCCACCGGGAGCACATTCTTATAATTTTCTGTAAACATGTTTTCCCCACGTCTGGTAACTTCGGGCATTGAACGGGCGGAAGGAATATCTAAATTCCGACCGGGTAACGAAGCACCGTTCATAGATGGAAAAACCGTGAAGTGCATATTGCGCGTTTCGATTTCAGCCTATGGATTTCCGAATGCTCGAAGTAAAAATTAGATCGACAGCGCATCATTGACTGATGTTCTGTGGCTGAGGTATCACCTACGATCAAGTCATAGAGTATACCTATTATATTGGATCAAGTGTACATCATGCTTGTCCGTCGATATCTAACATGAAACAAGTAATAATATAATTTTCAGTCAGAAATGGGACACAATGGGTTTTGAAAAACATATTTTTTCAAATATAAGTCTATAATAAATATTGTGTGTAATGTAAGCTAGAGAACTTAATTAAAATTCGAAATATATAGGATTTTGAGAAAAATAAATATGTGTGTATTATAAAATAAATATAGGTTCATTTTATAATGTGTAAAATAATATGTTAGTTACAATTTTACTAATAAGAAAAATTGTAACTAACATACTAACAATATGGATTGATCTGAATTAAATATTATTATTGTCGTTTATTTAAAATGAATGATGTGTCCTATATGTTGTTTTAGTTTATTTAAATACTCCATGTTTGTTCTATAATTTTGGATGCTTGTCGAGATATTAGTACCTACATTTTTTGGCATTATATTTTCGATTTTCGAAGCTAGACCGCTATTTTTATAGAGCGTGTAGTCTAACAAGTGAAAATAAGTTGTGTATTTTGAGTTAATTTGGCTCTATCAGTATATAAAACTAGCAATCCACCCCGGCTTAGCTCGGGTGCAATCGAGATGTACATAAAAAAAATATTTTACTCACTGATAATGTAGCTTTCTATTGATGAAAGAGTTTTTTTAAATCGGTTAAGTAGTTTTTGAGTTAAATCGTAACAAACAAAAAACAAATCTTTCCTCTTTATAATATTAGTATAGATATGTTAATGGTATTTCAGATGCATACTACAGAAGATATAGATATAGGAACGGCATTGGAAGCAGTTATATCGAGTGTTGGAGAGTTAGGACGGTACCAACGGTTGCTGTTCGTAGGCATCTTGCCCTTCGGCTTTGCTTGGGCATTCATGTACTTTGGGCAGATGTTCATTACAGCAACGCCACAAGAACATTGGTGTCGGGTTCCTGAACTAGACACTCTTAGCGTTGAACTCAGGTAAATATAACTACAAGCATAAGCCCTTTCAATTTATTAAATGAAATGTTATCTATCCCGACGCTTCTAGCGTCATTCAGTAAGCGTGGTCACTGGCATATATAGTTAATAATTCGCGTTTTAATCCAGTAAAAGTTATTACTTTTAAATGTATGATACTCGCTTAATAAAACACAATATTATGTACTATACCTAATTAAGTTCGGCTTATGAGAATATTCAAAATGACATCAAGTCTTTAGACTTTTTTAGTGGCTCAGAATTTTTGATGGTCCTTAGCCAACTATGCATTTAAGTGCAGACAATCGGCAACCTTGACAGCCAACAATCGGCAATCGGCAAACGTGGTCTGTCACGATGGGCCTCGCACAAAGGCTTAGAGTCGCTCAGCGAGCTATGGAAAGGGCTATGCTCGGTGTTTCTCTGCGTGATCGAATCAGAAATGAGGAGATCCGTAGAAGAACCAAAGTTACCGACATAGTCTTGCGAATGAGCAAACTGAAGTGGCAATGGGCTGGGCATATAGCTCGCAGAAACGATGGCCGTTGGGGCAAAAAGGTTCTCGAGTGGAGACCACGACTCGGACGACGAAGCGTAGGACGGCCTCCCACAAGATGGACAGACGACCTGACGAAGGTGGCAGGGAGCCGCTGGATGCAGGCCGCAAGTGATCGGCCGTACTGGAAGTCTTTGGGGGAGGCCTATGTTCAGCAGTGGACGCCCTATGGCTGAAACGACGAATCGGCAACCTTTAACATTGTTGGTGTTTTTTTTTTCGAAAGGACACTATTGTTTTCGGCACATATGGCCTTTTAAAACTAACCAGACATTTTTGGGCGAGCGCTTAAGCGCTCGCCGTGTGTCTGCAACTAGACCAAGGGCGCCCCGTAGGGATTGTTGGTGTAATTTGTTATATTCGTAAGCAATTCCAGAATGTTAGACGACAACGGTTTGTATCTTTTGTGTTTGTAATTAAAATCACGACGATAACTTTTGTTGATTATAATCTGACTCCAAAAATACTATTATCATACTAAGGTACTCGTAAGTAATTATGATAATACCTAGTCAGGTCATAAATTCTGTCACATGTTTAATATAAAATAATTGAAATAAGTTTATTCATTATGTAACCATTTATATACCAAAATGAACTTAACAAAACATAGATTCTTATGACACTAAAGTTTATTCAAAATGACCTCCGTGATTTTGAATACAGGCCTTCAATCTGCGCGGCCAGTCGTCTATCGCAGCACGAACGAGGTCCATGTCAATATCGGCGGCTGGCTTAATCAAGGATGTCTTGAGTGACTCCAAATTGGGATGAGGCTTTGAGCACGCTTTATCCTCCAAGTGTTGCCATATCTTGTAATCTAACGGATTCAAATCTGGACTGGAGGAGGGCCAGTCTTCGTGCCGGATGAAGTCGATTTCACGCGCCGCCAGCCAGTCTTGTGTGCTCTTCGCTCTATGAGCTGGCGCCGAATCTTGTTGGAATACCCAGTGCCAGTTATTGAACATGGTATGAGAAACAGGTTCCACAAGGTTCGTCAGGACTGTATTTTGATACACAACTGCATTCGTTTTTACACCTTTCTCACAAAAATGTACCTCTGTTAAGCCCCAATAAGAAACTCCCAACCATACCATGAGCGAGGATGGAAAATGACCTCGTTGGACACGCGGAATACGGTTGCTCGCTTCTTCACTACTGTGTGCGTACACCTTATCATTTTGTTTGTTGTAGCTCTCTTCTACGGTAAAAATTTTTTCATCCGAAAAAAGAATTTCCCTATTTTTTTTCCCGCGTACCGCTTCAACAAAGCGCGGCATCTCTTCAGTCTCAGGTCCATTAGACGAGGATTCAAACGATGTCCTGTTTTTCTTCGATATGCCCGAAGCCCTAAGTCTTCATTTAACACCCTTTTCATCGTGGTTCTGCTTAACCCCATCTGAAGGGCCAACAGTTTCTGCTTACGTTTGGGATTTCTTTGAATTCGCGCCTTCACAGCTTTTATCACTGCTGGAGTCCTAACAGACCGAGGGCGACCACTTCTTGACCTGTCATCTACACTAGAGTCTTCATTGTATCGTTTGATGGTACGATAAACGAATCTTTTGGTTATATTCAAATTTTTCAGTATGTCAAAAATTTGAATTGGCGCGTAACCGCAACGATGCAACGCAATAACTGCAACACGGTCTTCTTTAAGCGTCCACTCCATATTTAAAAATGAGTAAAATTCTAAAAAGTATACATTTTTATTTTCATGAACAATTCGAAATTCATATTCAATAAACTTTTTTGTGGCCAGCATTCTGAAAGAAAAGTTTTTACTGTGTGACAATACTTATGACCTGACTGTGTATATGTGTTGCTGGGGGCGGACTAATAAGCATATCGATTCGTTACGGAACAAATGTTGTATACTATCAAATTATGGTCGAAAAATATTGACGATGTATGTAATAATTGTTTAAAAAAAAGGGAACAGGGCAGGAAGAAGAAGATAATTTTTTGACTGGCTCATTGTCGCGTTCGTTAGAACACCTGCCGTGCGCATCAATGGGTCGTGGGTTCGAATCCCACCGGGACGACATGTTTATAATTTTTCTGTAAGCATGTTTCCCCCACGTCTTGTAACTTCGGGCATTGAACGGGTGGGAGGAATATCGAAATTCCGACCAGTTAACGAACCACCGTTCATAAATGGAAAAACCGTCAAGTGCATTTTGCGCGTTTCGGTTTCAGTCTATGAATTTCCGAATGTTCGAAGTAAAAAGCGGGTCGACGGCGCATTATTGACTGATGTTCTGTGGCTGAGGTATCACCTTCCATCAAGTGAACCTTATGCTCGTCTGTCGATACCTAACATAAAAAAATTAACAATGAAATATTTTGATAATTTCTAGGAGGTCGCTCTCAACACCCACCACGGGTGACTACAGCATAGACAACTGCATGATGTTTGATGCCAACTGGACTGATGTGCTGCAGTCTTTACGTCCACCAGACCCCGAGACACCCTTGGTTGCCTGTCGTTACGGCTGGGAGTTCATGTTTGATGATATTCCTTACTCTACTGTAGTAAGCGAGGTTTGTAATGAAATTACATAAAAGGCAAAAATAATTGTGTCTAATCTCTTTAAATGTGATGTGGTGATCCTAAATATTCTTCTTAATTATTTTTGAATAATTAAGAAGTTATAAAAAATGTACAAGTAATGAAGTGAAATAATTATATATTTATTAGCATACATTTTCATATGTACAGCTGTTGTTATTGATAGTCGGAGACAATTCGCCAATATTTGGCATACAATTTTTTAGGTCTTATAAACTATAATTATAAAAAAATAATATAAATACATTATGTAAACATTAAATAAAAAAGTGAATAAAGTTAAAAATCATAAACGTTATTTATTTCTTATATCACAGTTCATCAACATCAGCTTGAAGAGGAAAGATTTGTTTGTTTGTTTGTCACGATATAACTCAAAAACTACCCGACCGATTTCAAAAATTCTTTCACCAGTAGAAAGCTACATTATCAGCGAGTAACATTTTCATCTACATTACATCCGTACGAAGCCGGGGGGTGTTACTAGTTATATTATAAAGCATACATATATTTAATTTTGTATTTAGACTTTATCTACTTACAATTATTTTAGAGTATATCAAGTTTCTTTCCGTCTTCTATTGATTTTTTTTCTCAAGGTAAGGTTTTTGTTTTATACATGAGACCCTTCTGCTTCCAGCGAGAGTGGGTATGTGACAAGGCCAATTTAGTGCCTTGGGCTCAATCAATAAGCTTCCTGGGATCTATTATTGGTGGGATTCTATGTGGAACGTTGGCTGATAAATACGGACGAATGCCAGTTCTTATTTGTAAGTAAGAGTTCTTTTTCATTCACTTTAGCTATTTCATTTATGATATTTCATTGATTTTTAAATAAAAACCTTCTTGTGTTATCGATAATGTTACTACTAATAATAATAGAAACTTTTATAAGAGTTTTGTGTAGCGTGAACCTAAAGAAAGTTCGATTAAAGACGTTACAAAGTCTTACGACAGAAGATAGCTGATCTACTTGCCTAAGATGAAAGAATCAGACAATATTTATTTGCGATACGCGACTATTCTATATTCTATCTATTCTATAGTTATTGATTCTGCGATATAAGATGTAGGTATTAGACATTAGTAAACATCTAAACTCTAGTTTCTAACTTCAATAAGACTCAGGCTATGCATAAATCAGGTGAAGGAAATTAAGATTACCTACTTACTCATTTCTTAGATAAAGATAATAGGTAAGTAAGTTAAGTAACTTTGTTGATAAAAATTGTGTATTTCTACTTCATAGTATCATAGTAATGTTTTATCTACTATTATTCTATGTACTTTTTTGGTACAATTTTGTTTATGTAGAGCTAATCATTATGATACTTTTCAGTGGCTAACGCTCTAGGTATTATTGGCAATATCGCAACTATGTTCACCACTGACTTCTGGGACTTTTCAATTTGCCGGTTTATCGCAGGAATGTGCGTCGATAGCTGTTTCATTCTTATGTTCATTCTAGGTAAGTTCTTAATTAATTATTATACTACGAACTGATCCAAAGAGATGCGTTGATAACATCATTACTATATGTGGAAAATCTCAGTTGACTGGTACCTATCAAATCAGATGATACTAAGTAAAAGAAAACCATTCGTCGTATCCGTAGAACAAAGTCGGATATGATTATGGTACCAAGTTGCTTTTTTGTATTTGAAAGCCTAACTTACTTATATAATTTACTATTAAAATCCAAAATTTAAAAAACGCTTCGTTTTTTCAAAGATAGCAGTCTAATAATGGTTAATGATGTTAATTTCCCCTAAGAATAAGGTCAAGTTTAAAGTAGAGCGTCATGCAGATGTGACTTTGTTCTACGGACAAGTCGCATTGAGTCTGCTTCGTCAGCAGACTTCTAAATAAGTAAGAGCCAATTCATTATACTTACGATATCGATTGATTTCTTTGTCACTATAGTAGCATAATATTAATTATGTCCTTTCGCTAAACATTAGACTACAAGTAACGTCTATTTAGAAGCTCAACCATGAACAACTTTCGAAAAAAGTATTCGCATCATCAATCTATCGTTTCTATGCAGTTTTAACTGATTTCTCATCTGTTCTGTGTTTCTCATACAGTTGTACAAATCGATTTCAATCCTCTTTCGAAAATATTTTAGCTTGAGACTCTGAAAACTAATGTAAAATTCTGGACTTATTGGAACGCAATAGAATACAGAAGAAGAATAATATAGAAAGAAAGAAAGGCGATACTTAAATTCCTAGAAGTACATAATGCTCCCTTTTACGATCAGGCGCATAGATTTTAATATGTTTCATATTGTTAAATATTATTCTATGTTATTCTTCAATCTGCACATAGATATCAACGATGTACTGTTTTTCCAGTATTAGAGTACGTGGGCACAAGATACCGTACAAGGGTAGCGAATCTCTCCATAGCTCTTTTTTTCGGAGGAGGATGTATCATACTGCCTTGGATAGCTCTCTGGATTTCAGACTGGAAGTTTTTTATGCTGGCAACATCATCTCCTATGGTGTTTGCGTTCTTCGCACCTTTAGTAGTACCGGAGAGTGCAAGGTAATTAAGAGTTTCCAGATCAAAAAATATTTTTTGGGATTTTCCTTTGTTTATTGCTGATTGTCGTAAATGCACGACGTATCCTTTAAACATTGACATTGTTGATCGAAGCCTTTAAATGATATATGTATATTAGCTATAAATAATATTTCATATGTAGATAGATAGCCTTAGTTTAACTAATATAGCGAATGTATTCACAAACTACGAATTGACGAAAATACGCTGTAAAAGAAAGTATAATGGTGATTTTCAGATGGTTGGTGTCCAAAGGACAAACAGATAAAGCTGTGAAAGTTTTGAAAAGATTTGAGAAAATTAATGGAAAAAAGATACCACAAAATGTTATGGATCAATTTATTGTAAGTTGCCTCCTGATCGATAAACAGAAATTATTCATGTTGGTACCTAAATATTACATAATTTTATTATATTACATATGATATTGGGCAAGGATATGAAACATCAATTCACTACGTTGATTCAATTAATTTTTATTTTTAGAAAGTTGCAAAAACAACCAAAGACGAAGAGCAAGGTATACGCCTGATATTCCGAACGCCTCTTCTCCGAAGAATGGTGATATTTCTTATCATTACATTCGTGGCCGTAGCGGTAATGTTCGACAGTATCATCAGGATGTCCGAAAACTTGGGTTTGGATTTCTTCCTTACCTTCACAGTGGCCTCAGCTACGGAGATACCGTCTATATTCGTTTTGCTTTTGTTGTTGGACAGGTAAATATTTTTATTTTATCAATGATACGTTTAGAAATCTTACTCTCTTCTGGAGTACCTAACTATAAAACTAATATTTAGAAGCTTTTGCTATTTAAATAATAAACACGATATTTATTATTAAGTTTAATTCTCTTATTTACAACACTACACAAACAATTCAAAACCATACTCGGACGAGTTATTAGGGGTGTGTTTATGCCCCTTGGGCTAATAGGTACTACTTGGTGGCCTTTCTAATTAAGGGGTTAGACGACTTAGGTGCTCGCGAAACTTATTAACTACTTACGTTATATAAAGAAACTCTCTGGATAGCTACGATAGGATTTTTTAAATTTTAGATTATTTTATTTTAACTTCACAATATCGTCCTTTTCTGGGGGTCCTTTAATGAGGGTTTCCCCATTAAAGACTTGGCTTGGGGCTCTGGGCCGTATCTGCGGAACCATAGGCTGCAGTACAAATTGCTCTTATGTAAATGCAGTTATTTATTTTGAATATGAAGCGCGGAATCGAATACTTCTCTGTAAAGTTGTAAAACACTGTCATAATTTGGGTCGTGTTATTTTCCAATACGTTAAACCCTGGTAAATCATGTTCAACCACAATGAATAATCTAATGTAATGAACGAATTTTATGGGTTAGAATATTGAATAGGTCGACTTACGAGCTATTCAATAACAAACTATGACAACATTGCTAGTATACATTTTTAGTGGAAGCATATTTTTCTATAGTGTCTCAAATTATTAATGTTTACCTTAATAATTTAAGACAATATTGAACCTAACCTAACTATTGAGGAATGTGTACTTCACGGTTTTTCGATCTATGAACAGTGGTTCGTTACCCGGTCGGAATTTTGATATTCCTCCCATCCGATCAATGCCCGAAGTTACCAGACGTGGGGAAAATATGCTTACAGAAAACTATAAACATGTTGTCCCGGTGGAATTCGAACCCACGACCCATCGATGCGTACGGCAGGTGTTCTACCGAACGCGCCAACGAGCCCGTCAAAAATCTTCATTTTTCTCCTGTAAAATGTGGGCTTCTTTGACATATGATCTGGCTATTATATTAACTAAATGAATTCCATAGCCTTTTAATTGGTTCTTTTCATTATTTTAGATTGGGTCGTCGGTGGCTCGTCTTCGTACCAATGATGGCTGCTGGAATATTGTGCTTTATCACTGCGTTTGTCCCAAGAGGTAATTCAGTTGCCTAGAAATTAATTTTATCACAGAATATTTTAAGTGACATTAGCTTTACCCATTGACGAATTTTTAATGGAGAATTGAGTTATACTAATAATTTTTTGACGGGCTCGTTGGCGCGTTCGGTAGAACACCTGCCGTGCGCATCGATGGGTCGTGGGTTCGAATCCCACCGGGAGCACATGGTTATAATTTTCTGTAAGCACGTTTTTCCCACGTCTGGAAACTTCGGGCATTGATCGGGTGGCAGGAATATCTAAATTCCGACCGGGTAGCGAACCACCGTTCATAGATGGAAAAACCGTGAAGTGCATACTGCTCGTTTCGGTTTCAGTCTATGGATTTCCGAATGCTCGAAGTAAAAATTAGGTCGACAGCGCATCATTGACTGATGTTCTGTGGCTGAGGTATATCACCTACCATCAAGTCAACCTCATGCTCGTCTGTCGATATCTGACATAAAAAAATAATAATTACCTTTAGGTAACGGTTATGCATTGGTTTGCCGTAAAATATAGATTAGTAAAGAGACAGTTTGTCTGATGGGTTGGTGATACAAATCCCGCCAGTCCGATTTGTTTATAATTTTCTGCAAAAAAATATTTTTAAGCAAAAAACAAAAACCGACTACAAAACTACAACTACTTACATATACGTAATACGAGTATGTACAAACTTGCACTAAAAAGTAAAAAAATAATATTTTAATTACTTCAAAGCATTATTTATTAAAAGTTATTTTTGAAGTCGGTGCCGCTCCGTTCGAAAATTTGTTGCAAAAGCAGGATTAAACAGTCCTTCTTCGCTGGCACCGACTACTATGTTAGGGTTTATTTGGGCATTCAATGGATAGAGGAATACCGATTTTAATTATTATATGCTTACATATCTCACCTTTATATTTACAGGAATGATATCAGTATCGCTGGCCGTAGCGGCTCGCTTCTTCAACAACATGTCGTACGTGAGCGTCATCCAGTGGACTCCAGAACTGCTGCCGACTGTAGTACGTGCTTCAGGGGCCTCGTTTGTGCACATCAGCGCCTTCGCCGCGGTTATTGTGACACCCTTCATTGTCTACTCTGTGAGTTTGTCAATCTACATGTATATGATTTATATCTAACTAGCTTCTGCCCGCGACTTCGTCTGCGTAGAATTAGTACTGAGGGTAGCTTATTTTTGAACTGAGCTGTTTTTTCATCAATCTCCGCTTAATGGCGCTGCACTCAAGTCAATAATATCGTGATATTGTTTAAACCGTTCGTCCAAATTACTTAGTGTAAAAGACAAAGTTTATCTATATTAAATACTGAAAGCGAAAAATGTATCAATTTTGATAAGAATTAGCTAAATACTCTAAAAATTGCAATTGAAAAAATGAATCAAATTTAAATGTATTTATGGCTCATAGTTTAGTTGTTGCATTTCAAAACAAGCGAAATAGATTTAAGTAGCAGTAATAGCAGCCTTTTTCCGGCAATATTTAATATGTACATTGTATTAGTAAGTAATGCAACTGGAAGACCCCTTGGTGGTTATTTTTTTTACTTTTAGGACCGTGTTTGGGAAGGCCTGTCACTGATCATCGTAGCTGCTATTGGACTAAGCGGTGCATCCCTGGCGCTGGTGTTGCCAGAAACTATGGGTAGACGCATGCCCCAAACTGTGGAAGAGTGGGAAATCCTGGCGAATGCAAATCCACTACCCAAGTAATTCAAACAAACGATTTTATTAATATTCAGAAAAGTGGCTTATTTACACGTTTGCAAGGTATAGGCTGTTAAATTTTTGTCGCCCTTGCCTTTACATTTGTTGATTCCTAAATTAATCTATACTAATCTTATAAAGAGGAAAGATATGTTTGTTTGTTTGTATTCGTTTGCTTGAATGTACAATGAAAGGGAAGAGTCATCGGAAAGATGGCTTGTAGGAAATTGATCCCCTTTTTAGGTTTGTTTTAAACCTGTTTGTTTGTACTTTATTTTATTTTACTGTATGTCGTCTTGAATTACTATAAAAATTATTATTGTATAAAGGATAAAAACTTAACAAGGTTGAATTCTTTACCCCATGAGTTTTTTCTAATTTTTTTTCGTTTATATATATATTTTTATTATGTCATGTGGAACATGGTGTAATGGTTGCATCTCCTTACAAACATTTTGTAAAACAAAAAACTTGGCGATTAAAGAGTGGCGGAGAGTTTATTGCTAGATCTTATCGTCCGTTCTACGCCCTTGATTTGAGAACTGGCAGTAAATGTAAAATTAGAAGCATTTAATATGTATTTTTATTGACGTTCATAAGTGTACATTGTGTTACCTAAATGAATAAAAATTTTGAATTTGAATTTTTGGGGTAAAAGCTAAAAGCCTCGTTTATCAGACCGCACCACTCTACTCTGTTCTAACTTATGTGTTTCAATTTGCTTACAGAAAGGATCTGGCTTCGATTGAGAAAATTGATACAAGCTGATATCAGGTGTCCCTTTTAATAAAAAGCGATTTTGTTACAATTGCGTTTTATTATATTCATTTTGTTCTTATTTTTAACATGCAAAACAATAATTAAATGAGAGAAGTTGTCAAACCGGTTCAAAACAGTATACATATTGTGTGTTCCATTTTTAATATGGAATATTTTTGTGCATATAATTTATGTTAAATGGTAGAGTAGTGAACTAATTTGATAATAAATACTATAGACATAATACGTTGGCTACTGTATCTGCTCTAGGTGATATTAGATCTATACTAATATTATAAAGAGGAAAGATTTGTATGTTATGGATTGGATGTTTGTATGTTATGAATAAACTCAAAAACTACTGGACCGATTTTAAAAATTCTTTCACCAATAGAAAGCTACATTATCAGCGAGTAACA
This sequence comes from Anthocharis cardamines, assembly GCA_905404175.1. Lineage (NCBI taxonomy): Eukaryota > Metazoa > Arthropoda > Insecta > Lepidoptera > Pieridae > Anthocharis > Anthocharis cardamines. The sequence continues at coordinate 2,168,849 of FR989953.1, read as the reverse complement.
GGATGTTTAAATAAAATACTAATAAATAATAATAATTTCAATAGCCTCACGTACTAGTCTGGGAAAGACTAAAGACTAGACTCTTTCCCAGACTAGTACGTGAGGCTATTGAAATTAAAAAACATCCTAACTTCAATAGAGAAGATGGTTTGAGACTTTCCAACACCTGGGACCCAGTTATTAAAAATCTAAAGCCCCAAATCAAACATACTAAAAAACAAGAGGACACCGTTAGTCAATATTGTCATAATATAGAAAATTACAGTAAATATCAACTCCGTAGGAATAGATGGCGTTAATATGTAATGATTGTAAAACAAAATGTTGGCGATTAAAAAGAGTGGCGGCGAGTTTCTTGCCAGTTCTTCTCGTACGCTCTACGCCCTTGATTTGTGAACTGGTAGTAAATGTAAAATTAGAAGCATTTAATATTAGTAATATTAGTAATTTAATATGTATTATTTTTATTCACATTCATAGGTGTACATTGTGTTACCTAAATTAATAGATTATTTTTTAATTTAATTGAATTAAATATGGACACTTTGTGACATTTCAAATATAAGACAACTGTCATCTTTCAGTCTCCCGCGACCACGGTTGCTGAAAAGCATCCGAAACGTCGGGAAAAATAATTTAAACAATAAATCGCGTTTTAATCCGGTATACAGTATTTTATTTAAATGTGTGATACTCGCGTTAATAAAAGACAACAGGATGTTTTGTGTATAGTACATCTACATTGCACCCGTGTGAAGCCGGGGCGTTGCTAGTATAACATAAAGAAAAGTCGAAGTGTGCATACATATATTATAAGCACTTCGTCAACTTGGCCCTGCGCACTTGCTCAGTCAACGTTATAGGTATCTCTATGCCCGTGTTTCACTTCCTGTGTCTCTAATCGAACCCCCAAATTTACAAATTGCATGAGGGGACTATTAATTGTTGTAAAGTTCAAGTGCTCTGTTCCGCTTCCTGTAACGCTAATTTAGGTCAAATTACCGTCCAAATATTTATATTAACGGTGACCTATGGTTTAATCTATTACTTCCGAAACATCAGATTTTTTTTAAATCTTTAAAATCCGAGACTCAAGCACGAACAACTTGCGAAAAAGTATTAGCAACGTCAATCACACAGTTACGTATGAAATTATTTAAAATTGCATACAAATGTAAAGGCATGTTGAGTTGGTTTGAGCACGTAGAAAGGATGGATGAAAGTAGGGAAACGAAAAAGATTTATGATGGTATGAGTTGAATAGTCGGGAAACCGACGAGCGTGTATGAAAGTGGAAGAAGCAAAAGTGGTATGCAACGATCGTAATGTATCCATGGAGATTTTATCATATACTTGCGAGGATTAATCTAATCTTGGATCAATGATAGGTATTTTGTTAACGTTTGCCTCTTATAATATAATGTGGGGTATTAGATTATTTTACTTAAAGGAACCATTCCTTTATTTTTTAAAAGAAACAAAACTGCATTCAAAGATTTTCTAAAATTAGCTTGTCTCACCCGGAAATCGAACCAGCAAAAATTCAAAATTTACACATTCGCTATTTTATTCCAGTAATCGATAGAATCAACGTTCAGGATAAAATCTCTCAAATAAACATTGGGTCTTAGAAATAAAGCAGATCTCATGATCTGCTTTATTTTAGATTTTAGATTTCATAATCTAACATTTATTTTATCATCAGTTCTACACTTTAGTCTTTTTTTTTACTTCGTGTAGCTTTCAGCAAAGTGTTGTGGTGAATGCTCCTAATAACATTTTCTAGATCAACCCTTAGCTCTTCTACGGTTTCATAAGATTTTTGTAAAAATCATTTTTACATGGCCCCATAAAAAATAGTCCAGAAGCATCAGATCTTCTTGCAGGCCTAGATGGATCGTCCCGATTGTACCGATCCAGGAATTGAATTTTTCGCCCTATTAGTTCGCCCTGGAAATTCAACTTGTCTTGCACCATCTTGTTGAAAAATGTTGTTATTACAATAGAAGGTTTAATTTATTTTGAAGTATTCAGATATCCTTCGAAAACATGCACCAAAACAACCAGTCAGGCCAGCCAAGGTGGCTTACTTTACTGGGGCCATGTATAAATGTTATTTACAAAAGTCTTATGTGACCGTAATAGAGCTAAGGGTTGAAAATGGTAAAACATGTTATTAGGAGAACACACCACAACACTTTGTAGAAGGCTACACGAGGTGAATTTCAAAAAAAGACTAAATTTGTACATCCGGAACGAAAAAACTTATTTCGAACAATTTATCAGTTAAATTATTAAAGTGTAACAAGTAGTCATTTTAAATAATTCAAGTATAAATATCCTGATAGGTAATAATTTTCTTTCATGTTTAAATGTCCTTCATATTAGAACGGCTGATAAAATAAAATAAATGTTAGATTTCGTTATCTTTTTTATTTCTAAGAAGCAATGTTTATTTCAGAGATTTTATCATGAACGTTGATTCTATCGATTAGTGGAATAAAATAGCGAATGTTTAAATTTTGAATTTTTAGCTAGTTCGATTTCCTCGTGAGACAAGCTAATTTTAGAAAATCTTTGAATGCAGTTTTGTTTCTTTTTAAAAATAAAGGAATGTTTCCTTTAAGTAAAATAATGTATCTTAAGGATTTAAAGTGGTTTCCTTCCAGGGCCCATTGATTCTTTCCACCCTGATAGCTTAGAACACCGTCTACATTTAGGAGTGTGCTTTAGAGCTCCATGACTTAGTTCCTCCAACCCGATTCCACCTCCGTACATCTGGACGCACATCGGGATATCACTCTTACATCGTGGATATTCCACCAGTTCGTACCTCTCGTTTCGCTTCTTTCTTTTTGATCAAAACAGCAAAGGAGTCGAATTCTCTTCCAGCGACTGTTTTCCCGGATCACTATGATTTGGATATTTTTAAGGCGCGGGTGAATAGGTTTTTTCTAGGTCGGCGTGCTCCCATCACCACTTACCACCAGATGGAATTGTGGTCAAACGAAACATCGGGATAAATAATAACACAATGAAAGAGTCGGATTTTAATCCGGTAAAAAATATTGTATTTAAAAGAAACACCATGACACACAGATGGTAGATTAAAGATGACCAGAATTATTTACAGAAAATTTATAATTAAATTAATTTTTTTTAATACTTGAAATTATTTCAATTTTCTTTTTTATTACCGCAAACGGGGTAAAAAGCGTCTCACCAGTCTTAGTAATTATGTTATCTCTATGTCAAGTCTCCAAGATTAATTGTAAAGGTCATTATAAACATTGTTTTCGAATTACAAATAGGTCCTTCTGGGGTCAGAGACGCTATTGATCTGGTTAACACTTGCCGCAGTGCGCAGACTTTGCGTACGAAAACGGCTATAAAATACACCTTTCTTTCGAGAGTCGAGTACCTTTCGGATGATCTATTTGACATTTTGCAAATCGGTACCCAGAAAATACTGATCCAAGAATATCAACTTTAAATTCATCTGCTTAAAGTTTCATATAACACCAGCAGCAAAGCGATTACTATTTGCTACGGCACAAATTGCACTGTGGTTACGGCAGTCATTCACATTGAATATAAACTAAAATGAGTCAAACAAAACGGCTAGGCGCCAGTCCGATCACGCCGGGGCTTCGGACGGCCGTGCCGAATGGAGTTTCGTTTTTTAAATTTCGTTTTCTTTTTTTTTTAATTTTTTGTTTACTGCCATTGCCGGTGCGCGTATCATTTGTGACAACTGACTACAACTGTGGGATTAAGAATAAAAACCACGTGGAACTTATTGAAACATGTTAGCAATGGTAAGTTGGCAAAAGTCCAGTTTTTACATAAAAATAAGATCATTGCTTGGTTATGCCAAAAGCTTTTTGTTAGAAAATTTATTTTTCTAATATAAATCTATATACCTTAAGAGGAAACCCTAGTTTAATACTAAAATAGGCAGTACCAATGAGACTTGTTTGATTTTACCAAGAGCTTATTTCGAGAGAATTTATAAACTTTACAGAAAGTGTTTCGAGAGAAAACTTTTCCATTCGTGAGGGCTTTAACTTAAATTACGATTTTTGCATTCGTGTTTTTGCATCATGGCTGCTGTGTTCCTGAAATAAATATAAAAGTAGCCAAAGATATATTGTATCGGGGAATTAATGAACAATTAAATATAATAAAGTTAGTAAATATGTAATTCTAAATGATGAAAACAATAGAACAATTAGGTTATTTTTGTAAAATAGGATTATGTTTAACTTATTAGCCTAATTATCTATTATATATTTAATAATATATTTTTATACTATAACTTTTTACCTAATTATAGACAGTTGTTTGACCACTATACTACCAGATGGTAAGTTGTGATGTGGTCAAGGTTACCACCCATCAAGGTTATCCTAATCACACCTGGTAAAGCTTTTGTAAAATATGTTATTTTTTATACTATTATTATCGGGAGCGCAAACATTACGCACACTCAAACAATGTATAATGTGTACAGTGTACACCTGACAAGTGATAACACTCATAGCTAAACGGACTTCGTCTTCGTGAGATAGAATACCTATACTATTTTTTTATTATAGGTCTGTCTCGTTCTATAGTCAAACGTTCCTGCAATAATATTGCTTGAAGTGTTGGCGGTGGTTACAAGTTAAGCTCGGTAAAAACGCCTTTAGCGGAATTTTTAAGTGATTAAATTAACATGGAAAATATAAATCTTTCAATAAAGCCCTTTATTTATCCATGACCTGATATGCTATGTCCATGACCGCATTACCATGATAAAAAACTAAGCTAAACTTTATTTTTTCATACGTAGACTTTACATAGTCTGATCGGTTTACTTTGTAGGTGGCGTGGACGAATGTTAAGGTAAATTAAAAAACCTTGTTTCTAATAATACAATACGGTATTCAAACTACTGACGATACTACCAACTTGTATGGTTAAACATCAAAGTTATGTAGGTATATAGTTTTATTTTAGTATGTGAGTTAAAATAACCTGGAAACGAAATATGAGTTCGCTTTTGGATTTCCCGAAATCCTTATTAAATAATATAAAAAGTTTAGGACATAATATGTCGGAAATATACTAATATAAAAAAATATATATAGAAGTACTCAAAACAAAATAAACTTTAATTATCTGATGATACTTTTTGGGTTCCGAATAGGTAGAGCGTGCTCATGTGTAAAAAAATAATTATGACTATAAATTCAAAAAGGATTATAAATGGATCAAAAAGTACGTCAAATCTCTGTCCTATAGGTACCTATAGAAAGCTTCGTAAGTAAAGTTTCTCTAAATGTTAAAGTACATATATATACCTACAGAACTCTTATAGTAATGAGAATGTTTTTTTAACATTTTTTTTGTTACCTTGCCCTTAAGTGTGACAAAAGCATTAGAATTTCCCATACTGCCATAAAAAAACATCTTCCTGCATAGTTGAAAAAAATTAGGTATGTAATGTTTTTTTTAAACTCTTAGGGAAACAGATTGATAAAATATATAATATACATCTTTGGAACAATTTTCACCAACAAAGCGCGGTATTAATCCCGTCCAAGCTCTAACTTTTGTTTCAATATAAAAGTTTCACGGATTTTTTTTAAACAATAATAGTAATATGGTTGTAGTACAATTGGGTGGCGGATTCAAATCTCGGCGAAATAAGATGAAAGAAAAATCTTGGTGGACAGGGTACAAGGTACAGGGTACAAAAGCACAGAACAGAAGAAGTAAGGGTAAAAGTCTGTGATACTTGCCTATAAAGAAAAGATGATTAGTGAAATAGATAGAAATGTTGTCTTTTATTAACGCGAGTATCACACATTTAAATAAAATACTGTATACCGGATTAAAACGCGATTTATTGTTTAAATTATTTATCCCGACGTCGGGATAAATAATTTAAACAATAAATCGCGTTTTAATCCGGTATACAGTATTTTATTTATATAGAAATGTATTTACCACATGCCCCACTAGAGGACTCGGGAATTGACTTTACTACTTTAGTATTGTCGATTACTTTAATTATTAATACTTACATATCGACGATTAAAAAGTAATAGGGCATAACCGGCATTTTGGTCGAAAATGACTTATGAATGCGGCCTACTTAAAATTTTCTGCTCTTTCGAATGCCAAAAATCTAAAAAAACTACGTTTTCGAAGTGCCCTTCAAATTAAGTGAACTTTAAACTGCTCTCCTGAACAATTTTTTTGTCGGTTATATCCTGTTACCTTTTAACCATCGATATACATATACTCTCAGACTCTGAAATAGTATCAAGCTAACTGGTATAATTATTGTCCTCTGAATAATTAGGTTAATTTACTGGTAGAGTACGATGCTTAAGTACCATAGAGTACAATTTAAATATATTGGAATGTTTGAAAGATAAAATGAGAGTTTGACAGCTTTATATTTATTTAAAAATAATATAATATTTAAATAGGAAACCTCGAAGTGCATGTAAATCTTAAAAAACTAGAAAATCGATATAAAAAAAAACTTCCTATATTTCCTCAAAATAATATTGATTGACCCGCTGAGTTTAGGTCTAGTACCAACAACTTGCGAGAAAGTATCGTCAAACTGTCATTGTCAGTTGTATGAGAAATATGTTTTAAATTGCATACAAAGACAGATAATAATACTATTTTTAAAACTAACTAGCTGACCCGGCGAACTTCGTATCGCCAATAAAACAAAATTAGGCGTATCGGTTCAGACGTCTCGAGTTTTTTTTGAGACTAACAAACGTCTTTTCATTTTTATCTATAACAAACGGACCCGACAGACGTTGTTCTGCCAGAATGTTGGCTTCAAAAATATAATAATAAATTCTTGATTTGAATATTATGCTATTTCCTACCTCTATTCTATTCTATAAGCGTGACATGACCTGTCAGTTGGAGAAGATGGCGGAACCTAATTTATTTTAAAATTATTTTCTGCTTTATTTTTTTTTCGTTATTCTGTTATTCGGGTCATAGACGAATCCAACAAATAAGATATCATTAAAATCAGAACAGCCGTTCTTGAGATGGTAATTGGTGTAACTAACACAACTTTCTTTTATATTCATTATATATATATTTCATACATATATAATATAGATTATTCAGAGGAAAAAATAGGAAAGCACGTTGCAAGTAGAAATACGTCGAGATATTTTTTATTCGATGTTCAATTCACGACCCGCCGACCTATTTTTGGATAATTGTAATAACTCTAAGGTCATGGGTGGGTCATAATTTATAACGATCATCTAGGGTTCGTTCAAGTTCTTTAGATTAGCTATTTGCCAGCTTAAAAGAAGATATTTTAATATTAACTACTATTCTTGTTGGTCCGGCTCTTCTTTCAGCTCCGATATATTGGATACTAGCAACACGCTCCGGCTTTGCCGTATTTGCAAAATGTAGCTTTCTATTGATGAAAGAATTTTTAAAATCGGTTCAGTAGATCCAGATATTACCCCCTACACACTCACAAACTTTACCTCTTTATAATATTAGTATAGATAGAAAAGATTATTATTATTTACCAATGATTGACCTGAAGAGTAAGGACTGATAGAAGGTAAAAAAACAAACTTACTTAGAATGATAAAATATATACATCGATAATAAGAAAAAATATTTATTTAGTACACATACAAATAAAAATATAATATGTGAGTTATGACTAAAGTAAATATCCACTTCCATCAGTGTGTATTGCAACACAGATGCGATGCCACGCTGATCTTCTGTATCCCTCGCCTGCCGGACTAGCATGACCGCCACGAGATATGTCGCGGACGAGAGAAGACAAACTAAGATGTAAGATATCTCGATGTATTATATCTCGACATCGACAATTTTGATAGAAAAGATATCTCGATTGACAAATATATCTATTTTTGATATTAAAAGTCGAGTTTAAGTGTAATTGTCATGTTAGACCCGGAAGAAATAAAGAGATAATCGATTAAAACACGAGAAAACGGTCGACAAAATTTTGTCGCGGTTGTCATGCTAGGCCGGCTGATTACGAATCTAAATACCCTACATAGAACCTTTGTATCAGTAATGGCATTATATTTTGGTCTTGCAGTTTTTCAAAGGCTACGTGAAACTGTTGAATAAAAGAATTAGCGATAAGTCGGCCAATAGATTTTAAACATAAAATTAACTAGTAGGTGCTAATTGAACGTTACGACCATATGACGATATGCTAATTTATTAATATAATTTACGAAATTATCTATGTAGTTTAAAAACAAACTAGCGTATCCGTTGTTTGCAGACGTGCGTGAGCATCTTAATTACCATTTTAGACTTTCTTACTCTTTAAATAGGTGTTAGTTTTGACGGGCTCGTTGGCGCGTTCTCGGTAGAACACCTGCCGGGCTAGCATGACCGCCACGAGATATATCTCGCGCGAGAGAAGACAAACTAAGATGTTAAATATCTCGATATATTATATCTCGACATCGACAATTTTGATAGAAAAGATATCTCGATCGACAAATATATCTATTTTTGAAATTAAAAGTCGAGTTTTAAGTGTAATTGTCTTGTTAGACCCGGAAGAAATAAAGAGATAATTGATTAAAACACGAGAAAAAGGTCGACAAAATTTTATCGCGGTTGTCATGCTAGGCCGGCAGGTAACTTCGAGCATTGACTGGGTAACGACTCACGAACCACCTTTCATATTTGGAAAAACATATTGAAGTGCATATTGCGCTTCAATATGTTTTTTTTTTCGGTTTCAGTCTATGGATTTCAGAATATTCGAAGTAAAAAATAGGTCGACAGCGCATCTTTGCGATGTGAGGTATCACCTACCATCATGTGAACCTCATGCTCGTTTGTCGATATCTATAACAAAAAAAATAGTAATCGTATTAGGTTTATCTTATCATAAACCTAATACGATTACTATTTTTTTTTGTATGTAGGGTTGACAAGAATGCAATAAAACAAGGATATTTTAAACATGAGTATTGTTACAAGGTTCAATCTTGGCACAATACTTTTTACGGCTTTATTGTCTTACAGGTTAGCAATCAATATTCATAGAACTTTTGCATAAAAAGCTACAACTAAAGTTTAAAAAAAACAGTGAGTTTTTATAATATTAAATAACTAGCAAAACGCCCCGGCTTTGCACGGGTGCAAATAGATAAAAAAAGCAAAGCCTATGTTACTCACTGATAATTTTGCTTTCTATTGGTGAAAGAATTTTTAAAATCGGTTGAGTAGTTTTTGAGTTAAATCGTAACAAAACCGCAAAAATTGAACAAAATGCTGCTCGATGCCCTGCGTGGAGCCACAGCGGTGCGAAGCGGACGGCGTGTATTTTTTGTTTATATTGATATTTTTAATTTCGTAATATCTTTTGAATGGAATGTCCGATTTCAATATTTCAAAAAGTAATCAACAGGTGTTGAAACAGTCTTAAATATGAAATAATTTATTTGGATAAGAATTAATACAAAGGTATGGATAGCAAGGTCTGATTTTGATCGGCATTTCTATCAACTTTTAAAATGTAAAAAAGTAGTTATAGTAACATAACTACAATAGTTAGACATATGGTCTCCCGAAGTTTTTTGTAGATATTTATATGTTCTATAATATTGTAGAACTTTATTTTGTTCTATCATCAATACTTTTCGCAGCGCATGCGACGAACAACATTTTTTGGCAAATTTTTTTACACCTCGGGTTGGTTTTAGTAGGAAATTCTAAGGATCTCTATTTTTTCTAGTAATAAATAGCCTATGTTACTCAGCGATAATGTAGCTTTCTATTGGTGAAAGAATTTTTGAAATCGGTCTAGTAGTTTTTAAGTTTATTCAATACATACAAAAATACAAAAATACAAATCTTTCCTCTTTATAATATTAGTATAGAAGTATAGATAGTATAGATAATGTTGTACATAGTAAATTCCTTCACAGTTGTACGAATACAGTAGAGAAGTGGAGTTTATTTATCCGAAAAAATATTTAACTTATCGAAACCTACATTGATAACGGCTATATTTTATTTTCACTTTGTAATTCTCATATTTGTAACTGAAGTAAACAGACTCTTTGGTAGCTGTATTGGCGTGCGCTGAATAAACAATTCAGTTTATATGCAAATCATGTTCTACAACAGTACCAACTGTTTTAAGTAGATTTATATAAGTCCGAGTATCTATAAGGCATTGATAGTTTTATAATGTTTATTATTATCAGTCAGTTACCCCTATGATAGAGACAATAAGAAAAGTGTTAAAGGACATTATCTTAGTAAAAATATATTTTCTAGTTAATTTAGGATAGAAATAAACTGTTCATTAGCCTTAAGTGATAGGCTAGATTGCATGTGCTCTTAGTACTTACTTGGTAAGTGCTAGTTATTAAATAAAAAAAAAATGAAAAAATATCAGTCAGGACTACAGCATTTTTAAAGTCAGTCAAAGAAACTATTGAAGTCTCCAGGGCAGGTCTGAGAGTAATGATCAAAATTCGATCATTGTTTAAAAAAAGAACATCTTCATTTCTCCATATTTTGTAATCCGCTTATTTTATTTATTTGATTTAGCGCAAACTGAACAAGCACGATTTGGAATGAGTTGAGAAATAGTCTGACGCGTTGACACCCAGACTGATAAAATATTTAGTACTATGGGATAATTTGCAATCGTATCTCATTCATTGGCACTAGCGCCCGGTGTGGATCCCAAATTGCAATGAATTATAAAAAAAATGGGGCTCTTATTGAATAACACTAACCTAAAAAGAATATCTGTTATTGGTAAAAGGCGATATACTAATATTGTCTTTTATTAACGCGAGTATCACACATTTAAATAAAATACTGTATACCGGATTAAAACGCGATTTATTATTTAAATTATTTATCCCTTTTATTTATCGCGTTTTAATCCGGTATACAGTATTTTATTTAAAAGGCGATATACTGACAAAAAAAAAACGTTGAAGTCATTTTTTTTACCGTAACCTGTGAAATGCCGTGAATGTGGACCGCCCCCACCAAAGGGCCGCCCGGGAGACCGCACCCTCCCCCCCATGCTACGCCACTGTCGTATCTTTTTTTGTTTAAATAAAGGTAAATTAAAAACATAACAGCTATAATACATAATATTACATGAGTTATTATAATATTTTTATTGTTTCAGCGGACAGCTGGAGCATGTTAGCTAACTAGTTAGTAAATAGTAACATTATTTATAAAGTGATACCTCAGTCAAGTTGTCGGAGAGTTGTTTAATAGTCTTGAACATGAAACACGATATAAGTTACAAATAAATGTGATAAGATAATAGTTACAAATAATGTTGAACCTACGTTGGCGTTGGTTTTTATGAATCTTTTTAATTTTTTACAAAAGTTTTTACACGACTTAAAAATATAGTGGGGCTCCACCAGTGTTATTAGTAATTGAGTATGGCGATTTATTGGCTTGTAAAGTTGTGACCCTTCTTATCGATTACTTTTAGTTTTTACATAGAAATATATAGAAATACTGTCCGAAATCGTAGACGACAGATTATCCGTGACGCACTTTTTAGTGTGAAAATAGAAACTTAACAATTATAGGCGGGAACGGACACGACGCACATAAAGTCCAATGCACAAAATATCTTTGTAATTCCGACAGATCGCGCGGCACTGCCCTGCACAAAATATGCATAAAATATAGACATCTAAGGTAACTCAGTGAAAATCCCCGCGCCAACTCAGCAACTCAGTTGCAGTGTAGTGCGTCGGCTCCTTGAGTCAACTCAAAATTGCGTCACGACGCAACAAAATGGGACGCGCAAAACGAGCAGTGAAACCTCCGAAACGCACGCAACGCCACGCACATAGTTCACTCACAAGGGGACCCCGCGTAGTCGTCATCGCCGATTTGGGCCAAACTTATCCCACATGCAGGGCATGACTGTAAATGACAGTAGCCAAAGGAAGATTTATAGATGGCAAAGCATTTAGGAGATATTCAAATTTTAAGCGGCTCTCGCAAGCGAAGTACCATTTATGTAAGGCTCGTTTCCAAGCAGCCGTTCGCGTTGGTGTAGTAGTTAGAGTGTTTGGATGATGATGCAATAGTCCCACGTTCGATTCTCCGTGTGAGAACATTATGAATGATGTGTGAGCCGACTCACCCTGCGCAGTGAAGCGTGCCGACGCGCAGCGCAGTGTTACACATGTCTAATAAAATATGTAGAACCGTTTGCTTCAACACGTGATAACGCAGATGACGCACGTAACGCACGTCAGGAGGCGGTGCTCATGTTCTGTGATTTCTAATCACAGAACACTATTACTCCTAAATCCTAACCAGTGGCGGGACCTCCATACAAGCCCAGAAGCTCGGCTCGGAGTTGCAACCATAAAAAAATGCCCTTAACGTTTTTATAATTAATTATTAACCTTTAATTTATATAATTCATATACAACTTATTTGATAACGTACAAGGATAAGTTATATATATACACGTAGTTCGTTTTTAGAAACCAGAAATCGGTGGGTATCGAACCCCCGACACTTTTTGGTTAACACGCAAATGTGTAACTTTACGGTAAACTAAAGTAATGGAACATGGTAAAACTAAAATTATTTTAGCTCCTATAAATTTATAAGCATATTTAATTATTTATCATAAATTAAACGTAGCTAGCGCAGCTGCCTTACGCTCAAAAGGGGACTGGCAGAATTAACACCGTCAGTTGTGGCATGAAAGTGTCACAGCGTATGCTGAGCTAGTTCCTATTCGCAACCGCAGTGCACATTGCGACTTGACTGTATTAGCATAGATTTAGTTAAAGTTAGTTTAAGCTGTTGTCATGTTGTACTGTGTTTGTGAATAAAAGTTTTATCTATCTATCTATCTATCTAAAACATAAAGTCGATCGCAAGGTCGTCGATGACTTAATTAGTTGTTTGTTACAACTGTAATCAAAATTATATGTAATTGGTTTCGGTATTTTAAATGTTTGCTGATAACTGATAAGTAACGAACTTAAAACCTATATTCGAAACATATTAAGTTCTATCCTCCTGACACCTCTTTGTAAAGTATGCCAGGTGTCAGGAGGCTTTAGATTCATCTTTGCCAGAAGAATAATCACTATACATATATTATAAACTAAAGTCCTCCGCCGCGTGTCTGTCTGTTCGCGATAAACTCAAAAACTACTTAACGAATTTTCATTCCGTGTTTTTTAATACATATTTGTTATTTTTATGTTGTGTGTTTCGTTTGTAATAATGGAAATCTACAACCGTTTTTTACGAATTTTCCGCCTCGCACACTTACTCAGTGGAACCAGTTGTTGCCAGCGGTATTTCCGAACCTATACAACTTAAGTACCTTTAAAAAAGCCTACTCGTTTCTTAAGGCCGACAATGCACCTGCAAGTCCTCTAATATTTTTCTTATATCGACAGACGAGCATGAGGTTTACTTGATGGTAGGTGATACCTCAGCCACAGAACATTAGTCAATAACAATAATGCGCTGTCGATCTACTTTTTACTTCGAGCATTCGGAAATCCATAGACTGAAATCGAAACGCGCAATAGGTATGCACGGTTCACGGTTTTTCCATCTGTGAACAGTGGTTCGTTACCCGGTCGGAATTTCGATATTCCTCCCACCCTATCAATGCCCGAAGTTACCAGACGTGGGGAAGACATGCTTTCAGAAAATTATATCCATGTCGTCCCAGTGGGATTCGAACCCACGACCCATCGGTGCGCACGGCAGGTGTTCTACCGAACGCGCCAACGAGCCCGTCAATGTCAATACCGGCTCCCGCAGATGCCACTTACCATCAAATGAGTGAGGAAAATTGAATACTTATGTAAAAGAGAAGAACTTTAGTGGTGTGTAATTTTTATCTTACTTCGAGGATTATTCATAAGTACGTGTGCTGCCGGGCTAGCATGACCGCCACGACTCACGAGATATATCTCGCGCGAGAGAAGACAAACTAAGATGTTAAATATCACGATATATTATATCTCGACATCGACAATTTTGATAGAAAAGATATTTCGATCGACAAATGTATCTATTTTTGATATTAAAAGTCGAGTTTTAAGTGTAATTGTCATGTTAGACCCGAAAGAAATAAAGCGATAGTCGATTGAAACACGAGAAAACGGTAGACAAAATTTTGTCGCGCTTGTCATGCTAGCCCGGCTGATATGTGACCGGAGTCCAAAATTTTAGCAATAAATATAAATTCAAAACTGTTAATTGAAAATCTCTATCTCTAATACTAGTAATATGCAGCAGTAGCATAGAGTATGTATACGAGAGTAATCTTGGTGTACGAGTACATGGTGGGTTATTTCTGAATCCTGGTTAAAATTATTCCCGATGGATTATTGAAATAAATACTAGTACCTCAATTCTCCTACTAAGCTAAAAGCTATAAAATGTGACATGTAATCAGTTTAAACGTTACAATATAGTTTTACAGTATGTGAGCGGTAATAAAGCGTATAACTAATTATCACTTTTATTACTTTGGCTTTGGTCTCGTGTCTTGTATGATATTTTGCGATAATATTCAGAGACTAAAAAACTTTATAATTTTCAACTGTAGATATTTCTTGTTTCTTCTTGAAAACCGTATACGGTATATCCTTGACCAACCCCACCATTTATTTAAAACTTTATTGTACGAGAAATACAGAAATATACAAATATGGCGGCCTTATCACTAATCATACAATTTTTTCTTCTTTTTTTATTCATTAACTCTTTTGTTACAGCATGAATCATGAATAAATGATCAGCCCGTCTAGCATGCCCATTAAAAGATATCTCGCGGACGAGTGAAGACAAACTAAGATATCGAGATATATCTCGACATCAACAACTTTGATAGACAAGATATCTCTATTTTTGACATTAGAAGTCGAGCTTTATGTGTAAGCGCCATGTTAGACCTGGAAGACATCGATAATCCCGGAAAAAAAGATAATCGATTAAAACACGAGAAAACGGTCGACACAATTTTGATAGGTCGGCTGTAGGTACTATTTCATATATTCAAACGAAGTCGAGATCTATCTAAGATTATGAAAGCGCATTCATAATCGACCTTTTGTTAATTGTACTCGTCATTATAGAGAACATGTGTTGCTATGCTAAAGTAATTTAGCGTCTAAATTCGCCCTTGAGATTATGTAGGTATATTATATTTGATTGTTGTGCGCTCAACTGCACAATGACATGTCACTATGTTACTTTGACATCAATTATTCTGCACGCGATCTATTTTGAACTATTAAAACATGCTATTTCATAGAACCGCTACAAAAGTTTTTAAAATATTACCTATGTTTTTTTTTAAATATACCTTACTAGTATTATAATTCTTAATATATAAATATACTTGTAGCCATTAAATAGAGACATTTATACATTAAATTTCAAAACAATGGCTCTTGGCGACCCCTGGATTGCTTATCACGTAAAAATCAGTAAGTAATGATTTTTGAAGTGCGAAATTACGAGTTGCTACACGAAAGTGTTCTAAATATTTGGCGCAAATGACCTTAAAGTTGACTTTTTTTGTATAGTACAAAATGTCGCCGATATTGTTATACAGGTTGTGGTCTGTGAGAACATGATTTGGGTATAATAATAAATACGATAAGATGTGCGTTGAGCGTTCGTTTATTTTCACTATATTTTTGAAATAATAACTAAACGGTTTTTTATTTCAAAAATAAAAAAAACCCGTTTAGTACAATAGTTCGGCTGACGGATCGTATATTTTCCTATTATGAATCCGATTATCAATCCGTCTTTCGCAATTAGATATTATGTCTTTCGTTTAACATTATTATGATCGTTATTGTTTACTATTACAATCGTAAATAGAATTGAAAATGTTTGCTTAATAAGTTAAAATAAAAAAGTTGTTTGTTCCTTCGTTTCGTTCCGTTCGATTTTTGTAATAGACCTACTGTGTATGATTTGCACCTAAGTCCAACAACTCCAATGTCAATGATAGGACTATATTAGGTTAATGGGCTTACATTACTTTATATAATTATTGTTTGTGAAGTATATAAACATAAAGTAATCCATATAAGTTACTATATAAAAATGCACTGACCGCAAGACATTTATGCGCACTTTTATTTATATATATTTATTTCTTTTACTAATGATAAGGTATACACTGGTTCAGTCCTGACACTTACACACAATAATACATTCATACAAAGTCTAGTCAAGTCTAGTTCGCAATCTGTATGTATGTTAACCTATTCATTGATTAACAATAAATTTCCATTTATGTACCAGATACATCTATTGTGACGGGCTCGTTGGCGCGTTGTGTACACATCACTTATTGTCTGATGGGTCGCGGGTTCAATACCCGCCAGGATGTTGATTTTAACTAACAGGCTTAGATATGAGTTGATATATAGGATAAATATATGAGTAACTAGTGGAACCCGCAGACGTTGTTCTGCCACAATTTTGGCTTCGAAATTATATAATTATTCTTAAAGAAAAAAGATTTTCCCGCTTTTCTGTTGAAATTTTTCCTGTATTTTCTTTGCTATAAACCTCACGGAGACCTTTCCAACGAATGCAAAACCGTGGAAATCGGTTCGTGCGTTCTGGAGTTATAGCGTCAGGAAGGAAAACCCGACTTATTTTTATATAGTAGATACTCTCAATAAATGAAATAATATTAGTTTATATAACCTATTTAATGACTGGTTAAGCCTAGCTGTTACCTCTTCTAAGTCCTAACTTGATGACCTATACAGAAATGAAACACCGTATATGGAGTTGCATAGCCTTCGAATGAGAAGTAACTATTTCCTTATAAAATTCATAAAATATATTTATTCAATTAGGCGGTCATAAATACCTTTTTCCTTGTGAGCAACAGGACGGGGTATTTATTAATACTGAAATATGTATCGAGAAGGTGAAAACCATAAGATATATTATAATTGTAACATTAGCTATAGGGGAGAGTTTAAGACATAATTACTATGGTAGAATCTATATATATATAGTATAAGCAACTTTTTTTTCTTTGTTATCGATAAACTTGAAAACTACTGGACCGATCGGCATGATACCATGACCATTCGACGCGGAATTAATTGTAGAAGGTTTTAGGCTATTCATTTTTTGAATTCCATCAACCCTTTACCATTTTTTTTCAAATTTATGTGGATAGTTCATATTCGTCTATCCTTTACAATTCGCCCAGCGAAGCGGACGGGCGGGGACGGCTAGTTGGATATAAGATTTCTTATGACGTAAAACATATTCAGAAAAAATCGCTACAAATGACTATGAAATCGTATCGATATCAGCGGTTCAATTTTTCGCTAACCCGTCAAATTGATAACAGCTTTATCAGCTAATACGGTAACTGTACTCTGTAGTGCTTAGTGTTAGATGTGAGTTGAACTGAACGTGTTGTTTGTGTGTAAAGTGCAGTG
The DNA here is from genome assembly GCA_905404175.1 of Anthocharis cardamines. Taxonomy (NCBI): domain Eukaryota; kingdom Metazoa; phylum Arthropoda; class Insecta; order Lepidoptera; family Pieridae; genus Anthocharis; species Anthocharis cardamines. Next base: position 2,151,318 of record FR989953.1, on the reverse strand, counting down.
ATCGAAATGATACTGAATGATGTTAATGAATCCAAGGTTGGGAATTATTTTTTATACAATAATTATATTAGTGAATTCTAACTAACGGTGGCTCTCAATCTATCTGAATATTTTATTGGCGGTTATTGTTTAGACAAATACTTTTTTTCAATAACACATCGATGGATTACATCGAAATATCATAGGGATCTTCACTTCATTAGCTCCATAAAAAAAATTGATACTATAATATATAAATAAATTATACAATATTTAGATTTAAAGTACCGAAATTTACCCTTCATCAGCATTCCTTAAAAAACAAATCGTCAACATTACACTCTGGTGTTAGATTAAAATTTGCCACTGGATAGGGTGGAAAATTCGGGCCACTGGGAATATTTGGACCAGTTATCGATTCGATAACCTAAGATAGAGTCATGTTGGATGTATCAGATTCAATACCAGTTGGTCTAAGGAGGAGATTATCTTATCAACTAACAAACGGAATAACTTTGCTTGAATCTTTTAAATAAAATACTTTATATCGGATTAAAACACGATTTATTTAATTTAAATGTAATGATGCTCGTGTTAATAAAAGACAATATTATTTGCTTGAATCATCAATAGTTGTCCTAATGTAGAGAGCTAAGAGTTATGACCGAATACGAAACGTCTTTAACCTTATTTAAGAAATCGACTGACAAACATTTCGGAACTTAGTTTAAGACTGCGACCGTTAGGAACTGCAGAATATGGAATCATAATATATTTCACACTTTTTTCAATAGGGGTAGGCAAAGGCTTTCATATTATATGCTCGTCAATTTTAAGTCCTATCAAAAATATATCTTATAATGAATTCTCACCAGGAGGCGAAAGAAGAGCTTAATAAGAAGCCGAAGACTGACGATAGCGATGCGCTGGAATCGGTGATAACGCACATGGGCGAAATGGGCCTCTACCAAAAGCTGCTGTTCCTGATGATGGCGCCTTTTGGCGTGTTTTTCGCGTTCGTGTACTTCGTGCAAATGTTCATAGTCGCAACACCTCAGCGGCATTGGTGCAGGGTGCCAGAATTGGAGCATCTGGATATGGAAATAAGGTATAGTTGATTGAACCTTTCTTGGGGTTTCGAGGGTACCTTGTATTCAGGATCGGTCCGATTCACGGGAACACAAATAAAAACTAAAGTGAAACTGCCCCACTACACTTACTATGTAGATTCACAGAAATATAATATAATCACTAAGGATTCCAACATTTTCCCAGCGTCTGTCTTCTCCAAAAAATACAACATGACCTCTGTGAAATAAAATTCAATAGGCACCTTCCAGGCGATGGTAATTTGCCACCTTGATTTCATTACAACTTACCCTAGCATCAGTTGGGACAATTTGCCTATAAAGAAATAAAAAAAAATAAAAGAAATTATTCGATGTGTTATTCATGTGGCTGTGGCGGATTAAATGTCGACGCCCCCCCCTTCCTCATTGTAATTTTTTTTAGTGTATATTTTTTTCTGCCGAAATTGTCAATAATATCATTATACACTTAGCAAAAAAATTAAAGAAACAGTAAGACTTTTAACTTTTTTGAGTGATTTGGTGAAAATTGGTCGAAACGTAATAAACTAAAAAGTTTTTGGAAGCTTGAAATCGGTGTTCGTGGCAATATCAAGACCAGCGTAAAAGGGACATTCATTCTCACCATTTATCTACACCTCTAATTTAAAAAAAAACACAGCCGTAAAGGAAATGGTTACTAAGGAAAACTACTCTTTGAACAGCGTAGATACAGTAAAATCTATGAGTGAGTAGGTATGCTTAATCTTGACATTATACATTATAGATCAATGATATCGATAATGCTAACTACGTTATCAAAATTAAAGTGAGATATCATTAAGTATGATCTAATGGTGACTAGGTATATTAATCAGTAGCAAGCAAGCATTAGATTTTTTGGGGCACTTGAAATGAAATGAAATATTTATAAGCATGAATCGTAATATGTACAGCTGTTGTTATTTATAGTCCGATACAATTCGCCAATATTTGGCATGCAAATGTTTAGGTCCTATATACTTATTAGATAAACCTTCATTACCCTTCATTGACATAGTATTAAAGTTTATCGAAGTTACCCTTGCTCAAAAGTAGTTAGATATTCATTTCAAAATCTCGCTTGTCTATTAGACTCTAAATGACACAGCGACAAAAGATCCATTTATAATTAACTAGCAACACGCCCAGCTTCGCACGGGTGCAATGTAGATGTCATGAAAATCGGCCGAGTAGTTTTTAAGCTGAATCATAACAACATTTTGTAGAATATTTATAAATAAATATTGAATAACAATTTTGGTTAACCTTTGTTATATCCACATAAATGAAAATAGAAATTATTTATGATTTGTGATCTTTGCCTAATTCGGCTAACGTTAATTGAAGTTTTGATTGTCAGGTACTTCCGCAATTTTAACATTGTCGAAAGCAAATTCAGGATGACAAATTAGGCTAAAAGGAGCAATTGTCGTATTGGGAGTTAAGGTTAATTCCAATTTGGAATTATTTAGCCTAATCCCATTGACAAATCTAATGACAAAGCTTCAAAACAATACTTCTAAATAATTTTATAAATAAAACTAGCAATTGCCCCCGCAACCCCCCTTGTGGGTTGAATTTCGTAAAATCCGTTCTTAGCTGACCTCTACACGGCGAAAGGAATATTCCTACCATATTTCAAGTCGCTACGCCTTATGGTTCCAGAGATATCGTGATGAGTCAATATATAGGTGGGAATCTCTTTTATATATATACTAGCAATTGCCCCCGCAACCCCCCTTGTGGGTTGAATTTCGTAAAATCCGTTCTTAGCTGACCTCTACTCGGCGAAAGGAATATTCCTACCATATTTCAAGTCGCTACGCCTTATGGTTCCAGAGATATCGTGATGAGTGACTATATAGGTGGAAATCTCTTTTATATATATAATAGATTGCTCTGTAGGGTTATTAAACAAGGCCATTGTTAAATAGAAGTTAGGAAGCACGTATCGAATAATAATTATGAAGTAATATGAGTCAATATTTAGTTAAACTTGACCTGTGTCGATGACGTCAGTCTCCGATACCTCAATGATTTTGACTTTGAATCGAGTTCGTATATAATATAAACTAATTAAGAAAATTTAATTAAAACGTTCGTGGTAATTGTGATAATATGACTGAATGCAAATTGCAACATATATACGTAGATAGAAAGATCAAGTAGAAGTAGTAGAAAATTTGTTAATTTAGAATTCTTTTTTTCGAATTCGGTAAAGAAGAGCTTCAGTTGGGTTTAGACACAATACAATCATATCATTATAAAGAGACAATGAATGAAAACAGACTCAAAAATCTATTGACATACTTAGTATTTCAATGCAAAATTATATACGGCGAGTGTGAATGAGAAAGTAGGGTGGGTAGGGTTGACACTTGACATAGACGTTCTTAAGAAAGGTCAAGTCTAAACTAATGACTGACCCATTGACATAGTGTATATTGTTGATCGAAGGACTGACCAGCAAATATGAAAACTCATATCGGAGCAAATGCAAATCAATAGCTACTAGCTAGCTCTAGCTTACTCCTACAAAAAAGACCTAAAATTTATTTATTTAAGTTTGAATTAAGTATAAATAAAATGTTTTTGTTTAATCAATTAAAAATAATGAATTTGTAACTAAGTAATTGATTAATAGGTACTTAATTAACATAATTACTGATAAAGTTTTTATACGGGTTTATGCAAATAACACCGTATAAAAACTTCTATATTATACTGGGTTATGCAAATAACTTAGTATAAAAACTTTATGGCAACTGCTACTGAAGCTGATATTATCTATACGTCCTGCGAACATAGAAAACAGTTCATAATAATATGTATGTGACAGTTGAAAATCATTGTGCTATGATAATGACAACCTTATATACATACAATATGGCATTTTCAGCTCATCGTTTTTGTTTTTCAATGATAAATTTAATTTTAAATTATTGTCATTTCAACATACAAAACGTTAAAACGTAATAGTCCGGGAGCCAGGTGCAAATTTGGTTAATTATTTCCTCTCGAGAGATAATTCGTCAGACGCATCAGAGTATAGTATTATAAAGCCTCGTGAACGTCAGCTGGCGCTCGGGTGGGGGGATGAGCGGTCCCACGCACGAAGGAAAAAAGACACATTCATTCATTTCCTCTCAGCTAAAAATTTGTCAAATTGTAGCTAATCCAATATCTCAACGAAAAAAAATAATCAGCTGCTTACAACATAGTGTATTATACGTCAGCTGGTGTCTCGAACATAGGGCATGCATTATTCGTTCGAAGTAGGTATTCGGATATTTCGAATTCTATAATAAACATTATTCGAATAATTCGAATAATACGAATTTTTCGAATTGTGTTTTATTTAATGTGTGTAAATGAAAAGAAACCTTATTAGTACTTAAACAATTATAATTAGGAACCAATATGTGCTCAAAAAAGTCGTCTAAACATAATTATTAGTTGAAAAAAATAATACTTTGTTGTGTTCCGAAAATACGACCGTAGGAAACTGAGGGCGTCTAAAGTATCGTCATTAAATGAACATCTCAAATGATTACAAAAAAACCTATTAGCCGAAAATACACGTTCAGCTTCAACACTTGTAGGTGGAATGGTTAGTAAAAAATCATATATTAACCAAAACGAAGTAGAATAGTAGGTATTCGAAATGTTCAAAAAAACCGAATAATTATATAGGTACTATTCGAATAGTTAATGTAGCGAATATCCGAATAATATGAATATCCGAATATCCGAATTGCATGCCCTACTCGAACATGACAAAAAAAAATTATTTTCCGTGATTTCCTCTCAAACAAAAATTTACCTGATGATAGCTTATATGTAACTGTGGATAAATATATAGGTCAGCTGGCTGTATCTTGGTGGAAAAACCGTCAGCTGCTCCACTTAAGGAAGGAGGCTACAACCACTCATCCCCCCACCCGAGCGCCAGCTGACGTTCACGAGGCTTCATAATACTATACTCTGATGCATTTTACTAATTACCGCTTGAGAGGAACTTGGTCATGAAAATCTGTTGCTGGCTCCCGGACCATAAGCTAACGGTCATTCGCATTCTTCTCTTGTTAAAAATATATGTATACGAAAACGAAAATTATTGTAAAGTTCTAATAATATTATACGCAATTTGATACAAACAAGCTGGACCTTTTTCTTGGCGTCCTACACGCATTATACGCCACATATTTTGGTTTAGCCAATGACCATCAACACTGGCTGTAGATACACATAGCTACAGCCAGTGTTGATGGCCATTGTATGTGGGTATGTGAGTTTCTTTTCGATGTTTCATATCACAGAACAGGAATCTGTCTGTGTTTCATATCGAAAGAGTGTGAGGCTCAATTGATCTATGTACCTCAGCTACAGAATATCGATGGTGCACTAACGACCTATTTTTGACTAATTTGAATATTTAAGAGACATTCGGAAATCTATAGACGAAAACCGAAACACGCAATATTATGCACTTTACGGTTTTTCTCATCTATGAACGCTTGCCCCAGTAGTATCTTCGACATTTTTCCCATCCGTTGAGTGCCCAAAGTTCCCAGACGGAGGGAAAACATGTTTATAGAAAATTCGATGTAGGTACGTACTGTCCCAGTGGGATTAGAACCCACGACCCATCGAAACGGATTTGTTCTATTGCTCTTCTTATCATCCCCCTGACTCGGTTTTAAGCATGTTTTTCTATGTAGAGACATTCTATGAATTCTATGTAGATGTAATTGTCTAAATAAAATACAGGAAATATGTTTTACCATTATCGAATGCAATTTCTCATTCTACAGTAGGTATTCTATAAACAAAAGATCGTATTTCATAGCATGAACAGTTGTTGCATATAGCCTAATAATTATACTCATAAATGTACTCATAATCAATGCTAACTAGTCACATTATTTTCCTTCTATAGATATGAACTTGGAGTGTGTACGGGTTTCTATTTTAAATTAATTTGCTCAAATTTTGCAATTATTTAATATTAATAATTATTTAAAAATCAAATATATAGCTGTTCCAATGGTAATTAAATAGTAAGTACATAAAAACTATTTACTAAGTAAATACTCTAGCATTTGCGAGACTCATGACATTTACTAATAAGAATAACTTGAAAAATATATTTATATTTTTCATTGAAAGTACGGTTTTACGTAAGAGTTATGGTCTGAATAATGACTAAAGTATAAAGAGAAATTAGTATTTTTGTTTGTAACGAATAAATTCAAAAACTACTGAACCGATTTTAAAAATACGTTCACCATTTGTGACGGGTGCAATTTCGATAAAATATATGTGTATATTACATCTACATTGCACCCGTGCGAAGCCGGCTGTGCTAGTTGAAAATAAAATAGATTGAGAATGTGATCTCAATCTATTTTATTTTCATTGATTATTATTATCATGTGCCTGGTTATCGCACTACAAGTGAGTGTTGCTCATGAATCATCTGTCGATTTTATCCTCACTAGCAACAAAGATACACGCGGTTAGCGTATCAAGCCGGATAAGCAGTACTGTGTGTAATATTTGGTACCATTTGGAGCCACTTTTGACTCCTTCATAACTCAAAATCTATATCGTATTTAGTTTATATATTGAGACCCCCGAGATAAACCAGTAAATTAAATTTCATAAACACAGCTCAAACGGTTATATGGATTTTAACGTTCAAATATCGTCATCTTCATTGACTGACTTACATATAGATCAAAAAGCTAACCCACTTCCAGATGACCTAGAAAGTTTAAATGGTAGCCAAGTTATTGTGAATGTAAAGGAAAAAAACCAGAAAACAGTGAAATTCTAAGATTTAAATTTGAGATTATATTAGGTAACACTTAGTGCCTTTGAAAATTATAAGAGCGATAACTTCTTCTTCGCAGGAAAATAAGTACAAAGATGAAAGGCTTATCGTTTTTATATGTACTTATCAATTACCTATTTATAATGTATGATCAATTGAAACTCATCAATGACTATTGGTATATAAATAGTATTATATGAAAGGCTATGTTAATTATATATTGATCATAGAAAGAGATCAAGCTTTACACGATATATTACATCACTGCTCCTGATCATCTTTCTCTTTTTTTTGGGAATTTGTTGTTGAACTCATTTGATTTGATCTGACTTAAGTCCATCATTTTCTTTGAATTAAACCGTTTTCTTTTCAAACATCGCACACGTATGCTGTCCACGTTAATGCATCATACAAGAAAAACAGTTTAGTATTTCAATTAAATTAAAAATGGTATTATTTACAGGCGCAACCTCACAGCCCCTCGCAATGGAGACGAGTGGGAGAAGTGTCTGATGTACAACGCGAACTGGACGCAAGTTTTGATCGACATGGCTGTTCCACTCAACGCCAGCATGGTTCCTTGTCAAAACGGCTGGGAGTTCGAGCTGGGAGATATTCCTTACCATACAGTAGTCAGTGAGGTGAGTTGGCAAAAAACAAAAATTAAATATACCTATATTTCTATATTAAAATTAAATTTCCGAGTCCCCTAGTGGGGCATGGGGCAGACTGACATATTTCTGTGTCTATTTCACTGAATTCGAATTTTCCCCCTTATACTTTTCACTTAATACGATTTATTTCCTACTATTCCAGCGAGGCTGGGTCTGTGAATACGCCGGCTACGCTCCAGTGGCCCAGGCATTTTTCTTCGCGGGATCCACATGTGGAGGCATTCTCTTCGGCTGGATGGCAGACTACTATGGCAGAGTGCCCGCTTTGGTTGGTAAGAGTTTCTAATAAGACGAACACACCTCACGTATCAAATGGTAAATACCTAAAAGTGTCCGAGGTATCACCTCAGTATTGAATTCGTCTATTTATGCGTATATTCAAGCACATCTCTTCCACAAAATGTTGGATTTCTTTACAAAAATGTCAGTAATTAGATGCCCAAATCACTCATGTTATAAAATAGTAAATAGACTAAACTGTATCTTATACCTTTAAACGAGCAATTCTTGTATATATATATATAATTGGAATCTCGGAATCGGCTCCAACGATTTTCATGAAATTTAGTATACGGGGGGTTTCGGGGGCGAAAAATCGATCTAGCTAGGAATCATTTCTAAAAAATGTCATTTTATTAGTGTTTTATCAACTTAAAGGAAAAATTTCTTTTCCTGACATCTATCGGCGAATAGCAATACTATGTCATTTTATTCGTGTTTTATCAACTTAAAGGAAAAATTACTTTTCCTGACATCTATCGGCGAATAGTAATACTATGTCATTTTATTCGTTTTTTATCAACTTAAACGATATATGACTCTTCCTGACATCTATCGGTGAATAGTAATACTATTTTTTAAAACTAGGTATCATTTCTAGAAAATTTCACTTTATTCGTGTTCTATCAACTTAAACATAAACTTACTTTTTTTTTATTCGAAGAATAATAACAAAAAGGTGGCGTTTGATTTTTTTAAATTGCTTTAACGACACAACAACACTAATAAAGCTATTCCAGCAGATGGCGTTGTTAAGTAACACGAAGTCAATGAGTGTTTGCTTTGAGGTTAGACTTGATTTTATTACTATGTAATTCGTACTTAAATTTTCCAAAAAACACAATTTATAAAAAAAAAAATACCGAGCAAAGCTCGGTCATCCAGGTACTGTAAAAATAAAGTTATACAATTTGTTTATTTGAGTAACACGCAACTTCTACGAGTATATGGGTTAATCAGTTTGGGTACACCGTACCATTTAAAAGAATTAATTGGTTTAACTTTAAAAATCAGATATGTTATAATTTACATAAGTCTGTGATTTCAGGATCTAATTTGATAGCCATCTTAGGTAGCGTTGCTACAATATACACGACCGCTTTGTGGGACTTCGCTTTGTCTCGCTTCCTCGTTGGGATGTCCTATGATACTATCTTTATGGCATTCTATATTTTAGGTAAGTCGCAAGCCTTATCCTTAAGTATCTATTTGGTATATAATTGTATTAACTTATTAGAATATATCTATACTAATGTTATAAAGAGGAAAGATTTGTTTGTTACGATTTAACTGAAAAACTACTCGACCGATTTTAAAAAATCGTTCACCAATAAAAAGCTACATTATCAGCGAGTAAGATAGTAGTATTATTCTATTTTATGATTTTTATAACTAAATACATATATATTTTATCCTTTTTATTTGTAACTAGCAACGCGCCCCGGCTTCACAAAACATAGCCTATGTTACTCGCTGATAATGTAGCTTTCTATTGGTGAAAGAATTTTCAAAATCGGTCAAGTAGTTTTTGAGTTTATTCATAACATACAAAAAATACAAAAATTCAAAAATACAAATCTTTCCTTTTTATAATATTAGTATAGATATAGATGAGAAAATACTAAAATGTCTTGAAAGCCTTCTTTAAAAAGAAAGAATAAGAAGTATACTTTATGTATTGTCGTCTCTTTCAGCGCTAGAGTACGTCGGTCCCCAACACCGGACATGGGTTGCTAATATTTCGATCGCGTTATACTTCGGAAGCGGCTGCCTGATGTTGCCCTGGATCGCGTTATGGGTCAGCGATTGGAGGAAACTGCTCTTATACACAAGTCTGCCGTTCCTCATCGTAGTTTTCGTGCCCTTTTTAGTACCAGAAAGTGCCAGGTATGTATTCTTTTTAATTAGAAAAAAAGGAACATGCACGTATTTACACGCGATTGAAGTAAAACTTAAAAAAAAAAAACTTAAACTATCTATTGACAAAATCAAAAATATTTGAAAACCGGATGGTACAGAAACGTGACGCCATATTGCCGTAACGGACTTCCGTTGCATTGTCGTCCAGACTCCAGTTACCTCCTTGTCGCGCCTAAAGAAGTTTTACTTCAAAAACATTCTACGCCAAGAAAGTATTTAATAAAATTATAATAAATTGCCAACCGAAATGGGCACTGTTTAAACACTTGCCATTTTGGCGCGCTTGGTGTGACGTCATAATTTATGGCAATAAACAAACAACTGGTTAAGGTTAAACACAGGCACTGTTAATTAATCGACGTAAGTGGATAAGAGCTGGATCAGATATCAGCGATAGAAATAGTCTTATCTAGATGAACTGTTAGTTATAGGACGCAATACTTGGAATTTGACAAAAAGTGATGATCACATCACAACGAAATTGGTATCTCAGTTTTGCTTTACAAGAATGAACATTTCAATAGAACTTTTTTTGCCGGCCTCGGTGGCTTGTTGGGTATGGGTTTCGATTGGTAACGGATTCGAATCCCGTCAATATGACAGGTTTATAATTTTCTATAAACATGGTTTCTTTGCGTCTGGTCACTTTGGGCACTATAGATACGTACGGGCTTGAAGTAAATAATAGGCCGACAACGTACTTAATGTGGTACTGACATAAAAGTATTTCATTTTAAGAATACACAAGAAACTTATTTGGGCTATTACCAAATGGCCATGCGAAATATCTTATACATATATAATATGATATATATGTATAATATATAACTCGCAATACTGTGTTTCAGATGGCTCGCCTCTCGCGGTCGAGTGAGCCAGGCGGTGAAAGTATTGAAACGTTTTGAAAAAATCAACGGCACTAAAATACCGGATGATGTTCTGGATGACTTCATTGTAAGTTTTTGATCTTTTTACTAATCCAATATAGCAAATCAATAATGTATATATGTAGAATCAAAAATAAATTGAGATTTTGGAGTGGGTTAAAAATTAAACCACCGAGTTTTAGACATTTTGGAAGTGACGGATCACGGATTTAATTGTCAGGGTATTTAATTTTGCCGCCCTTGCCCTTGCCTCTAAAATGCCAATTCCTAAACTTACTAAAATAAAATAAAAGGATGAGGTAAAAGTCTACGGCAAGATGTCTAGTAGACTCTGTGAGATCAGAAAGCCTTACATAAATATTTGTGATTTCTATAAACCAGCTAAAAAAAAAAAATTGGTCCCCAGCTACCATAAGCTCAAGTCTACTCAGCCTGCTGGTAAATCCGTCACTGCATCTTGGATGCTATTGTATATTTGGTTCAGCCCTTCAGCTCTCGGTTTCTGTTACATTTTTTATAATGTGAGACAATAGTCATAAATACTATGTCAATGTATAAGATGAAATTACAAAAAAGATCTGCCTAAAAGTATTTCAATATTAACGCTAAGAAAAGAGGTAGAACATTCAGATAAAATACTATTTAAAAAATACTATTTACAATAATACATTAAAACTTAAAAGCTCTCAGTCTGAGAGAAAATAATGATTTCACATTTTTATAAAATATCAGAAAATAATGTTAGCATTTTTTTGTTTGTTGTTGCATTAACAGTTGTAATTTTCTCTTAGATTATCGCTGACGCCACAATTTCATAATGTAATTTTCATTATGTAGATTTATTTAGTTAGTTGTTTATTTATTTACATTAAATTTTGCACTGTATCTCTTACTGAACCGCATTTATTTCGTTAAAGGTATCCGCGAGTCAGACCCGTCAGACAAATGAGTCGATCAAGGATGTATTCAAGAGTGCTCCGCTCCGTAAGATGATGTTCCTGATGATAACGGCGTACATGGCCTGCTCCATCATCTTCGACGGCCTGGTGAGGATGTCGGAGGGGCTCGGGCTGGACTTCTTCATCACGTTCACGCTGACCTCCGCTACTGAGATACCGTCTGTTACGTTGTTGGCCCTTATGCTGGATAGGTGAGTTTTAAATAGTCTTGATTTCGGTGCTGAATATCGATTTTAACATTAAAATAATATTGACGCGCTCGTTGGCGCATTCGGTAGATCACCTGCCGTGCGCATCGATGGATCGTGGGTTCGAATCCCACCGGGACAACATGATTATAATTTTCTGTAAGCATGTTTTCTCCACGTCTGATAACTTCGGGCATTGATAGTGTGGGAGGAATATTTCATTTCCGTTCATAGATGGAAAAACCGTGAAAGGCACATTGCGCGTTTCGGTTTCAATCTATGGATTTCCGAATGCTCGATGTAAAAACTAGGTCGACAGCGCATCATTGACTGAAGTTCTGTGGCTGAGGTATCACCTACGATCCAGTGAACCTTTTGCTCGTTTGTCGATATCTAACATTAAAAAAAAAACATTTTTTTGCGATTTATAAATGATGAGTTAAGTATGGAAAATATTGGACTTTCAAGGGTCTATCTGTGTAATTCTTCGTTCTTAATATAATTTTTCCACCTGTATACATTGTCTTCTACTCCTAATAACATTTAACTACTCATCAACCATTCTGCTTGGATGGTTTCTAGCACTTAAAAGTAACCTATATTCTTTGAATATTAGCGTGTAAGTACATCTAGAATCTTTTGCGGGAGAATCTAAACTTGTATTTTCGGAGACTTGTATATTTTTATTAAAGTTGATTGAAAAGTGGTTGTTTTTTTCTAAAAGTTGGTATACAATTTTACACTAGCTTAATAGAGGGTTAAATAAAATATATTAGTAGAAATGCATGAACAATACCAAACTGGATTTTGTATTTAAAAAGCGAATAATTTTCTCTTTTTAGATGGGGTCGTAGAAATCTTGTTTGTGGACCTTTGGTTACGGCGGGAACTTTGTCGCTCATTGCTGCTTTCGTACCGAGAGGTAAATCTGATAGATGTGATGATAATATTATTTTCTAATTCTTTTGACCTTCTTTCGACTCACGAATCCGCTTTACACTCTTTTTTTAAGGTTGCTGTTAGCGTCATATATTTCTTACGATCTCCTGATGGAAACAACTTCACAATTTGTCAAGTTATATTGTCAGTACCAATCAATAGTTTATATCTCCTGTGGGATCGATCCCACGATCGACATTATGATATTTAGTAATTCTTCTTTTCTATCCTACATGTTGACTTCGTCTTTATGCATGTGTATATATCGCAGCTTCGGTAGAATAAGGGCATAAATGAATTTAATATTGTCTTTTATTAACGCGAGTATCACACATTTAAATAAAATACTGTATACCGGATTAAAACGCGATTTATTATTTAAATTATTTATCCCGACGTTTCGGATGCTTTTCAGCAACCGTGGTCGCGGGAGACTGAAAGATGACAGTTGTCTTATATTTGAAATGTCACAAAGTTGCCATATTTAATTCAATTAAATTAAAAAATAATCTATTAATTTAGGTAACACAATGTACATCTATGAATGTCATTAAAAAATAATACATATTAAATTACTAATATTACTAATATTAAATGCTTCTAATTTTACATTTACTACCAGTTCACAAATCAAGGGCGTAGAGCGGACGAGAAGAACTGGCAAGAAACTCGCCGCCACTCTTTTTAATCGCCAAAAAAAAAAAAAAAAAAAAAAAGAGTGGCGGCGAGTTTCTTGCCAGTTCTTCTCGTCCGCTCTACGCCCTTGATTTGTGAACTGGTAGTAAATGTAAAATTAGAAGCATTTATTATGTATTTTTTATTGACGTTCATTAGTGTACATTGTATTACCTAAATGAATAAATGATTTTTGAATTTGAATATTTCATACAAAGAACAATGACTTCAGGTGTAGGCGGAATAAAACGACATGGAATATAAAATATAATGTAAAATGGCACTTTTGTAAAATAACAAAAGTACAGTTACCGAAGGTGCGATATGTATATTGTATATGTTCTATCAAGTAAGCAACTGCAACTAACGAGAGGCGCTCCGCAGGCGTTCCGCAGGTGTCCCTGGCGATAATGGCCCGGTTCATGATCAACATGGCCTACAACGGGGCCATGCAGTGGTGCACGGAGCTGCTGCCGACCGCCGTGCGCGCGTCCGGCTCCTCGCTCATACACGTGAGCGGCTACGTGGCCACGGTCGTCTCGCCGTTCGTGGTCTTTTCTGTGAGTATACGTCGCGACAAACTTCTAGTACGCTCTGCCCGCCTTACAGGACCATCAAGAGATATCACGCGGACGAGTGAAGACAAACTAAGATAGAAGATATCTCGACATCGACAACTTTGATAGACAAGTTATCTCGATCGACGTCGAAGTCGAATTGGCCAGCAGCCCGCCTAGCATGACTACCACTATAAAATTATCGTGGTATCGACCGTTTTCTCGCGTTTTAATCCATTATCTCTTTATATCTTCCGGGTCTAACATGACACTTAAAACTCGAAATCTAATGTCAAAAGTAGAGATATTTGTCGATCGACCGAGAAGTAAAAAGTAGATCGACAGCGCATCATTGACTGATGTTCTGTGGCTAAGGTATCACCTACCATCAAGTGAACCTCATGCTCGTCTGTTGATATGTAACATAAAAAAAAAGTTAGTCATCAGTCCTGAAATTTTTTCTTGCTTTAGAGTCAATTACGATCAAATTTATTTTAACCCGATATTCAGTTTGAATGATTACGAAATAATAAATGTTATTTTAGGAGAGGTTATGGCGTTCTCTGCCGCTACTAATCTTGGGTATAATCGCAATAACTGCGGCCGGATTCGGGTTGATGTTGCCGGAAACTAAGGGAAGACCGATGCCTCAGACTATAGAAGAAGGGGAGAGAATCGTACGGAGCTACACTCTTTGCGGGTACTCAATTTTTATGATTATTTATGCTTGCTTGTTCTCTCTAATTCCTGCCCTTTTCTGTTTCGATTTAGGATCTGCGCAAAACATTCTCCTTTGCCATTCTCTTCTGTCATTCGTTATATCGTTCGTCACACCCCTCAACCACATATAATTTTTCACATAATCAATCCATATTTTAACTGGCCTATATCATCCTACTTTCTTATTGCTAACTTTTTTTGACACATGATTTTACCCCTCCTAACATGCTCATACCAAGCCAAACTATTAACTTCCAATTTTTCATTCGGTGGCGCTACTCTGACTTCCTCTTATATACTCATTTCTTTTCTTATCTTATCTAATCTTATCACTCATCCAACTCAGCATTCTCAAATCAGCAAACGCTTACAATACTTGCCCAACATTAAGAACAAATAAATCAAGACGGTTCTTATCACGGTCTTTTTGATTATTTATGCTTTATTAACCTCTGAAAAATATCTTATGAATTTATGTTTGATATAACAAGTAATATAATATTCTATATAAATTATACAAATACCATTTCGTAAATAGACTATATTTACAATAAATAATAAAACAATTTGTACATTTCATAATTTTTGAATTTCAAGAGATAACCTAATTGACAGAGGTCAATATTATTAAGATAATTTTAGTTTTAATTAATAACAAAATCAAACAAAAAGTGTAGTTAATTTCTTGAATTGGATAATAACTGCAATAAATGATTTTTTATTACAGAAGTGCCCCAGAAGAAGAAACTGCTACAGATAATGGTGAAAAAGAGAAAGCTCTCGATACGTAGTATTTACTAAAAATTATACAATGATTCTGCCTCTACCCTCCGGTTATCAGTAATCAGGCCGCAACGCCAAAAACAACGGAGACAAAAGCGAATATATTATTAGATACTCGCCCTGGTTAGACGTATATTTTTATACGTATTAACCACAGAACAGAATAATCCGCTAAAGTTAAGATACCGCTATTTAAGCGGTAAAAGACAGACATTATATATAATTGATTTTATAAATATACCATTACAGTTATTAAACGATAAGTGTAAATAAAATAGATCTCATGTAAACATGATTTCATCATTATAATAAAACTGCATATCGCATTTTACGCGAAAAAAAAGTATCGCATAATCGAACAGTGAATAAATCTGCGGCGAACACCAGATGTTGGAGTAAATTCAAAAATAATCTTTGTTGGTATGTGTATAAATTTCGCTTTCAAAACTTTAGATTATCGCTTTTGCAACTTTTTGCCTAACACCAAAGACTTTTGTCCATGCTACCAGTGGCGGGAACACCATACAAGCCAAAATCCCGGCTTACCGATTTTAACGTAATACGTGTTTATATATGAGGGGTATAAAAGCAAAACAGCTTCAGTCCAAAATTATATTTTTTTAAGTAAGGACACCATATTGAAGAGCTCAAAAGCTGTAATATTGTATAATTATAATTATTGTGCAAATCCACCTCAATCCAAGGTAAAATTCTCTTTGAAAATAGCGTTTACTTGCAAATCGGCTTCGATCCAAAATTTGTTAGAAGCAAATCGGCCTCTGTCACATACGACCAATCAGGAGCCTCAATTTCAAATTTTCTAAGATGGCGAATCTTTTAGTTTTCAAGGCAAGTTGACTAATAAATACTGCCCGTTTTTTTGTAATTTCTCTGTGATTTTCATTGGAATGGAAGAAAATATTCAACCTGCTCGTGCAGGACGAGCCAGGAAACGTGTAAGAAATGTAGAACAGTGGTGGCGTGTGCTGGAAAGGGCAAACAAGTAACAAACATTTGCTTGTTTTTTGACCGTTATAGTAGGGTCTGTATAAGATTTTTAAGCAAAAAATTTATAAAGCATTATTTTTTTTTCACTTAATGGTTGTAATTTTTTTTATGCTAAACTATCCTCTGCTTTTGGTTAAGGTATTCTGCAAAATAAGTTTAGTTAGTTTTAGTTCAAGAAGATGAGCCATCCTGCGATCCACCTGAGTCCAGCTGAGTCAAATATAATTGTTTAAAGACCTAAATAGGACTGTCTGACTTTTATATTTTCAATTAAACTTGATTTTTATTTCCAATTAAAGATATTCTGTTTTCAACAAAAACAAAAATTATTTTAATTTTTATTTTGCAATCGGTACTTTACAACATAACAACTTTCAAATAAAATAGTGAAATGCAAATTCGCTTCGGTCCATAGTGATCAAAAGCAAACATGCTTCGATCCAGTATTTAGATGCAAAGACACCTTAGTCCTAAGGTTTTTCTGAATTATTATGGAAATCTTATATATATTTTTTATTTTAGTTATTCTTACTTAAATGAAAAGTTCTAATTAAAATACTAATAACAAAATTTTGCATAAATGTGAATTACATTCGATGTATTAGAAAATGACAATTAGCTCAGTATTGGTGTTTAGTGACTGAAGCGCCTTTGCTTTTACACCCCTCATATAACATAATATAATTACGTAATAATATGACTTATATAATTAAATTAAATACATTATTTTTCTTTTTATGGTTGCATTAATAGGGTGATGTCTAACCGCTGTCTTTGATATTGCGACCTAACGTCACATGGAACATGTCTTCTTATAATCGTGGATCCGAAAAGAAAACCAACACATTTTGTAAAAAAAAAAATCTAGATAAATGTCGGAATATGCACAAAAATAACGATAACTATTGTACGCTTGCCTCGAGGCCTTAAATCGTTTTAAATACTATTATTATTAAGAAAATATTACGATTTTATTAAAAATTAAGTTACGTACGTAATAAATTATTATGTTATTAAACTAAATTTATATTTTATGTTTGTGGTGTACAATAAATTATTTATGACTTTAAATATAATCTGTAGTGAGACTACAAAAATTAAAAATATATACTTGTCTTTGTCGCTACAACGTGATTTGAGAAGAATGACAATACTTTTTTTTTGTTACTTCAAGAAAATTGAACAATGTTCAAGTCTCGGGGCTTGATTAGACTATAATGCATTTATATTAAGAATAGTATTTTATTATAAGCATCTGCCTTTATTAAATTACACGTTATCAGTCTTACGCATATAATAACTTAAGCCTTAAATAGCTATACCAATATTTTGAAATTGGAACTGGTACAATAATTTCATAATGATCTTTGGCATCGCTTCTAGTGCTGTAGTCGTGAAGCGCAATACAAACTCGTTTTTAATCTGTATAAATAGCATTTTAAATTAATTTCTAAGTCAGAGCTGTCCATGGTAATGGCCCGCAGGCAAAATCTTTGTATCTTATTTCTTTTTGTATTGTTTGAATAACAAAATTTAGAAAATTTTGCGTTTTACATATTTTATTCGACTTTTTGTAGATTGTAAATATTTTGCAGATGTTAAATGTTTAGTCATTTAGTCATTTTTAGTATCAATACTTCCCATCTAACTTGGACAGCCCTTCTAAGTAATCAAAAAAGTTCATAATTCAAAATTATTATTCCTGTATTATTTTATAAAAACTACCAGTTATCATTATTCATATAACTGTGATATGATAATGTCAATTAAAATATTAATTTATGTCTTATACTAAGCCATATTAAAATTATTTAATCATTTTAGGAAATAAACATATATTTTACATCCTTGTTGATTTATTTTATCCATCTTGTATCTACTGAAACAGAAGAATGGACCTATTTGTTAGTTTAGACAAGAAACAAAATATGTTGGTAATATAAATAATTGCTTCCAAAACTTAATTACCTAATTTATTATTGGAAAAATATTACATAACATGAAAGTAATAATTTTGATTTTAGGTTATACTAAAATAAAATAAAATATCATCAAACCTAATTTTATCTTTAACTTTTTTTTTGCCAACGAAACGATATATTAAACCACTCTTCACAGTCCAAAGTTAAAAAAATTAAAAGATATAATAATTTATTCATACTAATATAGAATGCCACAGAGTAACACAGACTATAATATTACTTCCGCGAAAAAAAACCCAAAAAAACAATTATATCATTTATTATCTATACAAGATCAGGTTGGCTTAATGCTAAGGTACATTTTCCCGTTGATATTCTGTTTGACCGGATTGATTCGCTTCAGGATCTGCGTCATGGTCTCCACGAGCCGCTCGCTGCTGACGCCAGTTCTCTTCGACTTGAACTTGGTGAGCAGCTCTGTGGTGGTCATCGGCTTGCGGGTCAAGTACCGCCGCACGGCTTCCTCCGTCACACCGCATTCCCTGTTCAATTGTTTAAATGTACATATGTACTGATTTACAAAATTAAATACACTGCACGGGCCACCGCATACCTTGTTCAGGTTTTAGTCGTAAATACTATGAGCACCGGATTGAATATACATACATAAATATTAGGGTGATTCAAAAAAACTTTTTTTTTTTAACTGATACCTTCTTAAATGTTTTTATTTGATATAAAAAAAATTCTCACCAAACCCGAGCCCTATAGCTAAACTCTAAGGGGTCGCTATTGTTTTTTTAGTTTCCCAATTAATTAACATGGGAAAAATCGTTTTTTGTTTTAAATTGAATTTACACATAATTAACGCATTTTTTTTTTAAAATGATTTTATATCCTTAAAGTAGAGTCTTCGAGCTTTACAAAACTCTATTACAAAGTACGATTTTACATAAAGACCAATTACAGCTATTTAAACTAGCTATTTTTAATTTAATTTCACGAAATTTAGTAATTTTCTACTATTTATGATTTAACTCTACTTTAAGGATATAAAATCGTTGCCCATTGCACCAATAGAGGTCTTGGCTAAGTGTAGTGTATACTTAAGCCGTGGTGAATCGCTTTGTGAAAAAATTTCATCTGTCCACTTTTCACTGGAACTTACACTTTTTTACTGGAAAGGTCAGTAAAGAAGGGACCTTTTGACCTGAATATATATAATATTTAATCCTTCCTTATTCAGGCTATGCGTATTTTTCAGCGTTGGATGTCGGTTGTAAGATGTTGGGTGTCGGATGTCGGATGTTGGGTGTAGTGTTTCGTATGTTGGGTGTAGTGTGTGGAGTGTTGTGTGTAAGTTGTTGGGTGTTAGGTGTCGGGTGTTGGGTGTAGTGTTTCGTATGTTGGGTGTAGTGTTTTGTATGTTGGGTGTAGTGTGTCGTGTGTAAGGTCACTCACGTGTAGGCCGGGTCGAGCTTGGCGCGCTTGGCGGAGGGCTGGTTGGCGGCGCTGGCGTTGGCGGCGGCGACCGCAGCCTGCGCCGCGGTGGGCGTGGGCGTGTTCGCGCGGGATGTGCTCGCGCTGCCGGCCGCGCTCGCTGCGGGCGGGAACGATATTATATATATACATATATCCGAACTAGGCGTAAATAAGTTGATAACGGCCGAATTCTTGAACGCTAATCAACATTGAGGTGTACTTCTTATCTCTAACTCTTTCGTTACGAAGGTAAAATGAAAGACAGAAACATTTTAAGAAGCCCTCAAATTTTGATTATTGTTTCAGTACTCCTTGGTAAGTCAACTTGTAAAAAATTCTTTGTAATTTTCACCCTATAACTTAAGCAATCCTAGTGCCTATTATGATGTAAAAGATTAGATTAAAGATAATATAGCTTTCTATTGGTGAAAGAATTTTTAAAATCGATTTTATACGACTTAACTCAAACCTATATTCCAGTTTTTGAGTTAAATTGTAACAAAGAAACAAAAAAATTATGTTATTTACCAATAAAGACAAATAAATATCTAAAATGGATTCATGGGATGGATGGACTGAGGCATCGCCATTACAAAAATGAAAGTCCTTATAGATTTTTTTTTTATGTGGGTAGTTTAACTACTTACCATTAGCTGACCCTTTATCGGCGCTGCTCTTGTTCTTCTTGCCTTTCTTGTTATTGTTCTCGGAATCCGTGTCCGAGTCTGAGCTGAATTCCGTTTCGGATTCTATAAAAAAATATATATAAGCTAAATTCAGCAAAAGCACCTTTTGGAGCGGTCACAAAGCTACTGGTGTAATGTCTAATTGTACTTAAAAATTGCCTTAAGTTTTTCCTTTTTATGCATTTCCTATTTTATCATAATATCATTATGTGTTTTAGGGGTGTGACTGATGGTATAACGAGTGAAAGAAGAGAATGGAAAGAGAAAATACTGCCCCCAAATAAAAAAAGGTACCGAACAGAAAGAATACAGAAGATATACAAATATTTTGTGAGGAAATTCAAATAAACCCATTTTATTTCTAAAACGGAACTAAGTATGAATGATTTTTAACACAAATTCGATATTTGGAGATTTGTAGAGGCCATATTTTAACACAACTTCGATATTTGGAGACTGGTAGAGGCCATATTTAAACACAACTTCGATATTTGGAGACCTGTAGAGGCCATATTTTAACACAACTTCGATATTTGGTAGAGGCCATATTTTAACACAACTTCGATATTTGGAGACTGGTAGAGGCCATATTTTAACACATGCTGTTTTTGGAGACTATTACAGGTCATATTTTTAGCACAAATGCGATGTTTAGAGATTGTTAGAGGTCATATTTTTAAAACAAATATGATTTTTTGAAACTGTTAGATACCATATTTTTAATGAAAATAATACAAACATTCTCGCTAATTAGACATCAGCTTAACATTGGCTTCGTTGACCTGTTATTACGGACCGTATAATATATATTGACTGTACCTTTCTTATCGTCGGGCTTCTTCTTCTTCTTGGTGAGCTTGCTGGCCCTCTCCTCTCCCTCCTTCGTGTGCTCGTCCTCTTGATCCGACTCCTGCTTCTGCTCCTCATCTTCATCACTGTCCTCGTCGGAGCCCAGGAGTTTTCTAAAAACATCGACAATATTTCTCAATTTTACTCCTACATAATTAAAATCATGAACCTGGCGGGATTCGAACCCGCGATCCATCGGAACGCAAGGTAAAAATATTAGTAGAATACTGTATAAATACCGTAGGGCGTCCTCCTCGGCGACTCCTTTCAGTTCTTTGTTCGCTTTGGTCTCGTGGTCCGACTCACTGGAATAATACCATTTATTATATTCTATCATACATCTTAATAAAATTAAAAGCATTTATTAGTACAAGGTATAAACAATATATATTTTTCAATAAAAATATAATAACTTGCAGTAGCCGCAAGAGACCAAAAAACGCAAGAAACAAATAAAAATAAAGAGGTCTTGAAAGACCAATATAATGTATCCAACATGTTCGATTTAGAATTGATTTTTTAAGCATTGAGTTTTCAATCCACAGTAATATCTTGAGTTCAGAGAATGACTTTCACCATGCTGACCATTGTGTATCTTGTACAAAAGCCGGCAACGCATCCTAAAGACCTGTGGATATCAATCGGAGGTAGTAGTCGCTTAGCAGCAGATTGCTGTTGAGCCTCCTCTAATATAAAAAAGCATAGCTCCTTACCTATCCCTTAGCTTGGCACGTATAGTGTGCCCTTAGCTTAACAAAAGATCGCTTATGGCTAAGAATCTCACTACTACTCACTACTAGTAAATAATCCTATTTACCTATCCGAAGAGTCGGAGATATAGTCCTTCTCGCGTCCCTCCTCGTCACCATCATCACTCTCTTCGAACGCCTCATCCTCTACCTTCTTCTTCTTCTTTGCCACTGCCCCTGATCAGCAAGAAAGAGAAACAAATACAACACCAGATAGAAAATAGATCTAACTTCAGGGCCTCAATTAACGATGTGCTGTTGACTCATATTTTTATATCGAGTATGAAACTTTAAGATTTTCTAGGCCGTAATTCAGATACTGTAAGTATGTCTTATAGAGAGAAATTATAAAAAGAATCAAATGTCTTAAATCGTCAAATATTTTTGACTCGCAAATTACTTCCCTTGTTCGGTTTTGCAGAGAGACATGCTTATCTTATATTGAAATTTTGAAAGTTTAAAATCATTAACTCGCTATTTAATTTTTTTTAACTCTAGGTGATATTTCAAATTTATTATTAATGTAATTATCTAGTTAAATCAAAGTAAGGAAGATCAACGATGAACAAAAGTGTAAATTAAAAAAAAATCAACAATTACCCTTTTTCGGTTTCTTCTTGGCACCAGAATCACTATCTTCCTTCTCTTTCTCGCCGGCCTCTGAGCCGGACGAGTCGTCGTCCGAGTCTATCCACTCGTCCATATCTGAGATCTTTAATTCTGAAAATTTATTATTATTCTAATGAAACGGAAATAAACTTCTACATCGTCGTTGCGACTTTAAGACCTCTTATGTGTAAAAATCAATTATATGAGTAAATCGATAACAACCGTCTACAGAAAAAAATATAATGAACAGGTATCAGCCACATGATTTCCTGCTTTTTACTTTGCTAATATTAACTGAAAGCAAAATTAGTATCATTGTAAAAAAAGTTAGCAAGTTAGTTAGCAAGCACATAGGAGATTTTGAAATTGGTAAATAAAATACCATTGAAACGTCGTATACAGATGAGAGTTTTTGCATTCGATAGAGATTCATAAGGTAGAATGGTGTGGCGTAAAAAAGTGATTTTGCAAAAAGTGACACATAGGAGGTCTTAAAGTCGCAACGACAACATATCGATGGCTAACAGCGAAAAAGGAATAAGCGACATTAATGACAAAATAGACTTTTTTATTTATCTTGACTTTTCTTTCTTTCTTTCTTATAATTTGGCTTTTTTGCATCATTTGGTCTAAGTTTCATGAATCTACGAAAAACTTTTTGTCGCTTATATATTTATATCATTCTATATTACCGTCATAGGTGAAAAAGACATGTTTACATAAAATTTGAAATTGAGAAAAAAATTAAAGGTCGCTTCGCCGATTTATACTGATTCTGAATATAAAAATACGTCTAAAAAAGTCCTTATCAATCTTTATATCTAGTCACAAGTGATACAAACCCTTTTTCGCCTTAGAGGTTTTAAATTTCTTTTCATCGGGGTCCTCTTCGTCCGCCGCATCATCTCCGCGCATGCGCTTACGGAACATCAACGAAAAGTAGTTTATTACTTTGTTACGTCTGGAAGCAACAGCACTTTTCACTATAGTTCTTCAAAGTGGCTCCCTCAAGGTCGCGGGGGGTGGGTGCCACTAGACCCCAGAGTGCTTGAATGTCCAACATTTTGTCTGGGCCTTTAACAAGGCCTTTTAGCCTTTAAAAGGCCTTGTTAAAGACACGGGTACCCTTTTACTACTGCGAAATACGCTTTTTTTCTTATAAATCCGGCACCTTCAGCCCGCGCCTCCCTCGCCCATTCCTACGCTACGCACAGCGTTTGCGCTCCGTATTATTAAACAAGTTGCACAATAAGAGACCTAAATATTTAAAAAAAACATGTAGAACATGAACATAAATAATTCCCTTTATGAAATGCTTTATTTTACTTTTTTTCCATACAATCCAGTAATCCGAACATTCCAATAATCCGGTACCCTCTGGTTTTTAACAGTGCCTGATCAGTGAGTTACTACTGTAATTATATTATAATAAATAAAAATAAAATGCCGCATGTATGTACTCGCATCACTTGAGAACGGGTGGATAGATTGAGTTAAATTTTTTTTTGTTGTCTTCAGAATTTTTAGGAGAAGGTTTGTATGTAAAAAAATTTTTGAAAAATCTTAAGAAATCCCTTTCTTCATAAGAGTGCGGGGGTATTAATTTAAGAATAATTATATAATTTCGGAGCCAAAATTGTGGCAGAACAACGTCTGCGGGGTCCACTAGTATTATAATAAAAAACATTGGTAGTGTCAACATTTTTAAGATATCAATTAATATTGTGTTGTTGTTTTAACATAAAACATTGTTGCTATCGTCACCTACTTATGGCCATCTCTAAGTTCAATATAGGAATAAGATATAACGTTGAAAATATTACAGCACACATAGTAATTATTGTAGTTTAAAACAAACCTGCCAAACTCCTGTTCAGCCTCTTCTGCTGATAGTGCTTTGTATCTTTGTATTGGTTGGAAATTATACCTGAAATAAATTCAAATGATAAAAAATCTATATAAATATATATAAAAGTTTCGTGTCACTGTGTTTGCGGTCGCAAGCCTCCGTAACGGCTTGACCGATTTTTATGATTTTTCTAATGTATATTTGTATGTAGGTATGACAATAGGTCGGAAAATATATTTCATACCAGAATTCTTTTTTCTATTTTTTTTATAAAAAATTGTTTTGGGCTCATTTTCTTCATTAGTATAGCCATGCGAAGCCGGGCAACTAGTATACTATAAGATTCCATAGTCACACTGGTGTCGCCGGCGGTATCCAAACTGATATGACTAAGTTAAGGACCTTCAAGAAACAACCCTATTAATTTCTTAAAATACCTGTAAGTACTCTGATGGTATTGAGTCTTCAGTTTATCAGTTCAAAAAAATATATCACACACACACACACCGTTATTCACTGTATACTGTATAAGTTTGTGTGAAGTATGTATATAATACCAACTGCAAGCTTCTCAATTTTACCCAGGGAAAGATCACTTGAGGGTGATAAGATCACTTGTTGCATTTTTACTAATTAATAAATAAATATACTGTTATATAATATATTATTGTACTCTAGCCATTAATAATAATTATTTTACCATTCATGCAGAGGATATGCGTCAATCGCACCATCTGCTGCATGCGTAAACACATAGTAAGCTGCGTTTTCTGATACACCACCTTCACGAATGCCTTTGAATCTGAAATATTAGGAAAGGAACCTACACAAACTACAACTCTTTAAAAAATATAGATTAAAACAGCACAACATTACTGATGTTCTGTGGCTGAGGTATCACCTACCATCAAGTGAACCTCATGCTCGTCTATCGATATCTAACTTTTTATTTTTTTTTATTTTGGGATTTTACACAACCCATGCACTAAAGACATTTGATAAAATTAATTATTATATATGTAGCTTCATTATTATTAACTGTCAAGTCATTTTTATACAAATTATATAAAAGATAATATAAGCCCACAGTTTTTGATAGTTACTCATTATTTCACAAATAAACATTATTATTAGAAGTGACTTATAGACTTATAGGTTTATGCAGAAAAATATACTTATAAAATCGTCTCACTTTTTTCCAGTCTTGCCCCCAACTTTCATTATCCAAGGTTGATCTTCAGGTTTGTACTTCCGAGCTATGATACCAAACTTCTTCCTTCTGGCTTCTTCTCTTAAACCTCGACCATATTCTGACCCTGCACCAAATCTGCAGAAGAGAAATCATGTTTAATGTATTTTTTTTAACATAGCTAATGAAAATGATGACAGGACATTTTATTTAAGGAACACTAATTGGAAACTTGAAAAAATAACACGCAATATGCACTTCACAGTTTTTGATTCAGAAAAACATAAAAAAATATTTTTATACACTATTATTATTTATCAAAAATGTGCAGATTTGTATACAAATTACATAAGACTTCTTATTAAAAAAAAATCTTGAGAAACAACTACATTTTTTGTTCCCTAAATAGTGTTCTGCCCTTAATAAGACAGCTGTTGGACAAGTTTTATATAATAAACCAGACACACACAAGATGCTCTCCATGACTAACTGAATGTGTTGTTTGACTGTAGTCTGGGTACAATTTCTTACAAAACAAAACAATAATAAACTCGAAATAGCTCTAATCCATGCCTCACTAGGGCATCAGAACAAATTTTAGCAAACAGTCAAATTTTCCTTTGTCTATAAAAACTGATCAAAAATTGGGCTTTCATTAAAGTTCATCAACTTATATATTTCATAAAGATGCAGAAGAAGCATAAAAAGAACATTTACTAGAATCAGGACTCCAATATAGTTTTACTAGGGTCTTGTTTGTTTTCGTTTTTATTTATTACAGAGTAAAACCCAACTTGTATGGTAAGTACTAGTAGTAGTAGTAATCACTACTACCCATGGACTTCCATGACTCAAACATCTTAGTTGCATTGTTGGCCTTGCCTAGTTGTACCATCCACACACAGACCCACAAAAATCTTAATAATCCATACTTTGGCATATCCTCGTCCATTCCCTTGTACTCCTTGATATTATTCTCTCGCTCCATCTTGACATGAGTCCACTTTGCAAAGTCCACATTGAGTGTGGCATTGAATCGCATAACATGGTACTTTTTCTTGACATTTTTTGGTACCCGGATTTTGAACTCTTGCACTGATCCTGCTGATGACTGTTGGAATAGTATAACAGTTTTAGAAATTTAAAAAAGTAACAAATAATAAATTTCAAAATTATATTAATCTTAAAATGATAAGGAAAGTGCAATAGGGACAGAGGAGGTCGTTGTACTTACTGAGGGCCCAGCTGGAGTAGTCATCGTCAACTATTATTCTCTTTTAAAGTTTATTTAGGTTGAAGAAGCTTACTTACTATGTCATGATTTATTCAATAAGTATTAAGAAAATAAGATAATTCAGTTTTTTCAGAAATACGAGATGTTTAAAAGCTACTACTTTTTATTTTGCTAATCAGTATAACTGAGACTGAGTTTAACTAATGACACGATTATCGAACACCGAATCACTGACAAGTGACAAGATGCAACTGCAAGTATTCTGTCATCTGTGTCAGTGGCTGTAGATGGCACAAAATGAAAACCAGTGTTACACGTCTTAGTACAACTAAAATCAATAAAATTAAGACGGTTACGCAATTTTCTGCCAACCCACACCAAAGTTTCTCTAGCACAATCTTTATTACTCCCAATCCTCGATTACGCTGATACTTGTTATCCGGATCTTACCGAAGTACAACTTGACACCCTCGAGCGCCTTCAGAATTTGTGCATTAGGTTCGTCTTTGGTCTTAGGAAATTAGACCATATTTTTGAATACCGCAGTAGACTGAAATGGCTACCGATCCGTCAACGCCGAGATACTCATATCCTGCATCTTTTATTTAATGTTCTTTTCGACCCCAAGACTCCCCTTTATCTTAAAGCTAAATTTAATTTCGCGAAATCTGACTTTTTTCTTTTTTTCTTCTTCTTATAATTTAACTTTAAATATTCCTGTGCATCACACTGATTTCTTCCATTATTCCTTTACTGCTCGTGCTATACAACTCTGGAATTCCCTACCTCTTTCTATTAAAAAAGCTCAATCTCTTCCTATTTTCAAACGAATGCTGAAAGACCACTATCTCTCTTTTCCAACATAGTTACTGTTAAATGTATATTTAATTATTATTTTTATTTTTTATTGTGATTATATTATGTGTACTTAATTATTCTATTAATAATTGAATAGTTTTATATACCCCCTATCTTCATACATATATCTCAAGCTTCAATTCCTTTCTATCCAGGTTGCCTGGAAGAAATTGCTTTGAGCAATAAGGCCGCCTTACTATATTTCTGTTTTTCTTTATATTAATTCTTTAGTTTAAGTTTTCGATGTAAAAGTGTAAATAAATAAAATAAATAAAATTATTTTATTGATTTCATTGCATTTATGCTCAATTGCTATTTATAAACCGGTTTGGGTAAATTATATACTAATGAGCTAAATACTGAATGATGCTTGGACTGAGGAAATAGAAAAATACACAGTGAATTCATGAGCAATAAGCATCTTCGGTACACAATATGTCTTTATATTTATCCTCACAATCTTCAATATACACGATTTATACACGGCATACCTTATATTATATAGAGTACATTATTAAACCTTATGATATTATAGTAAACATGGTAGGTAATATTATGATAGTAATATATTACTTTCATTCATTTCAAGATTGCCTTTACCTCCCGTCCTGCTTCCTCATACCGCTCTTCAAGTGTCGCCCGGTTAGTACGGATAGCAACGCTGTCGTGTTTCGATATTGTTGTTAATATTATTGTGATTTTAGTTTTCGTTGAGTTTTTTACGTTGGTTTGATATATTTTACTATGAACGAACGAACGTACGGACATATTTGTATTACTATAATGGTTCTAAACAGCGGCGAACGTAATTTGTTGTAAAAGCTAATAACATTCTTTGAACAAGAAAGGGAACTAATTATTTCAGTGGGCGCTGAAAGTAATTATAGCGATACAGAATGGAGATAGAGATACAGAAATTAATGGTTTCGATGACCTCGGTTGCTGAAAAGTATCCGAAACGTCGGGATCAATAATAAATCACGTTTTAATCCAGTATAAAGAATTTTATTTAAATTATTTCGATGAAGTAACTAGTATTGCAGTTATGGATAGATAAATAATGTTTTTAAATAATTAATTAAAAAATAAAGCTGTAATTTTTTTTAGATTATTTTATTTCTCTCTATTCTATACTAATATTATAAAGAGGAAAAAATTGTATTATTGGAATTTGTACAGGACCGATTTTAAAAATTCTTTCACCAATAGAAAGCATTGTGATCATCATCATTGCAAGTCTATTATAATATTTTTATCCACAGTAGGTAGGTACCTACCTACCGTTAGGTACTTGGATATCATAACGGCCGACGGCGGCATTCTCAAAATGAACGGTTAATACTATTTAATTTTACTTGCTGTCAACTTTGCATGGCATTGACATGGTTTTGAAACTCGTACTTTGCGGTTTTGCGCATATTTTGAATTTTCTATTTCTCAGTAATTTCCACGATTTAATCTAAAAATGGGTAAAAAGAAGAATAAAAATAAAGTGAGCGGTGCTGTAAAAACCGCCGCCAAAACAGAGAAAAAGTTGGCAAGTAAACTCAAAAAGGAGCTCGCTAATTTGGGCGAGGTTAGTATAGGATAAACAATACATCATACAATTGTCTTTTATTACGGAAAGTATCTCACATTTACTTAAAATAACTTTTCCCGGATTAAAATACAATAAATATTCAATAATAAAAGTGATATAACCAATTAATAATTTATGATTAAACATTGTGTTTTTGCTGGGACATGCTTTTGGTAAAATTTTCGGATATACATAATATATAGTATTTTCACCACTTCCTCGTATTTTAAGGAAGATATATCAAAAGTAATAGCAGAGATTGAAAGAGAAGAAGCAAAGAGAGCAGCGGCATCAGAAAAGACTCTGTCTTGCCCGCCATCTCCTCGGGCATATGCTTCACTAACTCCGCACCCCACAAACAATGAACTTATCCTGTTTGGAGGTGAATATCACAATGGACAGCAGGTAAGATACTATTAAACATTTGAATATTATAAAAAAAATACTATCTATTGAAATTAATACTTTCAATTGGAATAATATATTCATGAAAAGGATCCAACCTACAACTTGCTCAAAATGACTTAAGTATACCAAAAATGCTGTAATGACATATACTTTCATATGAAAACAGCCTTAGCAAAATGTATAAGCAGTGTATTTTTCTGCATTGGCCCCATCAAACAAGCAGCATCCTGCTTTTTAATTTATAAAACTTGAATATCTCAAAACTAACTAACTGTGTATGTTGTCATGGATCCACTTAAGAATCGATGAACATAATATTGTCTTTTATTAAAGCGAGTATCACACATTTAAATAAAATACTGCATCCGAAACGTTGGGATAAATAATTTAAACAATATAAATAATAAATCGCGTTTTAATCTGGTATACAGTATTTTATTTAAATAATCAATGTACATTTAATAAATTAACTTTCATAAATGTTTATATCTTTTATTACTAATCAGCTAGAATGATTTGGTGGAACTGTAGTATTCTTTGGATTTCTGGAAATATATTATATGGAAGACTCCAGAATGTGAACTATGACTAATGCTAAATTGGATGCGGATAATTAACACTGTGTATGTCATCATCCATATGTTAATGATTTATGGAATTATATTTTCATAGATTCCCAAACTGATGTAATTTTCATTTAAAATTGTTTATTTTGATTTCAGACTGAAGTATACAATGAACTACTATTCTTTAACCCAGTGAATAACTCCTGGAGACAGGTGAAAGCTCCCAGTGCTCCACCCCCTCGTAGTGCTCACCAAGCTGTAACTACCCCAGCTAACAAGTATGAAGTTTAAGCTAAATGGTTTCACATAAATTTGTTTTGGAGATTTTACAGCATGCATTATTCCTCAATTTATGAGCCATATAAAATTAATAGAATAAACATCCATAGCTTAATTTAGTTCTCTACTTTGAGAACTTAATGGCTGTTAAGACCCTTATTTTATGTTTTCACAAGCAGATTTCTGAATTTGTATACCATAAATTTATTATGAACTGTGAACCCTATGAATGGACATAGATTTATCTGGGAAACCAGAATATTCATACAAGTGAAGTCTCAGATGATTTCCAGGATACAGTATGTTTTAATAAATCTATACTATCTATACTTCTATACTAATATTATAAAGTGGAAAGATTTGTTTTTTTGTATATTATGAATAAACTCAAAAACTACTGGATCGATTTTGAAAATTCTTTCACCAATAGAAAACTACATTATCAGCGAGTAACATAGGTTATGTTTTGTGTATAGTACATCTACATTGCACCCATGTGAAGCCGGGGCGCGTTGCTAGTATTCTATAAAATAACATGCTCATGCAAGTTATTCAGTGGGCTGTTATAATTAGTTATCTGATGTGTAATTTTTTTTTACAGAGGTGAACTATGGATATTTGGAGGGGAGTTCACCAGTCCTACAGAAACTCAATTCCATCACTACAAGGATTTGTGGTGCTTCTCATTAGCAGACAAAAAATGGGAGAAGGTAGATAGATATACAAGATTTATTATAAACATGTTTTAAATTACAAGTTAAAATAAATTGAACATTTTTAATTGACATCAAAAAAAGGAGGTGGTTCTCAATTCGAGTGTTTATCTGACTCAAAAGACCATTTTTTATTTACTATGTTATGTAACTATCGTCATTGTAATACTTCATTTCATTCTTATCAGGGATGTTACGGAGCTTCGATTTCGGTTCCGAAAAGTCGGAACTTCCGATTGATTTTGCACTTCCGATTCCGATTTCGGTTCCGATAGATTTAAATCGGAGGTCGAAGCACATCGGCGGCAGTGCCCGCAATCAGCACCATTTGATTTAATTAACTTCTGTTTAAAATTTAAGAAATTTGGTTTATTTTTATATATCACACCCGGGAAGGTGTTTACTTTTTTGAACTGATATGAATGAAACTGATGAATAATGCTTGTAATTTAATTTTATTACACATCTCTCTTTTGTGTCTGCTTCCGATTCCGGTTCCGATAAACCAAATTTAAAAACTCCGATTCCGAATTCGGTTCTGGTAAAACCACTTCCGTAATATCCCTAATTCTTATATATAATTTCTGTGTTAGATCAGTGAAGAGAAATAAGTCTAATGTTGAAAATGATTGTCAAAGGATTCAGTTTTCTGTAGAAGACTAATATTATACCATTAGACTTTTTCCATAGTTTACTAATAGTCAGTTTTTGTAATATTTCAGGTAGTGTCACCTAATGGCCCGTCACCCCGCTCTGGTCACAGAATGGTACTACTCGGTAGAAAGTTGTTCATCTTCGGAGGCTACTCAGACGATGGACGAGAGTGCAAATACTTTGACGACCTGTACACCTTCTGTCTGGACACGCGACAGTGGACCAAACTGGCCCCCAGTGGGAGGGGACCGTGTCCAAGATCGGCCTGTATCATGTTACCAGTGGGGAATGATGGAGTGAGTATAATTATTTTATGGTTTATTGGTTCTTTTAAAACTATCATTATAGCCTTCAAATGGACCTAGTTCTGCAGAAAACAGCCATGTGCGAAAAGTAACAACAGAGTAATAAGCATTTTTCTGTCGATAGTTGTACTTGCGTTATGTTTCGTTTTTCTGGTTATCTTAAAATTGAAAAATATTAACTATTTTTCAATTTTGAGATCAAAGACCAAAGTGCAACTATCGACAGAAAAATGCTTATAACTCTGTTGTTACTTTTCGCACATGGCTGTTTTCTGCAGAACTAGGTCCAAATGGCCTTCACGCTATATTGTGAAACCTACTTTATATTAGTCCATAATAGTTAATAGTTACTTTATATCAGAACTGTCCAAATCAAAGGGCCGTAGGCAAAATCGTTTGTTTCTTATTTCTTTTTTATTGTTTGAATAACAAAATTTAGAAAATTTAAGTTTAACATTTTTATTCGATATTTTATAAATTGTAAATATTTTGTGGCCCCCAATTTATTTAGTAATTTTTATTGGCCCTAGATCCCATCTAGAGACAGCCCTGATTTAGATAATAAACTTTGAACTCAGAAAAAAATAACTGGAAAATATTAAATTTTCTGTTTGATTATAAACATGCAAGCTATTATTTGCTTTTCTTACTTATTGTTTAAAGAACGATCATAATATTACTTTTCCATTCATCTTGTTTGTTAGCTGATAGTATACGGCGGCTTCTCCCGCGTGCGCGAGGGCCGCACGGAGCACACGCACACGCACACTGACCTGTTCCGACTGAGCGTCAAGGGGGCGGGCTGGGCGTGGCGCGCGCTGACGGGGGGCGGGGCCGCGCGCGCGGGGCAGGCCGCCGCGGCCAACCCGCACAGCAACAGGGGCTACGTGTTCGGCGGCGTCTGTGTGAGTATACGCACTCGTGCAGATCTGTTGGCCTGATTGGCCTGTTTGACCCTGTAGGCCTTGACGCGGACGTGAGTCGCGAGATTTGTAGCCGTGTATATTCACACTTGCTGACTTGATTGGATTGTAATACTTACAGTTACAGTGCTGTTGGCCTTGACAGTTTGACATGGACGTGAGTTGAAAGCTCTGTGGCCTTGTGGCCGTGTGTATATTTAGTGCCCTAAATAATTTATTAAATCTTATTTCGCCAGGATATCTGAGCCACGGATATCATAAAATGTTGCCACAGCACACTTATATAATACTATGTAAATTCAAGACATTCTCTTTATTATTAAGCTGTGTATTCTTTGCTGATTTTTTTCAACTGAACCTTTCTAAAAAAAACCTTTTTATTGTATCAAACAAGGCCCAATAGCCAATATAATTATAAGTACATAATGTCTTTCCATTCCAAACTTTTCTTAAAGAAGGTAAACAAATTCCAGGATGTAGAAGAGACAGAAGAAGATATCCGAGGGGAGATGAGTGACGAGTTTCAAGTACTGGACCTGGAGACGTGTCGATGGCATCAGCTCACACTGAAGTCTGATCAAGTTGCGGCCAGTGCGCCTGCTCCAGTGAAGCAGGACAATGATGAATCTCCTATGGAAACTGTTACTGGTATTTAAGTTATTTACCCGCGGTTTTTTTTAATGTTAGATATCGACAGACGAGCATGAGGTTCACTTGATGGTCGGTGATACCTCAGCCACAGAATATCAGTCAATGATGCGCTGTCGACCTACTTTTTACTTCGAGCTTTCGGAAATCCATAGACTGAAACCGAAACCCGCAATGTGCACTTCACGGTTTTTCTATCTATGAACGGTGGTTCATTACCCGGTCGGAATTTCGATATTACTCCCACCCGATCAATGCCCGAAGTTACCAGACGTGGGGAAAACATGCTTACAGAAAATTATAAACATGTCGTCCCGGTGGGATTCGAACCCACGACCCATCACGTGTTCTACCGAACGCGCCAACGAGCTTATTCTGAGATAGGCGTTTTTGGAAATAATAAAGTGTTTTTGTTACCTATAATTGTTTTTATTTGTTTTCAATATTAATTATTCTGTATAGTATTATTTATATCCCTTTTCCAGTGGTAACAGACGAAGTGTTTACCATGAAGCTCGGTGGTACCACCGCCTCACCGCTCGAGAGCGCAGTGACGGTATCCGCCGCCAAGCCCAGGCTGGGGCCGTCCGCCCGGATGTCCGCCATGATGGCCGTCCAGAGATCCGTGCTCTTTGTCTATGGAGGAGTGCTGGAAAAGGACGAAAAACAATTCTATCTCGGAGATATGTATTGTTTAGGTGAGGTTCATTTGTAACAACTTTGTCTTTTTGTATATTATTAAATAGCTAATTCCACATGGTGTTATATGTGCTCAGAGTTAAACCTAGCTAGAATATAAAATATATAGGTATGTTGTCGCGGATAGTATAGAATTGAGGAACATAAAGGCTCATCTGGCTAACTTACTATTGAAAAATGTATTAAATAAGTAATTAAAGGTAAGAATTTTCTATTATGTCTAAATGTAAATGTACGTTATTGTCTGTTACCCATTATTAGTACTAGGCTACTTTTTTATAATATAATATAATAGGTTTTTTTTAATATAATAGGTTTTTTGGAAGAGGTTGGAACTAAAAATGTTTACTTGAGCATTATTTTTGATCTTAAAACATATATCAAGAAGATTTGATACATTGCTTCAAATTATGAACAGCTCCTTTCTTCATAATATAAATCGTTTTTCTTTCCTTCCTTTTTAAAATCACAGTCGTGCAAAGAAGTAGTGGTGGTTTTCCAATTACAGCACTAGAGCGCATTATGCGGCATAATGCTCAACGTTGAATGTTCCAACTACAGCAACGCTTCGCACAATCGAGTACTTTCAAAAGTACTGCTCTCGCGTGATACTCGCAATCAATACAAACAGTGACAGAAAATTGACAAGTGTTTTTTATTTAAGTTGGCATTGTTTATATATTATCGTTAGTAATATTATTTTTTGTTGAAAAATTTGTAAGGTTTTCGTTTCGTCGTAGATTTGGAAATAATCTAAGTTAATTCAAACTGCTAAAAAACATAAATATAATTATGGATGAAGGTATAAATAATTACTTTTTTTTATATTCCACATTTAAAATATGAATACAATTTCATTTTAAAATTCGGATCTGTAAATAAATTTATTTTACAGGATTAATGAGGTTGCTAACTCTATGAATATATTTTTTTTCAACACTGAACTTAGCGCACTCTGCTGATGCATTTGAAAACTAATTCACGTTCCAATTAAGCTTCAGCATAATTCGGCATTGTGCGGCACTGAGTCGCATTATGCTCTGTAATTGGAAAACTACCAGTGTGTACGACTGTTTTTTGCGCGCAAACGAAGCGTGAACTCAGCGCGGGAAGCATGTTTTTTTTTTTTTTTTGAAGATTTTATGGCCTGGAAGCATGTGTCTAGTGTTAAGCAGGACATACAAGAGGCGGTACATTTTGTCCCGTACATGACGTCAAAATGTAAGAGCGGCTCGAAATTATAAAATGTATTACTTCAATATTATGTCGCGCTCGTTTTTTCTCTATATATTTGTTAAATTTAAAATAATATAATTTGTAGCGTATATTTGATTTTTTTATTGTTTCATCAAAGGCATTTAGTACAAAAATAACTATCAAATGTCATATTAGTACAAATGACGCTCCGAGTTTCACGCCTCGCCTCATTTGAAGTGGGACATTGTTGAGTAAAAAAGAGGCTACTCTTACAAACTTTTTGAAGTACTGTAATGGCTCCTCTTCACATTGGGCCAATGCAGGCGAATAAAGGCTAGACATGGGTAACACTGCGCTGCGCCGCGCAATTGCGCCGGCACGCTTCAGTGCGCAGGGTGAGTCAGCTCACACATTCATAATGTGTTGGCGCACGGCGCAGTACCCGCTCACTGAGTGAACTATGAGCGTGGGGTTGCGTGCGTTTCGGAGGTTTCACAGCTCGCTTTGCGCGCCCCATTTTTACTGCGTCGTGGCGCATTTTTGAGTTGACTCAAGGAGCCGACACACTACACTGCGCCTGAGTTGCTGAGTTGGCGCAGGGAAATTCGCTGAGTTACCCATGTCTAATAAAGGCAATGACGCAAGTGTAGAGGGCTTAAATGTCTGTAATCGGCGTTGTTTGTACGTATTCGGCGCTGTGTCGGTACATCAAAGGAATGCTTGCCCATTATGGGGTGCGCGTCCACACTATCGCCGATTACTCAGTACGTAGTTGTCTCGGATACAGTATAGACATATTTTTGGCGATATAGAAATAATGGTTGCGAAGAGACTTTTAGGTTCATAGAACTATACCAAAAATAGATATGCATTTGGAATCCCAAATAAATGATATTATTATTATTATACTCTTTATTGATGAACATTCTCACAATAGGGTATTACACTCATTTTTTAAAAGCTTCTCAATTTGATCCTAACGTGCTAATAAACCACTAAAAAAAACATGAAATTTTTATTCAATCGATAAGTGCCATAAAAATTCATTAAAATTTTACATTTTTAAAATTCGCGCGTTATTTTTCGAAAACGCTAGACGCCATGTGTCGCTGTGGTCATGACGTCACTTGGTCATCAAAATTGTAAACAAATAAGCTAATTTTGGTTTCTATAGGAGATATAAATTTGTATAATTTAAAAATGAGTAATTATCATTGGTGTGCTGTTCCTGAATAATAATTTGTTTATTTCACCACTTTTATATGTACAATTCAAGAATGATGATGAACAGATGATTCTGAATGCAAAAATACTAGTGTAAAAACACGACAAGTTGTGCATTCAAGTGCCAACTGAAATAAATATAAGAAAACATTGGTTTAAACTTGCAAGTATAGATCCAGAACAATTGTCTAAAAATCTCGTTTGTATTTTTGTGAAGATCACTTTGACTAAGTATTATATCCATGACCCATTTAAAGTGTCATACTTTTGAGATTGATTCATATTGGAATTTTGGAATGGAATAGAAAACACAAGTCAGCTTCAAATGAATCTTATCCTGCTATAGCTAAAAGGCTAAGAATAAAGTTCCTGCTGGAATGAAACTATTTAAAGCAGAAGAGAAATAGCTAGTCTTAGACTATATGTGGAGAGAGTGATTCGAAGGCTAAAAGAATTTGGCATGCTAAAACTGCATTCAGTTATAAATTTGAATTTAATTGGAATGTGTATTAATTAATTTACAAAATGTTCTAATAAATAGTAATATATGGTTTATTACTTTACTCAGAATCTATTGAAAATAGTGTCTTATTGTTATCTCACACAGAGAATATACATTTAATGTAGTTGTTTTTTTTTATTTAAAGCTTTCTTGTACTGAAATTTGAAAATGAACCATCCAAACATTAAATCTCCATGTGGCATGCCACCTCGGAATAACATTAAACAGCTATTGGAATAAAAAAACCTTAATATGGATATTATTATTTTAATATGTAATTTTCAAACTTTTGCAAAAAATTGGAAAGATAATATCTTTTTATAAAAAATGCTGTTACACTCATAACATAATGGTGATCATAATCAACTTTAATAAGAGTCACATTATTACTTTTCTCAAAGTCACTACTAGCAACACAAAAATAACTTCAACATGCATGAGCACAATACATCTGCATTTGTATTTGAGCATAATATCATCCCGTTACTGCACCTTCTTTATTAATATAACTTTTTTTAAGTTTTATCACTAGTCAGACTTCATTTTCATTCACTATAAGTAAGTGTAGCTGCATATGGTTTACTTCACACTTTGTGCTCTGGAGAAACAGTACATTTTACAATGCAAACATTTTGTTGATTATTCTCTTCAGCTGTACATAACCTATTGCGTCCTGTAAGCAGGACTGTCCCGTAAGACTGCACATCTGAAAACAATGGATGAATTTTTAAACACCTTTAATCGCAATCAAAAAGTTTTATTTAAATATAAATGAGTTAGAGGACAATACTTACATCGATATTTTAACATTTTGTAATTCAGCAGAACAAATATCGGGATTTGATCATTAAGCCGTTTATTATTGGTAAATTTGTGCTGTCTTCCTTTACAAACCCGTCGTCCATGGTATTATTTCATAAAAAAACTACGTAAGTAACCTACAACGTTGATCTACAGTTGACACTTCTTGTTTACATGAATGTATGACGTAATAACATGGCGGCTAGTGGCTACTGTTTCGCTTATTAAAAATATAGATTAAAAATATGAAAACTTTGAAATTAATTTTAAAATTAATTTGGTTATTTTATGAACTATAAGTAATATTTTCCGACTGCTTATTGCCTAAACTATCTCGGTTATCATTTTTAGATTTTTTCTTTTATACAGTGAAATACCCTATTACACTTTTTTATATAAAACTAGCGACCCGCCCTGGCTTCGCACGTGTCTAGATTTTTTGACACAAAAAAGCAGGGGTTGGTAATAGAAGAGTTTAAATATAGGGTTGTATGTATTTTTTAATACCACATTATAAAAAAATAAAAACAAAAAAATTCGTCCATAAATTAAAAAAAAAAAAAATTAAGGGTGAACAACCCTTATCACTTAGGGGTATGAAAAATAGATAGTAGCCGATTCTCAGACCTACTGAATATGCATATAAAATTTGGTAAAAAAAGCCGTCTCGGAAGAGTACCTACGGTAACTAACATTGTGACATGGAAATTTTATATATAAGATAATAATATTTTTAAAAAAAGTATAAACTTGGGCATACCACCGGCAATAAGGCCATAATCAGCCCAGGCTACCGGTGGGGGGGGAGGCAGAGAAAGGAACCTTCTCAGTGAGAAGTTCTCACAATACGAGCCATGTCCAGTAGTACTGCCTTCTGCATCTTATTATTATTATTATTATTATTACATAAGCACCTCAAAAATAAATATAAGTAAACTATTAAGTAATAACGTAGGTACTGTACTAAATATTAAATAAGTGTAGGTAGATAATGTTAATGTATCATTTATTTAAAACCCTAAATGATTATATACGCAGAGTAAAAATATTGCCGCAGCCGAGATCACCTCGGTATTAATTTTCGATAGACGTCATATCACAACAGTAGACAGACAGTTAATGAACGTTCACGATAGTGTGGAGGGTTGCCCGATCATGGCGGCGATCTTGGACGATAATTTGATAGGCCATCATGGCTCATTGTGAAGAGGAGCCTTTAGAATATAGCCAACAATCCGAGTAAGCTATCCTTAAGGCTCCTCTTCACAATGAGCCATGATGGCCTATCAAATTATCGTCCAAGATCGCCGCCATGATCGGGCAACCCTCCACACTATCGTGAACGTTCATTAACTGTCTGTCTACTGTTGTGATATGACGTCTATCGAAAATTAATACCGAGGTGATCTCGGCTGCGGCAATATTTTTACTCTGCGTATATAATCATTTAGGGTTTTAAATAAATGATACATTAACATTATCTACCTACACTTATTTAATATTTAGTACAGTACCTACGTTATTACTTAATAGTTTACTTATATTTATTTTTGAGGTGCTTATGTAATAATAATAATAATAATAATAAGATGCAGAAGGCAGTACTACTGGACATGGCTCGTATTGTGAGAACTTCTCACTGAGAAGGTTCCTTTCTCTGCCTCCCCCCCCACCGGTAGCCTGGGCTGATTATGGCCTTATTGCCGGTGGTATGCCCAAGTTTATACTTTTTTTAAAAATATTATTATCTTATATATAAAATTTCCATGTCACAATGTTAGTTACCGTAGGTACTCTTCCGAGACGGCTTTTTTTACCAAATTTTATATGCATATTCAGTAGGTCTGAGAATCGGCTACTATCTATTTTTCATACCCCTAAGTGATAAGGGTTGTTCACCCTTAATTTTTTTTTTTTTTAATTTATGGACGAATTTTTTTGTTTTTATTTTTTTATAATGTGGTATTAAAAAATACATACAACCCTATATTTAAACTCTTCTATTACCAACCCCTGCTTTTTTGTGTCAAAAAATCTAGACACGTGCGAAGCCAGGGCGGGTCGCTAGTTTTATATAAAAAAGTGTAATAGGGTATTTCACTGTATAAAAGAAAAAATCTAAAAATGATAACCGAGATAGTTTAGGCAATAAGCAGTCGGAAAATATTACTTATAGTTCATAAAATAACCAAATTAATTTTAAAATTAATTTCAAAGTTTTCATATTTTTAATCTATATTTTTAATAAGCGAAACAGTAGCCACTAGCCGCCATGTTATTACGTCATACATTCATGTAAACAAGAAGTGTCAACTGTAGATCAACGTTGTAGGTTACTTACGTAGTTTTTTTATGAAATAATACCATGGACGACGGGTTTGTAAAGGAAGACAGCACAAATTTACCAATAATAAACGGCTTAATGATCAAATCCCGATATTTGTTCTGCTGAATTACAAAATGTTAAAATATCGATGTAAGTATTGTCCTCTAACTCATTTATATTTAAATAAAACTTTTTGATTGCGATTAAAGGTGTTTAAAAATTCATCCATTGTTTTCAGATGTGCAGTCTTACGGGACAGTCCTGCTTACAGGACGCAATAGGTTATGTACAGCTGAAGAGAATAATCAACAAAATGTTTGCATTGTAAAATGTACTGTTTCTCCAGAGCACAAAGTGTGAAGTAAACCATATGCAGCTACACTTACTTATAGTGAATGAAAATGAAGTCTGACTAGTGATAAAACTTAAAAAAAGTTATATTAATAAAGAAGGTGCAGTAACGGGATGATATTATGCTCAAATACAAATGCAGATGTATTGTGCTCATGCATGTTGAAGTTATTTTTGTGTTGCTAGTAGTGACTTTGAGAAAAGTAATAATGTGACTCTTATTAAAGTTGATTATGATCACCATTATGTTATGAGTGTAACAGCATTTTTTATAAAAAGATATTATCTTTCCAATTTTTTGCAAAAGTTTGAAAATTACATATTAAAATAATAATATCCATATTAAGGTTTTTTTATTCCAATAGCTGTTTAATGTTATTCCGAGGTGGCATGCCACATGGAGATTTAATGTTTGGATGGTTCATTTTCAAATTTCAGTACAAGAAAGCTTTAAATAAAAAAAAACAACTACATTAAATGTATATTCTCTGTGTGAGATAACAATAAGACACTATTTTCAATAGATTCTGAGTAAAGTAATAAACCATATATTACTATTTATTAGAACATTTTGTAAATTAATTAATACACATTCCAATTAAATTCAAATTTATAACTGAATGCAGTTTTAGCATGCCAAATTCTTTTAGCCTTCGAATCACTCTCTCCACATATAGTCTAAGACTAGCTATTTCTCTTCTGCTTTAAATAGTTTCATTCCAGCAGGAACTTTATTCTTAGCCTTTTAGCTATAGCAGGATAAGATTCATTTGAAGCTGACTTGTGTTTTCTATTCCATTCCAAAATTCCAATATGAATCAATCTCAAAAGTATGACACTTTAAATGGGTCATGGATATAATACTTAGTCAAAGTGATCTTCACAAAAATACAAACGAGATTTTTAGACAATTGTTCTGGATCTATACTTGCAAGTTTAAACCAATGTTTTCTTATATTTATTTCAGTTGGCACTTGAATGCACAACTTGTCGTGTTTTTACACTAGTATTTTTGCATTCAGAATCATCTGTTCATCATCATTCTTGAATTGTACATATAAAAGTGGTGAAATAAACAAATTATTATTCAGGAACAGCACACCAATGATAATTACTCATTTTTAAATTATACAAATTTATATCTCCTATAGAAACCAAAATTAGCTTATTTGTTTACAATTTTGATGACCAAGTGACGTCATGACCACAGCGACACATGGCGTCTAGCGTTTTCGAAAAATAACGCGCGAATTTTAAAAATGTAAAATTTTAATGAATTTTTATGGCACTTATCGATTGAATAAAAATTTCATGTTTTTTTTAGTGGTTTATTAGCACGTTAGGATCAAATTGAGAAGCTTTTAAAAAATGAGTGTAATACCCTATTGTGAGAATGTTCATCAATAAAGAGTATAATAATAATAATATCATTTATTTGGGATTCCAAATGCATATCTATTTTTGGTATAGTTCTATGAACCTAAAAGTCTCTTCGCAACCATTATTTCTATATCGCCAAAAATATGTCTATACTGTATCCGAGACAACTACGTACTGAGTAATCGGCGATAGTGTGGACGCGCACCCCATAATGGGCAAGCATTCCTTTGATGTACCGACACAGCGCCGAATACGTACAAACAACGCCGATTACAGACATTTAAGCCCTCTACACTTGCGTCATTGCCTTTATTAGACATGGGTAACTCAGCGAATTTCCCTGCGCCAACTCAGCAACTCAGGCGCAGTGTAGTGTGTCGGCTCCTTGAGTCAACTCAAAAATGCGCCACGACGCAGTAAAAATGGGGCGCGCAAAGCGAGCTGTGAAACCTCCGAAACGCACGCAACCCCACGCTCATAGTTCACTCAGTGAGCGGGTACTGCGCCGTGCGCCAACACATTATGAATGTGTGAGCTGACTCACCCTGCGCACTGAAGCGTGCCGGCGCAATTGCGCGGCGCAGCGCAGTGTTACCCATGTCTAGCCTTTATTCGCCTGCATTGGCCCAATGTGAAGAGGAGCCATTATACACAACACTACATGTTTCAACTGACGAACCAATAGCGAGCGCGCACACACACACTGGCGAAACATTCCCCCGTCCCGCCCCCTTCATACTACCAATTTGGTCGATAAATCGCTCACCTTCTAGGCTAGTGTTCTTTTTTCGTGACAAATTCGTATTTCAAAATTTTAAAAATTAGCTAATGGCCTTATTCATAAACGTATTATAAGCTTGATAGTTAAAATATGTTTATTTATTTGCTAAATTTTAGATACACCTTTCTTATACGCTTTTAGTGTTAGTGTGCTTGTTATCTACTACTATTAAAATTGTTTTTTAGTTAAATTCCAATCCAGAGGTTTGCCTTGTAGAGATCGCATTATGCGATAAGGCCGACCGTATGTTGTACAAAGATTAATTTTTTTATTCGTGTAACCTAGTTTAAAGCACTTTATATTAATTATTTATTATATAAAATAAATAATTTATCTATCTATCTATGTTTTGTTTCTTTCGTTCTGTAGATATTCGATAGAGCGACACAAAACATATTTTAACTATATCAAGCTTATATACTACGTTTATGAATAAGGCCGTAAGTGTCTTTGACATTTATTTATAATTTCTATTTATAGATCTACATAAACTAAATGAATGGAAGACGGTAATAGAACAGCCGAAGTTGCCAGATTGGCTCGGATCAGACTCTGAAGAAGATTCCGGTTCCGAAAGTGAGACAGAAGATAGTGATGACTCTGATGAGGAATAAAGATGGATATATCCTCGTATTTAGATGTATAATACAGTTACATTATATGTTTAAGCGGACAGTGATGTGAATTTTTGTTATTTATATTATTTTAATATACAAAAAGAATGACAATCAATATTGTTTGCTTTTTACTAGCTTTTTACCTTTAAAACCAGTATTGAACCAGTAATTCCATATTAGAAGCACAAGTTTTGAATTGAGGAACGATTCGTCAGAGAAAGACAGTTTACAATATTAACGCTAGACAATTCAAATAAAACAATTTCATACACATGTTACCATTTTATTTACACATACATTACTTACGCAATAATATATTTTTATAAAATTTTGATACCTACACGTACATAATATTTTTGTCACACATCGAAACATTTTTAATGATAGCAACACTAATTTTGACGTATAATTTTTATGTTAATTTCATAAAATTCTTATTAACCTTTAAATTGATTCATAATACAAATTAGATCTGAGTATAGCGAAAGTATTAATATTTTAATTAAAGATGTCATGTATAATAATTGATGTAACATTAATATACAAAAGTATATAACGTTATAAATATGGATTTATTTATAAAGCTAGATACACTTGATAACTAATATGAGCTATTTTACGTATAACAGAGTAATCACGAGCCTATTGTTCATACTTTATAGACTCAGACATTCTCGAGTTGTTTTGCTATTAAGGGTATGGACTAATTTTTATATTAACCTTTCGACCGCTTGTGTAATTATGCGACAAATATTTCCGTGCCCCTACCACCCGTGTTGTATTTCAGCGACAGGATTTTTGTCTTATGAATTGCATCGTGCAACCAGAACGATTATTCAATAGTTCGTAGTCGGTCGCTACTTATTAACACGACAATTGAT
This sequence comes from Anthocharis cardamines, assembly GCA_905404175.1. Lineage (NCBI taxonomy): Eukaryota > Metazoa > Arthropoda > Insecta > Lepidoptera > Pieridae > Anthocharis > Anthocharis cardamines. Next base: position 2,106,544 of record FR989953.1, on the reverse strand, counting down.
ATTAAGCCAAGCGCTTAAAAGGTTAGATTTACTGTTTAAAAAAGCATAAAACTGAAATTTTAAAGTATTGCCTGTTCTCCAATAATTAATCGCGGAAGAGTTAGTATTGATTATTTAACTTTTTTGGAATTTATAAGAAATTTAACCTATTTTTGAAATTTTTTAAGTTTTCGTTCATGAACACCGTTTTATAGTTGAATATTTTAATTATCTTCTAGAATTCATATCGTCTTGCAGAGAACTATATTATTTTAAATTAACTCTCAATCCCATAGAAACACTAAAAAACCCTTTAAACCATAAAGTTTGAATGTCATATAGTGGAGTGTCTGGGGGTTTTAACCTCAGACTTCTGTTACAGTGAATGAATTTAAATGGGCGAGGGGGGGATTTCTTTTTTATACTATAAAGTATAAAGTTTACCCAAAATTTTTGTGTGCTTTTGATTTTTTTTTTATTTAAACAAAAACTATAAAAAATTGATATTGAAGCATGTAATTTTAATTAAAATATTATTATTTTTCGTATCTATACGTTGAATAATACCTAAAGAGACATAAAAGAATATTTTCTCACAATGTTGGAGTGTATGAAGAGTCATAACGACCTTGGACAGGTAGTAGAACGTAGGGAAGGGGGAACGGCAACGGCAGCTGCTCCAAAACTGAACAGATTTTTCTAGCTACTTTTTAGTTATAAATGACACGTGTTCTACGCATGTTGTATATATTTAAGAGTAAAAGTTGTGTGTTTTTTGTTTATTTCTGGCGAAAGTTTTATTGAAGACGTTCTGTTTCTATTGAATTTCTATGTAAGATTATTTTCTTTGTTCATTCGGTAAGTAATCTTATCAAAAATTTGCAGTTTATTATATGATCATGATGCTTATAATATGAACGTAATAATTATTAAATAATAAGTACATAAATAATTAAAGATTGATTCAAGTAAAAGAAAAAAAATAAAATGTCATAATTTAATCATATTGTTTTCTATCACAGTTTTCTAACAATGGATGAATCAAGGACTAGTAGTACAACTAATGAGTACAGCTGCATTATCTGTGAAAAATTCGGTTCACCTTCCACAACCTATTCAGATTTAGGTGTTATCCAAAAAATAACTAAAGGAATAGCAACTTTACGAGCTGCTTCAAGCGAACGAAAAGATGGCTTGTTATCTCATCTTCAAGCTGAATTCGTCTACGCCCATACAGTTTGTCGTCAAAAATATATTCATAAAAAATATATTGAAACATATAAGAAGAGGCCCAATGAAACTCCATTTTCACCTACGAAAAAGAAACTCCGAAATAGCACGGAGCTCCAGCAAAAATTAAAGATTTGAACTCATTGAGGTTCCATTTCTTTGTGAAAGGAACAGCCAAAAAAACAAGTGTCCTTCTGTCATCATTACCTCCTACAGCTGATGCAGCGTTTGAACACCTAAAAAGAGTATATCTACAAATCCAGTTATGGTTAGGAAATGTAGATATTGAAAATGTAAACATTGAAAATTGGGGCTGGAAGTATTTTAATAACATAATTTTCCCAATAACAATGAATCAATCACCAGCTCCAGATAATTTATTGCAAATGTTGTTTTGTAGCTGCAAAAAGGGTTGTGGAGCTGCTTGTGGATGTCGAAAGAGTGGTTTATACTGCAGTGTAGCATGTCTAAAATGTAGCGAAAATACTTGTTTCAATACTCCGCCAATCATTGAAATAAGTGAAGTTGAAGGAAATTTTTAAATAGAAAAAAATGTAAAATGTAAACAAATAATTTTTTGATAATTTTTTTTTCTTTCATTTTCCTTCATTTAAATCGTTCTTCTAACTACTATCTCTAAATAAATATATAAATTAAACTTATTTTGATGTAAAAAAATGTTCTACAGCCTAATATTATGAGGTATTATATCATTTACACTTTTAAAATTAGAATTATTTCATTTTTTTTTTTCTTACCGAGATCACAATTTTTCAATGGGTAAACTTTTTTGTATATATCATAAGCTAAACATTCCACTTAAAATTATAAAATTTCATTCACTGTAACAGAAATCCGAGGTTTTCATGTTTTTAACGCCCCAGACACTCCACTAATAATAATTCATAAAATTGTATCATGAATCAATGTGAGTACGATACCTACTATCCACGGTACCCTGTTCCTGTAAAAAAGCTAATGTCCCTAGTATAAAACAGTAAAAATACATTTTAAATGTACTTATTTACAAGTATGGTGTACTTTAATAAAACAAAATCGAATACAGTAATTTCTTAAAAAAAAATTAAATTATGCAACTTGTAGTTGTTAGCAGTGAAAAGTAATTTAAGATGACTGGGCTATAAGTGAAATATCTAGATTGTGCAAGTTAGAATTGAACTGCGAATAATATACATTTAGAGTTGATACAATAATTCTAAGTAGATGGCACAATACATTGATATAGTAATTAGTTTTTGGTCCCACACTTGCACGATTACTTGATTGAAATGATAATACATTCCCAAAACAAATTTAAGTAGACAGTTATACTACGAGTACTTTGAATTACATTCGTATCGTTTCACTGTTGTGCGTTAAAATGACTATTATTGGTTTAAAATATAAAAATCTTAAAAAACCTAGGTAAATATGCAATTCATAATAAAAACATTATTATAATGCATTGAAAATTATTTAAATATATACAGCATGAGTTTGTTGAAGTTCAAGCGAAAAATAAAAGGAAAAGAACGTTTTAAAATAAAATTAATAAAGCGATTTTACCTAAACGTCAGTCGGTTAAACTTAACACGAACAAATTAAAATGCAACCACAAGAACTACGCAATTAGTTCGTTCAAATATTATCGCTTGTAATTGCATTCGTAATGTACGAAAAAAATAATAAAAAAAGCGAATCAGTCTCAACTTACGATTAGTTTAACGACTAAACTTTATTTACAATTTTAAACATTTCGTATACCGATCCTTCGCGCCAAAATTATTTATATACAATCTATATTAACCATAGACAATTTTTTTTTTCAATTTCAATTATCGATTCCTAAAACATGGCGCGAACACGGCTCAAGACCATAACATACAAACATAGTACGTGAAAATAAAAACATTCGCTATCTAATTCGATCATAATTTACACGTTAATATTTACAAGATCATTAAATAAATACACAATTTGGCTGATAATTCTCTAAAACGTTTATACGATCTATATTTTCATTGGGATAAGAAAGTTTATTGTCGACCACTCAAATCCGACCGCAAAACCACTCAATATCTGTGCACTATCATATCACAGGACCGTGCGTGTAACTCGACCGCTCGGGGACCGTCGCTCGCGCCTCGCACTGACTAGGCTGCCTTCGGGCGACGTCGTCACTCTTAACGGAACGTGTTATAGACGCTAATAAATTATTATGCTAACTCGTTCATCAAAATTAATATATACAGTATGCCAGCTCATTCGTATTGTATTGCGCTGACCTCCTATATCTATCAACTTTGTGCCGTTAAATGCAGACGCCGCCGAATGGGGTTTAAAATAAGTCGGTGACGATGGTACCGAACCACGCGCAGACGACTGGGAGGGCGTAGGTGAAGAGGGCCTGCTGCAGGGAGGGCCGGTCCGCGGAGTCCGCGACCGGTTGTTCGCGGGCGGTTGTTTCAACCGGTTCTGTCTGGACCCGCGGCACTATGTCGTCGCGGTCCGTGTCGTCGGTGCGCACGCGCGGTTGTATGTTGTTAGTGGCCGGGCTGTCGACGACGCCCGGGACGAACGGCACCTCGGGTATGGCCGGCGGCCGGTTGTCCGGTTCAGGTTCCGTTGTTTCGATGTCTGGTCGGTGGTCGCCGGAACCTGGGAAATAAAACGATTTTTAAAAATCGAACTCAAACTTAGTTTTTTTTTATCCGTTCTAATATATCCTAACGGCCTTATAGTAGGAGAGCCCGTGGGAGATCGTCCTTCACCGATCTGATAACCAGATGAGACGTATTTTTTATTAAATATTTTTTATAAACAAATATGCCTATAATTGCTTGCCTATCGAAAAGTGGTCATGGCTATTTTTAATTAAATTAACTTTTATCGATTTTTTTTTCATCACCTTCATACTTTTGATAACCAAATGAAATTTATTTGACTGATAGTTTTTGATATACAGAATATGCCTAGGTATGCTTGCCTACTCATTTCAGTGTATAACTACCTGGCAAGCAAGTGTAAACAGGTAAGTCAAAATAATAAAAATATAAATAAATAAATAGATAAATAAAATAAAAAAAAATTAATATTAAAATAAAAAATAAAAAATTAAATTAAATTAAATTAAAAAAAAATAATTAATTAATTTTTTTTTTATAAAAAATAGCCATGACCACTTTTCGATAGGCAAGCAATTATAGGCATATTTGTTTATAAAAAATATTTAATAAAAAATACGTCTCAACTGGTTATCAGATCGGTGAAGGACGATCTCCCACGGGCTCTTAGACCATTATTCTTAAACGTATTATAAGCGAGATATAGTTAAAATATTATGTTTTGTCTCGCTCTATCGAATATAAAAAGACTGCAGAACGAAAGAAACAAAACATATTTTAACTATCAAGCTTATAATACGTTTATGTATAAGGCCGTAAGTATATGATTTCGATCAAAACGATAAGTCAAAGTAAAATTTTATGGCGATTTCGTTCTATTTCCATCTATATTTTATTACAATCTATTCGTAATGTATATTTTTTAAATATAGTCTTAATAATTTAATGTAATATGTGCTAAAATCTACTAAATATTGCTACGTGAGCTGAAATGTACGTCCTTTACTATATAGGGTTAACCTTATAGTCGATTTAGTGTTATTTAAAGTAAGTAAAACCTAAGAAGCGAAAATGGTATGCAAGGATCGAAGCATATGGAATAGACTTAGTATGGTGTGATTTCTGCCTACCCCAATGGGAAAAGGCGCGATGTATATGTATGTAAAGCTACCTTCAGGGTAGTCGCTATCCGGATTTCTGTCTTCGTCGTCATCGGGCAGGTCCTCGGTGTCGTCGATGTGGTCTCCGGAGCCGGAACCGGAACCGGCGCTCTCCACGAAGTCATCACTAGCGGCAGCCGCTTGCAGGTCTTCAGCTAAACCGGTCAATTAGTGCACATTAGTTAGAGTCTATCAGCCTTCAGAGTTATGTTTGTAACATTCTTCACCAAAAAAGTTTATGGAAATTTATCAAGATCAAATATAATTTGTTGAGGTTAATAATTAACGCTTTTATTCAGAAACGAAGCATAAGCTTTGATAATCAAAATATTTTTTGTCTCGCTTTATCAAATACTAAATTACTTTAGAACGAAAGAAACAACACATATTTTTAACTGTTTTGAAGCTTATGAATAAGACTGTTTGTAAATAAATACATTTTCCGAACTAATCACCATCCAGACGGAGAAGGGGTCTGGTCCCATCCCCCATGTCATTAAAAATAAGCAAAACAAACTCCCCCCCCCCACTTCTTCTTGCAATACTTCAATTTTCCCCAAAAACCTATCAACGTATCTGCAGCCCTCGAATGTCGCGGATGCCCATAAAAAAGCTAGCCGTGTGTGTACCTATACCGGTGTTGTAGTTTTAGTTATATTTAATTTTTTAATATTATTTTGATTACTGTATTTTAATTTTGCTTGTAAGTTATACCTTACAAGGATACTGTGGTAAGTTTAGTGTGTATAACTCTTTAAAACTAATATCATGGTATCTCAGTCAGACACGTATTTTGGAAAACAAAAATTAACCGGTTTCATCTAAAAGCGGTCTCACCCGTATCCCTCCACTGCACTTCGACCCCGTTGTAGGCGTCCTTGAGCCGCGCCGTGAGCGCCTTGAGCGCGTCGAGCTGCGCGCGCGCCGCGGGGGCGGGCTGCGCCGGCGGACCGCGCACCTCGGGGTTCGACGCGAGCGCCGCGCTGCCGTCACCCGCCGCGATCGCCGTGTAGCTGTTCACATATACTTATTAATAATCTGTCGTATGTGGCCGGCCGCCCGCGCCATCTTGAATAAGACGCAATGTACGCATCGATGGGTAACGGCCTATACGTCGTAACCGACCGAGTTAATTATTTTCGAGTTCAATCCAGAATGAAAAATTGAATCGAACTGTATATTCAACAAGTTTTTTTGTATGGAAAGCCCTATTTTTCTTTTGAAATACAAAATCCATTATGAATTTTCTATTTGACATATTATACATATATAAAACATCCTGATAACACATTTTTTTGTTACGTAAGACTACTGCTTATATGTATAACGTTTATATATTAAAATTCACACCCAATAATATCATATGTAGCCAGGCAGTTCTACAGATTAGGGGATTAATGACATGAATCGACAAGCGGTTCGTCCATATACGAGAGGATAAATAGAAAGCTACATTACCGACGAGTAACATTTTTTATTTTATTTAATATATTTTTAGTACATCTATATTAATAATAATGATATAACGTAAATGTACTTACGTAGCGACATGTGTCCCGTTGAAGCAAGGCGCGGATGTGACGCTGGCGGACGCGCACAGCAGCGCGGGCAGGTGCGCCCAGTAGCGCCGCGAGTTGCGCACGCGCGCGCGCGTCTCCCGCACGAGCCGCTCCAGGGCCGGCCCGCCTTCAGCGCCTGGACACAACATTCCATCATTATTTCTACAGAAAATCTTCATTATTGTGTGATATAAAACTTTTTTTAAATTTCTCAATTGTTGGCTGATGGTAAATAGTGATGCGGTCAGGGTATTTTTTATGTTAGGTATCGACAGATGAGCATGAGATTCACTTGATGGTTGGTGATACCTCCACCACAGAACATCAGTCAATGGTACACTGTCGACCTACTTTTTACTTCGAGCATTTGGAAATTCATAGACTAAGACCGAATGCGCAATGTGCATTTTACGGTTTTTCCATCAATGAAATAAAACTACCGTGATCTCTGCCTACACCAATGGGAAAGAGACGTGCTGTATTTGTATGTACTCGTATGTAAGTAGGTGATGAGTTCTGTGTACTGCCCAACCGAAATAATCTTTTATGTTTTATTTCTTAACCGGGATTCAGATCAAGTACTTCGGTGCAAAACACAACACGTTTGTACGAACCACTGAAATCTCAGAGGCATACTATTATCTTACTCTATACGTATTTCTTACCGTGACTCTCCTCAACTTTAGTAGCAATCGGCTTCTTTTTCTTCGATCCCCGTTTCCCGTCGAACTCGAACGCTCTAAAGTCGATATCACCCGCTGGATCTGCATCTCTTTTCTCTCTCTCCCTCTCGTGCTGTTCTAATTGCTGCAAGTTTATATCGCCTCTCATGTACTGCAGGAAGCGCGATCTCGATTTAGCTTGTTGCTGCATCTCTTCCGTCGCTCTGCGAATGTCCTCCGACGTCCGGAGGCTCATCAGCGACGGGTCGTTATTCACTAGCGTCTCTAGCGACGTTTCTATCACAAAATCGTCCACGTCGTTCGACTTATTCCAGTCGAAGTCAGGTATGGAGCGAGCGAAACGTCTAGTTCTGTCTGGCGCGAAAAATGGCCCGGTGCTTCCGCCGCCGCCTAGAACCGGTTTTCCGCAGCCGGAGAAGATCTTCTGCGATATCTCTTGGTTATGCTCTTGGAAGCTCATGATCGCTTCGGATATTTTGATGTCGATGGGGCCGACTACCATCGCTATGTTGAAAGGGCCGAGGAGGCGGTCTGCTACTTTTTCGACGGCATCTGTAAATAAGTTATCTTCAAATTAGTTATTTATTTAAAATCTGTTACAAAAATTACGCAATTCACATGCAGTTTCTCATAAGAAACCGGTATAACCCTCAACAGATTTTAGGCCATATCATTCTTGCCTCAAAATGTAGTTCGGTATAACCGGTATTCTTAACATTCCTTACAACACCAGGGCAATAAAATACTACAATCAAATCTGTGCTTATTTAATAAATGATCTTATCTTTATAGTTTTTTTATGTTAGATATCGACAGACGAGCATGAGGTTCACTTGATGGTAGGTGATACCTCAGCCACTGAGCACGCTCTACGCACTCAGCGCTGTCAACCTACTTTTTACTTCGAGCATTCGGAAATCCATAGAATGAAAACGAAACGCGCAATATGGACTTCTCGATTTTTCCATATTAAAAAGGGGCATCGTTAAGTACTGACCAACATAAGCGTCCCACTGCTCGCTCAAGTCCGCATGGGCCGGCAGACAGCCCCTGATGACGTTGTGACAATATCTGCTGCAGGCCAGCGTGGCGTCGCCGGCGCAGCCGCCGCAGTACCGCAGTCGCGCCCAAGCTGTCACGCACTCTTGGCTGACACCCACCTAGAATGACAAAACAAATATGTGAATAAAAGAGGATAGTCAGTAGCCCTACAGAGAGTTTGCAGACAAAGGAATTCAGACCAACTAAATTAAAAGGAAAAATAAATAAAATAGGTGATTGCTCATCTGTAAATACGCTTCAAGTACACTTTAAGGTTAAGTTTGAGTCTAAATTTTAAAATTGTTCAACTTTTCCTGAATTCTTTCTTTCAAGAATAATTCCCGGAAATCGACCTGCAAAATTTCGACCAAATTATGTTTGTGAAGAACTGGAATTTCGTCGTTGCGCCTGCCAAATTCCATATGTGCATTTTTGTATAGTTTTGGGAAACAACGAAAAACGTATTATTTACTAACATACGGAGTTTTTCTTAACGGTCAAAACACATATGGAATTAGTTAAACTCCTTTCCAGTTCGAATATCACAAAAAGGATTTTAGTAACACAGTAGAGAATAAGAGAAGATTATTTTTTGTGCAAAAACCAAAAATCAAAAAAATGCACATATGGAATTTGGCAGGCGCAACGACGATTTATTTTTAAATGTTTATTCCGCATTAAGATATTTCAAGTTTTAGTGCTTCCCGTGTTGCATTTCAATACAATTTTACTAACATACTATGTACTGACTTGTGACTCAATTTATAAAAACATTTGAAATACATATAGTCGAGTCATAAGGAAATAAGAAAAATTGGAGTATATATGTAATTTTTTTTCTAAATATTAGTTATCAATCATATCTGCCAACATAGCCTAATGAATGATGAACTAAAGTAATTAAATCGCGCCACACATGTTGTTAATTCTCAGTAAAGATTCAGGGGCCATAATTATTAATTATTCTTATTGCTAATTGTTTCGCACTCGAGATGATATCATCTTCGTAGACTACTGTGTGTGGCTTCAAAATTGTTTGTATGGTTTGATTAGAATTGAAGGTCAAAGAGAGATGACTTCATGAGTATACCTATTTGCACATTCTGTCGATATTGCGGTCTATACAATTTACATCAATACATATAATAAAGAACACCCACTAATAAAAGCTCCGATGACCATGTAGGCTATTAATTTGTTTTTACATTTTTTTTTTCAGTTGGAAATATAATAGTAAAATGCAGAATTTTCATGCTCCTTCACTACATGCCAAATTAAAACGGTTATAAAAAATACATTTTTACGTTAAGCTTAATCTTTTGACGACTTGAGATTGTCGTTCAAATTAAAAAAATATATTTCCTTCTGTATTTTCTTATTTATGTATTTTCCTTCGCATAAATTTCTCTAAACAATTTTTCTCCTTGAATTCATTTTCATCGTTGCGAATTAATAGATTTATCTTCCAAAGTTTTAATATCAATCGGACAAATCTGTTCCTGATTCGTACAACAATAAAATCACAAAATAAATTTTAATGATGTCAGACATCAACATTCCCATAAAATTAATTGCGAATGTAATGTCATCCGCTTTGGCGCCAGACGTCTTAAAGACGAAAACGGCATCCTTGCTTGAATAAAAATTTGCAAGTCTCATTGTGTCGCTGCCGAATTGTGATCTATGACCTAGATGGAGATCTACCGCATTGATTATTTGTAGGACAATGTCCACCAAATTCGGACGCGAAGGTTATTAGATAGCCTTAGGTTATGAGGTCTTTATATGGATGGGATAATATTATAAGTAGGTACATCTTTTTTTTTGGTTATACTATCATCTATAATACTTAAGTAACCTAGTGTATCATTCGGTGGATTCAAGCGATTCTCATGCTGCTATTAATTAAAATTATTATTACCGGACTAAACTGTAGCAACGATGTTAGCTATACATTTTTTGAATATAGAATCCCAACACTGGTCGTGGAACGTGAAAAAAATTTTCGCATTTAGTTTTACGACTTCCAGTTTTTTTATTTTTTATGTTAGATATCGACAGACGAGCATGAGGTTCAAATGATGGTAGGTGATATACCTCTGCCACAGAACATCAGTCAATGATGCGCTGTCGACCTACTTTTTACTTCGAGTATTTGGTAGTTCATCTATAGAAATTCATAATAATCTTCATTATAATACAAACAACGACCGAAAACTAAATCCTAACAATGATTATACAGTACTTTATAATTACTTCTGAAGTATATTTAAGATAGACTGTTTACAATTTTAAATAAAATATAATCTCCTCTCAACTGAGATTGAGGGCAAAAAGTTTCATTAAAGATTTCCCTCTAAGTCAACAAGTTCAATTTAGTTCGGTCTCAAGGCGATACTCGAACTGCTTGTTCAGTGACTGAGGTCAACAAGAAAACTAATAGTCTTTGCATTGGGATAACCAGGGCCCTTCAGAGGTTGCTTTTACTACGTATATTCTATATGGGTCTGATGGGAATCAATACGGTGACTTCACCACATTACCGTAAACCACGAACAAATCTTTGTTTGTTATTGTTACTTAATTCTTGTAGAATAAAGCGCTCCGATTGGTGAATCTAGTCTCAAATCAACTATTACAATCAATATACATACCTAACAATATTTTAAAACAATAATAATAATAACTTGAGATTTGTTCTAAACATATAATAAGCCATAAACGTAAAGTATTTTTTTACTCAGCCTATAATTATTTTGATAACAACTTTGCAATATAAAATATGGCGTTTTATAACTAAAAACAATATTGATATTATAAAGAAAGTTTAATATTTTTTCACGCAAAACACAGATTTTTATTAAACTTTACAGTACCTATTATTTTTTATACATCGGAATAACATAAAGGCTACAATTTATAACGATACTAAGTTAATTAGTTAAATTATAACGATGAGTGTCAAGTAAGTCAGAAAAAAATCCTGCTATCCGAGAGCTATTCGCCCAGTAAAGTGAGAAGCAGTCAGCTAGTCGGTATATATATATGTGCTTATATGAAAGATTCACCATAATAAATAATTTATTTTGAGTGACATACGTATATTCTTGAAACATCAGTGTAAAGCCAGAGTAGGTTATTAGCTAGATCGTGAAGATTTTTGAACCATTTTTGGTTTTTGAACCATTGGTGATGTACATTGTATGTCTTGCAGAAGACTTATTATCAATATATTTTTTATGTCAGATATCGACAGACAAGCGTGAGGCTCTCTTGTTAGTATATGTCATCATAGAACATCAATCACTTATGTGCTCTTATCGCACTTTTTATTTGGGAGTTTTTGGAAACTAAACAAAACGCGAAACGCGCAATATACTTTTCCTTGATTCTCCATCTATCAACGTCAGTTCATTGTCTATGCGTGGGTAAAATATTTTTCAGAATATTATAAAAATGTCGAACTCATCGGGATTCGAACCTGCGACCCATCATAACTCAAGGTCCAAAAATCCCATGAGCATGTATCATATAGTATAGCCTGGTTTATCGAAAGTCACAAGCTTACCTGAACCATGTTCCGAACGACATCGGCGCCGGCGCGGAGTGCTTTGTGGAAGGTGCGCGTAGCGACGAAGGCTCTGCGCAGTTGCACGGACAGCTTTGAAGGAACGTCCTCAAAGGGCTGGATATCGCGCATGTGCTCACTCACACATTTCAGGTATCTGTTAACAAACGTAAGATTATTTAATAATATTTCGAAAACTTTTTACGTATAAATCTAGCAACTTTGGTGTAAAGCTTAAATATCCCGTAAAGCTCAGTGGTTAGCGCTATTATTACCGGAAGGCCTGGTTTCGAAACCCGGGGAAACAAGATTTTAAAAAAAATATTTCAGTCAGGAGGGGCACAGAAAGCTGATCGCCGTAATTAGCATAGGTAGTAACGATTAATTCAAGTTACAAGACACATAGCACATCAAATAGCCATCAAAGAAATATGTATATATAAAAGAAAAGTTACATTATAATCAAACTACAGAGTAATAAGTTCACTGCAGATAACTGTATCTTCATAAATTAACTATCAAAGCGCGTACCGAATTCCCGTACACTATAGTATCAAGAGATGAGATTAATAGCGGTATTGTGCCATCAGCAACAAATAGCCTATAATTATCGTGCCGACACACGCCGGGCAACTTGCCGAACTTTTGGTATTACTATGTGCAGAAGGATCGCCGAATATACCCTAACAATTAACTGGGTGTTAGTTTGAAGAAATTTTTATTAAACTTTCCATTATAAGAAAGAATTTTAATTTTCAAGATTCTTTTTATGCGATTTTATTAGTATAATTTATCAAATTAGTACGAAACGGATTGATTTTTTTAAGTGTCAAATATTGTGTCGGACGTGGGTGATATCAGTCAATGATGTGCTGACGACCTATGTTTGATCACGTAAATTCGGAATTCCATATTTTTACAGAAAATTATAAACATGACATCCCGGCGGGATTCGAACCTGCAACCCATCGGACCCACGCAATGTATAAAATGGAAATACGTTATATGATTATACTCGTAATTTTTTTTATTTTGTTAATTAATATTATGGTAACCTATTTTGTTACAATAATATATTCCAATAAAATCGACTGTTATGTACGTTTATTATTAGGCGTTACCTGTCTCCCCGCGACCACGGTTGCTGAAAAGCATCCGAAACATCGGGATAAATAATTTAAACAATATAAATAATAAATCGCGTTTTAAACCGGTATACAGTATTTTATTTAAATGAATTTGTAATTTTTTCAGAGTACATATTTAAATAGTCTAATTGTTAAGTAATGTTATAGAATTTCAGTCCACCACTAAGCTATAGAGACGGTAAATAATTAGGTAACCTACAAAAACTACATCGCAAATAGTGAATGATGTCAGCCAATAAAACAAATCTGTAATCTTCTTGTTTATAATTCCGACACGGATGAACGTCATCCGTGTGAAATATAGTCAAGCAATCCTGGCATTCGAAATACAAACATAATATATGGAACGCCTTTCATATTGAGGTAGGCTAATTGACCACCTCCTTGGCCTACACATTCGTTTTAGCACCGAAGGTCTTGAGTTCGAATCCCGGGGAAACAAAAAAAAGTGTCGGTCGGGGCACAGCAGGCTGATCACCTACCAAAAGAGTGATCAGTGAAACAGACACGAAATATGTCTGTCCCTTGCCCCACTAGGAAACGCGGTAGTTCACTAAAATATTAGGTTAGGCAGAGATCAAGGATTCCACTTTCATCTACGCTTTCATACAAGCTCGTCTGTTTCGAGTACTCTTGACCTGGCCCTTTTGAAGAACGTCCCCGATCTGATATAAGTATTAACAGTATAGTAACTTCGTTTATTAACAGTACGACGGGTTTTCTGTAAACATGTCATCCCCACGTTTGGTAACTTCAGGCATTGAATGGGTGGGAGGAATATCGAAATTCCGATCGGGTAACGAACCACCGTTCATAATTAGAAAAACCGTAAAGTGCACATTGTGCGTTTCGGTTTCAGTCTTTGGATTTCCTAATGCTTCAAGTAATAAGTAAGTCGACAGCATATCAATGACTGATGTTCTGTGGCTGAGAACCTATCATTAAGTGAACTTCGTGCTCGTCTGTCGATATAAGACATAACAAAAATTAAGAGATATCTTTCATGTTCTATTTGACCCACTAGTGTCCTATTGAACTAAAAATTGCCTGCATATTTTTGTCAGATGACAATGCAATGTTTTCTGGTATATCAGTTTTTAAACAAATGATTGAAAGTTAATTAATATTCAGATTTAATATTGTACATATTTTTAATTGCGATAAGCTATCACTTAAACTAAAACAATAATATATTTTTCACTGATTAGGTATTTCTAAGGTTATGGGTTTATCAAGATTTGGTATTCACGTATATACTTACCGGGAATTTATTTCGTCACCCCTATTAGCATATTAGCTTAAGTTATAAGCTTTTAGCTCGAACATGCGAGATCGTGCTACGAATACTAAAGATTGTTTTCTGCCCAACTTTAATACGTTTTAGCATGCACGAGTGAATTAGGTAGTGATTTTAGTCATTGAATAGTTAATAAGTGAGCGCTTTTTTTCTCATCAACACTATGCGATGCTTAATTGTTTTAACATCAGAGTCTCTACCATGAACGATTTGAGAGAATGTATTGCTATTGTTAAACTGTCAGTTGTATGAGTAAAGGCCCATTTACATGATGCAAGTTTATTGCCTGTTGCATACAATGAAATTGAAGCAATAAATGACTTGCATGGTCTAAATAACACGTAACATTTTTGATCTGTTAAACAAGTTATGTTTCAATACTTCTCTTGGTGTATCCTGCACATTATATCCGCGTGTAAACAGTTGCTTACAATTGTTGGATGTCAACTATTGCGCTTAAATTTATTACATTTAACTATTGCTTAAAATGTAAATGGGTCTTTACTCTTTAGTCTTATTCTAATTCTTCTTTTTATTAATGACAATTTCCATCCAAGACAGATTCTGCCAATGTCTAGTATTTTTGAGAGAGTCGATGGGATTCCTAAGTACTAGAAGACCCCGAACATAAAAAACCACTCCTCCTCTAGAAAAGAAGATGGGCTCTGCCACAATCGACGTCTTCCAAGACACTGGCATAAAATCCCGTATGAGTAAATTGCACACAAATATCAAGCAACACGCAATCCATAAGATTGCAATTAACAACAAGAGAAGGAGTATGATTCACGTTTTTGTTGTAATATTTGGAGAAAATTGACCATAACAAGGTTTTTATGGACAATTTGCTTTGAATACAGTGGATAAATTTGTTACCCATAATATCCTGTGTCCGGTAACTCTATCACAAACAAGTAAATAAATTGTGAATGAAGAAAATAAATGTAAGAATGTTTGATTTGTACGTATAGTGTCGCATGTCGTAATCGAACTAAGTACTTAATAATAACATGTTGATGACTAAACATAACTTCTTGTGTGTCACTATTCTGTTTAGATGTGCATATAAAATTGTCAACTCAATAGCTTATATTACTTTATTTTAAACATCTACTAGAATGATGCAAAATCAACTCTATTACCGGTTACTGTAAGTCGTTATTCGTACCTGCTATTATGAAGACAAACAAAGAGGCGCAAGCAATTCTACTTTAAATAACCACTTGAAAACATAAGCATTTTTATAAAGCGCTTGCAATTATTAAAATATTACTAATAAAACAACAACTCCTATATAAAAATAAATACCCGCGTTTTAATCCGATAACGTTAATTTGAATATTATGCGATACTCTTGATATAACAAGCAAAGCCGCAAGCAAACGCTAGTCAATAATAAAATAAACATAACTTACTTGTCGTCAAAGCTATACTGCGAATTGAGAACCGTGAACATCTTTTGGTAGAGGATTCCGAAGAAACTGTCCATCATCACATCGAAGTCTGTATCGCCGCGTGTGTAATACCTGGAAAATTGTAAATGGTTATATGAATGACAGCTCTACGAAGCAATCATAGCTTTTTAATAAAACTGTCATTGTCAGTGTCAATGTCAAAATGCTCTATTTTTGTAAAAAAAAATTGATTCACAGCGTTATTTGTAGTTTTTTTGTTATTCCAATTAATTTGATTATGTTAAAAGAGGAGAACAATTACAAATTTCCCCGTAGGAATCCAGAATATACTATATTGGGGTTGAGGATAAAACATTTAAAATCTATAGAATGTATCTAATAAGAAAAATAGCAGTTTTTTTTTTTCATTTATTCTTTAAAAACAATCAAAAACACTATTATACTACAGATAAAAACACATCTTTCAATTAAAATAAGGTACAAATGTCGGCGTTATTATTGAGCAGGTATATTTTCCAGGCAATCGGAGTAATTGGAAACTGCTATAAAAAAAATGGAAAGTGAGATGACAATATACACTAAATAACTTAACTTTTTTAACACAGGGGTTTAAAGTATACAAACGGTATCATAAAAAATCTATAACGTTATTATCCTAAGGTAATAGAGTTACTCAAACGCCGCCTACAGCCTTTTAGGCCTTGACTATGTAGAGTTACTTTCATTTGTCTGTATATAATGCGTCTCTTCAGCGCTTAACCATTTAGATAACTGCTTTTTTTATATTTGAGGAAGTAAACGTCACCTGATAATAAGCAACTATCACCGTCCATCCGCAACACCAGAGGTCTTGAGAAAGCGTTGCCGGCCTTAAAGTGAAAATAGGCTTGTTTCTTGAAGGTTCCCAAGTCATATCGGTTCGGAAAGCAAAAGCTGGTTCTACAGAGTGGTTGTGCGAGTAATAAGTGCCTAAGGATCCGCGCATTTGTGGATCGTCAGACATCGAGGAGTTGAGGGTGGAATTTCAAGCTTTGAAGTTTTCTGTACATATCTCACCTTTCCAATTGCTCAAACAGCTGCACAAAGACGTAAGAATGCTGTTCGTAGATCATGCCGTACGTGCGCTTGAACATCGCGTGGAACTCCTCACGAGAGAGCTGCAGGAGCTTCCGGAAGAATTCTGGAACAAGCAATACAATTCCTTTAATATTTGGAATCTTTCTAGTCTATGCAGTTCTAGGACAAGGGTTCCTAGTAAATTGAAAAAAATGGACATAAAGGTGTCACCTACTGCTAAAGTATATTATTTTGCATTTAGATTTTGGATGCATTTGGAGACAGACTAAAGCGGAAACACGCAACGGTTTTAAAGTTATTTAAACGAGTTTTATTTTTAATTTCATCCGTTTAATCTAGCTGGCTATCTCTGGACATCTGTAATATCACCCGACAAGAATTAAATCATACCAATGAGTTCTTCAAGATTTATATCGATACTGTATTTTATCGTAAACAAAGCCCTAAAAGACTGGATTATGAATATCTGTGGTTGCAATAACTTCCATTTCATTCCAGAGACATATTTATTATTATCTCTTACTTTTTCCTTTAGACATGTCAAGGCATCCGTGATGCTTACAATTATGTCTCGTTCTTAATTCTTTTGCCTCTTACTTTCATTTCTTATTTTGTAAGATATAAGAAGAAAAAAATATACTTAAGAGATAGTTAAGTAATTATCATTACATTATATTTTATACTATATATAGCTATTACCTTATATTAGTCAATCTCATTATCCAATACCGCCCTCTGGTCGCATGAAACGTAATCCTAAGTTTTATAAAATTTGGTAAGAGCATCAAATTACTATGCGATATTTGAGAACTACACCTGTCTTTTAAGGCTTTAATTCACAACTTTCGTTGTGCAAATGAAATGTATTTTAGCAAGAAGATTTCTTTTGTTCAACGATTTTTGAGTTCTTGTACTGTGTATCACACAATTAAAGAAAATTACTATTAACGGATTAAAACGCGATATGCATATGTTTGCTGGAAATCATTCGAAATAGCAGGATAAATAATATTAATAATAAATAATTTATATCCCTTAATTTTGTGTCTAGTATAACAACTATGCAAAAATCGTAGGACATACAAGCGGTTCGATGGTTGCGTATTGAGTGTCATATTTTATTTTAATACTACTACTTATTATGTAGGTTTGCCTATACCTAGGGATACGCAAAATTTCAAAAGTATCGATACTTTACTCGATACCAGTATCGGAACAAAAGTATCGATTCCAAAAATACTTGGTATCGTAACAAAAGTATCGATACCCTGAGGTATCAATACTTTTTGCGTATCCCTACCTATACCTAATTACTGTTGGCTGTGGGCCTGATCGCAATGCACTCAAGGTAAATCATCAAATCATTTGTAAGAATGAATTCTCGTCTTGGCAATCGGTACGAACTAAGAAGTGCAATGACCGCCGTCCAGTGCATTATTCTTGGAGGCGCCTTTGCGATAATTTTGTCGTGTGAAGTATTTTATTCGTCACGCGTTTCATATACAATATATATCTAAATGCTAATTAATTACTAGTTACACGCCCCGACTTCGCACGGGGGCAATGTAGATGTACTGTACACAAAAAACCTATGTTACTAGCTGATAATGTAGCTTTCTATTGGTGAAAGAATTTTTAAAATCAATTCAGTAGATCCAGAGATTACTCCCTACAACCTTTTTTACACCTTGGGTTACATTATTCAAGTTTTATTAGGGATCCCTAATTATTTCTGTAAATAAATATAGCCTATGTTACTTGATGAAGATGTTCTAACGGTGAAAGAATTTTTAAAATTGGTCGAGTAATTTTGAGTTAAATCGTAGCAAACCACATAAGTTATAACCACAATGACACGATTACAAATAATATTGTCTTTTATTAACGCGAGTATCACACATTTAAATAAAATACTGTATACCGGCAGCTGTCTGCCCGTTACCACGGTTGCTGAAAAGCATCCGAAACATCGCGTCGGTATAATTTAAACAATATAAATATTAAATCGCGTTTTAATCCGGTATACAGTATTTTATTTAAATAATATTGTTTTTTTTTAATGCGTTATATTTAAATGAATCTTTTAGAAATACAGGATATGGAAATCAGTTATTCCTATATGAGGTTCATGACCAGCTTATAATTTAATCGGAAGTGTTAGTTATATCAATATATGCTCGAATTTAAATTGGAAATTAATCGATGCCCTTATTTGTGATATGACTGATTACACGAATGTTTACGTTATGCGTGTGTGTTGTGCGTGCTACTCTGATGCGTTTCGGTTCCGTACGTTATCATTCCAATGTTATAAATCGATCGTAAAAAAACCTCTATATAATATTAGATACTTACCATTATAATACGCATTGAATCCGATTTGGTTTTATAAGTCTAAAAATATTATACTTCAGTTATTGATTGTCATGAACTGTGTTTATGTATTTGCCATTGACATTATATACTAGCTGGTGCCCGCGACTTCGTTCACTTGGACTTCAGCTGATCTTCTAAACAAGCTATTAAAAATGAATATGACTGCTCTTCCCGACCTCCGACGAAAGAAAGTTTGAAGTTGCCCCAGACTTAATTCAACCTATGTATCAAATCTACATGAAACTAAATTCAGTATCTGCGGTTATTAAGGTACTCACAAAGGCATAAGGCGGTACGGCATAATCACAATATGATTCTGTAGAAACGAAGCTGGAAATATGAGGAAAATCTAATATCCCGCCCGCGACTTCACGAAATATTAAATTCTAAGAAAATTCAATGAGTCTTACTGATTCAGATATTATAATATTATGCTTCCATTCAAACTCTAGGTTCTTAATAACATTGAGTCATTTTCCTAGTGTGTGTGGGAGTACAGATTGCTCGCTACATATTATAATACAACCGTGCCTTTTTATGAATTTCCTGCCTCTCACACTTACTCTGTGGAAGTAGTTGTCGCCAGCGGTATTTCCGAACCGATACGACTTAGGTACCTTAAAATAAAGACCCTGCTCATTCCTTAAGGGCCGGCAACGCAACTGCAAATCTTCTCTGTTCTTGACCCCTAAAAAGCCTAGTGCAACTCCGGGCTATACCTCCTTTAAAAATAACAAACCGTTTTTGTGATGTTTAACAAATGTTTATCTTTTATATTTCCACGAATGATATCTATGTATCTAAGAAGAGTCCATGAATGAAATGTTGCCCTGCCGTTTTGTGTACTCAGTACTTGACTTCACGACAAACTGCACTAACCGGAAAACTAACAGGAAAAGGAAATATATGTACAAATAATGGAATGTTGAATTCATTCATACATTTCACGCACGGCTTACTAGTTTTTTCACGGAGATATCAATATGTATTTGTATTAGTACGTACCAGACGGGCTCGTGGGTGGAGTGTTTAATATTTAATTGATATATGAGGTTCGATTTCCGCCGGGAAATTTTAATATCTACGTTTAGTTACTATTCCGAGTAGAGTTGTAATATCTTATAAATTACATTCGCGTAGTGAGGAATAATACTAGTTAAGTATCAGATTGCGATTAAGTTTTCCGAATGCTCTTAGTTAAAATAAAATAGGTGTACTAGACATCATTGATAGACGTCCTGTGATAACACCTGTCCCGGTTCGCCCTCCTTTTACCTAGACTGTGTTTCTAAGGAGGTCATTGACGTACACCGCTGGTGACAAGCGCGTTACAAATACCATCACGAAAGTAATTGCCATTACGGTAATATATAATATCAAACAAGCCGTATAACGCCTGTACATCTGTTTATAAAGACCCGAAATAGTTGGCGAACGAGCGACCTTCCTTTCTTCCCACGTCATGCGAAGATTTATTTTGACTACATAGTAAATTTAAATTTAATCACATGAAGTTAATGAATCCTACATACTAATATATGGACGCTGTTATGCAATATAGTGTCAATCCACAAAATAACAAAAATATATAAGTTTTGATACCAATCGCTTCCTTATGAGCTGGAGTACATATTTCAAAAGAGATATATATCATTTAAGTCGTTTTAATAGCAACAATATTGAAAAAACTAGTGGGCACGAAACCCTAACAAGAGTTGAATATTTAACAATATTGTACTAAATTCTATTACTTCGATTGCTACCAAGAAAAACGATATATATTTAGAGTAAAAATAATAATTACAACAAAATCTATTAAGTATTTCTGTTATTTTCTCAAAATGACAAACATGTGGATTGACACTGTATTGCTAAACAGCGTCCATATAAAGCTCTTATACATTATGGACGTGTCTCGCGTGTCGCGCACGGGAGGCGCAGGAACACGCGGTTAATCCTCTTTCCGGTTATCCCGACCCCGGTTAATCAGGATTATACGGTATATATATAATTAAAAATATAAAAAATCTGTTATTTAAAATGTTCTTCTGACATCGATGTTTGACTATGACATTTGCTCATCGCATCAAAAAATCAGCCAAGCAGATTTGCCCGCTCTTATATTCAAATAGCAACGAATTAAAATGTGGTTATTAAATAATAAACGAAGCTGAATTAACTGTAAATACTGTCAGGTAATTATTTACTTGAACGTAATCCGTCTACGTATTACACTCTACATACGATGTTAACTAGTTGAAACAAATAACAATTGACTAACCGGTTTAAAATGTAATTATATAATAACAAGCAACAATAATAACTCGGTTGTTAAAAATACATGAAACATTTCTTTCAATGTACCAATTAATTTCACAGCCGACCATAAAAATGTGACAATAATAGGTATCATTATGATGTTAATCGGAAGACACAAATGGCTATGATAATATAAACTACTGTGAAAACGATACCATTTTGTTTCTGCCTACTGGGCTTTATCACAAATAATATCAGTAGTTGTGAAATTGATTAAGTTTAACACTATTTTATTGAGCTATTTATACCTGATTGATAACACCGACCCATAGAAATCTATTTGCGATAAGATTAGGAATTAATTTTTATTCTATTGTAAACTTAAATGTATGTGTTGTATGGATGCGAAACGTGGAAGGTCTCAAAACACATATCCCACCAGCTCCAAGTGTTTATCAACCGTCACCAAATACTTGGTGTACACTGGCCCGACAAAATCTCCAATGATCACCTCTGGGAGCGCAGTAATGAAGCCCCGTTTGACCGCTTGCTCAAGCGCCGCAAATGGCAATGGATTGGCCACACACTTCGAAGGGATCCCGACCATATCCCGAGGCAAGCCCTTGACTGGAATGCCCAAGGAAAACAAAAGCGTGGTCGTCTTAATCAGACTTGGCGAAGGACTGTCATTGCAGAGGCGGAGTCCACTGGGAAGACTTGGAGCAAAGTGAAGAGGGTAGCTCAAGACATCAGACAGGCGGAACTCTCTCGATGTCCTCTGCCCTATTTAGGGGACATAAGACCTAAAGTCAAAGTATTGAAAGAATAAGTGCCATACTATCTTCACACATTGGATCAATTAATTATTACCATATTTTGTAATATTTTCTTTTTACTATGCATTACTATTAGGTCGATAGTGTGAAGTGTCTAGACATAAGGCTAGATAAACATACTAAGTCACTGAAAGTCAACTTATAGTCGATATGGGGCACGGGTGGTATTTTTTGTTTTTGTATTACTTTTCAATTCTATTATAATTTGAGCTAGATGTTATTTGATCGCACGATTACTTATAAGATAGGTGCAGGATATTCCAAATGAAGGTTTTGAATGTAGTTGTTAGATTAGTCAATTTTATTATTTAGAATTGAATTATCATTTTGACATTTCGAAGGAATAAATTTCCACTAAAGTTATTTACTCGAATTACGTAATCATAATCTTTTTTAAATAAAATACTGTATACCGGATTAAAACGCGATTTATTATTTAAATTATTTATCCCGACGTTTCGGATGCTTTTCAGCAACCGTGAAAAAAAAATAAAACGTCGGGATAAATAATTTAAATAATAAATCGCGTTTTAATCCGGTATACAGTATTTTATTTAAATGTGTGATACTCGCGTTAATAAAAGACAATATTATAATCCTTTTTATTATAGCATTTTTATACACGGGTTACCTGGTGGTAAGTAATCATCTCCTTCCAAAGACATCCGCGAATATCTCAGATGCATTGTAGGCCTTTAAAAAATCCTTCTAATCTATCACTACTCCGTTCGAATTCTAAGCTTACACCTTTTGAAGGCACTTATATGAACTAATATATTAATAAAGTCAGAATACGAGACAAGAGTTATGATAACAGATAGCGTGTAGCGATGATTAGTGCCGCTCATACTAATGTCGCGTTAAATATTAATCATAATCTGTCCGGAGCGAACGGGGTTAATGATTGTGTGGTTTGTACGTGAACTATAAGTTTAGTTAAATGAGCCATTCATAGACATGGGTAACACTGCGCTGCGCCGCGCAATTGCGCCGGCACGCTTCACTGCGCAGGGTGACTCACCCTCTCATACATTCATAATGTGTTGGCGCACGGCGCAGTACCCACTCACTGAGTGAACTATGAGCGTGGAGTTGCGTGCGTTTCGGAGGTTTCACTGCTCACTTTGCGCGTCCCATTTTGTTGCGTCGTGGCGCAATATTGAGTTGACTCAAGGAGCCGACGCACTACACTGCGCCTGAGTTGCTGAGTTGGCGCAGAGAATTTCGCTGAGTTACCCATGTCTAGCCATTCACCTCCTTTAAATTACACTCTCTATAGAGATAACTAGGAATGAGGCGTATTTATCGTAACAGATATAAATCACAGGTCCTCAAAGATCAAGACAGTTGTTCCTGCAGTTATGATATCTCTGTTATTGAAAATATCATGCAATAGGTACTAACAACTGTTCACCAAATACTAGTAACAGCCTAGCCGTTACAAAACAACTGTGATTGTTACCTGTAACACAGGTCTCAGTTACATATCTATGATTGTCGCGTGCTAAAACGAGATGCACCTAGTAGTTATACGTAAAAATACAATTAGACGTTTCACAGGAAGGGAATCACCGTGAAAAATTACTCCTAATTTAGATCGCATTATCTGTAATTCCTTCAGTATCTAAATAACATACTGTTATTTAATAACAGATATTTACATCTGTTATTATTGAGTAACAGTAACAGGTATAACAGATATCGTGTTTGACCTGTTATCACTCATGTCTAGTGATAACTGATGATTGTGGCGGTGACACTTTTGGCAAATAGTGAGAAAAGTTTTTCCTATGAAGATTAAGCGTCCATTTTTAAATTCTAATGAATACCCAATAACTTATTTCCATTCATTATAAACTAGGGAAAATTCATGTCTTAAAAAGTCATATAAGCTATATAAGCAGTATTGCAGTTTTCAAACTGACACACTTTTTAGACCGCATTCGTACACGTTGTACTCTTAACTGTTTGTCCCTCAACGTCATGAGAATAAATAAAAATATACTAATTTTGTCACCATTGCTTTTTCGTCAATATTATGTCATTTTAATAATATTCTACGCAGTATACGTTCAAGGAATAATCACTCTCATCAAGCAATATCAACGTTACATTACTCGGTATTATCGTACACCTCATAATTCATCTTGGACGTAAACTTTGGTGTTCTCACAAATAATTAAAGTTTCCTGAAATCTAAAAATAAACTCCCACGTGCACTTCAATGTCGAGATAACGACCATCTGTTGGAGTTCTCCGTTCTCAGTTGTGTATCCATAAAATACCTAATATCGCATTCGTTATTATTGCTTCACTTGCTTTTTTGCTATTTTTATGTCAAAGATCAACAGACGAGCACTTGATAGAAGGTAACCTTAGCCATAAGACAAATAATGAATAGTTTTGTACCTTTAAATAAAATACTGTATACCGGATTAAAACGCGATTTATTATTTATATTGTTTAAATTATTTGTCCCGACGTTTCGGATGCTTTACAGCAACACAGAAAGACGAAAGAAGATGCCATGGTTGCTGTAAAGCATCCGAAACGTCGGGATAAATAATTTAAACAATATAAATAATAAATCGCGTTTTAATCCGGTATACAGTATTTTATTTAAATGTGTGATACTCGCGTTAATAAAAGACAAAGTTTTGTACCTGTTTTATTTACATAGGCCGAAGGCTTTTTCAACTTCGCGGTGATGATGGGTTATGAGCGGTTGTTCGATAATCGAATAGGATTTCAATGTTATTCTCACTCATACTTGAAGTAGCAAAGCGTTTACAGAAACAGTAATGTATCAGATCCGACTCGAATCGTACTCACGTCTCTTGAATGCTTTATAATTTTTGAATCCATTGTTCCATAGAACCTATCAAAATTGGTTATAAATGGTATGATAAATAGGCGAGGGATTACTGCGGGTGAGATGACGCGCTTTATAAATCGAATTTGAAATACGATTCTAGTGCATATAATTTACTAATAAATAGTCTGAATCAAATCAACAATCCTTCGCCCAAACGTAATTTCCTTTCAATGATAATAATCGCAATTCTACAACCAATTCAAATCAGTGGCGGATTTACCAGCAGGCTGAGTAGGCTTCAGACTAGGGCGGCAGATTTTAGGGGCGGCAAATTTGAGGATACTTTTAGCTATCTTATAGAAATCAAGTCTTACTTTTCTTACTTTTAAGACAGTCTTCTGTACCTTACAGAGTATAGTCTAAAAGTAAGTCTTACTGAGAATTGTACTTACAAGACAATTCCTATCTTTGTATTTTAGAAAATTTAGGATCTTACATTTATAGAGGCTAGGGCGGCAAAATTTTGATAGCCTATACGCCGAAAATGTGTAAATCCGCCACTGATTCAAATACAATTTACATTTGCTGAAAATTCACTAAACCAAATAAATAAGAACCAAAATAACGTTAACTCAAGTCTAAGCTCACTTTTTATTAACAATCCATTGCTGATTTTGTTAGTAGCTTGCTGTGAAACGCAGGTAACATACATTAAACATGTGGCCGGCCTCAACAGTAATTGCGAAGCGGAGCCTGGGCGCCGAGCCATATATGGCATGTCTGTCATGTCAGACCAGTGCTGGTAAACCCTTTGACCTGCTTGGACTTGGCTACTGCTGATATTTAAAAAAATCGAAATCGGAGGCTAAAAATAGTATATAGCGAATAGCTATAAAATACATAGCACTTCTATACTAATACAAGGTGGGCCAAAAGAAATCACCCTATTGGAAGATGCTCTTATTTTTGTAAATGGCGGCCAATGTCAAATCTGTTTTGACATTTGTGAACTAGATAGATGTAGAATACAAATGAATAAGCCATGGAGCGATACACTCCCCAAGAACGCGGAATAATCGTGTCTATTTGTTTGCGTAACAATTCGTCTGTGGTATTGGCGCAGCGCGAATTCCACCGCAATTGAACGAATTAGGACTGGAGGACATGTGGTTCCAACAGGACGGAGCAACAGCACACACTGCGCGAGCCACAACCGATATTCTAAAGGCAGCGTTCCCGGGTCGCTTCATCTCTCGTTTTGGTGATTTGCACTGGCCCGCAAGATCGCCCAATTTAACCGTTCCAGACTTTTTTTGTGGGGTTTTTTAAGTCCCGTCTTTACGTGAACAAGCCTGGAAGCCCTCAAGGACAACATTTGACACGAGTGCGAGAATATGTCGCCCGAATTTCTCGTCGAAGTGATGAAAAATGCCATAAAACGAGCCCGTATAGCAATCAATTGTGGCAGCGCCCATTTGGCCGATATTATCTTCTCGATTTGACCAACTAAATTCTAAAAGTTCAAATAAACATAATCAAAAAACAGAATCGAAGTTTTTTATTTAGCAAAAAAATGAGAGCCAATCAACATCAGATGACTTCTTTTGGCCCACCTGGTATAATAAAAAAGGTAAGATTCGTTTGTTTGATACGATTATCAGCGAGTAACATAGGCTATACAGTATAAACCACTAAACATTGTAGTACTATTTAAAATTGAGAGTGGTGCTACCAAATATAGAATATCATGTTCACGTTTGGGGAAGCCTCAATACTGATATTTTCAATGGTTAAGGGCGTTTAACACGTGCGTGTGACAAACACATATGCACTTTGAACTAGATTTTCAAAATTTTGGCAACATTACGACTTAAAAACACTTTCTAACCATGAAAAAAATAACTACCCTACATTAAATCATAAACGTTGCGATTCATTCAAAAATAATAAAAAATCGATTACTGCGGCTGCGGAGAGTTGAATTTTAATATTCACTAACTACTCATGAACATCCTACTGCTACGAGAATTGCTCAAAATAAATAGTTTGACAGGGCTAAGGCTTAAGGCTGGCTCGACGTCTGTTCGTCTTTGGGGCACAACCACGTTAGAGAATAGCGAAATAAGAGAATGGACAATCTTTCGAGCCATACTTTATAGACACTGCTACCTATGTTCAGTTTTTTTTTACCAGAAGTCCCTAAAATCCTTAATTCAACCCGCAATGCCACGTAAAATAAAAATGTTTGGTTACATAATTTTATTTTATATGCAGAACAACTCATCAAAGTTTTATCATAATCAGATGAATAGTTTAGGAGTGCACAGAGGACAAACATACTTACATTGATTTTTATTTATAAAGATTATCGTACATCATTTGTAATCAGCAACGTAGGTTGAGTACATCTGATTAAAGTATTATCAAATAACAATACATCTGTAGAAAGTACAAGATAATTAAGTTCGCTGAAGCGTTTCGGATCCTCAAAATGGAAGGTTGGTGTGACCTAATTTGTAAAGACGATATGTAATCTCATTACCATACATTCTGCAGATTCTTTGAAGAATTTCGATGTGATTAATGACATTTATTCTTCACATAAACCAGTGGAAATTTCACTTCCTTTCCGAGTATGAATATGTATATGTGTATGTTACGAGTAGCAAATTAGTTAAACTGATGTAAGTTATCAGATATGTCCTTATCTTATGGATTAATTTTAAATATACCTTTAAATATCTAAAAAAATAAATCCTATATATACTGAGAGATAATATACTATAAGGAGTTCTTGTATAGTATATGTAACTTATATATGAATTATGCAATATTATTAATTATCTCCTTTTTTATTATTGCCTTTTTACTGAAACAGCGGGTTTAGTGTTAGGTAAAAACTTCAGATTATATTTTATAGAACAGTTTGCTTCGGGATGAGCTAGCTAAACATTGAGTCAATATTGAGTCAATTCATGAAGTGTATTTCACGCTTTATCTATCTTTTACATTGAAACCAATATGAAGGTGTTAATTTGGATGTGAGTGAGAGAAAAAAATTACCTTCGGGGATTATTTTATTTGATAATATTAAGTATATAATATAATAAATGATATATGCAATATAATAGGTATATTGAAGATCACAGTAATTATTTTTAAGCGAAATAATTAACTTTCCATAATTATTAATTAATACATTAATTTAAACATTAATATTTCACTATTCAGAGGGGCTAGCATGAACAACTATCGAGAAAGTATTCGTATCGTCGAACTGTAACTTGTATGAAATTTCAATTGATTTCTCATACAACTGACAGATGGACGATTCGAATACTTTTTCGATGGTCGTTCGTGCTAGGCCCTCTTTAGGTTACACTAAAAACAAGTTATCGCAGTTAGCGTATTCTAAGTTTACTAAAATACCAAACACCTAGATACTTTTTACTTTTAATTAATAATACGTTTGATGTATATCTCAGAAAAACATCGTAATGCTTCTTGTCTCACTTAGGAAAAATAAGCGGAAACATCATACGGTTCGATATAAATCTTTATCAGCGATTGTGTCCGGTCAATTAATGTAATGGCAGAGTTCTCCAGCCGCGGCCGTCTGCATAACTTTCGATCGAGTCGCGAAGCCTCCCGCCATGTACGGCGAAGATCGCAATTAGGGCTTTAAACGACACGGAAAAGAATTATTACAGCGGAGTTATGAGTTCAACAAACACCTCTTCCTGTTTGAGTGTGTACTGAAAAATTATTCTTTGTGTCACGCTACTCGAGCTTTCCGTAAGAACTTTTGACGCGCTGCAAGTTTCAAGACGCAAGGGGCGAATCAAGTCTAATACTAGGACTGGCGAAAATAGAATTTCTGGAAAGTCGTCATACATTTTGTATTTTGGAGTTACTTAATTCTTTTCTTGTAAGGTTTTAAAGTATATAACAACTAGACATCGCACGGGTGAAATGTAGATTTTATTAATATCCTATGTTACTATAATATAGCTTTCTATTGGTGATTTTTTTAAATCGGTCGTGTAGTTTTTTAGTTAAATCGTAACAAAAAAATCTTTCATCTTTATAATATTTGTATATATATTATTATAAGAATACATTAATATCCTCACGTGTTAGTTTTTTTTTATATTTATGATTAAATTTCTTAAAAACTAAACATATACAAGTATGTAGTAATGTCTCTGAAGATTTTATACGTGACATAACTTTTGCATTTCTTCAATATCGCTTTCAAATTCAAATTCAAAATCATTTATTCATTTAGGTAACACAATGTACACTTATGAACGTCAGTAAAAAATACATATTAAATGCTTCTAATTTTACATTTATCGCCAGTTCTCAAATCAAGGGCGTAGAACGGAAGAGAAGAACTGGCAAGAAACTCTTCGTCACTCTTTTTAATCGCCTTTTTGTTTTACAAAATTTTTGTAAGGCGCTGCAACCATTACACCATGTTCCACAGGACATATTTATGTAATTAACTATAATAATAAAAAATATAAACCAGAAAAAAAAGAAAGATTTCTCCTCTATCAGCAGTAGGCATGGTGAAATAGGAGCACGCACTTACATTCTCGTGGGAACAACACGCAAATACTTAGTCGAAATAACTAATATCACCGCATACACTTTGGGCATAATAGATTCAGATTTGAGTTGTACTTTAGAATATATAGAAATTTAATGTTAGTTCACTCTTTCCCTTTCACTATGAGAAGCCTTTGTATCTAATTAATTCCAAAACACGTACGCAAATGAATACTAATTAACCCAAAACAGCTTGGTGCCACCGTGTCCACCATCACACCTACTGCCAATATTTACTATACTTTCCCACCCATCCACTCGTGTATTAAGGCCAACTCCCACAGAATCGATTAAGCGATCACGGGTAGATGTGAAATTCTCAATAGGCGATAGTATGAGAAAATTGTGATATTAGAAACTGATGTTTATTTAAAATATTATTGCTTCTTTTATTCCGAACTCATATTTCCATGTGAATAATGCAAAATTAAGTGTTTTCCATATATATTAAAGAAGTTCCAAGTTACAACCTAGTTATCGCATCCAGGGCCGAATTTAGGGAAGGGCATCCGGGGCAACCGCCGCGGGGCCTCCACAAACGAGAGGCCTCCACTAAAGAGAATTCGTAAAAAAATCTTTAAAATTCCGACGATTAAACACTAGTAAAATACTTTTCCTAATTATATTTTACAAACATGTACATATTTGATGATTTTTGGACCACTTATTTGTTGCCCCAAGCCTCCACACCTCTAAATCCGGCCCTGATCGCATCAAGTGCTTAATGATAAATTAGGTGTATATCATTAACTAACAATCCGCCCCGGCTTCGCACGGGTGCAATGTAAATGCACTAAAAAATCATCGCTCATAATGTAGCTTTCTATTGGTGAAATAATTTTTAAAATCGGTCGAGTAGTTTTTGAGTTAAATCATAACAAACAAACAAATCTTTCCTCTTTATAATATTAATATAGATTATAATTTCTAAACCAATTAACGTTTCCTTATTCAATAATTAATAATAATTACTTCGTCAGTAAATGCATAGACTTGTCTTCAATTAAGTATTGCTGCGATAGGTAGAGTGCCCAATTCAATCATCTGTCCAATTGTGAACAATCCAGAACTCAAACAATTTCATCAAAATCGGTCCAGCTGTTTAGGAGGAGTTTAGTGCCGAGTCAATAGATACAAAAGAATTATAGGTATATAAAGATGATAAGACAATATTCGGTGATTTCCCTTATTCTCTTTATTTTACTGTCATTGGCTTGGATTTTAATGTGTCAATAAATAGACTTTATCTCCGGAGTGTAATAAAATTTAATGTTAGTTATTGTATAGATAAGATATTATAATACTACTAGCGACCCGCCCGGCTTCGCACGGGTCAAGATTTTTTGACAAAAAAGCAAGGGTTGTATGTATTTTTAATGCCACATTATAAAAAAATAAAAAATTTCGTCCAAAAATTAGGGGTGGACTACCCCTAACATTTAGGGGGATGAAAAATAGATGTTGGCCGATTCTCATAGATACCGGATAAGCACAAAAAAAAATCATCAAAATCGGTCAAGCCGTTTCGGAGGAGTGTGGCAACGAAAACTGTGACACGAGAATTTTATATATTAGATATGTATTTAGTATCGACCGGACTGAGTAAATGTTCGGTTTATTGTAAATTTAAAGTTTTTAGTAGAAGATAACCGTCGATCATAGGCATCTGCCTATTCCCGAAGACATACAAGTACGTTACTGGTCTTTGAGAAGTGTAAAGTACAAAATGTGTATTGTGAAATACTTGGTAATTGAGGCAAATTATAAACATTCCATTTGAATCATGTATTCATTGCATTATCTTAGAGATATTCTTGTTTGTATAGATAAAGTGCACTGAGGTTAGGTTAGGTCATGGCTCTGGATATGGCTACAGACCTTATTAGTCTGTAAACTGCAGCATATAGATAGATATCATTCTCGTTATTATATATCTCTTATGGCAACCCTACTATAAACAAGCTTTCTAGCGATAGAAATTTATTTTGAATTTAGAACATGAAATTCATCATTAAGTCTTTTGCGATAACAACTCAATTGAAACAAAATATAGACCAAATGAAGTTGACGGGCTCGTTGGCACTTTCGGTAGAACACTTGCGGTGCGAATCGATAGGTCGTGGGTTCGAATCCCACCGGGACGACATGTTTATAATTTTCTGTAAACATGTTTTCCCAAGACTGGTAACTTCGGGCATTGATCGGGTGGGAGGAATATTTATTTATTTACTAATATTAATTTCGAAATTCCGACCGGGTAACGAACCACCGTTCATAGATGGAAAACCAGTGAAGTGCATTGCGCGTTTCGGTATCAGTCTATGGATTTCCGAATGTTTGAAGTAAAAAGTAGGTCGACAGCGCATCATTGACTGATGTTCTGTGACTGAGGTTTCACCTACCATCAAGTGAACCTCATGCTCCTCTGTCGATATCTAACATAAAAAAAATGAAGACATGAGAGAAGGGACTATGTAACATTTAGAACTCCTACTATTTACGTTGAGTGAAGGTGTTATTATTGGTCTCCATAACAATATATACATGAATAATTATTTTAAGAAAGTTAATAATTGTCTAAAAAAATATGTAACATCATTATTCTGTCTATTTTCTCGATCATTTACAAATTGTATCATCACTCATGTCATCAAATACATACGTGCTAGTAGCTGCCCATGTCCCACAAGAAAACAACGTTAGTGTATACGGGAATTATCCTAGAGGATAGTTCAAGACATTTTAATTTAATAAAAAAATTGTATTATTAATTTATTAAATAATTATTTGGCTCCCACATTCTTATTTAGTTTATATTTATATAACAAACAGTTTGCTTTGTAAAAGTGACTAATTATAGCACCGGTTATAACAGTGGTTTTTATTGTGCTATTCGTAATAATTATTATATTTTTAAAGTGAAAAAAAAAACATTAGGTTATATTAATTATGGTACTCATGTGATGACTAAGATTTATCTCAAGCAGCACCCGTGAAAGTAACGAAGAGGAAATTTTAAATAAATATTAAACTTTATCTACACTTGTTTAATTATTATAAATCAATATTAAATTATCTATTAGTTTGACTTTATGTCTCAGCAAAACGTAAATACTCTCTATTATATAAATAGTTGCCAGTCGGAAAAACACCAGTTTTAATACAAAATCACCTGACCACCACGTCCCCTGGAAATCACACCAGAAATTTCCGTGGTCTTAATTTACCTCCATAAAAAATATTCAAAGGTGTACCAAACGAGGAAAATTAAAAAGAAACGAGATCCAAACCTCGACACTTCATATAACTGCAATGCGGAGTGCTTTGAAACCGGTTTATAATTTAAATAAACGTTTTTATAAATTAAAGTTTCAATCACTAATTGAAATCATTTTTTAAAGTGTGTTTTAAGAGATATTGTTTTATTTTTAATTTATTTATGTAATTGGATGTATTTCCGATTTAATTGAATGAATAAATTGTACAGTTGAGACTACCGGGTCATGAAATGGGGCAAATACTGTACAGCTATGTCTGTTGAACATTTTTTATTAATACAGCAAGGTAAATCTTCTGTGCCTTGTCCGAACCAAACAATACTTTAATTAGTCTTGTTTTCCAATATTTCTGATGTATGAAAAAAAAAAAAAATCCATAAGCATTACAATTTTTTTAAATCCAACCAACAACAATCTCCTCCGTGGTTCAGTGGTAAGCGCGATGCGTTTAGAATCCTGGGTTTGAATCCCGGGGAAACAAGATTAAAAAAAATATCAATCGGGCAGGACATAAAAAGCCGATCACCTACTTGTCTATAAAGAAAAATTATGAGTGAAACAGACAAAGAAATGGGTCTGCTCCATGCCCCACTAGGGGACTCGGGAATTCACTATAGAGGACAACGGGCATGGGGCTCAACTGACTGAAAGCGAAAACCGCGAAATGATATCTGCAACACTAGAGGATCAGCTACTGATGCGTTAAGTCGGGTATAGTTCAGTTTATAACATTTTCACGGACGTACATCACTATCGCTACCAATATTAACTGACGCCTCACCAAGCTCTACATATGTATGTAATATATACGTATCTCTATATTCCACTTATATATTCATCAAAGCGAATCAATGAAACGGTCTAAGTGCACTGAGTGCTGTTTTCTCGCGATAACCCGCCGCGGTCACATTTATATTTACATATCATGATAGTTGTAAGGCTCACACACATTCATCGCTCTTGTGTAGTCAACTTGCGAATCCGACATTTTGCGAACGACATAATATTTTTAAAGATTTTGACAATTTGCTATCGTGATGCTAAGTTGTTACTACTTGATTCTCTTCTATGGTTAGCTCGCGTTTTCACGGAAAAAGAAGAAACCAACAAACACATTTACTTTTTTTTTGTCTGATATCAACATAAAAAACATGAGGTTCACTTGATGGTAGGTTATACAGTCACAGAACATCAGTCAATGATGCGCTGTCGACCTTATTTTTACTTCGAGCATTCCATCAACTGAACTGAGCAAATCCATAGACTGAAACCGAAACGCGCAATGTGCACTTCACTGTTTTCCATATATATATAAGTATATTGGTTATATTACTTTTATAAGTATATATTTGAAACAAAATTATAATGATCTGGATTATATCACGTTTGCTGCCCCTAAAAGACAGTGTACAACGATGTTAATACCACAAGTTGTTTAGTGTATGAGCGGCTTTATTGGACACTCGACAACCGACCGCTTATGAGTTTGTTTTTCTAATACATTTGCTGGCGTTACGATCGATTGAAAGTAATAGAATACTCGTGGATGGTACAGTCGGAACATTCATGATTTCTATGTAATTAGAATATTATACAGAATTAGGTACTGCAAGTAGCAGAAGTCGTAAAGCGTTTCAGATTTAATTTTTTTTTTCAAAAACATCTAGAAAATACTATCCGAAAATAATTTGGTGGAAAAGAATAATAGTAGCTTCCAAGCTATCATTCACAAAAACACTTAAATTTTGGAAAGTAATAAAATTTTATTCTCTAATCTTTTTTTTTTATGCGTAATAGTCAGACGTTTGACCGCGATCCCACCTGGTGATAAGTGGTGATGCGATCTAAGAAGGGGCACGTCTGTCTAGAAGAAGCCTATTCACCCTGGCCTTAAAGATACCCAAGTTATAGTGGTCCGGAAAGATAGAAGCCGGAAGGGAGTTCCATTCTTTTGCAGTTTTAACAAGGAATGAAGATGCGAAGCGAACTGTGCGGATTCGAGGAATATCCACAACAAATGGATGGAGTCCTGCCGATCGTCTGGATGTGCGAGAGTGGAATGGAGACGAAGAAATGAGGTTTTGTAGCTCTAATGAACATTCCCCAAAGTGTAACCGATAGAAGACCGAGAGACGTGCAACCGTGTTCTCTAATCGTCAAAAAACATTAATTTGGTTATGTTATTCATCCATGTCCATTTATCTATGCAGAACTAAAAAAATCAAATCAAATAAAAATGGCATAAAAGTTGATGACTGTTCAAAACCCCGTGTCTCAAAACGCTTGAACTCCTACAATATTAATACGTGCATTTTCCTATCCAAATCCTACCCATTTAAATCGGTAATTCCATAACTATTACACATTACAAAATAGAGATGCCATTTACTCAAGGACATTTCAAACAAAACATACTCGTGTAACGCCTTAGAAGTAGTTTTTCGGCCTTCCGTACGCGGCGCGGGTCAGAAGATTAGAACGCCTACAAGTACAGTCGCGGTACAAGGTTACTGCCCACTGTCCGCCTACACAGTCTACGGGCTATTTGTGTAAGATTTTATTAACCTTTTTAAACTAAACCAATTGAATCGATAGCATTTTAATATATTTTTTATGTCCGATATCAATACATGACCGTGAGACTCGTTTAATTTTAGTAGATAAACGACTTTGTGGGCTAAAATCACATTTATGATTTTTAAATTAATATTTTAATAATTAAGAATTCATTTACTTGTCATATACGTATAATTAAAAATATCCTAGAAAAGAAAGCCTTTACAGATTTTCTAAAATAATGCAGTGAAAAGAGATGAAACTCATTACTGATTTCATAGAGCCTTATGCGTTTACCGGATAAAATACCTCTATTACTATTTATTACATAGCTAGCCGAGTTGGGTACACTTACCTCGCGTTCCGATAGCTCGCCAGTTCAAATCCCGCTGGGATTGACGTGTTTATATTTTCTGTCAACATGACATGTATTTCCCTGTCTAACACTTCGGGCAGTAAACGGGTGGGTTGTGTAATTCGGTTTAAGTCTATGAATTTCCGAATGTTCGAAGTAAAAAATAGGCCGTCAGCGCATCATTGACTGATGTTCTGTGGCTGATGTGCTCGTCTGTCTGTAAATCTTTAATGAAAGCTACCACTTACCATCAAATTTCTTAGCCTTATTCCCGAGAATATCTGCCAACTTAGTCAGTTCTGTCCGCAAAGCTCCCTCGAGCTGCGTACGCGCCTGTTGCGTGAGTCGGGGCCGAGCGTTCGGTCCGCAGCAACCCTTATTTGAACATAATTCCCCAGCATCTGAAAAAAAAGGGAAATATTATTATAGATAGATGAACCGTTTATTCACAAAACACAGTACAAATGCGTGACATCAGCTTATACTAACTATAATTAAATCTATGCTAGTACAGTCAAGTCGCAGTGTGTGGTTGCGAATAGGAACTGGCTCAGCATATGCTGTGACACTTTCGTGCCACAACGCTGTTAATTTTGCCAGTTCCCTAGATTATCTTTTGTAAAATTTTGAAAAAGATAATCTAGGGAACTAGGGAAAATTAAGTGTAGGGTAGAGATGAATATTTTCAACTGGGAATGGGTGACCAGAACAAAAAGTATAGTGAAAAATGTTCAAACTTTCGGAGCGATTTAGATAAAACCTAAACTTTCCCAACCTCGCGTCGAGCTCGTTTCAAAAGCATATCCTAAATTATTGCAATTATGACGAACTTTGTCTCAATTGATATATACATTCTGTATATTGTGGTGGTCTTAAATTATTATATTGAGCGTATTTGGTCGACGAAATGCAAAAATAGGAGTACATAAATAACGTCAATACGTTTAAATAAAATACTGTATACCGGATTAAAACGCGATTATTATTTAAATTATTTATCCCGACGTTTCGGATGCTTTTCAGCAACCGTGGTCGCGGGAGACTGAAAGATGACAGTTGTCTTATATTTGAAATGTCACAAAGTTGCCATATTTAATTCAATTAAATTAAAAAAAAAATCTATTAATTTAGGTAACACAATGTACACCTATGAATGTGAATAAAAAATAATACATATTAAATTACTAATATTAAATGCTTCTAATTTTACATTTACTACCAGTTCACAAATCAAGGGCGTCGAGCGTACGAGAAGAACTGGCAAGAAACTCGCCGCCACTCTTTTTAATCGCCAAGTTTTTGTTTTACAATCTTTACATATTAACGCCATCTATTCCTACGGAGTTGATATTTACTGTAATTTTCTATATTATGACAATATTGACTAACGGTGTCCTCTTGTTTTTTAGTATGTTTGATTTGATAAATAATTTAAATAATAAATCGCGTTTTAATCCGGTATACAGTATTTTATTTAAATGTGTGATACTCGCGTTAATAAAAGACAATATTAACGTCAATACGTGTTTATCTTCCGAGCTGCTTTCAAACCGTCATCAATTTCGGGACATGACATACTTTTACCATTCTATTCTATTCTCTATACTAATTATTATATAGCCTTCTCTAATTACTGTATCATTAACAGTGATTTCCTGCAAGTCCTATCGAGCCAAATAAAACCTTGAATAATAAAATATGGCAATAAATAATTCTACGCGTTTTAAATTCAAAAATGGAAGTTAGGTAGTATTCAGTCACGGTTGTCTATGGCCCACCCCAAGTCGCTGTGTAATGCAATAAACTCTCCATCGAGCGGATGTTTAAACTTATTTCAGCCCCATAGATTATTGAAGGCACTGTGATGGGGTCGGGACCCTTCTTAGACGTAGTGACGTTATAGATTGCAAAATTACACTACATACAATAAACGACTCGTCGTCGTTGAAACGTGTCTTTGACGAGGAGTCCGACAGTAAACACCAATGTAGAGAAGTGTTTTATAGTTTTTACCCTACAATAGCCGAAGTCAAAAACACAGTATAATACTGCACTTCTAACATATAACAAAGTTCATCCTTTTTTTAATGAAGTTAAAGGAAAGAAAACACGGTATAATACAGCTCTACTAACACATAACAAAGTTCACACTTTTTTAAAGAAGCAAAGTATCTACTACGTATTTTACATCATCGAATGTCTTGCAAGAGAGTATGCGGCTTTAAAATATTTTTACCAGTTTCACGTATTAATTAATCATAATATAAAAATCATGAGAATTTTGAGAAAACATCGACATTTAAATTTATAAAACAGACATCACTATCAAGTCAAAATTTATAAATGGTAGGTAACTATCGATAGGATCAATACAAACGAAATTGTCAACCTTGCCATTAACGTTTCTCGTAGGGTCGGTTTCTCTTTGTCGCGTAGTATTAAGTTCGATACATTTCAATAGCTATCTAATGATCCCATAAATAACAAGTACGAGGAAATCTTTACATGCTACCAAATCCGAAAAAGACTTTGCATGTGTTTCTGTTATTTTTACTACCTCAATCTGATTGGGATCGTTCTTCAGAAGATCCAGGTCAAAAGTAAATGAATTAGACGAGAGTGTATGAAAGCGTTGATGAAATTTGAAGAACGAAAGTGGTATGTAAGGACCAGGGCATATGGAAATCCGTGGTCTCTGCATACCCTAATGGAAAAGAGGCGTGTAATGTGTCATACATTCTTATATCATGCATACATTTTATTAAGTCTTTTTTTAACAATCCTTGTAACGTTGATAAATTAAAAATTAAGTACCTACATAAAATAGAAAAAAAACTTTCTTCCCTAGTCGCCAAGTAATATTAGTAAGGAAAATTATCTATCGTGCCGGAACTGCTTTGGTAGATATTTGAAAAGACAGAGGGTATTCAGTCAAATACTGATGAAGAAAAATAGGGGATGGACGTTCGTACAAATATCCGCTATATGTTATATAGGAATAATATAATGCTTTTTGATTAGTGATTCATAGTACGTACATTGGGACAACGAAAGGGATAATCCGAATTAATACAAGCGGTATATAAGGTATGAGGGTTATGGCATTTGCTTTGAATATCGTAAAATATTATTACAACCAGAACACATAAGCACTTCGACTTGACTATAAATTACGACGTCAGCTCTATATTGTTATCGAAGGACCTGACAAAGACAGCATTACTGTTAACAATGATAATATCTCAATTAATATAGCTATTTCTCTATTGACGCGCGTCACTGCGTGAACCTAGACGTGCCTACCTCATCCCGACTGGGATAACACAGATTTACATACGATAAGCAAAAATAGCTGTTATGCCAAGGTGGCAGAGTTCATTGTAATTTGCATAGCTGGATTGTAGGGTCAATATGAATTAACCCTGGTGTGTGCTGCAAGGTATAAGCGTTTGGCGGATTCCATTGAAGTTTAGGATGTTCAGCCAATAGTTTTCGCTGATAATGGAAAATCATCAAAATTTAACTCCCAATACTGAAAATACTTAAAAAATGTTTTATTATTTATGCAAGTAAATTCCTTCCTAAATTAATTAGCAGAATTAAATATCGCGTGAGCTTATACGAATTCATTAAGTATAATATAATGATGAATGATAATATATTTAAACATTCGTTTCCGCATTCTATATTACCTCTCAGTGGCTAAAATAATGTGGAAAAAGCTTTTCTCAGGAAGTCGAATCATCGTGATCAATATAGTCATCGTAATCATCGTGTAATGACATATAGACCGATTTAATTCAAAAACTACTGGATCGTTTTAAAAATTCTTTCACCAATAGAAAGCTATATTATCAGCGACTAACATTCGCTATTTTATTATTTTGTGTACAGTACATCTACATTGCACCCGTGCGAAGTTGGGGCGAATCGCTAATTTATGTTTAATATGGAGCAAGTAAGATAGCATTTGATGATAGGTTTTAATAATTATTCTAGTAATATCAGTTTTATAATAGAGTCAGTAAATACAAAGTATTCAGCCTAATGTATAGGTAAATATGAGGTACATTATTTTACAATTCAGGTTTTCGGCCACACGGAATATGTAGTATGTATTACCGATACGACTTTGAAAATTTCAAGCAGCTGGTCTATGGACGACGGTGATCATTTACCATCACGTGAACAACCTATTCTATAAAAAAAACTCTTTCCAATAAAATACTGTATACCGGATTAAAACGCGATTTATTATTTATATTGTTTAAATTATTTATCCCGACGTTTCGTGGCGTGAAGCAGTCTCCCGCGACCACGGTTGCTGAAAAGCATCCGAAACGTCGGGATAAATAATTTAAACAATATAAATAATAAATCGCGTTTTAATCCGGTATACAGTATTTTATTTAAATGTGTGATACTCGCGTTAATAAAAGACAATATTAAAAACTCTTTCCGCTTACTTCTTAAGCCGTCCTGCAATCAAGTGGCATCCCCAAGTGAGGGGCGGCCGATAACGCGCGACACCACAACCTTTTGATATTTTAATGTTTACAGAGACTGGGGGCGACGGTTTCGACTATCGACGTCTCGTAAAATTATCATCAAATATTGTCTTTTATTAACGCGAGTATCACACATGCTATTCATTGTGTTTTTCAGCAACCGTGGTCACGGGCATGCTGCACCCGAAACATCGGGATAAATAATATAAGTCCGGTATAAATTATTTTATTTAAACATCGTTAAATAGCTATATTTTAGCTAACGATAAGAGTTTGCCGATAAATACTGTCTTGTCATGTCTTTGGTATGATATCGGAACATTGTTGTCCAAAAAGGATAAACCTTTGTGCATTCCAATAATGTATCCGGCAACCGGTTTCCGCATTTACAAATTTCAATCGAAACATTTAACAAGATCCAAAAACTTTTCTGTTTTTCAGTGTACTTTTCTATATTATATTACTTTAATGGTGTTTATGTATGTGTTGGTGGGTTAGTGTGTGCACCTAAGTCGAAATTGGCATAGATACACCAGATAAAAATTAAAAACTCCCCTTCAACTCCCATTCTAAGAATGCAGCTAAACAAAAAAACACTACATAGCATCGCATAAAATAAACAAACAAGCCTGCACACGTATGATTTAGTGCATCTCTCTTTAATCTCGGCGTGGAACTAACAAAATAAACTCTAATGAATAAATAAAGTATTGCAGTCGTGGGCCATTATAATATCGTTGTTGTTTTATACTCCTCACGGGATTACACGACACGTACACTCGTGCTGTTTTTCCTTTAGATTCCTAAGTTCTTAGGAATTATTATTTCTAATTTAAAAAATTTACTCAATGACATTATATCAAAGAGTTTTTAATAAAGATTTGTGGAAAGAATGAAGGTGTGCTCATTAAAGGGGAGGATTCTCGACCATTCGAACCACTGACTGACCGGCCGTAAGACCACTGAGTTGATGTCGAGGTGTTATATTTACTGTTCTTGGAGAAATTTTGATAGCGCGATTTAGGATCATTAACGCCTTCGTACTGATTGTAGGTCTAATAATTTCAGACTGGCTTTTGGAAGAAACTCAACAGAAGAATATGATATATAATTTTAATACCATTTACAATAATAACCAACAAGTCACATCATACGGAAGCTTCACTACTTATCAATAACCTATTTGAACTGAACCTTCAGAACCCGAGACATGCCATATCACTTTACTCAAGTGTTAACTCGACATTTAAAGACCTCTCGTTAGTTTGCTATATACGGCAGTAGATAACAGTCTACTTCACAGAGTATAATCTGCCTAGCACTTATGCACTGACAACCCAAAATAAAACGAACGGTTATCACGTGTGATATTGCGACCTGCGGAAAACAAGCAAAAAGGTTGATATTGATTTTGACGGGCTTGACTATAGTATACCTAGTTTCAGATGGCTCATGGATTCGAATCCCGCCAGGACGACAAATGGACGATACGAATACTTTTTCGCAAGTTGTTCGTGCTAAGGCATGTTTTTTCCCGATTTGTGGTCACGGTCACTTCAGGCTTTGAATGAATGGGAGAAATATCGAAATCACCGTTTAGGTTAAGCCGTGAGAAGCAAACACACTGCGTGACCTTATAAGGATTTCCGAAAGCTAGTAAATAGGTCGGCAACGCATCACTGAACCTTCCACCCCGTGAGCGGCACACTTCTGTCAGTCACCAATATCTGACATATTATTAATCCTAACGTAATTAGTGTATGCGTCGGTTTGAGTTGACAGATGTCAGGTGATGACAGTCGAATGCAAATTACGAGCACAGAGTTTATTCAAAAATATGTAAATTATTTGCA
Organism: Anthocharis cardamines; assembly: GCA_905404175.1. Lineage (NCBI taxonomy): Eukaryota > Metazoa > Arthropoda > Insecta > Lepidoptera > Pieridae > Anthocharis > Anthocharis cardamines. The sequence continues at coordinate 2,064,313 of FR989953.1, read as the reverse complement.
GAACTCTCTGAGGGCGTTAAACATAACGAGGGCTTAATGAAATCCTGCAACAATTTATCTGGTCTTAAATAGAAATAAACCTCACCGACCTACTTTAAACAGAAATGATTTATTTAAAAGCGAAAAGTTGAAGAGATTCCGCCCCGGAGACGGGCACCCTCGCTCGAAGTGGGGTAATTTTATTTCATATTTCCCTTTGATAATTTCTTCCTGACTAGGTGAGGCGTATTTTCCGTCACAGTGATAAATCACAGTATCATTTTGGAAGTCACAGTCTGTATTTTATCATTTAACATTCAGTTAATAAACTCCTATAATTTTTAAAACTATTATATTCAAAAATCGGATAACGTTATAAACATAATATGCCGCTGGTTCCTTACCTTACATGAGGCCTTCTTTATGAGGCAGTGGAATTTACTTGCCTTAAAATAAAAATGTTCAATATCGCCACTAGGAAATTCACAATAGATTAAAAAAGAATTCTCGAGTTGCATAGGACACAGGTGAGTAGGTGGTAGGTAGGTCCTATGTATATTGTATCGAACCCAAATCCCCGGCAAAACGCACTGCACTTTAGTACCGCTGAGACGTTCCAAGTTACATTTAACTCTTTTATTAAAGCGAGTATCACACGTTTAAATAAAATACTGTATATCGGATTAAAACGCGATTTATTATTTATATTGTTTAAATTATTTATCCCGACGTTTCGGAGGCTTGTCAGCAACCGTGGTCACGGGGAGACATCCGGTATACAGTATTTTATTTAAATATATTTAACTGACTTTGAAATCACTAGTATCACTGTAACTATCTAGTATCAACTTAGTATTCGTACAACACTAGCTCTAACCCCGCTCGGTGCTAAAATCTCTTTTATAGAGGTGCTAAATAACGAGAGCTTTTGTGCCCGACAAATTGAAGGATTTGTTTTAAAAAACTGATTTTGTGTTTAATTGAAAATGGTACAAACGAAACAATATATGATTGTTTCTGAATGTTACGCCAATACTTAATTGTGTCGTATTGTATTTGAATCGGGACGAGAAATTTGCAGTGTTTTTCTGTTTTAAGCGTTGCATACAAAATAATTTTATTATTCAATAACATTCATTAAATAAAGAATACAATGTCAGTGAATTTAAAAAATCTTGCACTAGTATGAGGGCCTATAAGTGTCATGACGATATCATTAATTCTACAGCATCCAAACTGTCTAATGACAGCTATTATTTTGAGTAAACCAATAATTTATGGAGCATCGACCACCGGCGTTGTTAAAATGCGTTTTAATATTACAATAACTAGCCCGCCATTAAAGGTCAGTTGCTTTCTATCAGTTTACATTAGATTCAGCCCACTCATTTGTGCTTTGGGTGGAGCACCTGTCTTGCGTAACGATGTGTCCCGGGTTTGAATACCCTACACCTAATATGTTTACAATTCTTTATATAAACTGTGAATGTGAATAGGCTCTTTTTAGATCAGAATGCTCCGTCGTAAACCGCGTTGACACTTAAGCTCAGGTGAAACAGTGGTCAAATATAATTCTTAAGTTAAAAAAAAAAGCATTTCCACCTAATTCTGCGACTGTGGACATTAAACAGGTGGAGGAATATGGAATTTTCGACAGGTTAACGTACCTCCACCATCAAAGCCTTGAAGAGATCTCGTGATAGGCAGATTACGGTCGGATTGATTCTACTTCCGAATGCACGAAGCAACATAAAGATAGGTCCACAGCACACATTTCTTTGACGTCGTGTAGCTGAGGTCTCCCCTCTACCAAGTGCAAGAATACATCAGTAATACCTATTGCTGCCAATAATGCAATAATAAGAGAGGGTACGGCCTTAGAAACCTTTGCTCTCTCTGCTATAAAAACCACTGATGTTCGCTAAATAAGATAAAATAACATTGAGAATGCAAAGCTCAGACTGAAGTTTAGAACAGTAAAAAGGGTGCAGCATTCTATAAAATTGCTATAGGTATATATGTAAACACATAAAATCACATAAAGATAATAGCACTTTCTAAAATGGTCGACCAGCTGAGAATTTAAATCATTTTTATTGAAGCCATATCTGTAATATAGAGCCGTTAAGTTTCAGGTGGAAAGTAATAAATAGACATCATGAGCAATTTTATTTGGGAAGAGTTCGATTAATTATTTATGACGAATTTTATGGGATTGCGGTTAAACATTTTATATAAAATCTACTCCTAATTGCTGTTTAAGGCCATATGGTGATACAATTCTAATTATTTTATACGCCGAGTTATTTATACGTAAACATACTTTAGAACACTTAAACAACACTCCATAAAGCCATTTTCCGGCTATGTTGACCGCCTGATCATTTCACGCAGGGGTGTAGCTTAGTGGTATGCGAGTTGAATTTGTCACTGGGTACCTATCTCGGGTTCGAATCCTGGGGACAAGATATAAAAAGAAATGTTTCGGTCGATTAGAGCACAAATCACCCACTTATCTGTAAAAAAAATTGACAGTGAAACAGACACAGAAATGTGTCTATCCCATGAACCAGAATTTATTTATGTAGCTATATTGTAATCTAAAGGATTATCAATCAATGCAATTTTCGAGATTATTGAAGAAGCAATCTTGATATTTTTGTGTCAAATTATAATATGATCCACACTTGTTTGACTATCAAGGGGAGCTTTTTAACGTTAGAAAGCTACAGAAAAAGCTGTAATTACGGACCACCATGAAGATAATACCAGAGTGAGACACAATGAAGTCATCAAAACGTTATCGTTTCGAGATGACGACCCGCGGTGTTAAATCGATTAACTTTAACGAAATATCTAATTTTAGAGCATTTTGATGATTGCTTTTCGTCGTTTGGCTTTTCTATAATACTTACACTTTGTTGCAGTTGATGACAGTTATTAAAATAAATGTATTTATAATTATTATTTATTTATTTATAATTATAAAATAAAATACAAAGAGTTATATAAATAATATTATTATCACAAAAAAATACTGTTAGATAATGTTATAAATTTTGATATTGTTATAAATATAAATTACCTAACTAGAATTAATGTTTTTGAGTTGGGGAGAGTCTCTAGAATTGCGGAACCATATAATCCAGATATTAAAACGACTTTCTTATTGATTCAAAAGATTTTTTTAAAAGCGGTGTTTAGTGGACCGTTGTTATTTATATAAGGTTATTTTTTTTTAAAGTGTACAACGCATCACTGATGTCCAGTGGCTGAGGTATCACTTACCATCAAGTGCCTCAAGGGGGTTTTTTTTTATAGAATACGGGGCAAACGGGCAGATGACTCACGTGATGATAAATTATCATAGCCGCCGAAAGACATCTGCAACACAAGGCTTGCAGGTGCATTGCCGACCTTTAAGGAAAGTGTAGGTTCGATTCTTGAAGGTTCCTTAGTCGTATCGGTTCGGTAAAACTGCCAGCAACAGCTGGTTCCACAGAGTGGTTGTGCTAGGCAGAAAGTGTCTCAGGAATCGGAATGTTTCCATCAAATGAGACTCACGGTCGTTTGTTAATATTTAAGATGAAAAAAAAACTTGGCAGGAAAAATTACCCCCTAGCTAATTATACATTAGCGGTAATTCAGTTAATGTTTACAGGAAGGAACAATCTCTCAAACATGTCTGAAACGACGCGTGTTCAAACGGACGTGTTTTATGAACGGATATCTATGGTGTTTTGCTATAAATTCTGCGGTGGTATGTGTAGTGTAGTGTACGGTGAAGTGTTGCCATTGCAATAATAACATTGCTCATCGCTGATACTTTGAAATACAATCAATATTAAAAAATCTTTTCTGTAATTATATTTTTGTATATTTTTTTAAATATAGCAGTTCTTTGTTTTTGATAATTCTTCGATTCGTCACTGATCTAAAAACAATAACATATAATATTTTCCTAATTTTTAGAATGTTTAATACCCATAACCCAGCACCAACATTGCTATCTCTAACAGTACTAATACACGAATACTAAGTTTCTAATAACTTTTAACTGCAAGGTTTAATTTGTAAGTTGTTAAATCTGAATGCAAATTGGACATATAATAATATGTCACTTTTCAGTCCGACCGGCTATCGCAACCACGCTCGCTGTAAAGTACTAAAAACGTAATAATCCGATCAAAGTTGTTTTAAATACACGTGATATTGGCGTTAATGAAAGGCGATATTATACCCATAATCCCTTAATTATTGCAGACTTATAAATGAGGGTAATAAGAAGTATTTGTGTACCCAACACCTGAGTGTAACGTAAAGGCAACTATTACCGACCGATTAAGGATTATTAATTTATATGTATTAAGTAAATATAAATTATTATTTAAATTTCGTCAGCGATTTGTAAAAGTTTATAGGATTTCGTATAAAGACAGTTTATTTCCATTTGTTTGTGAAACAAGTCGTATAACAACAGTTTTATTCTCAAAATTAAAGTCACTTTATGTAAAAAAATATTCTATATAATATTTTAATTGTATAAATACATATACAATTATTTTCCACGTAGATATTCATTAAATAATAAAGTGGTCGAATTAAGGTAGTCGGTCGGTAATAACTAATAAGTGCCTTTACGACTTACGTTACTTGAACTCCTCGGCTCATGGGAATCACCGGAGAGCTTTAATATACCAAAAGGCTCTTAAAAGGTTAAAAACGTATATCAAGATTATATTACAAATACAATTTCCACATAAACTGAATAGAAACTATACATATTTACATAGCTAAGTGACAAAACATTTTTTTTTTCAAATTAATATTTTTAAATTTCGAATATTACAATGTCAACTCTCGAGATCAATATCATGTATCACCGTCCAACGAGAGAATCTCACACTCAGTTTACATTACAGACTCACTGGACAATATTATATTCACCAAAATGTAAAGTAAAACACTTGTTTCCCTTATTAAGTTAACGTTACGAAAGAATTTTTCCCATATGTGCCAAAAACGTTCGTTTTTTGTTTCGCAAAAACCAGATTGCGCGGATAAATAAAGGATGACGCAGACAGGATTCCTTTATAATTAGACTTACGGACCGACCGACGCATTCCACCAAAATTGCCCATATCGAGATAAATAAAAGAAAACAAAACGATAAGGGCGAGTTGGGGTTTTCTTTGAGGATTCCGTATTATTGAAGTTGTATATATTATCTTAAGAAATGAGACAGTCCGCAATAAAAAAATATACACATACATAAAAATATACAGACAACTGATCTGCCGGTTTCCTGATGGTAAGTATTGTGATTTTTATATATTATATTTAATATAACCGGTCTCGCACAAGTGCAATGTTGATTTACTATACAATATGTTACTCGCTGATAATGTAGCTTTCTATGGGTATAAGAACTTTTAAAATAGCTCGAGTAGTTTTTGAGTTACATCGTAACAAACAAACAAATCTTTATTCTTTATAATATTTGTACAGATAACATTGGACATTTTTCATAACCTAAAAAACAAAGAAGGAATATAAATAGACTTTACAATAGAAAAAATTATAAGAAAAGTTCAAAGAAATTCTACTGTATATTATAATATCAAAAATATATTTTATATGAAATAAAGTCACGGAACCCTAAAAAAAGGAAGAACAACGCGCGAAGAAACTAAGATTGATCGCTATGTTCGAAAGGGTTTTAATTATACAGCTCGGTACAGTTAGGTCAATGATACTGCTGTACTCTGACACGTCTTAATATGGGGCATTGCAAATATATGTATATTTGGCTGTTCTTGACTCATCAGAGATTACGCCAACACATTGTATCACAAGAGAACTTATTACTCCATCCTTTTTAAACGACAACTTTTTACTCGTTTGGAAACACGACTGCTTATACCATAAATTGTTGTATCATGTACACTGTGGTGCCTAAGGATTTTCAAGACAGACTTTTCTAGAACCGCATCCTACTTTTTTAAAGATAAAAATCGTATAGTATCTTTACATAGTATAAAACAATAGTACTAATAGTAGTAGCTTATAGTATAAAATTGTATGTTTGTAACGAATAAACTCAAAAACTACTGGACCGATTTAAAAAATTATTTCACCAATAAAAAGCTTCATTATCAGCGAGTAAGACACATTTTTTGTGTTTAGTACATCGACTGCACCCGTGCGAATCCGGTGCGTTTTATATACTAGATATCTATAATTTGCTTTGTATCACGAGATTGCAGCTATACTGATGAATTTTCCGTCGAAGATCCGCATCTACAGGTCTAATACCAAATTCAAACGCAACAAACGAAACAAACAACTTCGTATTTTAACGTATATTTTAGAAAACATTTTCAATTCTATTTACCATCAATGTCAAACGAAAGACATAATGTCTACTTGCGAACGACGGATCGATCATCAGATTCGTAATAGGAAAATGTACGATCCGTCAGCCGAAACTTCGTATTTTGTTTTGGTAATAAGCCTCCTGTTCGTACGTCTCTTCAATGTCTGTTTATACTTTAGTACCTACTGATAAATGTTTAACGAAACACACGAAGCCTTGAAGTGGCTGATTGATACGAAGTGATATGTAATACGCGCCACTTGAGTTCGTGCGAATTGAAAGGGCTTCTCACTTATAACGCTAAATCCTACAATATGTTATGCAACTTATGATTACGAGCAACGCTGAATGCCTTTTCTCACGATGCGTTCAAATTCTGGGCATATGTATGTGGCTCTATGATTCTCTAAAGAGGAGAAATATCTTATTTAATTGTGAGTTGCGAAACGTGGATGATTTTAATGAATAACCACAAAATGACTAGAACCTTTTGAAATGTGAAGAGTTCCCAGCTTATTTAAAAAAGTAAAATAAAAAAGAGACACGCTGGCAGAAGAAAAATACATCTTGGCTTGGCTCTGACCGACATTTCTTCAGAGGATAGAAATCAATTTTGTCTTTTATTAACGCGAGTATCACACATTTAAATAAAATACTGTACCACTAATACATACACTGTAGAAAGCTGTCGTAGAAAGTATCTCAAGAGCTAATGACAAACCTCCAGAATAAACATTATAGCGCTTGTGAGTTGAGCAAAGTGTCAGTGTATTGTGGAGTGGTTGGTTGCACCTAATTGCCAATACTAAAAATCCTTTATTTCCAATTCATATTTAATAGCTGTAATATATTGTGTAGATGTAGAGTCGAAGTGCATTGACACAGCATGGCGGAAATAAGCCGACACTTCACACACATTCCACTCAAAGGGCCTTTGTAATGCTTTTATCACCATTTCACAGATAGTTAACCTAAGATAAAAAACCTCACGACACTTATCCGAATAATCAGGGTAGCCATCACGAAAAATATCTTTAGTGTGAACTACGCGTTTAGAGGGCACGAAATGGTACAGAATGATTATAAAAACTCGCGGCGGAGAATAAGAACAGATTGTAAAAACTGTCACGTATACAAATTCTTCGATGTGGTGTGTTTTGAAATGAATACATTATTATTCAGCAGGAATGCTTCTGTATTGAATAGTGTCATGTAACGCTTCAACTGAACATATTTTAAATGATAATCATTGTTCTGGTAAACCTTTAAATTTATTTTAAAAATCTAGTGCATATTTCTCGTTTTGGTCACTTCAAACTTTAGTTACAAAATGTAAAACGTCGGTGTAAATTGTTGACAGCAACTAAGCTTCCCACTTACACATGAAGATGAACAGGAAAGTATGTACATTGTACATTTAATGAATTTCACCGGGGAACCCAGCATGTAGAGTCAGTACTCTGGCGTCAGTGCCAAATGAAGATGAATGACAATAACCAATTCAATTCCACACTTGTTTGTCCCAATTCAATGTTGTCACGAAACGGGAGCACTTCGCTGTTATCGGTACATTGACGGTTGATTTACGACTAGCCTCTGAACCTCGATAGTGCCGGCTAATGGACCACATTACATTCGCAATACTCGGTTCGTATCGCAAAATGTAAGCATTCAAAGGCGCCTCTGTTGGGCGCTTTTAAAGCGTTTCCTATTGCCCCATTTCATTTCGATGTGTTTGATTTTAACAGTGTGATGCAAACGCATACCGACAGTTCGATAATCGATGATGAAATTTTTAATAAACAAATCTTGTCTTTTCTGGCCAGTCAGTTATCTTTAAGAAAGAAAAAACACAAACACCTCTACATTTCCTGTTTTACCTAGTATGCACTTATCTTCGTAGGTACAAGGTGTGCTTATCTCGTTACCGTTATTTAAGTCCCAAAACCATATTTGTAGCCCTCCAATAAACGGTTTAAGTTCATCTTTCCTAGAAACTAACATCTGGTAAGCTCAGCAATTACACCGTAGACATTTTATCGACCATTGTTCGAAACAACAGGAATTTTACGTACTTCGTCGAGACTTATGCGCCGCCGTTCGTTACTTTGTAGTAATTTTAGTTCAGTCAACTTTATTGTTGCTCTGTGCGAAGCCGAGGTATGAGAGAATAGAAAAGAGTGAACAATGTTGCCAGTTATTAAAAGCAAGAGTTTATATACTACAGACACAGGAAAATAGTTTATTTACTACGGATAGAGACAGAAAATACTGTTGGGGTGGATCAGACTAGATCCTATGAAGTACTGACATATTTTGTGCGAGTAACAAATTATAAAGAACGCATTTCACAAAATGACATACTGAATAAAAAAAACTATAATTCTAAAGCGTTTTATTTCATTTAAATTATAAATGTGTCATACTAGCGCTAACAAATGACAATTTTATAATGAAATTATTAAAACATTCAGCAACACCATCTACAATGATAAATATACTATGATTTCACTACTACACTACAGGGTCGCAGGTTTTATTGCCCCTGGAACAAAACGTAAGAATGGCCAGCACAAAATATTCAAACGAGTAGGTAACAAACGACAGCGTTTAGATGAAAAAATAAATTCTATGGATTGCTGAATGGTCGAAGTATATATATTATACATACAATTTGCTACTCGCCCCGGCTTCGCACAGGTGCAATGTAGATGTACTATACACAAACCTTACCTCTTTATAATATTAGTACAGATAAGTTGAAAGCGCATAGGAGTTACACACTTACCATGGAGTAAGCCATTTGTCTGTTGGCATCTGACATAAAAACACAATTTTAATTTTTTGCGTAAACCATTTAACTGTAATTTGAAGTTGGGCCGTTAACCCCGTCCAGTTCAATAAGTTAATTGATGTTTGACAAGCGGAAGCATCTCTTCAACAGATCATTAGCTTTCTATATATGGGTCGTCACTTCCATACCACGTGCCTGATTTACTATCAACGAGTTAATAGAAATATCATTAGTACTACCGCAGTCAAATTATACCTCGCTCGGTATTAAGTAGCAGTATTTAGTAATAGAAGTATAAAATCTACTTCCTACAGTAGTGGCCGAAGAAGAGACGCAAGGATGACGCAGATCAAAATAATAAGTTTCCGGAGAAAGTTCTGAACTTTCTTGAGCACAATTATAATTCTTGATAGTTGAATCGATTTTTGAGACATGAAACGATGTTTAATTGTATTTATCTAATATGTTCCCGACTTTTGGTATTCTCCCCGCGTGTCAAACTACATCCACACTTAAAATCGGACTCGTCCAGAAAAAAGACAAGTATAGCTGAGAAGGATATCTAGTAGATCTAAGCCTGCAGATAACTCTGATGATAGCATACAATAGACATGTCATAGTATTGTAACACTCACTTGTATTTACACGTCAAGCATCAGCTCTGCAAGTGATGATCATGCAAGAGCCTTTAAAGTGCGGTGTAATGGCAAAAATGATTTTGCAATAGAATCTTTAGGGTTGTTAAATACACGTGGTGATTGCTAGCATTTGAACGATATTCCTCTCCCTTCGCTTCACAAGAAAACTCAAGTTGAGTTAATTCCAGGTAAAAGTCTAACGCCATTAGTTGTGAAACTTTTAATCAGCTCTCCGGTATCCTTTAATGAAAATGCCAAGAATATTGGAATTGTTCACGAAGTTACAGAATCGCTTTCAAATTAATTACTACAATTTTAGAGTTCAGTACTTCTCTATTCGCATTTTGAAGATTTCGCTTTCGAATGACCTTAGTTTTTCACGGCAATATTGAATAATCTAAACCCAAAGTAAGCCATGTTGGAAATTTTACATTTAGTAATAATATACATGAAGTATTTATTCACATACGAGTGGAGTGAGAAAAACAACAAAAATTAGCAAAATTCTCTCTTAATTCATTGAGAACATCTCTCATGTGAAATTGTGTGCTCTTTAAAAAATTAAGGAAACTTGCACTAAATGACGTAAGTCACAATATTGATTACCGAGCTAATGTCATGTGCAATCTGCCCTCAGATGCTAAGAGGCGTTTATTTATGAAAGCGATCAAACTATAAATAACAAGAGTTAATATCTTATAAGTATATTCAAACTAGCGACCCGCCCCGGCTTCGCAAGGGTCTAGATTTTTTGACAAAAAAAAGGCGGAGGTTGGTAATAGAAGAGTGAACATATAGGGTTGTATTTTTTTTTAATGCCACATTATAAAAAAATAAAAACAAAAAAAATCGTCCAAAAATTAAAAAAATATATTATAAATTAAAAATACGCATATAAAATTTGGTAAAAATCGGTAAAGCCGTTTCGGAGGAGTACGGTAACTAACATTGTGACATGGAAATCTTATATATTAGATTAAGAATATTAAATATTCTTATCACACATTTCTATAAAATTACTGTACCTACCTTTAAAACTAAGCCTAAGCACATTGTCAAAGTAATTTTTTCCTCAGGCAAAGTTTTCCAGAAACGGATATTATCTCGCTCGTAAATGATCTAGAATCTAGAGTGTTGTAAATCCAGCTAGGTTAAACGGCTTATAGCCGAAGCTTTGAGGCTTTCCAGCGATGTAGGTGAAGAGTTGTCGAGGCCGACAGGCACAAAGGTAAGTATGTCAGCGGTATCTTAATAAAAATCGGCGAATAAACCTCTCGCGGGAGGCGGTCGTTTCAACATTCGCAATTTAAATTTTATTCAGTAATTTTTCTGTATATAGCTATATATAAAACAAAAGTCATGTTAGTTACACTGTACACAATTTATAATTCAAGAATAGCTGCGCCGATTTAAATGATATCTTATTTGTTGAATTCGTCTATATCCCGAATAACATAATAACTATGTATTAAAATATCGGAAAAAAATATGCATAAAAATATTTTAAAATAAATTTGGTTTGGAACTCCGCCATCTTCCGTAATTGACAGCTTACACTACAAATCTATATAACAGAAGTGGGAAAATCTATATAAATAAAAATAAAATGCCGCATGTATACAGTACTCGCATCAATTGAGAACGGCTGGACCGATTGAGCTAAATTTTTATTTGTTGTCTTCAGAATTTTTAGGAGAAGGTTTGTATGTAAAAAAATTAAAAAAAAAAGATTAAAAAAATTCTTTCAATAAAAGCTATATTATCAGCGAGTAACATATGCTGGTTTTTTCATCTACTTTGCACCCGTGCGAAGCCGGGGCGTTTTGCTAGTAGCATAATAAAATCAAGAAATATTCTTTTATTTTTTTAAGCCAACATCTAGCGAGGCCGCTAGTTTAAAATGTAATAGTTTAAAATATAATTGTTGTCATGTTGCTTTGTTGTGCATTAAACGCAAACAGCTAATCCTGGGTTCTGGCGCTCTTTGATGAGTTAAATTTTTTTGTGGTCTCAGTATGTTGTAACTTTTAAGTTTTAGGCGTTTTGACTAATTAAGAGGCTGAGTATTGTTGTATTATTAGAAACTTAGATTTGGAAGTTTCAGTGGTAATATGCTCAAAAAGTTGTTATACTGAATCAGTATTACTGATACATTTATTAAAAATATACACATATCAACATTTTTCGTGTCAATTGATTTTTTCACTCCAAAAAAAGTTTTTGCTAATTAACGCTTTTGACTGGGTTAGCGACCTCTGTACATGTCCCAAATTCTAACTCTGTTCGGAGAAAATAAGCTTTGATAGTGTGTCACAACTCACAAGTGATCCTATTTTTTATCAAATGTACCCAATCCAAAAACGTAGTAAACAGTTAAATCAGTTTAGGTACTTATAAGTATTTGTAACAAAGGATAACTTAGCTAGTACATATTTAATTCATACAATTCCTTCAAAGGATTCAAGTGTGCCTTTAAAACTTCATAACGGCCGTTTAAACGCACATTAACGCGGCTATTATTGGCGGATTAAAAATAAATATCCCTTTCGATAATAAGTAACGTTCCATTAGAGAAAGGTGTTTCGTCTCCATCGACACTGATGTTTACGTTACAAGGGCGGGAGAGTAGGGTTGCCAGTTTATAGTTCATTATAATATTTAATTAATTATAAAATATTTAAAATTGTATGTTGTTCTCAATCTCGATTATTCTGAAATCAGTCACGATTATATTTTTGATTTTACAAAATTCGACTTTTTTATAATAAATTAATTTAATAACCAGTAATTTCATTTGACAATTAGCAATCTATATATACATAGTTCAAGCATATTTAAAATCAAAAGACATTGCGTATACGAGTACTACGTTAACTTGTGTTCAAAGTCCAAAGATAACCAATGATAAGATAAAGTTTTGTACTTTACTTATTTCGGAAAAATAAAAAGGCAAATTTGTCCAGCCCTATTTGCAAGCCATGGTATGTAAACAGACGCGTTTCATTATTCCGTGTAAATAAATCTAAAGAAATATTATTTGTATGATCCGTCATAGCGGAAGGGAGCGTATTATGACTGCTATGTCACGGTATCGAAATAGCTACACTGATCTATATATTAAATATTTGTACCATACATATATTTTTGTATTAAAAAGCCGGAATAGTTTTCGATATCTACAGTGATGTTGAGGTATCCCTTTTCTGCGAACTACTTACAATAACGGGCGCTCGAACCATGTTAAAATTACCTGAAAATAACAAAAAAATACATAATTAATGCGATGGACTATAAACAAATAATTACACGGGTCAACATGAAATTTGACTTTGATTGCAAAGCATTAAATTTCGGTAGTTTAGGTCGTAATTAGACGGAAAAAAAATATATGGCATGAAAAACTTTGCTTTTGTGCTTAGAAGACTGATTGAACGAAATTTTTAAAAATCTCGGATTTTAATTTTTGATTGAAAATAAAACTATTGAAATAAAAATGTTTATTATTTTTATTAAGTTTTACTATCAAATTAGCTTACAGAAAAGTGGAAAATAACTTAAAAGTGCACACTTTTACTTTTTCTTTTATGTTCATAGCTACTTTCTCTCAATAAACCCCAAATATAGTCGCCCATCATGTTTTCATTGTATTGGCCTTGATAGCGTTGTTCAAAATTCATGATGTCCTGATGGAAACGTTCTCCTTGCTCTTCGGAATAGGCTCTCATATTGTTTTTAAATTTATCCAAATGAGCATGCAGCATATGTACTTTTAATGACATCCTGCAGCCCATGGCCTTAAAATTTGTAAGCATATCCTCAACCAACTTTTCGTAGTTTTCAGCTTTATTATTTCCTAAAAATCGGAAATAATAAAGTGCCATCTAGCGGCACAGTGTAAACGTTAATACCCCACTCTCACCACGCGGTCTTTTTAAAAATATTAAAATCAATTAAAATTTATGAAAAAATTAAAAAATGAGTATTATTATTATAAATATCACAAAAGCAAACTTTATACCGAAAAAAGGTATTTTCTTTTCGTTTTTGTGCATAACTAACTGGAAAATAATAGTATAAACTTTAGGACAAAGAACGAAAATTTTTTTGTAGAGTCGTGTTATTGAAGTAACCGTTTCCTTTTTTATTTAGCGTAAATACTGAATGGTGTCCTGGCAGAAATAAGACAGCGATATGACCATCTCCAGCGTTGCTCCTAATTTTATCAAATTATAATGACAAATATAGCAATAAATAGTAAAATAATTTAAAAATCGTATTTAAAACAAACCAACACCTATATTACTATTATTTATGTTTTATGTTACTAAATAAATATTTCATTCGTAAGTTATAAGGTAGTTATTTCCTTGTTTTTTTGGTAAAGCCTTCTGTCCAACATGTTATGCATTAAGAGCGAGGTATTAGCAACTCTACCGCCATAATAAAGCCATCATCGTATGAAGCGTGAAATCGTAGCCATTGTATCGTCTACAATACATTCTCGAATGAGGATTAAATTTCCAAAATCAGCTGTTAAGGAACACCTAATCCTTGTTAATACCAGTGCAAAATTTACAAGGGATTAAGAAAAAAATGGTTGCAAGAATGTATTTTGAATGAAGTTGAAGTACCTATGGTATTATACTCGTAGTTCAATCGTGGAACTTGCGTAGATGTTTATTGATTCATCACTATCTTTTCTATCTTGGGTACTGACTTTATATTATGGATTCTTCAATCCATCTATCTAAGGCGCTACAGCTCATTGAATTCCTTCTCCAGCATCCTTCACTTCAGATCTTGTACACCATTTACATACACGCATTTATGGTGTACTACAACTTCTTCTACTTTAGTGTTGGGTAGTACAGGACTTCAAAAAGAGTTTGAGCCAGTACAATGTCCCACTTCAAATGAGGCGAGGCGTATGAAGCTCAAAGCATAATTTGTACTAGCGAGTATTAATATGACATTTGATGGTTTTTTATGGTTATTTATCACCCAAATACATCGAGAAAAATCGAGCGCGACATAAAATTTGAAGTAGAACATTTTATAATTTCGAGCCGCTCTTACATTTTGACGTCATGTTCGGGACAAATGTACCGCCTCTTGTATGTCCTACTCAACACTATTCTACTTGTCGTTCCTAAGCAAGCGATGAGGAGTTCTCGTTGCCTGAATTCACGCAATGTGACCAGCCCATTGGTGGCATCCCAACTTTTGGTGTTTAAATTTTGGATTTTGCGTAAATTTGAAAGATTTCGTGGTTTAATCTCATTCGCCATACATTGTCATCCAACGAAGTACCAAAACCGAGCCAAAGGTTATGTGACTGAAGTATCACTCACTTTACTTGAGCTTCATTTGAGCCTCATGCTTGTTTTTCAAACATGAAAAATTAAAAAATGGGCGTGAGTTTAACGGTGACTGCAAGTATTCAATAAACGTCTTATGTCCTAATTTATTGATCTTCGTCGTAGCGTAAAGTCGGTCGCTGCGTGCTTTAAAAATCGATACGCAACATTCCATACTACGCCGACAATGTAGATCGCAGATAGCAAGATATTCATCGTACTTGATGCGAAGAATGCGTCCAAAAAAGTGTTTAACAATGGACGAAGGAACCGGGCGGGCGGTGCGAATGTTACAAAATATTTGTTCAAACAGGAAGGGACCCTTGTCGCCAAATTGAAAAGGAACAGTGTTTATTAGTCGCTAAGTAATATGAGTCCAAATAAGAGTGTTATTTTTTGAAACCGCGGGATCTTTTGTCGATGGGTGGATTGGATCCATAATCTGACACTCTTGAGATTTAACGGTATGTTCCCACAATATGTATTGAATGGTATACTATGGATAAATACCATCAATTACTATTTCTCGTGGCAGAACCCATGTTAGGTGACACAATAATCAATTTGTATATAATCAATATACTTAACAATATAATAAAAGAGAAAAACCTCAATAATTAATTTATGAAGTGAAATTTCATACGCAAAAAGATAATGAATCAACTATAAAGGAATATGGTAATTATGCGGAAGTGGGGCTCCTGCGAAAATGCATAAAAAATTTTTTTGTGTTTTTTATGCATAAAGAACATGAAAGAAAGCAATGTCAAGATGGCGCGTGATGTTATTTTCAAAAAAAAAAAAAAAAAATTATTAAGCTAATTGAAATGAGTAGGAATCGGTTCTGGCACTCGTCGGCCGCTGCCGCGGCACCGCTCGCTACGCTCGCTCGACTCGTGCGCGGTGGTCACCATACTAACATAACCTAACCTAGGTGGTGGCTAACCCTACTAGTTTCACTCTTAAAAGGAGCCCCACTTCCAAATAATTACCAGGAATATAATAAAACTTTCATTTATTTCGTTATAACCAAAAATGTAATTGACAACACAGAGGCCCAGTAAATCATGATAAGGAATAGTATACATTTTTCATAGTATATTGTCTATTTTAAACTAGCTGATTGGTGGCGAGTGACAATTTTCATGATGATCGGTGTAACGCTATTGGAGTTTAGCAATTAGCGGTCATATATACAAACAGCCATTTTTATATACCTACACAGATAATTGACATTCGATTTAAGTTGCAACGAGATCCCATTGTAGGAAAAATAAAAATTATAATGCAATAAAATATTTGAGGGAAAACTATCATTGCTTCAACATATTCCTAGAGTATATTAAAATGATAACGTTGTACGCCAGTGCGCAAAGCGATAGTAGAATCTGCATCTAAAAATAAATATGTGCCTAGTCTAATTCCACGAACGAAACGGTGTATGCCAAGACACTAATAATGAGGATCCGTAACGTTTTTAGTTGAGAATGCAGATTTAAAGAGCTAAGAAATCCTTAACATACAGTGCAAAAAATTTTGTTCTACGATAATAATTGACGAAGTTATGACCAAATTACTAGCGAAGTTCACTGAGTGGCCGCCGCGGCAGCTGTGACGTCACTGTGACGGTCGCCGCCTGTAAGCCGTATGGCGCGCAGTATATTCTTTGGTTAATTGTGACTAAAACATTAAGTTTGTGTCCGATTTGTGTTTAATTCACCTTTAAACTATGTGTAAATATTATATAGTTCGAAATGTACAAACACTTCTATTAAAATGCCAGAAAAACTACTTTTTAACTTGCCGAAAAACCCAAAACTTCGTAAAAAAGAAACTCTACCCTCTGCCCAGGCTACAAGACAATGGTGTGAAGATAGTTTCGATTTACGTACCTACATAACTATAACTATTATTTAATTGATATGGAAATAAGTTGATACCTACTATTACGTGTAGTGTACTTAGGTAAGTATTATCTTATTTTAAGCCTGCTGTATTAATAAAAACCAAAAAAACATAACTAATTAATTTTTCTGAGTTTTGTGGATAAACCTACGTTCGTACCTACCTATTCCCATTTCTATGTAGGTAATATTCCAGAGTCAAAACAGATGACCCAGGGACGTACTCGGGTAAAAAGCAAAGTGTGAATATAACAATATTTTATAAGCATTTAATATATATTTCAGTTGGAAGAAGATATGGAAAATTACGTTAAGTTTAAGTTGCTTGGAAGGAAGCTTAAACTGAAGATTGAAGTGTACATAAAGAACAAAATATTATATATTTTTTGCTTTATATTGAAGTCACCTACCTAAATATATACTGAACGAAATATTTGTAAAAATGGCAAAAAAAAAACAACCATTGCAAACAATATAAAGGTTTCTGTCATAGATCAGCAAGTGTAGGGAACCATACACTAAATAAAGCGCAAGTAGGTTAAAAAGCCATACAAGAAATAATCTACATATGAATGAACGAAAACATCATTCGTTTATCAAGACTCTATAAGCACTTTATTCATAAGTTTTGAATACGTCCCTGTACCTATACACTTACATTCGTTATTTCTTACACCTACATACGTCCACTTAGACCTAAAGATTACTAATAAGTACCTACGTTTGTAAATAATAAGCAGCACCCTTACCTTTGAGGTTTCCAACCACGGATTTCAGCGCAAGTGAACTTAAAAATCATTCTAGGTATTCAAATACCATGAAAGAATCCACTTTTGGAAGATTATCTGATTGAGCTTGCACAAAACCAGAGTCTAATTTATTAGTACTCATGTATTTATGTATGTTTTATACTTAAAATATTACAAAATGACATTCTAACAGCTTCGTTAAATCGAGAAGTAAGAGCGCCGGTACTAGGCCGCGCTCCGTTCCGTCACAGTGACGTCACACGCTCCCGCGTACATTTACTTTTCGCGGCAGGAACGGCACACGTTTATCACTTAATATCTTCGTAAGTAATGGTCCGATTTGGATAATTCAAAAAGATATATCATTCTTATGTCATAAAGAATAACGTGGATACTAATTTCATTGAATTTGCTATAACTTTACTGATCCTCATTGTATATCACGGCATGAATGGGCCTATACAGTTAGCACTTATTTAGCTTAGCTCTTATTCAAATAAAATATTATATAGTCATTATTATATAGTCAATGATTATTCAAATGCTTATAATATGTAGCTCAACATTTTTGAGAATTATTATCATTTATTCAACTGCATAAACTAATATCTCATCTTATTTCCAGGCATTTAAATGCGTTCATAGATTTATGTATAACCCGAACTGAAAACGAATCTACGACCAGTGATTCTAAGGTATCACGACTTCAAAATACTTAAACTTTATCAAAATAATATATACGAACTTTCCCTTTTTGTCACTTCACGTTCAAAGATTTCAACGGGAAATTAGAACTAAAAATTGAAATGTGAACAAACCAAATCTGTATATTTCTGCTAAAAACCTCGTTTTTCCTACAAGGCACAAAGGTGAACGTAACGGAAGGATGTTCCCTGTGACGTGTACGCAGTGTGCACTGGGGTCGAAGCGGAAAACTGTTTCACATTACTCATGAGACTTTATTTCTTTGAATTTCTACAGAAACAACGGCCAAGCAGCTTAACTGATGGAAAAATAACATAATGAGTTCGCAAGGAGTAATTTTCACACACAACTGACAGATTGACGATATAATATGACGAACACTTTCGCAAATTGTTCATACTTGGGCCTTAGAACCTAAAATGTGAATTCAAAACCTGATGAACCCTATTTTGAAGAGAAAATTAACATGAGTTAAAGGCTTATAGAATTGATACTTCCAGCTCATAGGTTGTAAAGGTGATATCAGACGGTCCGTCTGATATCACCTTAATGAAGTGGTTGTCAGACATATTGAAAATGCCTGAGTATTATTGAATCTTACCCTTTACAAAAAGATCCTAGTCTGAACTTAGGGTTGGTAAAAGAAACCTTTTATCTTCTAAGTTTTGCACTTGTTTTTAAAGTTCTTGACTCACTAATGGCTCTTTCGTATCTTGTTAACTATAACGTTTTTATCCTACTTTTTCAAAGACTGACTTTTACCTTCATACTATCAAGACTTATTTGTGGCTATAAAATGCTATACTGAATACAGTACATTTCATGAATTTCTCAAAGATATATACGCCCATAAATAAATAAAAGCCTAGTATAAGTAACCTTACTTAATTTTAATTTTAAATACCGAATCGAAAATCATTAAAAAAAACAAAATCATATCTTTATCTATGAGAACCGAATCAATCACCAAGAACAGATTCGAAAAAGCTTGAGAGAAAAAAAACGTATCAACCCTAGCAAGCGCTCAAAGCATGCATAGTACTCAACATTTTGATGAAGCTGGGGACACGAGAACCCTTCTGCAACCGACTATACCTATACTTGTATGTGTTGAACGTCTGTGTGATGTGACACTTTCCGTGATAGTACTAATGTAAGTGGAAAATGTAACCACGTTCTAACGCGTCGCCTACCATCTTGAATCTATGATATTGTCATATTGATGATTTGACTAAACTGCAAGGTATAGATTTTGTTACATAGTGAATAAATTACGATTTATTGATCCTTGAATAATGAGAGTGGAATTGAATCGAATTATCCACAAACTACAACTGGGCTATTATTATAAGACAGAGAAATCTCTATCTCTCTATGTATTTTGATCTATGTAACAGAAGATCTTTTACTAATGTTTACTTATTTTTTTACTGAATATAGGGCAAACGAACATTCAACTCATCTTATGGTTAGTAATTACCGGCGCCCATAGTCATTCCGATGACTCGAGGATGTGCAGGTGCGTTGCCGGCCTTTAAAAATAAAATCTTTTTTGAAAGTTCCATTCGTATCGGGTCAGAAATACCGCTGGTGACAACTGGTTCCACAAAATAAGTGTGCGAGGCAGAATTCCTAAGAAAACGCACGGTTGTAGATTTCCAAGCATCGAAGTATTATCTAAAAGTTCTAAAACACAAAGCTCAATAATATTTCATGTCTCCCTATGTGCAATCGACTTTACGCAAATCCTTTGACTCTGAATATGTTTAAAATTTAAATTAAATGTTAGTAAGACTGTAATATCCCGATAGTATTGTAGCGATAATGCCACCTTTACTGCTCATTGTTTACAATTTCAGAATAATATATTGGTGATGCAATAAATTTGTAAAATAATATTAGCATGATCACCTTGCCCACAATCCAATTCAAATCTCATCTTCATTAACTTATTAATCTCGTTAACAGCCATAATAAAAGTAAAAAACTAATAATTGTTATAATAATAAAGCCGTGGTTTCACAACAATACTCCATTCAGAGGCAGACAATTCATCCATTTGCGGTGCAAATTAAAAACCCGGCGAGTTTGTAATGACGCGTGATCCTAATAGGCTGTTTCTGTTTTATTTAGGCGAAGAATTCTGTACCAATCTGACCGGAGTTGGCATTCACGTGGGTATTCTGAACTTACAGACAGTACGTCTTCCTTTATTGTGGTTTAAGTCGTGTTCTAGCAACCATAATGAAATATTGTTGGAGATGAAACTGGGTTGTACCTCTATATTACATGTGTATAAAAAAATATCCTTCAACTTTTAAATAAAATACTTTATAACGGATTAAAACATATTTTTTATGCCGACGTTTCGAATGCTTCACGGGCAGACTGAAGGTGACAGATGTCTGATTTGAAATATCACAAAGTTTCCATATTAACGCCATCTATTCCTACGGAGTTGATATTTACTGTAATTTTCTATATTGTGGCATATGACTACCATTGTCCTCTCGTTTTTTTCAAACATACTAAAAATATTATCCTTCAACTTAACGTGGTAACATCTCCCCATATGACATGGACAACTCGACCTGAAAGTTTATTTTCGATTTGGACTTAGAACAAGAGAATTCTCTCAGAGCAAAATGGAGGGAGTCAAAATCCAGCCTGGGTTAGAAATGTTACATATTTATATGGAGAATTATATAACAAATTACTTCTACATATTTGTGTTATTGTCATAATCGCAAATGACATATCTCATGAAACCTGGATACATACATAAGTTTTGGAATTGAAACTATGGTGCTTTTTCCAGACTTTCAATGTAGAACAAAAGCCCGTTTTTCATTTTACCCTTTTGAACTCTGGCGTTAATTAAATTCACCTTCCACAAATGTATGACTAAAGGACCTATTTAATATCTTTTACACACAAGATATGACTTTGTTACATATTAAAGCTCGTTGTAAGGTCGGTTCCAAACAAAAAGCCACCGAGTTACGGTTGCATCATGTGAAGAATCTACACTTGTATCTTATCGTGCATTGTCTAGAGCAAACAGCGGCGTATGAACTTCTATTATATCTGTCTTTGTCGCTTCGTCCACAAAGCCAGGTTATTACATACGGACTGAGCCTTTGAAAATTCCGATTACAAGTTATGTAAATAGCTCTGTTACTATACTTTAATTATAAATATTAGTATATCAGATCTCTATATTATTAAATCTTTTATCATACTTATAGTTTTGACATTCTTTCTCAGTTTAAAATTGGACAAAGGATTTCTCGAATGTATTCGAATGGCAGAAAAAGTTTTTAAAAACAAGATAAATATATTATCCTAATAAAAAAATATTCACATTCTTTAAAGGCCGGCAGCGCACCTGCAAGCTCTATGAGCCATCTGCTAGGTTGCCTGAAAATAATCGTTTTATTTCTGCCGTCATTAATACGGACAAGCCAAGTAATAGGCCTTATAGCATCAGTGACTAAATCAGTAAATTTTTACCCCATTTCAAATTTTACGTAGCAATATATTAGAAATAAATAATCCAAATATTTTCCTTAGTGAAGAAGAATCAATCAATACCAATTTTAGAAATCCATTCGAATACATACTAAACCAAATAAAACCATAATAAAATTTGAATACAAAAATAGGGGACAAAGAAGTTCGCTGATCAAAGAGACGTCACATTCCTTAATTGAAACGGGTTAAAACGAATCCCACTTCGAGGGACATCGTGTTAAGTGAAAAAGAAAAAACAATTGTATCAATAAAATAAAAACACTTGCTTCAACATCATTAAAGGTTTATTGTTGCTAAGTGGTATATATGTATATCCAGAGGGTTGATAGTCTTGTTCAGTAAACACAAAAGAATTATGTGAGTTTAAAAGGAGTATGTAATGTATTCATACAGATTAACTTATGAGCAAAATTGCTGTATGTAGTCAGAAAACGGTCCACCGCACTGGGCATTGCCTTCCGATGAAGAATTTAAGGTTTTTTTTATGATAGATATATATAGATATAGACAGACGAGCATGAGGTTATTATGCGCTGTCGACCTACTTTTTACTTCGACCATTTGGAAATTCATAGACCGAAACCAAATTTCAATATTTCTGTTACCCGTTTATTGCCCGAAGTGAGCAGACGTGGGGAAGACATGCTTATAGAAAATTATTAACTCGTCATCCCGGCGGGGTTCGAACCCACAACCCATCGGAGCGCAAGATAGGTGTTCTACCAAACGCTCCAATGAGCCCGTCGAAAGTGAGCAAAAAATTCAGGCCAATCCGTCGCTACGTTTTTTTCGTAATAAATGGACAAATCAACAAACACTTTTGTTTTAGTAATATAAGTATTGTTTTTTTTTTGTTATAGTGTGAGCTTTTTTCTATTCATCCTGTCTTTGCGACCTTTACACCATCCCTTGAACTGTAATTATCGTTTTTCACACTCACAGAATATGCGTTATTTTGGTGTATAAAAAAGTCTTCAAGTTTTTCCTTGAATAGTCGTAGGTATAAAAATATAATCGCCATAAAGTTGTCGTATTAATAACAGCAATTACTTTATCTATGTGGACAATTGCACAGCATTCCACACTTTATATATCAGCATTTTGCATAATAAGCAACTTGGCAAATAATGGACAAGTTCGATGATAAATTCAATGATTTAATTACTTATAGCACGCTATCTGAATAGATTATTTGTACTGTTTTTTTACTGAAACGAGGCATCTTACAGAAGAAGTACCTCGTGAAGATGACCTTAGGTATAATGTATTTATCCATTTCCCTAAATGTTTTTTTTCAAATGTTAGATATCGACAGACGAGCATGAGGTTCAGTTGATGGTAGGTGATACCTCAGCCACAGAACATCAGTCAATGATGTACTGTCAGCCTTCTTTTTACTTAGGGTATTCGGAAACCGAAACGCGCAATATGGCAGCACTTCACAGATTTCCATCTATGAACTGTGGTTCGTTACCCGGTCGGAATTTCGATATTCCTCCCTCTCGATCAATGCCCGAAGTTACCAGACGTGAGGAAGACATGCTTACAGAAAATTATATAATCATGTTGTCCCGGTGGGATTCGAACACACGACCCATCGATGTGCACGGCAGATGTTCTACCGAACGTGCCAACGAGCCCGTCAATCGATATTTAATTTTGATACTTATGAAGGACAAGCCTGCATATCCGTAAGTCTTAGAAGGCTGATCACCTACTCGCCTGAATAAAAATATCAGTGAAACCGACACTAGAATGTCCCCATGATCCACTCGGGGACTCGGTTTACTTGTGAAAAGGAAATTGACCACGTAACGTAGTTAACTTCCAACAGTTAGTACTGTAGTGAAATCTAGAATCTACGTTTACAATTATCATGAAGACGTCCTGAATTCTAAATCGCGCTAACAAAGTGTCATCATCAACTAAGACCTCATTTACAACTACAAATGGGCCCTTGCGGTCAGCCAGTCGGTCAAGGATCCACTCTACAGGTTGGATCACCTCTTCTTCACCAAAGTATTACCAGTAATGATATTTAAGGGTAACTTATTTAAATCATACCCAATATAAGAAACAGATTTGTTTTATTTCAAATATCAACCTCTTGATGGAAGGTGTGACGAGCAATTATGTGTAATCGGCTCTTTACTACTTTTTGAACATTCAGAAATCCATAGACTATAAACCGAAATGCACAATTTCCACATTATACGTATGAAAGAACTCTGTACCATCTGAAGCTTTTTCTACCAAAATTTCATTACGTACTTTAAAAATAGCAAAAAAATGACAAATCAGATTAATAATTCTGTATATTTTACGTGCGAGCTAAAACTCAATGTATAATATACCACGCCAATTATGTCGCACACAGGTATACTTTGCAAAGCAGCTTTTTCATTCAAACAAAATAATCAGCAAGCATCAAGCATAAAATTACAATAAATTAGATTTAATTACGTCGCGTCGCGGATAACGAGACTGGTGTTGCAAATTGAAAAATAAAATAGTTAATTTTAGCTGCAAATAAGTATTCCACAGGCGACAACTGTGGCGCCACTGAGCTGGACGATAAATCAGAAAACGTCTGTCTTTTAGCCGGTTAATAAATCAGATGAACTGGTAGTCTGACCATCTTGTGCCGGTCGGATTAAAGTCTAAAATAGAAGTAAAACACGCAAAAAGGCACGCAGCTGCATAATGTGTCAAATAATGAGTCATTGCTGGGGGTGATTCACTTCGCCTACCTGCGCAGGAGTAGAAAGTTAGAAAAGGACAGATGATATACACCTTTGTTGGAAAAGATTAGTTTTTTTTAGAAGTCTCAATTTTTTTTAAATAAATAGCCATTTTATCAACGTCCTCCGTTAAACGCGGGCTTGTTTTTATAAATAGTTTTGTGATAAAAACGTTAAAATACAATTTACGAAATACATGCATGTAATTTCCTACTGAAGATTTAAAAATAAAATCAACTCAAATTAATGTTGATTTTATTCTGGTATTGACGTATGAGGACAAACAGAAAGTACAATAGAAAAATATATTATGTAGCCACACACTTATATAATTATCTGCGGACTAACTTGATAGATTAGGCAGTGCCCAGAGGCGTCATGGTTAATTTAATAATAAAGCTCCTCTGTCTCTGTTTGCTGAATAATTATAGAAAGAGACATTTAGTGATTATGTTCAGTAAACAATTTGCTTAAAACCATCACGAGATATTTGACTTGTTACAAATATATAATAATACTCGTGACTTCCAGAAATTGGGATATTTTCTCAAGCTAAATCCGTTTAGTAGTGAACACGTAACAGCCAACAGTTATATTGACATTTATAACATTAGTATGAACAACACAAGAACAAAAACAATATTTTGTGTAACATTCCAAGGCTGTAATACGGGAATTATCATAAAATGGCAATACTTTCACATAGAGCGAACGCCCCATGCGCTTTCTGATCGGAATGTTGCATACGCATATTTTGTATCCGCATATTTTTTTCCCACTCATTAGGGAAAAGGAATCACTCAGTCATAAATGTAACATTGCTTTGAACACGCAATGTCACAAGTATAAGGGAATTCACTTTTTTTTTCTAATAAAAAAGTTTAGTGAGTATTTGTATGTCGCAATTAGTATCCAGTATTGTATTGTACGACGCTAATAAATAATTTAACGGCCTTAAAACATGTGAACATGTGAATGTGTAATGTATTTGCTTGAGGCAGTAGAAAACACTGTTTGTTTACATTTTTATTTGCCTACGTAAACGTGGGCTTCTTTATATGATTCGGAATTATTTCCTATTCGCATTTAGTAGCGTTAGTATTCATAATACATTTTTTTATAGTATAGGGGGGCCACAAACTCCCGGCTATGGAAACTTAACAGGACAGATGCGTTGCCGGCCTTTAAAACTTAGGATTTTAAGGCGAAGTTTTGATAGATAGTTCAAGATAGTCTATATATATTATATATAAATAGTATTCTAACAGTAGATGCTTTATCAATAGGTATTATCACTATTATCAGTTGTACTGATTAAGAAGCGACTATAAATTCATACATTAAAATAATCTGATAAAACCCGCTTTTACTTGATGCGTGATTTAACATGATAAAATATAAGTTAATATAATAAATAATAGTAGGTTGAACGAGCGACACTAAAGAAAATATCTTTTGTCATTTAAAATCCTATAAAGAGGGATTCTATCTCTATAAATATAGCTATATTTATTATACATATAGCTTTATAAAATTCTTTAATTATTCTTTCAATGAGCAAAATGTACCAAAGCCACAAAAGAAAACCATAATGCTATCCAAATTTAATGCATTTTTCTTAAGTTAAAGTAACGTGTCATCCACATTGCATAATCATACGTCCTCAACGCTATTGCTATTCTGAAACATGCCCCACAAATACAAAATATTTACGAACAATTTCGCGGGCCGACCCAGATACGAGTCTATTTGCATCTCTTTGAACCACCCACTTGTTACATTACGCACTACCGATCTATCAAGCTTGTTATGCGGTTGTCAGACTTACAGATACCACAAAGATAAACAATTGAAATAACAAAAAAAATCTTTATTTTGTCATCGTTGAGACTTTTTTGATATTTTTTTGCATCTAGTTTACTCAACCACACAAAGTCTTCATGTTACTGCGATTGCATATACTCGTATACAGAATCAATGCAAATGGTACGATTTTTTTAACTTATCACTACAACGCTAATCCTAATTCGTATCGAACTATTTCAATTTACTATTTCCTCTCGTCTTCTACTCGTCTGTAACTTAAAAATTCCTAAGTCAGAACGGCTTATAAACAATTCGTTTCCGATCACCGAAATGCAGCTGCGTCGTTTATTTATAACCAACTCGTTCAACCTTCGCTTAATGTCCATGATAATTGACATAAAGCCCGCATTCCCCATATCCGATCTTTATTAGACAGTCTACACGTATTGTTCCCACCGGTTCTGTGCAGGAACATCAGCATACAACAATTCAATGGGTATTTTTACAAAAGATAGTTCACTATGCGATATGCATGTTTCAGTGAATTTTACAAGCTTTTTATAAGCTTCACTTGTCCGATACCTGTCTGTTGTAAAATCTTGACTTACTTTAAGGTGTTCATTTGAGCTAATATTTTGATAGACTGGACTATGATCATAGGAACTCATATGATAGAACAATACAACACCAACTCACTGGGGGATTGTTTTTATTTCCTTTGATGAATGCGTCAAAAGTATTTTTAATGCGTAGATACGTAGTTGCTCCTATTTTGATAGTATAATAGTTTTTGAATTAAATAGTATTTTAAACACAAAAGAACTACTTTCATTATAAGTAAAAGACAAAAATATTTCAAATATATCAGAGATAAAATGTATTAATTAGTATCAAATAAATTAAATTAAAATAACAAAAAGACATTAGATTCCAAACTGTACGTAATATTGTCTCATTGTTGAGTTATGACAAATATATACTTGTATGACAAAAACTTAATATAACTAACAAAAGTGTTGTAATTCCACACCGTTACGATGCTTCAAAAGAGGTTATGTGAAGAAAAATAAACCTAAAAACCTTCTAATTTCGGTTTAAATTCAAACAGAGTATGGTGCTTCGTGGAGGCGGCCGGCGCCTTTGACTGAGAGAGATAACATCTACATTGGGCAGGTAGGCATTTATTACCGACATATTAACTATAATACTTTACTGCAAGTTGAGACAAGAATTTAGTGGTTCTCGCGGGAGAAGTAAAATAAAGCGTCATAATGTTCTAATTGAAACCTTAATAAACAAACTTATAGGGACAATAACCCCATTTTAAGAATTAAAAAAATCAGGCAGTCATGGGGACTGCTAAAAGAAGTGAGAAATTAGATCTATTATGTTCCCTAGTCTGGCTACTCATAGCTAAGATATACTGTTAGCATTAGCATGTCGGTGACGCGAATCTATAAGTTTTTCCACTCTAAAATCGCTCAACGCGACTAAAGAAGTTTTCACTTCAATAATATCAAGGGTTGATGCTAAAACCCAATAAGTATGAAATTCAAAGTTGTAAGTTAAATTCAATTTTAAGTTTAGAAGAATATATCACAAAAAAAAGATATCTTCGGTGATTTAGTCTCTAAACTTTTAAAATTGAATTTAACTTACAACTTTCAATTTCTTACTTATTGGGTTTTCGCACTCAACTCTTAAAATAAGAAAGGAACCAGTGTCATATTTAATACTATGTCAATGGATTAATATTATAAGAAAAGGAAATGTCATCAATGTAACTGAATACGTAATTCTCGTGAGAAGTAACAATAATTTTTAACGCCAGAGCCAATCACACGTTAACCGCAAGTCAGTGTAGCGACTAAATGAATATTAGATCAGATTATGGAGAAACTAGCGACACGCCTGCGGCTTCACACGGTAGCAAATATTTCCAGTGTACAAGAACTCTTGCATCTAATAAATTAGCTCAACTATTCAGCTAGTACGCCATAGGCAAGAGAGGCAGCTAGGAAAAATCTTTAATCCTAACTGTATAGTATGATTGTTAACAAATTGATATCTTCATATAACTAAATATTTAAGTATTAACTGTAAATAGATTTTTGAGATAAAAAGGACAATATTAAAATATTGTAATATAAGAATTTGCAATATAAATTTAAGAAAAATGAAAATAAGTAAAGATGAATGTTTTTGCCTATCAAAGAGACTGAAAAATAGAACCAATTTGTAGAAAAAACAAAATCTCGAATACGATAATCCTAAATCTTAATATGGAATCTCTTCTTGTACCCATTAAAATATCTTTCATATCAATAGTATTCTGTAGAAATAATGACTTCTACATATGTATATATTTTTTGCCTATATTTCAACCAGACCAAGACATGAACCAGGATACATAACATGAAGTGTAATTAGGTCTACTGTTGATTACTTTAATTGTTTAGCAAATTGCTTTTTATAGTATTTGTTTTATTCACCCTTAGTTATTAGTAAGCACTTATGAACGTTTTATAAAAACAAGTAGGTATTATGCAACGCAGACTACATTTATTCATACAAAGCAAACAAAAACTCAACGTTTTTTCATGATTGCACAGTTGTAAGCTAATTCGTGTCTGTTTCATATACATTATTTATAAATAATATCGTACATGATATTGATTTATTGTTTGTATGAGTAAGATCAGTATTCAATCATATAATATTTTTTACTTAGTACTTAGTATATACTAAGTACTAAGTAAAAAATATTCTATTATTTCAGTCTGCTCATTCTTTCATCAAGAATAAGCTACATTACAATATATATGTATAATTAGGTTTTGTGGTACTTCTCTCTGAAGTCAGTACAGTCTAATTCTGCTCCTAATATTAATACTAAATCAAACATTGTATGTCCTCAATTACTTGTCTACCTTTCATCGAGATAAAAAGCCTCTCAAATTTTCGTTAAACAAATCCAACCTTGCTTCAAAAGCCTTCGCTTCGCTCGGACACAAATTTCAATTCCTTATTCATTCCCAGAGCGGTGCACTTGGTTAAACAACTAATAACCATTTCATTTGTAAACTAAAGATCGTCAATGGTGTGCCCGGAGCAGGTTTTTTATCGTAGATATTTTGAAATTCCGATTCCCCACCAACGTGGGGGTCCGCTTTCATTCATAGCGTGACTATTTCATCGCTTATCAGGTCGATAACAGGTCCTGCATGGTAGTTGTTAGTTTTAACACACTAGCTAAAGAGATAAGTTGGCTCTTTTGCGTCCGCTAGAAAGCCAAAGGTTATAGGTTGTCTCTCTTCTCTTCATTCAACTAAATCCATTCGATCGGCTTGGAAGTACAGATTGTGCCAATAAATAGACAAAAATCTTTATGAATTAATTAAGCTACCTATATAATCATATACCAACTATGAATTATGAATCTGAAACCATATCTTCAACGAGAAATTTGATACAATTTGCTAATTACACATTGTGCAAGATGATTAATATGCAAGTCAAAACCACATGGCTAAACTTTATTGTTTTAAAACTTTACTCAAAGGCAGTATCAACAAGGCACCAAGCGACTAATGAAAATAAGGCCCCATTCTATTCACCCGCTTCGCATGGAGCGGAAACGTTCACAAAAACAAAAGCGCCACATTGTTTAACATTTCTATTACTAGCCAGAGTACCACCAACGTTGTCCTGCATACAGTATATACATGTCATCTACTTATTATACTATGAAACCTAAGTACGAATAATATATATTATTCATCCAATATGATCCAAATATTATATCAAATAGGTAATTTAAGGCTTTGCTATGCTTCTAAGCCGAGTTAGAATAGTTCGCCTCATTCTTCAACTGACACTAATTGAAAGAAGAATCGTATACAGTTCAACATTTTTATCAAAAATAATAATGTTTATTTATCTAAACTGTCCTACATAAATCAGACCAAGACATATGTTATTGCTTCATTAAAATACGTGAAAACGTGTAATAATCCAGTCTTCAGTTTTATCAGTCAAGGAACTACTATAACACGCGTTAATCACATGGCTAATCCTAATCAGCCCTTTTAATTTTTTTGTGACATTTGCAAGCCATTATGTCTCGCACGGTGAGCCCGGCGCTACGGGTATACCTACTTCAGGGTGATCGGCCGCTCACTCACGGGCACGGAATAATTACTTACGGACTCCGCAGTTTATAGTCTGCGTTATAGTAGACATGTGTAACACTGCGCTGCGCCGCGCAATTGCGTCGGCACGCTTCACTGCGCAGGGTGAGTCAGCTCACACATTCATAATGTGTTGGCGCACGGCGCAGTACCTCACTCACTGAGTGAACTATGAGCGTGGCGTTGCGTACGTTTCGGAGGTTTCACTGTTCGCTTTGCGCGTCTCATTTTGCTGCGTCGTGACGCAATTTTGAGTTAACTCAAGGAGCTGACGCACTACACTGCGCCTAAGTTGCTGAGTTGGCGCGGGGAATTTCGCTTAGTTACCCATGTCTACGTTATAGTCTTGCGCCCGCACCGTTTACTCCCCGCCCTCGTGCGCCCCTCAGCTGCCGGACCGCATTCCGCTCCCATGCGACCGTGTCCGCATCCTGACTCCAGGACCTCTCCAAAATATCTACTTTTTATCATATACCGTAACGGGCAACCTCCGCGACTAATATCATTTGAGTCTATACACGGTAACACGTCTAATTTAAAAATCGAATTTTAAAAGGTTTTTTGTAGTAAAAAGGTTAAAGGTTTTAAGTTTGAATAAAATCACTTTAATATACATCATAAAAAGATAAAAAACGATAATGCTTTTAGCGGACCTTATAAACAATATTACCAATATATTCGTAAAATAATTTAATGTATTAGATAAAGTATTGCTTAAAGAAAAACAATTGTGAAGTAATAGGGTTTAAAGATGTGACCATAAAACGCGTAAAAAGCTCCCTACGACCATCATAAAATCGTATAACCTCAAAACCTGAGTGATGAAAGAGTTTCACACGCTTATTGCCTATTCCATTAACTAAATCAGACGATGACGAATCGGTATCGAGATTATAATGATTACTAGCTTGCGGGCGCATTCTTATTGAAAGAATCCGTGAACCGATGGAATGCACGGAATCGCTTTGAACACGTTTCGATTTCGCCACGTCATAACTCGCCCTCGACCCCACGGACCTGTCTGACTTCGATTCACAATCGATTTGAATCAATTGTATACCTTAATACGTTGTATAAACGATCATAATCACAACTAATTACATATGAATTCATAATATTATCTTTGATATGTTTGAGCTGACATTCGATATTCCGTGTTAGTTGTTTTGGAATTTGCGCTGCACGAACATCAAAACTTGTACTCATAAAATAGCACTGGAAATCGATTTAGATATTATTTACTACATTAATTCATTTTGCAGAATGAATTAAATACTTTAATAAAAAAGTATAAATGGCGTTTCGACTATTTTTATTAGATTGATTTTTTATTCGCATGTGAACACAAGTAATAATAATCATTCAACAAGCTCTAAAGTTTTATAAAATAAAATAAAAAATGTTATGACCCTGAAAGTAGCCGACATCCGACGAAAAATTAGTTTAGCTAGGGATATCTAGGGTAATAATAAAGTTACCATTAATTTGAAAGTTGCCACTTTTTCATTGGCTCGAGATCTTTAAGTGGTAGATTTCAAAAAAAAATTTAAATAGTCTGAGATTAATGAATAAAAATTTATTTTTAATAATTTGCAATCCTTGGAGGGCCATCTCAAAATTATTTTTCACCATAAAAACTAACCTACTTAAAAAAAATTTTTTTTGAAATCTACCACTTAAAGATCTCGAGCCAATGAAAAAGTGGCAACTTTCAAATTAATGGTAACTTTATTATTACCCTAGATATCCCTAGCTAAACTAATTTTTCGTCGGATGTCGGCTACTTTCAGGGTCATAAAATGTTTACAGCATGCAGCGGTCGAACCAAAAGCGAGCTATTTGACAAGGCAATAAAACTTAGCGCGAATCCTAGGTGATTGAATGGAATTGAAAATAAAATTTTATTTTAAAGGCTTATGTCATAAATTGAAAAATCCATAACGATGTTATTTATATAGCTGTTTCAATCGATTCCGCAAACATTTTCCTGGCATCTTACGTGAATTGGACCACCATTCTCTTCAATCTTGAAACGATTCAGCGGTCTTAATTAAATGTATCTACCTAATGTAAAGTAATCTATGTTAACCAAAAGCACCCTCAACCTATGGAGTCGTCAGCATGTTGCTAGCCTTTAAGAAATTCCTAAGCTCGCTTCTTGACAGTTACTTGACCAAGCATCGGCCATCGTTGCATCCTGACGCTTGCACGTGGAAGGAAATTGCTCCCAAATACCTACTAGAAAAAATAATTTTATTTTCCTTCTTTCTTCTTCAAAGCGCAGTAGACTTCCAGCCATCAACTCTCAGTGAGTTTCAAATAAATAACTATGCATCGTTCATTTGCGACAGCAACTGTATTATTCAATATTCTTAAGCGGTATATTGTGTTCATAAGTGTACATTGTGTTACATACATGAATAATCTATACTAAGTGTAGATTACTAATATTATAAAGAGGAAAGATTTGTATTTTTGTATGTTATGAATAAACTCAAAACTACTGGGACCGATTTTGAAATTTTTTTAACCAATAGAAAGCTACATTATCAGCGAGTAACATAGGCTATGTTTTATGTATAGTACATCATTGCACCCGTGTGAAGCCGGGGCGCGTTGTTAGTTAATGATAATTTGATTTAATTTGTGAATACATGAAATAGAAGAGAGAATCTGAGGTCAGATGAAATCCGTGTATATGAATGCCCCTAACAAGTATAAAACTAGTAAGTAATAATCAATAGCCACTTGCAAATAGGAGGTCATTCACTTGTGGATAACAACATTCTTAAATATTAACTGTCATGTCCAATATGGCGCATAGCGTGATAATCTGTAGTGATTAAGTCGGTAAACGAAATCTGATGCATTTCGAAATGTTATTTAGATTAAATATATATCGCTTAACAGATTAAAGATTGTGTCAATTTCCAAGATAATCAACTTCGTTTTGGATGTTTTAAATAGTGTACAAATTCGGTAACAACCAAGCATCTTCAGCAAACATGTCACTAAATAACTTATTCACTTTGTTTCTTAGAAACCTAAGGTTTAATCAGTTTAAAAGCAATACCTTTTCTAAATTCGGTTTGATATATACGACATGGCCATATACAACCGAAATGTCCGGCGGCAAACTGTCAATTCTCCATCAGTGCTCCTCATTAATCTTAATACGTTTTAATTATACATAATGGCGAGGTGTTTGCATAAACGTATGCGGTTGACAAAAGGCACTGAATGCGCGTTTTTGTGGTCCAGACCGGTCCGAGCCAACAAGTTGCCACCTGCATCGCTATGGAATGTTCTACTGGTACCAAATGATGCGGTCATCGAAGGACCTTATAAATTCTAAGACTCGCAAAATTTAGATTAATCTGTAATTAACTCATAAATGTCGATGTCTCCTTTTCAAATAAAATTGCAATTAAATAAAATACTGTATACCGGATTAAAACGCGATTTATTATTTAAATTATTTATCCCGACGTTTCGGATGCTTTTCAGCAACCGTGGTCGCGGGAGACTGAAAGATGACAGTTGTCTTATATTTGAAATGTCACAAAGTTGCCATATTTAATTCAATTAAATAAAAAAAAAAATATATAATCTATTAATTTAGGTAACACAATGTACACCTATGAACGTGAATAAAAAATAATACATATTAAATTACTAATATTACTAATATTAAATGCTTCTAATTTTACATTTACTACCAGTTCACAAATCAAGGGCGTAGAGCGGACGAGAAGAACTGGCAAGAAACTCGCCGCCACTCTTTTTAATCGCCAAGTTTTTGTTTTACAATCTTTACATATTAACGCCATCTATTCCTACGGAGTTGATATTTACTGTAATTTTCTATTTTATGACAATATTGACTAACGGTGTCCTCTTGTTTTTTAGTATGTTTGATTTGGGGCTTTAGATTTTTAATTACTGGATCCCAGGTGTTAGAAAGTCTCAAACCATCTTCTCTATTGAAGTTAGGATGTTTTTTAATTTCAATAGCCTCACGTACTAGTCTGGGAAAGAATCTACTTTCTTTTGCAAGGATTTTCGGTTGGTCGAAACGTATGTAGTGGTTTGGTTTATCCAGAGTGTGTTCACATACTGCTGATTTAGAGTGACGTCTGTGTTTGATATCCGCAATGTGTTCCTTAAGTCGGTTTGAAATGCTACGTTTAGTTTGCCCAATCTAGGATAAACCACAGTCACAATCCAGTTTATATACACCTGGATCTTGCAAAGGAATATTACTTTTTATTGGTCTCAGAGGGAACAGTAGTGCTCATGTTAAAGACTCATACCATTTTGTTGAAACTATTAAAGATCTCAAACTCTCCAACAATGAGACCATGGTAAGCTTTGACATTGAGTCTCTTTTTACAAATATTCCTGTATCGGACTGTCTAAATATTGTTAAGAAAAGGTTATCAGAACACAACATGTCACCAGAATATGCAGATATTTTAGAACATTGTTTAACATCTGGCTACCTAATGTGGAATAGTGAATTCTATATACAGGTTGATGGGGTGGCTATGGGCTCTCCAGGCTCACCTGTTGTCGCTGACATTTTTATGGAGGACTTCGAAGAAAGAGCCCTAGCCACAAGCCCGGTTAAACCGAGGCTTTACAAGCGATATGTAGACGATACCTTTACTATTCTGCCCACGGAACACATATCTGTATTTCCAGACCACCTTAACTCCATACACAGTAACATTAAATTCACTATGGAGAAGGAGAATAATAACTCACTGGCCTTTCTAGACATTTTAGTGGTTCGGGGAGGGGATGGTACACTTGGCCATACTGTGTTTAGAAAGATAACCCATACTGATAGGTACCTCAATGGTGATTCCCACCACCACCCTTGCCAACTCTCTTCTGTCGGTGTATGTTTGTTTCAGAGAGCCCACCGCCTCTGTGATGCTGCCCACCTCAACGGGGAACTGCAGCATGTTAAGCGGGTACTCCGTGACAACAAGCTGTGGGTGCCTCCACAGCATCACAGAAACAGGAATAAACCACAAACAGTACAACGTCTACCAGCCTACCTGCCTTATGTGAAGGGTGTTACAGACAGGATTGGAAGAATCTTAAAACGAGCTTCTATTAATACAGTTTTCAAGCCGCACAAGAAGATTCAACAATTCTTGAGACCAATAAAAAGTAATATTCCTTTGCAAGATCCAGGTGTATATAAACTGGATTGTGACTGTGGTTTATCCTAGATTGGGCAAACTAAACGTAGCATTTCAAACCGACTTAAGGAACACATTGCGGATATCAAACACAGACGTCACTCTAAATCAGCAGTATGTGAACACACTCTGGATAAACCAAACCACTACATACGTTTCGACCAACCGAAAATCCTTGCAAAAGAAAGTAGATTCTTTCCCAGACTAGTACGTGAGGCTATTGAAATTAAAAAACATCCTAACTTCAATAGAGAAGATGGTTTGAGACTTTCTAACACCTGGGATCCAGTAATTAAAAATCTAAAGCCCCAAATCAAACATACTAAAAAACAAGAGGACACCGTTAGTCAATATTGTCATAATATAGAAAATTACAGTAAATATCAACTCCGTAGGAATAGATGGCGTTAATATGTAAAGATTGTAAAACAAAAACTTGGCGATTAAAAAGAGTGGCGGCGAGTTTCTTGCCAGTTCTTCTCGTCCGCTCTACGCCCTTGATTTGTGAACTGGTAGTAAATGTAAAATTAGAAGCATTTAATATGTATTATTTTTTATTCACGTTCATAGGTGTACATTGTGTAATGTGTTACCTAAATTAATAGATTATATATATTTTTTTTAATTTAATTGAATTAAATATGGCAACTTTGTGACATTTCAAATATAAGACAACTGTCATCTTTCAGTCTCCCGCGACCACGGTTGCTGAAAAGCATCCGAAACGTCGGGATAAATAATTTAAATAATAAATCGCTTTCGTAATATAATCGTTTTAATCCGGTATACAGTATTTTATTTAAATGTGTGATACTCGCGTTTATAAAAGACAATATTATAAAATTGCAAGTTATAAAAAATTTAAACTAAAAGTCAGTTGTTAACTGAGACTACATATTCTGCAAACCAATCATTTGCACCGATTACTCGTCTGATCGGATCAATGATAGATCAAGCTTTAAAACATACAATATACGCTATGCGACTTTACCATCGGTAGTTACTACAAAATATTTTAAAATAGCTCAAACAAAACAAACTTAACTTAATCCTCATATAGAATAAAGACAGCAGAATACAAATTTGAAAAGCAATGACAGTATTAAGCTGTAATTTAAAAAACATCAACCTAGAGAAATTGTTCCCATGAACATGCTACTAATATCAAACAGTATACACAGGATCTTAAATATTGCTATTTTGATTGTCTAACATATAAGCAGGATGTTCTAGCACTACACGCGAAACGTGGGCAGACTCAATAATTTGTTTTATAACATTAGCGTCAGAACCGGCGGCATCATAAACCACCAATATTAATGATTACAGAATAAACGGTTATAAATATTTTACATCTTTAATCTATCAAATGGGCGTAGGTAACAACGATTAAAAGGAAATTAATCAGCGTTTATAATTCATTAATACCAGTTGGACTCAACAATTTTATGTTTAATTCAGTAGATTAATTTCGAACTTACATAAGAATAGTATACATACATAATTAGACTTAAAATTATTTTGGCTTAATACGTACAGATATTCAAAGGATTTACCTTATTTCTCGAATCCTTTCATCTTACCAAATTTAAATTAGCCATATCCTTGATTTTGGGTATAATAAGAATTCACAAGACGGTTTTCACATCCTGTTGTATGAAGAATTGAAAGGTCTAATTACAAAATAAGAGGTTATAGGATGGGACACAAAGCTTCTGTCAGAGCCTGTGACTGATGGAGCCTCATTCACTTAATATGATTGAAAGGGTTCGGGTGATCAAATAAAGGTAGGAATTTCGTATGCGCAATACGTTCGTAGCCGCTGGGTAAACCCATTTTATACACATTCAGAACAAACTTTGGTGAAATTCTATCTCTACTATATAAAAAAAACTTAGTTCTTTTCATAGATACTGTCAATTATTTTTTTGTAAGAGTATTGTGGGATATGTTATCCGGACGCGACGTTATTCAAATGGATAGAATCCAGACAAGCACAAGAGTGGCATGCAAGTTTTGCAGCGAAGGTCTCGGGTTAGAATCCCGGTAAACAAGACGCGAAGAAATTGAAAAAGTTGGTTCGATCGGACGAGACACAGAAGACTGATCAACTGTAAAAGTATATGAAATGTTGTCATTTGTCAGTCCTATGCACCACTAGAGGGATTAGGGAAATCACTTGTTATCAACGCACTAAATAATTAATTAAACATCAAGAATTAGCAACTCGCAATAACTAATGTACTCAATTAGTAAGTAAATTGGAAGTGCACAAAAATCCGGAAAACATTGCTTAACATTCTTCCGGGATAGTGACAAGTAATAAGCAATCTAATCAATACAGTTGAGGTGAGAGCGGTTGTTGACCTCCTCCATGTTTACCCAGTCTTTGTCGGCTTGTCAACGGCAAGGCAACCAGTCAACCAGTCCACCCACTAGACAATTTGTATGTCATACCATTTATTAAGGTACAGCCGTTGAATTCAGGAATGTTGTACAAACCACTGATTTCCATATTGATATTTTGATTGGTTCAAGTGAAAGTTTGGACTGTGTATCGGGCTCTTATCTCCTTATCACCTAAATCTATTTAAAGGGTAAGGAACGCGGACGTTGAAACCAAAACGCTCAAATATTATCTTGATATAAATTGTAACAGTCGCGCACGCTACTAGACACATTTTTTTTGTATCATATATCTAATTAGATTTTTTTGTTAATAGGTATAATTTGATACGTTAAATATTATTATTGTTGATATACTTTTTTATCTTTTAAAATCTAAATAAATTATAAACATAATACCATAATACGTACTCAAACCCGGCAGTCCAATTTTTGTCGGACAGTGGCAGAGCTTAAGCTATGTGTACCCCTTCTGATGTATGTTCAATGAATCGTTATATAAAAAATATACATAGGTACATATTTAAATAATATATTTTGTAGTGCGTAGAATAAATTCTTTTCGAAAATATCAACGAAATTCACAATTAAATAATCAAACTGACAGTCTATAAAAATATTAAATAAGAAACGACCAGCTAACAATAAATAAAATCTTGAAATTATATGCTATCAGTGTGTAGGTAGATATTTTATTATTACCTGCTCAGATCTAATCCACTTTCTCAGGCGGACACTCGTTATCACCAGTGACTCCCGAGTTGCATGACAGGCTTGATAGATAGGTTAGCTTCGAAAGCATCCAAACAGGATACCCTATCGCGATAACGACATCCTTATAATACGAGAATATTTATATAGGAGATTAGTGTTATTGGTTAAATTTAAAATACAATAATATTTTCGCGGTTTCGTTTGCTTGAAAATATAAAAATATTATTCTTATACAAAAGCATATCCTTCGTCATTGTTCAAGTTATTAACATAACAAACTTTATCAAAATCGGTACAGATTGGCCGTGAAACGAAAAAGACTAAGTTACTTTCGCATTTATAGAATACTAGCGACCAGCCCCGGCTTCGCACCGGTGCATCGTATTGAATCTCTCAGTTCTTTCCGCTCTAGGTGAAAGTTCCGTTTAAGATTTGAATACATAATATATTATCAATCTTCGTATGTAATACGACGTTTATTCCTGAGCATTATTATGTCTTTTCCGTTCCGTACTTCCGAGGCATACCTATATCCGTTTGAGTAAAAACGATTTCTTATATTCCTTTTTACATAACCTATTAAAGGCTAAATATTTGACGATCATACATTATCAGACATCGAAATAATCGAACCTTTACTAAAACTTTCTTGAGGAAACTTTTTTGATGAAAAGGGAAAGCTGTGTAGTACTATTTTCTTAGACGAACTTATGCGCCATATCAGAAATATAGCGTGAATATAAACGAGTGAGTCATAACATCCCTTTCCGGTGATCTAACGTCTTCATACAAATTCATCATGTCTGCTAAATATAAGTGGCCACTTCAGGGTCACCCACTGTACAATAAATGTGATATTTAAGGATAATTTTAAATTATTTACTATAAGGTAATGGTACCTTAAACGAAATTACAAATATAACCTTTTTAAGAGATAGAGTTTGTTTATTTGATTGGATATATTGAACGTATTTACAAATATTTCACTAATATATAGATACACTTTCCATGGTTAATTATTATAATTTAATTCGTTTTTAGTCATTTATTTCTTAAAGTTGCAAGAAAAGGCGTTATATATTTAGTTAAATATATAAGTTCTACAACATTAATCTAAAGCGGATTTTTACAAGCCATTATATATTTTTTATTCTAGACTAGTGGCAAAGTATAAAATTTGGGCGCGATTTACACCTCGCGATTTTCCCAAAGACGACATTGACAACCCTAGGCTAGATACAATTTGCCGGCAGTCGTCGCGACAGGCCGAGCCGGTATTCGCGGATTGCATACATAATTACAATAATTTATCAGAATTCACGAACGGCCGTGAAGTCTTGAATTTAATACATTAAATTCGTATTAATATAGCACCTATTGATAGTAATGCAAATGAGTATGCGTGTCTATATCAGGCAAGGATATAACATAAGGCAGGATAGCTTACATCACACACGCATAATATAGCTTATTTGTAAAAATTTATGGCCACTGCAAATCCGTGACATATTAGATATTATATTATGTAATAAGAAGTGGGAAAGTAGCATACCTATTCAAATCTAGAAATATTTTATTTCTGAACCCAACATTACGTCTGCCGGATCCGCTAGTTAGAAATAATTTATTTGACGATAGAATAATTTAAAATAATATGATAGATTAATTAAAATTTGTTTCGATTTTCCGTCCTCTATGATTAGGCTAGAATAAGATAATATTGAAATGACATCATTGTAATAATATCTTAAACATCTCTAACCAATCATACCATTGCAATCTGGGTTCAGTGTTACTTACCATAGATACGAGTATGTACCCGTTTGTCGCATTGTATAATAATTGCATTATGAAATTCCACAGTCGTTATGCAAAAACTCGCAACGTCTCGTAGATCAGACATGACCAATGACCATATTTGGCGACAGCGATCTCGCAGAGGAGATATCTTAATAACAACTAGTATTCACTCGATTAACATTGGCGACGAATAAACTGCAATCAACGCAGTAACCGCGAAACAGGTTTATTTCATGCATAGTTAATGCCCGAAGGTAATGCAATATATTATGATATTTTATTATCTATAGATAATTAACAGATCAGGGTGTTTCATCGCAGCGACAGATATGTGGTTTGTAAGCATTAAACTTTGGTGGAAATTGTATTTCAACATTTGATTAGCTAACATATTCATGTTTCTTATACTCATAGTTTAAAAGAATGTTGCAGATACAAGCAACCAATATAAATCACAGAAGGTACGTTTGACTTGTGTTGAAAGCCTTTATTTTGTAGATACAATTATAAAATAGGTTGAGATATTAAGCCTATTGTGCTATATTATTTTTAATTAGAGCATACATATTCCTGAAATCCATAGCCAAGTCGTAAAACCTTATAGCACAAACGTTTTTCATCTAATATGTTGGTTCGTGATTAGTTAAGACAAATAGACATTTTTTGAGCGTATGCGTGTTTCCGGAAATGTCCAGTATGAACCAGAGAAGTCCAGTAAAAAAAAATTAATCAGTTTGAATCAGAAATGTCGGACAAAATAACCACATGTATTTTACATTTTTATTTTATTTTAGCGAGCCTATCCGTAGCAAGCGTTTGTACATATACATAGGTATTATGTAGGTATAGTAATAGAATGGGTCGTATCATCTAAAGTTCTGACACGTACAAAGTGTCTCCGAGGAAATAAGATAGGGGAAAATTAATTTAACCGCATCCCAGAGGATTTCGGAACGCAACAGTTTTATACATTACACACCACGTTTAAGAGTTGGTTCCTGCGACTTAAGTCATAGAAATATGTTCAGCTGTGAAAATAAAATCCATTAATCAAATAAGTTTTATATATTTAACTATACATTTTATATATTATGTAATATTGTTTTTAAATTTATTAACTAGTTTTTCTAAATCATCAAGATCGGCAAGACGAACTACAATTCTCGTGTATGTTCCTATATCGATTATTGCTATTTTTTTTTCAGACTGACAGACAAGCGATAGCCACTGTCGATCTAATTCGCTGTTTATAGATGGAAAAGCCATGTTGAGTAGTGTGTTTCGGCTTTAGTTTATAGATTTCAGAATGCATCGATCAAAAAATATATATATACCTATAGCACATAAGTGATTACTGATTACAGTCCTGTGGCTAGGTGAACCTTCCACCGCGCACCAAGTGAGCATCATAGATTTTTTTTTATAAAGTCAAGTTCATTCGGATATACAGCTGTCTAAATCACAAAAAGGCAAACATTTTATTTTCATCTACCCTTTCATGTTAAAACAAATATTAATTAAACAGTTTCAAGCCTCAAAAACGCGACAGATCCTGTCTCAACACGTCTCTTCACAGGTAAAAACGAAAGATTATCGGCACGGATCTCCTTTGAAGTCGAATTGTTAATAATAACTACCGGACCTTTTCACTGCTCATTGTCTCTTTGCATAGACTATAATATCTACGTTTTTTTACTTTTATGTAGTTTTAAACTTCGTTGTTAATATTTGTTTCGATCAGTTTTAATAAATTTTATAATAATATTTTTAATCAAAAGGCTTCTCAAGTTTAATAAAACTACCCAACAGTTTGTACTTATATTTGTATCGATTTGTTTCAATAAACAAAGAAAACTTGGTGTAGGTACCTACAATTTATGTCCCAAACCATGAGAATATTAAGCATAATTATTATCTATACAGTATCCATAATATATGTAAAAGTGAACGTGTGATTCTTACCTGAATTTGGCTGTTCTTGTAAATCAATCATCGATAAAATTCCCTTTTTCTCAAAAATACTTTTCACATTAGCACATGACATATCCGTGTCCGCAGCCGAATGAGCCACCAAAAATCCAGCAAACAATACAAAATACAATATTTGGCTCTGCATTCTGAATCCGAAAATCGATTTTTTGTTAGGCGACAATTTCACACAACACACGTTCACAGCCATGTTCGCGATTTATTGAATTGATTATAAAATAAGCTTAACCTGATTCACTTAACGCTTTTAATAAATTATAATGAAATTATTTTTTAATGGAAACTTTGGACAATATAAATGCCATTAATTAGGCACGCGAAAACTCAACTGCGATCCATGACGGCCGCAGCCCGACTGCGCTACAGTCAAGGAACATTTTTACTCTAGGGAGAAGAATGTCAACTACGAACAAATAAAATGGCACTGTTTTTGGCGCCATCTAGTGAGTGCCCCCAATAACTCGCGAAAGTGGGAAATTCAAAATCGGATTTTTTCTTAGATATATTTTAAAGGTCTGACCGCGAAAGCAGAACTGGAAAACTGTAACCGTAAATTATTGTCCAATTTCACTGGTTACAGTTTTCCAGTTCTGCTTTGTTGGCCAGCCTTATTATTTCAAGGTTAGAAGAACTGCTTGAAGAAAACTTTGAATTTTGACAATCACATGTTGTGGTTGATTTGTAAAAGTCAAAAGCTTCTTACTAGCATTTTCATAACAAAAAAGTAGTATTTTAGCTCAGAAGTATTTTATTATAAATTACACAATTAAATAGCTATTAAATACATAGGAACTATCTATTAAAACAGGCGAAGAATCACATTTAAAACATTTCCTTTTATTCTCCTTCATGTTAGAAACACAAACATAGTCACTATCTCATACACAACACTCAGCTTTTTCGGTACAGACGGAGGAACCTAGGTTCTACACAATTAACAAGTAAAAGATAAATCACAAGATATAACATCAAAATGCGCTTAAACCGGCAGACATTTTTGTTGTGAAAAAAAATTGAGTCCGCGGGGTTGCCAGGTACATTTCACAAAAGCTTACCCACCTAATTTTCTGAAATTAATAAATTTAGAAAATAAGTAAGCCTCTTCCAAT
The DNA here is from genome assembly GCA_905404175.1 of Anthocharis cardamines. NCBI lineage: Eukaryota > Metazoa > Arthropoda > Insecta > Lepidoptera > Pieridae > Anthocharis > Anthocharis cardamines. Next base: position 2,020,309 of record FR989953.1, on the reverse strand, counting down.
TCGATAAGTTGCGGAAAATTTAATAACTATTTATTAATTAGCTTGATTAGTAACCCCTTTTGTTTATTTATGGTTACATACTATGCTATATACAAGCGTACAAATCTATCCATCTCTGCTTGAATTATGTTTATAATTATTCAAATTTATATTATAAATATTGATTAAAACAAACCGAAATATTATATCAGCTGATTTGTTATTTTAACATTCATACAAAATGTTGCCATTCTAGAAAACGTCATTATTAAAGACCGATTGTTGTAATACAGATTACAGGATAACTTGGCAACATTTTCCTAGCCCCCGTAGGTATTCCAAACTTTGCCTAATGAGTCGACCCCGCCTGGCTACAGTACAGTATTATCTATGGACTGCGCTGTCAAAATGAAGCAAGCTGCAACACTGCACAGTGCACGCAATACGCTACTTTCATGTGAAGTTACGGCAGGTGTCAACTGTAATCGACCATTTGACAGCTGTCTATCAGACATATCTATTGTTGATAAAAATACATACATATATATACATTTGCCTAATATTATATTTTATCTTATTACGTAAATAATCTAAGTTGCAATCAAATTTTTTTTATAAATATACTAGGTATATAATAATAATATTTTGGTAATAATTTTTAAATACCTAATAGTATTACATTATTGTATAAATTAATGGACTTCGGCTCCACGCTTAAATTGGCTACTTGACAGTTTTCGGAAAAGTATTTAAACATGTGTAAATGTTCATTTTATACCTTCCACAATCATCCTTTTCTTAAAATAAGCGATATTTAATTTTTAAAAAATATTTTATTTTCATTAATTTGAATTTCGCGCGAAAGCTGCCGGTCACGTGACATTTTCGGCAATGATGTCACAACTCACATTTTATATAAACAAAACGAGCTAAGAATTATTATACAACGCTCTAAGCGCATTTCAGAGGAAAGATTAAAAATATTTTTATTAATAGAATTAAAATACTTGGAAAATTTACAACGTACAAAACGTGTGCCATGTCAATGTGTGGAAATACTACCGTTAAATCTCCTGAAAATTAATTTATACACGTACTTAAATGTTTAAACGTCGAAAGCAGTGGATAAAGTTAGCATTAAATTGTTTAGAACTTGGCGTCTACATTGCAGACAGAGGATTTAAACATATAGAAGAACTATTACTGCAAAAAAGGAAACTAACTAACTAACTCTACTCTAACTGTAAATTATCAAAACAAACCAGGTAGCAAGTTTAAGGATTCATATTGATATAGATTTTTACAAATTTGCAAGAATCTTCTGTTAAAATCTCATACTATACTTAATAAGAAACTATTAAAATATCTAAATTACTGTGTTGTTATTGCATGTGCAATGATTCCTGTAGTTAATCAGTGATGGTAAATGGAAATTAAAAATACATTATTTATTATGATTCAATTGTTTTTATTTGGTACTGATATGGACAAATTTATTCCAAAAAGCCACTAATTCAGACAATAAGTCTTCTATGTATTTAGCCAAATCTTCAATCAATACTTGGCAATAAATATGTTCGTTATATCATCAATTCGATAATTTATTTTTATTACCATATCACCATTAAAAATCTCATTAGGAAATGCTGCTATAATATGAACAGGCAGCCATACAGATTTTCAGTATTAAATCTGGAGCTCAAATAATTCAATAAGAGCAATTGCGTTGTTTTGTCTTCATAACCATGTTAATGTTTTAGAATTTAGCACTTCTACAATTTTTTATTCATTTCTATGTTATAAAGTATATAATCTCCGTCTTGTATAAGGAATTATTTCTGTTTCCTTTACGGTGTACCCATTTTTTTAATAATATGCACTTCAGAGTATTAGTGCTTGTAGTTTTTATTTTTTCCAATAACATTCAGTGGCAGTGCAACTTGGCTCCTTACTTGTATGAGTGCACATTTAAAAAGCCGCTGCATGTTTGCAGCATCATTGTGAAGATCTAAAATTATAAAAACACTTTGTATGTAAGTAAGCATTTAACTATTTACACTTTTTATAGCCTAAGAATTATTAATATTATCTGCTTAATAATCTTATCACTATTTATAAATGGTGTATTACTTTGTTTATTCAAGTACTTACATGGAAGTTTTTGTTTTCCATAACTCTGCAGAGCAAAGGCTAGGATAACACTAAGAAATTTGCGACTATAAATTCACTACAATTATACTTTGGATATATTTGCACTAACAGATTTTATATATCCTGGCTCCATTTAATGAAACTTTTCATAAGTTAGCTTCAATAAAAATAATAAAATAACACGATATTAATTATCAGATGTTTTGTTTACATGTAATATGAGTGCTATGACATCATACGATGTTCAATCATGGCAGGGCTGCCGTTTCATTACTTTTAGTCGACAGATAAAAAATTGCAAATTTATTTTGCAAAAATAAAATATTTATAATTTAATTTAATGCAAAAAACATATTGAATAATTATCCTTAACATATAAACTACCATATCCAGTAGATTACATATTTTATTGTTATAACTGTCAAGTAGCCAATTCCGAATGATAAACTATTGTACTTTGAAATTGTTATATAGTCTGTGAATATATAACTTCTCACTTCTCAGTTGCTGTCAAGTGTCAACGGTCAAAGTATTTTTTTTATAAATAATTTAAAATTTTCATAATTCTTTATTCAGTGCGAGTGGTATTTACGGAAAAGGCCGTAAAACTATAACTTATTATTTTAGAAATCATTTGTTACGCTTTACCTTAGCACTAAGTCCTAAAGAATAGGTATTATCATTTACACTTTTACATAATACTGAAAAATGAGGATATTTTTGTTAAAAACTGTGTCGAATACGATGGGAAAGAGGTTTTTATCTTCCAAAAATATCAGAAAAGTTACCCATTGTATATTTGACATGGATGGTTTACTATTAGGTAAGGTAATTCTGAATAAATTTTCCAAATATTGAATGATTTATTACTTTTTCATTTTTAAGAAAATGGTATTGAGGGTTATGAATAAATAAATATTTGTTATTCATTTTTACTGTTTAACTATTCATGAAATTAATAAATTTTATTAGGTGTAACAGTATATTTTAGTATAAGATTTTTTTACAGATACTGAACAAGTATATAAGAAAATGATAACCCAGCTTTGTGCGAAATATGGCCATAAATATACTGATGAGTTAATGATGAAGGTGTTAGGTGGAACAGAGCAACGTCTATCAGAGATCCTTTGTAAGGAGCTGAAACTTCCAATTACCCCAACAGAATTTAGGGATCAATTGTTAGTTTTGGGAGACACTATGTTGGAAAATGCACCTTTGATGGATGGTTTGTAACTTAATATTATTTGGAATTAGAACATTTATATTTACACTCATTACATTAGCATGTATTATGAAATGCTATAATGTCACAGTTATGAAATGATGAAGAATTGTGTATTAATGTTTTTTTTTTGTTAAACCATAAACACTATTTTATATTATATAGGAGAGCAACTATAAAAATTATTTAAATTAGATCTGTATGATACCATTTTGCCTAATTTACTTTTTTCCTCCATTTCCTTTTTTTACTACAATGACTCAAAAAAAATATCTTAAAGTTCATACGATTAAGGTAAAGTTAAAAGTTCACATTTCTCTTTTATTTCAATTTTGGTGCATCTGATAACACTCAGCTGCTATCTTATCATGTATTCGATGTTTTCAGTGAACTTATTACAAGAAGTCTGCTAAAGTGAAACTATTTTATAAGATCCTAAAATAGAGATTTAATATCTTAAATATCCTAAATCACCTATGAATATAGCGGAAATTCAACAACAAAGGAATGAGAGTAAAATTTAGACCTTTGTATATTAGCTTCTTTACTTATATGCCAATATAATCTTTCTTCATCTTGAAATCTACCAAATAATAGGGTAGAATTAATTTTAGTACTTTTTTTTATGAAACCCAAAAATCTGATTGCTGCAGGTCCTTTGAAAGCTACAGATGATGGCACTCTGTTTATATTTACAGGAGCAGAAAGGCTTATTCGTCACTTACACACCACTAAAGTCCCATTTGCCCTTGCAACATCCTCTAGTGAACGATCAGTCAAGACAAAAATAGCAAATCATAAAGAACTATTCAGTTACTTCAACCACATGGTAATGGGAAGTACAGATAAAGAAGTTAAGCATGGGAAGCCTCACCCGGATATATTTTTAGTTGCAGCAGCCAGGTTTCCAGATAAACCTGAACCTAGTAAGGTAAATTAATTAATTAAATATATTATAATGATTATTTCTGTACATTTTAGTCGTGAAAAATAAGTATGAATAAATGAAAAAGTTATTTTGATTAGTGTATCACAGTTATCTAACATCACACATAATGCCAATTAATAGGTTGCCAAAGTATCTATTTTAAACAAATGTATATTGTAATAATATATGATTATGTCAGCTATCAATTAAAAAATACTACATTTTTACAACACTGGTTCATAGACAAGTACTTGGTACTGAATAAGTTTTTATTATAAATCTTTTAAGCGCTTGGTGTGTTAAATATCAATTGTCATACCTCTAACGCCTGATTTGATAAAATAATATTAAGCTTTTTTTCAAGCTATGAAACATACATTTAAATAATTGTTGTAAATCATATCTCTATTGAATAGTAGTTTTAGTTGTAAAAAACACAAAAACAAGTGACCACTTTATTCAATGCTATATTACTAAGGTCTTCAGATGGTAGGGAGCAAATAGGCAGCCATCTTGATAGATATTATATTATGTTATTCATTAGGGTGCTAACAATCCTCTTTGGTCTGATATCTTAAGGTTGCCAAGCACTGTTGTTGCACTGCCAAAACAATTCTGCAAGGCATTGGAATTATTTCACTACTGAATATTACATGAACTCTTTTCATTTCAGTGTTTAGTATTTGAAGATTCTCCACATGGTGTGACTGCAGCTGTATCAGCTGGTATGCAGGTGGTCATGGTTCCCGACCCACACTTAGACAAAAGACTAACAACTCATGCTACAGTAGTGTTGCCAACATTAGCCAAATTCCAACCAGAAATTTTTGGGTTACCCCCTTTCAAGTGACAATAATATAGTGTTAAGATTTAATCAAGTGTTGTAGAGATTAGAGTTTTTATTTTGTAATATTTACAATTTCAGTGTGCTGTCTTTCAAGTTTTACTTATTTACAATAAAATGACAAAATAATTTTTACATAATGAATATAAAATCATAATGCACAAATTTTGATAGTTGTGATATTTGTAATATGACTTGTTGAAGACAAATCACACCTTAAGGTTACCAGACTGGACAAGTGTAGTAGTAATAGAAATATTTTTGAACTATGTTTTTTCTCTTGGTATGATCAACATAAATTTCACTGTATACAACTTTGCTTAGTCACGAGCAATACTTGCGGGCGATTATTGCTATAATGTGAGCCATTTTGAAATTATAAACAAGAAAAGTTTGAGAAATAGTTCAAATAAAGTATTTCAGTATTCAGCTCATACAGCTGTTATATGTACTAGCATTGTAGATTTAAAACCTAAGTTTATAATTTTGAATATTTTCAATATTTCGATACAAAAAGCAAAACGGTTACTGAGAAAGTATGTTAACTCAGGGTTTAATAGATTTCATATACATAAGTAGTATATGGTAAATGCCAATATATTTGTACATACATATTACATATAGTATTAAATTATGTGCCAGTTCTCTGTTTAATGTACAATAAATATTGTAAAGTACTTTATCTTTTATTCATAAATAAAATTAAACTATATGTATAGTCCATTATAACACTACTTCATTTTTCAAATTGTTTGATCACAGCAAGGACATCATTCGCTGATAAATTTGTGAGAGGCGCACTGCGCTCTACACCTTTTTCTGAAAAATAACGAATTAATTATTATTAAATTATATGATCATAAATAAAATTGGTAAGAATCTATATCAGAGCTGTACAAATGAAGATTTTTTTGTAAATTGTAAATATTTTGCCACCTCCCACTCTATTTAGTCATTTATATGGCACTAGGTCCCATCTAGTTTGGACAGCCCCGATCTATACTATAATATAATTTATAACCTTTCATATCTACTATACTGACTCAGTTGTTTTTTACTTAAATCTACTAAAAATTTACTACAGTTAGTGTTTCAATTAATAATAAATAAAATTATAAAAACCATTTTAAAGACGGATCAATTTATAAATAACACTCAAAACTTGATCACTGCTCAAGCCACACAGCGACTCACTAGCTTCACAACCTTTTTCTGAAATTGTTTAATTTTCTCAATTTTTTCTAGAAAGAAATATATTCCCTGAGGTCCTATCCATAACTTCATCTGAATATGGTGGATACCTCTAAATAAAATAACAATAATAACTTTCCTATATTTAAGAACTCCAATATTTTTTTTAAATTTCAAATCATACAACTTTTATTGAATAAATTGCATAACACAATAAAGAAAACAATTTAAAAAATGTGGAGTCTTAGTATATCAAACATAATTAAGTTCTGATTTAGTTCAGATATTAGAATTATTAGGTATTTCTTATTTTCTGAAAAGACTTCATACCATAACGAGCCCAAATACGAGGCTGAATTCCATTGCACTCGCGAATTAAAATTGGAAAATTGGGATTCTCTTTCTTGATGTTCACATAGTTCCTGTGTATGAATTCCCTGGAAGTAAAACAGAAACTGCATGATTTATCAAATATTCAAAATGCTGTTATTATACATAAATAAAATAAGCCTGCCTGAGGTTAAAAAATGTTTATGTAACCAGCATACCTTACTCCGGCAGACTGCTGACTTGTTTGGCATAAGTGAATTCTTAGCTCCCTCAATGCACCACCCAATCGAACAGACATGTTTAATTTGGAAATACACTGAAAATATAAGTCAAAAGTAGTTACTAAAACACTATGTAAAGAAAATTGTTATTACGGACTACGGAGAATGTGAAAAATCTTCGTTTCGGAGTAAACGTCAATGTCAAATTCTAGTTTTCCATTTGACATAGAACTATATTTTTTATCTGTTTTGATTTGAACACAGAAAAGTAATGAGTTACCGAAAAATAGAGACAGAACAGTCTATATATCGATATATTATTGATAGAAAATATATCTCGTTCGACAAACATATCTATTTTTGATATTAAAAGTCGAGTTTTAAGTATAATTATTGTCATGTTAGACCCGGAAGAAATAAAGAGATAATCGATTAACGAGAAAAAGGTCGCCAAAATTTTGTCGTGGTTGTCATGCTAGGCCGGCTGTTCTGTGAAAAGAAACATGAAATTTACATTAATTAATTAATGTTTTTGTTACACAATTTTGAAGACTAATATTTATATTAAACTTGAAGCGGAGACTAGAACGTAACCAAAACTGAGAGCTATTTCACATTCAAAATATTTTCTAAATTAATAAATATGGTATATTGACAAAGTACAGCAACACTTTCAATTTGAATCAAAGTACTATAATATATTAAATATATTTTATAGAATTTAAAAAAAAAACAATTTTTATTTAACAATTTATTGTAATAGTAATTAATACTACATACATTAATTTTATCTTTTGTACATTTAACTAAGTACCAAATCCTGATATTATGACCTAGAAGACTGGGATCTAGAGGCTGATATCCTACCTACCAATCTTCAATAATTTATGTTAACAAATTAAAACTTTACAAAATTAGCAAATAGTAAGTCATTTGTAAATTTTAACTTTTTGAACATATTTAATTCAATTTAATATTTTAACAATGTTTAAGAATATGTTAACATTTTCCAAAAACTATTGATCAAACAATTCTTTACAAATGAGATTATTCTTTAAAGTTTAGAATCACAACAATATAAGGAGTACAAAGCTAAAAGATAATTAGAAAAACTAGTAAGCTTTACCGCGAATTAATATCATTGTTATATATACATATTTACATCTTAATTTTTAAACTTCACAGATTAGTTACACTATAAGTAACAAGATGAAATTATTTTTGAAAAATTTTAAAAGTGGAAAAAGTCATATTAAACTGTTTACTGTCTTGTCTACTTCGGACGAACATTTGAGGCTATGTACAAGTATTCTAACATAGGTATTCTAGAAATATGGTCAGCTACATAAATCGAAAATAATGATAATTGCAATCCATTCGACCATGCAAAGTTCAAGACTGTACAGAATGAAGCAGGACAATAGTGAACCAACAAACGATTGAAACTGTCTGACTGAACTAGTTTGTTTGGTTGTGTGCATGACTGCTTCGTTCTGCCGTCGGAGTGTTGGCTAGCCAGACGCTGGCTCTAGGGCTTTAACACCATCCACTGTAAGCTCTTGTTTCTGACACCACTCTACAAAGTCATCAATGAGTACTGGCCAAGCACCTTCAGCATCATAATTACTCATGCCATCATCAATATGTGTGGCAAAGTCAAGAAGTAAGTTCCATGTATCTTTTGGTATAGATCTTTTATGATGATCCTGAAAAATGAAATAACAAGTAACAAGTAAGTAATAAATCTTGTTTAAACATAAAAATTAAGCCATTATATGGAGAAACATTAATTTTTACAGGAGTGATGGTTTTACGATTCCAAGAAATTAATAATAACAATTTTTTTTACTACGCATAATTTATTTAATAAAAATATATTTATTTATTTTACACTACATTACATTACACTACATTCTAAGTCAATAGTATTATCATTTTGGATCATATTTTATTTATTTTGTAGTTAATACAATAAATATCCAATGCACCTTCCCGATGATATCACATTTTTAATGTTACCAAGTAAATAACAGATTCTCCTAGTTATAAGATTTAAATTCTCAATTCCATTGTAACTAGCAGTCTATTCCCAACAGAAATAATAATTTAAAGCTATGTTGAAATCAATGAAATCTGAGTGCACAAATATGCAATGCCATGCCTATACAATATAAATAGTTAAACATAGATGGATGAGAAGTGTCATATTGCAAGTTAATTAAAAATTAATATTTTCACGAATATTTTCAAATGACACCCTTAGAATAAAAACTAACATTGATCAAGTATAGTGTGATATTAGTTAATTTGTTGAATATAAGAATTAATGTAAAAAAAATGTTTACCCATGTATCATTTATTTATGAGATATTAATGGTATGTCTTTATTTAATAATTATTAATCTTGATAAGCTCTATCTGTCTACAATAACATTAAATACATACCGTAAGAAATTTACACCAAGCATCAAGAAATTTAAATCTCCCACGGAGAACAATATTCCAATAAGCTATTGCCATATCTAGTTCTAATCCCTTTTGACCAGGATTTTTGGCATAATTAAAAGTAAAATGATAAAAATCTTTAAATTTGTTCTGGTCTTTAATTTCCATTTCAAGTATAGGTAATTTATTTCTTAATTTGTCTATGCTGTCAACACTCAGTTCAATAAAACCTGTTGTAAATTCTTCTTTCGTAAATTCACATTGCACAGCAGCCTTGCATTTCCATGCAATTATAAGAACTAAGATAGATTCAGGACTTAAATTTAAATCTTCTAGGAACTTCATAACCCCATCGAGGGTAATTTTTTCATTCTCCTGCTGATCTCTGTACTTGTTGAATAATTGTTCAACCTTTTTTCTATCGACTGACGCTTTGCCAGAGTCTTTGTAATATGCGTCTGGGTTCTGAAAATAATTATCACTAGCCAGGTCCAATTTCCAATCATTTTGCGAAAGACAATATATCGCCGTACTCTCCGTTGTTTGCGTGAAAGCAACGAATTTTTTAACTTTATCTCTCTGTGAAGATTTTAATTTATTCTGAAAAGAAAACGCAGTACATACATAATGTCATAACCTTATTATTATGCTCAGCTGTCAAATATATTTAACTAATTAGATTAATATTAGGATTCAGATTAGATTTAAATTAGACACACTTCTATATAACATATATACAAACCATTTTTGCTGAACTTTTGTTAAAAATTAACTAAAACTTTCACCAAATTCACTATTGTTTCAACATCGGAACATAACGAAATAACAATCATAGACAATTTTTAGTCATCGTTTTATTATTTTCAATTTCTATTTTAAGTCAAGGGCTTTCACTTAATCTCTGGAACTCTGACACTTGACGGATGTAAAAAAGGGTTTCTTATTATTTTTTTTCATCGTTTTTATGTAAATCTTCAGTATAGTATGTTTTTTATTTTTGATTTAACAAGTAATATATAATTTACAATAATTCTATAAAATATGTTTAACTTATAAGTAGTGTCAGTATGTATTTATAGTCATTAAAACAGCTGATTTTGATTTGTCAGTTGTGTCAATGTCACGGTATATTTGATATTTTCATTATCTATAGACTTTGTTTTGTTTTTGTAAAATAATTTGTTATATATTTATAGTAGTATTAATATTATAAGATATTTGTAATGCTAGCGTAAGACCAATTATGTGGTGTGTAGGCTTCAATTTATTTAAACGAATAATTGTTTCATCTAAACATAACCTGAATAGGAACTATAAGACAGAAGTACCAAGAGTGAGATTTGCGCCAAGTCCTACTGGATATTTGCATTTAGGAGGTTTAAGGACAGCTCTTTACAATTATTTATTTGCCAAGTCTCGTGGTGGTGTATTTATATTACGAATAGAAGATACAGATCAAAGTAGAAAGGTTCAAGGATCAGTACAGTCGCTTATTGAAGATCTGGCTTGGGCAGGCATACAATGCCATGAGGGTCCAAAGCAAGGTGGGGAATATGGCCCATATATACAGAGTGAGCGCCTGCATATTTACCAGTGAGTATCTTTAACACTGTGAACATAATTAAATCTCAACTCAACTCATTCTCCTAATACTGCTGTTATGATTGTTATTTAAGTACACTATAATTTCACAGAGAATATATAAAGACACTGTTAAACAATGGTTCAGCATACAGATGTTTCTGTACTGAGCGCAGACTGAATATATTAAAAAGGGATGCTGTAAAGAGGCAACAGATTCCAAAATATGATAATAAATGCCGGAGTCTTACAGATGAAGTAATTAAAGAGAAGGTGAAAGCTGGGACTCCTCACTGTATTCGATTTAAGGTAGAGTTTTATTCATTATAGATTTATTTTACCATTCATTTATCATTTAATTTTTCAAGATTATTTATTTCCTGTTATAACATTATTAACGGTCTTATGCATAAACATATTATAAGCTTGATATAGTTAAAATATGCTTTGATTCTTTCGTCTTTTTATATTTGATAGAGAGAGACAAAACATAATATTTTAACTATATTATTATAGTTAAAATTTATTAGTTAAAGTTTATTATAGTAAAATATTGACATTTATCTGTTGTTAAATATCTTTAATATATTACACAGTTGTTTTAAAAAGTACTAGTCACAGCTGTTAAGTCTAAAGAAATTATACAAATAGTAATAAGCATTGATGTTGCCTTTATTGCCAACAAATACTTTAAAAAACATGCAAAGACATATCTCATTAAATGTAAAAGGAAACCTGATATAAAGTATATGTAATTTTCAAAATATTTTTGGAAACAGCTCCATTTTTCAGCCAGCTTTATATTTATTATACTGTAGTTGTATATTTTTTACTTAACATTATGTATGTTTATTTTTTGTTTCCAATAAACCAAATAAATTATCAAAATACTTACAACAGCTTTCCTCTGACTGTCAGTCATTTGAAGACCTAATATTTGGTGGGATTGCGTATGATGTGTCGCAAGTGGAAGGTGACCCAGTACTTGTGAAGAGTGATGGTTATCCAACCTACCATTTTGCCAATGTGGTTGATGACCACCTTATGGATATCACACATGTACTACGAGGTGTTGAGTGGCAGATATCCACTACTAAGCATCTGCTGATTTATAGGTAGGTCCTAAGGTATTCATATTCAAATTATTTATTCATTTAGGCAACATAATGTACACTTATGAACGTCAATAAAAAATTAAAACATGCGTCCAATTTTACATTTACTGCCAGTTCTCAAATCAAGGGCTTATGGACGAGAAGAACTGGCAATAAACTCTCCGCCACTTTTTCTAATCGCCAAGTTTTTGTTTTGTATTCTCTCAATCCTCACTATAGAAAATCTTAATTCTGTTTTTAGTTGTTTTCAAAACCGATACGACCTGCTCACTTTTAAGAAGCGATTACTATCCCTTAAAGGCTGGCAACACACTCGCGACCCATGGGCGCCAGTGATCACCTAACAGCAGATGACCCACAGGCTTGTTAGCCTCACTATACTATTAATCAAAATAACCTGTATCATTTCTTATTTTGAAAACCTTTAATTTATAAGCAATCACATTAAAATATTTAAATTCGACTCTCTATTTCAATGGTAAACATAATACTTACATTTTTTAGGGCATTTGGTTGGACTCCGCCGCAATTCGGTCATTTGCCACTCATTGTGAATGCAGACGGAACTAAACTTAGTAAGAGACAGAGTGATGTTCGGGTTGAAGATTACAGGAAAAATGGTATTTTCGAATTTAGTATTTTTGGTGTATAGAGTTGACAAAAAGGCCCTCAGTTATTATGCTTCAAAATGCTGTGTGTACTGTTATAATATAATGTTTCTCAAAGTGGTAAATAGCATCCCATTGCATTTCTTTAGGGTTATAACTGGAGATGTCTTAGCAAACTACCCACTTCAACTTATGCAGGATGTATAATTCCTCTAAATATAAATACTTGTGTTTCTTAAACGCTTATTAATTCCATTACTATCGTCAACCAAATTAGGGGACTACTCAAAATCAGAGCTGTGATGAGATGCTCATGTCATATTGCTCTGATGTAACGAGTAGGTACCTACCTTTTCGTGGCGACATTTCTTTGTATAGTTTCTAAATGTAGTTTTTTTACTTTTTAAATAGCATTTTATAAAAGCCTTCAGTGATATATTACACTAGCAACACACCCCGGCTTCGCAGGGGTGCAATGTAGACATACTATACAAAGCCTACGTTACTCGCTGATAATGTAGCTTTCTATTGGTGAAAGAATTTTTGACACACTTTGACAGCTAGTCCCAAAATACTATTTTACAGCCGTGCGACTAAAAACACGTAAGCGTGTTTTTAGCACCCAAAGAAAGTTACTTTACGACTATGAACTCGCCAAATATGCTGCCTTACGCATCTGGTGTGTTTTCGATTCGGCCGTAAAAACACATACGTTGTGTTTCAGCAGTCAGTGTGAAGATGAAGTTATTTTTTCAGGGATATATCCGCTCGCGCTAGTTAATTATATAACATTGTCGGGCGGCGGCTTCCAGCACGTGGTCGGGGAAGGCGTTAGGATCAAAACTATGGACAAATTAGCACAGGAGGTAAGTTCAGACAAATATTGTGTCTGTTACGTTTTCTTGGCAAAATCACCGTATCGATTTTGAGTAAATTCGATATAGATATTTTTTAATAAGAAAACATTCCAATTATTCCTAGATACAAGTAATCCCAATACTAAAAAAATAAACAGTTCCAGATGGATAAAATATCATCACATCCGAGCCGACTGAACCCTGACTTGCTCGAAGAAAGTAATAGATTAGAAATAAAACGCCAAATGAAAGATCCAACACTAGCTAAAGACTTGGTCGCAAAACTACAGAAGTTAGTCCAAGAGAAATACCAAGACCAAAACTTGATCGTCTCAGACGAACACATTCAAAGCGTTCTGCTTTGGGCAACGTCAAGAATAAATAGAATAGATGAATTAGTTTCCAACAAATTCGGCTTCCTATGGATTCTGCCTTCGAATAAAACTGAGGTTGATCAAAAATTACTTGATGGATTGATACAAAATTTGGAGGATTTAGACAATTTCGACCAAGAATCAATTAAGGCGAGCTTACGGGAGTTTTCTTCGGAATATGGTATCAAGTTTCCCGCGCTTATGAAGATTTTGAGGTCGATTTTGAGCGGGTTAACAGAAGGGCCGAGTGTCGCCGAAATGATGGATTTGCTGGGGAAAAGTCAGTCGTTAGAAAGAATAAAGGCGGTTAATAGATACTTTTGCATTTTATTTATTTAGGTTAAAACTATAATTAGTATTTTTATAAACACGTTGGAATGATAGGAGATTTTAATAATTTTCTATATTTTTTTTAATATTCTTCGAATATTGAATGGGTAAGTGGCTAGTAGGTATATCCGGAAAATAAATCACGGAAATACCGAAAAGAGCAGATTTGTACGACCTTAGTCTAAGAATTTTAGGTTTCTAGACTGATAGATCGGCAGCGCATCATCGATGTCCTGTGGTTGAGTACTCGAACCACCTACCGATAAGTTTTCATACTCATACTCACCTCACTTATGCTTAACGTAGTATGTCATAAAAAATGATACATTAATGTTCGAATACTCAAAATTTTATCAAAATTGAGTTTTACTTAAAACTATTTCTGTCACTTGCTATGAGATACATTTTGAGAAGCTCTCAACTTTGATTACCATTTAAATATCCATTGTAAGTCTGATGATTTTCTTTCCAATCAACCTAAAAACAACCACCGAATCAATTTCCCTGGTAACATGGGATGAACCCTCCGATACTATACAAAGCTAGAAAAAAAAGAAATTCCTTGTGCTTTCGATAAGTTAAAGGATTTCTGTAATCTAAAAGGATGAACAATTAGGCAACACGAATGAGTAACAGTATAATTTATTGAATTCCCAAATATAAATTAGAGAAAATACACGATTATCTGATTCAAAATTTAAATATCAACAGAGTCCGCACGCACACAAGTAAAGAGAAATCGTACAATTTTAACACACACTCGCTTATATGTATGCTGCTTCATTTAGATAATTATACAGATTCAGTAATAATTTCAATCCTTCTTTGTGGAAATAAACATTTACACATATGGTGTGGCAAGGCTTATAAGAAAATTGTATCGAATTCATATTTTTCTTAAGCTTTATTCATAAACACTATACATAAAGGTACATATACCCAAATAGTAGCCGCTGTTATCTTGTGTTCTGAATAATATTTTTTTATATAATTCATGCATGTTATTCTGTTATTTATAAAACAAATTATTGGTTGATTACGTTGTATGGTTCTTACAATGAACTTGTCTTAGCGATATTATTTAAGCTAAAAAGGGATAAGCGAAATTTTTGGCAAACATTTAAACTTTTATTTAGCTTTTCTTGTTTTCTTGCTATTTTGATCATTTGGTCTAAACTTCATGAATCTGCGACAAACATTTTGTTGCTCATATATCTATATATATTTTTTTCGTTTATTCCGTACTTTCAATTATTTTCCTGTAAAGTTTTTTAATGGTGATTATCCCTTTTTGGCTGTTATTTATTGTTCATCGAATTATTATTTTGACTAATAACAATGTTGCTTTGTAATTCTACCTACAGAACGGATATAAAAAAGGAATTAAACAGCACACCTATAAACGATTTCGAATACATAAATATTATAGCAAGTATATGATAGATTTTCAAATTACGTATTGAACGAATGCGTTACTTGAATTTGGAATTCTGGGATTCTGGAAATAATTTTCATTACAACGCCATCTAGTGAAATAAGTAAAGATAATATATAATAAGAGTAAATATAGATTTGTATTTATCTACCATTTTAAATTTAAAAAGAACTAAAATGTTCAAGTAACGCTCCATAAACTAGTAGTAAAAGAGATAGGTACATTAAATCATAAATTGTCTAAAGAAATATTAAAACTATTATTACAATTAAAGAAACATTGAGCAAAATTAGGACTAAGTACTATTAAGTATTTTATAGATAAAAAAGCGTCTTCTTCAAATAATAATGTACATAATTCTACCTAACATAACGATCACAATCAATTTTAAAATAATATTACTACATCAGCGGTATTCACAATGAGTCATAGCATAAAACAGAGGTTAACGAAACACACAATAGTTTAGCACCGAAACAAACAATTTTTAAATTCAGTCTTCGAGATTCAAAAAAATAAAATCGTTCAAAAACAATCTGTTCTTATTACTAACAGATTATATTAGGGATAAAGACACGTCATAATAACGACCTAGCATAGTTTCCCAAATTAAGAAGAGATAAGACAAGCAACCTCTCAGCAAGACGTTATGGCATAATTTGCTAATAAATAAAGTTAATCAATGTTATTATTAAATATTCAGCGGTCAATCTTCACTATTATCTATATTACTTTCAACCAAATAGTTAAGGAATTTGACAGAAAATCGAATTGATTAATCGAAGAAATCTGTCCTCACTCTGGGGCTCTGGTGGGAGGGGACATATTTATAGTATAACGTATAATATACGTATGATGTGTTAGTACTTACTATTTTATATTTTTGTTCAGTGAAAACCGCCATATAGTCTTGCTGTATTATTCCAAAACGTTAAAGGGAAAATTGGTTTTGGATTTGAGGGAATGACATCGTTCTCATACAGTTTTAGGCATTGAAAAATTAATAACTGAACTAATATTACATTTTTTGTCTAGGGAACACTGCTCTGTGCTCTCTGGCCTTTGCCAAAAGTAACATAATGGGTATATTACAAAAAAATCCGTTATAATATTTACTTATAAGTACCTACAGGAATGTTACCTCTTACAGAGAAAAAAACGTAGCAACGTTTTAAAAACTAAAGTAATTTAAAAATGATCGTAATTAAGCTTATAATATAGTGTAACACATATTATATAACAAGGAACATTAAAGTGACTAGGATATTGCTCCGAAACCTGACTCAAATTGAAATCTTAACTATAATTTTGTCGTAAAAAGATTTCTTCATAGACAATAAATCAAATGAGATGATTTTAAACTCAATACCTACGTCAGAAAAGACATAAATATTTATTTCATAGGAATCGAGACGGAAAAATAACATCATTAACTTATTGCTTTTTAAATTCAAAAATACCTTTTTTAAAGTGTTTAATTATTGCTATGAGAAAGCATCAAGCTATTTGATGTAATTGAATTTTTAGTATAAGAAAATAAAAACATATTCGTACAACAAATATCCTAACATATTGATATGAATATTAAATATAATTAAAAGTAGTTTAAAAATGTATAATTTTAACACGTTATTGTAGAAAACCGACATGGTTTATAAGCGTCAAAATTATTCATAATATCAACTTGTCCCTCCCATCTTACAATAATAGTTATAATAGAATAGAAAACAGGACAACCTAGTTAAATAAAAAAGTTGTACATCAATAATAAATTACATTCATTCATCACAACATATTGTTAAATATGTACAAGAATATATAATATAGAATAGAAAAAAAGTTGTCTCCGTAATATTGAAGATGAATAAGGTATTTAAAGACTTTAGAAGTCTTTTATAGTAAGGTTCGTTTATATTACTTTAATTCAAGTATAGGTAGTTCTAAATGATCTAAGGCAATGCCGCTGTGGGCGACGAAAGGTCTAGACTATATTAAGTTTATAAGACTAATATATATGCTATATAAATATTAGTATAGACATACGCTTCTCGCTCATACGACTCCAGTATAAGTAGAAATAACTCCTCAAAGGTAAATTTATAAAAACACCTATAAGGCAGATCCTTTAGGGTGCGATCGCGATGGACTTATCCAAATAAAGTGTCGATTAAATATTTGAAGAACAAATAGTGAAGTGGAACTGTCCCGACAGTGACATCTAGAAAAACGGTTTAGAAATCCAACGCGACCGCAATATTAGAACTACCATAGATTAATAATTGGTCTCCGCGCGCTACGACTAGATACCGCGCTATAAAGAAAAAGCAGGTTCCTGAATGCGGCAACTCAATATTGTAGTGTGTGTAAAACACTGAGATTCGTTATATTATTTTACTGTGAAATTTATGACGATTTATGCAATACTTATTAATGGTATATGATGCCAGTATCTTTCTTGTTTCTTGTAGTATTATTTTTATAGTTTGACTACGCAAACCGGGACGAATTCGGCGTAGTATTTGTTGCCGCATTTTTCAAGCCGCCGACGCGACGGTTTCTAGTCGTAGCGCGCGGAGACCAATTGTTTATCTATGAGAACTACGATTAAAAAACGAGAGATCACATTTTACGTAAAAAGATAATAATACGTCACGTACAGGACAATAGAAATGGATTGCTTGTGTTGTTTAGAATCAAGATTAAGACACCTACAGTAAACTATCTAAGGGTAATAATAAAATTGAACGTACTATTGCGTCTATATCTTTCCTACCTCTAAAATTTGAATGTCTTAACCTACGTTTTAAAAATTTACTACATTTTTATAATAAAAGTCTATTATGGATCATTCTTGTATGTTGTAAATACCAGAAATAACCCTTTAATTGTAATAATTAAGAGTTATAATTTATTAATTTTCAAAAGAGTCTAGTTTTTAAGTATACTATATCATATATGTATGGTAAGAGAAAAGTAAAAGGACTATTAATAATATTCATTTTATCCAAGCATGATCGTGGATTCTGTTTCTAAATATTCTTATTTTATGGACAAACTTCAAAGAGATAATCTGGCGCAAAGCAACCGATTCTAATATGGTTGTAAGATATTAAAAACATGCAATTTCTATTATTAAAAAGAAACATCAAGATCTTCCTATTGTTAATTTTAAGGAATAATGTTACGAATTATTACTACCAATTATTGCTATCGAAATAATTATTTATTTGAATAATTTGCTATAGTTATATTTGAATTAAAACTGAATAAAAATAAGTAGTGCACTAACAGCATTAAACTTTGAGTGATAATATGTAGGTATATAATCCTAAATTATTTTAAAATGTATACTTAGAAAAAAGTTTTTTTCCTGTAATTAATTATCTGTTGAAGCGGAATCAGGGGCATAGACAACATTCATTTTAGACATAGAGCGTTAATACCACTGAATGTAACGTAGAGTCTCCTCTAAGAAACATAGAGCAACACGGGCCACCGGCGAACCGGAGCGCCGGTGGACCGTGTTGCTCTATGCTAAGAAAGAAGTTCCATAGACATTGATGAATATATTTAAAAAAAGTTTTCAAACTCCATAGATACTAGCGCCACCTTCTTCCATGAATAGGCCTCTAAGTAGTAGAAATTAATCATTCACAGGCCTTACTCATTCCACGCTAAAACGAATCTTATCTAGGGACTGAAAGCGGGAATTGTTTATCTTTTATTTTTATGAAAAGTATTTGTAAACGTAGGTATATATTTAGCAAATATAATTTTGCAACTTGGTTAATTTCTCTAATAAATTCGCCCTTCTGTTCCCTTTTTTAAGAAAAAATCATCTAATCAACAGCTCATCTCATCCCTAATTGTATTGTTTTGTTGACGTACACCATTAAATCGTTAATTCTGTAGGAAAATTCATGTTCACTACTTTAGAAGGTACGATTCCCATTTGAATACTGTGTATATAAAACGGTAATCAATTTAATGACATTTATAAATACTTGGACTATATTAACGTGTAGAATTAACAAATTCGTAAGATAATGCAAGATTTCGTTGGATATTCTAGTTTAGAAATAAGAGAAGAGGTAAAGTTTCGATGTTTTGCAAGGCAAATAAAGTTGGCAAGCGATAGTAGGTGTGCTCATGACATGCTTTCTTAAAAAAAATATGTATTGGAATGTTTGGTGTTTTAATGTTACCTAATTAATAAGAAATAGACATATTGTTTCTTACCACTGAAATGATTATTTCAAGTCATAACATTTCAATGTAGGTACTATTTTCATTTAATGATAAAATATCGGCAATTCGACTGCTGTGCCACGCAGGACGTTTAATATAAGCCCTGAGTCACATAGCATCGGTATACGCTCTGGGGCTTTTGAATTTTTTTTTATGTTTTTAGTAGTAAAAAAAAATGGATACCAGACCAACAAACCTTATTATATTTTGGTCATTATAATATCATACACCTAGTTGGGGTAACGCGATTGACATATTCTAAACCAAGACATCACCTAACCTAGAAACGTAATTCCTTGAGCTTAAAAATCGATAGTATAAGAGTAAATTCACAACGTTTTAGGATCGAAGAATAAAATTACGTTTCACAAAGATATAAATGATTCGCGGATTGAATAAGACAATATAGTGATAACACAATGACGTCACAATCTATCAATCAGTTAACTGTTGAAGACAAGAAGTACCAATATCATATGTTTATAGTATATCATTTGTATAGGTTACGTTCGTCTAGCCCTAAAAACGTTTTATTATGATCTGCCCTAAATGTTCAAGATTGGGGTGACCGTCGTTGAAAACGTCAAGATTATTGAAAAGGATTAATAAGAGTCTTTAACGGCTAGTGGAACGCATAACGAACGAACGAACGACCGAACGAATATAAACTCTTAAACGTGACGTCATAATCATAACCTAAGCATATCTTGTCAAAGACAAGATTATTTGTGGTCGTTCTCCTCCGAACGACCACGTCGACGTCACTGGAGCTCCTTGACAGCCTGAAGGATCCTCTTGACATGTCCGACTTTGGTGACACCGAGATCGCGTAGGTCGCGGCGGGCCAGAGACAACAGTTCCCGCCCGGTGATGTCGTGCTTTGCGAACGCTTCAGCGTATTCGGCTAGCTCTATCGTCTCTAGCCAGGCTTGCACTTCTTTGATGCCCCACGACCTGACTTGGACAGTCTGCGCTGACACTGTGCCGCCTTCGGACACGCTGCGACGGCTTCTCAGCCAGCGACTTCCGCCTTTCTTCGGAGCCTAGGGACAGTGAGGTTATGACAGGGTTGCGAAGGCCGAAGGGGTATGTGAATCTGGTATAGTTTGGGTAAAGTTGTACTAAATAAGTGTTATGTATTAATGATTCAAAGGTGGAAATTTAAGGCATTTTGTTTATTATGGTGCCTGTACAGTATAAAATTTCATGATTATAAAACAATTTATGAAAAAACCAGATTTGTATGTCAATTAACAAAGGAAGAATTAGAACTAAAAATAATATATATGCTTTTTTTGGTCCTTAAAGCGGGATTAAAAGGAATTTCTACTTGTGTTCTAATACATACTTTTATAATAAAAATATAATGGGATAACTAATGAATAAATAAAATATTCTATACTACCTTCCAGGGATAGCTTCCGTGAAGTTCGAATAATTATTGGAGACTAGGTTTGGTGTGTGTGTGAGGGTTTAATGGAATAATTTATTATAAACATTAATTTGCATCATAATTGACAATCTTAGTCAGTAAAATATCTATGAAAGACGTGGCAGTTAGTTAAAAGGCCCCATCGAAAAATTATCACCGTCACACAAAAATCTGCCCAACTGAATGAAGATTCTCCAGTTTTCATTTTAAGGCAATGCATTTTGCAATTAAATATGGACTTCATGTGTTATAACAAAAGCAACGCTGCAGCTTACCCTCGCACATATCGCCTAGTACGCTACATTTAAAAAAGACATTCATACCAACTGAAAATCACAAGAAGCCGCATTATTGTTTAAAATTATCTGAAATCTTATTTCATAAATTTGGAAATTCCGTCTTTCACATGTTACCCCCTTCATCTCCAAACTGTCAAAATGAAATCCATTCGGTATATAATTCCCAGAAAAATATAGCGCTATCTCCCGTACTATTTGATATTTTATCAAATAAATGAATGAAGGAAGTATACCTCGTCTGCATTGATATAAGCCAGACCGTCTTTAGTGACGCAGCGGGCCAGCTGCGCGCGCAGCCCGCCCGCGGCGCTGCCCACCGCGCCGCTCTCCAGTAGCTCGTGACAACTCTCAATCTGAAATTACGATTCACTTAAGGATTAAGACCACCCTTCCCTATGTTTCAGTCATGTATGGCTTAAGGCTTTTGAAGGGCTCGTTGGCTCATTCGGTAGAACAACTAATAGTTTGACCCGTGAAGTGCTCATTGCGCGTTTTGGTTTTAGTCTATGGATATCCGAAAGCTCGAAGTAAAAAAATAGGTCGACAACGCATCACTGACTGATGTTCTGCGGCTGAGGTATCACCTACCATCAAGTACCAGAAGCTTGTAATGTAGTGCGCTCCAATATATAAAAATGGAGGCGCACTGTGTGATTGAAATTGCCTACCATCATATTTGAAAATCGGATTGGACCTGAGGTTTTGGTGGGTAATATTTTTGGATAGTCTTAGGCTAGAAACACAGAACTTAAGTGCATTTCACATTTCGTTGCGTAAACTTAACAAATTCATATTGAAAGCGACCAAAATCCTAGATTATCCGACACAAGTAAATATTTTTTAGAATTTCGAATATTTTAGGTTATTCAGAATACTTCAGTTACATTACTGAGGAAGGGTATCATCTCTCAGTCACACCCTTCCTCCTTAAAGTAAGCGTAACCTGAAATAGAAAAGGCTCAATATTATTCACAATTATAGCTGTGAAAAAAAAAACACTTGCTCAAGTAATTAAAGATCCATCGTCGTAATCTTCTGATGTCCGAAGCTCCCAGCCACAGTTCAATGACGCCAAGAGAGGTTGTTGTAGGTGCACCGACAGACCGCCGCTCGAGGCGCCATTGTTCTTGGCCATTACAGAACACTTCATAATTTTGTAGAATTTGATGAAAACAATAGTAACTTACCATTAATAGCATCGAATCTGTATCGAAGTATACATGAATACTGAAGAGCGTGTCTCATAATGTGTTCCAGTGAGTAATATTTATAAATTTTGTTTTTAGATGTATGTGTAACCTCATATATAAGAGCTCGAATGCCTGTTTAGGAGTTCTTCCTTATTAATTAACTAGCAACGCGCCCCGGCTTCACACGGGTGCAATGTATATGTACACAATATTCACAAAATAGCCTATGTTACTCGCTGATGTTGTAGCTTTCTATTGGTGAAAGAATTTTATTCATAACATACAAAAATATACTTTCTCTTCTATATCGTATTCTCTTCGATCCTACAACTCCATCTTTTCTTAAAAAACGCTTTATCTTTCTGGGCGCCTCTCACGAACTAGACTTACGCTCAATTGATAATTTACTCCTTTTTATGCCTCTTCACAACACCAAAATGTATTCTTCTTCGTTCTCTATATATTCGATTAAGTTGTGGAATAATTTACCTCTTCACATTAGGAAAGCTCAGACTCAATTACAGTTTAAAAGCTTGCTCAAGGTGCATTTCCTTCAGTCTCTGAAGTAGTCTTACTTTTATGGAGTATTGTGTATATATGTATGTTATGTGTACACACACACATGTGAATATATATATACATATTTTTCATTGTTGTGGGTTATTATTATTATTTGTTAAAACATATTGTTATGATTTTTCGGAAAACATTATTATTATTATTATTCTTTTAGTTCACTTATTATGACTTGTTTCTTATCTCTTGTACTTTATCTCTTTTCTTATTTGTATGTTTTCTTTTTAGAGCACTACCCTAATCTATGTTATGTTTATTTAATATTTTAATTTCTCTGGTTGCCTGGAAGAGATCGCTTCTCAGCGATAAGGCCGCCTTTTGTATGCTACTCACTTTGACTTTTTGTATATTTTTATTAATTTTACGTGTGGTGTTCAATAAAGTGTTTTTGATTGATTGATTGATTGAAAAATACAAATCTTTCCTCTTTATAATATTAGTATAGATATAGATAAGTACTGATTCTGTGTTAATATTTCCCTCAGACTTGATGGTTCCAATGGGAACTAGACCACTATCTTGTCGCATAGGTTGAGCAAAATTTGGTTATATACTACACGATCATTTTGGAAATGCCGTTACCTCCCGCCCGGCTTCCTCATACCGCTCCTCAAGCATCGCCCGGTTAGTACGGATAGCAACGCTGCCGTGTTTCGATTTTTTAAATATTATTGTGATTTTTCGAATGTTCAGACCGTAAAAAAAGCTGTATTTTTTCTAAATTATTTTCTTTCTCTCTATTATATTATATTTTTGTCTACAGTACTATTAGAAGGCCGGCATTCTCGAAGTGAACGGCTAGTAAACAAATTAAGTTGCAGCTTTACTGACCAATGTTGACAGCAGCCTCCGCAGTTGCGGCGCCGGCAGCAGCTTGCCGTCCGCGTCCTGCAGGGCGTCTGCTTGGGCCGCTACCCGCCGCGCAGTCGACAGAGCACTTGATATCCGCCCCGAACCGCTTTCGCTTATACATGCTAGCTTTACCTGATAAATTCAAAAAAAAAATTCAAAATTCTTTTATTTCTTCTTAACATTGTACACTAAATTTATACAGGGTTTAGAGTATCCTTTTAAGTGAAAATCACCTGTCATAGGATACTCTGCTCTTCCGTAACAAATATGGTTTTATACAAATAGATAAGAATAACAAAATAATATAAAATAAAGAAAAACAAAACAAGCGTGTTATTTACTAATTATTAATCTACTGCCTTATACATGCAAGATCATGATTGTTTATCTGTGTGCGTGTGGGTGGGTGTGTGGGTGTGTGTGCGTGTTTGTGTGTGTGCGTGTATGTGTGTGTGTGTTCGCGCGCGTATATATGTGTATGTATGATTGAGAGTTCGAGTTCGTGAATTAGGTAATTAAATCTTCTATTTCGTCATAATTAAGGGAAAGAAGCCATTTTGTGACAGTATTTTTGCACTCCTTACGATTAATCTTGTAGATATTAAGTTTTTTGTTTATTACATTATACAGAAAGACAGTAGAAAAACACTTCAGTGGAAAAAATCTATAGATAAAAGGGGCTATATTATAGGAATAACACTAGAAAATCTATTATTATTATTTTAAGGAAAGTCAAATAATTATATGACCAGCGTAATGAGTATATTAAAATATAATTTTCAAGCTTCAACGTTTTTCGTTGCCATAAGAGCTTCTTTCGAATTCAAATCGTTTAGGTAGCACAATGTACACTTAAATCAATAAAAAAAATTAAAAGATTCTAATTTTAAATTTACTGTTAGTTCTCAAATCAAGGGCTTATAACGGACGAGAAGAACTGCCAACAAACTCTCCGCCACTCTTTTTAATCGCCAAGTTTTTTGTTTTACAAAAAAGTGACCGATAATAATGGAAAAAGGATAATTTACTTTAGATCCAAACACATTATTTGCTTACGATTACAAGACAACAACTAGAAAAACAGTATCGAGATCTAATAATTTTGATATACTAGTCTATACTTCTATTCTAATATTATAAAGAGGAAAGATTTGTATTTTTGGATTTTTGTATGTTATGAATAAACTCAAAAACTACTGGACCGATTTTCAAAATTCTTTCACCATAGAAAGCTGTATTATCAGCGAGTAACATAGGCTATTTTTTGTGTATAGTACATCTACATTGAACCCGTGTGAAGCCGGGTCGCATTGCTAGTACTTTATCTAGCAATGCGACCCGGCTTCATTTACTATATCTTCTTTGAAAATCAAAGGGATTTAAATAAGAAATATGTACATGTTTAACGATAGTGTTGATATCGTCTAGCAAGTTGAGGAGATGCGCCGCCTCGGCGGGCGGCAGCGCGCGTGCCGCCCCGCCCCCGCCCGCCCCGCCGCCCGCCTGCGCCTTCTGTTGCTGCTTCTCATCCCACGCCCTGTGTACAACCGTAATTATATTAATATTGTATTTTTTAACGCGAGTATCACACATTTAAATAAAATACTTTATATCGTATTAAAACGCGATTTATTATTTATCTCAACGTTCCAACCACGGTTGTTGAAAAGCATCTGAAACGTCAGAAATTTCGATGTTCCTCCCAAACGTTCAATGCCCGAAGCTACCAGATGGATTCTAACCCACGACCCATCGATGCGTACGGCAGGTGTTCTACCGAACGCGCCAACGAGCCACCAAGTGAACCTCATGTTTGTGTGTCGATATCAATTCTATAATAATAATAATAATAAAAAAGTGTAATTATGAGATTTTTTATGAATATAGAGTATAATAATAATAATATTATAAATCTGAAGAGTTTGTTTGTTTGAACGCGCTTATCTCAGGAACTACTGGTTCGAATTGAAAAATTATTTTTGTGTTGGATAGTCCAATTATAGGAAGATGATACGAGGAAGGCTTTAGGCTATATAAGCATCAGCGAAAAATGTTGCAAAAACGGGCAAAACTATCCATATTTGAGGGCTTCCATTGCGTGCGCTGCGTAAACGGTTCAAGTTACCCAAAAAATATGTAAATAAAATACTGTATACCGGATTAAAACGCGATTTATTATTTATATTGTTTAAATGATTTATCCCGACGTTTCGGATGCTTTTCAGTAACCGTGGTCGCGGGGAAACAGTTGCTGAAAAGCATCCGAAACGTCGGGATAAATAATTTAAACAATATAAATAATAAATCGCGTTTTAATCCGGTATACAGTATTTTATTTAAATGTGTGATACTCGCGTTAATAAAAGACAAAAAACATGTATGAAAGAATTATTCCTCTTTAAATGATTGACGCGGGCAACAGCTAGTCTAACATAAAACAAAAGCGGTAAGTAACCTGAGGCTGGTCTCGAGCGCGCGCGAGCGGCACAGCACCTGCGCCCGGTTCTTGTGTATGATGCGCACGCAGCCCGGCGGCTGCAGCCACGCCTCGCCGTCCGCCTGCACGGGCACGCACTCGTCCCCCAGGATGTTGATCTGCACGGCGCGGCACTGCGCGATGCGGTGCTTCTGCAGGTTGATCAGCCGCGACGCGGCCATCTGCGCCGAGCCGAACACTGCTACCACCTGTTAAGAGGATATTTTGAGAAAAATGCGGTTTTTCTATTACGTGTAACTTGTTCAGGCTGTGGATTATTGATATGAAATTTTGGAATTTGTTTTTTGACTATACTTTCTAGTATCGCTCAAAAGGAAAACATGTTTCAATGAAATTTTCTCGATAGAAAAAAAATGTGAAGTTATGTCTATTTTTACACTTTTTTGGACCCCAAGGCATAACGGCAAAGAGTTATTTCATTTAATTTATTCTAAAGGATGTAGAATAAATGTCTTTAAGATTGCTCAAAACCGTTTTTTAATCAAATAAAATATTGTAAAGTTATGAAATGAATTAGTTTTGGCACATACGTTGTTTTATTCCGAGCGCGTTCAAGCTACAGCTATCTCGTTTTTTTACATGTCTCAAGTAATTATTTCTATCTCGCTCGCTCACATTTAATAGAGCGATTTGTCGGCCTGCAAGCCTCATCGACATAGGCCCTTAATAGTGATTAACAGATTTACACTTTACTAACCGACTTAAAAAAATATTAAATTAAATATTTTTTGTTTTTTGCTTAAATATAATTTTATTTTTAAATTTTTGGAGGAAGTGTATTTTTTAAGTTCATTTATTCTTACATAATAATTTAGTAGACCTACCACTAAACGTGCTGCTTAAATGTGACAACGCCGTGAAAGGAACCAAAACCAAAATATCATCAACATATACTCGTATATATATCTGGCTCGCTCGAGGGACGCAATCCAGCGGGTCCAAAATGCTTGCGCGAGGTATTGTTGGGACATTCCTCCACGAGGTCACATCAGTCCGTTTTTGCTTAAATCTAAAGTTCTAAATATGGAAAATAGAAGACGCCTGCACTTCGCAGCTCTGCTTTTCAATGTGGTAACATATAAGGCTCCCGAGTATTTATATAAAAAACTGAACTGGTTGAGCGATACGAACACCTTGTACCACACCAAAGCGGCCCTATACGGTCTCCTGTCTTTTAGTCGCCATCACACTGCTGCATTCAGGGGCAGTTTTAGTTATAACGCAACTAAGTGCTGGAATAATATACCACCACCTTTTAAAGCTTCATTGTCATTAATTATGTTTAAATTAAAAATGAAAGGATATCTTTTTAATGAACAACGAAGCCAGTATTCCAGCCATTCCAGCCTTAGTTGTTGAACACAACACACACTCCTTGAACCGGAGACTAGGAGCCTTTTGTTTGTTTTATTTATTTATTTTTTATTTACTTTTTTTTATTATTGTTTGTTTTATCATCACTTTTTATAAACCATATGTCTGAACTTATTTTTAGATTTAGTTTAGTTGTAGTTTAATAACATAATTTTAATTCTATTGGGCGAGGTGTCACCCTTGAGGTCGTGTGTCACGTGGGGCCACGGAAGATCAGCGTTGCAACACATCTGTGTTGGAACACATGCTGAGTGGCTCCCTTTTTAGATACCACACATACATTTTTATTTTATTTTTGTTTAATTTTTTTTTCAATTTCTTTTTATTTGTGTGTGTATTTTAAATAAATGATTTTTCTTTCTTTCTTTCAAATATAAGTAATTGTTTGTTATTGTTGATTTTCTAAAAAGGCACCAAACCAATTTCGATAAAAATTATATGGGACCACCTCTAAAATATTCTCTAACAAACAAAAAATAATCATCCAAAGCCATCCATAACTTGCGGAGTTTTCGCGTAACAAACATACAAAAAAAACAACATACAGACGAATTGAGAACCTCATCCTTTTTTGAAGTCGGTTAAAAGAACACCATGCATTATGCATGGATTTGGATGATTCTTGTTTGGTAGGTAATATTCTATCGAAATTGTTTATTTTTGGAATCGATGCCAGCCAAGGACAGTTAAATCCTGCTTTTGCAACAAACTTTCGAAAATTCAAAAATAACCGTAAATAAATATTTATTTTTAAATATATACGTATCAATAATGTTGTCGATTGTCCTTTAAGGCTAAAGTAATTAAAATATTATTTTTACTTTTAAATTTAAGTTTGTACATACTATATGTAGTTATAGTTTTGAAGTCGGTTTTTGGTTTTTATATAGTATAGTATTATACCTAATGGTTGGATGTTTGAGGTTCACTTGATGTAGGTTATACCTCAACTGCAGAACACTGCCGAACTTTCATGATAACTTCGAGCGTTCAGAAATATACATACTTAAACCGAAACGCTCACAGATTTTCTATGAACGTTGTATGGTTCTGGTGAAGCATGTAAATGCGTATTTTTATTTGTAATAAAACATATTGGTTTTCACCATCTCGACACAAATGTCGGCTTTCATAAATACTCCGTCCTGTAATAAATACCCACAAGAAAAAAAGGTATTTATGACCCCCTAATTGCGTAAATATGTTTTATGTGTTAAAATATATATGTATACCTAGTATTAGTATTTTGATACCCTTATTATACAAACTATCTTTTTCTCCGTCTTCTCCAACTCATCAGATTGTTTGATTGCTCCTGTATATTATGTGAATGTGTTGTATGAGTCGTATATTGTGTGTTTGTTAGATTCTCAGAAAATTTGTAGTAAATAGAATATAGGTAATTAGATATACAATAATTTATATAGAACTTTCACACTTTATAACAATTAACTGTAAGAATATGAGACTCCCTTATGGCTACTAGAACATCTATCGTATTTTTATCATGGTACTCACTTCAAGGACTCTGTCATCGAAAGATGGTGCCAAGAAGATGTCGTCACCCCTAGTGCCGCCCCAGAAGTTTGTTCCTCCCATGAACGATGATATGTTTAACACTACAATACCCTGCAGCTCTGGTAAAGGTATACGTTGACCATCGCACTCCAGCTGAACTCGCTGACCAAGATGTCTAAAAATAGAAAATACCTTAGAAAAGAAGACAAGACTTAAAAAACTTTAATTAATCATATATTAATAACGTTTTATACAATAATATATAATATGATAAACTTTAATATAAAGATCTATACTAATGTTATAAAGAGGAAAGATTTGTTTGTTTGATACGATTTAACTCAAAAACTACTCGACAGATTTTAAAAAATATTTCACCAATAGAAAGCTACATTATCAGCGAGTAACATAGGCTTTTTTATCTTTTTTGTGTATAGTACATTAAAGCCGTGCGAAGCCGCGGTAGCGGATCGCTAGTATATTAATAAAAATACTTAATAGTTCACGGACCTAGCTCGTGAAGAGGTTTAAGCAGCAACAATTTCGAGAAATTATTAGTATCATTAATTTGCCATTTCTATGTAATTTCAAGTGATTTCTCATACAACTGACAGATTGACAATACGAATATTTTGTAACGATTTGTACATGCTCGGGCTTCTAAGCAACTTTTAGCCATATTTCGCTTTGAGTCTTCAATATTAGGAGTCAATGGGCTAATTAAAATAAAAATTAAACAATAAGCAGCAATTAGGATAATTACGGTATTGCGGTAAATTATTTAGGCAATACATATTAATAAGTAATATAAAACCGCTTTCTCTTACCTATACGTTCTGTTGACCCATTCCTTTGACCCAAGTACACCGTACCACATGTAATTTCTCGCTCTGGATCTGCATTTCTCGGGATGTTCTTCTCTTTTATTATGAAAATCTAAAGTGATCTTCGCATCAATCCCAATACCGAAGTAATTATTCATCACAGCTCTTTCGTAAAAACCTTCTAGGAGTGTATCATCAGGGTCCATCAGGGGGCTAACAGCTGCACATAATGCATCAGCATTGGCCAGAAGGCATTGGCTTATGAACCCTTGAGCGACGTGGGGCCAGGCGGGTAACTGGACCAAGGGATTTATTATTGGCAGTTTTTTAGCTCTATCACTAGACTCAGACTTTGTTTGACCTCCTCCAAATGAACCTTCACCCCATATCGATGAGACTGATGTTGATAGCCTGCTTTAATACATATAATAAAATACAATATTAATGTATTGAATAAAGAGAAAAACAACACAAGAATAAATAAATACAAAATATATATTATATATGTTTAGGCGCTTAAGGTTCAATTTTAAATGACTTTAACTTTCACTTTTTGGAGAATAATGGAAATACGTCTTGCTTCGATACTGTGTTTATTGCGACTGTTTAAATTACAAATTGTTTGCTATGATAGACTTTAAAATAAAAGTATAATAATATGTAATATGCGCGAACAATATAGATGGTAAAACCGTGAAGTGAACATTGCGTGTTTCGGTTTCAGTCTATGGATTTCCGAATGCTCGAAGTAAAAAGTAGGTCGACAGCGCATCATTAACTGATGTTCTGTGGCTGGGGTATCACCTTTCATCAAGTGAACCTCATGCTCGTATGTCGATATCTAATAAGCTAATTTTAAGGACGTTATTTTGTCGCTGATTATCTTGCTATATTTTTTATTTAAGCTATTACAAAGATAATTATAAAACTTACTTGTCCGGTTCACCGGGCTTAAAAAGGCTGCCGCATGAAATTCGTCTCGTCGCTGCCGGGGAACAACTTAAGAACTGTCCGTACTCTGAGTCCGACCCCAGGAGCCTCGGGTTATCAGACTGGCGACGCTCCCTCGCACTAACCACGCTCGGCTCCGGCGAGTGCACGCTCAGTGTGTCAGTACCATGATCAAATATATCACTCAAAACCGAGGCCATCCGACTCGAACTCTTTACGCTCTTCCTATCCTCACTGTGCGAGGGTGAGGGGGGTTCTACCACGACGCTAACTTGTGGAAATTGCGGCATTTGTTCGTTTAAACTTGGCCTTTTCTCTTCCAAGCCTAGAAAATTTTGAGGTTTCAGTGAATCTTGTCGTGGAGTCTCTTCAGTTTTAAGCACCTCTTCCGTAGTTGATCTCGGTAATAAATGTTTGACGCCACTTTCATCAACGACACGTTTTTTGATACTTTTTCTCATGTGCTTTCGAAACGATTTTCTCGCTATATCATTTCCCTCTTCAAACTGAGCTAAACTGCAGTACTTGATCTGTTCTTCGGCTTTAGGAGCGTTTTCTAAGTAAAACACTCTATTTTCAAAACCAAACTTTTCAACGTCGGCGTCTATTGGCTTTTTAATTTTCGATATGTATCTGTGTTTTGATTCATGAGTTTTTTCTATGCTGGGATTTCGACTATCGAGGGGAATATCTGACACAGTGTCTGAGGTAAATAGAGTAGTCTCATCCGTATATGTTTCGTTTTCCCCATTCTTGCCCATCATGGCCAAAAGGACATCCTGTCCTAGCATCGAACTGATATCATCCATGATCGATTCTCCATGCAGAGTTTCCGAGTTCATATACGTCGTTTCTGACATTTCCGGGGAATCAATGTGTCCCATACCAACGTCATCTTCGAGTTCTTCCGGTTTTGCATCGATAATTTCTGAAATTAAGCTAAAGTCATCGCTAATGTTGGACCCTTCTGAACTGGTCGCATCAATCTCCAAGTCAACACTTGAAAGTTTTCTCTCCGGCGTGCAGTCACCGCTAGGTGGGGCCGTTCTGTCACACAATTCATGAAAGTGGACTTCATCTGTATACGGTTTGTCGATGTCTATTATAGTCAATTGGTCCGATTCATAAGTTTCTCCCTGTATTAACGATCTCTTATCACTATCGTCTGACACGACTAGGTTAGGTATAGTTAGACTACTGCTATTGTAAGTCGCGCTCGCCCGATCCCCGTCAGGCCGGAGCAGGTTCCTGCAGGAGCTAGTATCACAGGAGGACAAGTTCGAAAGCGAAAGGCGATCTTGGGGCGAGGCGGAACTAGTTTTGCTCCGGTCCCGCTTCTCCACCTCCAAGTTGTGAGCTTGATCCGCTGGGTTAGTACTAATTAACTTAGCTATGTCTTCATCTACATCTGGAATGCTGCAATCGAAAATTACCGTTATGATTATTTGTCTTTAATTTATACTTATTTCTTATGACTTTTAACGACGAAGGAGACGGATTTTTGGAATAGAGAGATTCCTCCCAAGAAAGTAGTGCAAAAATGCACTTTACTTATATCTACACAAATAATTTACATTACTATTCATACAGAAATCCGCTATGCACCCCGCTGTTCTCCGATATCTATAAAATGATGATATCGATGTATTTTTCAAGTATCAAATTTTACTTATATGACAGAGGGCAAATAGGCAAACGGTCTGATGATAAAAGATCAAAGTCGTTTGGATTTTCCAGGACTAGCTTTGGTAAATAAGTAAGGCCCATTCTTTAATTATTTTATATCAATACGAAAATAAAGTTGGTGAAAGCTGATTATAGCGGTAATGCATAGATTAAATATAGTCACAGACTTAGATTAATAATTGGTCTCCGCGCGCTACGACTAGATACCGTCGGCGGCTTGAAAAATGCGACAGCAAATACTACGCCGTATTAATTATATAAAGCAAAATGCCGGGTTGCGTAGTTAAACTATAAAAATAAAAATAATACTACAAGAAACAAGAAAGATACTGGCATCACATACCATCAGTAAGTATTATACAATAATACTTACTGAATCGTCATAAATTTCACAGTAAAATAATATAACGAATCTCAGTGTTTTACACACACTACAATATTGAGTTGCCGCATTCAGGAACCTGTTTTTTCTTTATAGCGCGGTATCTAGTCGTAGCGCGCGGAGACCAATTATTATTAATCTAAGGTCACAGACTAACTTTTCTGGCTGCATAGAGGCGGCGGAGACAGCGCTGGCGGCGGACGACCGGCGGCTGTCCGCGAACGCTCTGGGGACGGGCAGCGCGGACATCTCCGTGTCCCCCGCACTCCCCGCTGACACCCCTTTACAGTTATGTTCCCCTGCACTTGCTTCCTGAAATTTACATCCAATAGTCCCTATGAATCGAGTTCTATTCCACATACTGTTGTTTGAATATTCTTTCGTGTTCAGCGGGTATTTTTTAATTAGATTCTAGCTAAGAGGTCTCTACTTGATGTTTAATTCGATGCTGATGTAGGACCAACAAAATTAATGTTTATTAAAATTAAACCTTGACTTGATTATACATCTATCTAGTTGTAATTATAAAAATACACATCAAAACTTGACAGCATTCTTATGCAGGCCATACAAGTTAGGGTATACCTGACAAGTTTGCTTCGACAGTTTTGTACTTTTCAGTACAAGTAATCTTGAGCTGAGTAGATACCATACCCGTAGCGCAACCTGCACAGTTGTGCGACATACACGCTCGGGTTTACTTTAGACATGTGTAACACTGCGCTGCGCCGCGCAATTGCGTCGGCACGCTTCACTGCGCAGGGTGAGTCAGCTCACACACTCATAATGTGTTGGCGCACGGCGCAGTACTCACTCACTGAGTGAACTATGAGCGTGGCGTTGTGTGCGATTCGGAGGTTTCACTGGTCGCTTTGCGCGTCCCATTTTTTTGCGTCGTGGCGCAATTTTGAGTTGACTCAAGGAGCCGACGTACTACACTGCGCCTGAGTTGCTGAGTTGGCGCGGGGAATTTCGCTGAGTTACCCATGTCTAGTTTACTTGCACAATTAAACTGTAGAGGCAAACCTGTCAGGTATACCCTATCGTGTATGGCCTGCATTAGCGTTTCTCACCTGTGGGTAGAGTAAGACGAGAGTGCGTACAAGGGAGCGCAGCGCGCGCCGCACGCTGTCGGCGCGGCCGGCCAGCGCGCAGCCCCGCGTCGCCCAGTTCAGCTGCTCCTATACACGGCGGCGTATGAGGTGGACGACGTTAGCCACGGCAGTTAATGAATTAGTTACGATATCAGCCGGCCTAGCATGACAACCGCGATAAAATTTTATCGACCGTTTTCTCGTGTTTTAATCGATTATCTCTTTATTTCTTTCGGATCTAACATGACAATAACATTTAAAACTCGACTTTTAATATAAAAAATAGACATATTTGTCGATCAAAATTGTCGATATCGAGATATCTTACATCTTAGTTTGTCTTCTCTCGTCCGCGAGATATCTCGTGGCGGTCATGCTAGGCCGGCAGCACTCACGTCATTCGGAAAAAGGACGTAACGTTTGAAGCTCAAGCATAGAGAAAATACAGTCGTTTATACAGATTCTGAATATCTACAGATTTCAGTTAAAATGTCAGATGTCTTTTTTCCTTATGACGGCAGGACAATGAACTATAACAGTATGATCGCCAAAATTATATGTTTTCGAGTAGGATTTATGAATGAATGTTATTCCAAGAACAATACAAATCACACAAGAAAAAAAAATAGAAACTGAATACTGACACGCTAGCGAGTGAACAAAACACTGGTTTTCAAGTAACTCCATAGGAAATACATACATACATATAAGTTTGGATGGAATGAAAATTGAATGGATACCTTTTGATTCATTGCTGTGAAATGTATATTTTATATGATACAAAATATTATTTTGTAAATTTTTAGTCATATTAAAAACGAAATTGCAAAAATAAGTAATAATAAAATCGGAGCACATACCTTTTCAGTCTTTTCGATGCTGCCTTTTTCGGCAACGGGTTGAGCTTCAGGTTCACTCTCACTCGTAGATTCTAAAGCTTCCCATGATCTATGTATAAATGTATACAATCAAGATATTGTATTGTATTAAATATATGACTGGCCAGCCGTAAGGCCCCGGTCAAATAATTAATAAAATTGATGTTGAGGTGTTGTATATTATTTACTCAGTGTTTGAAAAAAATTTCATAGCGCGATTCAGCATTAGTGACGTCTGTAATTGTAGATGTCGCTACAATACTATTAATTTGTACTTTATGAAGTACGCCTAGGACTGAGAGTTAAACTTACTCGCACTTGGCGTGGTCATGCGCGAGGTGCGCGCGCGCGTGCAGCAGCAGCGACAGCGCGCGGCGCAGGCGATGCGCGGCGCGCGCCGCCCCGCCCCCCGCGCGCTCCCCCGCGCTCGCCAGCCGCGCGCACCCCTCCCGCAGCGCCGCGCGCGCCTCGCTACTGGCCTCGCTCGCCTCGCCCGCCTGATTGCATACATTTCACTATTGTTAGGCCAGTAAATAAAGCATTTAACCTCGCACTAAATTTCCGATCCAATTTTTTTACTGACCATAAAAACACAAAATGCTGACAGATCCAGGTGAACTCAAGGTTACTTCAAGATTGCTATCGAAGCTCCACCTGGATCTGTCAGCATTTTATGTTTTTATGGTCAGTAAGTGACCCTTAACCTACTAAAAAAAAAAATTGGATCGGAAATTTAGTGAGAGGTTGAGCAAAAAAAACGGCTTTATTTACTGTACTATGTAATTAACGTAATAAACCGTCGTTCATAGATGGAAGAAACCGTGAAGTAGGTACACATTGCGTGTTTTGGTTTCAGTCTATAGATTTCTGAATACTCGATGGCGCGTTTGGTAGAAAACGTGCCGTGTGCATCGATTTGTTGTGGGTTTGAATCCCACCGGGACGACATGTTTATAATTTTCTGTAAGCATGTCTGGTAACTTTGGGCATTGAACGGGTAAGAGGAATATCGAAATTCCGACGGGGAAACGAACCACCGTTCATAGCTGGAAAAACCGTGAAGTAAATATTGCGCGTTTCGGACTCAGTCTATGAATTTCCGAATGCTCGAAGTAAAAAGTAGGTCCACAGCATTGACTAATGTTCTGTGGCTGAGGTATCACCTATCATCAAGTGAATCTCATGTTCGTCTGACGATATCTAATATAAACAAACTCTATTCTGTATACTGATCCCCAACTAGGATCAACTTGTATCTTGGTCACCCTTACAAGTGTTAGTAGTATACATATATACCTGTACAATTTCTTGCAGATTGTTCAACAAATTGCTTTCATCCAGCAAGTCGGGCGGCACGGGCGGCGGGGGCGGGGCCGTGATGGCGCGCTCGAACGACATTATCGACCATCTGGAAATAGTCAGAAGAGTACATTAAAGCCTATCTACTCACACACACACATTAAATAAAGGCTTTTCAGGAACGTTTATAATAACCCTAACACGTATAAAAAGCATTGAGTAGTTTGGAACATCTAAGCATTCGAACAGAAAGCCAGTAATACGTACATCTGGTCACTTTGGGTGTTTAATCACGGTTTATGAAAAAGGAATATTGAAATCGATTTGAAATCCGACCAGGTAACGAACCAACGGGTTCATAGATGGATAAACCGTAATTACATAATTATTTTGGTTTCAGTCTATGGATTTCCGAATGCTCTAAGTATAAAATTGTCGACGGCGTATCATTTATCTATGATTCATTTATTCCCATTCTTGAAAAGAGTGTCCATGGAGTTTCTTGCCGGTTCTTCTCCATGAGACTCACTTTTTGGAACCGTGCAACTAGACGTTTCATAAGAGCCTGCAAAGGCTTATTTAAAATAAAAAACTTTTGATTTT
Source organism: Anthocharis cardamines (assembly GCA_905404175.1). Taxonomy (NCBI): domain Eukaryota; kingdom Metazoa; phylum Arthropoda; class Insecta; order Lepidoptera; family Pieridae; genus Anthocharis; species Anthocharis cardamines. The sequence goes on along the minus strand of FR989953.1, from coordinate 1,982,992 downwards.
GATTTTTGATTATGGGTGAAACCACCTACTATTAAATTATTCTTATATATCCGTCTGCCTATAGCTGACATAAAAAAAGGAATTTGTCTGATGGTGATATTACCGATCCAGCATCTTAGTGGAAGCCCTCTCATAGCGTTCCAGCAACTGCTGCAAATTGGCCGCATCATCACAAGAGGAGCCCCAACCGAGCACTCGGGCCAGGTCGTTGCCGGTGCCAAGGGGAAGGACCGCCGTTTGGACCTGACACTGTTATCAGAAAGGTCATTATTTTTAGTTGCAAAAAAAACGTCGTGTCAGGGCGACCTTTCACGACCATCCAGTTCTGCAGGATCGATTTTTGTCTGGATCCCGCTATACTGACTTGTATGTTCACATACAGAGTTTGCATCCTGTTTTTTGCGAGCGCACAGTAGTTTATAAAAATTCAGACGTAATCACTCTTGTAATATTGTATTTGGTATCATCGCCGTCGGCAGTCTCATAATAGAAGATTTTGGGTACACCAGTTTACCCGTATGCAGAAACCTGTCATTCAGTTTGCAGTGACACAACCGAAATTTTTTTTCTTGAAAGTGTTCTTAGGATACTTTCAAAGAAAATATCCTAAGAACACTTTCAAACATCTTTTATCACTGATACATACCAATTTTGTATCAAAATATTATTTTATTGAAGTACACACACCTCCTCAGTGACACACAAACACATACACCTACACTCTATACGTATTCTCTCTGTAATATTATTTTATTGATTAATCTGTACTTGGCGTTTTTATAAATTAATTTGTTAATCTCCAGTAAGCTGTAAGGTTTTCCAAATAAATAAATAAATGATACGTACATGCATATCAAGCTTATCGATCTCCTGCAAGACCCAGCCCACGGAGCCGTCACCGCTGCAGACGAGCACTCGCAGCGGCGCAAAGTGCCTGAACAGCCGCAGACCCAGCCTCGGCCCAGCGCCACTCAGCTCGAACACCTGCGCCGGATTCAGCAGCTGCTTGAAACGACGGAGGAACTTCACGCCTTGGTTGTCTCCTGGAAGATTATATAAGGGGATCGGTGAATTATGTATGTGGAGGGTATTAGAAGTGATATGTCGCTCTTAACAGAGCAGTTAGTTTATGTTGTTTCGATCAATCAATTTTCTACTCATAAATGCACGACATTATTGCTAATAATATAAGGCAAACAAGTCTCATTCACTTCTAAATATTAAAAAAACAAATTAAATATTTAACAGACATTATATTTGTTAATGTTATTATATTGCAATATCCGTTTCAAACGTTTATATTATATAGAAATAAAAAAGTTTTCTGCCTAATCATGTATTGGGACTTAAGCTGAAAAAAAAAAAATAAAGTCCTTGTATTATTAAATACTTATAATATTTAAAATTCGAACTTTCACGATTTAGAACTTTAAATAACTCAAGTCGAAATATATTCTTCAGAACTGAAAAGCCAAATTTCTATAGAGAATAATTTAATTGACAAATCAAATTCTAAAATATACTAAAGTACTGTTATAATCCAGGGAATTACGGCATCGATTGCTTAGTAATTCATAGAATTTATAAGCATAACAACTTTGTTAAATTTCAATTCAATCTACTCCCACCTTTTAATCACCCTTGATTACACTCGCTGTAAAAGTTTTGTACGAATGAATGTAATTATAAAATTGCGTTTAATTCTGTTGATAGTTATCACATTTCTGTAGCTCTTGAATTTCCAAAAACTCACCAGATCTCGAGTTGACGAAAACAATGAGCGGTGAGGCGTTAGGCGGTCTGTCCGGAAGCCATCCATCATCAGGTCCGACGGAGTGCAGCCTCGTAGGTGGAACCACTGAGGCTCTAGCGGGCCCGAGAGAGCAGGACGCCCGCCAGCTCGGTCGACAGTTAGCATGCACGCATTTCCGACACCAGATACAACGGAAGTCCTGTAGCCTGATAACATTATACATATGTATGTTAATCAACCGCAATTTGGATATTTTAATTGTTTTTTTATTGTTAGATATAGACGAGCATGATATTCAGTTGATGGTAGGTGATACCCCAGCCAAAGAACATCAATCAATGATGCGCTTTTAGCCTGCTTTTTACTTCGAGCATTCAGAAATCCAGACTGAGACCGAAATGCGTAATGTGCACTTCACGGTTTTTCCATCTATCACCCGATCAGAATTTCGACATTCCTCCCACCCGTTTAATGCCAGTGACCAGACGTGGGGACGACATGCTTATAGAAAATTATAAACATGTCGTCCCGGCGGGATTCGAATCCGCGATCCATCTGTGCCCAAGGTACCTGTTCTGCCAAACACGCCAACGAGCCAGTCAAAGAGCGAAACTTTTGAATAATTAGCGGAGAGTTTATTGCCAGTTCGTCCGTTCTACGCCCTTGATTTGAGTAAATGTAAAATTAGAAGCATTTCATATTTTTTTTAGTGACGTATAAGTAAACATTGTGTTACCTAAATGAATAAATGATAATTTAAATTTGAATTTGAATTTTTAAGTCACAATTTCAGAATGTTACTGCACTTTATGAGAAACTTCCTAATTTACCCCCAGAATGATGAGATGAAAATAACCCTCAAAAGCAAATTGAAAAATACTACAAAATAAATTCAAGATACGAAATGCCCTTTCGCGACGATTTCGAAAACGACAAGAGAACTATGGAAATTACACTTACACATTTATGTCACTGAATCAGATGGAGAGATTTTTTAATCAAATTAAGAATTAATTAGTAAATGAAACAAAATAAAAAAATAATTTGGCCAACAACTGTATTCATTGTTATTTGTTACACTAACTGATAATTCAATAATATATTAAAAAAAACATTCGTCATAAAACTTTCGACGTCGAGTTCTTTGTTAATGATAAATAATACTAGCCATAATTTTAATACTATTATTATGTTTAAATAGATAATTCTTATGTTTGGTGTCAAAAAAAGCACGACTATCTGTCTCTAAAATGATCGAATACACGTTCTGTATTCAACGTTACACGCGCAATTTCCTCCTGGGTACTGCAAAGTAAGAGAGGTATATTTGCAGTTGACAAGCAACAGCACTCACCGTTCATACGATATCCCTCGCAAGCTGATTTACATAGCTGTTAACGTGCCTCACCTAACTTGACCCATATTTCTAATTTATTCCATTTGAGCCAATTATATGTTACGACAAAATATGCTTTCCGCTGAAATAACTTTGTTATATACAGCTGGGAACTAGATAACAAAAATAGAAAATATGGTAACTTTATTTCTAAGCTTAAGAGAGTAAAAAAGCTTTTAATGTTATAAAATCAAAGGAATTGTATAGTTTTTAAACACTCAACACTTATCTACACTTAACTAATATTATAAAAAGACATGATTTTTGATCAGATTTTTGGTGAGCCTCTCAATTTAATTTCAGGAACAGGTTGTACTTTTAAAAAAAGTTATTTTAATTAAATTTCGTGTATAATATAAAGATTTTGTGATACTTATGTTATATTATGTTTTCATTTCAAATATTGTATTAAAAATGAATAATTATCATTAAAGTAATAAATAAATATACGCGAAGAGAAATATTTTATCTAATTTTATGACGAAGTATTATAAAGCAATTTGCTGTGTCACGGTTAGCAACTTCGACGTAAATAAGTTATCCAACGATCGCAAAGCTCACGGAATGTTGTATATATTAATGTCCCGTAACAAAGCACGTTCCGAATTGTTCAGCGACGAGCAACGTGATGCTATTTTAAATTCCCTCTCGACATTCTAAATTCAACGGCCCGTAGGTTGGCTACACAACTTCGAGACAAGCTTGGCATTAATTTCAACACAGGTATTGACATATACCTACTATTAGTTGTGAAACTAAGTAAATACGATATATCATAGAATCGAAGACAAAATGATAAGCCCATGCATCATATGTGATGCAGTCGGGTATACGATTTCGATATTTTTTGTTTGCACATCAAAGTTTGACAAACATAGACATAAGACATAAGAACGATTTAGTGGAATGTTAAAGGACATAAAAAATTAATGAACCAACGTATTTTGTTTTTTGAAGAAAATGATACCTTAACACTGTAAAGCAGCGAATCTCAACCTTCTTTTGTCTTAGCATACTTTTAATTTTTCGTAATTTCACGGCAGAAACAGTACTTTTATTTAATTTAAACTAGGTTTTAAGTTACCTTTCTGAAATTTCACGTTCTAGTTTCAGTTTTAAGCTACCTTTCTGAAATTTCACAGTGGCTTAAAAATCACTGCTATAAAATATAAATAGATCGTATCAATACAAGTACATATTAATTATTAAAGAACCTAAGACCAGCTATGTGAAATTAGCAACTGACTTAAGGATACTTAGTTTTTATCAATTCCTATATGTTACCGCCCTAAGCCAAAAAGCAAAATCTCAATAAAAAAATTGAATTTTAGATTTCGTGTGCTTCTGATAGCTGATACCAGTCAACGTCAGAACAACAAAGTCAAAGGGTGATATTGTCTAAATTATTATTGTAAATCCTTGTGATATATTTCTATCCCAAAGATGAGACAGAAATTAAACGTTTCGATTATCTCGAAAGTCCCTTTATTTATAATGCTTTTTGGCTTATCACAAGCAGTATAGGAGATGCCTTATTGTTTATTTATTTATTTATTTTATTTTGGCACAAACAGTCATTTTAATAAACATTGTTACAGTAATATTTATTTTGAGTACACAGACCTATAGTGCCCAAAAATAGTATGGGTTACAAAAACATTAATAAAAGCCGATAGTATAGACAGGATAGAAATTAGAAGAGCTAAAGATAGAAGTTATGATAAACATTATATAAAGACAACATATTAGATGTAATGATAAACACAGTTAGAAGCTATTGAGATAGTTCCTTATGAATTATTTTACGAACTTGTACAATCGAAAGATTAAATATGTCAATGTTAAGAAATTCTTTATTATAAGTGGTAATTGATCGAAACACAAAACTATTACGAGTATAATTTTTACTAAGTGAAGGAGGTACAAATATCCTTTTCATTTGTGAGAGGCGAACGGGTAAGCGCATCTTAATAATAAATGGAATTGTATTTGTAATTCATATTATTGTATTTGTAATTCATATTGAAAAAAAAAAAGGTTTTTGAAAATTATTTATACTAGATTCCAACTTTATTTGAAATATTAGAATAAGGTGCTAAACTAAATACACAATCACCTAGGCCAGTTAATAAAAGTCAGAAAAACAGCCACAGCGAGGTAGAAAAATATTTTAAATTGTTTATCGAATACTACTCGCTAATTTTTGCAAATACGAAGATTAACCTAGGAACCTTTCTTATGTATTTTTTAATTCACTACCATTTTTGGACTTGGATTGGACGCCTAGATTTTGAATAAAACGCACCTATAATTCATTTTTGCAAAGTGCTCAGTGCCTGTGATGGGTTTGCATCCAAAAAAACAAAATATAATAACTTAAGTTAAGATTTAACCCTTAATCACAAAAAACAATTAAAAAAATTAATGAACTTCCGTTCTCTGCGATATTTCATGCAACTGAGTAATTGAACGAACTATTCAATCCAACTTTGTGATAATAAAAGGTTCCCTACAAATAGGTTTTAATAATTTTCCGTGATCATTGCACCGAGGAAAGCACAATGCGTAACTAACGATAAACTCATTAGTAATCTAATTTACATTATTGTAAGTAGCCTTCACATTAAAACAAAGCTCTAAACTATTTCAATCAACATTCTGCACTAGACATTCCCTAAACAGCTCACAAATACCTCACATGCAACGTGGTTACCCAGAGGGCTGAGTGTATTTCCTGAAATAGACGTTTCAACAGTTTCATGCCATTTACTTCTCCGAGCCGCGGAAATACATTGCGACCTTAACGTTAAATGGGATATTTTAAAACCTTCCTACTTAGTCTATATTTAAATGAAATTTATTGGAAGTAGGTAATTATAATTTCTTTTTATTAATTATTCACTTTTCTATTAGAGTTTGGATATAAAGAGTTTTGGTTGTTTGTACTTTGCGTGATGTATCTACCCAAGGCTCATGATCTAAAAGTTATATTACTTAATTTTTCTATTATATTTTAATATTAACGATTACCTATAGTAGTTTACTACTAGGACACATATAATATGATCGATAAAACAGCCGTGAATGACATTGCACGTGCCTTAATTTTATGAATTTTCGAATATTCTAAGTACAAAATAAAATATGTTTATTTAACATGTTTGATTGATATCCTGTGACTGAGAGAACATCTACCATTGAAGTGAGCCTCACTACGATCGATATCTATCTATACTAATATTATAAAGAGGAAATATTTGTTTGTTTGTTACAATTTAACTCAAAAACTACTGGACCGATTTTAACTCTTTCACTAATAGAAAGCTTCATTATCAGCGAGTAACATAGGCTATTTTTGTGTAAAATAGTTGTATTTTGCACACGTGCGAAGCCGGAGCGTGATATTAGTAAAAAAAAGTTCGATTAATATTTTTTTTACGTAACTTAAGTAGAGCAATTAATAAAGAAATATACAATAATTAAAAAAATTGTTGCTTATTTGACATATTAACAATAAATAAATATATGTAAATACTATTGTAGTATGAACATTGAACATTTTATTGTTTATTAAATTATTGTAATTATTTAATATGTAACTGTCGTGATAATTAAAGTACTTGATTTTTATCATATTCCTTGTATACAATATTATACTATATATAAAATAAGTATATACTGAGGGCCTCGAACGAACGACTATCGACAAAGTATTCAAATCGTCAAACTGTCAATTGTATGAGAAATCATTTGAAATTTCATACAGATGACAGGTCGACGATACGAATACTTTTTCGATAGTAGTTCGTGCTAGCCCCTCTGGCGACTTCAAACTCCACTCAAGTGAAACTTCTATGAGCACGATCGTGGTACCTATGTTATATTGGCAAAGTTCGGGCCACGTGTTTCCTATTGGCATGTAAGGGTAATAGATTCCGAATGATCTGTAAAGTGGCTGCCACGTGCTCAAGAGTTTTTTGAAAACTTCTCTTGATATATTACGATTATTATAGACTAGCTGATGCCCGCGACTTCGTTCGCGTGGGGTTTGCTTTTGAGCAAGCTTTCTTCAAATGACATAACCTCCATCCTCTGTACTTGGTGATTTCTTTTGGGAAAGAGCTATCAAATTAGTCACTGACGGTTGATTTTGCATCATATTATCGACACGTTTAATGGTGGTTGAGATTGGGGTTCGAAGTATGATTTGAAATTCAATAGAAATACCATTGTTGAAAAAAATGAAGCTGACTTTAAAGAAATTTACTTATTTTTTTTATAAATTTAATTAGTGGTGAAGATACTGTATCCACCTCGATATTTATTTCATTTAATTGATCATTTTCATTTTGAGACATTTTTTTTAAATTCCCTTTTCCCGAGATTCCTACTCGGGTTTCCGGTGCTAAATGCGGAAACCTCTAAGATACGAAGACAGTCCTTAAGAAGCAATAAAAGCAATGTCGAATAATCGTAATTCTGTAGAGAAAGGGTGGATGAAAAGGTGAAATAAACGATCTCATAAGAAATACTTTTTCATATAATATTTCAATAATACATTTTCTATTTTTATAATATAATTCTTTAAAAAAATAAATAAATAAATACAAAAAAAAAAATATTTCCGTTCAACTTCAGATTCGAACTCGCATCTGATTTTTTCTGCCCATCTGCCCATTGCCTGCATATCCACTATTCTACGATTACATATATCGGAAATGGCGAAATAATCAAACTATTTCATTTACATATCAAACTATGATTGACATCTGACAATTCGAAAAAGTTCAACGCGAGTCAGTTTGCATTGCAATTTGGTGATATGGTGCCTTTAAAATAATTTTTAAATGATGATAACTTTTCTTTCTGATAACCGATTTCGATAAAACAAAGCCTATATGTTGCCCCGGGCTTTACTTAATATATTTGTGTAAATTGCATGAAAATCCGTTCAGTATCTTCGGAGATTAGCGTGAACAAACAGACAGACAGACAGACAGACGGACAGACAGACAGACAGACAGACAAGAATCTTAAAAATTGCATTTATGCATTCTGCTACCCTTCTTTTATCACCCCTCTTAATTTCTGGTAAAAATATTTAGTGAAGCGTAATTTCGATCCTACTCTTTTATTATATGTATAGATAAAAATAAAAAAATATAGTAGCCCTAGAACTTCGCGAAGTAAATCTTGAGTATGAGTGGCTGCCTTTCATAACACGGGAGCAATAAGGATTTTCATCATGTCGTTGCAATTTAATTTATACTTTATTTCAAGGGAAATATGGTCCAGTTTTGCAATTGAGAGCCACAGGGTTAATTTTTATTTTCCAAAATACGTATCTGACTGAGATACCATGATATTAGTTTTAAAGAGTATGCCATCAAAAACATAAATTGTAAAAAAAGCCAAGTCTTGCAACTCAGTTCTCTCGTAAAAAGTTGTGAGATCCATATAATACCAAGTCGGTCAATTTATTCAGTCTCTACTGAAGGATCCTTCTGTCTTAAGTTATTACGTAATTAGGTAACCTAACAACATCTTATAGTGATCATATCAATACCAATATTAAAAATCTTTGATGTTTTAAATAAATAGATTGACTCGGCTATCGCATGAAAACACAATGTATCTTTTTAATTTTATTAAAAACACAATGTGTATCACAAGTAACACTTATTATATTAAATTAGATAGTTTAGTGCGATTGCCAAGTCAACCTTTTTATTTTAAACATCAAAGCTTTTTAATATTGGTATTGATATGATCACTATAAGATGTTGTTAGGTTACCTAATTACGTAATAACTTAAGACAGAAGGATCCTTCAGTAGAGACTGAATAAATTGACCGACTTGGTATTATATGGATCTCACAACTTTTTACGAGAGAACTGAGTTGCAAGACTTGGCTTTTTTTACAATTTATGTTTTTGATGGCATCTCATTTCTTTTTGTAGATATTCCTTTTCTTAGTTTATTTGGATAAGAATTAATATAAAGCTATGGATAACAGTCTGATTTTGATCGGCATTTTTATTAACTTTTTAATGTAAAAAAGTGGTTATAGTGACATAACTACAATAGTTGGACATATGGTCTCGTGAAATTTTTTGTAGATTTTGATATGTTCTATAATATTGTGGAACGTTTTTTTGTTCTAGCATAAATACTTTCCGCAGCACATTCGATGAAAGACATTTTATGGCTAATTTTTTTACACCTTGGGTTGTTTTTAGTAGGGATTACTCAGTGATAATGTAGCTTTCTAACGGTAAAAGAATTTTTAAAATCGGTCCAGTAGTTTTTAAGTTATTCATTACATACAGAAATACAAAAAAAAATTGTATATCTAGAAAACTGGACCGAAATATCAAAATATTGTAGTTTTTCCTTGATTTATAGACTAAACACTAATTGTATTCTAAATTTCAAGTTTCTATGTCTGCTAGAAGTGCTTTAGAGTTTTGATGATCGGTCAGTCAGTGAGTGAGTGAGTGAGTGACAAATTATCAAACTTTGACTAGTTATAATTCTTAAACTACTGGTTCAAACAGAATGATATTTGAAATATACCGAGTTTATACAATGCCTGCTTAGTGACTGAAAATTCAGGATTCTAGATTTATCCACAACGAAGTTATAGGGGGTCGAAAATGGCCCGAACTACTTCGAGAAAAGGATAGTACGGCCGTGCCGCTTTTTGCTCGACTTGGCGGGGGCACTGCCGTGCCCCCAGATAAAACACACTAAATGTACCACAATCATTTTTTTCAGTAAATATGAATAAAAACGAAAGATTATTTATTAACGAAAACATTTATTATACCGCTATAGGTCCCATAGTAAATTAACCGGTATTCAGTTCCTGCTACATAAGAATCAATGTAAACATACAAGGGGAGAATGCTCACAGACAATGTGTAAGAAGCGGTAATTCAGTCTAATGGATCCCATCTCTTGCGGCTGCACAGTGCACACGTCGAAGCAATATCGTGGCACTATAATAAACTACTTCATAGTATATGGTATGTATGTATGGTCGATATCTAAGCGGACACTGCAACCGATATTGTGGGTTCGAAATTTTCCGTTATACGACGTTTTGTTTTTGAGCTTATGGCATATTTTCGAGATTTCGAAAACGTAAAAGATTAACTACATTTGAAGATAGTCCTCAGAAACTATTGGTATTTCATTTGATTAATAAAATACTAACCTGAGTACGGAACCACATGTCTTCTCGCAAATATCACATTTGGCCGCGACTGGCAAGTTCCCTTCGAGCCATTGATGTGGCATTATGATGTTCTGAAATGGAATAACTAACTATTAAAAAAAAGGAATTTTATAACTTTTATGCTACCATTTTGGCGCGTTGTACTAACCTCATCGTAATTAATCGATCGGGTATCGTAGCTCATGTTCGGCAGACATTTATTTTGATATGTTACAAAATATTCTAAAAAATATGAATTGTACCTTACGGCTTAATCAATGACTGGTTCTGAAACTTATTTTGAATGAAATTAAAATGTAACTTCTTCTATATATTAATTTAAATATTCTTCATAATGAATGAATGAATCAATTCAGTTCTAGAAATTACCTCTGCATACTAACACAAAAACTTTACGTATTTAGAAAATTAATAAATATCCAATATCGCGAAAACGGAAATTTTTTAACAGGGTCTTAATCTAGATAGCCAATATTCAAAGATATAAGAAGCCAAAATACGGAAATAATCTTCCAGTTTTTACAACTTCATTCTTAACGACAAGAACTATCATAAACAAAATAATCTTAAACGGCAACTAAGTACTAATCAATTATATCCGAGCGCCATGAGTGCTATAAAATAAAATCGTTTCGATATTTATTGCGTCGTAAACCGTTTAGCTTCCGATTCAATCCGAGCTGTTTCTATTAACAGCTGATATACGTCAATATTGATAAAATTTTTATTTGTACTGCGCAAACTAATAAGCTATCAACTTTATGTTCTAACATTCTCTAGTAGTAGATAGAGACGCTTCTTTGTCTTTCGATAAAATATGAAAGAACAAGTGTTATACAATTCGGCGCATGTGACGAAAAATCTAAAAGTCGAATGCTGTATATTTTTCGAGAGAATAATAACTTATGTTTGGTTGCTCTAAAGTGTAATTCAGTGCACAATGAAAGAGGCGTACCGATTTGCTACCGGTTTAGTCTGAATATTGTGTGAAGGGTGGTGATTGGTGGAATTACGCACCTCGCTATGAATTCAATTAATTTTCTGCATAATTAACAGAATTTTCATTAGTCTGATATTTTTTAATCAAAGAACAGTTAGATTTGACGTTTGATTGGGTTTGTATTATATATAAAAACTATCGTGAAAGATAAGGACTTTTTTTAAAAATATACATATCTGACAAATGCCTCATAGACACTTTTTATATTCTTATTTCAATTAGATAAAGGAAAGAGAAAGATGATAAAGTAAGATACTATGAAGAGCTCAGGGAGCTCCCTAGGCTCTTCATAGTAGCTACTATCGCACCAAATGTATGTGCTCTCAATAAATATTTTTTCTTTTTCTTCAAATATATTCCGCTCACTCATTATAGAAATACTGATATTGTACTCTGAGTTATACAGCCGTTGTGTCATTTTTATGGGAAGGCGTGGCTTTATGGCAATCACTATGCTTCTCCACTTACCATATATTAAGTTTATTATTTTCAGGTTTTCATTATGTTAATAGCATCTTGTAATCAACAATCTTTCGAAAAAATATCGATATCGGCCCAAACCGTTTCATTAATCATTTAAATTACACTCTGAACGTGGCAAAATATAGGTGTTATTTATGTACATAGTTTATGAGTGACAAATGAATGTCACGATAAAAAAATGAATGTCACTAAGTAAGTTTTAAAGCGATAAAAATCATATAAAATAGACTTAAATATTATGTGCCTGACTGTACCCTGAGCACAGCAACTTCAGAGCGTACCAGAAGTTTGGCGTGATCTATACTAAAAGATCCTTACCCCTTCGGTGTCTTCCACTAGATGTGGTCCGAGCGAGGCGAGAGTGCTCCACTTGCAGGAGGGGGGGGCACGCGATGCGCATCTCTTGTGTGCCTTGAACTTGCACAGCTCGCAGGCAAGTGCGTGGGCAGTGCCCAGCGCGCCGAGGGACTCGCGGCAAACGTTGCAGAATGTCGGCCGTGCGTGTGTTGCTGCATACCTGTACGAAAAACTTAATAAATAATTATCTATACTAATATTATAAAGCTGGAGAGCTTGTTTTTTTGAACGCGCTAATCTCAGGAACTACTGGTTTGAATAGATTATATTTATTTATGTGTTGGATAGTGCAATTATCGAGGAAGGCTTTAGGCTATATAACGTCACGCTGTGACCAATAGGAGCGAAGCATCAGTGAAAAATGTTGCAAAAACGGGGAAAATTATCCATATTTATATTATTATCCATATTGGGTTCCGTTGCGTGCGCTGCGTAAACGGTTCAAGTTACCCAAAAAATATGTACGAAAGAATAATTCTCCTTTAAATGATCTAAAAAAATGTCCGCGACAGTATATGTCTAACTTTTAAGATTGACTCATTATAACCTTTTTTATGGTAATAAAATTTGGTAAAAATATAATTCACGTAGAAGTTCTATAAAATATACTTATTCTTTTAAAAACTTCTTAATCGCGATCATAATAACAGAAATTGACGCGGTCGCGGAAAACAGCTAGTTTATTATAGAATTACAAACGATATAAGTAAGGTAGTTCCCGCGACTACTGGTGGACCATGGAGCGTCGTCTAACTACTTTATCTCGCTGTGGTTCTCAGCAAACACTTACCAGTGGTGGTCTCCGCGAGAAAGGCTGGCGACGAGGTCTGCAACATTGGAGCCGCTTTGCAAGGCGCCCCGAAGAGCGCCGGCCCACGACTCCATATCGCTGCGGGTGTCAGCGCTCAGTACAAGACAACGACTCGCTGTTATAACCTATTAAAAAAGATTATACAATTAGTTATATATGTATATATAAATTCCAAACTTTTCAATTTACTACTTTGGAATAAAGTGTTACGTATGTATAATAATAATTATAAAGCCTTTATTACAGACATGTTTTTTACATACGAGATAGTTTTACTTAAATCTAATCAATGATACCGTCATCCATTTCTATATCTGCTTGCCCTTTGGCAAAGGCCTTCTAAAAATCATCCTTTGCTTCCTGTCCTGAGCTAGTGTTACGTATAATGCATATATAATATACAAGATGCAAGCTATACTAAGCATCACCTCAGCTTTTTATGGAAAAATATTATCCTTGTGGTATTGCTGCTTAATTTGTAACAATGACATTAATCAAATTCAAATTCAAAAATCATTTATTCATTTAGGTAACACAATGTACACTTATGAACGTCAATGAAAAGTACATATTAAAAAAGATTAAATGCTTCTAATTTTACATTTACTGCCAGTTCTCAAATCAAGGGCGTAGAGCGGACGAGAAGAACAATCAAAATAAATTAAAAAAATCAATATTGTTTCCTAAAATCTTTAATAACTGATATTGGACAAATGGTACTAGAACTCTTCTTCTTTAATAATAGATTTGTATTTTTGTATGCTTGTAACGAACAAACTATTGGGCCGATTTTACTATTTATTAAAATTCTTTCACCATTAGAAAGCTACATTATCAGTGTGCGAACATATGCTATTTTTTTGTATAGTAAATCGACACCCCTTTCTTACCTCCGTGTGAAGCAGGGGCGTGTTGCTAGTCTTTAAGAAATAGGCTTTGACGGTAATAAAATCTCAAACAGACGTTCTTACCACAAACTCTATACTCCAGTGAACAAATAGTTCAAAGAGATTTGGAGGAAGTTACTTACAAAAGTAGACTCGCCCGAGGCACTTAGTTGTTGAATTTGATAACAGTTTCACGACCTTTTAACCACACGACCTTTGAATGTTGGTTAGCCACAAACTGTTAGTCACGAATGACTAAGCTATTATAAAACACTGTGTCTTCAAAATCTGCAGTAAGAACTAGAGTAAACTCCTCTTTGTATTTAAATAATTTTCAAAAATTCTCATAAAAATGATCTCGAACCTCGAGATTCGAATGACACTCAGCTTCGATAGAACACAGCTTTCTCAAAATCTTGAATGAGGTGTAGAAACTATTTTTCTAAAACATTTTATTTATTACTAGCTGATGCCCGCGACTTCGTTCGCGTGGGGTTCACTTTAAGCTGAGCTTTTGAGCAAGCTTTCTTTAAATGACATATCCTCCTCCACCCTCTGTACTTGGTGATTTCTTTTGGGAAAGAGCTATCAAATTAGCCATTGACGGTTTCTTTTGCATCATGTTATCGACATGTTTAATGGTGGTTGAGATTGGGGTTCGAAGGATTTTTTGAAATTCAATAGTTGAAATAATTAACCTGACTTTAGGGAGATTCATATTAATTAAATTTTACGTGACCAAAATCCAGATATGTGTCTTTTTTCTACTAATCATAGTTCAATCGAAGATTGGATTCAATGCATTTTCTGTCTTAAATAGATGCGTGCGTTCATTTAATTGGTCATTTTCATTTTCGGACATTTTTTTAAAATTCCCGGGATTCCTGCCCGGGTTTCCGGTGCTAAATGCGGAAACCTCTTAAGATACGGAAGAAAAAAGCAATGTCGAATAATCGTAATTCTGTTTAACAGAAAGGATTGATGAAAAGATGAAATAAATGATCTCATAAGAAATCCTTTTTCATATAATATTTCAATAATACGTTTTCTATTTTTGTTCTTTCAAAAAATAAATAAATAAATACAAAAAAATATTTCTTTCATTTCAACTTCAGATTCGAACTCGCATCAAAAGCTACGCTATAGGACTGCATATCCACTATTCTATCCACTATTCTACAAATACATATTGAACATGGCGAAATAATCAAACTATTTCATTTACATATCAGACTGTGATTGACATCTGACAATTCGAAAAAGTTCAACGCGAGTCAGTTTGCATTGAAATTTGGTGATATGGTGCCTTTAAAATAATATTTAAATGATGATAACTTTTCTTTCCGATGACCGATTTCGATGAAACAAAGCCTATATGTTGCCCCGGGCTTTCCTTAATATATTTGTGTAAATTGCATTAAAATCGGTTCAGTATCTTCGGAGATTAGCGTGAACAAACAGACAGACAGACAGACAGACAGACAGACAGACAAGAATCTTAAAAATTGCATTTATGCATTCTGCTACCCTTCTTTTATCACCCCTCTTAATTTCTGGTAAAAATATTTAGTGAAGCGTAATTTCGATCCTACTCTTTTATTATATGTATAGATTGCAAAAAGTCATATGACTGTTGGGAAGCCATCATGACTGAACTCATTAAAAACATACTAACATTGTACGACATTCATGAAAAGTAAGTATGTAAATTCTGGTAATATTTACTTGAATAGCACAGCTTTTGAATGATTTATAGAATTTTAAATATTTTCAAGAAAATTCGTTTACAATAGAGCGCAGAATAATAATGAAATGACAAAATTGAAATGAACTAAGTTGTTTCTCGAATAATTTAATATTCATAATTATGTTTATTTAAATTTAAATAAAACGCAACAAAGAACTAATATGATTTTATATAAAAAATACCTACAGAAATTTTCCGGAAGGGGACTGCCCCATGACCCAGGAACGGACTCGGGAAACCACTTCTAAGTCACACATCTAGTGGTTCTTTCAGTGTTTGCATAACTAATCATCCATCCAACCATTACAGTTGCATTATATATTTATAGGGTTGTCCAAAAACTTCAGTCTGACTTTAATTTCTATATAATATTTACAAATATATTACTGTACCAGTATATGACGTAAATTTAATTAAAAGGTGATAGAAAGGCTGTCTAGTTTTATTTTTAATTGCAAACACTAAACTAAAAGAATATGAACAGCGCGGTTTCATAATTAAAAAAAAAACCGTAAGGAATAAGTAAAATAAATTTAAGATTATAATATTACTACTCAGTAATATGCACTAATGACCATTCGTAACAAAACTATCAAGTTTAAAACTTTAACCGAGAAAATATAAAGAAAACTAAATTAAAATGTCATCACAGCCCTATTAACCCCTCTTCAGTCTAGAAATAACCCTTCCCACGTAAACATAGACCCCTTGGGAGTAAAATCAATATTCTGGAATCACTTATTATGGTCACCTTCTAGCTACAGTAAACGATTTGCAAGTAAAGTGCCAATCGGAGCCGTGCCATAATAACAAACCGTTCTCTATGAACTTAGCCAGATTGAAATCTTTGTTTTTTAGTATGTTTGATTTCAAATCAAACATACTAAAAAACAAGAGGACACCGTTAGTCAATATTGTCATAATATAGAAAATTACAGTAAATATCAACTCCGCAGGAATAGATGGCGTTAATATGTAAAGGTTGTAAAACATTTGTAAAACACAAACTTGGCGATTAAAAAGAGTGGCGGCGAGTTTCTTGCCAGTTCTTCTCGTCCGCTCTACGCCCTTGATTTGTGAACTGGTAGTAAATGTAAAATTAGAAGCATTTAATATGTATTATTTTTTATTGACGTTCATAAGTGTACATTGTGTTACCTAAATTAATAATTTATTTTTGAATTTAATTGAATTAAATATGGCAACTTTGTGACATTTCAAATACCAGACAACTGTCAGTTTTCTGTCTCCCCGCGACCACGGTTGCTGGAAAGCATCCGAAACGTCGGGATAAATAATTTAAACAATATAAATAGTAAATCGCGTTTTAATCCGGTATACAGTATTTTATTTAAATGTGTGATACTCGCGTTAATAAAAGACAGATTGAAATCTGCATATTTTACTTAAGAGATAAATGCCTAACTAGGGAAGCTCTGTAATAACGTAATAGTTACGATAATAGTCCCTATCCATTGTTTAATATTAATACCCATTAACTGCCATTTTTTTAGATATTGCGTAGGTATATAAATATAATCGATTAAAGGTTAGTTATATTCAAATTATGTTTTGTCTTGAAAATATTTAATATTTTTTGAAAAAGTCCCAAATGGGGATAATGACAGCTAATGTGTTAATTAAAACCCAAAAGAAAACAAATGAAAATTTTTGAATCTTCAATTTAAAAAGTCCATCACCGGTTTAGAATGTTAGATATAATCGGGAAGGAACCGGCAAGAAACGAGTTTCATTTGCATTTATCGAGACAAATGTAAACTTACTATATACAATAATAGGAATGTGAGACTTGGGATCCGGTAATTAAAAAACCTCCATTTTAAAATACTAAAAATGGGCACCCAGTTGGCATTATCGAGAGAATGAATCAAAAACTAATTCCGTAGAAATACACGAGTATTGTTGCTAGTTGCTTAACTAAAGCTATTAGTTTATATACGAATATCATACAATAGCTTTACTTTAGCAACTTTGCGAAAATTCAATTCAGACAATTGTCATGCAATTAATTTAAAAATAAAACCATACATATAAAGTTAAAGACAGCTGTCACTTTTCAGTCTACCTTCTTCCTTTCTGTAAAACACTCGAAATGTCTTCAAAATTCAAAGCTTTTGTATGTAGCACTTTAACAGAAAATAAAATATTATGTGTATATTCAATTCCACGAATATCGGATGTTTATTTAGTCCCCAAAAACTCATATAAATCCTATTCTTTGTTACAAAATAACAAAACTAAATACGTCGAAGAAATGTTTGTCCAGAAATAACAAGCTCGGAATTTTCCCGCACTATTTACACAGCATGAGACCGCTGAAAGCGACGCGTGTCAAAGCGACTATTTCAAACACAGCTGCTGTCATCGCTGCAGCCGCTGGAAGCACTGTTTATAAACAAAACACGGAGCTAGTTTTGATGACTGTTGACGTTGTACGGAAACGATTACAAATATGTAGCGACGTTTGAAAATACACAATATGCATTCTTACCAATGACGACTCCTTATGACTACATTCAAATCATATTATGCGTCTAATATGTACTTAAATATACGTAAATGCGAAAGGTACTCTTGGGTATTTTTTATTTTGAGAAAACTAATCTATTATCCTACAATCACTTATATATAAGAGATTATAATTATATTCAAAAACTATTGTTAATCAAGCTACTGAAGTTTTTTTTAAATATAAAATTTAAGATCTTGTTCGACCGCAATTGACGGAAAATACCACAAAAACGTCAGTCCCGGGAATTAGGACGAATGAACGTAAGCCATTGATCAATTCCTTTCATCAAGCGATCCGTCTGCCCTATATCCGGGATAGATCCGGATTAAATACAGTTTATGTGGATTAATAGAACTGCGAAGACCTTTGAAAAAAATCCGAATGTTTGATGGAAAAGTTCGGGGAATGATGTAGGATATGAGCCAATCATAGATCCATGCACGAAAGTCTTGGCAGAAAGTATTAGTGTCGTTCGTCTGATAGTGTATGCATTAAAATGATAGATTGACGATAAGAATATTTCTTAATGGGCCTTAGATACATTTTAAATGCTGACCAATAGTTAGTACAATATTACATCCACACATTGCCGGGAAAGTATTGCCCTTTTAGAAACACATTTATGCCAAGAGTTTCCAAGCAAAGCCATATTTCTATTTTCTAATAACTGCTCGGTGAGACTACAGAATAATAGTCTTTTATTCTAAGCCCAATGCAAATAAAAAAAGAAAATAGACCAATAAAAGACCTGAAATTATCGAATTCAATTAATATAGAACTTATTACCAATGATTTGAATACCTTTTCACGGGATTCCGAGAAACGAGGCCGTATTTTTCATTCGCTTCGGGCTTGTGTATGAGCTTTAACGAAGACCTTTACAAACTGAATAGGGCTGCCAGTTACGCGAAATTTATATTTTAAATATTGTCAAATCAATTTCATTTCTGTCTCCCCGCGACCACGGTTGCTGAAAAGCATCCGAAACGTCGGGATAAATAATTCAAACAATATAAATAATAAATCGCGTTTTAATCCGGTATACAGTATTTTATTTAAATCAATTTCAGTTTATGTATATTTATTTTTAAGCTAGATAGATGACAATCGATATCGATAGATGAGGTTGACGCTCACTAGATGATTAACCATAGGCCATCAATTGACCAATGATGTGCTATCAACTTTGATGCTCACTTGATGGTATCTCAGCCGCAGAATATCAGTCGATGATGCGCAGCCTACATATTAAAACTAAATCAGAAATACGCAGACTGCGGGTCGCTAGGTAGGTACATATGTATATCATCGCATGAATGAGCCCCTATATAATAAGGTTGGCACAAAAATAATGAGACACTTGATTTACGTTTTATTTATTTAATTATATTTATGATACAAAAAGCTCAAACAATAATATAACCACCATCAGCATCCATGACCTTTTGCCAATGATCCGGCAAAGTTTGGAATCCTTTCGCCCAGAACTCTCATGGCTGCGAATCGAATAAGTTGTTCAACTCTGACTATACATCAGAGAAATCATTGAAGTGTTTATCCCGCAAATTATTCTTCAGGGCCCTAAACAAATGATAATCTTATGGAGCGATGTCTGGGGAATATGGTGGGTGAGGTACCGTCTCCCAGCCCAATCTCTCCAGCTCTCAGCAAGTGGCAGATGCAACGTGAGGTCGAGCGTTATCATGTAATAAAATTACCTTGGCTCGTCTACGTCGTTTTTTCTCAATAGCAGCAGCTATATTGTTGAGCTGAGTTGAATATTTGTCAGCGTTTAACGTCTTATTGTGTAATAGTTCATAAAATTGCATTCCTTGTGAATCCCAAAAACAACAGAGCAGAACCTTCAAGCAGTGCTGTTGATTCTGCTTGGGTTGAGTTAGTGGGTTTTCTTCTCGAGGCGGCCAAAAAGCACGACGTGTATCATTCTCATAATTAATCCAGGATTCATCACCAGTCACTAGATAAGATAAAAACTCTTTACGTCGTGGTTGCAGTAAAAGAGATTGACTGATAGTGACCCGAGCTGCACGATTGACGTCTAAGGACGTGCGGTACCCATCGCGACAAAACTTTTCGATATCTAAGTTCTTGCAAATGTTACTCTACAGCGTGGTGACTACAGTTAAGTGCTTCCGCTAATTCACGAGTGGTGGCATCTGGATTCAACTGTAATTCGTGGTGCAAATCTTCATCATCCAATACGGATGGTCGGTCTGACTTTCAAGGCTTCTGTCTCCTGATTTGAAACGTGAAAACCAGGAGACGCTGTCACATGGCTAGTAGTTCCAGCACCCAATGCAGCGGTAATATTATTAGCCGCAGCCCGCGTGCTGTGGCCTAGCAAACACTCGTACAGGTATAAAGTTCGAATTTGTCGCTCGTTCATTATTCTTCAAACTGACTAAATTAATCATGGGAGCGCTTTTATATACCCACTAAGCAGAAGTTCCTAGAGTGTTCTATAATATAATAGAATATGGTCGAAAATAATTAATTAGAAAAAAAAACATATCTACATTTTTTAAGAGTGTCTCATTATTTTTGTGCCAACCTAATATATGATAACAAAATAGTAATATGAAATCCTTATAATTAAAAATAAAAATATGTAGTTAAATCTTAATTATTTAAAAATATATATAGAATAGGAATTTAAATATACGAGACATGATATTACAACCTGAATTTAAATACAGTGTGAGCTATTATATATAATTTGATTACCGACTTACTGTTCTTACCCCCCTTAAAATAGAAAATCCTAGATAATAAGCTTTGCCAACCCTGGGTTAAGTGCTGACTCTCATTCGTCCGCAGCGCTACTTTAAAACGTATTCCACTTTTCATTATACGGCTTAGATGTGTAGGCGTTTTTATGAAGTTTTAATTTTAATCAAGATATTAAAGGAATAAAAAGATCCTAATATACTTAAACAACTTATAAAACTGCCCTTGACGCAGTAAATAGAGAGAGGGATATAAATTGAGTAATTTGTCGAACAATACTTTTTGTTTTATTATTTAATTTCAAATTAAAAGCTTTTTAAATTATAATCAAACGTAGAATACCTATATTACCTTAATTATACCTATATACTTCGCTGCTGCACTGTTTTAATTCATTCAAACAATAGCTAAGCAGTTATTAATATAAAAACTGCAGTGTAAGGTTGAAAGCTTTATGCGAGCGGACTGCCTAAGCATATTGTGTTAAAAAACTTTTGCTTTAGAGTTTGGGCGTGTTATTAACGGAATTCTTCATACGATTTTATTTGTATGTTAGTCGCAATTGAAAATAGAATGAGCGCTCACTCGAGAAATGGGGAAAAGAATATTCACTTAAGTGGAAGTGTAGGTTGCGTGTTCCGGCGTCTCTACATTACCGAAAGTCCGAAGTAAATATAAAAAAGGTCGAGATATCACCTACTACGGAGTCCTTATGTCCTTATTACAAGATCTAAGATAAAAACAAGGTAAGAGCGTCGTTAACAACTTTGACTGACAACTGAAAACATAACTAAGGTGCTTATGGTTTTAATGCTACCGAAAAGTATAATAATCGTCAGTTGGTAAACCCTATACAATTTTTTTTTGTGTGTTAGATATCGACAGACGTGCATGAGGTTCACTTGATGGTAGGTGATACCTCAGCCACAGAACAGTCAATGATGCGCTATCGACCTACTTTTTACTTCGAGCATTTGAAAATCCATGTGCAATGTGCACTTCACGGTTTTTCCATCTATGAACGGTGGTTTGTTACCCGGTCGGAATTTAGATATTCCTCCCACCTGATCAATGCCCGAAGTTATCAGACGTTGGGAAAACATCATTACAGAAAATTATAAACATGTCGTCCCGATGGGGTTCGAACCCACGACCCATCGATGCGCACGGCAGGTGTTCTACCGAATGCGCCAACGAGCCCGTCGAAAATTAAAGTAAGCGATCAATGGCTTTCACGGTGGGATGAACCAACAATAAAATGTCTGGTAATAATGAGGCTTCTAAAAAGAAAGCTCATAATATTCAAGAGTTTTTAAATTAAGCAGTTGTATTGAAGTAAATTTTTAAATAATTAATTTAGGAACCCACGCATAATATAACAACAGAAAGGAGTTTTCAATAGGGACTTATAATCTATACAAAATCTTTTTAATATTCTTTTAAATTTCTAAAGAAGTCTGCCTATTACACCGTACCATACCTTTCTATGAACGTATAATATAAGTCATGAAAAGAAACACGGTACAGTAATCTGCAACTGCGGCCAGTCATTGGTTCGACTGGTCGAGGATCTCTTCTTCAGGTTGGAGGAAGAGCATACCTTTCTTTCTCTAAAACATCAATACATACATATATATACGTCACGCCTCCTTCCCAGTGTAGGCAGAGATCACGGAATTCCATATGCTCCGATCCTTACATACCACTTTCGCTTCTTCTACTTTCATTAATGCTTTCACACTCGTCGGTTACGATTACTTTACAACATCAATAATTATAATAACTTGTTGCAATGAGCACTTCACGACTTTTTCATCTATGACCGGTGTTTCCATAACAGATCGGAATATTTAGAGATGAAGCAGTAATCGAATGGGAATTTATAACACTTACTGCAATGCAAAGTTCCATGTATTCGTAGCAACATAAGTATTAATTTTATCTGAAGAATCAGAGAACTCTCGAAATAACACAAATCAAAGGAATTAAATCACAATCATGTTTCGATGCGTATCACAAGATTAATTAAATATGGCCTGGTCTCAATATCAATTACTCAGGCGAAAGATAACATCGAATCAGAACCAACATCAATATAATTGGATCAAACGTTTGAAATTTGCAACACAGATTTATCGTGAAAATGATGAATAGGTAATATACTAGCTGCCCGAGCCGGCTTCGCACGAATATTTTAATGAAGAAGATGAGACCAAATCAATTTTTTGACAAAAAAAAAACTGAATAGCGACACTAGTCACCTAACGATATGAAACATACATTGCATCCAATGTAAAATAAAATTAATAAAAATCGGTCGAGCCGTTTCGGAGGAGTGCGTCCATAAACACTTTGACAGGGATTTTTATATATTAGATTTAACATATTATAGTGATACTAGATTAGCGATATTAATAGGCTTGTGGTGAAATAAAGCCTTATTCACATTAGGTACTGGTCAATAATGCACTATCGTCCTATTTATTACTTCGGATACGGACATACGGATAACCATAGACTGAAACCAAAAAGCGAGATATACGCTTCACGGTTTTCCATCTACATGTCTTGTGGTACGTTACCCGTTCGAAACGAGATTCCTTCCCACCCGTAAAATATGCCCGATGTGACCAGACGTAGGGTTTTGTTGATGTTTATAGAAAATTGTATATCGTCCCGGCGGGATTCGAACCCATGACCCATCGAAAAGTACGCCAATGAGCTCGTCATGATTTCTATAAATCCTATTTTCACGACAAACTACATCTTTATCAGCGATACTACGAGTAAGAACTAAGAAATACCTATTTGAGAGCATCTTCTTTCAATAAAGAATCGCTAATGTCCCTCCATTTGACTTAGTACAGATTTACACCAGAATAATTCACCGACCATTTGAAAGAAATGGCTGGAGAAAGTTCTACATTGTAGGTTATACTTTACCCCTGTCACAGATTAATGGATCGCGAGCGAACTAATGGGTTCTCGGTCACACTAGTTGTCAAAATGCGTGTATCATGGTCAAGATTTTCGTCACAAGAGATTATTTTCAAGAAAGTTTGGCTTAAATCATGACCCTGTTGAAAATCAGTGTGCGTTACAATTACAACATATGCTGAGTGGAGTCCTTGTTTGACATCTTATTACTGACGTTATTGTGTATACACATTATTTTTTAAATTTATATAGGTAAATAAAAATCAATGTTTGTTCTCTATGCACTCCTAAACTATTTATCCGATTATGTTTGGAACTTTGGTGTTGTTCTTCATACGCCCGCATGCCGCCCAAAAAATAAAATTATTTAAAAAAAAGAAAAAACCGACCTCGAAATTGTCTATATATATTAATAGCATGTACAAACATAATCTAAAAAGTGAAAAATAATATTATTTTTTTATGTCAGATATCGACAAACGAACATGATGTTGACTTGATGGTAGGTGATACCTCAGCCACAGAACATCAATCTATGATGCGTTGTCGACCTACTTTTTACTTCGAGCATTCGGAAATCCATAGACTGCACTTCACGGTTTTTCCATCTATGAACGGTGGTTCGTTGCCCGGTCGGAATTTCGATAATCATCCCACCCGATCAGTGCCCGAAGTTACTAGACGTGAGGAAAACATGCTTACAAAAAATTATAATTATGTCTTCCCTGTGGGATTCAAACCCACGACTCATCGATGCGCACGGCAGGTGTTCTACCGAACGAGCCCGTAATTTCTTCAGCTTCAAAGCAAAATCGATTAAATTATTGAAACTTATATATTATCTGTTTAATATTTATTAACAGTTATTTTTGAAGTCGGTAAAAAAATAAAAAGAACTTTCTAGATGGCTTATTAAAGATGCAAAATCCAATTCAAAGATTTAAATAAGTTCTTGTAATAACTACTTCCTCTGTTGAAATAACTAGGGAAACATCTAAGTAGCCGAGCTAAGTTTGCTCTGACAGTCAAGTCGTTCTCATAATAATATTATTCTTCCCGCAAGCGCTTCGTTAACTAAAAGCAATATGATTTGATTTCTTTTCTACGAATGATTTTTTTATCTCTGCTCTTATTGTCTACTGACAAATTTAAAAAGTGAGGTTGGCAGACTTAACAACCCGTTAAAATTGAATTGACGCCTGAGAATCGATAGCATAAATATTTTTCCTTAATGGAATTCAATTTTAGTATGGATTTCAAGTACCTACTACGGTTTATGCGGAAATGTTTCTATAACTTTTATTTAATAAACCTCAGAAACTTTTATTTTTATACAAACTGTTTAATTTTATACAAACACTGATTTTTGATCCCATGAAATATGATAATAAAAAAATTACACAATAAACCTCCTCATTTACTATAAGCTAAAATCACAGACGTAGAGAATGGTCTGAGAAATATCCGCATGTTAGAATTAAGCCAATGTTTTTGTCTTAAATTTAATATTAAGAATATTTTGTTATGTCCATTTTTCCCCCTTTGGTTATATGAGTACATATATATTATTTCTGTTACCTTTTTTTTCTAAGGTCGTTTGACAGATTTTTATTAAGAAATTAACTTATTTATTTAATCTTAATGTATATTTACGTATAATATAATTGATCGTAGTCCCTGCAAAAGGCCATTATTTTAATGTGTCGGAGCGTAATCCGAGTGCTTTACCCTTCTACATGGATTCAGATAGAATAATGTTTCATGTATCTAATCTACTTTATCTTGCGAGGATTTTCGGTTGGAAACCGGTAAATTTTTATTTTGTAAAATACATGTCTGCCTGAGATACCATGATATTAGTTTTAAAGAGTAGTTTAGTAACACACTACAGTTACCACAGTAATTTTTTCAGTAAATATGACTAAAAACGAAAGTATATTAACAAAAACCTTTATTATACCGGTTAAACACCCATAGTAAATTTACCGGTATTCAATCCCTGTATTATAGTAGTTAAGCTTGTCTTTGGTGTGTTCACTAGATTGCTGACTTGACGTGACTGAGTGACGTTTGTGTATAATATCCACGATGTGTCTCTAAAGTCGGTTGGAAATGCTACGTTTAGTTTGCTCAATGATAAACGTCGGAATAAATAATATAATGCATAAATCGCGTTTTTATCCGTGAAGTAAAATGTGTGATAATAACGCCCCCCTATTTTTTACCCTGCGTAAGTACCTCAGTTGGCCTCTCTTTACCCTCTAGTCCCAGACCAGCTTGTTAACAAATTATTATTCAGATAAATTCGTTTAAGGAGACTGTTTAATCAAAAGCCTCCCTTTTCCCTAATTAAATCTGCTAGCTCTAGCCCTATATAGTACAAGAGCTATAGATATACAAGTATGTACAAGTTGACGAGACATCGGTGACCCAAATGAGCTCGTCCTATCACACCGGTTTATTGGGTCACGAGCGTCGTTTGACAAATTACCATCTTGGTATCTAGTCCAGGCAGGGCTGCCAGATGGGACAGTTTAACATTTTAATACCCACTGCCGCGACCATAAATCATTGAACATAAAAAGATTCGTTAATCACATCAACTGTCATATGTCAAATATGACATTAGCGGTTTTCTTTTTTTTTCTTTTTATAGTATAGGGGGCAAACGGGCAGGCGGTTCACGTGATGGTAAGTGATCACCGCCGCCCATAGACATCCGCAACACCAGAGGGCTTGCAGGTGCGTTGCCGGCCTTTAAGCAAGATGTAGGCTTGCTTCTTGAAGGTTTCCAAGTCGTATCGGTTCGGAAAAACCGCCGGCGAAAGCTGATTCCACAGAGTGGTTGTGTGAGGCAAGGAATCGCGCAGTTGTGGATTTCCAGACATCAACATGATGATATTTCGATACACTATATACTCCTTAATACGTTCCTTTTCTTTTCTTAATACGACACGATAATACTAATAATAGGTATATGCGTGGAAATGTAACGGTCAAATTTTCAGAAATCTTGTAACTGCAGTAAGACGAGAATCGGACTTTGCCATTTGCCGGAAATCAAGGAAAACCATTTTTTACCCTTAAAAACTCACCCCCTCCCACTTCCCGAACTCGGATCGACCGTAATTTATATTTCCTTTCATTTTGATCATATTCCCCTCCTTTTCTAATGGGTTTCATCCTACTGTAATTTTTTTTTTGTTTCAAAAATTATCGACCCTGGTTTATAAGCAAATTCTTGTGTGCAAATTGTTTCAATGGCTACGCCTTTTGCCCGCTACGGCTGCGTAGCTTGTAGAGGGGCACGTAGCAGTGACGTAGGTCTTGTCACAAAGTATTAATTTTTCCTCTAATTTCGATATTACATGTGAGGCCAAGAGCTTTGATTAGTAGAATTAAATTGTTCCATCGTTGAGAACGTTATATAATATGTAGACATATTTTTTGCCTATAATATTGCAGGCTTTTATCTTGAATTTTGTCATGGAGAAACATATTATATTAAGGAAAGCACACGTCAATAAAACTTTAAAACTTATTTTTTTTTAATAACGAGTAAATAAAATAGTCGATAGAATATCACTGGTATTTTTGGACTGAGATATTAAATGACATGATGATCTCATGCTAGTCCGCCAATATCCATACTAATATCAAACCTTTGTTATATGGGCGTTGAAATTTTTCGAGCAAGAGCTTCACTTGATGGTAGGTCATATTTCAGCTTTCATATATCCGCTGTCAACGTAAGTAACGCTACGTGAAAACGTAACCGAACGAACACATTACGATGTGCACTTCACGGTTTATACATCTTTGATTTGTGGTATGTTACCTGGTCGGTATTTCGATGTTCCTTCCACCGATTTAATGCCCAAAGCAACCAGACGTAGGGAAGACATGTTTGTAGAAAATTATAAAGCTTTCTTTGTGCGGAGCTATAACGTTGAAATACTTACTTGAAAACTATGTTTAGCGTTGTTGATGCTACACTCCGCGTACGTCGCTTCTTCCAACTCAAACTCGTCCCAAAGCTGGCTCTGAAAAGAAAAATAAAATGGTTTATTTTAATTATAGTCTTGGACTTAATAAAAACAAACTAGAAGAACCTTTATGTTAGATCTTTTGTTAGGATATTGAATCGGAGACGACGTAAATGAGGATAATTCCCTTTACCGTGTACAGATTCCTTATTATAAAACCGCCTTGGTAAAAGAAGATTGAATAGGATCTGAATATTTCATAATCAAATAATTTTCAATATTTATAATCCAGATTAGACGTCTGGATTAATACCGATGAGAAGATTTTGAATGAAAGTTATATTATATAATTATGTTTGAAGCGTTTTTTCACACGATTTATCAATACGGTCTATGTAGGGCTATTATAATAGGATAGTGTCTATCCCATACAGACATCATTGACCGACTGACTGACAACTACACCTGACAATGTGTACACGATTATAAATCGCCTTTAGAATTAAAGTTCTAATTATTGATGTTGTCCAAAAACACCTCTTAAATTGGACATTTGTAAGTATTCAGTTTATAAAATTATATAAATGAAGTTTTAAAAATTTCATAAACAGTTTTATTCTGACTGGCGATAGGACACACATTATCCCCATACAAGTAGACGCAACGTGTGTATACGAAGAGCATAACAGGAAAATATAATTCACATTTACAGAGCAGTAACGTTAGTGTACGTCAACGTATATTGACAATTAGACACATTTAATTATAGTAGTTATCATAATAGGACGTTGCGTCACATGATACACTTTACTTTATTGTGAAAACTGGACAAAGTGAATAAATCATGATTATAAATTGTAGACACTTTTAATAAATAATTGTAGACAATTTATTACTGTAGCAAATATACCACTTTTATGAAACACAGATATTGACAAAAGTTAATGATATGAGTCTGCTTTAGGGTATACCTATAACATAGGGAATCATATCCCTATAAAGGTTTACCGCAATTTTTGTTATAGCCCAGATGAAAGGTGCGTGCGAATTGCGTGCAAACGACTGCCACCTTCATATTGGGTGCAAATAGTCTCATTTAGATAACTTAACCACCGAGATAGGTAACGTTATAGCTTCATACCTTTTCCTTTTCTCAAATCTTTCTTAAAATAAAATATTACCCGCCTTATTCATAAACGTATGAAAAGCTTTGATATAGTTAGAATATAATATTGTCTTTTATTAACGCGAGTATCACACATTTAAATAAACGTCGAAACTGAATTTAAAGAAACGTCGGGATAAATAATTTAAATAATAAATCGCGTTTTAATCCGGTATACAGTATTTTTTTTAAATAGTTAGAATATGTTTTGTTCGAGAGCGTTGTTTAGAGCGAGACAAAACATCTTTAAGCGCTCGATAGAAGTATAACTGCGTACAATATACACGCTGCGTATAATGAGGTATATACTGCGGATATTTAACAATCCCGAAAGAAGTAGCCCCAAGTTACTACTTACTATACACAAGAGTTAAGATTTGGGGTGTTATGAAGGTTATACTGTTAGTATAGCTTAATACGGAGTTGAGAAGCAAGACATGTCTTAACTTAAAATATGAAACAATAAAAGCACGATCTATAAAATATACATTGCCATGTAGAAATAACAATTACAAACTCTAACTCAAAATACAACCGTTCCAAAAGATGTTCCAATTTTGAATAATGCATGACCCAAAATTTTGGTACTAGTCTAGTCGCTTGTACCGCTTACGGCACTGTATTAAATATAATTTAGTTTAGCACATTCATTAGTCGTAAATTCCTGCATAAATGAGTTCAATCATTTAAATAAAATACTGTATACCGGATTAAAACGCGATTTATTATTTAAATTATTTATCCCGACGTTTCGGATGCTTTTCAGCAACCGTGGTCGCGGGAGACTGAAAGATGACAGTTGTCTTATATTTGAAATCACGTAAATCGCGTTTTAATCCGGTATACAGTATTTTATTTAAATGTGTGATACTCGCGTTAATAAAAGACAATATTATTGAGTTCAATCATATTGAATTAAGATCAAAGGGAAAACAAATAACGAATATGGCATCCAATTTGCGCAATAGAAATACAATCCCAATTATAATTGCGAATATGTTGGGTGTGTCCTTTCACGTAGAAATGTAGCAATTTACTAATTTGGTTTGCATATGTATACATAGTTTAGTGCTTCCGTACTTAAAGCCACTAGAAGCGACAACAAGTGGTTAAACGCGATCTTTAGACGCAACCTCCAGACGCGGTCTCCTTCGAAAAAAAGTCGAGTGAATGTCTGACATTCCCGTAATTTGTGGCTCGGTCACAGGCACTCAGGCCCTCGATGTGCGCCGATGACATATAAAATGTATGACATTTAATGTCCGCACCGGAGGCCTAATGTGCAGCAACGCTTAGGGAAATCCACATAGACATTATATTATACACAATATTATCACAGTTTGTTCTCGTTTTGGTAATATATCGTCAAGATCGATATTATTGTGTGGACGTAAGTAAATTCCTGAGTCACTGAAGACATATGTACATAGATATTTATATCTGTAGCCATTTCACTGATCATTATTCTGTACAATCAAGCAGATTATTCGGTATAATCTGTGCTCTGCCGGGCTAGCATGACCGGCACGAGATATGTCGCGGACGAGAGAAGACAAACTAAGATGTTAGATATCTCGATATATTATATCTTAACATCGACAATTTTGATAGAAAAGATATCTCGATCGACATATGTATCTATTTTTGATATTAAAAGTCGAGTTTTAAGTGTAATTGTCATGTTAGACCCGAAAGAAATAAAGCGATAGTCGATTGAAACACGAGAAAACGGTAGACAAAATTTTGTCGCGCTTGCCATGCTAGGCCGGCTACTTGACCGAATCATTTTTTTTAAAATCTTGCCCTTAGAACCCGGAACCTTCCATTAGCGGAGGCGTTTAAGCCTTTGACTTAAATTCTTCAATTTTTGATAAGCAAAGTGGGCATGGCATCTTAAAATGTCATAATATTTTACATATTTTTTTGCTACCAGTTTCTGTAGAAATCTATAAACTTAAACAATAGTATAGATATATTTATCTTTTTGAATCAATTATAATTAGCTGCTTCAGCTTCGAGGCCCTTTATCCGTTTCAACAAAGTTACGAATTTACTCTGAGGTTGAGATTAACAAGCGGACTTTCAGTTTCAAGTCCGTTTCTTGTAAATTGTTGTAAAGTTCATGAACATTTTGCATTTGTAAGACTTTAATTGTACATTTTCTTCAGACTTCATTAAACAGTATTTAAATAACAAGCTGAAATCTAAAATATATACATAAAAGAAAGATCTTTTCTGGAATAGCGTAGCTATTAGTGAAATTATTTTAAAATCAGTTCACCATTTCCAGAGAACACATTCTACATTACATACGACGCCGAATGAAAGAAAAATTTACTGCACCCACCCCCAAGTAAAAGGAAACCTACTTTCTTACATAAATACATACTCATCTATCTACATATATACTAGGAAGAAAATAGGAATGTTATTTTTAAATAACAAAAACTATTCTGAAAGTTTTGAGCATCAAATACAATATTATTATTTTTAGCATAATCATACAGATTACATATTCCAAAACAAAATTAGATAAGCAATTTTTATAAAATATATAAAATAATAGAGAAACCCCAGTCTTTTATTATTAAAAACACTTAAGTAACAAGAAGAGTTGAAAACTTTGGCTACGTTTCGCTTCCAACGAGTTAAAAAGGAAAATTTGTATTACTCGCATAGCGGTTGCTTTCACGGAGTGTAATTAGCACGTCTAATAAGTTATTCAAACACTGTAAATATATTTCTATCTATCATTATCTATACTATTATAAAGAGGAAAATTTTATATTTTAGTGTTTGTAACGAATAAGCTCAAAAACTTACCGATTTAAAAAAATCTTTCACCAATAAAAAACTATTATCAGCGAGTAACATAGGCTATTGTGTATAGTACATGTACACTGCTCCCGTGTGAAGCCGGGCACGTTAGTATTATTATAAAGAGGAAAGATTTGTTTGTTTGTGTGTTTGTTACGATTTAACTCAAAAACTACTAGACCGATTTTATAAATTATTTCACTAATAGGAAGCTACATTATCAGCGTGTAATATAGTTTTTTGTGTTCAGTACATCTACATACATTGCAAGTGGCCTAATCACTAGTGTAAAATATGTTATGAATGTCTTGCAAAGTTCTAACTCTTTTACTGTTTCGTACCTTAAAAAGAAAACCCTTGCAAATCTATCACCTAATTGTCCATCTGTTTGTCAAAACCCTCAGGAATGTGTGAAGGTATTAAGTAAAATGAATATTAAATACTTAGGAGCTGCAATATATATATATATATTAATTTTATATATATATATATATATATATATATATATATATATATATATATATATATATATATATATATATATATATAAAATTTAGACAAAAATTTTTTAATTAAATCTTAAAACAAAAGACGGATCGATGAGGTTTCAAAGTCGCGTAACTCCGAACTCGCGTAAGTTATGGTAATACTGTATATTATACACGCATTGTAATTCGGTGTATTAATATTACCTTCAAATACCCTGTTTCTAAAACGAACAAGACTCTTATCTGCCTACAAGAACTATTTTTGACTTCCGATTTTTGTAAATTTTGGATATGTTTTTATAAAAGTTGATGAACTAATAAAAGCTCGATTTTTTTAATTGAAATTATGTTCGTAAACAACAAAAGGAATCAAAATCAATGTATTCCTATCCGTGACGCTGCCATTTTTTGTTTCAACATAACAATACAGTCTTTATATTAGCTTTAAATCATTTCAAGAGAGTAGCTTCGAGTAAATTTTTAATATGTCAGAATTTATGTCAGGACGGCCTCATTCTCGAAATTTATTGATTGTGGCTGCTTCGCCAACTTATTGCACCATTATGTCGAGATGTATACAGTCTATTTTATTGGATGGCTGCTGTTGTTCACTCCTCGTTACGTTCATACGACGCTGATTCGATCTTATTTGGGAAAATACTCGTATAGTGAGTGATAAATCTATCAACTATAAAAATCGGTGTTGTGGCGTTGATACACCATAAAGTATACTAAGTGGAGTCTATTTGAGATTATTTTTTGTATTCGTACATTCTATACATACATTTTTTGATATCTTGTTAATTATATGATTTGTAATTGGGTGGTTGTCAAATAAATTTCATGTCATAAGTAGGTATATTTATCATCTATGCACTAAATGTATTTTATTTGAATTATAAATTTCATTATTACCTTTGGAAGAATGTGTTAAAGACGATACGACGAGGGAGAGACGATAATTCCACTGCAACGTAACACTTAACTTAAAAATACGTCCAAAATCAAAATCATAAGTTTTTTATTTCAAATAGGCCTTTGCAGGCTCTTATGAAACGTCTAGTTGCACGGTTCCAAAAAGTGGGTCTCATGGAGAAGAACCGGCAAGAAACTCCATGGACACTCTTTTCAACAATGGTTTAGCTTACAAATAAGTCCAACAGGACATCGTGTCGTATAAACGTAGACTTTATAATATATGAGTCATCATTCAGCTGCGATAGTCGGTTGTCCACTTAAATATGTGAACATATAATTTTTTGTATTCTCTGAAGACTTGTTCTACAGAAAGGGGTGGGTTTCTAACCGGATAACGTGCCACTGTTCACGATGGAAAAACCGTGAAGTGCATATTGCGCGTCTCAGTCTGTGGATTTCCGAATGCTCGAAGTAAAATGAAATCGAATTGGCTCATGTTCTGTGACGTACTTAAGACTAATATTGTTATAGTAAGTCAATTTAACACTCTTTAGTCAGAACACGACAGTAAAGCTAAAAGTTATTTTTTTCCAACTTCATTAAAATATTGAACTAAAACTAAAATGTATCAAAATAAAAATGCTTATATGGCTATATATGCATATAAATGCATATATAGCCATATAAGTGAAATAATTTTTCTCTACCTAGTTTTTTGGTAGAAACTTGTCTATATATGTAAAATAAATTGGTAAATTTATTATATTAATGTGGATGTAAAAACGCTATATAATGATGAATTGAAGCGGAAGTGGAAGATTTTGTTTTTGAAAGTTGAAACATTTTGGGTCATAAATAGGATGTGTATAATAAAAAAAATGTGTACCGGGATAGAAAATATTTTAATAGTATTTATTATAAATTTAATAAAACGTTTTGGATAAGCCCTTTTCATGTTTGAATTTATTTGAAATAGCGAATATACGAGCTAGCTACGTATTATTTGTATTTGATGGAAACTTTCTACCGTTTGCTCGTTAGCTTTAACAAATAGCAGTTTTTGCACGAATTGCTATTCAAATAAAGGATTCGCTCAATAGCTATTTCATAATATTGACATAAAATTCGAATTCGGATATATTTTGCCTAAATGTTTTTTTAATAGTATATAGTTTTGTTACAGTTATAGTATACTAGCTGACCTAATTTCTAAAAAGCAGGGGTTGGTGATAAAAAAGTAAAAATTTTGGGTTGTATGTATTTTTTAATGCCACATTATAAAAAAATAAAAATAAAAAATATCGTCCAAAAATTAAAAAAAAATTTAAGGGTGAACAACCCTTATCACTTAGGGGATGAAAAATAGATAGTAGCTGATTCTCAGACCTACTGAATACGCATATAAAATTTGGTAAAAATCGGTAAAGCCGTTTCGGAGGAGTAGGTACGGTAACTAACATGGTGACATGGAAATCTACATATATATATGTATGCTAGCAAAGTAGGTTGATGTTAAATGCGTTGAAATGTATGTGGTTAAATGTTAATACTAAAATTAATGAATCACTTTTTGAGCTGTTGAAATATTAAACTGATTTATCTATACTTCTATACTAATATTATATAGAGAAAAGATTTGTATTTTTGTATGTTATGAATAAACTCAAAAACTACTGGACCGATTTTGAAAATTCACCAATAGAAAGCTACGTTATCAGCGAGTAACATAGGCTATGGTTTGTGTATAGTACATCTACATTGCACCCGTGTGAAGCCGGGGCGCGTTGCTAGTATTTTATAATTCTACAGAAAATACAAGGCTGAAAGGAGATGACATTGACCTCTGTTTTTGCAAATTACAAACGTTTAAAAA
This sequence comes from Anthocharis cardamines, assembly GCA_905404175.1. Taxonomy (NCBI): domain Eukaryota; kingdom Metazoa; phylum Arthropoda; class Insecta; order Lepidoptera; family Pieridae; genus Anthocharis; species Anthocharis cardamines. The sequence goes on along the minus strand of FR989953.1, from coordinate 1,947,852 downwards.
CGTTAATGTGTCGCTATTCATTTTTATCAAAACATACCTTTAAATATTCCCCCATTTCAGGGCAATGGCTTCAATTAAGGGCATTTACGAGAACAGACATTATCTTCATAATTTACGAGTTTTGTGGTGTAAATATTATATTCTTCTAATGCTTTATGTGATTTACGAGCTAAAAATCAGATGTATTTTTTTATGTTAGATATCGACAGACGAACATGAGGTTCACTTGATGGTAGGTGATAACCCAGCCACAGAACATCAGTCAATGATGCACTGTCGATATACTTTTTACTTCGAGCCTTCGGAAATTCATAGACTGAAACCGACACGCGCAATATGCACTTATCGGTTTTTCCATCTATGGACAGTGGTTCGTTGTCCGGAATTTCGATATTCCTCTCACCCGTTCAATCTTCGAAGTTACCAGACGTGGGGAAAAGATAATTACAGAAAATTATAAACATGTCGTTCCGGTGGGATTCGAACCCACGACCCATCGATGCGCACGGCAGGTGTTCTACCGAACGTGTCAACGAGCCCGTCTAAATGTGTTAATGACGTTAATAATACTACGTTTCAATTCGGTAAAGAAACAATAAACCACTTAAAAACAGTTGAGTAATATATGTATTATACTAATCTTGCTGTTGTTGTTCCAATATTTTTCTTAGCTTGGACCCTAAATCCAATGTGTTTAAATTATGTTTACAAATCTATATTATATCTATCTATACATATAATAAAAGAGTAGGATCGAAATTACGCTTCACTAAATATTTTTACCAGAAATTAAGAGGGGTGATAAAAGAAGGGTAGCAGAATGCATAAATGCAATTTTTAAGATTCTTGTCTGTCTGTCTGTCTGTCTGTCTGTCTGTTTGTTCACGCTAATCTCCGAAGATACTGAACCGATTTTCATTTAATTTATACAAATATATTAAGCAAAGTCCAGGGCAACATATAGGCTTAGTTTCATCGAAATCGGTTATCGGAAAGAAAAGTTATCATCATTTAAATATTATTTTAAAGGCACCATTTCAACAAATTGCAATGAAAACTGACTCGCGTTGAATTTCTTCGAATTGTCAGATGTCAATCACAGTTTGATATGTAAATGAAATAGTTTGATAATTTCGCCATTTTCGATATGTGTTCGTGGCATAGTGGATATACGGTCGTACTACCGTAACTTCAGATGCGAGTTCGAATCATCACTAAGGGAAATATTTTTTTGTATTTATTTTTTTATATTTTTAAAAGAACTAATATTGAAAATAGAAAATGATTATTGAACTATTCTATTATATAAAAATGTATTTCTTATGAGATCGTTTATTTCGCATTTTCATGAATCCTTTCCTTTCCAAGGGATTTTTTTTTTTTTGCATTTCTCCATACCTTCATTTTATTCGTATTTAGACATTTTCTTGGCGTTTTTTTCCATGTGTCGCAAGTATTTTCAAACCCCCGTACAATTTTCGTGCTTAGGTATATTTAAGACGGAAAATGCATTGAATCCAATCTTCGACTGAATTCTGATTAGTGGAAAAAAGACACATATCTGCATTTTGGTGACGTAAAATTTGATTGATATGCATCTCCCTAAAGTTTCTTTAAAGTCAGGTTCATTTTTTCAATTACTATGGTATTTCTTTTGAATTTCAAATCATCATTTGAACCCCAACCTCAACCACCATTAAACATGTCGATAATATGATGCAAAAGCAACCGTCAATGACTACTCTGATAGCTCTTTCCGAAAAGAAATCACCAAGTACAGAGGATGTAGGATATATAATATGAAGAAAGCTTGCTCAAAAGTTCAGCATAAAGTGATCCCCACGCGAACGAAGTCGCGGGCATCAGCTAGTAATAAATATATTAGCAATAGAAAATAAAAAATTCAATGTATAGAGGTTATTTTTTCCTAAGATACTTTCTAACTCGCAAAACTACTGTGTCTTTGTCGCCAGTAGTTTTACCGAACCGACACGACTTGAGAGCCTTCAAGAACCGAGCCAAGAATTTTCTTAAAGGTCTGCAACACACCTGCAAACCTTCAGTTGTTATGGATATCTATTGGTGATACCATCAGCTGAGTCACCTGCCCATTTGATTCTATAAAACAATATCTCCAAACAGAAAATGAGCGCACCTGCGCTTAGCCTTCTACAAGACAAAAACTTTGAGGATCCCAGTTCTAAATGGATGAAAAGAATCTATTTAAGGCCGTTTTTCATATGAGCTCCAGCAAAAAACTTAGTTATTATGTGCCGAAGCACCGTATAGCGTAACTTTAGTGATGTACCTTCTCGTTATCGATAAGTTTTATCACATAATTTTATATCATGTTATAATATTTATATTTTAAAAATTATAAATAAGAAAATACAATAGTAACTTGTTAGCAAAAATATGACTTATTTTGAGAAGAGGCTGCTAATAGCATTTTGCAATAATTTTGCATATATTTAATTTATTGAAGCTTTTCCACGTCATAGGAAAGTATCAGTCATGTCTTATTTTAAAATAATATAAACTAAAAACTATCGATATATGATCCCATCACTATGCCGTTTACTGAAAGGCGATCTAACTCAATCGCTTTGTAATACGACCCTCAACTACTCCGCAAATTGCTAGCTCAGACTTTAAGAGCTTTCCATTATAGCCAGGATTCTTATGAGTAAGTCCTGAGTTCATGACACACCATTATACATCTACTATTAATATAGTAAACCTTAAAAAAAACCTTTTTATAACTTAGCACTTACCAAGTAAGCACTAAAAGCACATGCAATGTAGCCTAAACACTTAAGGCTAATAAACAGTTTACTTCTATCCTAAACTAACTAGATTTTATGTTCTTACTAAGATAGTCCTTTAAAACTTTTCTTATTGTCTCTATCATTGCATTTTTAGACATTGACATAGACATACTTTATTCGACAAAAACACAATAAAAAATACAATTTTGAACTTACTTACTAAATACAATAAAATATATTGTGTATCTAATGCCGAAAAGGACCCTTCATCAGCATTTGTTGCAGTTATAAGCTGCAACACTGGTTTTCAGAAAGGGCCCCTGTCGAACTGTCAAACAGCATTTTTGTCGTGTTCCTTGCGTAACACTAAACTTTTTCACTGTCACTATACACTAACTCGAAGGGTTTAGTCCTATTAAGCCTTCGCACTAGGTCTGTGTGGTCAAGGAGCTGGATGCCCTCGACATTCACGAGATGGTGAAGCCGGAATTCAGGTGGGCTTCTGCAGTTTTCTTTTTATGGAAGAGACAAAGTCCACCTTCAGATTTCCGTGGATATCATCATTCCTTATGTACAAAGGTTACGTTTCTAATTCATAAATAGGAAGGCGTTTTCCCGCTGTTCTACCTGTTGCAAATTGGTGATGTGGGCCACGATGGTGAATCACACTTACTTATGCTGTATGTCCATATTATTATTTTTTTACAAAAAAAACATTTTATTAATTTTATAACAACTATTTATTAACATTTTTTTTCTTAAAAACTGAAATAAATAGAAAATACACACTACAATAGTGAAATGGGGTTTTATAAAATAATTATATGCAACGGAGAGAATTCCGCTAAAGAAATGTTCCCCCACAAAACACCTCTAAAAATGTGGTCCTTAAAACACCCCTTTTCATCCCAAATTAATGGGAAAATCTGCTAAGTTGGCAACACTGGAGCGAGTGTCAGCACTTGTCCGCTTTATTAAAAGTCAGTCTCTCAGTTCCCACTCCTATTATAAAAATACTTAACCTCATTGTTTACCCAAGTTCCAATAACAGGGCCATCAAGAGCACTTTCAACGGTGCTCGGAGATTTATCATCGCTTGGTTGAGATGCGATTATGATCTCTTTACGACGCAGCCCCTGTTAAAACATAATTTATTGTTCAAATAAAAGGACCAGTGGACTTCTAATGAACGAGAGATTGTAGATTGTTTGGTTCAGGTAGGAGTGAGGCGTATTTATCGTCACAGATATTAATCACACGTATTCAACGATAACAGATAACAGTTGTTCCTGCGATTGTGAAATATCTGTTATTGAAAATATCATGCAATACTAAATAACAACTGTTCAAAAAATACTAGTAATGGTCAAGCCAATACAAAATAACTGTGATTGTTACCTGTCTCAGTTAAACATATATGATTGTCGCGTGATAAAACGAGATGCACCTAGTATTTATTATCCAACAAAATACAATTGGACATTTCACAGGAAGGAAATCACATTGAAAAGTTACTCCTAAATTAGATCGTATTATCCGTAATTGCTTTAGTATCTGTGTAAATAACAGACTGTTATTTAAGAACAGATATTTTCATCTGTGATTATTGAGTCACAATCACAGGTAGAACACATATCATGTTTGACCTGTGATCACCCATGTCTAGGTTCAGGTTCTATCTCACTCACTCTCACAGTGTACAAGAAAGTGTCTCTCCATCTTCTGAGACAAAATAACGCAACAGATAGAAATTAAGTTCACAAAATTTAAGCTACATGAGGTATCCACGCAATCACTGAAAATGTATATTTCTTGGACTAAAAACCTATATATTATCTTAACCATGAGGGATAAGTTTTTAATAGGGCCGGATTAGTGAGATTCTACAGTACGTACATATTATAAAGCTGCATAAATAAATCAGTGGATAAAATATTGTTTCTTAGTTAGGTTACTATTAAACCACAGTCAAACGCGCACATAAAAATGTAGCTTCTTAGGTAAAAAAGTCATATTCAAGAGACATTATTTACGCATCAATCATCCATTCCAAAAAATGAAACATAATAAAGAGTGACTCAAAAGAATAACAAATATTTTACATTCGATACGTCATCGTCAATAGAGAAATGAATTCAGACAGTTCGTGCTTTTATTATTATACTGTTTTATGAAATTTCTGATAAGTTTATTACTACATTTGCGGCCGACTTATTATCGATAGGTCACAAAGTATTGAGTGAAATCAGGCACTGAAATCGGTGGACAGTACAATGAAACACTTAGGTTTGTTTACAAGTAAGCTATTGATTGCTTATTTTGATTTAAAATAATGTTTAAATAAAATACTGTATACCGGATTAAAACGCGAATTATTATTTATATTGTTTAAATTATTTATCCCGACGTTTCAATGATTCCCGAAATTCAGTAATTAAAAATCTACAACTCCAATTCAAACATGCTACAAAACAAGAGGTCACCGTTAGTCAATATTGTCATAATATAGAAAATTACAGTAAATATCAACTCCGTAGGAATAGATGGCGTTAATATGGCAACTTTGTGACATTTCAAAAATCAGACAACTGTCATCTTTCTGTCTCCCCGTGACCACGGTTGCTGAAAAGCATCCGAAACGTCGGGATAAATAATTTAAACAATATAAATAATAAATCGCTTTTCAATCCGGTATACAGTATTTTATTTAAATGTGTGATACTCGCGTTAATAAAAGACATATTAAAATAAAGTTGTTATTGATTACTTCAAAAATAAAAACGAATATAAAATAGTTTTTGAATCATAAAGAAAAATTCAGTTTTCCTTAATTTTTATACGTACTAGGCTTCGCAGCGACATATAAGCGGAGTTAACATTATCCAAGTTTCGGCATTTTTAAAAAATCTTTGGGCCCAAAAAGGGCTTTGACAAAACCTCAGTAATTTGTAAAAGTTTATTTAGACAAAAAAAAAAACAAATCGGCCAAGCGCTTGTTGCGATCCTGATTACAAACACAAATGTCATTTGAGTCGCTCGATAGGAGCTTCGCTCACTCCGCTCCAATTATATTCAGTATAAAAAATGAATAAGCAAAAACATCTAAAGGAGCTGTTAGTTAGTGTTTTTTAAATACTCACGTCAAATATAAGGTTACTCTTCTTTTAAAGTAAGAAACAAAAATATAATAATGCTCGTTGTCTATTAGATGGATATTAGGTAAATAGCTTTTGATGGATTATTATAAACCTATTGTCTTTTATTAACGCGATTTTATTATTATAATTTACTAGCGACCCGCCCCGGCTTCGCACGGGTCTAGATTTTTTGACTAAATACAAAAAACAAAAAACTTAAAATAAAAACAAAAAAAATCATCAAAATCGGTCAAGCCGTTTCGGAGGAGTATGGCAACGAAAACTGTGACACGAGAATTTTATATATTAGATATTACCCTCGTAGTTCTCAAAACCGACTGGGATTTTCCTGTGAAAGGCATTAGGGGACTATAAAAGATTTATTAAATATTACGTTGAGTTAGCGAAAGCGTCATGAGCAAGACAGAGCACTGGCGTTGATTAGATTTTTTATTAGGGGCGAGTATGGTCGGATTAACTCGACTGAATTACTTCTATCGGGTTAGTAACGAACTAGATTGCAAGGTTTTTATTTTCTTCAAAGTACAACAAAGTTATTTTATCCTAGCCGACTAGTGGGGAATAAAAACCTTCGTCTTGAAAAAATACATATGTATATGTACTCGTACATTGTACGTGCCAATTTCCATGATGAATGATGTTCGTCAAACGCCGTTGGAGTTTAGCAATCCCTACTATCCCTACTTAATATTATAAATGCGAAAGTAACTCTGTCTGTCTGTCTGTCTGTTACGCTTTCACGCCAAAATTTTGAAATTTCGATCTATGTGGGGATGAAATAGGGATGAATGAAAGTTCGCAGGGAAGTCGAACCAAATCTATTAATATATTTACTATACGTATATTTATTAGAATCATCTATATATATGATTAGTAAAAATGCCGTACAATCAAAGATATCAAAGTAACCTCATGAGAGGGATGGTGGTGGTTTTTGAAACAAAAAACGTAGTTTATAAAAATGTATTAAAATAAGCAATTTTCAGTTAATCACAGCAGTTTGTATGTATATTATTTGCAAAGTAAGCATCCTAAAAAATAATATAATGTAATAAATGTGAAACTTTGTGAGAATGTATGTATGTTTGTTAATCTTTCACGCAAAAACTTCTGAACGGATTTTGATGAAACTCTACAGTAATATTTTTTATTCATCAGAATAATATTTATGCTATAAAATTGGCCAAATTATAACGATGAGTGTCAGTGATGTGTTTCTGAATTTTCGACCAATCAGAGTAATTAGAGGTGATTTCATTTATTTTAGATTTTTTTTATTAAATTAATTTAAGAACCATTACCGTATACCATATACCGTATTTACAGTCTAATACCTAACTCTGCTACCACTGAGAGATTAATATGTAAATGATATATTATATAGCCGCGATCAGAATATTAAAATAGTAGGGAGATTGATGAAAAAATTGCTCAGATAATAAATAAGCTACCCGTAGTCCTAATTCTACGCAGACGAAGTCGCGGGCAGAAGCTAGTTTTATATATTTAAAAAAACATGAGTCCGCCTACGGCTTCAATTGTATTAGATACATTTGGATTTACCCAGATAAATTCGTGAAATAACAACGAAGACGTCAAAAGTCAAGACGTCAAAATTATCCTGAATCGCGGTATCAAAGTTTCTCGAGCTTACGGTCGAGGATCTTCCCTTTAGGTTGGAGGAAGAAAACACATTCCTTCCTCCACTATTAAATTCAAATTCAAAAATCATTTATTCATTTAGGTAACACAATGTACACTTATGAACGTCAATAAAAAATACATATTAAATGCTTCTAATTTTACATTTACTGCCAATTCTCAAATCAAGGGCGTAGAGCGGACGAGAAGAACTGGCAAGAAACTCGCCGCCACTCTTTTTAATCGCCAAGTTTTTGTTTTACAAATGTTTTGTAAGGAGCTGCAACCATTACACCATGTTCCACATGACATCTTTAAGTAATTAACTATAATAATCGAAAAATGTATATATAAACGAAAAAAATAAAATAAATAAAAACAAAGATTTGTCCTCTATCAGCAGAATGTATGGTGAAATAGGAGCACTCACTTACATTCTCGTGGGAACAACACGCAAATACATAGACGAAATAACTAATATCACCGCATACACGAATTCAAGTTCGACCTGTCACCACAAGTAGCACCCGTTCACGAGTATGACGCATGGCCAGCCATCGACCCCCTCGCCATATTTTATTTTTTTTAAATCCTGTATGTTTTACAAAAATATTGTTAAGTATAATATTTTTTTTTCTATCGATCTCAATTTAGTTAAGAACAGAAAAACACATACTTTGAAAGTAATATATTTTAATGAACACTTTGTATACTGAAAAATGTTATAGTTAGAGAAACGCTAATAAAAAATCAATACGACATATATATTATCGAATATTGAAACTAAGTAGTAAACAGTTAATCGAACGGGTTCATTGCCCTACTTACAATAACCTCTTAGAAGTATCGTAAACATTGAGTAAGATCGTTTTAGAATCAACCACTGACGATAATTCACTGACGTCAGTGAGCGATGATTAATCGAAACTGTTGAAAAATGAATAAAGTAAATAAAGAAGATGGTTAGTTCCGATTGATCTTGAAAACTAACGAAAAATGGCATTTCTATTAAAATTAACTTACATATTATACCAAAAAATATTTCCTGACTTATACATCAAAGCTCAGCCGAAAGCGCTGAAAGTAATTTACATACGATTTACATAATGGATTTTACGAAATAAGATTTTTGAAGAGGTTGAATGTAAATAGGTAAATCTGTTCTACGAGGGTTCACCCTGGTTTCGGTCCACTAGACGATATTTTAGTAATTACTTAAGGCTAATGCATGCAGGCGGCGCGCGGGAGGTCACTGACACACACAGCATAGCAAATGGGATCCACTTTGTTATGGAGGTACCTACCTAGTTTTTCAGCTGACAAAATTAACTAAATAAACTTAAAAAAATGTAGAATAGGGAAGAAAAAAGAGCCTACTACTAGTCGCCTGATATAGTAAGTAACCACTTTTGTTATAAAAAATGTTTATGAACACTGAAATATTATTAAATATACTAAACTAAACCGACCATGGGGCAGACCCATTTCTGTGTCTGTTTCACTGATCGTATTCTTTACAGATAAGTAGGTGATCAGCCTTCTGTGCCGGAAACATTTTTTTTATCTTTTTCCCCCGGGATTCGAACCCGGGACCTACAGTGCTAAATGCATCGCGCTTACCACTAAGTCACGGAAGAACATTGTTATAAAATTTCGAAATTTTTCTCACCCATTTAACGACATAAGTGGCAAAACACAGGGAAAACATGTTTATTCTGTCAAAATTTAAAACTCGTTACCTATCGGAACCCAACACGCAGATCCTGTGATAACATAATTTTGAATGAAAAAATACGTCGTCGAAACTTAAATTTCCCTTACAGAATTTCCGGCGAGTTTTGCCAAACTTTTCCCCTCGTAAACGGCTTTCACGAGCCTTCTTAAGGTGATGTCTTGAAAATTTTGTGCTTTTTATATGTCGTGTAGTTTCTTAAATTGATATAGCATAAACCCAATTTTTTGATATATGCTTCCTTACTATATAAACTAGAATCGCATAGTTCAAAAACACGATAGGATAAAATTTTCTCGATAGAAAATATATTCAAAGTAGGCTCTAATAACTGTATTTTTTGTTCAGTACAGGGAAATTAATAAGAATTAGTCTATAGAATATTTTTTAATACATAGTAAATAATCATATCTAAGTTTGCCAAGAGTACTTTTTTAATAGCACTTGTAGTTTTTTATTTAAAAATAAAAATGTGTTTTGGCGCTTACGTCGATAATTATAAGCGCGAACTCAGTACATCTATCTCAGAATTTCCCTAAATAAAGTAGTTGCCTCTCAGGAGGCCGATCGCGGTAAATTGTTTAGTTCCAACTAGAGCTTAGATAATGCTGAGATCATGCTCTGACTGTGATCGAGTTAAGATCCAACTTTGCGCAATTTGGTATCGCGCTAAAGTTCGAGCCTCTACCAAAGTTGAAACTAAACTGGATCTTTACCATATCATAATCTCTAGGGATGCTCCAGTTTTCCATGTTACCGATTAACGATTGTCTATTTTTTACAAGAAAATAATAAATATATTTGACAGTTTACATAGAAAATGGAGGCAAAATTTAAACTATACCACAACAAGTTGCTTATAATAATTATTGTAAACATTACTATGTTTATTTGGCGGCTAAATAGAAATAAGAAACCCAATTCAAACATTTTTAACTATCGAAGTTGATTAATTATAAAGTGAAGACTCAGTCATAACGTATTCTTTGTGCTGTGTAGTGATGATAAATATTGGATTTAGTGTTAAATAAAACAGTCTATTTGCTTGAACTCTTATTATGTATATTCAAAGTAAATGGAAGAGCGCCGTCGATATACTATTGTCCGCCAACTTAAGCTTTTGAGTTAAAGAGTTCCTTGAAAATCATCGAGAATCCGCCCTGGGTCGGGTGAAATCCAGAGAAGTTTGTGCTTGTTTCAGCACAATTATGGTGGGAATGTGCCGAAATTCTGAATGCGGAAGGTCCAGCAAGAACATGAAAGGTATGTACCAAGGTTTTATTCACAAAATAATATAGCAAAGTATTCTTACAATTTCAGGTGTGGACTAATTTGAAATGTCTGTAACTAACTATGAGTTTTAGCAATGTAGGTATATATCAATGACATCTTAAATTTTGTGAGTTATCATTGTCATAATTACCTATAATCTAGTAGAAATACCTATGCTGTTCCATAACCATTATCTTATAATTTAATCATGTTATGCAAATCAATTTTAATTGACATCTTAAAATTTATGCAATAAAAACACATTTTAAATAAAGTGATTTAATCATCTAACTTATACAATATGTTAATCTTGGTGTGTTTGTTATTAAATATCTCCTAATCATAACATATTGACTTATATGAACACTAAAAATATTTCAGGATGATATACAAAAGTAAATTTTGTGCAAGAAAGCATTAAATATACATATTATGCGGGGAACTCACAAACAACTGATTCACAACCAATAATGAAACTATAAATAATTGGTTTTGAGCATTAACATTATCATATGATATAATGTAATAAAATAAAAGTAATATGATAATTTAAAGATTTTAATATTTCTATTCTATTATTACAGATGCCATATCAATGAAGAATATATTGAGAGGCCACTCCACACTTCTACCTTAAAGGAAACTCCACATTATCCAAGTTTATCAAGACAGATCCCATCCCATCGTAGTGAACTCATAAAATTGTTTAATAGATTAATATTGTAAGATTGGTTAAATAAATTTCAATAATTCATTTATTTATATTTATTTTATACTACACTCAACCACATTTCTTGCATTTAAGTGATGACTTTGGTTATAATTATATGCTTCAGGGGAGATAGGCTTATTGTTCTCAAAGAATACCCATCCTCTATAGCTTGCATCCACACACAATAATATCCATATCTGAAAATAATAATTCTTGTAAATTTATAATATGAACACAGAACAACATTACTTACTATTTAAACATTTAAAGAATAATAGACTTTTCTATTGAAATCCTCATTTTTCTGTAGGAGAAACAATAGCCATATGTGTTACATCTATACATCCTATTAAGTCCGGCATTTATTTGTATTGTTAATAAAATGTAAATTATAGATTCCTATTTTAATAAATTCAGTTACATAATAATAAACATAAAACATTTATATAAGGATATGAAGTATTCACTTTCTCTTAACACATTCCTTCTCAAGTTGTAAAGACGGAAAGGCTATAATATAAGAATATATTTACTTATAAGAATGGATGCTTTTTAAAGCATCTGATACTTACTGAATTGATTTAGTAACTCTGGCTTGTGACACAATATTTTCGACAATCTCCCACAATGGTCTGATATGATCCAGAATGCCAATGCAATTGAAACCTACAAAAATTTAAAATGTATTTAGTTTATGTAATTTATTAACAGCAAGGCACTTGAATGTAATTAAATTTAAACAATTTTGAGTGTATTCATGTTATTATATTCACCTATGCATAATTTAGTAACTTTAGGTTATAAGTTTCTTACCTTTGTTATAAACGTAACAATTGAAACGTAATGAAGGCGGCTTGTGTTGTTAATTCATCAATCAATTTATTTGTAAGCTCCTTCGACAACCGATACCCAGTGTTTATGTCTAAGAAATGTCGGTCGGTCGACGGGCATCCTGAAAGGGTTATTCCTTTATCTCGCACATAAATTTTTGTTTTTAGCTCGAGAATGCGACTCCTCCATATCAAACCCGTAAGCCGTTTTCATATAAATACTTTTAGAGTGATATTTCAATGAAATAAACAATGAAAAATAGGCAAAGATCGAACTTGGATCATGAAAAAGTAGCTTCTTTAGAACTTTTCATTTGACAAAGATTCAGATAAGGTTTAGATCCAACTTAGATCCAACTAAGTGTCAGAGTGCTGTCAAACTATTAGCGCGATACGAAATTCGTTAAAAGATCGTGATTAGTTCCAGTTTAGTTCCAATCGAGATTGGATTATTTAGCGCGATTGGGCTCCTGTTTTATAGCTCCTCCTTCAGTCGACTGTGAAAGTCTCTAGTAGATGGACGTACGTATGATTGTCATCGATATTATTACGTAATTAGTTGCGTACTTGAATATACATAATTATGTTATTATTTTAATAATCATTTGTAAAAATTAGGTGTTTTCAATAATAATAATTGTACAATCATTAATTAGAATTATGTAGGTTTTAGACATTATCTTTAATTTATTAGGTTAAGAAAAACAATTCGAAAAATGGTAAAAGTTAAAAACCCAAAAATGACTAAAAAACAATATTGCGAGAATAAGGCCCGTAACATGACGAAAAAAAATTGTAAGTCCCAACATATCTAATATATAAAATTCTCGTGTCGCAGTTTTCGTTGCCATACTCCTCCGAAACGGCTTGACCGATTTTGATGAAATTTTTTGTGCTTATCCGGTATCTATGAGAATCGACCAACATCTATTTTCATACATACATCCCTAAATGTTAGGGGTAGTTCACCCCTAATTTTTTTTTTTAATTTTTCGACGAAATTTTTTATTTTTATTTTTATGTGGCATTAAAAAATACATACAACCCCTGCTTTTTTTGTCAAAAAATCTTGACCCGTGCGAAGCCGGGGCGGGTCGCTAGTTTTACATAATATATAATTGTAGTAGTCTGTATTCATAAATATTCCAAATTTGTATCATAAAATAAACATTTTTGATAATTAATAGTTGTATAGTGGAATCAGATCGTTGCTAAACTTCGATGTCCAGCAATACCACCTTCCCAAAATTATAACTAAGCACGTAAAAAGTATATTCTGGAACAGACTTTACTATTTATCAATTTCAGTTTTTTTTTTAATATATACAAACATGTTCAATTATCTACTAATAATAAATAAAATTGGTTTAAACTAATTTATATTACTAGAATACAACTTAGTGACGTAATGCTGACGTATCCCTATCAGTTTCACGGAGTTCCGAAAAGAAGGAAACAGAGAGCATGGAGTCGCGTTTAGTATGTAAAAACAAGTACTTATTGTAGAAAAAAATGTTAACATAATTAAATTTGATTAACATAATGAAATTAAATTGATCATGTTTCTTCTATAGTCACGGGAAAAACAGTGAAAAAATTATAAAGGTGAAGCAGTGTGGTCTTCTCATCGACGAAATGTACCCTTTTTTAGGGGCGTCACCAGTGTATAACGGATGATGGCGATATGATTATTGAAATAAAATGTCCTATTATCCATTTAATATAGTATGATGCCGTAGATGCCACTATCCAGGAGGGGAAAATGCATTTTTGGAAATATGATAAGAAACTAAATAAATACAAACAAATTTTAATTCAGTTTGGTTTATACAAATCCAAGGCCAACTGCATATTAATTGTAAGATACAAACATTTTTACTTGCGATCTGGGCAACAAAAATGGAGCCAAATTTATTATCTTTTTGCTATGACTGTCTTTTGCCAGAATTAGTTGACCCCAGGCACACTAGAAATAAACCTATATCAGAACCTGCCTATTACATTCAAAAGAATAACAGTAACTTAACAAATATTGACAAAAGAATTAAATGAGAAATATATTGACACTACAAGTTCTGAGGCAGAAGAAGAAAATACAAAACAGAAAATAGAGATACTCCAAGAACAGATAGGTAGGGGCACAAATGAGAAGTAACATCATTCGATAGATTTTAACCTCCAAACAGGCGCGTAGTAACGACAGTATGCGCGGTCACAAGACACCGAAACCGAACTTTTGTAATTTTTTAGTATAAATGCTGTTTAATAAAAATTAAAAAAGTTATAATTTTTTGTAGTTAAAAACTTTATATTTCAGTCGGCATAGTGTGTATATGTAGAAAATATTTTATTCTATATTTATTCAATTCAATTAGTCAGTAAAAATATGTTTTAATGTTTTTTTTCTGAGTTGTGTCTAAATTTCTCGACATAAATCTTACGAATTCCTGAAAAAAAAACATATGTAAATACTAATAAACCTTTGAATTAATATAAGAAAACCTCCTAGAAAAAGACCAGGAAATAATTAAAAAATCTAATCAAGAGAAATATCTTGGACTCATTTTAGACACAAAATTAACATGGAAAGTACACCTAGAGCATATAAGATCCAAGATATTTCCCTTCATAGGATTAGTCAAACAAATAGCAAAATGCATTCCTCACACGGCAAAAGAAATAATTTACAATTCCCTTGTCAAATCACACTTGGAGTATCTGGTTCAAATATGGGGTGGTGCGGCAAAAACTATAAAAGATCTGCAAGTAACACTAAACAAAATAATTAGACTTTATTCAATTACCACAGACTTACATCAACAAAATATTATATGCCTAAAAGCTGAAAAATATTTAACATCACACAACTTCACACTTATTATACATGCATACATATACAGAAAATCATCACAAACGCAACACATTTTCACAAGAAAATCCACAAGTACCACACCAGATATAAACATAACTTGACATTAGTATTACCAGCACCCCTAACGAATTATGGTAGATATAATATAAGGTTTGAGGGAACTAGATTGGACAATGAGTTACTCGAAGATAGAAAGCGGTCAAAATCTGTTTGTGTTTTTAAAAGAAGCTTAAAAAAATATTTGCAGCAGGAGCAATATTTATAATTTGTATTACAACAGACTTTGACATCGTTGTGAATTTTGTTTTTTTTTTTTTAATTAGCCATAATAATGTCGTAATAAAATATATAAATATATAATAATATATTAAAAATTAAAAATAATATTATTAAAAAGAATATTAACATAAGTACTTAATAAATTAATAAGTGAACATACTTTAAGTTCTTTGAGAAAATTAATTCTTTAAATTCAAAACAATCAAAATCATAAAAATAAAAACCAAGATAAATAATATTCTGATTAAAACAATTTAGAAAGATTAAATTTATTATTATTAATTTAGAAAGATTAAATCAAAAAGTTTACATAATATATGTTTGCAACATATATTTAGTGCTGTTCGTCTCCTTAGGTTTTCTGTACGAAATTATATTTCAACCGAATGATACCTACGTGGCGGCAAAGCGCTCTCGCGCGACACGGTAATGTTATCTATTAATTATTACGAGTATAGCAAGCGAAGCGCCGCGGCCGCGGCTGTTCTCCGCAACTTTCTGATAAACCACGCCCCTAAAATTATTTTTTATTTTCAAGGTATCCTCTTAAACAAATCAAACTCGACACGTCGATCTAAATAGTTAAACACAAAACGTCCGAACTCAGCAAAGGTCGATCAATTAACCGTGAAATGCTTTTAGGCTATGGTTGCGTATCGTCAAAAGTTATTAACGTTACGATAATTTTAGAACGATCCAATTAACGGTTATTTTCGGTTGTCGTTATACAAACAACATAACATCACAGTATATATTAATTAGTAGATCCGTAATAAAATATTAGGGATCATTGACAAAGATTCTATACCAAAGAAAAATTGTTACTGAAATTATGATACACCATCGTCATATCACTTGTAGTTTTTACAATTAAAATTCAAAATCATTTATTCATTTAGGTAACACAATGTACACTTATGAAAGTCAGTAAAAAATACATATTAAATGCTTCTAATTTTACATTTACCGCCAGTTCTCAAATCAAGGGCGTAGAACGGAAGAGAAGAACTGGCAAGAAACTCTTCGTCACTCTTTTTAATCGCCAAATTTTTGTTTTACAAAATATTTGTAAGGCGCTGCAACCATTACAATACATTATTAGTACATATTATGACATGTGCTTTACTTTAGTCAACGAAACAAATACTGATGAACGATTGTTTCTTTTTCGCGGAAATGTTATTCTTTTGGTTGGGACACATTTGACCCGAAGTCCATTTAATACTATGTTAATGTATTTTACTGAGTAAACCATAATTCTTAGAATGAAATATTAAAAATAAGATTAAAGTAAGAGATTCCTGTAATCCCCGACATGACTGAAGTAAAACTTTTTAAGAACTTTTATAAGAAATATTTACAGTATACAAAGGGGAACCTTTTAGTATTACAATATTTTCACCCGTTTCAAAATATAATTAAACTGAATTTCATTGATATATTCTTTGTAAAATTAGTTTGTGCAAAAAAACAAGTTCTACTTAGTTCCATTTTTAATAAAAACTCGAAATTCAAAACTGCGCAATTTTCCACGAAGTAGCAATTTTTGTCAATTTATTTCTAACAATTCCGCCTAAGCCAAATTAAAGTCTTTGTGGCGGACTCGATGCGATGAATGTAATATAACACTGATCAATATTATAACATTGCGAACGTTTTTTATACATTTACTTCAGAGAAATATTGTTATGGTACATAAGTTTTCATTATATAAACTCAGTCGTTGGATCAACGTAAGCCCAACGTCGTCAAACAGCTAATCTTCATATGATTTTAGCTTAAAATATTTAAATATCGAATAGAAAACGAAATATTATAAAATAAAATAGAGCCTATTTTAATCAGCGGTAGATTTCTTTTGAAATATTTTTTTTGATTTTTTACTTAGTGGTTATCGGTTAAGGATTATCAAGATGTTAATGCTTATCTACACTAATATTATAAAGAGATTTTTTTGTATGTTTGTAACGAATAAACACAAAAATTTTAAAAATTCTTTCACCAACAGAGAGCTACTTTATGAGCGAATAAAATATGCCATCAAAAACATAAATTGTAAAAAAAGCCAAGTCTTGCAACTCAGTGCTTCTATCGTAAAAAGTTGTGAGATCCATATAATACCAAGTCGGTCAATTTATTCAGTCTCTACTGAAGGATCCTTCTGTCTTAAGTTATTACATAATAAGCTAACCTAACAATATCTTATAGTGATCGTATCAATGCCAATATTAAAAATCTTTGATGTTTAAAATAAGTAGATTGACTCGGCTATACTCAGTTACGCGTTACAGTGGCGTTACTCAGTGATAATGTAGCTTTCTAACGGTAAAAGAATTTTTAAAATCGGTCCAGTAGTTTTTAAGTTATTCATTACATACAGAAATACAAAAAAAAATTGTATATCTAGAAAACTGGACCGAAATTTCAAAATATTGTAGTTTTTCCTTGATTTATAGACTAAAACACTAATTGTATTCTAAATTTTAAGTTTCTATGTCTGCTAGAAGTGCCTTAGAGTTTTGATGATCGGTCAGTCAGTGAGTGAGTGAGTGAGTGACAAATTATCAAACTTTGACTAGTTATAATTCTTAAACTACTGGTTCAAACAGAATGATATTTGAAATATACCGAGTTTATACAATGTCTGCTTAGTGACTGAAAATTCAGGATTCTAGTTTTATCCACAACGAAGTTATAGAGGGTCGAAAATGGCCCGAACTACTTCGAGAAAAGGATAGTACGGCCGTGCCGCTTTTTGCTCGACTTGGCGGGGGCACTGCCGTGCCCCCAGATTTTCGTGAATAGTACATCTATAATACATTGCACTCGTGGGAAGCCCAGGCGTGTTGCAGAATTCGAAGCATCTAGGATATTCCTAGATATGAAAATAAAAATTAATTGATGAATATAAAGGATAGATACTGTTTATTTAAGATCCACAGCATAATATCACTATCGATAATGCGATATTTTTATGTTTACGTCTTGCTATTTTACTTAATTATAGTATTTTTATTTTACAATCAAAAAATTCTTGTACTATATATGCTCGAAGTAAAAAGTAGGTCGACAGCGCATCATTGTCTAATGTTCTGTGGCTGAGGTATAACCTACCATCAAGTGAACCTCATACTCGTTTGTCGATATCTAACATAAAAAAAATATATATATTTAAACTATTCTTCCGTATTCGTTATTAGGAAACTCGAAAAATGTGTATAAAAAATAAAATGTTTTGGTTACCCAGGGCATGTAAGTAGGTCGCGATTTCATATTTGGGACCAACGAAGTCCCCAAACAATGACATCCGGCCATAAATTGGGAAACTTCCCTAAAACTCATTTCACTTCGTTGGTTCTTAGTAAATAGATAAAAGGTGATTGAAGTTTGGTTGTACACTTGCAAGTTACGAATATTATTTTTTGAAAAATAACAATAATAAATTAATGACTGCTACATGAGGTCATAAAATGCCATACATAACTTCGGATTAGTATTATGTAACTCGGTACCAAACAAATTAGGTACTACAAATCAAATTTAATAAACTAATAAGTAGAACACGCCCGGCTTGAAGATGTACTATATACAATCGTTCCAGTACTTTTTGAGTTAGATCGTAACAAACAAACAAATCTTACCTTTTTACAATATTAGTATATTATACGAGTATAATATAGATAAACTAAGTTTGTTTATAGATATTATTTCATTGTTTAATTCAAAACAGTTGTTAGTGATCTGTTTTTATTTTGTAGTGCATTTTCGGTCCGGCCCGGATACCCGGGAACAAATATATGATGTCGGTTCGGGAAACAGCCGGTGGGATTCATATACCTAGTAGTTTCGCGAGACACTATAGTGTTTAAGTATCTAAAACCTATTATATGGCACTAATAGTGACAATCTTCCAAATAAAGATAACTGACATCAAGAATTTCAATAATTATTGGTGTATGTTTGGCTCATATTTTTTCCAAGCTAGTAGGTAGCCTTCTGTTGTCTGTTTTGCACCAGGTAAAATCTTTTAATCGCTTCTTTGGAAATCGATCCCAGGAGGCTTCAGTATAAAGTTTACAGACTTTTGCCTTGCCGCATACACCTTCGAAGCCTCCTAAGGACTGGACGCTCACTTGACAATCAATAATAGCCCATCTCTAGCAAAGCGTTAAGCATCCCTTTTTCCAAGGGGAATGCAGTTTGCTCAACCAC
This sequence comes from Anthocharis cardamines, assembly GCA_905404175.1. NCBI lineage: Eukaryota > Metazoa > Arthropoda > Insecta > Lepidoptera > Pieridae > Anthocharis > Anthocharis cardamines. Next base: position 1,928,376 of record FR989953.1, on the reverse strand, counting down.
TACGTCAGGGTAGTGGAAGGACGTGCTGAGCCTCAGCTTGAGTGGATGAGGTGGGCTGAGTCACAGCGCTCGCCATTCACGTCGTCAAAGTTGCCAAGGCAAAACTCCAAACAAAAAATACTGCGCTGTCGACCTATAAACGATTTTCTGTGTCAAGTGACGCAACAATGTATCGTAATCAAATTAATTTGCTTTAGGTACTTCATAGGGAGTATAGGGCGGACTGAGGAGTGACGACACAGAATCGTCTCTAAATTGATCGTAAACCTGTTTATGTGGTGTCGCTACGAGATTACGACCCGCTGTCTGCGAGTATAAAATAACTTGATACAAAATGTCAGAGCTGATTGAACCAAATTTGATTTTAATTAATCACACTGCCTCCTACGTTTGAATTGAAATATGTGAATTCCTACCGGGGTAAGGGACTGACATATTTCTGTCTGTTTCACTATTATTTTTTTCTATACATGCTTTCAGGATGATCAGCTTGCTTGTACTATGCTTTGCCAAACCAAATAAAAATAAAATAGACATAACGTATAGCTACGTTATTATTTGATTTAAAAAATAATAGGTACTTTTATATTTTATTGTTTACTATAAAACAAAAAAATATAAGCTTTTTTTCCTCCCCTTTTCACGGATTATTATTAATTATAATATTTACTTTTTTCGAGCCGTCTGGAATAATTGTATTGTATTTCATAATTAAATCCTAAATTCTTGCATTGAAAATAATATTTCGCAAAACATATTATATAATTGAATTTTGTTAAATGATCAACACAAACATATTGCAAGTCGTTCAGTTTATTTCTTTCAACAAGAATTTCTTTATATAAAAAAAGTATATAGCATGAGAAAAAGAGGCTGTCAAGAAAATCCTTGGATAACTCAATATTCCCGGCATTCCGCACCAATAAGTCCAACCGACGATTCCAGGGCGTCGGAATAACTGTCATACCTCATAATCATTGAATTTTAAAGAGCAAACAGACTGGAAGGCACGATCGGAATCCAATATTAAAGCTATGAACGACGCTAGAATTATCAAGAGAAACGTCGGAACTCGGAGCTAAGCTTGGGATCTTTTTACGGTAAAATTTTAATTTATTTTATATTTTAAAAGGCTTTTGGACTTTTTTCCGCGAGGCTTTCAAAAGAGTCCGACCCTAAAGAACTTAAGGGTTTATTTATGAGATAAGCTTCCGATACAAACAACAGCTTACATCATCAATGGCTCATTAACGAGCGTGTTAAGAAACGGAAGGAGGAGCCGAAGGAAGCGGGGTGTTCGAATTCCGGGGAGACAAAATAAAATAATTGTTTCAGATGGACAGAGCACAAAAGCTTGTTCTATTTGCATGTAAAAACGGTTGTTCGAGCTCGTTGGCGGGTTTGGTAGACCTAGCTTGCGCACCGATGGATCGCGGGTACGAATCCCGCTAACATGTTTATAATTTTCTATAAATATGTCTTACAGACGACTGCTTACTTCGGGCATTAAACTGATGGTAGGAATATCGAAATTCGGATAACGTACTACCGTCCATAGATGGAAAAACCGTGAAGTGCACATTGCACCTTTCGATCTCAGTCTACGGATTTCCGACAGCGCATCATTGATTGATGTTCTGTGGCTCAGGGTATCATCTACCATCAAGTGAACATGCTCATGCTCGCCTGTCGATATCTAACATAAAAAACAAGCCATATTTATTAAAATTTGTGGTTTTTATGATGAGATTTTTCTTATTAAATTATACTATATTTTATACTTAAAATAACATTTATATGTCAGTTAGAAATGAAGTCGAAACAAAATGTACTGTTAGGCCATATCGGTGACTAAAAGGTTGAGTTTATTTGAAAATAAAAATCTGCCTGCCAAAAAAAAATATGATAAAATGAGATAAATCATAATCTTTACTAATATTATAAAGAGGAAAATTTTATTTGTTTATAATTTGTTTGTTACGATTTAACTCAAAAACTTTCAGATTTTAAAAATTTTTCACCAATAGAAAGCTACGTAATCAGCGAGTAACGTAGGTTTTTTGTATAGTACATCTACATTGCACCCGTGCGGAGCCGGGGCGGATCGTTAGTGTTATTAAATAATTCATAATTGTTTATATCACTTTCCAAACTTGGTGTCTGTCTGTAGCACAGTTTATACACACACTCCAATGTTATAACCTTACTTCACTCTATTATTTAACATTTATTTTATTAATGTTTATTATTATAAAAAATAAAAAAATACAAAATATGAACTTTAGCAACTTAAAACCGTTTGAAAATGATTTGTAACATACATATGACTGACGGGCAATGAAAGTACCGAAATTTTTCACTAGAGGGCGCTAAGCATGTTGAGTGTTTTCTGAATCACGCTATTATCGTGTTCTTCATTTAACAGATAAAGATTTTACCAGTTTTGATATTCGCCGACCTTATAGGTCCTGGGTTCGAATTCTATGTATTTTTGCCAGCGAAAAAGCACTTGAGTGTGTTTTCGCCTATAAATAAAACTAAAACTGAAAACTCTTAACTAATGCTTTTAATATAAATAAAAATAGAGATGGTAAATGTTAAATGAATGATGAATCCAGAATCATCATTATTAGACAAGAGGTTAGAGGTGGGACTGGGTCGTTGACGGTTGTGTTAACGAAACGGAAAGTTTATTATATATATATAGTACAAACTGATAATCTGTTTAGTTAAAAAGCAGCTGACGATGTTAACTGGATTACAATAATGTCCATAGATTTTAAATAAACAAGCTGATTCGGATGATGTTAGCGACTGCGCGTTGAATGTTCTTTGAGCTAATTCGCGCGATGCGTCCTGACATCGTTGAATGAAAGAGTTTACACAACGGGTTTTGCGGTAAACTAAAAGCAATTAATTCGTTAACATTAAATAAGCGATTTGAAAAAGCCAAGGACTTTATATATATAACTACTAGCGACTCGCCCCGGCTTCGCACGGGTCAAGATTTTTTGACAAAAAAAGCAGGGGTTGTATGTATTTTTTAATGCCACATAATAAAAAAATAAAAACAAAAATATCGTCCAAAAATAAAAAATAAAAATTTAAGGGTGAACAACCCTTATCACTTAGGGGTATGAAAAATAGATAGTAGCCGATTCTCAGACCTACTGAATACGCATATAAAATTTGGTAAGAATCGGCCGAGCCGTTTCGGAGGAGTATGGCAACGAAAACTGTGACAAGAGAATTTTATATATTAGATAAAGTCCTTGGAAAAGCTGTTTGTTGAATTAACGTCTACTTCTACTTTAGACATTGAAGGCTAAGGCGGCCGCCAATCTCAGTCATTGAGTATTGACGAATTTCAAATTTGACAATTTATAGTATAGAACTGTGTCTGTCTGACACATTTCTGTGTCTGTTTCACTGGTCTTCTTGATTTACAGGCAATAGATGATCAGCCTTCTGTGCCCTGACTGACCGGAACATTTTTTGAAGTTATACTTCTTTAGGCGCGTTATGAAAACGACATGATGAAGTTGGCTACAGAATAGAATTTGATTGATTTTAACATTTTGCTTCGATATTTACTGCAGTTTTGTTTTTTAAAATTTTTCTTCAGACGCCAAAGAAGTATACTAACTTCTAACGCGTATACATAAGTACACACATACCTTTTTTTTTTAATCTTGTTTGCCCTGGATTCGAACCCAGGACCTCCGGTGCTAAACTCATCGCGCTTACTACGTCACGGAGGCGGTCGAAAACTTGACTTGCTAGAAAAAGTTGGATATTTTTCCCCCCACTAAGGCAGAGTTGAAATTTCTCTCAACTTTGAAACCCTCGCCAAGTACAAACTCTCATTACTTGAGATCACGTCTTCATTCGTAAAAATAAATGTGATACGTTTCGCTTGAGATAAACTGAATTGAGAGAAACAAAAATGTTTACGCTCTACCTTTGCAAAGAAATGAGAATCGGAAGGACAAATTAATTATCTCAATAGAAGAAGCCTGTTTCAATTTTTAGATCAAAGGAGATGGAAACGATTACATACAACTTTGGGCCCCCAATGTAACAAACTGAATTTGGTGTGAAATAATATATTGAGACTTAATAGTCTTTCGTTGAAAATTCTATTAGTTTTGTCAATCTGAGAGCCGAGTTATTAGAGTTTTAAGTAGTCAAAGTAAGGTTATGTTACGATCAATAACTGACATATATTTCATAAAACTTAAAACACGAAACGAATTAGCACAGAGTAAACAACTGTCATACGGCATGCCAACGACAGACTAAAATAAAAGATCGATTTTAATCGATAAAAAATCGATAATCATATATATTAGTTTTCTTTAATTAATAATTTATATTTTATTTAATAACATAACTGTAATTATATGCAATATATTGTATTTAAAGTACATTTAATTACTTTTGAGTTAATTACCTTGTCCAAAGGTTTTCTTTTTGTGATTGTGTAATCGATTCAATTAATCGAGAATGTCAGGAAAACTATCTTTCTCATATTTCTCCGCTCCCAGATTGAGAATTGAGCTGATTTTTGGTATTATAAGATAAAAAAATATGACAATTTTTTTAGATCATATCACAACTTATTACATTTGGGCCAACAATTTTCCATCTCCTTTTCTAAATTTCTTCTCAATAATTTAGTAAAACGGTGCGATTTTTTATGGAATTAGGTGTTCAATGTCTCTTTCTCGGGGTAACGATTTTTATTTTGACAAAAATATTCAACTAATCATCTAAACTTAATATCTATACTTCCATACTAATATTATAAAGAGGAAAGATTTGTATTTTTGGATTTTTGTATGTTAAGAATAAACTCAAAAACTTCTGGACCGATTTTAAAAATTCTTTCACCAATAGAAAGCTACATTATCAGCGAGTAACATAGGCATATTTTTGGTGTATATTGTGTATACATTCTGCTGATAGAGGACAAATCTTTGTTTTTATTTATTTTTATTTTTTCGTTTATATATATATTTTTCGATTATTATAGTTAATTACTTAAAGATGTCATGTGGAACATGGTGTAATGGTTGCAGCTCCTTACAAAACATTTGTAAAACAAAAACTTGGCGATTAAAAAGAGTGGCGGCGAGTTTCTTGCCAGTTCTTCTCGTCCGCTCTACGCCCTTGATTTGAGAACTGGCAGTAAATGTAAAATTAGAAGCATTTAATATGTATTTTTTATTGACGTTCATAAGTGTACATTGTGTTACCTAAATGAATAAATGATTTTTGATTTTTTTTGAATTTTGTACATCTACATTGCACCCGTGTGAAGCCGGGGCGCGTTGCTAGTTACATATAAAGAGGTAGTGAGTTTGTGAGCTTGTAGGGGGTAATCTCTGGATGTACTAAACCGACATTATTAGCGAGTAGGCTATTTTTGTGTATAGTAACTCTACATTGCACACGTTCGTAGCCAGCCCGTGTTGCTAGTTATTAATAATAGTGTTCTGCGTTATTCCAAAAACGTGCCGGGTTTCGCGATTAAGGTACCTAGAACTCCATTAATTGTCAGACAGGCAGACGAACGGGCTGACATAGTTGATAGTAAATGCGATCAATTAGTGTTTTCTATAAAAAGCCACAGAACATCAATCAATGATGCGCTGTCCGCCTTGTTTTTACTTTGAGCATTCGGAAATACATAGACCGAAACGCGCATTTCCATCTATGTTCGGTGGTTCGATAACCGATCGTACACTTGTTTAAAGCCAGATACGTAGTCTACGAAGTCAGTGCTACACTTCACAGTTATCATTGCGTTTATGTATGTTTTACAACAACGAGTTAGAAAGATTTTCATTTCGTGTTACGCTTTCAAACTGGGTCGATCGATGCCAGCGCTGAAAACCCATTGTTCGCTGAGAAAATTGAGAATTTTTTAAACTAGCCGTCTTGTATGGAGCTTCTTTGAAAAGACGTTGAATTTAAATAAACCTAACACAATGGCTTATCAGTTGAATAGAGCTAGCATTGATGTCAATGACGTCATCTTTCTGACTTGATTAACTTGTCAGTTGCATTTAGCAGCAGAAAGATTTTCTTTTCGTTTTGGTTACTTCGAGCATTAAATAGAATCGGAATTCCGTCCGAGCCACCACTCATAGATTGAAATGCAGTGCTGATTGAAATTGAATTTAGGAATTAACGAAATAGATTGACAACTCTCATGGCTATTTTACCTAAACGGTCTCTTGACCGTTTAGGTTAGATAATATACATACTGACCGAAGGAAACGACTTTTTTAAATCTTGTTTCCCCGGGATTCGAACCCAGGTTCCAGTGCGAAACGCATCGCACTTACCACTGAGCCACGAAGGCGGTCCTTGTCTACCTTTGGACATTGCCTCTAATAACAAAACCAATTAATTTAAAACAAGTCCATTACAACTAATTGAATCTTTCATCAATAAGTGTATAACTACTTCGAAAAATTGTGAGAATTATCGTTTTAAAGTGAAGCCACAAGGAATAGCTTAAACTTATAATATGGCTATAAACTCTAATGTAGGTCTGTTATTATTGTAACCAACCTTTAATTCAACATCAAAGTCATTAAGATCAGCAAATATTTGCACAATATTTTTGTAAGTCATTGAGTCAAGTACCAGTATAATTTATGTCGAATTCAAAAGAAAACCACACAAAGTGAAGTACAAAAAGTTGAAACACGAAGAAAAATCAAACATCAAATGCAGGAAATACCTTTAATACAGGAGAAATGAATTAAAGAATTACTTCGGTATTTCAGAGTCCATACGTCATGTGAACCCATGTCAATGTGAGGTTTTATTAGGAAAGACACTGACGGATATATAGCAAGTACCCATCGCGTGACTTAACCATATTATGTTATTACTTTACTAATAGTCTCTCGGCCTTATTCATAAACGTACTAGTGGACCCCGCAGACGTTGTTCTGGCACAATTTTGGCTTCGAAATTATATAATTATTCTTAAAGAAAGAAGATTTTCCCGCTTTTCTGTTGACATTTTTCCTGAATTTGCTTTAAACCTCACGGAGCCCGAGATCTTTCCAACGAATGCAAAACCGTGGAAATCTGTTCGTGCGTTCTGGAGTTATAGCGTCAGGAAGGAAAACCCGACTTATTTTTATATAGTAGATTTTAAGCTTGATATGGTTAAAATATGTTTTGTCTCGCTCTATCGAATATAAAAAGACTACAGTAAGGAAGAAAACATTTTTCAACTATATCAAGTTTATAATACGTTTGTGAATAAGGCCGTATAACTACATATTATTGTTCGCGCTTTTTAGTAATATTTTCTGTTTTAACCTTCGATCAACAATATACTAGATATCGGGTCGACGCAAAAAATCCGTGCCGGTAAATATCGGCTCACTTGAAATGTGAGAGTCTATTTTGTTTAGTTCTCTTCAAGCACGGCCAATGTTAAGACGTTTCACAATGACGCAGTTTGTCTTCAAAAATTGCAAAAATAATTCCCGAAAAAACAATTTTACGGACGGAGTCTTATTTTTGGTTAGTACATATAAAATAAGATATATTTTAAGCTTTTAAGCTAACAAATAATTCAAAATTTGAACAAAATTATCTGTTTTAAATCAACGCTACAAATGTTTGGCCAAGGTAGGCCAACACACGCGCCAACTATTGTGTAACAGAATAGTGGATGCATGGAGTAGATTTGTACTGAAATAATCCTTACTATCTTAGGATAAGCAATATTCCAATCTGTATGTTCATTTTGCGGAGTGTTACGGAGACAGGCTGAAGAAAGTTGGAGAAACATTTCTGGTATATTTCAGTCACTTAGAGACGTTTTCAGCAAGCTGACATACGATTTCAGGCCGTTTTAAGGCAGTATCTATCAAATAGCAAAAATTCGGAAAGCGATACCAAGCGATCAACTTCTGCGATTTACGAGAGATCCGAGTGCGATAGTTCGAGAGCCAGAAGAGTATAAGAGTCAGTGTTTTGTGCGCAGTGTAATTGTAGTGTTTTGTTTTAGTTTCGTTTTTCTCTAATTGTACTTAGTAGTGTAATTTTTAATTAATTCATTATTTTATTTATTTTCTTTTGTGTTATTTTTATAAATAAATCCTCAGTGTATAAGAGCGGCGTTTATTAATCCCGAACCATTATAGTTCGTAACAATACGAATTACAATTTATATAAAACATTATATTATTGTTTATCAAATATATTATAGTTTACGTTTCATGTTGATATATTATTTTGTACCCTACTAGATACATGATAATTTACACATTGGTGTTTCATAAACTATACTAATAATACCAAAGTCTTCGAAGTTAGTCAAGTGTGTATGTATAATACATAGATATGTATATATATTTTGGTAACAAATAAAATCATATTTCGACTTCACTCTTTTCTTTGTTCCCATTGAGCAGTGTCATTTTTTCAAAATTTGACAAGGGGCGTGGTTTAAATAACAGGTTACTTTTTTCGTGAATTTTGTATGCGACCTGAAGTCTATTTAATACTATGTCAATGGTTTTAACATATAGTTAGATATCGACAGAAGAGCATGAGGTTCACTTGATTGTAGGTGATACCTCAGTCACAGAATATTAGTTAATGATTCGCTGTTGACCTACTTTTTAATTCCAGCATTCGGAATACATTGACCGAAACGCAAGAGTACACTTCACGTTTTGTGCCATCTATGAACGGTGGTTCGTTACCCGGTCGGGATTTCGATATTCCTCCCAATCGTTTAATACGTGAAGTGACCAGACGTGGGGACAAAATGCTTATAGAATATTATAATCATGACGTCATATTAAGCACTATTTTTTGAAATTTTAAATACTTCCTTATTCAAATACATAATACATATTATGTAGTTATACAACCTATATATATAGCGCGTTGATGTCATTAGTATAAGCGATCATGAACTCCGCTTCATCATAGAACGTGACCATATTATGGTAATACCGTTTTATGTCGTCCTAATGAAAATAAAAAGCGATTTACCTGGTGAGGGTTTTGTGCTGTACATGAGATGAGTGAGTGTGGTGAGTAGTTTGAACCTTATAACTGAGTGAGTCACACTGATGTGCGGCATTCTACTAGAAGTTTTATTTTATACCTGTTTCTCGCAGAAAAATAAATGTAAATAAATAGCCGGTCGATATTCATACTTGAAAATTGGAGTGTTTTTTTTAAGTTAGATATCGACAGGTGAGCATGAGGTTCACTTGATGGTAGGTGATACCTCAGCCACAGAACATCAGTCAATGATACGCTGTCGACCTACTTTTGTCTTCGAGCATTCGAAAATCCATAGACTGAAATCGAAACGCGCAATGTGCACTTCACGGTTTTTCCATCTATGAACGGTTGTTCATTCTTCCCACCTAATCAATGCCCGAAGATACCAGACGCGGGGAAAACATGCTTACAGAACATTATAAACATGTCGTCCCGGTGGGATTTTAACCCACGACCCATCGATGCGAACGGCAGGTGTTCTACCGAACGCGCCAATGAGGCCGCCAAAAACGTGATGAGTCCAACACTCAGAATTATAATTTAATTAATACATACGATGACGATGGACTGAAAAGGTTCCTCTTATCTCATTTTCTCCTAAGAAATTGAATCCGAAAATCGTAATTCGTTTATTTCTGCTGTGCGTCCACAATAAGGTTACGTCCACTAGTTTCGAAGAAAATGGGCTGTGGCAGGCTAAAAGACACGCGAGTGAGCCTATACGGGTCCTGTTATTTCTCTGTATGTATAGAACTTTATTCCTCAAACAACAAGAATTACTTTGGTAAATTCAATGTTGCTCCCTATCCTAGATTATGCTGATGTAGTTTACCCTGACCTGACTGAGGATCTCTTAAATAAGCTAGACCGTCTTCTCAACTTGTGCATACGTTATATTTTCGGATTACGTAAATTTGACCATATCACCCAATTTCGCACTAAATTGAAATGGCTAGACATCCGCTTCCGCCGCAATCTTCACATACTTACTTCTCTGTATGGCATTCTTCACAATCCTTCTACTCCCTCTTACCTCAAACAACGTTTTGTGTACTTGAGTGCACACAGCGGTACCCTGCGCTCAATGAGTAATAAAACTCTCTCCTTTCCAGTCCATAAGTCTTCTCATTATTCTGATTCTTTTACGGTCACCGCCATATCTCTATGGAATAATTTACCACGAAACATTCACGACGCACCGTCTATAAACGTCTTCAGGAAGAGGGTCGAAGAGTACTATCTTAAATTATTAACCTGCTAATTGTTCCATTTTTCACAATTTTCTTATTTGTTTCTGTTTAGTTAATAAAATAGTTTTTAATTTTTTTTTTTTCCATTTTCTTCTTTTATTTACTACTAGCTGATGCCCGCGACTTCGTTCGCGTGGGGTTTGCTTTTGAGCAAGCTTTCTTCAAATGACATATCCTCCATTCTCTGTACTTGGTGATTTCTTTTGGGAAAGAGCTATCAAATTAGTCACTGACGGTTGATTTTGCATCATATTATCGACACGTTTAATGGTGGTTGAGATTGGGGTTCGAAGTATGATTTGAAATTCAATAGAAATACCATTGTTGAAAAAATGAACCTGACTGTAAAGAAATTTACTTATTTTTTTTATAAATTTAATTAGTGGTGAAGATACTGTATCCACCTCGATATTTATTTCATTTAATTGATCATTTTCATTTTGAGACATTTTTTTTAAATTCCCTTTTCCCGGGATTCCTACTCGGGTTTCCGGTGCTAAATGCGGAAACCTCTAAGATACGAAGACAGTCCTTAAGAAGCAATAAAAGCAATGTCGAATAATCGTAATTCTAGAAAGGATGGATGAAAAGGTGAAATAAACGATCTCATAAGAAATAATTTTTCATATAATATTTCAATAATACATTTTCTATTTTTATAATATAGTTCTTTAAAAAAATAAACAAATAAATACAAAAAAAAATATTTCCGTCCAACTTCAGATTCGAACTCGCATCTGAAGTTACGCAATGGGCCTGCATATCCACTATTCTACGATTACATATATCGGAAATGGCGAAATAATCAAAGTATTTCATTTACATATCAAACTGTGATTGACATCTGACAATTCGAAAAAGTTCAACGCGAGTCAGTTTGCATTGCAATTTGGTTATATGGTGCCTTTAAAATTATTTTTAAATGATGATAACTTTTCTTTCCGAGAACCGATTTCGATAAAACAAAGCCTATATGTTGCCCCGGGATTTACTTAATATATTTGTGTAAATTGCATGAAAATCCGTTCAGTATCTTCGGAGATTAGCGTGAACAAACAGACAGACAGACAGACAGACGGACAGACAGACAGACAGACAAGAATCTTAAAAATTGCATTTATGCATTCTGCTACCCTTCTTTTATCACCCCTCTTAATTTCTGGTAAAAATATTTAGTGAAGCGTAATTTCGATCCTACTCTTTTATTATATGTATAGATATATAGATTGCACTGCCTACACACCTCTCCACAAAGCCAAGGTTAACTGGCAGAAAATGCCTTTAGGCATTAAGTTCGCCTTTTGTACACTACTTTTTGTGCAATAAAGAGTTTAAAATAAAATAAAATAAAATAAACTTTGTTTAATATTGGAATAATTACTACAAAACCATTAGTTGTCACCAATTTTGGTCTACGTAACAGTAGTATTGTTATAGAAACTAAACGGTTTAGTTTCCGTAAAATACACACATACCATGCATTTTATCTTCCTCGATATAAAAACAGCTGATTTACCTAGATTCAACTTCACACAATGTGCAATCTAAACTTCAGGGATTTTTCAAAAGTTGTGTTTTAAACTCGGTGGGTTTTGAATCCACGACTCGTCGAAACGCAATGCTAGCCCTCAAGAGATATCTTGCGGACGAGTGAAGACAAACTAAGATATAAGATATCTCGAAATATTATATCTCGACATCGACAACTTTGATAGACAAGATATCTCCATCGATAAATATCTCTACTTTTGACATTAGAAATCGAGTTTTAAGTGATTAAAACACGAGAAAACAGTCTAAAAATTTCGAGTCGAGTTGTTCCACAATAATATCTCATCGTACGTACGAACTTTCTGGTATTATATTTATAGTGTCTAGACGAAATAACGTACATCTTATATTTTAAAAAACTAAATGTTTTAATGGCGAAGCATTATTATACCCGTGGGGTAAAAGTTACTAAAATAAACAAAATGTAAGCATATTCGAACCTTATCTATTCCCAGTAGCGCACTTCAAATATGTACTCTAACTTGCATTACAATTTCAAAATAATATTCGCCGAGGCGTCGTATGATTTTCGTTAAAAAGTTGTTTGAAAATGATAGTTTCTAAAAGCTCGAAGTATAAAAATAAGTAAAGTAGTATGTAAGGTCTCCCAGCCATCTTGTGGTTATCAGTTATCAAGTAAGTCTCACGCTCCTTTATAAATATTTGCAATAAATATATTTTTACAACCGTTATCCTTTCCGACGTCTCAGACGTGGATTTACTAAAGCGCATCTGGCTCTTTCGCATTTAGATTAAATAGTACATTAATAGATAGAACGACCTACCAAAGCTATAGAGGAGATAGACGCTTGATGAAGTCTATGGCCACTGGATAACCTGATGGTAAATTGTAGTTAGAGTGTAAAGTATGTATCATAAAGTATATTTGTATGGATTTGTATGGATTCAGAATAAAATGAATTCAGAATGTTCATTCGAGCTACATAACTTCATCCCTTCCTCTTCATTCATCCAGATGATCCAGATGATCAGCAGAACTTCATTCATTTGTTGTGGATATCCCTCGAATACGTAGTTTTGCTTCGCATCCATATTCCTTATAAAAACAGGGAAGGAATGGATCTCCCTACCGGCTTCTATCTTTCCGGACTACTATAACTTGGGTATTTTTAAGGCCAGGGTGAATAGGCTTCTTCTAGACAGACGTGCCCCTTCTTAGATCGCATCACCACTTACCATCATGTGGAATCGCAGTCAAACGTCTATCTTTATATATATAATTCTTCTGTGAGTGTGTATGTCACTGAACTTCTCTCAAACGACCGGACCGATTTTGATGAAATTTTTTGTGTGTGTTCAAGGGGATCTGGAAATGGTTTAGATTCACAATTTTGTCCGCTGGACAATGTTTTTTTAATTAATTTTTAATTTTTAATTATTATATTATCTTTATATATATAATTCTTCTGTGAGTGTGTATGTCACTGAACTTCTCTCAAACGACTGGACCGATTTTGATGAAATTTTTTGTGTGTGTTCAAGGGGATCTGGGAATGGTTTAGATTCACAATTTTGTCCGCTGGACAATGTTTTTTTAATTAATCTTTAATTTTTAATTATTATATAATTTCGAAGCCAAAATTGTGGCACAACAACGTCTGCGGGGTCCACTAGTTTTTTATAAACTATGTTAGCGTACCTGGTATCAGCAAAGCTTAGTAGCTAATCGACAATACATTTTCATTACAGTATTCATAGTCACGACACTGTTCTATGTAATCTAGGTGTTTGTATTATAAACTTTATTAATTAAGCCGACGAAGGCGGAGTTTTGTTTTTGTTCAGTTAAATAATTAGAGGGGCGGCCAATGTCGCAGAAGCAAGAGAACAGTAATTTATCTTCACTCTACTCAATGAATACTTTAGGTTCGTTGATTAGAATTTCTGTAGACATATTTCGCTGCGATTTATATTAAGTTGACACTCGCAAACGTTACGTAATGATCGAAATATTTAACTGGTGAATTTTGATGTACCTAATGTATGTATGAATGATTGGCAAACGTTTGGCCCACTTGTTTGTGATCATGCCATCTAAGGTGAAGCACGTCTAATTTAAAACATCTTTTGGAACGTTCTTATATAAATTTTGATAAGTTTGTATTTCTAGATATATTCCAGAACGTAAGTTTATTGTTGTTGATATACTTAATTTGTTATATTATACTTATAATTTTTACAAATACTTCGAGTTATTTTATAGTGACGGAGTCACTTCGTTCGGAATTTTAACAAGAAGTTCACTTGTAATTTATCGTTTAGGATAGGGGCCGTCCATTAATCACGTGAGGTCGTTTTTCTCATTTTTTGACCCCCCCCTCCCCCCTGATGATATTTGGTGAGGTTTGGGACCACTCCCCCCCCCCTCCCCCTGGATCACGTGTATTTTTTTGGAAGTCTATGTAAAGGCTATTTTTGACTGGAAAAAAAATATTTAACAAATGGCGTTTTGATTCGAAAAACATTTATATGTATAATAAAATTAATGAATAATTAATTAATTAATTAATTAATTTTCGCGCCGTTCAAAATTTCGTTTCATAAAATATAGCGCTTTTTGACAAAAAATAAATAAAATTAATACACGTGATGTCTAACGAGACCCCCCCTCCCCCCTCGTGATGTTTCGTGATGTTTTCCGTACCCCCTCCCCCCCCTTTTGAGCCTCACGTGATTAATGGACGGCCCCATAGAACAGAAGAGAAAAAAGTTTATAAACCAGAACGTTACATAATATTACATTCATAAAGTCATAACCACTAAAACACAATCAGTATTCATACGATAAAAAGGCTACTGGACTCAGCATAATGCGGTTTAGTATTGGTATAGACGGGCTAGTTGGCGCGTTCGGTAGAACACCAGCCGTTCACATCGATGGGTCGTGGGTTCGAATCCCACCGGGACGACATGTTTATAATTTTTTGTAAGCATGTTTTCCCCACGTCTGGTAACTTCTGGCATTGCAAGGGTGGGAGGAATATCGAATTTCCGAGGTTTCCGGGTAACGAACCACCGTTCATAGGTGGAAAAACCGTGAAGTGCATTGCGCGTTTCGGTTTCAGTCTATGGATTTCCGAATACTCGAAGTAAAAAAGTAGGTCAACAGCGCATCATTCATTGATGTTCTGTGGCTGAGGTATCACCTATAAAGTGAACCTCATGCTCGTCTGTCGATATCTGACATAAAAAAATAGAAGCCAGTACTCACCACACTTCACCTTAATGTACACGATAAATGAAGACTGTATCAGAAGACACCATGCAGCTTGACTCTAATACATACCCGTTTCACTACAAGAGGGGGGTTTATATTTTCTGGTTAACTATATTTTATTTGGTTTTAGTAAAGATATAACGTTACAAGTATTTTAGTTCAGGTTAATTGGAGTTAATTACTGAGACGCGACACCGCTCGTGCGGAGCAGAGTTAAGAGCCTTCTACAGGGGATAAAGTAGACGGAAAATAATATAATTTTATTATCTCTTATCTAGCTTAAATAAATAAGAAACTTTTAAAACGTTATTTTCAATAAAATCAGCAAGAAACTCGAGTACGTGTGTATCACACATTTAAATGAGAAAACTTTTACCTTACTGTATATCCTGAAGATGAAAGTTGATGAAAGAAGATGAAAACAGTCTGAATTGAAATTTCACAAAGTTGCTATTCCAACGCCCTCTATATCTATGGAGTTGGCTGTAATTATTATGGCATTAGTTTCTAAAAGTATAAACTTGGTTTTAATCTTATTTTTATCTATATAAAACAAAGTCGTGTTAACACCATTTATAATACTCAAGAACGGCTGCACCGATTTTTATAATATCTTATTTATTAGATTCGTCTATGTCCCGAATATCAGAATGAATATTAAAATCAAATCAAAGATTTAAATAAAATTATACTCGACCGATTTTAAAACTCTAACTTTAGAAAGCTTCATCTTCACCGAGTTACATAGTCTATATTTATTTCCAGAAATAATTAGGAATCCCTACTAAAATTTGAATAATGTACTTAAACCGGTGTAAAAAATTATCATAAAATTCATAGCATGCGTTGCGAAAACTATTGATGATAAAACAAAACAATGTACTACAATATTAAAGAACAAGCAGCCCGCCCGGCTTTGAGTGAGTTTATTCCGTGAGAAGGATTTATTCACACTATAATAATATATCTACACTAATATTGTAAAGAGGTAGTTTGTGAGATTGTAGGGGGTAATCTCTGGATCTACTGAACCGATTTTAAATTTTTCATCAATAGAAATCTACATTATCAATATAAGGTATTTTTTTGTATAGTACATCCACCCGTGCGAAACCTGGGCATGTTGCTAGTACAATATAATATGTATATACTTAATATTGTATTTTACTAACGCGAGTATCACACATAAATAAAATACTGTATAACGGATTAAAACCACGGTTGCTGAAAAGCATCCGAAACGTCGGGATAAATATTTGAAACAATATAAATAATAAATCGCGTTTTATTCTGGTATACAGTATTTTATTTAAATGTACAATCTGTACTATACAGATTGGAAAGAATCAATGGGCCCTGGAGGGAAACTACTTAAAAACATTCCTTTATATTTAAAAAGAAACAAAACTGCATTCAAAGATTTTCTAAAATTCGGTCGTCTCACCCAGAAATCGAATCGAACGAAATGTTTCCTTTAAGTAAAATAATTTATCTTAAGTTTTTAAAGTTGTTTCCCTCCAGGGCCCATTGATTCTTTCCACCCTGTATACCTATTTAAATATCTGGTTATGAAATTTACCGCTCCAATTTTCCTTTGATATAACATTAAGTCTACCTTTGTGACCAAAAGCAGGGTAAATGCCTCCGGTCAGTAGACTTATTGAATGTTTCAAGCAGTACCCACTTATATTTCATATTAACAAACATTATTTACGGATTTATTTGTAACCTTGTATTGTTGTAACTTTTGATTGTGTAAAGTATTAACCTTATTGGCGACAATTTCTATACTTATTTCTCTAATAGATTAACTTATTTAAAAAAACAGGGAAAATTAAATTAGTAAAATTATTGTAGAATATGTATAAGAAAAAGCTTTAGTTGTAGATGAATATTTCCCTTTATTGTATGGATTTTAGGTGATCATATACCAATAGATCGAGAGCGCATTACCAAGTGTCATATGTTACAAAATACACATAAATAAATAAATATAGTCATAAATTGCATTTATTATATTATTAAAAATAAACATTCATATAAAAGTTGTACTATATTATTTACCAAAGAACTTTCATTTTCATGAGTATTGTTCAATTTAAAATGATGATAATATAGATATGACTTAAAAAAAATAAAAAACAAGGTTCCCAAACTAATATACAGGGTTTTATTGTATTCGGTATAATCTTTCCCATATATATACTAAACTCATTGCGTTTATAAGCGAGATTGCGGTCGTTGGTTAAAAACAAAAGACGATCAAATCACGTCGTTCACTGGAACGTAATGAATGAGAGTGATTACCTTCGTGTAGCCAGAAGCTACGGCAACTAACAACCGTACGTAGCGCGAAGCTACGCTGCTACGAAAGGCTAAACCACAATTATAAATGATGACCTGAGAATTTTAAAATGGTAATACTCATTACTCACGTCTCACTATCCGTGAAACAGATGTGTGAGTTACAACATTGCAATCTTTTATATTATGTGATTTATAATAATACAATAGTATAGTTTATCTTATCCTACTAATATTATAAACTAGCTGATGCCCGCGACTTCGTTCGCGTGGGGTTCACTTTAAATTTTATTTTTTTATAAATTTTATTAGTGGGGAAGATACTGTATCCACCTCGATATTTATTTCATTTAATTGATCATTTTCATTTTCGGAATATTTTTTAAATTCCCTTTTCTCGGGATTCCTACCCGGCAGTCAGAAGCAATAAAAGCAATGTCGAAAAATCGTGTTTAAGAGAAAGGATTGATGAAAAGATAAAATAAACGATCTCATTAGAAATACTTTTCAATAATACTTTTTCTATTGTTATAATATAGTTTTTGTAAAAAATAAATAAATAAATACAAAAAAATATTTCATAAAGTTCAACTTCAGGTTCGAACTCGCATCTTCAGTTACGCATTGGGACTGCATATCCATTATTCTACGAATACATATCGAAAACAGCGAAATCATCAAACTATTTCATTTACATATCAAACTGTGATTGACATCTGACAATTCGAAAAAATTCAACGCTATCAGTTTTCATTGCAATTTGTTGAAATGGTGCCTTTAAAATAATATTTAAATGATGATAACTTTTTTTTTCCGACAACCGATTTCGATGAAACAAAGCCTATATGCCTATATATAAATCTGTTCAGTATCTTCGGAGATTAGCGTGAACAAACAGACAGACAGACAGACAAGAATCTTAAAAATTGCATTTATGCATTCTGCTACCCTTCTTTTATCACCCCTCTTAATTTCTGGTAAAAATATTTAGTGAAGCGTAATTTCGATCCTACTCTTTTATTATATGTATATATAGATGTGAAAGTTTGTATGTATAGTTGTTGGCTACTCTTTCACGCAAAAACCACTGGACGCATTTTGATGAATCTGTACAATATTGTTGTTTATAAATTAGAATAATGTATAACGATGTTGAGTTATAATATTGTAATTGGCCAAATTATAACATTGAGTCAAGTAAGTCGGAAAGGGCACAGGTCAGCTAGTTTTTCAATAAAATTATGAGCAGACTCTGCAATAAGTAAGTATTGCAGAGTCTACGCCTGTTTAAAATAGAACTCAAATTATATTAGGTTTTAAATTATGTAATGTTACGCATTGGTGTAACTGTTATAAATATAAATATTCAGATATGCTAAAATTATGCCGGTAACTAGGAAAAAGAGACACAAGCTTTTTATTCCGAGAAACATTTCCATGTGATTATAGCCGCGGGCAAACCTTATACAATAGAGAAAATGTCTTACTTGTCACTTCTCATCAAATGAAACGAGGAATAACTTTCTCCAATTTAAATAAAATACTGTATACCGGGATGACAGTCATCTTTCTGTCTCCCCGCGACCACGGTTGCTGTAAAGCATCCGAAACGTCAGGATAAATAAGTTAAACAATATAAATAATAAATCGCGTTTTAATCCGGTATACAGTATTTTATTTAAATGTGTGATACTCGCGTTAATAAAAGAGAATATTAACTTTCTCCAATTAAATTCCTAGTAATAAAAATGCCAATTACTCGAATCCTAAGTCGATCGAGTTAAGAAACAAATCAAATATTTAAGTGCATAGAGCTATCTCCCTTAACGTCAATGAAACTGTTATTGCTTCTTTGAAACTATACGAAGTTGAGAACCCATTAGACATGGGTCAAACATGATATCTGTTCTACTTGTGATTGCTACTCAATAATCACAGATGAAAATATCTGTTCTTAAATAACAGTCTGTTATTTACACAGATACTAAAGGAATTACGGATAATACGATCTAATTTAGGAGTAAGTTTTCAATGTGATTTCCTTCCTGTGAAATGTCCAATTGAATTTTGTTGGATAATAAATACTAGGTACATCTCGTTTTATCACGGGACAATCATATATGTTTATATGAGACAGGTAACAATCACAGTTGTTTTGTTTTGGCTTGACCATTACTAGTATTTGTTGAACAGTTGTTATTTAGTATTGCATGGTATTTTCAATCACAGATATTTCACAACCGCAGGAACAACTGTTACGAGTATCTGTTATCGTTGAATACCTGTGATTAATATCTGTTACGATAAATACGCCTCACTCCTAGAACCCATTAACTGTTTGATGACAAAAGTTCGCTGCAGACATGTTAGTTAACTTTACTGATTGGGCTATTGAGCAAACACATTTCCACTTGTCGTTGGTAATTTATTTTTAACGATAGCTCCAACGATTGCAAGAAATAATTACACGTACAAATGAAACTTTGAGACACCACACGCCATCGTGGCCGTATTGAATGACTCAGAAGGTTATTTGATTATTTGCTTTATTTATTTCTGAGTATCTTGTTCTAGGCTTATCAACAGTTTCATACCCATCAACCCCTACATATACGTCACGTCTCACAACTAAAAATATTAAGACCAAATTAAATAATCTTTTCTAAAATGTATATACTTACTTGGCTCCCACATTTAGTTTTTAGTATACGTATATATTAATCACAAAAACTATTATATTATGTGTAGGTTTATCAGTTGTTTACACCCCAGT
This sequence comes from Anthocharis cardamines, assembly GCA_905404175.1. Classification (NCBI taxonomy): domain Eukaryota; kingdom Metazoa; phylum Arthropoda; class Insecta; order Lepidoptera; family Pieridae; genus Anthocharis; species Anthocharis cardamines. The sequence continues at coordinate 1,908,203 of FR989953.1, read as the reverse complement.
AGTTTTTGTTTTGCTATTCTTAAAACTTTTGAATTTTTCTTTAAACGAAACAGATATAATTAATGAATAATTACTTATAGTTATAGTAAAGACTCAACTACTTACAATATAATAAAAATTAATACAAGGTGGAAAAGCAGCGTAATGCACATTGCGTGTTTCGTTCAGTCTATGGATTTCCGAATGATCGAAGTAAAAAACTAGGTCGACAGCGCATCATTGACTGATATTATGTGGGTATTACCTACCATCAATTGAACCTCATGCTCGTCTGTCAATATCTGACATAAAAATAATGTTTTATATTTTGAAAATATCATTAACAAAGAGACGACAAAGATGTTGGTATTTCAAAGCGAGTTATTGGGTGTAATGTGTACTTAGTACTCAAGTTCTGAGGCACACCTAACTTTAGGCCATAATCGAGAAAAAAAATCTTTTCTTTTTATTTACGTTATTAATCGGCGGACTGAATAATTAACAACTTTTAATAATTTAAACGAATAAACTTTGTAAGATAAGATATACCTCATCCACTAAGTGCTTCGTACATTGAAGTCGGCACGCACTTAAGTGGAAACTTTTAGAACCGTTCAGTTCATTTGGTCTAATGGCTCCCTACAATTAGACGCACTCAACAAGTGGATAACTTCGAGTGTATTTTATGCTATCCTTTGTTACAGAGAAATGTACTAGAGACCACAAGATAACGTACATATCTATGTATATGCGTGGAGTTCATAGTCGATAATGAACACTCCACTTGCCCTTTGATTGAATTTAACCCTTAAATGCGTGATTTTTTATTTTTAATAAAAAAATATGTAGGTAACAGGAGACATTATTTTTATTATTGTATTTTTAACCGACTTTGATCATTAAACCGACAAGAGGAATATAGGATAATAGGAAAAACGTATGTTTTGTATCAACATAACTCACATTTCGGTTTCAGTCTATGAATTTTTAAATGCTCGAAAATAAAAACAGGTCATTTATATCCAAAGGTTGAAGTATTATCAATCATTAAATGACACACCTAGCATATCTCCAGAAATGAGTATTCATTGGAGAGACTTATAGTGCAGAACTTATTTATTTTATTAAAGCAGACAATCGAACAGGCGGGCTACTTGATGATGAGTAAGACTTAAAAAAAATTATAGGCTCGTTTTTTGAAACCAACGATGTCCAACTAGTTGGAAATATTGAAAGCGGCAATTCATTACACAGTTTTGTTGTACTAGAAATGAAGTTGCCTAATGTTTAATTAAAAAATGTTACAAGTTAAATGATTCTTACTTTCAAAGCTACATGCTGAATCTAATGCATGAAGCCAGACAGCAATTCTTGGCTAGAATTACTTTGTGTCCATTAGAAGTACCTACTCTACAAGTGGTTTCTCACAAACTCTGTAATTATTTTCAAGCGGTATACTTTTACGATATACTTAGTCGCAATATATTGTCTGTGGTTCTCATTGAACAAACGCCGAAATCCTTGAAGCGTAATTATGACCGAGTTAGGGAGGGATGGGAGCGTTTTGAACTTTGTTTTTTTTTTTTAAATAAAGTAATTTACTCATGAAAACCGCATACGTATTAAAATGAGAGAAAACCAATTTTAAAAAGGTATATTTTTCTGCTTTTAGAGATCAGTGGATACACAGCGCTGAATGTCAGTGCAACAATGAATACTCAGAGTAAAAAGTAATAACTAGCAGGTGCTCGCAACATCGTTCGTGTGGCCTTTTTAAGCAAGCTAAATAACATCAATATTCGATTAAACCTGAGATCCTACTGTTGTATTATTCAATGATATGAATAATGTTTTATTAATTAGCATTATGAGACATTTGGGTAATAAATTAATTAAAGTCTAGAGCGCGACTAATTGAGCATATACAGTATTCAGTTATATTACTTTATATGAAATATATTTTTAAAGCATTCCACGGCACAATGTATGCTGAGCGGCCTCATTTTTGATAGAAGTTGGCGTTTTTTAAAAAAAAATAAAAGAATTTATTTAGAATGATTACAAGTATTACAGTGACTGCCTCTTGCAACACAGAAACTTTGTCGTCTTTATAAAACTGTATAATTTAAACAAAAATATGTAAAATAGTTAGGGGACGATGAAAGAAGGGGAACAGTATATATAAAAATCATTTTGAACATTTTTGTCTGCCTGTCTGTTTGTTTACGCTAATCTCCGAAGATACTGAACTGATTTTAATGTAACATACATATGTTGAGGTTAGTCTGGGGCAACAACAAAACTTTGTTTCATCAAAATCGAATGTCGGAAACAATAAAGTTATCATCGATCGTTTAAATACTTTGCTTAGAAGCGCAGCTTAGGATGTAGCTCTCGTGAACGATGTCGCGGGCACCAAATAACTCGTAATACGCCCAGACTTCGCACGGGTACAATGTAGATGTCCTACATTAAAAAATAACCTATGTTACTCGCTGATAATTAATGTAAACATAAACATATGTAAAGAATTATAAATTTGAGATATATTCTATAGAAAAACTGTACATGTTAAAAATATAATGAGTCATAACCAGTTTGCGCTCTCTATATTAAATGGGTATATAAAGTTGAAAGCACTCATCCCTTTTGAAGGTTTAGCCCGTATCTGCGGCCATGTTTTTGCCCTTATCTACGGGTCGTGTTTTGGACAAAAGCCTTCAGATACATTTAATTATTTCAGTAAGATAGCGGCCATAATGGGCTTTTTCAGTGTTTGCATTTTATAATTACCTACGTGGCGAAAAGGGTTTTACGTTTCATACCAGGATCAAAAACAGACTATAAAAATTAAGATTTCTTTTTTAATTCTTTTCTTTTTAAAGAACGTAAAGTAAATATCACTTATGGTCACAAAAAACTAAATAATAAAATATTTGATGGAATTTATTTTATCGATCAAAATATGCTTTTATTTTATTCAAATAAATACAGTAGTTCCTCGATTTAAGAGTGGTTTTTTAAGCTTAAAGTGTGACTTATGAGAATCGAAGAAGAGTCGAAGCCAATCGCTAGTATAATGTATAGTCGATTGTTATTCTGTTTGTTTGGATGTAGACATCTCTGAAACGATTGAACCATAGTAATATAATATATTTTGATAACGTATATATTTATATTATTATTATATTATCATATTTAAATTAAACTTTTAATAATATTTTCAAATTTTCAAAAAAAGTGCTTTACAGCAAGCGCGGTTACAAGCAGACTGAAAGACGGTCTGTGAGTTCTTAAGTCAAGAAATTGTCTGTCACTTGAATGAATCACCTGAGAACATTTTTAACTCATTACTTGCAAAAATAATTAAAATATATGCACATATTTAAATAAAATACTGTATACCTTCGTTTACTGTATACGTTTCGGATGCTTTTCAGCAACCGTGGTTACGGGGAGACAGAAAGATGACGTCGGGATAAATATATAATTTAAACAATATAAATAATAAATCGCGTTTTAATCTGGTATACAGTATTTTATTGAAATATGCACAAAGTTTGGGTAGCAGTGTAATTGTATTCAGATTATATTTTGTCTTGAAAATATTTTTATATTTTTTTGAAAAAGTTCTAAATGGGGATCGTGGCAGCTAATGGGTTAATCTATTTCATTCTCATATAAACCTCTAGGAAAGTTAACAACTAATAATTTAATATATCAGACTAACTCGAGTGTTTTGATTATAATTAACTTTTCATATCTGTTCGCGAGTGTTGTTTTAATTAACATTAAACATGTATGTACAGTGTTAGGGAAGGTTATTTGAAGGGCAGGACACAAGGAATCATCGCTTGCCTGTAGAAATAACGATCAGTGAAATAGACAGAGATATCTGTCCCAAGACCCGTTTGAATACACGGGAATTGAAAATAAGAAGAATTTTATACTTATATATTTACTAGCTGATGCCCGCGACTTCGTTCGCGTGGGGTTCACTTTAAGCTGAGCTTTTGAGCAAGCTTTCTTCAAATGACATATCCTCCTCCACCCTCTGTACTTGGTGATTTCTTTTGGGAAAGAGCTATCAAATTAGTCATTGACGGTTGCTTTTGCATCATGTTATCGACATGTTTAAGGGCCTGGCCACAGCTTCTGGCGGTGTGGAGCGCGGCGCGGCAAGAGGGTCTGCGAGAGGCGCGGTTTGCGGTGGTATGCCACAGCTCGACCAGTTGCGACCGCGGCGGCTCAATGCGCGGTAAAAACAAAATTATTTGTTTCGGTCGCGCGATGCTAAATGCGTCGACCACTGCCGCCGCGCGCGCCGCTCTGAGCTGTGGCCGCCTCGATACTCCCGAGTGCATTTGTTTCACTCGCACGCCGCGCAGGCCGCCGCCACCGCCGCCGCGCGAGTGACACCGCGCCGCAGGTCGCACCGCAATGCGCGTCGCCGATAGCTGTGGCATACTTCATACAATTTGCTCAATTTGTTTTTGCCGCTCGCCGCTTTGCGCGCCGCAAACCGCGCCGCAAAACGCGCCGCAGGTGACTGTGGCCAAGGGGTAATGGTGGTTGTGATTGGGGTTCGAAGGATGATTTGAAATTCAATAGTTGAAATAACCTGACTTTAAAGAAACTTTAGGGAGATTCATATTAATTAAATTTTACGTGACCAAAATCTAGATATGTGTCTTTTTTCTACTAATCAGAGTTCAATCGAAGATTGGATTCAATGCATTTTCTGTCTTAAATAGATGCGTGCGTTCATTTAATTGGTCATTTTCATTTTCGGAAATTTTTTTTTAATTCCCGGGATTCCTGCCCGGGTTTCCGGTGCTAAATGCGGAAACCTCTAAGATACGGAAGCAAAAAAGCAATGTCGAATAATCGTAATTCTGGTTAAGAGAAAGGATTAATGAAAAGGTCAAATAAATGATCTCATAAGAAATACTTTTCTTATAATATTTCAATAATACATTTTAATTTTTTGTTATAATATAGTTCTTTCAAAAAATAAATAAATAAATACAAAAAATTATTTTTTTCATTTCAACTTCAGATTCGAACTCGCATCAGAAGCTACGCTATGGGACTGCATATCCACTATTCTACGAATACATATTGGAAATGGCGAAATAATCAAACTATTTCATTTACATATCAGACTGTGATTGACATCTGTCAATTCGAAAAAGTTCAACGCGAGTCAGTTTGCATTGAAATTTGATGATATGGTGCCTTTAAAATAATATTTAAATGATGATAACTTTTCTTTCCGATAACCGATTTCGATGAAACAAAGCCTATATGTTGCCCCGGGCTTTCCTTAATATATTTGTGTACATTGCATTAAAATCGGTTCAGTATCTTCGGAGATTAGCGTGAACAAACAGACAGACAGACAGACAGACAGAAAGACAGACAGACAGACAAGACAAGAATCTTAAAAATTGCATTTATGCATTCTGCTACCCTTCTTTTATCACCCCTCTTAATTTCTGGTAAAAATATTTAGTGAAGCGTAATTTCGATCCTACTCTTTTATTATATTGTATACTAGCTGATGCCCGCGACTTCGTTCGCGTGGGGTTTACTTTAAGCTTAGCTTTTGAGCAAGCCTTCTTCAAATGACATATCCTCCATCCTCTGTACTTGGTGATTTCTTTTGGGAAAGAGCTATCAAATTAGTCATTGACGGTTGTTTTTGCATCATATTATCGACACGTTTAATGATGGTTGAGATTGGGGTTCGAAGTATGATTTGAAATTCAATAAAAATACCATTGTTGAAAAAATGAACCTGAATGTAAAGAAAATTACTTATTTTTTTTATAAATTTAATTCGTGGTGAAGATACTGTATCCACCTCGATATTTATTTCATTTAATTGATCATTTTCATTTTGAGACATTTTTTTTAAATTCCCTTTTCCCGGGATTCCTACTAGGGTTTCCGGTGCTAAATGCGGAAACCTCTAAAATACGAAGACAGTCCTTAAGAAGCAATAAAAGCAATGTCGAATAATCGAAATAATAATCTGTAGACAAAGGATGGATGAAAAGGTGAAATAAACGATCTCATAAGAAATACTTTTTCATATAATATTTCAATAATACATTTTCTATTGTTATAATATAGTTCTTTAAAAAAATAAATACAAAAAAAAAATATTTCCGTTCAACTTCAGATTCGAACTCGCATCTGAAGTTACGCAATGGGACTGCATATCCACTATTCTACGATTACATATTGGAAATGGCGAAATAATCAAAGTATATCATTTACATATCAAACTGTGATTGACATCTGACAATTCGAAAAAGTTCAACGCGAGTCAGTTTGCATTGCAATTTGGTGATATGGTGCCTTTAAAATTATTTTTAAATGATGATACCTTTTCTTTCTGAGAACCGATTTCGATGAAACAAAGCCTATATGTTGCCCCGGGCTTTCCTTAATATATTTGTGTAAATTGCACGATAATCGGTTCAGTATCTTCGGAGATTAGCGTGAACAAACAGACAGACAGACAGACAGACGGACAGACAGACAGACAGACAAGAATCTTAAAAATTGCATTTATGCATTCTGCTACCCTTCTTTTATCACCCCTCTTAATTTCTGGTAAAAATATTTAGTGAAGCGTAATTTCGATCCTACTCTTTTATTATATGTATATATATATATATATATATATTATATATATATATATATTATATATATATATATTAAAAATTGCATTTATGCATTCTGCTACCCTTCTTTTATCACCCCTCTTAATTTCTGGTAAAAATATTTAGTGAAGCGTAATTTCGATCCTACTCTTTTATTATATGTATATATATATATATATATATATATATATATATATAGATTTGACCCTTGCTTATCAAGAATGGTGTTATGATATTAACCTGTTGTGATGTTACCATTTTTAACCGACTTCATAAAAGGAGGAAGTTCTTAATTGAGAACCTCCTCAGAGAAAAAAGAAAAAAGTATGTATGTTGCTTTTTTTTTTCTTTTTTTTTGTATGTTTGTTACGCGATAACTCCGCAAGTTATGGATGGATTTGGATGATTCTTTTTTTGTTTGGTAGGGGATATTTCAGTGGTTACAACTACATTACAATTAGTATGTACAAACTTGCACTAAAAAGTAAAAAATAATATTTTAATTACTTCAAAGCATTATTTATTAACAGTTATTTTTGGAGTTGGTGCCGCTCCGTTGTGTATAGTAGTGTGTGGAAGAAAATTGCGCATAAAGCGCACAGTAGAGAGCCTGGTCGTTGACGATTCGACCCACTCTATGTTGAATGTGGTCAAAAGGAAGAAGCTGGTATTGGGGAGCTCCCGCCCAAAGATGAGAGCAGTATTTCATGTGGGGCGGAACTTTTGCCTTAAACAGTTGTAAGCAATGGCCCAGTGAGAAATAACGTCTCGCTCTATTGAGCATACCTTGGTATTGCCTCATAAAATCTTGCTTTTATAAGGCCTATTAGTCCTTCCCTTTCAGATGACCGCGAAACTGAACGTCAAAGTTAATCTGGCTAAATATTTATATATTGTACAAACATCGTCGAATTTCACAGTATCAAAGTATAATTAAATTTACGACCCAGGTTCCCACCAGTCAAAGAAGTTAAAAACATAATGCCTATAATTTATAAACGAAAATAGTTGTTAAATTCATAAGTCATAATATGTAAATTCAACGCTTTAACAGCCCTTTGTAATCGTCTTACAAGAGAATATTACGAATTACCTGAATAATATATGAAGCATTTCAACTCGTGCTCCGATATCATAATAAAACCTAATGTTTCTGAGAAAATAACAAACGGATTTTGAATGATGGAGCTTAAGCCTTTTACTGTAGCGAGACGTGGGCTACAAAATATTGTGCGCTTATATTTCATCGTCTGGCAGCATTCACTAGATGTACTCGTACATTATATAATTTATAGTCTGGCAACATTATCCCTCCAGTAAATCATCTGTCAAGTATCAAACTATTGTAAACTTGTTTTGAGAAAACGGTTGCAGTCTTTCAACACAAACAGAAATGGGACGGATGAGCATTAAAGTTAATGCATTTTTAAGTATTATTTTTTTAAATTTAGTAGGCATTTTTTTTTATGCAGTGAAAATGTTGACACATCCCCGATCCTAGGCTGTTCAGCGGAGCGGGGAGTGTGTTTGACCAACTAGATTGACCCAATTGTACACCAATATACCTCCGTCGTAATTCAAGATTTGGTTTGGCTTAAGAAATTCAATAGCTTTCATGAACTTAAAAGACTCAGATGCTGTTTTAATTTAGGTTGAAAACAGGAAATATCCCATTACATTATCACCGACCATAAGCGTCTCTTAGCCGCCCAGGTATATCCGACTACCCAGTCCAACTTTATATAGTCCATCTTCGTCCAGTCTGCAAGCTGGTGTCCATTGCTTATAATCATGAGACCTGTCTGTCTTCATTACGTTCTTATTCAAATTTACGGTAACGATTGCCGTTGCGTAAATATATCTAGATGGCGTTCTTTTAACTACATATAAATTAGTATTAAATATAAATGAAAAGCCGGTAACGCATCCTCAAGACCACTGGTGTTGCGGTATGTCCGTGGGCGGCGGTAGACTCTTACCCGTTTGCCTCCTCTAATATATAGGTAGTATGTATAAAAAAGCTCACACTATTTCCTTCTTATGACTTTAGTTGTCTTGTTTTATGTTAATAAGCAACACAAACACACATAATAATACATTAACTTAAAATTAACTTAGTAATGTACTATAAAATAATTTAACTTATTGTTATCGTTAAAATAGTGTTGACAATAATTAATTTAAAAGAAAAAGAAAGAAACGTATAACTACGACAAAACGTAACTACTTACCTTGGTCAAAAAAAAAATTAAGAAAAGTAAAAATACCCAAAGAGTTCATATTTAATGCAAATATTGAACAAACACAAACATTGGCGTGTTGTCACAACCGATGTCCGTGGAAACGACCTTATTAATATTTCATCAAAAAGTACGCAGAGATAAATGATATTTTTTATTAAAATACGAGCCGTTCTTAGTCCATTCGAGAATAGAGAGACTATATTGATGCGTTACTTTCAAAACAACTCTCTGAATTGAATTGCAACGTTTTTAATGGATTCTTTCAATTAATGTTTTGATAACATGTTTCTAGTATTTAAATAAAATACTATATACCAAACTAGTGGACCCCGCAGACGTTGTTCTGCCAAAATATTGGCTTCGAAATTATACAATTATTTTTAGATTGGAACATGCCCATTTGCCCACCGCTGTATATGAAAAAAGATTTTCCCGCTTTTCTGTTCTTCTTCTTTTCTTTTCCTGCTATAAACCTCACGGAGCCCGAGACCTTTCCAACGAATGCAAAACCGTGGAAATCGGTTCGTGCGTTCTGGAGTTATGGCGTCAGGAAGGAAAACCCGACTTATTTTTATATAGGTATACCTAGTAGATTAAAACGAGATTTATTTTTTATATTGTTTAAATTATTCATCCCAACGTTTCGGATGCTGTTGAACGCCACGGTTGCTAAAAGCATCCGAAACGTCGGGATACGGGAACGCGATAATAATAATAATAAATCGCATTTTAATCCGGTATACAGTATTTTATTTAAATGTGTGATACGCGCGTTAATACCAGACAATATTATGTTTCCAGTAGCTAATTGCATATTCATTAAACAAAACCAAGGGATAACATTTATGTAGAGAAAATAACATTTATTTTAGAGTTTGTAACTCAGTATAGCCGGTCACTGACCGAACGGTTTGAACTCGGCTTTTAGTATTTGCAGTATTTATTCCTGAAGCCTTAAAACATATTATGAAAATTGCATTGTAACTAGCAAGAATCAAAGTAAACGATAATTTTAGGGATTAAGTCACAATATGGATAATTGTTATATATTTGTAATTATTTCGAAGTTAAAATAGATATTAAATGACATATTGGAAAAAGAGCGTACCTATCAACTCAAGCTTATTTTTTAATTTAATCCATAAAATTATAACTACTATGCAGATAAAACTATAATAAACTTAATATTAAGTATTTTTATGGAGGGGAAACCACAACACTAACTTGATGAAGCACAAGTTCACAACGATAGGTTCACTGGTGTTTGACATTTTAAATTACATTACAGCTCTAAAACATAAAAATAAATAAAATATATTAGGTTATATATATAGTATAATAATAGTATTTCATACATACATACATATATATCACGCCTCTTTCCCATTGGGGTAGGCAGAGATCACGGAATTCCATATGCTCCGATCCTTACATACCACTTTCGCTTCTTCTACATTCATCAATGCTTTCATACACACTCGACGGTTACGAGTACTTTTGATCTGGGGGCCTAGCACGAACGACTATCGACATCGAATTCGAATCGTCAAATGTCAATTGTATGAGAAATTTCATACAAATGACAGTTGACGATACGAATACTCTTTCGATACTTGTTCGTGCTCACCCCTCTGGCCCTTTTGCAGAACGTCCGCGATCTGATCGAGGTACGTTCGCCTAGGTCGACCACTGTCGACTCTCCCACTCACACCAGTTTCATAAATCTTTTTCGTTTCCCTACTTTCATCCATCCTTTCTACATGCCCAAACCACCTCAACATACCTTTCTCAATTCTCGTCACTACATCGTCTTTTACTCCACAACGCTCTCGAATTTCGCCATTTCTTAATTAAATAATAGTATTTCAGTGACATTAATATGCTGTAAGCCGTAAGGGATCAAAGCTGTAGGAGGAAGGGAGGTGTGGTCTTCCTCCAACCTAAAGGGAGGATCCTCGACCGGTCGAACCACTCACTGGCTGGCCCTAAGGCCCCAGTGGTTGATGTCGAGACTTTGTATAATTATATACCTATACTCAACGCTTGGAAACATTTATATAGCGCGATTCAGGATTAGACGTCTTCGTAGTTTCTTGGCGCAGATTGTAGATTTTGCTACAAAGCACTGTCTTAAGTCAATGCTCGGCGTAACCACAACTCATCACATAGGGTTAAAGTATACAGTCATTCCTTCATGACAACTTCTACTTAAAATTTTGCGAGACTGACAGACAGAGAGAGATATTTATAGAAAACTTGTGAATTCCAATGGTTCCAATTGTGAATCTAAGCTATCCAGGGACCAAACATACATATTTTTTTATTATAATTACTTCAAGATGTCATGTGGAACATGGTGGAATGATTGCAACTCCTTACAAACATTTTGTAAAGCAAAAAACTTGGCGATTAAAAAGAGTGGCGGAGAGTTTATTGCCAGTTCTTCTACGCCCTTGATTTGAAAGCTGGCAGTAAATGTAAAATTAGAAGCATTTAATATATTATTTATTGACGTTCATAAGTGTACCTACATTGTGTTACCTAAATGAATAAAGGATTTTTGAATTTGAATAAACAATTTAATAAAAGACTCCATCGTTGACAGACTTCGTGAATGTTTCAGTGTGGGTAGGTTAATTTTAGGACAGAGCTTATATACGGGAGATAGGGTTCAAAGGCTTAAGGTAATCTTCGTAACCATCTCTGTTTGATGACTTAATAATTTAAGATAAAATGAACGGTTTCAAATTTTTTATATTTTATAATTTAGCCTCAATAGAACCGCGCGCCCTTCAATTTCGATGCAATCAATAAAATATTCATATTACAGAAATATTCTATTAATTGGAAAATACTTTATTTACGTCAATGTATGGAATTGTATTTTAACAAAAAAATGGGGCCATAGCATCGAACAAGACAAAACTATACACCCTTAATCGCTCTGTCACTCTCTCTCGTAATTTGTCAATATTTTTGCTTTATGGAAATAGCCACAGCGATGAAGCGTGCCATTTCTCAGCTTATGCTGGTAAATAGTGGTGAGCACATGGTCATGTCAGCAAAATTATATGATATATTTTTAAATACCTAAGACATAATAATAGCCATAGTCTTATTTTAAATAAATTTTGAATATGTATTGTGTACAATACAGACTGTCTGCCCGTGACCACGGTTGCTGAAACCCACCCGAAACGTTCGCGTCGGGATAAATAACAAATCGCGTTTTAATCGGTAATAAAATATTTATTTTATTTAAATGTGTGATACTCGCGTTAATAAAAGACAATATTATATCTATTGTGTGTATGTATATATATATGTATAAATGTAAGCTCAATACAAAGATAAAGACAAGAACATATTGTTTCGAAAGAATTCTTTTGTGAGCTATTCACTTCACGGAGAATTCTCTTGGGAGAAGACTTCGTGGAACGCTTTCAAGAACGTCCAATATATCCACTACGTAACGTTAAAGCTTAGCGGGTATATATTCATATAATATCTGCGTCTGCTTGTATCTCAGATATTTCTCCTTCTATTTTCCTTACTCAGCGGACGAACTTTCAAAAATCCTTCCTTGTAGGATATCTACGATCTTCATGCCATTTACTCACTCGCTATATTTTTTTGTAAATATATACTTGAATACAGACTTGCTGCTTTACTAAGCCAAACATGAACTCGTATTTATTATTTAGCACTATATACGTAATACAATTTTATGCGTGCCTTCGCCCACGTTGTAGTTTCGTAATAACCCGGCATAAAATATGTATATGGACTATAACTTACTGAATTACTGAATTAGTCACACATTGTTAAAACTCTTGTATAAACCCATATTTATACAAGAGCAATAATTGAATGCAATAATTGATGTGCAATAATTGACATCCAAGAATTGTAAGCAATCTCTTACCCGCGATAAATTTAAAAATTTTTTTATATAAAAGCTCAAAAATGTTACGTGTTGCTTAGACCATGCAAGTCATTAATTTCTTTAATTTAATTGTATGCAACAGCCATGTAAATGGGCCTTAAGTCTACCTGTATTTTTTTCCAATTCAAATGTGTTATAGTCACTTATACAAAAGAAAATATAAAAGTTATTATTCATACATATGTACATGCATATGTACATGTATTGCAATGCTGAAAATGTATACTTTCCGCTGTATTTAATTAATTCAAACAATTTTTTTTTATGTCAGATATCGACAGACGAGCATGAGGTTCACTTGATGGTAGGTGATACCTCAGCCACAGAACATCAGTCAATGATGCGCTGTCGACCTAATTTTTACTTCGAGCATTCGGAAATCCATAGACTGAAACCGAAACGCGCAATATGCACTTTACGGCTTTTCCATCTATGAACGGTGGTTCGTTACCCGGTCGGAATTTAGATATTCCTCCCACTCGATCAATGCCCGAAGTTACCAGACGTGGGGAAAACATGCTTACAGATAATTATAAGCATGTGCTCCCGGTGGGATTCGAACCCATGACCCATCGATGCGCACGGCAGGTGTTCTACCGAACGCGCCAACGAGCCCGTCTAAAATGATGTTAATTTCCATAGACGCCTCAAAAATAAGTTACGAAGTAGGTAAGTCCGTTCTTCTTCGCTAATTTGTAATCAACTTTTTATGTCTACGTTAATTATCGGGCACGGAATAATTAGAACCCTTAAATTATACTCTTGTTAAAACCAACAATTTTTCTGGGAAAGATATAAAATTTAATTAAGTTTCTAAATTTAATTAAATTTAGCTGTTTTTGACGGGCTCGTTGGCGCGTTCGGTAGAACACCTACCGGGTCGTGGGTTCGAATACTACCGGAACGACATGTTTATAATTTTTTGTAAGCATGTTTTCCCCACGTCTGACAACTTCGAGCATTGATCGGGTGGGAGAAATATCTAAATTCCGACCGGGTACCGAACCACCGTTCATTATTGGAAAAACCGTGAAATGCCTATTGCGCGTTTCGGTTTCAGTCTATGGATTTCCGAATGCTTGAAGTAAAAATTAGGTCGACAGCGCATCATTGTCTGATGTTCTGTGGCTGAGGGATCACCTACCATCAGGTGAACCTCATGTTCGTCTGTCGATAGACATAAAAAACATAGTTTTAGTAGCTTCAAAATTCAATAAAACATTGTTTTAAGCATCACAATACAAATTAACTGAGGTGATTTGGAGAACCGCAATATCGTTTTTATATCGAAATTCTTAAATGTTAATTTTAAAGTTTCAGAGACTTATAAATATGTATGTCCCGACGATTCGCAATTTTATATTATATAATATATTATTTTTCATATAACAGAAAATGTTATATAAATAATAAATCACGTTTTAATCCGTTATACAGTATTTTTTTTAAATGTGTGATACTCGCGTTATCAAAAGACAATATTAGGCAGCTGTATCTCAAAACACTTCAGTGACCTCAAGTGGAAATTATAATTCTGACCCCTGACCCCTCTCACTTCGATCCGTGTCAAGAGTGTGGTCAAGTGAACACTGCGGACTGGAATGTGTACCTCAATTGTGTTGGCAATATTCTTTTTTATGCTAAATAAGAATAATTGGAAACGGCGCACGAGATTTACATTATGTTTTTTTATGTTAGACATCAAAAGACGAGCATGACGTTCACTTGATATCAATGATGCGATGTGGACCTACTTTTTACTCCGAACATTCGGTAATCCATAGATTGAGAGTGACACGCGCAATATGCACTTCACGGTTTTTCTATATATGAAAGGTGGTACGTTACCCGGCCGGAATTTCAATATTACTTCCACCCGTTTAATACCAGAAGTGACCAGACGTGGAGAAGACATTCTTATAAACTTGTTGTCCCGGTGAGATTCGAACCCGCGACCGATCGTTGCGCAAGGTAGCTGGTCTACCAAACGCACCAACGAGGCTGTCTTATCTGTAGGATGTTGACTCCCATGAATGATTTATTATTGTCCTCTTAATATGTAGTTCGCGCTCACGACTTAGTTTCGAATAGCTACGATCAACCTAAACCACCACGTTTGCAGACGTTGGAATTAGAAACTACTATAAGCCACGTTATTAAAGTATTTGTAAAGCTAGTTGAATACTTAATTTCAAAAGTTTGCTTGTAGCAAATACTGACATCATTTACATAATAGATTGATCTCTTCCCCTCTTTCGACACAAATATATGCCATCAAAAACATAAATTGTAAAAAAAGCCAAGTCTTGCAACTCAGTTCTTCTATCGTAAAAAGTTGTGAGATCCATATAATACCAAGTCGGTCAATTTATTCAGTCTCTACTGAAGGATCCTTCTGTCTTAAGTAATTACATAATAAGCTAACCTTACAATATCTTATAGTGATCATATCAATGCCAATATTAAAAATCTTTGATGTTTAAAATAAATAGATTGGCTCGGCTATCGCATGAAATCACAATGTATCTTTTTTTATTTTATTAAAAACATAATGTATCTCACAAGTAATACATATATATTATATTAAATTAGATTGTTTAGTGCGATTGCCAAGTCAATCTATTTATTTTAAACATCAAAGATTTTTAATATTGGCATTGATATGATCACTATAAGATATTGTAAGGATAGCTTATTATGTAATTACTTAAGACGGAAGGATCCTTCAGTAGAGACTGAATAAATTGACCGACTTGGTATTATATGGATCTCACAACTTTTTACGATAGAAGAACTGAGTTGCAAGACTTGGCTTTTTTTACAATTTATGTTTTTGATGGCATCTCATTTCTTTTTGTAGATAGTCCTTTTTTTAGTTTATTTGGATAAGAATTAATACAAAGCTATGGATAACAGTCTGATTTTGATCGGCATTTTTATCAACTTTTTAATGTAAAAAAGTAGTTATAGTGACATAACTACAATAGTTGGACATAATATGGTCTCGTGAAGTTTTTTGTAGATTTTGATATGTTCTATAATATTGTACAACATTTTTTTGTTCTATCATCAATACTTTCCGCAGCACATGCGATGAAAGACATTTTATGGCTAATTTTTTTACACCTTGGGTTGTTTTTAGTAGGGATTTCTAAGGATCTCTATTTTTTCTAGTAATAAATACCTTATGTTACTCAGTGATAATGTAGCTTTCTAACGGTAAAAGAAGTTTTAAAATCGGTCCAGTAGTTTTTAAGTTATTCATTACATACAAAAATACAAAAAAAAATTGTATATCTAGAAAACTGGACCGAAATTTCAAAATATTGTAGTTTTTCCTTGATTTATAGACTAAACACTAATTGTATTCTAAATTTCAAGTTTCTATGTCTGCTAGAAGTGCCTTAGACTTTTGATGATCGGTCAGTCAGTGAGTGAGTGAGTGAGTGACAAATTATCAAACTTTGACTAGTTATAATTCTTAAACTACTGGTTCAAACAGAATGATATTTGAAATATACCGAGTTTATACAATGCCTGCTTAGTGACTGAAAATCCAGGATTCTAGTTTAATCCACAACGAAGTTATAGGGGGTCGAAAATGGCCCGAACTACTTCGAGAAAAGGATAGTACGGCCGTGCCGCTTTTTGCTCGACTTGGCGGGGGCACTACCGTGCCCCCAGATCTCACAACTTTTTACGATAGAACAACTGAGTTGCAAGACTTGGCTTTTTTTACAATTTATGTTTTTGATGGTATCTCATTTCTTTTTGTATGTAGATAGTCCTTTTCTTAGTTTATTTGGATAAGAATTAATACAAAGAGATGGATAACAGTCTGATTTAGATCGGCATTTTTATCAACTTTTTAATGTAAAAAAGTAGTTATAGTGATATAACTACAATAGTTGGATATATGGTCTCGAGAAGTTTTTTATAGATTTTGATATGTTCTATAATATTGTAGAACATTTTTTTGTTCTATCATCAATACTTTCCGCAGCACATGCGATGAAAGACATTTTATGGCTATTTTTTTTACACTTTAAGTTGTTTTTAGTAGGGATTTCTAAGGATCTCTATTTTTTTTCTAGTAATAAATATGTAATAGATAATGTAGCTTTCTAACGGTAAAAGAATTTTTAAAATCGGTCCAGTAGTTTTTAAGTTATTCATTACATACAGAAATACAAAAAAAAAAATTGTATATCTAGAAAACTGGACCGAAATTTCAAAATATTGTAGTTTTTCCTTGATTTATAGACTAAACACTAATTGTATTCTAAATTTCAAGTTTCTATGTCTGCTAGAAGTGCCTTAGACTTTTGATGATCGGTCAGTCAGTGAGTGAGTGAGTGAGTGACAAATTATCAAACTTTGACTAGTTATAATTCTTAAACTACTGGTTCAAACAGAATGATATTTGAAATATACCGAGTTTATACAATGCCTGCTTAGTGACTGAAAATTCAGGATTCTAGTTTTATCCACAACGAAGTTATAGGGGGTCGAAAATGGCCCGAACTACTTCGAGAAAAGGATAGTACGGCCGTGCCGCTTTTTCCTCGACTTGGCGGGGGCACTACCGTGCCCCCAGATAAAATAGCTTTGAGCTCGAAATAGAGTAATCATTCTCAAACACCGAAACTTATATCTGAAATATTTTTGGATATGAAAAAATAGTTTGAGTTCTAATGCTCTGTAAAACAGCCTGTTTAATATGATATAATAAATAGCTATTCAGGCTATTAGCTATCTTCTTGACTTCAAAATGATTAGTTCAGAAATCATTGTGTTATTGCGGATTATACGCACACATCTTCATAACTTCACAAACTTTCGTATTTACTATGTTAGCGATGTATGTTCCTAGGAACAGTAATTCACTAAAACGGAGCGCAATCAGCTAACGCTTCGTTAAGTCATATTTCACGTTTGAAGACATTAAATCGGTCGTTAGCGAGAACAACGTGGTACAATCGACTTTCATTAATTTAAATCTCGCGATAAATCGAAAAAAATATTCCGGTTCCTTAAAAATACTCGATAAATTGAATAAAATCAATATTAATTGGTCCAAAGGGACCTTAATACTTCTAATTTTCAGCAAGTAATCTTTGAATTTAAAATTATCGACAGTCAACTGTATTTCCAAAATCCTCATATTTTTTCAAAAAACACATTTAAAACTATGATGTCTCTAGATATAAAGAGCCTAAAACTTTAAAAAATATATAGTTTTAAAGTCATATTCTGAAGAAAAAAAACAAGATTTTATTAGTAACACTTTGTTGTCTCAAATTAACGAAATATTTTATGTACAAGCGAGAATACAATGACACGGTTTGATGAATTCAAATTGCTTTCATCGAAAACTCTTTATGCCATCAAAAACATAAATTGTAAAAAAGGCCAAGTCTTGCAACTCAGTTCTTCTATCGTAAAAAGTTGTGAGATCCATATAGGTAATACCAAGTCGGTCAATTTATTCAGTCTCTATAGAAGGAAGGGAGCTCGAAATAGAGTAATCATTCTCAAACACCGAAACTTATATCTGAAATATTTTTGGATATGAAAAAATAGTTTGAGTTCTAATGCTCTGTAAAACACCCTGTTTAATATGATATAATAAATAGCTATTCAGGCTATTAGCTATCTTCTTGACTTCAAAATGATTAGGTCAGTAATCATTGTGTTATTGCGGATTATACGCACACATCTTCATAACTTCACAAACTTTCGTATTTACTATGTTAGTGATGTATGTTCCTAGGAACAGTAATTCACTAAAACGGAGCGCAATCAGCTAACGCTTCGTTAAGTCATATTTCACGTTTGAAGACATTAAATCGGTCGTTAGCGAGAACAACGTGGTACAATCGACTTTCATTAATTTAAATCTCGCGATAAATCGAAAAAATATTCCGATTCCTTAAAATACTCGATAAATTGAATAAAATCAATATTAATTGGTCCAATAATACTTCTAATTTTCAGCAAGTGTTGTGATTCGTTAATTTAAAAGGCAAAATTGTATATTGTAATCAAATTTAGTATTAAAAATTGAAATAATTTATATTAATTATAATGAGTTTACATATTGTATCGATACTTTAAAGTATATTTAATTCAGATGTTCAATTGTTCTTACTGTGGAAGTAATATCAGTCATTCAATTTATTTGACAGTTCACTCGTCACGTGTTCACTCACGTCATTCGTTCCTTTCATTCATTCAATATTGAGAGAGTATCGTCTAATGTCAAGCTGTTAAGCAAAATTATTAGAAAACGGGCATTCTGTCTACAGTCGTGCTCCAGTAAAGTCCTAGTTATACTGTTCGTAATCTCGTGATGTATTAACATCTATACAAAGTGAATATCGATATTTTAAGAAATTGTACACGTGTTGGTAGTTGAATATATTCATGTCCGAGAAATCAAATCTGTATTGAAGATGGAAATATACGTTTGGATACTGTACACTGGTGATTTTATTATAAATCAGAAGTGTAACGACCCGCGAGCCACGTCAAAGGACATTTTAGTAAGTACGAATTTGAGTTATATGGACAATATTAAAAAAAAAAAAGTGTAAATTTGACTAGATCTAAGTAACCTGGTCCAGCCATAAGTTCTGTTACAAATGAAAATGCATTTTTTGTGAAGTAGTAATCTTATTAAAACTTATATTTATCGAAGTTTTAGAAAATTATTCTACTCGAATTCGCCACTCTTGGCTTTGAATTTGGATTTATGCATAAACACATCGGAAATTTAGCCATTATGCCCCAGAGATTTCTTAAGATACTTAATGTTGACGTGTCGTTTAGAGCAGACTATATTCTCTAAAAATGACCAGGTTTTGAACTGATCAGTAAGTAGGTGGAAAGTCCACAGTACATTTTTAGAAAAATATGATGACCACGTTATACCTTTTCAACCACTTATTGTAGTGCTCTTCAATCGTGAGAATTTTTTCATCAGTATAGAAGATATTTAATTGACAATAATTAATTGATAAGATCAGTGGACCTGTGTATCGGGACAGAAGGCGTTTGATCGATCCACTCTTAATTATAGGGATTGATTTAGAACATGTCCTTTATATCGATGATAAGAACTCAGCTTCAGGTTTTATTTTTGTTATAAATATGCGACAACAGGAATTTTCATTTTTCGCAATAAGTATTTTGTTTGCTAGTAGAGTTTTGGCTACTTAGAACCTGTATGTGCTATCTTCCCTTCTTAGTATATCTGTCGATAGTACGATATACAAACATACAGCTGATACTAAACTTTTCAAGTGTCTTGAATATGACCGACGCGGACGCAACGACTCGATACCCACTTCGTCCATTCTACTTTCGATATTCCATATTGTAAGTTGATATGAATAAAAAAAAAAATAATGTATGTGAAATGGTGGGAAATCGAAATAAGTTTTTAACATAATAACAATTTAAAATAATTGAGTTGAAAAGAAAAAAGAATAGATTTTATGTAACAGTATTTATGGTCATGCTAGATATAGTAGTCATGAAAGTGAACTATATGAGCCATGGAGATGTACTGTAAAGATCAGTTAGTAATTATACAATAGCCATGTAGGTGTGCTATTATGATCAGCCATGTATGTGTGCTGTAGAGATCAGCCATGTATGTGTGCTGTAGTGATCAGCCATGTATGTGTGCTGTCGAGATCAGCCATGTAGGTGTGCTGTAGATATCAGCCGTGTATGTGTGCTGTAGAGATCAGCCATGTATGTGTGCTGTGGAGATCAGTAATGACACAATAGCCATGTAGGTGTGCTATTGTCAGCCATGTAGGTGTGCTGTAAAAGTCACTGATGATACAATAGCCATGTAGGTGTGCTATTATGATCAGCCATGTAGGTGTGCTGTAGATATCAGTATTGACCCAATAGCCATGTAGGTGTGCTATTATGATCAGCCATGTAGGTGTGCTGTAAAGGTCACTGATGATACAATAGCCATGTAGGTGTGCTATTATGATCAGCCATGTAGGTGTGCTGTAGATATCAGTATTGACCCAATAGCCATGTAGGTGTGCTATTATGATCAGCCATGTAGGTGTGCTGTAAAGGTCACTGATGATACAATAGCCATGTAGGTGTGCTATTATGATCAGCCATGTAGGTGTGCTGAAGAGATCAGTAATGAAGCAATAGCCATGTAGGTGTGCTTTTATGATCAGCCATGTAGGTGTGCTGTAGAGATCAGTAATGACACAGTAGCCATGTAGGTGTACTATTATGATCAGCCGTGTAGGTGTGCTGTAGATATCAGTAATGACACAATAGCGATGTAGATATGCTATTATGATCAGCCATGTAGGTGTGCTGTAGAGACCGGAAATGACACAATAGCCGTGTAGATGTGCTATTATGATCAGCCATGTAGGTGTGCTGTAGAGACCAGAAACGACACAATAGCTATGTAGGTGTGCTATTATGATCAGCTATGTAGGTATGCTGTAAAGGTCAGTAATTATAAATGATAGCCATGTTGACGTTGTAGTTGTGATAGAATAGCCGTATAAACATACTGAAATAGTCATATAGTTGTGATGAAATAGCCATGAATATCCTTAAGTTATTAACAACAATGCAGGTAGTTGTGCTGTAACATCTATTTAAGTGTGTCATAGTTGCCATGACAAAGTTTATAAGTATCAGATACTTAAGTGTATGATTATAGTCATGTAGGTGTGCAATTGTCAATCAAAGTGTAGTAGTAATAATATAAAATTTCTGCTAGTATATTTTCTTAATGTGTGACATTATATTATCTACGTATAGATATATATAGCTTTTATATGAATAACATAATAGTATTATGTATACTGTTTACGACATGTATTGAATGAACAGAAATATTTGAAATTAGTTTCAAGATTAAAGCAGATGGCATAAAGTTTATAAAGTTTACTTACAGTGTATTGTAAGGTGGTAACACGGCAGTATAGAGTTTATAAGTTATTATAAAATGATATAAAGCGTGTGAAAATATGTATTTCAGCCAACCAGAGAAGAATACGGGTTCACCCCGGAAGCTAAGTAAGCGAAGGACGCAGGACACAGAAGTACCAGATGTAACTAAGAGAATATCGGAAGGCTGGATACCTGCTAAAAATGAAAGCGGCGTTAAGTGGTATACAACAAAACTATGGTATCTACGATTTATTTATTTGGGAAAGATTGGGATCAAAAACTAAAAAAAAAAAGCCATTTGCGGCTGATGAACATTTGGTAAATTTTAAGGGAATATTACTATGTAAAAGTAGTTTACTGCAGTATTTATAGAATTATTTATAGTTCAATAGGTAATGGAGCAAAAGATCTTTAATTTAGCGAACCAAAAGATTTGTTAACATTTAGCTTCTCAGCAATTCTATCAAATTAGAGATAATTCTAGGATAAATACTACTACTAATAAATACTAATTATTTTAGAAAAACTCAATTTAAGGACTGGTTCTGTTATCATAGTTAATGTTTGCAAGTCAATACAATTAGAGGAAATTATTCTACATGTTTCAGTTATCAGGAATGTTGGCATATATATAATTATTATTGCCAAAAGCCAATTATTAAATGTAATAAATGTGATAGAATAAGTCATAACCTTTATGACTGTACCAGAAAGCTCTATTCATGTGCATGAAAGTAATAGTACAAACAAATTGACAAAAGTTTTTAAGATATTTAATAGAGATATTAATTTCCGATATAAATTGTTTAAAAAAAAAATCCTTTAAAACGAATCAGCATTTGATAAAATAAAATATTTTTAATGTCTTAAGTAAAAACACTCATAATTTCAGTAGCTATCGTAATATTCAATTATATTATCAGTGACTAATATTTATTTACTGACTTGAATACAATTCACAAGGATTTACCATTTATTGAATTATTTATGAAATATGATATATATTTATGAATATATACATATATATATTTTGATATATATACCAGATACCTATATGAAATTTTGTTATTATTGATAATCATTTTGTGGAATAAGACCTAGTGATAGTCAAGAAAGGATTTTAAAATAAAAAAAAAAAACCTTTTTTACCACAAACTAATCATTTACATAATATTTTACTGTTATAAAATTAGTTATAGAAAAGTATTTTATTTGTGTCTGCATTAATATTAATAGATAGTACATATATTAGAGTCAGGATTTTGTTAGTTAGTCAACTCTACTGAGAAAACAAATATGGCCATGTTAATTGGTTATTCGAAATATTCAAGTTCATTGATAATTATTATTTAGACATTCGCGTAATGTGTTGATCAAATAAGAAGTCAATATTGGTTTCCTGAATTTCAATCACATTTAATAAAAACAAAGTAGCTTACTGGAGATTCCATGGAGCGATTAAACAAAGAATGTGTCTAAATAAACTTTTTGCAATTTACTAAGGTTTTGTCGAAGGATGAATTTTTATTTTACAAATTTATTTTATTTTATGAAATGTTTGTAAACTTTGGTAATTTTAAGTCTATGGGAAAATTATGTACGAGCTTTGTTTCTTTAACAGATTTTGTTAGTTCTTCTTATGAAATGAATCATTAAAATGTTAGATTGAAAATTTGTTCCAAGTTATCGGTTTGACACACCAAAAATCAATTCAGTTTCTAAGGGGTTGCACAAGAAACAGAAAATTATCTTTAAAGTTCCTGTTTTGATTCTTCGTACACTCGATGAACATTTGCTTATTAAAAAGCGACAGATGTATTTAAAACCATATGGTAATAAAAAAAAAATACAATTAAGTTGAAGAAGTGTTGAATGCACATGAAACAGTAAAGTTTTAGCCTCAAATCAAGATCAAATATGTGGGGTCAATATTTTGTTGCTCAATACATTTTATTTTTGTTTCGATTTATTAATAGTAAAAAAAAAAAAAAAATATATGTATACCATAACTCCGCTACAATATACCGTTGCGAATCGTTATGGCTAGGACTACAATTATGGCCAGTGTATTTAAAGATTTTTCTCAGTAATAATCAAAAAGTTGAGTGATTTTCACCCTATGAAATATCAGAATGTTTAGGTTACGATCGATAATCAAGTTATTAAAACCAAACAAAACTCAAACAGGTTAGATAAGATGAGATCTTTGAAGACCTTGACATATATCTAAGCAATAATGTAAAACTAAACTAAATCTGGCCCTAACTATACTTAATCTCGCATGGAAAAGTGAAAATAAAAAAAACAGACCTTAACCATTCGGTTACAGACTGTAAATGCATAAGATAATAAATGTGTCGGTGCATGTTGCGCCATCTAGGTTAATTAAGAATCAATTGGTACCCTACTTTCAAGTCGGAAAAGAGTATCAAGACTTTGACGGCACTCTAGTGAAGCGTCAAAACGATGGTGGCGGAGCGGCCATCATACATCAGGACTTTTCTTAAGAAAGTCACACATGCACCAAGAATACGACGAATCACTTATTTCAGAGACAATCGATATACTTTCGTGGGCAATTATTTAATTGTGGTTAAATCAGTGTTCAAAATTGTAAGATGTGATTAATATTTGTTAATTAAAGTAAATAATTATCTTTAATACGTCCATTGCGCGATTACAAATGCATAAATAGAAATGCTAGAATGTTTAATGTAGCTATAAGTAGTACTGTAACATTATTTATTTACCATATTATAATGTCATTTTTAATAAATAATGTATTCCAATTTATGTATTATAAGCAATTTTTGAAGTATCGTCTAACTTTCTATGTTATAATAATAAATAATTTTATGTAACAAAGTATCTTTGAGATTGATATTGTGAATATTAATTGTGTATTGATTATATTGATAGCGTTTGTATGTTCTAGTTTCCGAGTTAAAAAAATAAAAAAAAGAAGTTATTTAATTAATTATTTCTCGTGTAAGTGAAATTGTATTATTTTTTGAGAGAAATAAATGTATTTAACCATTATCTAGATTTCATTGTAATTATAGAGGATAAGATGGTAAATCGTATAAGATTTCTTTTGCATTGTATAGAATCTCTGTATACCTTGCATTATATAAAATTCTCAGCCGATTATTACTATTGTAACCGAGACTTTGTAAGCTAAACCATTATTGAAAAGAGTATCCATGGAGTTTCTTGCCGGTTCTTCTCCATGAGACCCACTTTTTGGAACCGTGCAACTAGACGTTTCATAAGATAAATACAAAACTTTTGATTTTGATAAAATGTGCTCAATGAGTGTTGTGATTTTGCGTGCTCCGGAGATAGCACGCTTGTGGATGGCCGAGTGTTGTGATTCGTTAATTTAAAAGGCAAAATTGTATATTGTAATCAAATTTAGTATTAAAAATTGAAATAATTTATATTAATTATAATGAGTTTACATATTGTATCGATACTTTAAAGTATATTTAATTCAGATGTTCAATTGTTCTTACTGTGGAAGTAATATCAGTCATTCAATTTATTTGACAGTTCACTCGTCACGTGTTCACTCACGTCATTCGTTCCTTTCATTCATTCAATATTGAGAGAGTATCGTCTAATGTCAAGCTGTTAAGCAAAATTATTAGAAAACGGGCATTCTGTCTACAGTCGTGCTCCAGTAAAGTCCTAGTTATACTGTTCGTAATCTCGTGATGTATTAACATCTATACAAAGTGAATATCGATATTTTAAGAAATTGTACACGTGTTGGTAGTTGAATATATTCATGTCCGAGAAATCAAATCTGTATTGAAGATGGAAATATACGTTTGGATACTGTACACTGGTGATTTTATTATACAAGTAATCTTTGAATTTAAAATTATCGACAGTCAACTGTATTTCCAAAATCCTCATATTTTTTCAAAAAACAACTTTAAAACTATGATGTCTCTTGATATAGAGAGCCTAAAACTTTAAAAAAAATATAGTTTTAAAGTCATATTCTGAAGAAAAAAAACAAGATTTTATTAGTAACACATTGTTGTCTCAAATTAACGAAATATTTTATGTACAAACGAGAATACAATGACACGGTTTGATGAATTCAAATTGCTTTCATCGAAAACTCTTTAATTCGACATTGTATATTATTCTTTCGATCGCTTCTGTACCCCCGAGTGTAGGTGATAATAATTCAAAGCAAAATTAAAATGTTATTTTTTTAATCAACACCAAGGTCAGGTGTTTAATATTTTGTTACTTTCCAATAACCGTTTAATTTAAATGAAATTACTTTTACTGGATTCACACGCGATATATTCATCATACCAGGGTGAATCAAAAAGTTCTTAGAAGTGCATATATATGAAACCTTTTTGGATCAAGTTCGATATTCAAATTAAAGAGTGTCTATCACACTATATTTATGCAGACTGTCACTTGTTTTTGTCAGTTCGTTCGCATGTAATAAATTTTTTTGTGCAACGAGTTGCTAAAAAGTCAAAATTATGGATAAAAGTGAGTTACGTGCGGTGATAAAATATCTCAGTTTGAAAAAAATGTCTACGAAGGAAATTTTTTTGGACATTCAGCAGACATTAGGGGGTGATGCTGTACCCTATTCTACGGTTGCGTACTGGGTGGCTGAATTTAAAAGAGGTAGATCAAGCTGTAAAGATGACCCGCGTTCTGGGCGGCCTTCAACCTCCGTTACAGAAGAAAATGTCAAAAAGGTTGAGAATCTGGTTTTGGAAGACAGAAGAATGACTATAAAACATATAGCTGAGATCTTAAAGATATCTTTTTGTAGCATTCAATCCATTTTAATTGATTCACTGGGGTTCAAAAAAGTGTCTGCAAGATGGGTGCCACGAATGTTAACCGACGAAAACAAAAAGCGACGTTTGGAAATTTCCAAGCGTAATCTCGAAATGTTCCAGCGTGATTCGGATAATTTTTGCCGTCGTCTTGTCACCATGGATGAAACGTGGGTCCACCATTTTGATCCTGAAACTAAAAGACAAAGCATGTCTTGGAAACGACCATCCTCTCCATCAAGAAATTTCGAGTTGCTCCTACCGCTGGCAAAGTTATGGCCTCTGTGTTCTGGGATAGTGAAGGAATCCTTTTTATTGATTACATGCCAAAAGGCCAGACAATTACTGGACCCTATTATGCAAATTTAATCCCGAAAGTGCGTGAAGCGATTAAAGAAAAACGTCGTGGAAAACTGTCGTTGGGCGTGTTGTTCCTTCAAGATAACGCTCCTGCTCATCGATCGGAAGTTGCGCTCAACGCAATCCGCTGTGCTGGCTTCAATCTCCTTGACCACCCACCATATTCTCCGGACTTAGCCCCAAGTGATTTTCACTTATTTCCAAAATTAAAAGAGGAAATTCGTGGAACAAAATTTCACTATAATGACGCGGTTATAGCTGCCGTAGAGGACTTTTTCGAGAGTCAAGAAAATATTTTTTTTTCACAAGGAATAAGGAAGTTAGAAACGCGTTATTTCAATGCATTGCATTGGAGGGAGATTATGTAGAAAAATAAAATATTATTATTTAAATCTTTGCATTTTTTAATATTGATTCCAAGAATTATTTGATTCACCCTCGTATTATGTGATAAATAACCTTAAAACAAAAAAACATTTTTACAAACCTACTTTATTTCTCTTAAAAATAATAAATAATATGAAATAAACTGGCAACCTTGCCTAATCAGGATTAGTCACTAGAATTCGCTTCAAAGACTAACCTCCTCAAAGAAAGTCTATTCTGTATTGTTGTTTTGATGTAATAAGTATAATGTATATATTATGTAAAGACGAGCACCAGAATATTTATTAGAATCCTTTTAACTCACAAAGTCCTCCAAGGTTGATTAGAAAACTTAATTAGACTTATATCAAAAACTCTCAACTATTTACTTGTATAATTAAAGTTTGAATTAAGATATAATATTGTGGTAATTTAAAACTAGACAAGATGCTTCAAATAACAGATTGAATTAATGAAAAGACTTAATTGTAATTTTATAAGAACGTCGAAGATAATTTCCCGGGAGTTTCATTTCAGTCTTTTCGGGCATTTGACGGGCTCGTTGTTGCGTTGTCCCGTTCGGTAGTAGTAGATGGGGTTGCGAGTTTTGATGCCGCCGCGACTTCAGGCATTAAAAACAAATGACCGATGGACTTAAATACCGACCGGGTAAAGAACCACCGTTCATAGATGGAAAAACCGTGAAGTGCATATTGCACATTTTAATTTCAGTTATGGATTTCCGAATGCTTCGAGGATAACAACAATAAAATAGTACGACTTATACATATATAATACAATATGATTATGAGAGGAAATAGCTTTTTTTGTATTTATAAAGATTAACTAAACCAATGCTTATGTTTATGTTTCAATAATAATATTATTTATTATTATTATGTTTCGAATATTTTCTAAAATCAATTATTTACGGTACACCGATTAGATTTTTAAGACAGATATACTTGTTAAAAAAACTCAAATCAGACAACATTTTTAAAGACCTAGAAATCTTCCAGTAAATTACTTAGGATATATTTAAAAAATCTACTCCAGAATACATATAATTAATATTGAAACCAGTCTTGATATATTTTTCAAGATTATTTAAAAAAACATCACTTTATAAATGTACATAATAATATTGTATTTTGTTTCCTAATTTAGATAACTACATATCAAAATCTGTTTTATCTCACGTAAATGCAATAAAATATAATTGATTGTACTTTGTATTTACGAAATTTAACTTGTTTTAATAATATGTTGACTCATGTAAACAGTGTAATTTAAAAAAAGTAAAAAACATTATTTATTTAATATCCCTTTTTAAAATTTATTTTCTTTTTTAAAGTAAAATAAGTATTTACATAGGGACATACGTATGTATATTGTATACATCTCACGTCTTTCCCATTGGAGACATCACAAATTTCCAAAAGATGTTTGCATACCACTTTCACTTCTTTCAATTTTATCAATGTTGTGTATCTACAATTGCATAAATTAGATCTATGACAAATAAATGGCATAATGGCATTATGCATTATGAATAAAAATATCACTAACAATAGGTGCTTTTTTTTAGGGGAAACCACAAAACCTACGGTAACAACAAAGCACTTATTGATTATTGTGGTCCATATCAAAACTATGAAGCACAATACGCACTTAGTAATTTGTTTTTATCGTAGCAATTAGTAGAAAAATATATTTTTATTCAAAATTACACTTTACTTCTGAACCGAAGCGACATTATACATATTTAAGTATGTATGATATTTCAAGTGACAGCGTGAAGAGCCTTTACTTCCGTTGTTAACAATGCATGGAAGCCATTATACATACGAATTCAAACAAAATATTATTAATACTGTACAATAACTTTTACCTGATTAAATCGCGATTTATTATTTATAATATTTATGCCGACGCGGATGTTTCGAATACTGGGAATATGAAAGACAATATTTGTTATATTTTAAATTATTTATAATAAAATATTATTTACTAGCAAAACGCCCCGGCTTCGCACGGGTGCAAATAGATGAAAAAAGCAAAGCCTATGTTACTCGCTGATAATTTAGCTTTCTATTGGTGAAAGAATTTTTAAAATCGTAACAAAACCGCAAAAATTGAACAAAATGACCCCTCGCCGTATTGCTCGATGCCCTGCGTGGAGCAACAGCGCGCGGTGCGAAGCGGACGGCGTGTATTTTTTGCTTATATATATTTTTAATTTCGTAATATCTTTTGAATGGAATGTCCGATTTCAACATTTCAAAAAGGTTTTATTTAACAGGTATTGAAACAGTCTTAAATATGAAATAATTTATTTGGATAAGAATTAATACAAAGGTATGGATAGCAAGGTCTGATTTTGATCGGCATTTCTGTCAACTTTTAAAATGTAAAAAAGTAGTTATAGTAACATAACTACAATAGTTAGACATATGGTCTCGCGGAGTTTTTTGTAGATATTTATGTGTTCTATAATATTGTAGAACTTTATTTTGCTCTATCATCAATACTTTTCGCAGCGCATGCGACGAACAAAATTTTTTGGCTAATTTTTTTACGCCTCGGGTTGGTTTTAGTAGGAAATTCTAAGGATCTCTATTTTTTTCTAGTAATATATATAGCCTATGTTACTCAGGGATAATGTAGCTTTCCAACAGTGAAAGAATTTTTCAAATCTGCCAAGTAGTTTCGGAGCCTATTCAATTCATACAAACAAACAAACAAACAAAAAATCAAACCTTTCCTCTTTATAATATTTGTATAGATGTATAGACAACAAATCACTCACGCCGACAAAATCTTCAAGAAAAAAGAAATCAAGCTGAACCGTACTATTTTGTTGTATTTTATATATGTTTGTTTTATGTATGTTGTACTAACCTTACCTACCAATTTAGCACCCGAATTTTTCTCTATGGATCCGAGATTTGATCTTAAAATTTGTTTTTATCACAAATCTTCACTTCCTTCCTTTGGTGATTTTCTGAATTGTCGATACGACGATAAAAAAGGCATCCACTGTCAAAATTTCCAAAGTTAAAGTAAAAGTGGTATTTCCTCCAAAATTTTAAAACGTTTTAAAGATCTACTTATTGAACCCCTTTCCTATTTGTGTAATTTAAGTCTGAGCCTGGGTAAATTCCCAATTCTGTTAAAAAAAGCAACCATTATACCCATATACAAATCGGGAGATAATACCTTGCCCTCAAACTACAGACCCATTGCACTTCTCTCCTCAATTTCCAAAATTATAGAAAAGGTTGTTTCAAAAAGGCTTATTAATTACCTGGAGTCAAATAACCTTTTATCAAAGCATCAATATGGCTTCAGGTCAGGACTTTCAACAGGAGATGCAACACTAAGACTTACATCTCAAATTACATCTTACATTGACGGAGGAGAGAAATGCCTTGGAATTTTCCTAGATCTACATAAAGCTTTTGACACTGTCTCTATCCCCATTCTTACTGCAAGATTACAAAGTTTAGGTATAAGAGGGGTGGTGTTGGACTGGTTTCAGGACTTTCTAACAGACAGGGAACAATGTGTAATGGTAGATAAATGCTTGAGCAACATCACAAAATGCTCATATGGTCTACCACAAGGCAGTACAGTCTCCCCTATCCTCTTCCTTGTATACATAAATCAGTTGTGCAACACTATCCCGGGAGCTGACGTAATTATGTTTGCTGACGACACTGTCCTTCTCTTCCACGAAAAATTGTGGAAAAAATTAAGGCACATAACAGAGAGTGGATTGGCACAGGTAAATGTCTGGCTTGAAAATAGCCTGTTGTCTTTAAATACTGCTAAAACAAAATACCTTTGCTTCTCTAAAACTAAAGTGATGCTTCCTGATGCAAATTTCCACATAAAAATCCATTGCTACCCGTGCAACAGAAATATTCTACTCCCACTAAATGACTGTGATTGCCCACAAATATCTCGTGTCACAAGTATAAAGTATCTCGGAATCCACATCGACCAAAACCTTAAATGGAACGTACAGGCCACCACCTTAACTTCCAGAATTCGTAGACTTATATATATTTTTAGAACCTTAAAATCAATAGCGAATAAAGATATTATTCTTCTAACTTATAAAGCTCTATGCGAAAGCATAATATCTTACTGTATTTGCACCTGGGGAGGTATGGCTAAAACCTTTATGATTGAGGTCGAACGTGCACAAAGGTCTGTTCTTAAAGTAGCACTCAAACTAAACTATAGACACCCCACAACCGACGTCTACAAACAGGCAAACGTATTGAGTGTACGTAAGTTGTATATTATAAATATCTTGCGCAGATACCACAAATCTATAGTGCCCTCCCTAGATCAATTACACAAGCGCATTGACGATATTAAGCTTCCCCTGGTAAAAAGCAACTTTGCACAAAAATCTTTTACATTCAACGCTACTTACATCTACAATAAATTAAATAGAGAACGAGCAGTAAAAAGATTAAATAACTATCAATTCAAAAAAACTGTAATCGACTGGCTAGGAAAAATTGATTACGACGGCACTGAAAAATTAATAAGATAACTGATAGAAGAAAAAACTCACCATACACATTTAATACTCAAAAAATAAACAAAATAAAATAAAGATAAATACGTAAAATCCGGATTTCAGTATAACGTTTTTGGCAACTCTATTGTGAGGTTTATATATTTACATACATACATAGATTTATATTTTTATTATCTTTTCTTTTTTTTTTTCTTAATTAGATTCCTTGCTATAGTTAATGTTAAGGCATAAGTTAATGTTCTTGGTTTTTTTTTTATTATTGTATAAGTTTTTTTTTATTTTTTTTTTTTTTTTTATTTTCTTTCTTTGTTTATTTAAGTTACAATGCATGCCACCTGTACTCTCTTATTGTTGGGAAGGAACTGGCCTCCTTAACACAGGAACTCCCTAGCTAGGAGGCCAGAGCCACACTTAATTAAGATGAATTGTATAAATCAAAGTGGTGAAATAAATAAATTATTATTATTATTATTATTACGTTCAGTAAACATTTGTAACTCATATTAATATTCTTATAACTGTGCATGACAGTTTATTTAAGTGACCTTTAATCGAAGTTGACAAAGAAATTTAATATGAGGGGAAATTGAACCGCAGAGGAAATGACTAGGTCGCGAACGTCACTCCATGGCAATTCTGTATTCTTCAGATTTATCTATTTTATTTTCTGTCACTTTAAATAGATATTATATCTTCATACGCTTAAATAAAATAACTTTTACCGACTATGCGATTTATTCATTATATTATCCCGACATTTCGAGTAGTTCACATCAAGCGTGGTCAAAGGCAGAATGAAAGGTATGTGTTTTTTTATAGTATAGGGAGCAAACGAGCCTGATGGAAAATGTACACCGCCGTCTATAACATCTGCAACACCAGAGGACTCACAGATGCATTGCGTTGATGCGTTTAAGGTAGGAATAGGCTCTCTTCTTGAAGGTCCCCAAGTTGTACCGGTTCGGATAAATCGCTGGCGACAACTCATTCCACAATAGCGGAAGAAAATTGCGCAAAAAGTACAGTGTTTGATTTGAATTTTCAGTTTTTTTTTAATATGGAGGAATCGGACTGTCGGCTCACCTAATGGTAAGTGATTACCGGCGCCCATAGACATCTGCAACATTGGAGGACTTGCAGGTGTGTTGCTGGCTTTTAAGAAAATAAAAATAAAAATGACGTATAAATACATCATCCTAGCAGCGCAGCGTTATAACTACGGTTCAAAATAATTTTAATGAGTTTTCATCCAGCTTTTGTATTTTTAACTCTCCAACAATTAAGACTGAAATTACAACCGAACAATGTATGCTAGGGCTGGGAAGTTTTGTTTAAAATTTTCACCGGGTCAGACATATTTATTATATAAAATTTTGTATAACATGTTTGAATATTTTTAACTGGTGGAAGCAGTTCGAATAGCATAGAAGAGCACTTTTGATACAGTAGGTAATTATTCGGTATCGCGCCACCAGCGATTTCGAAGCTGATTTTTACAAGCTTTTACAGTCATAATGACTTCTAAACACCATATTATGTGTTATTATGATGGCGCATGACCTTATTTGATTTGAAATATATGTATCAGAAGTGAAATGAGTAGGATTCGGTTTTGGCACTCGTCGGCCGCTGCCGAATAATTACCTGTTGCCTATATTTTAATATTACCTTTTTTTTATTATTGCCTACATATAAAAATAACCAAATAAAAATTCAACTCCTTAGCCCATAAAAAAATAAATTAATATTTTTCTGACAACCCTGAACGGTATACGAGAATTCGAGATAACGCGCGTGAAGCTACGGGCTTTACCGGTGATGTTTTTTTTATTAAAATGTTTATGAAATACCCCAACAAAAGGGTATTTCTGAAATTTAATGCGATTCCTCGTAAACAAGACTTATTTGGATAAGCATAATTTTATAATTTTAAAAACAGTAGTCCAGTTTCCGAGATTCACAAAAACAAATAATTCTACAACATACCTACAATGTTAAAAGTATAGATAATACAATATTCATAAGACCGAGAATTGTTAACACAAGTCCAAAAACATGAATGAAAACCTGACAATTTCTGTGAACAATACGAAAATATTTTATACACAATTTAAATGACCTCATAACGTGAGTATAAATATCTCCAAAATATAAACAAATGCCTACTTACCGTGTCGAAGTCTTGTTCAAAACGAGCACAGCCAAGTTGTGCAACAGTCAAAATTAAACCAGGTCAAACGAACACTACTACTATTCAGCACTAAACACACAGAAAAAGGCATAGAGGAGTAATTAAGTTATTTATTATTACGCTAAAAGTGGATTGAGAGAGGTTTTCATTTAATGTTTTACGGTTTAGAATATTGTAGAGTACGGTCGCGAATTGGCGCGGAAAAGACATCCGAACGCTTTGGCGCCTGAAGCGCGACTGAAGAAAAGCTTTACTGGGCTTCAGAACTGACTGCTGAGGTCCGTCTGGCGGCACGCAGTCTTGGTCAGGTGAGATATATTATGATATGATAATATTTCTGTAGCCAGTTGCTAAAAGACCCAAAATCAACAATATTATATTCATTTTCAGTGATGTAT
Organism: Anthocharis cardamines; assembly: GCA_905404175.1. Lineage (NCBI taxonomy): Eukaryota > Metazoa > Arthropoda > Insecta > Lepidoptera > Pieridae > Anthocharis > Anthocharis cardamines. The sequence continues at coordinate 1,873,713 of FR989953.1, read as the reverse complement.
AAAATGAGGAACCAGCATATTTCAGTATTTATATACACGTATTTAGTTATTACATATTTTTGTTGTTGAATAGTTTGAAAATGTACCCTTAATTGGCCATTATGTCTTTACTCAATATTTCACAAATAAATAAACATTTTCAATAATCTCAAATTATAATCCGATATTAGATTGTACGTTTTATTTACAAAAACATACCATTTTAGCATATACTATATCTACATAATATGACATAAAATTTATATACTTTTTTTGTATCAAATGAATCACGTGGTTTGGATATTGGAATGGAGATTTTTTCCCAATTATTCCCTACTAGCAACACAATGGTGCAATGTAGATATACTATACACAAAAAAGGCTATTGTACTCGATGATAATGTAGCTTTCTATTAGAGTTTCTAAAATCGGTTCAGTAGATCTAGAGATTACCCCCTACAACCTCACAAACTCACAAACTTTACCTCTTTATAATATTAGTATAGAAGAATAAATTAGCCAATGTTCTTGGTATTCTACGAAGCAATGCTACGATATTAGAGGCAGTTTTGTGAGATGTAGCCTCTTTGGAATAAAGTGTTCTTAATAAGGGAATGTGCTACGACGTATTGTTTTATTTATTTCGTTTCGTTTCGAGTGGTATGCGTGGTTACTGACTGAAAGATTAATTTAAATTACATACATTACTTAATTAAGTCATCACGGAATTGGTACCTACTAAAATTAATAACCGGATACCGGCAATACTGATTATTTAAATAAAATACTTTTACTCGCTTTAAAAAGACAATATTTTTTACTATGTTCTGTTGTTTATTTTTTAGTATTTTCAATGGGTTTTGTATATTTTTTTAGTATGTTAAATGGGTTTTGTATTGTGTTGGTGGATTTAAATCCTGAATCCCAGTTGTTGTGGGTATATTCTATATATTTGAAATATTTACATAAAAATAGATTCGCGTAGCGTTCGCATTTTAGGAAAGCTTGATTTTTTTTCATTTCAATCTGTTATCGTGTATCACAATTTAAAGATAAAATTATATATACGACGGCTTAAAAGGTAAGCTGTGCTACGCCAAGATGATGTAGTAATGATTTTCAGTTAACCAACTTTCATCAAACTCACTTTCACTTTTCCAACGTATTAATATCGCAAAACAAACTTTATTAATATCTCGAGTTAACTTGGAGGGTGGGATAGTCAAATAAATATATTGGTGCCCCTGTAAGTTGTGGTAACCAACAAAATGAGTGTAATACGTTTTTTAAACTATACCCTTTGTTTTCATTTACCATATTTTATGAGTTCACAATAAAATCTTACCATTTTTTTATTTATATATTAATTCTTTAAAGGCGTATATAGTTGTATCATTATAAAGAGATTGAGAAAAATGAACTGTATAGTTTAAGAAACGTAACCTTACATTCAACAAGAAACGAACTTTTCTTTAAAAGGCCGACTACGCATTAGAACTATTTGAGTCGCGGATGTTCATGGGCGGTGGTGATCCCTCTCGGTTGTTTGATCTGTAAAAAAAACACTAACATTGCTGTTTACGATAACTCACATGAGGAAATCGAAATACTTGCATTTAATATTGTCTTTTATTAACGCGAGTATCACACATTTATATAAAATACTTTATAACGGCTTAAAATGCTTAAAATGCGCTTTTCAGCTACCGTGGTCCGCTGAAAAGCATCCGAAACATCGGCATAAATAATATAAATAATAAACCGCGCTTTAATCTATACTAATATTATAAAGAGGAAAGGTTTGATTTTTTGTTTGTTTGTTTGTTTGTATGTATTGAATAAACTTAAAAACTACTGGACCGATTTCAAAAATTCTTTCACCAATAGAAAGCTACATTATCGCTGAGTAACATAGGCTATATTTATTACTAGAAAAAAATAGAGATCCTTAGAATTTCCTACTAAAACCAACCCGAGGTGTAAAAAAAATTGCCAAAAAATGTTGTTCGTCGCATGCGCTGCGAAAAGTATTGATGATAGAACAAAATAAAGTTCTACAATATTATAGAACAAATAAATATCTACAAAAAACTTCGCGAGACCATATGTCTAACTATTGTAGTTATGTTACTATAACTATTTTTTAACATTTAAAAAGTTGATAGAAATGCCGATCAAATTCAGACCTTGCTATCCATATCGTTGTTTTAATTCTTATCTATATAAATTATTTCATATTTAAGATTGTTTCAATACCTGTTGATTAGTTTTTGAAATATTGAAATCGGACATTCCATTCAAAAGATATTACGAAATTAAAAATATTAATGTAAACAAAAAATACACGCCGTCCGCTTCGCACCGCGCTGTGGCTCCACGCAGGGCATCGAGCAATACGGCGAGGGGTAGTAGGTTTTGTTACGATTTAACTCAAAAACTACTCAACCGATTTTAAAAATTCTTTCACCAATAGAAAGCTATATTATCAACGAGTAACATAGGCTTTGCTTTTTTTTCATCTATTTGCACCCGTGCGAAGCCGGGGCGTTTTGCTAGTCCGTTATAAAGTATTTTATTTAAATACTTGCATTTCAATTTTCACAAAGTTTCCCGTGTTTGTTGTTCACCGTTTCGTGCCGACAACCCCATTATTTATGGATGTACAATATCGATCGGAAATCACTTATATCGTAATTTCAAACTTTTGTTTGAAAGTTAATATCAACTTGTTGTTTTACACGCGAAAAACATAAATATGTAATATATTCTCATAAACTGCTACTAAAATTATTCTGCATTACAAATATCAAATTCAATTGTTAGTTGGATACATATTGACCTGTGAGAATAATTAAGTTTTCCTGAATAAAAAAAAACCGTTAACTGTTACATAGAAAATGACGATCATAACAATCTTAATTACTTTTACGAACAAAACAAATAAAACAGAGTATTCATTCTCTCAGTCTCAGCTTACCCAACATCTATTAATAAGGTGCCTAACGCAATTGGCACCTGAAGGTAGCTGACAAAGCAAGCCGAGTAAGACCGAAGACAAAAAATAGCTATCACATTCTTTCATTCTAAGAAAACTATTGGTCAACGAGATAGTTGATAATAATAGCATTTTAAGAGCAATCGAGCACGTTTTACAATAGATACATAAGATCACTTACATCTTTCTCCTTCGCGTAATACAGCGTGCGCCCGCGCAGTTTGAAGTACCGTCGCTGCCATCGCTGGAAACTACGCGTCTGCTTCATCAGGTAACCCTCCCTGACCACCGGCTGAAACAATATCATATTTAAAAGAAGAATAAAATTTTATTATTATAATTACTAACCCATTAACCCAAGTGTCTGATTTGGCTTTATTATGAGTTTTTATGTCACTTTTTATAGTAACTTTAATACAGTTAGTTTTTTTTAAATCAAATCATAAAATGAAAATTGTTGCAGTATAATAACTAAAACTATTTAAACTTTAAATTTTATTGATAATTTAACATTTATTTTGTGTATTGTACAATATTGCACCCGTACGAAGCCGAGATCGTGTACTAGACTTTCATAACCCTATAAGTAGTCGGTCGTATCCATGACTCCATAGTTGTGTTGCGTTTGGATTCGGCCAATCGTCGATTCGATCCCAGGAGGATCAAATTGCGGGTAAAATTATAAGTGAAACAGACAGAAATGTCTGCCGAAATAGGGAACATGGGAATTCACTTTAAAATTATATTATCTTGAACCTTTATTTTTAGCTTGTGTATTTATCAGTGGGAGTAGCAATGACTGGCTAAATGTATCCAATAAGAGCCCTACATTATGTTGTTTCAGAATAAGAGAAAATACAAAGTTGACGTACAAAAACCTAATCATGCAATTATATGGCTTATTACAAAGTTTTCATATCTAGTCATCACGTTACCTGCGTCCTACTAAATCATTAATTTTTCAGCTCAGCTGAGAAGCCCATGAATAACTTATGAATACAGGTTCAGTGAAGGTAAATAAACAAAATTACATCCATAAAACCTTATATAAACTGGTATTTCTACGAGAGCTTTGGAGCACTGCTTAAATATATTATCATAAGACATCGCTTAATATTTATAAAACCCACATCTGCCATCATTTTTACGTCAACAGTTCATAATCTACTTTGATATCGGCTGAAAAAATAACTCGTCATTTTTCAGGTCATGAATTCATTATATGAGCAGTTATGGATTAGCATAGCTTTATTAATTCTATACAATGCTTCAAATTTTGACTCAGTTTTTTAAAAATTTCTATAAGTATATACATATATGCACCGCTTTTATAAACTCTCAATCAAAGTACGGATGTTACAGAGGTGGTTTTATCGGAACCGAATTCGGAATCGGTGTTTTAAAATTTAGTTTGTCGGAACCGAAACCGGAATCGGATGCAGATGCAAAAGAGAGATGTGTAATAAAGTAAAATTAAAAACATTATTCATCATACATATCAGTTCAAAAAATATAAATCATCTTCCTGGGTGTTGAAAATAAAATAAACGATTTTTTAAAATATTATACAGTAGTAAATTAAATCAAATAGCGTTGACCGCGGCCACCGCCGCCGCTGTCCTTCGACCTCCGATTATAACCTCCTATTCCAATTTACCGGAACCGAAACCGGAATCGGAGGTGCAAAATTGATCGGAAGTTCCGAAATTTCGGAACCAGAATCGAAGCTCCGAAACATCCCTGAATCAAAATGGCATTTCCGAAGTTAACACACGGTTAGGCGAAGGCATATCAGTCCTGGCGGAATTCGAACCCGTATACCAACGAAACGCAAGGCACATAAACCACTATTTTATTAATCTTGTTTCCCCAGAATTAAAACCCGGAACAACCAGTGATAAACTTAAGTTTTTAGCGAACGAAGAATCATAATAATAATTTTGATTAAGTAGAATGATTACTAACCATTCACGTCTTAAAGCATCAACTAGAGAACAATAAATACACATATTTACTGACACTTGTATACGTTCCAATAAAACGAAACAACGAGATCAACGACCTTATCACAGTTTATAAATAAAATAGTAACTCAAATTCATATAAACGCCAACAATTTAGAGTTAACTCGGTCAAATAACTTAAGGTGTCTTCAATCAAATTAATAATTCAACGTAAGCCCCAAGACTGATTGTCAGTGGTTTCCTCCATCAAAATTGCTGTGATTTGCGTGCTGACATTAGAGAAAAAGATAAATATCCTAATGACATTAGTACGTTTGCCACTAAGATATATTATTCACAAATAAAAATAAAAAATAATATGTTGATCGAGATATATCCTATAGAATTAAAAAAAAGAAACAGTGACACGTTGGCACTACTTTCTTTTTTTATGTCTTATCAACAGACAAAGATGTTGTTCATTTGACGGTAGGTTATACCTCGGCCCAGTCGGATAACGCCCTGTCAACCTAATATTGACTTCAATCATTCGGAAATCCATATAGACTGAAACCGAAACGCGCAATATGCACTTCACGATTTCTCCATCTATGATATAATACTACTACATTCCCATCTTAAAACAAAGAAATATTCGTCAGTCTTATTTCTAGCGTTTTTTTAATTTGTATGACTGCTAAATGATGCGGGCTGTGACCCAATATCAGTCGCGCTGGCCGAATGCCAGATACACGGAATATTTGATTTAGCGATCTGCTCCGGTGGGCCTGATAGATGATACCAGACGTTTAGGGACGATGGATGACCTCAGTTCAAAGTCTCATAAAAGTCAAATATTTTGAGTTGAGAAATAAGTCGTTATTAAACACTTTTTTCTCTGTTTGCTCAATTGGATTTGAAGAGGAAAATTCACTGATGTATAAATGCATATAGTAAATTGTTGGAAATAGGGTGGAAGAGAAAAAATATTAGCGTTGAGAATTTGTCAATCGTACCTTTCACTCAAATTTTAATAACGGTCGTACTAAAACTCAATGAAGGAGTCAATATTATGAACAAGTCTTTTCCAGGCCTGGTAAAAAGTACTCGAAACCGACGAGCGTTTATGAAAGCGTTGATGAAGAAGCGAAAGTGGTGTGCAAGGATGGGAGCATATGGAATTCGGTGATTTCATCGGCCTACCCCATTGGGCAAAAGGCGTGATGTATGTATCAGAAACAGCTCTGCGCATTGTCACAAATAAAATCTTATCAGCTTCATTATAAAATATATATTACATAGGCTGTATTCTACATAATTGTATTTAGGAGATACAATATCACTTTACCCTTTAATATTTTAGTTAGCGTCAAAAAAAGCTTAAGCGGAAGCTTTTTCTCGAGTTCAAACGCAAAAAACAACAGCATGTCTTTCTATTGAAAGAAAACCTTCGAATCTCAGGTGAGCCGTGAGCGGTAAAACCAATTAGTCGAATGTCGAGTGTCGCGTTCCATTTCACGAAGTGGGAAACAAACTCTGGTGACCTACTTCGTTAAATTGCGGTGCGTAACCGTAACGTAGCGTTCCTGAACGTTCATCTTGTTTACTTTCGCAGACTAGGTGTCTCTGACGTTTATATCAGAAGGTAAACTTTATTTAAATGAAAATCTCTGAGATAATGTTGTTTTGTTCTATAGAGTTACACCAGCTTTTTAAGAATTTAATGCGATAATAATTTAAATATTTTAGGTTTTTACAATTATTATAAAATAATAGATACTAAATAATCTATATATATATATATAATAAAATTATAGAAAAACCGAGTCTGTAAATCGAACATATTTTTTAACATTTTTGACTTTCCGTTTTTTTACACTTTACTCCGAAACTACTGAAAAGTATATCTTGACATAGAGTAAGCAGAACCATTCACTCTTATTCTACGGAGCTTTTAATTTATTTTTACAAGAGGAGGGATTTTTGTAACGAATAAACTAAAAACTACTGGACCAATTTTAAAAATTCAATAGAGATATTCATTATTAGCGAGTAGCATAGGCTATATTTCATATCTTGTGCACATTGCATCCGTGCGAAGCCGGGGCGGGTTCCTAGTTTAATATAAAATTGTTACTAAAGTGTGGTCTGTTATTGAATTTGCCCACCCCTCAGATCAAAGTACAAATGAAATTATTTAGTAATTGACAAAACTTTCAACATCAGGAATAGTATTGTTATTGATGATCCAAGAAACTTCAAACTATCGCTTAATTGGCTCTCTCTCTGAAACTTATAACAAAGAATTTCAAGTATTTTAGAAGCACCGAAACTTCGATTTTATGAGAAAAGCCAGCGCATCTTTTACGTTATATTTTTTTTAATTCGTGTGTATTTTACCTCGCATAATCTGGTAGCAAAGAGCAATATATTATAACTAGCTAATATTAGCTTTGTGTCGGGCTCTCGACTCAATTATCTACAGGAAAGCAAAAGTACTCTAACAATCCGACATTTAAAATTTTACCAGCTTTTTAATACATTCGATTGAACCTCTGATTAGTAGAGAAAAGACACATCTGGATTTTGGTGACGTAAAATTTGATTAATATGAATCTCCCTAAAGTTTATTTAAAGTCAAGTTAATTATTTCAACTATGGTATTTCTATTGAATTTCAAATCATCCTTCCAACCCCAACCTCAACCACCATTAAACATGTCGATAACATGATGCAAAAGCAACCTTCAATGACTAATTTGATTGCTCTTTCCCAAAAGAAATCACCAAGTAGATAGGATGGAAGATATGTCATTTGAAGAAAGCTTGCTCAAAAGCTCAGGTTAAAGTGAACCCCACGCGAACGAAGTCGCGGGCATCGGCTAGTCTATAATAAAACGCAACTTCAACATATTGATTGCGTTATTTCATATAGATGTCGATTTTCGCAAATTAGAACGTACAAAGGGAAATATTTTCCCACTTACGATACCTTACTTTGTAGGTTCCCTAAATGTCCCTCATCAAATATTGGTTGTCGCTAATTATTATGCTAAATTACTAGTAATAGAGTCTATTATACGTATTATCTTACCTGAATCTTTCCTTGATAAAGAAAGCGAAAACACGCAAAAAACACATTTACAACGAAAAAATTAGATGCCGCCACAACACCTCGTATTTTTTTTCGATTTTGACGTTTATGAACACTTTGTTTGTTGCCAGTATTATCGTAGAATACAAATATTGCCAACAAAGAAATATTAGCATTTTTTTAAACTGCCATGTGGGAATATTATTACCCTTATGTACCAATTTGCCCATAAGCAAGTAAATTAAAAGTCCGGGACACTATAATGTCTGATGCTAATGCAAAAGTTGGAAAAAATAAAACGCAATGAGGACGCAGATTCGCAATTGTCTTCCACGCTCCATCTTCTGTGAAATGTCTATTGTATATCATAATGTCACTCATTTGAGCAGAACCCGCCTCACTCAGCTGTCACATGTGAATGAATGAGTGATGCGGGAGCGAGATCGAGAGGAACCGGATGTCCATCGCCGCCTCGAAACTGACGCAGTTATTCAGAACGGAGAGTGAAATATTCACTTTTCAATATTATTTGATCTTATTTATTTGGCCTTTAGACAGTTTGATTTTAAATTGAAATGGTATTTAATCATACTAATAATATTTATTAAGAAATTGTATAGCAAATATTTGTTTACACGTCTTTGTCGATATCATGTAGCAAATAGCTCAATGTGATTTCTTTTGATACTTTAAATATCTTATTCCTAACATGCGCAATGTCGCAAGAAAAAGTACTCATGACGAGCTACTTTGAATCAAAAGGCCGTAGATTCTATTCCCACCGCGGTATTCGTGTTTATTTTGAGCATATGAGCAGTGTTGCCAACGACAACGGGACTGATATCGCCATTTTTCACAGCCTAAGTAGCCTAATGTAGCCGAATTTCAGGATCTGTATCCTAAAAAGGAGCCGAAATATAAAAATTGTAGTGTATATTTAATTTTAACTTTATTTATACTTAGGCAATAGGTACTATATTATTGTTGAAGAACAAAATGAACGAAACGAAAGGCACAAAACATTTTCTCGAACTATTTAGTCAGTATAATATAGATAATTGCAGTAGTCACTAACAGCAATATAGGTAATAGGTATTAGGTACATTGCACTAATTTCTAAGACAAATTCTGGGTATACCCCGTCCCGAAACATACCAACATACACGAACAGTGCTGCCATCATTTTTTATATCTCATACAGATCTTAGAGTGACTATGATTTTTATTAAAACTAGTTCATTTGCGATTCATGACATGTCCCTGAAGTAGCCTAATAGGCGACCAGTCGCCTTTCAGATTTTTTCATCGCCGGTTCTTGTCCTGAGTAGCCTAAATGGCGATAAATCGCCTACGTTGACCACACTGCATATGAGGGACAAATGTCGAAATTGTGTCTACGTAACCATCAAGATGTAATCGGATGGCATAGCTGTGAAGAGCATGTTCCGCGTTATTTTTTTAGCCTATACATACATAAATATATTTGATGCCCCTTTCCCATTGGGATATGCAGAGATAACGAATTTCCATATAGCCGATACTTATATATGCCACTTTTACTTCTTCCACTTTCATCAATTGAAAGCCGGCCTAGCATGACAGCCGCGAATTTTGTCGACCGTTTTCTCGTGTTTTAATCGATTATCGCTATATTTCTTTCGGGTCTAACATGACAATTACATTTAAAACTCGACTATTAATATCAAAAATAGATATATTTGTCGATCGAGATATCTTTTCTATCAACATTGTCGATGTCGAGATATAATATATCGAGATATCTTACATCTTATTTTGTCTTCTCTCGTCCGCGACATATCACGTAGCGGTCATGCTAGGCCGGCTGAACAATATAAAAAAAACAGGAACTTATGATTCTATTGTACTAAAACACTCATTATAGAGGTAATCCAATTAATTTTCGATTCACATGGGCTAATTGATTGACGCCATCGCATTAGTCATTTCATTATTCAGAGGCCACTATTGGATTTCATACTAGGAAATTAAAAACATTTTATTGTTTCTATATTCATGAGGTTTTCCCTAGCAAATTATTTTATTATTTTTAAACCAACCAAAACATCCTTTGGTACTACATACATATATTATTGAACGTCTGTGACCGTCATATGAATTGTACAGTTTTCTCGTGTGTGGTCTATGAAGTCACCATTCTACCTACTGAAGACTGCATTGGTGGTTCATGTTCTTTGCATGGAATAATATGTTTTCTTTTTATATTAGATATCGACAGACGAGCATGAGGTTCATTAGATGCTCGTAGGTGATAGCTCAGCCACGGAACATTTATTCAGGCAATGATGCGCTGTCGACCGTCGTGGATCGTTACCCGGTCGGAATTTCAATATTCCTACCACCCTTTAAATATGCTTACGTTAAGGCATAATAGCAACGCAATATTATGAAAAACAAAAGAGGCGATAAATATAATAGCTTGGGTCAACGCAATTACGCGATAATGCTGTTATTTATTCAAGCTGCATTAATTGCACGCTGTTAACTTAATGACACTTTATCACATAAGCCCATAAAACGTATTTTAAATAAATCTAGGTCCCATACTAATAAATGTCAACTTCTCTGCATCTATGTACAATTGTATATATATAAAACGGCCAAGTGCGGGTCGGACTCGCGCACGAAGGGTTCCGTACCTATAAAAACGGCAAAAAAATCATGTCTGTTGTATTGGAACCCCGCTTAAATATTTATTTTATTCTGTATTTTAGTATTTGTTATTATAGCGGCAACAGAAATACAACATCTGTGAAATTCTCAACTGTTTAACGATTACGATTCATGTGATACAACCTGGACGGTGACAGAGGGACAGAGGAGTCTTAGTAATAGGGTCCCGTTTTACCCTTTGGGTACGGAACCCTAAAAATGAACCTCTGTCTCCCTTAGTCACGCCATTACTTGAGATTGTCACGAATTTACCGATTTAATTCATCTTTTTTTTTATGTTTTCTAATACTTTGTAGAATGTTCTTGCGGAAAGAAAAATTAAAAAAATTGCGTAGAAAATTGGGTAATTTCAGAAATGTTAAAAAAAAGGATCCGTGACATATAGATTTTCAGTTATTAGTAAGTTACTCTCGTTTTCTAGTGGTCGGGCAGCGAGTTATCTATAACTAGCGATGCATATTAACGTAGATGTAGATGTATACAAAAAGTTAACGTCTATGTTACTCGCTGATAATGTAGCTTTCTATTGGTGAAATAATTTTTTAAATCGGTCGACTAGTTTTTGAGTTAAATCGTAACAAACAAATCATTCCTATTTATAATATAAGTATAGATTATTTAAAAAGCTAAAACAGAAAACTCTGTTCAATAATAATGCACATTCTATTAGAAAGGCCAGCTTTGCAAGTCTTATAATTATTCTCTTACCAACAGGTGAGTCTGATCCATCAATAAAAACCAACTGAACTGTAGCACGAAACCGAAATATCTCAATAATAATATAATATAAGGTTGAATTGAAGACAGAGTTGCGTATTTGCAACTCTTATTTGTAAGAGTTTACGTTGAAGTAAACTTAAATTAAGAAAAATCGGTTATATAAAGCCAGCTTTTTTTTGTTGGATATATACGTATATCGACGCTAGAAAGCATAAACCTGCATATCGAAGTTCACAAGAGCAGAAAAACTATTAAAAATTATTACTTCGGAATATACAGACGTAGAGCTGCCATTTTTGGACACTATAAGTTATAATTTTTTGATTTATTATCATTATGTGTTACTTACTATTAAGAATATAAGAATGGAACTCCCTACCGGCTTCTATGTTTCTGAACCACTATAACTTTGGTATTTTTAAGGCCAGGGTGAATAGGCTTCTTCTAGACAGACGTGCCCCTTCTTAGATCGCATCACCACTTACCACCAGGTGGGATCGCGGTCAAACGTCAATTATACATAAAAAAAAAATGTTTCATGAAAATCCATTGACTGAAGACGAAACGAACAGGTGTTTCTTTAACGACATGAAATAATTTCGTTAGTCCTTCAACTGATTTAATAATAAGTAATAATCAACATGAATAGATGTAATTAGTATGCGAATATAGATAGGTATAGATCTACCGGGATTGCAACCTAACCTACATATGCTAGGTATGTATTTTTACCATTACCATTGCTCCATAAAATTGTGATCTTTTATCCGATAGTAGGTAACTAGTGTTTTTAAACAAGATTTACTTATAAGATTTAAAAAACGAAAGTCGAGTTCAATAAATATTATAAACTGAATATTATGGGGACATTTTTTATGGGTAGGTTTTACTTCCATATCAAAATTTTGTATTTTTTTTTATTTCGTTCGAGGATTGACGAAAATATTTAGTGTAAGTATTTAACCCTCTGGAAATTATCCACAATTTAATACTTGTAACATGCTGTGTATGAACTATGAACACAGCAATTTACTTACTCTCCGGTTAAGTGTATTTTCTTGGCTGGACTACGTGCTTTAAAGGTTCGTTCACCCCCTTACCCTTACTATACATTCGACTTTATGGTCGTTTCGTAAGATTTATTTGTAATAAATTAATGAATCGTAATAATATATTTTCAAACGTTACAGATAAAATAAAATAAAGTCCATAGTTAATATAGAGTTAAATTTAACGATACATTTTAACTAAAATATAATTATTAGGTAAACAAACGCTAAGATTTAATCACAGGTATACGAGCGTCCCGGACACATGGTCCCCCCGCACCCCGCAGAATGACAGATGGCACGCCCATACTTTAGCGGCCTGAACCAAAACAAAGGGTTTACATGACTAAAACTCACCAGCATTCCGACACATTTGCTGGTAGATATCCTACGGAGCAAGGGCTTCTTGTCTGTTTCATTTTCACTGTCCGTGCTATCTTCGAATGAGGATTTGATATCTTCACCGCTCGCGTTGGCTTCAGCTACGGACATCGCGCTCCGAGCGCTCTCTCACCGTACACAAACAGCACATTAAACAGGGCTACATCATACAGAATAAACTAATAATTTACATTGTATAAACGGAACGCTACCTCGCTGACATTTCGAGCGAGCGCCATGACCACTGTGTCAATTGCTGCTGAAAACAAAACAAGCAAGCGGATGATGGCGCCATCTGTGGCTGAATATAGAAATTAGTGTTTCAGTGAAGTTTCTCTGCTCCTTTTATGACAGTAAAATTTTCCTTGATTCATGAAAATTCCGCGAGATGGCACTTTGTTCCAAAACATTTGACATTACTTTTGATTTTAATAAATAAAAGTAATTAAAATAAATAAAAATAGTATTTTTAATAAATTATTAAAATCATTATTAATTTTTAATAAACAAAAATATAAAAGCGTGATCATAAAATATCATATTATTAACCTCTTTTATATAAAAAAAATGTGATAGAAGAAAATAATTTGTTCTAGAATTTAATTTGAAATTGTTGATTAAAAGAATTATTGAAATCCATCTCATTTCTCAGAAATCCGACGTAAGATGCGAACAGTATAAATTATCTCTTGATTTTTTTATATTTTTTTTATTAGTTTTAAGCTAATGTTAAGTTTCAATTTTATAAAAATATTTTGATAACTCTTCTTCGAGAAATTTACTAGTATCTGCAACTTAATTACGATAAATTAACAAGATGAGGGAGATCATTAACATTCAAGTTGGTTCGTGCGGAAATCAAATTGGAGGAAAGGTATCTATTTATCACAAAAGACTTACTGGCGTAGCCTTATATTTTATCGCTCGTTTTTAATTTTGAATCGAATCCCAGCAATGTTTATAAATGTTCTTTTATTTACAGTTCTGGGAGGTGATTTCTGACGAACACGGTATCGACCCCAGCGGCTGCTACCACGGCGACTCAGATCTTCAGCTCGAACGAATAAACGTCTACTACAACGAGGCTTCAGGCGGTAAATATGTGCCCAGGACCGTATTGGTCGATCTCAAGCCAGCCACGATGGACGCCGTGCGGTCTGGACCATTCGGATGCCTTTACCGCCCCGACAATTTCGTATACGGTCAAGGAGGAGGCGCGAACAACTGGGCGAGAGGACACTACACGGAAGGAGTTGAGATTCTAGAATCTGCGTTGGATGTTATTCGACGAGAAGCTGAAGGGTGTGACTGCATGCAAGGGTTCCAAGTATCACATTCGCTCGGAGGTGGAACTGGCGCTGGAATGGGCACATTACTTATCAACAAGATACGGGAAGAGTATCCCGACAGAATCATCTCATCTTTCTCTGTATTTCCGAGTGCACGAGTATCTGACTGTGTCGTTGAACCTTACAACACAACACTCGCTGTGAACCAGCTCGTAGAGAACACAGATCACACATTTTGCCTGGACAACGAGGCATTATACGACATATGTTTTAGGACGCTAAAACTCACGACACCTACGTATGGTGACTTGAATCACTTGATTTGTGCTACGATGTCTGGAATCACAACGTGTCTAAGATTCCCCGGACAGCTCAACGCAGACTTAAGAAAGCTTGCTGTCAACATGGTGCCATTCCCCCGCCTTCACTTCTACACGCCTGGTTTCGCACCTTTGACGTCCAGAGGTGGCCAGCAATATAGAGCTCTTACCGTTCCCGAATTGACGCTACAAATGTTTGATGCCAAGAATATGATGGTTGCTTGCGACCCTCGACACGGTCGGTATTTAACAGTAGCGACAATATTCAGAGGCAGAATGTCTATGAAAGAGGTTGATGAGCAACTGTTAAATATTCAGAATAAGAACAGCACATACTTTGTGGAATGGATACCGAATAACTGTAAGATAGCAGTATGTGATATTCCACCTAGAGGGTTGAAGATGTCTTCCACATTTATAGGAAATACGACAGCCATTCAGAGTGTATTTAAGAGGGTCGCTGAGCAGTTTGTGGCGATGTTCAGGAGGAAAGCGTTTCTGCACTGGTATACTGGTGAGGGTATGGATGAGTTGGAGTTCACAGAAGCGGAGAGCAACATGAACGACTTAATATCAGAGTACCAGCAATACCAGGACGCGACGGCAGACGATGAAGGGGAGTTCGATGAAGAAGCGGAAGGGGAGGGGTTAGAAGAATGACGTTTGGTGTATTTTTGTATGTCCTTATTTGTTGGAAATAAACAAAATATTACTATAATTTGTAGTTTATCATTGGTTAGTTACGTCCTCTTGGAGTTAGGTCACTCATCACAGTATTACATACACACGTACATACTTATCTATACTAATATTATAGACGAAATATTCGTAGGTTTGTTACGATTTAACTCAAAAACTACTCGACCGATTTTAAAAATTCTTTCAGGTTAGAAAGCTAGGTAAATCTTCACCGACTAATAAATAATAATAATATAAGTATATTTATGTTTATATATATTTGTTTTTATTTACCCCTAATATAAGTATATTTATTTCCAGAAATAATAAGTAATACCTAGGTAGGAGCTAAAACTTGAATGGTAATGTAACTCAAGGTGTAAAAAAGGTTGTACGGAGTAATCTCTGGAGTCTGGATCCACCGAACCGATTTTACAAAATTGTTTCATCAATAGAAAGTTACATTGGGTATCAGCTGTACCTACCTATATTTTTGTGTACAGTAGGTACATCTTAATTGCACTCGTGCAAACCCGGGGCGTTAAGTACCTAGTACCTAGGTACGTACTCGTTATTAATTATCTCGATGTAGGTATTTTACTGTTCAGGATTTTTTTAAATTCATGTAAATATATTTCGTAAAAATAAGTAGGTTGGTACCTATATATATATTACTAGCAAAACGCCCCGGCTTCGCACGGGAGCAAATAGATGAAAAAAAGCAAAGCCTATGTTATTCGATGATAATATATCTTTCTATTGGTGAAAGAATTTTTAAAATCGGTTGAGTTGTTTTTGAGTTAAATCGTAACAAAACCGCAAAAATTGAACAAAATGACATAGGTACTTAGTACTACCCTTCGCCGTATTGCTCGATGCCCTGCGTGGAGCCACAGCGCGAGCGGTGCGAAGCGGACGGCGTGTATTTTTTGTTTATATTGATATTTTTAATTTCGTAATATCTTTTGAATGGAATGTCCGATTTCAATATTTCAAAAAGTAATCAAGAGGTATTGAAACAGTCTTAAATATGAAACAATTTATTTGGATAAGAATTAATACAAAGGTATGGATAGCAAGGTCTGATTTTGATCGGCATTTCTATCAACTTTAAAAATGTAAAAAAGTAGTTATAGTATCATTACTATAATAGTTAGACATATGGTCTCCAGTTTTTTGTAGATATTTATGAGTTCTATAATATTGTAGAACTTTATTTTGTTCTATCATCAATACTTTTCGCAGCGCATGCGACTAACAACATTTTTTGGCAAATTTTTTTACACCTCGGGTTGGTTTTAGTAGGAAATTCTAAGGATCTCTATTTTTTTCTAGTAATAAATATAGCCTATGTTACTCAGCGATAATGTAGCTTTCTATTGGTGAAAGAATTTTTGAAATCGGTCCAGTAGTTTTTAAGTTTATTCAATACATACAAAAATACAAACATACAAAAATACAAATCTTTCCTCTTTATAATATTATAGTATAGATATAGATTATGTAGGTACTAGCTGATGCCCGCGACTTCACCCACCCACCTTTAGATGAAGTCCACACAAACGAATGTGCAGAGCTTTTGAGCAAGCTTTCTTCATATGACATAATAACATCTGTATTTGGTGATTTCTAGAGGGAATGTTAGAGTAGGTAGTGAACAGACTTTCCTGCCCAATTTAATAAAAATAAAACTAGGTAGGTACGTACCTACTCATTCAACACAAAAAATCAAAATCAGTTCAGTGTCACACACATGTACCTACAGAAGATTTATATATTCTTCAAAAGGCTTACATACATGAATGTAGGTACCTACATTCATGTTTTACGCATACGACTAAAAGTAAAAACGTGTGATATTATGCCATGACAATGCGCTACGCGAGGCAGCTTGTGCGCTACGTAGACTACACAATGCTACGCCATTCGCGTGCTTACAACCATAGCTTACATCCATATAGGTATAACATATATAAACAAAAATATATTATGTATATAAAAATAAAACAAAAACAACTGACCAGACAAAACCAGTTATCCACCTGTACTAATCTTAGCTAAGTAATAAAAATCCAAGATTCTATTGGAGCGATTGACATGTCTACCTTCGCAAAGTAGCACTTTTCTGATGGATAAGTACTTTTAATTAAAACGGGGTTATACCTAAGCTACTTTTCGTTCAGCGAAAAAGAGCATTATGCGATAGGACATTGAAGAGTTTGTGAAAGAATTTTGCACGCACTAGGTACCTAGGTATCAACTTACCGTGGTGTGTCCACTTCGGGACCGAACTTAAAAAATAGTGTAGGTAGGTATTGCTCCCTTGGCAAACAATAGTTGCCTACCTAGAGGTAGGTACTATTGCGAGTACATATACAATATACATACATGTTCTGCAACGCCCTTTTCAGATGTATAATTTTTATTATAACTCTTAGGGAGTTGTACGATTATTTTGTCTAGATTAAGATCTAAGCTAAGCTATTATAGCTTTAAGAACTAGAAATGACAGTATAAATATATTTTATTCAAAAACATTTTTATGCACATATTACACTTAAGACGTTACAACAAAGACATACACAAACGACTATTTATTCCTCTACTTCTTCATCGAACTCTCCTTCGTCATCTGCCGTTGCATCTTGATACTGCTGGTACTCGGAAACTAAATCGTTCATATTACTCTCAGCCTCTGTAAACTCCATTTCATCCATACCTTCACCAGTGTACCAATGCAAGAAGGCTTTTCTCCTAAACATGGCCGTAAATTGCTCAGAAACTCTCTTAAACAACTCTTGGATAGCTGTCGTATTTCCAATAAAGGTAGCTGACATCTTCAAGCCTCTGGGAGGAATATCGCATACGGCTGTTTTAACGTTGTTCGGGATCCATTCGACGAAGTAGCTGCTGTTTTTGTTTTGGATATTAAGCATTTGTTCGTCCACTTCCTTCATAGACATCCGTCCGCGGAAGATCGCGGCGACTGTAAGGTAACGTCCGTGGCGCGGGTCACACGCTACCATCATATTCTTAGCGTCAAACATTTGCTGAGTCAACTCTGGCACAGAAAGAGCCCGGTACTGCTGGCTTCCACGTGACGTAAGCGGCGCAAATCCTGGCATAAAAAAGTGTAGCCTGGGAAAGGGTACCATATTAACAGCTAGTTTCCTTAAATCGGCATTTAATTGCCCTGGAAATCTTAGACAAGTCGTCACTCCAGACATTGTAGCAGACACTAAGTGGTTTAAATCTCCATATGTTGGAGTTATCAACTTCAGAGTGCGGAAGCAAATGTCATACAATGCCTCATTGTCTATACAGAAGGTTTCATCTGTGTTTTCTACCAGTTGATGTACGGAGAGCGTCGCATTGTACGGCTCTACGACTGTATCAGATACTTTGGGACTGGGTACGACTGAAAACGTGTTCATGATTCGATCAGGATACTCTTCCCTTATCTTGGATATTAATAGTGTACCCATTCCCGATCCTGTGCCACCGCCTAACGAATGTGTTAACTGAAATCCTTGTAAGCAATCGCAGCCTTCTGCTTCCTTCCGTACCACATCGAGGACAGAATCCACTAGCTCCGCCCCTTCGGTGTAGTGACCTTTAGCCCAGTTATTGCCAGCGCCAGACTGTCCATAGACGAAGTTGTCTGGCCGAAAGATTTGTCCGAAGGGTCCGGATCGCACGGAGTCCATAGTTCCAGGTTCGAGATCAACGAGAATAGCTCGCGGCACGTACTTGCCACCGGAAGCCTCATTATAGTATACGTTGATTCTCTCGAGCTGCAGATCAGAGTCTCCATGGTAAGCTCCAGTTGGGTCGATGCCATGTTCGTCGGAAATTATTTCCCAGAACTGTGGATAGAGATATCAATGATACAGTATCTGAATTAATTAATATACATTATAAATGAATATTTATTATTTTAACGATAATTTTCTTGTTATTATGTACCGATTTTTGCAAATAAAGATGATTTGATTAAGATTTGATCGATAAAAAACGCAAATAGCAAAAAACCATTTTAGCGATTAAACAAAGAGACATTTTATAAAAACGAAAACTGCATTAGCATCTAGTGCTTTTCTTATCTAAAATATAACTTTTGGCTAGAGTGATGATTTATAAAATAAAAACTATTCACTCTTTCTATATTACCTTAGCTCCAATCTGGTTTCCACACTGGCCGGCTTGGATGTGGACGATTTCCCTCATTTTGATACTATAAATTTTGAGCCTAAAAGCTAGATAGTTAAAATTTAAACTATATCAAAGTATCATAGAAAATTAAAAAAAAAATACAGCGTTGTTCTATTACGCGTGCATCACTCACAAAATTTTCTAAAAGAATGAATATTTTTATTCCTTTGTTAAATTCTACAAAAAGAATATTCGAATTTTGAATATATTTTTTTCGTTATTGGACTAAAAAGTTTCCATATAAGTGAGTTTTAAAGAGGTTTTAATTATCCGTTTCATTATTTTTTTTGAGCAAGATGGTGGTGACTGTGCCCTTTTCCGATACTATTTCTAATATTAAAACGGGAGAGAACTATGTAATAATATACTAGATATCAACCAGTTCTTTCTTAATTTTGCAAAAATAAGGAATATAAATATATTTCAATAATAAATTCAATAGCAGAAACTGATAATTTTATTAAATATTAAATAAATAACTCCAACAAACACGCATCTACTCATCACTTTCTTCGTTCGGCGCAGTTTCTTCTTCTTCAAACTCCTGGTCTTCTATCGTAGCATCTTGGTACTGCTGGTATTCTGATATCAAGTCGCTTAGATTGTTGTCCGCTTCAGTGAAGTCAGACTCATCCATACCCTCACCAGTATACCAGTGAATGAACGCTTTCCTTCGAAACATAGACGCAAATTGTTCAGAAATTCTTTTAAACAACTCTTGTATCGCCGTCGTATTTCCAATGAAAGTAGCAGACATTTTAAGACCTCTTGGAGGAATGTCGCAAACAGCGGTTTTGACATTATTCGGTATCCATTCGACGAAATAATCTTTGTTCTTATTTTGTATGTTTAACATTTGTTCGTCCACTTCTTTCATGGACATTCTACCTCTGAATATTGCGGCTACGGTGAGGTAACGACCGTGGCGTGGATCACAAGCTGCCATCATGTTCTTGGCGTCAAACATCTGGTGGGTTAGTTCTGGGACAGTCAAAGCTCGATATTTTTGAACCCCTCGCGATGTCAGAGGAGCAAAACCTGGCATGAAGAAGTGTAGTCGTGGGAAGGGAACCATGTTGACTGCTAGCTTTCGTAAATCAGCATTCAGTTGTCCGGGGAACCGCAAGCAAGTTGTGACACCGGACATCGTAGCTGATACCAAATGATTCAAATCACCATACGTTGGTGTGTGTAGTCTAAGCGTTCGAAAGCAAATATCGTACAAAGCCTCATTGTCAATACAAAATGACTGATCCGAATTTTCAATCAATTGATTTAAGGATAGCGTAGCATTATAAGGCTCGACAACAGTATCCGATACTTTGGGGCTGGGCACTACAGAAAACGTAAGAATAATCCGGTCTGGGTATTCTTCCCTTAAATTAGAGAGCAACAAAGTTCCTAAGCCAGAGCCGGTTCCGCCTCCAATGGAATGAATCACTTGGAATCCCTGTAAGCAGTCACAACCTTCAGCTTCTTTTCTGACTACGTCGAGAACAGACTCAAGCAAATCAGCTCCTTCTGTGTAGTATCCTTTAGCCCAGTTATTGCCTGCTCCGGTCATGCCGAAGACGATGTTATCAGGGCGGAAGATCTGGCCGTATGGATCAGCTCGCAAGGAGTCCATTGTGCCAGGTTCCAGATCAACTAATACGGCTCTTGGCACATATTTGACGCCAGAGCCTTCGTTATAGTAGACATTGATACGTTCTAACTGCAGGTCAGAGTCCCCCGAGTAGCAGCCATTGGGGTCTATACCGTGTTCGTCTGATATCACTTCCCAGAACTGAAAAGTTAAATCATATTTTATTACTATAAATGATTGTACTGAGAAATTTTGGATACTTAGCCGAATTATCTGCCCATTTAACAGCTTTTTTATAAATATAACTACGATAAGAAATGAACAATGAACTATCTAGAATTTACGTATTGAGTCTGAGACACACCAGAAGTAACTTAGTCTCAAAATATACAATTAACTTGTTCATTTGTTTTTGATAGAACAATTTCAAGATAGAGTATTAACAAGTTTTTAGTGTTAAAACCTAAAGTGATTTAGCTTATAGTGAATAAAAAATTTCATTAATGATTAAGCATTAAGAGGATTAACAGGTGTTACTTTTAGAATTTTTATCAAATCAGATGTTATAAGCCTTAAGTATCTCGTTTGGGTATACGGTCTATTAGTCTATACTTAAAATTAACAAACCTTTGACCCAATCTGATTTCCACACCTGCCAACTTGTACGTGTACTATTTCCCTCATGTTGATATTTAACGAAGAATTTACGTTGAATAAAAACTCCTAAATAACAAAACAAAATAAATTAAAGTAAAAATAAATATTTTCTTACATTAAAATATTTATACTATCCTATTAATAATAAAAAATTCAGTTTCATGGCCAACTCGATTTGGTCAAGTTGGTCGGGGTATTCTAGAGAACATTTGAATAATAACTGATAAGTGGGACAAGAAAAAAAAAGTTTCTATATAGTTATTTTATTACAAACCTTTAATAAAATTACAATCTACAAAAGTATAAAACACTTTGGTTTTATGTTGTATCTTATTACACATTTTACTGGATTATAAAAATCATCTTATCTTATTTCTATTAAAATACGAACAACGTTTATTATTATTTATTTTTCATCGGAAGTGCAAACAAATAAATATTACATGTTAATATACAACGTTTTTTACTTACCATCCGGGAAGCTAAAGTATCAATTAACAATTATTATAAAAGAATTAATATTAGAAACCCGATTCAATTATTTCCATTTATATTATAATATATCGTATTTAAAATATATTGCTTTGTATATAACAGTATATCTCTTCGTATCTCAATTTTGAATTATTGTTATATTTGTCCGATTTTATTTCCGGAAGTTTATTATACTACAAGCAAAGCCTGGACAAGCCATTAGTTCAAATTATAATTCCTAAACGACACTACAGAGTGCTTTTATTAGATAAGTACAATTAAAAGGAATATTTCGACGGGTCCCAAGAACAAAATCGTATCTGTGAAATAGTTTATTTGCTGATACGATTTTGTTCTTAGGACCCGTCGATTTATTATTTCTGCCATAAAGACAGCAAAAAAGTAGACAATATTAACATCAGTCAATGATGCGTTGTCGACCTACTTTTGTCAACAATGCAAAATAAGTGCATATTGCACTTTATTGAGTCGTTGAATTTTATTTCAATTCTTGTATATCAGTACAAGAAATTTGTACCATAAACAGAATAGAAATTCTGTAAATATTCTTAATTTAATTATGACTAGAATAAAATTATTGCAGTCTGATATTTCACAATATACTTACTCATATAAGTGATAAATAAAAGATGTATTTCAAAAGATCTTAATCTTTTATCGTGCGAAATACATATATGAATAAATATGTTCCAATAAAAATCGCTGAAATTTTAAACCCTTATCTATATAAATAAAAATCAATGTAATTGTCCTCTATTCCATTATAAACTACTACTATTCCTATTCTATTCTACCAATATTATTATCTGGTTACTATTCATCCAATTCTGATATAACTTTGATGAGATGTTCTGCATACGACCGCAAAGGTAAAAAAAATACTTTTTTACTTGAAATTACAACTAGTATATTATAACAATAATTTAGGGTCAGCGGTTCAGTGCCCCGGTCACGGGTTCAAATTCCGGGGAGACATATTTTTTTATAAAAACCAGTCCGGAATATTAGACAAGGTTATCCATCGTATAAATAACTAGCAACACTCCCATCTATACATGTATCCCATATATATGTATAGTACATCTACATTGCACCCGTGTGAAGCCGCACACGGGTGCAATGTAGATGTACTATACACAAAACATAGCTTATGTTACTCGCTGATAAAGTAGTTTTCTATTGGTGAAAAATTTTTTAAAATCGGTCCAGTAGTTTTTGAGTTTATTCATAACACACAAAAATTCAAAAATAAAAATCTTCCCCACATCTCAATAAGAAATTTCACTTTTACCTTAGCGTAGATCTACAATTTTCATTGGAACGAATTCATTCACAGAAAACCCTATAAGAATCTAATTAATTAAAACATTCTTCAATAAATACAGATTAGCGTACACTAAATGTTTACGCGACAGCCCTGGGATATAGAACGATCGGAAAATCCGATTGGACTTTGACGCATCCAGTATCGGCACCGAGGACACGATCTGCCACATTTTTGTATCTTTGTAGTATGCTGGTTGCAGTTTTGTAGGGCTGCCGATGTCCGAGTCGACGAGATAGTGGCACTCCGAGGGGGGGAGGTAGGTTGAGTTGTCTCCTTTATTCTGGTCGTTGAAATGCGGATGGATTATGCGGGTAGCTGGAAAATAAATATTTTCATTAGCAAAAAAACATGCTTTCTTTCATATACATTTTGCTTTCATATACATTATATAAATAAATCGTTTATATATTTTTTATTTTATTATTATAGTTAATTACTTACAGATGTCATGGAACATGTTGTAATGGTTGCAGCTCCTTACAAACAACATTTTGTAAAACAAAAAAACTTGGCGATTAAAGACTGGCGGAGATTTTATTGCCAGTTCTCGTCCGCTCTACGCCCTTGATTTGAGAACAGGCAGTAAATGTAAAATTAGAAGCATTTAATATGTATTTTTTTTATTAAAATTCATAAGTGTACATTGTGTTACCTAAATGAATAAATGATAATTTGAATTTGAATATACACACTACCACGATAGTACAAATATATCCTTTTTATTTATTTTTTTATTTCAGAGCAGACAACCGAGCAGGTGGGTTACCTGATGTTAAGTAATCACCACCGCGCATGGACATCTACGACTTGAAGGTGTCAGATGAAGATTCTCTCACCATTCGGAGTGCCGCTGTAGGGCGCGGGCAGCTGGCCAGTAAACTCGCTGGGCACGAGGCGCAGGCGGGCGCCGGGCGGCAGGTGGAAGCTGGAGGGCGCGCGGTGCCACTCCTTGCCGAAGCACACCGCTCGCGGCTCGGCCGGCAGCTGCCGCAGCAGCACCATCGGCCCGTGGTAGTGGCTGTACAGGGCTGCTATACGCGATATGCCTGGAATTCAATTATATATTTTATTATTATTATTACCATGTATATAAAAAAGGTTTAAATATGAAAATGGTATAGGTCAGTGGTCGGCAAACTTTTTAGCCAAAGAGCCAAACATGAACATTACAACAATTTAAAAAAAAAATTGGGAGCTAAATCTGCTTGTTTAGTAAACTTTTATTACACTAAATAAAACTAAATTTCATACTTAAAAATAAGTTTTTTTTATGTAAATATTATTGCGCCTTCCCTGGATATTTGTGCCAGAGCCGCAATTAAGGAGCCAAAGAGCCACATGCGGCACTGGTATGGGGGAAGAGAGAGGCCAAAAAAAACATGGATGTTGAAGATCATGACTGTGTGAAGAATGATATGTGTTTGAGAGGTGTGACTGATGATATGGCGAGTGAAAGAAGAGTAAGTTAGTACATAGTTATAGTGTAAGAATTGACTTTTTTTATGTCAGATATCGACAGACGAGCATGAGATTCACTTGATGGTAGATGATACCTCAATTTTAATTTGTGATCTTTGTAATAAATTTGTAATCTTGTCTAGTCTATTATCAGTTTTTCTTCTTAGTGTTGTGTATACGTAATTTTTTATGTAGTATTTATATTTATAGTGAAATATCTATACAAATATTATAAAGAGGTAAAGCTTGTTAGTTGGTTTTTGGGAGTAATCTCTTCTGGATCTACTGGACTGATTTTAAAAATTCTTCCACCGATAGAAAGCTACATTATCAGCGAGTAACATAGGCTTTTTGTATTTCATTGCATCCATTCGAAGCCGGAGCGTGTTGCTACTTTTTGATAAAGTTTAAATACCAATAAACTATTTATTTTTATTAATCCATTGTTGTCCCCATTAAAAAAATGCGCATTTTTGGCAATGCTAGACGTATGTTAGGCCTTAAATAATAATAATAACTTACAAGCAACACTGTAGAGGAGCATACACAAGACCGCCAGCGGGCCGGTGTAGGCGAGGTAGTGCCGTCTCTCTCGCTCCTTGCGCCACCGGAACAGCTCCGTGCCCACCGCGAACGTCATCTTCTGTATGCAGTCCAATGATATGGCACCCGCTAGTATAATCATGCTGTATACCGGATACAGGAATCTGAAAAATGCATTATCAAAAATGGAATATTTGTGGCCGAATACTCAAACGCTAATCAGCATTGAGGTTTTTAAATTAAATAACTTTTACCGGATTATGAGGAGAAATGAAAATCTCATGTATATAAAAAAAAGCTTTATTATATGAAAGTGAATGGGTATAGGGGATGAGGGAGGCCAAAAAAAACATGAATTGACTGTGTGAAGAATGATATGGCGAGTGAAAAAGAGAAAATACTGTGCCAAGCTCAAAGTCTGGAAAGTCTCACACCATCTTCTCTATTGAAGTTAGGGTGTTTTTAGCATCCGAAACGGCAGCATAAATAATAACTCGCGTTTCAATTAGTTATAAAGTATTTTATTTAAATGTGTTATACCAAAGAACATAGTTGTACATAGAAGCACAGGCCCAGTTTCTCTGGGGTAAGAGTAGTTCCAACCCCAGCCACCGCGGCGCTGCCAGTATCCGTGTGAACGCACACTCTGACGCTGGAGTCATAGCGCGCACTCTCTCGCACCCAGCCGCTTTTAGAGCATTATTACCGTTCGCTCGTAAGAACAAGCGAGACAATCCGAGGGGAGGAGTCAGCGGACTGCTTAAATGTGTGTCACACCGATACATTGCCGCGCGCCCTACATTTCAAAAGTAGAACTACTTTCTGTGCCAAAAGTTTGTATGCACCTGTTCTTCTATATACATCTATGTTCTTTGGTCCTTTAATAAAAGACAATAAGACTTAAAAATCTGTTTAAGTAATATAACCTCTCTTCCTTATGCGGCTGCAGCATGAAGACAGCGAGCCACAGCGCCAGCGGCAGCAGGCTGAGCCAGTAGGGGATGCAGAAGGCGGGCGGAGCGACGGAGCGCGAGGCGACGGCCCGGCACGCGACCAAAAGTAGTGGACAGGACAGCGCCAGCACCTGCAGCGGGAGACCATTTTTTATTTATTTATTAAATAGGTGCTCCTACAACACATCACTACATAGTATAAAACAAAGTCGCTTTCTCTGTCCCTATATCCATATACAGTTGTGGTCATATAATTAAGAACGCTTACATGAAGACAACATTTTTTACAAACAGCCTCGCAAAACATAACGCATTTACGTTCTTTTATTTTTTTATTGTATTGCAAAATATTGCCATACTATTTGTACATTAATTATGCACATGAGTCATTTAAAAAAAAAACAGATAAGTTTTATAGAGTACATAAATGTAGTACCTGAACGTAGGTCGTACCCCTACTGGCTGGTCACATAATTAAGAACGCTGAATAATTTTATAGATTTTTGAAATTCTAATAAAGAAAACCTTTGTGCTTGGTTACCTTTAGTATAACTTTGGCACCATTAATTGTTGTAAAAATAATAAATTGTGCTTATTTCCTATAAAAAAATAGGAAAAGTTAAAGTTGTGATAAGTCTAGAATAAGATAGTTATAATAAAACTTCGCGAGAACAACTGGTCGTATAAAAAGATAGCAGACCATCTTCAGTGCTCCAAAACCATGGTTTTCCATGCTGTTAAGCATTTTAAAACATATGAAACTATTTCAAATAAACCGCGTGGGTTTAAAAAGAGGAAGACATCTCCTTGAGGGGATAGAAAGATAGTTCGTTTGGTCAAGCAGTTTCCATTTAAAGGGTCTAATGAGATAAAAAAAGATTTTTTTGGCGAGAGCAACCTCTCGGCAACCTCGACACGCAGGGCACAAAGGCATTTGTTAGAAGAAAGTTTGTTTGGAAGGATAGCGCGGAAGATACTCACGTTGACATCGCGCCTTAGACATGCTCGTCTTGAATTTGCAATAAGATATGAGAACTGGATAGTCAGACAATGGAAAAATGTCCTTTTCTCTGATGAAACTAAAACAAATAGGGTTTTCTGTGATGCAACCAATGCGTCATACGCCCTTCGAATAAAGCATTTGACCCTCAGTTCAGAAAAGTAACGTTAAAGCATGCCGGTGCACACGTGAAAATTTGGGGGTGCTTTTCTGGCCATGGAGTCGGACCTGTTAGGCTCCTAGAAGGAAACACGGATCAATTCCAGTACAAAACTATATCAGAGTAAACAATGTTACCCTATGCTGAGGACGTTCTTCCTGTCATTTGGACATTCCAGCACGACGATGACCCTAAGCATACTGCACACAGTAAAGGAATTCCTCGACTCACAATTTGTTTTTGTCTTAGAGTGGTCATCTTATAGCCCGGATTTAAATCCAATTGAGAACATTTAGTGTGAGGTTAAGAAAAGGGTATCAAATAGGCAATGTAGCAGTTTAAGAGAACTATACGCGGATTTTTTTAGAACAATGGAACTTTATTTCTGTTGAAAAATGTCAAAAAATTATAGAGTCAATCATGTCGATATCAAAAGCTGTGCATATGCTACTAAGTATTAATTTAAGGCTTAAAAGGTATTCATTTGCCCTCTGTATCGCAAGTGATCCTGTATAGCGTAACTTTATTGACTAAAATTTCATTTGATACAATTTTATCGAATTGTTTATGGGTCGTTCTTAATTATTTGTCCAGTTTCGTTTCTATGTAAATTGTTACTAATTTTATTAAATGTATATAAGTCAAAAAATCTGCATGTTTTTTTATATCTTTTTTCGTAATTTAGTGAGCTTTTTTCATGTGCCATTTCCGTAATTCAACAAATAACTTCTGAGTAGTATCTAACACAAAAATATTACACGTTTGATAAGAAATGCTCTGAAACTAAAAATCGTTCTTAATTATATGACCACAACTGTATATGCTTAAATCTTTAAAACTACGCAACGGATTTGATGCGGTTTTTTTTAATAGATAGAGTGATTGAAGAGGAAGGTTTATATGTATAATAAAATCCATTAAATAGTGGAGAAATACTGTTTTTAGGTTTCTAATGTGATGTCGTGAATAATTAAAAATGTTCCGCTTACATTGCAAACGCAGGCTGAACCCTACGAGATTTATCAAAATAATGTACTAAGTTTAAGAAGCATTTAGTATGTATTTTTTACTGACGTTCATAAGTGTACTCAGTGGCGGGACTACCATGCAAGCCCAAAAGCCCGGCTTGCCCTATTAATGCAACCATAATAAGAAAAATAATAATGCCCTTAAAGTTATTAAATAAAATATCAATTGAAACAAAATAATATTTAAAGAATAATTTTATGCCCAGCCAAATCTCAATTATGTATATTTGCGCCATCTTACGAGAAATAGTCGCACGATGTCCGCATGTTTAATAATATTTATTGTCAGTTGTCATATTACAAATTTCGGTCGTATGACGTTTTTTCTCTCTCTGATATCTAGGTTTTATGGGGCTTGTATTTCTTCATACAAAACTCGAGATGAAAACAATAAAATTATGTATACAAATCGAGCGAATATAAGGCAAACGTAATCCAGGCTTTCAGTGTGAAGTTAGTGAATATTCAATGAGTGCTGGCGCGCGGGCGCTGTGGGCGTTGTTTTTGCAACTTCAAGTATATTATGATTGTTATTTGTTTTAGTTTGACCATGTAATTACGTGCGCGGTGCATTTTATTGTTTTTTCTTTTAATTATTATTAAATATGACGAAGTGAAATGTGTTCCATTTGAGGATTTGAAGTGTGTGGAACTTTAAAAGGAGACAATACAAAGTAAAATCGTTAAAATTTTAAGAAAAAATAAATCTAATTACTTCAGTGACAGCAACGCCCAACTTGTGTATTTCTCAATCTATCTAGTAGTAGCCTTCTATGTGTTTTGTGAAAATCAGCAAGTGTATTAAGTGTATTCATGAAAGCTTGGGAGTTGGGAGTCGCCACAAAAAGGTAAAATAAAATGACAATTTAAATAAAATACTGTATACCGGATTAAAACGCGATTTATTATTTATATTGTTTAAATTATTTATCCCGAGACCCTGTCTCCCCGCGACCACGGTTGCTGTAAAGCATCCGAAACGTCGGGATAAATAATTTAAACAATATAAATAATAAATCGCGTTTTAATCCGGTATACAGTATTTTATTTAAATGTGTGATACTCGCGTTAATAAAAGACAATAAAATGACAATTATTTAGCGGAATTTTTTTAGGAGTCTTTTTGTTGGGCTTGCCCTTTATTGAAACCCTAGGCACGCCACTGAGTGTACATTGTGTTACCTAAATGAATAAATGATTTTGAATTTGAATTTGAATACCCAATAGGCTACTTTATCCCATGTAAATAATTCCAATATTAAAACAACATAAAAACTAATAACTTCTAAATTCAAGTGTCTTAAGGACTTACCCAGACAATATTAAAGTTAAGGAATCCATTCACAAAGTAATAAGTCCAAGGCTCCACTCCATACAAGTCAGGTCCATGCTCGGTGAATATATTGTAAGCGACGATATTCCAAGGGGCTACCACCAGCCGGCCGTAGTGCCACGAGTCTACTATCACTGTCGGTATGAGTATCACTATCAATGAGATAATAGACCATTTGAAAAAATCGTAGAACCGTTTCTTGAAGATGAGCATGTCTATCGCTATTGGTACTCCGATAAGAGCTGTGAATGGCCAACCTGAAAACATAAGAATAAAGCCTATAGTGTTGTTTTAGAATATAGGGTGGTGTTCATATTAAAAAAAAATATATCTTAGACATTTACATCAACCATTCAAAAGAAATAGACTGAAACCGAAATACGCAATACCCTGGGAGCCAGAAAATTAGTGTTGGGGTCGCATCCGGCCCCAATGTATACTGAAAGCTCACCAATTAATTATAAAGCCAATTAATTTTACTTCTACAAACTAAGGCTCTTTATAACTCCTTGGACGAATTAAGTCATTTCATGAAAGTATTTTTTTATTTAAATGCGTGATACTCGCCTTAAAGTAAAATAAAATCATATTAACCATCGCCGATCATACATTTGTCGCAAAAAATCACGTCTTGGTCAATACAGTTCATACCTGCAAAAGCTATATTATTAGATATGGGAATACAAGACAGCAATACTCACTCAGTAAGGTTGAAGCAGCAGTGAATACAACAGCAGCTGCATAACGTCGTCTCCAGGAACTCGCAAGCGCAGCGGTGACCAGCGCAGAGCTCCAAGCGGACGGCAACATCGCTGCTGAAGACGCGAAGCATCCGGCCGCAGCAAGGCTGAGGCAGAGCCACACTCGGCCGACGTGCACACCGAATTCATGGCATACAGCTCTGGGAATAGTAAATTATTATTGAGGCGAGAGTTTGAGTTTTGTCTGAAGCTCGCCTTTGCCGCCGAGGCTATAGAGGCCATAGAGGGTATAATGCCGAGGTATAATGCTCTTCTCAAAAAATATATGGAAATAAATATAATTTCTTAAGTATAGAAAAATAATCATTTCAGTATTTATACCTTGAGTTTGGCGGTTACAAGTTTTTGATAGCCAATACCGCTTGAAATCGTAAATCGAGTTGATTATTTTCAATAGGTATCCAATTTTTCTTTAATTAAAAGACATTTTCTTACTCACTTATAAAACATGAGCTCAGCACATGCAGTCAATGTGGCTAGTAGTGCCCTGAGTGTATAAAACACAGAGACCGGACTCATAAACCATGAAAGTATTTTAGCTGGCACCGCAAACAACCATAGAGGCATGTATGATCGTATCGCATAGGCTGGGCTGTATTCCCACGTTTGTAAGCCACTGCCGTAAACTGAAAGGACAATGTTTTCAAACACAACTATAGTATTATTAACAATATAATCAAGCAGCTAATATGTATTAAGAACTCCCCATGTTAACCCTATGGTTTTGCACACTGATTTCTCAAACTGCTTGCTGCTATGAAATTTAATGT
This sequence comes from Anthocharis cardamines, assembly GCA_905404175.1. Classification (NCBI taxonomy): domain Eukaryota; kingdom Metazoa; phylum Arthropoda; class Insecta; order Lepidoptera; family Pieridae; genus Anthocharis; species Anthocharis cardamines. The sequence goes on along the minus strand of FR989953.1, from coordinate 1,842,272 downwards.
TACAATATTCATGATTGTATGGGATTTCATTGTCATTTCCGATATCATCTTCGATGAAGTAAATTGTTCAACATACACTATTGACTTGTCAATTGGTCTGTTACGACAGATCGTAAATATCAATCGTACCATATATGGGACCCTCAACAGAACTTAATATATCTGCTTACAGATAATTTGATAGGTTTGTTAGTACTTTAAGAGGCACAGATAACTATTGATAGATCGCAGGTTTGACTTGTAGGCCTAACTTACCTGCCAATGTTTAAGTTATTTTTTTACATTCAAATGGTGCTATGATCTTAAGACTTACCCAAGTAGTGCAATGGCTCCCAATAATTATAGGTTTCATCACAATCTGCTATATGTCCCCAATATGCAGATATCAGTCTAGCTGTTAGCAATAGGGCCAGGGCGACCATACCTCCTGGGTAAGATATACTACGCAAATCCGTTGGAGCATTTGTTACTAGGTACTCTCTGGAGGGTAAAGGATTTTTTGGCATGTTTAAATATTCATTAATTATATAACTTTTTTAGATTTTATATTTTACGGTACATAGAAATGTAATTTTATTAATGTACCTAAATCAAAATGTAATTGTAATGAAACAACTTATTTCAACTATAATTTTGGTTTTTTATGTTAGATATTGACAGACAACCATGAGGTTCACTTGATCCACAGAAAATCAGTCAATGATGCGCTGTTGACCTACTTTTTACTTCAAGCATTTGGAAATCCATAGGCTACAACTAAAACGGGCAATGTGCACTTCATGGTTTTTCCATCTATGAATGGTGGTTGGTTATCCGGTTGGAGATTTCCATATTCCTCCCACCCGTTCAATGCCAGACGTGGGGAAGGCTACAAAAAATTATAAACATCGTCGTCCCGTTGGGATTATAACCCACCACCCATCGCAGCGCACGACAGGATACCAAACACGCCAACGAGCCCGTCAAAAGGTTATGCAGAGTATTAAGAAATAAGATAATACACAAATAGATCTCAGTCAAATTATTTATGATTAATTTAGGATATTTTAATTTAGCATTCTAGACTGATCAAAATAAGAAGTTACCCTTCACTGGATTTCCTAGTCCGTTTTCCTTTACTTAAACTTGCAGATCTTTTAACTCCGTTCTTATTATGTATACTTCGTTGTCTCGCTGTAAGTGGCATTTTTTGTGATTAGATGTGCTTCATAGAAATTTGATTATTAGTTTTATCAGTGTTTTAAAGGAATATTTTGATCCTGTTTTAGCCGAGTGCCGACTTTTTTGACAAATGGCTAGTGGCGTAGCTGCCACAGAGTAAAAATATTATTATTATATATTTACCACAGAGTACCTGTAATTATCTATAATCTATATTATACAGATAAATGCTTAGTTGTCAGCAAATCAAAATTACTAACGACCTCGGACCAAGATCACTAATATTAGGGGAAGGGGGGGTATGATGGGGTAGCTAAGGTAAATAACAACGATATAACATAATTACTATGTTTATTACTCTTATTTATTTGTGGTACATAATGTTATTAATCTAGCAAAAATTTGATGTAGTCTTTGGCAAATCAACTTATCACGTTTTTTTATAATTAATGATTTAATGGGAACATATGAAAAAACCATCTTGCCCCGTACTATGGGGTATGATGGGATACTGAAAATTTTGTTTTATATTCAATGAGTTTTCAGTATTTTGTATTTTAGTAGACTCAGCAAAAATAAAAACTGCATCAATAAAATTATTTTGTTTATATGGCCATATGCAACACTTTCTAAATGCAGTAATCGCTGTGGTCATTGAACTCAAGCTGCCTGAACGTATGCGTTTCCAAATAAATCACCAGGGAGGCTTTGAACCAGGTAAAATAAAAATATTTCCACCCTCATCACCACCACCCCTTGATATGCTAGACGTCTTAGTTCGATAGTTGATAGTACAAAAAAGCATTCCTCCATATATTTCGAATATGCTACTATTTCGTCTTATTCTTTTTGTGTAAATATAGGTTACTTAGACTCTAAAAGTAAACCAATTTTAACTTTACAACCTTCTTTCATTTTCTTGACATATCGCTCTAAAGTGGTCTGAGGAACTGCGTATGCAGAAGCAGTTTTTTTTGTAGCCCATCTCTTTACTTAATATTTTTTCTATAGTTGTTTTCATAGCATTTATCGACCACTCTTTTGGTTTTTTTCTTGTACGTGATTATACCTGAAAATTTATAAAAAAATGTTACGAATAATGAAATAAAAATGAACCCAAACTCCCAACCCCATATTGTCCCTATACCCCATCATACCCCAGACCCATTGCCCCATCTTGCCCCAAGGATTGACTTAGAAAAAATAATTCCACTAGGGATGTTGACTATTTTTTGGAATTGCTTTTATTTTATAGATACATCCTTTATAAACACGAAAAAAAAATCTTATCAAAAAATATTACATATTTCAATAAAAAATACGTAAATAAAAATACTTTTCAAAAATTCCCGCTAAAACGCTCCAAACTGTCACGTGACGTCACAGACCGAATTTATTCGTGAGAAGTGAAAAGATTTGTTAAGATCTAACTTTGATCGAACGCGAGCGAGATTGTTTATCGGTCTGTGACGTCACGTGACGTTATGAGCGTTTTAGCGGGAATCTTTGAAAAATATTTTTATTTACGTATTTTTTATTAAAATATGCATTAAATATGTAATATTTTTTTATAAGATTTTTTTTTTCGTGTTTAGAAAGGATGTATCTATAAAATAAAAGCAATTCCAAAAAATAGTCAACATCCCCATTAAAGGTTTAACGGATTCATGCAAGACAACATACCACATAAAAACAAACAAAACTAGCAAACGTATATAAAAAAAACATAAATGGGATGATCATTCTTACCTCAGAATAACGACGTTTTTGCCGGCCCAAAATTACATTGACTAGACGTTCAACTGTTTTTCTGTTTGTAGACATAAAATGCGCGCGCTCTAACTCATCACGTCTCTCGCACTGTTTGTTGTTCGAGTGTGGCTTCCTATTGGCTTATAGTAATTATACACAAACGTTTAGTTTCTTGTGTATTTGCGTGATCCCGTCTTACCTCGCTACCCCGTCATGCCCCCCCTTCCCCTACCTATTAATATTATACTCTTTCATCTTTGTCAAGATAACGACAGACAAATTAGCATTTCTTATTTTAATTATTATCATTCATCAGAATAAAGCGAATTTCCGAGTCCTCTACCTCTAGTGGCGGCATGAGGCAGGCATTAGACATATATTTGTGTCCGATTCACTGATAATTGTTTTTTACAGGCTGATCGCCGCCTTTAATGCCCTGCCCGACTGAAACATATGTTTTAAATCTTGTTTAATACCTGGGATTCAAACCCATGGATGTTAAACGCATCGAGATAACCGTCTCCGTAGCTCAATGGTGATTACCAGGCGGTCCATTTACCATAATATACAAACTCTAAATTACTGGTTGGCAATAATTTATGTATACCTAAGTAGTATTTCTTTAATAAAATTAAAAAAGCAAATATCCCATATTTTAAAAAAGTGCGTAGTCGCAAATAAATAGTCAGAAAAATAAGACTCGTGGCGAGTGGCGACACATAAAACAGTATTTTAGTAAGAAAATTATGCAGGTGAAATGAAACGAAAGAAATAAAAACATGCATTTATAAAACAAATAAAAACTAAGAAATGTTTATTATCTTTGTAAACGGTATAACAATAAGTTATATCTACATATTGCAACATAACACTATGTTATGTTCGAGGGAAATACATCTATCTGCCTGAGTAATATAAGAGATAACAGCAACAACACTTCAAGATTTTCTTTTGCATACATTTTACCATACCACACTAGTTTCAGAATAAAATAATATATACTTATAGCTTCTCCATTAGATGCATTTACAATTACATTATAAATAACATCAACACAACTATATCTACAATTAAATATACTATATGATCTCAGTACATTACACAAGTGAATGAAAACCATTACGGATCATAAATTTAGATACAGTGCGACTTTGTTGTGGTCCTTTAACTGAATCTAATTTATCAATAACAGCCATTATAGTTAAATTAACTTTCCATTTATATTATTAACATAAACTGATATGACTTCAATATTAATTATTATCAGTAATACTTTATAGTATAGTTAGTTATTAATAATTATATATTCCACAATCATTGAAAATTTAAAAATAGAAAATGAATGACTTTTCATGCAGTATTAATCTTGTCAATACATCCTTTTAAGGAATCAAAACTATTGGAATCTATTTATATTAATTTAGTCAGGGGTGTAGTTTACCTATGATACTTCCCCCCTTCCTAACTGCGGCGAAGCCCTAATGGAAGGTAAAGGCCCTCTGTATTTAAGGGGCCCCGTATCTTTGGTATGGCTGATACGGTATTAGCTATGCCCCTGTTTTTAAAATTATTGTTTTATTTATTACATCTATGGTCTTTTTAAGAGGATTTGCATCCTTATCCAAGTTGATTGTATTTCAGTAAAAAGAGTAAATAAACATTTCATTTTTTCCTCCGTGTTCTCACTACAGTCCAGCCAGGATCAGGATCCTCATCCATGGGTTCAGGAGGTGGGTTAGCTTCATGGCTAACATTAATTTCATTTTCTTGATCCTCTTCACCACTACTGCTAGTTGTGTCGTCATCTGGATTGCCATGGCACTGGAATGGAAATATTTGTTCTTTTATTGAAGATGGCAAGCAAACAGGCAAAACAGGCTGATATTGATTTTATACATATTAATTACTTTCTTTTAACATCCCATCTCATTATATTGTCTTTTATTTACGCTGGTATTACATATTTAAATAAAATACTGTATATCGGATTAAAACGCAATTTATTATTTTTATATATTATCCTGTCTCCCTGTGACCACGATTGCTGAAAAGCATTCGAAACGTCGGGATAATTAATATAATTAATAAATCGCGTTTTAATCCGGTATACAGTATTTTATTTAAATCCCATCTCATTAGTTTACTTTATGATTTCTACCTATTTCATGATTTTGTTATTGCTGCTTTAGAGTATATTTATAGACAATATAAACATGTCAGACACTGTACAATTCAAAGCCAGAAAAATGGAACCAGATGATTTCAAGGCCTTGCAAATTTGTGCAAGACATTGTGCTAATAAGCTAGCTTTACCTGTGGTGGAACTGATTCATCGTGAATTGGTGCGCTGAGCCATGTTTGACATTTAGGCATTGCTTCAATTCTATTTCTGAGTTCTTCATGGTGACCCTCTTTTAACAAAGTTAAAAAATTTAATAGGAGTGTTGCCACTTCTGTAACAATTGAATGAAATAAAAAATATTAGTTATGTTGCTTATCAAATTAATTGAATAATATCACTTTTTTGTTATTTATACCCTTTATTTAGGTCATTTATCAAATCACTGATTCTACAGGTCAATAATAATACAGTTGTATCAGAAGGTTTATGCTTCAAAAACTGGCTCATGGTGTAGTGTGTAAACAGAAGATGGTTGCTGTCTAATTCAATTATAAAAAAGATATTACAGAAACCACAAACCCTCAAGCTAAATGTTAGTGATTGAATTACAAACCTCGTGGTGAATTGTCATGGCACACAGTCTCAAATTCTTCATCCATCAAGTCTTCCAACACCTCTGTCAGTTCATCTGTGTCTACTACATTTTCAACACAGAACCTCGCTACATATACAGACATTAACTGTGCAGTCTGTAAGTGAAATAAAAATCTAATTGATTACCTAAATTTATGATTGTTTCATGCAAAAATTAACTCAAAGAATATTGAAATTATAATTTAGACAGATTATAAGTAGGACTACCTTTTCTATGTTAACTAGAATATAAAAATAAATATCTTAGACCCCCAGTACAATAATACAGTATGAGATGTAGGATAATATGGTTTATATTTATATATTATTTGTAACTAGTGTACCCCGCAGACGTTGTTCTGCCACAATTTTGGCTTCGAAATTATATAATTATTCTTAAATTTGAATATGCCCATTTGCCCACTTTTTTTATATAATTGTCTAATATAATATTGTCTTTTATTAACGCGAGTATCACACATTTAAATAAAATACTGTATACCGGATTAAAACGCGATTTATTGTTTAAATTATTTATCCCGACGTTTCGTATGCTTTTCAGCAACCGTGGTCGCGGGAGACAGTCTCCAATACAGTAAACAATAAATCGCGTTTTAATCCGGTATACAGTATTTTATTTAATTGTCTAATATGTCACTGATTTGCAGTGGACATCTGTTATTCCAAAAAAGCTAAGAATGCATGACGTGAGCTGTCAAGATGGCAGAGTTCCGAACATAATTTATTTTAAAATTAATTTTTGCATATATTTTTTTCTTGAATTTTTCCAATTTTTTAATAGATATTCTTTTATTCGGGACATAGAGGAATCCAACAAATAAGGTATCGTTAAAATCGGTACAGCCGTTCTTGAGTTATAAACGGTGTAACTAACACAGCTTTCTTTTATATATATAAGATAGTGTGTGCATGCTTTTTTTTTCTTTATTAAATAAGTAATTAATTATTATTATTTCATGTATACATTTTAGTTATGTTAATAATTGGGTGTTTGTGGGTGAAATATATACAATTTTTATGAATGCAATTATATGAAAAGTTTTATTTGTTTTTGTAGGCACAGAGTAAGTAGATTAGGTTTTACTTAACATTAATAAATAATGGAATATTCAATGAGGGAAGGAGAATGAGTGTACTTGTTGGCAATGCAAATCTTAGTTTTACATAATAAATAAACAAAATAATAGCTAATTTCAACACTGCAATTTGAGAATATTATTCTGAAGTATAAGCAAGATACTTAATATAATTATACAAGTAGTATGTTAATACCTTTTCTCCACCTGGAGCCCCCATACCATGCTCCACAGCCAGTTGTAAAGCGGTCCAGTTGTTCAGAATCAGATCAACAATAGGTTTAAAATCATCATATAACATTTTATACATAAAATATTATTTACGACTTAGTGGAAAAATATTACTTATTCATTACGAAGGCTTAAAACAGAAATAACATTTCAGGCAATATAACCTCTCCAACCATCGCTCATCGATCAATAATTCTCTTGACTCTTGTTGACTGTTGTAGTCCGTAGTCCGTACTCTTGACAGCTGTCAAAACTTGAGTACAAATATTGAAAATTCAATGTACATGGGAAGTATATACCTAACGAAAATATAACGTAAGACTAGGCGGTATGGTCGAAAGACTTTTTTAGCCTGCCCTATGGGCGAAAATAATAATAATTATAAATCAATCATGGTTAGATGTAGGTACGTATACTCATAGTGTGAGTCAGTATATACAATGTACTCTGTGGTATGAGTAGTACCTACATAATATTATATACATACTCTTTGGGAGTAATTGCGAGCTGTTCATCTCATGTCAAATGTCAATTGTCTCTTGAGTACCTGTGGTTATGACTTATGGTAAAACTACAAAAAATTGTAAATAAATCGCGCGCCACTGCTATTACAGAGTTAAGATAATGTTAAACAATTTTATTTGAAATGTATTTTATTAATTAATCGTTAATGTAAATCAGTGGTAAACTAGAAATATGTCGGAAGATATAACTGTGACTTTTATTATACCTAAGAACTTAAAAAGTGAAAATGACTGTTCAGAAGAAATGAAACTAGCTTTTACTGTAAGTTTGTAATCTTTTCTCCTTTATTTGGTTTTAAAACTTATTGTATAACTGCTTTCTTTTATTAAATGATCATAAAGCGTCTATTGACGCAATTGTAATAATTATTTATATGTTTTTCTTAGAATAATATAAATGGTTTTACAAGACATTATTGCGATCTTCCTAAATCTCCCTCCGTCTTATTTTCATATAATACTGATTAAAATCTCTACAGGCCTGTGAGCAACATTCCGGAGGAGGTATTAAAGCACAGTTTGTGCATGAAACTAAATGGAAGAAGTTTGATGGCCTGAGCAAGAAGGATGTGTTTGTGTTATCAGAATTTTCTGGAGAACTATTTGATAGACTCAGATTGACGAAATGCTTGTGAGTACTTTTATTTTTCATATATAATCAGGATGAATATTAGGGGAATGCCATAATATTAATATGGAATTGTATGAATAATATTTCTGTTGAGATGATATTAATAAAACAGTAATAGATAAAGCACATTATGCTAACGTGTAACAAAAAGAAGTAGAGCAGGAAGATATTTTTTATTTCAGATATGGTGAGATGAGTGTGGGGCTCCCATGAAGGTAGGTGATATCTCAACTATGGGGCATTTAAAAATAAGTTGTACACCAAATTTCTAGTTCTAGTAATTGGAAATTCTTAGACAGATGACAGGGAAATATATATATGTAAGACCCTTTGTGGATTAAAATTAAAACACAAGCCCTGCAACCAAGCTTGTTGTGATACCATTGTGACAATATATATTTAAGCCATTATTACATTTTAATTGAGGTACAAGTGTGAGTGAGTGTGTGAGGTGTACAATAAAGGACACCAAATTACTAGTGTTATACAAAAAATAAATTGTGTGAAGATAAAGTTGTTCATTGCAAATAACATAAATAGATTGGAATAAATCTGCTGAATGTGTATGTTGGGATTTATAACCTAGTAGCAACACGCCCCGAGTTCACATGGGTGCAATGTGGATGTACATAAAATGTAGTAAAATATGTTACTCGCTGATAATGTAGCTTTCTATTGGTGAAAGAATTATTAAAATCAGTCCAGTAGTTTTTCAGTTTACTCATAACATACAAAAATCCAAAAGATAATCTTTCCTCTTTATATTAGTATATAAGTTTAGATATAAATGAATGTATGCTTTTGTTATTAAAAATAATATTAATCACTATAGACTGCATATAGCATGCAGAGATGTTTAGTAGTTAGAAATGTTTGGAACAATTTTCCATTTTTAAATAACTATGTATTTTTGATATAAATCTGTGTAAATTAATTAAGTTTTACGTGAAGTTGCTCTTTTCAGATTGGTTGGTCCTCGTTGCCTATCATGCTGCCTTACAGAGGGCACTCCTATTCCTTCAGGACCAGATCCAGTCTATACTATAGCTATGAGAGGCCTTGTAGTTACTGCCAGTGGTTTATCAAAACAACAAAAGGTGATTTTTGGAAGATTATTAATCAAACTTCACATTATAGCTTTATAGATATAGCTCCAATAGGTTACTATCAGTTACAAAACATAAAATTTAATTTGTTTTAATAAGATAACCTAATATTGTTTTATTAATGCGAGTATCACACATTTAAATAAAATAATGAATACTGGATTAAAACGCGATTTATTACTTATATTTTTTAAATTATTAATTAGCAACCATGGTCATGGGCCAGACGGAAAGTTGAGATAAATAATTTAAAAATATAAATAATTAATCGCATTTTAATCCGGTATACAGTATTTTATTAAAATAAGGTAACCTATTATTAAAATAGTATAGCAGAAGTAATTTTAAATAACTGTGAGAATTTACTTTTAGGAGAATATAAAGAAGAAAGTCCAATGGATGGGCGGCATCTATAGCACAGTGCTGACTGAAGAGACCACACATCTTGTCTCCGATACTGTGCTCTCTGACAAATATATTGTAAGTCATATTATCTTAGGATTTGCTTGCTTTTGTTATGGGTGTATTGAGATTTTGAGTGATATTTAATGCAATTTTTTAAATCATAACATTATTTACATATACATCAATAAGTACTATTGTTACCTGGCTGTATATAGTTTTATGTAAGATACTGACAGACGAGCATGATGGTCACTTGATGGTAGGTGATATCTTAGTTCAAGCATTAGAAAATCCATAGACTGAGACCGAAACGCATAATGTGCAATGCGCGGTTTAATGTTCGAAGTGACCAGACGACGCGACGGAGTAGACATGCTTACGGAAAATTATAAAAATTTCGTCTCAGCGGGATTCGAACCCACGACCCATCGATAGTCCAACGAGATTTTTCTGTGAAAGTACTTTAATATTATTGGCTATTTTTCATTTGGTCTATTTCATTAACTACTAACTTTACTATTTACGATAATGTAAGCTAGAGGTCTATCGTTATATATAATAACGGTTTAGACTTTTTTTTTAAATGTGTTTAACTTAAAGCCCCAGTCTCAGCTATTTTACTTTCCCAATAGCTTATAAAGCATGATTGTCTTTCAAGATCAACTACAGATTTGTAATATATAATCTATACTAATATTATAAAGAGGAAAGATTTGTATTTTTGTATGTTATGAATAAACTCAAAAGTTTCTGGACCGATTTTAAAAATTATTTCACCCATAGAAAGCTACATTATTAGCGAGTAGCATACGCTATTTTTGTGTATAGTAAGTACATCTACATTGCATCTGTGTGAAGCCGGGGTACATTGCTAGTAATATGTAGTATACATTTATGGGCCTGTTCGATATTCCTGTTATCATTTATAATATCATTCTATATTATTTTTAGAAATCAGTAGAAAAAGGTTTACCAGTAATGAGTGAATCATGGGTTGAAGCAGTGTGGGATGCGTCATTACAGCTCAATATCAACGGGTCTTCGTGTGACTTTGATTGCCATCGACTTCCACCGTTTACTAATTTACAAGTGAGTTGATTGATAAATTAATAACGAAATTCAATTTAGTTTAAATTGCTTACCTTTAATTCGATAAGAACAAAAAAAGTCTTATTGAGTCCCGAGTTGGGTGATCAGATACATTTCTGTGTTCATTTCACTGATCATTTTACTATACAGGCAAGTAAGTTCTTTGCCAGATCGAAACATTTTTTTTAAATCTTGTTTCTCCGGGATGCGAACCCAAGAAATCCGGTGCTAAATGCGTTGCGCTTACCATTGAGCCACGGAGGCGGTGAAGTTAGTATAGGCAGTATCAATTACTTTGTATCAAATAAATCTGTTCTTCTTTTTGTTCAATGACTAATTATAGTAATAACTTATATAAATTTAAACGTTATTCTTAATCCGTTGTTATTGTTTTTATTTCATTACAGTAGAATCTCACTAATCCGGCACCCTCCCCCCGTGTATGAGTTCCATATTTTTAAACAAGTTGCACAATTCTCAACTACAGATTAATATATAAAAAACGTGTAGAATAAACACAAATACAATGTATTCCCTTTATGAAATGTATTTTTTTTTATACAATCCAGTAATCCGAACATTCCAATAATCCGGCACCTTCTGGCAGGGCTCGGAACCGGTTAATTTTATTTTCCAAAATAACTGTCTGACTGAAATACCATAATATTAGTTTTAAAGAGTTATATACATATATCTAAACTAACCACACTATTTTTTCAGTAAATATAACTAAAAACGTAAGAATATTAACAAAAACCTTTAATTCGGTTTAGCTCCCATTGTAAATTAACCAGTTTTCGAGCTTTGCCCTCTGGTTTTTAATAGTGCCGTAATAGTGAGATTACTCAGTAGTACTACTAGTACTTGCATTCACATAAGACAATATTTGCTCAGGTGACCACCTCAGGGATAACAAAACGCGAAAAGCAAACCATAATGAAGCTGGTCAGTGAGAACGGTGGGACATTCTCCGGACCCTTTCAGAGCGAGATCACAGATGTAGTTGTACTGACCAAGTAAGTAAGATTACAAAAAAAGAAAAGAACATCATTTATTTCGATGGCACATTATAAAACCAAAATTAAATAAACAAATACGGATTTGAATTCTGTGTTAAACACAGAAGTTCGATAGAAAACGGGATTTCCCAAAAACATGGATTGACCGAGGCGAACGTACCTTGATCAGATCGGAGACGTTCTTCAAAAGGGCCAGGTCAAAAGTACTCGAAACCGACGAGCGTGTATGAAAGTGGAAGAAGCGAAAGTGGTATACAGACAGAGCATATAGAATTTCGTGATCTCTGCTTACCTCAATGGGAAAGAGGCGTGATATATACGTATTAAAATCAAGCTCAATTTTTTTTAATGTTAGATATCGACAGACGAGCATGAGGTTCACTTGATGGTTGGTGATATCTCATCCACAAAACATCAGTCAATGATGCGCTGTCGACCTACTTTTTACTTAGAGCATTGGGAAACCGAAACGTGTAATATGCACTTCACGGATTTCCATCTATGAACGGTGGCTCGTTACCCGGTCGGAATTTCCGTATTCCTCCCACCCGATCAATGCCCGAAGTTACCAGACGTGGGGAAGACATGCTTATAGAAAATTCTAAACATGTCGTCCCGGTGGGATTCGAACCCACGATCCATCGATGCGAACGGCAGGTGTTCTACCGAACGCGCCAACGAGCCCGTCAAAATATGTCTGCTTTTAAATAAAATACTGTATACCGGATTAAATTTATTATTTATATTGTTTAAATTATTTATCCCGACGTTTCGGATGCTTTTCAGCAACCGTGGTCGCGGGGAGACCTGTCTCCGTATATATAATAAATAATAAATCGCGTTTTAATCCGGTATACAGTATTTTATTTAAATGTGTGATACTCGCGTTAATAAAAGACAATATTATATGTCTGCTTTATCTTTAGTTTGTAACGTTCACAGGGAAGGTGTAGGCAGCGAGAAGTATAAAGCGGCGCTGGAGTACGGCAAGGCGTGCGTGCTGCCCGCCTGGGTGGCGGACTCGGCCGCGCGCGGCGTGGCGCTGCCGCTGCACAAGTACCGGGTGACGGGCGCCTCCACCTCCTCGCCCTTGGCTGAGCACCGCTTGCCTGACATGAGTGAGTGAACATAACGCTGCGGCAATAGTTAAAAATCGTAAGTTTTCCTTTAGAGACGGTTTGATTTTCAAAGTGCGATATCGCTGCGTCAATTCAAAACTGCCACGAATCAAAACTACACTTTTACAGAAAGGCTTATGAAAGAAAAAAAAAACGTTAACGATAAGCCCTTCTGTAAAAAAGTGTAGGTTTGATTTGTGGCAGTTTTCAATTGACGCATCGATAACATTGAAAATCAAACCGTCTCTAAACGAAAACTTACGATTTTTAACTATTATCATCATCTTGTGAGATTATTCTTGAAAATGCAAAGAGACAATTTAAAAATTGTCAACTTAATGCCGCTAGATGGTACAAGTGTCACGATGCCGTTATCAAAGACTCATACACGTTACGAAAACTTTAAACGATATATTTTTCAAAATAATTCTTTCGTTTAGCGTCAGTTTGGTTGGCAAGGTGCATATGAGTTTTAAATCTAAGTAGTTTATAATATTTAAGTTTACTTTTGATTATGTGAACAAATTGTCATAATAATCCGGCTCGAAGGACCATGATATGGTACATAAATAAATGAATTAAGTGCAATAATTGCTGTATTGACTTAAATATACAAATGAAAGAAAAACGACATTCCACCACCCGCAGGGGGGGGGGGGGGGGGGAAGCTTCTACACCCTGAGTTATTGGCTTAAGGCCTAATGTATTGCTCAAATTAAGTAACTAAATTTAAGTGTCATAGTTCAATAACGTGATTTAGGGTTTGTGATTTAAGTAATAGAATGTTTGTGTATTTGTGATAATAATAATTTTGAAGTTATACTTCTTTAGGCGCGTTATGAAAAAATGATGAGGGTGAAATTTTACGATGCGCGCGCACAGCGAGACACAAAATTCTCACGGGAGAAGTTGCCCACTATTTAATTTTTTAAATTTAAATTGAACTTTATTGACTGTGTTGACAATCCTTTTCCAATCCTTTTAGTGTAATTAATTATTTGCATGCAATTAAAAACTATTTTTTAATGATGCCAAAGAAGTATAACTTCTCACGCGCGTACACGCACCCATTTTTTTTTGTATGTGGGTATATGTTAACACATTTAAAGTTGTGAGTGTAATGTTCTTACTAAAGTGCAATTTTGCAGGTTTGAATTTCTCTCGTATAACGAACCTAAGACCCCCGAGCAATTTTGTGGACGAAAGCAGAGCTGTTGATGTCAGTACTATGTCTGGGAGAGTTAAGGTAAATCGACTCTTATTTCGATTTCAAAACGATCGAGTATTTGTTTTGAGAAAAGACTTATGATAGTTATCTATATAAAAATTATAGTTTAGAATGTAACCAATAATTATTTTATTTCAGTTATCACAAGAGCAGAAAAAATCTGATCAATCGATGGACAAGGAGACGGTGGAAGCTTTTGAGAAGTTTGATATGAGCCTGATCAAAAAGGCTGGACCTATTTTTGATGGATTTTGTGTAAGTATATTTTACCACAAAGAAACTTTTTTCAGTGTACCTCGAAATCCAGCGTCGAAAACTTACAAATATTTTAAAAATTCTTTCACCAATAGAAAGTTATATTATCAGCGAGTAACATAGGCTTTGCTTTTTTTTTCATCTACATTGCACCCGTTCTAAGCCGGGGCGTTTTGCTAGCAGTGGCGGGACTACCATACAAGCCCGAAAGCCCGTCTTGCCGATTTTAACATAAAACGTGTTTATATATTTATATAACTTATATAATTACTTAATCCTATAAGTAATATATGACTAATGACATTATTATATTTCATTTTTATGCATTAAAAAGGCAAAACAGGCGTTTGGGCTTGTATGGTGGTCGCGCCACTGGTTATGAGTCTTCAACAAAAGTATAATTCAGATCTGGCTGGTGGGTCTGGAGGGCCTGTGCCGCGAGCGCGCCGCCGCGTGCGTGTCGCGCTGCGGCGGCGTGCGCTACGACCGGCCGCACGAGCGCGTCACGCACGCGGTGGCCGGCGCCGCCCCCGCGCCCGCCGCGCTCGCCGTGCCCGTGCTGCGCGCGCGCTGGCTGCTGGACAGCGTGCGGGCCGGCCGCGCGCTGGACGAGGCCGAGGTACGTTGCGCATCTATAGACTTCAAGTGGCTTAATCATTGTTAGATGGTGGTAATATAACATGGTTGTTACGCATATGAAAAAAAAAAACAGGACAAATCGGGAAAACTCAGGGGATTTTTAAAAAATCTCTGGATTATTAATCAAAATTATTTTATTGCAAGTATTACGAATAATGGAACCGATTTGAAAACAAATCTGAAAAGTATGAAAAATAATATTTTTGTTATTTTTTTTGTTTTCAATATTTATACACATTATTATTTTATTGAAAAGAAACATACTAGTGTAGCAGTTTAGTTTATACCTCATTACATTAATGCTATTCGTATCTTATACTTCTACAGTCAAGCTTATAATCAAACCTCAATATACGCATGGGTTTTTGTATGTCCACGGAAATTACACTAGTTTGTATACTAAATTACGATATTACTACTTCTTTTAAATATTAATTATGAAAAATAATTGAAACTTCGGTTTTTGATGTATTTTGTTTCCATTGGTGCATAATATAGTGAACAGGCATCTGACACAGTTATCAAATGATTTTTTTTCAGTACTTAATAAACACAAATGCGCCGACGCCTAAAAAATCTCGTAAGGCGCCCGTCGAGCCCGCCTCGCCCATGAGCAAGCGAAACCTGCAGCTGCTACACGAGCCTTTAAACCTCCCGCCGCCGGAGCCGCTCCTACAGCCGGAGCCGCTGCATGACGACATCGTCAATCACTACTTGAGTCGTGAGTTATATAATATCGCTGTTCTAATTATCAAAATTCGTAACTCTAAAATTTCCGATTTTTATTTTTGTGTAAAATACCGTAACGAATACGATTAAATCACTCGTATCTACTAATTGTATGGCACGGTGTCGGATAACCGAGACGCGCTAGCCGCTGGCAGGGTCGCCATGTACGGGAGGAATTTGGATACGTATTAAAACAATAAGATCTCGAGTATGACTGCTCATTTATTATATAAAACATTGATTAAATATCAATATAATTAGATTACACGTGGAACGTTTACATACACAGATATACTTATACACTACAGTTTTTAGTTTTTTTGGTATTTGCAAAAATAAAAACAACGTATGTCCACGGAATGTTTGACCTGTTTGTCGTTTTTTCCTCCTCCTGTAAAGTTTGACCAAATGGAGATACGAAGTTTGGTAATTAAGCCAACGATATGTATATAATATTATATAATATTTACATACTATATCGTCAGTGGAAAGGTAAAACTGCTAAAGCGCCAATTTGTACTTTCACTATTTTGGCCCATATTTCATTATCAGAGGTAGATATAATTTTAACATTGCTATTATTTCTAATACATACATCTATGATTTTTAAAAAAAGAAGCTTTAAACCTCTTTAGCAGCTTTGCCTTTCCACTGAAGATATATTAATTACATACAAATATATAAAATGATTTGATTACATTTTTTTTTTATATGTAACATTTTAAAAACAGAGGAAATTATTGATATGTTTTGTATTTTTGTCACTATAATTTTGATAACTTATTCTATGCTAGTTAACTTATACTGATTTAAACTTTATTGACTAGTAAAAAGATTCAAAGTAGCTTGATATTTAAAAAATACATCTTCAGAGAACGTGACAGAGCCTAGACAGAAAACACCGGAGCCAGTGACAGATGTGACTACTGCACCCGACGTGACAGAGGATATCGAAGACGAAGTGACAGAGGAAATTGAACAGTTATTTAGAGGTATTTAGCAAATAGTCGATCTATATATATGTTATTACATCATTAGATGCATCCTTCATATCAGTATCGGACGGGCTTATTTTGAATTATATTAAATTCACTAAATGTTCTATCAGAAATTGTGCAAGGTAAGGATATAGTATAGTATGTAGTTCAAAATTTTAGCATTAAAATTATCTCCGGCTCGAAGGACTCAAAGTATAGGACACAGTACTTAAGCTATTTAACTTTTATTTGAATATAAGAGTTCAATTTAGCCCCTGATGGCATGTGATCACCGCTATAAGGGCCCATAACATAAAAAAAGACAAAGGTTTTGACCCCGCGCTGATTCTTAATGCCTTGACGAATGATGATTTAATGACCTTTAGGATTAAAGATTGAAGTGCAAGGTCTAGAAGAGGAGGCGATAAGTGAGATAGGTGCGGAGATATCGGCGGCGGGGGGGCTGCTGGTGGCGCGCGGGGGAGGGGGCGGCGGTGGGGGCGGGGCAGGGGGCGGGGCCTACCGCCTCGTACCGCTCGACTGGGACTGCCAGAAGGACGACGTGGAATACGTCACTGTCTTCTGGATAGTGAGTATCTCATAGATCTGAGGGGCTAGCACAAACAACTATCGAAAAAGTATTCGTATCGTCAACTGTCATTTGTATGAAATTTAAATTGATTTCTCATACAACTGACATTTTGTCGATTCGAATACTTTATCGATAGTCATTCGTGCGAAGCTCTTAGGGCTGTCCAAGCTTGATAGGATCAAGAGACAATAAAAATGACTTAATAGATTGGGGGCCGCAAAATATTTACAATTTACAAAAAATCGTTACTTCTTCCTGCCCTGTTCCCTTTGAAAACACATCTGCGAATGTTCGTGGTTGACTTTTCATCAGGTGAGTCACACGCTCGTTTGCCCGCTTATTTTATAATTTTATGAAATAATAAGTGTGTATTTATTATATATTGAACTTGTAAATATAATATTCATGGAATAAATAAAGGTTGCCTCCTATACTATGAAAAATAATACCATACGTAGTCAGCAATATTTTAAGTAGCTCTCAACTTTGATCACTATTTCACTGTTCCGCCAGTCTGGATCTTTATATAGACTTACCGTTTTAACCTATTCACCTACAGAAAGACTGCCTGTGCCAACAAGAGCTGGTCCCGCTACAGTACTACCACCGGCCCGTCTCCATACCGACCAGTACTGGCGGCGGCCCGCTCCAGGGTGTGGTGGCCAGTCTCAGTACCTACAGCGGGCTGGAGAGGGCCTTCCTGGACGAACTGGCCAAGCTGTTAGGTGCCACGTGAGTATATTTTTCTTTTTATATGGTGTCACTGAAAACCAGTGTTGTGTTATCGATAGATAGCACAACACATAGATAGATAGGTACACTTCCTCAATGGCAGAATCAGTTGTCCGTTAGACGACACTGGTTTATATCCCAAGAGTAGTATTTATAGGTACAAATAAATGACAAATAGCGCGATTCGGAATGCGTGACGTCATTATTTCGCCACAATTTTATTGCTTGCAGAACACGATTCAGAGAATGGCTCATTTATATACTGGATACGCGATGCAGTTGTATTATAAGGACGAGACAAATGATGCACACAAGTGTTGGTTTAATACTGATTTATTTGGCTACAATTATTGGATATATGTACTTAAAGCTAAGCGTACATTTTATGAACTAGATATATACTACAGTATCATCCAAATTGTATCACACACGCTGCCATATTTTTTTATAAGCGCTGATTGTTATAAGCACAACAGCTGATAGTTTGTTGTTTTAAGGTATGTGTGTGAGTAGAAACATCCGCATCACCATAATCGAATATTTGACCAGAACCCAACTCCGTTTCTGCCGTCGCAACACGGCGAATGCGCAGGCGTCGACGCATCTCATCTGCCCCACCCCCAGCGGGGACAAGTACCTGGGCGCGCTCAAGTGGGGCCTGCCCGCGGTCACCGCCGACTGGCTGCTCGCCTGCCTGGCCCAGAGGAGGAGAGTCAGCGAGAAACCTTACCTGATTGGTGATACGAGGGGTGAGTGCGAGAGACCTTACCTGATTGGTGATACGAAGGGTGAGTGTGCGAGAAACCTACCTGATTGGTGATACGAAGGGTGAGTGTGCGAGGAACCTTACCTGATTGGTGATACGAAGGGTGAGTGTGCGAGAAACCTTACCTGATTGTTAATACGAAGGGTTAGTGTGCGGGAAACCTACCTGATAGTTTGGGGCTCACTATTTATTCAAGTAAGCTCTAAGGCATAAGCAAGCATTATTTAAATAGTAATTGTTTTACTTTTTCCTCTTTTTAGTTAATTGTATGGTCCATCATTTTTTTTCTAAATTGTGTAAATGTAATATTAGTGTATTTGCCATGCCAAGGCTTTATTGTAATTTTGTAACGTTTAAATTAAATAAATAAATAAATAAATAGATAAATAAAATAAAAAATAAAATATGAAGGGTGAGTGTGTGAAAAAATGTTTATAGTCTGGTACTACTTTTGACATTATGAGCTTTAAGGTTTTTTTTTATTTAATTATAAAACATTCAATATTTATTTATAGACATGTGATAAA
The DNA here is from genome assembly GCA_905404175.1 of Anthocharis cardamines. NCBI lineage: Eukaryota > Metazoa > Arthropoda > Insecta > Lepidoptera > Pieridae > Anthocharis > Anthocharis cardamines. Next base: position 1,822,939 of record FR989953.1, on the reverse strand, counting down.
CTACTTCATAGGCGCAAAAAAGAAGAACTAACACCATGAGACTAAATAAAATAAAAATTCTTACAGCTTTCTTCTTTATCTTGTTATTACTATTATTTTTGAGGAAAATTACAGAATGTGTAATACTAATACCTTCGCTTTAGGTACTTAGGTGAAATTATACACAAAGTTGCATTGCACTATTTTTTTGTATAAATGTATATTTATGTATACATTTCGCAATTACGATAATTGAATGACCATAATTCAGCTCCACCGTCACCGGAAAGGCCACAAGACGCAACGCAGATTGAAGATCAGAATGAGATGGAACTACCGGCGAACCTGCAGACGGAAAGAGACAAGGAGAACGAAATGTTACCGCCCGCTGATACTAATGTGCCCAGAAGAGGGTCTTTACAAAAAGAAGATACTCCTAAGGCTAAAACGAATGGTATGTAGTTATTACCAAAGAACATTGATTTACATACTAAAACAGGTCCATACAAACCTTTGGCACAGAAAAAGTAGTTCTGCTTTTGACCTGTAGAACGCGCGGCAATGTATCGTTGTGACCCGGGATCCCGAATCCCGGGATCCCGCGATCCCGGCCGTTTTCTGGTCCGGTAAATCCCGGGACTGTATTTGGCTAATCCCGGGATTTTCGGGATTGCCACAAACAGGTTTATTTTGCATTTCTTGCCTAGATTTTCTCAATAACCTTGCCTAGATTATATTAATAGCATTTATTACATAACGACAAAAACAATCCTTAGATACGCCGTACGATATATACGTACTTACTACACAGGTTACTACAGCCCTAATAATGTGTTTGTCGTAGAACTTAGAAGGAAGGATAGATAGATATCTCGGAATATGATACTCTTTAGGTCATTACCCAATGGGCCATCAGGGGATTCACTCGATCACCTCATATCATAATATTGTAAATAAACTATGAAGCAGGCTTGGAAGTCAAACATTGGATGCTTTGATATTTTTACGATTTTATTTTATGTATTTTAAAATTGAAAACAGATTTTTTTATTTTTTTTTCTGTTGTCATTTTGATTTCTTACAAAGTATAGTTTTTATTGTTTGGTCATTTTATTTTCTTACTACTATTTTTTTTTAAGAAATTAAACATTTTTTTTCATTTGCGCCCAATTAGAAACCACATAGTCTAATCCCGGGATAGCCCCGGGATCCCGGGATTACGCATCAAAAATCCCGTAATCCCGGGATTGAAAATTATGCTCGGGATTGTGTTCCCTAGTTGTGACACACACATCTAAGCAGTCCCCTGACTCCTCCCCTCGCGTTGTCTCACTTGCTCTTACGAGCGAACGGCAATAACAATTTAAAAGTGGCTGGGTGCGAGAGAGTGCGCGCTATGACTCCAGCGTCAGAGTGTGCGTTCACACGGACACTAGCAGCGCCGCGGTGGCTGGGGTGAGAACTACTCTTACCCCAGAGAAACCGTGCCAAGCGCGCCCATATCCAAATTCAAAATCATTTATTCATTTAGGTAACACAATGTACACTTATGAACGTCAGTAAAAAGTACATATTAAATGTTTAATAAAATTTTACATTTACCGCCAGTTCTCAAATTAAGGGCGTAGAACGGAAGAGAAGAACTGGCAAGAAACTCTTCGTCACTCTTTTTAATCGCCAATCTTTTGTTTTACAAAATATTTGTAAGGCGCTGCAACCATTACACCATATTCCACATGACATTTTTATGTAATTAACTATATAATTAAATATAATAAAAAAATATAAACCAGAAAAAAATAATAAGCCCTGTGCTTCCATGAAAATCTATGTCCTTTGTATTTTATGTATTACTAGTTGACCCCTGAATAATAGAAAAATAGTGCTCGAAAATAAGACTTGGCTTAAAGGTCTCGTTACCAGGCCATAATTTTTTTTATAATAATAATGTGTTATTTCGATGATTTATGTCAACAAATTATGGACATCTTTCCTTTTTTAAACTTAATAGGTTGTCGTTTGATCACTATCCCTATCACATGTCAGTAATTGGAATAATTGAACTTGTCAGATGGTGAAGACATGTCCCCGGCGTCCCGCTACATCGCGATGGCGCGGCAGGGGCTGCTGGGCGACTCGCAGGGGACCCCCACGCGGCTGCGGGACCTGCAGGACCAGGATAGACAAGGTATTGCGAGTTTATTTATTTATGGACTAGTAACACGCCTCGGCTTCTCACGGGTGCAATGTAGATGTACTATACGAAAAAAATGCCTATGTTACTCGCTGATAATCTTCTTTTTTATGTTAGATATCGACAGACGAGTGTAAGGTTCACTTGATGGTAGGTGATACCTCAGCCACAGAACAGTCAATGATGCGCCGTGGACCTACTTTTTACTTCGAGCATTCGGAAATCCATAGAATGAAACCGAAACGCGCGATTGACACTACACGGTTTTTCCATCTGTGAACGGTGGTTCGTTACCCGGTCGGAATTTCGATATTCCTCCCACACGTTCAATGCCCGAAGTTACCAGACGTGGGGAAAACATGCTTAGAGAAAACCATAAACATGCTGTGTTTTTGTTTCCCTGTCTGTCTGTCTGTTTGTACGGGCTAATCTTCGAAACATGGTGGTAACTTATATCCTCGGTCAACATCTTTGATACTTTTCATTCCGGAAAATTAAAGAGTTCCCAAACAAATAGGCTTTGTTTTATCGAAATCGTTCATCAAAAAGAAAAGTTATCATCATTTATGGAGCCCAAGCGAACGAAGTGGCGGGCATCAGATAGTAGACAATAAATAACGGTCACAACTAATTATAAAAAAGGTATTTTGATCGTTGTCAGAGTGTGCAGTGAGGACGCCGCCGTTGGACGACGCGCTGTCCACCCCGAACCTCGCCGCGCTCAGCCCGACCACGCGCCGCCGCCTGCAGGCCGTGCGCCGCGGGGAGATGCCCTCCGACCCCGTGCGGACCCCCGCCGACCCCTGTAAGTCACTGCGTACAGGTGTTGAGACCCCCGAACCTCGCCGCGCTCAGCCCGACCACGCGCCGCCGCCTGCAGGCCGTGCGCCGCGGGGAGATGCCCTCCGACCCCGTGCGGACCCCCGCCGACCCCTGTAAGTCACTGCGTACAGGTGTTGAGACCCCCGAACCTCGCCGCGCTCAGCCCGACCACGCGCCGCCGCCTGCAGGCCGTGCGCCGCGGGGAGATGCCCTCCGACCCCGTGCGGACCCCCGCCGACCCCTGTAAGTCACTGCGTACAGGTGTTGAGACCCCCGAACCTCGCCGCGCTCAGCCCGACCACGCGCCGCCGCCTGCAGGCCGTGCGCCGCGGGGAGATGCCCTCCGACCCCGTGCGGACCCCCGCCGACCCCTGTAAGTCACTGCGTACAGGTGTTGAGACCCCCGAACCTCGCCGCGCTCAGCCCGACCACGCGCCGCCGCCTGCAGGCCGTGCGCCGCGGGGAGATGCCCTCCGACCCCGTGCGGACCCCCGCCGACCCCTGTGAGTTGGATTAATTAGCATTCACATTCATTGTTAGCATGCGAATGCTAAATTAGCATTTAATAAATTAATATATCTGTTTCACGTGACCCTGATTGACCTCGTTCTCGAGGAACATTTTTCAAACTTTGGATTTTCTTTACTATTATACTTTTATATCTATGAAAATTACTTTTCGACTATTTTTGATTTAGTTATTTGTTTTTATTTTTGTTATTTGTTCTTAATAGATGTTCGTTTCTTTTTCATTTAATTATCTACAGTCTACATAAACCAAACCTTTGCAAGCGTTTTAAAATTGTTAAAGTTACAAATGCTTCAGAAGGTTCAGCCGTTTCTCTTTTGTTCCCTCGACTTTTAATATATAAGTTACCAGTTTTCTAATATAATTCGCAGTTGCGAAAAACATTGCAACACCAGACAGTGGGTTCGGGGCCGCGCTGAGACCCGGCTCGGGTCGACTTTCGCCCGAAAATAGGAAAAGGCTGTGGAAGATAGTTCACGAGCTGCCGACTAAGGAGGACCTGCCCGCCGGCGACTGGCAGCAAACGGTAACGATACCTTCACAATCAAATGTGTGCTAGATTATGGCCTAACGCCGTTATTCGAGGGCTTTTAAATTTAAATTCTAAATTAAATTCATTTAGGTAACACAATGTACACTTAAGAACGTCAATTAAAAAAAAATGAAATGCTTCTGATTTTACATTTACTCCAGTTCTCAAATCAAGGGCGTAGAACGGACGAGAACTGGCAATAAACTCACCACCTCTCTTTTAATTGCCATTTTTTTTGTATTGAGCTGCAACCATTACATCAAGTTCCACATGAAATCTTGAAGTAATAAGCTATAATAATAAAAAATAAACGAAAAAAATATATTAAAACATAGATTTAACCTTTAAAGTGCTCACGGAGTGCTAGAAGTACTAGCCCTAGTCTGCTACGACTTGGAGTTAGTTGAGCGTATTGTCGGCGAGTTTCAAACAGATGAAATTAAGCGTATAATTACTTGGTATCGGATAAACCAACAATTGGTAATTGTCTATTTGTAAATATTTTGGACCATATCGTATATGTGGACGGCCGCCATCTTGAATATGAGTTCTCATACATTGAATTATGGCAGACTTATTTTTGTTATTTGTGTGTGAGTATTTAATAAATGTTTTTTCTTCTTTCTTTTGTTATAAAGAAAAAAAAAACATTTTTTATGAAACTCCAAAATACTAGAATAACGCCTGGTTTGATGCCCGAACGTGAACCATTTCCAGCCGCTGTCGGAGATCAGGAATCGTTTCCTGGCGCAGTTCAACGGCAGCGCGTCCACGCCGCCCGGCGACCACGCTGGCTCGGCGCCGAGGAAGCTGCATTTGCAGGTATTTTAATAATAAAATAATGCATAATAGACAGACGTTTGACCGCGATCCCACCTGATGGTAAGTGGTGATGCGATCTAAGGAAGGGCTGTGGAGAAAAAATCTATTATCTAATATATAAAATTCTCGTGTCACAATGTTCGTTCCCATACTCCTCCGAAACGGCTCGACCGATTCTTATGAAATTTTTTATGCATATTCAGTAAGACTGAGAATCGGCTACTATCTATTTTTCATACCCCTAAGTGATAATTTAAGGGTTGTTCACCCTTAAATTTTTTTTTTAATTTCTGGACGAAATTTTTTGTTTTTATTTTTTTATAACGTGGCTTTAAAAATACCTACAACCCTAAATTTTTACTTTTTTATCACCAACCCCTCAATTATTTACATGGCAAATCAACGGTCAGCTAGTATATGTATATATAATTATTAAGGTATTGCAAATTCGCTCGTTATATATTCGTAAGATATAGGTTATACTCTTACAACAAAACGTAATTTTGTAATTTTAAGTCGGATACGTAAATTGTATTTCCATCACTTTATAGTGTAAAATGTCAAATATTATCATACTAATATTTTCAAGCATTAATGTGATATTGTCTTTTATTAACGCGAGTATCACACATTTAAATAAAATACTGTATACCGGATTAAAACGCGATTTATTATTTAAATTATTTATCCCGACGTTTCGGATGCTTTTCAGCAACCGTGGTCGCGGGAGACTGAAAGATGACAGTTGTCTTATATTTGAAATGTCACAAAGTTGCCATATTTATTAAAAAAAGTGGCGGCGAGTTTCTTGCCAGTTCTTCTCGTCCGCTCTACACCCTTGATTTGTGAACTGGTAGTAAATGTAAAATTAGAAGCATTTAATATTAGTAATATTAGTAATTTAATATGTATTATTTTTTATTCACGTTCATAGGTGTACATTGTGTTACCTAAATTAATAGATTATTTTCTTTTTAATTTAATTGAATTAAATATGGCAACTTTGTGACATTTCAAATATAAGACAACTGTCATCTTTCAGTCTCCCGCGACCACGGTTGCTGAAAAGCATCCGAAACGTCGGGATAAATAATTTAAATAATAAATCGCGTTTTAATCCGGTATACAGTATTTTATTTAAAAGCATTAATGTGATTCTTTTTTTCAGGATGAAGCGGATACGCCGCCACCAAAAATACCAAAATTATCACACGATCAAGTAAGATTTAGTGCTTGTACATTCATTCGTCCATTATTATGTATTGAAATCAATTCGATTAATCAGTCATCAATTAATAGCAATTTTGATCTTTTGAAACTGAAATTTCTCGAAATTTATAAAAAAATATTGGAAAGTCATCAATAAAGGTTAAATTTTAAAATTCGCTAAAATGATGTAAACGATTTTAGTTAGATCTTGAGCATAAATTAAGCTAAAATTGAGCTAAAAGGTGTTTCTTTTTTACATATTTATATACCATTTCAATATGCTACCAAACAATTACATTTCTTGACTGTAAAATTGACTTATACATAAGAGTGTAATATATGACTAGGATAGATTTTAATATTGTCTTTTATTAACGCGAGTATCACACATTTAAATAAAATACTGTATAACGGATTAAAACGCGATTTATTATTTAAATTATTTATCCCGACGTTTCGGATGCTTTTCAGCAACCGTGGTCGCGGGAGACTGAAAGATGACAGTTGTCTTATATTTGAAATGTCACAAAGTTGCCATATTTAATTCAATTAAATTAAAAAAAAAAATATATAATCTATTAATTTAGGTAACACAATGTACACCTATGAACGTGAATAAAAAATAATACATATTAAATTACTAATATTACTAATATTAAATGCTTCTAATTTTACATTTACTACCAGTTCACAAATCAAGGGCGTAGAGCGGACGAGAAGAACTGGCAAGAAACTCGCCGCCACTCTTTTTAATTTCAATAGCCTCACTAGTACGTGAGGCTATTGAAATTAAAAAACATCCTAACTTCAATAGAGAAGATGGTTTGAGACTTTCTAACACCTGGGATCCAGTAATTAAAAATCTAAAGCCCCAAATCAAACATACTAAAAAACAAGAGGACACCGTTAGTCAATATTGTCATAATATAGAAAATTACAGTAAATATCAACTCCGTAGGAATAGATGGCGTTAATATGTAAAGATTGTAAAACAAAAACTTGGCGATTAAAAAGAGTGGCGGCGAGTTTCTTGCCAGTTCTTCTCGTCCGCTCTACGCCCTTGATTTGTGAACTGGTAGTAAATGTAAAATTAGAAGCATTTAATATTAGTAATATTAGTAATTTAATATGTATTATTTTTTATTCACGTTCATAGGTGTACATTGTGTTACCTAAATTAATAGATTATATATATTTTTTTTTTAATTTAATTGAATTAAATATGGCAACTTTGTGACATTTCAAATATAAGACAACTGTCATCTTTCAGTCTCCCGCGACCACGGTTGCTGAAAAGCATCCGAAACGTCGGGATAAATAATTTAAATAATAAATCGCGTTTTAATCCGTTATACAGTATTTTATTTAAATAGGATAGATTTTTTTAGACCAAAAACATGAATAATTTTAAATTCCATCGTAGAGTGCCGGCGCTGCCAACATAACGACGGACTCGAACGAGAGCAGCAACAGCAAGAGCAGCAGCATCCCGGCGGGCGTCGACGCTCAGCTGCAGCGGCTGAGTGCTGCTCTCAGTAACAGGTTGAGTTCGCAGCGCTCCAAGAGGCTGAGGGACTCCGTTAGCCTCGCGGTACCGTCCGGTAAGTTTGTTATATTTATTAAAAAAAAAAAAAAAATTATATTTCTTTAAAGCGTTTGATAGTCGTGTGTAGCTAAAAATCAGCGTGGTAACTGTCTGCCGTGTGTCTGAAGCTTACCATACAATGCCGAGACTGCGGCCTTTTGACTAGAAAACATTTAATATATTTTTGTTTTTTTTTTACTGGTCTTAAAAAAGGATGGCGGTTTGGTTTTAGTTTGTTACTGTAATGGTGCAATTCCACCAACATCACTTTCACATATTCAGAACGTTTGTTTGCGCACAACTGCAGCAGTGCACATAGTAAGCTGCTAACGGCTTTGGCCAGTGTTGCCGTTTTAGCGGATTTGTCGCTAGATCTAGTGCAATTTTAGGGGCTCTAGCGCTTTTTTTTTCGGTTGCAGTGCAATCTGGTGCAAAAATAGATATTAATTAGCAATCAAGATGAATTGCGCATTAATATTATTGATAGTGTGTCAGGCGCCTAAAACCATAGAGAAATAAAAGTAGCGAGTCGATTTTGATTTGAGTATTTCCCGATCATGCGTTGATGGTTTCATCTCCCTTTTTCATTATGTGGCTGTATTGTTATATAGCTGTCTTACTTTAATATTATCTTAGTATAACTAACCGAGATGAACTGGAGCCTTAGACAAACGGCTTTATAAATAGCAAAACTATTGTAGAACAAAATCTATATATATAAAAGAAAGTTGTGTTAGTTACACCGTTTATAACTCAAGAACGGCTGTACCGATTTTAACGATATCTTATTTGTTGGATTCCTCTATGTCCGGAATAAGACATAAGCTATTAAAATATTGGAAAAAATCAGGAAAAAAATATATGCATAAAATTAATTATAAAATAAATTAGATTCGGAACTCCGCCATCTTAACAGATCACGTCATGCATTCTTAGCTTTTTTGGAATAACAGATGTCCACTGCAAATCAGTGACATATTAGACAATTATAGTGGGTAAATGGGAATATTCAAATTTAAGAATAATTATATAATTTCGAAGCCAATATTGTGGCAGAACAACGTCTGAAAACGTCTATATTTTATAGATTTTGTATACCTATTTTTATATTTATAAATCGTTTAGCGGAAACTAGTGCATTTTTGAAGCCGGATATTCGTTAAACGGCATCACTGGCTTTGGCTTCAGTCTAGGGATGAGTAATGAACGGTAGTGTGTGTGAAGGTCCGGAGGGCGAGGCCGGCCCCGAGTCGCAGCCGAACACGGTGGGCTGGGACGACACCGCGCCGCGCCCCGCCCGCGCTGACGCCGAGCCCGACGTCAAACGGTTCATGCTCTCTTCTAATGTTGATGTAAGTTTTGTTTCACTTTGTTTTTTATAAAAAAACGGACGGGCTTGTTGCCGCGTTCGGTAGAACACTTGCCATGCCCATCGATGGGTCGTGCGTTCGAATCCCACCGGGACGACATGTTTATAATTTTCTGTAAGTATGTCTTCCCTACGTCTGGTAACTTTGGGCGTTGAACGGGTGGGAGGAATATCGAAATTCCGACGGGGAACGAACCACCGTTCATAGATGGAAAAACCGGGAAGTGCATATTGCGTTTCGGTTTCAGTCTATGGGTTTCCGAAAACTCGAAGTAAAAATTAGGTCGACAGCGCATCATGGACTGATGTTCTGTGGCTGAGGTATCACCTACCATCAAGTGAACCTCATGGTCGATAAAAAAAATGTTCCTTTCGTTAAATTGGCTTCCGTAAAATCTCTAATTTGCACTCTTTATTACCTGACCTTAAAAGAAAGAGTGGTCACTGGTCACTCAGTACAGTCCGTAGGGACTTTTTTCTGGCAGCGTATGTAGTGAAGTTGATGCGTGGGAAGGAGCACAACCCGGGAGTGCTGCGCTGCTTGACTCTCTGTGTGCCGGACCAGTACGTTTGGAAGCGCCTCCGCCCGCCGCTGCTATCCGTTCCGGCAGCGAGAACAAACTTGTTGGCTAAATCGCCCCTAACGAAAGCCCTTCGATATGTAAATGAACTCCACAATAAAGTGGATATTTTTCATTGTATGTGGAGTGAACTCACAAGGGCATTATTATGTGTTATTTGTTATTGTTAATAATTTCTTATGTTGTACCTGTCTTTTGGTTTTTATTCTAGTTTATTATTATTATTTATAACTTAAATTTTAGAATTAATTAATTATTCCTTGCTTATTTTTTTGTGTTGTATGTCACTGTCGCATTAGGTTAACTGTAATGGCAGTCGATGTGTGTGTGTATAAATAAATAAATACTTACGTATAAACCTGCCGCGGCCGCGACAGAACCGCGAGGAGCTGGCGGAGGCGATCGCGCAGCTGGGCGGCGCGGTGTGCGAGGGCGCGGAGCTGGACCCGCGCGCGACGCACCTGCTGTGCGCGCTGCCCGGCCGCAGCGAGAAGATGCTGTGCTCGGTGGCGGGCGGCCGCTGGGTGCTGCACCCCGCCTACGTGGCGCGCAGCCGCGCCGCCGGACGGTTCCTGGAGGTCGGTCGCTCACTCACTCGCTGTCACTCACTCACTCGCTGTCACTCACTCACTCGCTGTCACTCACTCACTCGCCGTCACTCACTCACTCGCTGTCACTCACTCGCAGTCACTCACTCACTCGCTGTCACTCACTAGCTGTGTTATTGTACTGCGGTTAGATATCTAAGAACAGAGGTCGGTCACCCATTCATTCGCTATGCTATTGTACTGCGGTCTGATATCAAAGAACATAGATGAACATAGAAGAACAGGCCCATACAAACTGTTGGCACAGAAAAAGTAGTTCTACTTTTGAACAGTAGAGCGCGCGGTAATGTATCGGTGTGACACACACATCTAAGCAGTCCGCTGACTCCTCCTCGCGTTGTCTCGCTTGCTCTTACGAGTGTGCGCCTTTATCACAAGGGTCAGGATAAAACGTATGCATGTATGTTAATATATTATGTATATGTCTAATCTATTACATATATATCGGAGCTTCATTATCTACACTGTCACTTATTATGGGCGTCATCAGGAATCCGGACAAGAAATACACTCTCGTACTACAATACACAATACAGTTCCTAGGCCAGCGTTACTCTGTGGGCGATCCGTATGATTGTATCTCGATCACCGAATGCACGTTCTTTTATTAACGTTGCCCTCTCCAAATCTAGGCTCTGTATACGTCACTTTGACGTTTGTGTGATGTTGACGATCTGTACTCATGACCCGGATGCGACATATAGATGTTTGTGGTATATGTATGTGTGTTTATAATTTTTGGTTACTAATTGTTTTATCCCGGTAAGAATCGTTTTCCTTTATGTGCTCTGATATTGTTGCGATAGTTTTTATGGTTTCTTTTTTTGTACATGTTTTTTTAAATTTTAAATTCCCTTTTTTTTGTTTATAACTAGCTATTTTATACTGTACTATGTATGTACTTTCTGATGAATAAACGTATTCTATTCTAAAATATATATTTTGTTATCATTATAGGAGGAAGAGTTCGAATGGGGCAACCCTATCGCTCAGTGCCTGCCAGCCCTAAGCGGCGCGGAGCAGAGCCTAGCCCGCGCCGCGTTCCGCTGGAGGAGCGCGCTCAGTGCGGGCTCCCCCGGCCCGTTCCACGGGGTGGTGGGGCTGCTGCACGTGCCGGCGGCGCGGCGGCGGCTGCTGGCCAGGCTGCTGGAGGCCGGGGGGGGCAGGGCGCCGGATGCAGAGTGAGTATATATAGTAGAACCTCGGGAGGTCGAACTTCAAGAGAGAGTTTTCGACCTATTTAGGACTAGCAACGCGCCGCGGCTTCACACGGGTGCAATGATGATTCACAAAAAAATAGTTACTCGCTGATAATGTAGCTTTCTATTAGTGAAAGAATTTTTAAGTTCAGTTTATTCATAACATACAAATATTCAAAAATACAAATCTTTCCTCTTTATAATATTGTTAGTAAGTATAGATTTCGGCTTAGGCGGATTGTGTAAGGAAATATTCGACCAGTTGTAAAAGTTTTGACGGGCTCGTTGGCGCGTTCGGTAGAACACCTGCCGGGCGCATCGATGGGTCGTGGGTTCGTATCCCACCGGGACATGTTTATAATTTTCTGTAAGCATGTTTTAACCACGTCTGGTAACTTCGGGCATTGATCGGGTGGAAGGAATATTGAAATTCCGACCGGGTAATGAACCACCGTTCATAGATGGATAAACCGTGAAGTGCATATTGCGCGTTTCAGTTTCAGTCTTTGGATTTCCGAATGCTCGAAGTAAAAAGTAGGGCGACAGCGCATCATTGTCTGATGTTCTGTGGGTATCATCTACCATCAAGTAAACCTCATGCGCGTCTGTCGATATTTAACTTTTTTTTTTATTTACAGACCACCGTATACGGAGGAGAATGTAACAGTATGCTTCGCGGATGTAAAGCGCTATCCGTTGTCTGAGCGGGACTCGAAGTGGCTACTGTCGAAGGGGATCCCGGTGTGCGCCCCGGTACTACTCAGCTCCTTCCTCACTGAAGAGACGCCGCCGGACCCTAAGGAACACTGTCTTCCCGAATTTAGACGTAGCTAGATCGTAATAATAAATAGAATATTTTACAAAATTAATTTTTTTTTTTTAAATATTCCCTCAAACCAGGGACTGAAACCGGTTAATTTTTATTTTCCAAAATACGTGTCTGACTGAGATACCATGATATTAGTTTTGAAGAGTAATACACACTGAACTTACTACAGTGATTTTTTTCAGTAAATATGAATAAAAACGAAGGAGTATTAAAATCCTTCATTATACCGGTATAACTCCCATAGGTAACCGTTAACCGGTATTCAGTCCTTGCCTCAAACTATTATATGAATTCTTCCTGCTCTTTTATTATATGAATTAAGGCGGATAATTAAACCAATCTATTTTATATAAATCTTGTCACGTATTTGCATTCCTCCGAAACGGCTCGACCGATTTTTGTGAATTTTTATATTAATATATTTGGTAAGTATGAGATATGGTAGGGCTTAAAATATATTTCGTACCGCTACATGATTAGGGTGACCCTATGCAGAATTATACTTTTTGACAAAAAAATAATTAGGCCCCATTTTCTTCAGAAGTATAGCCATGCCAAGCCGGACCGGGCAGCTAGTTACTGTTATATTATTGTGTTTTAATATTAGGAGCAAGAAAAGGTGTACAGATTAAAACGCAATTTAGTTCACACTGTTTTTTTTATAGATATCGACAGAAGAGCATGAGATTCACTTGATGGTAGGTGATAGCTCAGCCACAGAAAATCAATCAATGATGCGCTGTCGACCTATTTTTTACTTCGAACATTCGGTAATCCAAGTGAATGTATTGCTATATACGTGAGTTGTTATAAAAACAAGCCCCTGTCACTTTTTGAAAGGCAAAGTTGAGTTTCACATACGGGACTAATAATTTTATATAAGGTAATCGATTGTAATAGATTGAACAGGAATAGTAGTAGTTGGTACCTACGTGAACCATTGTTATTTGTAAAACATTTTATTAATATGATAATTTGCGCTAATTGCATAAACTTCAAATTGGTCCGAAAATGATGTATCATTTTTAGGAACAAAAGATAGTAGGTATTAAGTAATAAGTAGGTATAAACCTTTATTTTATTCTTGTAAGCTTTTTACGTATTTAATAAATAAAATTTATATTACAGGCATATCTTTTAAAATAATAGAAATATGTAGTATAGCGTGTTTTAGTAGCCACTTGAAATTTGTAGATTATTGATGGCTACGCCCTTGATTTGAGAACTGGCAGTAAATGAAAAATAGAAGCATTAATATATGTATATATTTTTTACTGACGTTCATAAGTGTACATTGTGTTACCTAAATGAATAAATGATTTTGAATTTTTGTTACATTTCGTTGTTGGGAATCCACATCAGGGGCGTACTAGCTACTAGCCCCGAACCCGTGTAAGCGAAAAACCTTCCATTAGGGCTTCGCCCAGTAAAACCCACTACGTCCCTGATCCACATTATAAACAATCTATACCCACTGAAAATAGTTCGAGTAGAAACATATACTTTTTAATCATAATCATTTTATTTTAAATAAACATCAATAAAGTAATACTATAAACGTTACATATTTATACATCTACAACATTGACGAAAAATATGATTTCCAAGATCTTAGATTATCGTTTATAGTAAATGCAAGCTTATTATATAGTAATTAAAAATAAAATAAAAATGATGTGCGCTAATATATAGCACCCTTTTGAACTACCTTGAATAATAACTAATTTTTGTGTGATGCTCTTTGTTTTTAACCAGCATTCGTAAAAGGACTGAATATTTCGGACTGAAGTTGAAATTCTCAATTGGACTGGAAATTGAACCTGGGACTAATCGCAACGAAACCTTGATTCGAAAACGTGGAACTATACCTTTAAATAAGATTGTTGTTCAGTCCTCTTATAGCCAGCAAGAAGTAGCTATTTAAAGTAATTAAATCGGAGTAAATAAATTCTTAATATGTACAAAATAGGTTAAGCGTATCTCTTTTGGCATATATTATGTGTAAGTTGAGTTGACCTTATACTGGTAACTTTGAATTTATTACTAAATGCATTATTTTATAGGCTATTTATTGATTTAAGCCGTAACTGGTTTTAGAATGACAGTTGTTCTGTTATAAAAAGATGCGTTATAACAGTATTTAGCTATATTTGAATAGCGAAAATATGTCAGTCCAATATTTTTTTATTATGGGAAGAGTAAGTTTTACTTCTATCTAGAATCTAGATACATTATTTTTAATGAGACTTAATATAAACGTTGACAACAACTTTTCACTCATATCGTTTAACCATAAGCTTAATAGTTTTATCAGTTTTAGGCGGATAATCAAGTCCGGAATCGGCTAGTTCCTTCAAGGTGGCTTCGCAAATGCTAGTAAATCCACAGCTGGCAGCCAGCTTCTGTGATGGCGGAACAGTAAATACTGTCGTGGTTCCTTTAATACCATAAAACTTGCAAAGCGGCTCCCTAGAACAAACAAAATTCTAATAGAAGCCAACCAATACATTTAATAATAATAAATAAATATTAATAATAATAAATAAATGAAGAATCAATGAAAGATTAAACTCAAACTAAAGGAGTAACTACACGCTAGCTTCAAATTTTTAAAAATACATCCACTTACATACGTCATCTTTCAGAAGGATATAAGCTCAGATTAAATAAAAAAAGGATATAAGTATTTTAATAACAATGATATTTATAGAGTAAGTCCATTCAAATTTATGCCGAAAAAAAGGGTGAAATCCATAAGATGAATTTGCATTTCCTTTTGTTTTTCTAAACATTGCCCGAATAGTATTATATAAGATGTCCACAATCCGTATTGAGTCTCATTTCCTATTATTTTCAAGGCAAAGCGTCCCAAAACTTTTTGACACGCCATTATTTTTAGCACCTATAAGCAAGAAAGTGTATTGTATATGTTTGTTCGGGTCAGTTTTATGGTGTTAGTGCTGTTTTTTTAACATTAAACCATTTTCAAAACAATCGCCTAAAAAGAAAACAAGTACTAATATCATATTGTCTTTTAAAATTAAATTATTTTTAAATTATTTATCCCGACGTTTCGGATGCTTTTCAGCAACCGTGGTCGCGGGGAGACAGTCCTGTCTTAAACAATATAAATAATAAATCGCGTTTTAATCCGGTATACAGTATTTTATTTAAGTACTAATATCGCCGGCTTGGTCCATTGCGATTCCATTACTACAAAAGTGACAGTCATTCTGAATCATTTAGGTCAATACGCCTTGTTGTGTGTGTTCAAGGTTGTATTCATTTAGACATTAGACAAAAAGGTATTCATTGAAAAAAATATATAAATGTTTAATAGACGCACTACTGTCCTTTAAGAATTGCTTAAATGTATAAAATAATAGTTTTAAAAATAATAAAGTGACGCAGTACTTCGCAGGTATTTGCACTATAAGCATTTTGCTTTGGATTCATTTGTCATTAGTAGTGTGAATGGAATTTAATAGTTTTTCATTGCTACTTAAAATTTATAAGGTAAAAGATCCGTTAAAAAAGTAACGGATACAGATCTTTATTCTCCCTCGGATATCGGGAACATCACTAGTAGCTATTGGCAATATTGGTCTTGACAATTTAACGTTGATGCAAGAACTGATGCTCAGCTCAGCAGAGATTTGCTACAACAAGCTAAGGGCATCTTCTGCGACACATGCTCCGTGGCTTGGGCTACCATTGGAAGAGAGGAAGCCTGAAAGGCTGAGTAAATTTTCAATAAGAGTGGGTTATGAGTACTTAAGCGTGTCATGTGTCATTATGGGGTCATTGAAAACCAGTGTTGTGTTATCTATATGTAGATAGCACAACAAAAACTGAGTTGACTCCATTTCAAGATACTACGGCCACACATCTCTAAATTTTATTTTATTTTTAGTTTTTTATTTCATCATACGTATTAGTCAGTAAGTTTTTAATTTTATGTGGGTTACAATTTTCAATCATTCATTCATTCAAGAGTACCGAACACAGACAGGCGACAATTTGCGAAAAAGTATTCGTATCGTCGAGCTGTCATTAGTATGAAATTGCAAATGATTTCTCATACAACTGATAGATGGACGATTCGAATACTTTCTCAATAGTCATTCGTGCTAGGCCTTCAGGTGAGCCACCTGACCGTTCGCCTTTTTCCCTTAAGCAGATAGATAAATATTTGAAGATCAATACCTCGCAGCCAATAGCTTTGCCCCGAGCCTGGCTCCTCTGTACTCCCTCCTCACGACAAGCCCGAAGGCATGTAGGAGCGTATCAATCCCCAGGTACTTGTGTGGATCCAGCTTAATTTCAAGGAATTGAAGCCCTTTGAATACGTTTACCCACTTCTCACCTTTTATCTGTGAAATATTTTTCATTATTTAAGACTTCAGAGATGAAGCACAAAGAGAATGGTAAATAACATAAGAAGATACGATATTTATTTTATATTAATCGTAATGAAAAATAATGACGAGCAAGAATCCAGAGAATACTTTTATTTACGTTTTTCAAACCTCTAGCCAGATATAACTGACCACACCAACATGATTTGTTTTCGTAAGAACAATAGTGGTGGTACTTATCACATTTTTTGAGACAACTCTGTAGATAGTATTTTTGTATGTTTGTAACGAATAAAATAATAAAATAAACTCAAAAACTTTTTAAAAACAGATTTTACAAACTCTTTCACCAATAGAAAGCTACATTATCAGCGAGTAACAGGCATAACATCTACATTGCACCCATGTGAAGCCGGGGCGCATTGCTAGTAATTTATAAAACTAGAATACATATTTCTATCTACATTATCATAGTTTTATTTATTTACCTAAAAGGCTTTGTATTATTGGGAATCAACATGTATTAAATTTGTCGTACAATCAAACATACCAATTCTTAAAAAAAAAAAAGCCTGACCGACTGACTGACCTCAACATCGGGAAAATTTTCTCCAGCAGAAATGACGACGCACACATTGACAGCAGCCAGGTACTTCTTGCCATTCACCCAGGTATACAGTGCTGGACTCATCCGCTGTTCTAAGCAAAGTCTCCAGAAATTTCTTATACCTTGCATGCTTTCTTCGTCTTCGTTCACCTCTTAAATAGGACCAGTTTAAAAAATTAATAAAAAGCAGAAAGTTGGGTATGTATTTTTTTTAGGCTTTAGGCTATATAACATCACGCTGCGACCAATAGGAGCGAAGCATCAGTCAAAATGTTGCAAAAACGGGGAAAATTGTCCATATAAAACTACTCGACCGATCTTATTACCATAATCAGATACATTGTACCCGTGCGAAGCCGGGGTGGATTGCTAGTTTTGAATAAAATTTGAGGATATTTTGTGTAACAAGGAGCATTATTTTATTATCATGGGTTTATGAAAGTAAAAGAAAAATAACTTACTACTCAACGAGCAAAGAATCTCATCGGTGCAAAGATGATTAATTAAGATTTCCAAAGCCTCATCATCATCATTTGGATCCAAGTCCTGGACCACCCACTCTTGACCGTTGGCGTTCCATTTGTCCCACACACGAGGACATGACGCGTCCCAATTCCTTTTAAATGACATCTGAAAATATTACTAGAATAGTTGACAAGGCTTCCATCTATGAGATCGCGAATTAACTTTTGGAAAGACATGTGATTGTGATGCGATGAATTGATTGTACCAGAATACTCGGAAAGCTATATTATCAGCGAGTAAGATAGTTTGTTCCTATTTTTTCATCTACATTGCACCCGTGCGAAGCCGGGGCGGATCGCTAATTATTACATAATTGTAAAAAGTTTGACGTTTCAAAAAGTAACTTACTGGTCTCCTCCAGTAGATATAATATTCCGAATCGGTGGAAGATTTAAAAAAGAATTGTCGTTCAAAATTGCTATTGCTTAATAATATTATAATTAATTAAATTAGAGTTTGCGGAGTTATATGAAAAAAATCTTAATTTAATTTTGTTCCAAACATTTTTGCGATATTATAATATATTTAATACTTCGTGGGAATCGCAGTTATTAAATATAACATTAAAGAAATATTGTACAATGGGATAGTCGGAGCTGAGCTGTATCTAAGGTTTATATCAAGAATTTTGTAGTCTTCAGATATTTTTTACGATGGCAATTAATTTAGCAAGAAGGTTGTCTATAAACGCCCGATTATTCCAGTCCAGTTACCCAGTACTGGGCTGGAATGGACTGGACTGGCGATATCGTCTACATGATTCCAGTCATTCAAAAGCTGTCGAAAACAGGCAGCAGGTGTTCCCTTTACTGTTCTGTCAGAATTCCATTCCAGTGCAATGCAGTGAAATGCAAAATTCAGTTATACTGGAATGGTCGTGGTGGATTCAAAAGTACATTATATCCACGTGTAAACAGTTGCTTACAGTTGTACAAGAAAATGGTATCATGTAAATACGCCAATATGTATTAACATTCATTTAATATTGTCTTTTATTAACGCGAGTATCACACATTTAAACGGTTCACGGTTGCTGAAAAGCATCCGAAACGTCGGGATAAATAATTTAAATAATAAATCGCGTTTTAATCCGGTATACAGTATTTTATTTAAATACATTCATTTAATTCATTCTTTTATATTTCTAAACAGTGGTTACTCGGAAATTTCTGATTTGATGGTTTGAACCAGTTTCTGTGCCCATATTTGCTAGGTGTGGGAATAATCATGCTTATAATTAAAATATTTTTTTCATGACATAATTAATTTTTGTAAAGACATATTCATAAATTATTTATTTTATTACTACATAATATTCTCTAGCTACTAAAATGGGAATAAAGTGTGATAGTTAATTATTCAAGAACTTTTTTGGATGTCTTTTTCGTAAAGTGAATTTTTAGCAAATTCAACACTTCAGGCAGAACGTTATAAAATATATAATATATCTAATAGCTGAGTTTATACGCATCAGACATCATTTCAATGATTCCTCTATACAGGGTGGAAAGAATCAATGGGCCCTGGAGGGAAACCACTTTAAATCCTTAAGATAGATTATTTTACTTAAAGGAAACATTCCTTTATTTTTAACAAGAAACAGCAGTTTGCATTCAAAGATTTTCTAAAAATAGCTTGTCTCACCCGGAAATAGAACCAGCTAAAAATTCAAAACTTAAACATTCGCTATTTTATTCCACTAATCAATAGAATCAACGTTCAGGATAAAATCTCTCTGATAAACATTGGGTCTTAGAAATAAAACAGATCATGAAATCTAACATTTATTTTATCATCAGTTCTAATACGAAGGACACGTAATCTGACAGAAAATTATTACCTAGCTAGCTAGACATTGATAGTTGATACTATCCAAAATCACAATATTGTAATCTAACTAATAAGTTGTTTGAAAACACTAATAATTTAATTAATAAGTTGTTGGAAAAAAGATCCATTGTTCCATACACTTTAGTCTTTTTTTTGAAATTCACTTCGTGTAACTTTCTGCAAAGTGTTGTGGTGAATGCTCCTAATAACATTTTCTAGATCAACCCTTAGCTCTTCTTCGATTTCATTAGACTTTTTGTAAATAACATTTTTACATGGTTCCATAAAAATGGGCCAGAAGCGTCAGGTCTTCTTGCAGGCCTAGATGGATCGTCCCAGTTGTACCGATCCAGGAATTGAATTTTTCAACCTATTTGTTCGCCCTGGAAATTCTACTTGTATTGAACCGTCTTGTTGAAAAATTATGTTATTACAATAGAAGGTTTAACTTATTTTGGTAAAAGATCTAATATTTCAATGTATTTTGCAGTATTCAGATATCCTTCGAAAACATGTACAAATACAACCAGCCAGGCCAGGAACTCGGCTTATTTTTACTGGGGCCATGTATAAATGTTATTTACAAAACTCTTATGGGATTTTAGTGTTTATTAGAGAGATTTTATCCTGAACTTTGATTCTATCGATTAGTGGAATGAAATAGCGAATGTTTAAATTTTGAATTTTTAGCTGGTTCGATTTCCGGATGAGACAAGCTAATTTTAGAAAATCTTTAAATGCAGTTTTGTTTCTTTTTAAAATTAAAGGAATGTTTCCTTTAAGTAAAATAATGTATCTTAAGGATTTGAAGTGGTTTCCCTCCAGGGCCCATTGCTTCTTTCCACCCTGTATATTGATCATGGATAATATAAATTAGGGTCGGATTTAAAGACAAAAAACACCGAAATCCAAAAATTTACTTGTCGGAATTTGAATATATCCTATTATGTCTCTGTTAATAATAATAATAATATTATTTATGGTAAAATTCACATAATTTCACGTGAATATAATTAACTTTAAAAAAACTATCTAGATTACTTCCCTACTCTTCTTGGTAAATTCTCTCTGATTTCGAACCACTGTTAGTTCATAAAAATTGACGATTAATAAGTACTTGTAAAATTATATTTGAAGTATGCAAATATATCAGAATTTACTTACAATTTTAAATAACACTTATTCCTATTGCTCGATCACAGTGTTTATATCACGATGGTCTCACTCGACTGTTATAAATAAACTCAATGAGCTAATCTAGCTCTCAGATAAGACCTTGAAGCGATATGAACTCCATACGCTGTGATAGAAACTAATTATTTAGACAAATTTTTCAAACTTCCTACGTGACTGTCATTTTCTATGAAATGATTTATTTGTGAAAAAGTAGATAATATATCGATGGGTATATGTATATAGGCCAATCTAACAATTTGGTCATTTTGACTTTTTTTATGGTAAATGGAATCACGTAAGCTATTAACAAAAAGTAATTTCGGCTTAGGAACACTATTTTTTATCACAGTATAACGGCCTATGTAGAAATAATTTCTATGTCTGTGAGCCTCTCTTGAGAAGTTATGATTTTGCATTTTATTAATCGATATATTATATACTCTTATATTATGATTTTATACAATATCTCTCTTCTACTTTTGTTCTGCTCGTATCCACGTATGCATTCGAAACGTCGTTAGGATAAAAAGCATTCAGATTATTCATTTGAATGAAATAGTTTTACCGGAGACACGGGTCCACGAATAAAAGACATTTTTTTTTACATTATTCGTTAAAACAGCATTGCAAGAAAGCATCAAGGTTTACAGGGTAATGCAATTGAGTTGTACGAGGCAGATATGAGAATATGGGACTGGATTTAGAGGTTTTGGGCTACAAAATTGGGTTAATGAAAAACGATTATAATAATATATACTTTTTTCCTTTCCTAGAAATACATTTTGACAGACTAGCTGGCGCTTGCTTTGCCTTGCGTTCAAACGGGTGGCAGGACTTATACAAAAATATGTTTGCAATTTAAATGTAAATAGGTATTCTCAGGTCTAAGTAACCACTGATGATATTATTGATTAATATTTATTTTATTTTTTGTTAATGTCTGGAGTTGGATAAAGGAGAGGAGTCATTTAAAAAAGATGCATTTAAAAAAATAAAATGCTATTACTATCCATGCAAGGAGGGGAGTCATTTGAAAAGGATGATTTAAAAAATATATAAAGCTATTACTTCCGTGTGTATGTTTCTTAATTCTTATATAAATCTACACTAATCTTTCAATTGATGATAGTAGTAACAAGATTGCTTCATGGTTAAATTGATCAATTTTATGAATACAATACAATTCCTGCCGAAATCTTATATTTTTTGAAATTCCAAATCAGACAATATTTCAGTCTTCCCGTAACATTTCACACTTCATGGTAAAAAAGAAACGTCGTGATAAATAATATAATTACTAAATAAATAATTAAAATAGTTTTTCAATGAATTTATTTATTCAGATTACAAGGATCCCTAATTGTTAGTATAAGAGCTTAAATTATAATATAAGTACCTAAATCTATTATAAAATTTAAGAAAGAATTTTAATTTGTCCATGCGGCTGGTCCATGCTTCAGGGGAGCCCAGAGCTGGTACCTATTTCGCCCAGCGAATAAGCCTCGCCATTCAGCGAGGAAATAGTGCCAGTATCCTGGGAACCATACCGCATGGCAGTTTTCTTGAGGGTGTATATATATTATAATTAGTTAAGATCTAGGCTATTGTTTTATTTTTATAATAATAAGTATATTTAATTTTATATTTTTATGTTACCTAAGTTACCTAAATGAATAAATGAGAAAGAATTTATAGTACACCCAGTATCACAAATAGACCTATACAAAAGGGAGTTTACTGAGAAATTATTTAAACGATACATTATTGCACAATTATGCGATCTTTATCGCTTTTTATTTGATAGATATAATATAAATATTATCAACAGAAAAAATATCTACGAGTATGCGACCTTGAATGCGACCATAAGATAAAATTCAAGTATTCAATTACGTGTGTAACATAAATATTAGGTCATCCCTCTTCCATTGTCAACGTTTTTTATTTTTATTTCACGTATTGCGCAATATTACACCATATTTTCTACTTACATCATATTGTGCAATCGTATTTGTTTTTTTTTCGCAAATTGGAAAAATTGTGTAAATTATAAATGAGAAATTAAAAAAACTCCTACATTTTTGTGCTATCCTTAATTACTCAGGTGTTGCGCATGACTTATTAAATAAGAGAACCGTGCGATGGATTGAAATGTATAAACCATATAGAACCACAGCTGAAAATGAGCCGCGAGCGTACACCAATGTCATCTACTAGGTAAGAAACGAAAGATAAAATCAAGGAAGCACTTCGTCAGTCATGTTGAGTGAGTGGTAATCTTTCTACTCAACTAAATATTCCTCACTAAGCTGTCCATACAACATTTTGAATTCGTGTATGCGGTGATGTTAGTTATTTCGACTATGTATTGCCTACTACTGATGGAGGATATATCTTTGTTTTTTATATTTTTTATATTACAGTTAATTACTTCAAGATGTCATGTGGAACATGATGTAATGGTTGCAGCTCCTAACAAACATTTTTTAAAACAAAAAACTTGGCGATTAAAGAGTGGCGGAGATTTTCTCGTCGTCGTGATTTGAGAACTGACTTGTAAAATTAGAAGCATTTAATAATTTATTATTATTATTGACGTTCGTAAATGTACATTGTGTTACGTAAATTTATAAATGATTTTTGAATTTTGACAGTACTGGCTAAGGATTTGGGCCTGATCAATAAAAGTGCAGTATGGGTACCCCAGGGTACCCCACATACTGACCACAGACCAGAAGTGTGTTATGAAACTGCGCGTAGTCACTTAGCATGGTACCGCCGCAGCCGTAAGAAAAATATACTCAATAGGTTCATAATTTCATATGCATAGATGAAACTTGGGTTGATTTTTACATTCCTCGTCAAAAACATCAGTCACGATCTTAGGTAGAACGAAATACTGCCGCTGAACGAAAGGCACTACTCATAGTAGCTATAGATATCAGAGGGATTGCTTTTTGGAGTAATTATTATGATAATTTAATAGTCCAAGAGCCCACCATAAGATTTCTACTCGAATCGAACTTACGGACAAATTATATACGATTCGATGGCGAATATAGTGGTGATAGGATAAACCCGATATCTTGACCGAAGGGTTGATAAAAAGGCCATTTCCGATAAATTCATTTGTCAAGGTTTTTTGGTACAGGTCAGAGGTGGCATCCCTATTTTTTCATGTTCAGGATTCAAGCTACAATTTAAAAAAAAGTATCGTAAGTTCGATACCCGGATCTAAACCGGTAAACTACGAAAATGGGTCACACTTAGGGGCGGCGCCCCTGACAGGATGGAGGGTGAAAAGTGACAACCTGGTATTTCTTTAAAGCACTCGACCTCCCCTATCGATAACCACTAACTTAAATCGTAAAAAATCCTAATCCTAAAAAAAAAACCGGAAGTAGCCTTCTTATCAACCCTGGATTAAACGTAGCATTTCAATATTGCGATAATACAGAAAATATCAACTCCGTAGGAATAGATGGCGGTAATATGACAACTTTGTGACATTTCAAATCAGACAGCTGTCACCTTTTAGGCTTCCCGTAACATGTTTGCTGGAAAGCATCCGAAACTTCGCGGTCGGGATAAATAATATAAATAATAATTCAAGTTTTAATCCAGTAAAAGTTATTTTATTTAAATATTACATGTCATCCGGGGCTCGACCCGCGAATGCGAGTCATGTCAAGTTACCATTCATCCATTCAACAAGATTTATGTCCAAAATAATACAAAACACTCCTGTCATAGTATGAGTATTGAATGTTGGTATTGATACAGAGTCAACGTCACATATTAATTCTCGCAAAATACTGGCGTTGTTGAGACGCGTAACGGCCGGGAAATCCATAAAGTAGGCAGTAAAAAGTAAAAGGGCGGATTATATTATTTATCTACTAGCTTTTACATGCAGCTTTAGGCGGGCTTTTGGCGTCTATAATTTTCCTTATAGCAGCGTGGAGAAATGGTAAACACAAAGTACTTACTGAAGTGAATTTTGCTTTAAGTGTTTCTATCTTTATAACAAGAGATAACAAATTCACCACCCATTGATTCAGCGAAATGCTTCACAATTCAAGTAAGTAGTTATATTTCAGTATATTCTGTTGTAGTTTGTTATTGTTTTTTTTATTTAAGATGACAGACGAGTGTGAAGTTCACTTGTTACGTTCAAGATACATTGGTAGTCCTTGAATGAGCGTAATGAAATGAATTGTCCTTCGAGGCTTTTCCATCATTGAAGTACTAAATGAATTAAGTTTTTTTGTATATTTAGTTAACTTAAAAGGTTTTTTTCAGAAATTACAACTAATGCAAACAAAACTTTACATCTTTGTATAGATATTATATCTCATGAAATCCGTTTGGCTATGAATGTAGGCGCATGCGTGCACATAATTGTTTAAGTGTGCGTAATGTTTAGCGAGCGCTCCCGAGATTACGCACACTCAATAAATGTATGTGAACACGGACTTCATGACATAGAATTCTCTTGTGGATAGAGTTGTTTCATTCTTCTTTCAAATTTTTTTTTATGTCAAATATCGACAGACGAGCATGAGGTTCACTTGATGGTAGGTGATTCCTCAGAACATCAGTCAATGATGCGCTGTCGACCTAATTTTTACTTCGAGCATTCGGAAATCCATAGACTGAAATCGAAACGCGCAATATGCACTTCACGGTTTTTCCATCTATGTATGAACGGTGGTTCGTTACTCAGTCGGAATTTAGATATTCGATACCCGATCAATGTCCGAAGTTACCAGACGTGGGGAAAACATGCTTACAGAAAATTATAAGAATGTGCTCCCGGTGGGATTCGAACCCACGACCCATCTATGCGCACGGCAGGTGTTCTACCGAACGCGCCAACAAGCGCGTCTTCTTTCAAATACGATGCTTCATGCTGATGCTGGTAGTCAGAATATATGGCTTTGCAATGGCCTGGGCGATTACTCCCTCTTTATCATACTGTAAGAGTTGACAACATTAAGTCAAAAGAGGGGGCTATATAAACCGTGCGCATACTGACATTGGACTCATTCGGTGGACACCACTCGGAGCGGAAACACTGTTCAAGGGCTGTGAGACTTATTTCTGTTATTATTGTTGTGGTTGTTATTTTGTTCCTTTGAAATAGAGTTTATTTGTTAAATTGTTAACCGTGTAATTCTTTATAAGATTAATAACCTTTGTAAAAATTGAGTTGTGTTGTTATTTTTAATAAGATCCACTACTGATTCCTAAAATCAGAAGTGGGATAGTGAATCACATAGCCCACATTTTACCAAAGTAATCGAGGAACAGAGTAACCTTCACTTTTATTTATGTTGACGTGTTATTGTTTGTGTTTGAGTGTTTTGCGCCTGTTTTATATTAGTAGTGTGCGTGTGTCTGCGTGCCCATTATTAACATACCTAGGCGATCCGATTATCGTCGTTCGAGAAGTAGAACGCGTAATCGTTCGCGAGATGGGTCTGCTAGCGATGAAACGGTGTACAGTGCATCCCCTTTTCGTGGCGTCATTTCGAGGTCTAGTAGTGGTCCGGACTTGAGCAGTGTTTCGCAACGAGCTTGAGTGAATAGCCTGGAGGAGTTAACGACCACTCGTACCCCTGATCCAGCTACTCGCAGCTGCGACACTCCGTCGGCTGTATCGATGCTCGCGGACGCTATTAAATCATTACAACCCGTTTGATCGCAAAATTACTTTGACTGTTTGGTGTGAAGAAGTCGATCGTGCGGTAGCTGCGAATGGTTGGAACGACTACCAGTGTCTCCCATGGGTATCTTCTTGCCTCAAAGGCGACGCTAAATTGTGGCTGAACAAGTGGGTCACTAGTGATCGCACTTGGTCTAATTTTAAAATTTAATTCAAACCCCTTTGCCCTCGAAAGTTAGATTACGCTAAAATTCGGTCAGGTGCGGCCGAGCCCGTAAAAGATTGAAGCCATAAAAAACTTTCTAGTACCAGGAAATGTAAGATGAGTCCGTCTATAAGTTTCCACGCGTTCTATGCGTGAATATAAGATTGACTTGGCTTTTGTCATTAAATGCTCGCAATCGACGGGTGAGTTAAATCCAGGAATGCGTAGATCATACAAGAGGGTCATAGAAGTTCTACCTACCGGTCAATACAGTCTCAAGATGCTCAGCGATAGCCGGGTGAAAACTACCGAAGCTGTCTCACAGCACGGTGCCGTGGAAGGGAAAATGGTGCCCTGGAACCTGTGCTATATCATTTTTAAAAGCGGGTTAAGCCTTGCAGTTCTGTTAACATGCTCTGTTTCAGAATCATCTCGATGCTGGCGTTTGTCGCCACTAGCAGAGGCCGCCATGGTGTGCGTTCCTCAACTATGGCGTGCGTGGTGCATCGCTCAACTATGGCGTGCGTGGTGCGTCGCTCAACCACGGTGTGCATCCCTCAACTATGGCGTGCGGTGCTCGGCTATGGCGCATCGTTCAACAATGGCGTGTGTCGTCCAACAATGGCGTGTGTCGCCCAACAATGGCGTGTGTCGCCCCACATTAGAATGAGGTTTGGCCTCCAACAATGGCGTGTGTCGCCCCACATTAGATATGAGGTTTGGCCTCCAACAATGGCGTGTGTCGCCCCACATTAGATATGAGGTTCGTCCTCCAACAATGGCGTGTGTCGCCCCACATTAGATATGAGGTTCGTCCTCCAACAATGGCGTGTGTCGCCCCACATTAGATATGAGGTTCGTCCTCCAACAATGGCGTGTGTCGCCCCACATTAGATATGAGGTTCGTCCTCCAACAATGGCGTGTGTCGCCCCACATTAGATATGAGGTTTGTCCTCCAACAATGGCGTGTGTCGCCCCACATTAGATATGAGGTTTGTCCTCCAACAATGGCGTGTGTCGCCCCACATTAGATATGAGGTTTGTCCTCCAACAATGGCGTGTGTCGCCCCACATTAGATATGAGGTTTGTCCTCCAACAATGGCGTGTGTCGCCCCACATTAGATATGAGGTTTGTCCTCCAACAATGGCGTGTGTCGCCCCACATTAGATATGAGGTTTGTCCTCCAACAATGGCGTGTGTCGCCCCACATTAGAATTGAGGTGCATCCTCCAAGAAGGCGTGTGTCAGCCCACATTAGAATTGAAGTGCATCCTCCAAGAAGGCGTGTGTCAGCCCACATTAGAATTGAGGTGCATCCTCCAAGATGGCGTGTGTCACCCGACACTAAGGCGGTTACCGCCTCATAGAGTAATGATTACTGTGGTAAAGTATGAAGCGATAATATAGGGTGGTGGGGACGCCTACCTCCTTATATTTTCGTTATTTTGTGTTTTGTCTTATTTAGCATGTCTACAGTTTCCATGTGTAGCAAATGAATAACTAAGGTTTACCTTTCAGATGATGCAATCGATGAAGTTAATCACTCAAGTTGTTCTGATCGATGGTAATGAAGCTGAAACAGTTGGATTGTATATGCCTGATCTTGACGAAGTACCATTTGTGACGTGCCACACCTTGCTCGTCCAACGAACTACCAAAAACTCCAGTCGAGGACGACTTGATGTCAGGAGAGGCCGTGTAAGAGTTGACAACATTAAGTCAAAAGAGGGGGCTATATAAACCGTGCGCATACTGACATTGGACTCATTCGGTGGACACCACTCGGAGCGGAAACACTGTTCAAGGGCTGTGAGACTTATTTCTGTTATTATTGTTGTGGTTGTTATTTTGTTCCTTTGAAATAGAGTTTATTTGTTAAATTGTTAACCGTGTAATTCTTTATAAGATTAATAACCTTTGTAAAAATTGAGTTGTGTTGTTATTTTTAATAAGATCCACTACTGATTCCTAAAAATACTACTATTGTTCTGTGGATGATATAGTTTAAATCTTTCATATATTGTGCTACAGATTAATTGTCTGAGGGTCAGGAAACAAAAAGCTATTGCGTTACGGTGTTACTTTAACTATAAAGCTGATTATAATTTTTTTGTAGGTATCAATCACACTTGACCTGTATTTACGGAAGTGTTAAGATCAACTTCCTTCTTTATCATCCGCAACAGCCATTGTATCTCATATGTTTTAAAACAAATTGAAAACTTACAAGAATACTCATTTCTTTATTAACTCGGAACCTTTAATTAGTGGTCGTAGGTAGTGATTGTTCATATTTAAGAAAATTATGTTACAAAAATATAATGTCTACTATGTCAGTTTTATTATTTATATTGTGGAAAGTGCTTGTAAGTGTGGTTCAGAAAATTATTAGTCTAGGCAGACTGTCTTCGCTTTTCACATTTAGCAACTGGGGTCGCGGGTTGTATTTCAGTTTTTTTACAAGGTTAAGTATTTTGTATAGAAACTGATAAGGGAAACGGACACAGAAATGTGTCTACCTCATACCCCACTACAGGGTACAGAATTGACTTATAAGGGTTTGGAAGTAGATTTTAGGACTATTACATATTTAGGATTATTATCTGTTCTGTGGATAGGATCGATTGTGTGTATGTCTTTTCGTCTCTTACGGATTAACAATACAATTTTCCCTGAATGTAGGAATAAGAATCATTGATATTTAGTACAAATATAGAGACGTAAGAAATATAATTTGTATACCTAACTAAAATTAAAAAAAAAAATCTTACTACTAGAGTTACTTTATCTTTAACTTATAAATTCTACCGAAAATAAATTAATAAAATATCATAATAGTATGAGTAATACGAATATATTATTTTTTAATTTGATACGGATGAAAATTCATAATAATTTCCATTGAAATGTATTTTTAATTCCTTACCTTCATTCATCTTGGAATATTTTCCACTCTGTTGGCTTGACACAGTTTTGTATTTTATAGGAAAACTTTAATGAAAATAAAAGGCTTGTGTTTCAAGTCGCAGCTCAGGTTTAATCTAGGTTTTAGATATAATACCATTTTTCTTTATAGAAATTTGACATTTTGACAGTTCTTAGGTAAATCTAATCAACTTGATGAACAAATATATTTTATTTTTTGATCCACGCGTAATTTAGAGAAAAATATAATTTTCTTTTATTATATTTATTTGACAGATTGACATTGTTGAATCCAATTAGTCGGAAAGGTTTTACAGACTTGGCTTTTTAATTGTGATTTTAGTGTGTTTAAATCGGGGACCGAATAAAACACTGTGTTCGCAGGTTTAAATGAATTGGCTTGCCTAGACATTTCACATGTAGTTAATTCATAAAATATGAATTTTCTTTTGAAAATAACAGCCTTAAATTTTGTTTTTTTTTTGTTTTTGACGTAATTGGTTATATTATGCTATACTTATTCACCATTTTGATTTCAGTATCGGAAAATGAATACATCCAACAATATCGACCTAAATGTGAAAATGGTGCATCATTAGTTGAGAATTTCTTCAATATTATCTTCTCAGAATTCCAGAACATTCCTCCGACATGTGTCTGTGTACAAATGTGTCCAGAGCAGCCCACGTACTGCTATCCGAACGGGTGCTTCAAAATATCTGTAAATAAGAGAAAATCTGAAAATCCAGTCTCTAAAATAGATGGTAAAACTCAGTCTGCTATGTTTTTGGTCGATGATGATAAGGATTTCTTTGAAATTTTAGAGAAAACTAACGCCAGGGACGTGTCAGGTTAGTTTAACAATACGGGCTTGTTAAAGATTGCACTGAATTTAACCAAATTAGCTAAGTAAGCAAATTTATATTTATATACATAGATACGGTCACAAAAACTTCGCCTTTACCTTTATTTCTATGGAATTGAAAGCTAAACGCAGGAAAATAAATATGAATGAATGTCAAAAAAATGTTATACCTACGCTTCTATAGTATCGTAGAAAAGAAAATTCAATACCTTTTGACGAATAAATAATATTAGATTAGCAAAATTAAATGAAAGAAGTTGTAGCAAATGAATAATTTCATTACTTACTAACTTAATTTTAATGTTTCAGTGAAGACCGTGAGACCGCTAAATGAATTCATGTTGCGTCCAAATCCATTTACTGAGTTAGTGTTGAAGCAGAAGAGGCTTCCCAAATTGAAAATGAGGTATAATTTACGAGAACAAGTTAAGAATACTAAACCGAGCAAACTGAAGAGAGACAATGTAAATCTTTCAAAAACGAGATGGCCGTTAAATAAACAGGTCTTCCATAGTAAACAACCGCGCAGTGAAATAAGCCATTATAAGCGAAATGATGACAAGAAACAAACAAATTTTTATACATCAATGATTCAAGAACAAGAGGCGATTAATTATACTCCCAAATACTTAAAGAAGTATTTAGCTAAGCGGGAAAACGGGAACATTAACTTGGAAGCAATTTATTTATATAAAACAGATTCTGCAAATTTTTCTTTGGAAGCTCTAATTGACAATATGATTGAGGGCAGTCTGGATGAAAACACAAACAATGTTAAACATGATTTGAATATAAATATGAATAATTCGAATGATTTATCAGCTGAATCGACGCGTAAGGTCTTACGAAATGTTGAAAGTGATATAAATTTGACGAGAGATAATAAAATGGAATTAAAAGTAATATCATTAAATTCGAATAATGAAACAATTTATAGTAATAAGTACGGGGGAGAATTGATAATGGAACTGGACTCTCACAGAAATATGACAGAAAATATAGAAGAAATGTCAAAGAAAATAGATGGTCAAAATAAAATAAGTATTGAAATTGTTGAGAAATTTACTGGTAATAAATTACAGTCGTTTCCAAGTAAAATTCCACAAATAAGTAACGAAATACCTGAGAAGACATCTGTTAATAAAAGTTCCTTATCAAAACCAAATGTAGATAGAAATAATTTAAAGAAAAGAGAAACATTGGCGATAACTGATATACATGTTCCATTTCAGAGTAATATAATAAAGATGAAAAGTAAACAAACAGTTATGAGAACATTAAGTAAAAGGAAGATTAATTAATATTCGAGTAGATACAATTTTAATGATTGTTTAAGACTTTCCATTTTTTACGGTTTTGAAGATTTTGCTTTGTTTTAAGTGATTAATTTATTTAGTAATTAATCGACCAAGCGAAGGTTATGTCGGGATGGAAAAATATATTATCCTGATTTTATTATACTATAATATATGTATTAAGATTATACATGGTACAGCATGAACACTTGATAAGATATCGTCCATTATTTATATAAATATAGATTGTAAGCAGATGTATCTGTTTACGTTGTGGTTGTTTTAACTTTTTTTGTTGCTTGTGCCAGCGCGCCACTCCACCGGAACCACTGAAAATCAGTGTTGGGGCTTATGCTGAGCCTCAACACTGATTTTCAGTGACTGAGTGATATTCCGTTTTTGGTGTCACCACTCTATTTATATTAAACAGTATTTTTAATTATTTATTTGAATTATAATGTTGATTAGTTGTAAGTAGTATTGTCTTTTTTTGTAATAGCTTTGTAATGGTGTTTTCCAAAATAAATTTTCTATCTATCTATCTATCTTTTGTTATCACACGAGAATCGAAATAGGGGGTGGAGGTGCTGTAGTGAGATATCGCGTGTATTTATTTGTACCAAAAATAAGGTTGTTCAAAAGTCGCTAACATCATGTGATTAAAGAACGACCCCTAAGTGATATTTTTTTTTTAATGTTAGATATCGGTAGACGAGCATGAGGTTCACTTGATGGTAGGTGATACCCCAGCCACAGAACATCAGTCAATGATGCGCTGTCGACCTACTTTTTACTTTTAGCATTCGGAAATCCATAGACTGAAACCGAAATGCGCAATATGCACTCCACGGTTTTTCCATTTATGAACGGTGGTTCGTTACCCGGTCGGAATTTCGATATTCCTCCCACCAGTTCAATGCCCCAAGTGGGGAAACAAGACGTGGGGAAGACATGCTTACAGGAAATTATAATCCCGGTGGGATTCAAACCCACGACCAACCGATCGCGCAAACGAGCCCGCAATGTCGATATTTATATACAATCAGTGTATACCCTTTTGTAATTATATTTCGCCTAATAAATACTTTATGAGTGACGGTTAATTAATTTCGTGGTATCACAAAATATCAAACAATGGAAGTTATATTTTCGTAGCGAATATTACTTGTTTTTATTTGATTAAGGTCAAACATGCGGCGAGGAAGATGGGAGCGGTTGCTTTTATTAAAATTAATTTGTAGTCACTTATAAAAATAATATAGCATAGAGTTAATACTTTTTCAAAATATATTTGGTGGACGGTGGTGGTATTCTGACCTAACTGAATGTACTAATGAGGTGTAGGTTTAAAAAACTTTATTAATATAAGAACTTACATAATATAGTTCACTTATAATGAGAAGATAACTTTAAGATTTAGTTTAATATATTTTAAAGATATTACACTGTTTTGTTCTTGTTATTCCACTAACCACTATTAACATTTATTTTTAAGTATTTCTGTCACTTACATAGACATACTCATTATGAAGGATAACACCCCTTTATTTTTCGGGGGCAACGGGTTATGTCGGTCTCTTGAATGGTTTGGTTAGATTTTGCTTCAAAGAGTCAAAATGTCAAAATGGCGTACCGATTAAAAACCTCACTGTGGTCGTCATCGGCGCAAGAAAACGGAGTGCCCCGGAATTTCCAAAGAGGAACTCTCACGGTGCATACATGTTTTTCACTATATCGAGTAGTACCGATCTGCCCCGGCTTCACACGTGTGCAATGTAGATGTACTATACACAAATACTCGCTGTATAAAGTAGTTTGTAGTTTTCTATTGGTGTATGTAGAATTGTCAAAATCACTCAAATAGTTTTTGAATTAAATCCTAACAAAGAAACAAATCTTTCCTCTTTATAATATTAGTATAGATAGAAATATAGAAAATATCATCAAACAGTCAGGGTAACGCACCACTGTTTGTAAAATATGGAAAAGCCGCATAGTGCGTATTATGTGGTTCTACTTCAGTCTATAATAAATACCCCAAACAAAAATAAGATTATCAATGTACGTATTATTGTAAATTGATATCATCTGACCCGAATTCTGTTACCGAACTTCTCGTTCGTCGGTATTTGACAATCAACGTTAATACTATGAGAGTAATAACTGCAACTTTCTTTGAATAGATCCTAATGCCCGGTTTAGTCTTACCATCTGGAGTACATTTCACGAAATGTGTCGAAGGGTAAGTGAGATAATGACTGCTCATTAACGGCTTATTGCGTATAAAACTAGGATATTAAACGCTATTATTCCTGATGGGCCGGCGAGATTATTGGTCTATGGAAGTAATGGCGCGATTATATGAAATACTTGTAAGTGGGGTTAATGAGTACTATTTACTTATACCAAGTTATTGAGGATTCTGTTAGTGTGTTTAAGGAGAATTTAAGTATAAGAGGAGGAGGAAATTTGTTTGCGCATAAAGAAGCAGTTTTCACAGCAATCCAAATAGTCGCTTAAAACAGTATTATCATAGCAATATCTATAGAGTATTTTAGAATAACTTTAACAATTATAAAACTGCATATTTTTGTATAAAAAGACGTTGAAATAAAGAAAATGCAATGTCCAGATAACCAAGAAACAAGCTGAGTTCTTTTTCAAAACACGGATATCTCAACTTAACATAATAACTTCAGTAATAATATTGTCTTTAAATAAAATACGTTGTAACGGATTAAAATGTGATTTTATATTACTTATCCCGACGTTTCGAGTGCGTTTTAGCAAACGTGATCACGGGCAGACTGAATGGTAATAGTAGTCTGATTTAAATTTTCACAAAGATGCCATATTAACACCAACTGCACAGAAGGATAGAAGAAGGTAGGTCCTATACCAGCCAGGGACTGAAACCGATTTATTTTTATTTTCCAAAATATGTGCCTGACTTAGATACTATGATATTAATTTTAAAGAGTGCTACAAACTAAACTTACCACAGTATTTTCAGTAAAAATGAAAAAAAAATGAAAGAATATTAACAAAAACCTTTATTATACCGGTATAACTCCCATAGTAAATTAACCGGTATTCAGTCCCTGATACCAGCTGTCTAATATATACGAGTATTTAATGTTAATCAATTTGCAAAAAATAAATATAAGATAACCTGTACTATTTAAAGGGTACCTTTAAGGGTTTACTTAAATGTGAAAAACAGGGCAAAGGGACAAACAAGGGAAAAACGTTTGGGGGCTTTCGTTTTAAATAAAAAGCTTTTAACCCTTTAAAAAGGCGAGTTATTCCGGGAACTCTCACTCTTTTCATCAAGAAAAAACTTTTAAGCTGATGTCTATATATTATAATATAATTATTAATCGATTTATTTTACTCACGGTAACTAAAGACACATAATGATGATAGATCGGTAACTAAAGACACATAATGATGATAGAGGACAAATCTTTGTTTTTATTTTTTCGTTTATATATATATTTTTCGATTAGGTATTATAGTTAATTACTTAAAGATGTCATGTGGAACATGGTGTAATGGTTGCAGCTCCTTACAAAACATTTGTAAAACAAAAACTTGGCGATTAAAAAAGAGTGGCGGCGAGTTTCTTGCCAGTTCTTCTCGTCCGCTCTACGCCCTTGATTTGAGAACTGGCAGTAAATGTAAAACTAGAAGCATTTAATATGTATTTTTTATTGACGTTCATAAGTGTACATTGTGTTACCTAAATGAATAAATGATTTTTGAATTTTGAATTTTGAATAATACTTTGTCAAGTTAAAGCTAGTACGTTTTGTAATTTGTAAGCAATTTCTCATACAACCATTGACATAGTATTATAATTAATTATTAGTATACTATGTCAATGTATACAACAGACAGTTTGACGATGTGGTTGCGCCGATTAGGTTTTAGTTTAATGGTCTATGTAAAATCCTATCACCCATCCTTCTCCCGCACATACCTTATAGCTATGACGTCGAATGCGCTGCAATCTGCCAGCGCCACCTATCGCATTGACTTTGGGAGTGGCGAAAAATATGGGCCGTGAGTGATCGTTGTCGTGCATCTCCTACATAAAATTAATATAGAAAACCCCGTGCTCTCATTGTGTTCTTGTGCAAGTGGTGTGTGAGGATCGAAGGCTCTCCAGCATCATATAAAAGTATGTGCCACCTTCCTTAAGCCGGAATTGTTTTATTTCATCGTCTTAACTCCTACGCAGTTCCGGCCGTCCATCTTTTGCAAAGACCATTTGTTTTTAATCGATGTTTTAATTGCAACGCGTACCCAATATGAATACTTTTACAAGTCGTACGTAGGGTCTTTGATTTTAGTCAACCATCTTTTTTGCATTTAGTTAAAAAGAAATGTATTCAGTTAACAACGCGTGTTGTGTTTAACACGTGGCGTCACGGGTTTGAAACCCCTTGAAATAATTGCTTCTATTGAATAAATATCGATTATCTACTTGCCTATAAAAAAAAAGTGAAACAGACTTGGAAATGTGTGTGCCCTAACAGGGGCTCGGGCTTTCTCCTGGAGAAATTTTAAAGCACTAAAATAAGAAGTGTGTCCCGAAGTCCAGAGCTCTATCACTTTACAATTTCTAATAAAAAAAAGTAAATTATAGGCAACAAAATTACAACATTCCAGACGCGATAACAGTGTCTGCTTAATTTATTTTCGTGAAATATCCGGACCGGCGGTATCAGTTTCGTGATCGAAATAAACTTCCGTCTTTAGCGTTTAAAAAGAAAAGTTACAAGCAGATTATCCCTTTTAAATGGTCCAAAGTAGAAAAGTACTGTCGTTGTGACTATTTTTTTTATACCAACGACTTTAATGAGGGAAGTTTTAGTTTGTTTCACTGACAGAAACTGGTGATTGAAATAAATATTTGTTAATTAGCACCTGTGTAAATTGATAATATTACTGAAATCAGTTTTCGTTTGTGTTATTTTTAAAGTGATATCAAATTATATTTAGAATTTCAATTATAATAACCAACCAAGTGGCACTTGAAAACTTACCTTGAGTGATATGTAGGGTCGCCTTTCGCCAATAATTCCTCTTTGTTAAAAATGTCTTCGTATACATTTTTTTCTTGCAAAATTGTCAATAATATCATAGTCCGAATGTTCTAGAGAAACTATATTTTTTAGGTAAGTATGTAGTTACTTTCTCATCAAAAAAATCTGTCCACACGCGTCCCTTTGTAATGTCGCACCCCTAGGTACGTGCCTTAAACCGGCACTGATCCCTCAAAACGCAAAATGTACGTACTGCCCAAGCAACGCGCCAAAGAGCCCGTCAAAATTCCTGAAATTACTTCTACCGTACGCTGTATGAAACTGACAACCATAATTCACTCGCAGTCTACTTAATTCAGATAAATAAAAATTACAAAAGAACAATTTGGGAAACAAGGCGGCGGTGTATAAACTTTCTCCGTGCCATTAAGCGGTCCAGAGCCGCGCTGCGTAATGCTTTTTAAATTGGACTTTATTCCTTTTCCATTGCGGTTTCCATGTACGGCCATGTACTTGCGAATAGTTGCAATCGTTAAAGAAATAAGATGTTATGTATGAAGTTGGTTAGAGTTCCAAGCACGAACAACTTGTGAGAAACTACTTATTCGTTAATCTATTCAACCATATGAGATGTAACGCTAATCTTCCATGCACCTTACATGACACTCTATTCATTAGATGGCTTTTTTATGTTAGATATCGACAGATGAACATGCGGTTCACTTGATGGTAAGTGATACTCTAGCCACAGAACATCAATCAATGATGCGCTGTCGACCTACTTTTTACTTCGAGCATTCGGAAATCCATAGACTGAAACTGAAACGCGCAATTTGCACTTCACGGTTTTTCCATATATGAAACGTACGTATCACACGTTACCGTGAAATTTCGGTTTAGCGATTTAGCCCTGACAATGTTAAGGATGCATTATTATTTTTGAACTTTTATTGAGAACGGTTTTCGTTTATTCCTAAATGAATTTAGAAGCATAGATAAAGGTAGAATGGTTCACCACTTCTAGACTGCTTATTCAACAAAAAGTCCACTTCAGTTTTCCTGAGTTAACTGCGCATCTGATATCTCCTGAAGGATATAATTCAGAGTTAAAAGTTTTTCAGATAACATTGCGAGCGTTTTCCTCTTGGCTCGAAACATTTAGCATTTGAGACAAATTCCGTTTATTTTATTATTTTTTTGAGATTCAATTAGAGGAGAGGCTATTTTTCCTATTTATTTTTTACATTCACGAATTTTAAATAATAAGATCCACAATAGCAGTACATATTGTTTAATACGTTTACAAATAGCGGCTTCTCTTCCGTTCTACGCAATTGATTTGAGAACTGGCGGTAAATGTAAAATTAGAAACATTAAATGTGTATTTTTAATTGACGTTCATAAGTGTACAATGTACATAGTGTTACCTAAATGAATAAATGTATTTTTTTTTATTTTTAAAAAAAACGACTAACCTGATATTAAGTAATGATGCCAACTCAGTTTAAAGTTAAAGTTGAAACATGATTGCTTGTGAGCCATGACTTGAACTTGGACATGGTACTTTGGTACTTCCAAACATTAATAAAGGTGATAAAAACGAAAATAATTTAATAAAATAAGTATACATTGAACAAAACGTAAAGAAATCGGTTCATGAACTCTTACATTTACGATTGGAGTTTCGTAAGAAGATCCATTAGGCTTTTATTGAGGCACAAAGGCTGATTGGTTCACTTTGGTATGCAGTCGATAAATATACTGTGTTTTGTGTTACTTTGGGAGGTTTGAGCCATTGTTGGAATTTGAATTGACTTGAAATTTGCTAAGAAGTAAGAAGTTAGTTTATATCTTATTCAATTGCTAAAATGATTTTGTATCCAATTTTAAGTTATGAATGAAACATACATTCATGTACATTGTACATATTTACATAACCAACCATTCTCTAATGAACTCTATCTCTTACTATTCTACAGAAGGGACCAGTTATCATTTTTATTTCGTCTTCAAATCTACAAGTTAGCTTTCCTCTACTTCTTTAGTTTAATAGTGCTTAAGATGACGTAAAATATATCAATATCTTTCTTAGTGTGGCGTATAATAAAAACAAAAGATTGTAGCCGGGAATCATGCATTTTACGGGAACAACCATTAATATGGCGGTCCTAAGCGATTTCATAAGTGTCATATCGTATGTCACGGACAGATTATGCCGAAAATGTGGTAAATATTAAAATTGACGTAAAAATTATTCAGCAGCTCGTTGGGGAGATGAAAAATAATGACGAGCTTGTTATTAAAAATTAAGGGTATCAGCGGATGCATAATTTTACGGCGAGCCTAATAAAGAGAATTACGCCTGGGAGCCCAGTTGTATAGTGGATGTTCTTTAGCCAATTATTTTGTGTAATATTTCGTGTTATGAGTAATTGGGTTTATGTGGATTTTTTTTGTCAGATACCGACAGACGAGCATGAGGTTCACTTGATGGTGGTACCTCAGCCACAGAACATCAGCCAATGATGCGCTGTC
The DNA here is from genome assembly GCA_905404175.1 of Anthocharis cardamines. Taxonomy (NCBI): domain Eukaryota; kingdom Metazoa; phylum Arthropoda; class Insecta; order Lepidoptera; family Pieridae; genus Anthocharis; species Anthocharis cardamines. The sequence continues at coordinate 1,783,639 of FR989953.1, read as the reverse complement.
TACCTAATTTCTACTTAGAGCATTCGTAAATCTATATACTGAAACCGAAACGCGCAATATGCACTTCACGGTTTTTCCATCTATGAACGGTGGTTCGTTACCCGGTCGGAATTTCGATATTCCTCCCACCCGATCAATACCAGGAGTTACCAGATGTGGGAAAGACATGCTTATAAAAAATTATAAACATGTCGTCCCGATGGGATTCGAACCCACGACACATCGATGGGCACGGCAGGTGTTCTACCGAAAGCGTTAACGAGCCCTTCAAAACTTGTTGTATTTTTTTTAAATATATTTCGGCAACAAACAGTAATAACAAAAATATTTCTTAAAACTACTACTACTAGTAGAACTAGTGAAAAAAAAACATTCAAATAGTTGATGGTATATTATCATTAAAGGTAGGAAAAACTGAAAAAAAAATATATAATGTAATACGTATAAGATATTAATCACCGATGTGTTGTTGACCTATTTTTATGAATTCTATAGATCTATAGACAGCAATCCAACTGCACAATTTGCAATTCACGCCATTTCCATCTATGAACAGTGATTCGTGACCCGGACGTTTCTTTCCACCTGATTAATGACTAGACCAAGGGAATAACACGCTTAAAAACATCATGATTTTTTGTATAAATATTATGTTTTATTACAGCTCTGTCTATTTATATTTATTTTTAAAGTATAGGGGGCAATGTGGCTACGTAATGGTTAGTGATAACAGCCAGCCATTTACAACACCAGAGAGCTTGCAGATGCGTTGCTGACCTTTAAGGAAAAAATTAGATCATTTCTTGAAGGTTCTCAATTTGATAGATAAAAGCTTCTGTATTAACATTGCTTTGAGATTAATTGAACTTTGGAACCGGAATACACAAAGGTATTTTTTATTCCAGTAGTGGGCGTTAAAGGACTAAAGCGAATGAACTTCTAAAATAAGTAGACATATAAAATAAGAATTATTCAAAGAATAATTTTTCACGTTGAGTGTTCCCGTCAATCTGTCACGCATAATGGCAAAAGTTCGTCTCAAAAATTGTTATGCTTTTTTATTCACTTATTAGGGCGAGGGTACACAATACGTATATTGTTTTTTTACTTGCTCTTCCGGCCTAGTATGACCACGACAAAATTTTGTCGACCGTTTTCTCGTATTTAATCGATTTATTTTGTCTTCCGGGTCTAACATGATAAACTTAAAACTCGACGTCTAATGTTAAAAACTTAAAAATAAAATATATGTCGATCGAGATATCTTGTCTATCAAAGTTGTCGATGTCGAGATATCTTATATCTTAGTTTGTCTTCACTCGTCCGCGAGATATCTCTTGATGGTGATGCTAGATGGGCTGATAACCTACCGATATAAGTTTGGTGGTCTCAAAGGTGCAATGCTCAAATATATCTTGCAATCGTGGGTCGTGGATTCGTTTAGCCCATACTTATATGTTAAACTCGTGTTCAAATTTCACTCAACATTTATTTTAAACTTTACTATTACCTTTTAAATATAATACTGTATACTGCATTAAAACGCGATTTATTATTTATATTGTTTAAATTATTCATCCCGACGTTTCGAATGCTTTTCAGCAACATCCTAACTTCAATAGAGAAGATGGTTTGAGATTTTCCAACACCTGGGATCCAGTAATTAAAAATCTAAAACCCCAAATCAAACATACCAAAAAACAAGAGGACACCGTTAGTCAATATTGTCATATTATAGAAAATTACAGTAAATATCAACTCCGTAGGAATAGATGGCGTTAATATGGCAACTTTGTGACATTTCAAAAATCAGACAACTGTCATGTTTCTGTCTCCCCGCGACCACGGTTGCTGAAAAGCATCCGAAACGTCGGGGTAAATTATTTAAACAATATAAATAATAAATCGCGTTTTAATCCGGTATACAGTATTTTATTTAAATGTGTGATACTCGCGTTAATAAAAGACAAAATTATTTACTATTACCTTATACAGGTTGGCTGGAGGAAATCGTTTTTTAACGATAAGGCAACCTATTAATATTTAAGTTTTTTTTCTATTTATATTATTATATTTAATAATGTGTAATAAATATATATATCAAATATAGCTTATAAAACAGAATAATAAGAAATATCACGACCTACTTTTGGCACAGACATTATTGCTTGAATAACATGTGTCTACCAACTAATTATATTGTAATTAATATCTGAATTGTATTACGGTAACATCTGTTGTGGTATTCTCGAAGGAACATTTGACTTCCAGATCTATACTATGGAAGCGACAGATACAGTAAAGAAGTCTGCCCACTACACCGTATCGTACTACGGCCGTGTTAGTTAAGAATCAGACTAAAAATATTACTTGTATTGAAAAGTATGATACTATTCCCTTTACCCCGCTCCGTCCCCGGCCAACACCGTCGCGTGCCATGCAAGGAGCGTCAACAATTGTTGGTGAGAATTGTTTGCCGTTGCAATTGTTCTAGTGGGCATAGCATTCATGTTGTTTTTTTTCCGTGCCGAGATCTATTACCAAAAAATATACAAAGTTTCGGATGACGGATCGTACATTTTCCTATTACGAATCAGATGATCGATCCGTCGTTCGCAATTATACATTATTTATTTCGTTTGGTTAACTATGGTCGTAATTATAATCGTAAACATAATCGAAAGTGTTTTCTGAATAAGTTAAAATACGAAGTTTGTTCTTTCTTTTCATTTCGTTCGCTGTGTTTGTTTTTGGTAATAGATCTACTGATACGTTCATAGCACGGTCATGGTATGATACGGTGTAGTGGATAGACTCCTTTAAGTTGAACATTATAATATCACTACATATTATTATAAAACAAAGTCTTCCGCCGTGTCTGTCTGTTTGCGATAAACTCAAAACTACTGAACGAATTTTATAGAGTGATTCATGAGAAATATTTACGTATATAGATAATTTGTCAAGGTTTTGTGTAAATTGATGGAAATATAACGATAATCGTTGGAAGTATTGGAAATAGTCAAGCCGTCTTTTTCATTCGCCTGAATCTTTCATCGAAAACGCTGCCTCCCTTCGAGATAGAACAAAATAATGCATGGTGGAATATTACAAAAATGGCAAATTACTATAGCCATTCTATCTTCAAAAAAAATGGTCATTTATAATGCAGTAATTGGAGAACTATTTAGACGGATACAGTATTAATCCTTATCCACTTAAATACTTTAGTATTTCATACACATTATTATAGTCTTTAACACCATATACATTGCTAGTTTCTAATATGATAAGTGGAATTCGCTAATTTTATAGTCAACCGTTTCTCTCGACGTGGCTAACCACAGCTACGAATAGTAACCAATATTCTGATATTCAGTGAGTAGTGACCTTATTACGGCGTAGAGCTATTTTAGTTATAATTAATAACTATTTTTTTGTCAGTTTTCGTGTAAGGTTACTTTTTTATTAAATTTCGTAAACATCTTCCTACACTATGTAAAGTATGTAAGTTTGTACGTTTGTTTGTAGGAAGTAATCTCTGAAACTACTGAACCGATTTTGAAAATTCTTTCACTAGTAGGAAGCTACATAATCAGCGAGTATTATAGGCTTACATATAAAACATCTACATTGCTACCCGTGCGAATCTGGGGCGTGTTTAATAAATTATTTTCCTTTATAAACCGCCGTTGAGCGGATTCTATGTATTGAAATCTAATTACAACAAAAATATATCGTGTAGACTTCAAAATGTCGTATATTATGGCTTCGCTGTGTGTGCATAATATTATATTACGAGTTTTTGTTTGTGTTTGTGACGCGGGAAATGGATTACCGCGGCGCTGTATGTATCTAGATTTGCATATTTTGTTTCATGAAAGCTTCCTTCTGGATTATGAAATTTCTGAATTAAACGAGGAAACGGGTTGACGGCTTGAATATCAAAGTATAAATACTACTTACTTATTAGGTACTGTACAGCGTAGTACTACTAAATAATAATTATTAAACTCTTATTTATTAGACTATTATAATTACTAATCCTAATGTTGTTAAAGGAAGTTTAGACGGACTTGTTCGCGCGTTTGGTAGAACACCTATCATCGCACCGATGTGTCGTGCGTTCGAATTCCGCCGGGACGACACGTTTATAACATTTTATAAACATGTCTTCTCCATATCTGGTTACTTCGGGCATTAATTGGGAGGGAGGAATATACAAAATTCCACCGTTCATAGATGGAACACCGTGAACTGCGCATTGCGCGTTTCGATATCAAACATAAACAAAAAAAGGAGTGAAACGCTCTCAAGTGTTTCAAGTGTCTTTCCGAAACATTATAATTTGAATATTCAGAGCGAGTGGTGGGTTGGTGTGCTTTAGCTTAGATCTCACCACCATTTACTTTTGGGTGAAATAGTGGTCAAAGATTACCTATTCTTAAAAAACGTTAAATCTCGACTTTAACTACATATCTATATCTGAATAGTGTTTAATATCCTCCTTTTCACTTTATATTTGAACCTGGAAAGACTGCTTCTACGGAAGAAAGACAAATCCCTACTCCATTGTGATACAACTTTATTAATTGTGATTTAAACAGAAACACAATGGGAAATTAAGCACTAGACTGGCGCCACTAAAACCTAATTGGTCAACGCCTTCTATGACGCCACAGAGTCAATTGATACAACTCAATAAACCAAGACGTTCATTTGTGTCCATAAATTGCAAGGAGCAATTAGTGGTTGTACAGTTACATGAATAATCTGGTAAAGCTATTTATATCAAAATGTGATATTTCAATCGTTTTTGTTTAAATAATGTATGACGTGCATTTATCGAAAAAAATCGAAATTCCTTTCAGGTAATGAACCATCAACTGGAAAACTGGATAGATGAAATGAGAGAGCCTTTTATTTTATTTTTTATTATTATTACTTTGTTTTAATCTGTATGTCTATTATTGTTTTTAAGTTTAGTTTAGTAGTAGTCATTAGGAGTTAGAGTCACGTGTCACAGAAAACCAAATGGCATGAAAACCTCGAGAAAATTGTCGACCCATTTCCTCGTGTTTTTATGGATTATATCTTTATAGACCAGGGTCGATAATTTTTGAGACCAAAAAAAATTACAGTAGGATGAAACCCATTAGAAAAGGAGGGGAATATGATCAAAATGAAAGGAAAAATAAATTACGGTCGATCAGAGTTCGGGAAGTGGAAGTGGGGGGGGTTTAAGGGTAAAAAACGGTTTATCTCGTTTTCCGGCAAAACTACAAGTCCTATGGAAAAAAGTCGAATGGCAAAGTTGTAGATAATAAAAAGATCTACAACTTTTGTATTTACACTTTTTTCACATAACCTCAAAATTTAGGTGAAAAATTCAAAAAACCAAGTTTTTGGTTTTTTATTTATATCTTTTTCAAAAATTATTTTTTTTCTACGAAATTTGGTGAAAACTTACCTTATTATGTCCCAAATACACTGTAATTTATTTGATTTAAAATATTTATTTTTTCGCCTTATTTTAACTTAATATCGAAAAAGCACCCTAATTTTCAATCGAAAATTCTGTCGTCAAAATATCAGCTTTTTGCAAAAAGTCGGTGCGCTTTTTGTTCCTTGAAATCTCTACTTTCTGATGGTGTAAAAAAATATATACATTACTATGGTAAATGTTCTCAGAAAATGCAAAAACCAAAAACCAAATAAGTTAATATTTAATAAGACATCTACAATATTTTGAGAAAGTTGCAAAATCTTCTTTCAATTATAAGCGAAGATGTCTATTTATTGCTTTTTTAAGATAACTTGTATACCTGAGTGACCTACGGAAAATTTTAGCCCATCAAAATGTATTTCATAGAGAAGTGGGGAAGGTTCAAGTAGGGTCTGGGCCTTACTACATAGCTGTTATTTCGTAGCAGCTGTTAAAAAAGTATATATTTTTTTACACCGTCAGAAACACTTTTTTAAAAAAGCTGATATTTTGACAGGAGAATTTTCGATTGAAAATAAGGGAGGGTTTTTTGATATTAAGTCAAAATAAGGTGAAAAAATAAATATTTCAAATCAAATAAATTACAGTGTATTTGGGACATCGAAAGGTCAGTTTTCAACAAATTTCGTTAAAAAAAATTTTTTTTTGTAAAAGATAAAAATAAAAAACCAAAAACTTGGTTTTTTCAATTTTTCACATAAATTTTGAGGTTATGTGAAAAAAGTGTAAATACAAAAGTTGTAGATCTTTTTATTACCTACAACTTTGCCATTAGACTTTTTTCCATAGGACTTGTAGTTTTGCCGGAAAATGAGATAAACCGTTTTTTACCCTTAAACCCCCCCCCCCCCCCACTTCCACTTCCCGTCCTCAGATCGCCCGTAAATTATTTTTCCTTTCATTGTTATTATATTCTCTTCCTTTTCCAATAGGTTTCATTCTACTATTATTTTTTTTCACTTTTTACCATTTTTAACGGCTTCGGCACTGGTCTATTATGTCTTTCGAGTCTAGAATGTAACACGCGCACCACGATCGACAATTTTCTCACAAAAAACATACATTTTGTCGAGAAGACAAAGAGGTGTTGCTATTTTTAACGAATATTGTTTTTTATTATTTTTAATGGGGCAACATGTATCTCGACATCGACAATTTTGTCCCCACTCGTCGACGAGATAACTCTTGTTGATCATGCTATTTGGGCTGTTTACATCACATCTGTGTTGGAACACATACTGAGTGGCTCCCTTTTTAGACATCACACATACATATATTTTTATACATTTGCTTTATTTTTGTTATTTGTGTGTGTTTTAATAAATGGTTTTTTCTTCTTCTTCAAATGCTTAGTAAGCGTTTCGATTTCAGTCTATGGATAACAAAATGCTCGAAGTAATAATAGGTCGACAGCGATCATTCACTGCTGTGGCTGAAGTATCACCTACTATCAAATCAGCCTCACGGACAACTGTCGATATATTACATAAATAAAATAAAATTAGTTTCAATCATTTAAATAAAATACTGTATACCGGATTAAATTTATTGTTTATATTGTTTAAATTATTTATCCCGACGTTTCGGATGCTTTTCAGCAACCGTGGTCGCGGGGAGACAGAAAGATGACAGTTGTCTGATTTTTGAAATGTCACAAAGTTGCCATATTCAATTCAATTCAAAAATAATTTATTAATTTAGTTAACACAATGTACACTTATGAACCTCAATAAAAAATACATATTAAATGCTTCTAATTTTACATTTACTACCAGTTCACAAATCAAGGGCGTAGAGCGGACGAGAAGAACTGGCAATAAACTCGCCGCCACTCTTTTTAATCGCCAAGTTTTTGTTTTACATTACATATTAACGCCATCTATTCCTACGGAGTTGATATTTACTGTAGTTTTCTATATTATGACAATATTGACTAACGGTGTCCTCTTGTTTTTTGGCGTTTTAATCCGGTATACAGTATTTTATTTAAATGTGTGAAACTCGCGTTAATAAAAGACAATATTAGTTTCAATCGGTTAAAAGTAAATTTAAGTGAATCACGCGTTAATTTGTTATTCTATTCTTCTTCTCTTCTTCTTTAGTTTATATTTATCCACTGCTGGACGTAGGCCTCTCCTAAAGCGCGCCATTTTTTCTGTCCCCTGCTCTTCGCATCCATTGTCACCTGCCACTTTTCGTAGGTCGTCACTCCAGCGAGCAGGCGGTTTTTCTACACTGCGGCTACCAAATGCGTTTTTCTATTAAATATCAATTTTAATCAATGAACCTTATGTACTGTCTCAATCGGATATTAACTGAAATGAATGGATGAAACCGGATTCGAGATTTCTATATAATACTAGATGACCCGGCAAACGTTGATTTGCCATGTAAATAATTTCTAAAAAGCAGGGGTTGGTGATAAAAAAGTAAAAATTTAGGGTTGTATGTATTTTTTAATGCCACGTTATAAAAAAATTAAAACAAAAAAAAATCGTCCAAAAATTAAAAAAAAACAAATTTAAGGGTGAACTATCCTTATCCCTTAGGGGTATGAAAAATATATAGTAGCCGATTCCCAGACCTACTGAATACGCATATAAGATTTGGTAAAAATCGGTAAAGCCGTTTTGGAGGATTACGGTAACTAACATTGTGACATGGAAATTTTATATACCTAATATAAATTTTATATATTTTATAATTTTTTCTACTAAACCAAACCAATCTACCGAACGTCAAAATCGATTGTTTAGTTAAGGAACAATTGAAACACAAATCTAAATATTGTTTTTTTTTATGTCCGTATAACGTCAGCTTTCGTGAAATAAATAATACCTTTCGCTTTTTCTGAAACTTGATCAAAGCAAATAACTGTTGGTATACAGATAGGAAACATGAAGCTAATTCAATTATACATTGTTGCTTTCCACATCCCCCTCAATTCAAATACAAAGAGACGCCTCTGGGGATTTTTTTTTCATGGCAGATGTGCCACAGAATATGTGAAACCGTAGGGACAGAATAAACGTCTTGAAAATAAAGATATAAAAATTTACACACTGAAAAAATTATTAAAAACTATTTTCTAACTAACTATTTTCATTTGCAAGGATTTTTGGTTAATATAATGAATAAATAATGTTAAAAAGTAATATTGTCTTTTATTAACGCGAGTATCACACATTTAAATAAAATACGATATACCGGATTAAAACGCGGTTTATTATTTATATTGTTTAAATTATTTATCTCGACATTTCGGATGCTTTTCAGCAACCTGTCTCCCCACGACCACGGTTTTCAATCGCGTTTCGCAAATCGCGTTTTAATCCGGTATAAAGTATTTTATTTAAATGTTAAAAAGTATTTTAATTTAAAGATCGTCAACGCAAGTCCTCTGATGTTGCGGATGTTCATATTCCATTAGGTGAGCCGCAGGATCATTTTTCCCCCTTTATTATAAAAATAAAAAATAAAATCTGAATAAGTTTTAAAAAAGTATTTGTAAAAATGACAATTTTTTTTTGGGAATCAATCTCTTTTTATGGCATCTTTTATATATCTATAAGATTGTTTGTTATGTGTACCTAAATAAATAACTTTGTCATTGTTTTATGGGCAGGACCATCTGCCCGTGACCACGTTTGCTAGAACTCCACAAAATATCAGGATAAATAATTAAATAAATAAATTGCATTTTGATCTAGTAAAAGTTATTTCATATAAATGTGAGATTGTGTTAATAAAAGATAATATTACAATATCGATGGCTCCTACGTATACAGGCGTAAGTGAAAAAAGTGAATTTTACAGGAGAGCGGTTTAAAGTTGCCAGAACTATATTTTGGGTCATATCTTTTAAACTACTGAATCGATTTTTATGTAATTTTGCAGTTAGTGTTAACATATGGTGGTGTTTATACATATGTACATAAATTTTATATATTTTTTATATATTTCGAGATTTTGCACATTCGTCTTTTTACTTTGTTGGTTTCTTACGATTTCAGTTTTATTGTTCAACGTAAAAAGGCTAAAATGACTTTCAGCCTATTTACAAGGGTCAACACTAATTAACGTTTGAATGCAACATTGTTTTTATTTCAAATACATATCAAATTCTAATACTATTATGAGCTAAAATAATCAACGGTCAATCAGAAAATTGTACCTAACTTGGCGTGATTTCAGTTTTAAAACTTGTACGCCCATATTCAGTGTGCAAGTAACTGTTAGGTCTTTTTACCGGCTACAATTTCAGAACAAAACAGTTATCCAAAATCAAAAGTTTTCTTCTTCTTCTTCTACCTGCCCAGTTCCCTTTTTATTTATTTGGGGTCGGCGCAGTATTTTCTCTTTTTCCATTCTCTCCTTTCACTCGCCATATCATCAGCTGTTAGGGTAGGGTTTGTATCATGTGACCAAAAAAGTTCATGCGGTTTTAGTCGTGGTTCGCTATAAATACATTTTTGAACCTGTTGGGCGCTAGAAATCGCTAGCGCCCAATATTTAGTATCAATATAATATGCACAAACTCTTCACTCTATTATGCTAACACGCCTTTCATAGGTAAATTATTATTATCTAAAATGTCGGTTAATACTAATATGATTCGCACTTGTTTGCTCTACAAACGGCTTCAGAGGCATCTTGTACGATATGTACGGCAATCGGCGAAGATGCAGTATCAGAACGTACTGCAAAAAAGTGGTTTAAAAAGTTCTTGTCTGGTGACGAGTCGCTTAAAGATTCACTCGTTCGGGAAGACCCTCTGTTATTGACATTCAAAAATTATGAGCTGCCATTGAAAACAACACTAACTTGCCAGAAACTTTCGCTGTTTGGTGTAAGTGATGAAACAATTCGGTTGCACTTACATCAGTTAGGTAAATTATGGAGGTTATGTAAATCGGTTCCTCATGAATTATCAGACGAACATAGGTTTCATCGAGTATTTCAGTTTGTTCAGTTATGCTTTCGCGCTATAAAACCAAGCCGTTATCGAACTATTTGCTTACAGCTGATAATAAATGGATTATGTACAATAATACAAAACGTATCCACCATTGGTTAGCCCAAACCAACCAGTACCAATCAATAAGAAAATATCAAAGACGACAATTGGTAAATAGAAGATCATGCTTTGTGTATTGTCGACTGCTGCTGGTATAATACACTACCGTTTCTTCTCGAGTGTCAAACTATAACTGCTAAACTCTACTCGATGCAGCTTGATTGAGTATACAAATCTTTACTTCAGAAGCAGCCTGGATTAGTTAACCGGAATAAAGGAATATTTTTACACGATAATGCTAAGCCACACGTTGTCAAGTTCACTCTGGAAAACAAGTGTTTTAAAATGGGAGTTACTACCTCACCCTCCTTAGTCTTCTGGTATGACTACAACGGATTATCACATTATGTTGACTTTAATCATATAATAATGTGATAACATAAATCGAAATAAAGTAATTATCGAAGAGGAGACAGACAATTTTTTGCGTCTAAAAGAAAAAGCTTACGAGGACGGGATAAATAAACTTGTGTCTCGTTACGAAAGAATTGTAGAATGCAAAAATGCTTATAAAAATTAATAAATTGTTTTATAAATAAATCTACAAGTCCTTGATTTTTATCATAAAAACCGCACGAATTTTTTTGGTCACTTGATAGAAAACTTAAGACTAGGATTCCGCAGATTACTATACGCTATTATGAGAGAGAGTAGGTATTAGGTTAGATCATATGGAACTGGCATCCTGCCTCTCCATAAGATCCGATAACTTTTTTACAGTGCAAGAAATATGTACCTACTCGTCTTGGCGTTAGTTTATAATGAAAATGATTTTGGTAGAATAATGTTTATTTTAAAAATATATCTTTAAAAATAGGTTGGTATGAGATCAAATACGACATGGAAAATTTAACTAAACGTTCAATTAATATGTATCACTTAGGATTTTCATAATACTATAAATTACCATTAATAGGTTCGGCTAGCTCTGATGTTGAAGTCAAATAGTCCGAATTAACAAATGGAACGTTTTCAAAAGAATTATCTTCACTAGAATCAGCAGAAAATGACTTTGCTGGTGACGGCATCGGTGTACTGCAAATTATTGGTTCAGTGTTATCAATAAAAGACGTTTGTACATCATTATCGATGGTCCTTGTTAGCTATAAATCTGTATGAGCAAATATATAAAAAGATAAATATTTAACTGCATACTCTGCACCAGATGGAAAAGGAGACACTGCAATAAAAGATAATTTTATCACATAGAAGAAGTTTTACATAAAATACGTCACTAGTTGCCGTCTTCTGAATTTGAACAGAAAAAAGCAATTACACATTATCTGATCTGGGAATAGAGCTTTCACAAAACAAACAAATTAAAACATTAAATTGGTGTTTACAATAATAGCAAATCATTTAATACTAACTGTAATTTCCATACAAACAGCCTGCCTGCACTTACGCCATCGGAGGTTATTAAGTCAATGGTAATAATTAACTAACAAAGGAACTGTCATAGTATACAAATGTATAGTTATATCCGTAATGACATAAAAAAAATATTAATTAGTTTTCATTAAGTACAAAATATGACATGTCTACAAAACAGGCGAATACGATTTACTAAAAACCGAATCACGTAAAAAGGCAAATGTGATGTTTCGCCTTTATACGAGGTTTTCGGATACTGAATAAAAGGACTGAAACGGCACATTCGCCCTCTCACCGCGCCCCCGACGCGCTCACACGACGCCGTAAATCAACCAAACGTTTGATCGGTTTTTATACGCTACCGATTTGTGTACATACGCCTATGTGCCTAAAATTTTATTTTGTATCTAGTAAAAAAAATATTTTTTTTATTTGTGAATGTCATAGAATAGGATACAAGGAACTCAATGCACTAATAATTGGAAAAAGGCTTAAGCGGCAGTTTCGCCCCTTTACGTAGGAGCCATCGATATATGCTTAAGACTATAAGCGAAGTGAAGTTTTTGGCGAGTTTTTCAAAGTATGCTTACTGTTCGTAAATAAATTTGCAATTTTGTGGCCATTTGTTCCAGATGTGAGCATAAAGCTGAATGTACAATTGAGCATTTCGCGAGGCATAATGAGTAGTATTCCCCAAAGATTGTGTTCAACGCTACTGTGCTAAACTGATGTTTAATAGTATACATTGTGTACTGCGGCTTAAATTTGCGATATTACATCATAATTGTTACAGAGCACAAGATAATGTAGCCTAAAGCTATTTCGATAGTTATTATAGGATTATTATCTGCAGGTAATATCGTTTTTGACGGACTCTTTGGCGCGTTGGGTAGAACAACCTTGCGATTCGATGGTTCGCGGGTTAGAATCCCGTTGGGCCAACATGCTTATAATTTTTATGCTTAGAATTTCAATATTAGTGTGACAAATATTGAAATTCTAATCGGGTAACCACCGTTCATAGATGGAAAACCGTGAAGTGAATGTTGTGCGTTTCCGTTTTCGTCTACTTCACTTTACGGATATTCCTTATATAAAAGGAGTTTAAATTCCCGGTTGAAGTCTCGTTACATATTCCTTCCAATCAGGGACTGAAACCGGTTAGTTTATATTTTCCAAAATACGTGTCTGACTGCGATACCATGATATTATTTTAAAGAGACACACTAAACTTACCACAGTATTTGTTTTAAAGGCCGGCAACGCTCCTGCAAGCCTTCTGGTGTTGCGGATGTCTATGGGCGGCGGTGATCACTTACCATCACGTGAGCCGTCTGCCCGTTTGCCCCCTATACTATAAAAAAAAAAAAAAAAAAAAAATATGAATAAAAACGAAAGAATATTAACAAAAACCTTTATTATACCGGTATAATTTCCATAGTAAATTAACCGGTATTCAGTCCAAATCCCAAAGTAACCAGATCTATGGAAACATATCAAACACAGGAAACGAACCCGGGCCCCATCGGAACGAAAAACACGTCCAACGTCACAGATTCCATTAAATGTCTACAATTTTTAAATTGTTAAAATTATTTAATTTTCACGGGTATCTGAAAATATCATACGGAACCATTCGCATTCGATACCGTCTCACTCTTGACCAGTTTTAAGTACTAAACTATATTATCTTTTACCCTCACAGTTATTATATGAAGCAATAAATATTAGACGTCCGGAGAGAAAATTGCTGTTACTAGACCGTGAGATATGTTCTACTTGTAATTTAATATATCTACTATTTCAAGCGGGTTGTCTTACAGTATGATTGTTACAGCTGTATTTAATTAGTATAGCGAGTACCGTCAGCAACATAATTCTTTAATTTATTTGACACATTTATATTCGAAAACCAAATTGTTTGCAACACGAATATTATTTAAAAACACAAAAACTTAAAAAATATATCCTATATCTTAAGTAATAATAAAAAATACCCATACATATAATCAAGTTGTAAAGTGGTTTCTATTCTGACTGTTCTATATTATTTTAAGTACTACTTATTGCTTTTAAAGTACTCTTCAGTAGTTTGCGACAAACATATGATTCTAATATAATATGTATTATGAAATATTGTATTTTTTTGTCGTCGACCTATTTTTTTTTCTTCGAAAATTTTGAAATATATAGATTAAATCGAAACGCGTAATATGTACTTGTAATTCTATGAACGTGAGATGAGACGTAGGGAAAATCAGATTCAAAATATTATAAGCAAGTAATTTTGGCAGGATTGGAAACTGCGACCCATCGTCGGGACGAAGAACGTACCTAATGCACCAACGTGTCCGCCAATGTATAATACATACTCATCCATTCATTTAATATTTTTTAATAGGTATAGTTAAAATAATTTAAACCTTACTTTTTAATAATAAAATAATTGAAAACAGTTTACGACCATGCATTTTGGTAGTTAACATAAGCTACTTCACATACGAGACTACTTTAATGTGTTGAAACGACAGTTTTCGTAAAACTTTTAAAAGCTTCATTTATTTATCCATTAAAACGAAACATTGAAAATGTTGTTCAATGTATTTACATAAGAAGCGCAGTCGACTAAAATTGGACTAACTATTTAGCAGCAACTCCGTGCAATATTTAGTGGGTTTTTGTGGCTCGTTTCGCAGTTTTAGTAACACAATTTTGTCCTTTTGAAAACACTTCATAGAATCTGAAAATATTATAGTTACTTTTCGAAAAATAGTGGCCGCTATTTGAATTGTAATGTACGCTTAACTATCCGAACACAGGAAAAATTTAAGGTGTTTTATTCTCATTCAACCCAACGCCATAAATTATAATATAATTACGAAAAGCTGATGGAACAGATATTTATGCTATATTCACGCTCTATTAAAAATATGCCTCTAAAATCAACGTACTGCGGTAAATATTATGGGAAATAAACAAAAACACTCATGTTTTTTTCCCTAAATTCAAAAATGTCCATAAGTTAGGTTAGGTTAGGTAAGAATGCAAAATATTCGAACTTACCTTCCGCTTTCTACAAACCTTTTCAATATTAAAATACAGAAGTGTAAATCTGTCGATCGCGCTAAAAAGCTGCAATTTGCAAAAACGTAAGTTAAAAAGAATTTCTTTTATTCATAGACTTCGCGAACACGACAGAACTGGCGTACTCGTAAGTTGAAAAAATGAGTAGAAAGGCGTCGATCAATCAGGCTCATTTGATTTGCCGGGAAGTGGTGCAGATTCAACTCAGATTAAATAAAAAAAGACAGATTGAACCTACGGAACAAAATTATACGGCCGCTTGACATTTCATGTGTGCTTGACAACTGTCAGCGGCACTGTGCGTACCACAAACAGTAAAAACTCCCCGTATTTTTTAAATCTTATTTTTTATAAAAGTAGTATTTGGATAGATAAATAGCAAAATAAATATTTACATGTTTTATGTTTGTTTTTATATTTATAAATTAAGTTTAAAAGTATAAAATATATGTAAAATATTACTACTTAGCCATTACCTTATATTAATTAATAATATAATTTTTTTAAATATCTTGTCAGTTTATTATAAAGTTTTATTTAATTTTAATGTAAAATATCGATTAACATTGGTCTGATATAAATTTCTGATAGGAATTTCAAATTTAAAATCATAGGTAATTCATTTTTTATTACATATATAAAACTCTTTTAAAACATATTTAAAATTCTTAAAAACCTTTATTTAGCACTAATTTCTTATAATATTGTCGTTTAGCGTCTAAATGTCGAGAATAAGTCTCTAATTTTGCTAGATGGTGCAATCGTACCATTAAATACTTTTCTATTAATAACTTAATCAGATTCACTCTGTGATCAAATCTGTGTGAAGAACATCAGTCGGCAATCTGAAAAATCATAAAATTCTTGTAAATATAATAATATATAAGTCTTATACCGTTCCAATAATTCGGTCACGTATATAACAAAGAAGTTTATAATCACCATGAAAAACAATTCACTTTCGTATAAATAATATAATTAAACTACCACATTACTTTATTCATTAATCCTCAAATTACAGATTTCGGAATTACAAACGAAAATGATATACAGACTTAGAACAATATTTTGCACACAAATTCCTTCATAAAGCAGTCAGCAACACTAAAAGCAAAAATAATGCCTACATTGTTTGCCTAATTGAAGGGAAAAATATTTCGATGAAAGCTGGCAACACAGACGAACTATTGTTGAGGTTTTGTTTCCATGACAACCGTAAATTTTTCGAGTTATTAAATAATAAATAAACAGTCCAATAATCGATAGTTACCTGTGAAATGTTATTCCATCTTCTTTTTTTTGTTTTTGGGAACAATTTTTGCAATGTTTAAAAACACAAGACGGCATTTTTTATCATAAAATAACGAATCACTTGTGACGTGTACACAATACGACGGTTCGTTTAGCACTGCCGCGAGATTGTATTATGTTTTGATTTTGTATTATCTTTGATTCCCTCACTCGCGTGTTCGGTGCGCTCCATCTGCCTTTTTTTATTTAATCTGAGAGATTCAATATAAAGTTTAAACTTTGAGTCTAAAATTATATATTCTTTTTAATTGTTAATTGACAAGTGACAGATGACGTTAACATTATTTTGACAGGTGCTTAAATTTATTCTTAAAAACACATTAATATTCTTACAAACAAAACCACGAATAATGTTGGTTTATATCACCAATAATAAAGTGTTTCATCTAAATTAATAAGCAATAAAGATATTCCATTTCCAATACCCTCGAAAACAATTTCCATTCCAAATTGTTAACACAGGCGTCGCTTAAAATAGAAACTTATCATAAGAAAAACATTGCCCAATTCCAATTTCAAATATTAACAGTCGACTGGGCATTCTAATCGAGATCTCACTAATTTGACCCGGGCTGTAAAATTCATCGAAGTAGTGATCATTATGCCGCGCCACGATCGAGGCAGATGCTGGTAATTGCTGACGAGGCGCTGACCGTCTATCGCCTGCCTGATTTATATCTGATATTTCCTTTAATTTGTATTGTAAGTTATGTTTATTTCACCTTTAAGCTCTTTAGGCACATTTAAGCTCTCGTAATGAGGAAATTGAGATTATAGATAGCTGAAACGACTCTATATACGTATATACATTTTATTATATTAGAGGAGGTACTGACGGTAATTGCCTGGTGATAAGCGACTGCCACCGGCTATGGACATTTGAAACATCAGCAATCTTGATTTTTAATCAGGTCTGTCCATGACGAATTTGTGAAAGACTCATAGTTTTTAAAAGTAAGATACTGCGTCCATAGCCTTCCTATTTTTTTAGTTCACCTTTTTTTAAATTTTTGTTACCTCTTACGCCATACTAAATGCCGATATGCACAGATTCGTGAATAAACATTAAAAAATTATAGTTTTGGTTGTCATTAAAAGGTGTAATATGGTTTTTGATATAAAAACAAAACTAGATCTTTGAATAATCTTTAAAATAAAGATTTTCCTGATTTAAATGAATTCTTTAATGCAATTGAAGGTACTACAAACGGCTATTGTATAGACAATTAGGTCTTTCATTAATGTATATGTTTAATGCGATATCCCAGTGGTGGGTCATTAGCAGTCGGTCCGCAAAGCGCGCAGGTTGTCTTAATGTCTCTATCCAACTATGGCCAATTTATTAATCTGAGTCAACGCTAAAACTGGCTTTTAGACTAATTAGTAGTGTAATTGAGGGTTGAATTTGGTTAAGAATTGTCTTTTTAAGAACATTTGAGCTGTATGTTACGGTATCGTTCCCGATTTTAATTTTCATTAAAGTGAATTTACGTCTCTCATTCGGGCTATATATAATATGTTTTTTGATGTTAGATATCGAGAGACGAGCATGAGGTTCACTTGATGGTAGGTGATACCTCAGCAACAGAACACCAGTCAATGAAACGCTGTTGACCTTTTACTTCGAGCTTTCGAAAATCCATACAAAGAAACCGAGACGCGCAATGTGCACTTCACGGTTTTCCATCTATGAACTGTGGTTCGTTACCCGGTCGGAATTTCGATATTCCTCCCACCCGTTCAATGCCTGAAGTTACCCGACATGGGAAGTCATGCTTACAGAAAATTATAAACATGTCGGTGGGATTCGAACTCATGACCCATCGATGTGTATGGCAGGTGTTCTACCGAACGCGCCAACGAGCCCGTCAGATGTAAACATATTTCTTCTTGCCTTGCATTCCGATGGGTTGCGGATTGGATTCCGTCGTTTACATGTTTATAATTTTCATTATAAACATCTCTTCCCTGTGTCTTGTCATTTCGGGCAAAGGGATGAGAAAAATACCCGACCCCTTAACGAACCACGGTTCAAATACGGAAAAACTATAGTGCTTTCGGTTTATTGTGCATTTCGGTTTCAGTATATGGGTTCGAACGCTCGAAGAAAACATAAATAAATCAATAATATTGTCTTTTATTAACGCGAGTATCACACATTTAAATGAAATACTGTATACCGGATTAAAACGCGATTTATTATTTATATTGTTTAAATTATTTATCCCGTCGTTTCGGATGCTTTTCAGCAACCGTGGTCGCGGGGAGACAGAAAGATCTCTGTCTTTCGTCGAGGATTCGAAACGTCGGGATAAATAATTTAAACAATATAAATAATAAATCGCGTTTTAATCCAGTATACAGTATTTTATTTAAATAAATAAATAGACTTTTTGGATCTATTCAAGGCGCATAAATAGTGTGAAGGCAGGCTTCTTCAAGGTTCACCGCTTACCATCATCATATTGGTATATCTGTCACAGTTGGTATTAAATAAAAACTTAAATACTATTAAAAGCCAATGCAGGTAATCACTTATATCACTTCAGATAGCAGTGTTTGCAAATGGTTCCCGGTGATTGATGGCCGCCGCAGACACAGTACAGAATACTTAGCTATAAATCACTGATATTGGCTGCGAGATCGGTGGAATTAATCTTGGATTACACTTGATAGCTTTTAGATCAGAACTGGGTTTCCGCCAACTTCCCTACATAGAACGATATCTCTGAAACTTCGTGTTTATGGAATCCCAACCTGGTTTTGCACATAATAAAATCAGGTGGCAACCCAGACCAGTTTATAAGTTTCGGTAATCAAAAGTTGTAAATTCTTGAATTCGCTGCTTGATAGTTTAAATAAAAAGGGTCATAAAGATTATGAAATGTTACTAAACAATATCTTTTAAACTTTAGTATTCTTTTTCACGATAAGCGTGAAGCTCACTTACTGGAAAGTGACCTCAGAACATGAGTCAATGATGAGCTGTCAACCTATTGTTGTACTTCAAGCATTCGGCAATCTATAAATCGAAATGCACTATTGGAACTCCACGGTTTTTCCGTCTATGAACGGTGTTTCATTATCCGGTAGGAATTTGGATATTCCTCCTGACAGAGGAAAGCCATGTTTATAGAAAAATATAAATATGTGGTCACTGTGGGAATAGACGCTGCGACCCTTCGAAATGCAGGATAGGTGTGCTACTCAATGTGCTAATGAGCCCGTTACAAATTTGAATAAAATAATTAAAAACACTATTTTATTAACGCAATGTACACTTATGAACTTTAATAAAAAAAAATTAAATGCTTCTAATTCAAGGGCGTAGAACGGACGAGAATTGGCAATAAACTCCAGCACTCTTTTTAATCGCGAAGTTGTTTTACAAAATGTTTGTAAGAATCTGCAACCATTACACCATGTTCCACATGACATCTTTAAGTAATTAACTATAATAATAAACAAAAAAAAGACAAAGATTTGAACTTTATTTATGTCCTGCATTCTATTGTCACACAAACATCCCAGCATAACTGCAGCTGGAAGACGGCTATAGCAATTTCCATCTCTTTATGCTACACGTGCTAGTACAGAACTAAGTTGCACGAACAGTACTGCCACCTAACTGTTTCTAACCCACCTTAATTTTCTGGTGACCATGATATCAGTTTAAATTTGATTTTTGGAAATTCACTACCTGCCTCTTACAAACACTCTGTGGAACCAGCTGTCGCCGGTGATTTTTCCGTTTATTCTTTAAAGGTCGGAAACACACCTTCGATGTTATAGATGTCTATGGCCTGCGGTGATCAATTAGCATCACTAAGCGCTATTCTGAAAAAAAGTACTATTTCGTTGAAATTATAATTTTAATAACGTGTAGTCTCATTTGTAATCTATTTAATTATAAGTATTTTCTAAAATGAGGTTTAATATCTAAGAAATATTAGCAAATACTTAAATTATTAACTTTGAAATAAGGGTATCAAAAGACGGAAAAATTTAAAATTACTTTACAGATTTTAAAAATTCTTTCAACGAGTAACATATATTTTTTTTGTGTAGCGAGTAACATAGTACATCTACATTGGACCGGTGCGAAGCCGGGGCGGATCTCTAGTTTAACAATAAAACAAGGTCAGAAACGTGAACTTGGCGTTCGTTGATATCTGAACTATTCGATAAACCAATACTAATTCGGCCCATGGTCACCCTAGTCGTAGGCGCCTTCTAATAAAACGCAGTTAGTTCTCACCAGAAGTAAGTTTGTTCTAGTTTACAAATTATAGGTTAAGGCAAATACTATGGAAGTACTTAATAGAGCAATTAGGAAACTTCACTTCGTTTACCTCTTGCCAAAATTGTAATTAACAAATGCGGAAGGAAGGGTTTAGAATTTTAAGTATTGAATTAAAATTACTTTTACTGGATTAAAATTATTTATCCCAACGTTTCGAGTGCTTTTCAGCAAATTTCATGGGCTGACTGAAAGATGACAGCTGTCTGATTTGAATTTTTACAATGTTACCATACTAACGCCATCTACTTCTACGGGGGAAAATGGAATTGATTCGAACAAAATTGCAAGCGTCAATCTTAACAAAAACGCTGTGTCAGAGCATTTGTCAATTCCAAGAGGAATGCGCTCGAACACGAAGGAATGGCAACGTATTCGTTACACATACAAGGATTTAGATTATATGATAAACTACTAGCGACCCTCCCTGGCTTCGCTCGGGTGCAATGTACATCTGTACTATACCAAAAAAATGCCTATATTAAATAAAATAAAATATTTTAAAGTAGTTTTTGAGTCAAATCGTAACAAACAAAAAACAATCTGAACAAAACAGATCTACTTTTTCCTGCTTGAAGTAAAAAGTAGGTCGACAGCGCATCATTGACTGATGTTCTATGGCTGAGGTATCACAATTAATATTCTGCATAATATTTTTATACATTAATATTATTTTTTTCGTCTTTTCGTGTACTGCATAAAATATTGTAGGTACTCCATTTTGTGAAGTTATTAACTAGAAAAGTTGTAATAGTCACAGAATTTTTAATTCAATTCTCGTTAAACGCGCATAGTTTGTAACAACAATAATTTCTGAATGAAAACTTTGATATTACGTGGACATTGTCGCTCCACGGTTTTATTCAAATAGTTTTCACCTTGTCTGCGGTTATATTAAATTCTTTGCTTTAATTTGCACACTTGGGACTGGTTTGGAGATTTTTTAGGAAACTTTATCCTCTCCAAGATGGCATTTGGAACGTTTGGAATGTCCAAGCTAGCGAGTGTGTGAATGAATAAATTGTTCACGTTTGTATGAAAAATAGTGTAAATATTTTTTCTGTTTAAATTCTCTTTTATATTACTAGGTAAGGTAAACTAAATACAAAAAACATCAAAGTTAGTACAATATTAATATTAATGAAAGCGAAATAAAATTAGGCTTAGATTTCCGGCGAATTTATCATATTATGTGTGATGTACGAGGGTGAATCAAAAAATTCTTGGAATCAATATTAAAAAATGCAAAGATTTAAATAATAATATTTTATTTTTCTACATAATCTCCCTCCAATGCAATGCATTTAGAATAACGCGTTTCTAACTTCCTTATTCCTTGTGAAAAAAAATTATTTTCTTGACTCTCGAAAAAGTCCTCTACGGCAGCTATAACCGCGTCATTATCGTGAAATTTTGTTCCACGAATTTCCTCTTTTAATTTTGGAAATAAGTGAAAATCACTTGGGGCTAAGTCCGGAGAATATGGTGGGTGGTCAAGGAGATTGAAGCCAGCACAGCGGATTGCGTTGAGCGCAACTTCCGATCGATGAGCAGGAGCGTTATCTTGAAGGAACAACACGCCCAACGACAGTTTTCCACGACGTTTTTCTTTAATCGCTTCACGCACTTTCGGGATTAAATTTGCATAATAGGGTCCAGTAATCGTCTGGCCTTTTGGCATGTAATCAATAAAAAGGATTTCTTCACTATCCCAGAACACAGAGGCCATAACTTTGCCAGCGGTAGGAGCAACTCGAAATTTCTTGATGGATGGAGAGGATGGTCGTTTCCAAGACATGCTTTGTCTTTTAGTTTCAGGATCAAAATGGTGGACCCACGTTTCATCCATGGTGACAAGACGACGGCAAAAATTATCCGAATCACGCTGGAACATTTCGAGATTACGCTTGGAAATTTCCAAACGTCGCTTTTTGTTTTCGTCGGTTAACATTCGTGGCACCCATCTTGCAGACACTTTTTTGAACCCCAGTGAATCAATTAAAATGGATTGAACGCTACCAAAAGATATCTTTAGGATCTCAGCTATATGTTTTATAGTCATTCTTCTGTCTTCCAAAACCAGATTCTCAACCTTTTTGACATTTTCTTCTGTAACGGAGGTTGAAGGCCGCCCAGAACGCGGGTCATCTTTACAGCTTGATCTACCTCTTTTAAATTCAGCCACCCAGTACGCAACCGTAGAATAGGGTACAGCATCACCCCCTAATGTCTGCTGAATGTCCAAAAAAATTTCCTTCGTAGACATTTTTTTCAAACTGAGATATTTTATCACCGCACGTAACTCACTTTTATCCATAATTTTGACTTTTTAGCAACTCGTTGCACAAAAAAATTTATTACATGCGAACGAACTGACAAAAACAAGTGACAGTCTGCATAAATATAGTGTGATAGACACTCTTTAATTTGAATATCGAACTTGATCCAAAAAGGTTTCATATATATGCATTATGCACTTCTAAGAACTTTTTGATTCACCCTGGTATGTGACTATATAGACTTATTGAAATAAAATTTCTAATACATACGGTTTCTAATTCCCTATGCACAACGAGAAACTTGTTAAGTTCGAGATAGGTCATTTAAAATGCAGCAAAATTGTACAATACGTCAGAGGCAGCATATTAATGAGGGACAGCACAATTGCATTCAGTGTGACGCCGACGCCAGCGCTGAGAATCGGACCGGTTGAAAATTTTTCGGTCCATTTCCCGTTTTTACTTATGCAAATAAGTTTCGACGGGCAGCGAACGCGAAATGAAAGCGTTTGTTTTAAGCACAGAGATTGGTAAGGAGTCGTTATTTGCATATTTTTAATTGTTGGGTCACTGTTTACGTGATGTGTTCTTGGTGTTCTGCTTAATTAATGGTGAGAGTTTTAAAAACAAACGAGTGGATGAGTGAAAAGTACTGCCAGAAAAATGGAGAATGGAGATACGCTTCCTAGGAGTTGACACTCACGGTCGACAATAGCTGTGACTTCAGTCATACATCTTCGTCCTAGTGCCATCAAAGTTATATAGCAGAGAATAAATACAAGCAATATTTTTTTTATTTATTAAATGAGTTCATTAATGAATGAAATGAAATGATGTGAATTGGTGAATCATTTCTTAATTTTTGCAATAGTTACAATGTTATGCTATTTTCTATATTTTTGCAACTTCATGTAATAGAGTGTGTAATCTATTCATAGATAATACATATAACTATAATGATTATAATACAACGATATTGTTTATTTGTTAAGGTATTAATCCATAGTCGTATAGGAATAAAATAAAAAGAGTATGAAAAAAATATATGAAATAACACAATGAAGTCTCCATAGCTTTCCTTTATATTTTAAAGCAAACTTTACAGATGCGGCTGTAGTCCCTAATGGCGTGGAGTGGGATATTGTATCGCTATATTTATATTCATTTAAATTTCCCTTTATTAGATTAATGGTATTTTTACTATCATGGATCTTTTACTGTCGACTCTTTATTAAATTACTTCTAATATAGAACATAAAAAATATATTACTAAAAGTTTAATTTACTTGTTTAATATGTATGTTAAGTGAAATAAGAATTTGTATTTTCGAATTATTTTACTACTAGAAATAAATTCGAGGGCTATCTTTTATTGTGATTTAAAAAAGGATTTAAGGCGCACATAGTCTACATTAATGAACATATAATTAATAAGTTTACTTTGTTTGTATGTAGAGAAAACACTCTGGAACTACATATTAAAAAGATATACAAAGTAGGAAGTTGCATTATCCCTGATACATTATACAATTGTAGTTTCGAATTGACTGCCTCCGTAGCTCATTAGTGTGCGTATTACGTTTAGCACCTGCGGTCCCGGGTTCGAATCTTGACGAAACATGAAAAAACATAATATTTTATTTTATTAACGCGAGTATCACATATTTAAAGGAAATAATTTATACTGGATTACAACGCGATTTATCAGTCTGCTAGTGACTGTGGTAGCTGCAAAGCATCCGAAACGTCGGGCTAAATAATATAATCCGGAATAAAGTATTTTATATAAATGAAAAAACATAATTATTTTGGTCGGGCAAGGTATGGAAGTCTGGTAACTTGCCTGTAATCAGTGAAACAGACACATAAATGTGTCTGGTCAGATAACTATGTTAGTCTTCTTATGCAACTCAAGGATATTATGTAGTACAAAAAACAGTGTTGAACGTAAAAAAAGTAAAAGCAGCTGGAGCGCACATTGTATAATGTATATACTTAGGAAAGTTTGTGAATTCGATGAAACGCCCTGAGCCCGGGGTAGTCCGCGGAAAATGTGGTTTTATGCACACAATGTAGTCGAGTAGGCAGGACGCTGACTACGCTATTGTCTTAACTAATATTGAGAAGGATTATATAACATATATCTATGTATATAAAATGAAGGATTTAATTTTATTGACGTTCATAATATATACATTGTGTTACCTAAATGAATGAATGATTTTTGAATTTGAATTGGGGTTAGGTCATTGGGTTCTTTGCATTTTATTGAATATCTAGGGACACTCATGGTGACGCTCTTGCAATATATTTATTATAACTTTAGTTATTTATATTCTTTCACGATACACATACGTATATAAAGTACAAAATAGAATATTACCAAGTTGCGAAATCTCGGCGTTAACATGGTAAAATCATTTATTACAGTAAATTTAGTAAATCCGACGC
Source organism: Anthocharis cardamines (assembly GCA_905404175.1). Classification (NCBI taxonomy): domain Eukaryota; kingdom Metazoa; phylum Arthropoda; class Insecta; order Lepidoptera; family Pieridae; genus Anthocharis; species Anthocharis cardamines. The sequence continues at coordinate 1,758,257 of FR989953.1, read as the reverse complement.
CCGACTCCTGAACTATAACTTAGTTTAAAGAAAGCTCCGGCAAGTTGTAGGAAACTGCGAAGTTGAGCGAAACAGAATCACTGTTTTCAAGATTCGCTTACTTTAACTCGACTCGGGGCTCTTTTGAGGTATTTTATATTTACCATATTTATAATACCGTTATATATATTATAAATAATAAACATATATAGACATATATCAATACTCGGAGGGGCGATAAGAAAAGATATAAATCGGATATGATTCTGTCATTATATAAGTTATATATAAACATGTAGTACGTTAAAGTCAGCAAGCCGGGCTTTTGGGCTTGTATAGTACTCCGCCAGTTCAGTCTTCAGCAACGCCTTTCTCTTCACCCGTAGCAAACTTCAGCCGTCGCCAGGATTGCCTTGGGCGACCACGGTTCCTCTATATATAAACAAAAATATTTATATCAATATTACAAAGTAGTTTATTATTTAAATAAAATACTTTATAAGGGTATAAAACGCGATGTTTTATTTATATGATTTATGCCGACGTTTCGGATGCTTTTCAGCAACCGTGGTCGCGGCAGACTGAAACATGACAGTTGTCTGATTGGAAATATCACAAAGTTGCCATATTAACGCCATCTATTTCTACGGAGTTGATCCCGATCATGCGGGTAGGTCTGTTCACGATTTCGCCTTGACATATGATCTCACGCAACTGGTTACCTCGCCAACGCGAATCCCAGATGTTGAGGACCTTCCCTGTTGGACCTTCTGCTGACCTCTCATCCGGACAACTACTCGGTTTCCGTCGAGCCTCCTCTTGGTTCGTCGGACCACTGTCTGATCCGGAGTACAGTGCCGGTGACGCGCCTAACACGGCCCCGCTTTGCGGGCTGCCGCCGCGTGTGGCACTACAGGTCAGCGGATTGGGACGGGATGCGCTCTTTCTTCGCGTCCTACCCCTGGGGGCAAATTTGCTTCTCGCCGGATGATCCAGACGTCATTGCTGACTCTGTGGCTGATGTGGTGCTTCAGGGTATGGAACTTTTCATTCCTTACTCTTCGGTGCCTATCGGCGGCAAGTCCCAGCCTTGGTTTGGTCGCCCCTGCAAAACGGCATCGCGCCGAAAGCGGGAGAGCTATCAAGCCTGGGTTAATGCATCAGCGTCTCGTGATTTAAACACCAGCGCACTCAAAAAGGAGTATAATTTTGCCTCTAGGTCCTTCAAAAGAGCTATTGACAAGGCAAAATCGGAGCACATCGGCAGAATTGGCGAGAAATTAGTCCGCCTTCCTTCGGGAACACGTGCGTTCTGGTCACTAGCTAAGGCTGTCTTAGGGAACTTCTGTCAGCCTTCCCTTCCACCCCTGCACAGGGACGATGACTCGTTGGCCCATGCCGCGAAAGAGAAAGCCGATCTTCTGGGCTCTCTTTTCGCGTCCAACTCGACCCTGGATGATCAAGGAAAGCAACCACCGGCTATCTTGCGGTGTGATACCAACATGCCGGAGGTTAAATTCCGGCAAAGTGCTGTGCGTAAAGCACTTCTTTCCGAAGTCGAGTGGGCCCGATGGCATCCCTCCGATCGTGTTGCGGACATGTGCTCCAGAGTTGGCACCGGTTCTAACGCGTCTTTTTCGGCATTCTTACTCATCAGGCGTCGTCCCGAACTCTTGGAAGACTGCTATGGTGCATCCGATCCCTAAAAAAGGCGACCACTCTGATCCGTCCAACTACAGACCTATAGCGATTACCTCCTTGTTCTCCAAAGTAATGGAGTCCATTATTAACTGCCAGCTCCTGCGGTACCTAGAGGAACATCAGCTAATCAGCGACCACCAATACGGTTTCCGTCGGGGTCGCTCAGCCGGTGATCTTTTGGTTTACCTGACACACCGATGGGCGGAGGCAGTTGAGAGCAAGGGGGAGGCGTTGGCAGCTAGTTTGGATATAGCGAAGGCCTTTGATCGGGTGTGGCACAAAGCGCTTCTTTCGAAGCTCCCTTCCTATGGGCTTCCCGAGAAATTATGCAATTGGGTCACCAGCTTCCTGGCAGATCGGAGCATCAAGGTCGTTGTCGACGGTGCTTGCTCGGACTCCAAATCTGTTAATGCTGGTGTTCCACAAGGCTGTGTGCTTTCTCCCACTCTGTTTCTACTGCATATCAACGATATGCTGCAGATTAGCGGCATTCATTGCTATGCGGACGACAGCACAGGAGATGCCTCATACTCCGGCCGCGCCAACATTTCTCGGGAAAACGTCGACGAGTGCCGAAACAGACTTGTGTCTGAAGTCGAGTCTTTGTTAACCAAAGTCTCGGAGTGGGGCCGACTAAACTTAGTCCAATTCAACCCCAAGAAGACACAAGTCTGCGCGTTTACCGCTAAAAAGTCGCCATTCGTCGTATCTCCTCATTTCGAGAGTACTCCCCTGACTGCCGCAGCTAGTATTGGAATACTTGGTGTGGACATATCGAGCGACGTTCAGTTTCGGGGTCATCTGGAAGGGAAGGCCAAATTGGCCTCTAAAAAGCTTGGTGTGCTCAATAAGGCGAAGCAATACTTCATGCCGGCCCATCGCCTGCAACTTTATAAGGCGCAAATTCGGCCACACATGGAGTATTGTTCTCACTTTTGGGCGGGGGCTCCCCAGTACCAGCTCCTTCCATTTGACCGCATCCAACGTAGAGCGGCTCGAATCGTCGATGATCAGGCTCATTCCGATCGGCTCGACCCTTTGGCGTTGCGTAGAGATGTAGGCTCGCTCTGCATCTTCTATCGCATTTATCACGGGGAATGCTCGGAGGAATTGTTCGGTTTAATCCCGGCCGCTGAATTTCGCCATCGGACATCGCGTCAAAAATACCACGCATACCATCTTGATGTCTGGAAGTCCACAACTGCGCGATTCCTGAGACACTTCTTGCCCCGCACAACCACTCTGTGGAATCAGCTTTCGCCGGCGGTTTTTCCGAACCGATACGACTTGGAAACCTTCAAGAAGCGAGCCTACATCTTTCTTAGAGGCCGGCAACGCACCTGCAAGCCTTCTGGTGTTGCGGATGTCTATGGGCGGCGGTGATCACTTACCATCACGTGAGCCGTCTGCCCGTTTGCCCCCTATACTATAAAAAAAAATACGAAATATTTGTGTAGTTATCTACTTATTCGTAATTTGGTATGTTCATAGTTTCTCTCACTTCACATACTATTTCCAGTATAACAGTGTTAATAAAAATATTTTCAATTAATTACAGGAAAGTATTGCTATTTAATTGTTATATTCATTGATATTGTTGATCGAAGGTTATATTATATAACATCGGCATCAGAAAACGTAATTTAACACTAAACCTACCGACATTTTATATGTATAATGTATATCAATTTCTACCAATGGCTGTCATTTGGCCGCTTTTCAAATTAAACATTATATTATTTTCCAGTTGATTAAAAATAATACAGATTATACCATAGGTATAAAACACAAAATTATTGTCGTGGAGTAAAATCAAGAAAATTGAAAACCAGTAGTTTATCAATTTTGTTACCATTGTGAAACCAGTAGTTTGGTTAAGTGTTAAAACACGGAATACTTCAACACCAGCTGGAGTGCATATATTTATAACATAACTAGTAATACGCCGCGGCTTTGCAGTTTTCACGGGTGCAATGTAGATGTACTATACACAAAACATCTTGTTACTCGCTTATAATGTAGCTTGGTGAAAATCGATTTTTAAAATCGGTCGAGTAGTAGTAGTTTTTGAGTTTAATCGTAACAAACAAACAAACAAATCTTTCCTCTCTATAATATTAGTATACTATATTACTTAATACTTTACTTAGTACAATAATTTCGTACGAAAAATAAATTCCATGCCACATTTATTTACGAATCTCAATGATAAAATTTATCCCAATAGAATTATCATTTTGGACCAAATCAAAATAATGCGTGAATTTAATTTAGGATTACGGTGGTAAAAAATTGAGTATTATCGGTTTCATTGATTGGAAATGATATATTTTTATAGAAAAGCGTATATGTGTGAACTTTATATAGAAATCTGTATATCTTTATAACATTGTGTAAAAAAGTCGCCAAAATGTAAGTACGCGTATATACTTCCGAATTCCTTTTTTTTATTTGTAATTGTCAGGACAAGGTTTAAAGGAAAGGAAATATTTAAACAAAATGTTTTTAAATATCTTCATAGAAAAAAGGATCTTTAAACATAGTAACGGATTGATTTTCACCACCGCGCGCCGCCCATTAGCAATACTAGTCGGCCTAGCATGACAATTGACAACCACGACCAAATGTTGTGGACCGTTTTCTCGTGTTTTAATCGATTATCTATTTATGTCTTCCGGGTCTTACATGACACTTACATTTAAAACTCGACTTCTAATGTCGATCGAGGTGTCTATCAAAATTGTCGAAATCGAGATATCTTATATCATAGTTTGTCTTCACTCTTCCGTGAGATATTTCTTGATGATCATGCTAGGCGAGCAGAGGACTTTCAGATGCGTTTTCTTTAAAATCATCATCATTGTCGCGATAGACAAACTTGCTTTTTATCCAATGTGTAAATGTAAAATTCTTCAGTTTGTTAAATCTAATTTTGTTCGATCCCAGATGCATAACGAATTATGCATAAGAACCATTTAACCACGAAGGTAATAAATAAAAAATATTTCATTTAAGGAGTCCATTGACTTTTTTTAAAAACTTGTGAGACTTAAATTGTGACCCATCTTATCTGTCATTTCACTTAAAGTAAAGATCAACGTACACGGAAAGATTTTAGGAATACTATTTTAAGTGTACACTACAATAAATACTAGAGCGAGAGCGTTGTGGAGTAAAATACGATGTAGTGATGAGAATCGAGAAATTAATGTGGAGTTTTTTTTATGTAAGATATCAACAGACAAGCATGAGGTGTCGACCTAATTTTTACTTCGAGCATTTGGAATCAGTTGGTTTGTGCACGTAGAAAGAATGGATTTGAAAGTAGGGAAACAAAAACGATTTATGAAGCTGGTGTGAGTGGAAGAGTCGAGTGGTCGACCTAGGCGAACGTACCTCGATCAGATCGGAGATGTTCCTCAAAAGGGCCAGATCAAACGTACTCGAAATTGACAAGCATAATTGTATATGTATGTAAATCGATATAACAATTTATTAACATACAAGATACCAGTTACTAGAAAAGTAGATACCAGTTACTAGATAAGTAGATGAAGATGCATAAGTTCTGTTTCCGTTATGAAATTTTGAGCCTTTAGAGTTAAGACTGATTTCACAACTTTTCTCATTGAACGACTATAGATTAGGTTTTTTTAAAGTAAATATTGAGTTTGTAAATAGATAAAATAACTTCAGGTATTTTTTTTAAATAATATTTTACCAAAAAAATATCGAAGAAACTCAAGAACTATAGAAAATGCTCTAAAGATAGGTTTTAGATAAAAAATATTACCCAAAATGAATTCAGTGTACATCAAGCTTTACATAAGAACATCTGCCGTAACCAAGAATGACAATAAAAATGTCTGCGCAAACCAAATCTTAAATAAAGAGTTCAATGACCTCGTATAATAATTATACTTACGAGACTACCAAGTAATAAAGGTGTTCATTTAAATATGGTTTATTCGAATTTCTAACTTATTATTTGAGTTTTACTAATAAAATTTAAATTGCTTAGGACTTCGTCGCCGAGTTCAAACTTCAAAGTAGCAATTTCATAGTTTATTACAATGTGTGTCTCGAACTGTCTTTGTCTTCAAATTATTATTATGGTGTTGATATATAGCTCAAAATGGCGTCCATTTTTATTGAGGTGTACCGTCAAGTAATGCTGTCTGTTGAATTTTGACATCAAAAAGTTCTGAAATCAAAAAATTAAGTGACGACCCAAGCTAGTAGACGTTTAAATATTATTTACAAATGTAATTATGTAGGGCAACAATAAACAGATTAATCTAAATACTGCCACTGCGCCTAATTCCCTCATATGTAATTATGTCACGCGAAAAACCCACTGTCACGCAGCATGACTATAAGGCCACTCGCATACAGTTTAAAACAAAACAAAAAACTTAAACGGCAACAAAAAACAAAAAACTTGCGGCATTGGTACGAAGGTCAAACCAATCATGTAAGATGGGGTGACACAACCTCTAGCGGTTACAGGCTAGAATGTGGGGTTCGCCAGGGAGGACTGACTTCTCCGGATCTTTTTAACATTTATGTGAATGGCTTGATTGAGGAACTGAGAAAAACCAAAATTGGTTGTCACATCAATAGAATAGCTTTTAACAACCTAAGTTTTGCCGATGATATGGTGATTCTGAGTCCCTCAATCAAAGGACTTAGGAGACTTTTATCTGTATGTGAAACGTATGCTCACCAATACGAGTTAAAATATAATGAAACTAAAACTGAAATGTTGGTGTTTCGATCAGGTAAAGGTCCGGAGATAATACCGCCAGTCTTTCTGAATGGTTCAAAGATTCGGGTTGTCGAGCGATTCAGGTACCTTGGACATATACTGACAGGAGGCTTGAGTGACGATGGGGACATAGAGCGCGAGCGTAGGGCTCTTGCAGTGAGGGTGAACATGCTGGCGAGAAGATTTGCCAAGTGCTCTGAGGATGTAAAGCTGACACTGTTTAGAGCTTATTGTCTAAGCTTCTATACGTGTCAGTTATGGATTAAATATACTAGAAAATCCTATAGTATCCTCAGAGTCCAGTACAATAATGCTCTTCGCATTATTCTAAAGTTACCAAGGTACTGCAGTGCCTCAAGCATGTTCGCTGAGGCACATGTCCCAGATTTTTTTGCTGTGCTGCGTGGTAGGATCGCCACTTTTTGGCAGAAAATGCGCGATTCTACAAACGAACTTGTCCGTGTCGTGGCCCAAGCATCTCCAGATAACATATTTTACAAACACTGGCTGCAAATTCATCAGACTCAGAATGTTAAATAAAAATTTATATTGTAATATTTTTAACATTTTTAGACTATATCAATAATATTTATTAGTTTTATTAGTTTCATTTTTATTTTTATTTTACTTAATTTTGTCAGATTTTTAATTTTAACCTCTGTATTCCTTTTAAATTTCAATTCATAGCCGTGTTTTTGACTGTCTTAGTAGATTGTGTAGAAAATTTCTGTGTATTGTAAAATTTAAATTTCTATGGGCATTGCCTGAAATAAACATTTATTATTATTATTATTATTAAACGATTTTTTACTAAAGAAAGTTTATAAACAAGCAATAAGAAGGTCTAAAGCAGAGCATGAAGATAAGTTAAACTAAACTGAGAGGAGAGTGGCGGCTGTGGCTTCCTTCTTCGTGAGATATACGCGAAAGAGTGCCATCTATTAGAGATGGCGCCGGAGTAGCAGTGGTACTTCGGCACGGGGGTTATTCGGTCTTCAAGATCGGCGAGTTGTAGGTCCCGCGAACTCCTCCCATGACCTGAACGCCAGGACTCTCGGTAGAATGCTATCGCTATCCCGTGGGCGTGGCATTACGGCGGATTGAGGGGTGAGGGATTTTAGTGGGTAGCTCTCAGTGACCCAGCTGCCTAGAGTAGAGGGCTCATATCAGGCAGACTGGTAGGGTGAGTCCTACACTCTCTGCGTCCTTGCACTACCCCGACGCAGCGGGTGCGTGAACTGTATTTCCTCTCGGTAAAAAAACGGTATTTTATAATTGTAAAGTTTAAGAATGGATCTCACAAAAAACAGAGGTTTAAAGAGTTTTACATTATGGCTACAAAATTATAGGAAAACGATTATATAGGTATCTACTCTTTTTTCATGTCACATATCGATGCCTGAGCCATAGGATATAAATCACAATGGAATTACAGTATTTACTAGTTTTCATTCATATAACAGAAAAGTGTCAGGTTCGGTGGGATATGAACCCTCGACCAATTAGAATGCAGCGTCAAATTATTGATTACTAGCGACGCGCCCCGGCTTCACACGGGTGCAATGTAGATGTACTAGGGATGTTACGGAGCTTCGATTCCGGTTCCGAAAAGTCGGAACTTCCGATTGATTTTGCACCTCCGATTCCGATTTCGGTTCCGATAAATTTCAATCGGAGGTCGAAGCACAGCGGCGGCGGCGACAGCGATCTGTGCCATTTGATTTAATTTACTACGGTTTAAAATTTAAGTCAATTCGTTTATTTTTATTTTCAACAACTAGGAAGGTGTTTTATTTTTTGAACTGATATGAATGAAACTGATTTATTTTATTACACATCTCTCTTTTGCTTCTGCCTCCGATTCTGGTTACGGTTCCGGTTCCGGTTCCGATTTCGGTTCCGACAAACCAAATTTAAAAACTCCGATTCCGAATTCGGTTCCGATAAAACCACTTCCGTTACATCCCTAAGATGTACTATACACAAAATAAAGAATTTTCAAAATCGGTCCAGTAGTTTTTTAGTTTATTCATAACATACAAAAATCCAAATCTTTCCTCTTTATAATATTAAGTATAGATTACTCAAAATGCTCACTGGGTGCGTTATGATCGTTGAAGCAAAAACCTCTGTGTAGCATTGCTAACACTTTTTAAAAACCACCCAATTAATATTCGAACGTCAATTCCAGCGATGTAATCGCTTTTGTTAGCACTCAACTGTCACCTGGATCAAATTAGTCGCCAGGCCGTGAATTGTGATGCAATTATCTAACAGCGCTTTTTCGATGCTTGCAAAATTGTGTGACAGCCAAGCCTAAGCTGACCTCAGATCCAGAAATATGTTACCAATATTTGCACTTGTAAGTCCGTTTATTTCTAGATGTAATATTGAAAAAGTTTAGTGCTGTGCAAGGAACACAACAAAAAAGTTCCCCCCTATGATAGAGACAATATGAAAAGTGTTGAAGGACACTATCTTAGTAAGAACATAAAATCTAGGTACTTAGTTTAGGATAGCATGTGTTTTTAGTGCTTAGTTTTAAAAAAATTTAGAGACCCAACATGCAACGAAATGGCGCAGCTGGTAAAATCATTACTTACCTCTTTTATGAATAATAACTATTTGATCGCAATCCTGCCGGATGGTAAGCGCAGATGCGGTCTAAATGGGAGCATGCTTACTTAGGAAAGTTTATTTACTCTAGATTTGAAAACTTCGAGATTGTAGAAATCGGGGAAGAACGTAGTAACGCCATTATAGGTACTAATGATTTTGCTCTGTGAGAAAAATAAGTAGTACCTATAATGGCTTATGCATTAATATATATTAAATATATATAAAAGAGATTTCCACCTATATAGTCACTCATCACGATATCTCTGGAACCATAAGGCGTAGCGACTTGAAATATGGTAGGAATATTCCTTTCGCCGAGTAGAGGTCAGCTAAGAACGGATTTTACGAAATTCAACCCACAAGGGGGGTTGCGGGGGCAATTGCTAGTATTAAATATGTATGGATAAATAAAACAATAATAAAAAATATATAAGTAGTAATGTTCTATTCTGTGTATGTTCTACGTAGAATTGAATGCATATTTCCCTATTAAAAGGAAGTTCAAAGTTAATACAATAATAATAATTTATCAGATAAATTCTCAGGTAAATTATATAATACAATCGAACTGAGTAATAATACTTAATTGTAATTAATCAATTGCTCTGTAAAGCTATGTATTGTGGTTATACAAGCAGAGTTATTGGATTGAAATCCTGATTTGAATCTTAATCGTTTTGAAATCTAAGAACTGAAGCCTGAAATTGATAATAAAAGACATTTAAATAAAATACTGTATACCGGATTAAAACGCGATTTATTATTTATATTGTTTAAATTATTTCGTCATCTTTCTGTCTCCCCGCGACCACGGTTGCTGAAAAGCATCCGAAACGTCGGGATAAATAATTTAAACAATATAAATAATAATAAATCGCGTTTTAATCCGGTATACAGTATTTTATTTAAATAAAAGACACCTTTGGTAATATAATATGTGAATAATATAACCAGATTACAACTTATAGTGCGTATATGTATATTTTGTTTTTACTAAAGACCTTCGATATGTTGCTTTACTTTTGTATAGACATACAAAATAACTCTGGCTTTAGATCACTGACTTATAGCTAATTATATATTTCTGAAGAATAGCTAGTCTGCGTTGAGCCTTATAGCAATTTGTATTGTCATTTGACAGATGAAGGAGAATTAGCATAGCAACTCCGATATTGTAGACTTAATTGAAGCTATATCATGTTTGTTTGTATTTCTTAATGACGCCCACCGCTTTATGTCTGTATACGTCTGTGTTAAGTAAAGTTACGACACATCATAAAGCTTTCAGTTATGTATTTATGTTGCACGCTGTTGTATTGCTACAGTATTTATTTAAAAATGTAAATTTTGTTACCAATCGCTTCCTTATGAGCTGGAGTACATATTTCAAAAAAGATATCTATCATTTAAATCGTTTTAATAGTAAAACTATTCAAAAAACTAGCCAGCACGAAAAATGTTTAAAATATTTAAAAATAATGCATAAAATTCAATTATTTTGATTGCTACCAAGAAAAACGATATACATATGTGATATGTGTATGTAGTCTAATAATAATAATTACAAAAAAAATCTATTATTTCACTTATTTTTTAAAATAAATTTTATAAAACCTGATTAAAACTTCAAACTCAATTTTCTAAAAAAAAGCTTTGGTCTCATCTTCTTTAGTATAGCCGTGCGAAGCCAGTAGGACTACTACAATAATAAGGTTATAATTTTGAGTAGGTATGTATTTGAAGAAATAGTTTTTATAAACTGACAACTGAGTAGGCGAGATATCTGTAAGAAAAGCTTCTATTATTTTATCTTTGGAATCTTTGGCTGCATAATTGCATATCTTCCTTTCAGCTTTATCATGAGACCAGGACCTAGTAGGAACAACATGCGAGAAAATATTAGAAAATACTAGGTTCAATGCCCTAATAATACGTACACGATAAACATGTTCGATTTTATTAATACTTCAGGTATTTTGATATCATTTGATTATGTTTATTGAATTTGTAATATTATGTATGTTCATAATAGATTTATTTTAATATTTCGTATTATTGAACTGTTCGAATATTTGATATATGATATATGTAGGTTTATTTATTTTTTGTATAATTTAATTTATTGATGTATCTGCGGGCACGGCCGTACTATCCTTTTCTCGAAGTAGTTTGGGCCATTTTCGACTTACTTTTATTCTTTTACGAAGTAGACAAACCAGCAGGTGACGAAAGGAAAACCAAGACAAAAATGTCTCAGATGCTTTTAAACATTGATAGGCACGTTTTTGAAACCAACGAGGTCGTAACCAACCTAACCTAACAATTGTATTTCATTATGATAATTAGGAGACAAACTGTCAAACACAGTTGTAACTTTTTGTTAAATAAATACGCATGAACAAATTCAATTCAATTGAACAACAGGGGGAGAGCTAAAATAAACTTGTAAGCTTTTACTAGAGATAAAACCGGTACAAGTAAATAAAATAAAAGCTTTATAATTATCGTATTATGTGTTTTATTTATATTTTTTATGCATAACAGGTATACGTTTGACAGCGATCCCTCCCGATAGAAAGTGGTGATGTGATCTAAGAAGCACGTCTGTCCTGAATAAGTCTATTCACCTTGGCAAAGTATATGTAGTACCTACACCTGATTGAAGATCTAAAGTGATTCCTCTTCTTCATCAAGTTGATGTCTTGAATCAATCAAAAATCTCTCTAAAAAATTTTTTTTTACACTTTATGTTTTTGATGGCATCTATATAACATAAAAGCCGTATCGTTTACGTTACGTACCCGTGCCTACTTACGTACGCGTAATCTGTATAGTATCCGGGTACCTCGTCACTCTGATGACGGTGTTTTTATGCAAACGAGCAAAATTAATTCCCCTTTTTTATGAATTACTAGCGATCCATCCCGGCTTCGCACAAGTTAGGTACAAAAAAGCCTATGTTACTCGCTAATAATGTAGCTTTTTATTGGTGAAATAATTTTTCGGTCCACGGTCCAGTAGTTTTTGAGTTTATTCATAACATACAAAAAATACAAATCTTTCCTCTTCATAATATTAGTATAGATTGATATTTAATTGAATATCTACCAAGTTCTGAAAATTCGCCTATATACGTTAAGGTAACATCAAGAGAACCGCTTTTGAGAAATAACTAAATTAAGTTAATGAACTGTTCCTAACTAAGCACTGAATGATAGATCCAACTGCGAACGAACGATCTAATTAAAGCGACGCCTTCAGCTATCGGATCGTACACATTCACGGCACAACGTTATGTTCTTAGTGCCGACTGATTACGTATGACGATAGAGACTAGTGGAACATTAGCCATCGACGACACTTGCTTTTTGTACACATTATCTGCGATGATCGTAATTAAAAGTGACTGAAGCGTAGAATGGATATAACTTAGTAAAACTCGACGTAAATACAATCTATGACTGAAGATTGAAAAAAAGTAAGTCACAGTTATTTTTTGTATAAAAAATATGATAAAGTAGCATTGTTTATTGAACATGGTTTATTTTGTACATACACGGTATAAAATAGAGCTTTGCCGAACAGAAAGACAATGACTCGGGAACGTATCTAAACAGTCAAAAGTTTCTTAATTGGTTGAGTTTCAAATTTGTGATATAATATTTCAGTCTAGCATGATAGCAAAGACTTCTGAAAGACTTCTGCTTTGCCTGGGCAAGTGATGCGTTAAGTGGGTTTAATGAGCTTTCAGTTACAAACATTTATGGATAAAGTTAATGTGAGAAAGGCGTTAGATAAAATTCTAAAATGAAGAATAAATTACTTAACTAAAGTAGAGATAGACTAAAAAAATAATGTTTTGTTATTATCTTCACTTTTAAGAAGCATGGAAGTAATTTAAAGTTTAGTTAATTTTAATATTTTTTTAAGTTAGAAAGCTTAAAATTAAATTCCCAGTATATATTGCCATGAACATTGAAACAGTGTCTATCACCAACGTGTTATGTAATAGAAGCGTTCTAAAGCTTATTCAAATTAGTTTCGTATGTAGAGCTGTCTACGCGATTAATATTACGCTGCAGTCGGCTCCGATACTGCGTCATATACGAGTATGTAACCGCTGAGATTCCGAGGATGCTGTCATTGTTCGGTCTATTATGGACAGAGCTGGATATTTTACGAGCTTTGTAGGCTTTGGGTACAATGTGTGTGCTGGCCTTATTGTGGCAACTGAATGTTATTTTTCTTATGTAGTGTGAATTCCACTTTAGAAGTAAATGAAGAGCGTTTGTATAATTTGAAAATAGCCTATTTGGCAATTAAGGGTGAAGTTAGCATGTAGTACTAAAATACTTATTTGATGGACGGAGCCATGATAGAGGTGGTGAATGGGTGGAACATGACCAAATGAGGAACCTTCGCTAGAAGAGACCAAAGTTTCGTCTTTAGTCTATGGTTATTCGATTGCTTTTTTATGCTAGATATCGACAGACGAGCATATGGTTCACTTGTTTGTTCACGGTGGTTCGTTACCCGATGGAAATTTAGATATTCCTCCCACCCGTTCAATACCCGAAGTTACCACACGTGGAGAAGACATGCTTACGGAAAATAATAAACATGTTGTCCCGGTGGGATTCGAACCCACGGTGCGCACGGCAGGTTCTAGCCCGTCGAAATTTAACAGTATATTAACAAAATCAAACTTATTCAGTTGGATTTACTTTCTTAAATCATTGAACAGGATAATATGATTAGTTGGATGGTAGGACATGGGAGTAATTTATTTCACTGATAAAGATTTAGAACTTCAATGACTAAATATAAACTAATTTGCCTACTTTCCAGCTAAATAATTCAACATTCTTTAATGAGGCAACGAATAATAAGTATATATTTATACGTATAAATGAGTGTAACTGTCTGCCACAAGTGTCACTAGGTAGCGACAGAATATCAGCGCTGTGTTGTATCGTTGGCAGCTCAGCATATGCTGAGACGCCGCCTGGTAAAGCTGCCATACAATTAGTAATTAAGTTTATATAAATAGATATAAATCATATATGGAGCTTAAATAAAGATATTTGTTTGTTTTGTTTGAATTGTGTTCGTCCTAGTTATTTATTTTAATCCGTAAATCAAATCAATTATGACATTATTAAATTAGGTATGACATGACTTAATCTGACATTAAATTAATATATTTTTTATATATACTATAAATGTTTTAATTTGTAACTGTTTATTTGTATTTATATATTATTAAATTGAAATGTATGTTTTGGTAATCTAATCTACTTATCTAACGCATTGGGTTCCTGTAATGTTAGACATAAGTATTATCTTCTATCTTCTATATATATAAATAAAAATAAAATGCCGCATGTATGTACTCGCATCACTTGAGAACGGCTGGACCGATTGAGCTAAATTTTTTTTGTTGTCTTCAGAATTTTTAGGAGAAGGTTTGTATGTAAAAATTTTTTTGAAAAATCTTAAGAAATCCCTTTCTTCATAAGAGTGCGGGGGTATTAATTAAAGAATAATTATATAATTTCGGAGCCAAAATTGTGGCAGAACAACGTCTGCAGGGTCCACTAGTTATGAATAAATAAAAAATATATATATTAAAAAAATCCCTCAAAATCACATCAACTTACTTACTTAACTTCGATTACGTCCTTCTGCCACTTATCGGCTTCCCTCACTGCAGCTGTCTTCATATTCTGCACGCTGCAGCTGGAGTGACGAGCTCCGAAAAGTAGCGGGAATATAATGGATGCAAAGAGCAGGGGACAGAGGAAGATGGCGTGTTTTAGGGGAGCCCTACGTCCAGCAGTGGATAAGCACAGGCTGAAGAAGTAGAAGAAGATTTAGGCCCTAGATCTATACTAATATTAGAAATAGGAAAAGTTTGTAATTTTATATGTTTTTATTACTGTAAGTTTGTAACGAATAAACTCAAAAAATACTGGACATATTTTAAAAATTCTTTCACCAATAGAAAGCTACATGATCAGCGAGTAACATAGACTGTTTTGTGTATAGTACATCTACATTACACCATGTGAAGCAGGGATGTGTTGCTAGTAGATTATTATAGCCAGTTTTTGAACCAGGAAGTTTGTAGTTATTTTATGGAAATATCCACAGAGAAGTAACAGAATACCTGATGAGTAAGATTTACTGCGATTATGTAGATTTGTGTGAATATTCGCGTAATTTAAAATAATTCAGTCTGAATTTTGCTGACAATCAAACATTACATATTCAACCAACTCTTTGGTAAGGTTCCTTACTGACGTGCCTATCTACACTCATAAAATAAAGAGGAAAAGTATTCATATTTACTTTCCATACTTTTCTTTATGTTACCTATCTACAACACAACACTGAAGTGTTATAGATAGGTAACATAAAAAAAAACATTGGTGACGTCATTTTCAAGACACTACTGCCACACATCTCCTCTAAATAAACTTAAATTTGTTTCTTTTTTTTATATTCAATAATTTTTCTAATTTTGTATGGGTCTTGAAGTAAAAATTTCAATCATTACAAAATATGAAATTGCGATCCGCCCGGCTTCACATAGGTGCAAAGAAGATGATCGAATCAAAATCAAAGCTTCACCACCTCATTCCACCGTCTCCTTTTTTTCGGACATCGAGACGTACGGAGGGGTACCATCCTTACTTGGTCGATGTACCGAAAGCTCGTACAGGACGCTTTGCCTCGTCTTTTATAGTGCGAACAGCCAAGGACTGGAATTCCCTACCGTCGTCTGTTTTTCCAGAGACTTATAATATTGGGCTCTTTAAGTCAAGGGTAAATCGGCTTTTCATAGGCAAGCGTGATTTACCACCTTAGTTTGCATCAACACTTAAGATCAGGTGTGATCGTAAACAAACGCTTTCCTATTTCAATATTAAATAAATAAAATAAAATAAAGGGTTGTCAAAGTTAAATTAATTCAGGTTTGGCCGCCAAATCGTTGCTACGTGTATAGTCAGCTTATCTATCAAAACTCAGTCCTTTCAAAACTTTACTCGGAGCCCGCAAGATGGTAATGAGCTGAAATGACAAATGACGTCACGAAATGAGAGAACATCAAAGTTGCTGCATTATTTCAATTGGAGTGAGTTTGTGTGAATGGAGGATTTATTTTGTAACTTTTAGTTAACTTGATTGTTGGATGCGTGAGCTGGTTTAGGAAGTTTGTACAGGATACATTACTGTAGGCTCATCGAAGTATATTTTACTTAAGAATACATGTAGTAAATTTTGGGCTTTGTTTCGATCAGTTTGTGAGTAGTAAAAAGTACAAATACTTTTTGTTTTTCGTCAGTAAGCGATGTCTTTAGGCTATGAGAGATTTTTTATGTTAGTTATTGACAGACGAGCTTCGCTCACAAAACATCAGTCAATGATGCTCTGTCAACCTACTTGTTACTTCGTGCATTCGGAAATCTATAGACTGAAACCGAAACGGGTAATATTCACTTCACGGTTTTTCCATCTATGAACGGTGATTCGTTATTTGGTCGGAATTTGGATTATCCTCCCACCCCTTTAATGTTCGAAGTGTGGAAGATATGCTTACAGAAAATTATAAACATATCATCCCCTGGGATGCAAACCTGTGACTCATCGAAGCATAAGGTGGGTGTTTTACAAAACGCGCCAACAAGCCCGTCAATTATTTTTTCTTATTCTTATGTCAGGGAAATCTCTCAATATTTTCATTATAGCAAACCCTTGTAGATCAGTATATAATATACCTAATAATAATAAATTCATATAATTAACAAGCTACGCGCCCCGGCTTCGTACGGGTGTAATGTAGATGTACTATACACAAATATAACCTATGTTCCTCGCTGATAATGTAGTTTTCTGCTCGAGAAAGAATTTTTAAAATCGGTAACAAACAAACAAATCTTTCTTGTTTATAATATAAGTATAGACGTACTCTGCAGTAAAGCATTTGCTTTTTATAAAAACTCTTATTGTCATGAATGCAGAATCCGATAATTATGAATCCAAGCACCTGCTTCCATCTTTCTCTTTATTAATCTGAAATAGAAATGAAGCGCCTTTATTTGTTTGATGATTAATCCACGTTTTCCATTCCCATTCGCGTCTGATTTATTCAAATTGTAATTGAAATTGAATAATTCCTTTATAATATCGAAGAGATTATCTTAGTCATATCGGTGTGATTGTTTGTGTGAAAATTAGTGGCAGATTTACAAATTTCCGGCATAGGTCTTTATTTTTTTAATGTAGTTGGTGCTGTAGACTTAAAACCAATAGCCCAGGCTGAATATTAGCGCTGTATGGTTGCGACACCTACCCCCCCGCAGCACAAAAGCTGAGCTTGGACCAATTGTTCACTAAATTCAACACAAAATTGTCTAAATATAGTAAGTTTTTTTTTATTGTACTTGCTTTTCTGTGTGGAATAAATGACTTATGATTTTGATATAAGCTGTTAAAATGTTGCCGCCCTTGCTACTATAAATGCGAGTTCCTACATTTTCTATACTAATATTATAAAGAAGAAAGATTTGTTTCTTTGTTTGTTACGATTTAACACAAAACAAACGATTTAAAAAATTATTTTCAATAGAAAGCTACATCATCAGCGAGTAACATAAGCTATATTTGGTATAATACAGATGTAGATACATTGCACCCGTGCTGGTAAATCCGCAACTGGTGAAAGTAAATAGGCTGAAATGGTGAACGTACTTTTTGTTGTTATTAATAGTAGACTTGTTTTCAATTATTTTTTTTCCCCAATATTTTTTGTTTTTTTTTTCTCTTTGGAATAGAGGGCCATCCGGCTATCAGGTTACTTGATAGAAAGGGATTATCAGCGCCCATAGACATCTGCAACATCGGAGCCCTTCAGGTGCCTTTAAGGAATGAGTAGGCTCTCTTTATGAAGGTCCCTAAGTCAGTATCGGTTCGGAAAAACCGCGGTGACAACTGTTTCTACAGAGTCTGTGTGAGTAGAATAATTCTAAGAAACGCACAGTTGTGTATTTCATCATCAAAGTGGTGCGTATGTTTGGATTTCAGTCGCAATTAATCCATAATTCCTCCGAACACTCCCCACGATAGGTATACTCATACATACATCACGCCACTTTTAGATTGGGGTAGGCAGAGAGCACAGAATTCCACATGTTCCGATTTTTGCATACCACTTTCACTTCTTCCACTTACATCAATAGGTATATGTATGTATATTTATTAATCAAAGCCATTTATGCAGTTAAGATGTTATATCAAACTTCTGCGTTAATATTATTTGTATGGCCTAGCTGTTCTTGAAAATTGTAAAAAAAGTTAACTTTTTTAAAACCATTCATTAAGACAAGTCAATTTAAGGTTTTAAAACCATTCATTAAGACCTTCTTTGATTCGATAGTTTAATAACATAGTTTGTTACATATTCCTTTATTGACTGACAAATAGTATCTTAATATCCATACGACTAAGTGTTAATTAACATCAACTAGTAGTAACCGCTCAGTTAACTCTAATAGAGACGTATCATAAAAGCTAACACATTTAACTCCGTTAGTTAACTAACCGCGTCAGCATTTAGCGACAAGTATCAGGCTTGTTGAACTCTCGAACTACACGTTATGATATAACTAAGATTAAACTCAATCTGGGGGCACGGCAGTGCCCCCGCCAAGTCGAGCAAAAAGCGGCACGGCCGTACTATCCTTTTCTCGAAGTAGTTCGGGCCATTTTCGACCCCCTATAACTTCGTTGTGGATAAAACTAGAATCCTGAATTTTCAGTCACTAAGCAGGCATTGTATAAACTCGGTATATTTCAAATTTCCAATATTTCAAATATTTCAAAATTCTGTTTGAACCAGTAGTTTAAGAATTATAACTAGTCAAAGTTTGATAATTTGTCACTCACTCACTCACTCACTGACTGACCGATCATCAAAACTCTAAGGCACTTCTAGTAGACATAGAAACTTGAAATTTAGAATACAATTAGTGTTTAGTCTATAAATCAAGGAAAAACTACAATATTTTGAAATTTCGGTCCAGTTTTCTAGATATACAATTTTTTTTTGTATTTCTGTATGTAATGAATAACTTAAAAACTACTGGACCGATTTTAAAAATTCTTTTACCGTTAGAAAGCTACATTATCACTGAGTAACATAGGGTATTTATTACTAGAAAAAAATAGAGATCCTTAGAAATCCCTACTAAAAACAACCCAAGGTGTAAAAAAATAGCCATAAAATGTCTTTCATCGCATGTGCTGTGGAAAGTATTGATGCTAGAGCAAAAAAACGTTCCACAATATTATATAACATATCAAAATCTACAAAAAAATTCACGAGACCATATGTCCAACTATTGTAGTTATGTCACTATTACTACTTTTTTACATTAAAAAGTTAATAAAAATGCCGATCAAAATCAGACTGTTATCCATAGCTTTATCTTAATTCTTATCCAAATAAACTAAGAAAAGGAATATCTACAAAAAGAAATGAGATGCCATCAAAAACATAAATTGTAAAAAAAGCCAAGTCTTGCAACTCAGTTCTCTCGCAAAAAGTTGTGAGATCCATATAATACCAAGTCGGTCAATTTATTCAGTCTCTACTGAAGGATCCTTCTGTCTTAAGTTATTACGTAATTAGGTAACCTAACAACATCTTATCGTGATCATATCAATACCAATATTAAAAAGCTTTGATGTTTAAAATAAAAAGGTTGACTTGGCAATCGCACTAAACAATCTAATTTAATATAATATGTGTTAGTTGTGATACACATTGTGTTTTTAATAAAATTAAAAAGATACATTGTGTTTTCATGCGATAGCCGAGTCAATCTATTTATTTAAAACATCAAAGATTTTTAATATTGTCATTGATATGGTCACTATAAGATGTTGTTAGGTTAGCTAATTACGTAATAACTTAAGACAGAAGGATCCTTCAGTAGAGACTGAATAAATTGACCGACTTGGGATTATATGGATCTCACAACTTTTTACGAGAGAACTGAGTTGCAAGACTTGGCTTTTTTTACAATTTATGTTTTTGATGGCATCAGTTTTACAACTTATCTGTACTATTACTAGTTCAAAAATAATACACATTTGAGGTAGGTATTCTTGAGGCTTCCTCACTTGCTAATATTCAATATTATTACTACTCCAGACTTATGTTACAATTGCAGCCTTGAAAAATTCGGAAAGAGCACACCGAAATCTATAAAATTACCAATTTTCAAATCTCCCGGAAAATTTTCCAGGTTTGCCTTTTTGAACACCAAATAACTGTACTACACTGGCAACTCAGATTAAATCCTTTTTTATTTAATTTGAGACTGGCCACTAAATTTCGTTATCGAGAACACATCAAAAACACCACATGTTTTATCTCGATGTCTCGAAAATCACATCCGGAATTTCTTAGTCACTTTCTTTCGCACAATCAGTACGTGTAACCATGTCGTCGGATGTGTTCCAGAACCGATACCAATTGAAAACCTTCAAGAGCCTATTTGCTTTTTTTTTGTCAGATATTGATAGACGAGCATGAGGTTCAATTGATCGTAGGTATAGCTCAGCCATAGAACATCAGTCAATGATGCGCTGTTGACTTAATTTTTACTTCGAGTATTGGAAAATCCATAGACTGAAACCGAAACGCGCAATGTGCACTTCACGGTTTTTCCATTTTTGAACGGTAATTACCCGGTCGGAATTTAGATATTCCTCCCACCCGATCAATGCCAGAAGTTACCAGACGTGGGGAAAACATGCTTACAGAAAATTATAAACATGTGGTCCCGGTGGGATTCCAACCAACGACCCATCGATGCGGACGGCAGGTGTTCTACCGAACGCGCAACGAGCCCGTCAGCTGTTGTTCTTTATAAGGCTATCATTTCTTAATATAACTGTAAGCCTTTTTTCTATAGTATTAGCCTTCTGCCTATTTCATCCCATTCTATAGAAATAATGGAGACCAATAAAACGTAACATTAAATTTTCATTTTTTTTAAATGAGCCCGTATATCAACATCATAATATTAGCTCCCAAAGTAATTATCCTATCAAGTTATTGACACTTAATCTATTTGAATAAGGTTTGACTTAAAAACAGCTAAAATACGAAATAAGGTAAAAATGGTCAAAACTATTGTAGAGAACATTATTTAGATACAATAACGTGGGACGTTTGAATAAATCTTATGCACATACACTGAATATTATTAGCGTTTAAATTTGCATGTCTGAACATTGCCTTAAAAGGTTCTTGCGTATACTCGAAGTTAAGAACTCAATGTTGTTATACTTACAAACAATATATTTTTCCAACAAGCCGATCCCTTTATATATTTAACTCTATTACTAACAAACTAAATTCAGGAGAAAACTTTCGTTTTACTTTGGGTTTTTCTCGCACTAAATGAAAGTACGCGGCATGACAAGGTTTTTTTTAAGACAGACTTTTGAAAATTTTCACCCACGCCATTGGTGTATACGCACCAACTTTTATGCAAAACAGTCAGTAGTCTATTACTTGCAAGGACTTTATAATTACTTGTTATACGGGCAACGTACGTCATTACGTTTTTCTCAGTATGTCACTTGAGCACGGGTCACGGAAATAAACGTATTTACTAGATGTGCTAAAGAGCGGGTATCGTATAGATACGAGGTACCTATCGGATGTATTGGAATAGTGATGGTGTTGCTAAGCAACGGTTTGTATTGTTTCTTCCTAGAAGTTTGTGGGGTTACTACGATTTTTTGTTAAGTTATAAGTAATATTGTCTCGCAAGTGGAAGTAGATTCTTTCCGAGACTAGTATGCGAGGCTATTGAAATAAAAAGAAACACCCTAACTTCAACAGAAAATATGATTTGAGACTTTCCAACACCTGGGATACAATAATTAAAAATCTAAAACCCGAAGTCAAACATACTAAAAGAAGAGTACACCGTTAGTCAATATTGTCATAATATAGAAAATTAGAGTAAATATCAACTCCGTAGGAATAGATGGCGTTAATATGGCAACTTAGTGACATTTCTCAAATCAGACAACTGTCATCTTTCTGTCTGCCCGTGACCACGTTTGCTGAAAGGCATCCGAAACGGGATAAATAATAATTTAAACAATACAAATAATAAATCGCGTTTTAATCCGGTATACAGTATTTTATTTAAATGTGTGATACTCGCGTTAATAAAAGACAATATTATAATAAGCATTAATTAATTTCAAACAGCAGCTCTAACGGCCGAATTCTCGAACGCTAATCAACATTGAGGTGTACTTAAAAGAATCTCTAACTCTTTCATTACGAAGGTAAAATGAAAGACAAAACATTTTAAGAAGCCCTCAAATTTTGATTATCGTTTCAGTATTCCGCGGTAAGACTTATATTTGTACAGTCTAAGCACGCGCGCGGTGACAAGCGATTTATAACTCGTGGTATGATGAAAATTATTATGAAGTCTTATTTTTATCCGCGATAATAAAACGCTGGTATCAGAGGCTTCTTCGGGCTTTGAACTTCATCTAGATTGTCTTGCGAAGGTTATATTGAGAAATTTATTATAACATTATATACATTTTATAATTAGACCATAAATAATTTTTAGACTTTTTTATTTAAATTAAATAAGTTTTTTTTTATGTTAGATATCGACAGACACTGAGGTAGGCGATACCCCAGCCACACAACATCAGTCAATGATGCGCTGTCGACCTACTTTTTACTTCGAGCATTCGGAAATCCATAGACTGAAACTGAAACGCGCAATGTGCACTTCACGGGTTTTCCACCTATGAACGGTGGTTCGTTACCCGGTCGGAATTTCGATATTCCTCCCGATCAATGCCCGAAGTTACCAGACATGGGGAAAACATGCTTACAGAATATTATAAACATGTCGTCCCGGTGGGATTCGAATCCACGACCCATCGATGCGCACGGCAGGTGTTCTACCGAACGTTTTATTATTATTATTATTATTTAGTAACTGAAAGGCGACAGCTAGCTGAATTGAAATTTCACAATATTGTTGAAATAAAACGTCTTCTATTTCTACGTTATTGATACATAGCTTCTATTTTCTATAATTTAGAGATATAGTAGGTATATCTAAACTAAGAGGAAAGATTTGTCTGTTTGTTACGATTTAACTCAAAAAATACTCGACCAAGGGCTTGCAGACCTGATATTTTATATTAATTTCATTTTGACACCTCTACGTGTTCTTGAGAAAAGGGTCTTAACAGACGAGCGGACAGGCGGATAGACATACAGACAGACGGACATCGAAGTGTTCCTATAAGGCTTCCGTTTTTGGTATGGAGTACGGAACTCCTAAAAGGCTCGTTTTTGTGTTGTGATGATTAAAACTTAACAGTACCGAAGTACAAAGGCTTTTATCCCGGGAAAAATGCCAATTTTTCCATGCGAGTGAAACTTAGTATACAATTCTTCTGAAATCTCCATTCTAGGAACGTCTATTGTCTAAAAGCCAGTGCGATCTCGAAGTTAAAAAAAAGTTATAAAATTTAGCAACTAGATCGGAGTATATAATATTAATTTTGTCGAAAAAAATGTGATAAACGAACAGACGAACCAACTTTAACAATTAAGCTCGGCTAACGTGAAGTTCAGCCGACTGAGTAAGGCTTGTAGTCCAGTAAAATGCGCTTACGTACTTAACTAGAAATACCTTAAACTTGTTATAACCTCGGAAGTTCTAGCATATTATAGAGCACAAATTATTATTAGTATTTCAGACCTGGCAATTGAATTATACCTATAGCAATACTATAAAATGGAATATAAAAAAAATTAAATAAAATACTGACAGGACTGGAGACAGGACCGCTGTCTCCCCGCGAACACAGTTGCTGTAAAGCATTCGAAACGTCGGGATAAATAATTTAAACAATAAATAAATCGTGTTTTAATCCGGTATACAGTATTTTATTTAAATGTGTGATACTCGCGTTAATAAAAGACAATATTATATAAAAAAATGTAAAATTTATTTTGTTGTAGATTTTATACAAACCTAATAGTCTAATTTTGGTAGGGACAAAATATTTTGATTTTTTTTCAGTCAGCTTCACTCTTGACCTGAAGTTGGTACATATTACTAATATACATAATATATCTGGTTGTTAGAACTAGATCTGTTAAAAAGATGACTTCGATATATGTATGTGTGTTACTTTTTCTATAATATTGCTGAAACAACGCATTTTAACTTATTAAAAAAATTGTTTATAAGTATATTTTATAACATTATCTTTAACAATATATGAAACTTTTTAATGTAACATACAAGGCCATATTAAAAACACTCTGTGCATACGAAATTATTGATTACTAAAAAACTCTTCAATCGAAATGTATTATAAAAATGTTTATTTAGTATATATTAAACATCACCGCACCGGCTGAGAACCAAGCTTACAAAAACTTTGTCTGATAATGGTTTATATCAAGTTCCCCTCAAAATCAGATTTTATTTCAAATTCAACTATTTTCATATAATAGTTTCGGAGGAAATGAATCGTGACTGATAACAGCTACATCTGTTCTTATAAGCGATTGAGGGTACTAAAATAGGTCGTCAACATATCATTGACTGTATGTCCTTTGTAATACTAATACTAAGTGAACCTCTCATTCATGTTATGATATCTAATATAATCAAAATAATATATAAAATAATTTTTATTATACACTAGACATCAATCTTTAGGAAGGTTTATTAAAATGTTATCCGAGATATTTTGTTTGCAGTTTTTTCAACGTCAAAGTTCGCGATAACAATAAAGGGATTTAATTAATTTCGCCGGTGGCTGTATCGCTTTTACATTATTTTTTTTATTACTTTTCCGAAACTCGTACGTGTACCTCTAACGAAATTATCTTTTTAAACAGAGAGGCTTAATTGCGTTGTATGTAGTGGCAGGACCACGATACAAGCTCAAAAGCCCGGCTTGCTCTGTTAATAACCGACCAACCATAAAAAGAATAATAATAATGCCCTTAACGTAATGATAAGTCATATATATGATTTCGGAACTTCTATATGACCACGTATTACTTTAAAGTCAGTAAGCCGGGCTTTTGGGCTTGTATGGTGGTCCCTCCACTGGTTGTATGTATGCATATAACATCATCACACTATCCTTTCTCCACACACACACACTTGTACACGCAATCACGCATACACTCACTGTACCGCCAGTAGGTACTCTTATCTTTGTAGGAAATTTGGATTTATTTTTCTTCTCGAAACAATTAGTTATGTCAAGTTACGGATTGGCATATAACAAGCTGAGTATCCTCACTGTATGGGTCACCATATAAAAAAGTTTTTGTTTCTTATTTGTATATAATATTGTATTTAAGGAAAAGATTTGAATATGAAAGTGGATGGATATAGGGGAAGAGGGAGGCCAACAACAACATAGGTAGATTGACTGTGTGAAGAATGATAATATATATTATGTGTTTGAGAGGTATGACTGATGATATGGCGAGTGAAAGAAGAGAACATAGGTACAGCGCTGACATCAAATAAAAAAAGGAAATAGGGCAGGAAGAAGAAGAAGAATATATTTATGGAAAAAGAGAACATACCTACTGCAAAATAAAAAGAGAACAGGGCATCAAGAAAAAGTAGGTATGGTGTCTAATACCTACTTTCTTCTTTCTTCTTAATAGAAACGACACGACGTAGTATTTTTCTTCGAGTACTTTTAGTATCTAGATTCTAGATATGGTTTCGCTAAATTATGTTAAAAACGAGCAAGTTAATTTGTAATCAGTGTAACAATAAAAACGGCTCGCAAGCGATTTATTTTTCACGTTTTCATTTATTATTCAATCTGTTTAATGTATTGCTGTAGCGATTCGATTAAGTTTCGGGGATTTGTTTAACTGTTTTTGAGTTACGAAAAGTAAGAATAATTAATTTTTTAAACAAGAATGACGGATCGAGACTGAGCGGTAATATCTAGTAATAATATCATTTATTTGACACATACATAAAATACAGCATACGGAAAAGGGGGGTTACCCAGTGCGCAAATGCATTCCCCTCTTTAAAAAAAGGTCATAATACAATTAAATATATCAAACGTTTATGAAGCATAAAATATCTGTTGACGCACAGGTGAGCCATCAAACATTTGGGTGCGATTCCTAGCTTAAAAATACAAGCGTATATTTTCTTTGGAACTATGTGGAAATGTACGTGACATTTTAGTTCAATTGTGAATGTTGCCAGTTCTTTTACTGCTTCGATTAATTTGGGCCTTAATAGAGCATTTCTATCACACTCCGTTGAGGGCTGATTTCCTGTTGTCAAATGTTTTTTAACCAACTTCAAAAAAGGAGGAGGTTCTCAATTCGACTGTATGTTCTTTTTGCCTTGCAACAAACTTTCGAACGGTAAGAAGTGGCCGGGGTTGGCTGGCAACGACTTCAAAAATAACTGTTAATAAATATTAAATAGATATATAAGTATCAATAATGTTGTTGATTGTCCTTTAAGGCTTTGAAGTAATTAAATTTTTTTTTATTTGTAGGTATAATTTTGAAGTCAGTTTTTTTAAATATTTTTTTAATGAAACAACAAAGACCTTTTACATCATACTTTAAATAAAATCTTTTACCTGATAGTACCGTGATTTTACATATTACTAGCTGTCCCGGCAAACGTTGATTTGCCATGTAAATAATTTATAAAAAGCAGGGGTTGGTGATAAAAAGTAAAAAATTAGGGTTGTAGGTATTTTTTAATGCCACATTATAAAAAATAAAAACAAAAAAATTCGTCTAAAAATTAAAAAAAAAAATTTAAGGGTGAACACCCTTATCACTTAGGGGTATGAAAAAAGATAGTAGCCAATTCTCAGACCTACTGAATACGCGTATAAAATTTGGTAAAAATCGGAAAAGCCGTTTCGGAGGAGTACGGTAACTAACATTGTGACATGGAAATTTTATATATTAGAGAGATATAATTCATATTATTAATTATATTCTTCACGTCTGCGATTTATACAAAATATATATAAACGAAAAAAATATAATTAAAAAATTGCGTTTTTGTCCAGTAAAAGTCTATTTAACAAAGACCTTTGTGTGATGTGTTCTTAGATTATGTTTCAAAGAAGCTTGAGGTTGATATGAAGATAAGATATAGACAGAAAATTAATAAATCTATTGATCTATTTATAAATATTTTATTTCTGGAATTTGGAAACTTAGAAGGTATTTACGGCCGATATTCTGGGTCAGTTTCACTTGCCTTGCCGATAATTTTTTTGTCTCGTTTCTCCGGGAATCGAACCCGCTCCCATACCAACAACAAGCTGCATATCACTACGCCACGCATTTTAAATCGGAAATCCTATCTGATACCGTAACCGTTTGCACTTCACTTTTCGAAAGACAAATTTCGAATGCTATTTCTCGTTAAAAGGTAACATAAAATCGTAAGTTATTGGATATCAACATGTTTTTATGAATTACATAATAGAATATCATGCTTAGTAAATAACACAGCATTTCCCAAGGGACGTAGACGCAGTTTGTCTTGTTTAGTTTAATAAGGATTCGTTACACGCTTCCGCACGCTTATTCTTACACCCTAATTATTATTTAGTGTGTAATGCGATACACGTTTCGCTATTTCGTCCTTATGTAGCGAAATTGCTAAATTAATACTAAACTATGTCTGGTGCAGCGGAAGTTATAGGAGTTTCACATATTTAATAAAAAACTAGCTGTTTCCGGTATAAGGTTTACGGGCTCGTTGGCGCGTTCGGTAAAACACCTGCCGTGCGCATCGATGTTAATAATTTTCTGTAAGCATGTCGTAACCACGTTTGGTAACTGCGGGCATTGAACGGGTGGGAGGAACATCGAAATTCCGACCGGGTAACGAACCATGGTTAATTGATAGAAAAACCGTGAAGTGCTTATTGTGCATTTCGGTTTCAATCTATGAATTTCCGAATGCTCGTAGTAAAAAGTAGGTCGACAGCGCATTATGAACTAATATTCTGTGGCTGAGGTATCACCTACCATTAAGTGAACCTCATGCTCCTCTGTCGATATCTAACATAAAAAAGTACGCTGCAATTTTAAGTGAGAAATAAAAAAGTATTTTTTTTGATCCTGGAAACTTTGTGAATTTAACCAGGTGTATGCAGAACAACTCACCAAATGTTTCATCATATTCGGATGAATAGTTTATATAGAGGACAAACATTTTGCAAGCTCGTCTAAAACACTATAAATTAAAGTAATCTTTATTTTATATTTTAATTTTAAAGTACGCAAAGGGTTTTAGTGCTGTTTTCAGAAGGTTTAAAATATAAAACAATACCCATCCCACCGGTTATTTTGGATCAGTTATTGAGAATATTTTTAACTCAGATTAAATAAAAAAAGACAGGTGTAACCTACGGAACAAAATTATACGGCCGCTTGACATTTCATGTGTGCTTGACAACTGTCAGCGGCACTGTAGGGACACGTGCATTTGTGTGCGTGTAATGATACCACAAATAGTAAAAAAATCCCCATATTTTTGAAATATATTTTTTTATTAAAGTAGTATTTTTTATGTTTAAATATTTTATGTTTGTTTTTATATTTATAGGGTAGCTATATAAATTACAACTTATAAAACTGTCTCAAATACAAAACAATAAGATAATACCATTAATTCGATTAAAATAAAAAAATCATGATTATTATTTATTATATTGTATGCATAATAAATAATAATTTATTTACGTATAAATGGTATATTTAACCCTTAACCACCCACAAGTGTTTCGCGGACACTATTTGACGTTCTGTTACTCATTAAACTTAAAAGTATTTATTTTTACGTTTTATCTATAATTGTTAAAGACGGTTAGAATTTATATATAAAATTAATTTATATGTAAAACAAAGCTACTTAATTTTTTTTAAGTTAAGAATTATCTCTCCTTTCTTTTAAATACCCTTGATTTATTTAGTGAGCCCGCTGGACACTACTGGCCTGTTATGTTACAAAAGCATACTAGGTAGTTAAGGGTTAAACAAACGTAGTTGTCTATTCATTAATCCTCAAATCACAGTTTTCGGAATTACAAACGAAAAGTACATTCAGAATTACAACAACATATTGCATGCACGTCACTACATTAAGCAGTTATCGTCACTAATATCTATAGTGTTTCCCTTATTGAGGGGAAAAATATTTCAATGAACACTGGCAACACAGACGAATTATTGTTGAGGTTTTGTATTCCAAGACAACCGTAAATTTTTCGGATAAATAAATAATAAAACCAGTTCAATTATTATCAATAGTTTTTTGTGAAATGATATTCCATCTTATTTTTATTATTTTTGGAAACAACTTTTACAATGTTTAAAAACACAATACGGCATTTTTCAACGAATCACTTGTGACGTGTACACAATACGACGCGACGGTTCGTTTAGCACTGCCGCGAGATTGTATTATTTTTTGATTTTGTATTATCTTTGATTCCCTCACTCGCGTGTTCGGTGCGCTCCATCTGCCTTTTTTTATTTAATCTTTAATATTAGTTACTTGATATATTTGTATTTACCAGAAACAGACATTTTTTTACTGTCGAACAAAGTGTACGAATAGGTTTTAATATCAAACAGGTGTTGCCAACAATTAGTTATATGAATATATTTATTTTCCAAAATAATGCTAGGGCCCAGCACGAACGACTATCGACAAAGTATTCGAATCGTCAAACTATCAGTTGTATGAGAAATCATTTGAAATTTCATACAAATGACAGTTCGACGATACGAATACTTTTTCGATAGTTGTTCGTGCTCACCCCTCTGATCTATGATACTTTAAAACGGACGGTTAGCAACGTTGAAAATGATAATTTAGCGCAATATAACACACGATACGCGCCGTTGTGGGAATAATAGTTAGATAACATTATTATCCCGTGAATAGCGTGGCAAAATAGAACTGCGAAAAGTTTTGTGTTACGTGGAAATGTGTCAACGCGGCATCTGGTTGCCGTGTCTAAATTTCAATTTATTTTCTCTACGGGAATACTCGAGCTCAACTGTGTATGTTCTTGTTAGTGAACTTACTTTTTTTTTGTTTTTAAATAAAGACAGGCATATTATTTGTATAAGAATAACTTTACGATACGTCATTCGCGCCCAAATGCAAACCTTAATATAAATAAGATGTTGGCTTCAATATTTATCTATATAAATAAAAATCAGTGATTGTTTTTCCTTTATGCCCTTCAGAACTATTATTTATTTACGTTAGATAGCCACAGACGAGTCGAGCGTAAGGTTCACTTGATGGTAGGTGATACCCCAGCCACAGAACATCCGTCAATGATGCGCTGTCGACTTTTTACTTACGAGTATTCGGAAATCCATAGACTGAAACCGACGCAAACGTGCAATATGCAATTCACGGTTTTTTCATCTACGAACGGGGGTTCGTTACCCGGTCGGAATTTCGAGATCGTCTCACCCGTTCAATGCCTAAAGTTACCAGACGTGGGGAAGACATGCTTACAGAAAATTCATCTCGTCCCAGGAGGGATTCTAACCCACGACTCAACGGTGCGCACGGCAGGTGTTCTACCAATCACGCCAACTAGCCCTTCAAAATCTTATTATGATGAAACTTTATTGAGTCGATACGCCCACAGAACAAAATATATTTTTCCCTGTTCTGTGGATACGCCCGTTTCGTTTCAATCAGACATTTTTTTTTTCCATGGATCCGAAATATTCTGCAATAGCGCATAGTGCCTAGAAGACTAGAAGAGGATCCAGAATATTATTAATTTATTACTTTTTGACTTAAAACACTTATAATTTAATAGGTACATATATTTTTACTAAGAGTTACCAGGGAAGCATGAAACTCAAAGAGAAGTACCACAAAAACAGCGTACACAGAATGCGAGTGAATCTAAATAATTACAGTTTTCAACCGGACGGCTAGGCAAGAAAAGTGCCGCTTAGAAACTCCTGGCGAGTTCATTAAAAGTTTTTCGAGTGAATTAAACAAGCAACGCCCTAAAACAAATCTATTTAGCGCTTGCAACTTTTAACGAGTGCGATGGCGGTTTTGTAATTTCATAGTACAGCCGGCCTAGCATGACAACCGCGACAACATTTTGTCGACCGTTTTCTCGTGTTTTAATCGATTATCTCTTTATTTCTTCCGGGTCTAACATAATTATTACACTTAAAACTCGACTTTTAATATCAAAAATAGATATATTTTCGATCGAGATATCTTTTCTATCAAAATTGTCGATGTCGAGATATAATATATCGAGATATCTTACATCTTAGTTTGTCTTCTCTCGTTCGCGACATATCTCGTGGCGGTCATGCTAGGCCGGCTGGTGACCATTTCGTCGTGATCGTAGAACAACGACGGTTCTGACTTTTTACGGTTTTAGTTTTATTGCATAAAACTATCTGACTAATTGATAAACTCCATTTTTTTATTTATTCTGTTGATAAAGAGTTTTTAGACAGTTCTAAATTATACAATATAGAACTGTCAAAGAGTTTCATGTTATGATTAATACCTAATATCCATCTATGAAAGGTGGTCGTTCAGTTGGAATTTCGAGATACGTCCCACCCGATCAATGCCCGAAGTTACCAGACATGTTTATATAAAATTATAAGCTTGTCTTTCCGGTGGGATTCGAATCCACGACCCATCGATGCGCACAGCAGGTGTTCTACCGAACGCGCCAACGAGTCCGTCAAAATAAGTTAAGATAACATAGGAAGATGGGGTACAATTTGCTTACAAGAAGCATTGAATTTATGTATAGAAAATCAGACTCAGTGGGGGAGGATATATTCTCTCTTATCATAAAAAAACCCTTGCTACGAAAATTCAGTATAATTGGAATTTTACTCCAAAAGAAGGTTCATAATCCACATCAATGCTGACGTCACTAAATATAACCTTTAAAAAGGTACTGACGATCGATCACTGCTCGAACAAAGAAAACGCTTACGCCAGCCGCCTCAGTTACCTGAATACGTCTCGCAATACTAATTACTTTGCTTCGTAATCATGGGACGATGCTGACATTCTAATGAATATCAACAGTGTTCCATGCTTATATTTGGGGTTTATTTTTAATCTATTTGGTTAGGTTGTTTCGTGAAACAGCCTGTTTAATAGAAGTTAGTAAAAAAACTAGCGTCTTGCTTCACAGACAGTATCAATAGGGATTATACATTATGATTCCAATGAGGGTCAAACATTATTTAAAAAAAAAATGTATTACTTCAGAATTACGCTTCCATCAATATTTATTATTACAATTTCAGTTTTGAGCAAGAAATCAATTTTTAAAAAGTGCAAATAAACTATGGGAAATTCAAATATTTGAAGCCACGTCATTGATCAGAGCGAATATGACGTAAATGTCAATACCAGCAACTGTTATTGCGGTAGTGCTCAAGGACTTTATATATATATAAAGTCCTTGGTAGTGCTTAGTGTTTCTGCTTCACGTCATAAGTCTATTAACAAAGCCCGCGAATTTGAATTTTTTAACTTTTTTTTAAATACTTTAAATCATTTTTTTTGGCGTTGAATATATTTTTTTCTATTATATAACGATGTAAGCTACCGAATAGAAATATAAAAATACATGCATATTCCCTATTTAAAAAAAGAGGAAAGAGTATTATTTAGTATACACTAACAAAAAAAAACAATTGACTGATTTTTTTCCACGGCACTCGAATCCTTTACAAGCATACCACTAGGCCACGACGACGGTCAAGTTACTTCGTAACATAGAAGAATAATTCATCCCTATATAGAGGCACATACGTTCGTTAACCACAGAACGCCCCGGGCACCAATTTGTCCGTCTAACCTAATTACCTCCTGACGCGAGTTCTATTTATTTTGTACAAATACCGAATAAACTAGCCAATGCATTAGATTCTTGCGGTGCTGCGATTGCGAAATATTCAGAATATTTGTAGACTATATAATGCGAGCTTTCGAGGCTCAGTGATCAGCGCATTTACCACCGGAGGTCTTGGGTTCGAAGACCGGGGAAACAAAAAAAATAGAAAAATTTAAGTAACTAAACTTATACATAGGTTTAAATTTGTGTAAATTCTACTTCTTCCTGCCCTGTTCCCTTTTTTTATTTGGCAGTATGTTCTCTTTTTCCATTCTCTTCTTTCACTCGCCATATCATCAGTAGAGCTGTAGCAAACCGTATGTATTCGTTACTGAGTAACGGGTACGCCATCTAGCACCGAGTAACGAAACGTTACTCACGAATACTTATCGTTACTCGCATGTTTCGTATCATGGTTACATACGCTGTTTCAATGACGCAATTTAACTTCAAATATTCAAAACAAAGTTTTCTTTAACAGAGTATGCAGTAAAAAAAAAGTATATACTTGTGAAAAAGTGTTTTCATAAAATTTTGCCACTAAAATTTCATAAATTTTATGTAATAGTATGAAATAAACTTATTAATATACAATAAAAACTATTTCACTGTAACTTAATTTTCAAACAATTAATTAAATCGCACGCTTGCGCGCGCAACTTAAACTAGTTCTGTAAATTTGTTTCTCTAGCATAACATAGCATGTTATGAGGTATTAGGAGTAACGAGTAACGATACGATAGTAACGAGTACTGAATGTATAGTAACGAATACATACGGATACGTTTTTTTTTCGTTACTTTTACACCTCTAATCATCAGTCACACCTCTTAAACACATATCATTCTTCACACAGTCAATCCATGTTTATTAATTTAGCACGAATTATTATCATTGAACTAATATAATTTGACATTCAAACACCGGGCTGTTCGGAAATATTTTTCGTGTATAAAACGAGATATTTTTTTATGGGGCATCATAGCCAATCTCAAAAAGTTATAACCATGACGATGTAATTTCAGTGAATAAAAAATATTTCGCACAGCAATCAAAGCGAGGCCTAAAATGAAAGTTTTCGAGAAGCGATGAATCGTACTTTAGTTACTCGAGTTGGGAACTTTGTAAACACATCGCGTTTTAAACATAAATCATCGTGGACATCGCGAGCGTTAAGAGGTTTTTGTATAGTGTACTCACGTGTACACATTGCGAGCGGTACTGCTGCGTTTTGTTCTAGAACGAACACCTGGCGAGAATGTACACGAATACTTTATCGTAAGTTGATCGTGCTAGGCTGATATGATAATAAGGCGATAATTCAGATATAAAGTCAGTTCCCATACAAAACGAAATAATGTCTTAATCTTGTACCAGTCATAATAAATGTTTTTAATAAAAAAAGGATTAGTGACTGACACAAAAATTCTTAAGAAAAATCATTCATTACCTGAGTAATAGATGCCCTGTGTGTCAATGACTGATCATTGACACACAGGGCAGGTACTATCTAACGCGGAAATAAGACTGTCGAAAATATACTTCTAGGGCTACTACTATTCGGAAGTTCTAAGTAACTTTTGAATCCATATCCATCCACAATCGTGCTTTATAAATACTCTCTTAAAATAGGGGTGGGAGTTATTATGAACATACCTATACTATTTGTAGGTCTCCATGATACACTGATAAAAAATGAAATGTATTTTGCCTTTTACCTTATGTCTGACAATAATAATGATGTCTGACAATAATCCTATGTAATTAATATCCACCAATCAGATCTTTATTTTTGTTTATAAATCAATTTAATATGATAAAACCTAATGACATTATATAATACCCAAATCATATTTATAACGAATAGCAGAATCTATATATATATATATAAGCAACTTTTTTTTTCTTTGTTATCGATAAACTTGAAAACTACTGGACCGATCGGCATGATACCATGACCATTCGACGCGGAATTAATTGTAGAAGGTTTTAGGCTATTCATTTTTTGAATTCCATCAACCCTTTACCATTTTTTTTTCAAATTTATGTGGATAGTTCATATTCGTCTATCCTTTACAATTCGCCCAGCAAAGCGGGCGGGCGGGGACGGCTAGTAACGGCTACTAATAAAATTTCGGGAAAATTCAAGAAATATATGCAGAAAATTAATTTTAAAATAAATTAGGTTTGGAACTCCGCCATCTTCCGCAATTGACAGCTCACGTCACGCACGCTTATAGCGTTTTTTTAATCCTTTTTTTGTTTTGTTGTCCACTGCAATTCAATGACATACTAATTATATTATAGAATATAAGTGGGAAAATAGCATATTCAAATCGATGGCGGTATGAATTTCGCCGGGTCAGATAGTTCAAGTATAAAACGGCTATAATAAAATTAGTTTCAACCAATTTAAGAAAAAACCCTAGTCGAAATGTAGTCTTTTTATTCAGGACGCTTACTGGAGCATAATGGACTTACGACTTCTATAGGTTCAAGGAAGACGTAATTTAATGGCGTATTTTTACAATTCAAAGTTAAAATGAGTTAGGGTTTCTGCAGGCTTAATGCGGGAATCTCTTTTATCTTCAACTTACTAAATCAAATAACAGGCTTTTGTTTTAATTTAAAGTATTGAAATTTGAAGAAATGACTCAACTCATTTGGTCTTAGAGACAATTAGGTGTTTCAAAAGTGGTTAATGTGTTTCCATTTCAGTCCATAGATTCTCTTTTATTCAAATTTAAAAATACCGGTTAACAGTGCATTACACATTGGTTTTGACGGTCCCGTTCGCGTTGGCGCGTTGACAAAACACCTGTCGTGCGCTCCGATGGGTCGTATGTTCCAATCCCACCTGGTCGGCATGTTTATAATTTTCTGTACATGCTTACAGAAAATTATAAACATGCCGACCAGGTGGGAATGTGGGTGGGTCGAATCTTCCCCACTGGTAACATCGGGCATTGGGTGGGAGGAATATCGAAATTTCGACCGGGTAACGAACCACCGTTCATAGATGGAAAAACTGTTTCGGCCACAATCTATAGATTTCCGAATGCATGAAGCAAAAATTAGGTCGACAGCGCATCATTGACTGATGTTCTGTGGCTGAGATATCAAGTGAACCTTAGACTTGTCTGCCGATATCTGACATAATAAAAAATCTAAACCTAATGCAGGTTTCAATAGTAATGGCGTAGTTATAGAAGAATATTGTATTATAAAATATCCCATGTGACCGAGACAAAGTATTTTATGTTATTTCAGGATATATGTATTCTGACAGCCATTTTATATTTCAATCCATTCAACCATACCAGATTAATTGAGAAAATCAGACGAGACTATGCTTTAAATTAATTGCTATAGCAAAAAACAGTATTCGCATTTCTTGCGAAAAATTTTTGCTAAGTGGCAGACAGCTATTTAAATACATTAAGGGTAAGTATTTGGTTATATATTTTGCCTTTTGTTAAATTTGTGCGTTTTAAAGTATATCTATGTGCACGTATATGTATGTCTGTTTGAAGTGAATTCCCGAGTCTTCTAGTGGGGTATGAGACAAACACATTTCTGTGCCTGATTCAGATTTTTTTTTCTGGCAAGTTTATGTTTATATAGTTTCCCCTGAGGAACGGAGGTCGATGTCTATATATTAATTATATACCCATTTTAGTTTAAAGTCTGTCTACACAGCCATTTAAGCATGTTTCGCAATAATTATCAATATATTAGTAAATTTTAAACATTAAATATTTTTGCGTCTGTAACGAAAAAGACGTCAAAGGGTTTATGGACATCAATTGTAGCTATAAAGTTTATTGAGAACATCTTTATCTATGACATCGCATTTATTCGCAAAACAGTTTTTTCACGCTCCTATAATGTTCATTTTGAGTTGCTGCTATTTTCCACGAATGGTTCGCACCATTATCTTCTGTGAGATTTTCGAGACCTAAGTTCAATAATAATAATTATAATTATTTGTTCATGGGTTGGGGCTGGTATATATTAGTAACAGAGCTCGAAGCCATACATATACTATATTATATGAATTTGCGAGCATATATTAATTGTTTACCAATAACTTCAAAGACGCATTCCATTCGGTATTATACGAATTAATTTATTAGTATTGGTACAATAAATAAATGATTTACACTCAAGAGGAATAGATTGATTGGTCCATATGTTTTCGTGCTCCTCTGCTGCGTTCAGATACGATTTAGAATTAAAATTAAAATCTTTGTTATCGTTGCCCCTCATTTAATTAATTTATTTAATATTTAGTATTAATGTGTATTGAGTTAATATTTTCTGTGAAAGATTGCATTTGCGTTTGTGTACCACTTTAATATTTTCTTTTGTTATTACTGTATCTGTGAAACATGTGTTAGGACGCATCTATATTTATATCTTGTATCTATTCTTATATGTTCTGTTCTTGTGATGTATTTGTTATGTTTCCTTATATTAAATAAATAAATAGATTAAGGGCCAGTCTCACCGGTTCTAAATAAAGTTTCAGTTAGTTATTTGCCATTTAACACTATCTCACAGTTAAAGGTTGCTAATATATTTTTTTCGTTTCACCATCTAACTCATAGATAAATTAACTGGCAAATAAATTTATCCGCCACTTATTATTTGACGGAACGGCAACATCGCATTTTTACGTTTCAATACGACGAGCAAATTATTGCTATTTAAAATCTATTTTGAAAACTTAAATTGTATATTATTTTTTATTTAAAATGAGATACGTTTACTTTTTTAGTGTTCTCAAATATGATTTAATATATTATGATGATAATAGACAGTGTATGTAATATAAATAATAAATATTAGTATGATTACAAGTTTGTGTACCAAATGTATTTACGTCAAATGGAAACGCAGATGTCATTTGTGACAAGGAATCTGACTTGTTCGGCTTATTGACTATATTGTTATTTTATATTTATTTGAAATGGAAAAACATAAGCGTGAAAGAAGCTTTAATTTTAGTTAAGATGAAACGGATCTAGTAACGCTTGCTGACGCAAAAAAACGTGATGCGACTGTGACTTGGTAAAGTAAAGAAAAAGGCTGGAAGGATCTTGGGACGGTATTTAAAACATCATCTGGGTCAATATATCGCAATTACAAACACCTCAAGTTAAAATATGAGGGTGTTAAAAGAGATAACAAGGATAATATACACGAATTAGAAAAACAACATCTTCTCAAAATAGAGTTATTAAATAAGAATTTGGGACAAAAGTGAAAAAAAAAAATCATAAGTTCGGGAGTCAAACTTACAGTGTTTTATTTTTTGTGCAAATTTTAGTTAAATACTAATCATAAACTCATACAGTCATAAACTTTTTTATCAGGATTCTGTAAGTAGTGCACAGTAGTACAATATAGTATTGATTTTTCACTTGGAAAATAAATGACATATTGTAATAAGAACTTTCTTTATTTTAACAGGTTTTCCTTAAATATTCAATTTGTTAATATTGATTAACTACTAGGGAACCGCCCGGCTTCGCCCGGGTGCAATCTAGACAAAAAATAATAAAGATAATTGAAATGTCATATATCTAATACTTTATTTACCAATCAGTTGTAATCTTTATATCACTTTCTATTAATTGTAGAATATTATAAACAGTCATTTTGGTAAGGAATTGAATTCTAAAATCTTTATCGGCGAGTGATTCAAAATAATTTGGTCTACGGCAAATTATTCGAATCGTACATCAAATAAAAATTCAAATAAATCTATCTCGTGACTACAGTCTACACTAGTAGAATTTATTATACTGAAAAATATCCCAAAACTATTTCTATTCCCGCCATTTATATGTTATCTTCCAGTTAAAAACTTTAACATCCACTTGAATCGGCTGTTAAGTTACCAGCAACTTTATCTACCAGATATTTCTATTCAAGACTTGTGAAACCGAAATTTGTAGTTTATCTTGCAGATAAGTTCCGAATAGGCTATTCGGGACTTTATCAGCAAGCGGTGAGACCGGCCCTTAGTTTAATAAACTTACTTTCTGAGTATGGCGCAGTGATCCAAAATGAGTCTTCGTATCCCTCAACAAAAACTTCTATCTTGATCTGTTCATCATCATCTTTGGCCAGTTGAAGGGAGTACAAAATCATCTCTACTTAATCGTTCCTTAATATTACCTATATTCAGTGAAATAAAACGTGCAAATGTTGCTTATTTGTCACTTGGTGGTAGGTGATTCTTCGGTTACAGGGTTTAATGATGCACTGTCAAATTATTTTTACTTTTAACCTCCGGAAATCCATAGAATGAAATCGAAATTTACAGTAGATAAAAAACATTTGTTTTATCTGGATTCCACGAAGGAGTTTCAAAATCAGGGTTAGAGGTGATCGAGGTTTGTATTGAATAGTTATTTTTAAGAGTAACAAGAGATATACTTATCGACTGTCTTTGCCAAGAAGCAAATTGAGTTGAGACTTGAGAGACATTTTGTAAGTGTTTGTGTGTATTTATTTTCCTTTAGACATTATAATAGTTAAGTTAACATTTATAAGATATTCATTTATGTAACTGCAATAATAGTAAAAGCTATTTTAAAGTTAAATTCGTATAGTTTTAGAAATTAACATGGGAAGTCAACACGCCCTCAACTCAATACAAAAAGGGAAACATCCCTGACTTATCTATTAAGGCACAGCCAAAACCGCCGGAATTAGAAACTTGAAAATTTGACAGTAACTAACAGTTTATCAGAATCCTCTTATGAGACTTGTTTCCATCTTGACTTAAGTCCATTTAATTTATCTTTAAAGCTTGTTTAATAAAATTGAATTTACGACTTATCTACCTACGAAATTATCCACTAAGGGAGAACTCTTAAAATCCTACTTCTGCGAGAGATGGAAAAGACTTGGTAAATTTAACTGTAAGCAAAATACACCTCCCTTACCGAACCGCTCACCTATCTCTTTCTCTCTCCCTCAAGCCCTCAGACACGACACAAACACTCACAAATAAGACCAGGTTTTATAAAACATATTAACTAAACATATTAACTTTTTTGGGTAAATGTATTTAACCCAAAAAAAATCACTGATAATGTAAGTAGATCCAGAGAATACAACCTCATAAAACTCACAAACTTTACCTCTTTACAATATCAAGTATAGATACGAATGCTTTCTCGAAAGTCATTCTAACTAGGGCCTGGTTATGTTTTAGACAACAATTTTCTTACGGACTATGTTTGCCGACAGTGCTCGCTTCATTTTGTTTAAGTAA
Source organism: Anthocharis cardamines (assembly GCA_905404175.1). Classification (NCBI taxonomy): domain Eukaryota; kingdom Metazoa; phylum Arthropoda; class Insecta; order Lepidoptera; family Pieridae; genus Anthocharis; species Anthocharis cardamines. The sequence goes on along the minus strand of FR989953.1, from coordinate 1,717,854 downwards.
AGGCTTAAAAATATATTTACACAAAACAAATACGCCTCTTTGATGGCATTCAAAATGGCGCGTCTTTTGAAATTACGCCTTTTGAAAAGGCTCGTACGTTTGGTTATGTTTTGGGACCCCTGTTTTATTTAGGGCCCTTGATTTAAATATGTAAAAAATAATACTGATTGGATGTTGAAATGAAATTAAAAAGAGAAAGTATCTATCTATTAAAATAAATTTGAATACACTTTACATAATTACACGTGTAAATTCCTAACTACCAGTATGAATCGATTAAAAGTGACGTGAAGACACTGTTATTTACTACTAATGTTACTCAAATGCATACCATATTGTGTTCTGTTTAAAATTTATTATTTTATATATAAGATTCCACAATAAAGTAGCTCAGTATAGCTCCTATACGGCCTTTAAAATCGAAATCCCTCCCTGCTTCGAAGTTTTCATCTGAAAGATTCCATCCACCTATTGTGTTCGGAACTGAATGCTATACCGGATAATTTGCATCTGAATCGAGCTTCAAGCTTCAAGTAAATCATTTTGTGACTCCACTATTGGTTTTTGGTTGATTAGTTTATTTTATAGAAGAAAGTTTTTAATTATTTGTAGATATAACAATGTTAACCGCGACTTCGCGTGGGCTTCATTTTAATCGAGCTTTGAAGCAAGCTTATTTAAATAAAATACTGTATACCGGATTAAAACGCGATTTATTATTGTTTAAATTATTTATCCCGACGTTTCGGATGCTTTTCAGCAATTAATTAATTATATAATATATTATTTTAATATATTAATTATAATTATTATAATTAATTAAAACGGATAAATAATTTAAACAATATAAATAATAAATCGCGTTTTAATCCGGTATACAGTATTTTATTTAAATGTGTGATACTCGCGTTAATAAAAGACAATATTTTGAAGCAAGCTATTTAATAAAGGTAACATTTGTTCCCGACATTCGATTTCGAGTAAAGCAATTTTGGATGTTGTCCCAGTAACTCAATCTATGTGTGAAAACTACATGAAAACCAGTTCAATATCTACGGAGATTACCGTAAACAAATATACAGAATGTTTGTGTATATTGATCCCCTTCTTTAAGCCCCCCTTTCCTTTTCCAGTATTTTTTTTAATGTAAATACATTTTGATTGTATTGTTTTATTATATACTAGCTAACTAACTAAAATAAATCAAAAAAATATATAATAAAAAATAGCCTATGTTACTCGCTGATAATGTAGCTTTCTATTGGTGAAGAAAATCGATCGAGTAGCTTTTGAGTTAAATCGAAACAAAAAACAAATCTTTCCTATTTATAATATTAGTATAGATAGTACTTATATTGATATGTAAATAACAATTAAATATACACACTAACATATTATATACATAATACCAAATAACAAAGAACCTAAAACTAAAAACCTTAAAAAATATAGTATAAAAACTAAAATATATTAATAAAAGGAGTCCCTTTAGGCAAGGTTCCGAAGGGGCAGCGTTCCCCCTTTTAATATCAATACTAATTCTTTGTCCGAGGTAGCTGCCAGCTCTTCGGTCTCCTGTGATGTCGACTAACCTTTTTGATATTTCCTTTAAAAGCTTTATAGCGCTAGGACCCCACGGACCAAGGGTCTCGACACCGAATGGGACAAAATCATATGCGGAGCCTAGACCCCTGTATTTGCAAGATTTAGCTTTTTCAGCCGCACCAACCCTGTTATTGGTTGGGAGATAGTATACATCTATATATATGTAGGATGTAAGATTTCTGAACGAAGAACGGAAGTGAGGAAACTAATATCTATGTCAAGAGGATGAGTGAAAGAGAAAGGATTATGGTAAAAAAAGATGGCAGATTGTTCTTGTGCTTAAGAGGTTAAGGTGTGAAAATGTACCTAGGAAGGCTTTAAAATAGAAAGACGTTTATTTTTGAAGAAATATAGTGCTCAACCCAACACTTCTGTTTTTGTTATTAAACTTGATCCCACATATATTTTATTTGCTTTGAAATAACACTGCACCTAAACAGTAAATTGTATACTTTCAAATTACTCACTACAATCGTTGGAGTCAGGCGAAATATAACAATGAACTAAGTCTCATATGGGCCAATATAAAGGACAGATAAGACATGACTTCAAAGGTAACAAAGGGCTCACTAGGAAATGAGAACCTTTGAAAACCGTGTTCAGAAATGCCTTATGGCATCGCATTCACGAACGATTTAATTAGCACTTCCGAAATGTTTGATGTATCATGTGTCTTTTAAAGTATCTTGTAAAATAGGTTATAGTGCTGAATTTTGGTTTATTATTGTATTGTAAACTAATTAGTTTGAGGTATATGGATCACTATTTTTTTATTTTTTATTTTTAAATGTATATTTTTATACACAAATTCAAATTAAAAAGCTGATAATTTATTAAAAAATATGTTCACAAGGTTTTTCAGTTTCAGTCAGTAAGTTTTTTACCAACTAGAAAATTTTGTATCTACAAAATAAAGCAACATACAGACGAATTGAGAACCTCTTCCTTTTTTGAAATCGGTTAAAAAATATGGCTATGTATTGAGTGTTGACGCGTGTCATCATATTAATAAAAAAAATAGGAATACCCGCATGGGAAATCATATCTATACTAATATTTTAAAGAGGATTTTTTTGTTTGTTTGTTACGATTTAACTCAAAAACAACTCCACCGATTTAAAAAAAATCGTATAGTGTACTCTACATTATACCCATGCGAAGCCGGATCGGATTGCTAGATTTTTTAAAAATTTAATTTTTCCATGTAAGCGATTTATTTCCGAATGAGAAAAAAGGTTATTTAAACCGAACTGCTTCGGTCATTCCTAAGATTAAAGATCAACATCAAACACAATCGATCGAGCGATATTGTCATCGTTGCGGTGCTATTATCCTAGTCAATCCTTTGACTAAAGGCTTACCATTGATAGGAGAAATAGTGCTTAAATTGACAGTATTTTTAATCATTTTCAGAGGCAAATGCGTCTTTCTGCTTCACATATTTTTTAGTGTCTCAAGTGCTAAATGCTCGTAATTTATTTAAGGCAAGACCCAGAAATAACTCAAATTCGAAACCGGTTTGGACATACGGTTATGTTATTTATAACCAGTATTTATAAATATATTTTTTTATATTAGAGAAGGAAAACCTCATGGTAAGCGATTACTACCTCTCATCGACATCCGCAACACAAGATGACTTAAAGGTTTTAAAAAACGTTTAGGTTTAGGTTGGCAACGCATCCTTAATACCTCTGTTCTTTTCAATATTAGAGATTGCAAGTTGTCATTAAAGTTATGTATGTCTGTGTGTATGTACGAGTATATTGTATGTATGTCATACGTAACGGCACAGCCGTTGAGCCTCCGCGACTTTCACCTCATACAAGAAGGGGGTAGAAGATAGTCAAAGTATAGTGGCATTTTATTTCTGGCCAACATTGATCAAACAATTAATTTTTTATACTGCGAATATAGTTTTTTTATAGAGTGACGCTGAAATGCGCTATTTTTACTATACGATAATATCCCATTTCTATTCTTACGACAATATTTAGATATAACTTCTGCTCTTATTATGTCTGTTTATAGAAAATTTAACACGTGATGGACCAATCGGATATAAAATCCATACACATAAATTCGAATAAACAATCAGTGCTGTGTCCATCATGGTCACAGCTTATGCTGTCCCATTGAACATCGCACTGTAGCATTTCTTGAAAAAAAGTTACTTTATTATCGTGCATATTTTACCTTTATATTATATATTTTAATTATATGTAATTCTTTTCAAAATCATTTAGGTAACACAATATACACTTATGAACGCCAATAAAAATAGATATTAAATGCTTCTAATTTTACATTTACTGCCAGTTCTGAAATCAAGGGCGTAGAACGGACGAGAAGAACTGGCAATAAACTCTCCGCCACTCTTTTTAATCGCCAAGTTTTTTGTTTTACAAAATGTTTATAAGGAGCTGCAACCATGTTACACATGACATCTTTAAGTTATTAACTACAATAATAAAAAAATATGTATATAAACTAGAAAAAAAAACAAAGATGTGTCCTCTATCAGCATTAGGCATGGTGAAATAGGAGCACGCACTTACATTCTCGTGGAAATAACACGCAAATTTTCTTTTTGATATAGTATCTAATAGTTTTAATTTTCTCATTATGATTTGTTGAGTTAAGTCTGTAAATATTTGTGTGTGTGTTAAAATTTAAATATTTTGGGTTTTGGACAAAGTTTTAAGGTTATGAGCTATATCTACGCAATGTTTTCGCTAAGTAGGACATAAATTCTGTACGAGGTTAGTGAGACACCCACTTAGAAGGTTTTAGTAGCGTTCACAATACGCTGGGACGGAGCCAACATTCGCTGCCTAGTAATTAAATGTATTAGAGTTTACCGAAAAGTTGGATATGTCTGTTTTAGTGGAGGAAAATTGTCAAATATTTAGCATTTAATTGAGACTTTGAAATAATATTTTGAATGAAATGAATTATTATTTATATTATTTACCCCGTCGATTCAAGTGCTCTCAAGCCGGCCTAGCATGACCGCCACGAGATATCTCGCGGACGAGAGAAGACAAATTAATATGTTAGATATCTCGATATATTATATCTCGACATCGACAATTTTGATAGAAGAGATATCTCAAATATATGTATCTATGTTTGATATTAAAAGTCGAGTTTTAAGTGTTATTGTCATGTTAGACCCGGAAGAAATAAAGAGATAATCGATTAAAACACGAGAAAACGGTCGACAAAATTTTGTCGCGGTTGTCATGCTAGGCCGCCAGTAGTGTTGCCATTTAAAGAAACCAAAATGCGCTATACCCTTATCAAAAATGTGCTACATCTTGCTAATATCCGGCTTCTAAAATGAACTAGTTTCCGTACGTCCGTACGATTTGTAAATATAAACATAGGTAGCTCTAGCTCGCCGCCGAAAAAAACCACGACTGGTTAGGATAGAAAATAACATAATAGGACGCGTTGTCTGTTAACTTAAATTGAATACATTCATGAATTAAATATGTACAATTACGAAGCATGCGATTCAAGAGAATAATACATGAAATAAAAATAGTTATGGTTATAGTATTAAAACTGAATGGTCCTGTGTTCATTCAATAACAACAATCGTTGACGATTCTATAGATGGCCGAGATATCAACTCAATTCAGATTAATTGAAGCACCAGGACATAGTAGAATTGGAAGTGTAGGGTATATTTCAGAGAGATACAGAGCTAACATTGTTTACTGTAACAAAAACATTATTGACAATGATAATAGGTTATATACAAATCTATATCTACATCTTATATATATAAAAGAAAGTTGTGTTAGTCAAACTAGTTAGTCTAACTCAAAAACGGCTGTACCGATTTTAACGATATCTTATTTGTTGGATTCCTCTATGTCCGGAATAAGATATAAGCTATTAAAATATTGAAAAAAAAACAGGAAAAAAATATATGCATAAAATTAATTATAAAATAAATTAGATTCGGAACTCCGCCATCTTGACAGCTCACGTCGTGCATTCTTAGCTTTTTTGGAATAACAGATGTCCACTGCAAATCAGTGACATATTAGACAATAGGGATGTTGACTATTTTTTGGAATTGCTTTTATTTTATAGATACATCCTTTATAAACACGAAAAAAAAATCTTATCAAAAAATATTACATATTTCAATAAAAAATACGTAAATAAAAATACTTTTCAAAAATTCCCGCTTAAACGCTCCAAACTGTCACGTGACGTCACAGACCGAATTTATTCGTGAGAAATGAAAAGATTTGTTAAGATCTAACTTTGATCGAACGCGAGCGAGATTGTTTATCGGTCTGTGACGTCACGTGACGTTTTGAGCGTTTTAGCGGGAATCTTTGAAAAATATTTTTATTTACGTATTTTTTATTAAAATATGCATTAAATATGTAATATTTTTTTATAAGATTTTTTTTTTCGTGTTTAGAAAGGATGTATCTATAAAATAAAAGCAATTCCAAAAAATAGTCAACATCCCCATTATAGTGGGTAAATGGGCATATTCAAATTTAAGAATAATTATATAATTTCGAAGCCAAAATTGTGGCAGAACAACGTCTGCGGGGTCCACTAGTATGTATAAGATATATTATAAAGAGGTAAAGTTTGTGAGTTTGTGAGATTGTAGGGGGTAATCTCTGGATCTACTGAACCGATTTCAATTTACCAATAGAAAGCTACATTATCAGCCAGTAACAATTCTTTTTGTGTGTACATTGTATCCGTGCGAAGCCGGGCGTGTTACTTTATATGGACTCTGATAAGCAATACAGTGTCAATAAATTTTGATACCACTTAATATATTGTCTTTTTTTTTTGAAAATGCAATTGGTTTGAGACAAGTTTACATCAAAAGGCCAATAAAATAGCAAGACATTTATCTAACACTAGGAACGCGCCCCGGCTTCACACGGGTGCAATATAGATGTACTATACACAAAACATAGCCTATGTTACTCGCTGATATTGTAGCTTTCTATTGGTGAAAGAATTTTCAAAATCGGTCGAGTAGTTTTTGAGTTTATTCATAACATACAAAAATACAAATCTTTCCTCTTTATAATATTAGTATAGATATGCTCTGGTGTTGATTTTAAAAGTTGGAACAATTCGAGGTATAAACATACGTCTGCTTGGAAAAAGTGAAAGAAATTTTCGGTTGAAAAAAAAACAAATGATGCGTTGTCGACCTACTTTTTACTTCGAGCATTCGGAAGTTCATAGACTGAGACCGAAACGCGCAATGTGCAGTTTTACTTTCTATGAACGGCGGTACGTTACCCGGTTGGAATTTCGACCACCCGTAAGCCAGGAGTAACCAGACTTGGGGAAGACATGCCTATAGAAAGTTATAAACATGTCGTGCCGGCGGTATTCGAAGCTGCGACCCATCGAAGGTAGGTGTTCTATTAAATGCGTCAACGAGCCCGTAAAAAACTGTTGGTTTGTGGTTACCTTACAATTCCTATTTTACTATTTTCTTATTGAACAAGACTGGCATTTCAAGTTGAACGACAATGCATTGCTTAACTATGTAGATACTTATCTCTACAGAAATCGCGGACTTTGCGAGGCTATTGTGACCTCTTATATCTTCAAGTAAGGACCTCTTCTATATATGCATATAATATCACTGCAGCTGAATTTTGTACGGAGTAATAGGTTCACTTGATGGCTAAGCGTATGATATAAAAGTTTATTTTCTTGATATACAGGTTGAGTCAATCATGGCATGCTCTTATTTTTCAGTTATATTTTAAAATCAGTATCCCAGTGTGCTTAGAACACACTAATATATAACACTAGCAACGCGCTCACACGGGTGCAATGTAGATGTACTATACACAAAACATATTTTATGTTGCTCGCTGATAATGTAGCTTTCTATTGCTAAGAATTTTTAAAATCAATCCAGTAGTTGTTGAGTTTATTTATGATATACAAAAATATAAATCATTCCTCTTTTTAATATTATTAGTAAAGAAGTGTAGATACTATAAATAGTGTGTTCTAAGTATACGAAATTATGGGTAGTATACGTGTTCTATAATTAATCTATTCAAATATTATAAAGACGGTTTAAAAGTTTGTTTGTTTGTAGGAAATAATATCTGAAACTACTAAACCGATTTTGAAAATTCTTTCGCCTATAGAAAGCTACATTATTCCTAAGTGACACCAGAGAGTATATTTGATTGTGATTAATAATATTGTTTAATGTGAAATAACAATATTTGTCCATCAGTTTGAAAGATGATGAAGATGAAAGATTTTATTGGGCTTCCACACAAGATATATGAACAATAATAGAAAAATAAAAAACTTAATATATACAGCTTCAAGCAATACTTAGCTTCAGCTGATAACAGATCACAGCGCTGGTTTTCAGTCACCCCCTCGTGACTCTTGGAGCATCTATACTACCCAAATTTTCGAGAGAAATAGGGTAATGCGTTGATTTATTGGCGTGCGCTGACTAATCGGTTTGATATAGATGAAAATAATGTTTAAAAAAAAATAACATGACCTAGGTACACAAGACATTTTCATCATAAGTAAAAGTGTTTGACGCTCAGCGAAATGGGTACGGCATGGTGTGGTCAGCCAGTCATATAATATTCCGAACTTTATATTGAATAATCATTTGATTTAATTGCTATCTATAATACCCAGTAATGATGAAACGGTTCACTAAATTTTAACGAATATCTAAAAAGTCATAAATTGACATTTAAATACACGGAAATTCAACATTTTTTTGTATGAAAAACAATCATTTTAAAAGCTATAATCCATTGAATTCAACGTTTTCAGTCTACCACAGTTATTTGAACGTTAAATATCTAGATATCTCTGCGGTCGGCCGGAGTGATTCGCTTAGAAGGGATTTATTGAACATTTTGGAGAATATATTTTGGATTTTCGGCACTAAAAGTTAGATGGACGTGATTTTAGCTCTTGGGGTGCTGGTAGCTGCCTCCTCGTGCGCAAGCCTAGTTTCCTTCCTTGTGGATAGTTTATCCTATTGGAAGGCAACCTGGCTTGCCGGCGCGCCCCGGGCAACACAGCTAGCGACAGGTTATTCCTCTCTCTAGCTGTGGCTAAACGCTACAATTCCTCCGTGGTAGAGCCACGCAGAAGCTTCTTTGCTGATGCATGAATGGGCCGGCTCGACTGGATCATCACCACGGGCTCACAAGAAACCGGCGTAAAATAGTAGTACTACTGTGTTTCGCCGAGTACGTGAGGATACCAGAGGCCTATCCCCTAATCCCGAAAAATATGGCAGCGGCATTTAAAACGAATATACCCCAGGAGGGTACCAGCTCCATCGAGACTGGAGAATCCGTCACCGGGCGTCCATGCTCAGGCTTAGCGGCGCTCCCTGGTCATGGACGCTCGGGCAGCCCCGCGTATTCTGGGGGGGGCAAAAATCCGCTCGTTTTTAAAAAACCCTTTTCAAAGCGAGGAAAAAGAACTTCGGCACACCCCTCAGAGCTCACTGTAGATCTCATCAACGTAAGAGGGCTGAACTCAAACTTAGATGCCGTACACCATCACTTGGAATCTGCGCGACCAGCCATACTTTTTCTGACCGAAACACAAATATCCTCTCCACCTAACACCTCCCATCTCACATATCCCGGATATAAGCTTGAGCACCGTTTTCTACCTCGCGCTGGAGTATGTGCCTACGTGAAAGAGGATATTTGTTCCCGGCGACTCGGCAACTTTGAATGCGCGGATCTGTCTATTCTATGGCTACGCATAGAATGTCCCGATCATCCTCGAATCTATGCGTGCCTCTACAGGTCCCACAGCGGGAACTCTGAAACCGATCGCCTTCTCGAACACTTACAAATATCGACCGACTCCCTGCGCGAACAGACTCCCTCGGCTGAAATCATAATTTTAGGTGATTTCAACGCTCATCACGCCGAATGGCTCGGGTCTCGAACTACTGACTACGCAGGGAGATCAGTATGTGACTTTGCCGCATCGTATGGCTTCACTCAGCTTATCTCCTCCTTCACCCGAGTGCCTGATATTGAAGACCATACTCCTTCTTTGTTGGACCTCGTACTGACCACACATCCTAGTAATTATAAAATATCTGTTGTCGCCCCCTTGGGATCTTCAGACCACTGCTTGGTACGGAGCGCTGTGCCCTTAGGATCCCGCTCGCGGTCGCGATCTGCAGGTTGCCGTCGAGTCTGGCACTTTAATTCAGCAGATTGGGAAGGGATGCGTCTGTTCTTTTCATCTTACCCTTGGAGACAAGTTTGCTTTGTATCCAATGACCCTGGTGTCCAAGCCGACTCTGTCGCCAGCGTGGTTTTGCAGGGTATGGAGCTCTACATTCCACACTCTGTCGTACCCGTGGGTGGCAAGTCTCAGCCTTGGTTTAATCGTGCTTGCAAAAAGGCGTCTCGTCTGAAACAGGAAAGTTTCGAGGCCTGGGCAAAAGCTTTGGATGCTAAGGACTTGGATATAAGCAAACTCAAGAAAATCTATAACCACACCTCTAGGTCCTACAAGAAGGAAATATTAGCGGCAAAGAGTGACTTCATTGGTAGGATTGGACATAAGCTAACGAAGTTTCCTTCAGGATCTCGCGCCTTCTGGTCTCTGGCCAAGGCTATACAAGGGAACTTCTGTCAATCGTCTTTTCCACCGCTTCGCAAAGACGATGGCTCTCTTGCACACTCTGCGGAAGAGAAAGCCAATATTCTATGCGCTCTTTTTGCAGCAAATTCTACTCTGGACGACGAGGGGATCACCCCGCCATCCATCTCGCGGTGTGAATATTCTATGCCTGACGTGAAGTTCTCACAAGACGCTGTTCGAAAGGCACTTTTCTCCCTCGAGACACACAAATCCAGTGGGCCAGATGGTATTCCTGCCCTTGTCCTCAAAGTTTGTGCACCCGAATTAGCACCGGTCCTCACCCACCTTTACAACCACTCATATTCAACTGGCATCGTCCCAGCCTCTTGGAAAACCGCTGTTGTGCACCCGATCCCTAAAAAAGGCGAACGCTCAGAACCATCTAACTATAGGCCAATTGCCATTACCTCCCTGCTTTCTAAAGTAATGGAAAGCATTATGAACAAACAGCTCTTAAAGTACCTAGAGGATCACCAATTGATCGATGATCGTCAGTATGGCTTTCGCCATAGTCGCTCCGCTGGTGACCTTTTAGTCTACTTGACCCATCGTTGGGCGCAAGCTGTTGAAAGTAAGGGAGAGGCCTTGGCGGTCAGTTTAGATATAGCTAAAGCCTTCGATCGTGTGTGGCACAGGGGCCTGCTTTCGAAGCTACCATCATACGGACTCCCCGAACGTCTCTGCACTTGGATTTCTAGCTTCCTTTGTGAGAGGAGTATCAAAGTTGTCATCGACGGATTCTGCTCGAACTCTCGAACTGTGAATGCTGGCGTCCCTCAAGGCTGCGTGCTTTCACCTACGCTGTTTCTTCTGCATATCAATGACATGCTAGGAATCGGTGGCGTGCATTGTTATGCAGATGACAGTACTGGTGATGCCCTATACTCCGGCCGTGCAAGAATGACTAGGGAAGAAACCAATGAGTGTCGTCTACAACTTGTGTCGGAGATCGAATCACGCCTCGGCAAAGTTTCGACGTGGGGACGACAAAACCTAGTCCATTTTAACCCCTCCAAGACGCAAGTTTGTGCATTCTCCGCGAAAAAAGACCCTTTCGTGGCTACACCAAAATTCCAGAACACTACCTTAAACACCAAGCCTTGTATCGGAATCCTCGGTCCCGAAATCTCGAGTGATGTCCAATTTCGCGGGCATCTGGACGCTAAGGCCCAATTGGCCTCTAAAAAGCTTGGGGTGCTCAACAAGGCGAGACAATATTTCACACCGGCCCACCGAATGCAGCTATATAAAGCGCAAGTCCGGCCACATATGGAATATTGTTCCCACCTTTGGGCTGGAGCACCCCAGTACCAACTATCTCCTTTTGACCGCATACAAAAAAGGGCATCTCGAATCGTCGGTGACCGAGATCTTACCGAACGGCTTGATCCACTTAATCTTAGGAGAGACGTCTCATCTCTGAGCGTATTCTACCGAATTTACCACGGGGAGTGTTCTAGCGAATTATTTGATATCATACCAGCTGCCGACTTCCATCATCGCACCACACGTCAAAAACAGTCCTTTCACCCACATCACCTCGATGAATGGAAGTCGACCACGCTAAGGTTCACGCGCAACTTCATTCCACGCACCACCAAACTATGGAATGAATTACCACCCTCTGTATTTCCATCCGACTACGACCTCGCTGGTTTTAAAAAGCGAGCCTATAAATTCTTGAAAGGCCGACAACGCATCTGAGACTTTTAAGTCACGGATGTCTATGGGCGGTGGTGATTACTTACCATCAGGTAACCCACCTGCTCGGTTGTCCGCTCTGTTATAAAAAAAAAAAAAAAAAAAAAAAAAAAATAGAATCATTTTTCAATGTCCCTTATCTGCACATGATTTCACGGTTTAGTCCGATTCAACAATATATTTTCTGTATTATTTGTTTAATTTATATTGTAAGTTTGGTTAAGGTTTTTATTGTAAATTCTTCCAACATTTTTTAGAAAATTAACACTAGAAAGACTGAAATTTCGGGAAATATACATAGGTACAACAAATATATATCGGATTTACAAAGGGGAGGAAGTAGATATTCATATGGTGTATATAAAGTTAAACAGAATAAACCAAAAACAAAAACACCTAATAAATATAATATATATATTTTTTTATTATTATAGTTAAGATGTCATGTGGAACATGGTGTAATGGTTGCAGCGCCTAACAAATATTTTGTTAAACAAAAACTTGGCGATTAAAAAGAGTGGCGGAGAGTTTATAATATTATATTTTTAATTATTTTATTTTATGTTTTGTTTATTTTTTGGTAACATACTTTTTGTAATTTAAATTATTAAGATTCGACGATTTAAACTGTATTTTTTACTTATGAAAAAAACCAATGAATGAATTTAAAATACGATATAATCCTCATACAAATACGTTACCTAGAAGAACACTTTGAGAGAAACCTTAAAAATACGTCGATACAATTGGATGGATTCCAAAAGTACCGGAAACTAATATGTGTCGTTGCTGAAAAGGGTCTGGGTCTATTGTAGTGAGATTTCATTAGTGTCTCGTATATATCACACTGGATTTTTAAAAACCTCTTTCGAGAGAGTGATAGAGCTTTTTTTCTAAATCTCAATACAAGACAAGTTTCTCTATATTATTTATCTGCTGGAAACTAAGAATAAGATATGCCTTTGCTCTTTTACATTTCGTAATTAAAACACTATCTATTACTCCTTTAAACAACAAATAAACAAACATATTATATTTCGAAAATACGATCTTAAAAGGCACCAATGGTATTACAGTCTCTATACTAATACTAGCGGACCCGACAGACGTTGTCCTGTCTACACGTCTTTTATTTGAAAATTTCAAACTTTTTTGTGAATCTAAACCATTCCCAGATCCCATTGAACACACACAAAAAATTTCATCAAAATCGGTCCAGTCGTTTGAGAGAAGTTCAGTGACATACACACTCACAGAAGAATTATATATATAAAGATACAGTCTCTATACTAATATTATATAGAGAAAAGATTAACTGTTTGGTACTATTTAACTCAAAAACTACTTGACCGATTTTAAAAATTCTTTCACCAGTAAAAAACTACATTATCAGCGAGTAACATATTTTTGTGTATAGTACATCTACATTGCACCCGTACGAAGCTGGGGCGTGTTGCTAGTAATAAATAATCAGCACGTAGAAGTGAAAATAGGTTTTTGTTTGAATAATAATTAATTATTATTATAATTATCCACCTCTTTTGAGATTCAATTATAATTCTAGGGCATTCTTAACAAGAATAATCTGAAAGAATTGGAAATCAGATGGAAGAATCTAAGAACGTGTATTAACTTTAACTCCTTTTCTTTTATTTTTTTTAATCCAGGCTAAGGCAATGTTACTTTTTTACGATATTCTTTTATGACATTTGCAATACTAGAAGTTTTGGAGGTGCATGACCTTTAAGAAATAAGTAAGCTTATATTAAGTTCAATTCAAATATTATTATATTTTATTCAAGTATTTTTGAATCGTCAATAATTATGGTTCGGAATGTTACCGAGAAGAGCTGGCAGAAAAATTCTGCTATTCTCTTTTTAAAAATCAAAATTTTTACAAATTGTGAAATACAAAAATGGAACTATCCTGCTAAGTTACAGTACTCCAAATATTTTTATCTTCCAGATACTCATTAACTGTTTAATATGCCCTATGGAATAGATTGGTACCTAAAAACCATCATCATAATATTCGTGGTCCCCATAGGTATCTTATAGATAATTTTAAGAATAATGCTTCTAACTTTTGGTATATTAAATTTTTTTATGTCTTATACTTAAGAATGTTTATGTTTTATCATAATTTGAATTTATTATTCGTTCGGATTTTACTATCAAAGTTACCTAAGTGAGTTATCTCTCACATATACTCACAATTTTTGCAGTTTGTTTATGGTTAATATTAAAACTTTTTTATTTTCGGTGCAAAATAAGTTTGGCTTCAAATAAAATCTCTGGTCTGTTATATGAATGTACTATAAAAAGTGTATGTTTTAAATTGTTTAAGTTTTATAGAACAGACTAGTGATGTGCCGGATATCTGTATCCGTCGATATTCGACGGAGAAGAAAGATCCGTATCAGTTACTTTTTTGGCGGATATTTTACCTCACTAATTTTCAATATAGGTATAGATGAAATTCTTAGGTGATTAATATATTTAATTTAACGGTATACAGTATTTTATTTAAATGTGTGATACTCGCGTTAATAAAAGACAATATTCCATTCAGATTTTTTTATTTCTTAAAATCAATTATTTGGCACCTTCATATTTTTACTTATTAAAATTATAATACACTCTCTCACTGATGACTTTGCACACTTTACTTGAGTAGTTTTTAAATGTTTCAACCGTACAGTAAGTATTGCATTATGACACGTGCGTCATATGAGTCGATCAAAGTAAGCCTGGTGTACAATTGTCTCTCTTTTTGCTCAATTGTTCCTCTTTCGGTTCGGATATATATAAGCGTGGATCTGATTTACTATGTTTTTGCAAACGGGTTGTCAGTTTACCTGATTATAAGTGATCACCGGCGCCTGCGGCTGATCACCTGCAACATTTGAGGAAGTGCGTTGCCGGCCTTTAAGTAAAGAGTTGGCTCTATTTTTGAAGATCCTTAAGTCGTATAGATCCTGAAATACCAGTGGTGAGATCTGGTGCTACAGAGTAAGTGTGCGAGGCAGAAAATTCCAAAGAATACGCACGGTTGTGGATTTCCAAGCATCGAGGTGGTGAGGATTAAATTTTGTTAAATACAGATAAGTAATCATAACAAAGGAACCTATTATTTATAAGTGATATAATCCGAAATTATTTGCAAGAGGATTAAGTTGTTATTTCCATATTTACAGGTGCAAGATTCGCACGACTTCAGATGAAAGCCGGCTTATCTTGGCTATTGAGGGAACTTAGCAGAAGCATTTTGAGCAGACTCCCCTGATGTGTTCGTGATACAAAGGCGAAACTTTGGCTTATCCCGAATTAATAATAGGTTCTTGTCACATTAAAAAGTAATAAACCTAAGAATTCCTTTGAAATAATGGAATTTTCTTTCGACGAAATTGATGTTTCAGAATAATAAAATATGTTTTTAGTGCGCTAATGGAATTTCTCAGGTTTTATAACTCACTAAGGGATATTTGCTGAGTTGGAAGCAGACTTTTCTATGCAGTTAGACTCTTTCCATACATAAATGTTAGGGCTTATACTACAACATAGCGGAAAGACTTCACTGTCAATAATATAATATTTAAAGTAATCAAACCTATTTATGTTAGATTAGTAACGTACCCTCGCTTCACACGGGTGCAATGTAGACGAACTATACACTAAAAATAGCGTATGTTACTGGCTGATAATATAGCTTTCTATTGGTGAAAGAATTTTCAAAATCCGTCCAGTAGTTTTTGAATTTATTCATAACATACAAAAATTTCAAAATACAAATCTTTCCTCTTTATAATATTATAGTATATTAGTATTAGAATGGAAGTATAATAGATATAGATATAGAAGTACCTTTAGACTAGCGATTCGGCGCAGCTTCGCACGGGTGAAATATTACTATTCTTATACAAAAATAGCATATGTTACTATATAGACTACCACATGAAATAACGGTATTCTATTTTTGAAAAGTAGTAAGTTTTTGTTAATATTTAGATTTATTTTTATATTTTATACTCTGAAAAATTATCTTTTTATTATTTCGACCTTTCCTTTGTGTTATTGTCTATTCTACTAGCCTAGACAATTGTCTAAGCACTCAGCCCGCCTAGCATGACTATCAAGAGATATCGACGACGAGCGGACGAGTGAAAACAAACTAAGATATATTTAGAAATATTTTATATCGACATCGACAACTTTGATAGTCGATAAATCCCGATCAAAAATATCTCTACTTTTGACATTAGAAGTCGAGTTTCAAGTGTAAGTATCATGGTAGACCCGGATGACATAAAGAGATAATCAATTAAAACACGAGATAACGGTCGACAAAATGTCGGTTGTCATGGTAGGTCGGCTGATAGCGAGAGAATAAAGACGTAATTCAAACGAAAACCTTACCTTCAAAATTTCTCCTAATTCAAAAGATCTCTACATCTCTACTGCAGCTGTCTTACAAAGTACAATTACTATTCTGTCATTTCAACCATCTGCAATTACACACACATATATCTAATTTTACATCACTTTGCCTAATATAAATCTCGTACGACGAATCCCCTCAAATGAACCTCAAAACTTTGAAATTAAATTCTCAGCATCATGAAAGGAGTCGTTGTTATAATTTACTTTGTAATATAATAGAAATAAGAATTAATTTTACACGAACACGAGGCATTTTAATAATTACATCATAATGAATCATTTGTAGGACTTGTTTTACTGTGAGGTGGATGGGACAAATAATGAAATTGAACGTTGGTACTTACAAATAAATTTTAGTTATCTAGATAAAAAACCGCCTCCGTAGCTCAGTGATAAGCGCGATGTGTTTAGCGTCTGAGGTCCTGGATTCGATTCCCGGAGAAGTTAAAATAATAAAAATTTCTGTCGGGCGGGACACTGAGGGCTGAACCTTCCTGCCAGTAATGAAAAATAATCGATGAAAAAGACATAGAAATGGGTCCAATGGCCCCACTAAGGCCCAGGCTAAAATTATACTTTAGTTATAGAATAGGGGCAGATGGCTCGCATGACGGTAAGTGATCACGGCCATCTATAGACATCTGCAACAGCAGACGATTTGCAGATGTCTTACCTCCTAATGATGACTCGTATGGGTGGCGGTTGATTTCACACATTATTGGTTGTGTGAAGTAAAAAGTGTCTATGGAATCGCACAGTTATGCTCTTTCAGATTTTGAGATGGTGTGCGTGGGAGTTTTGACAGCGAATGCGAATTACGACTAGGTCTAGGCCTAGCATGAACAACTTTCGAAAAAGTATTCGTATTGTCGAGCTGTTATTTGTATGATTTCTCATACAACTGACAGATGGACAATTTGAATACTTTTTCGATAGTCGTTCGTGCTAGGCTCTCTGATAGCCAAATTCAGCGGCCGGGTTTAATACAAACAATTCCTTCGAGCATAACTTTAGAACAATGCGATTAAAGATGCAGAGCGAGTCCATATCTCTACGCTACACCAAATGATCAAGCCGATCGACGATGATCCCTTCACCATAATATATGTTGCTGAAATATCATTCAATCAGCCAGCAATACTGGACATTGGCAGAACGTCCTTCACAGAAGTTTTCATTGTTGTTAATGCATGTCGGACGTTTGACCGCGATCCCACCTGATGGTAAGTGGTGATGCGATCTAAGAAAGAGCACGTCTGTATAGAAGAAGCCTATTCACTCTGGCTTTAAAGATACCTATAGTAGTCCGGAAAGATGGAAGCCGGTAGGGAATTCCATTCTTTCACAGTTTTAATGAGGACTGAGGATGCAAAGCGAATACTGTGCGGATTCGGGTATAAAATAAGACTTAAAAAATGGTGTTATAGTAATTCCGATGGGATATTCAGCAGAAACGTCTGTCTCTAATTCCTTTGACATATCTAAGCTCGTCTTTCGTAATTTACAACATCTCTGATATATGTGTTTGGTTAACAATTAATTAGGGCTCACTCGGATTGTTTGCTCAGCAATTGTGAGGAGGGCGGAATGGTATTTAGTTTGTTTAGTGTGAGTGCAAATTACGGCGTTTGCATTTATACTGGAATTACTGGCGTATATTAATAAAGGATTACGAATATGAATTTCTGAGATCCCTATTAGAGCATGGGGCAGACATATCGCACCGTGAAATCGAAAGTGACAGTAAACGAAATATACGTTTTTGAGAAATCCCGTTTAAAGTTCTCGTCACGTGTACGTGTTCCTAATAATGACAGTGACCCTTGCGCCACCTAGCGGCATAAAGTTGACCCTTTGAACTAGTTTCTTTAAAAATTAACAATAATCTCACAAGATGGCGTTGATAGTTGAAAATCGATAGTTTTCGTTTAGTGTCTGTTTGTTTTTCAAGATGCGATATTTCTGGATCAAAGAACATTTCTTTACTGGCAAGTAGGTCTTCTTCTTTGCAGTCTTCTGTGCCCTGCTAAATTGAATTTTCTTTATCTTGTGTCCCTGTGATTCAAACTCCTGATTTCCAGTGGTACCTAAGCGTATTGCCATCGACATTATAGGATTACAAGCGCTGTCCTTGCTACATGGAATTATCTCAGGGAAATGTATAACAGATACAAAATAGCTTTTAACTTTCCTATATATCCGGGGAAGATTTCTATATCATTTATAGTACCTATAAATTATAAAGAGGAAAAAACTGTTTGTTTGTTTGTTACGATTGAACTCACAAACTACTCGACCTATTTTACAAACCATAGAAATCTACATTATCAGCGAGTAACATAGGCTATTTTTTTTGTACAACAATTAACACGTGCGAAGCCGGGGCGGATCGCTAGAATATATATAAAAGCTTAGACGTCAAACGTTAACATATTATTCTGTATATTATATAACGTAGTATTTAAAAAAAATACAATTGTGTTGTTTTTGATAAAAATTGTCTTGTGAATATTATCTAAATGATACAGTTATTATAAACATCAAGGCTAGTCACTAACAATTACTTGTTTCCGTGGAAAATTAATCATGAAATAAAAAATAAGAGAAAGTAATGCTCTAGGGTTTTTAACTAGCTACTATTAAACTTTCAGAAACAATGGAATGGACTATAAACATGAATAACTTAAATCAGTGATTCCCAAAGTGGTCTATATCGACCCCTAGGGGTCTATGACAACCTGCAAGGGGTCTACGTCAGCGAAAAAAAATTTGGGGGGTCCATGGAATGAAAATGGGGGTCCACGATAGTGGGTTGAGATCCACTATCGTGGACCCCCTATCGTGGATACACTGATAGTACCTATTTACATATTACATCATACTATCTTATAATATCAAAACATATACATTATTTATAAAAGTACCTATGAAGTAAAAATATTGACTTATTGCTTATGTTATTTTATTTATAGTTTATTTTATGTTTATTTAATGTTACGTATATTTTACATAACAGATACAAAATTTTATTTGGAGTAGTTTTAATTTAAATTCAATTAATAAATGTATAAAGTAACATGTGTTTTTACTTTAAGTTTTTAACACTAAACTTCACTACAGTTAGAAATTTACAGGAAATCAATATCAGGTAAGTAGGGGTAGCCCCCCCCCACCATCAGGTAAGTAGGGGTAGAAACTTTTTCGTGTTGGGTAGACCCAACACGAATTTGGGGAACTCTGACTTAAATGTTAATCGTGACGACTCAGTGCGTTTTGTATGAAGCTCAGTAAATAGGGAAGTAGGATAATTCAAGTCTTTCACTACTTACGTGTATAGCTTGCTTAATTCTAAGCTTGCTTTATTTTTCAGCGCCAGTTTTGCATAAGCGCTCAGCTCGCTTCGTGAAGAGGACATACGTGCTTTTGCGTTTAACGTTCATTGTATATAAACTTGGGAAATATCGTTCATACGATATATTTATATGGAAGAGAAAGAGAATTTCACATTTATTTATTTAGGTACACATGACAAGAAACAAGTGCTAGATTGATCCCAAAAAACATGTATACACAGAAATAAAAAGGACTATGTGAACAAAGCTTAGCTAAGCAAAAATATAACCAAATAATGAATGAATAAAGGAGCAAACTTTAAAATTATAAAATTACTAAATAAAAACAATGAAACATAAAACAGTTTGTGAATAGCTCGTACTTAAACATGTTATATATGTATATATAAATGATAATGCTAAGTAATGTTAGCATCCATTGTTGCGTTGCCGGTCTTTAATATAAGTTATGAAAATATGTAAAACTCACAATTGTAAGTAATAATTATTATTAGTAAGGTAGAAATCACAATCCAATTTAACCTGATTTAGGTAAAAAAACAAGTACTTTTTGAAAGTATTTTTTTTTAAAGTTAACTTAGGTAGCTATTTGGAATGTTAATGTCAACTTAGAGATAGTCTGTTTTTTCTTAAATTTTACAATTACATTACAAGTTATTTATACAATAGATTTGGAGCCCAAACTAAGCAAGCTTGTATCTTGGACCCCCAGTACAATAATAAACTATGAGATGTGGGATGACGTGGTTTATTTTTAAATATATTAGTTGTAGTGTAGTGCATGCTATTTTTTTTTTTATATATTTATTTAGTGTATTATCGTGTCGTGTAAACAAATTTTAACACCTAATACTCAAACGCGTTACCTTGTTTAAATTTTGTGCACAAAATGTGATATTCATATAAGAAAATAACATGTACAAAAAGTGATACTAAAAAACTGATATACATATTCATAACCTTTGTAATATTTAAATGCTTTATGGAAGCGGAGGCAAACATGCTGCCAGCTTTATTGTTTGTAAGTGATCAACGGCGTACATAGTTTTTTTTACATTGAAAATCATCTAAGGATCGCTACCATCTACGGGAGAGTGACAAAGCGATGCCGGACTCACAGTGACATGGACTCAGAAGAGTCAAAGCGGCCTACGGACTAAACTCCATGGTTTTTCACGTCTCCCGCGACCACGGTTGCTGAAAAGCATCCGAAACGTCGGGATAAATAATTTAAACAATAAATCGCGTTTTAATCCGGTATACAGTATTTTATTTAAATGTGTGATACTCGCGTTAATAAAAGACAATATTAAACTCCATGGTGTTCCCCTCGTCGTCTTATTGTGTCGGGGCCTCGGGAAACTTTCGTACTAATTAATATTAATCAAAATAAAATTTTATTAATTTTAATAGCTTATTATATGCTTTAGCTTTACAATGAAAACAGATACACACGGTTATTTTTACACGGGTGCAATGTAGATTCACAAAAAACTCTCTATTCTATGTTACTCGCTGATAATGTAGCTTTCTATTGGTGAAAGAATGTTTAAAATCGGTCTAGTAATTTTTGAGTTTATTCACAACATACAAAAATACAAATAATTCCTGTTTATAATATTAGTATAGATTAAGTTAGGGTATTTTATAATTGTAGTAGCATATTTATTTGAAAAATAATATATTCTCGATAACGCTTCGAGATATAAGTTTTCGTTATTGGATTCATGAGTATCGGCACGAAATGGGTCCCAGAGGTCGGAAATGTTTTTCTTTATGAGTTCGACAGGCTTTCACATGTGAATCTTTGATACGTGTGAATGTTCTCCGTCAAAACCAAACGGAGTAAACGATTTACATAACTTTTGCAGAGTGATAGTTGGGAGTCTGATGGTGATATTGAATAATTAATATCCCGGGGAATATTTGAGGGGTTTGCTTGTTTCGATGTGTTGTATATTCGGTTTTGGCTGGAACTGGCTATCTATTAAGTAGTAAATGAATTTTTTTTATAAAATCTCTTTATTTTAAACTAGGAATGTAATTTTATTCACAAATGCCATAATGAAAACTACCTAAAATCGGTAAATCGAGACCACTGCATGTTTGCCGGTTTTGTATTCCATAAAAAAACATGGATTAGAGGGTAAATTTTCCGAAGTCTATGCGTATAAAGCTATTATAATATGCTATTTAATCCTTTAGTAAAATAGTAATTTCTAAATTTATATAACTGCTAGAGAGCATACATAATTTGAAAATCTTAAAGAGGACATTTGAGGTGGGTTGATCCCTCACCTCACGACATAATGCCACAACAAAGGTCCTTTGGGACCAAATTGGGGTTGAATTCGTATACGTACTATATAAGGTCATTTATCAACGAGCGATTGAAACGCTGATATTATTATATTTTTTTTTTTTTTTTTTTTATGTCAGATATCGACAGACGAGCATGAGGTTCACTTGATGGTAGGTGATACCTCAGCCACAGTACATCAGTCAATGATGCGCTGTCGACCTAATTTTTACTTCGAGCATTCGGAAATCCATAGACTGAAACCGAAACGCGCAATATGCACTTCACGGCTTTTCCATCTATGAACGGTGGTTCGTTACCCGGTCGGAATTTAGATATTCCTCCCACCCGATCAATGCCCGAAGTTACCAGACGTGGGGAAACTTACAGAAAATTATAAACATGTTGTCCCGGTGGGATTCAAACCCACGACCCATCGGTGCGCACGGCAGGTGTTCGACCGAACGCGCCAATGAGCCCGTCTCCCTCTGCCTACCCCAATGGGAAAGAGGCGTAATGTATATGTATGTATGTATGTATGTCTAAAGCTCTAACTATTGAAAACTCTTTTGTATGTAATGTCTTTTTATACATTTTTATTATAGTAATACATTGTTTTAGTTTTTGACTACTTCTTGATAAAAAAATATAATAATACAGATTTCTTAGCATTTTGTATCCTCAAATCCAACATTAACTTTAGAAAAATGCCACTACCAAATATATGGGTTTATATTTAAATTTTATAATACTAGCTTTCAATAATTCAAAAAATAATCAACAGGTATTGAAACAGTCTTGAATATGAATTATTTAAAAAAAAAAATTATTTGTATAAGAATTTTTGAAATCGGTCCAGTAGTTTCTAAGTTTATTCGTTATATACAAAAATATAAAAATACAAATCTTTCCTCTTTATAATATTGAAGTATAATATAATATTATATAATAATAGTATAAATAAAGGATTACATGCAGGGTATTATTGACATAAATTCATAATCTAAATTCATGGCACTAGGTAACTATGCATGTAATATATGGACTATTTTCTACCATTAAATCTATCCTTGAATGTGAAGGTACATAATAACCTCATGACGTCATATAAGTATTTATCGAGCAATTATTCTTAAGAACGTTAACCTAAAAATCGCTACGTCAGAAACGCTTATAATTAAAACACCTTCGGCAATTTAGTTTTAATTACGGCCCACCCTTTGAAATAAAGGTTCCTACTGAAATATGAAGTTATATCTAGGTTACCTACGAAATTAACATTATATATGGTATTGAATTGCTTAAATTTTAGTTTGTTCTTAGTTAAATAGTAGTTCTGGGTAAATACTACTGAAGTAAATATAATATTACGATTGCATTGAGCACAATTTATTTTTAATGTTAGATATCAACAGACGAGCATAAGGTTCACTTGATAGTTGATGGTAGGTGATACCAACAGAACATCAGTCAATGATGCGCTGTTGACCTAATTTTTACTTTTAGCATTCCGAAATTCATAGACCGCGGCCGAAACGTGCAATATGCACTTCACGGTTTTTCCATCTATGAACGGTGTTACGTTCCCCGGTCGGAATTTCGATATTCCTTCCACCCGTTTAGTGCCTGAAGTGCTTAGACGTCAGGAAAACATGCTTATAGAAAATTACAAACATGTCGTCCCGGCGGGATTCGAACCCGCGAACCATCGGTGCGCAAGGTGTTCTACCAAAGGCGCCCACGCCGTCATAGTGATTAATATGATGAATATGACAAATGCTTCATCATAGAAAAAATATCATTGAATTAGGGGCATTCAGTGAGCATATTAACAGAAAATAAAGAAAAGCAATCAAAATTATATAAAACTAGCAAAACGCCCCGGCTTCGCACGGGTGCAAAGTAGATGAAAAAACCAGCCTATGTTACTCGCTGATAATATAGCTTTTGGTGAAAGAATTTTTTTAATCTTTTTTTTTTTAATTTTTTTACATACAAACCTTCTCCTAAAATTTCTGAAGACAACAAAAAAAAATTTAGCTCAATCGGTCCAGCCGTTCTCAAGTGATGCGAGTACATACATGCGGCATTTTATTTTTATTTATATAGATAGATAATTGATTCCAGTCAATACTGGATGAAACCGGATAATCGTATAGAGCAGATTAAATTGCACAAATTCCGTAAATATTTTTCGAATAGCGCCGCGGCCGTTTTAAAGCTATCTCTGCTATTTCGGCAGGTGTTAATCAATATCAAATAATAATGATGGAGTTATTTCAGTCTAATTGGATCGCAATTAATTATGCTTTAATGAGAGATTCCTTTACAACATGCTACTAGTGAGTGAATTCCCGAGTCCCCTAGTGGGGCATGGGGCATGGGGCAAACGCATTTCTGTGTCAATTTCACTTTTCATTTTTTCATTACAGACAATTATGTGATCTAAAAATTCTGGACCTCCGGTGTCAAACGCATCAATACCAGTGCGCCTCAAAGTCAATCATGCTACCTTTGAGAGAGATATATCTATACTTCTATACTACGAGTATAATAATATTATAAAGAGGAAAGATTTGTATTTTTATTTTTTTGTATGTTATGAATTAACTAAAAACTACTGGACCGATTTTAAAAATTCTTGCACCAATAGAAAGCTACATTATCAGCGAGTAACATAGGCTATAGTACATCTACATTGCACCCGTGTGAAGCCGGGGCGCGTTGCTAGTATATTATAAAGAGGAAAGATTTGATTGTTTGTTACAGTTTAACTCAAAAAATATTCGACCGATTTTAATAATTCTTTCACCAATAGAAAGCGAGTAACAGGATATTTTTTGGTTATCCTCTACTTGCATCCGTGCGACGTCGGGGCGGATGTTAATTTTTATATAATATTTGTTTGATAATATTGTAGCATACATAGTTAAAATATTCGATTGATTCATCCATTCCATTTTCAAATTGTTTCTTAGTTTAGATACAATTTGAAAATGGAACGTGTCATAGCGCGTTTTCCGTCTAGCGTCAGCACCTATCAGTACAAAACGAAAACTTGAAGCGCATCGTCCGCTTTGACGCATCATTTTAAAAGTAACTTTTAATTATTTAACATTTTTATCTGTCCAGACGTGTGTGTGGTTTCGTGTTTTGTGACAATAGGAATAAAATGTTTGATGAAGCATTTGGTTTAAACTCGTAAGTTATTTTAACTTTAATTATTTGAATGTATTTACTACGTGTTTGCACTCAGCTCCAAATATATGTGACGTGTTTATTGTACCAAGAAACGAGCTAGTTTACAAGCAGTTTTAAAGGAATAGTTCAAAATGCACACGAAATCTCTGACGGTACGTGCTTCTGTTACCAACATTATATTTCCATTTACAGTTCTATAAAAGGACCAAACGATGCATAAAGTTTTCTAAGTCCTATATCCCTTATGGAGGTGCAACTTCTAAGTATTCTCTTTTCATAGTATTGGTTCCCATTACTGGTTTCTTTATGTATTGCTTGTAAAATTCGAGGAGAACACATTCAATGTAACAAAAATACGAGATAAAATTAATTAGATTTCCGAACTGTGAGACGTGTGGGTAGGTTAATATAATAGATACTATAATATATAAGACACTTAAGAATATGGATGTTTTAATTCTTCTCGTTCGTTTTACGCCCTTGATTTGAGAACAGGCAGTAAATATGAAATATTTTTTCTTATTATTATCTTAGATATTGAAACAGATTTAGCTTATTATTGACTTAGTTATGGAAACAGACTTAGCAAATTAGCTAAATATAAGATAAAACAATATTGCTAAACGTAATATTAAAAAAACAGAAAAAACATGTTTAGCAAGTTTTTAGGCAGTCAAACTTAGGGGCACTTTACTCCCATGTCTTCTAGTGGGGCATGGGGTAGATGCGAGGGGAGGAGTCAGTGGACTGCTTAGATGTGTGTGTCACACCAATGCTTTGCCACACGCTCTACAGTTAAAAAATAGAAGTACTTTTTCAGTTTCTGTTCTGTTCTTCTATGTACATCTATTTTCTATGCTATTTTACAAAATTATCGTTCTTGAAGGTTTTTTGAACTCCTTTAGAACACCACAAAATAAAGCTAAGCGCACGATTCGTATCTATGGGAACTCTATTCATGTGCACCCCTAGGTCACGAATGACAAATAGTCAAATCAGTATACAACTCTATCAAATATTAAAGTATTAACAAAGTTTCAGTTTTAATTTTATTTCGATTAATGCGTGATAATCGCGTTAAGATAGAAAAAAAATTTGCTGAGTAGTAGAAAACCCTAAGCATACGAGTGTCTGATATAAAAATACGTCTCAGCACTTTTTGTATTGAATAATACAAATGTAACGGTGTATTGGGTATTTGTTGAGGCGTATTTGCTTTCGCTCTGTCAACTGAGTAAATTTTGTCAACTTTGTTAGGAAATGTCAAGATTTATTTTAGTTTGACAAAAAATCTATTTGATTCTTATATGCATACAATATACATTCATTTAATATTTTCATTTTATATCCCAATGAATATATCGAATCAGCAGGACCAGAATTTAATATGAATATAATTAATGAAAATATTCGAATATAATTTCGATAAATTCCTATTAGTAATTTTGTTTTTCTGTTTGTGCACACATCACACAGAAATAACTTAAGCGATTCTTGGATCAATTTCTTAAACACTTTCGATATTTATTAAAAAAAGGATATTTTATTTATAAAAGAAATTTAAACATATTCTATTTTGCATAATTCTACTTGTGAAAATTATTAATATATTAACTATGTAATTACTGGCTGACCTGATAGACTCGTACCGCTTTCAATTTGAATATCTGGGGGCACGGCAGTGCCCCCGCCAAGTTGAGCCTAAAGCGGCACGGCCGTACTATCCTTTTCTCGAAGTAGTTCGGGCCATTTTCGACTCCCTATAACTTCGTTGTGGATAAAACTAGAAGCTTGAATTTTCAGTAACCAAGCAGGCATTATATAAACTCGGTATATTTAATAATTTCAATAAATTTAAACCAGTAATTTAATATTAAAAATCTTTGATGTTTAAAATAAAAAGATTGACTTGGCAATCGCACTAAAAATCTAATTTAATATAATATGTGTTAGTTGTGATACACATTGTGTTTTTAATAAAATCAAAAAGATACATTGTGTTTTCATGCGATAGCCGAGTCAATCTATTTATTTAAAACATCAAATATTTTTAATATTGGTATTGATATGATCACTATAAGATGTTGTTAGGTTAACTAATTACGTAATAACTTAAGACAGAAGGATCCTTCAGTAGAGACTGAATAAATTGACCGACTTGGTATTATATGGATCTCACAACTTTTTACGATAGAAGAACTGAGTTGCAAGACTTGGCTTTTTTTACAATTTATGTTTTTGATGGCATACTATTTTCCCACTACTATACTGTACCTAATGTTTAGTATGAAAACGATTTGCAGTGGACATCAATTATTACAAATAATCCATAGGCGTACGCTGCCATGCGCTGTCAATTGCAGAAGATGGCGGAGTTCCAAACCTAATTTAATTTAAAATTATTTTTTTTCCTGAAATTTTCCGATATTTAAATAGGTACTCTTCTATTCGGGACGAATACGAATCCAACAAATTAGAGATCATTAAAATTGGCAGCCGTTCTTGTGTAATAAATGGTGTAACTAACCCGACTTTTATTTATTTAATAATAATATATAGAAAATTAGTAGGTGGACAAAGGGAAGATTACTTGATCTGTAAAATTGCAAAAGTTACAACCCTTAACTTCTGTTATTTACCGAAATAATAGATGATAATATCGTATATATTTACAGTAATAATAATTGTGTGTTTCGATCTGCTAGTTTTATCACCTTATTGACTGAATGAATGAATAACTTTATTTGAGTGAAGCAAGAAACACATAACATAACACATAAGTTAAAAATATATACTTAAACTTAATTAAAACACCTAAAAAAGCCTAGAGTAAAAAGCTCTCTCAAAAAGGAGGCCGCTCAGAATATTATTTATAGCACTTTGTAGTGTAAAGTTGACAACAATATATATTTTTCCTATAATTACTTGGCTCCTACATTATGTGTTTAGTTTGGATTAATTACAAAACTTAATGTTAAGGCGTAGACTAATTTTAGCACATGTTTAAACCCTAGTGGTTTTTTGATGCTATTCTTAAAGTAACTTTTGAATTTGTATTTTTAAATGGTAAATAAATTAAAAAAAAAAAAAAAAACAATAATATTAATGAATTCCACTTTTAATTACTCAGACTCAGCAGTAAGCCAGTGCTTAGGACAGAGAAGTGACGTTGTAGGAGTGTCTTTTGCGACATGCGAACTTTACTCAAAATGGGTAACATTTCATTCTAAAAATAAAAGAAAGTTGTGTTAGTTACACCATTTATAACTCAAGAACGGCACACCGATTTTAATGATATTTTATTATGTTTGACTCGTCTATGTCCTGAATAACAAAATTAAAAATATCGGAAATATGACAAAAAAATATTATGCAGAAAATTAATTTTAAAAGAAATTAGGTTTGAAATTCCGCCATTATCCTCAACTGACAGTTCATGTATCGCTTATGGAATATAGTACAGTTGGGAAATAACATAATATTCAAATAAAGAATTTATTTTTTAATTTTGAAGTCACCGTTCTCGCAGAACTATCTCGTTCTCCGCTAGTTTTTAATAAAACATAATATACACTTAAATTTTTGTTTTAGAATGAATAAAGTATAAAGGAAAGTAGTCTTTATTTTGGCTAGTAAAGGAACCTTAAAATATTTTTTATTTACTCTCTGAGGCAAACAAGCAATACGTATGTCAATATCAATATATATTTCGGGAATATTTTTAATCAGGAAACCCCTCTGTAGTAAAAAACAAACATTAGAACTTTGTCAATTTTGTTAAAAGTTTATTATTATTTCAATTTGTCCGATTCAAAGCCCTTGTGGGAATTGGAGTTGGATTGGTTTTATGTATTTTCCCGAATTATTAATTACAAAATCGAAGGAATCTTGTCATGTTTATCAAATACTAACTTCTCCCATGTTTTGTCAGTCTGGAAATTGGAACACACAAAAAAATACACGGATTTTTTAACCTCCACATAAATATAATTGTTTATTCAACCAAAAAATTAAGGGTGTAAAATTTTCAAAGTTAGTGATTTAGGTTACAATATGTATATCAATAATATAATACTTTGGGGTCCGCTCAGTATATGAATTTCTGAATGCTCGAAGTAAAAAAGGTCGACAGCGCATCATTGAATAATCCATAAGTACAAAGCCATCAAGCAGTGGCGGGACCACCATACAAGCCCAAAAGCCCGTTTTGTCCTATTAATGCAACCATAAAAAAGAAAAATAATAATTTCTTAACGTAATAAACGTAATAAATCTTACATAACTTAATGATTACGTAATTATATAAGTTATATATAAACGCATATTACGTTAAAGTCGGCATCCCGGGCTTTTGGGCTTGTATGGACGTCCCTCCACTACCATCAAGTGAACGTCTGTCAATATCTATATAAAAATATAAAAAAAAATAGGTACATTATTCTAGACCCAACCATGAGAAAATTTCAACAAAACAAAAGCGATTACTGAAGCAACATTGGGTTTAATGCAAATTACTATTGATGTGTCTCCGGCTTATACAACCATAGAGCAAAAAGTTAAATTGAATATAAATCTATTCTACAAAGCAAAGGAAACTTTTTTATGTGTTGCTAAAGGAATTTGGACTTTATTCCTTGTACATAGGAACTAAACGACCTGAATGTAATAAATGAAGCTTTATGGCAGCGGTAGTATTATTTATTCAAACGAATAAGTTAGAGACCAATTAGATTGGATTATGGGAGAATAAAGTAAACTATTTTCGATGAATTCGATCATTATTTTAACAGTCAAAGCACTGAACATTATACGTTTAATTTGATGATATTCTAGATAAGTCGATGATATAATATATAGTGTCGAACTATTATCTAATAGATAAAAAAAATAGGTGCTGATAGCTAATTTGTTACTATTATGTAACTAGTAACTACTTGTGACTTCGTTCGCACTCAGTTATCTTTGTAATCTTTAGAAGATGTTTGAGTACACTGACATTAACCCTTTCGCGAGCATTGGCAATATGATTGCCAAATCACTTTTTAAAAGTTGCGCCAAAATGTATAAAGTATTTTGATATTGTGCAACTCTAGACAGCTAACGCCATACCTTAGGATATCATTACAACAATTTGGAATCCCGTCAATCAAATTGTTGGAAGAAATATTTAACAGATTTGTGACACCGTGCAGAATGTGAGGTCGTTTTTCGGTGTTCTAACCTAAATCCATTATAATCAAGAAAATTACCGTGTAAAATGTAAGTAACCATATATATATATTTGGCGATTGATCTAATTTATTGATAAATGTTATATTTCGTAACATTATATACTTATGTTACCTTTTATGATATAGAAAACTTGACATTGCCGCTGCCCTAAATAAACGGCAAAATACTTGCCTATGCTCGATAAATTATTTGTTATGGATAATTAGTTGCCAATGCACGATTTTATTTTTTCTTTTAGATACCGCCGCGAAAAATCCAACGTCAAATACCACTGAAAACTAATGAAATTATTGAATATCCCTGATGGATATAAATCAGAAGATGATCTAGAGTACTTTGAGTCGGAAGAAGAATATGTCCGCTCTTCAACAACTTCGTCAACTTCTTAATCAGTCACACCGAATCCGTCAACTAGCAATTTGAACCAAAATATTAGTAGCAGCATATGCTACATATATATGTAGATATAGACAGTATTTTAGACAATAAAGATGATTGGTCATCAAGTGACGAAGAACCTTTAGAGACGTACAGACGTTACAGAACAACACAACACATCTTGATGTACACGATGACGCCGAATTGTAATAAACATACATACATTAACATGAATAATTAAAAAAAATCTACGCTAAAACAAGTTTCTATATTTTTATATTTAAGAAAATAAATAATATATTTACTTAATTAGGTGACAACAAGGCATTGGCAACAAAAAATTGACAAATTCAAACAAGGCATTGGCAATTACTTTGCCAAATAAAAATTCACAAACGGTCATTGGCAAAGATATTGCCGTACTCCATAAAAAAGGGGGAGCGTAAGCAAGGGGTGGAAATTGATCAGTATTGTTTTAAAAATGTTATTTCACAATGTTTTGAATAAATAAAACCAAATTCGGAGGTGTAATTAGTATTGCTCGCGAAAGGGTTAAATTAAGTTGTTTGAGTACACTGACATGAAATTAAGTTGTTTGAGTACACTGACATGAAATTAAGTTGTTTGAGTACACTGACATTAAATTAAGTTGTTTGAGTACACTGACATGAAATTAAGTTGTTTGAGTACACTGACATTAAATTAAGTTGTTTGAGTACACTGACATTAAATTAAGTTGTTTGAGTACACTGACATTAAATTAAGTTGTTTGAGTACACTGACATTAAATTAAGAGCCCTTATTTTATTCAGTTATACAAGAGTATTATCGAAGTTCGTGTGGTTACTTCGTTAGTGTAACGACAACTAACTTCGGCCAACTCCAACTGATATAACTACACTTTGTGTTGTACTTGACGATGTCGTTGTTACAATGGTAAATTGCTTTGAAACCGATAGGTAACGGCTTCAATACCCACTGTTTTTAACATTAAATCTTAACCACTTACTTTTTGACATAGGTGGTAAT
This sequence comes from Anthocharis cardamines, assembly GCA_905404175.1. Classification (NCBI taxonomy): domain Eukaryota; kingdom Metazoa; phylum Arthropoda; class Insecta; order Lepidoptera; family Pieridae; genus Anthocharis; species Anthocharis cardamines. The sequence goes on along the minus strand of FR989953.1, from coordinate 1,685,928 downwards.
GACTACCAACCCCTGCGCACTCAGATACAGGGAGCTATATTAGGGGAATGCCCACGTGAATCTTTTTTTAACGAGTCAGTAACATACTCTGTACTATAAGTCTGCTTATCAGAGAAGGCGAGGGTCTACCGATTACTCTCATGTCTCGCCATTTAGTGATCGTTTGCCCATTCTACCAGGCCCACTAGAACTACCTTAACCCAACCACCCACTTTGACCTTCCATAACATGATAAAAGAGTAAGCCTAGGGTGACATAAAATACCGTGCTGTTTTTAGCTGAATACGAATCATGTCTGCAAGGAAGTTAAGAAATGGTCTCGGAGCAGATGCGACGGAACCCCACACTCTCCGCGCCTATGAACAGCCCAATTTTGGGTGTCAACACATTTTCACCACACATAAAGGCTGGCATCAAAAACCAAATAACACGGTTACCAGCAAGTATTAATATGCAAATACTCTCAAGAGTAAAGTTGTGTATTTGAATTATTCCCACGTCTCAGTCAAAGGTATCAATTTTAAGTAAACCGCAGCGAGTCAAGGGTACCTCTGAATAATAGATGTGGGCGAATTCCGATTGATCCCTAACTCAGTCTCCGGGGTAATCCAGTGGTGCTGGTATTTTTGGGATAAACTTGGTCTAGTTCTGGAATTTACATACATGTTTAAAATATTAGTGTGGTGCTTGTATGTAAATAGTTTGATACACCTAAGTACATGAATATTGCTTTTAATCGGTTGTAAGGGTCGTATTCCAAGACGTTACTCAAATTGTAATCGATTCTTGAGACTTGTCAAGATCTCAAAATTCTATAGTGAAAAAAAAAATGGTTTGACAAGTCTTAAAACTGAGACACGTCTTGGAATATGGGCCTAAGTCTAGACGCGCGATTTGAAAACGCGCGCCAGAGTGACGTTTGTGTTTGATATCCGCGATGACAATTCGATGTTTTCAAATATACAAACACATCTTTATATTATACAAGAATCTTAAAAAAAAAAACCCCTCTTAATTTCTGGTAAAAATATTTAGTGAAGAGTAATTTCGATCCTATTCTTTTATTATATGTATAGATTACTAGCTTCTGCCCGCGACTTCGTCTGCGTAGAATTAGTACTAAGGGTAGCTTATTTTTGAACCGAGCTGTTTTTTCATCAATCTCCGCTTAATGGCACTGCACTCAAGTCAATAATATCGTGATATTTTTTAAACCGTTCGTCTAAATTACTTAGTGTAAAAGACAAAGTTTATCTATATTAAATACTGAAAGCGAAAAATGTATCAATTTTGATAAGAATTAGCTAAGTACTCTAAAAATTTCAATTGAAAAAATGAATCAAATTTAAATGTATTTATGGCTCATAATTTAGGTTATATTGGCTTCCACATAAAGAGTAGATATATGCTATCACGGACTTTTATTTAGAACTGTTTAAAACAAACAATCCCATGATATATTATATTCTTGTAACTCCAACGGGTTAGGCAGCGCACGCCAAGAAAGCCCTCAGAAGGCAGGAATTTTTCCGAGTTACTTGATACTTATCGTTATATTATGGCCAATATACAACAACTGTTTATAAATTGTAGCCTATGTATTATTCTGATATATAAGCTATATTACTGTTAAGTTTCATCAAAATCCGTTCGGTAGTTTTTGCGTGAACGAGTAACAAACATCCATCCATCCATCCATCTATCCATCCTCACAAACTTTCGCATTTAGGTATAATATTAGTAAGATAAGATAAGATAATGATACAGTAATATTATTGTAGATCTAGGTTATATATATTCCAATAGTTTGTACAAATCATCCTAATTCAAACACTTAAAAAGTTTTTATCGAATTAAAAGTGTATTCATTATTTTATTTATCGCGAGGTTTTCATCCGTTTAGGTTTAGGTTTTATTATTGTAAATGTGTGCGTTAGCAAAATGTAAAATGCTTAAATTGCTTTTAAAAAATTCAAACCTTTTTTGTCATTAATACCTTGTTAATTTCAGAGTCCAATTGTGAGGGGACTGATCTATTTCTTTATCTGTTTCATAAAATAACGTAAAATAACGTAATTAGTTTTTAATGTATATAGTATTTTATGTCAGATATCTACAGACGAGCATGTGGTTCACTTGATGGTAGGTGATACCTCAGCCACAGAACATCAGTCAATGATGCGCTGTCAACCTATTTTTTACTTCGGGCATTCGGAAATCCATAGACTGAAACCGAAACGCGCAATATGCACTTCACGGTTTTTCCATCTATGAACGGTGGTTCGTTACCCGGTCGGAATTTAGATATTCCTCCCACCCGATCAATGCCCGAAGTTACCAGACGTGGGGAAAACATGCTTACAGAAAATTATAAACATGTGGTCCCGGTGGCATTCGAACCCACGACCCATCGATGCACACGGCAGGTGTTCTACCGAACGCGCCAACGAGCCCGTCAAGTTTTCTGTAGACCGATATTTTTCCCCAGATATGAACCTGAGATCTCCTTGAAAATGCAACATGTAAATTCTGAATTCTACGAGTCACGGAGGCGGTCTTATTTCCAAACAAAATACTATTTTCTTTCATATATTATCAAGTAGTTAAAATCTGGAATCTAGGTAATTAATATCGTCAAAGCCAACCTAATCCTTCCCACATTAATATTACATGGCTATGTTTAACTTAGCCAATATTGAATATTTTATACAGGAAAGTTACGAGACTCACAAAAACAACTTGTCTAACAAAGATTATGTATCGCAGACCAGAAACTAAACAAAATGTACCCAAATCGATTTACTTCAGAGCGGTCCACAAACTTTTATTAAGATTTTGGTATAGCGAGGATAAAAAATTCATAAAAGCTCGAGGGCTTAGAAGTGGCATTCGTTAGTGAATGAATGAATGAATGAATGAACAAGCTTTATTATTCTAATAAAATGTGTGTTTTTTTCATCTATTTATATTTATACTATAGGATAACTATTCGAGATAGGTACTAATATTATAAATGTGAAAGTTTGTGAGGATGTTTGTTACTCTTTCACGCAAAAACTGCTGAACGGATATTGATTAAAGTTTTGTAGTATTATTGTTTATATATCAGAATAATATATGGGCTATAATTTATGATGACATTAAGTTATATAGCTAAATTATAACTCATCGTTATAATTTAGCTATATAACTTAATGAACTATACTATATAAATAAACTAAATCGGAAAAATTTGTTTAAGTTCAAAACTGTACTCATTGCACTCAAAGCTTTATATTAGCGTTTTGACAAAATACAATGTTTCTTACAAACTCCGACATTACCATACAAAGTGAGGACACAGGCGTACGTCTTTACAGATAATGGGCGTTAAATATTTAAACTCCGTCCTTTTTCTCAAGGCTATATTTTATTTATCATCTTTTGCTATTTGCATATTTTGACTTACCCTTGATGGGCCCTGTATCAAAATTTGGTTGGGGGAGTTCTTTTTAAATGCGGTGAAGCCTTAATGGAAGGTAAATTTTCGCTTACAAAAAATGTCTCGTGGTTCGGAGCCCCTGTAGCTAGGGGGGCCCGAACGGGGGCCTTTGATACGGCTGATACAGTAGCTACGCCCCTGATGCTCTAGCTAAGCCCAAAAAATTGCAAAGATTATGTAGTTCATATTGAAAACCGCTAAAACTGGTTAACTTCGATAGAGTGTGTTCAACACATTTTTTATATCTAGATACGGAAAGATTAAGCATAGTGTCTATCACACCGATATATAACTTTAATTATGTATTTTCAGGAGAAAGGCAAAACCAATTACACTCATAAAATATTTTATTTAAATATATCTAATTACAAATTAAAAAAAAAAAGAAAGTTTCAATATCTTTCACTCAGATCTTTCACAAAACATCAAGTATGCTGATAATATTTCCTTACATATCTTGTATTTTCATAATTTATTTGGAGTTAATCATTTAAATTATAAATATCTAGTTTTCAAAGCATAAAATAAAATATTACTGTTGTGAAAAGACTGTATTTTTTTTGCATAGTAGTAGTTAATGTTCTCACACATGATAGGGGACGCAATGCGTGATACATGGGAAACAATTGAACTTATCCACACGAACAAGTAAGTTTTATTTATAATCAAAGTTCATATAATATAATTCAGTAGTGGACCCCGCAGACGTTGTTGTGCCACAATTTTGGCTTCGAAATTATATAATTATTCTTAAATTTGAATATGCCTATTTGCCCACTTTTTATAATATATAATTGTCTAATATGTCACTGATTTGCAGTGGACATCTGTTATTCCAAAAAAGCTAAGCATGCATGACGTGAGCTGTCAAGATGGCGGAGTTCCGAACCTAATTTATTTTAAAATTAATTTTTGCATAATTTCTTGAATTTTTCCGATATTTTAATAGCTATTCTTTTATTCCGGACATAGAGGAATCCAACAAATAAGATATCGTTAAAATCGGTACAGCTGTTCTTGAGTATTAAACGGTGTAACTAACACAACTTTCTTTTATATATATAGATATATTCAGTTTATATAGCTTTTCCATTTAAATACCTATACCTAAACTTCAATATTCTTTGCTATTTTTAATTATATTTTTGATTGGAGTGGTTTGCTTTTGATTTCGGTGTGACAGGCTTCCGATAATCTGACGTTGCGAGAGTTTCCGATGGATTATATTTGTCGTTTCTGCAACAAAGTAAAAAGTTATTTTGCAAAGTTAAAACACATACGAACGAATGGATTTTCTATCAAACTGGATTACGGTTTATGGCACGAATACTACTAGATTAGCTATTGATCTCTATAGAGACAATTTTTGCGGTGGGGAATATAAGTGCTTTACAGCAAGGGGCAAAATTAAAGATGACAGCTGTCTGGATTGAATTTTCATTAAGTCACACTTCGTTTGAGGGCTCGTTGGCCCGTTCGGTAGAACACCTGCCATGCGCATCGATGGGTCGTGGGTTCGAATCCCACCGGGACATGTTTATAATTTTCTGTAAGCATGTTTTCTTCCCGTCTGGTAACTTCGGGCTCAATGCCGATTGGGAGGAATATTGAAATTCCGACCGGGTAACGAACCACCGTTCATAGATCATAAATAGAGAATTGCGCGTTTCAGTTTCAGTCTATGGATTTCCGAATGCTCGAAGTAAAAAGTAGGTCGACAGCGCATCATTGATTAATGTTCTGTGGCTGAGCTATCACCTACCAAGTGAACCTCATACTCGTCTGTCGATTTCTAACATAAAAAAAATTAAAACGCGGTGTATTATTTATATCATAAAAAAAAATAGTCGCGTCAATACAAGACAATATTATAAAACGGTTTTCTTTCGGATTATAGCCCAGAAATCATCTGTATCGATTTATGATGATTGTCTTAAGCAAATTCACGTTCATTTATTTCGAGTTGACATCATATTATATACTCGTAGTTGTTACAGGCTCGCCAGCAGTCAGACGCACGGCCAGTCATAGAGACAAATGACTTACCACGATTTGGGTCAGTCAATCGATCATTAGACATGTTGTATTGTTTCTGATAGAGCTATGAACATAAGTAATTATTTCTGTTCACCCATTACTTTTTGGGTAGTATTTAAACGAGTGACTGTAAATTAAAGTTTTAAGTGACAAAAATAACTAATTTACGTTATAGTATTACTAAGTGAGCGACTGACTGCGAGTGACGAGAAATCAACAGAACAGCAACTTACAAACACTAATTTGAGTTACTTAAAATACAAAATGAGAAGCTTCATAATATTTGACCGACCTAATATTTGTTTGAGTGTCAACGTTATGTCCTGCATTTTTTTAAATATTTGGAAAATTATTTATTTATACTGAGCGGCTTCCAAAGGTGATGTTGTAAATTTAAAACAATTTTATTAAGTCAAGTAAAATAAGTAGTATTCGGTTCTGGCACACGTCGCGGTCGGCCGCTGCCGCGGCACAGTGACTCGTGCGCGGTGGTCACCATACCAACATAACCTAACCTAGAACTTCAAAACTAGTCGCTTATCAGGTCAGATTATTAGGTCTTATTAGGTCGACAGCGCATCATTGACTAATGTTCTGTGGCTGAGGTATCACCTACCATCAAGTGAACCTCATGCTCGTCTGTCGATATCTGACATAAAAAAAAAAAAACTAAAGTGTTTTATTATGTTTTAATTAATTGAAATAAAACAATGCAATGATTATCGCGTTTGGGTGGTAAAAGCAAATTTTGTCGTTAAAAATAGCCTGCGGCTGGGGGGTGCATTGAGTATCAAAGTATAATGTATCAAAAATTGTGGTAACTGAAGCGAACGCTGTTCAGTGAACTGATGTTAACGTAATTATGTGAAACATGTGCACTTATCGATTCAATTAATTATTGGTTTATTAATTATTATTGGTTATGTGTCATTCCAAATCCAAATTGAATGGTAGTTCTCTACTTCTCTTACGATTTTGAAGTAACAAAACAAAGGGAGAGTTTAACAACCGGCCCAGCATGACAACCACGAAAAAATATCAATCGTTTTCTCATGTTTTAATCAATCATCTTTATGTCTTTTGTGTATATAATACTCACAGATAGACATGGGTAACACTGCGCTGCGCGGCGCAATTGCGCCGGCACGCTTCACTGCGCAGGGTGAGTCAGCTCACACATTCATAATGTGTTGGCGCACGGCGCAGTACCCACTCACTGAGTGAACTATGAGCGTGGCGTTGCGTGCGTTTCGGAGGTTTCACTATACTGCGCCTGAGTTGCTGAGTTGGCGCGGGAAATTTTGCTGAGTTACCCATGTCTACTCACAGACACACTTAAAACTCGACTTCTAATGTCAATCGAGATATTTTGTCTATCAAAATTGTCGATGTCGAGATATAATATATCGAGATATCTTATATTTAAGTTTGTCTTCACTCGTCCGCGAGATATCTCTTGATCATGCTAGGCGGGCTGGATCTTTTATAAAAAACTGGCCGAGTGCGACTCGGACACGTGCACCGAGAGTTCCATACAAACTTTTAGTTAAGTAAAGATTTTCCCAATAAAAAAAAACTACAAATATACAAAATAAAATTGCCCACGTAATGTCCAATGCATATTATATTACATTGCAAAGCATGCCAGTTTTATATTAAACACTAGCAACACGCCCGGCTTCACACGAGGGCAAAGAAGTTGTACTATACACACTATGTTACTCGCTGATAATGTAGCTTTAATTTTTTAAATTCGATCCAGTAGTTTTAGAGTTTATTCATAACATACATAAATCCAAAATAACAAATCTTTCCTATTTATATTATTAGTGTACAAGTGTAGATGTATATGTAGATTATCCGAAAATTGTCTTACCTCTTACCCATATACAAAAAACGTGAGTAAACGCATTCAAAATCATATTGAAAGCTTTCACTTAAACGAAAATATTTCGTTTCAAATAAATGTGGTAGTTTTGTAATTGTTTGCTCCAATTAGCCGAAAAAACGATCCGTTCTCGAAATGAAACCGAGCTGTATACCATTTCTGTGGAATTATTACAACTTTACATTGAATCGCAATTTGAATGAGAATGTATTGCAATTTGAATGAGGTCTTAATGTTGCGGGTATTAAGTGAAATATTTTGAGCATATTTTACTTTAGACTTCCTGAAACTGTTTAGTTTGGAATATTAGATGGGCGGCACTTTGTGATTACTAATCTTCAAAATCCATGGTCATGTAAAACATTAAAAAAACCTTTTTTCATAGACAGACGAGCATGAGGTTCACTTGATGGTAGGTGATACCTCAGCTACAGAACATCAGTCAATTATGCGCTGTCGACCTACTTAATCTACGAAACGCACAATGTGCACTTCACGGTTTTTCCATCTACAGTGGTTCGTTACCCTGTTGGAATTTCGATATTACTCCCATCCGATAAATGACCGAAGTTACCAGACGTGGGATTCGAACCCACGAGCCATCGATGCACACGGCAGGTGTTCTACCGAACACGCCAACGAGCCCGTCACAATTAAGCTACAGCTATTGAAGCACTAAAAAACTGTATTGTTTAATTATTGATTGTTAAATGAATATGCGAATAATTTTCCTTTAATATAATATTGAACTTGTTACAATATTCTAAGAATTTGTTAGATTTCTTATACAATTTATGAACGATATGTAAATGTGAAATGTTGCACAGACACGCAAGATGTATATTATTTAAACAAAATATAAAATATATCATAATGAAGTTGGGTGTTCATTTGTATTAATATTTAAATTATGTTCAAATGATGATATTATGTGTATTATAAACACACTAGCTCTGCCCGCGACTTCGTCTGCGTAGAATTAGTACTACGGGTAGTTTATTTATTATCCAATCAATTTTTTCATCAATCTCCTTACTATTTTAATATTCTGATCGCGGCATACGTATAGTAAATACGTATAGATTTACGTATTTGGTTGGACTTCCCTGCGAACTTTCATCACCTCCAAACCCCTATATTTCGCGATAAAAAGTATAAGATAATAGCCTATGTCCTTTCCCAAGGTCTAGTCTACTTCTGTACCAAATTTCAACAAAATCGGTTCAGTGGTTTAGGCGTGAAAGCGTAACAGACAGACAGAGTTACTTTCGCATTTATAATATTATAGTAGGGAAGTAGGGAAGTAGGGATAAGTAACACAGTTTCAGCATAACTACCTTAGACTGCCTGAAACCATGTTGTAAAAAGGGCGCACAAAGACAAAATTTAAAAAAAAGGGATTGTATAAATAATACAGCAATACAATAATATTAGCAAAGGCAATACAGCGCAGACCACAACCCGCAGATATAATCGGGTTTTCTTTCCAATAAAGCGGAAAATTAAAGGGTCCACTTGTAATAAGTGATATAGTGACGTCACGTGCGTCAGAATTGCTCGCCTTTTAATAAGAGAAACGAAAATATTAGTATAAAAGAAAGTGAAGATATTTTGATATTTTACTGAGAGTTTTATTTTGTTTTATCACTATTCCGACAGTTTAGAATATTCTAGCTTAGTTAAATCTAATTACTTATTATTTAAAATAATTAATTCGTTCTTAAATAATGTATTACTTTTGACTCGATGGCGCGTTCGAATCCCACTAGTACGAAAAGTTAATAATGTTTTATAAGCATGTCTTCCCCACGTCTGGTCACTTCAGGCATTAATGGGGTGGGAGGAATATCGAAATTCCGACCGTATCGAACCAACATTCATAGCTGGAAAAGCCGTCAAGAGCACATTGCGCGTTTCGGTCTCAGTGTATGGATTTCCGAGTGATCGAAGTAAAAAATAGGTCGACAGCTCATCATTCACTGATGTTCTGTGGCTGAGGTATCACGTACAATCAAGTGAAACTCATGCTTCTGTTGATATCTGACATAAAAAAATAAAAAATGTCTATAGATGAGACTGGAGGCCCCCGAACATATCCCCCTATGGGACCACAGATTAAGAAACACTGCTGTACATGATAACATATTATAATTAGTAAGTTGAACAACGTCGCAACGATCATTAATTACATGCACATTCGAACGCGGTCGCATTAATAATTCCCTAATTATTATTCCGACCGCGTCGCTAAACCAAGATACTGAATATTTATATGGACTCATATCAGACGAGATGACGTAGTAATAGTTTATAATATTCTAGTATTATTTATCCTTTATAGTTTACTAACTTCTGCCCGCGACTTCGTCTGCGTAGAATTAGTATAACGGGTAGCTTATTTTTAAACCGAGCTGTTTTTTCATCAATCTTCGTTTAATGGCGCTCCTTTCGAATTACTTAGTGTAAAAGACAAAGTTCATCTAAATTAAATACTGAAAGCGACAAATGTATTAATTTTAATAAGAATTAGCTAAATACTCTAAAATGTGCTTTGTAAAAAAGTATTCAATTTGAATGTATTTATGGCTTATAATTTCGGATATATTGGCTTCCTCATAAAAGGTAGATAAATGCTGTCGCGGACTTTTATTTAGAACTATTTAAGATAAACAATGCCATTATAAATAAATAAATAAATAAATTATACATTATCTTTGTGTAACTCCAACAGTTTAGGCAGCGCACGCCAAGATAGCTCTCAGAAGGCAGGAATTTTTCCGAGTTACTTGGTAATTATCGTAATATTTTGGCCAATATACAAAAAATCTATATAAATTGTAGCCTATGTGTTATTCTGATATATTACTCTAAAGTTTCATCAAAATCCGTTAGGGTGAACAACCGTTATCACTTAGGGGTATGAAAAATAGATAGTAGCTGATTCTCAGACCTACTGAATACCCATATAAAATTTGGTAAAAATCGGTAAAGCCGTTTCGGAGGAGTACGGTAACTAACATTGTGACATGGAAATTTTATATATTAGATAAATCGCGTTTTAATCCGTATTTAAATGTGTGATACTCCCGTTAATAAAATACAATATTACATTTGTATTGTTATATGGTTAATATAAGGTTTATTTATTCAGATGAATAGCGCAAATGTATCACGCCATTTTTTACCAAAACGATTTCAATTTCATGTAACATAAACCTCTAAGGTTAGGTAAGGGTACAGTAATTGTTTCAAATGGGCCCTTCGTTCTAAAAAAGGCACATAATCTCACAGCTGGTACTTTTATTGTGATTTCACCCGCAAAAACACTATGTGGACCACGGTAATGTAATGTGTATATTATTATATTGAAAATACGTTTTTTTATTAGACATTTTTGTTTTTGAATGTTTGTTTTCTTAAGATGGTGAAACCCGCATTAAAATCGATTATGTTATTTATCAGATTTCAATGTTCATACAGTTATATTTTGTTTAATCCTGTGTTTAGTTGATATTTCACCTATTTAGTATAACGCATAGAGAAATCGATAATAACGTTACAGTTAGGCAAACTACTTAATATTTTTTTAAATATATTATGTATAATGGCTTAGTAGATGCGTTACTAACTATAGATGCAAAGCCGTTTCTTGAAAAAGGGTATTGACGGACAGACGACAAGACAGACGGACGGACAATGAAGTAATCCTATAAGGATCCCGGTTTTGATATGGATTGCGGAACTCTAAAAAAACAGGATAATAATATACCTACATATGTGTCAATATTCTTTATTGTATCAAGATAAAAATCATTACAAACAGATAACTAATCTAGAGAAGTACATATTGCTAGCCTAATCGATAGTCAGCGATTTATAATTTAGGTAAAAATAAATAGGTCGACAACATATCAGTGAAAAATTTATATCCACCATCAAGCTTGCTTCACGCCCATTTATCGATCTGATATAACAAAGTCAGTGAGAGTTCAAATGTGGTGGCGGGACCACCGAATAAGCCCAAAAGCCTGGCTTGCCCTATTAATGAAACCATAGAAAGAAAATAATGCCCTTAACGTCATGATATAAGTCATATATAACTTATATGATTACGTAATTATATAAGTTATATATAAACAACTGCAAATATCTAATATTAGGTGTCCTAAATCAACTTTAGGTTAAATTATCGTACTTCCGTTTTAATTAAAACATTAAAACAAACCTAAAACATTTTATATAATATTTTGTGTTTTGTACGCACACGTAAATATGTATTTGCGTATTAATTTTCTGGCCAGCGAGAAGCGGGCCGCAATTAGGGACCGTGATTTAAGAATGTAAAGTTTTATTTATGCTAGATTAAAATACTAATGAGAAAAAACTAGGTTTCTCGGTCAAATGGACTAAGAACGTGTCATGTTTTAGCGTGGACGGGTTAATGTTTATTTTAGAGATTTTTGTAGAATTAATAAAGATGGTCGCACTTTGAATGCGTTTTTGTACGAATTCTACTCGCACGAATACGTACGAATACATACGAACGATCCCAACTCTCCAAGTACTACAGTGTCTCGCACACTCTATGCAAATTAGGCGTGCGTGTACGCGCTTATAGTTCCGACATACGAAATAAATCTCAACTTGCTCGGAATTTTAAGGCGTTCATAATTCATATGTTAAATTCGATATGGATATAAAAAGTCTATAGTCTGGTTTTGTGAAAGTTAATGTATTTAGTTAAAGCTGATTGTGGCTAAAATATAATCCATTAAATAGCGATGTTACCGGTTACGTTTCAGAGTCACTACTGACATTTCAACGGAAAAAATGGAATCAGAGGGGTAAGCACGAACAACTATCGAAAAAGTATTCGTATCGTCGAACTGTCATTTGTATGAAATTTCCAAGGACTTTATATATATAAAGTCCTTGGCAAATTATTTCTTATACCACTGACAGATGGACGATACGAATACTTTCTCGATAGTCGTTCGTGCTCACCCCTCTGTGTGCACGTTCAATTCGTACGTTCAATAACGTACGTTTACGTACAGTACAAATTCGTGACCAATGTGCGACCGCCCTAATACGCAGTGTCATTTTACTATCATTTCTAACAAGGCTTTAAAGTATAATACTGATCAGATTTATCTAATAAGTTAGTTACTCAACTTTACACAATCAAAGCAGTTTTAATGGTGTAACACATAACGTATATGTAGATTGTAGATGTATGATGTATAAAGACCTTCTCAAAGAAGTACCTAATACAGATACGTGACAATTTTCATTATGATCGATCAAACGCCGCCGTTGGAGTTAAATATTTCATATATTCATATGAACAATGATTTATTTATTTTATATATACGTATATATGTTATATTTAGAATAGAATATATGTTTATTTTTTCAGGAGGCAACTTAACTAACGTACATTTTAATAAACAGATGAAACGTGTGTAATGTGTATATTAGTATATATAGATAGCGTTTTAGCCTACGTAAAGAAAAGTCTTATTTGGTCAATTTCCAACAAAACTATTGTTGGGATTACTACCTAATAAAAGTATAAAAAACTAAAAAAGAAAAAACTATAAATAATTGAATGAAAAATGTATTCAACTTCACACTCATATTTTCCCTCTTCCGGCAAATTTATTTAAATGTATGTTGCGTTATGATAAAAAACTGAACTTCTGACTAACAACAACAAAAATCACAACATAATTAAAAACAAAATCTAAACAGCAGCGTTGCTAACCTAACCACTAACCGGGCGACGCCTGAGGAGCGGTATGAGGAAGCAGGGCGGCAGATAACGGCATTCTTGAAATGAACGTAATAAATTTTGTGGTATAATTATTTATCACACCAAATGAAGCTCAAACCCAAGTCTTCGTTTGAAAATACGAAAAAATAACAATAAAGTGTAATTAATTAACTCGAGTACAAATTATGAAGTAGATAACAAACAAACCCATTGTTCTAAGATGTTCTCAGTTTTAATTAGGGCCATCGCGGTCTAATGTCGGCTGGAATCATTGTTGCTCGAGTATTATTATCGTTTTGTCTGTTTTATAATTTTAAATGCAGTCTAACCTAAATTTTTAACCTTTGTCTGATGTTTTATTCAGGTTTTGTATGGAGTTGTGACCGTAAAATTTGTTCTATTTTATGTTTTTTTTTTGTATCATTCTAGATTGTATGAATAAAATTGCGATAAATATTGCGTGAAATTCAATTTTATGTATGAGCTATTTATTAATGCTGCTTTTTTATTTTTTTTCTTTCATGATTTTACTTTTTAAATAAGATTTTTCAAATTTTTATGTTAAGAACACATATGTACATATTATACTAGCAATCTGCTCCGGCTTCGCACGGGTGCAATGTATCAGATCATGATAATAAAATCGGTCGAGTAGTGTTATATGGATAATTTTCCCCATTTTTGCAACATTTTTCACTGATGCTCCTATTTGTCGCAGCGTGGTGTTATAGCCTAAAGCCTTCCTCGATAATTGGAACTATGGACTATCCAACACAAAAATATTTTTTCAATTTGAACCAGTAGTTCCTGAGATTAGCGCGTTCAAACAAACAAACTCTTCAGCTTTACAATGTTAGTATAGATTATTCACATTGTGATATTAAATAGATAAAACTGGAAAACCCGCGCTCCATGGAAAAAAATGTTGGTGGAGCATAAATGCTGAGAGTATGAGTAGAAGATAAAGAAAAGCCTTCAATTCTAGACTAATATGTCACTTTATATTATCTATATATGTATGTAGATAGATATCAACTTTAATAATAATAATAATAAAATGATTTATTGCCAATAAAAATCTTACAAAATAAAAATGCAAGCATTAAAACTTATATCTAGTCTTAAACAACATAATATATATATTGATAAATTCCTAAGTTTTTTGGCAACGGTAGCAGTCTCAGCGTAAAGCTGTCGAAAATGGCGAACCATTTATTCGATCAGCGCTGGTTTTCAGACTGGCCCGGTGTTCGCGGTTCGTACGTAACAGTCATAGTAACATAATGCGAAGATAATAAATATATGTATATAATACATAACAGAATACCGTATGAAAATAAAAAAAATAATAAAAAGATAATAATAATCATAAAAAAATAAATAAAAAGAAAACAAAAAATAACACTTACTTTGACTAAATAAAGATTAGTACACTTTCTTAGATTCCTGTATCTGATTTCCAAGGAGGAATACTTTTAGATTTTTGATTTGATTTGCCATCTTAAACATATAAAATAGTAATAAAATTATCTGATTCAACATATTATAATCCTTCTGTGATAAAACCTATATTTAAATAATATGCCTTCAAATAAAGGAGATAATATTGAGTTCATCACAGCTGCAACCAAAGCATAAACCGCTAAATTAGATTTATTAATAGCATAGTAAATTATAGTCAAATTTTATATTATTTAGTGCTTTAACCGCCGTTTGCATAAAGTTCACTTAGTTAAATATATATTGTATAATACAATATCAATGAAAATATTTATTCATCAAAGGACTTTAAATGGTAAATAAATAAAAAAAAAGTTGCATATTGACAACATGAACATAAACATTATAAATACTACATATTTAATACCATTGTAAGATAAATACATATATTAAGCATAATATCCGAGTAAGGCTAAGGACTCACGAAGCGGTTTTCACCCGCACCCGCCGTGGTTGCGGGCCCGCAGCCTTTGTAGAATACAGATAGGGAATACACCCCGTATTGCGAAAATCAACCGCCAAGTTTGCAAGCGATAATCACAACCGCGACGGCTGCGTTACCGCACAAAACTCCGGTCTCGTGAGTTTTGAAAATAAATCTCCATTCCGCCACCGCGGCGGGCGGGGGCGAAAACCGCTTCGTGAGTCCTTAGCCTAAAAGTCACTGGTCACACTATAAGATAGACAAACCCTCATATGACTGTGGAATGACATCTCACCTATGGCCTTGTTTAAGCTTTTTACGTACTACAAATTTCTACGAAAGGCCTACGAAGCTCTACGAACATGCTACGTAGTGCAACGAAAACATGTTAAAAAAATTCAAAACGATTATTTTTAATCTTTTGATAATGATTTTTATCGCAATAGTTAGTAATTAAACATAATAATTGCTTCACTATACACTTCTTTAAGTCATTTGATCGCAATACTATAATATAATGGTAAGTATAGTTGCGAGTTGATTGGGATAGATGGATTGATATGCTCAATTGCTCAACCAAAAACACATTACATTTTTGATTTAATAATATTTAAATTTCAAGAATTAAAAATGACATGCATGACTTGGAAGGGTAAAAGAAGCTTATTGATGGGAATATACGACAGGTCAATAATTATCCGAATTTATATTATGTAATATATTGGTATAACAAAAGTATGATGAAAGTAGAAGAAGCGAAACTGATATGCAAGGATCGGAGCATATGGAATTCCATGATCTCTGCCTTCCCCAATGGGAAAGAGGCGTGATGTATATGTATGTATGTATGTATATTTGTATAACGATAGCCTGTAAACTGAGGAATGATGTTGCAGGAGATTGAAGGATAAGTTATCCATGAGAAAACACGATTTCTAATGAAACGAAAAAACCTAGTTATTTTCAAATCAACTCATCGGTTTAGCAGAAAATATAAAATACAGACAAATTCTTTCGTATTTGTGTTAGAATTATTTAAAAAAAAGTTATACGACACATCAAGTGTAATAATTACATTATTGAAATCCAATACTATGATTATATAGAAAGCATATAGTTATATAAAAGCAAATAATATAAAGTATATAATATTACGAAAGGAAATAATTCACAAAAAAGAAAAACGAATTAGACGTCAAACGAGCCTCTCAAAAAGTAAAACCTCATTAGTAAGCATTAGTTTGCTTAATTTCTAGACCGAGTTGCTATTTGGTACAAAGAATTCGGAATAACTTGTACTACGAGGACCCTCAGGCTAGTAGCTAGTGGTAGAGTAACAAGCTTTGTCCGAAATATAAGGACTCTTGACCAATATTTATGACTAGCAACACGCCCCGGTTTTGCACGGATGTAATAATTGACTATACTCAAAATAGCCATGTTACTCGCTGATAATGTAAATATAATGTAGATGTACTATATATATGTATTAAAAATATTACTAGCTACTCTATGTTACTCGCTGATAATGTAGCTTTCTATAGGTATTTTTTTAAAATCGATGGAGTAGTTTTCGAGTTAAATCGTAACAAACAAACAAATATTTCCTCTTTATAATATTAGTATACAGTTATATCGTTATAAAATACTATTTTTAAGGGTTCGTTGACACAATGGTTAATCCACTTCGGGGACAAAAAAGAGTGACATGAATATCGGCATAATACATAATATTATATTATATCTTGTTAAAGTTGAATTTAAAAAAATGAACTGCAGATTTGAAATATAAATAATTAACCAACAGCGCATTGCTCATCATTCAGGTTTTGTGTCTTAAGCATCAAGGCAGTTTTCGTTTGTCATGTGATTTTGCATATCAGTTTTTTTTTGTTGTTAAATATCGACAGACAAGCATGAGGTTCATTTGATGGTAGGTCCTACTATAGCCACAGGTACCACACGTAGATTTACCTTAGTCAATGATGCGCTCTCGACCTAGTTTCTTAGTTCGATCATTCGGAAATCCATAGATTGAAACCGAAACGTGCAATATGCACTTCACGGTTTTTCCATCTATGAACGGTAGTTCGTTACCCGGTTGGAATTTCGATATTTCTCCCACTCGTACATTTCTCAATTCTTTACTATACAATAAATCAAGTCAATTCCTTCCTATTTTACATAAAACAAACCCTTGGTAACAATCGTACGTATTAATTGTAGTCTATTGTGATTTTAAAAATACGCAAGATAAATAATACGCACTTCTAACAAATTCTTATAAGAAAAAACTTTTGTAATTAACTATTCCTAATTGGATAGGCTACGCTTACGCTTACATAATATTATCAGGGCCTAATGATGGGCATTTTATGTCACAGGTATTTATTTTAGTACATCACAGTGACAAAATATACTCACTGGTATTTATCATCACTGGTTTTTCATCTAGAATATATATTCGGATAAAATATCTGTAAGTCCGATTTGGTTAAATTTTACAAGTGATTTATAAGTATTTAGATACTACGAAAATAACTGATCGAAAATTAAATCGACGGCTTAAGATTCATGTCTTACCTTATGCGGTATAACTTTAGCTAGTATTTAAATCAACTAGTATTTAATTATGGGTTGTCACATTCAGTTTTCGATTTACCGTTACTGGAACAATGCGAAAATACTTTTGCAATTTATCCTAGATTATTATTCAAATACTAGCTAGTATTTTATCACAGCCACATTACTAGTCAACCTACGTCTACCCAGATAAGACAAATATACCCTTTATCAACTCCCATAGGTGTAGAGGAAATATCGGGTTTTCCATGCCACTTACCTAATTGTCCCTTCTTACATTCCTGAAACGTAATCCGATGGACATTCTCTTGTTCAGTGACGAAAATAAATTATTTTTAGACGTTGGGGTATTCTTGTTGTAATTACCAAAATGAAAGAAGGTAGAAAGATAAATGTTATGTAATAAGAATTTAAGTTTTTTAACTTTGGACCATCGTTCGGTTTAATACTTCATAAATATATTTGAAACATATTAATATAATATTTTTTAACGACCTTCCTTCTTGCAATATCAATAATAAAATTTGTTATCTTTGATACAAGTAAACTGAAATTTAAACATCATATTATGAAAACTCAAGTCCTTTGTGCCATCTTGTGAACAGTTTTCCTATAGCAGAATTTATATTGTATATGTTTTATTACAACACAGATACATTGGATTCTTTGTAAAATCTGTTACCAACGGACCAATTATTTTTATGTAGAATAAAAATAATTGGTCCGATGTTTTTTTTACTTATTATACTTATAAGTGAACAAGATGATCTTCGGAGAAATAAATTCTTGACACATAAAATCAATACTTATATACTTAGATTCAGGGACTGAATACCGGTTAATTTACTATGGGAGTTATACCGGTATAATAAAGGTTTTTGTTAATATTCTTTCGTTTTTATTCATATTTACTGAAAAAAAATTATGTGGTAAGTTAAGTGTGTATTACTCTTTAAAACTAATATCATGGTATCTCAGTCAGACACGTATTTTGGAAAATAAAAATTAACCGGTTTCAGTCCCTGCTTAGATTATTATTTATATGTCATCTTCCGGGTCTAACATGACATTTACACTTAAAACTCGACTTCTAATGTCAAAAGTAGAGATATTTGTCGATCGAGATATCTTGTCTATCAAAATTGTCGATGTCGAGAAATAATATATCGAGATATCTAATATCTTAGTTTGTCTTCACTCTTCTTTGAGATATCTCTTGATGGTCATGCTAGGCGGGCAGGGCCTAGATAATAGCGATAGATGATCTCTTCTTCATTACTGTTGAAACATTATCACGGTAGTGCTGTATAAATCAAAACAGATACCCGGCCATTGGGACAAGTTGCAGGCAATTCATTAAAACGGTCCGATGTGTCTGCGTTACTTGATATATTGCGACGGATACAGTTTCAATATGGTTCAAGCAATAAGCATATTGATCGAAAAATGCTAGAGGACGAGTCATGGGTATTCAAATCGATATGAAATTAAATTTCAAACTCAAACTCAAACATTTATTCCACATATTACATAAAATTATAATGCTAAAAGATTAAATACGCTAGCCATGTGGAAGGGAAACACACTCAGCATATGCTCCGACAACAATTTTTTGTCGACGGAGCGCCGGTTTTCAGTATGCCCCCGGAGCGACCTCTGGACTACCAGCTATTCCGCAAAAATAACATTTGATTTCATAATATTTCTCACAAATCCAAAAAGTTTCATGTGTCTTAATAATCCTAGAAAAATATTAATACCGTATGGCACTGTTCTTCCGAAATAATTATAATATGGTTCCGTGTACGGTAATAACTTATGGTAGTGAACTTTTCGCTTAATTAGTGTATTCGGTGTTTGTGGTACTTCAGGTTAAATGTAAATCACTAAAATAGCTATATAATATTCTATATGTAAACAGTAATCTTTAAGTACAGTATAGTCATATTCATATAGAAAAAAAACAAAAATTTTAAATACGCTTGTCGCTTATAACTCAAACGTGACATTTAATGGTGATTTGTAGTACGAGATACTTCGTGATAGTCCAATACATTCAGTATGTTAATTATTTAAACTAATTACGAATGGATAGATGGAAATGCTTTATAACGTTCTGTTTTTAATGTATTGGCTTTTGTCAATTGTTTTTTGAACCTAAACAAATATGTATATGTTAAATGAGTGATCTTAGGCAAAAGTATACTAGACGTGTATATAAGGGTGTCAATAGAAAACTGAAGTGTAGTACATAAAACACGATATAATAAGTATATTTTTTCCTCATTTGTAATACCTTTGTATTATATACGACTTTTCGTGCTAGTTACTGAATTCTAAATTAATTAATCAAGGAATTTCGTGATCTCTGCCTACCCCAATGGGAAAGAGGCGTGATGTATATGTATGTATGTATGTGTTAGTTACACCATTTATAACTCAAGAATAGTCGCACCGATTTTAATGATCTCTGTATTCGTTGGATTCGTTTACGTCCCGATTAACAGAATAACTATTAAACTATCTTAAAATCAGGAAAAAATAATAAATTTAAAATAACTTAGGTTCGGCATGAGCTGTCAATTGCGGATGATCTCCGCCATCATCCGCAATTGACAGCTCATGCCTTGCACGCTTATAGCATTTTAGTAATAATTAATTGATTTCCACTGCAAATTACACATATATCAAAAAGAAATATTTGAACTTATTTTTACTGAATTTCTCCGACAGTTTTTTTCTTATAAGTTTAATAATTAAATAAACCTAAGTTACAATGTGCCGTAAAATATTATAAGAAAACTTATACCAAAGTGGAAGAGCTAAAATCATTTTTCCAATCAGCACTTGTGACCTAGAAGAGCAAATGTACCATCCGATCTAATATTAAACAAACGCAGGTATAAATTGTAACTCCACCGTAAAACATTTTATTCACTGAGTAAAAATAAAAATGGCACGCCATTTTGTTTTTTATGACGTGTTAAAATTTGATACTTTGTATCAAACTCAATTTGTTGCTTTAGCACTGGGATTTGAGAATTATTGCTTGGAACTTTGTTTGAATTGATTAAGTACTACGTACAGAATACTTAAGTTTTATCTACGCTGTAAAGATTAGTATATCAGCATAATGAGTAACTAATGACTTTTTTATGTTAGATATCAGACGAGCATGAGGTTCACTTGAAGGTAGGTGATACCTCAGCCACAGGACATCAGTCAATGCGCTGTCGATCTACTTTTTACTTCGAGAATTAGGAAATCCATAGACCGAACCGAAACACAATTTTTCCATATGGCACGTTCCATATGGTTAGAATTTAGATTTTCCTTCCACCCATTTAACAGTGACCCAACGTGGGGAAGACATACTTATAGAAAATTATAATCTTGTCGTCCCGGCGGGATTCGAACCCGTTACCCATCGATATGAAATGTAGGTGTTCTATCGAAGCTTATTTATAGCGTCGTCCATAGGCTAGGTTTAATTATATCTTAAAATTATTGTTATATAAAAAAAATTGTATTCAACTATATGAAACATTACGATCAATACTTTATTATACGTTTAAAATGCTATTAATTTGCGTTGCGGGGACAACTTATTAGGTCAAATAGATTCGGATTATAGTTAGTCTGAAAATTGGTAGAAATAAATATTATTTGTAGTTCTTCAGCGTCTTTAACCAAAACTTAACGTACTACCGTATGTCTAGAATCTAGATGAAATTCAAAACCATTTCTATTTTAGTATTATATATCTAATAGATTTACTTCCAATATCAAATAATTTATTATCGTAGTTTCCAATTTACTGAAAAGGCTTCATCAATTTACGAAATATTCCAAGATAATATTATGTTTTATTAATAAACTAGTTACTAGAGTATAGAAGTTTTTAAAAAGGTTTCAAATAATTAAAACCTACATAATAAATGTTTTATGGTATATTTTACAGACGTTCATAATTTTTTACTCAATTGAAGAGAGAGTTTTATGTAATTTAATATAGTTTTTTATATTTCAATTTATTAATTCTTGAAATATTTGAATGTGTAAGTTCAGTAGCGGCACCTCCATACGAGCATAAGGTTCACTTGATGGTAGGTGATACTTCAGCCATAGAACCTACTACTGTGTTCCTGGCTCCCACAGTCAATACATACAAGTGATACAACCAGTTGCCTGCAGACCAGGCATGTTACGGAGCTTCGGTTCCGGTTCCGGATCGGAACTTCCGATCAATTTTGCACCTCCGATTCCGATTTCGGTTCCGATAAATTAGAATCGGAAGTCGAAGCACATCGGCGGCGGTGGCCGTGGTCAAGACAGTGTTTTATTTTTTGAACTGATATGAATGAAACTGATGAATAATGTTTATAATTTTATTTCACACATCTCTCTTTTGCCTCTGCTTCCGATTCCGGTTCCGGTTCCGACAAACCAAATTTGAAAAATCCGATTCCGAATTCGGTTTTGATAAAACCACTTCCGTAACATCCCTACTACAGACCGTCAAACGCACCGGAGCATTTATAAGATTCTAATATTATAAGCTGTAGCACTCACGCGCACACATTGTAACTCGCTCTTAGTTGAATGTCTAAATACTAAAAAGGCACATGTCACATTTTAACCCAATTTTTTTTTAATGCTTTAATCACTAGTCAACACATATCTACACCGTTTTCTGTCGAAACAGCACTTGTCCGCCCTTTACACGAACAGTAAGCGACTTGTCTATTTTAACTAAATACTAAAACGGCACTTGTCCAGGGACATGAGCTCTTTTATCAATTAATTGTTGAACGCAGACTAAGAAGGCGTCAAAAAAAAAATAAACGTCACTTTCATACTTCATTCATTTTATGGCGGTTTTCTTTCTGAATCCCATAGCAAAGAAAAAAATGGTTGATCTAAAAGAACTCCAACAATACATTCCCGAAGAATACCTGTCATTTGCAGGAATAGCATTATTTTATAATTGGCCTGTAGAATAATAAGAATAAAACTAGAATAAGAAGAATTATACTAGAATAAAACTAATACGTGATAACTTTAAATGGTTAACGAATACATTATAACTTTTTTGATTAACTTTGTGTTTGATTTTATTTAAATATTACTTAGATTGATTACTATTTAAGTGGTAAAAGAGCACATGTCCATGGTAATACATACCTAATTACTAAAAGGTAACTTGTCCATGATATTTTTATGGCTGTTTTTTAGCATTCACAGAGAAATATGCAACTTTTTAATATGGATTATGTTGTCATGTACATTCTCAATAGCATACATAAAAACCAAGTTTGTATCTTCATTCTTTCAAAAACTATACAGTTATTTCTATCTCCTGTAAATTTTCATTCAGAAATAAATAGGGGACAAGTGCCCTTTTAGTATTTAGACATTCAGTTAATATACATACATTATATCGGATTTGTGCTTTAATTTTTGACCATCGTTATACCCTACACGCAATTACTGAGGTATAACCGAGCCGTATACACACGTACACTTATACGGTATTTCGGTATCTAACTATATTATCGGTAACAAATCGAAACAGAGCAGGACAGTGTGTCGCAGCTTCAACTTCGAAATACATTAGTTACTTTTCCATTAAGATTAGGAAAGATTGTCTATAAGCCGAAAGTTTGCTACAAAATCTGTGATAAATAATTAGTCGATCATAAGTGTCCAACATCTAGATTAAAAATATAACATGGAATCTAAATTAAGTAAAATAATTTATCAGCTGGGTTTAGTAAAAAAATATATAATATATAAAATAAATTAGTATATTATGTCATAAACTATATTATGATATGACGGGCTCGTTGGCGCGTTTGGTAGAACACCTGCCATACGCATCGATGGGTCGCGGGTTGGAATCCCTCAGGAACATCATGTTTATAATTTTCTGTAAGTATATCTTCCCCGCGTCGTAACTTCAGGCATTGAACACCGGAAGGAATATTGAAATTCCGACCACCGCGACCGTTCATAAATGGAAAAACCGCGAAGAGCATATTGCACGTTTCCGTTTCAGTCTATGGATTTCCGAATGCTCGAAAAAAAGTATGTCGATGAAGGCAAGCAAGCATTAAAAAAAGACAAAGTGCTTTATAAAAAATATTTATTATATTAAAATTTTTATGAAAATATTAATTTGACTATTTTTAGTTTTTACTAACTTAAAAAGCCTTCATTAGTATCATAATGGTACTTTTGGCAGCGCTCAGTAATTAGAATTCCAAATCAATGGTAATTGCTCAAACATAAACTGAGATTCGTGTAAAATGTATGACAGCTCCTTAATTGGATTTTATTTAAAATCTAAGGGGTAAAGTATTTCAATAATGTGAAGTGGGAACAAACCGTGATCCATGTGGTATGAATGTATTTCGGAATAATAAGTATTATTATTATTTTCTTATGTAGCCAAGTTCACATTTCATTGATTTTTATTATTATAGTTAATTACTTAAATATGTTATGTGGAACATGGTGTAATGGTTGCAGCTACTTACAAAAAAATTGTAAAACAAAAAACTTAGCGATTATAAAGAGTGGCGGAGAGTTTATTGCCAGTACTTCTCTTCCGTTCTACGCCCTTGATTTGAGAACTGGCAGTAAATGTAAAATTAGAAGCATTGAATATGTATTTTTTTGTTGACGTTCATTAGTGTGTACCTAAATGAATAAATGATTTTGAATATTTGAATTTTAAAATATAAAGCGATGATTGACATTATATTTAAACAGTAAGTATAAAACAAAATCATCGAAATGTAGGTATGTATGTAGGTACGCGCATAACTTCCGAACGACTGAACCAAATTAGCTAATTATAGTATTATTATTATGTACTATATAATTATTCTGTTGTATTCGTAACTGTCAGGAAATGATATGTATGAAAGAAAATATTGGAAAAATCACATAAATATCTCTATTAAAAATTGAAACAACAATAAATTACAATTACAATGATTTAGTCGTAATTGATTAATTGCCATATTATTTAATTTATGAGTAAATATCTAATGTAAATTGGAGGTTTAGTCTCATTTTCTTCATTAGTCCGTGCGAAACCGGGGAGAGCAGCTAGTAGTATGTTAATATTGTCTTTTGTTATTTAAAGTATCACACATTTAAATGAAAAGACTTATGAAAATAAATTTAAAAAAATATTGTTTCTTCCACCCATACAAAAAAAAACAAATTAAAAAGCTACGTGGCCGTTCAAAAGGCTGGTGACTTAGCTTTTGCTGATACACATCGCTAGTTTTGAGTCACTCCCTTATTTACTGGAATAAAATCGCGTACTACCTATACGTACCATATATATCGGAACGTGCTAAGCGGCGTCCTAAAAAAATCAATAGTTTGAAAAATATTGCGAGTCGCCAAAAATCCTTTTACGGAGATTCTTGGGGACCCAAATTTATTTATTTATTTATTTAAAGGACTGCCAACAGGTTTACATCTAGTACAAATTATTTAGTAAAAACACGAGACATTTAAACATTAAATATAAAGATGTAGACCCAATTACAGGCAGACACCGCTTGCAATTATAGTTCTCACTAAGGACTTTAACGCTGTCAGCGTTACACAGGTGGCTCAAAGGCATTAATTCCAATCAAAACCAGCAAAAAGCGCAAGAACGACAACTATTAACAAATAATTCCCGTTCCCAAAACCCTCTACCGATCAGTGGAACCGACTACCAAATGGAATATGTATACAAAATTTGAAGTCAAAATTCGGTTTTGACTTTTCAGAAATTCACCCTTAAAATCTTAAGCCTTAAAGGTCATAGTTTCTAATTGGACTGTAGTATATGTATTATATACGTTAGAAGTTTATTTTGAACTCAGTAATGGTACGATAACTTGGTTTTCTAGTTTTAAACATGAAATTGACTCGTTAAACTAATTCGATGTCGTGTTTGCACAATTCTTGAAGTAAATTAACATCAACTCTCAAAGTTAAATTGAAATCTTTTAACCGAAGCGCTTTGCATTACGACTTCGTGTTTTCGTGACGTTTTTAAGAATATAGCTTCATTTTATCTATGACCTATGTTATTTTTAGTTAGACATAGACATACTTTTAACTTTTATTTTACTTAATTCATTCTTAACTTCATAACAGAAGCAGGATTCACGTGTTGGATATCTGTCAGGTTTGATAACTTTATATATACACATTATACATATATATTTACTTATAACTAACGAAAAAATAAGACAGCATTTTCGATGAAAGCTCTCAGTCGGTTTTTTTTCTTCCGAAATTTTGAACAATTATCCGATATCTTAAAAAAGCTATTAGATCTCACAAACAGATTAAAGACACACATTTTGACTATGAAGTAGTGAAACTTTAGAGCTTGGTTCTCCATAAGTTCTGAAAAAATGCGTGAAAAAAATAAAAAATAAAATAAAATAAATAAAAATAAAGATTAAAAATGATACCTAAAGAGAATTTTACAATATATTTCGCATTGGGAAAATAAACTCATAGCACACCTTAAATATAATACCTTTTGATTTTCCACAATATTGTACATATATATTATAATAAAGCTATTATTAAGTATATGTCCTTCATCAACTAGATAAGAATTCAGAACATTTAAAACTGGTTAATAATACATTTTAAATTTTGGTAAACTAAATCAGTCTTCATTTTGAAACCGTTTACCGTGTTAAGACTTTGACGAGCGCCCAAAAAGGATGAAAATAACTGAATTGGGTCTTCAACTTCCAGAGAAGTTTAACGAGGGGAATTGCGAATTGCTAATGAAAGCAGACTAATTGAGGCAATGCATAAAATCAGTTTGCAACAGAAGGGCTAGCTAGCGACTAGCGAGAAAGTATTCGTATCGAGCACTCGATAGTCGATAGTTAGTTTCACGCTGCCAAATAGCGTAAAGGCAAATTTACATGATGCCGTTTTCTTGTAAATACAAGACCAATTAAGGCCCTTTTACACGATGTAAGTTTATTGCCAAAGTTGCGTCCAATTAAATTGAAGCAATAAATGACTTGCATGTTCTAAGCAACACGTAACATTCTAGAACTGTCATAAAAGTTTTGTTTCAATACTTTCCTTGGTGTTAACCGCACATAATATCCAAGTATAAATAGTTGCTTTAATTCTTGAATGTCAACATTTGATAATGTAGCTCTCTATTAGTGATTTTTTTCAAAATTGGTCCAGTCGTTTTTGAGTTTATTCGTTACAAACACAGAACAGGAAAAAGAACAAAACATAAAAATTTAAATCTTTCCTTGTTATAATATTAATATGATAAAATCCATAGGGGTTTTTTAAACACAACCTACAACGATTTTACAGAAACCCTCATTAATTTTTATAACCTTCTTTGACCCTTGAGTCTCGATATCATGAATAAATATTCTTAATTATATATACAGCTAAAACTCATTGTGTTGATGTGTATTTCCATAATACAGCCGATACGTGGATCAGCATCAGAATTACTCGTAAAACAGCCGTAAACTGATGTTCCATTCCATCAAAGGATTTATGACAGTATGAGGCATACATTGAATGAAATTTTCTTAGTTAAATATTCATTCTCGTAATGTGCGATCGCATATATATATTAAATAAACGTATATCAATTCGGTATCTGGAAGTTTATAGCTGCGCGGTTACTATGGCGGGTACAGACTGCTGTAACGTAACATATAATGTCGTCTGTCGATATCTCACATACAAAAATATATATGTATACTAGCGACCCGCCCCGGCTTCGCACGGGTCTAGATTTTTTGACAAAAAAAGCAGGGGTTGTATGTATATTTTAATGTCACATTATAAAAAAATAAAAACAAAAAAAATCATCCAAAAATTAAAAAAAAAAATTTAAGGGTGAACAACCCTTATCACTTAGGGGGATGAAAAATAGATGTTGGCCGATTCTCAGACTTACTGAATAAGCACAAAAAATTTCATAAGAATCGGTCGAGCCGTTTCGGAGGAGTATGGCAACGAAAACTGTGACACGAGAATTTTATATATTAGATATATAAATCCTTCGATGAGCCGTTTGTTCGCACAAATCGAAATATCTACCACAACGACCATTCGTATATATTTTCCCGAATACCTTTAGTAATATTCGATGTTGGAATTGAAATGTGAGGGCTTTCGTGATATTATGTGAGAATATTTTCGAGTTTTTACGCTTTTAGCTTAAATATAATATATTATGGGTTTTAGTTGTAAAATGAATTTTACTACATCGTAATAGTGCTTATATTTTAAGAAGTTTTTTTTTAAATTAGTACTTCATTAATTAGAACTTCATTCATCAATTAAGCAGGTAATGAAGCATCAGCGGTTTTTGTTTTGCTATTCTTAATGTAGTTTTTGTATTTGATTTTTTAAGTGGTAAATAAATAAAAAAACTTAATAGAAATAGCCAGACGTAGTTTTTCCTTCTTGTTTTAGAATAGGGTGACAGCCAGGAATAATCCAGACAAAAAATAGGGAATACTTCTCAATATAAAAGTCGTATTTTACACTTTTCTAACCTTACGAAAAATATAATATTTGAATGGCGAGATCGTTGGCGCATTTCGTAGAACCTTGCGTTCCGATGGGTCGCTGTTTCGAATACCGCTAGGATTATACTACATAATTTTCTATTCACTTCGGGCACTAAACGGGTGAGG
Source organism: Anthocharis cardamines (assembly GCA_905404175.1). Classification (NCBI taxonomy): domain Eukaryota; kingdom Metazoa; phylum Arthropoda; class Insecta; order Lepidoptera; family Pieridae; genus Anthocharis; species Anthocharis cardamines. The sequence goes on along the minus strand of FR989953.1, from coordinate 1,657,515 downwards.
ATAATTAAGAAATTCCGACAGGGCAACGAACCACTGTCCATACATGAAAAAACCGTGTACATCTCCATTTACGTAATTCAATTTATTTGTTACTACAAAGTCATACAATAGTACAAAAAAACCAAACCAGTTAACCAAACCAGTTTGACGGGCTCGTTGGCGCGTTCGGTAGAACACCTGCCGTGCGCATCGATGGGTCGTGGGTTCGATTCCCACCGGGAGCACATGCTTATAATTTTCTGTAAGCATGTTTTCCCCACGTCTGGTAACTTCGGGCATTGATCGGGTGGGAGGAATATCTAAATTCCGACCGGGTAACGAACCACCGTTCATAGATGGAAAAACCGTGAAGTGCATATTGCGCGTTTCGGTTTCAGTCTATGGATTTCCGAATGCTTGAAGTAAAAATTAGGTCGACAGCGCATCATTGACTGATGTTCTGTGGCTGAGGTATCATCTCCTATCAAGTGAACCTCATGCTCGTCTGTCGATATCTGACATAAAAAAAGTTAAAATAAACAAGGCCAACAATGTACTTCTATTTCTTAAACAATTTGAGCATTATTCCCATGTCTTCCAATATCATAAATTGTCGAATAATATTCTATTGTATTTGTAGCCTTCATATCAAAGTCAATCCGACAAAGAAACTTTTGCTATGATAATCGATGTAGCTTCGAGAACAAAATGCCAGTTCTCAAAAGAATCCCCAACTTGCCTTTTAGCTTCGATACAAAGGCACAATAGGATATATTATGAAGGATCGGATATATATGGTGCAATATGTAAATTCGAGTCCAGCGCTGAATACGTGAGGTTAAGCTACACTTCGTGTGGTACAATTGGATTATTATCTGGTTGTTGAATGGAAAAAGTGAAATCCCGAGTCCCCTAATGGGGCAGACCCATTTTTGTGTCTGTTTCACTGATCATTATTCTTTACAGGCGAGTAGGTGATCGGCCTTCTGTGCCCAGCACGACCGAAATAGTTTTTTTTAATCTCGTTTTCCCGGGATTTGAATCTAGGACCTCCGGTGCTAAACGCATCACACTTACCACTGAACCACGGAGGCGGTCAAGGTTATTTGTATTTTTTTATTTTTGTACTTACTCCATTGACAGACCAGTATGAGGCTCCAAGACCATACTGGATACTATGGATTTTCGAATGCTCGAAGTAAAAAGTAGATCGACAGCGCATCATTGACTGATGTTCTGTGGCTGAGGTATCACCTACCATCAAGTGAACCTAAAGCTCGTCTGTCGATATCAAACAAAAAAAAAAGTTAATCATGAACGTAATCATATTTTTTACCACAACCGCTGAATCTTGCATCTTAGACCAGTACAATCACGGATCAGAGTCAGTGATACGTGATGATTCGAGCACTCAGCTCGGAATTCCAGACAAATTCCCCGACAGGTGTGGCATTTCGCAGACTTCCTGGATTTAGGTGTTTAGCTGTATGCACAAATAGTGGTGTGGTTTTCGCAGACGCATATTGGCAGATCTTATTAATACCCAGTTTATATATCAACTTGACATTGAAATTGTTAAGTGAATATAATTTTTTATTTTTCGTATCCTAGAGCAGGAGAATGAGATGCTTCGAGAAAAGCACTAGAATCCACACAAAATGACATAAAATTGGTGTATTATTATCGCCTCTCTTTTAAAAGAATCATTATTTAGATAACTATTTTGTTAAGTTTCCAATTACTGCAAGATAGCGCTTTTCAGATATATCAAATCAGACAGCTATCATCTTTTAGTCTGCTCTTGACTACGTTGGTTGTATTTTGAAACGAGAACTTTCATTTAAATATACTACTTTACAACGGATTAAAAAGAGATTTATTATTTATATTATTTATGCTGACGTTTCGGATGCTTTTCAGCAACCGTGGTCGCGGCAGACTGAATCCGTTATAAAGTATTTTATTAATTTGTGTGATACTCGCATTAATTAAAGACAATATTACGAGAACTTTCATTTAAAATAACTATTTTCATCAAAAGACCCCTGTTCGCTTGAAATAGCGTTACCAATTGACTGGATCTGAAGCAAATGGATAGTGCTTACCTAAAATGGAACAGGTAATTGAAACCAAACACACTAAATATGCGATTGAACTCTGATGACTGGCTGAGTAAAGGCTCATCTGGACTTGTTTACTCGAGGGCAAGCTACGGAGACAGGAATTCTATTGAGCGATTAATTTATCGTAATACACAGGTACCTTTAAACTCTGAATGATACACTTTATTATACAAACATAAATGTACTTGCAACACGTTTCGGCTTCACACGGGTGCAATGTAGATATATTACACAAAAAAAGTAGCTTTCTATTGGTGAAATAATTTTATAACACTGTTGAAATAATATACAATACGTCTTCCTGACCAGACCATGTAAGTATAATATTATAATCCAGTATTAATTTATCAAAATGTAACATAACTATTTCGTCCGAGGAACGTATCCCACTTTTGAAAAATACACTATATATTACTATGGCCTAAAATAATCGTTCCCGATCAAACTAGACCACGTAATCCCAGTATTAATTTATATTAAAATGTTCCGTAACAAACCCTCAGAACTATTACGTAAACTTATCTAGAATTCTGAGCACGATCTGAAAACGTATAAAATTACATATGAAACGAAACTATCTCACGACCTTTCATGACAAAGAAAATTATCAAAGCGTAATTTCCGTAAGTCGCGTCGGAACAGGCATCGACGGATGACGTCAGCTCCGTGTGAGACGCATCACAAGAAGCCTCGTAGATAAACAATTTGCGATCACTATGTGGCGTTCCGGGCGTGATTACTACTAGGTCACAGGGGCTTATTCTCAAATATTCTGTTTGAAACAGGCCCCATTCCCTGAAGCTATGAAATTATTATCATACCTAAGAATAAAAAAGGAATATTTTAAAGGAATGTTCTGAATAAAAAGTAGGTAGCACATAATATCTTTTAAATATTTTTTACGGTTTATGACGAGATTTATTATTTATTTATCCTGCTTTTTATCTGAATAGTCGGAATAAAAAATAAAAAGCCGAGTCATCAGTTTATTCCGAAGTTTATGTTGAACTCCAACGTATGCTGAATGGTATTCCGTTTTTGACACCACTTTATTTATATTAAACAGTTTTTTAACTATGTATTTGCGTAATAATGTTTACTAGTTTTAGTATTAAGTACTTTTTTGTAATAGCTTTAAGTTTTGTTTTCCAAATTAAATGTTCTATCTATCTATCTATCTACCTATCTATCTATCTACCTATCTATCTATCTATCTATCTACCTATCTATCTATCTATCAGCATTGTAGCACCGTTACCGCTTCTCTGAATCATATAATCCAATACTAAGAAGCCCCACATTGTCCGTCCCTGGTTCCTCTATTCAATGCCAATTTACATACACTTGAAGCGTATTGTTCTTGTAAACATAAGATACCCCGATGAATGCACAATTTATACGATTTTATTTAGCTATTGAAACTGAATTAAGGCTTTAAGTAAAAAAACTACAGTCTATAACGGGCTAATCTTAGAAGATATAATGTTTAAGGTCGGCAACGCATCTGCAAGCTCTCTAGTGTTGCAGATATCTATCGGCGGCGGATAAGCCAGGTGGCTAACTATTCTACTTCTTCTTCCTGCCTTGTTTGTTCCCTTGTTTATTTTTGGTCGGCGCAGTATGTTCTTTTTTCAATTCTCTTGTGAATGAAAACACTCACCATATCATCAGTCACACCTCTCAAACACATATCGATTAAATGGATTAATTTCAATGGATTAACCACTTAGTAGTTATTACGTTGTATTTGACATTTCTATATTTGTTTTTTAATCTAGAAAAGAAACTATTTTTTTAAAGGTTTAATTCATGATTCAATTAATAGGAATTCTATAGGAAAACCTAAAAAAAATCTCTCTAAAATCATAGTAAACTTAACATCTACGGCCTATCTCATTCAATTTAAAGTGTCACAAACTAAATTGAACGTCTTATAAACTAATTAGTTCACAATACGAAGTTATAACGAGCTGGCAAAGTTAGCTAAAGTTGCAACATCGATTTAACTTCCAGGCGCCACTCGGAGAAAGGCTATACGCATGTTACCTTCTCATGCTATTACGCGATTTCTCTCAGATTTGTTAAGCTGGAAATATAAGATTCAGTGCTTATTTATTTATTTAGTTTTATATTGAATTTTCTTTTTTATCACTTCGTTGTCCGTCTGTCTGTCTATCTGCCAAGACTCCTTTTCTCAGTAATGCGTGGAGGTATCAAGAAATAAATATCGAATACTCAGATCTACAATCCCTTGCAGCTGTGAAAAAAAATCAAACTTCTAAGTCGACAAAATCGAATCGATTCGAATCAAAAGATGTATGTTCCGTTTATGCCGCATATTTTGACACGCAAGGGAATCAAAACCTATAGGGTACTTCCCGTTGACCTAGAATCATAAAATTTGGCATGAAACAGTGTTATGTAGCACAAGTAAAAAAAAAAAAACCGTAAATTTTATTTTACTGGGAAAATCTTTACATAACTATAAGTTTGTACAAAACCCTCAGTGAGCAAGTCCAAATAACACTTGGCCAGTATTTTTACATTACATTACTGCCTACACTTATTTATATTTATAGTTAAATAAAAAACTCTACATTTCTATTCATAATACGGTTTTGCTATTCACTAAAATAATATAGAGTATTGTGTGTGTGCATAAAGCGTATCTTTATATATTATATCTTTGCTCTTTTAAAAAAACCCTGAAACAAAATCCCAAACCACTACAAAACGGTTTCCTTCAAATGTAAACGGATGCTGCAATAAACAAAAGAAGATAATTGCTTATCTGTCCGCGAGTTTACGACGCATTTTATAGTTTAGGGAAATCCCCTATTTCATTGTTGAGAACAGTTTGCGTTACAATTTTACATACGAAAAGCACTCAGATTGTATGATTTATAATATTTTTTGTTTCTTTTTTTTATATTATTTTCGAGAGACAAGCATGAGACTCACTTGATTATAGGTTAGAAACCTCAGCTATGGGACATTAATGAATGATTTAAATAAAATACTGTATACCGGATTAAAACGCGATTTATTATTTATATTGTTTAAATTATTTATCCCGACATTTCGGATGCTTTTCAGCAACCGTGGTCGCGGGGAGACAGAAAGATGACAGTTGTCTTATATTTGAAATGTCACATAGTTGCCATATTTAATTCAATTAAATTAAAAATAATCTATTAATTTAGGTAACACAATGTACATGATTTTTTATTGACGTTCATAGATGGATTTTATGGAAATTTATAGACTGAAACCTATTATATGTATGGGAGTTCGTTAACCGGTCGGAACTTCGATCTCCCTCGTTTCATTCCCGACGTAACCAGGCGTAAAGAAAACATGATTAAAAAAAATAAAAATTCGCCGGATTCGTATCCGCGATCCATCAAAATACAAGACATGTAAAGGGTGACTACCCGATGAGCCACTGAGCTCATTAAAATTAATACATGTCTACTTTGTAACCTTCAAAGTTAGAATGCTATTTAATAAGGTCATTATAAATAATGTTCATGAAACCGTCTTCAAACTGGCACGCTTTTCATAATTTCAAAACATGCCAACCTCTCTTGTTACATTGTGTAACATTACTGTAGCGTTGATTTCGAAGCCTTTTCTTGGTATTTCAAACGATTTTAAAAGAAAACGAGTATGTAATTTTGACAAATATTTTCAATATGCAAAATGAAGGAGAAACAGCCGTAAAATGCATATAGCACATTTCTATCTAAGATTTTTCGATAGCACATCATAGATATATACATATATATTCTGAGGTATCTAACACCATATATTTTTATTTTTTGTTATATATCGACAGACCAGACGTGGGAGGACATGCTTACAGATAATTATAAGCATGTCCTCCCGGTGGTATTCGAACCCACGACCCATCGATGCGCACGGCAGGTGTTCTACCGAAGTCGCCAAGGAGCAATACATATGTGAAAACCATATGAGATAGTTTGTCGACATATCACATAAGTCAAAGAAAAATGTTCTTTATCATTCCTATAATAGCGATAAAATATATTCTGCTATAAGTTATTTTTTTTTAATTATTGTTTGAGCTTGTAATGAATGTTATGCGGATAAAATTTCAATTTGAAATGTTCTAATTGATGGCAACATTAATTCACATAAGTTTGGAAGGTATGACCCAATACAAACATCACTATTTTAAAATTTGAAATATTAATTTTTTCTCCTTAAATTAGAACTCTACATTTTCGTGATTAGTTCAACAAACTCTACATTATACCTAAGACTATTTGAGTCCAGTAGATGCAATAGATGGAATGGACTAGCTATTTATCAAGATGTGGCAACAGCAGATGTTCCAAAGAGATAACGCAATGGTCTGCTCAGCATATGCCATGATTTCTAATCTGACCAAGAACTAGGTGGAAAATCATACGTAATAGAAAAAATCAATGATCTTGGGGCCTTTGTTGATACTAATGAGCATTTACAATCTTTAGAGGAGGTCTTTGTCCCAACAAAGGGCAATACATAATTATATATTATATGCATGTAAACAAAAAAGGAGAATACAAATAAAGAAGAAATAAGAATAAAAAAATGATTAAAAATATGCGTGAATAGTATTGATATAATGTGTCAATGTTGAATGCCATATTAATACATAAGTGTACAGTGTTAACTTTCATAATTAAAACATTTTTTACTTTGACGATAAAAATAAATTATATAATACTTTATTAGGGAGACTAAAAAAAAAACATAAAACAATATCTCTTCAAAGTTGCATTTTTTATCATTACATGTTTTACAAAGTTACATTTTTTTTATTATTAAATGTTTAAAAAAATTAGGTAAAACTAACATTTGTGATTTGTAAGCACAATTTATATGATCCTACTTCCGCTTCCGGCGTAGCGATTATACTTTGGAATGCACTCGCATAAATCTTGTTTGGTTCATGCAAATGGCGCGCGGTAGCATCTGAATTATGAAGACATTGCCAGCCAAGATTAATTGAACTTCCTTGGGATGGCTGGATGTTTCAGATTAGTTTATACAAACACTGTATGTTTTAAGAGATTCCACTTAATTACTGACTTTTACTAACGCGAGTATCACATATTAATTAAAATAAAATAACTTTGTGAAAAAAGTTATAGTATTATATTTAATCCTGACGTGTCGAATGCTTTCCAGTAAACGTGGTCACGGTCAGACTGAAAGGTGACAGTTGTCTGATTTGATATTCATAAAGCTGCATTTTAAGGCGAGTATTTTTTACAAAATAACACGTTTTACATTTAATGTATTACATAATATTAAACCACTTTCTAAAATCATATTTGTAATATTCTGTTAAATCCAATTACTACCTAGGTCGGATATTTAATACGGCTTGTAATCTAATTCGGGTACATAGATTCAATAGATACATTATTATTAATATTAATTATAATTATATGTATGGAATAACAACGCGTATAACATTGATTATAATTATCAGAATTTACTTATGATGAAATTCATGTAATAACGAAATATATTATATATGTACATATTTTGACGGGCTCGTTGGCGCGTTTGATCTGTGACGCGTTCGGTAGAACACCTGTCGTGCGCATCGATGGGTCGTGGTTTCGAATCCCACCGGGAACACATGTTTACAATTTTCTGTAAGCATGTTTTCCCCACGTCTGGTAACTTCGAGCATTGATCGGGTGGGAGGAATATCGAAATTCCGACCGGGTAATGAACCACCGTTTATAGATGGAAAAGCCGTGAAGTGCATATTGCGCGTTTCGGTTTCAGTCTATGGATTTCCGAATGCTCGAAATAAAAATTGGGTCGACAGCGCATCATTGACTGATGTTCTGTGGCTGAGGTATCACCTACCATCAAGTGAACCTCATGCTCGTCTGTCGATATCTAACATAAAAAAAAACTATTTTTTCGTTTGTAACGAATCCTTATAAGTGGAAGTGCCGTGCTTCGAAGCTGAAGGACTGAATCCAAACCAGGAAGAAGGAGGAGATTTAAGGTTAGTGGTAACGATTTCTTTGTTCAACTGTCTACTTACATATATAATATATAATGTAGCTGTCTATTGGTGAAATAATTTTTAAAATTGGTCGAGTAGTTTTTGAGTTAAATACTAACAAACAAACAAGCAAACAAATCTATCTTCTTTATAAAAAAGAAAACTTTACAATCCGTAGTAATTAGCATTTTAATTACCCTTGATTGTTTCCAAACAGCGGTAGGTATTTCAATTAAATAAATAATTTACTACGAATATTTTCCGATATTACCAATTTTTCAATTATTACTTGAAGCGGAAAATTTAACAAGGACCAAATTTGCGTAATAACAAGACCAAATTGGGAAGCGCATCGTTATTCCATTATAAATTATTAACTTTATACTCTGAATATTAAGTACCTATACTGTGCGTTACTTTGATTAAATTTTTCACTTAAAATAATATCATAATTAATGGTACGAAGCTTTTTGAAACTGGCTTTTGACAAGCTTGATAACAGAGACGTGTCTGAAAGATAAAAATGCGTGGAGTACTTATATATGTTATAGCTTACTTCTCATCAGTTAATAATGTATTTGATTAACGCGAGTGTTACATATTTAAATAAAATACTTTATAACGGATTAAAACGCGATTTACTATTTCTCAACAGTTTCTTAGCGGATTCTTCATTTTTTTTTCTATGTTGATATCGACAGATGAGCATGAGGTTCACTTGATGGTAGGTGATACCTCAGCCACAGAATATCAATCAATGATTCACTGTCGACCTACTTTTTACTATAAGCATTCCGAAATCTATAGACTGAAACCGAAACGCTCAATATGCACTCCACGGTTTTCCATCTATGAATGGTTGTTCGTTACCCGATCCGAATTTCGATATTTCTCCCACCCGTTCAATGCCAGAAGTTACCAGACGTGAAGCTATGATTGCAGAAAATTATAAAGATGTTGTCCCGGTGGGATTCGAACCCACGACCAATCGATGCGCACGGCTGGTGTTACCGAACGCACCATCAAGCCCGTCAATTAAACATAATGTTATTAATTATTATTGTATGATGTATATTCTAGGCAGTTGTGATTACTTACCATCATGTGGGATAGTGGTTAAAAAAAACTACAATAGTTGTACCAAATCATTCGGTTTTGAAATGTTTGTATTTATATTACACCATTGTAAAATTATGATTTTTAAAGAGTGTATCGAGTTTCTTAACGGCTCTTCTCACTAGAAGCAACGTATCACTCTCTATTTCTAAAGTTAAAAATTACATTTCAGAATATGGCTTAACTTAACGTAAGTACTTATTGGGGAAATTGTGATAATTCGAACGAGCAGGTCGTTATAGCGACTCCCGTTGCCAAAATGTACCTCGCTCAATAGCCCTCATAATGATTGTAAACACACAGCAATAATACGGCTATTTGTTATTACATCCGGGTGTAGTGTTCACTTCAAATGTTCCGTATAATGTAGTAATGATATAACTCCATAATACTACGCATATGAAACAAAAAGTTACAACACAACACTGGGAGGAGTGATATATCTAATCTATACTTCTATACTATATTTTATTATAATATATAACTATAACTATTTAATTAATTAATTAATAATTAATATTAATATATAATATTATAAAGAGGAAAGATTTGTACTTTTGTATTTTTGAATTTTTGTATTTTTATATTTTTGTATGTTATGAATAAACTCAAAAACTACTGGACCAATTTTGAAAATTCTTTCACCAATAGGAAGCTACATTATCAGCGAGTAATATAGTCTATGTTTTGTGTATAGTACATCTACATAGCACCCGTGTGAAGGCGGGGCGCGTTGCTAGTCTAAAATAAGTACGAAGATAATCGGTATAAATACGGTGGTTCGAACCTATACGGACGACATGTATATGATTTTCTGTAAGCATGTCTTCCCCACGTCCTGTCACTTCGGGCTCTAAACGGGTGGGAGCAATATCGAAATTCCGACCGGATAACGAACACTAGATGGAAAAACTCTGAAGTGCATATTGTGCGTTTCGGTTTGTCTATGAATTTCCGAATGCTCGAAGTAAAAAGTATGTCAACAGCGCATCATTGACTGATGTTCTGTGGCTGAGTTATCACCTACTATCAAGTGAACCTCATGCTCGTCTGTCGATGTGTATATCTTGGAGTGATAAGGTAGAAACGGGACACGGATATTCTTCTGTTATCTCTCGACACGTGATAGTTTCATGAGACCGCATCGCATTCTCTATGATGCTTATGAATGTATGTATATTTGTGATAGCTATCAGACAGCTCAAGTGACTTGCTGTTCATCGATACAGCGAGTCACTTCAGCTTCGAGCTGTTCGTGCGAGGCATCGATAAATATTGAAATTCAATCGTCACATTAGGCTTCTTGTAATGGAAGTTGATATGTGTGTAAATAAATAATTGTTATTGTCTTTTATTAACGCGAGTATCACACATTTAAATAAAATACTGTATACCGGATTAAAACGCGATTTATTATTTATATTTTTTAACGTCACGGGGAGACAGAAAGATGACAGTTGGCTGATTTTTGAAATGTTACAAAGTTGCCATATTAACGCTATCTATTTACTGTAATTTTCTATATTATGACAATATTGACTATTGTTTAAGATTTTTAATTACTGGATCCCAGGTGTTGCAAAGTCTCAAATCATCTTCTCTATTGAAGTTAGGAGGTTTTTAATTTCAATAGCCTCGCGTACAAGTCTAAAGAAAGAAATAATCTACTTTCTCTTACAAGGATTTTCGGTTTGTCGAAACGTATGTAGTGGTTTGGCTTGTCTATAGTGTGTTCACATATTGCTAATTTAGAGTGACGTCTGTGTTTGATATCCGCAATGTGTTCCTTAAGTCGTCGGTTCGAAATGCTACGTATAGTTTGCCACATGTAGGATAAACTACAGTCACAATCCAGTTTATATACACCTGATAAATAATTTAAACAATATAAATAGTAAATCGCGTTTATATCCGGTATTTTATTTAAATAATTCTTGTTTAATCTCCCATTATTCCCCAACACGCTGCATTTTGGTTTGATTTTTATGTGTGTTTTCCTAAACCACAGTAAATTCGTCATATTCCTCCGGTTATTTTTTCCATTATACTTTCGGTATTAAAAGGGTTAAAACAAAACCTAAGCTTTGACATATAGTGGAATATAACAAAATATAATCACATCAAAAAACACAGGCTAACGCGTTCCGGCGACAAATTGCGCTAATTCGGTGCTGGTTGAGCGAATCGAGCCATTATCTCGATTGTTCCAGCGCTCTGGCATTTGTCAAACTATCCGAAATAAACCATTCCTTGCTAAACTAATACCTATATTTTTTTCTTATTCGGTATTTTTGTATAAAATGTAGGGTCTCAGATGAACGGAGTGGAGTAGGTGTAGGAATGAGACACCGATCCAATTGTTCTACTTGAAGTTATGAACAATCCCTTGTTAAAAATAATATACATACATATATAAATATTATTACTTTGCCTTTGCGTAGTTGCATTAGTAAATATTTTGTTATAGTTGAACTTTGATATTTGCCATTCTTAATTTTTTCTATACTAATATTATACAAAAGATAGATTTATTTGTTATGATTTAACTCAAAAACTACTCGACCGATTTCAATAGAAAGCTACATTATCTTTCACTAATGGAAAGCTTCATTATCAACGAGTAACATAGGCAATTTTTTGCGGATTGCTAGATATTAATATAAAAAGATAGATACATTAATGTTGTATTAGTATTTATAGACTATTTTAATTATTCTCAGACAGGTTTAAACCGCACTAGAGTTATGTATGTTAATCCAGCTAGCGGTGTTTGCTGTATCGATACCTCAGTACAAATGTGAACTAATCCGCTTAGTTAATGTAATTTGTCGTGTTCCATTCAGTGCGTGGTCTCTGATGAACTCTGAAATGCACATTCATTTAGGCTTAAGTATTCAAATCCAAATCAATGAGGATCTAATTACTGCTCTCTGTTACTAAATGGACTAGAAGTAGCTCTGGTTACGCTTATATATCAGTTAAATAAAATACTGTATACCGGATTAAAACGCGATTTATTATTTAAATTATTTATCCCGACGTTTCGGATACTTTTCAGCAACCGTGGTCGCGGGAGACTGAAAGATGACAGATGTCTTATATTTGAAATGTCACAAAGTTGCCATATTTAATTCAATTAAATTAAAAAGAAAATAATTAATCTATTAATTTAGGTAACACAATGTACACCTATGAACGTGAATAAAATATAATACATATTAAATTACTAATATTACTAATATTAAATGCTTCTAATGTTTTAATCCGGTATACAGTATTTTATTTAAATGTGTGATACTCGCGTTAATAAAAGACAATATTATATATCAGTTACGAAATAGTATAGTATTCGAGTAATAGTATAATATATAGTACCTATTCGTGTATTAGTACAAATAAAATATAGTATTCGAGTAATAGTACAAATAGTATTAGAGTAACATTTATGACAGAATAAATGAGACTGCAAATGTACACCGCCGCGCCGCTACTAAGCACCCGCTTCATGGAGAATCGTTTGTGTGTTACCGGCCTTTAATACGCTCGTTTCAATATATTCGGAAGAACTAAAGATGGATTTAGATATCATAAGAATTACAAATATTTTGATTAGGTTATTAGACTACTTCCGATCTTTTCCGTTAGTAATTTACTTTTCATAAAAAAACAATATTTGTTATGACATAAGATGAAACAAGATGGCGCCGTTGTATTTTAAAAATACACTAACGGATGTTTCGGTAAAAGCCTTGGTTCTATAATAGTTACTCGTAAATAACAGAGAGGCCTGTCGTATTTTTAATCACGCTTCCCAAATATACATGAAATAATGAATTCGTGAGTCCATTATATTCGTATATTCCTGTCCCTTATATTGTTTCCCAAAAATACGTGACTTTTGATGTTAGACAAAAAGAACACCCTACAAAAAAGAAAAGTTTTAGTCTGAATTTCTACCAACATCTATCCACCATACACAATCACTCGTTTCCTAAGGCCCCTTTTTGCCACGAATAACCACTCTCATACGACTTGGGAACCTACAAGAAACAAGCCTACTCTCACCTTAAAGGCCGGCAACGCATCCTCAAGACCTCTAGTGTTGCGGATGGGTGGCGGTAGTCACTTACCATTATGTGACACGCCTGTCCATTTGCCTCCTCTAAATTAAAAAATGGTAGGCCATCCAATATAGCTCCTCTAATATAATAAATAGTATAAATATAAAAAGTCTTCATAAAATATATATTACCATGAACATTCGCTAATTTAACCGGAAAATTTCGAATATTGGCAGTAAAATACAGTACGCAACAGATAACGCGGGCATCAGTGACCAGAATTAATACGAGGGTCGCAGACCCGGCTAATGCTAGCATTACCCTAATTGTGTAGCGCTCGCTAAATAAAGGATAAAGTTTTTGCTATTTCCAAATGATTTCAGAAATTCGTAGCTTTAACGTAATTGTTAGTATTCTTTGAATGGTGGTAAAATTATCTTATTGATTGTAATGTGAATGTGTTAAGCAGATTAGTGAGACTTTTTGATATATTCATATGAAAAAACACGAATATTTTACTGTTTTGATTTCGCGTAGCGATTATAGCTACGGGAAGACGCTACGCCGCGGCCGTAGCCTGCGCTACGATCGAGTGTCATCCTTACTATACACTATACAGCTTTTTGACGGGATCGATAGATCCCTTGCCGTGCGCATCGATAGGTCGTGAGTTCAAATCCCACTGGGATGACATGATTAAAATTTTCGACCAGTCGAACCACTGACTGGCCGGCCCTAAGGCCCCAGTGGTTGATGTCGAGATGATGTATACGAGTATATACTCAGCGCTCCGAAATATTTGTATAGCGCGATTCAGGATTAGACGTCTTTGTATTGATTCTTGTAGCGGATTATAGATGTTGCTACATGCTGTATACAGACATATATATAGTACGTATAATTTAATAACTATGAATATTGTAATCAGTTTGTTCAACATCTAAATGCATCGCGCACCAATGAGTCACGGAGGTGGTCAAAATTAAAATAATGCTATAGTAATCTTTACTAATATTATAAACAGGAAAGATTTGTATTTTGTATGTTATGAATAAACTCAATAACTCCGGGGCCGATTTTAAAAATTCTTTCGCCTATAAAAAGCTACATTATCAGCGAGTAATATAGTGTCTATAATATAGTGCATCTACATACATTGCACCCGTATGCCGGGACGAGTTGCTAGTAATGTTATAATTATATAGATTAAACAACATTCTTATAATTAATACTACTTCTTAACTATTTTCAACGCTCTCAACGTCCAACATATTATAGAAGTATTTTAAAATACATGACACCACAGTCTAAATAACTGGTTACGAAACAACTTTGTAATTGACTCGCTCGTTCACAAGAATCCTTAACTCTCGACTGGATTAGATCATTTAAATTTTAACGTATAATCTGTGGACTCTCGAATCCCAAAGGATGTCTCCAGGCGACAATCTTTTTAAATTATATTGAAAATCTCTCTCGTTATTATTATGAGTTTTTAACACTTATGAGATTAGGTAAAGTGATGCGAACGACGCGATCTTTAGAAATAGTTTGTAAATGTTGGCTATCACTATAATAAGTCATTTTTAACTTATACTAGGAAAGTAATGAGGGCGGAGGATTATACTAGGCGAGTTTTTAGTTGTTTTGTCGCCAGTAACCATATAACCGATATGATTCGGGGACCTACACAAAGAGAACCTATTCCTACTTATAAGCCGGCAACGCATCTGCAAGTCCTCTGGTGTTGCGGATGTTTATGGGTAGCGGTGGTCACTTTCCATCAAGTGAGCTGTAGACTCGTTTGCCCCTCTACTATATGAGTCTGCTGGATTTGCAGCCAGTGTTAGTAGAATATGCTGTCTGGAGTAACTTGAGCAGTGACAAGGACTAGTTTGTTTGTAAAATCGTGTATTTTCTGCCAATAAAATGGCGATCTGCGGATTATCCCCACGGGAGTCAGTTCGAAGCAAGTTTAAAGAATTAAATATTTTGACTTTGGCAAGTCAATACATTTATGAGAATATTTTATATGTGCGGAAAAATATAGATATCTTTCAAAAGAATAGTAGCTTCCACAATTATAGTACTCGTAATAAAGACAAAATTAGTGCACCAACCACAAGGCTGCATAAAACGAGTAATTCTTTCCAAGGCAATTGTATACGTTTTTTCAACAAAATTCCTAGTGAGATACAAGTGTTGTCAATAAATAAATTTAAATCGTACGTTAAAGTAAAACTACTTGCTAAGGCCTATTATAACATAAATGAATATTTAAACGATCCTAGTGCTTGGATATGATTTGCTCCAGTATAGAGGTAACGCGACTGAATCTCTCGGCTGCAATTCCAGACTCGGGGGCGATCGTCAACATCCACGACCTTTTTAATGTAAAGTGGGAGCAAACCGTGATCCATGTAGTACTAATTTATTTCAGAATAATTAATATTATTATTGTTTTCTTATGTAGCCAAGTTCACATTTCAAGGATCGTCATGCTCGCTTAAATGTCATTGCTTGTGGCGGCGTCCATGCGTCGGGTTGTCTCTCTCCCTAAAATATGGCGAGGGGGTCGATGGCTGGCCATGCGTCATACTCGTGAACGGGTGCTACTTGTGGTGACTGGTCGAACTTGAATTCGTGTATGCGGTGATATTAGTTATTTCGTCTATGTATTTGCGTGTTGTTCCCACGAGAATGTAAGTGAGTGCTCCTATTTCACCATACATTCTGCTGATAGAGGACAAATCTTTGTTTTTATTTATTTTTATTTTTTCGTTTATATATATATTTTTCGATTATTATAGTTAATTACTTAAAGATGTCATGTGGAACATGGTGTAATGGTTGCAGCTCCTTACAAAACATTTGTAAAACAAAAACTTGGCGATTAAAAAAGAGTGGCGGCGAGTTTCTTGCCAGTTCTTCTCGTCCGTTCTACGCCCTTGATTTGAGAACTGGCAGTAAATGTAAAACTAGAAGCATCTAATATGTATTTCTTATTGACGTTCATAAGTGTACATTGTGTTACCTAAATGAATAAATGATTTTTGAATTTTGAATTTTTTGAATTTTGATCTTACCACGAATCTGTTTTCGGAGTTTGTTATTTCCTAGATTATATCAATTTTGTATCTTTTTAATACCTTTGTATATTTTTTATTATTTGGCTTAGACTTGTGGCACACAACATTAGAATAGAAAGGTAATTAAATGGGTTGGACATAAGAAACACGTAATTAAGAAGACTTTTTTTTTTCTAGGGGAATGCGTTTGCGCACTGGATATTATGCGGGAGGAGCGTGGGACTCAACCTCACCCGGTGCCGGGTGAGTAATAGCCACTAAACCCCTCTAGACCCTCAGGTCTCGCCGTCTTGGGACCCACGGTATAACACGGTACATCGTATTCAATCCGGGACCCTGGCGAGTTATAAAAAAAGACCTAGCTGAGTATTGTTATCTCGTTCATTAAAATTTAATATCAACAATTCGAAAGAATTCGATTTCTCTAAATGGTACTACTACTCTACTTACTCTTACTCTTTCCCGTTGGGGTAGGCAGAGATCACGAAATTACATATGCTCCGATCCTCATATACCACTTTCACTGTTTCCACTTTCATCAATGCTTTAATACACGATCGTCGGTTTCGAGTACTGCTTTTGTCTTTTGATCCAATCCAGGTTATTTCGCCGTTATATTCGTATATTTAATTTCTCCTGTAGCGAATTATTTATAAATCTTTTAATATAACAGCGATGACTTATACCTGTCTGACTATAAGGGATAACATTTATTTTCAATAAACTTTATTCCGAGTGTATTTTCACTGAAACTCCCACTAAAACCTAATCAAGAGTGAAGGGTTCTTCACAATCGCGTAGAAAGTGGCAAGAAACAAGGAGGGTAAAGGGTGGTATCACATTCAGAGGCGTGATATTAAAAAAGATTCATTCCGCTTCGACGCTTCGTACGGGTAAAGATAGGAGTACACTTAGTGAAATGTGTTTTTTATGTCAGACTAGCTCTTGCTCGCGACTTCTAGTAAGCAATGTCGGGACTACCATATAAGCCTAGAAGCCCGGCTTGCCTATTAATGCAACTATAAAAATGTCCTTAACGTAACATATTATGCCATTTATAACTAATATAGTTACGTATTTTTATGTTATATGATTAGCCATCAAGTCGGGCTTTTGAGCTTGTATGGTGGTCTCACCACTGCTACTACGTGCACTGCAGCATAAGCTGAGCTTCTTAATATAGGTATTAAGAATTTATTTCTCATAAGAACGTGTAGTTATTAAATCCTTATTAATTACATTTCGACAGTTTTGCCGGAAAACGAGATATACCGTTTTTTATCCTTAAACCCCTCCCACTTCCACTTCCCGATCTTAGATAATGTAAAAGGAAAGTGTTTTTGGGTACTTTCCCACTTGCTTGAGAGGGTATTTACTTACTTTATAAAACTTGAATATCTAAAAACTAACTGTATAGCGTCCCCGAAACGATCAATTGCGATTGACAATGTTTACGTGATTGATGATTTTAAATGACAGGCAATTGAAGCTTTCATCATTCGCGCATGACTCAGTCGTTTGTTGAACTGCGTTGGGTAACGTTACTTAAATTTGATAATGATTTCAAATGCATTTCTTGCAATAACTCTCTATATTAAAAAAAAATATTAAAACCAGACGCTGGTCCAAGGAATGATATAAATTGAGATATCGGTTTACTCATGTCCATTTAAAACTACGCAAACAGATAAGAGACAGAGCCGGATAATTATAATAATTTTCTTCGAATGGTCCATTTTGAACATTATTGGAATTAAGCCGGCGGAATATTGAAAAAAGAGATACAAATATGAGTCATGATATACCGCTAGTCAAAGGCTATCTATAACACTAAGATATTGAAACTAAACTCGGCGCCAGTGACCAACGCTACGCTGAGGTTGCACGGCACGTCCGCCATGTTCTGCTGCACGATCGAGAATAATAAAACAATTTTCATTTACCATCAATGACCATCAATACAAGGCGCGTCAATCGCCATCAATCAAAACTATCATTCGCGATCAATAACGTAGTAATATTGTCAATCGCTTCAATTGCTAATGTAAACGATAAATTTTTGCATCAATGCGTGTCAATCACGTAAATATTGTCTATCGCAATTGATCGTTTCGGGGACGCTTATGGGTTGATTCATTTCATGCTTTACGTCCAATTATCTGCTTTTAACAAACACATACTTTGCCTTTTTGACATTTACGCTCCAGTTATAACATCATGTATGAAAAATGCACCAACACCTTGACTGACGGACAATGTTAGGCTCATTATGCAACTCAGAGATCAGGCTTTCTATAAATATAAGTTGAGCCATTCTAATGTTGATAAATCACAATATAAAGAATTAAAAAGTATGGTTAATTCAGCATTGTTTTTTGAGAAGAGGGCGTATTTCGACACTAACATTAATAATAATATTAAAGATCCTAGAAAATTGTGGAAAAGTTTAAAGAAGACCATCTCCCCTAATAACTTAAACCATTTTGAACTTCCGGATAACTTGTCTGATCCCGAAGTATTAAATAACCATTTTCTTAACATCCCAGATTCAAATAACTTTAACTCAGATGAGAAAATATTTTTTGAAAATAATGTCTATGGGTCAACAACACAATTTGAGCTACTTCCAGTAAATGAAACAGTTGTAGCTAAATATTTACAAAGTATTAAAACCAATGCTATGGGTAGCGATGGCATTTCTATAGATATGTTATTGCTCACCCTGCCTAGAACTCTCTCTGTCATTACTTCCTTGACAAATAAAATTATAAATACTAACACATACCCCAGTCTCTGGAAAATAGCAATGGTACAACCCCTTCCAAAGAATAATAACCCCACAGAACTTAAAGATCTCCGTCCAATTAGCATCTTGCCGTGCCTATCCAAGGTAGTAGAGCGCGTCGTTTGTGAACAGCTTACTCGTTATATGGAAACGAATAACATCCTTCCATCTTTGCAGTCTGGTTTTCGTAAGAAAAAAAGTACCACAACAGCGCTAATAGATGTTGTTGATAACATCCTCTCAGGACGGGACAAGGGTATGGGGACTATACTCACCCTCCTTGATTTCTCAAGAGCTTTTGATTGTATTGATGTTTCTTTACTTCTCTCAAAACTTCACTACTACGGGTTTAATCAGAATTCAGTTGACTTTTTTCATAGTTATTTAACAAATCGTTCGCAGATTGTGCGAGTAACGACAGCAAATGGTAGTATTTGTTCTTCGCGTAAACCTGTTGAAAGGGGTGTACCGCAAGGGTCGATACTGGGTCCTATTCTATTTATTATCTTCAGCGCCGATATAACCTCAAAAATTAAATTTTGCAAATATCACATGTACGCTGATGATATACAATTATATATATCTTTTCCACCATCGAGTACTTTATCTGCCACCGAATTGTTAAATGATGATCTCGGAAATATATACAATTGGTCAATCAATAACAATCTTGTCCTCAACCCCACTAAATCTAGTCTAATCTAAATAAAATATTTCTATTCTAAATCTAAATATCTTGTTCTCGGATCTCAAAAGCAAGTTGAGCATATAAATGCTATGTGCCCAAATGTATTGATAAACGGTGAAGCTTTAGAATCCGTTCATACAGCGAGAAACCTTGGATTGCTAATGGATTCATCGCTACACTTTGAAGAACATATATCAGTGACTGTACGTAACTGCTTCTATCGCCTTAAGATACTTTATAAGATAAGAAACTATATAGATAAAGCATTACGTATACAGCTTTGTAATTCACTTGTGCTCTCCAAACTTAATTACTGCGATGTTGTATATGATGGCTGCTGTCTAGGTAGAAGTAGGCGTCTTATTCAAAGAGTCCAGAATGCCTGTGCTCGATATTGCTTCGACATCCCACCTCGTACACATGTAACTCCCTATCTGAATGAAGCTGGCCTTTTAAAAATGACGGCCCGGAGACAACTTCATTTATATAATCTTGTGCATGATGTAATTAAATATCGTGTACCATCTTATCTTTATGATAAATTAAACTGGACCCGCAGTCAGGAGTTATACAAATCGAGGTCGTTCTCTTGCGTATTCCTGATGCCTATGTATAGATCAGCAGCGTTTAGGGGTAGCTTTAAGTATCGAGCCAGCAAATGCTGGAATGACCTCCCTCCACCCCTACGCGATGTGAAATGTAAGAGTAATTTCAAAAGTAAAGTTAGGGATTACTTGTTTTTGAAACAAAAAGAAGAATTCACAGCTACCCATCCATAATTTATAATTATTTTTATTAATGTTTTACTGTTTCTTTTCGAACCGACACACGCGATAGATTTATTCATTACTTTTAGATTAAATTATATTATTATTTTATTATATGATATTCGTATGTACTTGATATATATATTTTAAATTGATAAGTTGCTCTGTTATCGTTGTTTTTTTTTTTTCTAAGATAGCTATTCGTAAGATATTCGTAGCCTTCAGGTTATGGCTGAAAATCAGCGTGGTAGGCTTTGGTTAAGTAGCCAAAGACTATCCACTTTATGCTGAGTCCATGACCGTTTCGTCGTAGTCGTTTTTTATATAACTAGTATAAATGTTCAATTGTAATAGTTGTATTATGTGTTACGACGAATAAATGTATCTCTCTCTCTCTCTCTCTCTCAATTATAAGAAACAATACGACACTGAGTGTATCAAACCTTTAACGTTATTGAGGTCGCGACGAGTGTGAGAGTTTTTCTCTCAGTATCTTACACTTTGTGGATGTTTTAATCTGCCATCATCATGTAATTGTATTCTTACTTTTGAAACAAAGAGTTTTTGAAACTGTCATACTTTTTCTAAAAGGGACATGTCAGAAACAATGATATATTTATTGTGTGTTGTCTCCAGCAGACGCATCGAGCAACTTACTAAAACACAGTTTTTTTAATGTTAGATATCGACAGACGAGTTTCACTTGATGGTAGGTTATCACCTATAATGGGGTGTCCCCCAGCCACAGAACATCAGTAAATGATGCGCTGTCGACGTAGTTTTTACTTCGAGCATTCGGAAATCCATAGACTGAAACCGAAACGCGCAATGTGCACTTCACGGTTTTTCCATCTACGATCCATCAGTGATATTTTACAGGCTAGATGATCATCCTTTCATGCCCAAACATTTTTTAAATCTCATTTATTTAAAATAACTTACTAGATTATTTAATGCGAATTATTATCTATATTATTTATCCCGACGCGGACGTTTCAAATGCTAGCATGACATCGATAGCATCTCGACATCGACAATTTTGATAGAAAAGATATTTCGATCGACAAATATATCTATTTTTGATATTAAACGTCGAGCTTTAAGTGTAATTGTCATATTAGACCCGAAAGAAATAAAGCGATAATTAATCAATTAAAACACGAGAAAACGGTCGACAAAATTTTGTCGCTCTTTATTATTGAAAAGTAGCCTTGTAGCCGAGATTTCACCTACTACTTGATTTGATTATTAATGTCTTACATAAAAAGCTAATTTAAGTCAAGTAATATAATTAAAAATATATTAATTCACTCCAAAAGCTTTCAATAGCTTTAATGTTTCCGATGTTATGTTCAAGTAATCTTGCCAAATTGCTAGAAGTGGCACTTCGTTCTTTTAATAAGCTAATAAAATTAAGCGGTAATTTGAAGCAGAATAAAGGCAGAGATTTTTCTTTGACTAAAAATATATAAACAGTGTAAACGGAAAATTCGACGTGAACAACTCGCCGAAAACACAATTTGTCGAAAAAGCCAATTCATCGAATCACAATTCTTCGAATCGCAATTCGTCGAAAAACCCAATTCATCGAATCACAATTCGTCAAAAAATCCAATTCAGTTAAACCGAATCCTACTCATTTCGAATCTGTGTTTTTTTTTCAAAATCAACGAGTTCGATTCCTGCCTAGGAATATTGATTATTCAAAAATCCAATAATGTAGTTTTAGTTGTCATCAAAATTGTCCTCGAGATTCCTATGAGTACTTTTCGTTATTTCTCATAGTTTCTGATTGGGCTAGATACGCCAACTTGAAAAATTCACCCTGTACTCGTATATTGAATACTTCTATGCTTAAATTTCGAATAAATTGTATGGATTATTATCATCAATCACCTATAAAGTACATGACATAAATCTAAGATTAATAAACATATCATTACGTAACGTATACATTGTCTGCTTTCGCGTGTGTAGAAGCTATTACCGCTTTACCACGCTCTGTATAATTTCGTTTAACCCGCTTCATTAATGGATGAGAAAACCAAACTTTTAATAGACTAGAATATCTACTTTAGACATTAAATACCATAACCATAAAATGTGATTAAAAAAAAAAGATTTTTTGGTATAGCTTTGTAACATGTACAATGTACATGAATGTTTATTTATTATATACCCAGTTTATTTATATACCCCGAATTGTATAATTTTAGCATTATTATTAGAAAAAACAGGCTACAACACAGAGAATTCTAGTGTGTGAGAAAGGACTAAATAATAACATACTATGTATGTTGCAATGCCTCTGTGGCTCAGTGATAAGCGTGATGCGTTCTGCACTGGAGGTCTTAGATTCGAATCCCGGGGATATGAGACTTAAAAAAACTCGGATCGGGTAGGGCACTGAAGGCAAGTGGCTGTAAAGGAAAATGATCAGAGAAATGGACACAGCAATGGTCGGCACTAGGGGACTTGGTGATAAGTGATCATCGTCGCCTATAGAGATATGCAATATCAAAGGTCTAGCTTTAATATAAACTGACCCCGAAGAATGAATAGGCTCTTTTCTTGAAGTTTCCAAGTAATATTTGTTTGGAAGTACAATAACAGCAGATTCTACAGAGTGATTTTAGTACAGAAAAAAGATCATATTTATAGAAATAACAATAGATCATTTTTAAAATAGACTTATGTTAATATTAGGGTCTACCAAAATAGGTTTAGGGGTTTAGTCGTGATAGCGTAACAAACAGAGAGGGTTACTTTAGTATGTACTAGCCGTCCCCGCCCGCCCGCTTTGCTGGGCGAATTGTAAAGGATAGACGAATATGAACTATCCACATAAATTTGGAAAAAAATGGTAAAGGGTTGATGGAATTCAAAAAATGAATAGCCTAAAACCTTCTACAATT
This sequence comes from Anthocharis cardamines, assembly GCA_905404175.1. Lineage (NCBI taxonomy): Eukaryota > Metazoa > Arthropoda > Insecta > Lepidoptera > Pieridae > Anthocharis > Anthocharis cardamines. Next base: position 1,633,952 of record FR989953.1, on the reverse strand, counting down.
AATTCCGCGTCGAATGGTCATGGTATCATGCCGATCGGTCCAGTAGTTTTCAAGTGTATCGATAACAAAGAAAAAAAAAGTTGCATATATATATATAGATTCTTATTTTAAAACTGTTAACTGAATTAATATATTAACACAATTTTTTACGGATACTTAGAGAATTGAAATTAAAATACATATTTAGTGTACCTTGTTATATTGCCATTAATAATACAAGCGATGTAACATTTGTTTTTCGTTAGATCTGACAAGGTTATATGGTATTCAGTCGTTTTCCCATTATCGATTATATTTAATGAATAGTTATGAGCTTTTCATATATAGGTCATAAATCCGGTAAAAGTTATTTTATTTAAATTATGATATTTCTTTAATGGCATTAAAATATCCTAATGTTTAAGATTCATCATGCATAAGTTTATCAAAATTGTTTCAGTGATTTAGACGAAACTTGACAGTAACATAGTTACTTTCTCAAAAATATATTAAATAGTTCGCGTTGTTTGGTTAAAAACTACAAAAGGTACAAGCATGGGAAAATGACCATCTCCTTGGCTTAGTGGTAAGCGTGACGCGTTTAGCATCGGAGTCCTGGGTTCGAATCCCGGGTAAACAAGATAAAAAGGAAATGTCTCGGTCTACTTGCCTTTAAAGAAAAATGATCAGTGAAACAACCACAGAATTAGGTCTGCCCCATGCCCCAATAGGGGCCTCAGGAATTCCCTAGTTTTAAAAAACTATGGAACACCGCATTTGATACGGAAGCTTTTTTGTATGACTTACTCTTGTTTATTTTAGAAAATGTTATTACGATGAAAGATTACATAAGCTGTATAAAATTTCAATATCTCATACAGCTTATAATATTAATAATAAATGTTTATTTCAGGCAATGCCCATAGAAATTTAAATTATGTAACCTATCTATCTAGTTGTAAAAATGTAATGTTAATTATACATTTTTATATACCTACTTGCAATATATATTGCTATAAATACACCCAATAGCTAATAATACCTTGCTTAACAAGTCCGTCAATCCAACGAGCTGTAAAGGGTATTTTTTACTTTTTATTATTTATTACATTTAGCCCAAGGCTTTCCAATGTCGACTTGTCACAGATCCATTTACATTATTAAAAAGAAAAAATATGTAAAGAGAAACAATTTTACTATAAATAACTTGTAAAAAGCCACAAAGTAGGTATTCGTATTACACATTTATTCTTATTTTATTCTTGTATATATGTGGGCTTTAATTGTACCTATATAAGATCGTAGGCATCTTGTAAATTAATAGGAGAAGACATGTTCACATAAAATTATAAAAACATCGTCCCGGTAGATTCGAACCTACGACTCATCGATGCGTACGGCAGGTGTTCTACCGAACGCACCAACGGGCCCGTCAAATGGGTATTCGGAATTCCATATCCTTCCACCTCCTTCAATACTTTTATACAGGCTCATCGGTCGAGTGCCATTGTCCTGGCCCTTTTTAAGAATGTCTCCGATCTTTTCTTTTCTAATAATACAACTATAATTTTTACAAGAATATATTAAAAGGTCTTTTTTTTATGTCAGATATCGACAGACGAGCATGAGGTTCACTTGATGGTAGGTGACACCCCAGCCACAGAACATCCGTCAATGATGCGCTGTCGACCCAATGTTTATTTCGAGCATTCGGAAATCCATAGACTGAATCCGAAACGCGCAATATGCACTTCACGGCTTTTCCATCTATGAACGGTGGTTCGTTAACCGGTCGGAATTTAGATATTCCTCCCACCCGATCAATGCCCGAAGTTACCAGACGTGGGAAAGACATGATTATAGAAAATTATAAACATGTCGTCCCGGTGGGATTCGAACCCACGACCCATCGATGCGCACGGCAGGTGTTCTACCGAACGCGCCAACGGGCCCGTCAAAGGTCTATGGTAGGTAAGCAATTAGTAGAGCTTGCATTTTGCCAAATTTCATGATGTTAGTTTAATGGGAAGTACTCTTTAAGTATTCGTTTATTGTTGAGTGTCAAAATATGCTGATATATTTTTTTATATTAATATAACTATAATTTATACAAGAATATATTCAAAGGTCGTTGCACTGAGAACCGATAAATTACTTGCCGCTAGCTCAACTCCGGTGTGCTAACGGTTGTAGAACCGCAGATATAATAACACTGGATAGGACTTACTGACATTTTTTTGAGACACAAAATGCCATTTATGCCGATTTTCCATTTTCAAATAATGAAAGTCAGTTATTTATAAAAAAAAGCTGCATGGATATATGAAGTTGCTATGATTCGACTTAAAATATCTTTTAGCTGAATAATAGTATATGGGTGATTATGTATTATATGCTTGTCTTTTTCTATAATTATTAAAAGGAAAGAGATAGATTTTCTTATTTTTTTAAGTGTTCTTCGTAATTCATATCTTTCATTATGCAATATAATGTAGATTTTTTTTTCTTTTTTTATGTCAGATATCGACAGACGAGCATGAGGCTCACTTGATGGTAGTTGATACCTCAGCCACAGAACATCAGTCAATGATGCGATGTCGACCTAATTTTTACTTCGAGCATTCGGAAATCCATAGACTGAAACCGAAACGCGCAATATGCACTTCACGGTTTTTCCATCTATGAACGGTGGTTCGTTACTCGGTCGGAATTTCGATATTTCTCCCACCCGATTAATGCCCAAAGTTACCAGACGAGCGGAAAACATGTTTACAGAAAACTATAATCATGTTGTCCCAGTGGGATTCGAACCCACGACCCATCGATGCGCACGACAGGTGTTCTACCGAACGCGCCAACGAGCCCGTCCAAACGCATATGATTGACACGCACATGCAGTACAACCTTACGTCGTAAGTCAGAATATTTACTGAGAAACATTAATTATTTGATTCGATTCCTTATATTCCATTTCCGTTCGTACCGTTTCTGATCTTCTTTTTATCGAAGTGATTTATAATTTCCCGAAATTAGATGTTATGTGATGTGTTGTTATTACGTAATACGGTTACGTCGTAACGTTAAACGTAGCGAGTTTCATTAAAGTTAAAGTTTAAGTTAAAAGCGTTTGTCAAAATATATTTAAACAAGCTGACTCGGCGAATTTCGTACCGCGTTCGATTTGAATATTCTGCTATTTTTCCACTACTCTTTTTTGAAAATACATATATTTTCTGTAGTTGGGGTGGGGATGGGAGAATCCAACAAAAAAGAGATCATTAAAACGGGTAGAGCCATACTTAAAATTTTAAATTATAAATTAAATTATTGTTATTTGTTGTTTTAGTATAATTTCATGACCTATTTTATAACAAGCAACAGCAGTTGGTCTATTATTTATTACTTTATATAACATGACTTGAGGAAAACCAACCGAAAGAGCAAGCCGGGTTTCGTAGTCACTTTTCTACTGTGGATCACATTCATGTGTTAAGACAAGTACTTCAAAAATGCAAAGAATATAATAAAATATATTACTTAGGGTTCGTAGATTTTAACAAAGCATTTGATTCTTTAGAACACAATTACATTTGGGCTGCATTAGAGAGTCAAGGAGTTCAAGCAAAGTATATTAGAATACTTAAGAACATTTATGCAAAGAGCACAGCACAAGTAAGGATGGAGTCAACGGGAGAGGAATTTCCAATCGAAAGAGGTGTTAGACAGGGAGACCCCGTCTCACCTAAGCTATTCTCAGCTGTGTTGGAAATGATATTTAGGAATCTAGAGTGGTCTAAATATGGGCTTAACGTAAATGGGGAGAACCTTAATCATTTACGTTTTGCAGATGATTTAATTATTTTTTCGGAATGCCCAAAGATCTTAGAGCAAATGCTACAACAATTATATGAAGAAAGTGCGAAAGCAGGTCTTTCAATGAACAGGAAGAAAACGAAGGTAATGACCAATTCTTTACAAAAATATGTAATTAAAATAAATAACGAAGAAATAGAAAACGTAAATGAGTATATTTATTTAGGTCAGTTGATTTCAACTGAAAACTTAATGGAGAAAGAAATAGATCGTAGAGTTGCTAATACATGGAAAAGATTTTGGTCGTTAAGTGAAGTAATGAAAAATAAAGATGTGCCCATTACGGAAAAAAAGGAAAATATTTAACATATGTATTTTACCATGCCTAACCTATGGTTGCCAAACATGGGCACTAACGGAACAACTGCAAAACAAAATAACTGTGTGTCAAAACGGGATAGAGCGAAGTGTAGTTGGAGTTCAAAGAAGAGACAGAATACAGTTAACAGAAATAAAAAACAAAACAAAATTCAAAAACGTTTGCAGTGTGACTAGACGATTAAAATGGACGGGACATAATATGTTAAGAGAGAAGAAGAACAAATGGACAAAATTGATTACGGAGTGGTGTCCAAGAGACAGCAACAGAAGCAGGGGAAGGCAATTTAAACGATGGGAAGACGATATACGAAAAGTGGCGGGTCCTGAATGGATCCGCATCGCAAGGGACAGGACAAAGTGGAAAATATTAGAGGAGGCCTTTGTCGAAAGACAAGCTGTTTCACCGTTTGCCGATAAACATTAATATATACATTTATTTTGCTACTTGATAAATTAGTTAATAGATAATAATAGTATATAGATAATAGATAGTAAATAATAGTAAATTATATAAGAAATAATTGTAAAACTTTGTAAGAAACAGTAAATAAAGGCTTATTTATTTTATTACATGACATATCTAGTACTACTGTATTATGTATTCTTGTCTACAATATAGTTTATCGAGTTAGCTAAGTCAACTGGATCGTAAACTTGCACACTTAATTGTAGGCAGTATTGAGTTAAGTTTTCACTGCAGACGTGTCCGTGGTCTTACTAGTTTAATGTTGTATCAGGATTTTTACGACTGGTAATAATGTAGACTTAAAAAAGTACACTATATTACATTTCTATATCAGATATTGGACTGTGTGAGATTTACTTCGCTACGGGATATTATTTTATCATTATATTTGGTTTTACCTCTATATTATTGTTCATGGGTATGCGCGTATCGCATAGCACTGGAGGTCTCAAGTTCGAATCCCGGAGAAATATAATAATAAAAAATTGCTTCAGTCTTGCACTTACTTACCTGTCAGTCGTTGCCCTAGGAGACTGGGGAATTCACTTTAACATTCTAAACCTTTTTTAATTCATTAATACGTGAGACTGATACCTAAACCAAAACTTGGCAATCTAGATAAAAAAATTTAATAATATTTTATTCAAATATAGGTGAAAGAGCGTAAGGCTATCTAGACGGTGATACTCCAACCGCAGAAAACAATTGGCTGAATTTTAAACATTATAGCTTTACTATCTATGTAGGGTGATTCGATACCCGGATGAAATTTCGATAATCATTTTGAGTTTGAAACTAGAACTACACATTATTATATGTATTAAGAATGAATACTATGTGTACTAATTTGAGTCATTATATATTTATAGAGAGAAAATAACTGATTTACTACTATAATATTAATAACAAAGGCATAAATAACCTTAAAACTTTACATCAAAGTGCTATAAATGATTGCAGGGTTGACATATTTTTAGGGCAGATTCATTTGCCCTCAAAACAAACGGGGACAAAATATTAATTTGTGTATAAATAAAATTTAAACATAATAGAGGCCTTTTGAAGTTGTTTTTAAATTGTACATTACATTTTTATGTGTATTGTTTCTCCTAAGTAAGCTTTATGAATTTCAGTATTGTACTCGTTCTTACATAAAGAACGAAAATACGTATATACGTTCGTTTCGTTCGTTCGTTCGTATGTATAAGATATGAAGTAGCAAAACGTAACTCTTAAGTACAGTTCAGTAACTATAATATTCCATTCACTCACATATAAGTTCGATCAAATAGCAATAGTTATGGCAAACTGTTTCAACTCGATGCGTTCAACTCTTCGAACAGTAGCTTCATAATATTGAAATTAATTTGTATAGTAAAGAGCATTGCATTATGCCAAATTTCATGATCACCCACAACCTCATCACCTCCACCTAGAATGAATTATCACCCTCTGTATTTCCATCCGACTACGATCTCGCTGGTTTTAAAAAGCGAGCCTATAAATTCTTAAAAGGCCGACAACGCATCTGAGACTTTGAAGTCGCGGATGTCCATGGGCGGTGGTGATAACTTACCATCAGGTAACCCACCTGCTCGGTTGTCCGCTCTGTTATAAAAAAAAATGATTTTAGTTTAATGGAAAGTACTCTATATAGGTATACATTTATTGTTGAGTGACAAAATACTCGTATGCTGATATAAGTAATTTTTTTGATTTTCTTTTATCAAAGCAGCTACACCGCAACTATGTTTTTGATATTAATTTCAACTTGATACCTTCACACATTCCTGAATAAGGGTAGAAGATGAAGTGATCCTATAGGGTTCTCTTTTAACCCTTTTCGGTATAGTGAATTCCCGAGTCCCCGAGTGAAGTATGGGGCAGACACATTTCTGTGTCTGTTTCACTGATCATTTTTCCTAACAGGCCACTAGGTGATCTAGCCAGCTGTGCCCTTTCTGTGTCTGTTTCACTGATCATTTTTCCTAACAGGCCACTAGGTGATCAGCCATCTGTGCCCTGCACGACCATAACATTTTTTAAATCTTGTTCCCCCAGGATTTTGAACCCAAGACCTTCGGTGCTAAGCTAAACAGAGGCGGTCTTTTTGATATGGATATAAAATTACTTTCACTAGTGGACTGTAAAATATTTTTGAATTTTACACTATTATTATGTACATAATTATTCAAATCAACATTGTTAAGCAACAATGTTATATTTTTTAAATTTAGAACGTAACAAACACGTTGAATATCACATACGTGGGAACCGTAGCTAACGACGAAACGAAAGGACTGTGGTAATATCACCAGCCCATTATGGTCTTTATGGCTATAGCAATAACTGCCACATCGAGGTGACAGGGTTAAAACCAGTGCTCCTGTATAATATGAAAGTGCATTTCGTAGTTTGAAATATAAAGGTGTCTACTTATTACACTGTATCATCGTGCTATAATAACAAATGGGAAATGTCCTTATACGACGAGTGATAAAACAAAAAATAGATTCATTGGTAGAATGCGCGTTCGACTTAGCACCAGAGGTCTTGGATTCGAATCTCAGGCAAAAAGAGAAAAAAAGAAGAATAACTGTCTCAGTCAGATCCATCAAGAAGTGATCAGTAAAACGGTCACACACACTCAGGAAATCATTCACACATAGATTATTATCTATCACGATCTTGGTGCAAGTCGGCTTATTATTTTGTATCTAAGTAAGCTTAGCTAAGTAATGATTTACATTAAAAGACGCAAGTGAGTTTTATTTGATTAAATTAAATTGTTTTTTAAATGTTGTAATAAATAGAAAGAATTGTTTGGCTTGGTATGGGCATATTATGAGAAGAGACATGTGTCTAAAAAAGTTTTGAATATGAAAGTGGATGGGTATATAGGGGAATATTATAGGAGAAGAGGGAGGCCAAAATAGCATGGATTGACTGTGTGAAGAATAATATGTGTTTGAGAGGTGTGACTGATGATATGGCGAGTGAAATGAGAGAATGGAAAAAAACAACATACTCCACCGACCCATAAAACAACATACTTAATACTAAATTTAATACGACTAATTATAGCTTTCACACTCCAATTTGGTCTCATAGTCATAAGTATCGTTTCAATAAATATTTTTTTAAACATTCTATTAAGGTTACTTCATTTAAATAAAATACTGTATACCGGATTAAAACGCGATTTATTGTTTAAATTATTTATCCCGACCGATCCAGTCTCCCGCGACCACGGTTGCTGAAAAGCATCCGAAACGTCGGGATAAATAATTTAAACAATAAATCGCGTTTTAATCCGGTATACAGTATTTTATTTAAATGTGTGATACTCGCGTTAATAAAAGACAATATTAAGGTTACTTCATTCATTACAGAGTAATGTGCAAACACCTTAAATGGTAGGTAAAGTTCCGTTTTAAAAATTCGGCGTGCAAAAGTCGCATACATCGTATTCAAGTCCGAAAGGAACTCCTTTGTAACGTGTCTTAGTATGAAAAATGATTTTTTACGCTTTCAGCAAATTTCGGAGTATAATATAGCCGGAACTCGCATTTCAACATAGTGTTGCAATTTCGTTGGCAGTTTTGCTGACAAGAGATGGAAAATTCTAGTTCGTGTAAAGTATTTACTAGCTTCAGGTAGCACGGTTGGCATTGTGTGGCGTGTTTGAGTTCCACAATGGAAATAATATCTTTAAATTGGACAAGCGCGCGCGCGGCTCACGCACCAACGGTTCCGTACAATATTTTTCCAAATTAATATTTTTTGACACTTTTTTCCTTGCATCTGCCTACATTTAGGATTGTATTATTTATAAACCCTGGGATATTACTCGGAGTAGAAGAAGTTAGAAGTTTTAAAATCTTCACTGGATCATACAACTAAAAAGTATTTGATATTAATTTCAATTAGATACCTCCATGAGGTTTTTATCAGGAGGATTACTGATAAAAAGGGGAGAGAAATAGAGTCAACAAAAAGTACCTATAACTGTTCCATTTTTCCTTTAGAGAAATGGAATTCTAAAAATCAATTGTATATATTATGCTTATATTTTATTATAATATAATAGATAACAATTTGTTTAATAATATAATTATTTTTAAATTTTCAAGCAATTGAGTTTTTTTTTTATTACAGAGCGGACAACCGAGCAGGTGGGTTACCTGATGGTAAGTAATCACCACCGCCCATAGACAGCCGCGACATAAAAGTCTCAGATGCGTTGTCGGCCTTTAAGCAATTGAATCTTTATATATTTTATAAATTTATCAGGGATACTCAAGCTTTAATACTCGTATAAAGGTATTTGTGACCAATCGGTCGTACCTAAATGTATTTGGAAAACCTCTTATTTTATCCTTTGATGTGTGTGAATCCTAAAATTGGGATCGCAAAAACCGGAGCATTGAATCGTATGGATAACACTGAAGTGGGTTCCAGTACAATTGCGGGGGTTATCACTGTATCATAGCGAAATTGAATGTTTTGTCTTTTTTTATTTTTTTTATACACTCAGGGTTGACAACTGAGCGGGCGGCACAGAACAGAAAATATAAGTAGAAGTGCAAAAAAAAAAACAATTTAGCACGGTGGCGCTTAATCATCCTTATATATTTTACATAAAGTTTACTTTGGTAATTATATTATATTAGTTTGTTTAATATTACAAAACGTTGTATGTACTATGTGCGCTATGCCAAAGTGACCGGTATGGCCAAGCACTAAGATATATAATCAGTTGTAGGACCCATGTGATTTAGCTAGTTTTGAGTTAAATAAAAACCACGAATCGAAAAAAATTGAAAACTGTGTGCAGTATTAAATACTCCATTATTATCCAGAATTAATAGAGACAAAAAAAATCACAGAATGTATGAAAATGTAACCACAACCACGCAAATAGGTCAATAATTTCAAGCCGAACCTCCTTTAAATGTCAACATTGGACGGAGTGCTTCATTTCTTTATACATAGCCATAACAGTAAAACACGTCTGTCCGTTACGGACGAGCTTTATAGTGACATAAAAAGTCCCTCCTATTTACGAACGTTCCAAGCGTATGGCGATAAAAATATCGAATGCTTTTAGAATAGCACGTTTTAACGTTTTTTAACCTTTTTTGCGACGGAACGGAAATTATCAAATACATTATTGAAACTCATTTTCTAAGTGAAAGGGACTTGAAGTGATTTAGATGAATCGATAAATGTTGTATTGGATGTTATATATAACCCTTTTGTCAAGAGGAATTTATTTTATGATACCTATACCTATGTCACAGCTTTATTACCTTTGAATTTGATTGCTTGAAACGTTTTATTTAAATAAAACATGTAAATTTTATAGAATAGGGAGTAGTTTACGTAAGTGATTACCGCCGTCCATACACATCTGCAAAACTAGAATGGTTTCCAAGACATATAAATTCGGAAAAATCTCTGGTGACAGCTACAACACTTCTGTCAAAAAGGAGGCTGCTCAGAATACCATGTTTCGTAGGAAACGGAAGCAACACTGATTTTCAGCAACTTCCTCTGACTATTTGGCAATCAGAGCAAACAGCCTGCTTTCTATCTGATTAAAATTTGTTTATTATTATTATTAAGAGATATAGGCTGAAAATAGCTGCTCTGTAATATTTAATACTCAAAGTATATTTATATCTTTACTGAAATAAAATACGACAAAACTAGCAGTATCGAACCCTACAAACGTAAGTCCATAATATTGTCTTTTATTAACGCGAGTATCACACATTTAAATAAAATACTGTATACCGGATTAAAACGCGATTTATTATTTATATTGTTTAAATTATTTATCCCGACGTTTCGGATGCTTTTCAGCAACCGTGGTCACGGGCAGACAGAAAGATGACAGTTGTCTGATTTCTGCAATGTCACAAAGTTGCCATATTAACGCCATCTATTCCTACGGAGTTACTGTAATTTTTTTATATTTTGACAATATTGACTAATTTAAACAATATAAATAATAAATCGCGTTTTAATCCGGTATACAGTATTTTATTAAACGTAAGTCCAATCCCATTTTTTAACCACTCAACTCTTAAAACTGATTGCCGTTGAAATGAAAATATGTAAGGCTTTACCAGAAAGCAGAAATTGTTGAACATTTTCTTTAAAGACCATACCTATATTATTATGCGAGTTCTTTTTGTTTTTGTATAGCAGTCTCTTCCTGAAAGTTTCCACTCTCGCGAAGTGCCAAGTTTATGAAACGTGCACGAAAATAGTACACTTTGCGAACGCTTGTTAAAAATTTCCTGGACATTTTAAATAGGTACCTCGTACCTATATTATAGTCTTTTTTTCTTGTCATCTATCATAGAAAATTAATTGGTGATACATTATGAAACAATTTTAATTAGAGCATAATAATCGTATTACGTATATACTAAGTAGGTCGACAGCACATCATTGATGTTCTGTGGCTACCTACCATCTAGTGAACCTCATGCTCATTTGTCGATATCTTACATAAAAAAAATACAATTTTCACCATTTTCACATCTATGAACATGGTTTATTGATTGTAATTTCAATATTCCCCTCACCTTGAAATGGTCAAGCCTAGGGAAATATATGATCACTGAAAAGATTCGAAACTTGCGGCTTGAACCTTTTAATTAAATAAAAAAAAACCATCAGTTTAAGTAGCCATTTGGGTTAAAAAGGTTTGGTTTTAATTTCAAATTTCTACATACAATAAAATCATTTATAAGACAACTGAAAATGCAATTACTAACTAGAAAGACGTTTTCGTTTACAGTTTTCGTTTAATTGCAATTAAAAATAATTATTTCGAACGTAATACGGGTTGAGTGGATGTTGCCTTTATACAAAAACATAATTACAGTTTCATAGTGGCTCCTCTAGCTTAGATTTTCTTCAGTAAACACTTATGTTTTTTATGTCAGACTAGCAACACGCCCCGGCTTCACACGGGTGCAGTGTAGATGTACTATACACAAAACATAGCCTATGTTACTCGCTGATAATGTAGCTTTATATTGGTGTTGGTTAGCTTTCGGACGGTACGGAGTCGCAGCGGTTGGCTGGCACCGAATTCAAAAATAACTGTTAGTAAATATTGAAAAGATATAGTATCAATAATGTTATCGATTGTCCTTTAAAGCTCTTGCTTTGAAGTAATTTAATTGTCCTTTAAAGCTCTTGCTTTGAACTATTTTTAGTTTAAGTTTGTACATACTTTTTGTGCAGTCGGTTTTAATTTTTTGTTTAAAATACTTTTTTATTTTAATGTCTTCGAACTTCCTCACAAAGCCACGGTTAACTGTGCAATAAAGAGTTTAAAATTAAAAGGCTAAAGCACGTCAATTACTGCGCTGTAGATAGAGTTACTTCGAGAATTCAGAAATGCATAGACTGAAACCGAAACGCGTAATCTGGCGTTCACGGCTTTTCATTCTTTACCTGACTCATTTAATGCCTGATATAGCCAGATAATTAAAAAATGTGAGTCCTAGCGTCCTACTTATGGAATAACAGCGTTAGATACGCTTAATCAATATATGTATTGTTAACTATATCTACTGAAGGATTTTATACATTGTACAATTTTGTGTAGAAAAGCTATGTATGCTGGAGAAAAATTATTATAATACCATTTGATCGATTCAATGTGGCTATTCATATTTTCTAGTGTTTCCTTTCTAGTGTACAAACTAAAGAAAAAAATCAGAAAGTAGAATTTTAATTGCAATAAATATTAAAAATATACATATATATCAAGTACATACGAATTTCATGTAATAAAATATAAAAGTAATGAATAAGTACAATACAATAGTACTAATAATGTACACTGGTATGTATGGTGTAAGACTGATGTAGGCAATTATTTGGTCCTAAACTAACAAGAACACACCTGTTTTGTATCCCTAATTGAGCAATTCTCTTTATTAGGATATATAAGTAAATCCACATGCATACTATTTAGTATAGTAGACACAATAGGTAGGTGGTTCATGATTTTTGTATCAATATTGCGAATTTTTTAATTATCATGGTGAGATGAGTTGTTCGGACTTATCCCGGCCGCTTACTTTCACCATCGCATCTGCAACTTCCACTCGCACCATTTCGAACCTTGTTAGTCTAGCACCATGCATTAGAGTTACGAGTACTGTTACTCAATAACAACATATTAAATAACTTGTGATGACTGGTCGGATTTGAATTCGTGTATGTGGTGATGTTTGTTATTTCGACTATGTATTTGTATTTTTTTTGATAATAAGTACCTTTTAGGTGCATCTCATTTTAGAACGCGACAATATAGATGTTTTAGTGAGACGGGTAACAATCAGTTGTTTTGTATCGGCTTGGCTGTTACTATTATTTATTGAATAGTTGTTATTTAGTATTGCATGATATTTTCAATAACAGATACAACACCATCATCATATACATTATATCACAACCGCAGGAACAACTGTTATCAGTTATCTTTAAATACCTGTGATTTATATATGTATAATGTATATGTTACGATAAGTACGTCTCACTCCTACAATGCGTTTTATGCGCTATTTCTTCCCCAACTGCATCATTTGATGATATTTAATTATTGGATCCCAGGTGTTGGAAAGTCTCAAACCATCTTCACTATTAAAAATCTAAAACCCCAAGTCAAATATACAAAAAACGGCATTATTGCCACAAAATATAATATTACAGTAAATATCAGTCCGTAGAAATAGATGGCATTAATATGGCAACTTTGTGATATTTCAAATCAGACAGCTGTCACCTTTCAGTCTGACCGTGACCACGGTTAGACTTAAACAACATAAATAATAAATCGCGTTTTAATCCGGTGTACAGTATTTTATTTAAATGTGTGATACTCGCGTTAATAAAAGACAATATTAAAATAAAAAAGTTGACCATGTATCATTTATTTACTTATCATAATGAGTATAACGCTCATCTGTCGACATATTATCTTAACGTAATTGCGAAGTTACCTAGACTTATCACAAAGATATTTTTTTAAATTAAATTTCAAATATAAACAAAACTTGTATTAAATCACTACATAGTATAAAACAAAGTCGCTTTCTCTGTCCCTATGTCCCTTTGTATGCTTAAATCTTTGAAACTACGCAACGGATTTTGATGCAGTGTTTTTTAACAGATAGAGTGATTCAAGAGGAAGGTTTATATGTATAATAACATCCATTAAATAGTGGAGAAGTACTGTTATTTTTGAGGTTTCTAATGTGATGTCGTAAATAATTACATTTTTTCCGCTTACATTGCAAACGCAGGCTGAACCCTACGAGTTTTATCAAAATAATGTACTAAGTATTATACACATTGAAAAGGTCTACAGAAAAGTCCGTGATGGTATATGTCTATCTCTTATGGACAACCCAAAATAACTTTATTTTGTCATTTACTTTTTACGACAAATAATGGCTAATTTTCGAAGCGATTTAAACCAATACAGCATTAATCCTTAACCAATTAAATACCTTGAATACATTGTTCATTTAATATAGATCTATATGGCCCTTTACACCGTATGATTTAAATGAATATTTTCGAAGATATTACAGATTTAAAAATTGCGGGACGTAACGTTTGCGGCGGTACCGGCCGGTATGTTTTTATATACAACGATCACAGTTTTTCTGTAGTGTATTTACGAGTACTATCAGCATTACATCCGTGCGAAGCCGGGGCGGGTCGCTAGTTAAGTAATAATACGTACAAGGCTTACAATATCAAGACAAAAGAAACAATCATGAAACAAGATTCTTAGCGAAGGAACCGACAGTGTGAAGGCACTTTGTCTTGTAACCAATAAAAACGGGCCAACGTTCTTCGTAAAATAGTGAACATGTGAGCGTTTCAATACATGAGAAAGAGCGGATATTTTAACTTCAAAAAGTGAAATAGTGTCTTCTATGCGAGTAACTTTCATTTGAGTGAAGAAAATCAATAAATTAATAATAATAATCTTTATTAGTGAAATAGAAATTTGGGTCATGTTTTCTTCATTAATCATATCAATGATTAATTATTTATTTTTTGCTATTTGCACCATAATATGCAATTGTTTCTGTATAATTAGTTCAATATTATTTTTATTTTGTTTATTTGTTTGAATTTTTTATCGCATCTGCTGTCGGAAGTCTTGACTGTATCTATCATGAATGATTAGGGCAGTGTGATTCCTTTTTAATCCGTATCTCATCAAAATATGTGAGATTATTTTTTCTCAAAATATAAGTAATTTTTTTTTTATATTGATTCAGATTAATGAAGAACGTGAATATTGATTCAGATTAATGAAGAACCTTGGGACATCAAAAATTAATTAAACACAACAAAATTTTAAGCAATTTATCTATTATATAACCTAAACGGCATAATTTCTATTTTTTTTAATAATAATTCTGTTTCTAACAGTGTGACAACAGTGGTTTATTTTAGGTGTCCTGCCTCAAATTTCGACAAAATATATTATGTAGATAGTTTTAGAGGATAGGAGTGACCGATGACTATGCCGTTAATATCTCCATTACGAGAGTAATGAATGAGAAATGCGTTGCCGGCTTTTGAGTAAAATAGATAGTATGATGCACGTAGTGGATATTGTGGGAAATCTTAAAGTACAAAAACCTCTCCGCTACAGTTTGTCACTCAACTGAATTCACAAAAGTATTTCCTAATACTTTTTTCAATGGACACGATTTTCGATAGCGCAGCTTAAATATACGCTATTACTGATAGCTTTTTGGCACAAATATAAATGTAAGAATTGATATTTTTCGACGATTTTGTTACAAGAATTTTTGTGCGGAGAATATAAGTGGTATTTTAGGTGAGCTTTGGCGTATTTTGTATTCAGAACTATGGACATCTATGTATTTTAGTCAAAAGCTGACAACGCATTTACATATACTCTTGTAATGGAGAGATTAATGGGTGGTGCGGGCGATGGTTACTTTCCTTCTATTGAATGGCATCCTCGTTTGTCACTCCTATCCTCTAAATCCATCTAATATATTTTGTCGAATTTTGAGGCAGAGCACCTAAAATAAACCTAATTAATCACCAAATCTTACATAAAAAAACTATCAACACCCCCGGATTCGCACAGGTGCAATGTACTACAAAAACCATGGTTTCTATTGGTAAAATAATTTTTAAAATCGGTTCAGTAGATCCAGAGATTACCCCCTACAACCTCACAAACTTTTCCTCTTTATAGTAATATTAGTATAGATTTATAAAAAAACTATAACTTTACGGTTATATTATGTTAAATAAAATTACTTTACTCCTGTGTATAATTTCAACTAGGAGCTCTCTTAACATACTTTCATGATAAGATAGAAATGCTCATATCTAATATATAAAATTCTCGTGTCACGGTGTGCGGGACCGAACTCCTCCGAAACGGCTCGACCGATTTTCGTGATCCTTAGCGTACATATCGGCCAGGGTGGATATTCGATCAACATCTATTTTTCATCCCCCTAAATGTTAAGGGTAATCCACCCCTAATTTTTATTTTTTTTATTTTTGGACGTAATTTTTTGTTTTCATTTTTTTATAATGTGACATTAAAAATACATACAACCCTAAATTTTTACTTTTTTATCACCAACCCCTGATTTTTAGAAATTATTTACATGGCAAAACAACGATTGCCGGGTCAGCTAGTATCTACATATATATAATCATAACATCCTATCGTATATCAGATATGGTGAGCTTGAATTTCATTTTGTGGTAGATAATACCTCAGTGGGAAATTAACTATAATATTACACCTTTATTTATAAGATCCTAAAATACCACTCAAGTCAAATCTACTCATGAGTATCACCTGAATGTCGATATTCTATAGAAAAAAGTAGTTTGTCAAGTCTTAAGACTCGATCCTGAGTAATACTTGTCGAAGAATACTATCATATTAAATGTCAAAGCTTTCGATTGGAATCCAAGATGGCGTCGTATTCTTGAAAGTCTAATAAAAGCTGGAAAGGTTTGAATTCTAAAGGGTTTAGGTTGGACATTTGCGGAGTGCAATAATGTAAGAGCTGGGCAAATACGGACTTTACACGGTTAAAGAGTTCGTATTGAAATATTTTACTACATACATTTTATTCAATGCTTGAAACCTATATACAGGACGCTCTGTACTTTAATGGTAGTCCCATAGGTTTGGTGAGTAAATTAAAAAGCGAAATGTGTTTAACTTTAAATTCACATGTTATATATAAATATCAGATCAATGTAATTATGTTTGTCCTCTATGCTATCCTAAACTATTAATCCGATTATGATGAAACTTTGTGGAGTTGTTCCTTCACCCGCGAAGTATCTAAAACACGTTTTAACTTGACGTGGACTTGCAACGCATGCTGGCTACAGCTAGTACAAAATAATATTAAGATGGAATATCTTAATTTATTTTACACTCATTCACAGCTGACCTCTGAATCTTTTGAAGTTTTGCTTACGTGTGAAGATCATCATATAGTAATTCTATTAATATAACTTTCTCAAACAAAAGCTTTTAATTTAAATGATAACAATTATTGTATAATTTAATTTTATTGAGTAAAACATGATTATGAAACATTATTTATATGGAAGCATTTACCATGACATGTGGCCTTTACACAAACTAGTTTAGTTATTACGATTATTAAAGAATATATATATACGATTAAGTAAAGAAACAATAAGATTGCAGTTTTTGATAAAATATACGCAGTCTAGAGAAACTGTTTCTTGTATTTGAATTGAAACTAGAAATATCACTTAAAATTATTCATAGTAATATATATAATAGAGTTACATATCTCCACAGAACAGATATTTTTCTTGTTCCGTGGATATCTCACGTAAAAGTTGAAATAGCTTCGTTCAAATCAAATTTATGTAGGCATGTTAATAATCGTATGACCCTTCCCAGAAATGAAACACGATATACATATTAAAATGGTAAGAATTTAATTTATGTATATACATTAATATGCTAGAATACTTATGAGATAGAGCATTTAAAAAAAATATTTAAAAAATAAGCTTCCATTTTTTTAATAAAGTTTGTTTATACTTTCACGTTTCACAGTTAACTGATCGCGTAAAAAGATCTTAACTATAAAATTTTGACTTGTGGCAACATTCTCCTGCACCGCATCTAAAATATTCGCCTGAAAACTTGTAAAATTTTATATGGCAAACAAATTTACTCAAACACTGTCAGGCAGGCTGTTACGCCGCTGGGAATTTCAATAACACCCCGGCCTGGCTCGCGCGATCCACCGTAACATTGAAATACTTTCACGAAGCAGTGCTCAGTAAACAGGTTTTGAACCTAGATATTTAGGGGTAAGTCATGCTCGTATCTGTTTAGGGGTTAGTCATGGTTATATAAAACATATTGAATTACCTCACCGCTGTATAAGTTAGTGTTATATCAAATATCTATTTAACAGGATCTTCGACGCGTTGGTTGTATATACAAAGTTACCTTCAAATATGGTTTTTGGTGTAAATATATTTTGATATTCAAATATCTAAAGACGAATTTAACAGGCGATATGTGTATTTACAACTTTGGTTTCGTTTGATTAAGGGTTTGGTATGATTATAATTTTTTGGAAAATGGTTTTTGGTATATCGCGTTGGATCTCGGTTCTAATCATGACTATAATTTTCGAATGGATAAAGGCATCTTATATACCTCTTGATACTGAGATTTAGTTACAAATATATACATATATTACACATCCGATTAACATTGGCTTATAAAAATCTTGGAATTCTATCGTATCGTCTTGGGTTTAATTGAATTGAAATCACCCAGGACTACACTAATATAAAAAATATGTAAATTGGTGCAACGTTTTAGGAGGAGTTCTTTAGGGTAGAGATACTCCTCCCTTCCTCCTCATATACTAGATTCATTCCCGATGAGCCCTATGCTAGCTATTAAAGTCTGCATAATAGATTCATAAGTACGATATATGATCAAACTACGCCTCATTTTCCAAAAGAAAATACAAGTAAAACAATGTGATAACACGCCTAAAAATACGGCACCACTAATCCACCATTTGTAGGGTCTTCTAATATCAGTTATGACCCTAAATGTTTGGATGAATAATTCATGAATCTCCGGGGTCAGAGTTGTAAGAGAATCGAGTTTGTAAAATTCTTGGGAGCCTTGAGGCATGAGCCGATTCCAGATTATCAAAATAACCGTTTTGGGAATTATGATTTATTAAAACATCTTTAGTTTTGATATGAAATTTCACAGACGTTCATTTCGGGAAATTGTTTTGCATGATATTGTGAGAAAAATAAACTTTTTGAATTCTAATTAGAGAGATAAAAATATTTCTTCGTAGTAAAAACATTATAAACAGTATTTAAGACACATTAAATATTAAAATAATACATGCACACATGCATGTGTTTTTTATGTTAGCTGATATCGACAGACGAGCATGAGGTCCACTTGATGGTAGGTACCTCAGCTACAAAACAGTCAATGATGCGCTGTCGAACTACTTTTTATTTAGAGCATTCGGAAATCTGAATATTATTTACTTTCGCCTGGACTAAGCAGGGAAAGCCTATCACCCTCATTTTCTTTACTAATACCAAAATTGATCTATAGCTATACTAATATTATAAAGAGGAAATTTATTTGTTACGATTTTACTCAAAAACTACTCAACCGATTTAAAAAAATCTTTCACCAATAGAAAGCGACATTATCAGCAAGTAATATAGGCTATTTTTTGTATAGTACCGACATCTACGAGTATGTTATACGTACCCGTGCGAATCCGCAGCAGTTCGCTAGATTTTTAATAAAATTCACATATCTATGTATTTCCGTGAATTCCTGAGACCCCTTCTAGGGCATAGGGCAGACACATAACTGTGTCAGTTTTACTAATAATTATTCTTTACAGGCCGGAAACATTTTTTTGTTTCCCCGGGCTCTTTGATTCTTAACCCAAATAATTACTTAGACACAGATTAAACCATACACGCGATCACATAATCTATATCTATTCTTCTATACATATATATATATACATACATATAATAAAAGAGTAGGATCGAAATTACGCTTCACTAAATATTTTTACCAGAAATTAAAAGGGGTGATAAAAGAAGGGTAGCAGAATGCATAAATGCAATTTTTAAGATTCTTGTCTGTCTGTCTGTCTGTCTGTCCGTCTGTCTGTCTGTCTGTCTGTTTGTTCACGCTAATCTCCGAAGATACTGAACGGATTTTCATGCAATTTACATAAATATATTAAGTAAAGCCCGGGGCAACATATAGGCATTGTTTCATCGAAATCGGTTATCAGAAAGAAAAGTTATCATAATTTAAAAATAATTTTAAAGGCACCATATCACCAAATTGCAATGCAAACTGACTCGCGTTGAACTTTTTCGAATTGTCAGATGTCAATCACAGTTTGATATGTAAATGAAATACTTTGATTATTTCGCCATTTCCGATATAGTAATCGTAGAATAGTGGATATGCAGATGCAGGCCCATTGCGTAACTTCAGATGCGAGTTCGAATCTGAAGTTGAACGGAAATATTTTTTTTTTGTATTTTTTTTTTAAAGAACTATATTATAACAACAATAGAAAATGTATTATTGAAATATTATATGAAAAAAGTATTTCTTATGAGATCGTTTATTTCACCTTTTCATCCATCCTTTCTCTACAGAATTACGATTATTCGACATTGCTTTTATTGCTTCTTAAGGACTGTCTTCGTATCTTAGAGGTTTCCGCATTTAGCACCGGAAACCCGAGTAGGAATCCCGGGAAAAGGGAATTTAAAAAAAATGTCTCAAAATGAAAATGATCAATTAAATGAAATAAATATCGAGGTGGATACAGTATCTTCACCACTAATTAAATTTATAAAAAAAATAAGTAATTTTCTTTAAAGTCAGGTTCATTTTTTCAACAATGGTATTTCTATTGAATTTCAAATCATACTTCGAACCCCAATCTCAACCACCATTAAACGTGTCGATAATATGATGCAAAACCAACCGTCAATGACCAATTTGATAGCTCTTTCCCAAAAGAAATCACCAAGTACAGAGGATGGAGGATATGTCATTTGAAGAAAGCTTGCTCAAAAGCTAAGCTTAAAGAAAACCCCACGCGAACGAAGTCGCGGGCATCAGCTAGTATGTTATATAATTTTGTACCTACTCATATTTTTTAAACATAATCCCTGTTAATCTACGTCAATGTATAAGTTTAATAAGTGTACTTATACGAAGTACAAGTGCACTTATATCCTCGGGACTCGCGCCGCCAGTCTACTTTATTGCCGACACAATATTTGTGCGCACTACCTCTTCATTTCAACGTACGTGTGGCGAATTAAAAGTTTAAGTGCCTTCATAATATACACGATATTACGCTTCAGACATGAACTATTTTTAAAGAATTCGACGTCTTACGTTTATTCAAATATTGATGAGCTTGTTGGCGCGTTTGGTAGAACTACCAATTACTCGCGGATTTAAATCCCACTGCATCACATTTATAATTTTCTGTAACTATGTCTTCCTCACCTCTGATCACTTCGGACGTTAATGTGGTGGGAGGAATATCGAAATTCTAGCCGGGTAACGAACCACCGTTTATAGATGGAATTTTTGCAAGAATTGCGCGTTTCGGTCTCAATCTATGGATTTCCGAATGCTCCAAGTGAAAAAGTAGGCTGACAGCGCATGTTGAGTGGCTGAGATATCACCTACCATCAAGTGTATCTCATGTTTGTCTGTCGACATCTAACATAAAAAAAAACTGATCAAGTGCGAAACGGACTCTGGCACCGAGGTACAAACTTTTAGTTAAAACTACAAAAAGGTTTTCGGAATTTTCCTTTACTTGTGCTACATGACATTGCTTCATGCCATATTTCATGATTATATGTCAACGGGAAGTTGAAGTTATATAATTAAGCCCGTGTCATAACGTAAAATACTCAAATAATGATAATTACAAAGTATTTAAAATAAATTATTGACTTTACTCTTACGATATATAACTTTAAGTGGTAAAAAAACCTATAGGAAGTACCCTATAGGTTTTGATTCCCTTGCGAGTGTCAAAATATGCGGCATAAACGGTGCATAAAAGGCCGTATCTTTTGATTGCGTCGATTTGATTATTTCAACTTGATATCTCCATGCGTTCCTGACAAAAAGGGTCTTGACAGACGGACAAACGGACAACGAAGTGATCCTAGGGTTCGTTTTTTGGTACGGAATACGGAACCCTAAAAATTATCATAAAGTTCAGATTTATTCTTGAGAAGCATTTGTAGATTATGTAGATAGAAAATAACTCTATATTTTGTTGTGTTGAGTAAGTACGGGGATGTGGTGTATTGTCATTTGCAATTCTTTGAGTTCTGTAAGTATTAACGCTTAATTTCTAGAAACTTTAATTAGTCAAGTACTCTTTATGTATTACGTATGTATTATACATAACACAAAGACTCTAAAATACCGATACATATGTATATACCGATATTATATTACATTTTACACTGCACTGCTTATACTCAATATCTCTAATAATATTATAAATGTGAATGTAACTTTGTTTATTTCACGCCAAAAGTACTCAACCGATTATCATGAAACTTTGTACACATATTTTTATAGGTATAAGAAAGGATATAGGATACTTTTTATTAAAAAAAAATACGGTGGGTAAAAAAATATTTTAGCAGAGACGATTGTCCCTATCATCATACATATATCTCAAGCTTCAATTCCTTTCTATCCAGGTTGCCTGGAAGAAATTGCTTTGAGCAATAAGGCCGCCTTACTATATTTCTGTTTTTTTTTTTAATATTAATTCTTTAGCTTAAGTTTTTGATGTAAAAGTGTAGATAAAATAAATAAATTGTTTGTCAAAAAATCTAGACCATTGCGAAGCCGGGGCGGGTCGCTACTAATATTTTAAAGAGGAAAGATTTGTTTGTTTGTTACGATTTAACTCAAAAACTACTCGACCGATTTTACAAAGTCTTTCAAAAACAGAAAGCTACATCAGCGAGTAACATAGGCTATTTTTTTTAGCACATCTGCATTGCACCCATGCGGCGGATCACTAGTTCGCAATATATCTATTATAGAGGCTTCAGATTATATTAAAATTAACAATTAACAATTTTGACGGGCTCGTTGGCGCGTTCGGTAGAACACCTGCCGTGCGCATCGATGGGTCGTGGGTTCGAATCCCACCGGGAGCACATGCTTATAATTTTCTGTAAGTATGTTTTCCCCACGTCTGGTAACTTCGGGCATTGATCGGGTGGGAGGAATATCTAAATTCCGACCGGGTAACGAACCACCGTTCATAGATGGAAAAACCGTGAAGTGCAAGTTGCGCGTTTCGGTTTCAGTCTATGGATTTCCGAATGCTCGAAGTATAAAATTGGGTCGACAGCGCATCATTGACTGATGTTCTGTGGCTGAGGTGTCATCAAGTGAACCTCATGCTCGTCTGTCGATGTCTGACATAAAAAAAAAAAAAAAACAATCCATAATGATAATATTGATGGCAAATTTTCGGCTTTTGTCGTATATTAGTAATGATATGCTAAGCCAATGTCAGCCAAAATTCTAGGTATTAAATCGTCGAACAATTTTGGCATATTATACGATTTATAGCGGTGATCTAGGCACTAATTCATTCGGAATATTTGACCTTTGACAATATTATAGTGATTTAGTAATTACAAGCATTTAAATAAAATACTGTATACCGGATTAAAACGCGATTTATTATTTATATTGTTTAAATTATTTATCCCGACGTTTCGGATGCTTTACAGCAACCGTGGTCGCCAAAAATATGGGATAAATAATTTAAACAATATAATAAATCGCGTTTTAATCCGGTACACAGTATTTTATTTAAATGTGTGATACTCGCGTTAATAAAAGACAATATTAATTACAAGCATTTAAATGCTATTTAAAACGAAAGTTTCCAATAAATTGAGATTTGTTTCATGATTTGTAAAATACATTCGAACTGTTCCTTCGACGAATGTAGTGTTCTAGTACATTTAAGTATATTGTTAAGTGTAATAGTAAATTTATATCAAATGATCCACTATTAATTAATGTAACACAATAATAACTTATGAACGTCAAAAAAAAAAGTAAATGCTTCTAAATTTAAATAAAATACTGTATACCGGATTAAAACGCGATTTATTATTTATATTGTTTAAATTGCTGAAAAGCATCCGAAACGTCGGGATAAATAATTTAAACAATATAAATAATAAATCGCGTTTTAATCCGGTATACAGTATTTTATTTAAATGTGTGATACTCGCGTTAATAAAAGACAATATTATGCTTCTAAATTTACATTTATTGCCATCCTGCCTCCTCTTTTTTTGAAGTCGGCTAAAAATAAGAAAAAAATATAAAAAATAAAATAAACCAAGCATAATTGTATCTCATTCCCTCTCTCATTGTAAGTGGATATGTGACTCATAGTTGCATGAGTTTACAACGAATTAAAAGTTAACACGAATGCCTTGATTTGCATCGTAATGCTATAATTCTAAAAATTAATTATTCATGCAAAGTAATTTAAACTAATAACTGAAACATATGTATTAAACGTGCTAGGGCTGTGTAATTACAATTTATTATTATTATCAGCTCAATAGTCGTGTTCAAGTCAACCTGACGAGGGTGGCAGGGGCCAGGGAGCCGCTGGATGCAGGCCGCAAGTGATCGGCCGTACTGGAAGTCTTTGGGGGAGGCCTATGTTCAACAGTAGACGTCCTATGGCTGAAACGACGAGTCGTGTTGGGTTTGATTTTAGGGAAAAACATTCGGCTTGTTTGAAAATAGAATTGATCGCCTGTAAGAGAAGATGAAGTTAAAATAGAAGAAGTCTGCTCCATGTGTAGTTCGCGTCACGTAAAAAGAACGCTGAGAGACAGTGGAGGGGATATTTCTGCGCACGGGTACTGTGTTTTTAAGTACTAGGCTATTGTTTTATAATATAATAGTAATTATTTAAATAATATACGTTTAAATTATTTATCCCGAAGTTTCGGATGCTTTTCAGCAACCGTGGTCGCGGGGAGAGGTCTCCTCATTTAAATGTGTGATACTCGCGTTAATAAAAGACAATATTAAAAATTAATGCGAGTATGAGTCGACATAAACAATTTAAAAATATAACAGGTGCAGCCTACACGTAAGTAGATGTCTATAAAGAGCTCGGCATTCCTATGGAAGTAAAAATTACGTCAATTATACAAATAATATAATGTACAACCCTAAAAGTAATAATGTAACATGTCACACACGCAAATTTATCATCTATCATATTAATTTCTTTGAAAAATTATATTTTAAGCCGATTATTTAATAGTTAAATGCTTATAATTATTCGCGCTTGCATTACCTTTATACCTTTATATTGTGTTTAACAATTATATATTTTTTAAAAGAATAAGATAGGTAAAAAAAGAATTTCTCACTTTGATTTTAATATTAGCTATTTATATATTATATATTTTATATAACATACAATATATTTATTCAATAAGGGGGGATAAATTACTTTTTTATTGTGGGGTACAGGACGGGGTGTTTATTAAAATCAACATGTCGACAAGGTGAAAACCACACATAATATATTTTTATAGAATAAGGGAAGGACCTCTTCCAGACTAGAGACTCTATTTTTCTCTTGCTTTCCCTATAAAATAACATTTTCAATTGGAGATTTTCATTCCTATGCGTTCATATCTATATTAATAAAAGGGGGAAAGTTTGTGAGCTTGTAGGGGGAAATCTCTGTATTTACTGAACCAATTTTTAAAAATATTTCACTAATAGGAAGCTACATTATAATTTATAATCGACTAACATAGGCTATTTTTTTCATTGCACCCGTGCGAAATCGGGGCGTGTTGCTAGTACAATAAATAAATAAGAAATGAAATAGGACTGCCCCATACCCCAATAGGAGACTCGGGAATTCACTTTTTATGTCTTAGAAGAAAAAAGTATTATGAGTTTTTATGTAAGTTATAAGGTATATATGTATATAAAAATAAGTCGGGTTTTCCTTCCTGACGCTATAACTCCAGAATGCTCGAACCGATTTTCACGGTTTTGCATTCGTTGGAAAGATCTCGGGCTCCGTGAGGTTTATAGCAAAGAAAATTCACGAAAAATTTCAACAGAAAAGTGGCAGAACAACGTCTGCGGGGTCCACTAGTAAGGTATATATTTATATTAAGTAAAGTTAAATTATTGCCTGAAATAAACTTTTTTATCATTACAAAAAAGTACTCAAATCACATATTATTATATAATATTGATTCAGAGGTTGAACGTGTAGAAGTCCTCAGACGCGACAAAGGTTTACGTACGAGCCTTCAATTCCGATTCAATTTAGATCGCTCCGTACGTTAAAGCTACAGGATGTTCAGTTATTGCTTCTACGGTCTGAACGGGTAGGATATTTGTGGGTTTGATTTACTGTTATTTTTATTTATAAGTTATTATATGTATTTCATCACCCCAGTTCTTAAGCCTCGAAGTTATTATGTACTTTACTGCTTATCTCTTGATTTATCATATCTCCTTACAATATGGTTTTTAGTCGAATGTGTTTTGGTTGGATATATGCGACTATTCCTTACGTATCGTTCTGTATCTAAATTCATCGTAAAACAAATTATAGAAATATGCGTGGATAGTTATATTTATTGTTAAATGTTTTAACAATAAGTGATTTATTTTAAATCATATAATGTCTTCGCCGTTCTATAACACTTTTACTATAATCATTATCTATTATTCACAGCCAAACTGATACTCGTAACCAGTGGCGGGACCACCATACAAGCCCAAACGCCTGTTTTGCCTAATTATTGCATTAAGAAATATAATAATGTCATTAGTCATATATTTATTATACGATTATGTTATTATATAAGTTATATAAATATATAAACACGTATTATGTTAAAATTGGCAAGACGGGCTTTTGGGCTAGTATGGTAGTCCCGCCACTGCTCGTAACAATAATTCGATAAAGTGACAGAAGAAGGTAAATTAGAAGCCTTTATACATTGAGATAAATAAAATATTTTAATGCCTCTAAATCTATACAAATAAAAATCAATGTAACTATGTTTGTTCTTTATGCACTTCTCATCCATTTATTCGATTATAATGAAATTTTGATGAGTTATTTTGCATATAGGCGTAGGTTTGTTTAGCCCAAAAAACTTTACGTAGAGTTACAACGGATGCCAGGTACACATAGTTTAATATAAAACAAAAAAAAAATTGGTAAAATTGGTTGAGGCATTTACCTACACTAAGTATTATACATAGTAAAGCACTACTGATTTAATCGATAATTTGTATAGCAAAGAATGACCTAAAATATTGAAATAATTTTACCAACCGAACCAACCTTACAAATTTTAAATACACAAATTGAAATAAACATTAATTATTCCTATCTGATAAGCTTAGGAAAATTCAAATATTCAAAATTAATTAATTAAATATGAAAAGATTCACCCTATAGATTGCCTGTCTCTTGAGATATCTTAGAAGTTCACGTGAAAATGAACGAAAATTTAAGGTGTTCAAATGAAATGAATCAGTACGGTTGAGATTCCTTTGGCTTAAATGGAAATATAAGGAAGAAATTTTAGTGGCAAAATGCAAGGGTTGGAATATTTTTGGCAATTCCAGACTATCATTGTACAATTAATTACATCATTCGATTCATTATCGAGAATATCAGTCAATGATACTCTGTTGACCTAATTTTTAATCCGATCATTCCGAAATCCATAGACAATATACTAATAATATAATAATTACGATACGCGCAATGGGTACTTCACGGTTTTTCGATCTATGAACGGTGGTTTGTTACCCGATCAGAATTTCGATATTCCTCCCATTCGTTTAATGCACGAATTGACCAGACGTGTGGAAGACATGCTTATAGAAAATTATAGATCCCAGCAAAAACATTTTCATGTAAAGTAATGCCAAGACGATTTGGCAAATATTGTTTGCACTGTAAAAAAGTTATCATATCTTATGGAGAGCCAAGCTCCTAGGTCTACACATCCTAACGGCTAACCTAATACTCTCTCTCTCTTTCTTAGTAGAGAGAGAGAGAATTAATTAATATATATATTTTTATATATATAAACTATATATAAGTAAACTTATAACCACCTTCTAACAACTAAAATAGTCCCTCGCGACATCGAACCCAAATCAAGAATTAGAATTAAAAGTTTGGTAATTTAATAAATTCTCTCTTGACAATGACCTATTAAAGGGGCTGTATTAAAAGTAATATGAAAACTCTGTAAAGTACAATCATAAAATGGCTAAGAACAGATTAACATTGTGTTTGAGTTGAGACGACTTTCGGCAACTTTTAATGAAGTCTGCGGTGAGGTGTTTGTTCTGAGATTTACATACAGTGGTTTCATTTTTATGTAGAGAGAATTAGCACAATAGCTGGTACACAAGCTTTACGTTTTGCGGCACGGATTTGATTTCCACTGAGTCTAATATTTTTATCTATATCTATATAAATATTATAAAGAGGAAAGATTTGTTTGTTTCTTACGATATAACTCGAAAATTACTCGACCGATTTTAAAAATTCTTTCACCAATAGAAAGCTACATTATCAGCTAGTAATATAGACTATTTAAATCAAACCCGATCTGCCTTACCAAATAAAATTTAGTTCATTACCCATTATTGAAGCAATTCCATGAAAACTGTTCAATAAATTTTAATTAACGCTATTTTTTAAGTAACATACGTACCTAGTTTTGCTTTCTGTATTTAATGCGAAGTTCTAATTAATTTCCAAGGTATTCGCATTGCAAAGAACGCGCTACAAACTCGGCGAAGGCTTTCACGTGAAAGTTTAATAAATATACCGGTAAATACATGAAATACTTGGTGGCCCAAATATCCAAGATCTGTGATTACAAACAAAGTTGGAGTTGATATCAAAGTGAAACCGACTTGATCATCAAGTTTAATTGGATGTGACATCTCATGTATTTGTTGTTAAAGAAAATACGTCTGTATGATAAAACTTATTACCGTTTCCTATATTCAATTCAAACGGATGTTTGTATTAACTGAGTCACTCAGTATTAAAGTCAAGAACATTTTTTGTTTACTACGGCAGCTATCCAGTGATCTTACAAAAGACCATACTGACCTAAGAATTTTTTCACATTTTATAGGGTAGGGATAATTCATTCATAGCTAAGTAGCTTGCAGCACTCGTGACAGCTTCCGTGGCTCATTGGTAAGAGCAATACATTTATGACCGAAGGTCCTGGATTCAAATAATAATGAAATAAAATTTAAACGTTTCTTTCGGGTAGTCGGTCACCTACTGGCTTGTAAAGAAAAATTACAAGTGAAACAGACACAGAAATAGGTCCGCCCGATGCCTCGCTTGGGGACTCGGGAATTCACGTATTAACACTTATTTATTCGAATTTGAAATTATCTTATTACGATTAAAAATGCAATTTGTTTATTTTGGCATTAGTGATAAAAGCGTAGCACACGTAGCAATAACGCTACGCGGCCTACACGTAGCAATATGTCAACTGTGATGATAAAATGTAGTTATGGATATATTGTTTAATTCAGAGAATTGAATATAACGTTATAGTACCAAATTCAGTATCTTTTTATATTAATAGGAACTTGATATGGGCATGTTTTGATGAGGGATGAAAAGTATGTGTGAAAAAAAGTTATGAATAATAAATTCGGTGCAGTATGTTTTATTTTTCCATTTTTCTTTCACTTCTTATATCATATAGCCACACCCCTCAAACACATATCCTTCTTCACACAATCAATACCCTGGTCGGAAAAATATGACATAGTGCGTCGACCTTAAATAAAAAGGGGAAACAGGGTAGGAAGAAGAAGGAGAAAAATTGGATAACCTAAAATTTCGTGTCCCGACAATTCTATTCCATTCAAAGCTTTAGTGAATTTCACCACAGGTAAACTATACTTACGGCCTTTAGGATCTTGAATACTGCCTGGCTAGAAAGTGGTTTTAAATTCATAGTTAATCATTAAAAATAGTCATATAATAATTTAAGAATCATTGAACGCTCACTAAATTAGTACGCAATATTTTATAGATCCACAACAGTGTATCTACATAAAGAGGGCGTGCATATAATTGTTTTGAATTTTGTCTTTTTACGTGTTTTCTGGCACTCCAAAAGTTACTCAAGAAGGTGCTGAAAATCATCGCTGTAGCCAGTACTGGTTTGCAGCATCAACTGAGCATCGGCCTTTTCTTTCGCCACACAGTATATAATATATTTAATTTAAGTTACGATTAAGAATGTATTTTATGTGTCATCGAATATATTTTCTTATTCTTATTCAATAATTAAAGAATATTGTCATACAACGCAGACCATACCTGGGTTGCCGTAGTGCTGTCAGCGTTGCTGGAGTGACGGATAGCACGATGGATGCAGAAATTAGAGGAAAATGGCGCATTTTAGAGGAGAACTACATCCAAAATTGAATAAAACAGGCTGCAGATTTGAAGAATAAAATATGTCTACGGGAAGCTTAAGTAAATAAATAATCTATTTATAATTGCACAACAATCTCACTATCGTTTGAGTTACACTAGTAGTGCTCTGTCAATCTAGATATAGCTAGGGTTGTCACAATAAACAATTCTATATAAAAACAAAAGATAAAGATTTTTTGATTTTTAATCACTATTTAATTTGTGACTCTTATGTTATTCGAATCTGTTATAAACAGTAAAAATATGACATTTAAATTCATACATATACGGATTCTTTTTTGGTTATCAGATGTGTTAATCAGATATGGAAGTATCAAGATCTCTGAGGAACCAGCAGCCGTCGGCGGTTTATCCAAACCGATATTACCTTCAAGTATCGATACACGTCATCTTAAAGGTCGGCAACGTACCTGTGGCTGCGTAAATTAATCTCTGCCCAAGTTCAGATATTCTAAAAAAAATAGATTTGTTTTTGTTAAATATTCCAATAGGAATAATAAGACACCTTAATAGTTCTTAAAGATAAGCCAAGGGTGTAGGCCATATAGATATTAAAAATAGAAAAATACTTAATATTCTTACATGAATCACGTCTTTAAATTCGTCTTGACCTAGTTTGTCTCGATGATAATAAATACAGTCATCATTATTTGATTCGCATAATACATCTGCTTGGTCTTCTCTTTTACGTAAATTACAACATTCTGCATTCAAATTCTATTTATTAAATTGTATACACTGCGAATTGTGCATGACCTTGAGGTATGAAGACGAGTATAATGATAGCGTTATAAAACTGCGAAGCGCCAACCCTAATGAACTTGCATACGAAGCACAGAGCTGAGTACCCTTTAGCTTGCCTGAGGGCCTGCGATTCGGGTCAGCAGTGAACGCTCAGATATATCCAGCGAAAACTTCATTAACTTTAATGAATTGTGCCTCTCTATTACTTAATTTTCAATTTTAAGTGGAGTAGCGAACCGATAGTCCAAATATAAGTTGAAATTTTACATTCATGTTTGACTTGATAACCAGATTACGGTTGATATGTATAAGTATACAGTAATATACAGTACACATAGCAAAGTTACTAGCGAACCTGACAGACGTTCCTGTCCAATATTGATGGTGGGTAACAAAATAGATGATCGGACCAGTTCTTATCTCATAATATATTTATGAGCTTTATAATTATTATGAGAGACTAATTTGTTGCTGTTATGTTATTTGATTAAGTTATTAAAAAAAATCAAGTTTTTTTTTAATGTCAATGTTTAAAGTTAACCCTGGTTCGGAAACTTGTTTCCGAAAAGAGCCGGCAAGAAATTCAGTAGTAACTCTTGTAGTGACTACAATCTGCGGCTACAATCATGGCGAAGACGTCAATAAATATAAATGTTTCCGAGCGCAGAGTATATATACAACATCTCAACATCAACCACGGGCCTTATGGCCGGCCAGTCAGTGGTTCGACTGGTCGAGGATCCTCCCTTTAGGTTGGAGGAAGACCACACCTCCCTTCATTCACACTGTTTTTAAAATGATAATTGTACATTTTTGTTAAACAAATATTAACCCTTGTAAGTTTTTTGAATAAAAAATAATGAAACTGTCCCTTTAAGCAACAGTTGATAGTAGTACACATAATAATAGTAGTTGTACTGTAGTATTTCACCGTAGTTTTTATCTTCTAGATACTCAATAACAGTGTAATAGGCCTCATTCAATAGTATTTTAACTGCAACCAACAAAAGTTAAAAAAAGTTGACAGACGTTTTCAAGAATTTTATTTAAAAAAATTTATAAATGAAGTAGAGGCGTATCAACGTCACAACACTGATTTTCAATGGGCCCCTTTACAACTTTTGGGAGACAGCTCCTCACAAATAAATACATTTACGGTAAGTGAGCTTTTGAAAAAGAAGAAAGAAATAAAAATATGTCGCATTAATTTCGATGCCAGCTAAACAACCTCAAATTAAATTATGCAGGCCTTCGTCTTTGCTTTTGAGTAAACATCTTTATCTTCCATAAATATTATTTTCTATAACAATTTCCTCTTTGATCGGAAATTGAACGCATGACCTTTAAACTATGAACGGCCAACGGCAATCACGTTGGGACTTAAAGCCTTCCATAAATTTTAATAGCCCTAGTTGCCAATACCAAAACTTAAATTTCATAAATTTTGGGCAGTGTGCTAAAGTTATGTGTTCTGGCAAACTATCTAAGCCTGTACTTTAATAAATATATATGACTACGTTCTCCCTGAGGCTGTCTCTTTAACATAATATTTAGTAGCGTTAGTGTTGTAAATTATTTTAGATTTAGTATGTTCATTTAGTATGTATTATATTTTTATTATAAATGCATTTATCGAAAAACAATGTTCAGAAATAACGTATAAAGACGTTTATACAACTGCAAGATATAAAAGTAATCCATTTTTCAAACGATGTCAGCGATTGGCAAAGAAAATGAAAAATGGCGTGAATTAAACTGAAACAAGTAAAAAACTCACTCTCCAAAAGAATTCAGTTCGTCCTTTTAAGTACTTTATAGGGTTTTTTGACTCTTTTTAGCCTTTGAAAGAGTTATCTACGATCTTCACTATACGTTAATAGCTTTTATTTTACTTCCGCTTCCGGTTTCCGGTTAGGTGAGAATTTGAATGATTCATGATTTGTTTATAATGCACAATTCTACATAATATTGTCTTTTATTAACGCGAGTATCACACATTTAAATAAAATACTGTATACCGGATTAAAACGCGATTTATTATTTAAATTATTTATCCCGACGTTTCGGATGCTTTTCAGCAACCGTGGTCGCGGGAGACTGAAAGATGACCATCTTTCAGTCTCCCGCGACCACGGTTGCTGAAAAGCATCCGAAACGTCGGGATAAATAATTTAAATAATAAATCGCGTTTTAATCCGGTATACAGTATTTTATTTAAACAATTCTACATTTCGGAAATCCTGAAAAATTGTCTTACTTTTTATCTAGCGTGGAATGGGACGGTTAAATATGTTCACATATGGAACTACTTTTTTTTTATGGGAAGCTTATAACCATTCTATCTTTAAAAAAATGTGCACGTATAATGCGGTAATTGGAATGTTATTTAGACGGATACAGTATTAATCCTTATCAATTTAAATATTACGTTAATTTTAGGCCATTTCATGCACACTATTATAATCTTTTACACCATAAATAAATGAAAATCTTAGAAGTTATCGCGCTAATGCGAACCTACGAGAGACAAAAAATTGTACCTAGGTATAATGTGTTCTACTAAACTAATTTAATATTATAAAGGGGATAGATTTTTTTGTTACGATTTAACGCAAAAACTGCTGGACCGACTTTAAAAATTCTATCACCATTAGAAATCTACATTATCAGCGACTAACATAGCTATTCATGTTTTGTGTATAGAACATCTACAATGTACCCGTGTGAAGCCGGGTCATGTAGCTAGTATTTTATAAATGAAGATTTATAAAATATATACATTTAAACATTATAAAATTAATTACATGTTGTGTAAATATACTCGTAAGCCTATAGCCTATACATTTTACTGATTTCAGGAATTAATATGATATTAATTTCTGACGAAAATCGTAATTATATTTTAACCAAAACCAATATCGCCAATTAGTGTTAGTACTAGTGATAATCGGTTTGAACAATGATAGACAGATCATCATTAGGACTAGGGGATTTGCATGTTCCAGCTTATTGGGTAATTATTATGCAATTAGTTAATATTGACGCTAAATATCAATTTATGTGATTATAGTTCTAAAGCCTGGGGACGAGTAAAGCTTAACACCATTAGAGCGTCAAAACCTTTTCGCATAGTAAGAATATTTTATGTCAGTAAATCTCAATTATAATTAATAATACCCTTGGATTTCTCAAAAAGAATTTTACATTCTTGAGAAACAAAAAAATATGATATCTTTTTTATATTCGGAATCCATTGCATAACATAGTTGCTTTTTTGCATTTTTTGTACGTCACTGCCGAATTATTTTTTTTGTAATGCCGTCTATACTAATATTATAAAGAAGAAAGATTTAGCTTCGCCCAGCTTAGCACAAAAAGCCTATATTACTCGCTGATAATGTAGCTTTCTATTGGTGAAAGAATTTTTAAAATCGGTCCAGTAGTTTTTGAGTTAAATCGTAACAAACAAACAAATAAATCTTTCCTCTTTAAAATTTTAGTTTAGATAATAACATGTCAACGACGTGATCCGAACCAGTAACCCATCGGAATGCTAGGTAGATCTGATAACTTTTACTTTGAGGCAGACGGGAAACAAAAATAAAAAAACGATTCATTTGTCATGAACTTTATTATGTCTTAATTTTACTTGATACTTCTCATAAGATTTCATAACTGTTATATATTATAATATTCGGAAAGTAAGAAGAATAGGTTTGTGTTAGGCTTTTACACAAGTAGCGTTTTTAACGCTTATATCATGTTTGATTTTTTAGACACATATTACGATAATATTTTAGTCAATAAGATAATACATTGCATTGAACTCAAAGTATACATAATAAAACATTTATTTTGTAAAAATAGTTGTTATATAACAGACTATATTATAGAATAGTGAACTAAAACAAATGACATAAAGTGCGAAACATCAATACTAAATAGCCAATCAGATTACTTGAAATCAATAATTAGTTAATCTATCTATGTCCAACATTGGTAGACAGACTTAGGAAATGTTCTTAATAAGTGAAAGTGATGCAATTAATTACGACATAATACATGCATCGTACTAAATTAATAATTAAACATCTTAAAATAATAAACAGGCGCTGTTAATGTGGTATATTTTAAATTGGATTTTAATATTTTTTTGTAAAAAAATCTTTGAATTTAAACTTGATCATAAAAATGAAACACTAGATTTTCTATATACATTATACAATATACTCTCTCTTCATAAGGTAAAGCCGTACATTACAATCGTAAACACTTGAACGCTTTGGACAAAAAATATTGAGGATAAGACTAATACGACTTTCAGAAAAACAAACATAACATACAGACAATATTAAAAAATAGCCAGCGCATTGTGATTATTGTTATCACAATATATGTATAGATATAATTGTAAAGTATATCACGTCATGTGTTACACATAATTAGTCGCGTTTATTGCATTCAAGTTTAAACTTAAAGTAAGCTAAGAAACGTTATATGTGACACCGTCCTTAAATTGAGATACGAGAACACACAATTCACATTTATAAGCATTACATAAATAAATGAAGACATAAGACACATAAACGGTTACATTCCGTAAATATTAATACTGGATGAGAAAGGAGTTGATTATGAGTACACAGTCATAAATCCTACTTCATACGCATAATTTGGCAATGAAATAAACAAATTTGAGCCCTTGAAATTAAGACGTTGAAGATTAATCATACATGAATACTATACATTAATTTTACAGTCTTTAATGTTCTAATTTATTTACACTGACGCCATTTTAAATGACATTAATCTAGAATGTAGTTTGGAGTATTTTTCCATATTACATGAGGTCAGAATTAAAATCACGGACAAACAAAATTATTCACGAATCCATTCATAATGGAGTATTTACAGTACTGTTAACGACGTCGCTTATTCTATGAACATTAAAATTTATTTCCTTTAGTGGTTTTATTTACACACAATTAACGATATTTACAACTATGTATAGCAGTGGTCGTACTTATTTCTTCACCAACTTCACTTTTACACATAATTGTAAATATCTTCCATTTCTCATACATTCATTTCTGACATCGCCGCTTGAGGAACTCTCGACTTTTGAGAGAAATGCTGAGGTGGGGAGGATGGTGGTATCGACCCGTTTCCCGATGTCTGGGACTGTCCTGTTTGAGCTTGGACATCGGGTAGGTTGCCGCTACTCATAAACGTGGCGTTCTTCGGCAATGTCATACAACTGGAGGCGTTACATATCTGATTCTGATAACTAAATCCGACCTTTCTCGGCAAAGTCGTACATTGACCCCGATTCGTAGGACTATTCTTCTGTTGCAAATTCGACATTGGAATCCCAGTGTGACAGACGTTCGGGCAATTCGTATTCGTGAAGTGCGGCACCCGGTTCGTCATCGCAATGATCGCGTTCTTATCTTGATGGTCTATATCGACGATCGTGCTTGAACTCTGCGAATGACCGACAAAGTAATGCGGATGCTTCGATGTATCGTACGTGGAGTTATGATTACGTTTCTGTTGTTGAAGAGCTTTCACTTGCAATCTTGTTTTGTCTCTTTGATAGTACACTCCGGCGAAAATTAAGACGTTCAGAATTAATAGAGAGCACCCGATTGCGATAGTGACACTCAAAGCTGTCGAGTATGCCGTGTAGCTGGCCACTTCTAAATTGGAAACGTCTTGAGTCCGAGAATTGTTGGGTTGACTTTGAGTGACTGGGGCGCCGGGTCGGGCCGACATAACGCTGATGCATGTAGTCACATAGGTGTCCATAGTAGTCGTTGGGATATCGAGTGTGACGTTGTAGGCCCTCCGATAGAGCTCTAGAGTGGGATCGTAGTAGTTGGCACGGGTGAGTGGATCGGCTCGCACTAATCCGTCGTACATTTCTGGGTCATTGTGGTTGCGGAATAGGTTATGTTTCGCGACAACGTCCTTCATTCCCGCTCGGTGGATTTCCGGAATCAACCGCAACCAGACGGACAGCTGGTGAGCTCGGTAATGGTTTTTCATGCGCGGTTTCATGCCTGTAATATAAATTTTAGTTGAACCAATTCATAGATTATATCGGACCATGAAAACCAAACTGATACTAAACGAAAAATGTATTTTTTGAGTTCCTAACAATGACATAGTGATACTTGCGCCATTTTGCGGCATAAAGTTGACTTTTTAATTTATGTCTGCATTTTAAAGACGAACAATAATTTCACAAGATGACGTTGATAGTTGAAAATCGGCAACTTTCGTTTAGTGACGGTTTGATTTTCAAGCTGCTATTAAACAAGGAGTTCATAAGCACTATTTTATTCCCATCACTATGATTATATTATGGTTGAATATAATATGATATCAACATAAAATGTTAATCATCTATAATATTTTTATTTCCTATAGACATTGAAAAATATATACACAATAGTTTTTTCTATTATAGAATTGACTGAACTTGAAATGTATCCAATATGTACTACAAGTATTAGAGAAATATTTTTAATTTTTAACTTAACTATATATTTATAGTTAAATTATATTGAAAGTTCTATGTTCAAAATAATGTTATACATTTATGGAAATAGTAAAAACTATTGTGTATATATTTTTCAAAGTCTATAGGAAATAAAAAAATATTATAGATAATTACACATTTTATGTTGATATCATATTATATCGTAAGGGTATGGTTAAATATTCATTTCACTTACCAATTTCCAAATATTTTTGATGAAGAGTGTCGTATTCATCCCATACAATGCTCTTGTACTTATTTCTTTCTCTTGATATAGGAAGTACTGACTCTTGTCGTTGGAGTTCATTGGGATTCCTACGAAAAAGGAGACAACATACTCAGTTTATTTAAATAAAATAACTTTTACTGGATTATGTAAATGTATACTCTACGTAATAATAATATATTTTATATATTTGTATAGCAGTAATAAATGTTTTAAGAGCAGATTCAAGAATATCTAAAATATAGAATATTATAATTACAATAATAAACGACTAGTAAATCAAAGCGAATCTAATCAGATGATTGTTGTACAAAAGTTTTTGAATCCATATAAGTTTCTAAAACAGAAGTAATTTTCTTTAATATTAAAAATGTACGTCAGAGCTTTTCAAATATACCAAAACCATGTATCATCCTCTACATGGAAGGAGAAATATCGGTCTGTCAAAATATCCTACACAGCAATTTCGTCCCCAAGAATATATGAGCAGCCATTTTATCTTTATGCAACAGTTGTGTAAAACTAGTGGTCAGGATAAATTATACTGTAGCGGAATGTTGCGGCTTCCCGAGATTGAGGTTGCATGTGGCGGACGAAGCCGTATGTTAGTTTAAGTTAAATTCTGGAGCCGTTTGGAATAGTAATTTATGTTGCCAGTAACTTCAATAAGAATAGAACGATATTGAGAATCTGGTAATCTTTAAAACCTTAAAGAGTGCTTTATAAAAAGCTAGCGGTACGCTCCGGCTTCGCAGATGTACAATTTAGATGTACTCTACACAAAAAATATATGTAAAATATTGCTCATTGATAATGTAATTGTAATTGATGAAAGAATTTTTAAAATCGATCGAATAGTTTTTTAAGTTGAATCGTTTAACACCGGAGGTTATGGGTTCGAATCCCGGGGTAACAATATTAAAAAAATTGATTCGATTGAGCAGGTCATAGAAGGCTAATCACCTACTTGCCTGTAAAGAAAAATGATCAGTTAAATAAACATAGAAATGGGTCTGCATCGTGCCCCACTAGAGGACTAGGAAATTTACCTACTCTAAATAATTAATCTAAAAAATGATTTTCTCTTCTTTTCTATAAATATCATTATTTTTTAATCTTCTATCAGAATTTGATTAGAACTGAATTATCCCTCAAATATTTATCAACTTATCTTTACTTTTATAAAAAATAAATATCCTAAAGTCAGTAAATACAAGAAGGAAGCTTGCATTCTCGAATAACCTTTAAAATACTTTGTAAATTGCAAATACTTTTGTACGGGACAAGTATTCTCAAGGGTGTATGAGAATTCTTTGGTCCATCTTCTAAGGTATAACGCAAAGAAGCTCTTTGATTACTATGCAACTAACGTCGCAGTTTATAATATTTAGCGAAAAATGTATTTTTTTTATTTCTAATGAAAATACACGTTCGTTTATTTATTTCAAAATAAAATTCAATGGTGTACATACATACGTATGTATTGTATTGAAAATATTTATTAACTAGCTGGTGCCAGCGACTTCGTTCGCGTAGGCTTCACCTTAAGCTGAGCTTTATATATTTAATTATTTGATATATTCAATTGAAAGTGGCGAAATAATCAAACTACCCATTTCATTTCCATATCAAACTGTTATTGACATCTGATAATTCGAAAAAGTTCGACGCGAGTCAATTTGCATTGCAATTTGTTGATATGGTGCCTTTAAAATTATCTTTAAATGATGATAATTTTTCTTTCCGACAACCGATTTTGATGAAACAAAGCCTATATGTTGCTCCGGGCTTTGCTTAATATATTTGTGAAAATTGCAAATCGGTTCAGTATCTTCGGAGATTAGCCCGTTCAAAAAAAAAAATAAAAATAATCTGGGTTTGTTCTGTTTCTCTTCTTACATCCCCCTGACTCGGTTTTTAGCATTTTTTTTCTATGTACAGACATTTGACCTCTAAAGTTTTATTATATGTATAGATTATAGCATTGACGCAGAATTAATATGTCAATTAATTAAAGGCATTATCCATTTTGGATGAAACAAAGTTTTGATATTGTCCCATACGAAGATAAATCTATGTAGGTAAATGTATGATAAATATATATATATGATATAATCTATATACATGAAAACTAGTTCAGTAACTTTGAAGATTATCGTGAACAAATAGACTTACTAGCAAAAACGATCAAAATGATTTTAATGTTTACTGTTGATTTTATTGCAAGAAGGGGTTCTTGAAAGCTTTATATTGGTGAAAGATTTTTTTAAATTGGTCCAGTAGTTTTTGTGGTTATTCATAACATACAAAAATATAAATCTTTTCTCTTTATAATATTAGTATATATATATTGTACATGTATCAGATAGAAGATCATCCGCAATTTAGCGATTCTCTCAAGGACTCAATTTTCTTATTTCTCGCTTTTAAAACAACTTCAAAGGAAAAGAAAGAATTGACAATGTCTATTTTCAACAAGCTTACACTGTTTCATTTTATGAGGTCAGATGAAGTAAACGCTGAGCTACAAAATTTAATATCAATAAGTATCTTCAAAAGACGTCATATTTCATGACGCGCTATCAATAAACGAGATTCCTTTGTTTCCAAGACTATGGACCAGTGAACGAGATATTATATAATGGTCTAGATATTATCAGAGAGCTTTCTATTTATTTTTAATTATGGAAGCTTAGAACTTTACTGTTAATGAGGCCAACAGTACAAATAATATTTATCGTTATAAAATCAAAAAGAACAATATACTAGTAAAATATGAATATATAAATAAATAATTCCGGTTTCCCTTCGTAGGGCAACGGGGAGACACATTTCTGTGTCTGTGTCATTGATATTATATTTTTTAATAACTGATACACATTCTGACCATCAAGGTATCTCGCGGACGAGAGAAGACAAACTAAGATTTAAGATATCTCAATTGAAAAATACTATATCTACTTTTGACATTAGAAGTCGAGTTTTAAGTCTTACACTTAGCAAACGTAACAATTTTTTCTTCTGTTTACCTGGGATTCGAACCGAGGAGCTATGGTGCTTAACGCAGTGCTTACCACTGAGTTTCGGAGGTGCTCAAATCCATAGACAAGGTGAAATGATATTTGTACTTATGTAATAAACACGGTTTTTCTATGTATGTACAGTTGTTTGTACAAATGTACAAAATGATAATAGTCTACACAGCAATGGCCAGACGTTGTATGTATTTTGGATATACATATTATATGAACATCTATATCTATGCTAATATTATAAAGGTGACAGATTTGTTTTTTGTATGTTTGTTTGTTTGTTACGATTTAACTGAAAAATAACTCAACCGATTTAAAAAATTCCTTCACCAATAGAAAGCTACATTATCACCGAGTACCATGGGCTATTATTTTAGATACAGAGATAATGATTGTAGCGACTTGGAGGCAAGTGTATTACTTTAATTGAAAATGAAAATAAATAATTGATATTGGTTTATTATTAGAAGTTTTAATACAAGGTTAACATATATTGGTCGTAAGAAATAATACTGTAGTAAGAATCGATTTTCTGTCAGTCAGTTCTTACATACGATACGCTATGTGTCACATGCCAACCTCAATGCGAAGGCTAACCACAAAATTGCGCTACAATGTGTTATATTAGAGTATTAATATTATAAGTGGAAGAAACGAAATTGGCATACAAGGATTTGGGTTAAAGAAAATTATTAAAGAAACTTACAAAAGTGTTTCAATGCATAACTACGTAACATTTAATTTCGTCTTATATTCGTCTCTTTTTATTTAAGAATAGAAATAATTTAGGTACTTTTATATACATAGGTACATCAATACTTTTATATACATAGATATATCACCCCTCTTTCTCATTAGGGTCATCCTTAAAGGCCGGAAACGCACCGGCAATACCTCTGGTGTTGCAGATGTCTATGGGCACAGTGGCGTGTCAGCCGAGTTAAAAAAAAAAGAAGTGGCATACATATGTCACAATATATATTACAGGAACCATTTGGAGCTACTTTTGACACTTTCATAACTCAAACCCTATGTTTTCAAGTCAAACCAAGTCTATGTTGAGGTTCAAGATATCATACATACGTTTTTTTATATTAAATAAGTTTCGTGATTGTCTACAAATTAGACCTCAATTCTTCTGACGGTGAAGTCGACAACCACACCATACGACGTTTCATAAGAGCCTGCAAAGGCCTATTTGAAATAAAAAACTTTTGATTTTGATTTTTGACACCATATCCTAATATTGAACTTGGCTCCCATTTTTAACCGACTTCAAAAAAGGAGGAGTTGCTCAATGCTCAATTCGATTGTATGTTGTTTTTTTTGTATATCTATTACGCGATAATCACATTTATGTATTTAGTGGGATTATCATCACATGAGCCACCTGCCCGTTTGCCCTATGTACTATATGGGGCAAACGGGCCGGTCTTGCATGACAAACTTGCTTCCATATGCTCCGACCTTACATACCACTTTCACTTCTTCCACTTTCATCAATGTTTCTACACAAACACGTATAGGTACGAGTATCTAATATTAAACTTTATTTCTGTGAATAAATCAAACACTTAGGCTTGGAAAGTCCTTTATACCCTGCCCTCGTTTAAAGTTCGAAACGAGTATCTATATTATCTTAGTAGACGCTGAAACTAGGTTAAAGTTATCAATATTACTCACCCAGTCCTCACAAAGTTGGCTATATACAAGATGAAGGCTTCAGACAGTGCCACTTCAGACTTGGTGTAGTTCTTCGGAAAATGTCCCAGACCATCGACAAGCGGCGCCCCAAATAAATAAGGCAACTCTTCACCGTGTACTGATCCCATACGCTAAAATATAATACTTTATTGGAAACAGCATTTGCTGATATTTGATGTTTGACAGTGTTTAAGTTTTGATTGTAATATCCTATTTTTTTTTTTATCTTTTTATGTGTGAATTTACAAAAAAAAATTACTTACAATTAATTATAATTTACAAATTTGACTTGGGGTTTTAGATATTTAATTATTGAATCCTTTAAATATGAAATTTAAGTTAGGGTTTTTTTTTAAATTTCAAAAGCCTCACGTACTAGTCAGGGAAGGAATCTACTTTATCTTGCAAAGATTTTCTGTTATAAGGTATTTTATGTGATACTTGCGTTAATAAAAGACAAAAATTTAATTGTAGAATCTCGATAATTTGAAATTTTTGTCTAATAAACTCAAGGGAGTTTCAAATTATCGAGAGTCGATTGTACCTCGAAAAATAAGGGATTAACAGATTATGATAATGATAACATACCTGCGGGTAGTCTCCATCTTTAGTTTGATAGTCGAACACATAGAAGAATGCGTTTGGTCCTGAATCTGGTGAACTCTTGGCCACGCTCAGGAAGTCTCCAGTTTGTACCAGCGGAGCAACATACTGAGCGTCAGAGAGAGCTAGAACTGCTGCATCACGAGTGTTGATGGGGTGCTACAACAAAAAGGATCATCTAAAGTCTATAGAAATTCTTCGTCTGATGCTCGCGCGGAAGCAGCGAGCATCGGACGGAACCCAGATGACCCAGATGGGGGAAGCGGGGTCGCGCCCTATGAATATAGGGCGGTCTATTGGATATGGGCACAGTGGCGCCGTCAGGCGGTCGCCGGCTCACTTCGCGAATTAATACGCGAAGCGGCATCTAAAGTCATGTCTAATCAAACATTTAAAGGCTGGCGAAGCATCCTCAAGTCCTCTGGTGTTGCGGATTTTCATTGGAGTCGGTGTTGTCTTTCTATCAAGTGAGTGACAGACTCATTTACCCTCCTATTTATATACCTATATATAGCCCGAGTCTTCTACAATAGGTAAGAAAAAGTTCATATTTTTTTTAAAGAGTGTTCACATTGACAATATGACCTACAAATGTTCAACTACTGATTTTCCTTTTTTGTGCACTTATGCAAAAACATACAGAAAAAAAAATAGAATTTATAACTTCTTTTTTTTGTCTCCGGCGGGCGGAAAAACGGATCCCTGTTTGCGCCAGGAAATGGCATGCAGGGGAATGCGGGGTCGCGCCCTATCACAATAGGGCGGTCATTGGGGTGGGCGCTTATGTTAGCGCCCTTGGACGGTCGCCGGCACGCTCCGCGGATGACACGCGAAGCGGCAGGTATATAACTTCGCGTTGTTGTTGTTGTGGATGTTTATAACTTCTTCCACTATCATCAATGCTTTTATAGTAAATAATAAATTTTCAAGTGCAATTTTTTTTAATATTTTTAGTACCATAAATAATAAAGACATTCTTAAGAGGAATTTGTATATGACTTTTAAAGCCTTAAAATAATTCAATTAGCTTCACTAAAACTTTTCACAAATGAAACCTCAAGTCAATTGTTCCCCTGAAACTATAATTTATTTTCTTCTAATTCCTTTTCATTTGAACCCGTTTCAGAGCACTACATCGCCAATATTATCCTGGCCATTAAATCGAATTCAAAGGGTTTTGATAATATTTACAGAGATTTAGTCATACTCACACTTCCTCACACGCTTGCAATTATAACTCACATAATCAATTCATCATTACTTACTAACACTTTTCCATCTATCTGGAAAGTTGCTTTAGTTAAACCAATTCCTAAAAATAATAACCCAACTAACATTAAAGACCTAAGACCCATTAGTATTTTACCCTATTTATCAAAAGTTCTTGAAAAGGTTGTCTATAATCAGGTCATGAAATACTGCGAAAACTCAAATATATTCCCCTCTACTCAGTCCGGCTTTCGGAGACGCCGTAGCACTTGTACTGCTCTACTTGATGTCGTGGATAATTTGCTAAGTGCACGGGATAGCGGTATGCCCTCCATCCTTACTCTCCTTGATTTTTCGAGGGCCTTTGATTGCTTAAATGTGCCATTACTTATAGCTAAATTAAAATACTATGGATTTGACGCAAACTCTACAGCTTGGTTCAGTAGTTATCTGTCCGGACGTAGTCAACAAGTGG
The DNA here is from genome assembly GCA_905404175.1 of Anthocharis cardamines. Classification (NCBI taxonomy): domain Eukaryota; kingdom Metazoa; phylum Arthropoda; class Insecta; order Lepidoptera; family Pieridae; genus Anthocharis; species Anthocharis cardamines. The sequence goes on along the minus strand of FR989953.1, from coordinate 1,589,031 downwards.
TACTGTCCAAATATGATGGTAATAGTTTTAAATCAGCTCTCTCAACTCTCAGCCGTGGCGTACCTCAAGGCTCTATTTTGGGACCACTTTTGTTCATTGTTTACTCAGCAGATATTGTAAAATCTATACAATTCTGTCAATACCATCTTTACGCAGATGATGTTCAAATTTATGCACCTATCAGCCCTAACAGTATCAATGATTCTGTGGCTAGAATCAATGAAGACCTTCAACGCATTGCCTCTTGGTCTAGTAACAATTGTCTTGTCCTGAATGCGGCTAAGTCAAAATATATAATAACCGGAACTAGGAAACAGGTACTCTCAATCGAAAATTACCATCCAACTTTGACAGTCAACTCTAGTCCCATTGAAAAGGTAACAGAAGTGCGTAATTTGGGTTTGGTATTTGATAGTTTATTACGTTTTGAAAATCATGTGGCAGAAGTAGTTGGAAACTGTTTTTACCGTCTAAAACTTTTATATCGTATTCGTCCATACCTTTGCGTAGACCTGCGTGTCAAACTATGTGAAACTTTAATCTTATCCAAACTTAATTACTGCATATCTGTTTACGGTCCCTGTCTGTTCGATAAATCGCAACGTTTAGTACAACGTGTACAGAACGCGTGTGCACGTTTCTGTGTTAATATACCTCCTCGCAGTCATGTTTCACCATATCTGAACAAACTAAATATTCTCCACATGAAAAACCGACAAAAGTTATTTTTGGCCTGTTTACTATTCGACATAGTACACACTAAGCAACCAGATTACCTTTTTAAAAAACTTCTGTGGAGAAGTGAAGTCTGTCAGAAAAAAGTTAGGTGTATAAGTAAACAATTTGTAACACCTTCACACAAAACTGCATCATTTAGGGGTTGTTTTAAATTCCAGGCTACTAAATGTTGGAATGACCTACCCCCTCCCCTCCAAAAAATGACATCGAGACTGGGTTTCAAATTAGCATATAGGTCACTGTTGCTGTCTTCTCAAAAACCTCCTCCATAATGTTCTGTTTTGGCCTTTATTATTACATAATACATATTCCATAATGTTCACAGTTCTGGCCTTTATTATTACATAATAATACATTTATCATACTACATCGTATATATGGCTCATTTATTCTATTTACTTTTTGTCTTATTTATTTTTAAAATCTATTAATATCTTTCTTTATCTATTAATATATATCAAACACTTACTTATATTATCTTGTATTTAGTTTTGTTTATTATTTCTTTTTATGTTGTATTGGCTCCTATACATTTATAAGCATATTTAAATATTTATTATAAATTGAACGTAGCTGGCGCAGCTGCCTTACGCTCCAAAGGGGACTGGCAGAATTAACAGCGTTGTGGCATGAAAGTGTCACAGCATATGCTGAGCCAGTTCCTATTCACAACCGCAGTGCACATTGGACTTAGTCAATTAGCATAGATTTAGTTATAGTTAGTTTAAGCTGTTGTAATGTTGTACTGTTGTTGTGAATAAACGTTTTATCTATCTATCTATCTATCTAAACTAATACTTGTGATACTAAAGTCTATTCTGAAACAGAATCGGAGTCAATTAGTACGTGCAATTAAGTTTCGTATTGCGTTCTAATTGAAAAACGATGCTCTGGTTCGAGATACATGTACTGTTCTCTCATCCATTGTTAGCTTCTAAGTAAGAGATTTATTCAATTAGACATTTACAAGCATTTTATATTCGTCTATTTTGATATAAGAATTCGAATATTTGCTTTTAAATCAAGAGTCAGCGAAAAGCGACTGTAACTCCTTTTAATCCAAAACCTCTCCTGTTCCTTTTTTTAATTTCTGTTCACATATGCTTTTCATCCTTCCTCATAACATGCCCATACCAAGCCAAACTCTACTAGCGGTACTCTCTGACTTCCTATTATATTTAAAACCTAAACCATTTACAGAAAAATAAACAAAACACTGTAATATATCCATAAATATGGTAATAAAGATGATAATCATAAAAATGGGGGTAATTATCGACTGCAAGGCCGTAATCAGCCCAGGATACCGGTCAGGGGGGGCAGACAGAGGAGACTTCTTATTATGTGGGCTATGTCCAATAGAACCGCCTTCTGCATCTGACCAATCAGCCAAACGAGAACTTCTTAAGATTGATGAGTGATTATGAGTTATATGTATTATAAATTCTTATTATTATACAATGTTATGTAAGACTCCGGGGATTAACGCACGTATTGCACACATTAATTAAAATTTTATCGTAATTAAAGATAAACTATTTGTTGTGATGTCTAGCAGAATGAGCAAAATTGCGGGATACGTCAGCTTCTCAGCATAATGGTGAGCCAGGCACAATACCTACAACCCCGTCACACACGCATTTACACCCGCGGACTTCAAGGCTTTGTTTGTAATTGTACGTTTTTCTTTCATTTTTTTTGTAATTAATATCAGTAATTTTTTGTATTCTTCTATGTGTGTGCGTTTTTAATAAAATTTATGTCAACGTCTAATTCTTTATGTTTATATTCCATATATACGTAGTTTTATTAATACTGTGCTTTTTGCCCGTTATCGAATTTACTCGAACGTTTCCGAATCTTAACTAAAATTACAGTGCAATGACTTGGCTTATGTTTTCCTCTAAACGCTGAGTAAATCCGTGCCAAATGACTTTTGTTTCGAGTTTCCTCCTTCAGTGTTGAATCGAATGAAATTTGTATCAGTCGTTGACTCGTTTGGATCGAATCAATTTTCGATTTGTCACAGTCTTGTGTAGTTAATGTATTTTTCTTTTGTTTTTCATTTGGATGAAATGTAATCTTTCTGTTCAGATAATCTTTAATTTAAGATTGATAGATTAAGAATGAATCGGCAGTGTTTTTAATCCAATTTTTTATTGGGATAAACTCCTAAAATATATGTGGCTTTTTTAATTATTATTATTTAAAAAAATCTGTAGTCAATATTAATAGTAAAAAAAATATTTATTATACAATAAAAATAAGCTTTTAACGTGTTATTTGTATTTTACATAAACAAGTTTGAAATATTTCTAAAATTAAAATAAAAATAAAGTATTTTTTTTCTCAGTTAGAGATTTTATTTTAAACAATAATTCCAGTAAGATTTACAGCTGTACTGCAGGGACTTTAAAAACATATAAATTACGGACTTAGTCACACCCAGGTCCAAAACAATTATTCGTGGGTCGCAAATACATGAACCAACCTTAGTCGAAGATACATTGAACAGTACTATATAATTATATTATGTCACATTTATTATATTTAGTATTTTACGTATATAATATGTATTTCTACAACATTATTTTTTAACATGAAAGATAGCGGGCATATAATTGTTTTTAATTTAGTGTTTTTCTTTTTTTTTCAATTCTCTTTTCGTGTTTTCTGGCACTCCAACAGACAATCGGCGCTGTAGCCAGTACGGTTTACAGCACAAACTGAGCATTGGCCCTTTCTTTCGCCACATCATACATATGTCTACGTATTTAGTTTAAGTTACGATTAAGAATGTAATTATTTAGAATATAGTTTACCTGACGGGCTAGCGCGTTCAGTAGAACACCTGCCGAGCGCATCGATGGGTCGAATCCCACCGGGACAACATGTTTATAATTTTCTGTAAGCATGTTTTCCTCACGTCTGGTTACTTCGGGCATTGATCGGGTGGGAGGAATATCGAAATTCCAAACGGGTAACGAACCACCGTTCATAGATGGAAAAACCGTGAAATGCAAATTATGCGTTTCGGTTTAAATCTATGGATTTCCGAGTGCTCGAAGTAAAAAGTAGGTCGACAGCACATCATTGACTGATATTCTGTGGCTGAGGTTCACCTATCATCAAATGAACCTCACGCTCGTCTGTCGTAATCTAACATAAAAAAATATTGTAATGACAACCCAAAAGTCGGGAATAATCTGAATATTTGTTACTCACACAAGAGATATACCAAATACCATTCAAATATTCTCCAGGCATTTTTATGAAAGCCTCCATCAATCTTCCGAACCACGTGTTATTATATCCTCTAATAAAATCTTCTCAAATATCGGCAGGTTGAGATATCTTACGACTTTACTTTCCAATCACGTTCATAAGTAATCGAAAATCGATAGATTACTTTCGGTCAACATCATATTACAAGAACTGATTGCTCTTATACAAGATTTATTAAGATGAACAGACAGGATATTAGATGCTTATTATTATTTATATTTTTATGTTAGATATCGACAGACGAGCATGAGCTTCACTTGGTGATACCTCAGCCACAGAACATCAGTCAATGATGCGCTGTCGACCTACTTCGAGCATTCGGAAATCCATAAACTGGAACCAATGTACGCTTATCGGTTTTTCTACCTATGAACAGTGGTTCGTTACCCGTTTGGAATTTCGATATTCCTCCCACCCGATCAATGCCCGAAGTTACCATACGTGGGGAAATATGCTTACAGAAATTATAAACATGTCGTACCAGTGGGATTCAAACCCACGGCAGCTTTTCTACCAAATGCGATAGCTACTTAACTTAAAAATAATTCTATTTAAGAGTGTATTCCTCATACGGAAGGTAGTTCAAATAACAAAAAAAGTAATAATCTAATTTTCGAAAATGTTCATTATGGCAGAATTTTTGTGTGATACTATCTTATATTCATGGTCATAGTCGACGGAGAACTAGATGCCAAACCAGCCTTTGAAAAATAAAGTTTTTTTTTATAAAATTTTGAACACTAATTGTTTTTTATTAAGTGCTATTTTTATCCCCACATTTTTCCTTTAGAGCATTTCAGCTAAGAGCTACATCCTATAAGTCTACAAACATCTTTATCATTAATGAAATATCTTACCTGAACTGTCCGTTCCCAATCAGTGTATTCGTTAACTATGGTGAAGAAAATTTCGCTGAGATGATATGTGTAGGCATTCCTTACGTATGTCCTGAAAAAACATGTTTATGAGTCGGTTTGTAAGTCTATCTTATACACTGTTTGTTTCGGTAGCATTTTGAATTAACTTAATTTTTTATTGAATGAAAGAGAGTTACGTAAAAACTGTGTTTTGTATTATCCAATATTATTTGATGAGAAATTCGCAAAAACAAAATCACGCAAGTAATTTATTGGTACAATTTAACTGTACGCAACAGACAAGAAACTTGCATCGTGGGCCTTAATTCTGAATGTTTCAAAATTCCTATAAGGGGCAGTTGCAGATACATTTAATTATTTTACGGCAAAACTATGTTTATATTTGCCGTACATAAATAAGCTTTCTGTTGGTGAAAGATTAAGGTTCTATTGTTATCCCCACATTTTTCCTATAAAATAATTCTACAAGCACCTTTATAATTAACTAGCGATCAGCCCTTGCATCGCATGGGTGCAATGTAGATGTCTTTACACAAAAATAGCCTATGTTACTCGCTGATAACGTAGCTTTCTATTGATGAAAGAATTTTTAGAACAAAGAAACGAATATTTTCTCTTTTTAATATTAGTATAGAAAAATGTCTACGACGTTATATAACAGCGTTGCTATAGGATCTACGTCTAGAAAACCCTCATTTAAAATTTAGAAGCCAAATACAAGCCAAATTCTTCCTCAACTGTTTAATTATATAACCTATATAAGTAAATTAAATCTCCGCTATCGAAATAAACAACAAAGACTAAATCTCTGAAGAAGGAAATGTGGAATATTTTCCTTTTCATAACGAAACATGGTAACAAGACGAACCAACATTTCGAAATACAAACACACTCACCGTATTATTCTATCCCGCCTCTCGCCCTCGAAGCCATTTTGAATGTCCTGAGCTGAAAATTTCCAAAGCGCCTCGCTTGTTACAACTCCGAATAGTATATCATATTTATTCTGGCCACCTCTTATCCCAAAGATTCTATCTCCACTCCTCTTGTCCGCTTTAAAATTGTTCACTCCAGAGACGCTTGTAAAGCCTTGCAGGTCGTTCGGTATGAAAAATGTCAGTAATTCCTTTGCATAATCCGTTTTAACCACAACTCCATCAACGGATGGGCCAAAGGCAGTTAGATAGCTGGGAGTATTGATGTCTGCGGACATCAGTTCATGTAATGGAACCTCTCGAAGGCAGTCTACTAGAAGTTCGTGGTCTTTGACGATGTCTTCAGGGAGACTGCAGTTGGATTGTTTCGCGAGTTGGACGGAGTAGTTCACAGGATCTTCTACTAACGCCCAAGAGCTTAAAGCTGAACCAGATAATAGTATTGCTCGATGGAAGAGGCCTAAAAAGGTTGTAAGTGATTAATACGTATTAACTTACTAGCAATCCGCCCCGGCTTCGCACGGGTGCAATGTCAATGGAAAAAAAAGTTTGTTATGCTATGTTTTAATTAATTGGAATATATTCAGTCCAAAACAATTACTTAGCTGTTAATAATATAGTATAAACTAAGATTTTTTTAAAATATAAGTTGTCAATCGAAAGGAAAATTAATTAAAAAATCTACAAACCATAAAATTGATTGCCGGTTTGTGACAAAGACGTGTTATAACCTAAGAATCGTTTTTTTTAGATTAACACATTGTAGTGTAGCATAATAGTGAATATTTTAATAATAATTAAAAATAGATAGAATAATACATCGGTTTAATTGGCCACTTGGTACTTGTAAATTATAAGTTAATATTCATACAAATCTAAATCTCTGTGCTACTAAAATTTGTAAACTCCCAAAAGCCTTTAACATCTACCATATCTTTTAGATTTAAAAATGTGGCTCAAAGCCTACACTACCTTTTGAGATTTTTTCAATGTCTATTCTTGAGAGAATAAATAAATAAATTTAAAATAGTTTTATAATAATATTGGTGAAATAAACACACGATAAATCTTTGTACTTCTTACCTGGCATAACAGTTGGAGATATCATTAGGAAATTTATACAGGCAGCGCCAGAGCCGTGTCCAAGCATCGTCACATTACTTGGGTCTCCGCCGAATAAGGCAATATTCTGTTGTACCCAATGCAAAGCAGCAATTTGGTCCATCAATCCGTAGTTGGCAACTCTTGCTTTAACATGAGGTATTGGATTTGCGTTTAGGAAACCTGCAAAAAATACTTTATGTGAGGAACAGTGTCTTAATATTTCTCTCTGTCTCTCATTTAATTTATCGTATTTAAATTTTTTTTTAAATAAAACATAAGTGAATTATTAACACGTTGACGGACAGTACGCCTGTCAATGTTGTTTTTCAATAAAATAATACAACAGAACGACTTCTGAATAAAGAAAAAAATAAAAAGAGGAATAAAAAGAAAAACAGGAATAAGACTATTTTTCTTTTTAATATCAGATCAATAGTATAAGCCTGCCAAACTGAATATTTTTTCTTTAATATCAATATGATGCAGTAATAGGATTTTCCACTGACGAAGATCATAAGATAATCAATAAATTTCCTCGTGTATTTTATATAATATTATTTACTTAAAATAACGTGAAATGTGTAATAAAAGACGATCTTTTGGGAAATGATCTTCAACCTTTATCTTTAAAGTAATAAAAACCTACCCGTCTTGAAGCAAAATAAATTACCCACGAGGAAAAATTTCACTTAGAAGATTTTATCGAAACATTTCCCCTTTTAAATGGATGAGGCTCTATTGCACATTTAACACTCAGTTACAAACGACTCATGGAAGCGAGACAATATATATACTATATATTCACTATATAGCTCAGTGGTTGCATTTAACACAATTCCTAAGTTCGATGACGGAAACAAAAATCAGTCTAGTAGGAAAGCCAGCAAGTTGCATCAAACTTCTGCGTGAATTAGATAATAATACAAAAAAAAATAAACAGCGAAACAGACAAAGAAATATGTCTGTCTCTCCTTGAGAAAGAACACGGAAATTATAGTTTATTTTTCTTCAGTCTTAAATCTAATTATGCACAGTTCTTGAACGATAGCTTCGTCACGTTTCACTTTGCTTAATTAAACATTTCTTGTAGCGCTTTTCAATGTTAAGTTAATTTAATTCGCGGCTGGAAAATGTACTATATTACGTGATTCATACGAGTCATTTTAGACTAGAGTCGGTGGAGTAATTTAAATTTTAATGAATTCATTATCGCGACATTTTCGTGTCTCTTTGGCCCTTAAATCATTGATTGATTATTTTAAAAGCAATGTCAATTGAGGCAGGTTTAATTTATTCATTTTTGCAACGCTTTCTGTGGCTAAAGAGGCCTATCCTGGAGCGACAGGCTCTGCCACAGATGTCGCAATTAAAATGTCCATCCGGTATAGACTCCGCACTTTGATGTTGCTTGTTTCGCTTAAAACTTAAGGTTTCGAACCATTTGCGATCATGTACTTTGCGGCCCGCACCTATAAGTCGACGCCACGTATTCCTGTCGTCCGCGAGCTGCTCCCAGTTTGCTGAATCTATTGCGAATGAGGCCAAATCACGCTTTATGTTGTCCTTAAATCTTAGCAAAGGTCTTCCAATGGCTCTTTTCTTATCAGCGATAGATCCAAGCAAGACTTGTCTCGGAAGTCGGGACGGGTTCATACGATGCACGTGCCCCAACCATCGAAGTCGTCTGTCCTTAAGCACCGCTGTCAGACTAGGAAGATCAGCAATTTCTAGCACCCTTTCATTTGTGACTCTGTCCCTCCATGATATTTTGAGGATGCTCCGAAGACACCGCATATGAAAGTTATTGAGTCGACGTTCCTGCTTAGTATATGATGTCCAGGTTTCAGCTCCGTAGAGGAGTATGGACAGAACGCAAGTACGATACACAAGTATCTTTGTTTTGATTTTGAGGTGTTTGTTGTCCCATACTCTAGCTCGAAGTTTCCCAAACATTGCTGCAGCTTTTCCGATACGAATATCAATCTCGGCATTAAGCGAGAGATTGTTCGTTACCGACGACCCTAAGTAACAGAACCGCTCGACAACTTCTAGAGGCTTACCCTCTAGTAGCAGGACTGGTCTGTCTTCTAATCCTTGCGAGAGAACTACTGTCTTTTTAGCATTAATGGACATGGCAAACAGGTCACAGGCGTGCGAAAATTTGTTTAAAATGAGTTGAAGCTCTTCGGTGGAATGTGCAACAAACGCTGCGTCGTCAGCAAAAAGGAGGTGGTCAATGAACAAATCTGCGCGTGATCGTTTAGACTTGAGTGAGGCTACATTAAATAATTTTCCATCAGCCCGGGTGTGGAGATGGATTCCTTGCGTTTCGTCGGAAAAAGCCACTCTCAACAATAATGAAAAGAATATTCCGAAAAGCGTTGGGGCTAGAACACAACCTTGACGTACGCCTCGGCGCATGTGGAATGAATCTGATGCATTGCCATCAAAAATAACGGTGCCTTTCATGTTGTCATGGAATGACTTGATCACAGATAGTAGTTTTGGTGGGCAGCCGATATGCTCTAGTATGGAATAGAGACCCTCTCTGCTAATTGAGTCAAAAGCTTTGTTCAGATCGACAAAAGCAATAACAAGTGTTGTTCTTTGTTCCCTGCATTTCTCTTGGAGTTGGCGCAGGGTAAACACCATATCAACTGTAGACCTTTGCTTACGGAAACCACATTGAGTTTCTGGGTATACTCGTTCTGCCAGCTTCTGGAGTCTACTTAATACGACTCTCCCGAACAGTTTGCCAACAATGCTTAAGAGCGAAATACCACGGTAGCAGTTACAATCGCCACGGTCGCCTTTTCCTTTGTAGAGCGTCACTATATTAGCATCACGCATATCCTGTGGTACTTCACCGTCTTCCCAACATTTGACTAGGAGGTCATGTAGAATAGGAAGATTCCATCCTAGTTTTATGATTTCCGCATAGATACCATCGCCACCAGGACTCTTGCCATTTTTAAGTTGCTTCACAGCGATTTGCAGTTCTTCCATTGGTGGAATGGCATCCAGATCGTACAAGACAGACAATTTTGGAAGTTGTTCGAGGCCTTCTGGATTAATATTCACAGGATGAGAGTAGAGCTCGGTATAGTATTCCTCCCACCTACATAGTGTTCGATTACTATCAGTGATGAGTGTTCCGTCTAATTCTTTTAGAAAGCTAACTTTTTTCGTTAGAGGTCCAAGTGCTTTTTTTATAGAAGAATAAACACCACTAAAATCACCTTTATCTGCATGTAGTTGGATACTTTCACACAAGTTTGTCCAGTAAAGGTTGGAAAAGTAGCGTGTGCTGCGTTGGAGAGCTGATTTGGCTATTTTGAGATCCTCAAGTGTGGTTCGGGAAGGATTTAGTCGGTGCTTCAGGGCAGCTTTACGTTTACAATCTATAAGAGGCTGTAAGAACTCAACATTATCAGCGAACCAGTCATCTTTCTTGCTTTTTTGGTTGCCAAAAGATGCCACAGCTAACTCTGTCAGAACGTGCTTAACTTTAGACCATTTTTCTGACAGTGATAATGATTGACTCCACGATGCAACCTCTGTTTTCACCGATACAGCGTACGAGTTCAGTGCTTCTGTGTTCCTGATCATTGAGAGATCGATTTTCTTTTTAGGGTTATACTTGCGGGTGTGTATCTTTTTGCGACTAAGAGCTACTCGAGATACAACCAGAGAATGATCAGTATCGCATTCGGCGCTTTGAAAAGAGCGCGTGTGGAGAATATCCCGCAAATTTTGTTTTCTTGCAAGGATAAGGTCGATTTGGTGCCAGTGACCAGAGCGTGGGTGTTTCCATGAGACTTTTCTCGACAGTCTGCCTTTAAAATAAGTGTTCGTAACGCACATTTGGAATTTGGCGCAGAATTCCAGGACACGCTGCCCGTTCTCGTTCATGTGCCCAATGCCGTGCATTCCCAAGCAATCCGGCCAAGCAAAATTATCTCGACCAACACGCGCATTAAAATCACCTAGGATGTATAAGTGGTCGCCAGCACTGACAGTAGAAGCTGTAGTGGTGAGTTGCTCGTAAAACTGATCCTTTGTTTCGGGTGCAGCTGTCAAGGTAGGAGCGTAGGCTGAGACAATTGTTACAAAGCCATTGGTGGTGTTAAGGCGAACGGTTATAATACGCTCAGAGACACCCTTCGGGGTCGTAATACAAGGAAGAAGATCGTTACGAATAGCAAAACCTACACCATGCTCTCGGGTTGAAATGGCTTCCTTTCCTTTCCAGAAAAATGTATAATTTTTTTCGCGCAGAGAACCTTCTTCTGGCAATCTAGTTTCCTGTAAGGCACAGATTGCAATATTTAGCCGATTAAGCTCTAGATCAATGATAGCAGTTTTACGCAGATTTTGTTTATCACCTAGGCCTCCTATGGTATCTTCAAGGCCGGTTCTCATAGTACGGACATTCCAAGTCGCAATGCGCATGGATACGACGTTTTTAGATTTTTGGTTTCTTGCTTTAGTCGCGGGTGTGACATATACGGTACCAGCTAATGGGCAAAGAAACCCCAGTTCCCTACACCCCAAAGGAACAAGCCAGAACCGGGACGGATCAGCACCTTAATGGCCGGGGGCTGCCCGGCTTGAAGCGGGCGGTAGCTGATCAGTGGGCCTACGATGGACCCTCCCACTGTCAAAGATGACCCCTGGCACCCACGCTTACGCCCATGCACGCGGGTTTATAACCGGTAAACTGTCATCTTCCGTGTTGTTACCCATGCAGCCTTGTAATAGGACTGTCATGGTTGGAGTGACCTCTCCAAAGACATTGCATCGCCTGGGACGAAATTAAGGAAACATGAGGCTGCCCAAGACTCACGTCACCCTCTCGGCGTCACCGACTGGATCCGTAGGAACAAGGAGTTGCTACATACGGAGCCGGATCGACTGCAGGAGTCTACCATTTGCTCGGTAGGACCGAACATCTGCCTGACGGAGGCTCCAATTCCGGGTTATATTTCAGAGTTTTCCTTCTCTTAAACGGATAGCAAGCCAATGCTAACGGAGTCCGTTCCTCCGATACATGAAGAATATCAGGATAGATAGATAAGGTGCGGACAGGAGTTGGGGGTTAACCTGAAGGGATACACAAGGGATGGACTCTACTACCACGGAATAAAAAGGGAGTGATAGCAGAAGCTCGAGGTGTCCGGGGTCGCGTACCCGTGTTTTCTCTGTATGTAAGAAAACCCTCTGAACATACATTTTCGTGTACGAGTATGTATATCGGGTGCTTTGAGCTAAGTGCTCGAGTTACTACAAAATGCGACAATATTCTCTACGAATAAACCATGGCAACGAAATTTCAAAATTGGTAAGATCTGTTAAGCAATAAAACAAATTAAAGATTATTGAATTACCATAGCGTCTGCTTCTAATGGCTAGATAGTAAAGTTAAAATTATAATGAAAATAAATGTGACTACTGTCTGTTTTAATGGTTTTAAAAATTAAATTAAATAACATAAAATAGACGTAATATTTAGTTGAAATAGTTATCGCGATGCAATATCATCGTGTCATATTTAATTTACTAGCCGGAAGTAATTTTGGACGATCCTCCATCAGAAATGTCATGGGTTCTCACTTCTCGTGAATAAATCTTTCATTAATGTATTACAAGAAAAAAATTGTTTGTGTGGTTTTTGGAAATTACATCTTAGCTAAAACTGTATGCAGGATTGCAAGAAGCTCAGTGGCTATACAATCATAGATTTGTTTGCAATTCCTTGTATAATTTTATTTTTGTCTAGAGCTTCAAGCTTTTCACGCGCGAGATATTAAAATTCCGTCCGAAACAACGTTCAAAAATGAATCTTAAAATTCACTTCACAACAACGCGTTTTGCCTTCCGCCTAGATTTCTCTCTAGTAAAATACAAAATCTTTTTATGGGAATCAGAAGCCAAAATGGCATATAAACATTAATATAAGGGAGTTTCCGTTCGAAGGAACAGACACCATTTTAGATCTATTTTCAATTGACGAATGGGTCAATAAAGGGTAATTACAGACTATCAAATATCTGTGTGGAGTTCACGAATCGAAGCCAGAGTATTTTGTTTAAACATATAGCCATTGATATTATATAATGTAAAAAGTCAATGTTTTTTACAATTAAAAGTATTTCCTTCTGATTTTTTTTATAAATTGTATTTTATTTTTAAATATGGGTCATTGACCTGAAATTTTTTTATTGTAATATTTATTATGCCACCAAGGAGACTATCTGTAGCCCTTATTCTTAAAACTGTTTCTTTCCTTCTTTTCTTTAGTATTCAATAGATATTCATACTTCAACTATTTCAAAGTTATACCACGATTATAAGACCGTATTGGTTATAGCTATATCAAAGTGATTAATTAATTTGCACTCTATTAACATGAGATTAATTATACGAAGTAATTAGTAGTCAACGGAATTGACCGGATATAATTATCTTTGTTTCCGCTTTGCGCTTGCGTTGTCGAGAATAAGAATATGAGACAAAACTTATTTCATAGACATAGGCCGATGGTATATGTCTATGTCTAAGTTATTTCGATCGTTCTTTACGAATCAACGAAAAACAACTACAACGTTTATAATTTTTACTCAAATGTCAAATCTATATGTATATTGTTTTCCACGTTGTATAGTTATATGTTATATACAGTATGGAAAAAATCAATGGTCACTGAAGGGTCCCTGAACCACGTTAAATCCTTAAGATTATTTTACTTAAATGAAATATTCCTTTATTTTTAAAAAGAAACAGAACTGCAATTAAAGATTTTCTCAAATTTGCTTGCCTCGCTCGTTAATCAACGAGCTAAAAATTCCACTAATCGATAGGATCAATGTTCCATTGTAGTCCCATTGAATTTTTTCCACACGGTATATGTGTGTTTTACACGCTAACACAAAAGGACATCAACACATACCTAATATACCAAGCCTGTAGTTGATTGTTATGACCACTAGCCCGTTGTAGCTAGCCAAAACGGAGCCATCATAGACGTTCCCAGAATTCCACTCAAAGGACTCGCCGTGGATGAAAATAACCACAGGATACTTTGCTTGTAACGTCGGACCCACTGAAACAAAGGCTTTGTTCAGCGTTCTTGTAGATTAGTTTTTGTCGGCTTTAGTTTAGGTCGGGTGTGTTCGTCCTCCTTCGTATATGAGCTTTTTGTTAGAGCAAACGAGTTTTATATCAGAGTATGGGGCCGCAAATCGTTTGGTTTTAGTACTAAATAAAAGGCATAAAAACCTTTAATGCAGTCATATTTTTAAATACATATTCGAAATAATATATGTGGGTATCATAATATATTGTATTTTATTACGTGTTAATTTAAGTTCCTATTATAAAGATATTGTGTATTTATTTGTGTGTTAATATAGGACCTAAGAGTTGTTAGTCGTGTTATGATTTTATCTAATAACACGACTAACAGCTCTTAGGTTGACTTTATTAATAGCATGTTTTCCCCACGTCTGGTAACTTTGGGCATTAATCGGGTGGGAGGAATATCTAAATTCCGACCGGGTAACGAACCACCGTTCATAGATGGAAAAACCGTAAAGTGCATATTGCGCGTTTCGGTTTCAGTCTATGGATTTCCGAATGCTCGAAGTAAAAATTAGGTCGACAGCGCATCATTGACTGATGTTCTGTGGCTGAGGTATCACCTACCATCAAGTGAACTTCATGCTCGTCTGTCGATATCTAACATAAAAAAAAAAAAAAAAAAATTAATAATACATGAGATAACATCCAGCGATTGTAAAATTACGATTTAGCATACATTATTCATGGAAACGTTTTCTTCTACAAGGTAACATTCTTAGTGATATTAAGACATATAGAAATATTCAAATAAACCTGAATATTTAAGATAATTAAAATGTCATTTATTAATTGTATTATTTATCTCGAAGTGCGACTTTTCCGATGCTGTTCAATAAGTAGTCAGGGGCAGACTGAAAGATAACAGCTGCCTGATTTGAATTTAAATATACTATTAAAATAATAATAAAAATACATTATTTTGAAACTATCGAGCACTTTCAAAATATTTCATTTTCGTATTGCGATGAAATAAACAATATATCAAATCAAGCGCTTAAAATACGTTTCCATCTATTTCGATGATAGCTTTCAGGCGTTGGAATTTTGGCAATAAAAAAGTTCGTCCAATACTCTGGATTATGTTATGTATGAATTCACTTTGGTATTTGAAAGCCCGTCAGTGAATATTCGAATTTATATTTTTTAGTACACTATTTTAATATAAATTGCTTTTTCATTCAGTATAAGTATGTTATTGTTAAATATTATCATATTATGATAGGTTTGATTTGTTGTGGGTGTCGAGTTGAGTAAATTGTTCAATTAGTATTCACCAGTATAAATGTATAAGCGAATATATTATAGAGTGTCAAGTGCTACGAGAACGCTATAAATATGAAATTAAAAGTTATAAGTAAAATTAATTTTTAATAGTTTCGGGTAAATATACCAAATACACAAATGATATATTACATTATTACAAATATTAATTACGCCGATATTCTTTATTAAAATATGTAAATATTTTAGCACTATAACTTCATATAAAAATGTAAAACATAACATATAAAAATATTGAGAAAAACTATTATATTATGTAGTATTATCTAGTATGGTTACGCTCTCGTAGCGTATACTGCTACGCCAAGCTTGCGTGCATCGCTACGTGTTGATAGCTAGTATGTATTAAAATACTAGACACACGTAGCGTATGCTACGCGCTCATAGTATAACTTGCTACTTATCATATTGAAAAAACGTCAATAGTAACGCTTGCGCACGCTAAATCGCCGCCATCGGTGGCCCCAACAAAATTTGGATATGATATTAATATTAAAATTATTATTATATAAATTATTTCAATATTCTGCTAAATATTTTATATACTAATAAATAAGCTCGTTGATCAAACAAAGTCCATCTCAACCTTTCAGACAATCTATCGTATAAAAAGCTACTCTTTTGTGGTTTCTAACAAAACAGCCAGAAAACTACTGCAGAAAATAAAAATCTAGTGCAAACAGTCGTCATGGTGACTGGCTTCTGGCCCATTTGGAATATCTTCAAGCAAAACAAACACAGCGGAGTAGCTATTACTTTAAATACTTGAATTTAACCTACTTTCGCATCCACTTAGCTCCACGATTCGGAAAATGATACTTGTACTATTCTTATGCGACTTTCCTCCATTGTAATGGATTTTGGTTTTATTGTCACTGTTTAACTCGACTTTCATTCATTCATGTTTTTCGTTCTTACACACATTTTAGCGCTCATTGATGATATATACATAGTTCATGGAGCATTGACGCGTACCAGTCGAGTTGTATTGTTCAATTAAACTAACACGTGTGTACTTTGGTTTTTTTATCACAGATAACTGAGCAGATCGATTATCAAAACTAGTAAGTAATCACCACCGCCCATGTATATCCGCGACTTAAATGTCTCAGATGCGTAGTCAGCTTTTAATATTTTTTCTTATTTCTTACGAGAACAGAATTAGTTGGAAACACTGAAGGCGGTAGTTTATTCCACAGTTTTGTTATTCTTGGGATAAAAGACCCCGAAGTTGGTCCTACACTAAGGGTGGGAAATAGGGTTCACTCACAGATTTTACTACGAATATATAATATGTTTGCCACAAATGCCACAAAAAATATTAAAAAAAAATAAACCGCCGAAAAAACCGATAAGCAAAAAGTAGTAAACCCTTTTTTTTAATTTAATCACTAAGTTCTTAAACTAATATAAGTATACCTAAGTTATTTTGAGCACCAAAGAATCAATGAACAATTTGGAATATCTTCAAGCAAAACAAACACAGCGGAGCAGCTATTACTTAAAATACTTGAATTTGAAACAAACTTGAAACAAAGTTCACTAAATTATTTTATGTTAGATATCGACAGACGACAGATGGCTGGCCATGCGTCATACTAGTGTACGGGTGCTACTTGTGGTGACAGGTCGGACTTGAATTCGTGTATGCGGTGATATTAGTTATTTCGACTATGTATTTGCGTGTTGTTCCCACGAGAATGTAAGTGCGTGCTCCTATTTCACCATACCTACTGCTAATAGAGGACAAATCTTTGTTTTTTTTTATTTTCGTTTATATATTTTTTTTTAATTATTATAGTTAATAACTTAATGTATGTAAATGTCATGTAGAACATGGTGTAATGGTTGCAGCTCCTTACAAATCGTTTGTAAAACAAAAACTTGACGATTAAAAAGAGTGGCGGCGAGTTTATTGCCAGTTCTTCTCGTCCGTTCTACGCCCTTGATTTGAGAACTGGCAGTAAATGTAAATTTAGAAGCATTTAATATGTATTTTTATTGACGTTCATAAGTGTACATTCTGTTACCTAAATGAAGAAATGATTTTTGAATTTGAATTTTGAGCACGAGGTTCACTTGATAGTACCACCACAGAACATCATTCAATGATGCGCTGTTGACTCACTTTTTACTTTAGGCATTTTATTATTATTATTGTAATTTTGATATCTTGATTCGTAATCAGTAGGTAGATATCTTGCAAGAAAATCGTAATAGGAAAAATCAAATGATGTTTCCCAAAAATACTGCCTCCTATTATGGAGATAGTCGAAATAATTCATGACTCCATGAATAATGTGGACGTTCAGTATATAGGACAACATGTATCTCATATACATGTAAATGAAGCACTATTTCGTGACGAACACGTTTGACACAATTTAGAAACTTGAACGCTTTATAATTTAAGAAGACATGAAGATTCTAGACTGTTATAGGCTTACTAGCCCGCTACGTTAAAAAGTCCTTTACGGGATATATTCAACCTACTTTCTAGGGATTTTTTTAATGTTAGATATCGACAGACGAGCATGAGGTTCACTTGATGGTAGGGGACAGCTACAGAACATCAGTTAATGATGCGCTGTCGACCTACTTTTGACTTCGAGCATTCGGAAATCCATAGACTGTAATCGAAAGGCGCAATGTGCACTTGACGGATTTTCCATCTATGAACGGTGGTTCGTTACCCGGTAGGAATTTCATTTTTCCTCCAACCCGATCAATACCCGAAGTTACCAGATGTGGGGAAAACATGCGTACTGAAAATTATAAATATGTGCTCCCGGTGGGATTTAAACCCACGACCCATCGATGCACACGGCAGGTGTTCTACCGAACGCGCCAACGAGTCCGTTAAAAGGAAATGTGTCATTGATCCCACTAAAATGGCAAACTGTTTCTTAAACACTCGTCTTCTAAAAAAAGAAAAAGAAAAACATTTATTAAGTGCGTTCTTAAAATAATATAGAGTAATAACATATAATAAGAGTAAAGACTAAAGATAAATCGCAGCAAAACCAAGGTGATGATTGTTGACCGTGCCAGAAATAATTCGCCTCAAGTGACTCAAATCGCGAAATGCAACGTGGTCGAATCTTATGTTTATCTTGGGGCTCAGATTTCAAGCAATGGCGGATGCATCGATGAGATCAAACGACGTATGGGCATCACAAGAACGGCGATGGACAAGATGCAAAAAATATGGAGAAACAGGAATATAACAAAAGCCACGAAGACCAGGCTCATGAAGACACTTATATTCCCCATATTTCTGTACGCAGCTGAAACGTGGACTTTGCGAGATGTGGAAAAGCAGAAAATAGACGCTCTGGAAATGTGGTGCTGGAGGAGAATGCTTGGGGTTTCGTGGACCTAGTTTCGTACAAACGTCTCGATACTTCAAGAACTCGGTATTAAGCAGCGTCTGTTTTCAACAGTACAATCTCGCATCCTTACATTCTTCGGACACGTATTTCGGCGTGGTGATCAGTCCATAGAACGCCTTGTCGTCCAGGGGAAGGTGGAAGGCACTAGGCCGCGCGGAAGGTCACCTACGCGTTGGACTGACCAAATCAAGTCTGCCGTAGGAGACTCACTCAATCAGTGCAGCAGGATGACCTCTAATAGGCAACGATGGCGAAACGTCGTGAAGCGCATCACATCTGCCCCTTCTATTACCACTACTTCATAGCGATCACGACCGCTCTGTCAAGAGTGCACCGGATAGGAAGAAGATAAAAAGAGTAAATATAAAGTACGTGTGGTACGTCATTCCTTAATTTCAAGTCTAGCCCGACTTTCTCGAATCGACTCTCTATAATTTTAAGCGTTTCTTCATGCACAGACATGTCATTACATACATACATGTATGTGACTGTATCATGAAGTTACCTTCAACTACTTGTCTACTGTCTAGTGTATACCTTAAATATGGGGTCCGTAAGTAATCGTCATATACACAATACACATACAAATACCAAAAGCCATTTACTTCGGTTCTAATGAACAACTAACCGATGTAGAATTCATCCGAGGCGGTGAAATTAACTTGATAATTCCATTTAACCAAATAGTCTTTCTCATTCAAAAATATATCACAGCTTACACAATTTTTAATAATGTCACTGGCTATTGTTATTTAAGACGTCTCAACTCGTCGGTTGCGATTTAAAAGATTTTTCGTTTGTCCAAGAGCTCCTTCGAACATTTCATTACTCTTTCTTAAGTTTTATTACTTTCATTCACTCACACAGACACAGAACTATTGATACTTGTGATGTGCCGGATATCCGTATCTGTTACTTTTTTGGCGGATCTTTTACCTTATTAATTTTGAAGATGATTAGGAAGTTTATTTCGAATTTAAAAATTCCGAAAACTATTAAATTCCATTCAGATTATTTTTTATTGTTCATTATTTTTTATTTTAGTACCTTTATAAGGCAAACTTTATAAATAAATAAATTCAAAATCACGCGCAACACCACCAATTGAATAAGAAAGTTAAGATTCGTATCCGCGGATCTTGACACTAAATATCCGTATTCGGATCCGTATCCGCGAATATACTTTTTTAACGATCCGGCACATCACTGATACTTATGATTTGATGATATTTCATTGTACTGATCCATGCTTCAGGAGCAGAGCTAGTACCTATTTCTCCCAGCGAATTAGCCTTGCCATTCAGCGGCCTTTTCATTAATTCATTCATTCATCTATTCATTCATTCTACTTCAATAGCGCCAGTATCCTGGGTGCCATGCCGCAAGATAGTATACTTGAGGGTGTATAATATATATATGATATAATTACTTTAGGTCTAGGATATTTTTTTAGAGTATTTGTAGAGTTAGTTATATATTATATATTCGTTATTGTAAATTATTTTATTGTTCTATCCTTGAAATTTTATTTAATTTCTATGCCATATACTTATTTTCTATTTTGTAATATATAAACCTATAAATCTCTATATCTACTAATATTTTTATCTAGTATAACTAATAAATGTACTGAAACAATTTCAATACTTAGTACAATAAAAAATAACTGCGTAAACCTATAGATATACTTATATTAGTATTTGATTATATCCATCTTTAAAAATAATAATATATTTCCATACGTTTATCATTGCACCATTTTCCAAATAAAACGAATATTGCCAGAAATAACGCTAGACCATTTCTATAATTTATGAACGCGTAATGGTATATAATTACGTAGAGAAGTGAATAACTTATCGTGAAATAATCAGCTTCACATTAATAAAGTATTTCATTATACCTTTGCATATAATTAATTAAAAGGTTTTCAGTATAAAAATTGTATTCGTTGTATAGTTATTCATACGTATGAAAATTAATTTTAATGGATGGATTAGAAAAGGTATTAATTGAATTAAAAATATTAGATTAATGGTGCTTTGATTCTATTCAAAATTCAAAATAAATTACTAGCAAAACCCCGGCTTCGCACTGGTACGACGTAGATAAACTATATACAAAATATGCTACTCGCTGATAATGTAGCTTTCTATTGAATATTTAAAATCGGTCCAGTAGTTTTTGAGTTTATTCGTTACATATATATAAATCTTTCCTTTTTATAATATTACTATCAACTCGCCCCAGTGCAGCGTTACACCCCATGCACCCCGCATTGTCGATTTACTATATACAAAAAGAAATGTTACTCGCTGATAATTTGGATGTAGCTTTCTATTGATGAAGGATTTTTTAAATCGGTCCAGAAGTTTTTGAGTTTATTACAAACATACAAAAATATTGTCATTTATTAACGCGAGTATCACACATTTAAATAAAATACTTTGTAACGGATTAAAACACGGTTTATTATTTATATTATTCATGTCGACGTTTCGGATGCTTTTCAGCAACCGTGGTCGCGGCAGACGATAAATAGAGATGCATAAATAATAAACCGCGTTTTAATCCGTTATAAAGTATTTTATTTAAATATATACATACTAAAAATACATATCTTTTCTCTTTATAATATTTATATAGTAGTACATTAGTGCAGATCAAAATATATACTTTTCTTTTCTACAACCGTACGTACCAGATATACCCAGAATCCAGTAACTCTTAGATTACCTAGTAAATGTAATGAGCTTCAAAAGATTTTCCCTGATTTCGACATCTTCAATTTCTCCACAAAAAAACAACTGAAATTGAAACTTTAAGTAATTTTGAACTATTAATGTTAAAAATCAACACACATACATCACTGTACATTTACCGCCAGTTCTCAAATCAAGGGCGTAGAACGGAAGAGAAGAATTGGCAATAAACTCTCCGTCACTCTTTTACCTCACTTTAGTCGCCAAGTTTTTGTTTTACAAAATATTTGTAAGGCGCTGCAACCATTACAACATGTTACACATGACATCTTTAAGTAATTAACTATAATATTAAAAAAAATATAAACGAGAAAAAAAAAAGATTTGTCCTCTATCAGGATTAGGCATGGTAAAATAGGAGCACGCACTTACATTCTCGTGGGAAAAAAGTAAAGTCCATTATTCTAATTTATAGATATTAATTGTAACATTTATATATATGTTTATATGTATTTGTATTGCAGTGTGACTAAATAAATAAACACTACATTGCACACTAACCTTGTACGGGTGTATAAATATTCATATACAGGCAGTCTTCACTCTGGTTCTTGAGTCGAGGCAGTAACCTTCTCAAGTACTCGAGTCGGCCCTTAGGCATTCTTTCCAAGGTGAGTGACTCATTTGCGATGTCCGGCAAGCGCTGGGGGCATACTGGACCCATTTGGTCCACTGTTTTGACATCGTCCCACGGTGCTGGTGCTCTGGTTGGGGCGAACCTGGCAATTGTTTTAATGAATTTAGTTTAAAGTAAGAGATGTTCTTCATTTTATGTTAGATATTGTCAGACGAGCATGAGGTTCACGGTTCACTTGATGGTAGGTGATACCTCAGCCAGACAACATCAGACAATGATACGCTGTCGACCTAATTTTTACTTCGAGCATTATTATGATTTTAAGATCAAACATTATGAGTTGTCAGAAATTTGAGTTTGATATTAATTAAATCAACTATCAATAGTTTGAAATTGCCTTGAAATTTGAACCGCTGTAGAAGATAGTTTCCAATTTCAATATTATATGGAGAATTATATTAGATATTTCTAAACTGATTCATTGTGAACTAAATGTATAATTACTGTTGAATATAGATTTTATATTAGTAGCAATTCAGTAATTGAGCATTCTATTAATTTGTTATTTCTATTAATTTGCAGCTATTATCGTATTTCAAGGATTAATCTATATATATAAAAGAGATTTCCACCTATATAGTCACTCATCACGATATCTCTGGAACCATAAGGCGTAGCGACTTGAAATATGGTAGGAATATTCCTTTCGCCGAGTAGAGGTCAGCTAAGAACGGATTTTACGAAATTCAACCCACAAGGGGGGTTGCGGGGGCAATTGCTAGTTCTTAATATTTGCATTTACAATAGTAATCAAATATGCTATATCCTCGCTCTATAATATGTGAAACCTCGTAACTGTAAAAACACATAGTTTTACATTTTTATAGAAAATGTATTAATAAAAAACAAAATATTTATATTTATGTCTGTTTATAACGAAAAGAAGTTATAGCCAACCCTTGTTGTCTTGCCTTGTCTATTAAATTGAATTTCAAGTGGAATACTTGAAAAAAATCTTTAAAAATAAAAAGCTATTCTGCAAGTTTGAAATAAGTTGTTTTGTGAAGCACTGTATTTCATGTTTCAAATTCGTCGAAATTAAAATACGCTACGTTTCAACCTGGTAATTATACTTTGTCCTTTGACTTTAGTTATGAACCTTGTTAAGTTCGTTAAAATGAAACCAAGCATTTTATTGTGATGCAACATCAAAACAGTTGTTGAGGACTTTACTAGATATTTTACTTTGAAATACGAAGTTTTCTATAGTGTCAGTTAGCGGGTGAAGATTCGTTGTTAACTCGTTCGGGCGTTTACAGTACACCTATTTTGTATTCCAATGGGGTTTGTAGTGACATTTACAATTCCGTTTATGTCAGAACATCAGTCAATGATGCGCTGTCGACCTAATTTTTATGAATGGTGGTTCGTTACCCGGTCTGAATTACGATATTTCTCCCACCGTTCAATGGCCGAAGTTACCAGACGTGCGGAAGACATGCTTACAGAAAATTATAAACATGTCGTCCCGGTGAGATTCAAACCCACGAACCATCGATGCGCACGGCAGGTGTTCTGCTCGTCTGTCGATATCTAATATATAAAAATAATATAATTCGGTGTTGTAGATCCTTTAACCTATAAATTTATAAAAATATCTCACCTGTTAGACCCAGTAGGCGGTGTTGCATATGGCACTCCCAAATACGCTTCCACCGGCTTTAAATACTTATGTTGATCCATGGGTAATATCACTCCTTGAAGTTTACCGTACCTAGTCCCTATTATCCTTGTCCGTAACATAGAGTTCCTACCAAAATTATTACCACTTGACATCTCACTAAATAGCAACACTATCAACGCGACTATTATTATCCTCTCTTGCCAGTGTAATTTCAACCCTAATCTTAACCGGCCAAAGTTTGTTTTATCTAGTTTTAATTTCTGTAAATACTGTTTAATTGAATTGCAGAGGTGTAATGGCAGTCTGTGAGAAGCCATTTTCTGTAGATATCACCTTTGTAGACCCATTTCTGTCTACACTGCCTTTTGTGATGAAATCATTGATATTCATTCGGTCATTTTTATATATGGATCGTTTTGGCGTTAGTGTGAACTGCTACTGTGTGGATACCTGCAACAATAAAATAGATTATAAATATTTAGAATATAACATCATATTTTAGTTATAATTTTACAATTTCTCTTTTTCGGCCTTTTCTGAACGGACTTAGAGCTGTTATAAGGGCTCATATTTTTATTATATACCAGCACTCTATCTATATAAATGAAAATCAATATATCTGTGTCCTATGCAATCCTAAACCATTCGTCCGATTATGTAGAAAAAGTGATAAGATGTTCTTTATACGCCCAGAAAATAATAAAAGAACTCGCTAGATAGCAATGCAGAACCTAACCTACTTTTGCATTAAGATAAATATAAGTTTGAGATTATTTCATCGAAACATATTTATAGAATAGAATAGAATTATTTTATTCAATAATTTACCAAAATACAATATAATTATAACAATTTCAAAAATACAACAAAACATTTTTTACTTTAATAATTGGTGACCTCCGTAATGGAAGACCACTCAGCATAGTATATATCAACAATCAACATATATATATAGCTATAATATAACTTTATAAATTATGAATATTAAAAGCAACAAAAATAGACTATTTAAAAGATTTTGTATGCATATGACTATATTAGTACATAATATTATCTATTTATAACATTGATTACAAAAAAATATATTTAGATATTTTTTTTGAATTTTTGTTTTGTCTTCTCGCCTGAAACACAGGGCCCAATACGTAATATATATCTATCAAATATTGTAAGAATTTTGCTTTTTTAATATAACATTATAAATAAATTTAAATCATCAAATAATGCGACTAATAATGTCCTCTGATATTGACTTTATTAACAATACATGAGATAACATCCAGCGATTGTAAAATTACGATTTAGCATACATTATTCATGGAAACGTTTTCTTCTACAAGGTAAAGCTTCTTAGTGATATTAAGCGATATAAAGACATGTACATAAAATTATGTTTTAATAGAAACACTCATAATACTGACAGTGTTACTCGCGCTTAAATTAAAATCCAGTGCTAAGGTAAAATTTTACAATATAAATGTTAGACTTATGCAGATTGAATGCCTTACATACGTCTAGTAGTGCCAAAAAAGCGCTAAATGAAAAACATTTTTAGTACATACTTACTTAGGGTTAACAATAGATAATTGGCATCATATCTCCAATTTAAGTAAAATACTTTATAACGGATTAAAACGCGATTTATTATTTATATTATTTATCCCGATGTTTCGAGTGCTTTTCAGCAACCGTGGTCACGCGCAGACTAAAAGGTGACAGCTGTCTGATTTGAAATATCACAAAGTTGCCATATTAACTACATTTTTTCTTACGGAGTTGATATTAACTGTAATTTTCAATATTGTGGCAATATTAAATAACTAATAAAAGACAATATTATTTCCAATAAATGTTGATCGATTTGAAATATTTAAAAATATCTTGAAGAATAAAGTTGTGGTTGGTGAATTTCGAAACATTTAGCAATTTTTGGTAGTAATAATTGTAATTTTAAAACCAATAAACAATGTGTACCATTAATTATATTAAATTTATAATTTATTGTTATCCCGATTAAAAAAATCTTTAGGGCATTTTTTACACTGCTAGACGTATGTTAAGACCGGTAACGCATCCTCAAGATCAAGAAAATACAAGAGGTGTTGCGGATGTCTAAGGCAGGCGGTAATCGCTTAACATCAGGTAAACCTATACCTATACCATGTCCTAATATTCCCCTAATATTTATTTAAAAAAAAAACAGATGTACTTCATCATTGTAGCACCTTTACGTGCAAACGAAACATTGCATTTTATTCAAACTTCCTTTACAAATATTATAATTTTGAACTGAATACTAAATATGATTGGCAAGGAAGCTATGAAAGATTTTTACGTTTCGAACTAACTAAAATATTTAACTTCATGATGATACCAGAAAATATGAATACTTTTAAATATTGTTTCCCAAGGATTCGAACCCACGATTTCATTGTAAATTAAACTTATTTATATTGTTTAAATTATTTAAACCTTATAATGGGGGAGACCCCCCCCCCACGACCACGGTTGCTGAAAAGCATCCGAAACGTCGGGATAAATAATTAAAACAATATAAATAATAAATCGCGTTTTAATCCGGTATACAGTATTTTATTTAAATGTGTGATACTCGCGTTAATAAAAGACAATATTAAATTAAACTTACTTTGTTGAATCACATTGTAAAGTTTTTTCTAGAGTTTTATTTCATTTACATTTTACTGTCTGTAATCAGACATCAACATCTTAAAAATAATTTTTAAAAATCAGTTGAGTAGTTCTGGAGAT
This sequence comes from Anthocharis cardamines, assembly GCA_905404175.1. Taxonomy (NCBI): domain Eukaryota; kingdom Metazoa; phylum Arthropoda; class Insecta; order Lepidoptera; family Pieridae; genus Anthocharis; species Anthocharis cardamines. Next base: position 1,562,486 of record FR989953.1, on the reverse strand, counting down.
TACTGTCAACATACAAACTACTTATTTATTATATTCTGTAGGGTCTATGTAAATTGAAGCATCATTAATGTTTACACAATATTTCAAGCACGCAGCACATTCTTTGTAAAACAGCGTATTATAACCGCAAAATGAATAATGAGAATAGTGATATAATACCTACAATACATTATTACGAAACATTTTTACAATAATACGTTTATGCCGTGAATTTTAAAGGTTCTTAAAGCCGGAAAGGCTTTCAGGCTTACACGCTCGTTAATATAAATTTATTATGGAAATATACGTTTCTTTTTTTGTTACACGCTTCAGTACCTTTCATTCGTTGTATTTTAATGATCGCGTTGTATTTAATTCTTCATACTTACTAAGTTATTCACGGCCGTGCGTATAATTTTTGTAATTCAATTCCACCAGCTTCCGGTGCCTCAGAGATATTCCTGTTCGAAATTTAAATTCGAATTGTTTATGTCAGATTTAAACAGACAGTAAGGCTTATTTTTTGGTCATGGTTTTTTTATGTGTTGTGTTGACACACCCCCGTCGCTGGGCGGTTCAGAGGTGCGAAACGCCACGGCCTACTATCAACTCTTATGGGATCCCTGAGTTCGCAGAGCATATCTCCTGGGGTGTTTTTGGTCGTGCTACCTGGGATAGGACATCAATCAATGATGGTGACCTATTTTCACCTCGAGCATGCGGAAATCCATAGACTGAATTCAATTCATCACCCAGTCAGAATATCGATATTCCTCCCACCCTTTCTCGAAGTAACTCGTAGTGATAAAGATGCTTAAGAAAAAAAATTGTCACCCTGGAGAAATTCGAATTTGTGACCACTCGGAACGGAAGGTACTGACTATTACTACAGTAGTATTCTATTCAATATTTAAAACGTTAAAGGTATTTTCAAAAGATTCGCGTTAAAAAATCAAATTCTATTATCGATGCCACACTGACTAGGACCCAAGTTTATTTGTTTTGGCATCGTATTGATTTATTCGAGCTAAGACGGAATATACAATGAGCTATTCATCATACTTTATGGGGCTTCGTTCGGTACATGTTTGTTTGATGTCTGTTGTTTTACGATAAAAGATTCGGTGCCATTTTGGTTTTGTTTACTTTAAGCTTTAAGGAAAAAAGTATTTTACTTTTGTTTCGTATTTTCCATATTGTTATGTTTTATATATTGGGAAATTTTTTCCATATGTCACAGCCCATTTTCTCCGACGTAACTTAAAGCAAAAGTATTTGAAAATTGATTTATTGTGAAGAGTTTGTTTACGTCATATGGAAGTCTGTTTAAATTTGACGGGCTGTTTTTATTTTTAAAGAACACCTGCCGATGCTCCGATGGGTCGTGGGTTCGGTATTTTTGGATTACAATTAGGTATTACTTGGTATTATTATTACAGTATATTGTAAACTTTCATTTACATTTCTTTTCTACTTCGATTCTCTAACGATTATAAAGTACGTCATTATCTTACTAGTCAACGAATCGTAATCGCGTTTCGAATTGCGCGATCAGTCTCGTAATTTCTCTCTGACGATGCGATGTCGCAATTAAATTTCTCCCAACTGTAATTAGTACACAGAACGATATAACTTTGTAATTAACTCGAATTCGCTTGCGGGTTTATTCGCTCCAACGGCGTAAAAAATACGATTCTCAGTGTCTCTGTAAATTGTTTTATCTTAAGACTCGGAGTGTCTGAGTTTTAAGGTTAGCATAATAAACCTCTACGCCTAATTTGAATTTTACTACTGTAATATTTATTTTATTTAGTTTGGATGTAATTTTGTTTCAGTGTTTTAGTACTTAAGTAACATTTAAGAGGCAATATTTTTATTTGAATTAAGAATACAATAAAATTAATACGTTTTTCATGTACTTTTAAATCCAATTTGAAGTAATTAGGGATGGAGGATGTCTTTTTAAAACGAAAAATACGTATGTTTCTTGTATCGAAATATTAAATCCTCGTTGGCGCACCTGCCGTGCTGCCCGATGGGTCGTGGGTTCGAGTCCCACTGGGACGACATGTTTATAATTTAATGTAAGCATGTCTTCCCCAGCTCTGGTAACGTTGCGCATTGAACTAGTGGCAGGAATATCGAAATTCCGACCGGATAACGAACCAATTTTCATAGATGGAAAAACCTTGAAGTGCATTTCGGTCTCAGTCTATCAATTTCTGAATGCTCGAAGTAAAAAGTGGGTCGACAGCGCATTATTGACTGATGTTCTGTGGTTGAGGTATCACCTACCATCAAGTGAATCTCAAAAAAAAGCTTAGATTATATCTTTTAAGCAATTCTCGAAAAAACAAGATAACGAAATTTTAATTCTAAAAATACATTACGTGTCCTCTGTTTTAGATATTGTATCTTACACCTATTGTAATAATTGTGCAAAATATTTAGAAGGTCTGCAAGAATTCCTATCAAATTAAAGTATTTGAGTATTATATATACGTATATATATATTTCATTTCATTAATAAAAGCAAGATAACTCTTTAACTAGAACTCCAGTATATGTACTCTCTCTGATCAATGTGCATTCTAACTGAGCCGGAGAAATCAATATATTCTTTACTCAAACCTAGTTTAACACACACTCAGTTCGTTGAACATATAACGGTAATTAGATATACACAACGATGGAGTACAAACCGGTACACAAAGTGAGAGCAACTTAAAATCTATCTTTTATATTATACTAGGGTATGTATCCGCCCCGGCTTCGCACGCAATGTAGATACTGTACACAAGAAAATACTCTAGCTGATAATGTAGCTTTCTGTAGATCGAGTAGTTTTTGAGTTTAACTGTAACAAACAAACAAATCTTTCAACAAATATAACATTAGTATAGATGTATAAAGGAAATTATATAAATATGTATAGGTTGAAAATCGTTTGTGTATTTGAGATATTTGTTCTGATCAATATTAATATTATATTTGTATATATATAAATTTGTATTTGTATTTCTTGTTGATATAGAAATATCTGTAATAAATATTCCTTATAACTATTAAGTTAGGTTTAACGTGTGTTGTTTTTAAAATTTTATCCCAACCTACTATCCTTCAATGCAAAACTACTTAGAGTATGCTTGGTATAGCAATCGTGGTCACGAGGAACTGAAGAGTTTGATTTATGTAAATGTTAGGATCTAGTTTAGTTCAATAAGAATTTATTTCCTCTTTTGTAGAATAACATAGGTTTATTGAGCAAATAATACCCATCTATCAGCCATTAGTGACCACGATTCAATTACCCATTTATTCTGAGGGAGACAGGTGGAGCTCGGAAAAGTACGGTCCTGGGTGGACACTAGTAATTCTCGATAAAGTATGGCCTTTATATTCATTTATTTTTATTTGTATAGTAAGAGCGTAGCATAGTCGAATATATGTCGTAGCAAAACGTAGAAATATAGTAAATAAACCAAAATTATAGACGAATTTACTTGTGAAACTTGTGGCGTAGGCTTGTAGAATTTATATTGTAGCAGCTGCCGTAGCCTCGTAGCAGATCGTAGATACTATGTATAAGCTACGGCAACAATGATGATACCGACTTATTTATTATAGTTTTTAAGTCGACCAGTAGGGCTATTCACGATCATTCGAAATCGATCCGCCCGGAAAGCTACGCTCTCCCACTGAAAAGTTTTTTCGTATTTACCAGATTTAAAAATGGTATTCACAATTCCCATAGGATTGAGCATCGGCATTCTTCGGGAGTTTCCGATTAGAATCTTAGTATAAAATGATAGAAAGCTTGATATATCGGTACGAAATCTTGTAATATCGGAACGGAAAGTTTTCGAATGATCGTGAATAACCCTACAGAATGGCTTTGGTCGTAGTATAGAGCTATTTATCAAATGTTCGAATATAAATTTTGTGAGTCAAACGATAATTATTACATAATATAAATACGTTTGAACACATAGCTTTTATTAAGCTGGATTTTGATGCGGTTTTAATTATCACCATTTGAATAATTACCCCATTGAAAATATGAAATATATACATTATAATCGCTAACAATAATAAATTTAAATATCTGAAGTCGTTTCAAATAATTTCAACAACTTCACTGTTTGTTTATCTTAATATTTATACTATCGTTTTTACTTATAATGTGATAAAATTAATATTATTTATTTTTAAATTGCGTTACACATATATTTTTGACTGAAATATTATTAAATAATACGAGTATAATACGAAAATAATAAACTTTAATATGTCATATATATATATCATAGTTTGTATTAAAACCTCATTTGAACAAAGAAGAAAAGCCTCAGTCTTCCTAAGTAATTGCTTTTAGGATATTTAAAGGAATTTATTGCACTTAATAATATATATTATAATCGTAAGTTATAGTCGTATGTTATAAAAACGCACAATTCCATACTCTTCAAATTCAATGAGACTATTGAAATCCGTATTTTTAATTAATTATTATCAATTTATCCACTTGAAATCCAGTCGTGCTTTAATTAAAATACGAAACCAATAAAGCAAGAGATTTTTTAAATAACAAAAGGATGATACCGATAAAATATTGTTTTTTTTGCATATCAGAGCCGAGGATAGTTAATGAGAACATGAAAGATAAAAACGCATGGAGCACTGTAGTTTAGAGAGACGATTATATTATTGTTATACAAATTTAATATCATCGGGTTAATTTTTGTGTTTGTGTAACACAATTTGTAAAATTTTTTTGACCACGGTTACTGAAAAGCATCCGAAACGTTGGAATAAATAATTTAAACAATATAAATAATAAATCGCGTTTTAATCCGGTATACAGTATTTTATTTTAAATAGTTACATTTATTCAGGTAAACATTTACAAAACACTTACATATTATATTTGCTTGCAAATATTAATATTAAATAAATGAAAATGAAACTTATAATATACATTTAAATAAAATACTGTATACCGGATTAAAACGCGATTGATTATTAATATTGTTTAAATTATTTATCCCGACGTTTCGGATGCTTTTTAATCCGCGTTTTAATCCGGTATACAGTATTTTATTTAAATGTGTGATACTCGCGTTAATAAAAGACAATATTATAATATACCTACCTATTAAGAAAACATTCACGACCTATCAACATTTATTTTAATATTACGTCTATTATTTAATCTATCAATACGGTCAAAACCTACCAAAGCATTTTCTTTCCCAAATATTTCCATTCAACGCTAACAGATTTCTATGTAGGCAAAAATAGAGTAAAGCTAATTACATTTCTATTGACTAGAACGTTTACGAAAAACATATTTATCTTCATTTCACTTACAAGGGAAACCCATTAGTAAATTAAACAACTCTGCAAAAACTTTCATGATATCAAATTCATATCGCATCAATCATTTAGTTTGTTAAGATACGGGAAATTGAATCAATGCTGATTCTTCGATGTTATCAGATTTTTAGTCTGGATTATATATATTTTTATGGCCATAGATGAGGAGGGATGAAATAACTGCAGGAGAAGTGTTTTGAATATGAGTTTGTTGAAAAAAAAACGTTACCTCTGTATGACGCTCTACACTACACTAGACCTTATTTTTTGGTGAAAACAACTTCATGAGTTGTCTCCCCGGACCACGGTTGCTGTAAAGCATCCGAAACGTCGGGATAAATAATTTAAACTATATAAATAATAAATCGCGTTTTAATCCGGTATACAGTATTTTATTTAAATGTGTGATACTCGCGTTAATAAAAGACAATATAACTTCATGAGCTATTATTTGACTGCTATCTTCGAAAGGATGTGTTTTTTTTTAATTTTTATTTTACAAATAAATTATATAGAATAGGTTAGCATTACAAATACGAAAAAGAGACTTGGTATCATAATCATATCCTACTTTGTTCTACAGATACGTCAGTATACTAGTATATTCTCCTTTCGTTGGTGCATTGGGTAGTACAGGTGCCTTGTATTCTGATAGATCGCGGGTTTGAATCCTGCAGGACGACATGTATATAATTATTATAAAAACTTTGAGTATTAAAGGGGTTCTATCTGTGTTTAACTTCATTAGTATAATCTATATAGTTTATAATATTGTCTTTTATTCTATATAGTTTATGCTTCTTAATTACTCTCTACTCTGTGGTCATTATAATAGATAGTATATTTTTTTATAATATATAAAATAATATTCTCATTTAATTATAACAAGTTATATGAATGGATTGCGTGAAGAATTTTGAGGGGTTCGTTGGCATGCAGTTAAGTTCCGAAAGGTCTTGCGTTTGAATACGAAAAGAACGACATGTTTATAACTTTCTGTTAATATCTTATCTACATTCAGGTATTAAACGGGTGGGAGAAATGTCAAAATTCCTACAGGGTAACGGATAAACCTAGCCAACGTGCCAATGAGCTCTTGAACATATTTATCCCATCAAATATTTTATTCTGTAAGGTTTATATCATTTTAATTTTTTCTAAATATCATAAAATAATTTAGTTTCATTCTCCAGCCTGCAAGTAATCAACTGGCCAAGGTCAATTTGGCCTAACGATAGCCACTTGTCATTCGCAACAAAAACAGAAATGGGCGAGATTATAAAAAAATCTTCCGCTAAAAACGCTTAGTCTGCCCTAAATGAGGCCAGAGTAATGCGAAAACGTAGATAGGGCTGTCACCGGAATCCGTAAATTAAATGATTTGTTTGTTTTGGAACGTGGGAAACCGGTTCTGTTATTAAATCGGTTTAACAAGACTGTCATTCTAACAGTGTTGTTAAATTGAGACAGCTATAAGGAATTTTTAACTAAATGATAAGTCAAATAAAAAAAAACGCTAAAATTTAAATAATCGTAAAAATGGGGTTCATCGATAACATTTCAAATTCATTAGATTTTTTAAAACTTTGGGATATTTTTAGATACTTGCAAAGAATAGAATATAAGTACTTAAGGATATACGTATGTGTCAACTCTTACTGTAGTAAAAAATCCAATTACTCAAGTTATCGATGAACCCCATTTTTTACGTTTATTTACGGATATATATTTTTTATAAAAGGATACATCCTTGAGTAGTCAAGGATGTATCCTTTCTGCAGATATAGGTACTAATTCTATACCGATATTTTATAAAAAACGATATGGATACTTATTTGGCCTTGAAAATATATTACAACAACAGTTATTTTCTCATTCGTAATATTATTATCAACCCGAATCTGCTTTGTAATTAACAAATCAAGAATCTAACTATGTGACATAGTTATGTACATATAAATCTTAAAATCAGAAAATATGGGAACCAAGAACGTTGAAAATACCCTAAAATTGGCAAGGGTTTGGCAAGTGTAACTCTGGTTGGACATTCGGAAAAATATATGCAAATATACTTTTTTATATAATAAAACTTCATAGATTCAAATATAATATATTCTTCATATGTACATTTACCATTCTAGGGTTTTCAAATTTATCTTAATTTTTAATGGCAACATTATTTTCATTATTTGGTGAACATATTATACATAAATACAGTATAAGATCACTTTGATATACAATTTTCGAAAATTTTACTCAACTTAAAAAATAATACAGTTTTCAGTAGGTATCTAAGTTTGTTACACATTCATCGTTCAAGATGGTTATTATGTGAAATAAATCGTATCAATAAATCTTATTAATTTTATTTTTCTTCAGCATTCTCGCTGAGACATTAACTGTAAATCTACGACGATAGTTACGGGAAAAATTAGTCTTCGATGTTTTTTTTAAATATAAAATAAGTGGCAGCCCTACCGTGCTTCTTGACCCGTTTCAATATGAAAGGGTGTGACGCCGCGGGCCCACTTGGCAACTGTGAAAGACTTTTTCATTTGAAATTATCTGAATACTGTAATTACGAGACACGAGTGACTTTCATGTTATGACTATTAGCTACACTACTCTCTTGTGAATTCAGTATTCACAATTGGAATCGTGGATACTAATATTATAAAGCTGAAGAGTTTGTTTGGTTGAACGTGCTCAGGAACTACTTAAATGAATTGAAAAAATATTTTAATCTTGAATAGCTCATTTATCGAGGTAGGCTGTATAATGAATGATATATAAAGGAAATGTAAAAAAAATAGAGGTACAATAAAATAAAAAATACAGAATATGTTTTATACATAATATTAAGTAATAGATTAGGTAAATTTAACAAATTAATAGTTTATTATTATTATTATTTTTTCTGTTAATTTACACATATTTTTTATTTTATATTTCACATAATAATATTAAGTATGATTTATTTGTTTTTCCTACGAGATTTTATCTTTGAAATTGTTTGTCTCAAAGTTAGATTCCTTACATATTTTACTATTTAATTTAAAGAAAATGTTTATCATAGTTTGTTAATCTAAGTTAAATATTAAATTAATATGTATTGTAATAAGATCGTATAATGTAATAAAGCATACCCTTTAATTTTAAAATATATATTTAAGTTATTATTTTAGATGTATAGTAATATTCTAATTTGTTTATTAAATTTCATTCACTTTAACGTGCTTAGGATTAGGAACAGGTTACTGTGTGTTTATTATTTTTTACATTATTAATGTTATAGTGTTTGTCTCGCTTGTGCCAGCGCGCCCCTCCACCGGAGCCACTGAAAATCAGTGTTGGGACTTCTGTCCCAACTTATACTGAGTGGTCTTCCGCTTCAGGCACCACTTATGTTTTGTTTTTTTTTTTTACTTATTACAACTTTAATATCTTGAATTTCATATAGTATATATTATCAGAACTGTTTTTATGTTTGTAATATTGTTTTATAACTTGTAATATTTTAAGTGGTAAACTGAATAAACTTATTCTATTCTATTATTCTATTCTAGATTTACCTATTAGGCGACAAGAAGTTTGCAGGTACAGCAAGTTAGTTTATTTAGTTTGTACATATTTTAATTATAAGCTGTTGCCCGCGACTTCGTTCGCATGGGCTTCATCTTTGTATATGGAATTTTACGTATATTTGTTAAATACATTGAATCAGCATTGTTTTTAATATAATTTCAATAGCTCCGCAGAACATAATCACTGATAAATTCATAATATATTGTGAACTGAACGGATCATGTAGTAAAAATAATTAGAAAATCGCATCATCATTCTTACGACGATGTTGACATGATTTTAAGTAAAATATAAACATATCCCTATGTTTATTTCACTGATCAATTATCTTTGCAGTCATGTAATTGAACAGTTTTATATTATGTCTGACTAAAATATTATTCTGATCTTGTTTTCCCAGGACGCGAATCCACCCAGCTGCGAAAGAGGTCTCTTATAAAATTAATTAATAATAATAAATTTCGGATGGAACTGTCTTATTCAACGTTGAAGTAAAAGTCTGATTATAAAAAGGAATATTTGCGTATAGTTCTTGCAATTCACAAAGGCGAGTGGGCTTTACTGGTGGTGAACAAGTATCTACATATATCCACATATTATGTCAGTGTGCGTCAAAATTCGACAGTTCGCTCGCAACAGAGGGCCTAGCACAAACAACTTGTGAAATAGTAATCGTATCGTCGAGTCATATGTCATTTGTATGAAATTGCAAATGATTTCTCATAAAATTGACAGATGGACGATTCGAATACTTTCTCAATAGGCGTTCGTGCTAGGCCCTCTGATCACTCTGTCAGACACGCACACTACCGCAATGTGCATATACAAATTCAAACACGAATAAAGCTCACTCGCCTTTGTGAATTGCAAGAACTATTACTCAAATTAAGATTTTTTTTTTATGCCAGATATCGACAGACGAGCATGAGGTTCACTTGATGGTAGGTGATACCTCAGCCACAGAACATCAGTCAACGATGCGCTGTCGACCTAATTTTTACTTCGAGCATTCGGAAATCCATAGACTGAAACCGAAACGCGCAATATGCACTTCACGGTTTTTCCATCTATGAACGGTGGTTCGTTACCCGGTCGGAATTTAGATATTCCTCCCACCCGATCAATGCCCGAAGTTACCAGACGTGGGGAAAACATGCTTACAGAAAATTATAAGCATGTGCTCCCAGTGGGATTCGAACCCACGACCCATCGATGCGCACGGCAGGTGTTCTACCGAACGCGCCAACGAGCCCGTCAAAAAGATTATCCAATTTTATGAGATATAGTACTTATTTCATTTGCCTAAGTGTGGAATATTTTTCTTTGTCAAAATTTAAGATAAAACTGTCGGAGATTACAGAAAAATAATATGAAAAAGTTTTCAGCTAGGCTTTATATTTTATTATACCTATATAGGTTTTTTTAGTAATAATATAATTATAACCGAAAACATCTGAGCTCGAGTTTACTGGAGAAATTAAGATTATAACATCAAAATTCGCAAGAAATAAGACGTTTTTTCGACTAATCGATTATTATTATACAAATAGTCTAAGTTTTATTTTCGACTTGATCTTCTTTTACTTTTTTATAAACAGATAACAAACTCCTTCTATATAATAAAAGCCGTAAAGAGCAGATTGCGCGATTCGGTTTCACCCTATGGATTTCCGAATGCTCGACAATGCTATACAATCGAGTTAGCCATACATCACGCCTATCAAAAACTATCGGACACCCAAGTACGAATAACTTGCGAGAAAATATTCGTCTCGTCAATCTTTCAGTTTTATTCCATTTCTAATTTGATGATACAAATACGTTCTCGCAAGTTGTTCGTAGCAAAATAACTACGAAATTCTACTCGGGTTGACTACTGTCCCATGATTGAAAAGCGCAGTTGTACGATTCTGTTTCATTTCTTGAAAATAAATAAAATACTTGAAATGTTTAATAAATTGCCACCATTAAGGAACTATATCTGTTTTTTGAGGTTTGAGGGCCTGTTTTTAACCGAATTCAAAAAAGGAGGAGGTTCTCAATTCGTCTGTATGTTGCTTTTTTTGGTATGTTTGTTACTCGATAACTCCGCAAACTATGGATGGATTTGGACGTATACGTCGGATGTTTGGAGTCGGTGCCAGCCAAGAAGGACAGTTTAATCCTGCTTTAGCAACAAATTGTCGAACGGTACGGAGCGGCACCGACTTCAAAAATAACTGTTAATAAATAATGCTTTGAAGTAATTAAAATATTATTTTTTACTTTGTAGTTGTAATTTTGAAGTCGGTTTTTTTTGCATAAAAATAATTACGTATGGTAACCAAACTGTCTTCGTAATTATATCATGATACCAGTCAATTAAGGAGATATTTTGCATTTTATATATATGGAAACAGTTTATAAAAATCTACAAAGACATAATTATAAGTTAAACGTTCGCGGTGACTAAATTAAATTAAAATATATCACTAAATTAAATCCTGAATTCGTTTCTACACTCAAAGTGAGACGTTAACTAAAGAGACGCTTAGCTCGTGGAATAAAGAATAAAATCTTCAAAAAATCTTTGAAATTACCCACGAATTCCGCCTCAATCTAATCTTCTCAAATTAACCAGTAAACTTCAATTCTAAAGAGAGCAATTTGGATAATGGCGATTGATATGAACTTTTTACTGCTATAGAAATTGTTTCGTTCAAGTTTTTACGATTTCAAAGGATAGAATATTGATAAAAGTTTGAATTATGAAGTAGTATAAAAGTAAGGGATGCCGCCAACTGATACGCGAAGACCAGACTGGCATCTTTAGTTTGAATTTGTTATAGTTTTTACGACTACTATAAGGCGTTTGTAAATATTATACATTCGGGCTTAAGCACGAAATGTTTCCTTTCGATTGGTCACTGGTGAAAACCAAAAGCAATTTCTAATTATTATTATATATTTTTTTTATGTCAGATATCGACAGACGAGCATGAGGTTCACTTGATGGTAGGTGATACCTCAACCACAGAACATCAGTCTATGACGCGCTGTCGATCTAATTTTTACTTCGAGCATTCGGATATCCATAGACTGAAACCGAAACGCGCAATGTGCACTTCATGGTTTTTCCATCTATGAACGGTGGTTCGTTATCCGCTCGGAATTTAGATATTCCTCCCACCCGATCTTTGCCCGAAGTTACCAGGCGTAGGGAAAACATGCTTAGAGAAAATTATCAACGTGGTCCCGGTGGGATTCGAACCCACGACCCATCGCTGCGCACGGCAGGTGTTCTACCGAATGCGCTAACGAGCCCATCTAAATATTATATATTTACTCTTCATTTCACAATACATTTAAACATAGATATACAGAAATAAACAGAATTATTTTATTCGCTTGTTTCTTTGAGCAGTAAACTGGTTAAAGTAATATCGAAGTTCCATCTGGTTTTATAGATGCAAATGATGTGAAGTGTAGATAGCCTATTTCAAACTCAGTGTATTTTCGAATACTTGGGGTAAAATTAAAATAGGTCAACAGCACATCCCTGATAAATGAGTTTCTTTGGTTGAAGCTTGCAGGTCGATATCTAATATAAGGAAAATAGGAATATTTTTGAATTTGGTAGTCTTTTGTTGTGTTTGCAGACGAATTAACAGACTTGAGAGGACGCATTATAAAAAAAAGCCTAGCCAGAGTAAGGTGGAGAAGGTCCTCATTAAAAATACTAACACTAAATATTCTGACATATTTGTTAAATAAATAAACACAGAGAACTCACCGAGAATTTAATTATTTTTTCCAAACTACGTCCTAAAAAAACTTACAAACTTAAATTATATGAATTACCTACATTTTCTTAGATGTACATAATATATTGGGTTAAGGAAAAAAGATACTGAAAGGCCTTTTATTTTCTTTTTTATATGAAAATATGGAAGACTAGAGATTTAGAACTTTTGTAAACTATAATATAGGAAGTTAAGGTAAAATAACACAAGGGACTCTGCTTCACGTAATAACGTTTATTACTTTATTATTTATTACTTGAAAAACATGTACAAGTAGAGTGTACTTCATATAGAACTACTTATGTACAGTACTAAATTTTTTGTATGGAATCTTGACTTTACCGATTTGATTCATATTTTTTGAAAGTTTTCTAATACTTTTAGATGGTTAAAAATTTAAGAAAATTGTGCATAAAATTGGATAATTTCAGAAGAAAAGCATACTTTAAAAATATTTACACATTAATTTTCAGTTATTAGTAAAGGGGAGATTTGGTATCATTTTCTTAATTCGATCGGGGAGCTTGTCTATACTAATATTATAAAGAGGAAAGATTTGTATATTTTTATATTTTTGAATTTTTGTATTCAAATCAAATCAAATCGAAAACACTTTATTGAACACCACACGTGAAAATAATAAAAATATACAAAAAGTCAAAGTGAGTAGCGTACAAAAGGCGGCCTTATCGTTGAGAAGCGATCTCTTCCAGGCAACCAGAGAAATTAAAATATTAAATAAACATAACATAGATTAGGGTAGTGCTCTAAAAAGAAAACATACAAATAAGAAAAGAGATAAAGTACAAGAGATAAGAAACAAGTCATAATAAGTGAACTAAAAGAATAATAATAATAATGTTTTCCGAAAAATCATAACAATATGTTTTAACAAATAATAATAATAACCCACAACAATGAAAAATATGTATATATATATATATATATATATATATATATATATATATATATATATATATATATATATATATATATTCACATGTGTGTGTGTACACACAACATACATATATGTATACACAATACTCCATAAAAGTAAGACTACTTCAGAGACTGAAGGAAATGCACCTTGAGCAAGCTTTTAAACTGTAATTGAGTCTGAGCTTTCCTAATGGGAAGAGGTAAATTATTCCACAACTTAATCGAATATATAGAGAACGAAGAAGAATACATTTTGGTGGTGTGAAGAGGCATAAAAAGGAGTAAGTTATCAATTGAGCGTAATTCTAGTTCGTGAGAGGCGCCCAGAAAGATAAAACGTTTTTTAAGAAAAGATGGAGTTGTAGGATCGAAGAGAATACGATATAGAAGAGAAAGTATATGTATGTCCCTGCGTTGTCGAATTGGTAGCCAATTAAGTTGAGAACGATACTCCGAGATGTGATCAAACTTACGCAAACCGAAAATAAATCTAATAGCGTAGTTTTGAATTTTTGTATTTTTGTATGTTATAAATAAACTCAAAAACTACTGGACCGATTTTGAAAATTCTTTTGTGTATATTACAATACATCTATATTGCACCCGAGTGAAACCGGGGCGCGTTGCTAGTATTAAATAATTTAAAAACAAACGATTTAAAAACTTCGATGACCCTGCGTAATCTGAGACTCTATGTAACTACAGTTACAATTACTGTATAAGAGGGTTATATGATCAACAGCTCACTAATGACAAGAATAGATTCCGTAACAATGTAAGGGATGCAATGCGTGTCTAGACTCTAAATGAATTGAGCTATACACTCACAAATACACAAAAGGTCTTTAGATAAAATTAAAAGCAGTCCTTTGTTAAGATAATGGATGTAGTCTTAAGGGTATAATAGATTCATTATGAACGACGTTAAATAGGTTTTTCGCAAATATCCCTTCTACGCATACCCTCGTATAACTTTACATCATAAAATAAGATTTTTTTTACAATATTTGAAGAGGCAAATGGATAAGCATCACATCATTAAAAATCATGTTTTGTTGTAAGTTAAACATTTTCTAATTATAAACAATTATATTGATATTGTCTTTTATTAACGCGAGTATACCACATTAAAATAAAATACTTTATACTGTTAGTCAATATTGCCATAATATAGAAAATTACAGAAAAATCAACGCCGTAGGAATAGATGGCGGTAATATGGCAACTTTGTGATATATTTTAAATCAGACAGCTGTCACCTTTCAGTCTGCCGTGACCACGGCTACCGAAAAACATCCGAAACGTCGCGTCGACAAAAATAATATAAATAAGAATCGCGTTTTAATCCATTATAAAGTGTTTTATTAAATTACGTTAATCTTACTTCAAACATTTCTAGAGATTTATAGAAAACCAACATTATTTAAATTCAAAACCAATTACCACTGCAGTAGAAATATACATAAAATTTGATCACATTAAATCGAACAAAATAGATATTTCCCGTATCAAAGTCTGACCTCTGTAACAAAAGTTGTCTTTTGAAGGACATCTTGGCCGGAAGCCAATAAGTCCGAATTGCGTCCTCCCATTTCCTATTTAAGAACATGAAAGGGAAACAATTTCAGACCTAATTGCGTCCGTGCAATTGCCTGAGATTGTCTGGAAATAGAATAGGTAAATATGGATTAGTTTTCCATAAACGTGAACGATGTCGTAAAAAGAAATGGTATGCTATTTCAATGGGTCCTAAAGAGTGTGACCGAAACGGCGAGGATACCTAAAGAACACGTGTTATTATTTGTTTTTTTCTCTTCGTGGTAAGTGTGACATGTTTAGCACCGGCGGTCCTGAGTTCGAATCCCGGAGAACAACATTAAAAAAAATTGTTTCGGTCAGGCAAGGCACAGAAGCCTACTTACCTATAAAGAATAATGATCAGTGAAACAGACACAGAATTGGGTCTGCCCCATACCCCGTCAGGGGACTCGGGAATTCACTTCACAGATTTTTTGATATAAGCATGTCATACTCTTGTAATAAAATTCCGTGACCTATGTCTATGTCAAATTCAATTAAATTTAAGGATGAATTTAATGAATATCTCTTGAAAACGCTTCATTTCTCTGTAAAGGACTTGGAAGATAAAAATACTAAGTGCTTTAACCTTTGCTCAACAAGATTTATTTTTTGATTCTATTACATTAGTAGAATTAAATGATTTTGAATGAATTTAGTAAGGATAACTCAGTTATAAACCCATTAGAGCCTGAGTTATTTAAAACATTTTTTTTATTATTTTGTTTTTTTTTATTAAGATTAGGTATATCCAAAGAATATGTTTTCGAGAAAAAAATTGTTTTTTCACCACCCTTATGCACTGTGCCCATATGGAAACGCTAGACTGTAATAGGTTAAATAGAGTTAAAACAATCTTCCGAAACGATGATTGCTTAAAAAAATCACGTACATTAAGTTATTTTTCACATCGACTATCGAAATTCCGACCGGGTAACGAACCATCATTCATAGATGGAAAAACCGTGAATTTAAGTATACGCATCGTTGACTATGAACACATGATACACTAATGAACGTCAATAAAAAATACATATTAAATGCTTCTAATTGTACATTTACTGCCAGTTCTCAAATCAAGGACGTAGAACGGATGAGACTGCCGGACGGGACTAATGTTCTGTGGCTGAGGTATCACCTACCATCAAGTGAACCTCATGCTCATCTGTCGATATCTAATATGTATAAGAAAAATACAGAAATGGAACTACCCCTCACCACACCTTACTTTATCTGTTGATTTTTTTTGTAATGTAATACTCATAATAGAGTGGAAGTTGATTTCTGTAAGATTTACGCGCAATCAGGAACAACAAAATAATGGAATTAATGACCGCCTTCGATGTTTACAACTGTTCCTAAAAGGCCGACAACGCATCTAAGACATTCGAGTCACAGATGTCTATTGTATATATAGGTGATGATTACTTACCATCAGATAATGTCATTTCTCAGTGTCGACAATATAATAAAACTAGCAAAACGCTCCGGCTTCGCACGATAACTCGTTACTCGCTGATAATGCAGCTTTCTATTGGTGAAAGAATTTTTAAAACCGGTCGAATAGTATTTGAGTTAAATCCTCTTTATAATAATCATAGCTTAGATAAAAAAGTAAAAAAAGAATATTAAAACGTTAGATTCTCAAAATGCTTCCTGACATTTGTTAATGGTAAGTGTTAAACGAACTTATAAATGTTAAAAGTTGCAGTAGAAACTAGAGAATATTCGCTAAATATGCCGGCATTCCCCAGTGTACACGGAGTGTCTAATGAAATGCACTTGCAAATCGTCTTCGAGTGTCAGCTTGGTATTAAATTCACTCCCAGTATTACGTTCAAATAGTTTAATCTATTTGAGATACACGATTTTAGATTCATGTATACATGTCTTGAAATTTTCGTATAAAATGGTATGTTTTTTGTGTGCAACAAATATATATTTAATTTTCATTTCATAGTCATCTTTAAGTAATACAGTATTATAGTAGTATAGTTATAGTATAAAGCCCGAAGTAAAAAATAGGTTGACAGCGCATCACTTTTTATGCGATTATGTCCTGCGGCTGAGAAATGCATTAAGATAGAGTAAAATAGAGATTCGTTATCTGGATGAAATTTCAATATTTCACCTTCATGTTTAATAAACAATGGCCTGACGTAATGAAAATTATACACATGTCATCCTGCCGATTCGCACCTGATGATAATCTGAACCGGAACGCAAGGTTATATTAACCAGTGCGTCAATCCATCAAAATTCGAATTCAGGAAACCATCTTCAGGCTCCAATATCAGACCAGCTCAGTGGTATATTAAATGAATATTTAATTATCATCAAAGGTGCCAGTGTTATCAAAGGCTAGTCAAAATTTACAACTTAATAAATAATGGGTATAGTTTATATGTAAATTTAAATACCGATATCCGGATGCAGTTAAGTAAAATAGTTAAAAAGAGAACAAAACGACATGTCGGTACAGTCACGTATATCATTAACATGAACTGTCGCGCCGAAAACCAACTTTGTATCCGAGAAAATCCGAACAAGTGCGCATCCGGTACAGTCGTGAAAAACACAAGCTTCCAGCCGTCATGTAAAAAATCTCTAACAAGCTTTAACGTTTTTGTTTCTGAAAATCTGTGCTGTGAAAAACTATCCACTCAGCCCGAAGCTTAACGACCTTCCTATATTAATGGTCTCCATTTTGGTATCGACGGGGATAGATTTTAGGCTCTTAATGGATAGCCGGATAAAGCTTATGCAGTGCTTGAGTACCATTTTAATGTGCCGTTTCTTTATTGAATTGGGAGTTTTTCGGAAATGTTTATATCGTATTTTTAATTCCGCTTCTGTAAGAAGCAAGTTAGCACATAAAGTAATGTGTGTTTTCTTTTCTCGCGGGTTTATGCAGAACAACCCACCAAACATCATAATCAGATTAATAGTTTAGGAGTGCATAAAGGACGAACATATTTACTCGTATATTGATGTTTGAGTAAATATGAACATGGTTTATTTTAAAAGTATTAGGTGCTTTGTTGTTATTTGGAAGAGAGTTGAAGCATAAAAAAGTATTGTTTTAATTTTTAAAAGGTGAGGTGTGCGATATTATTATAAGTTCAAATATAGAAATACTTTAAATAGTTAGTCCATAAAAAAAAGTGAAGCAAATTCAGTCCCGGTAATTTTATATCGCAAGAGTAATTAAATAATCACAGCCAAACAAAAAGTGACTAAATATTTAAATAATTCAAGCCTAGAACCATTGTAAAGATAGAATTTTCCGAAACAAAGGGAAAATGGGCCAACATTTTTTTAGACAATAACGCAACTTCACAATAAAAATAACAAAATGGCCGCGAGCCCAATGTTCTGTATACACAAACACATTTCCTATTCAGAACAAAACTGCAAGAATCATAAATATGAAAATATTAACCTAAAATTCGGAAAAACGATTCGAAAATTGTCGCAATCCAACAGATAAATTTCATTAGCTTATAAGGCTGATTCATTGAAAAAAAAATCATAGATGATTCTGGCAAACAATTAAAATCGTACAAACGATAATATCTCGAAAACTATCAAAATTCGTTGAACATATTGTTCTTTGTATATATATTTATTGATCTTAATACATATTTTTATTCCTAAATTTGATAATAAAAATATATTATAATTTTTATATTGCATATTATTTATTAGGATTGTAGCATATGGAAATATGTGATCTCTATTATTATAATTAATTGGAACGATGTCATATGGAACTTGGTGTATTTATTTTGTATTGCACTTCCTTACAAACATTTCGTAAAACAAAAAACTTGGCGATTAAAAAGAGTGGCGGCGAGTTTATTGCCAGTTCTTCTCGTCCGATCTACGCCCTCGATTTGAGAACTGGCAGTAAATTTAAAATTAGAAGGATTTAATTTTTTTATTGATATTCATAAGTGTAGATTGTGTTACCTAAATGAATAAATGATAATTTGATTGATATTGATATGGAAGTCCATGATCTCTGCCTACCCCGTTGGGAAAAATATATGTATGTAAATCAATCATTTCATTAATATTAGCACGCACGAGCATTGAACATTAAAATCTCATTTTTCGTGAACATTTTGTTTACCGGTATTCGGGTTCATTGTGTCAGGAAATGGCTGTGGCAACTTTCAAATAGACCGGAATTTACTACGCTTAGACACGCAACTAATTACGACCTCCGACGGGTTGACAAATAGTTTCTTTATGGGGTTCTTCGTGAATTACTTCGATTACAATAGCCTTTATTAAATTTGTGCCCTTTTGTATCATATTAATAGGGAAAAAGTGTTTTAATTATAAAGTTTTTTTAATGTTAGATATTTACTTAAGTTATCACCTACTATCAAGTGAACTCCATTCCCAGCATGTTGATACCACTAAACATCAGTCATAATCAATTTGACTAATCATCCAAATATTTATTTTAAGTTTTTTTTAGAAGTCTCCAAGACTTCCCAATGTAGGTATGTTTTAAAAATTTAGTAAAGCAAAATCAAAATGCATATATTTTTACTCTGTTGTACTAAGTATTTTATTTTCAATATAGAAAATAGTATATTATAATATGTTTTTTGAGTTTTTGGTAAAAATATACATACCAGTATTAATACCAGTATGCCGTGTATATACTATATTATATCTATATCTACATATATTTCCATACTGGAACCGGAGGTCCTAGGTTAGAATCCCGGGGAAACATGATTAAAAAATATTTGTTTCTGTCGGGCAGGGCACAGAAGGCTGATCACCTACTTGCCTGTAAGAAAAATTATAAGTGAAACAAACAAAGAACTGGGTCTGCCCCATGCCCCACTAGGGGACTCGGGAATTCACTTATGAACAAACTCAACCGAAAATGTAGCTTTCTATCGGTGAAAGAATTTCTAAAATCGGTCCAGTAGTGTTTGAGTTTGTCTATTACATTGCACTCATGTGAAGTCGGGGCGCGTTGCTAGTCCAGGATAAAACTTATTTTCATCGTCTCTACAATATAAAATCAAATCAGAAACTTACAAAAACCTATAACAACTTCAAACGAAACACAAAAACCGACACTTTGATTTGTTCCGCGAACCGAAAACAAAGGGAAAATCCAATAAAAGTATATCGATAAAAGATTTCCGCTAAAACATACTTCACGTATTTACATAATATTTGCCGGAATATTTGATCAAACATTGGCGTTGCCGCTAAATCGTGAAATATTGCTTTGTTTCATATTCGTATTAAATTTAATTGCCGGTTTACGTATGAGTTATTGGTTTGTTTTTGATTTGAAAAATATGAAAAATTTCGAAAAATTCACGTATATTCACTTTGAACTGAAAACGTTGATACTATTTATTAGGTTCGTTTTCATAGCGCAATATATAATTATGCACATGCCTGATTTCCGGAGGCCTGTGTAACTTTTTTTTATGTCAGATATTGACAGACGAGCATGATGGTAGGTTACCTCAGCCACAGAACATCAGTCAATGACTGTCGACCTAACTTTTTACTTCGAGCATTTGGAAATCCATAGACTGAAATCGAAACGCGCAATATACACTTCACGGTTTTTCCATCTATGAATGGTGGTTCGTTACCCGGTCGGAATTTCGATATTCTTCCCACCCGATCCTTTCCCGAAGTTACCAGACGTGGGGAAAACATGCTTACAGAAAATTATAAACATGTCGTCCTGGTGGGATTCGAACCCACGATCCATCGATGCGCACAGCAGGTGTTCTACCAAACGCGCCAACGAGCCCGTCAAAGTCGTATTTGATTTTGTGCCGGTTTTACTTTTAACTTGAATTCGAAAACGACATATCAGAATACTAATTAGGTACGTAGTAAAAAAAGTACTCTTCTTATCTATACATAAAATAAAACTGTAGAGGTCGAATGTCTGTACATAGAGAAAAATGCTTAATACCGAGTCAGGGGGATGTAAGAAGAGAAATAGTAGAAATAACGATTTATTTCATTATTTTTGTTTCTCTGTCTGTTTGTCTGTTTGTACGGGCTAATCTCCGAAACTGGTGGACCGATAAACATGAAATTTTGCATGACGATACCTTATATCTCCGGCCAACATCTTAGATACTTTTTATCCCAGCGAACGAAGTCGAGGGCATCAGCTATAAGGATATAAAGTTTAGGGAAATTGACACACATTTATATCTACTATACGTCACACAACATGGAAAGACCAGTTTATGTGTAACATAACTCACATTTCATTCATAATTGACCAACTGAGTTTAACTCATTACAACATTCAGCATCCGGAATGTAAAAATCTCATATTTAATTTATTCCAGACATTGAAGGGTAAATCCTTTTTTATGCTTTATTAATTACACGCAGCTCTTACTAAATGAGATTTCGTAATGACGTATATAATCCTTTTGCCCAAATGTCGCGAGAGGTTTTTTAATTATAATTATAAACTAATCAATATTAATATAGATGTGTTCAAGTGCTTCTGTCTGCTAAACACTGCCATCAAGTGAACCTCATGCTCGTTTGTCGATATCTAACACTAGCAAAGCGCCCCGGCTACACACGGGTGTAATGTTACGTACACACAAAAAAATGTAGCCTATGTTACTCGCTGATTATGTATGTAGCTTTCTATTGGTGATAGAATATTTAAAATAGGTCCAGTAGTTTTTGAGTTTATTCATTATATACAAAAATACAAATCTTTCCTCTTTATATTATTAATATTATTAGTACAAGTATAAGTAGGTATAGATAAAAAAGCACTAGGATCCGATCTGCATTCGGAAATACATAGAAACTGAAACACAATGAACACTTTGCTATCTATACTAATATTATAAAAAGATTGTTTGTAACGATTTAACTCAAAAACAACTCAACCGATTTTAATAAAACTTTCATCAATAGAAAGCTACATTATCAGCGAGTAACATAGGCTATATTTTTGTGTATAGTACATCTACATTGCACCCGTGTGAAGCCGGGGCGGTTTGCTAGTATTATATAGAGAGATTTTCACGAGGGCAGTATACAAATGTGGTGTGATTTATAATATTAATATTATAATTAGGCCATACTATAGAATATCTCTTTATATAGGTATATTAATTTGTTATATTTCAAAAGAATAAGACAACATTTTCCATAAAAGCTGAACAATTATCGTCATATTTCAACAAATTAACACAAAAAAAATATTAAACTATACATATTATAAGCCTCTGATGATCAAAACCGCATTCAAATATGTTGCGTAGTATTAAATATCTTAGCGTACAGAGGGAAAGACGGCGGGAAGCGTCCAAGGTTACTCTCAGATTAAGCATTTCTTTGTACAATAAAGAATGATCTAATTTGTTTATATATTATCGAGGCGTACAATATTTGATATTAGCAGAATGATTCTGATGAATACAGCTTTCAAGAAATCTTCAAAAGATTTCAGTTATTTAGAAATTCCCCGAAAAAATCGAATTAAACGGTCAAGTGGGCTTTTAGTGTAGATATTCTGTGAAGCGATGTTAATTCAATTTTCTATTCGAAAAGACATTTTGTATACTATTGAATTAGGAATTATTAAATAATGTTACTGAGCGGTAGAAATATACTTACGCCCTTATTCATAAACTTATTACAAGGTTGATATAGTTAAAATATGTTTTGTCTATCGAATACTACAGAACGAAAGAAAGGGCGAGGGCGTCGAAAACTTAATCAAATCAATATAAATAAATTTAAAATTCACTCACATGTCCACCCACAAACACACCCACACACCCACACACCCACACACCCACTAAAACACACACACTAACACACACACAAACAAACACACACAAACAACCACACAAACAAACACACGCCCAATACACATAATTATTCTCCTCTGGCTGGCAAAGACCTAAAATTAATAAATTACTTTCTTTTTTCTTTGTTAATTGCTTAAATATAAAAATATCTTATTAACTACATATTTATATTGTCATTGTATAAGGAAGGACTGACTTCTTTAACACAGGATCTCCTAGCTAAGAAGTCAGAGCCACATTTAATACTGTACACGAAAAAAAATTGTTAATAAAGAATTTTATTATTATTATTACTATATCAAGCTTGTAATACGTTTATGAATAAGGCCGTTAGAATATAATACAATACGTTTATTCATCAGAAGTGAACGCTAACTCAAACATTACAAGTATATAATCATCTGTGATGAAAGGCCACTGGACTCAGCATGGTGTGGTGAGGTTTTGGCAAACACACCGCGCTGTTTCTCAGCCGTGGCCTAGTCATCTCACGGATGTTCACACACATATTTAGGTAAAAAAGACAATACTAAAAATTAAAAAAAATCTTTATTATACTAAAACAAATACACCAAATAAATAAGCCCAGACTCCCGATATAGTTATAAACTGTGTTTCAGGAGTCTGTGTCTTCCCAATTTTATGTATTGTAAACAAAGTAATTTACAAAAATATTAAATTTAGTGACTAAAAAATAATACAATACCGAGTACGAAGTTATAAAATATTGAGCCAAAATACAGGAAAAAAATATTCAATTAAAATTACATTTATATAAAATAAAATAGGTTTCAATATTATATTAATCTCAATTACATTAAAGTGATACCACTAATGTACTAGTAATAAAGTTAGGAAAAAAACAAGCAAAAATCAATAATTGTAAAGAAAATAAACACACAGAAAATCAGTAATTATTATTGACGAGATTTTCAAACACGTCATAGTCCATATCCGAGAAAGAAACATCTACAAATATCTATTAGATATATAAAATGCTGTCTGTGTACTTATGTTATTTCCGATCAGGCAACAAATAGAAGTTAAGGTAACGAACTTTACACAAAAAAATATTTTTTTCCAAGGATACTGAAAATAAACACGGCGGGTTTTTCAAACGGTGACCGATCGAAATGGAACTACTCAACGCGCCAACGAATCAAACAAGGATTTTCTAATTTGTATTAAAAATTTAAAATCATTCATATATTCAGATTTTTAAAGCACAAACCCACCGAAATACGTTTAATTGATGTTACAAAAAAAATTGTATCTAATTGACAGCACGTAATATTACCAAAGGTTGGTGATAAAAATTCATAAAGTATTTCGAATTAATTCAGATCCGTGGCCAAATTTGTGCAATGCATAGGGTTGTGAAAAGCGGTTTTGGTTCGGTTTTTTTTTTCAGTTAGAAATAAAATCAGTATGATACGGCTAAAATTAAATATAATACTTGAATGAATAAATTAATGATACTATTTTGCCATACTTTGAAATATATACGAGATTTTTATATAGCTACAGTTTTTATTTATTATTCTATTATATTTTATGAAATGTATGACAATTTTATCATATACAAAATATAATTTGATATATTCATATAATTAAAAAGTTTTTCGTACATTTTCATTGCAATAACGTAACGTAATTTTATGGAAAACAGAAATTAATATATTCCTTGATTATTTCATTCATTTAAATCAAACCGCAAAAGAATTTTATTTTATTTTTCATTTTTTTTATTCTTGAATCGAAAATTCGACCAAAAATTTATAACTCTTAACCATCCTCTTGTTTTTCTAAAATTTTATCTATAAATAGTTCTACCTAAAATAATTTTTAGTTTAGTTAGTTTCTAGCATCATCTATATCTATATCTATACTAATATTATAAAGAGGAAAGATTTGTATTTTTGTATTTTTGTATGTATTGAATAAACTTAAAAACGACTGGACCGATTTCAAAAATTCTTTCACCAATAGAAAGCTACATTATCGCTGAGTAACATAGGCTATATTTATTACTAGAAAAAAATAGAGATCCTTAGAATTTCCTACTAAAACCAACCCGAGGTGTAAAAAAAATTGCCAAAAAATGTTGTTCGTCGCATGCGCTGCGAAAAGTATTGATGATAGAACAAAATAAAGTTCTACAATATTATAGAACATATAAATATCTACAAAAAACTTCACGAGACCATATGTCTAACTATTGTAGTTATGTTACTATAACTACTTTTGTACATTTTAAAAGTTGATAGAAATGCCGATCAAAATCAGACCCTGCTATCCATACCTCTGTATTAATACCTATGTATCAGTTCTTTAAGACTGTTTCAATACCTGTTGATTACTTTTTGAAATATTGAAATCGGACATTCCATTCAAAAGATATTACGAAATTAAAAATATCAATGTAAACAAAAAATACACGCCGTCCGCTTCGCACCGCTGCGCCGCGCTGCAGCTGTGGCTCCACGCAGGGCATCGAGCAATACGGCGAGGGGTAGTACTATGTCATTTTGTTCAATTTGTGGGGTTTTGTTACGATTTAACTCAAAAACTACTCAACCGATTTTAAAAATTCTTTCACTAATAGAAAGCTATATTATCAGCGAGTAACATAGGCTTTGCTTTTTTTTCATCTATTTGCACCCGTGCGAAGCCGGGGCGTTTTGCTAGTGTTATATAATCTCCATTAGCAAATGGGGAAAATTTAAATTGATTATTTATTTGAATAAAATAATCCATCACCACATAATAAGTAGGATCGAGCTTTTAAATAAAATAACTTTTACTGGATTAAAACTCAATGTATTATTTATATTTTTTATCACGACGCGACGCTTCCAATGCATGCAGACTAAATTTTCAAAAAGTCGCCATATTAACGATATCTATTCCTACGGAGTTGATATTTACTATAATTTTCTATATAATAGCAATATTGACTTATAAATAAAAAACCGCGTTTCAATCCGGTAAAAGTTATTTAATTTTAATGTGTGATACTCGCGTTAATAAAAGATCGAGGATATTTTATAAACATACATACGTATATATTCAACTGTATTGCTTTCTTTTCTAAAGATAAAAAATGTACCTAAATGATTTTTTAAAGGAAGTAAGGGTAATTATTAATTAATATATCTTTGGCACATCCCTATCTGAGCTGAAGCCTTTTCAAGGGGAAATTCTAATTGGGTCGGAACTAGGGATGGATCAAGTCCAATTTATATTGTACTACACCATGCTATCCTCCGTAATTGCTCTTCGCGAATTAAACCGACATATAAGCATACTTTATTACGGTTTGTTTTGAAAATTAATTTTTGCATTAAACTAAATAATTGCTTAAGTGTTTTAACGGACTTACTATCCCTACTTTGTAATGGATCGCGGGTTCTATTCCCGCCGAGAAGACATTTCTATAATTATTTGTTATGTAAATAATAGTAAAGTAAGTATAACAACACCGTTAATAGATAAGATGGAATATCATGAAATGTATAAAGGGCAATTCAGTTACAGTCTATGGAAAAATTAGGTCGACGGCGCATCATTGATTGATCTCTTGTGGCTGATGAACCACCTAAAATCAAGTCAGTCTAGATTGTCGACATCTGACACAGAATCCAGTTTAAAATAATTATCTTTTTACAAGTTACAGTGTAGTTATTTCTAGCACAAAGGTAATTGAAGAGTGAAAGTTGAAATAAAATTTTTTGTCTTTTACATTTTCGCTAATTATTATTTATTCATAACTCACTTGTACAGGCAATTTTTATGTAAAAAAACTGAAACATTTTTTTGTTGCATCGACAATCGAATCTAAGGCCCATATTCCAAGACGTGTCTCAGTTTTGAATCTAGTTTTGAGACTTGTCAAACCATTTTTTCTCTATAGAATTTTCACTAATGATTTTCCTTCCTGGATTCGAACCAAGGCCTTCCACAACGCAACGCGCATACCACAGAGCCAGGTACGCTATCAATATTCACACAAAATAACTGAAAAGCTAAGAAGAAAGATAATTAATATCTTAGTATAAAATGTGTGGCATACAAATATTGTATGGGACCAAAAATAGTGTTTTTAGGGTTCCGTACTTCGTACCAAAAATTGAATTCTTCTAGGATCACTTGGTCGTCGTTGTATTTTTTCAAGTTGACAGACGGATATGTCAAGTTAAAAAATACACCTTCTAAGTCGACACAATCAAAAGATACGTCCTTTTATGCTCAGTTTATGCCTCATATTTTGACACGCAAGGGAATCAAAACCTATAGGGTACTTGGTAGGGTACTACGTTGACCTAAAATATAATTTGGAATGTCAAGTGAAGGAAAAAATCTTAGGAAACCCTCGGTGCGCGAGTCCAACTCGCACTTGATCAGTTTTTTTCATCTTCAAAAGACGCAGATTTTCTGCTGAAAAAATATTCATAATTCTGAACATTGCGTGATCTTGTTCCGTTTTCCAAGGCTTTCTCGATGACAATTAGAGTTAGCCCTTCCTCACGAAACTGTCAAAGCAATTTCAGGCCGTCTGGTAGCTATTGACACTTGACTATCGTAAATTCGAATTGGAGTTGATTCATTCAATTTCAGTCGTTTATAGGTCGCTTTGCTTTGCTGATTTGTATGTATAGGCCGAACAAACTTCAGGAATACTACTATTTCTAAGATAATATGTATACGTACGTTCTCAAATAACTAAGAGTATTTAGGAAATTGACTTTACTTTTAAATAAAATAAATTTTACCCTTTTTTTAAAAACCAACGTTTGGAATGCTTTTCAGAAAACGTGGTCATTGAACGATGACAGGTTTCTGATGTGAATTTTCACAATGTTGCCATATTAACGCTATTTATTCCTACGGAATTAATATTTGCTGTAATTTTCTTTATTGTGGCAATATTGACTAACAGTGTACTCTTGCTTTTTAGTGTTTGACTTGGGGTTTTAGATTTTGAATTACTGGATCCCACTTCCCAGGTGTTGGAAAGTCTCAAACCATCTTCTCTATTGAAGTTAAGGTGTTTTTTAAATTTCAATACCCTCGCGTGGTATTACGCTGGGAAACAATCTACTTTTTCTTGCAAAAGTAATTTTATTTAAAAGTGTGATATTCGCGTTAAAAAAAAAACAATATTACTTTACTTTCATCAACGTATATGAGTAGATACGTAATTTTTTTTTTTCATAGATAGAAACACCGTGAAGTACATAGAGACAGTGGTAGAGATCTAAGATGTTCAGAATTATTAAGCCTAACCTTAAAAATGCCCAGTTTGGTTCGGAAAGGTCTCTAGAAGATAAAAGTCGTTCATGAGTGATGCAACAATTTTATTTGGTTTGGTATTTAATTCTTGCCAAGTAAATATGTTTTTGTTTCTCAGTGGTAAAAAAATACATATCGTGGTTGAGTAAATGACTTTTAAATAATATTATAGTAATAAATTCTATAAATTTTTAAGTAAATATAAATCAGTAGCGCATCAAGGATTAGTGACCTAAGACTGCCTCATGTTTGTCTTCTGTTATCTATTAAAAACCGTCATCAATAAACTCTTATTATGTACAAAAATATCTTTTTTATCTATATTCATATCAGACCAATTACTCTCCATCTTATTACCGTTTCGTAAATCCGATCACGATAACCCAACTCAACACCAATTTATTATCTGATTATTTAGGTCACAGATATTGAAGTACGGAACAAGCTTATAGCTGAAGTAATTATTAATCTGTATTGTAATTAATTATGATCCAGTTTGTAACAGCGCGCAGTACCTATATTGAAGATTAGAGGATGAGATTAAAGAAATAGTGGGAAGAAGTTTGGCCACCAAGGGTAGCTCAGCATAGAAAACAAAGGATGATTTTGGAGGAGGCCTTTGTCAGTAAAGGGCATGATAATTACGGGCTCGTACAGGTAGAACACCTGCCGTGCGCATCGATGGGTCGTGGGTTTGTATCCCACCGGGACGTCATGCTTATAATTTTCTGTATGTCTTGCCCACGCCTGGTAACTTCGGACATTGAACGGGTGGGAGGAATAGTGAAAATCCGAGTTGACTTGATGGTAGATGATACCTCAGCCACAAAACATCAGGTCCATGGTTCGTAGGTGAGTAGGTATCATCTACCATCAAGTCAACTTCATGCTCATCTGTCGATATATTAGTTACAACATCAGTCAATGATGTGCTGTCAACCTACTTTTTATCACCGCTTACCATTATTCTATTTAAATTCCATTGAATGGAAATTACACTCAGCCATCAAGAACATTTTAAGTTTCGTTTATAAACGAATTTTCGAAAAGACCATTAAGGTTTTAAAAAATAAAAATAAATGACTTGTTATCATTGACATAATATTTAATACTATTTCAGGGCTTTATTTAGAATTATCTTGAGTTAAAGGGTTGAATACACTTCTATTCTTATAAAATTGTATAACTCTACATCTGGAATGTCCAGGTTTTTTGTAACTCTTTGTAAATGATTGGTTGAATTTAACCAAAAACCAATTATTGTGTGATTTTTTTAATTTCACGCTACAAAAACTATTCCACAAATTCTGATTTTATTTTTGTTAGTTTCTTTTTTCAGTATTCATTATTTGCTGTATTCAGTTGCTGCCGTAAAATAGAAAAGTAGGTATACTTGCGAGCGAAACATATATTGTAAAATGTGTTTTTCCATATTAATCAGCCCGTACTCCGTATTAAAGACAAAAGCAGTATCTGTGAGTATGCCAGTCTATTCTTAGAATTTTTCACGTTAGCCCATCCGTTTACAGACCATGCTAGTCGTAGCTTCACCACAAGCGGGAAAAATTGCAACCGATAAAAATACAACCTATTTAAAATCTTACTTCAATGTCGTCTCATCAAAAGTGACCCAAATAATATCATTTGATTGTCATACATAATATACCATCAGGATCAACTAAAAAAATTCGTTCTCACTAAAATGTACAAAAAAATGCTAAGCATAACATTTTAACAATTACAAATTTTGCGAAGTTTTATAAATTTCGTAATATTTAAAATAATAGGAACTGAGTGCTATGAGACAGCTGAGTTCTGCCTAAAATTTCATCCTAATATAATGATTAGTTAATTATTTTAAGAAGATAACAACAAAAAAAAAAATTAAGAGGAAAAAATTAAGCGTCGCATAGCCTTCTATCAAATTCAATTTGTATTTTTAAAAATGTTCTAGATCGTTTAAATACAACGTTCGAATTTCAAACGCGTACCATTTCAAATTACTCACATTGCAATAATTCCCATAAAACTCGAACCACTGACATACACTACACAAAACTCACACGTTTCTACTGGTTATACTGACTGATTAGATACAAAAATCACAGCACTATTTTAATCTGTGTAATGTTTATTCACTCGCAAATATCTTCAATATCAACAAACGCGACGTTCCGTACGATGGTTTTGAGGCTAACTGAACACCGTGAACCCGGTTGCGTTTCAGAATATGTCCGTCTCTGTCTGTCTGTATAGCTTTTGAGGCTCGGGAGGCAGGCTATCTCGCTTCAGCGTCCTGAAAGCGTGGAGTATTCGTATTACGTATAGGTCAATATGAAAACTCTTCGGGTGCCGGAGGCTGGGTAGTGTGACCACGTAATGGTTTGGTCTGTCATTTGGTATGCAAATATGAAATTAAATCAGGTTATGCTATGCCCATGGAAATATCTTTCGATTATCATATAGTATAGTTTTATTTTAAAATTATTATCTAGTATTTTAGTTTTTAGTAAAATATTTTATTATTGTTTAGGTATAAATTTAAATCAAAGCAAACTACATTTTCTTAATCAATAATACAACGTATTCTGTTACTTTAATATTATATACATACATTAATTACTCAATATCTACAAACATTCATAATATTTAGCATTTACTATTTGAAAAACTCGAAAAATTGCAAAAAACCTGTATTATCAAGTTCGCCAGAATCTGAATAATTTATACAAAACTTTCGAACACCATTTTCTAAATCATAGAACCTCTACAAAACGTTCACGCATGCGCAATACTGACAGTGTACACACCCAAGTATCCAATTCACACATAAACAAGTCGTGATATGTGTATTGTATATGTTATACACACACGCGCGATTCTAACTAAAATATGGGCTCTCATAGAAATATTACACGCACACAAAGGCACTCGTATTGCATTTCAAGGGATGAATGTTTGCATGTGTGTTTGATATTCACAGAGCGCTGTCAACGTTTTAAAAGTTGTTTGATAAAAGCTGAGTATCGATGAAATGTTTCAACTTGTAAGTTCGATTTAGGTTTGAGTTCATACAATATAGAGTTTTTTTAGAAGATTTATTTGAAATGTATAAAATTTTCAACTATTCATATAAGCCATTTCAATTGTATAACACCATATAAATAGGCGATAAGACTTTTCATAGGATGAACGATGCGCTGTTGAACTATGTATTTTCTCACTTCAAGTATTGTGAAATCATAAATTGAAGAAACTGCAACCATTTCCATCTACGATTAGTTTTTCATTATCCGGACGAAATGTCGATATTTTAAGAGTTTAAATACATACATACATATACATCACGCCTCTTTCCCATTGGGGTAGGCAGAGATCACGGAATTCCATATGCTCCGATCCTTACATACCACTTTCGCTTCTTCTACTTTCATCAATGCTTTCATACACACTTACGAGTACTTTTGACCTGGCCCTTTTGAAGAACGTCCCCGATCTGATCGAGGTACGTTCGCCTAGGTCGACCACTCCCGACTCTCCCACTCACAAGTTTAAATACAGAGTTTTTTTTACTTTAAGTGAAGTTAGGGATTTTTTTTTCAAAATTTATTTTGAATATTATATACTATTAACAGTCCTCGGCTTTGCACGGGTGCAATGTGGGTGTACTGTACCTATATATACAAAAAAAAACAAATGATTATGTTAGTCACTGATAATGCAGCTTTCTATTGGTGAAAATTAAAATCGGTCGAGTAGTTTTTGAGTTAAATCACAATAAACAAACAAATCTTTCTTATTTATAATATTAGTTGAGATGAAGGATAATAATTTGCGAGTGTTGTGAGTAAGTAAAAGTAATAATTATAATATTAGTTGAGATGAAGGATAATAATTAGCGAGTGTTGTGAGTAAGTAAAACTAATAATTATAATATTAGTTGAGATGAAGGATAATAATTAGCGAGTGTTGTGAGTAAGTAAAAGTAATAATTATAATATTAGTTGAGATGAAGGATAATAATTAGCGAGTGTTGTGAGTAAGTAAAACTAATAATTATAATATTAGTTGAGATGAAGGATAATAATTAGCGAGTGTTGTGAGTAAGTAAAAGTAATAATTCACATTTTAATAAAAGGCATGTTGAGTTGGTTTGGACGTGTAAAAAGAATGGATGAAAGTAGGGAAACCAAAACGATTTCTGAATCTGATGCAAGTGGCAAACTTAGGTGAACATACTTCGATCAGCCGATCTGATCGAATCGGATCGAATCGGATTCTCTTCAGAAGGACCAACTCAAAAGTACTCGAAATTGGAAAATGTGATCTCTGCCTATCCCAGTAGGAAAAAGGCGTGAAATATATGAATGTGTATTGTAAGGTTAATGTTAACCCGAAAAAACAATATAAATTATGGATGGACGAATGAATATACTATTTATCATAGCACATTAAATAGGATAAAACAAAACCATATCGAATGAGATAAACTAATAAATTGTGCGGAAAACATGTGATATTTCTTTCTTTTTTCCTCTGTGGATTATTAATGGATGGAACATTGATTTTTATTGATAATAAACTTACAAAGCTGGTGACTTTTCCTCATGATTTCATTCCTGTATAGTTCAGAACTATCACATATGAACCAAGATGATAAAATATGATCACCTTACTTCATATGTTACTAACCACTTTAGACTATAATATGTTGGTAGCAGTCGGTACCTCATATTTTTATAGTAGCTATCGACATAAGGACGTGAGGATGTCTCAGCCACAGTAGTCATCCTGCGCTGTTGACCTATTTTTTTTACTTCTAGAATTGGGAAACCAAAATGCGCAACATGCATTTCACGTCTTTTTTTTTCATCAACGGTGGTCCCATGACTGGTCTGATTTTCAATATGGATGCTAAACGTTTAATGAAGTGACCAGGCACTTGTTATCCTGGTAGGATTCAAAACCGTGAACCTCCGGAACGCAAGATAGATGCCACCGAAGATAGTATATTTCATTTTTGAATGGACTTGAATCCAAAATTATATGGAGCGAATACTAATTTTAACAATTAATACTACTTTTAATAATAATATTTATTTATATTTAAGCTTTGTTCGGTCTTCTTAGAAATGTATAAAATACATTACCAAGAAGATCAGTGTATCAGTCACCACCAGTCCGAAAGGGTGTGGGTTTGTATCCTACCGCTGTCATTATGTAGTGAAAGTTATTTATTTAGTTTCATAAATACAAAATTACAATTATTAAATGTAAGGATGATATACTCGAAATACTAAATTACTTTAGAACAAAAGTATTAAGCCATAGTTACTTTAACTATTTCAAGATTATACTTTTTGAATTAAACCTTAGGTAACGGACTTATTTATAAACGTATTATAAGGATATGGTTAAAATATGTTTTGTCTCGCTCTATCGAATACAAAAAGACTACAGAACGAAAGAAACAAAACATACTTTAACTACATCAAGCTATGCACGTTTATGAATAAGGCCGTGAGTCTTACCAGTTCACCCATGAGAAGCGTTGTAAATACCGAATGCAAATAAGTTTGAAAAACTTTAAAACTGTCTATGAAAATTTACGACACTTGTAGTTTAGTCGCTATCTTCACTATAAAAGTTAGTCATAAAAATAAAAGGGAATTTCGATTTAGAAATGTTAAAGTTTTAAGTATACTAAAAATGATATTGAACATTATTAAAAGGTTTTTGATGAATATTTTTAACCGGGATTATTACCATATTTAAAATACAATTTAAAGTTATCTACTACACATAGAATACACATAAAAACTATAATATTCTATCTAAAGTATTTTGCAAAAAAGTCCATTAAATCTTCATATTATATTGAATCTTAAAAATAATATTTAGTCTTAAGCGTCTTTGGGCGAATACATTTCACACAACAAATAACTCTTCGCTATAATAGAGTTCATTTACACCAAAGCTATGACGAAAAATCGAGTAAGAGCTAAGAAAAGACATGGAGATAATTTTTTCTTTATTCAATATATTTTTTGTCTCTTTGTTCTTTAATTATAAGTGGTTCTTTTTAAGGGTCTATTTTAGTGATCTGATAGGGGAAAACAAATTCGTAATACACTTGCCTGTAAAAAAATAATTAAACACATGTCTCATATCTGCTCTATACGGTTGCTTTTAAGAGGTAAGCTAAAGAGGTTCACTACGTTTGTTCATTTTATTGTCTTTTATTAACGCGAGTATCACACATTTAAATAAAATACTGTATACCGGATTAAAACGCGATTTATTATTTATATTGTTTAAATTATTTATTATTATTATGGAGACAGCTCTGTCTCCCCGCGACCACGGTTGCTGAAAAGCATCCGAAACGCCAGGATAAATAATGTAAACAATATAAATAATAAATCGCGTTTTAATCCGGTATACAGTATTTTATTTAAATAGGTTTGTTAACTGTCCTTCTTTATATATTTAATTGTATGTTTGTTGATAAAATAAGAAATGAATAAACACGAGGAAGTATGAGAGTAGCGAGAAAGATAACCATTTAGTTTAGTATGAGCATATTATTATTAGGAGGAATGAAATAACGTAAAAAAAATACGAAAATGGATGAGTATGGGATGTATAGAAAAGAGGAAGGCCAAAAAGGATGGATTGATTGAGATGTGATGTATTTGAGGGGTGTGACTGATTGTATAGCAGATGAAACCATAGCCAACCCCAAATAAAAAAATTAAAAAAGAGAACAACCCGGGAAAAGAAGAGAGGGATATTATGTTTGTGTGATAATAAGCTTCTATTCTATCTATATTAAAGGCCGTCAACGCATCCTCAAGACCCCTGGTGTTGCGGATGTCCATGGGCGGCGGTAGTCGCTTACCATCAGGTGAGCCGCCTGCCCGTTTGCCTCCCCTAATATAAAAAAAAACTTCTGTATTAAACAGAGAATACATCTGCTCATCACACCACTAGACGACACAAAAATTAATCCTCAAATTAAAAGGTTAAAAAGCAAACGTTAAAGCAAAATTAATTACTCATTTTGCGTTTCCACACCTCGCCCTAACTCAAATTTCATATCACGCCCTCAGGTACCAGCCAACGATGCCTCAAATTGCACACTTTATTTCTACCACTCGTCATGTCATGTCATATTTACACTGCGTAACTGGGCTGCGGGAACGTGTGGCCGCAGTGAGAGAGATAAAAAATTGTTTACAGTACGTTTTATAAATAAAAATAGCAAACAGCCATGGTCCCTATCCCGATAAGGCTCTCTGGAGAAGACCCAGACACATTTTAGAGGATCCCGATGATCCTATCACTGTAGCCAATGCTAGGTTAGAATCCGTCCGGGCGGACATTTCACCTCAGACCCGCGTACAGTGCCTTCGCCGGCGAAGGCGAAGACCCTTGTTCCGCGCATCCCTCACATGGAGAGCTACCATCCAGCCCTTCAGGCTCCTTCCCCTCCTACGGCAGCCCAAGTTGAGGTACGTGTCTCGTAGGATACGCCCTTAATGGTGTAATGGTTGCAGCTCCTTACAAAACATTTGTAAAACAAAAACTTGGCGATTAAAAAAGAGTGGCGGCGAGTTTCTTGCCAGTTCTTCTCGTCCGTTCTACGCCCTTGATTTGAGAACTGGCAGTAAATGTAAAACTAGAAGCATCTAATATGTATTTTTTATTGACGTTCATAAGTGTACATTGTGTTACCTAAATGAATAAATGATTTTTGAATTTGAATTTGAATTAGGTGTGTCGTAGCAAACCCCTAAATTTCAAAGTTGAGCCATAGTGCTCTTGTCCGTGTTAAGCTGTAGAGGCCACTAAGGCCAACAGTGAGATTCCATACAAAAATAAAGCCATCTGCCGGCCTAGCATGACCGCCACGAGATATGTCGCGGTCGAGTGAAGACAAACTAAGATGTAAGATATCTCGATATCGACAACTTTGATATTTTTGATATTTAAGTGTAATTGTCATGTTAGACCCGGAAGAAATAAAGAGATAATCGATTAAAACACGAGAAAACTAAGCGTCATGCTAGGCGGGCTGGACGTTTTATAAATAAAAAAGAGCGAACAGCCAACCGATCAATTTATCGTGTGTGTATTATTTGAAAAATATTTCAGGGGTATCACCCTGTGTTACATACCATATAAATCTATTATTTAAAATTATAATCATTTTTATACCACTTAAAACTGTTATGTTATTTATATAATACTATAGTATAGGAGGTACCAACGTTTTCGAGAAAGAATTTTAGGTCAGCTGATTTTGTGATATGTCGTTCATCTTGCTTTTTCGGTTAGAGTCTGGGCTATCTGGCAGGCGGTAGCGGTTGCGTTCGTTTGTGCGCATCCAACCTGTCAGGTGATAATCCTGGATTTTAAAAGCATTTTAAGACGCGTAATTTTTAATTTTTTGTTTTTAAATAAGTCTACCTGACATACTTTTTTTATTGCCAGACATTTTTGACATTGCTAATTATGTGCCATACGCGATTTATTATTTATTTTTTATAAAAAATTCAAAGTATTTTAGAATGTCTGTAATTTTAATATTATGTTATTTAAAGATAATAAAAGCTTGAAATTAATTTGCCAGACATTAATTCGGTTGTTAAACCTTGAAAATAAAATAAAAAAATCATGAAAAGTATTGCAGTACGAAGCTAAATAAAAGAAAAGAAAATAAGTCATAACACTGCGTTGAGTCGGTCGAGTCATAAAATTACTTTTTTTCGTAACTATGCCGTACTGTTCTATCTTAGAGTGTAAGAATGATAGCAGAAGGAAAAGTCTTAGTAACGGAGGTGTTTCTTACCATCACTTAGTACAAATTTACATATATATTTAATTTTATCTTTTATATATATATAATATATATATATTATACCTACTATAATTTAATCTTAAAATTTCAATGGTTCTCTGTCTTATTCTCCAACTGTCTCTCTCGAACTGCTAGCTTCGTACTGCAATACTTTTCATGATTTTTTTATTTTATTTTCAAGGTTTAACAACCGAATTAATGTCTGGCAAATTAATTTCAAGGTTTTATTATCTTTAAATAACATAATATTAAAATTACAGACATTCTAAAATACTTTGAAATTTTTATAAAAAATAAATAAAAAATCGCGTATGGCACATAATTAGCAATGTCAAAAATGTCTGGCAATAAAAAAAGTATGTCAGGTAGACTTATTTAAAAACAAAAACTTAAAAATTACGCGTCTTAAAATGCTTTTAAAATCCAGGATTATCACCTGACAGGTTGGATGCGCACAAACGAACGCAACCGCTACCGCCTGCCAGACAGCCCAGACTCTAACCGAAAAAGCAAGATGGACGACATATCACAAAATCAGCTGACCTAAAATTCTTACTTTCCAAACGTTGCAGGCTCCCGGACCACTAGTAACACACCCCGGCTTCGCGCGGGTGCGAATAAAAAATGTTAAAAAATAGTCTATGTTACTCGCTGACAATGTTATTTGCTTCATTGAATTCACTCCTGTACACAGATATAGTTTTAATTCAGTGTATTCGGAAAGTCTGTTATTTCAAGATTAAGTAATGAGATCGCTGATAGTGGGACCATACCCTAATTACCCTCTGAATGAGTACATACATGAATCTTGGTGAATATAATTCATGATATATCACTTGAATTTAACTTATTATGAACTAAATAAAATGCTTATAAAATGGTCGTTAATAGTTGTTATGTGCTTTTTTATTTTAGACTAGCAACTCGACCCCGTTTCCCACGGGTGCAATGTAGATGTACTATACACAAAAAAGACTGAAGAGGAAAGATTTGTATTTTTGGAATTTTGTATTTTTGTATGCTATGAATAAACTCAAAAACTACTTGACCGATTTTAAAAATTCTTTCACCAATAGAAAGCTACATTATACGCGAGTAACATAGGCTATTTTTTGTGTATAGTTATATATATGTGTATAGTATAGTTATATACGTTTTAATTTTTTAATATGATACAATAAAGAATCAGAAAGAAAAATATCGTCCGATTAACTAAATATTAACGAAACTTCTTAATATTTTTTCTTTTTGAATGTCATATATATAAATATTTTAGTTAATCTACTATATATTATGTGGTATGTGACTTGTATATTTACTTGATTCCATCCAAATATTTCACTACTAAGTATCTTCTCTACTTGTATTTTTCATACAAATTACATTTATTACTTTTTAGTCGTTTTGTACCTTATTCCGCAGTCCTTGTCAACGTTTTCTACACAGCTAAACAAGCAGCTTGCCTGCTTGAAAATCTTGAAATTTAATTAACATTAATTTAAATAATTTTAAGAAAATTTTGTAAATTTAAATAAAATACTGTATACCGGATTAAAACGCGGTATACAGTATTTTATTTAAATGTGTGATACTCGCGTTAATAAAAGACAATATCTTGTAAATTTCTATATAAATGTCTTTATCGTAATTAGAAATGCTGTATACCTACTGTCTAGTTGCTTTATCTTTGGCGGACTATACTGGACTTTCTTCAATCAAATTGTCTTTTCCACAATTCACAAAAAAAAAAAAAAAATAATAGAACTCTCTTCCCACTTTTAATTTATATCACGAGTCTTTGTAAGCTCAGAAATATCAGTTCCCCATAAATACTTGTTTCCCTTGGATTTGAACCCGGGACATTGGCTGCTAAACGCAACGAGTTTACCACTCAGTCATGGAGGCAGTGGACGGAAATAACCTGGTATAATAATAATAATATAAATGTAAAAGTTTGTGAGGATGTATGGATGGAATTTTGTTACTTTTTCTCGCAAAAGCTACTGTGACCAAAAATATGTCACGGTCGCCAAATGTTCCATAATAGATGGATACTTTTAAATTAAATTAAAACAAGTTTATATAGAAACTTATGTATTGTTAGAACAATATTACATTTTAATAGAGAGCGTGTGGCTTTGATTGTCGACCAGTCGAGAGTGTTCTTCGGTGTCGTGTCCTCCTCGCCCTGGCCGCGCCGCCCGCGCCGCCTGCCCCTCTCTGGCCCGTTCACACATGACGTTTTCGTGAACATACTGAATGGATAGTGATACAACTTTACAGTATTAATTTTATACATTAGAATAACTTAAAGGCTATAATAAAAATAAAAATTGACTTAATATGCCAAATTATAACGATGAGTGTCAAGTAAGTCGGAAAAAAGCTGCTCTCTGAGAGCTATTTCGTTCAGCAAAGTGGGTACGGGTCAGTAAGT
Source organism: Anthocharis cardamines (assembly GCA_905404175.1). Lineage (NCBI taxonomy): Eukaryota > Metazoa > Arthropoda > Insecta > Lepidoptera > Pieridae > Anthocharis > Anthocharis cardamines. The sequence continues at coordinate 1,522,799 of FR989953.1, read as the reverse complement.
AGTTAATATTCTAACTTGCAATTCGCCCCGGCTTCGCACGGGCAAATGTAGATGTACTAAACACAATGAATAAAAAACACTTAAGTTACTCGCTTATAATATAGCTTTCTATTGGTGAAATAATTTTTAAAATCTGTCGAGTAGTTTTGAATTAAAATCGTAACAAACAAACAAATCTTTCCTCTTTATAATTTTAGCTAGCGACCCGCCCCGGCTTTGCACGGGTCTAAATTTAGAAGAGTGAAAATATAGAGTTGTATGCATTTTTTAATGCCACATTATAAAAAAATAAAAACAAAAAATTTCGTCCAAAAATTAAAAAAAAAATTAAGGGTGAACAACCCTTATCACTTAGGGGAATAAAAAATAGATAGTAGCTGATTCTCAGACCTACTGAATACGCATATAAAATTTGGTAAAAATCGGTAAAGCCATTTCGGAGGAGTACGGTAACTACATTATGACATGGAAATTTTATATATTAGAAGAAGATATAGATTATCAAAATCTGAGTCAATGATTAATTCGGGTCTTAGTTACTATCTCCCTAACGACTGAAAATTATACCAATAATTCACAATCTCAACTGTAAATAGGCAACGTCAGAACGGATTTATAAAGGACTAGTTGATTCAATTTGTTCAATAGATCACTTCACTCTGCAAAGACAAAGCAAATAGGCAAATAGCCCCAGACTTTGGTTAAATGCTTTGACAAATGAGCTTTGCCTAGTACAATGGTGAGTGAATCTTTAACCGGCCATTGTAGTAATGATGTCTTTGAGTAAATTTCATAATTTAATCACTAAGATATAATCTAAAGATATTTAATTATAATTGTTGATTTTTGACGGCACGTTGGCGCATTTGGCAGAACACCTTGCGTTCCGATGGGTCGTGGATTCGCATCCCGCCGGGACGCCATGTTTATTATTATATTTCCTGTAAGCATATCTTTCGTAAGGAAAAGCTACGGGCATTAAACAGGTAAGAGGAATCAGTCTCCCGCGACCACGGTTGCTGAAAAGCATCCGAAACGTCGGGATAAATAATTTAAACAATATAAATAATAAATCGCGTTTTAATCCGGTATACAGTATTTTATTTAAAGGTAAGAGGAATATAGTAAAACCGTCTAAAAATTAGACTTTTTTATATTTTGCCTTTCAGAAAAAGATAAATTAAGGTTTTGTTCAAATTAACAGTCGAATTACAAAAGGATTTTTCTTGTTGTTACAACAAAGAGATTCGATTATCGCCTGAGCAAGAACGCTGTGGGGTGCTATGTGTCTTAAAGGGATTCGGGTTTATCTAAGGTAAAAGCGGAAGCGATTTTGTACGATATAATATAGAAAGTTATAGTAAACTAGCAACGCGCCCCAGCTTCACACGGGAGAAATTTAGATTACTCGCTGATAATGTAGCTTTTTATTGATGAAAGAATTTTTAAAATCTATCCAGTAGTTTTTGAGTTTATTCATAACATATCTACAAAAATACAAATCTTTCTTCTTTATAATATTAGTATTGAAGTATAGATATTGATATCAACTCTGTAGCAATAGATGGCGTTAATATGGCAACTTTGTGTTATTTTAAATCAGACAGCTGTATCAAAGCATAAGAAACGTCGTTCGGGATAAAATATTAAAAGTCATTTTAATCCATTATAAAGTATTTTATTAAAACTATGTGCGAGTAAAATAATAAACACATTTTTATGAAAATACAATGTTAATTACTAAAACTAGTCGCACATGTTGTGATTCGTTAATTTAAAAGGCAAAATTGTATATTGTAATCAAATTTAGTATTAAAAATTGAAATAATTTATATTAATAATAATGAGTTTACATATTGTATCGATACTTTAAAGTGTATTTAATTCAGATGTTCAATTGTTCTTACTGTGGAAGTAATATCAGTCATTCAATTCAATTGACAGTTCACTCGTCACGTGTTCACTCACGTCATTCGTTCCATTCATTGATTCAATATTGAGAGAGTGTCGTCTAATGTCAAGCTGTTAAGCAAAATTATTAGAACGGGCATTCTGTCTACAGTCGTGCTCCAGTAAAGTCCTAGTTATACTGTTCGTAATCTCGTGATGTATTAACGTCTATACAAAGTGAATATCGATATTTTAAGAAATTGTACACGTGTTGGTAGTTGAATATATTCATGTCCGAGAAGTCAAATCTGTATTGAAGATGGAAATATACGTTTGGATACTGTACACTGGTGGTTTTACTATAAATCAGAAGTGTAACGACCCGCGAGCCACGTCAAAGGACATTTTAGTAAGTACGAATTTGAGTTATATGGACAATATTAAAAAAAAAAAGGTGTAAATTTGACTAGATCTAAGTAACCTGGTCCAGCCGTAAGTTCTGTTACAAATGAAAATGCATTTTTTGTGAAGTAGTAATCTTATTAAAACTTATATTTATCGAAGTATAGAAAATTATTCTACTCGAATTCGCCACTCTTGGCTTTGGATTTATGCATAAACACATCGGAAATTTAGCCATTATGCCCCAGAGATTTCTTAAGATACTTAATGTGGACGTGTCGTTTAGAGCAGACTATATTCTCTAAAAATGACCAGGTTTTGAACTGATCAGTAAGTAGGTGGAAAGTCCACAGTACATTTTTAGAAAAATATGATGACCACGTTATACCTTTTCAACCACTTATTGTAGTGCTCTTCAATCGTGAGAATTTTTTCATCAGTATAGAAGATATTTAATTGACAATAATTCATTGATAAGATCAGTAGACCTGTGTATCGGGACAGAAGGCGTTTGATCGATCCACTCTTAATTGTAGGGATTGATTTAAAACATGTCCTATCATATCGATGATAAGTACTCAGCTTCAGGTTTTATTTTTGTTATAAATATGCGACAACAGGAATTTTCATTTCTCGCAATAAGATTTTTGTTTCCTAGTAGAGTTTTGGCTACTTAGAACTTGTATGTGCTATCTTCCCTTCTTAGTATATCTGTCGATAGTACGATATACAAACATACAGCTGATACTAAACTTTTCAAGTGTCTTGAATATGACCGACGCGGACGCAACGACTCGATACCCACTTCGTCCATTCTATTTTCGACATTCCATATTGTAATTAGATATGAATAAAAAAAAAATAATGTATGTGAAATGGTGGGAAATCGAAATAAGTTTTTAACATAATAACAATTTAAAATAATTGAGTTGAAAAGAAAAAAATAATAGATTTTATGTAACAGTATTTATGGTCATGCTAGATATAGTAGTCATGAAAGTGAGCTATATCAGCCATGTATGTGTGCTGTAGAGATCAGCCATGTATGTGTGCTGTAGATATCAGCCATGTATGTGTGCTGTAGATATCAGCCATGTATGTGTGCTGTAGAGATCAGCCATATATGTGTGCTGTAGATATCGGCCATGTATGTGTGCTGTAGATATCAGCCATGTATGTGTGCTGTAGATATCAGCCATGTATGTGTGCTGTAGAGATCAGCCATGTATGTGTGCTGTAGATATCAGCCATGTATGTCTGCTGTAGATATCAGCCATGTATGTGTGCTGTAGTGATCAGCCATGTATGTGTGCTGTTGAGATCAGCCATGTATGTGTGCTGTCGAGATCAGCCATGTAGGTGTACTGTAGAGATCAGTAAAGATACAATAGCCATGTAGGTGTGCTGTAAAAGTCACTGATGATACAATAGCCATGTAGGTGTGCTATTATGATCAGCCATGTAGGTGTGCTGTAGATATCAGTAATGACCCAATAGCCATGTAGGTGTGCTATTATGATCAGCCATGTAGGTGTGCTGTAAAGGTCACTGATGATACAATAGCCATGTAGGTGTGCTATTATGATCAGCCATGTAGGTGTGCTGAAGAGATCAGTAATGAAGCAATAGCCATGTAGGTGTGCTATTATGATCAGCTGTGTATGTGTGCTGTAGATATCAGTAATGACACAATAGCGATGTAGATATGCTATTATGATCAGCCATGTAGGTGTGCTGTAGAGACCAGAAATGACACAATAGCAGTGTAGTGTATGTAGATCAGCCATGTAGGTGTGCCTTAGAGATCAGTAATGACACAATAGCCGTGTAGGTGTGCTTTTATTATCAACCATGTGTGGTGTTGATATCAATAATGATAATTGTATTATATAGCTATTGAGCTATGTAGGTGTGCTATTATGATCAGCTATGTAGGTATGCTGTAAAGGTCAGTAATGATAAATTATAGCCCTGTAGACGTATTATAATTTTATCAGCCATGTAGTTGTGCTGCAATAGTCACATAGTTGTGATAGGACAGACATGTAGGTGTGCTGCAAAAGCCATATAGTTGTGACGGAATAGCCATGTAGGCGTGCTGCAATAGTCATATATGTAGTTGTGATAGAATAGCCGTATAAACATACTGAAATAGTCATATAGTTGTAATGAAATAGCCATGAATATCCTTAAGTTATTAACAACCATGCAGGTGCATGCATGCATAGCTATGTAGTTGTGCTGTAACATCTATTTAAGTGTGTCATAGTTGCCATGACAAAGTTTATAAGTATCAGATACTTAAGTGTATGATTATAGTCATGTAGGTGTGCAATTGTCAATCAAAGTGTAGTAGTAATAATATAAAATTGCTGCTATTAGTTTTTCTTAATGTGCGACATTAATTATCTAGATACATGTTTTTATATGAATAACATAATAGTATTATGTATACTGTTTAAGACATGTATTGAATGAACAGAAATATTTGAAATTAGTTTCAAGATTAAAGCAGATGGCATAAAGTTTATAAAGTTTACTTACAGTGTATTGTAAGGTGGTAACACGGCAGTATAAAGTTTATAAGTTATTATAAAATGATATAAAGCGTGTGAAAATATGTATTTCAGCCAACCAGAGAAGAATACGGGTTCACCCCGGAAGCTAAGTGAGCGAAGGACGCAGGACACAGAAGTACCAGATGTAACTAAGAGAATATCGGAAGGCTGGATACCTGCTAAAAATGATAGCGGCGTTAAGTGGTATACAACAAAACTATGGTATCTACGATTTATTTATTTGGGAAAGATTAGGATCAAAAGCTAAAAAAAAGCCATTTGCGGCTGATGAACATGTGGTAAATTTTAAGGGAATATTACTATGTAAAAGCAGTTGACTACTTTATTTATGGAATTATTTATAGTTCAATAGGTAATGGAGCAAAAGATTTTTAATTTAGCGAACCAAAAGATTTGTTAACATTTAGCTTCTCAGCAATTCTATCAGATTAGATATAATTCTAGGATAAATACTACTACTAATAAATACTAATTATTTTAGAAAAACTCAATTTAAGGACTGGTTCTGTTATCATAGTTAATGTTTGCAAGTCAATACAATTAGAGGAAATTATTCTACATGTTTCAGTTATCAGGAATGTTGGCATATATATAATTATTATTTCCAAAAGCCAATTATTAAATGTAGTAAATGTGATAGAATAAGTCATAACCTTTATGACTGTACCAGAAACCTCATGTGCATGAAAGTAATAGTACAAACGAATTGACAAAAGTTTTTAAGATATTTAATAGAGATATTAATTTCCGATATAAATTGTTTAAAAAAAAATCCTTTAAAACGAATCAGCATTTGATAAAATAAAATATTTTTAATGTCTTAAGTAAAAGCACTCATAATTTCAGTAGCGATCGTAATATTCAATTATATTATCAGTGACTAATATTTATTTACTGACTTGAATACAATTCACAAGGATTTACCATTTATTGAATTATTTATGAAATATGATATATATTTATGAATATATACATATATATATTTTGATATATATATACCAGATACCTATATGAAATTTTGTTATTATTGATAATCATTTTGTGGAATAAGACCTAGTGATAGTCAAGAAAGGATTTTAAAATAAAAAAAAACCCTTTTTACCACAAACTAATCATTTACATAATATTTTACTGTTATAAAATTAGTTATAGAAAAGTATTTTATTTGTGTCTGCATTATTATTAATAGATAGTACATATATTAGAGTCAGGATTTTGTTAGTTAGTCAACTCTACTGAGAAAACAAATATGGCCATGTTAATTGGTTATTCGAAATATTCAAGTTCATTGATAATTATTATTTAGACAGTCGCGTAATGTGTTGATCAAATAAGAAGTCAATATTGGTTTCCTGAATTTCAATCACATTTAATAAAAACAAAGTAGCTTACTGGAGATTCCATGGAGCGATTAAACAAAGAATGTGTCTAAATAAACTTTTTGCAATTTACTAAGGTTTTGTCGAAGGATGAATTTTTATTTTACAAATTTATTTTATTTTATGAAATGTTTGTAAACTTTGGTAATTTTAAGTCTATGGGAAAATGATGTACGAGCTTTGTTTCTTTAACAGATTTTGTTAGTTCTTCTTATGAAATGAATCATTAAAATGTTAGATTGAAAATTTGTTCCAAGTTATTGGTTTGACACACCAAAAATCAATTCAGTTTCTAAGGGGTTGCACAAGAAACAGAAAATTATCTTTAAAGTTCCTGTTTTGATTCTTCGTACACTCGATGAACATTTGCTTATTAAAAAGCGACAGATGTATTTAAAACCATATGGTAATAAAAAAAAATACAATTAAGTTGAAGAAGTGTTGAATGCACATGAAACAGTAAAGTTTTAGCCTCAAATCAAGATCAAATATGTGGGGTCAATATTTTGTTGCTCAATACATTTTATTTTTGTTTCGATTTATTAATAGTAAAAAAATAATAATATATGTATACCATAACTCCGCTACAATATACCGTTGCGAATCGTTATGGCTAGGACTACAATTATGGCCCGTGTATTTAAAGATTTTTCTCAGTAATAATCAAAAAGTTGAGTGATTTTCACCCTATGAAATATCAGAATGTTTAGGTTACGATCGATAATCAAGTTATTAAAACCAAACAAAACTCAAACAGGTTAGATAAGATGAGATCTTTGAAGACCTTGACATATATCTAAGCAATAATGTAAAACTAAACTAAATCTGGCCCTAACTATACTTAATCTCGCATGGAAAAGTGAAAATAAAAAAAACAGACCTTAACCATTCGGTTACAGACTGTAAATGCATAAGATAATAAATGTGTCGGTGCATGTTGCGCCATCTAGGTTAATTAAGAATCAATTGGTACCCTACTTTCAAGTCGGAAAAGAGTGTCAAGTAGTTGACTTTGACGGCACTCTAGTGAAGCGTCAAAACGATGGTGGCGGTGCGGCCATCATACATCAGGACTTTTCTTAAGAAAGTCACACATGCACCAAGAATACGACGAATCACTTATTTCAGAGACAATCGATATACTTTCGTGGGCAATTATTTAATTGTGGTTAAATCAGTGTTCAAAATTGTAAGATGTGATTAATATTTGTTAATTAAAGTAAATAATTATCTTTAATACGTCCATTGCGCGATTACAAATGCATAAATAGAAATGCTAGAATGTTTAATGTAGCTATAAGTAGTACTGTAACATTATTTATTTACCATATTATAATGTCATTTTTAATAAATAATGTATTCCAATTTATGTATTATAAGCAATTTTTGAAGTATCGTCTAACTTTCTATGTTATAATAATAAATAATTTTATGTAACAAAGTATCTTTGAGATTGATATTGTGAATATTAATTGTGTATTGATTATATTGATAGCGTTTGTATGTTCTAGTTTCCGAGTTAAAAAAAAAATAATAATAAAAGAAGTTATTTAATTAATTATTTCTCGTGTAAGTGAAATTGTATTATTTTTTGAGAGAAATAAATGTATTTAACCATTAGTAGATACTTATCTAGATTTCATTGTAATTATAGAGGATAAGATGGTAAATCGTATAAGATTTCTTTTGCATTGTATAGAATCTCTGTATACCTTGCATTATATAAACTTCTCAGCCGATTATTACTATTGTAACCGAGACTTTGTAAGCTAAACCATTATTGAAAAGAGTATCCATGGAGTTTCTTGCCGGTTCTTCTCCATGAGACCCACTTTTTGGAACCGTGCAACTAGACGTTTCATAAGATAAATACAAAACTTTTGATTTTGATAAAATGTGCTCAATGAGTGTTGTGATTTTGCGTGCTCCGGAGATAGCACGCTTGTGGATGGCCGAGTGTTGTGATTCGTTAATTTAAAAGGCAAAATTGTATATTGTAATCAAATTTAGTATTAAAAATTGAAATAATTTATATTAATAATAATGAGTTTACATATTGTATCGATACTTTAAAGTGTATTTAATTCAGATGTTCAATTGTTCTTACTGTGGAAGTAATATCAGTCATTCAATTCAATTGACAGTTCACTCGTCACGTGTTCACTCACGTCATTCGTTCCTTTCATTGATTCAATATTGAGAGAGTGTCGTCTAATGTCAAGCTGTTAAGCAAAATTATTAGAACGGGCATTCTGTCTACAGTCGTGCTCCAGTAAAGTCCTAGTTATACTGTTCGTAATCTCGTGATGTATTAACGTCTATACAAAGTGAATATCGATATTTTAAGAAATTGTACACGTGTTGGTAGTTGAATATATTCATGTCCGAGAAGTCAAATCTGTATTGAAGATGGAAATATACGTTTGGATACTGTACACTGGTGGTTTTACTATACACAGTTACCCGGGATATTGAGTACTTTGATTCTCAACGAGTTGTCACCAAAAAAATGTAATAAGAATATACTCGTAATGTTTTTTTTAAATACCGTTTCTTATGTCCAGTTTAGTTTATATTGTATCACATAGGGTATATTCCATATTATAAAACAAAAGATGTGATTTTTTTCAAGAATACTAATACATTATTTACGACAAACAAATCTTTGAAGTTTTACACAACCTACAATGTTTATTTAGTTATTAATCCTATAATACATACAAAATTCTTGAAATAAAAATATTTGACCTTATTTGGTATCTCGTAACAATGGCTAGAATAAATAGCCTTACGTTCTTTTGACAATCTTAATATAAAAAATGTGTGAATAAATTATTATTCTTTAAATTCCGCTACTCTTATGCATGTAGCCTCTATCTAATATCGATTTCGTTCATAATTGCACATCAGACTTCTTATCACAACTCGTATTATCGCTCGTTACGTATTTCTTTCTAGAAATATGTGGGGTTTGGATAAGACACATTTCTGTGTCTATTTTCTTTTCTTTGATTTTGTTACAGTGCAGACAACTGAGCAGGTGGGATATCTCAAATGTCTGTGGGAAATTATATGCGTTGCCGGTAGCAGTATACTCTCGAGGAGTCAAAATGTCTTCCTACCTTGCGACTACACTGCGTGATTAAAATAAATATTAAAATACTTCATCTAATCGAATATGATATAAAAGATACTACGAAAATAAAACTAAAATTCCATATCTATTTTGATATTGCGGGATGTTTAGCTTTCTTAATGGAAGACAAGTTCTTGTGAAGACCCTATGAAGATTCTTTCACAGAAAATCGGCATTGAAAATACATGTAGGAAAGCCCGCCTTCAAGAGATATCTCGCGGACGAGTGAAGACAAACTAAGATATAAGATATATCGATATATTATATCTCGACATCGACAACTTCGATAGACAAGATATCTCCATCGACAAATATCTCTATTTTTGACATTAGAAGTCGAGTACACTTAAAACCCGTGTTATGTTAGACCCGGGAGACATAAAGAGATAATCGATTTAAACACGAGATAACGGTCGACAAAATTTTGTCATGGTTGTCATGCTAGGCTGGCAGATCAGGTATCAAATCCTCGAAGTATATAGAGAAGAGCATTAACCACTGCACTAACTGGCACTTTTATTATTTTTAAAGAGCATATAAACATGTTATTTTCTGGGTCTCTTTATTAATTAATTTCCCATATTCGTAATTAAAATGTATCGGCTTTTAGTATGTGCTCAGAGTTAATTAAAAAAGCCATTTCAGCGTCAGCTTAAAATCCCTAATTTTCACTCAAACGCATTTTTTTAATATTAGATATCGACAGACGAGTATGAGGTTCACTTGATGGTAGGATATCCCAGCTACAGAATAGCTGCAATCAATTATGCGCTCTCGACCTACTTTATACTTTGATCATTCGGAAATCCATAGACAGACCGAAACGCGCAATGTGCACTTCACGCCTTTTCATCTATAAACGGCGGTTCGTTACACGGTCGGAATTTAGATATTCCTCCCACTCGTTTAAGTCAGAAAGACATGCTTATAGAAATTTATAAACGATAAGACGACATGTCCGACATGGGATTTGAACCAGCGCAGCGGTTGCCGATGGATTCATCGGTGCGCAAGGTAAGGTTCTACCAATCGCGCCAACGACGGGGTCCCAGGTTTTTATTTCTATAATCGAACCGCATTAATATAATTGGGGAGAAATCATAAATATATTCAATTATGTTTTGCAAGAAAACATAAATTTCTACCTTCATTTCCGCAAAATACGTCCAATAAAATAACCCTCATTTACTGTAGCGCGCCAGGTTTCCTGTTATTTTTCATTTCCGTAACTTTGGTCATACATACGAGTAGAATGATTTTCAATATTAGTAGACCGCATTTTTGCTTTGGTTTTGCATCCACATATATTTATATTCAACTGAAGTGTTTAATGATGTGTTGCAGTTTTCTTAACGAAAAAAAAATGTTTGCCAAACATAGTTTTCACTCGTAATCAATGGTAGAAAATGCAGGGAATGATATCCGAAGTGATATTTTTCCGGCTTGCTGGATTAAACCGTGATAGGACACGATATTATAAAAGCGTATATTAATCGAGATTTACGTATTTAAAGTCGCAAGAACAAGGGGAGACTCGTGGGAGGGCCAACAGATGTAGGGAGTAGAACAGCCGCCGGCGCATCTACCAACACTCGACACCCAAAGCTTTAGCAAAACAGTTAATATACATTTTGACAGGCTCGTTCAGTAGAAGACCTGCCGTGTGCATCGATGGATCGTAGGTTCGAATCCCACCGGGACGACATGTTTATAATTATCTGTAAAGCATGTTTTCCTCTCGTCTGGTAACTTCGGGCATTGATCGGGTCCCACCCTTAATATCGAAATTCCGACCAGGTAACGAACCTACGTTTATAGATGGAAAAAGTAAAATGTAGGTCGACAGCGTATCATTGACTGATGTTCTGTGGCTGAGGTATCACCTACCATCAAGTGAACCTCATGCTCGTTTATCGATATCTAACATAAATAACAATATAACTTCACAATACATTACTATGAACATTAACAAAGTATGAAATGTCAAGTAGTATGTAGAAGGTCTTCTAAGATTTTCATTTATGAAGATCCAACTTCCAACTACATCATTAGACCATCTATAGGTAAACAAATTTCAAAAAAATAATTTTATAAACGGTTCTATTCAATTAAAGCTGAATGTAGCCATCGCACTACTGACTATACGAAGCCTTTGTCAATTAGTTTATACAACGTTGCGTTAGATGGCTTTTATAAAAAGTTAATTATTATGACAGTTTCCTGTTAATGTGTATAATGGTTATTATACCATTCAGAAAGAGTTTATCCTGATGCATCATTAACTCGTAAGCCACACTAGCAAGGAATAGTAGATTGTTTACCAAGGGAGCAAACCACTATTTTAAGGCGAGAGTGTTTTTTGAATCTAGAGTGGAACAAGGGATTCTAACGTAGAATCCCGAGTACAGCGAGGGATTCAAAGTACCTACGTCACTCGAGTTTAAAATAGTGTCGCTCCCAAGGTGAACACTCTACTTTTTATCACCTCTATGAGAAAATAAGTAAGTGCAATGCATGAACAAACCATTAAAAAAAAAGGATGAGTTTCGCTCGTTTTTACATTTCCGAAACCTTTTTTTTTTATTTCCGCGCGCGGATTATTTTTTTGACAGTCAGTAACGTTTTCATACAATGTGTGTGACAGATCTCTTTGGCAATTGAAATATTTACTATATAACAATATCCACATTCCAAATTCAAATCACTTTTACTCTCTAGGGAGTAAAAAGCCATTTTGCTCCCTGTTTGCAGAGAACAAACTAGCTCTTTTGAATATATGTGATAAAAACATTCCTACGTCACTCATCAGTACATCATAACTTCTGGAAATAATAACATACAGTGAACTTTCGAACAGTTAATTTCATAACTCGCTGTTATCGGTTTTTCAACAAAACAGAATTGTACCTCATAAATATTTAATTTTTCGAGCGAAACGCTGATGCGATTGCGGAGTGAATACAATTTTGAAAAGTTATTTAATAAACATATCACTCGAGGCTATTATGATTCTGTTGTTGTCGTTCTGTTTATTAAATACTTTTACGGTAGTAATTTACTTGTGTCATAAATATTGAAAAAAAAACACTGTTTAGACTGACTGAATAATAAGAAATTATTTTTATAAAATAACCTAATATTTTTTATTAATATTATTTAGGAGCGACAATTCAGGAAATAGACATAATGTGCTATGTCATGGTATTTTCTCTATTTGAAGAACTACAATTCTTATGAATTTTTTGACAACCAATTACAAAACCTAAACTTAAGTAAAATAATTATTAAAATTAAGTAAAATAACAAAAATATATGTATAAGATGTACAAATTCAAAATGATATCAAACAGTGATTAATCTCACAATACTGATTTTCAGTGGGTCCATTGCGGCTATTGACAACCACCTTTTGTCGACCGTTTTCTCTTGTTTTAATCGATTATCTCTTTATATCTTCCGGGTCTAACTTGACACTGACACTTTAAACTTGACTTCTAATGTCAAAAGTTGAGATATTAATCGATCGAGATTTCTTCTTTCTTTGTCGATGTCTAGATATTACTATATCGAGATATCTTATATCTTAGTTTGTCTTTACTCGTCCGCAAGATATCTCTTGATGGTCATGCTAGGCAGGCAGGCATTCACTAAGATTTAGAAATAAATCACGTTGTTATATGCATGATTTCTATATAAAATAACATTATTTTATTAACTCCGCGCAAGGAACTCCCGGAAAGTAAATAGTTGCACAAATATTTAGTATCGAAACTCTAAACTAACTTCGTTAATAATCATGACTTTTTGTATGGAAAACGAACCGCCTTAACTTTCAAGCGGTCGCGAACCGAAAAGACGTCCGGACTAAATTTAGGGATTTGAAATAACAAATATTTAAATAAATATTTACTTTTTATTGTTATATTTCGGTATTTAAATAAAAGAAAAACATATATACGAAATTTTGTGATGTAAAAATTCGAAGATATAGACAAAATCTTAACCGTTGAATTTCGCGCAACCGCTTGCGGGTTAAAATAGGATAGTCCATTATGAATATTTAGTTAACCTCGTTCGGATATTATACACTTCAATGGATAATGTTTACACGCAGTCAGTTGCAGTCAGTGTATCCGAACTGCATATTAAATGTCTAGTTTTACTTCAGAAATGCGTTTAAGAATTGTAATATTTTTCCAGAATATACTGTACAACTCTGTGACAAACAGAGAAATATAAATATTAATATGTGGTACATGAATAAATAGCTATACTATTTTGGAACATGTTAAAAATTCAGAAGAAAGAAAATGACAACATGGCCGATACATGTTACTAGGACTTATCCCCCAAGTCCCAGCAGTTTTTGTAGCTTTTTAGTTTTTTGTATCAACTCGGCTTTAAAATATTTCGAACATTATGAGTCCCCCTTCGCAAGAGAGTAAAGAAAAATAAAATTTATGGGGAATAGACCAAATATGGGCTGTGGACTTGAAGTGATTTCAGTCCACATCATATGGACTGTGAACATTTTAATGTCAGACGAATTTGAGCCATATGGACTAAACTAAAATCTTTTAAGTTTTGCTCACAGACGTCCGCAACACCAGAGGTCTTGAGGATGTGTTGCCGGCCTTTGAGGTGAGAATAGGCTCTTTTCTTGAAGGTTCTAAAGTCGTATCGGTCTGGAAAAACCGCCGGCGAGAGCTGGTTATACAGAGTGGTCGTGCATGGCAAAAATGCGCGGATGTGGTCTAAGTGGGAGCATGCTTACTTAGGAAAAGCTTATTCACTCTGGCTTTGAAGACATCGAAGTATGTAGAAATCGGGAAATAATCGTAGACTCTAACTGGATCTGCCCTGATAGATAATTCCGTCAGACTTCCAACACTATTTATATTTTATTCAGATTAAAAATGTTCAATTATTTCTGTAAAACCTATTATATATTAACACTAGTTCTACCAAAGGTGTCAAAAGACAGCTTTGATTTTTTTTACTTTAAAATGTAAATACTTCGACTTTTCGTATAATAATTGTTAAATTTATTTAGCGATATAATTTTCATTACATTCAAATGCAAACGTGTCACCTTTTAGTCGAAATAGGTATACACAAAATCGTGGTGGTAATAGTGTTCAGATCTGTTTTATAACTTTGCCCTAGTCGCAACTCAGAGCGCTTTCGCATAAATATCATCTCATTTTGCAAGTTTTCAAATTTCGTGGTAAGTCGCTATAACTGCCGGCTGGAGGTTGAGATAAAAGTGTTATTTTAGGCTTTAAATGTTTAAAATTTAAAACATATTCCAAAATGTTTCCACCATTTAGATTTTGACGGGCTTGTTGGCGCGTTCGGTAGAACACCTGCTGTGCGCATCGATGGGTCGTGGGCTCGAATCCCACCGGGACGACATGTTTATAATGTTCTGTAAGCATTTCTTCCCCACGTCTGGTAATTGCTTAAATTGTTTAAAGGTTTAGTATTTGCTTTTACCGTTCTACTTAAAATAATATATTGTCCCGGCGTGATTCGAACCCCAAGATAGTATACATACACTTGATATTATAATTTTGTATTTTCTATTAATCTCTGAAGTATGAATGTTCTATTCATAAGATCCTGTTTTTCATTTTGAAGACTACTCCACCTTATATAAAATTTTAGGGAATTCATCAACATCATATTTTTCATGTAAGTGACTGAATTAGTTTTAATGAAAGATTATTTTAACCTAAACCTAAATCTCAAACTGTAGCGTATCTATAGTGACTCCTGGGGATCGATATAGACCACTTTGTCTATCAAAGCCTTAACCCAACAAGGGTATAAGAAGCCGCGTAGTATCTTAGACAGATAATTGCATAATCCAAGTTAATGAAATGAAAACACAAATTTCCGTGTGCACGCTACCGAGGGCGAAGACGACGTAAGTTGCATGCATAAGTGACTTACTGGGGTTCTACGTGCACTACTAATATATATTATTGTACTGAAATATAAGTATAAGATACGGTTATATAATAATAAAAATAATTATTTCGACGGGCTCGTTGGCGCGTTTGGTAGAACACCTGCCGTGCGCATCGATGGGTAGGGTTCGAATCACACCGGGACGACATGTTTATAATTTTCTGTAAGCATTTTTTCCCCACGTCTTGTAACTTCGGGCATTGATCGGGTGGGAGGAATATCTAAATTCCGAACGGGTTACGAACCACCATTCATAAATGGAAAATCCGTGAAGTGCACATTGCGCGTTTCGGTTTCAGTCTATGGATTTCCGAATGGTCGAAGTAAAAAGTAGTCGACAGTGCATCATGGACTGATCTGCGGCTGAGGTGTCACCTACCATCAAGTGAACTTCATGCTCGTCTGTCGATATCTAACATAAAAAAAAATCATTCATTTCAGATTTTATTTATATTTAACCATATTTTTTAGTATGTTATTAACATTTTTTTATTTAACATTACATTATTTTACATTTTAATCAATGGCCATCTCCATCCACCGTTTTTGAAGGAAAGAGTCTGGCTTTATTAAGTTACCAAATTAAATAAATAGAACGTTAAAGTAAATGATATACATAAGAGTTGAAAAACAGTAATCATGTAAAAAGTAAAATGATAATTATTGAAGTTTAATAACAACTCAAAATGTTCCTATCCTTCATATCAGAAAGTGACACCACAGTGCGAATAAACCACAAAACAGTTTTTAAGATGAAAGATTTCTCAGTACAGTGTGTCAAGAAAACCGCAGTATCGCAGTTATTCCAACTCGGCATTCGTACATAAACTCCAAACGACTATTTTCAAAAATTTAATGGAATTTCAGCGTTGTTTGAAATTGGAATAATGCAATTGTTTTATATTATTTTCAGATAGCAATGATGACATACGGGAAGAAGAGTATAATACTTATTAAATCTTCTATATACGAGTATATAAAAGAAAGTTGTGTTAGTTACACCAACTCAAGAACGGTTGCACTGATTTCTATGATCTGTTTTTTGTTGGATTCGTATAGACGAATATAGATATACATAGATCTAGAATAAGATAATAGCTATTAAAATATTGGAAAAATTAAGGAAAAAATTATATGCAGAAAATTAATTATAAAATAAATTAGGTTCGGAACTCCGCCATCTTCCACATTTGGCAGCTCACGTCACGCGCATATTTTTTTTTGTAATAATAGATGTCAACTGAAAATGAGTGACGTATTAGACATTATAAAAGCCAACATTGTGGCAGGACAACGTCTGTCGGGTCCACTAGTGATTTATAAAACATGATATACTTTTTATCACATATATTCAAAAAGAGCTAATTTGTTCTCTGCAAACTGGGATATAGAGGATGATATTTTTACGAGTTGATACTAGCTATTTTCTATATTATGGAAATATTGGCTAACAGTTATCATGCATTTTAGAATGTTTGATTTGGAGTTCTAGATTTTTAATAACATACTGCTGACTTATTTGATGACGTTTGACGTTTGATACTCAGAATGAGTTTTTTACGGCTCGTTGGCGCGTTCGGTAGAATACCTGCCGTGCGCATCGATGGGTCGTGGGTTCGAATCCCACCTAACAGCACATGCTTATAATTTTCTGTAAGCATGTTTTCCCCACGTCTGGTAACTTCGGGCATTGATCGGGTGGGAGGATATCTAAATTCCGACCGGATAACGGTAACGGTAAGAGCATATTGCGCGTTTCGGTTTCAGTCTATGCATTTCCGAATGCTCGAAGTAAAAATTGGGTCGACAGCGCATCATTGACTGATGTTCTGTGGCTGGGGTGTCTACCATCAAGTGAACCTCATGCTCGTTTGTCGATATCAGACATAAAAAAAAAGTTCCGTAAGTCGTTTCGAAGTGCTACGTTTCATTAAACTAATCAGCTTCTATCTTGAAAAAACTTCAACCAATTCCATACAAAAGTACATCGGGGAAGGTATTCAGATTGTTATAAATAAATTGTCTTTTGCTTTCCACCGGCCATAACAGAAACAAAGCGAGAAAACGCTTAAGAAATATAACATTTTATTAACTACGTTAAAGTTTCAAGTTTAAAACTACCGCAATCGGAAGAAACAAAAGTTAGCGTCCTTTGTTTTCATCAAAAGAAAATTACGATACTTACTTGAGATAGAGCGGAAAATGTAATGTTAGGGTAAATGTAAACTGTGAGATATCTTTTTTTTTCTCAAATTTATCCCGATGTTGATCCTGACATACAAGGCAGTCTGCCTGTGACCACGTTTCCTGAAAAGTACTCGAAACGTCGGGATAAATAATAAATCTCGTTTTAATCCGGTATAAAATATTTTTTTAAATATCCTTTGCTTTTCATATCCATTGTCTTCCCGCCACTTTAAATTACCTTAATCATTTTATTGATATTAAACACTAATCTATATATATAAACCATTATAACTCAAGAACGGCTGCACCGATTTTAACGATATCTTCCCCTGATCTGTCCCGAATAACAGAATAGCGGAAAAATTCAAGAAAAAAATATATGCCGAAAATTAATTTTAAAATAAATTAGGTTCGGAACTCTGCCATCTTGACAGCTCACGTCATGTATGCTTAGCTTTTTTGGAATAACAGATGTCCACTGCAAATCAGTGACATATTAGACATTATATAAAAAAGTGGGCAAATGGGCATATTCAAATCTAAGAATAATTGTATAATTTCGAAGCCAACATTATGGCAGAACAACGTCTGCCGGGTCCACTAGTTCGTTATAAAGATGACTTTACAATTTTATATCACAGCGTAGAACATAATTTTTCCTAATGCGTGTGGCCGTAACGTGCACTATGCAAGTCGTTCCAGTAATAGAATGATACTGGCGCCTAGTTAAATGGTAACGTTATAGAATGACTCCATTCTTCCTCAGTACTTTTATAACTAGACAAACAAGAGTATAAGGGACTTGAGTGAAACTGTATTTTTCTTTTACGTGGGAATTATTGTTTTTGTTGTGAACTCTTTGTTGAGTATTTACGCGTATTTTATAAAAAAAATAGAACTTCTAATATGTGGGAAAAAATGTGAAATGTTCCCTCATAAAAACTAGTATGCGTACTACTCCGCATCCAATGCTCATTGTATCCATATTTAGGCAAGGCATAGTAGACTGATAACTTACTTTGATGTAAATAATTGGGAGGACTATCGAAATTCTGACTACGTAACGAACCACCGTTCATAGATGAAAAACCGTGAAGTGAATATCAGTTTTCAAAACAGCCTAGCTATAGCATACAAACAAAAACTTCAATCTTTTAACACAGCAATTGTCGTGACTTGATAGAAACTGTTGCTCTACTAAAAATATTACTAGGAAAAAAAAACATAATTTACGTCTTAAGAAAGTTGTTTCATCTATTGAAGTTCAGTCTGGGGTGTACTTTGTCGTAAACAAAAGTCATTTCATTATTATTTCTTCCCTTGAGATATTTTCTCGTACTATTTTTATAGAGATTATGCATTGTAAAGGTATACTGTTTTTAAACAAATTTTAAAAATGTGATCATTTCCTCGGTATATTTCTAAAATATGTAGTGTATATTAGGCCTTACATACGTCCAGAATTTTCAAAAAAACTTTTGTTTTTTTGTAGTAGATTGGTATTTTCCATAGGTTTAGACTTATTTTTGTGAAAGGTTATGCTAGAAAATGTGACTACTATACTTAAATAAAAAAAAAAAATCGTTCATCCGAAGCCGGATGTTGCTAGTAAGATAATCGTTTCTGGTCTTCAATGACAAAATTATAGCGTCTTATCGTAATTGAGCTCATTTTATTTGTCTTGACTAATTGTCACAGTGAGACATAAGAGTGAAGTGATCTGAAAGCGGTTTTTCTGGAGGTATTTATGCATAGCTTAGGTAAAGCTTCTCAAAGACGTAGTAGAGTTATTGGGTCACATATGTTAGTCATACACTTGGCTAGGATCCAAGGAGCAATTTTGTTCCTCGCTTTTTGTTGCAGCGAAAGAGACTGTGACGTCTAATAAATGACTACGGAAATATTGCATAATGTATGATTATTCCGAAATACACAGGCTAAATAAAAACAGTAGTCTATATTTAAGGAACTGTAACAGGATGAATTTTCCAAGTGTATGACGAAATCTGAAACTAAGAGTAATACCGTAAAGTACTCAAAGGCTACGCCGATTTTGATGAAAACTAAAATTGCATCTTTGGGTTTTTGAAAATCTGTATTCCTAGCCAGTAATCGAAACAGTTGATTTAAAAAAAATTACATACCTACTATATTATTACACCCTTCGCTAGTGTCGCTATTAAGGAACGAATTTAGGGAAGTAATGACATACGGTAAGTATATGTAATACTTATGCATAGTTTTGATTTTCTGTTTCTAAGCACGGGACATAATTTGTACTATAAACTTATTTAATTAAAAAAAAATAGAGATTAATCCGGAAAGC
This sequence comes from Anthocharis cardamines, assembly GCA_905404175.1. Classification (NCBI taxonomy): domain Eukaryota; kingdom Metazoa; phylum Arthropoda; class Insecta; order Lepidoptera; family Pieridae; genus Anthocharis; species Anthocharis cardamines. Next base: position 1,502,927 of record FR989953.1, on the reverse strand, counting down.
TTAATGTTACTTATCGGCTTTTTTACCTATAAAAAAGAGATTATTCTAAAATTACATATGGATATAATAATTGTAACAAAGAGAAAAAAAAAACCAGCGAGAGTTGAACCCGCAATCAATCATACGAAAGGCCCTATAGCAGTAACGAACCCGTATTACAGTATTTTATATGTATCGAAATATACAAAAGTGGAATACTGTTCGAATGTACATATACTGTGCCCATTGTAATGACTACATTACATGATTTTAGGATTCCTAGAATTATCTGTTTGGCCAATTACCTAGGTATTCCACGAACCTTTTACTTAATTCAATCCGAAAATAAGCTTTGGTGCCATTAATCTGGGGGCACAGCAGTGCCCCCGCCAAGTCGAGCAAAAAGCGGCACGGCCGTACTATCCTTTTCTCGAAGTAGTTCGGGCCATTTTCGATTCCCTATAACTTCGTTGTGGATAAAACTAGAAGCTTGAATTTTCAGTAACCAAGCAGGCATTGTATAAACTCGGTATTTAAAGAATGACTTGGCAATCGCACTAAACAATCTAATTTAATATAATATGTGTTAGTTGTGATACACATTGTGTTTTTAATAAAATCAAAAAGATACATTGTGTTTTCATGCGATAGCCGAGTCAATCTATTTATTTAAAACATCAAATATTTTTAATATTGGTATTGATATGATCACTATAAGATGTTGTTAGGTTAGCTAATTACGTAATAACTTAAGACAGAAGGATCCTTCAGTAGAGACTGAATAAATTGACCGACTTGGTATTATATGGATCTCACAACTTTTTACGATAGAAGAACTGAGTTGCAAGACTTGGCTTTTTTTACAGTTTATGTTTTTGATGGCATGTTATTTATTCAATAAATTAAGTTAAATAATAAAATTATAGTATTATTACTTTTAAATAAAATGCAATGAAAGTACATTGAATTTGTTATATATAAACTTTATATATAATTTTTAAATTTAAATATAGACAGACGAGCATGAGGTTCACTTGATGATAGGTGATACCTCAGCCACAGATCATCAGTCAATGATGCGCTGTTGACCTACTTTTTACTCCGAGCATTTTGAAATCCATAAACTGAAACTGAAACGTGCAATATGCACTTTACGGTTTTTTATATGAACGGTGGTTTGTTATCCGGTCGATATTTCGATATTTCTCCCGCCCGTTCAATGCCCGAAGTTACCAGACGTGGGGAAAACATGCTTACAGAAAATTATAAACGTGTCGTCCCGGTGGGATTCGAAACCACGACCCATCGGAGCGCACGGCAATTTTATATCAAAAGCGCCAACGAGCCCGTCAAATTATTGGTTTTTATGTACAATAAATTATAGTCTATTGTATTATATTCTATGAAGGTGTATAATTTAATAATATGTATTCATGATCTGATTATTTATAATAATGTGATATTATTATTCCGCTGCCGTAATAATTCGGTCGGAGGTCTATAAAGTTTTTCCTCCAAGCCTAGCACGTTTCAGATTATATCCGATATTGCTTCGTATTTTAAATTAGATAGACTTATTATAAATTGCTTTTGTATAAACCTTAAGTATAAGAAATAATATTTTACATAACAATTTCTTATAAATCATACCATTTTCTTTAACTAACTAAGGTAAGACTAATATGCCTACACTTGATATTTTCTTATTTTGTAATAAATTTGATAAAAAAATTATGCGTAATTAAACTTTTTGAATGACCCTTGATTGTCTTTTATAAATTATTTTAATAATAAAGCATTGGAACATTAAAACATACATACATATATGTATGTACTGTTATCCAATGGGGTAGGCAAAGATCACGGAATTTCATGTTCATCCTTGCACACCATTTTCGCTCCTTCCACTTTCATCAATGCTTTAATACAATATGTAATATAATTAACAAATAATCCCTATTTCCTACCCATTTATTTTCTACCTTGCAACACTGCAACCGCCACTGTGGAAACACTGGGCTACGGCGCCATCTTGTACATCGCCGATCGTTCCTGTTCGAATCACCGCACGAGCAACACTACTCGTTCTCAATAATTTAATAAAATCCCGACAATTTAAGTTGTTGTAATATGAAACAAACACCACCGCGACTGTGGAAGACGATAAAAGTGACAGTGCAAGGACTGAGTGCTGCAGGAGAAGAGTTGCAGGTATTTCCCTTCTTTCTATCGATTCCCAGCCGATTCTGTCCTTCATCCTTTATCCGCCCTTGTTTCCACACACCCCGCATACCGTCCACTAATCCAAATTGAAAATTTTATAACAATGAACGCGCCAGTTTTAGCATATGGATTTTCGCATGCATCATTGACTGATTTGCAGTGGCTTAATTAAACCTATTAGTGAAAATAAAAATACACATATTCTAGAAATATACTTGTTCTGCGGCAGCTAACACGTTTTAGTGCTAAGACGAGAAACAGGCAGCAAATATTATTAAAATAAATCATCAGATGGCCAGTTGGGTTCTAAGCCGAATCAATCTTAGTCAAATGTGGCAGGGGTGTCCAATAAATTGTGGATTTAATTAAAAACGATGCCTACCCTTGTCGATGTGAGAGGTAAATTAAATTTGAAATTAAAATGGGGCAATGATAAACTGGACTATCAGATTTTCGGACTTTAATACTTTATTAAATTCATTGCCGTACAATATTCAAGTTACAATGATCATATTTATTTGAAAAGTCTATAAAAAAAAATCCAAGTCTAGCATTAGGTTTCCTTTTGTTTGCATTAAATATAACCTCACAATGAATCAGTTTTTATAGTGTTTCAATTGTTATTTTTTTCGGTTATCTTCAATACAATACAATAAGATTTTCTATGTTAGATATTGACATACAAGCCTGAGGTTCATTTGTAGGTTATGCACGATCGACCTACGTTTTTACTCCGACCATTCGGAAATCCATAGACTGAAACAAAACTCGCAACATGCACTTCACCGTTTTTCCATCTATAAACGTTTATACAATAAAAAAGCTTATATTTATAGGTTATTTTATTCGAAGGCGCAATATAGGGGAGCTTGAACAACCAAACATTTAGAGTGAAGGCTGCGAATATTTCTGTGATTTAGAACAAAGCCGTCTAGCTATAATGTTGATTTCAACCCTCACTTACACCAAAGCGTATCGCTTAGAAAATGTTTTTTAAAAAATATATAAAAACAAAAAAGGTCGGCAGCACATCATTGGTTGTGAGCTACAAACACTAGTGTAATATACTTATGTAATTTTGTTTTTTTATGTTTAATAAACATTTTAAAGATGTTCAAATTGAAGCCATCGTTAGAATTTTTACTGCTTACTTTGATGAGATATTAAATCGTATTTTTTTATGAATCAATTAATTTTAATAAACTAGTTAGTTAAGTTTTACTTTATCTTTCGTCGTCCATCTATCCATAAGTAGACAACAGATTTAAGTATTGATGTTAATAAAGGTAAAACCAGAATATAGATAATTTTAAGATATTAACCTAACAATATATAAAATTATATATGTTATAACTGTATTAAGGAAATAATTCTAATATAAGAATAATTTTACAAATATTTGTAAACAAAGTCTACTTCTAAGCCACACGAATATTTTCATGTTAAGAATATAATTTATTAGTTTCGTTCGCAACCAAGCAGATGTGGCGATATTATATTTTTCTGTGGTATACTTGACTCGTAGCTGTACTTCTGAGATTACACACTGGTCCTGTAGCGAAAGTCCTTTCATTTCCCAGGATTTACAAGTTCTCCGATATATCATAAATACATATAAGTAGGAAGGGAATTCACTGATATTTTTTTAGTAGATACTCTATTTTAAATAAACAAAAATAAATGAACTATCAACTTTCTATACGTCAATAACATGTTGTGTAAATAATTTAGTAAATCGTTAAAACATATCCATATACTTAACTGAATTCCCGAGTCTCCTAAAGGGGCATGGGACAGACCCATTTCTGTGTCTGTTTCACTGATCAATTTTATTTACAGGCAAGTAGGTGATTCTGTGCCCTGCCTGAGCGAAACATTTTATTTAAATCATGTTTCCCAGGGATTCTAGCCCAGGGCCTCTAGTACTAAATGCAACGCACTTACCACTGAGCCACAGAGGCGGTCTATCCATATACATAGATGATTTTTATTTTTATTTTATTTTATTGAGCAACACAAACACACATAACAATACATAAACTTTAAAATATCTTACAATAAAATAATTTAACTTATTGTTAGCGCCAGTAGTGTTGACAAAGTGGTATTTTAAAAAATAACTGAACGTATAATGATACTATGATAATATAAAAATTAAAAAAAGAAATTATAAAACTAAGACTATACTTGATTGATGGAATTAGCGTCGCGGAGTTGTTTACGAAACTCCCCACGATGTCCAATTCGGGGTGTCCTTTTTTTTTGAAAAAACAATCCAATCGTAAGTACGATAAACCGACCCATATTACAGTACAGTGTGATAGGCGGCCTCTAAGCCCGTCCGCCACAACGCTGCATGATTTATTAGAAAACTCTGCTTTGTCCTCGCACAAGCCCGCATTGTGGACAACTGTTTATGATGTAGATTATTGTCTTATTTAGCTTTTACTCTGATTTGCAGTTTGTACGTGCTAAGTTGATGTTATGGCGGTTCAACTAGTTGGGGAGAATCGTGCGTGTTTCGAACGTAATTGACAGAGATAAGTTGACAGCATAATTGATGGCGCTTCAGATAGGCAAGTTTGTATATTTTGAAATTTTATATGTATACTAATATTATAAAGCTGAAGAGTTTGTTTGTTTGAAGGCGCTAACGGCTAATCTCAGGAACTACTGGTTCGAATTTGTGTTGGATAGTCCAATTATCGAGGAAGGTTTTAGGCTATATAACATCACGCTGCGGCCAATAGGAGCGAAGCATCAGTGAAAAATGTTGCAAAATCGGGGAAAATTTATTGAGGGCTTCCGTTGCGTGCGCTGCGTAAACGGTTCAAGTTACCCAATTTTTTGTGTTTAGTACATCTGATTCATTGTACCCGTGTGAAGCCGGGGCGGATTGTTAGTATTAAATAAAATTCGGACTGTGTAAAAACAATACTGAACTTATTTCCTAAAGTAGTAACACAGACTCAATTCAATATTAATTTAGTGTATTAACGTATTAGAAATTCTATTAGTTTCGAATATTCCAGATTCTCACGATAATCCATAGAAAATCGAATTTCAATTCAATATTGGACAAACGGTTACTTCGGTGATACTGACAGAATTTGATATAAATTAAGCTTAGCGGCTTCCGGTTTTGTTAATTCTTAGCTTTGGGGTTTAACATAAATCAAAATATTGTCGAGGAAGTTTGTTTTAAAAATCGAGTGCACCTGTTTTGGTTATTAGATGTAGCCTTTCTTACAGCGATAAAGATAAACTTATTCTGTTTCTATTCTGAAATATGGCGGTTATATAGAACCACTTTCGAAACACTTTGAAAATTCTATATAATGGACTGTATTTTTTGAGATCGTAGGTAAGGGATATCGAACAATGTTCTAGCTGATAAATAGAAAATCAGTACCACTACCCTTGATCCTCCTCCTGTCTCTGCTTCAATCCAGTATTATATAAGTTCATTACGGACGTAGAAATTATTAAATTTTGTTATTAGAACTAAAAAATAGAAACCTTACCCCCTTATTCATAAATGTTTCATAAGCTTGATATAGTTAAATTTTGTTTTGTTTCTTTCGTTCTGTAGTCTTTTTATATTCGATAGTGCGAGACAAAACATATTTTAACTACATATATCAAGCTTAGAATTTAATTCATCGTTAACAGAAATTCCTTTTTTGTGTATCCACTCTACAATATATTGACCGGATTGACGGAATGATGTTTAGGATGTGTATAGGATGTACAATGTACATGCGTAAAGAAAATAATATAAAATTAACTTCTTATAACGAGTGTTTTTTAATTATAAACTGCTAAGTATCATGTTATATACATACGTAGATATATAGATAAAACCTTACAAAAAAAAACTAGAAAGTAGCATAGGTACCCAAATGTTTCCACATTACGATCTCAATGAACAGTTTAATCTCTATCTAAACTGACAAATAATATGAACCAATTAAGAATTTATAATTGCATACGTCAAATTGGATTTAACGTTTTAATACTCTCAGAACAAACAATAAATTTCAATCAATTCACAAACACCAGACAGCCAATAAATTCATTAACCGCAAACTAAATACAAACAAATTTAATTACAGTCGACGTACAATTTTATCACCTTCTCGCAATGTTTACGAACTAATCAATTATCAACAATTTAACTATTTTGTCAACCCTATTATTTTCTATACGACGCCAATAGATTTCCAACTGTAATTCATTTGAATAAGTGCTGTTTTTGTAAGATAAAAAGGGTGACACGGACAGTGTCAAAATAGCAACTTCCTAATTGTCATTCGAGTGTATAATTTATGCGGTAAGTTTGTTTCGATATTAATTTGGGCATATGGGTGTACCTAAAATGTTGAACTCAAATTCATGCAAACAAAACTTTTATTTATTATATAGTGTATGATTGTCATAATTATAAATAATTATTTTCTGTATATCTGGTTTAAATATAAACCACACAATCAATTATAATGCGGCTTTAACTATCAGCTACGGTTTTTATATCATAGATGGAAAAACCGTGAAGTGCACATTGGGCGTTTCGGTTTCAGTATATAGATTTAGGTCGACAGCGCATCATTGACTGATGTCTGATGCTGGCTGAGGTATCAAGTGAACCTCATGCTCGTCAGTCGATATCTGACATAAAAAAAAAACTATGAACGGTTGTTCGTTACCCGGCTGGGATTTTGATATTCCTCCCACCCGGTCAATGTCCGATCAGATGTCGTTAAGACATGCTGACAGAAAATTATAAGCATGCCGTCCTTGTGGGAATCGAACCCACGACCCATCGGTGCGCACGGCATGTGTTCTATCGAACGCGCTATCGAGCCCCTCAAAATTGTTTCAATGAAAAAAGAGCTTTTCAATACATCTAAAAGTATGAAAAACTGCTTCAACAAAAACATATTTTTTTTCACTTCATATGTGATGCCACATAAATATATTAAAAACTCCCAAAGATATTGATATTGTATATTTCAAAGAAACAGACAGATTTTACATAACACTGAACAAATATACTTACCATTCGTATGCAAATCGAACACTAAGCGTATTAGATCCGATGTCACTCCAATGAGATAAAATTCAACAAAAACTCACCCCCCTATTGCCTGCAACTCACCCCCTTTTGAGAATCGCCGGATGTAGGGAGATTTGATGAAGATTAACGATCACTAATGTAGGGCAGACAAATCTGTTTTCCATATGTCGGATTTATCTAAATGATAGCGTTTGGAATTTCTTTTGGGTATTTTTTTTAATGGCTATATTTATAGTTTTATTCGATAAAAACTTGAATGTATGTTACAATGGTATCAATGGGACATATCAACATATACTCAGGGAGTGACACCAAGTGTTTGAAAATGGACAGTCTTCTTATTCTGTGAGAATAATACATAATTACAAAAGAAGCGAAATCCTGTTTTTATAATCGTGAAGACTTTTTCGCTGATACTTGGGACCAGATTCGAAGAATAATAAAATAACTAGCTTTGTCTGCACATAATTAGTACTAAGTTTATGTTATTTTTTATCCGAGTTGTTTTTTTTTTTCATCAAACTCCTTATTATTTAAATATTCTAGTACCTAGATTGTATATACGGTATACAAAAATATAAAAAAAACATGTTCTAATTAAACTGATTGTTCTAAAAAGGAAACATTCTTTATTTCTTACGAAAAGTTAAATTATATTATACCTTACTTCAGAAATCATTGATTATTATTATTATCCATACAAACTTCCACCATACATGCTTCGATATTTGCTTTCGCTTCTTCCACTTTCATCAGTGCTTTCATACAAGCTCGTCGGTTAAGATTATTTCATATAATAAAGTAACCGGAATCCGCTAGTGGGGCATGGGGCAGACCCATTCTATATCTGTTTCACTAATAATACATTTTTCATTACAGGCAAATGCCTATTCAGGCGGGCGGCTTACCCGAATTTTTTTTAACATGATTCCCCAGTTTTGAACCCAGGACCACACAGCTACATGCGATCTAGATTATATTACAATACCTATATACAATAATCAAAATGTACAACGTACTACTTTAATTAAATTTATAAGATACAGTAACCGAGTACAGAGGCACTAATTACTAATTAAGTATTGCCATAGCTAAAATATGAGAAGAAAATGTTGTTGAATAGAGGATCAGCGCATCATTGACATCAGTCAATCGACATCGCTGTCGACCTAATTTTTACTTCGAGCATTCGGAAATCTATAGACTGAAACCGAAAAGCGCAATATGCACTTCACGGTTTTTCCATCTATGAACGGTGGGTCGTTACCCGGTCGGAATTTAGATATTCCTCCCACTTGATCAATGCCCGAAGTTACCAGACGTGGGAAAAACTTGCTTACAGAAAATTATAAACATGTGGTCCCGGTGGGATTCGAACCCACGACCCATCGATGCGCACGACAGGTGTTCTACCGAACACGCCAACGAGCCCGTCCATTACGTTACTCAAGGACATATTGGCACAAAATTAAGCCCATAGGTGTGTGTTTCTATGTCACTTATTCGAAACGGCCAAGTACAAAAAACTCGTGAGAATATAACTATTTTAAATAAGTGACCTAAAATAGCAAAAATGTTGTTTATAGAATATATCGACAGCTATTGACTCAAATATTCAATTCCGATACGATAGCCCCAAGTAAAATGGCATGTTTGCGTTGTTAGAAAGCAGTCTTGCAGAAGCGAGGGAAAACAAATATTTTGCTTCGTATGCTACTAGAAATATTTCTCTGTTTTATGAATATAAAAATGTATAGTATTCTGTCGTCCTAAGTCTAAGTATATAAATATACTGTCATTTTTTCGAAATTCAGCTATATATATATACATATATTAGGTAAATAAATGCTAATATTGTGTTTATATAAGGTCTTTAAATCGTCATTGTCGACCAAAGTTTTCTATGACTACTGGGTTAATTTTTCAGGTCGAAACCAGGAACGGAAGTAAACGAACGCAGTAACGTATCCATCATGACGATAAATATATGCTAATCAATAAACTATTAATTAACATATCTTTTTTTTTTTTGAAAAATAATTTTATGATTTTAAAATAAAATTTACTGCAAATACCTACAGGAAAGCAGTAATTTCATAGGTAAATACCTATTATTAACTTTTATTTGGGCTGCCTCCATATTGACAATTGGCGGGAGATGCCGCTGGACAGATCAGGATAGAATTTACTTATTGATGAATGCCAAGATCAATTTTGGGTCACTGCGCCAATCTTAAGTATATATTCAGAACGAAACTAACTAAAAAGCAGTAATTTACCATATACAATTTCACTAAGAAATTATCGAAATGTGTGATACCCCGGGTGTTAATAGGAGACTTGTATTTTGCTAACAATTCAGAAATGTAAATTAAAATTTAATTATAACTATACAACCTTTAATTATATTGTCCATTAAATTTTCCCTTTTCAAACTTCGTACTAACCTTGTTATTAATTAATGATGTGAAATTTAATAATTTTCTATCATTGTAATTAATTAACTTAAAAGTATTATATTTTAATCAAAAAAATTCAATTACAGGCTTGCATCGCAGTACAAGCCTGTAATTGACAACTTAATTATTAACAAAATTTGTAATTAAACTAGATTTTAAATTATGTAATTTTAGACTTTGATGCCGATTAATTAATATTGTTCTCATTTTCGTTTTACATAATAATATGAACATAACACCGAGTTTCAACATGGAGCATCGTTTGAGAATTGGAAATTCAACCGTAAACACGATGTCTGGCAATCCGCAACTGCGCGATTTCTAAGACTCGACCACTCTGCCAAGCCTTTTCATACCTTAAAGGCCGGCAACGCATCCACAAAACCTTTAATGAGGCACTTGCCCGTTGGTCTCTTCTAATATAATAAAAAATGTATACTACTTTAGAATTTTGCCGTGAGTAAAACAAAAACGTACAGAACAGGTTATTGAAAGGAAGAAACTAATAAAGATAAATAATATACACTTAAAAGATGTCAAATTGTATGTTTGTTTGTGTTTCAATTAATATCTGAAATTACTGAAATCGTTTTATAATTATTTAATAATTAATATGCTTTTACGTTTTTATGTATAGGAAGTCGAACTTTTAATATGATAATTAATAAAATTAATGATGTGAATGAAATTATTAAATTTACTGTTTGGATATTTTTTTTCACTAATGGGAAGATATTGTAACTACCAAAGTGTAAAGTCGGTAGATACTTTAAATAAAATATGTACAATCATAATTAATAATAACTATATTATTGCAAATAATGCATAACAAATATTTTTCTTTTTTAATTTTAAATTTAAAGAATATTCTGAATTGATGTTCATAAATATTAATAGTTACGAACACCGACATTTTAAAGTAATCAAAAGCGAATGTTAATTTTAGATGTATATTTATAAGTAAAATTTAATTTAATTGTGGTGTTTTTAGTGTTTGTTGGATTTTTCTCGTCTTTTGGTAAGTAATATATTATAAAGTGTGCTTTTTATTATTACTTTTAAGTTTACCTATGTTTTCTCGTTAAGTGAAATGTACATATTTCTTTTAGAGAAATAAATAATCATAAACCATTAATATATTGTAATTATGTGTGTTGTTAATAGTCGTAGAAATATATGGCACTGCCTTGTGTAATATTTTGACAGAAATATTTTCGGTTTAATAATTTAATAGTTAGTTTTATATATTTTTAACTAATAAGGTAATGTAAAGGATATGGATATACGGTCTACACTACAATATATTATTATAAGTTTTTTTTAATAGGATGGAGCATGATCATTCCCTAAAGACTGGTTGACTACCTCCGTGACTCAGTGCTAAATATAGGTTCAAATCCCGGGGAAATAAATGAATGTCTCTAACTGAAAATGTTCAGATCACAGAAATGTGTCAGCCCCTGCCCCACTAGGAGACTCGGGAATTCACTTAATAAAATAAATAATATTATCTTCTCAGTTATTTAATGGAGAAAATAATTGGCTTTTACAACTTATCATTTGGTATAGGAGATAATATTCATAAAATAAATTATGCGCGATGTGCTGGAAATCGATCACAATTTCAATTTTTTTTTAATTTGGTGAAGTGAAGGCATATAGTCTAGTTAAAATGAAATAATCTCCAAAGGTCTTTACCCTAAAAGTGAAACCATTACAAAACAATAAATAAACCTGTTTTATGGACACTGATAATGCTTATCAGTAACTAATTATTTGCATTTCTACTGTACGGGCTCATAAATATATGCGGCCAACGGTTATATGTTACTACGCCTCCACAGCTTCATGTGATAACAATATTTTCAAAAAAAAAAAAATGTTTAAAGTGGTTGTTGTGATGTTACTTAGTGTTATATGTGGAAAAGTCAATGGTAAATATTAAATCAAAACTAGAGATACCACGTGTATCGCGTTTATATAAAAGAGAACCTTCCTTTCAAGCAAGACGGGCTCGTTGGCGCGTTCGGTAGAATACCTGCCGTGCGCATCAATGGGTCGTGGGTTCGAATCCCACCGGGACATGTTTATAATTTTCTGTAAGCATGTTTTCCCCACGTCTGGTAACTTCGGGTGGGTAACCGACACATGCAATATGCACTTCACGGTTTTTCCATCTATGAACGGAGGTTCGTTACCCGGTCGGAATTTAGATATTCCCACCCGATCCATTGAAGTGCATATTGCATGTGTCGGTTTCAGTCTATGGATTTCTGAGTGCTCGAAGTAAAAATTAGGTCGACAGCGCATCGTTGACTGATGTTCTGTGGCTGAGGAGCCTACCTCAAGTGTACTCCAAAAGCTCCAACGGGCACGTCAAAAACTAATACCATTAGTAGGCATTCCTCAACTGATCGGACCCGATAGGCTACTAGGAATTTATTTTTTAGTTTTTGAAGTCCAGGAATATATTTGACTGGACTGCCCGAACATTGATATTATGTGAATATATCAAATTTTTCCATTCGGGCGTGACTACAATTTTAAAAAATCATGTTTCTATTAATTATGAGTATTTGTTTTTTTATATTATAACTTTTTGTTTAAATATATTAAATTACTAATTGCTACTGATTTCAAAAAATCCCACTGTAGAGCAAAAATCTTTCTTATCTTCTTTGCCAAAACCTTGATATAACGAATGTTTTTTTTTACTGTAGCAAAATAAATGGCTTTATACATTAATTAACAAAAATATATGTCAGAAAAAAAGACAATAAATTTCGCCTCGTAAAAAAACCTTTCTTTATCTTTCTTGGCTTTGAATTTTTTAGCGCATAGTGAAGGCACAGAGTCCCTGTTTTACTAAAATCCAATAGCTGCTCGTACATTTTTAGTCTTATAGCTCAAAGCACTTTCGAGAAGTGAATAAAAAGTAGGGCGCATTAAAGTTGTAACATTAATTGCTATAGATGTTTGAATTATTTCCCGGAATCCAGAGATGTTTGATGATGAAATTTTGCACGGAGATGATATTTCGTATATACTCGTATATACACATAATATGAACTGTGACACTCAGTGGGAGATTATACCACATCCACAAGACATCAATGATGTGCTGTCGATCTATATTTATTTCAATCGTTTGTAAATCTATAGTTTAATTTTAAAACGTTCACAGGGGCACCGATTTATCTGTACTTTCCATTCCTGTGATACGGGGTGTTTTAGACCTTGTACTAAAACTATCATTGTAACGGCAAGAGGCCTATTGCGCCCATATTTTCTTAAGAAAATTTGATTGATCTAAAGAATACGCACGTCAACAGCTTAGTTTTTTTTATATTCATCCCTTTTCTACACTGAACCAAATTGAGGTTACGGTCTTCTCACTATAGAGGAGTCTATGGTTTTCTTCGAGACACGTTTAAGGCGACTTAGACCCCATTTCGCATTGCACGTGTTGAAGATAGAAACGCGCAATATTCCTCAAACTCTTTCAATACGTTACTCAGTTTCAAAATTAAATAAATCTGTAGCTCAGTTTGATAGTATAATAAAGATAAACAACCAAACATGTGCTTATTGAGTTTTTAACCTTTTATAAGGCAAAACCGGAAGTGGTAGGAAAAAATGTAGGTATGTTAATAAGGATATTTTTATATGATTTTTATGATTCATTTCAACTCGGAAAATCGAAGGAAAATGTTGTGGTATATACTGACTGTCTCTACCTTAAAAAAGGTTAAAATAATTGTTTTATTTATTTCCATAGAACAAAGTATTCGATGCTTGCGCTAAATATTTTGACGGGCTATTTGGCGCGTTCGGTAGAACACCTGCCGTTCGCATCGATGGGTCGTGGGTTCAAATCCCACTGGGAGAACATGTTTATCATTTTCTATGAGCATGTTTTCCCCACGTCTGGTAACTTGAGGCTTTGATCGGGTGGAAGGAATATCGAAATTCCGACCAGGTAACGAACCACCGTTCATAGATGGAAAAACCGTGAAGTGCATATTGCGCGTTTCGGTTTCAGTCTATGGATTTCCGAATGATAGATGTAAAAAGTAGGTCGACAGCGCATAATTTACTGATGTTCTGTGGCTGAGGTATCACCTACCATCAAGCGAACCTCATGCTCGTCTGTCGATATCTAACATAAAAATAATAATATCCTAAGTATTTTACTTAGGATATTATTATCCATTGTAATTTGCTAGAATAAAGTATCTACTATATATTATTTACTAAAATGTAAAATATAATCTTTATACCAAAAAATAATCTCCACACAAATATTGTCTAAGAGGCGTCACTGATATATAAGGGAAAGTGAAAATACTTCGCAATTGATTACATTCCTCCGTGAGAGAATGTTTGAGGAAAAATTCACGTAAAAATGTCTACTTTTACTGTCTACGGGTGTTGAGGCCTTTACCTTTAACTTTGTTCTCGAAGATATTTTAAGGTTACATAAAAATCTCGTGTTCGTAAAGCATTTTCTTCTCAGTCTGTCTTCTAGAATATCTATAAGTCTATAATCATATTTTAAGAGTATCGTAAGCATGGGTCAGATCTCATATTCAGGTATAAAATTGCGCAAGTCTAAGGTAATCTTGGTAACTTGATATGGTGATGGTTTGAAGAGAACATAGGACTATTTATCACGGAAATCATCCCTTAAACGTGTGAATGGGGAAGTTTGTATGAGGAATTTCGTCATTTTTTAAATAAGGAATATAAAACTCATTATAATTTATCTTAGTAATTTGTATACGGTATCTGTAGATGTCTATCTATATCTATACTGACTACTAAAAGATTAGTATGTAGTAGATATAGTATCTAAGCGCGATTAAAATATTTAAATATTGATGAAAAATAGCTCGAATAACAAATAAGCTAACCATAGTACTAATTTTAGGTAGACGAAGCTAGTAAGATATGTTTCCATCAAAGGCTCGTTGGTGCGTTCGATAGAACATCTACCGTGCGCATCTATGGGTCGTGGGTTCGAATCCCACCAGGACGACGTTTATAATTTTCTGTTAGCATATCTCCTTCAAGTCTGGTAACTTCGGGTAGTGAACGGGTGGGAGGAATATCGAAATTCCAACCGGGTAACGAACCATCGTTCATATATGGATGAACCGTGAAGTACATATTGCGCGTTTCGGTTTGAGTCTATGGATTTCCAAATGCTCGAATTAAAAAGTAGGTCGACAGCACATTATTGACTGATGTTCTGTGGCTGAGGTATCACCTATCATCAAGCGAACCTCATGCTCGTCTGTCAATATCTAATATAAAAAAGTACCATATTATTATTTCAGCACAATACCACATATATAATGAAGTGCCATGTCTTTTGGCTAATGGCGAATGTACCAAATCTGCTGACTGTCCGGATGGTGTGAAGAGCTTAACTGGATTTTGTCCTCGACAAGAACAAAACGGAATACAATGCTGTTGTGAGTTATAAACTTTTAATGTGCCTACATTTTTAATTTAGTTGACAATAAATATTTATCTAACAATCTCATTTTATTCGCTTAACACTTATGCTTATAATCCGTGACGCAAATACGTTTATAACTTTATTAGCTAGTTCCCGCGGCTTCGTTCGTTAACCGTTAAGCTGAGCTTCTAAGAAAACTATTCAAATTGAAGATAACTTTTATTCTTGACATTTCATCTGTATAAAACAGACTGATCTTGACTTAAATCATATCTGAATATCAGCTGTATAATAATAATTAGTTCTGTATCTTCGGAGATAAGCGTGAACCAACAGACGGACCGACAAAAACGTTCAAATTGATTTTTATGCATGCTGTTCCTCTTCCTTTAATCGTCTTTCAATTTTGAGTAAAATGTGGCTTTAAACTCTACCATAGGTGCCAGAGATAGATATATGAGAATTATTGATTCATTTACACCTAAACTAATATTATAAAGAGGAAAGATTTATTTGTTTGTTTGTTACAATTTAACTCAAAAACTACTCGAACAATTTTACTTTCACCAATAGAAAGCTACATTATCAGCGAGTAACATAGGCTATTATTGTTTTTTTTTGTATAGTATATCTTGCACCCATACGAAGCCGCCCCGGTTTATTGCTAATCAAATATATAATATTTTCTTCTCCTCTTTCAGTGTCCAAAACATCGTCATGCAAGAGTCGCGGTGGTGAATGTTCTCCCTCTAGCTACAATTGCCCTCAGAACCTTGTTTTTAGAGAGGCAAATGATTGTTCCCGAGACGAGAGGTGTTGTATATTAGTGTAATAAATAAATGTTATTGGATTGTAAAGTTTATAGTCATTGCCATCCTAAATTCTTGGCCATAATAGTAACCGGTATAGATAAATTATACCGGTATCATAATGTATCGCATTTCATCTTAATACCGCCTCCGTGGCTTAGTGGTCAAAGCGATGCGTATAATTCAAATTCATTTATTCATTCAGGTAACATAATGTACACTTATGAAAGTCAATCAAAAATACATATTAAAAGCTTCTAATTTTACATTTAGAGTTCTCAAATCAAGGGCGTAGAACGGACGAGAAGAACTGGCAATAAACTCGCCGTCACTCTTTTTAATCGCCAAGTTTTTCGTTTTACAAATTTTTTGTAAACAGCTAACCATTACACCATGTTCATATAGCACCGGAGGTCTTGGGTTGGAATAATAATAATAATAATAATAATAATAATAACCCCCCCGGGGGGCCACCTTGGCGTGGTGGGGGGGCTTACGGAAAGGCATGAACTATTAAATGGTCACTACTACCTAGACCACACCCTGCATTTTATTCAGGTGATACTATTAGCCGCTAATACCTTGGCAAATTTACTTAACCCTTTCCAAACTAACGGTCCCAAACTAAAACAAAAACTCCAAACTTGATATTAATTTGAAATGCCATGTAATGATCAACGGTACCACGCTGGTACCGGTATCAGAGAATGGTACACACAAGAAACTCCACAAAAAGGCCCCAAGTCCCCGGCGGGCCTAGCAGCAGCACTGGCTCTGACGGAAGCCAGCCTGAGGCTTGGTCCAGGGGTGCGAAGAATCTCCGGGTGAGATCGATTTCCCGTCAAACGACTCAAGCAACGACAACGGACTCCGATATGCAACATGACGAACCCTCTGACAAAAATAACAGACAGACTGACACGACTACACCAGAAGAACCCTACAGCCCAAGTACGGCATCATATACACCATCTGTACCAACATCACCATCGTCTAATAGTTTAAATTCAAATTCACCCATACCATTCTCGGATGTTACGCGGGAGGTAAATTCCTTCTTACCTGCGTCCACCAAGGCTGGAAAACCAAGAGTGCGCATGAGATGGAGCAAAGACGTTAATATATTTATTATGCGCACATATTACTTCATAACAAAATTAGAAACAGACCTCACTACATACAGGAAACAACTACACGAACTTTTCACGAGACAATACCCAGAAGTTAACGTTACAGAACAAAGAATTTCAGATCAGAGAAGAACAATAATTAGAAACAAATTACTGGACCAAGAGACACTTAACCAACTAAAAGAAGAAGTTCAGACACAGTTACAAATAATAAACCAAAATATCGATACAACTGAGATAGACACACCAAGACACAATCAGGACGAAAACTCTTCACAACCACATATAAATTTAGAGACATCATTATCCACACACAACACACAAACATCACACACACCCTCACAAATGGAACCCTTGTCGATCATACTGGAAAATGAAACAGAAACCATTACAGATAATGATACAATATCAGAAGTTCACACACAAGACATATGTGAAAAATTTAGAATAACACTTTTAGACTACTCTGAAACTGACCCAGTAAGTCGACCAAAATTGCCCAAATTAAAATATAGTCATCAGCTTGACAAACTAGTACTCTTATTCAATAATAGTATATTAAAACAATTTATTTCAGAAAACGCGCAACTAATAGATATACATACAATTATATACTGCACGGCATTGGTAATTTCAGAAGAACTAAACTATAAAGTAGCCCGTCACCCGCAGAAGGATGATCAGACCTCACAGCCTAGGATTCGTACGGAACCACCGTGGCAAATTAGACTTAAAAAAGATATAGAGAAACTAAGGGCGGACTGTGGCAGACTCACGCAATACATAAATAATAACAGGTCAAGAAAATTGGTAAAGAAAGTTGAAGATATATTTAGGAATAGAATTACACATACGAGACATGAAAATAATAATAGAAAACCAGAAGAATACTTAGATACATTAAAGCAAAAGTTAGCATTGAAAGTTCACAGGTTAAGGAGGTACGAAAAAGCACAAAAAAGAAAAAAAGATAACACTACGTTCGCAACAAATCAAAAACAATTTTACAGAAACTTGAATAAAACACAAACAAACACACATGTTGAATGCAACCAAGACATACCTTCAAAAGAACAATTAGAATTATTTTGGTCGGGTATCTGGGAGGAGCAAATAGAACATAATGATAAAGCCTGTTGGATAACAGAAGAAAAAAATAAGTGGAGAACAGTGGAAGAGATGGAGTTTGTAGAAATTACAGAGACTGACATAAAAAACATCACAGATAGGTTACATAATTGGAAATCACCCGGTATCGATAAAATTCAT
The DNA here is from genome assembly GCA_905404175.1 of Anthocharis cardamines. Classification (NCBI taxonomy): domain Eukaryota; kingdom Metazoa; phylum Arthropoda; class Insecta; order Lepidoptera; family Pieridae; genus Anthocharis; species Anthocharis cardamines. The sequence continues at coordinate 1,484,517 of FR989953.1, read as the reverse complement.
AACTATTGGTTTAAAAAACTAACTATATTACACAAATCTTTAGCTAAAAACTTAACAGAAATCATCTTAGGGCAACAAAACATACCTGAATTTATCGCTACAGGAATAACATATATGCTGCCAAAGTCACAATACTCACCACAACCTTCTCAATATAGGCCAATCACCTGCCTTCCAACAATATACAAACTTTTAACATCAGCATTAACAACAAAAATTAACACACACATAGAACACTACAATATAATTGCAGAAGAGCAAAAAGGATGCAGACGAGGCCATATGGGTTGTAAGGAACAACTAATTATAGATTCTACCATTCACAAACATGCAACTACAAAAAATAGAAACTTACATTGTATCTATATTGATTATAAAAAAGCGTTTGACAGCATTCCACATTCGTGGTTAATACAAATATTGCAGATATATAAAATTAATTCTAAGATAGTAGATTTCTTACGCAGTATTATGACACAATGGAAAACTACACTCCAACTTAGTACGCACAACAAGACCGTTGCAACTAGACAAATATCTATTAAAAAAGGCATCTACCAGGGGGATTCTCTAAGTCCATTGTGGTTCTGCCTAGCACTAAATCCTTTGTCACATTTACTTCATTGTAGTCGCGCCGGGTACCAGATAAAGCACAACAATAAGGATAATATAGCCATATCACATCTTATATACATGGACGATATTAAATTATATGCAAAATCTGAAAAAGACATGAAAAAGTTAATAGATACAACTACTCAGTTCAGTAAGGATATTAAAATGGAATTCGGTTTAGAAAAATGTAAAACATTACATATAATAAAAGGTAAAATCCGCCCTGGTGACTATGTGATTAATGATGCAGAAACGATAACAGCCATGGAATCTAATGACTTCTATAAATATTTAGGCTACAGGCAATTAAAAGGGTTAGATCACACAGTAATAAAACAAACATTATCAGCTGAATATAAAAAGAGATTAAACATGCTATGTAAAACGCAACTTTCTGGAAAAAATCTTATAAAATCAATTAATACTTACGCCATACCAATCTTGACATACTCCTTCGGAATAATAAAATGGACTAAAACTAACATAGAACAATTAGAACGCAGCACACGCACTACACTTACAAAATACAACAACCTTCACCCTAAATCTGCAATAGAAAGACTTACAATTAAAAGACCAAATGGAGGTAGAGGACTTATAGACATCCACCACCTCTGGAAGAAACAAATAATTAATCTTAGATCATTTTTCCAAACCAAATCCCATACAAGTTCTATTCATAAAGCCATTACACAAAACGATCAAAATTACACCCCATTAAACCTAAATAATAACGACGCTATAACAAATGTACCTAGTGATCCACAGAAACAAAAAATAGAAGATTGGAGAAAGAAGATATTACACGGTCGGCATTTAAAAGACCTGGAACAACCTCATGTAGACACACTAGCGTCCAATAAATGGCTTAAAATAGGCAATCTATTCCCAGAAACTGAAGGATTTATTATAGCTATACAGGATCAGATAATAAATACCAAAAATTATCGCAAACATATAATCAAAGACCCCACAATAATAAATGATAAATGTCGCAAATGTCACATTCAACCAGAAACCATCCAACATATAACAGGAGCATGTACAACACTTACACAGACGGATTACACTCACAGACACAACCAAGTAGCCAATATCATTCATCAGAAACTAGCACTCAAACATAGACTCATACAAAACACAAACACACCATATTATAAATATTCACCTGATACAGTTCTAGAAAACGATTCCTATAAACTTTACTATGACCGAGCCATATTAACCGACAAAACCATCCACAACAATAGACCGGATATAACTCTTCAAGACAAAATCAATAAAACAACTTATCTTATAGACATAGCAGTTCCTAATACCCATAACCTACAGAAAACAATAACAGAAAAAATAAACAAATACACCGAGCTGAAAGAAGAAGTGTCACGCATTTGGAGACAGGAAAAGGTTTATATTGTGCCTATCGTTTTATCTTCTACAGGAGTCATACCTAATCACATGAAACATAGCCTCAAATTACTTAAACTAAACAATACTGAATATATACCTCTACAAAAAGCCGCAATACTAAATACTTGCAGAATTGTCCGAAAGTTCTTGCAAGATGATGACCATATATCCACTTAACTTACACACCACACGCTACATTTACTTGGTTTCAACCCGTAAATGTAGTTCAAACCGGCTTAAAAGCTGAGATAAGCAAACATAAGATAATAATAATAATAATATGATCTTTATTGTCACAACTCACAAGTACATACATAATGTGCTATTTATAAGAATAATAAACTAGACTCGTGACAAAAGGCAGCAGGCTCAGCATAAAGCTGACAAACCGGGGTCTGTACAGCGCTGATTTTCAGCCAGTCCTTATTCCACATTTTTAAAATCAATTTTTACCGCATATCGTTAAAAAAATGAAAGAAAAAAAATAAAAAAACATTGCAGCAATGAAACAATAAAAAATAAGTGACAATTGGTAAAACAAGCTGAATTTGAAATTAAAGTTAATTAAACAAAAAATAATATAAACTTTGACAAATGAGTATGTGGCGACAGTGTAAAAATATAAATATATATAAAAAAAAAGTATGTTATTCTTTAAATTAGATTTCACGGATTGCTTGCTGAGTGATGTAAGACAATTAAAACAGATAGATAAATATATTTATATTTTACTAAACGAGCAATAATTGTGAACCCAATAACCATAAACGGCAATTTTTTTTAAAAGTAATCAATGAAATGGGTTGACGTAAGGGAGGCGGTAGGCTATTCCATATTTTGCTCGCTTTTATGGAAAATGCACCTGTGGTTCCAGTACACCTATGCTTCTGCATGAGAAGCTTATTAGCTGCACATTGTCGCGGGTTGTTATGATAGGGCTTATACCAGCACAACTTATGAAACAGATATCTTGGTGTTTCCTTGAAGATAACTTTATGAAGCATTGTAGCAAAATGAAGATGTCTACGGTGTTCCATTTTGAGCTTTTTATGCGTATTCAAGAATGGAGTTATATGCGAACGTCTTGGTACAACATAACAGAACCTCGCACACGCATTTTGGACTCGTTGAATACTTTTAATTGTTCTCGTCAAAAGTCGGGGACCATACACTGTGTCACAGTAATTAAATAGTGAGAGAACTAGAGCTTCTACTAGTATCTCACGAATTGATTCAGAAAGATTCTTCCTTATGCTATACAAAATTTTGAGTCGGTAAAAAGCTCTTTGAATGCAGTTGTTAATGTGTTCTTCAAAGCGTAAATGAGTGTCTAATAGAAGACCTAGATTTCTCGAAACATCCACTGTAGGGAGCGTCTGATTATTAATGACTATTTGAGCTGAACTTGCTATCACTCTTTCTCGTAACGTTTTATTTCCGAAAACCATCAGTTTTGACTTTACTGGATTGAGAATTAGGGAATTTGCTTTTGACCATACAGAAATTTTTTCTAAGTCATAATTTACAATATCTGCGGCTGCAATTGCATTCCTAGGGTCAAATGAATAGTAAATTTGTGTGTCATCTGCATACAAATGGATATGACAATTCAGGTAGACTTCTACCAAGTCTGAAGTAAATAGTGCAACTAGAACGGGGCTTAGCACCGAGCCTTGTGGAACGCCTCTGTTTAAAAATTTAGACATCGATCGAAGCTTATCTCCCCTGAATCCTGGGGAAACAAGATTTATAAAAAAAATGTCAGGCACAGAAGGCTGATCACCTATTAAAGAAAAATGATCAGAGAATAGACACAGAAATGGGTATGCCCCATGCCCCAATAGGGGATTCACTTTTGTATCATCTTGATATCCGGAAGTTCACAACTGGTTGATTTCCCAGCCTTGCACAACCGCTCTGAATAACCAGTTATCACCGTTGTTTTTCGACCCGATACAACTTGGGAACTCTTAAGAAATTAGCTTATAGGTACTTTCCATAAAAATCTACAAGCCTTAGTCCTCTCGTGTTGTTAACTATCCCCCTTCCTGTTTGTCCCCTATTCTAAAAAAAGCTTTCACACCCCAACGAATTCAAGGTTATGTTATGACCTTACACTTTTATATTTATTATTGTTACTAAAACCGTGTTTTTACTTTACTGTCAATAATTTTGAAAGTTAATTTTAATATTTCTCATGTAAGTGAATTGTTATTCATATGGGAAGTAAACGTACCTTAATTAAGTACCTTAATGTTATCGATATCATATATCTATAACAATAGTTATCCGCTATTATATTTACCGTCAAAGATCTAAATATATGCATAGATTTGACACGTTAAAACGGTCCAGTTTAAAATATACTGAAAAAGGAAGACCTAAAATGCCAAGACCGAAAAAGGTACGTATTAAACGGTAAAAGGAGAGAAGGTAATGATAATGTTATTCTTAGTTTAATTCTGGTCACAGTGAAATAACTTACGTGTTAAATGTTAATATTATTTCCTTAGGCTTTAGAAGCCGGCTGAAAACTTCTGAACAACGGTATTGTATCTCAAAGCGTCAGTTAAGGCTAGGCTTTGTGTTGCGGTCGACACAACGCGATGCTGTAATTTGTTTTATTCTACACTCGCGTGCAAAATATATTGGCGCGACTATTTTTTGAGATTGGACAAACTTTTTGGATTTTAATGTTTTAAATTTTTAAATATGTAATAATAAAATTACAATATTATAAACAAATAAAAAGAAATATTTTGTCTTTTAAATGAAATATGTTATATACAATTTCATAAACAATTTTGCTATGGGATTAATAATCATAAAAAAAGCTTAGTAATAGCTTATACAGCCAAATACTAATATTTAAATGGACTCACTAACACATACAGGTTTTGAGTGTACCTGTATATGGAGAGAGATCTTGGTAATTTTTTTCTCTTTTTCTGACCTGTTTGTATCAAGTGAAAGTAAAATCATGATATAAATAATAATTATTTAGCTTCAATTCCTTACGAAAGAAGTATATGAACTGCTATGTTTAATAATTCAGCTGGCTCAGATTAAAAGAAAATCCTTGTGTATTATTTATTATATAAATAAAAAAAAACATAAATATAGAATTATTTCTTGAAAGAAAAGTATTATTTCCCTCGTGCGGTCAGAGTTGCTAAGCATTTCGAAGATTTAATTTTATAAGACAACTTAATTATTAACTTATATGAGTCACAAGTGTGTAAAAAGTACCACTATCTTCTTGAGCTGACTGTACCTATTTATTTGTCTCCCAGTGTACACAGAGAAAGTGTTGCGTGTTCATTGTTCTATGCGGGAGCGCGGAACACATCATTATACAAATGAATATTGTGGGCTTCATTAGTACATTGTTGCTATTGTTTAATGAACGGACGGAAACCTTTAATGGTCGATTTACAGGCTTTGTGGGAGTTACTTTCGCTGTTGGGTACCAGATAGCCCATAGTAAAAGGAGATAAGGTAGTATTTTTTCATATAAAAAAACGGAGAAATGAAAATATCCAAAAACGTATTTTTTTATCTTTTTTTTTTGTATTTGTAACCATTTCGTTAATACCGGTTCATTACAATTACAATTTCAAAGCTTTAAAAATTGAACTGCTTTGCGATAAAAAGCTGTCAAACACATATGATAATGAATTAACAAAAAAAAAACAGTAGATATTAAATAAGACCTATTATTATCAACTATTTGTAACTGGTTTTCAACTGAGTACATAGTTTTGTTTATCTTATCAATTTGATTATGTCATAAATACATCTATATACTAATATTAAAAAGAGGAAATATTTCTTTGTTTGGATTTAACTCAAAAACTCCTCGATCGATTTTAAAAATTCTTTCACCAATAAAAAACTACATTATCAGCGAGTAATATATGAATGTTTTTTTTATAGAACATCTAAATTGCATCCATATTTAAGCACGCACAGTTAAGTTACAAATTATTCTAATTATAAGATAAAAACAAAACCAGGGATATCCGTGACTCAAGTGTCTAAGATGCGTTGTCGGCCTTTTAAAAATGTATAGGCCTGTTTTTTAAAACTAACGAGGTCGTTATCAGATGAAAACACTGATGGCGGTAGTTTATTCCACAGTTTTAAACCTACCATCGAGCTCATCTAGCGTTATCTAACATTAAAAAAAAAATGCAATAAACCAACATAAACGTACATATACTCGACCCCCTAGAGCCTGTCTTTACGGTTACTTTGAAACTCGAAAGCCCCACATCTACTGCGCTAAAAAATTAATACGTACATACATTAGAGAAACGAGTCGCGAGTGAAAAGGATAAGTTTGAATAAGCAATTTGGAGTATATTTTTGTCCTTTTGAGACTGGTGATTAGTCGAATTTCACGTATATTTTGGGCAAAGCCTTCACAGGAGTTTATTTAGGTCCCCTTGAGTATACATTCAGTAATGGAGACTGAAATTAATTTGGGTCTTTCCAAAAATGTGAGGAATTTAAAAATGGAATAGGTTTTTAAGTAGCGTAGCATTATTATTAATTACAGTTGGACGCTGATAAGCAATACAACCCACATGGTTGCCATTTTGAGAAAATTGAGTTTGAAGTTTTATTAAATGTCTTTTAAAAAATAACAGAGAAAATAGATTTTTTTTAATTATTATTATTACACTAAATGTATATCGCTTTTCTTGGTAGCAATCAAAGTAATAGAATTTAGTGTATTATTGTTAATATTCTAGGGTTTCAGGCCTACTAGTTTCTTCAATATTTTTGATATTAAAACGATTTAAATGATATTTATCTCTTTTGAAATATGTACTCGAGCTGATAAGGAAGCGATTGGTATCAAAATTTACATTTTTATCATTTTGTGGGTACTGTATTGCTTAACAACGTCCAGTTATGCTTGTGGAAAAAGGATTATACCCCTGACGGAATCCCTCTTCTAAATAAGTGTTGTACACTCTTCTTTTTCATTCGAGAAAACGTGAATTTTCTAGTCTCCTAGTGGAACAGACAATTTTTTTCTTTACAGGCAAGAAAGTGAAAAGGCAGCCTTTTGTGTACTGCCCGGATGAAATAATTATTTAAACCTTGTTCCCCTGGAACTCGAACCCGGTACTTACTTATTTACTACTTATCACTGAGCCACAGAGCCTTAAAATTATTTTCAACAAATTATGAAATGGACGTTATAATACGTCATTAAATAATAATGATATAGGCCCAATATATAATATATTTAGCTGTTAATAATATACATCACGCCTCTTTCCCATTGAGGTGGGCAGAGATCACGGAATTTCATATGCTATATAGGTATATTTCATATGTAAATTATGCAAAGTATATCATAGTAATACTTGTAAATGATAAATAATACATTTTGAATTAAAAATGAAATAAATCCTCCACTACTCTTGACCTACTTTACCTACGAAGACAGTTAAATATTTATATTGCATTGCAGCAAACAAAAGATATTAAATTTTATATTTCTGTATTTGTATAGTAGATAATAACTCGTTCGATACCAGGGTCTCCCGGAAACCGCCACCACAGACTCATACTTTTTCATGATTATATTGGTTTCAACCAATTGGAATAAATTTGACGTAGGTATAGTATGTGTATTTAGAACAATATAAATAAAATCATTTAGGTAACACAATGTACACTTATGAACGTCAATAAAAATAATGATTCTAATTTTACATTTACTGCCAGTACTAAAATCAAGGGCGTAGAACGGAAGAGAACTGGCAATAAACTCTCCGCCAGTCGTTTTATTCGCCAAGATTTTTGTTTCACAAAATGTTTGTAAGGAGCTGCAACCATTACACCATACGTGACATGTTGACGATGAAACGCAAAATAAACATACTCTCAAAATGACAGAAATATGTGACGCTGGGCTGTGGTAAGAAACTGCTACGGTGCATGCATATGTGTGACGGTTGGTAGTGAGCGGGTTAAATATTTGACGTACTCGTTGATTTGTGTGCCATTTCACGTTTGGATAGGTCACGGATTCGAATCCCACCGGATTTGACACATTCTCTACAGTCGCGCAATAAATGGGTCGGAGGAATATTAATTTTATGGATGTGTAAGAAATCAACGAAAAACTGTGAAATGTACGTTGATTACTGTAGGTATACATATAGGTATACCGCAGTTATCCTTTTTTTTTCATTAACAAGGGCAAGCGTCTAATTGCATTAAAATAATTATTTTACACTTAGAAAAAATTAGCAAAGTATATATAAGTATATTGTATATATTGCTATGTGGTTAGATAAATTAAGTTTGTATATATAAATGACACGCTTTGGGTACCTATATCCAATCTAAGTTGTAATCTTATGAAACCAAATACCAATGTCAAGATACTCACTTTTGATCACTGCCGTGGTATAGGTTCTTAAGCACTTGGTAGTTTCTAGGCTCAAATAAAAAAAATATAGTAAAGGAAGGAATTTGTAATATCCCTTCAACCTATTGCGAGGATACACTTCCAGTCTTAACTACAGTAGCCATACGTAAACCCCGACGGACACTTAACGAGAAGTTGTATTTATCTTAAGGCTATTCCCCACGCCAACGACTTCGATCGTCTAAGCCCGCACTAACATGAAAATAACATCAGTTAGTTTTCTAAGAATTAGATGGAATAATTAAAAAAAAATTCTTTATAGATTAGTTTGTAAATTTATTAGTTTTACTAAGAAATTTAAATAAAAATAACAATAATCTTTATTAGTGAAAACAGAAACACATTTAACAGACAAACTACGACTCCGAATTTAGAAACGATGACTCCTGAAAAAGCTGAGTACAACTGTGGATCAGGAGTCAACGCCCACCTCCGAAGTTTTGAACAATAATAAAGATAATGTACATACAAGACAAACAAAAAATAAAATTGTTATTTGTATTATTTTAGATGTAGATGTACGAGCATCGGGAGAGTTTTTGACCTTTAAGGTATGTGTAGGCTCATTTTTTGAAAGTTCCCAAGTTGTACGAGGCAGAAAGTGACTCACGAATCAAATCTTCTTCAAAACATTTGATGGTAGGTTAGGTTAGGTTAGTTAGTTGTTTTTTTTTAGTTAGGACTCAGAACTGATCATGTTCTTTTAAATAAAATATGTTACCAGATTAATTGATTATAATATTATTTATCCCGATGTTCTAATGCTCTTCAGCAAATGTAGTTACGGGCAAACTGACAGCTGATTTTAAATTTCACATAGTTGCCATACTAACGCCATCTACTTCTATTTTCTAGACATATTTATGATCATCTTCCTTTCATCTTTCTTCACCGACGAGTGTGTATGAAAGCATTGATGAATGTAGAAGGAGCGAAAGTGGTAAGTAAGGATCGGAGCATAATATGGAATTCCGTGATCTCTGTCTACAAAAATGGGAAAGAGGCGATACGTATGTATGTATCTTCCTGTATAGAGTGGCGAACAGGCACAGAAATATATATACATATCTGTCATATTATGGTAACGGTCCAGTTTGATACAAATAGATCAAGTGGCATCGGATATTGCTAACGTAGATGCTATTAATATTAAGCGATTGATTGATTGCTCAAGATAATACAATTATCAGGTATTATCGTGCCTGCCAGTATGTGTTCAAAGGTACATCACAGGCTACAATAGTATTAGTCATGTGAAATTACCAACGCCTAAATGAATGCACCAATTTCAATAGGATTTTTTTAAATGTTAGATATCGACAGACGAGCATGAGGTTCACTTGATGGTAGGTGATACCTCAGCCACAGAACATCAGTCAATGATGCACCATCGACCTACTTTTTACTTCGAGCATTCGGTAATCCATAGACTAAAACAGAAACGCGCAATGTGCACTTTAAGGATTTTCCATAGTTGGTAGGTTGGCACGTTTGCTAGAACAAGTAACTTGCGAACCGATGGGTCGCGGGTTTTAATCCTGCCGGGGTGACATGTTTATAATTTTTAATAAGCATGTCTTCCCCACGTCTGGCAACTTCGGGCATTGAACGGGTGGGAGGAATATCAAACTTCCGACCAGGTAACGAACAACCATTCATAGATGGAAAAACCGTGAAGTGTACATTGCGCGTTTCGGTCTCAGTCCATAGATTTCCGAATTATCGATGTAAAAAAGTGGTTCGACAGCGCATAATTGACTGATGTTCTGTGGCTGAGGTATCACCTACCATCAAGTGAACCTCATGCTCGTCTGTCGATTTCTAACATAATTTTTGAGTTACATGCATTATTCGAAAATACTAGTAAAAACAGTTGAATAACGTTATATTTTTATTTGATTTAGTGTACACACCAACAACCCTTCTGAGTTCACCTTTCTCCTGTCCCTCCCATATTGCTATAACAGAAATACTGCGAAGCTCTGTATTGTATGAATCGTTTAATTTCTAACAGCGGTAAAGATAAATTAGTTTTCTCATACGCTCTGATATCTTCGTAGCTAAGTATATAAAACGAGAGCACGTTTACTTATAGACTAAGAGCCAGTGATACTGATTTTGTGTGGTATACCAGCTTTAAAACTATACCAGGTCTTGAAAGACAAAGAAATACTTAGTTCGTGCCCTCTCTCACAAGTCTGCGTCAAATTATGATATGTTGTGTGCACTTGTATGAAAAATTATTTGAAATTTAACAATAACAGTTTGACATTATTTTATCGCAAGCTTTTTTGTTATTCGTGTTAGATGCTCTGTACAGTACATATTAATAATAATATACCAGGTCCTGTATTTTGTGACTTATATGTTAATAACCGAAATCTTATTGGTGTAATTTATTTTTAAAAGTAAATTCATCTTTCGGCCCACTATACTTATAAGGAAGTTGTATTTTTGTGTAGGTTACTTTCCTTTATAATCTATCTTTACCAGATTAAAAAATAAACCTTATTCATGCCTATTTAAAAAAAAACGACATGACGATCGATGATAAAGCGAAATGCATTTAAATAAAATACTGTATACCGGACAGGACCGGAGACAGGACCCCCGCGACCACGGTTGCTGAAAAGCATCCGAAACGTCGGGATAAATAATTTAAACAATATAAATAATAAATCGCGTTTTAATCCGGTATACAGTATTTTATTGAAGTGAAACTTCTTTATCGACGTATGGGAGAAATTTTGTAGCAGTGTAAAAAAAAACGTCACGTTTTTCGGTTACGTGCCATGTTGCTTTTTTTATCAAAGTTTAGTATAGTGACGCAAAGAATTTAATGTAATAAACTTCAAAAATAATAATAACAATATATTAGTTTTGAAGTTTGGTTTGAAATAAGAATAACAATATATTAATTTGAAAGTGATAAAATAAAAAGACTTATTCAAATTTTCGTGAAGTTGCAAATAGTACAAAAATGATATGTCATAAAGAAGTTTCGCTTCTTACCTGTGTACTCTGGTACACACACACAATTTTTTTTGAATGTGTGATACTCGCGTTAATAAAAGACAATATTAAGCGAAATGCATCTATATCCAGACTTCCTTCCTATGCATTCCCAACTTGACCATACTATCAATATATTTAAATTAATTGGCTCTTACACTACGACCCGTCCTTCATAACGTTATCATAATAATCCAGCAACACACCTGATCTTACAAATGAATAGGATTACGAATTTATAGAGCGCACTCCTTATGAGAAAATTACTTAATATTGTTTACTATATGTTATACGCCTACAACGTTAGGGCTTTCATTTAATTTTCAACTAGCGATCCAGGTGCAATATAGATACTATTATACACACAAAAAGCCTATGTTACTCTCTGATAAATTACCGTTCTATTGGTTAAAATCGGTCGAGCAGTTTTTGAGTTAAATCATTACAAACAAATCTTTCCTCTTTATAATATTAGTATAGATATGTTTTTTTATATACAAGCTTGGTAAAATCCTTCCTGATCATAATAAACTTTTCTGTCGTAATGAAATAAAAATACAAATAATATAATATGATGTAGCTTGTATGGTGTCAGAAAATATTAGGTATATGGCGAAAAGTGGCATTTTCAAAAGACAAACTGCAAACAAAAAACCACACCATGCTACGAAATTTCAAAGAAATCTATGAACGGTGGTTCGTTACCCGGTCGGAATTTCCGTATTCCTCCCACCCGATCAATGCCTGAAGTTACCCGACGTGGGGACAACATGCTTACAGAAAACTATAAACATGTGTTCTCGGTGGGATTCGAACCCACGACTCATCGATGCGCATGGCAGGTGTTCTACCGAACGCGCCAACGAACCCGTCAACCGCCCGTATCCACCACCATTACTGTTTTTAGTTTGTTAGTAAATTATTTTTTGGATTATATATATAATGCGGGTTGCTAAGGTGCCTCACTACTAGGTAGGCACTAAGTCAGCTTTTTTCTACTAAGTTAGTATAAAAACTACTGAAAATCAGCGTTAGAGCATAATAAGCTGAGCAATCAGACGTAATATGTTGAATCTTTTCATGGCGGCACTTGTTTTTATAATTGTAAATTGAATTTGTGTACCTTTCGATGTTCTATTACTATTCCTTTTTATTTTTTAAATATAATAACATTTTTTGCGAGTCCCAAATAAATGTATTTCATTGCATAACGAATTCAAATGAAATAGTAATGAGCGAAATATCGTTTTAGTTCGTCTATCGTATTTTTATTTAGTTGCTAGCCCAATTTTGTATTAAAAATGTTAAGACCTTTTTTTATAAAACTTAGTCAAAATAAAATTGTTTCGAGTTTATTAAAAAAATATACTACACTCTAAGCAAGACTATCACGAAAGTATGGTACTAATACTAAATAAATATGAAATTTTAAGCTTTCAAGTTATAATTTATACGAATTACTTCAAGATGTCATGTACAGCATGGTGTAGTAGTCTCAGCTCCTTACAAACATTTTGTAAAACAAAAAAATTGGCGATTAAAAAGAGTGGCGCAGAGTTTATTGCCAGTTCTACTCATCCGTTCCTTGGTTTTACTTAAGGACCTGCTAAATATTATTTCTAGTATAAAAAGGTATATGCAGAATGAATTTTTCATGTGGGCGTGCATGGCTAACTCTACTTCCCATAATTGTATGTATTTTTTTTATAGTACAGTATGTGGGGTTCCTGGCTAAGAATACTGATTTTTCAAATATCGAATGATGCAGTTTTAGTTTTCATCAAAATCGGCCTAGAGACTCCGAATACTTTTCACTATTCCTCATAGTTTCCGATTTGGCTATGGAAACCCACATGAAAAATTTTTGTACAGGATGTCATGATCATCTACTATAAGGTATATATAGCGTAAGTGTAGCCAGTAATTTAGAAAGCAAATTCAAAAATCGCTAGAGAATATACCTTCGTTAAAGGAAAAGGGTTTTCCTGTACCGTCATATCGGTCTCAGCACTGCTATTGAATCTCTTCCTGATATTTATAAGCAAACTCAAGGTGCCTTAAATATCCCTTGAGGGTATTTGATAAATCACTTGGTCAATATCAAATTGATCAAAGTTTCCTCAACGACAAGCAACAAGTACTTTTATCTAAGAGCTGCTAAACACATAATCTTAGTCATAATGGTTTGGTAACGTTAATCTAGTATTAATTATTATTATTTATATATGTTTATATATATGTGACTTTTTCTATATTTTGTTCAAAGAACAGAGATAAAGAAATTTTAAGCATCAATTAAGTTCAGTTATATAATTTGAATATTCGAATCCACAACCCATTAGAATGCCAAGAAGACTAACCAAGGCTTCACATCTTAAACCGCATATCCCATATGAGATGAAAGGCATTTATAACTCAAGAAATGCTGCACCAATTTTAATGATATCTTATTTGTTGGATTCGTTTATGTCCCGAATAAGAATAACTATTATAATAAATTAGGTTTGGAACTCCGGAGTAATTGATGTCCAATATAAATGAGTGATACACATTATAGAATAGAATAAATCTAGAATTTGTTTTTGAAGCCAACATTCAGGCAGGACAATGTCTGTTGGGTCCGCTAGTTTTTAAATAAAAATAAACATCAAAAAATACTCACGCTCATATGTTAATCTACATATATCTATACCAGTCTATACTAATATAATATAAAGGAAAGATTTGTATTTTTATATTTTTGTATGTTATGAATAAACTCAAAAACTACTGGACCGATTTTAAAAATTATTTCATCAATAGAAAGCTACATTATCAGCAAGTAACATAGGTTATATTTGCATCTACGAGTACATTGCACCCGTGTGAAGCCGGGGTGCGTTGCTAGTATATTATATTGTAAGCAATTTAAAATATGGTTAAAAGCACTAAAACCTATAATAATTTGTTATGAACAAGCCTTAAGCCCCAGCCTACTTACAAACTGTCTCCTGCAGTTTTAGCTCAGATTAACTTGAAATAATACATTTCCAAAGTTTCAAGACCGTCGGTAAAGTTTGAGCAAGCTAAAATGTAGAGATATGCCTGAGTGGTCGCAATACTTTTGCTAGTGGAAACTTTTCGTTTACTTTTATATGAAATAAACTATAATATGAATACATTTAAATTAATATTTATTATATAATCTAGGAATAATGATATTATCTCGTTAACGGGCTCGTTGGCGCGTTCGAATACCTGCCGTGCGCATCGATGGGTCGTGGGTTCGAATCCCACCAAATGTTTATAATTTTCTGTAAGGATGTTTTACCCACGTCTGGTAACTTCGGGCATTGATCGGGTGGGAGGAATATCGAAATTCCGACCGGGTAACCACCGTTCATAGATGGAAAAACCGTGAAGTGCATATTGCGCGTATCGGTTTCAGTCTATGGATTTCCGAATGTTCGAAATAAAAAGTAGGTCGACAGCGCATCATGGTCTGATATTCTGTGGCTGGGTTATCACCTACCATCAAGTGAACCTCATGCTCGTCTGTCGATTTCTAACATAAAAAAATCTTTCTGCTGTCCCAGGTTTTCGTAACTTTGTATGATTTAGTTGTAGGTAATATTATATTCGAATTTATTTTTTCAAAAGTTGACATGTTATATTTCTATTTTTGTTGTTTATAAAATTTGTACATATTTAAATATTGTTTTTCTTTGATAAACATATTCTTATAATTTATTTCCTAAAATTTGATTTATTTCGTTACATTAAGAAAGTTATAAAAGTAAGTAAGTTATATATTACCTATTATATTATTATATATATACCTTTTTCCGAGACTCAGTGATAAGCGCTTTGAATTTAACAATGTCTCGGGTTTGATTTTTGGGAAAAAAAATCAAAATAAAAGAAACATATTTTGGTCAGGTAAGGCATATAAAGCTGACCATTTATTTACCACTAAAGAAAAATATAATTAACGAAACAGACTCAGAAATTTAATATTGTCTTTTATTAACGCAAGTATCACACATTTAAATAAAATACTGTATACCGGATTAAAACGCAATTTATTATTTATATTGTTTAAATTTTCGGATGCTTTTCAGCAACCGTGGTCACAGGCCAGACTGAAAGATGATAGCTGTCTGATTTGAAATATTATCACAATGTTGCCATATTAACGTCATATAATTCCTATGGAGTTAATATCATATTTACGTAACCGGTTGTAATCTTATAAATATATCTATTATATACATAAGAAGATATACCTAATCCCATTATTTGTAAACACATCACGGTGGGATCTTCCTGGATTACTTCTGATACGAAGGAGATAGCAATTTACGTCGGATCACTTTAAGCTATATATAATTCGTAAATTAGATTATTATCTGAGTAACTGACGCAAGAAAAAAATAATATTAACACACTTTGAAAACAAAAGTATTACCATGTAAAAAAATTACGTTGTGTTTTTCTTAAAACGTCATGATATTTTGAATATATTCAGAGTACGTACTTTATAGTGGAATAGTCTATTTGTAAAGTGAGGTTTTCGGAGTGTTTCATTACAGTTGCTATTTTATAATATCTAATGGATCTCTAAAGAATTGAAAAATATTACTTTATGCATAACGTGAATTACGTTTTAATAAAATAGTTTTTAAGAATACCTTACTTCACGATAGACAACATTTTTAAAATTATTATTTTATTAGGAGCTAGTAACTTAAAAGCTTTCCTTGATACAACCTACCTTTTTTAACTACAATTTTTTTTACTCGACACCCTCAAGTTGAGTTTATTATACTAGTGACCTTATACTCGTCGCTTATCGACATTGAGTAAAATTGTTATCAGGGGGGTGAGCGAACTGTCATTTGTATGAAAAGTTTCATACAAATGACAGTTCGACGATACGAATACTCTTTCGATACTTTTTCGTGCTCACCCCCCAGATCTTATGGAGAGCCAAGCTCCTAAGTTTTCTACAAACCCTACACCTTAGTCAAAATGTGACTCATCAATCAGTGAGTGATTGACGAAATTTGGGTATTTTAGATGTCAGTAATATACAAAAGGCCGGCAACGCACCTGCAAGCCCTCTGGTGTTGCGGATGTCTATGGGCGGTGGTGATCACTTACCATCACGTGAGCCGCCTGCTCGTTTGCCCCCTATACTATAAAAAAAAAACAAAGTATAATAGCTATACATTTTACTGAGCTCTACTCTATTGAAATCATATCCTGAAAATGAGGACTTCCTAGCAGTGTTCAGGCCGAAATCATAAGATACGTACAATGGAAAATCTTTTGTTTGAGAAGACTTCAATAATTATGATTATCGTTTCAGTATTCCGCGGATATCCTGTATGTTATATTTCATCCGCATCACCTTGACATATGGAAGTCGAGCACTGTAAGATTTACGCGCAACTTCATTCCACGTACAACAAAATTGTGGAATGAATTGTCGCCTTCAGTTTTTCCAATTAATTATGACCTCGCTGGTTTCAAAAAACGTGCCTACAGATTTTTAAAAGGCCGACAACGCATCTGAGACCTTCAGGTCCTAGATGTCCATGGGCGGTGGTGATTACTTACCATCAGGTAACCCACCTGCTCGGTTGTCTGCTCTGAAATAAAAAAAAAAAAAAAAAAAAAAAGAAAGGAGAAAGTATTTAAATTATCTATCATAGCACACTCTTAACCAAAAATGACAAATTTTATATTTTATATTAAGATTTTTGGAAAAAAACAAGGGATAAAAAAGATAATGCAGCACCGAGCGGAATTTTAGCAGGGGCGGCATTTCACAGGTGGCGGTAAAACAATCCTTCAAATAAATCAATTGCAAAATAAGAGGGCGACAGATCAGCATTGGGTGCTAGTGACCTTTTTTATCAAGGGGACATGCAGTTTACGCTCGTCCTGCGTCGAGGTAGTACAAAGGGTACTAGTAGATAAAATAACATAAAATAATGATTATTATTTATACTAGTGACAGTAGTATGTCGTATTGCTTCTGTCAAAATATATATTTTTATTCATTCATCCATAGAAGTAACGCTTATGATTAATAACATGTTAAATAAGTTATTCAGGGTCAGAAAATTGCCGATACATTAATCCCACAAGAAATCACAATTCCGACTTGATACATCCTTTACACGAGGGAGCATGTACAAATACCCTCCTAAGATCGCTCTACCATTAATATAAGTTTGTCTTAAGCACTTACGTGGTACAAACCCAGCTGGATACTTAGTTTGATTTATGAATGCTTTTCTGTTTATTATAAACTAACAACAATAACTTGTTTGGAACCAAGCGGTGTGACTTACTTGCGTAGATTATGTTAGTTTTATACATAGACGTACTTTGCATACCCGGTTTTGCACGGGTGCAATATAGATATACTATACAATATGTATTCTGTTAAAAATACTATAAAAAATACTCGCTGATACTGTACCTTTCTATTTTTGAAAGAATTATTAAAATTGGTCGAGTAGTTTTTAAGTTAAACCGTAACAAACAAATCTTCCTCTTTATAATATTATTCGACATAAACCCAATACTTATATAAAATACAATTTTGAACTTACTAAGCTTGAATAGAATACAATAAAATATGTTGTGTTATGCCGAAAAGGACCCTTCATCAGCATTTATTGCTTTTATAAACTGCAACTCTGGTTTTCAGAAGGGGACTTTCTGTCCAACTGTAAAACTCAGCCTGAAATGACTAATGTGATTTTTATTTAATACTAGCGACCCGCCCCGGCTTCGCACGGGTCAAGATTTTTTGACAAAAAAGCAGGGGTTGTATGTATTGTTTAATGCCACATTATAAAAAAATAAGAACAAAAAAATTCGTCCAAGAATAAAAATAAGGGTATAAGGGTGAAACAACCCTTATCACTTAGGGGTATGAAAAATAGATAGTAGCCGATTCTGAGACCTACTGAATACGCATATAAAATTTGGTAAGAATCGGTCGAGCCGTTTCGGAGGAGTATGGCAACGAAAACTGTGACACGAGAATTTTATATATTAGATTACATCAACTATCACTGTAATAAAAATTAAAAAAAAGAATTTATGAAACCTATTGCATTTCTGTACCTACCTATAACTTAGCAACACGCCCGGCTTTGCACGGATGCAACGTAGATGTACAATCCACAACAATGCCTATGTTACTCGCTGATAATGTAGCATTCTAATAGTGAAAGAATTTTTGAAATCGGTTTTTCGTTACCCGTTCGGAATTCCGATATTCCTTCCACCCGTTTAATCTGAAGTGACCAGACATGGGGAAGACATGCTTATAAAAATATAAACATGTCGTCCCTATAAAAAATCTACAAAACAAAAATAACTTTAGCATTCATAATATTATAATGATCTTTATAGCCTTAAAATACATAAGCATCGAACACATCGTTAACATAAACACATTACGAGCTCATAATTTCGCAACCAAACAAGATATTTAATTACCCCACAATCCACGGCTTCAGTTGCCGCCGCAACCACGCTATACATTCTGAACGAACATTAATTATAGCGCAAATGAACAATGACGGTTCTGAGTTTTGCTCCGACGTATAAAGGCGTAGAGTTGCAAAAGTTTGAAGAGCGATAGTGAAGTAAGGTTCGATTGAATTTATTTCATTAATTGGCCTCAGTATTCATGTGTGCGTGTATCTTGACAGTAAAAGCATTTTGCTAACCAAAAATTTATTTATTATTTATTTTTATATGAAAAATAGTAAAATTTATAATAGACTTCGCACGGGTGCCATGTAGATGTACTGTACACAAAAAATATAGCCCATGTTACTCGGTGAAGATGTAGCATTCTAATGGTGAAAGAATTTTTAAAATCGGTCGAGTAGTTTTAAGTATAGATAAAATAAATTTGTTGAATGAGATGCCAAGCTTCAAAGAAAGGAAATATATTATATAATAGGTGTATTATCTCTATCATTAATTTAATACTATTATAATTTGGACGTTGGTGCCTTGGCACCTTGCGCTTCGATGGATCGCGGGTTAGGATCCCACCGGGACGACATGTTTATAATATTCTTCTTCCCACGTCTGGTCACTCAGGTGAGAGATTGTCGAAATAGTTACCGGGTAACGAACGATCCACCATTCATACATGGAAAAACCGTGTAGTGCCTATTTCGCTTTTCGGTCTTAGTCTATGGATTTTTTAATGCTCGACGTAAAAAGTAAGTAGACAGCGCACCATTAACTGATGTTCTGTGGCTGGGATATTACCTCATGGTTCATTTGGTGATAGGTAATATCCATGAGGAGAAACGAACATAAGTTCCTCTCTCGAAGTCTAAAAAAAAAACAAGTGACAAAACAATGCAATAGTATCTTCAATAAGCTTCTATTAGTTTGATTGAAAGTTGTGTGCATAATCAAGCCATGTATTCTGTTAAAAATAATATTTAAAGTTCAAATATCTATGCATGTCTAAATTTTACAGCTCCGAAGAATAAAGTAATAATTGATCGATTGGATCCCAGTTCGGATTGGAGCTTGGTTTTTGTTACAAAGGTTGTAATTGAACGGCTGTAAGTTTGATAAATCACTTTTATTAAATTTAGATATTGTTCTTTTGGCCGCTAAAGTGGATCAATGATTACATAAATAGCTTAAATATGCTTTCATTCTCTATTGTGCTATATTTTTATTTATTAACTGTTTTTTTTCCATGTAAAATAATAAAAAATATAATAATTATGTGTTAAACACGAGTGTCTCCATGAATTTTATATAGATCAATATTGTCTTGTTTCTCATAAGGCTGCCTTAATTTTAGTAAATTATACTTAATTCTAATATTAAACTTAAATTCAAACATTTTGTAAAACAAAAAACTGGGCGATTAAAAAAAGTGGCGGAGAACTTATTGCCAGTTCTTCTCGTATGTTCTACGTCCTTGTTTTGAGAACTGGCAGTAAATGTAAAATTAGAAGGATTTTTTATGACGTTCATAAGTATACGTTGTGTTGCCTGAATGAATAAATGATTTGAATGTGAAATTTGAATTAATATACCTTGAATTTTATATACTTTTTCAAATTCATATAAACAGTTGATGTTTTTCAAGTAAAAAAGGTTTGACCAGTTTTTCTAAGGAAATAACTCATATATGAGATATCTATTAATTTTCTCTACGGGAACGAGGCGTGGTTGTGACGGGAGAGAATTATGTTACCTATAGAAATTAATGGATGACATAGAAACCTTGTAATGTAAGTTTTTGTTATATTTCTATCGCTTTTGCAAATTTTTTTCATCACAATTTAATAACGATCTGTAAAGTATTTTAAATATTTTTTGCTTCGTTAAATTTCCTAGACATTTAAGGAGTTTTTTAAAGACTTCTGTATTTTACATTAATTCTGTAATTAATTAATAATTAAAAACACGGATAAAATTGCATGCAAGAAGGTCCGTTGAGAACGGTAGTGTACAACTAAAATAGAGTAAATTAACTAATTTGTGAAAATAGAGAGACTAACTTACTTTTCTGTTTCTTTTCATAGACCCGAGCTCACACCAATATCTCTAAAAGACAAGCATTTCAAACCTCTACACATATATTATTAAACAAATACTCATTATGTTATTCAAAACATATACCATAAATAAGTTAAACTTAGAATATAAAAGGAATGGAGTCAAATAAATCAGACCACAGCAACATTTTATTCAACGAATACAAACTATAAAGGTTGTGCAAAACTTTGATTTGCTTCACACTTCGGAAACCGTTTTAAAGTTACCAATACTAGCTATTTCTCAACGTCCTCGCCACAGCTTCAGTGCGAGAAACTTAAACTTTATTCGAACGTGACAATAATGAAATTTCTTCCTTATTTTTTAAGAATAATAAATAAAAACTACTGCAGTTGATAAACAAAGGTTAGATTGTTATATTGGTTTGTTATTTAGATAACTTTAGAACAATTAGCAATATATGTATTTCGTAGGCCGGGATGAGAATAGGAATATGAAATAATTTTTTGTGATATTTTTTTAATAGTTATTTTATTTTTTATATATTTTTTTTAAGTTTTGTCTGTGTATGTTGTGCTACGTTAGTGTTTCTTACTATATTTTTAAAATTATTTCATACTTACAAGTATTAAATAATTTTTACTATTCGGTTAATATTTTTTTTATAAGCCATGTTTCTTGAATTCTGTATGATGTTATTAGCTTATAATTACATTCCTTATGAATAATTTCACAGCAAGTTTTATCTGTATACGTAACTCAGGCCGTTGTAACCGTTTCTGGACATAAATAAGAATTTTAGCGCGTAGCCGCGTCGGAATCCGTTACACTATCACATAAGGCGGGATTTATCGCGCCCCTTGATTACGATTTACGTGGCGGTGCAATTTATAAGAGAATGGAGGGAAACGTCTGTAATAGCTAGTTATAAATTAGTAGATATCACACATTTAAATAAAATACTATATAATATGTACGTGGATTAAAACGCAATTTATTATTTATATTGTTTGAATTATTTATTCCGACGTTTCGGATGCTTTTCAGCAACCGTGGTCACGGGCAGACATTCCTGAAAATCATCCGAAACGTTGGGTTTTAATCCGGAATACAGTATTTTATTTAAAAATAGATAGAAGCTGTTATTAAAGACTTTTGTAATTGTTTTTAAATATTTCAGAATATCTTAGGGCGTAGGATATCTTAATCTGACTTCGGTTTAGGAGCTAGTTTGACATAGACATACAATTATAAATGAAACACACACATATAATTATTACAAATAATCTTTCTTCTCTTCAAAAAAATTCTTTTCCTATCTGAAGCTGGAAAACATCATGATGATTTTCACTTTGGATTCTTGCACTTTTGACACCGTAGAAGAGGGACGTTATATTCACCTTGAACCAATCTCTTTTAGGTTTTTTTAGCCAGGAATATCTCCTTTTTTCAACGATGAGTTTTCCGCAGATTTTGCATGATCAGCTGATGAAAGCTGCGAAAGTGTTTAACCGCATTTACGAGTTCTGGGTATTTCTTGACTCTATTCAGTCCACATTGATCACTTTAACCTTCCAGGAAATTTATAGCATACATCGATAGATCTACATTTCAAAGGCTTATAATGTTTTAGAAATAAAGTTAAACTAATTATAATTAGTATAAAAAAGAAAGTATGTGAAGTTGAAGTCCACGGCTGTAAAATTGTGTATGTGTGTTAAAAAAATATCAAATATTTCAAATTAAGTCTATCAGTAATTTTAAATTATCTAAACCACCCATTTGTTCAAAGATATCGTGTTATAGGATAGACTCACTAGAAAGATTGAAATAAAAAAAATACTCGCTAAAGTTTATGAACTTGTACCATACATAGACTTGATAAGGGAAGAAGTAAGAAGGTTTTTATGTGAGTCGCGGGTTGAATGCGACGCGATTCACGAGATTTCCAAGAGATTTTCCGCTGTTTTGTGTGTACTTACGTAATGAATGTATGTGCAGTGTACACGGCGCTTTATTTCGACTTTTAAGTATAGCGGAGAGCTTAATATACTAAAAAAGGATGATATGTTATTATGCAAACTAAAATATGGAGTTTATACACATACAACGTTTAAAATAGTTTTAAAGAATTATAAAAAGGAAAAAAACGACGTATATATTTTTTATGTTAGATATCTACAAAAGAACATGAGGTTCACTTAATGGTATGTGATACCCCAGCCAAAGAACACCAGTCAATGATGCGCTGTTGACCTACTTTTTTACTTCGAATTTTTCGAATGCTTTCCTCCACAATATCTAAATTTTTCATAAATATAGGAGGCAAACGGCATGCAGCTTACTGTATGGAAAGCGAACATAGCCGCTAGGGTGGAGTGAAAATGTATGAAGGTTTTTTTTTTGTTTTTTTTTGTAATAGCATAGTGGTAAAAAGCTGCCTATGGATGAATAAATGAAGTATGTCAAATATATTTTAAGTATTATAATGGTTAGAGGTGCCCCAGCATGAAGGAATTTTGAAAAAAAAGTATAATTTCATCCATTTTTGACAGCCTTATTAAGATATATATATTCCTTAATAATTCATCAGACTAGTATTTTTTATATAATTTAAAACCTTACACCATGTTCCACATGACATCTTTAAGTAATTATATTACAAGTGATTAAAGAACCTAAAACTAAAAACCTTAAAATATATACAATAAAACCTAAAATATATTAATAAAAGGGGTCCCTTTAGGCAAGGTTCCGAAGATACTGGCAGCGTTCCCCCTTTGAATGGCAAGACTAATTCTTTGTCCGAGGTAGCTGCCAGCTCTTCGGTCTCCTGTGATGTCGACTAACCTTTTTGCTATTTCCTTAAAAAGCTTTATGGCGCTAGGACCCCACGGACCAAGGGTCTCGACACCGAATGGGACAAAATCATATTCGGAGCCTAGACCCCTGTATTTGCAAGTTTTAGCTTTTTCAGCCGCTTCACAAGCCGCACCAACTCTGTTATTGGTTCCATGTAGATGGGAAGGGGCCAGCGTGTCTGAACAAGTTGCATCCCATACCAGCACCCGGCCCATCTTCCATGGAATCAAACTCATACCGTCCGGTCTCTTGCCATCGTCTCTTGCAATACCAGTCGGCTCAAGTAGACTTGGCACGTTGACGGTGGCAAGGGACCTGCGTATGATATCGTTAAGTGCGGCATGTCTCGAGAAGCGGCCTGCACTTTTTAGGCATGACAGTCCGTGATGTCCTAGCTTATCGACATCACTGCCGCAGGGACATTTATGTGGAATGCAGACCGGAACCCCAAGCCGTAGACAGGCTGCGATTCGGAGCGTGTCTGGCTCGAGAAATGTTCCTGTATTTGAAGAAGGATACGCATGAAACCAGTAGCCGGCCTCATGTGCACCCACGGCCAAGTCTAGCACGCGCCGAACCTGTACTACAGCTCAAAAGATTTTCATAAGACAATTTACAGTTTATGTCATCCCAGCTCCTCTGTGAATTTGGAGAAACTGGAAAATTTTGACCTGGACATGCAATTAAGAAAGCGTTTCTAGCTTCTTCCAAACCAGCAATCTCAAAGTTTGAAGGGGATTCCCTTAAAATTTTACTTATGAGATTTGCTGAACTATGGACAGAAGATAGGAAGGCTGGTAAAGCGACACTGGAAATTTTGCGAATCCCTAAACCACCATAACGGATGGGTAGGGATGCTTGGGTCCAAGATTGCTCGTTCAGCTGCATATTAAGAATCGATTCTAAGCTAATTTTGAATAAGTCGTCTACTTGACTCAAAAGATCTGGGTGATTCCAAAAGGAGCAGCAACGGAGCACATACGTAAATTTTGGGACGAAAAGACAGAATTTTAAGATACAAAGTGCATAATGTGGACTTATTTCAAGGAGACGGTCAGCAGAATTTTTAAATTTAGTAATTGAAATATCAATATATTCAGAAAAAGATTCATCAAAAATTGGAGAACCTAAAAGGTAAAGGGAATTACTGTTAACAATTTTAATATTTGGAGCCAAAATATTAAATTTTTGTTTTACGTCAGTTAAATTTAAGTCGCAGTTATTTATAAAAAGTTCGCATTTGCTAAAATTAAGTTCCAAACCAATGGCTTCAAATTTATTTTTGATTAAAAGAAGGTCCGAAAACACAGTATCCACATCACCTCCTAGGGTTCCGTCGTCCAAATACCAAACGTTGAATTTAGAATTTAAATTTTTGATTATCGGATTTATAGCCAAACTAAAAATTGCAGGCCCAAGGGGATCACCCTGTTGACATCCTACTTCCGAGGACAGTTCATTAGAACGATATAATAATTTTGTTGGATCAGCGTAACTGAGAAGAAGATAATTGTATATTTCCGGTATATGTTGTTTTATTTCCGTCAGCAGGGTATCCCTATTTACCGAATTGAAAGCATTCTTCACATCAATTTTGAGCAACACGTCAGGCTGGCCGTAAGTTAGGAAAGAGCGTAAGGCATGGACGGCTGCCTCACACCCTCCTTTTACGGAGTTTCCTCCCTAACTGTACGGGTTCAAATTCCGAATTTAATTTTGGTAAAATATGTCGAACAGCAATTTTGGAGGCTAGACGTCTTAGTGTTGATCCAACAGCAATTGGTCTCACCCCTCCGTCCTTTTTGGTTAGGGCAATGAGGTTCGCGCCAAAAAGAATGGGAACAATTTCTGGATTGACATTACCCGAAAACATAAAGTTGATTAATTTAGTGATCGAATTTACAAGTTGCTCGCCTGCATCACCCACAGAATGCGATGTTAAGTCTTTCAAATGTTGGGGTGAGATTCCATCCAAACCTGCAGCCGAACCTGGTTTAAAAGATAAAATGGCATTCGTGACATCTTTCTTTTGAATTTGAAGGCATGCTTGCCCTGCTGTTGGTGGGTCGAGAAAATATGGGTTTACTGGAGCTGGAGGATGTTTCGTCCGTAAGGCCTGAAGGGTGTCAGGGGTATCAGGTGATAGCACGTCGTTGGAGAACAAAAGGCGAGCGGCACCTTTGAGATCTCCGTCACAAATTTTGTTTTCGATGAGTTTGTTGCGATTATGAGGGGCATCATGTTTTATTAGAGGTGCAGGAGAAGGCGAGGAGCTTACAGCACAGTTATTTTTAATCTTTTGAGTCAAGGATAAATTCGGTTCATCAGTTTTTATTATATGTAGTGTGCTGTATGAAAATAAAAATAGGTTCTGCCAGTCTTGAGTACAATTGCTTATGTAACATTTCTGGATTAATTGTGACAAATGTGTAGCAACGGTTATTCGAGCTCCTCGAGGGATTCTTTTAACTATGGGTGTACTATTTTTCAAATGACTAAGATATGTGTGGAAAGGAGTTGGATCGTTGGCTACATAAGTAGGCGCACTCGGAATAATGGGATGGATGTCTAGAGGTGAACTGTTTTGGCTAAAACATTTCCTGTGTGTTTTTGTAGTGTGTATATTGAGGCCTTTCAAAGATTTGAATGACTTGTTGCACTGTATACATGTATGTGTCGCGTTCGACGTGCTAACACAAGATTGGGTCACGGACTGCATTCACAACAGTTAAATACATTCACAAAAAAGAATAACTTAAAACAAATTTAAAAACACAATAAAGTAACTTAAAATATACACTGAAAACATAAAAAGAAAGTCAGTCAAAATATGACGGCTGCTTGATTTCCATTAAAAAATTTAAAATTAAATTAATTAAAATAATTTTTATTATAATTAAACCATTGATTTAAAACCTCTATTTTTACGTAATAATAAAATAAATATATAATCATTTTAGGTTCATAGTGCCCCTCTACCTCTAAAAACCAAAACTAAATGAATAATTTCGCAGTAAAAATGCAACTGATATTTATGAAATATTTATTTGAAAAATGTTATTATTATATATTAAAATAGTAAATCAGGTAGAAAATTCAAGTAAGGTATTGAAAAAGGCATCATCTGACGTGATGACAGTCTGGCCCTGATAAAATCGACACGTTTTTTCTGGAGATTTATCCGCATTTATTCGGCTCAACAATATTTTGTTGTGTTAGTTGATTTTCTACAATAGGTTCTTAATAAGGGGAAAATGCAGTTAGAGGTAAATTATCACAAAAGCTGGTGCTGCTGGTAATAGATGTTTCGTTAACTTGAGAACGGGTCCTGTTCCCGTTTTCATAATTTTCAAAAAAGAAAACCTATTTTTTTCGTTATTGATTTTCTGGATCTGTTGTAGTTACATCAATGTCTTAACAATCTTTTTTCTTGTAATCCTCTGATCTATTAAGAAATTAATTTCCTGTTTTCGTATAAGTACGACTGCTTTTTTCACACGTACAAACGACAGCTATTTTACATTACACATTTGCAACTACTGATGTCGAATAATTTTTGGGAATCTTCTTTGAAATTTTATTTATTTTTATTTATTTATAACTTTATTTCACACAGAAGTAATACAATTGACAAACTTCATTTACATAAAATAAAAGGTACAATAGGTGGTCTTATTGCCAGAGTAGCAATCTCTTTCAGACTACCTTTGGGTGACAGAAATAACTTAAAGAAAATAGGGACGGTGCAAGAAATACATGAAAAGGGAATGGGATTTTTTTATTTTCTCTTTAAAGTTTTCAGTACTTCGACGTCCTTTAAATGGTTTCATTAACTTTCTATATTTTTCATGGTAAGCTCTAATAAATAATTTGCAATACTCTTTTTAACTGACTGTTGCAAGCGAGGATTTATGCCATATTTCTAAAACTCGAGTCGCAATATTTTCTGAGATTTCTTGAACAATCGGTTCTTTAGATGATTTAAGGCTTTAGGCTTTAACTCTTGCTTAATTAAAATATAGTATTTATTACATTCAAAGTAAGTGGGTAATTGAGAGGAGGGTAATGTTTCGGGCGTGCCAAACACGGGACAGTTTGTCATTCGAGGAGTCGTAAATTGAGTCATTTTTACTGTGAACCACAAACATACAACTAAATTAAAATCTGTTAAACGTATTTACTACATTATGATCATCTAATTTACTTAAAACAAATGTTTCAAAACCATGTTCTCAAAAAATACTGTCACTATCAATAAAACAAACACTCATTTCCCCCGAGAACGCTTACTTGAGACTGAAACCACATATTATAATTGTTTCAATAACTGTAAATTTTGATTCTTCTAACGATAAAATGCCGTCAGGAATAAAATAAAAATAATTTTAAAGATTTTTTTATTAAGTTTCACACTTTTGAACTTAGACACGTTTCAGATTTTTTTCAAAATTTTGTCCTACCGGGGGCACCTTTAAATATAAACTTAGACAAAAAATTCTTTTCGATTTTGCTTCTTGTGCCTATCACGCAGCTTTTTGCCGGTATGCCATAGTGAATATCAAAAAAAACACATTTCACTCCACCCTAATAGCCGCCCATTAAAATCCGCAACGCCAGAGGGTCTGCAGATGCGTTTCCGGCCTTTAAATATTATTGACTGTTATTAAGGCGAAGCGATTTTTTAAAAGTTAATATAGAAGTAGATCGATCAAGGTTTTCCTTTTAAATTATCACCTTCCAAGAATTTTCATTTTTAAGAAATCATACATACATACATACATATACATCACGCCTCTTTCCCATTGGGGTAGACAGAGATCACGGAATTCCATATGCTCCGATCCTTACATACCACTTTCGCTTCTTCTACTTTCATCAATGCTTTCATACACACTCGACGGTAATAAGAAATCATGTTTTACTGGAATTACATAAATGCTTTTAATCAGGTCTTGGGTAATTAGTAATCAATGGATATACTTATATACTCGTACATACATAATATATCTTATAGATCTCTTATTTTCTTCTCTTTTTCCCAAAATGTTTTAATTATTCATAATTTCTTTGGCTTTAAGAGTATTCTCTGCTCCCAGACTCTAAATAAAAAAAACTGATTAATTCATAGACTTTTATGACGGTTTATTACTGATGTAATTAGTAGTACTGTATACCGGATTAAAACGCGATTTATTATTGTTTAAATTATGTTTATTGTTTAAATTATTTATTCCGACGTTTCGGATGCTTTTCAGCAACCGTGGTCGCGGGGAGACAGAAAGTTGTCTGATTTTTGAAATGTCACAAGTTGCCATATTAACGCCATCTATTCCTACGGAGTTGATATTTACTGTAATTTTCTATATTATGACAATATTGACTAACGGTGTCCTCTTGTTTTTTAGTATGTTTGATTTGGGGTTTTAGATTTTTAATCACTGGATCCCAGGTGTTGGAAAGTCTCAAACCATCTTCTCTATTGAAGTTTTTTTTAATTTCAATAGCCTAGACGTACTAGTCTGGGAAAGAATCTACTTTCTCTTACAAGGATTTTCGGTTGGTCGAAACGTATGTAGTGGTTTGGTTTATATTATCCAGAGTGTGTTCACATACTGCTGATTTAGAGTGACGTCTGTGTTTGATATCCGCAATGTGTTCCTTAAGTCGGTTTGAAATGCTACGTTTAGTTTGCCCAATGTAGGATAAACCACAGTCACAATCCAGTTTATATACACCTGGATCTTGCAAAGGAATATTACTTTTTATTGGTCTCAAGAACTGTTGAATCTTTAAATGTGTGATACTCGCGTTAATAAAAGACAATAATATGATGTAATTAGTTTCACTTCGTATCCGAAACACTCATTTATATTATTACATATATTATATAAATGAGTGTTTTCATATATGAAATTCATAATACGTAATTACGGAATACACAGCAATAATGAATGTATGAAGTATGGAGTACACACTTAATATTGTCTTTTATGAAGGTTCTGGCGATGATAAAGTTTTATGAGTATTCTACTTAATCATAAATATCTCTTATAGTTCAGTGGTATGTGCTGCTTAGCATATAGAAGACAATGAGTTTGACTTTTATTAAAGTTTATTCCAAGTCTCTTATCATGGCGTAGACACATTTCTCTGTTCGATTCACTGATAATTTTTTTGTCCCTGACGGCATTTTTTTTAAAACATGATGGGGTTCGAACCCGTAACCTCGCATACACATACCAGTAAGTCATGGAGGCGGAAAATAGAAACGCGTTGATACATTCTAACAGTAATTAATATGCAACTTTTTAATTCGCAATGATAAAGTCAAAATGTTCAAACTATTAAAAACTTGTAGGAGAATCTCAGTTGCCAACCATCCCATATTGGTCTTATTACAGCCATTAAAACTTTACACCGTTTTGAATTGTACTTTATTGTGAAACTTGAACGTTTTATGACGTATGCTAATTTCTTCTTGTTTAATATTTCAATGTTTGAGGCGAATTGGATTCAAATTTTTTTTTTCATGTAAATCAAATAATTTAAATACAACCATTCATTCTTATTTATCTCAATGAATCTATTAAAGTTTTAACAAAGTTAAAAATCCTACGTTAATTTGTAAATATACCTATCGAGTAAATAACCTATATATTTGTAAATTTACAAAAAATAAAATTGGACATCTGAAATATTAATTACGACGATATTCTTTGTATCTAAGGTTTCTTATACGATTGTGCACCTGAAAAATCACGAGATACGAACTACGTACTAGACCATAATATAATTAATACTGCAAAATACTTTCAAGTACATATTTAAAAATCTGGCTTTCAACCCTGGTATTTTACGGACTCGTACTTGGAAGTCCTGGTATTGAATTTGACAAGTATTGCTTATTGCTAGTACTGAAGAACATACATAGATGTAGTTTACTAAACCATACAAAAAATAGTTCTACTTTTGACCTGTAGAGCGCGCGGCAATGCATCGGTGTGACACACACATCTAAGTAGTCCGCTGACTCCTCCTCTCGCATTGTTTTATTACGAGTCAACCTGCAATAACGCTCTATAAGCAGCTGGGTGCTAGAGAGTGCAAACTATGATTCCAGCGTCAGAGTGTGCATACATATGGATATAAGCAGCGCCGTGGAGGCTGGGTAAGAACTGCTCTTATCCCATAGAAACCGAGCCAAGCGCGCCCATAAAGCCTGTGCTTCTACGAGTATGTACATCTATGCTCTTTGCAATAGCCATTTTTTTAGCAATAACGTAGACTGATATCTGGTTAGAGTCAGTCTACGTATCGAGATATAGAGATATCAGTCTACGTTATTGCTAAAAAATCTCGCGTAGCATATTAAAATTAAAGAAATAAATAAATAAAATTTGTATCAGATTATAAAATAGTAGTTTAATTTCGAAATTCTTAACAATTTCTATCGCTGACCGTTCCAAACTACGAAACTTCGGCTGAAAAATATTTCCAAGTAACCGGATAAACTATTCTTACTTTATTAGCCGGTCCATGTCGACTCTCCTTTTATTTTCCTCTACTTCCGTAGTTTAATTAAAATTATATCAAGCGTTCGGACTCTTGGTAATTGAGCGGGATTTTTAGTGGAATTTTCGCACCAAATTAGCTTCAACAGGAATTCTCGAGTGTATAGAGTAGGACTGCGGCGTTAACTTCAAAATAGTGAAATGATTTTCAATATATTCGTTATATCGTCATATTTAATATAATATTGATAAATCTAATACCTATATAAAATTCTCGTGTCACAGTTTTCGTTGCCATACTCTTCCGAAACGGCTCGACCGATTCTTACCAAATTTTATATGCGTATTCAGTAGGTCTGAGAATCGGCTACTATCTATTTTTCATACCCCTAAGTGATAAGGGTTGTTCACCCTTAAATTTTTTATTTTTATTTTTGGACGATTTTTTTTGTTTTAATTTTTTTATTATGTGGCATTAAAAAATACATACAACCCCTGCTTTTTTGTCAAAAAAATCTAGACCCGTGCGAAGCCGGGGCGGGTCGCTAGTACTTTATAAGAATTTGGGGTTAATTAAAAACTTTTTTCAAATACTCTACATAAGGGCAAACTGCTACTTCCTCTACGAAATTTAAATATAAAAAATGCAACACACAAAAAATTTGTTTGTATTTTTTCAGTAATCTACAATAAAAAGTTACATTAGTTTTGATTATTAAAATATTGATAAGTTTCAATTAGAATTTATAATATTAGCTATCGGCATTAAATGCACTATCTGGCACTGATATATTTGATAATGGAATGTGATTACCACCGCCGATAGACAGTTAAAACACTGAAGGGTTTTAGGAAAGTCCCTCGCGTCTTGAAGGTTCGGAAAATCCGCCGACAACAGCTCATTCCACAGAGTGGTTATTCAAGGCATGAGGTCTAAGGAATCCTATAGAAACAAAGTGTGTTTTTATGTGTTACCTAATATAATAGATAAGAATATCAATAATATTGAACTTAAATAGATCTGTAGCGTTATGCGCAAGAACCGCTCGCTGACAGTTTATTTATTTTTATAAATTTTAAAATAATGTTCTCTCATAAAATAATTGAAATATTATTTTTGAAATCTTAAAACTTATCAGTTGGTATAAATAGACCGGATTTTAAGAAATGTTTTATCATTAATCAATCTTCCGTCCTTCAATCAACAACTTGGTAGTCACCAGCTCAAATTGGTGACCCCGATGGGATCCGAACAAACAAAGGTCTATAAAAAGTTCCACTATTGTATATATACATATTGTATCTATTTCCTCACGTAAGTATATAAATATGATATGGCGATAATATTAAAACGAAACTACGTACGAATAAGAGCCCGTCATATCTCTGAATAGAATTTCTTCTATTTCAACGTTTCTTTTGATATAACATTGATCATATTATGAGTCGTATCCTGTATGGTTGAATTGATATTGAGGTCTATTGAAAGCAAAGATACTGACCCTTTCTTTTGACATATTAATATTGTATTTTATTAAATAAATGTGTGATACTCGACGTTTCAGTAGCCCGCGACGAGATGAATAATATACACCATAAATCTCATTTTAATCCGGTATAGTTTTTTTTTAAAGTTACCTCTTTGTTTACAATGTGATGTAAAAGATGACGTCATATCATAGTGCGATTCTCCTTCTTCGTGGAATTTTGATATTCCACCCGAAATAAGCAAGCTTCACTACATAGTATAAAACAAAGTCGCTTTCTCTGTCCCTATGACCCTTTGTATGCTTAAATCTTTGAAACTACGCAACGGATTTTGATGCGGTTTTTTTTAATAGATATAGTAATTCAAGAGGAAGGTTTATATGTATAATAACATCCATTAAATAGTGGAGAAATACTGTTATTTTTGAGGTTTCTAATGTGATGTCGTAAATAATTACATTTTTTCCGCTTACATTGCAAACGCAGGCTGAACCCTACGAGTTTTATCAAAATAATGTACTAGAAAGATACGTGATGGTATATGTCTATCTCTTATGGATAACCCACAATAACTTTTTTTGTCATTTACTTTTTACGACAAATAATGGCTAATTTTCGAAGCGATTTTAACCAATACAGCATTAATCCTTATCCAATAAAATACCTTAAATACATTGTTGATTTAATATAGCTCTATATGGCCCTTTACAGCATATGATTTAAATGAATATTTTCAAAGATATTACAGATTTAAAAATTGTGGGACGTAGCGTTTGCGGCGGTACCGGCCGGTATTTTTTTATATACAACGTTCACAGTTTTTCTGTAGTGTATTTAGTAACAGCATTGCACCCATGCGAAGCCGGGGCGGGTCGCTAGTATGGAATATTTAAAGAACTTCTTGAAGAAGTTATAAATGTCGCCGTTTAATAAACATGTAAACGATAAAGTATTGAGGAGATATGTAAATAAAAAAGTAAGTTATTTCACATAATATTATCTAATTTATTTAAGATAATTACGTACGATAGTACTACTATAAATATTATCATATTAAAGCAGGTATTCCTTGGTGATATTACAATTATGATTGCGAATGGTACTAATATTATATATTTATATATACTGTATCTATAAAAGCCCATTTACACGAAGCCATTATCTTGAACATACAACTGACTTGACTGTCATTTGGCTACAATTCTTGTAAGCAACTGTTAACACGCGGATATTATGTGCTGTTTACACCAACAAAAGTATTGAAACAAAATTTGTATGACAGATCAAAAATACAAGGAATATGTAAGTCATTTATTCCTTCCATTTAATTGTACGCAAAAGGCAATATACTTGCATCGTGTAAATAGGCTTTAATTATTAATATTGTCTCCCCGCGACCACGGTTGCTGAAAAGCATCGGAAACGTCGGGATAAATAATTTAAGCAATATAAATAATAAATCGCGTTTTAATCCGGTATACAGTATTTTATTTAAAGGCTTTAATTATTACTTAATCTATACATATAATAAAATAGTAAAATCAAAATTTCTGTACATTTAAATAAATTACCTGACAACAAACATACTGTTTAACAATCATTTTGAACGTTTTGTCTGTCTGTTTGTTCATACTAATCTCCGAAGATACTGAATTTATTTTCATGATTTTCATTTGACACGTAGAATGAGCTTAGTCTGAAGCCACATCAAACCTTAGTTTCATCGAAATCTGATATCGGGAAGAAATCTTCATTTAAATAGCTTACTTGGAAGCACAAAATGAAGACCACGCAAAGACGCGGTCACCAACAAGTATATTATATACTTTGGCCTAATTCATAATCGTATTATAATCTTGAATAGTTAAAATGTGTTTTGTCTCGCTCTATCGAATATCAGAGACATCAGAACGAAAGAAACAAAACATATTTTAATTATATCAAGCTTATAATACGTTTATAAGGGGGTTTATCTTTATGTTTTACACAGATCTTTACTCGTCATGAATTACATCAATAGTAGACAGCATTTCATGTCTCCAGTGCAATCGGTTGCATCGAACACTAGCTGCTCGTTGCAGAACAACGACTGATTCAAGCAGGCGCCCCCAAGTTTCTCACATCGGGATTCTTTCAGTGATACTGTAAGGTAAAATTAGTTTTGTCAAAACGTGCGACTGCCATTTGAGTTGACTTTATTCTTATAAATATTTGGTATGCATATTTATACTTGTATAGGTAATGATAACATTATAAAGAGGATAGATTTGTATTTTTGTATGATTGTCAAAAACTATTGGACCGATTTTAATAATTCTTTCACCAATAGAATTCTATATTATCCCCTATGGATGTGTTAGATATATTCCTAACACACACAAACGTATATTCGGGCTATATTATTTATAACTAGAAAAAATTGGCATTCCTACTAAAACTTCAATACCAACCCAAGGAGTAAAATAATTATAAAGAGAGAAGATTTATATTTTTGTTTGTTACTAATAAACTCAAAAACACATTACATTTTAGGATACTATATTATATATATTCCTTCATTCAGCACATTTATTTTATTTTCATGTATATTATTATTACTAGCATCTGCCCACGACTTCGTCTGCATAGAATGAGTACTAGAGGCATCCTATTTTAACTTTTAATCTTCGCTTAATGGCACTCTACTCAAGTCAATCTTATCGTAATATTATTACACAAAATCTATAAGCTATAGATAGTACCGCAAAGTTTCATCAAAATCCGTTCGGTAGTTTTTGCATGAAAGAGTAACAAACAAACATCCTCACAAATTTTCGTATATTTTATAATATTAATAGGATTATTAAGAAGTATTTGCTTAATAAATAAATAATTTTTTAACTCTTCACTTACTTCCGTGACAGCATTCAACGCCCTGTTTACTCTGCGTAGGACAAAGATCTGTTTTCTCAGTCAAATGGCCTTTGGGACAATCAGCTGCGATTGTGCAGAAACCGCCTAGTGACTGACAGGGCTCTTCTTGAAAGATAGAATCGATTTCACGAACTGGAAATAATGCCTAAGATTAATAACACAATAAAAGTTTTTTTTTGTTTTTATGTTAGATATCGACTGACGAGTATGAGGCTCACTTGATGGATCATCAGTCAAATGATGTGTTGTCGACCTACTATACTTCGAGCATTCGAGAATCCATAGACTGAGACCGAAACGCGCAATGTGCACTTCACGGCTTTTCCATGTATGAACGGTGGTTCGGAATTTCGATATTAATCTCAACCGTTTAGTGCTCGAAATGACCAAATGTTAGGCAGACATGCTTACAGAAAATTATAAACATCCTGGCGGGATTCGAACCTGCGACCCATCGAAACGCAAGCCTGTCAAAATGTTAAATTCCAGTAAAGCAATATTTAAAAAAATATTTTGGTCGAGAAAGGCACAGGAGATTAGTTATCCATCTCATACAACTCTCAGTGGCGGGACCACCAAACAAGCCCAAACGTCTGTTTTTCCTTATTAAAAAGAAATATAATAATGTCATTATAGACCAGTGCCGAAGCCTTTAAAAATGGTAAAAAGTGAAAAAAAAATTACAGTAGGATGAAACCCATTAGAAAAGTCCTTTTCTAATGGGTTTCATCCTACTGTAATTTTTTTTGGTTTCAAAAATTATCGACACTGGTCTATTAGTCTTATACGATTATGTTAAAATCGGCAAGACCGGCTTTTGGGCTTGTATGGTAGTCCCGCCACTGACAACTCCATACATCAATAATCGGGAATTTACTCTACTTATTTACTAAGTTCATCATACATCAGTAGTTTTACTAGTGGTATTTATCATTTCCTATAATTTAAAAAAAAATACTTATAATATATCATTTCTAAAAAAATCACTCATGTGTTGCTGACATTTAAAGTTATCAAACAAACAGCATTTTAC
This sequence comes from Anthocharis cardamines, assembly GCA_905404175.1. NCBI lineage: Eukaryota > Metazoa > Arthropoda > Insecta > Lepidoptera > Pieridae > Anthocharis > Anthocharis cardamines. Next base: position 1,447,670 of record FR989953.1, on the reverse strand, counting down.
TCTCTGGAGACAACTTTTTAAATAAAACAATCTAAAATAGGAGTCGTTAAATAATTATTTTATAGCCTTTAAAATGATAAAAATAAATTGAAAATAACTAACTTTGAGATGTTTATAATATTTTGTTTTCGTAAATTTACGCTGTGCTTTAATTGAAAGTGATTCGCGTCTCTAAGGACGTATGTCATAAAAAGGCTTTTCGGTAATTATTCGCTATCGCTACCAGCGATTTTGAGGTTGATTTTTTTATAGTTTCATTATGACTTCTAAACACCATAACTAGTGTTATTATGATGACACATTACCTTTTTTGACTTGAAAAAATAATAATATCAGAAGTGAAATGAGTAGGATTCGGTTCTGGCACTCGTGCGCGGTGGTCACCATATCAACATAACCTAACTTAGGTGGTGGCTCCTTTTTAGAATGAGTGATCAAAGGTTTGAATATATTTTTTTACGTTAAAAAAACTACTGAATACATTTTAATGAAACTTTACAGAATCATTGTTAAAACATCCGACTGTAGGCTATAATAATTTATAACGATTTTGTGTTAATTGGCAAAATTATAACGATTAATGTCACATAAGTCGGAAAAATCCTGGTGTACCTACATATCTTAGAGCTATTTCACCGTGGGATAGGAGCGCGTAACAGTAAGTAGAAAAGGTCCAAAAACAAATAATAATCGACATATTTGCAGGCGAATCGGGTAGAAGCTAGTAAACAATATAACAAGAATAGATCTAAATATAGAGTTGAATAATGCAAATATGACAAATCTCTCACTGTCTATCCTGCCTCTTGGCTAACTTCTGGGTAAGGATGAACGACAAGAAACGTAAGCTTACCTATTTAAAAAGAACTAGCCGAGTTCGTTATTTCATCATAACATGAAGGAATAAATTATTTTATATATAATCCAAAAAAAAGTGTTTTAGTTTTTTAAAACGTTACGGCGCTCAACAGCAGCTACAATGATAGTTTTAGTACAAGGTCTAAAACGCCCCGTACCACAGTCATGAAAAGTACAGATAAATCAGTGCCGCTGTGAACGTGTTAATAAAGCATAGTATTCAATTGTCCGTCTTCAATGGCCTATAATTCTTTTTTATGTAAGCATTGGCTATTTATTAGATATATATTAACTTATATTATTTTTATCTGTTATCGACAGATAAGCATGAGGCTTGCTTGATGGTAGGTTACCTCAGCCATAGGACATCAATCAATGATGTTCTGTACACCTATTTCATACTTTGACAATCGGTAATCGGCAATCTAGCTAGAAATAATTTATTAATCACCATGAAATAAAAAAAAATATTATTAACGAATATTAAAGATACTGATTGTATGGCGAAAATTAAATGGTGAGGCGTGTGCTATGCCCACATGCTTGGCATATTACGCTGGTTTTCAGAACCTCACTAATACTTCTCTTCTTCCTGGTACAGTCAAGTAACTCACATGTTCATCTGTTAATATCTGACATAAAAATCTTATGAAAAAAAAATATATCGACGTTTGTTTACAATGGTGTACAATGCAACGGTGTGCATATTTCGTCATGATCGTAGAACAACGGCGGATCTGCAAAACGGCTACTTTATAGGAGAGCGTTTTAAAGATTGATAAGACGTTTTTTATGCATAATTAAAACACGGCTAATCTTTTCGTGTTCAAACTCGGCAATATTATGTTTGGTGTCTTTTTAATATTAATTTTATACTGATTACCGTGGGGGGAGGCCGAGGGGATTACGTAGTACAATTAAGGTATAATACGCGTTTTTGTACTGCATTGAAAAAACAGAACCGCTGGTATTCTAGGCAATAACTTGATTGTTTTTATCAAACTCCAATTTTTTGTTTGTTCTGTTGAAAATTGACATTTTTTTAAAGACTTTTATACAATAAAACTAAAATCGTAAAAAATCAGAACCGTCATTGTTCTACGATCATGACGATTTATTCATGTTACATTTAACGCTTAAATACGTTTAATAGAAAACGATTTTGAATTTATCACAATGTGTATGAATACCTAATCCCTTCCCTATTTCCACAACGCAAGTGTGTTTGTTGATTTGTCTCACTTTAACGCAAAAATAGATAAACATACTGGCTTAAATTTTAACATTAAAATTGAGTGCTCAAACAAACGTTTCCTTGCAAGAGAAGCGCCGAATTAACCTTAGTAATGAATACGTATGACACCATAAAGCCCTTCCCTATTACATCAAATACTAATTGAATAATTTTTGCAGTATCTTATTAAAAAAAATTAACAACTTTATTAACAAAATCATACAAATGTGTATTCAAAAACAAATAAATAAAACTATTGCAACAATAATGGAAGTATTCTGAGCTACAATTGAAATACTTCATGCGTAGTTTTTCTAATATATATAGAATATAGAAAAAAAATATACTCACAGTCTTCTTCATTTCCTTTTATAACAAAAAGTAGCACGCAAATAATAAATATAGTTCTCAATAAAGCCGTCATATCGTCTGCGCATGCGCCGCTCACAATACAGAGTGACGTAATAATGCATTGTGGACTTTGAAGAGATACGAAGATTGCCTTAATTGGTACGAGTACATTACAATCACTTTGTTAATGTTTACTTTTAGTTATTAACTTTTGTGTTGTTGTTTTGATATATTTTATAATCTGCTTCATTTTTTTTGTATTTTGTTTTCTTTAATATTATAACTGTATTAAATAATGTGACTGCAAAAAATTAATTGGCTTTTTTTAACCGACCGAAGGAGGTTCTCAATTCGTCTGCATGTTGTTTTTTTGCATGTTTATTACGCGATAAGTCCGCCAATTATGCATGGATTTTGATGATTTTTTTTTTGTTTTGTGGGTCATATTCCACTCCCATATAATTTATATCTATTTAATATTTATTAACAGTTATTTTTGGAGTCAGTGCCAGCCAAGAAATCCTGCTTTTGCAACAAACTTTTGAATGGTACGAAGTGGCTGCGGCGGGGGTTGGCTGTAAAAACTGTTATTTCTTACACATATTTACATTATTTAATACAGTTATAATATTTATGATATAGACATATAGGTATCAATAATTTTGTAGATTGTCCTTTAAGGCTCTTGATTTGAAGTAATTAAAATATTATTTTTTACTTCGTTAGTTATGTTTTTAGTTTATGTTCTTATGTTTTTACTTAGTTTATGTTTTTACATATAGGTATAGTCTTGAAGTCGGTTTTTCGTTGTTTTTTAAATAATTTATTTTTTATTTATTAACTTTTGTCCGCATTTAATTTAAATAACTTGTATATATTTGTATTTCCTGGAGATAAAATAACACTACATGCTCTAAACTAACAAAATCATTTTGATCTACATATTTTGTCGAGGAAAATATACGTAAGTAAACCACTCGAGTCCGACTAAGTGCGAATTGGCTGGTACATTGACGATTCAATAATATAAATTTCATGAATGTATTTATATCAAAAATATTCGTATGACTAACTACGTCTACGTAAAAACGTATTTAACCCATTCGACCAGTTATTACAAGTTAATATATTTAAAGTTATATATATTTAATAATAATATTTATTTAACTGTAAAACTTAATATTAAAATTCTTTGCAATAACTGGTTCACATATACTGAGTTATGGGTGACCAGAATAATAATTTGGTTTAAATAAAATACTGTATACCGGATTAAAACGCGATTTATTATTTAAATTATTTATCCCGACGTTTCGGATGCTTTTCAGCAACCGTGGTCGCGGGAGACACTTAAACAATATAAATAATAAATCGCGTTTTAATCCGGTATACAGTATTTTATTTAAATGTGTGATACTCGCGTTAATAAAAGACAATATTATAAATTCTTAATATTTTACCTATCGTAGTAAAGCTAGCTTCCCACGGTCGGTGATATTGCGGACGGACGCGGACCAGCTCGCACGACGCACCGTGGGAAGGGACTCGTCCGTGGTAGCACAGGTTGTCTGTGGCGGTGCGCCGGTATCCGTCGCGAGGCGGTAACTTCAAAGGTGCGGTGAAAAAATCTGAGTGTAATGCAAACCGTTCTTGAATGGGAATATATTTTCGCTTTTGATATCATTCCTTGATATAACAGGACCAATTTTATTCAGTAGGTATTCGAAATCACTTGAAATCTCTTTCACTTTGCATTTTGAAATGAAGCTATCAAAAGATCTACACAGACCGACACGCGCCGTTGGAAGAGCCCTGTCTGTGTGCGTTGCCGTCCGTGGTCGTCGGCTGTCCGTGATCATCCGTAGAACTGCCGACCGTGGGAAGCCAGCTTAAGAGTTTAGATTTAAAACATATTTGAAGTGTATTCATGTTGTTTCGCTTATATTATTTCCTAGCAAGACGCCCCGGCTTCGCACGGGTGCAATGTAGCTGTAGGTACTGTACACAAAAGAGAATAGCCTAGATGTGATAATCGGTTAAAATCGGTCGAGTAGTTTTTGAGTTAAATCGTTACAAACAAACAAATATATCATCTTTATAATATTAGCTTAGATATAAAATAAACAGTATGCTCTTAGTGACAAGGTTGAGGCGTAATTTCACTATCTAAAAGAGTACAAAGTAATTAAAATTACAAAGTATTTCTTTGTATTTCATAAATATTAGAGTTGGCTGTAGTAGCAATTTTCATAATTACCATGCAACGTTCCTATTTCTCAGTGTCTAGTTAATAGAAACAAAGGCTTATAATTAAGGTTATCACGGAATCTCCACGCTCCGGAAGTGTTTCGTAAAATAAACTGTCGTTGGAAATGACCAGACTAAAGAAATTCTAGTTCGGAATACTTGAATTCAAATTTTATTTTTCTTAATATTAGAGGAGGCAAGCGGACAGGTAGTCAGTCCGACCGGAAAGCATTCGAATGTCAAAATAAATTGTCCGTCTGTCTGTTTGTTCAATATCGAAAACTAGTGGTATTTGACGGAATTTGTTGGTTTTGACGGGCTCGTTGGCGCGTTCGGTAGAATACCTGCCGTGTGCATCGATGGGTCGTGTGTTCGAATCCCATCCGTGACGACATTCTTATAATTTTCTGTAAGTATGTCTACCTGTCTAGTAACTTCGGGCATTGAACATATTTAGAGGAATATCTAAGTTCCGATCGAGTAACGAACCACCCTTCATAGATGGAAAAACCATGAAGTGAACATTCCGTGTTTCGGTTTCAGTCTATGGATTTCGGAATGCTCGAAGTAAAAATTAGGTCGACAGCGCATCATTGACTGATGTTCTATGGTTGAGGTATCACCTACCATCAAGTGATCATCAAGTTCAAATAAAGGCTACTTCTCCTCGTTGTTCGTGGTCGTTTCTCTCATACAAATAATATTAAGAGTGTTTTACACTAATAGAGGAAAATAGACACCAAATAGAGGTGCATTTTAAAGTCAAGGAGCATTGTTAATAAGATATCAAAATAATTACTTTGGCAGTCTAAATGTACACAGAAGTCCCAGCGGAGAACAAATGAATTGGTTTTACAAACGAAGCAGAAAGTTAAGGCTATCTGCAAACTAAGATTGTATTTTTTAATTTATCTATTTGGCAACAGCATTTACGAAATTGTATTTTTTAAATCTTTATAAAAATCACTTTGTTTTTATTTTTTATTTTAGATATCAACAAAAAAACATCTGGTAGGTACCTCTGCTATAGAACATCAGTCAATGATGCACTGATGACCTATTTTTATAATTCGAGCTTTCGAAAATCCATAGATTGAGACCAAAACGCGCGATTTACTATTCACGGTTTTCATCAGGTGTGTAATTTAGTATAATACTAGCTGATGCCAGCGACTTCGTTCGCGTAGGCTTCATCTTAAGCTGAGCTTTTGAGCAAAAAAAGTGGCGAAATAATCAAACTATTTAATATTGTCTTTTATTAACGCGAGTATCACACATTTAAATAAAATAATGGATTAAAACGCGATTTATTATTTATAATATTTAAATTATTTATCCCGATGTTTCGGATGCTTTTCAGCAACCGTGGTCACGGGCAGACAGAAAGATGACAGTTGGCTGATTTTTAAAATGTCACAAAGTTGCCATATTAATAGAATAAATAATATATAGATGAATAGATAATATAATATACTAGCAATTGCCCCCGCTACCCCCCCTGTGGGTTGAATTTCGTAAAATCCGTTCTTAGCTGACCTCTACTCGGCGAAAGGAATATTCCTACCATATTTCAAGTCGCTACGCCTTATGGTTCCAGAGATATCGTGATGAGTATCTATATAGGTGGGAATCTCTTTTATATATATAGAAGATAACATAATGGAATAGATGGCGTTAAAAAAGTTTCTTAGTATCGCCAAAAGTTGCCTAGTCTGTAGTCCGCCTACATCTCTCATTAGAGTGGACGGGTCGCTTGACCGCAACCGGTAATAGTTTCTGCGGTGTATTTTCCGCGATTCTTGAAATCACAATCGTGGATTTTAGTTTACTTTAGTCTGAATAAAATACTTTATACCGGATTTAAACTCGATTTATTATTTATATTATTTATCCTGACGTTTCGGATGATTTTCAGCAGCGGTATAAAGTATTTCGAATGTGTGATATTCGCGGTAATAAAAGACAATATTTTTATACAAAAACGTAAGAATTCCCAAGTCTCCTAGTGAGGCACAGGGTAGACTCATTTCTGTGTCTGTTACACTGATTTTTTTTTTTCTATACCGGCAAACAGGTGATCATACTTCTACGCCCTGCACGCCCGAAACATTTTTTTTAAATTTTATTTCCCAAGGAATCGAACCTAGGGCCTCCGGTGCTAGGCATCACGGTTACCACTGATACACGGAAATCTATAGACTAAAACCGAAACGCGCAAAATGTACTTAACAGTTTTTCTATCTATGAACGGTGGTTCGTTACCCGCCCAGAATTACTATTTATAATTCCCATCCGTTTAATGCCCGGACTGATTTCGTTAAATGACCAGACTTGGGAAGACTTCAGTTAGACGTATTGTGCAAATATTACATAAAAAAACAAAAACCTACTACAGAACTATACCTATATATTATACTATATACATACTTAAACTAAAAAGTAAAATTTTAATATTTTAATTATTTCAAAGCAAGAGTCTTAAAGAACGGACAGCCAAACAACCTAAATAATCCATGAATAATTGGCGGAGTAATCGCGTAACAACGTTTCGACGGGCTCTTTGGTGCGGGCATCTGGTAACTTGCATTGAACGGGTGGGAGGAATATCGAAATTCGACGTAACGAACCGCCATTCATAGATGGAATAATCGTGTAGTGCACATTACGCGTTTCGGTTTCAGTCTATGGATTTCCGAATGCTCGAAGTAAAAATTAGGTCGACAGCGCATCTTTGACTGATGTGCTGTGGCTGAGGTCCCATCAAGTGAACCTCATGCTCGATTGTCAATATCTATCAATATCTGTATAAAAAAAAAACAACAAAAAAAAACATGAATTATATTTGAGAACCTCCTCCTTTTGTGAAGTAGGTTGAAATGAAAATAACCCGTAATACATTGCCCACTCACACTACTTAATCTAAGCCTCATATACATACTTTGGACTTCCACACTCGCATTTCGTGAGTAATTTTTGACTTGGTACTCGTTTAGTATGCATATCAAGTACCCGTGGCTTCATCTCGAACGTGACAAACTCGCAGACGGCGTATTCAAGGGTTTATGTTTAATCTAGCGAATAACATTGTAAATATCCCATAAAATAATCCGCTCATTACTTATTTACACTCTACGTATTTAGAAATAACGTATTTATATGTATAAATGTTTTAAAAGCAAATCACAAACATAATATGTTAAATAAAAACTATAATTAATAAAACAACATAAAAAAATAATAATGTCTTTTAACAAGAGTATCACATATTTAAATAAAAAAATATCTGAAATCTTACTAAGGAAAACTCTACTCTTAAAAGTTACATGTAATGCATATGGTGGGTCTGTCAGACCCGATTTTTTCGACTTGGTTTTTTATATATCTCTTTTTAGATTTGGCGATTTATTGCTTTGATAAGCATGTTTAAAGGGTAAACTAATACTAATAATAAAAATCATATAATAAATTAACAAACTTAATATATTTTCCTCGAATTAAATTAAATATATTATGTATATATGTACTGAGAGCGGTTAGGCACGAAATTTAAAGAATGAACTACAAGAGATTACGCGTTGGCATGCCAAGCGTCATAGTAAAATATAGATAAAAAATAATCAAAGATGTGCCACTGTCAAGATGCCTTATGCTTGTCTTTCGATATAAAAAATAAATATATTATTAACCAGCTGATGCCCGTGACTTCGTTCTCCTAGGCTTCATAAATTATGATAACTTTTATTTTCGAAAACCGATTTCGATGAAACAAAGCCTATAAGTTGGGAACTCTTTAATTTTCTGGGATGAAAACTATCTAAGATTTTAACCGGGGATATAAGGTACCACCATGTAAAATTTCATCTAAATCGGTCCACCAGTTTCGGAGATTAGTCCGTATAAACAGATAAACAGACAGATATTTTTTTTTTAATGAGATTTATTCTATTTCTCTTCTTACATCGCCCTCCTCGGTTTTAAGCATTTTTTTTTCTATGTACAGTAACAGTCCGTTACGCATTTAACCGTTTACGCAGCAAATCTTCGCAGTAGTTTACGCATTTTCTCCGTTTTTGCAACATTTTTCATTGATATCCCGCTCCTATTGATCGTAGCGCCTATAGCATTCCTCTATAAATGTACTATCCAACACTAAATTATTTTTTCTTTTTCCATTCCTGAGATTAGCGCGTTCAACCACACAAACTTTTAATCTTTATAATATTAGTATAGATTCATCGATATACGGTTACCAACTTCCAAATATATAGGTTGAGAAGTTGAAACTTTTGCAATTAGCTCTTCGTAACACTGATGTTTAATGTTTGGGAATTATGTTGTAATAAGCCGCTTATACGATATAAAAACATCGTGCGATGTAACTTGTGCCCAAATTAAAAGCCTTACAGAATACAGATATACATACATGTAGCGTTCTGATTTTATTTTAAACTAGCTGGTGCATATGACTTTGTTCGCGTGGGTTTTATCAAGCAAGTAATTAAAATGACGATAACTTTTTAACCGACTAAGCTGAATCTAATATGTAAAAACTTCATGAAAATCAGTTCAGGTTCTTTTAAGATGAACTTGAACAGACAGATAGACAAAACCGTGTTTAGTTTTGACATATCGATTGAGCTTAGTCGGGTAAAAAGTTGGTAATTATGCAGTTTGGTTACTCTTGCGAAAAATTGAGTTTTATGTCTTTTTTTAGGCTGCTTCATTTGGTTGCCAATAATGATATTCCGTCGGGGGAGGCTGAAATTTCCCATAAACTCCATGAGTTATGGGGTCTTGAACTTCTCATAAATATTCGATAAAATATCAAATATTTCGACTTTCATGTTGGGAGGGGGGTTGCACACACACACACACACACAAACACACGGACAGTCGCAAGGACGAACGCACGCAGGCACGCAAACCCAAACCCAAAGTGGTGGTGGCGCGGTGGTCACTACAGGGTTTTGAAGTTCTAGGTAAGGTTATGTTGATATAGTGACCACCGCGCACGAGTCACGATGCCGCCGCAGCGGCCGACGAGTGCCAGAATCGAATCCTACTTATTTTACTTGGCTTAGTAATTTTTTTTTATTTTACTTTAAAACAATTTTATCAAGCCAAGTAAAATAAGTAGAAGAATAATAATAATTTCCTACCACTATACCTAGACTTGTTTCTGAGAAAAAGGCTATTTGCAGACGAATGGACAGATAGACGGACAGCGAATTGATCTATAAGGATTCCGTTTTTGGTACGGAACCCTAAAAATGCCCTGAAATTTAGTTTCACTTTAAAACTGTCTTACTATATCTAATTTTATGCAGTATTCATCAACTTAAATCTATAAGCTATAACACGAATCTATAAGCAGCTAAATGTTCATATATTTTTAATCTGTCAGTTCAGTTCAACTACTGCGCAACTCTGTTCCAAGCGGAACAAATTGCTTCTGGAGGCTCGCAGTTTGCATATAAACTTTTGTAATTAACAGCTCAGTACATGTCTCTTCGCAAGTGATTGATACCTCACTGAGTTATATTTTAACGGGACTATATGTCTATTAGTCCAATAGATTTACCTGAAATTAATTTCGATGGGGTTTGCATAATTTTCCCGATATTATTATAGTATTTTTATTTTTTTAATATTCATATTATACATTCCCCTGCATCTGACTGATACAACATACGTATTGTGTGTCGATGAATATCTTTGCCATCCTACTTTAATAATTATTCTGGATTTAAATAATTTACCCCGGATTACGCTCAATCTATGTACATGAAACTCGGTTCATTATTTTTGGAGATTAACGTGAACAAACAGATAGACTTTTGTTAACGCGAGTATCTAACATTTAAATAAAATACTGTATACCGGATTAAAACGCGATTTATTATTTATATTGTTTAAATAATTTATTCCGACATTTTGGATGCCTTTCAGCAACCGTGGTCGCGGGGAGACTGAAAGATGGCAGTTGTCTGATTGAAATGTCACAAAGTTGTCATATTAACGCCATCTATTCCTACGGAGTTTGACAACGGATTATGACAATATTGACTAACGGTGTCTTGTTTTTTTAGTATACGTTTGACTTGGGGTTTTAGATTTTTTATTACTGGATCCCAGGTGTTGGAAAGTCGCAAACCATCTTCTCTATTGAAGTTAGGTTAGTTTATTAATTTCAATATTTTCGGTTGCTGAAAAGCATCCGAAACGTCGGGATAAATAATTTAAACAATATAAATAATAAATCGCGTTTTAATCCGGTATACAGTATTTTATTTAAATGTGTGATACTCGCGTTAACAAAAGATAATATTCATTATTCAGGATGTTTGTTGATTTTAAGTAAAATTTAGTTATATATACTTGTACACCTAGATGTGTGTATTAATGCTATTGTTGTTAAAGTTTAAATTAAGTAATACTATAAACTCGCATTCGAAGCATAACTGAATACCAGAATGATAGGAATAATAATTAGGATATAGAGACATAAGATTTTGTACCGGGTCATCATAAAATAGTTTTGAACGTCTGATTATCTATTTGTTCACTTTAATCTCCAAAAATACTGAACCGATTAAGCTTAATCCGGAGCAAAATCAAAACTGTGTATGGGAATGAGATGTCGGGAATAAAACTTATCATATAAATAGCTTGCTTTGAAGCTCATCAAAAGATAACGCAATTTATAAAATAACTAGTGATCTGCCCCGGCTTCGCATAGGTGCGATGCAGATGTACTAAAAAAATAAAAAAAAGTAAAAAAATAGCCTTTATTACTCACTGATAAATCGGTCGAGTAGTTTCTGAGTTAAATCATAGCAAACAAACAAATATTTCCTCTTTACTATATTAGTATAGATATAGCTACACGTTCATTGTTTGAACTCGATTCCTTGACCGTTTTATAAGTATCTGACAGTTCTTACGCCTTCATTAAGTCTGTTCAAAGTTTTCCCTTTTAAAACAGAACCTTATCAAACGACTTTAGAAAGTTCTAACATACCAAGAAAGCAATCTGGATCCTTTATGATAATTCCCATTGTACTAAAGCCTCATTCGCAGTTAAGTAACTCTTCATGGACTGTTGGCTTTTATAGAGCCGAGTTGCTTCGATATGTGTTTAGAAAATTGTGTGACAATCTAGGGGAAAACTATTATGCAATTCACACACAGAAATCTGCTCACTATATCCCTGGGCAAAGTGATTTGACTTTTGGTAGAACACTTTGCATTCCGATGGATTTTGGGTTCGAATCTCGCCGGGATCACATTTTTATAATTTGCTGCAAGCGTGTAGTTAATTTGGGCATCAAATGGTTTGAAAATTCTACCGTGGTTCGCCACGGTCTATAGATGGAAAACCCGTATAGTGCACATTGCGCGTTCCGGTTTCAGTCAATGGATTTTCGAATGCTCGAAGTAAAAAGTAGGTCGACAGCGCATCATTGACTGATGTTCTGCGGCTGAGTTATCACATACCATTAAGTGAACCTCATGCTCGTCTGTCGATATTTAACATAAAAAAAAACATTTAGTAGAACACCTTGCATTCCGATGGATTTTGGGTTCGAATCCCGCCGAGATGACATGTTTTAATTTTCTGTTAGCATGTCTTCATTATATCTGGTCAATTTGGGCATCAAATGGGTTGAAATTCCGACAGGATAACGAACCACCGTTCATAGATGGAATAACCGTGAAGTGCACGTTGCGCGTTTCGATCTCAGTCAATAGAATTCCGAATGCTCGAAGTAAATGGTAGGTCGACAGCGCATCATTGACTGATGTTGTACCATCAATTGAACCTCATGCTCGTCTGTCGATATCAAACATAATAAAATCATTTCCATGGTGTTTTAAATCGTCATATAACTTACTTTTACTGAAGCTAATGTACAAGCAATACAGGAGTGCGCTCTCGGACATTAAAACAAAATAACATAGTCGAAAGGACGTGAAAACAATATTAACGTATATAGTTATCTCTGTCCAAAATACCACAAACCGTTCAAACTAGGGTTGCCAAATATAGATGTTGAACACAATACTTTAATGGTATTCTTTATCAAATTACTTATCTATACTTTTATATATATATCTATCCTTATTACTAATTCTAATATACTTATATTATAAGGAGGAAAGAATTGTATTTTTGGATTTATAATGAACTAGCTGATGCCAGCGACAGTTCGCGTGAGCTTCATCTTGATTATAACTTTTCTTTCCGACATCCGATGTAGATGAAACAAAGAGCCGAACTTTGCTTAATATGTTTATGAAAATTACATGAAAATCGGTTCAGTATCTTCGGAGATTAGCCCGTACAAACAGACAAACAGACAGAGAAACAAAATAAAAAACTGGGTTTGTTCTGTTTCTTTTCTTACATCCCCGTGATTTGGTTTATAGCATTTATTTTTTTCTGTGTTTAGACATTTGACCTCTAAAAATGTATTATATGTATAGATAAAACTATAAAATAGTATTTTATGAATAAATTCAAAAAGTACTAGACCGATTTTAAAAATTCTTTCACCAATAGAAAGCTACATTACCAACGAGTAAAATTTTTGTGTATACATCTACATTGCACCCGTGTGAAGCCAGGCGCGTTGCTAGTATTATGTATAATAGGTTATTAAACAGATTTAATTCGATTTCTATTCAATGGTATTTATTTTAGATATGTTAATCGTAAAAAAATAATTGTTTCAATAAAAATACATCTACACTATAATTTTATAACGAAGAGAGATTTGTATGTTTGTAACGAATAAACTCGAAAAAAATTGATTTCCCCAATAAAAAGCTACATTATCAGCGAGTAACATAGTGAGAAATAAAGAAACATATCTTTAGTGTATAGTACATCTTAATTGCACCCGTGCAAAGCCCGGGAGTTTTGCTAGTTATTCAAAAAATATTTCAATTGTGACAGCCCTATTCGTAACATAAAATCTCAAAATTGCAGTATTCGTTCGCAAGCCGTAAAGTTCGCTACAGTTGTTACAAGCGGTTAATGGTTGAAAAGGTATTATTTAGTGCAAGCCTTTTGTTAGTTGTAGCTTCTACTGTGGAATAGTTGATTTAATTGGCTCAAACTTCTCTTAATTAAAAAATAATACCGCATATCCTCAAGCGCCATTATATACAATTACAAGTTGTAATTTACTCTCAAGCAAAACAAAGTATATATAGATTCGGTAAGATAACCATAAAGGAACAATTGTCTTTTATTTACACGTGTTTGTTTTTATGTTAGATATCGACAGACGAGCATGAGGTTCGCTTGATGGTAGCATAAAAAATGATCTTTGCAACTGTTTTTCACCCCATGGTACATGCGGAGACGCGTAAATCTGTCCGGCACACTTGGCTGACACAAATGGTAAGTTTGGCCCCACTCCAAATTCAATAATGGCCCATGCGGAGTTTAAGACTAAGAATTAATGCTTGTGTCTAATGAAATGCGAACTAAAACTATAATATAAAATTCAAATTACAGGGAATTTCACTTTTTTTTACGTATTTTTGTAATTATGAAATACTAATGATAAAAAACACGTTGCATTGAGAATAAAATATTTAAATATTTTATTTTAATGTAGTGGTACCTCAGTCACAGAACATCAGTCAATGATGCGCTGTCGACCTACTTTTAACTTCGAGAATTCCATACACTGAAACCGAAACGCGCAATATGCACTTCACAGTTTTTTCATCTATGAACAGTGGTTCGTTACCCGGTCGGAATGCCCGGTTACCAGACGTGGGGAAGACATGCTTACAGAAAATTATAATCATGTCGTCCCGGTGGGATTCGAACCTGTCACCCCTCGATGCGCACGGCAGGTGTTCTACCGAACGCGCCAACGAGCCCGTGAAAAAATTTAGGACTAGACACTATCTTTGGCCAACCAAACCAATGCATCCAACCATAATGATTAAGAAAATATCGTTTATATGTTAAATGTAGCAAATAGCAGTATTTGCTTACTCCTTTTAAATAAATAATAATTATTAGCCTAATAAAATTTTACATCATGTGGTATTTTATATTATTTATATTCATATTATATCTGATTTTTTGTGGTGTGCAATAAAGTTATATTTCATTTCATTCATTATTTTAAAATGATTTATTACGTTAATCTGGGGGCACGACAATGCCCCCGCCAAATTGAGGAACAAGCGGCACGGCCGTACTATCCTTTTCTCGAAGTAGTTCCGGCCATTTTCGACCTACACTTTTTGCATACAATTTCGCCATTTTATTAGCAGCTAGCACACTATTCGACAGAGTCTTAAACGCAACGCAACTCGTGAGATCAAAACTTTAAATTAGGTTCTATTTTTTGAGTGAAAATTTAAGTCAAACGTCTGGTTGTCGCCGTTATTCAATAAGGGAAATTATACCTTATTTTCTGACGTAAGAGACGATTTAGAGAAAAAAGGCATATTGAGTATGAGTTCAGGTATTTAGAAAGGATGGATGAAAGTAGGGAAACAAAAAAGAGTTAAGTGATCGACCTAAGCGAACATACTTCGATCAGATCGGGGATGGTTTTTAAGAGGTCACCGATCTGATTGAAAACGCCAGGTCAAAAATACTAGAAACCGACGAGCGTGTATAATGGACCACTTTATTATATACATATATTATATATATATATATATAATATATGTATATAATAAAGACCACTTTATTATATACATATATTATATATATATATATATAATATATGTATATAATAAAGTGGTATGCAAGGATCGGAGCATATGGAATTCCGTGATCTCTGCCTACCCCAATATACATAGAAAGTCATTTTGAAAGTTTTTGTCTGTCTGTATATTTTCTCACACTAATCTCCGAAGATACTGAACTGATTTTTATGTAGCTTTGACCCTTAGATTAAGCCTAGTCTGGGGCAACATAAAAAAAATCAAGTTTCATCGAAATCGTATGTCGGGTAGAACAGTTATCTTCATTTATATAGCTTGCAGCTCAGCTTAAGATGAAGCTCACGCGAATGAAGTCGCGGGTCCCAGCTAGTTCATTATAAATATAAATACTACACGATGACTCGGATTATTCGGATTTGTTTAATCCACGTGCCAGATTGAAAATAGTGACAAGCGTCTCATCAATCATTTTGAAGCCCTCCAAGGGACGTCTGTTCTTATTATTTTAAATACAAGGCCGTGACGTCGTGTTTCTTGCGCCAAAAAAACTGACGCGATTCAAAAAGTTTTAAATTAATGACCTTAAATTGTTGTCGGACATAATTTTGGCGAATTTACACTCTTTTTAGATGAAAATGAGAGATCACTTAATGTTTTCAATTTCTTTTCACAACAGCGGCAATAAATATGATACCTAATAAGTTAAAATTCTCATTAATACATCAAGGAGACGGGCAAAAAATTCTAACTAGTGTCAAATTATCAAGAGTCGAATGTACCTAGTTCAAGTTTCGTATATGGCTAGCCTGAAATTAAAGTGGTGCATGATACAAAACATTTTGAGATAAACGGAACGTTTTTGAACTCACTGTGTGTTTATGAATGTATGATATTATATTGATGATAAGCATTTATATGGTAGTTAAGATACAAGAGCGTAGCTACTGCCGTATCAACTGTATCAAAGATATGGGGTCCCAGGCCAGGGGTCCCGAACCCGTATAAGCTAAAATTAACCTTCCAGAAGGGCTTTGCTGCAGCTAGGACCAAGTTTTAATACAGGGTAAGCTACGCCCCTGCTAAGTTATCTACTATCTAATTGATTAGTGATAAGTAGCAGTAATAAATGATATTAAAATCTTTAAAATAGTGAAAACTAGTGAAAATATTAGTTGTATTTTGGTGGTAAAACTTTGGCAATTGACATTTGACAAAATTGAAAGGACACTTTTGCCCGGATTTATTTATTGTTTTTGTGTTCAAAAATGCTCACAGCCAAAAATCTTGAACATACCATTTTAGTTCCAGGCTAGCCATATTTAAACGCATAGCCCTCACTATCTTGTGCAATAATTTAATTTTATTTTTATCCAAATTAACTAGTCGAGATTTTTTTAACTGTACAGTGCCAGTACATATAATATTCGGAAATTCTAATTAGTTTTGGAGAACGTTTTTTATAATTGAAAAAAAAAAAACTTTTCCTCAATTCGCACGTGACTTTAAAACGATAACAGTCTGGCAACATAGCTTTCATATTATTTTTTGTAATTAACAGGATTCGACCAAATAGTGAACTTTTAAGAAAGTGAACGGTCAGGTATAAACACCTGAAATATAATGACTAAAACCACCTAGGAAACTGGCAAGCTCAGTTTTATTACAAGTGTCATTCCGGTTGAAAAACTGGTCATATTTCATTCTCAGTATAACCGTCAAATTGATTTATACTCCAACCGAGTGCTTACCTGCGAAAATATATTTTTCCTACGCCCGCTTGCAATGATCAATCTTCATCTGGACCTGTTTTTGATAGACTAATTGCCTGTTTCTTAGAGTTGCTCGTGGGTTATTAAAATTATTTGACGGGCTTGTGGGCGCCCGTAGAACACCTACTTTGAGCACCTATTGGTCTCTGTTCGAATTCCGCCGAGTGCTTATAAATTATTATAAGCATGTCTTCCCCACGTCTGGTCACTTCGGGCATTAACCGGATGGGAGGAAATTTCGGAATTTCAACCGGATTCTTTCGTTAATAGTTCGGTAACTACGGTTCATAGATGGAAAAACCGTGACAGCTGTGCGCGTTTCGGTCTCAGTCTATGGATTTTCGAATGCTCGATGTAAAAATTAGGTCGACAGAACATCACTGACTGATGTTCTGTGGCTGAGGTATGTCGTACCACCAAGTGAACCTCATGCTCGTATGTTGATATCAATAATAAAAAGCAATATTTTAAGACTATAATTATATACTATATATTATTTTAAGACTATAATTATCGCTTGGAGAATTAGCTCTCAGATGGTCTCAAAGGTTGTAAGATCTCTATTGAAATTGTTTAACATTTTGTCTACAAAAAAATACTATTTTACCAATCCATAGCACCTACCATTCACTATCAAGATCATTAATTAATTGTATCAGTTAAATTACTCTTCCTTCGTACATAAAATACTTAACTCTCGACTCATAAATTGACACCTGCTTACCTAAACTTGTGTACAGTTTACACATAAAATATGGAGGATATAATGCTTCGTGACGTAATCATTTCAGAATAGCCAGCACCTGCCGTGAAAAACTTTTGAATAAACAAACCGCTACTGAAATTTGCCTCCGTTAGCGGTCGTGGCCATTAGAATTTGCTAGTATTTTACAGCTAAAACATTGTTTTTTTTAACGAGGTGTATAACTGCATATTCATTCATATCAGCTACAAGCAGTGGCGGATTTACCAGCAGGCTCAGTAGGCTTGAGCCTAGAGCGGCAAATTTGGGGACCAATTTTATTTTTAAATGTCTTATGGAAATCAAAAAGAATCCTGTAGAAAGTTTTTATGATGTCATTCAACGAAATATCAAACTTGTATATCCTAAAGCAAAACACCCAGTTCACCGCCCCGAACCAGTAATTTTTTTTTTTTTTTTTTTTTATTTATTTAAGGCTTACCAACTAGATACATAATTTTACTTACTACTTAACTTAATATTAATACTTATGACTATTTATATATCTAACTTATAGGTAGGCACCACATTACTAATTCTAAAGTACAAAATAATCTAACGAAGAAAAAAAACTAATCTAACTTATCTAAAATAATAAACACTTGTTTCTTAAAATCCTTAAATCTAATAAAATTATCAATAGTACTATCTAATTTAAAAAGTTTATTAAATAAAATTAAACAAAGTTGCAGGGGGGAATTTAGACCATAATTGTTTCTTGAACAATTTATGTGGAGGGGGGTGTAAGTACTGATTCGGCAGTTAAATGAGGGCACACATAAACCAATCTGGGACAAAAGGGTTGGACAATCTATACGATTGTTCAATATTTTATATAGACATATTAACTGTGCTGCATTTCGCCGCATTTCCAAAGACCTCATTTTATGTATATCTAGTTTCTCTGTATAGCTTTTGTCATGATAGTTACGATTGCTTATAAAACTTAATCTAGACATAAATTTTTTTTGAACTGATTCAATTCGATTTATATATTTTTTATAGTACGGACACCAGACAACTGAATTATATTCGAGGTTGGATCTTACAAGAGAATTAAATAGTATTTTGAGCGAGAGAGTGGACCTGAAATCTTTGGTATTACGAAAGACGAAACCAAGCATCTTAAGACTTTTGCGTACTGTCACATCTATGTGTTTATCAAATCTACACTCACTGTCCAATATTACACCTAAGTCCTTTATAACATCAGTTTGATTAAGTGCTATGCCATCTATATCATAACTGGTTTTAAACCTGTTACGTTTTCTGGTGAATTTTATAAAACTACATTTGCTGATGTTAAGTTGCATCAAATTAGTTTTACACCAAACCGACACGCGCCTTATATCGTCCTGTAGTTTTGTCTGGTCCTGAGAGGACTTTATTGTTCGATAAATTTTTAAATCGTCAGCGTACAACTCATAATTAGATTCTGTGATGTGTTTGGTAATATCATCAATAAATAATGTAAATAATAAGGGTCCCAGATGCGATCCTTGAGGAACACCGGATGACTGATAAAACATTTTAGATTGATATCCACTTAGTTTAACTACTTGCGGGCGAAGAGACAGGTAAGATTGTAACCACATCAAAATATGTTCAGAAAGGTAAAAATTATCTCTGAGCTTCGTTATCAAAAGTGAGTGATCGACCTTGTCGAAAGCCTTACTAAAATCGGTATAGATAACATCAACTTCGTTGCCACTACTGATTTCAGTTATCACAGAGTTAGTAAAATTAAACAAATTCGAGAGAGTTGAACGCTTTTTGATGAAGCCATGTTGCTTCTCAGTAATTAGACCTTTAATGTGCCATGAAATGTGGGGATATATGACTGACTCAAAGATTTTTGCTGGAGTAGATAATATCGTGATTGGTCTATAATTATTAACTTCAGTTTTAATTCCTTTTTTAAATATTGGCACCACCAAACCTTTTTTCCACTCACTTGGAAATATCCCAGTATCAAGTGACGTATTATAAATAATGGTCAAGGGAGGACCCAACTCTGTTGCACAATTCTTATAGAATATAGAAGGTATTCTATCAATACCTGCACCTTTATTTATGTCAAGAGATTTTAATTTGTATATAATCTCTTCACTTCTTATATGAAAATTATGATCACTTTTAATGGCAGTGGTAGTATTACTGATCCGTGATAACGAAGATGACGGATAATCGGACTCTATATATCATATTAATTTAACAATTGACAATTTTACAGGGGGGGGGGGGGGTAGTCAATACATCATGAAAATGTGGAATCGGAAACTGGCTACAAATAGTAGATATGTGGTACATTATAGTAATAGTATAGATATGTATAGATTCCTGCAGAAACTGACTATTTGGCTTATTTACTTATTTATTTGTTCAACAACAATAATGATTTTTAGAACAGGTACCAACATAGCATAATCTTTAAATATTAATCATGCTACAATTTAAATAAGACAAATAAAAGGTAAAAATGTAAATCAAACATAAAATAAAATAATCATTTTTTAAATAACAACAAGAATTGTTTATATTTAATCTTCTGCAAGCCTGTTTTCTCTACGTCTGGTAACTTCGAGCATTGAACGGGTGGGAGGAATATCGAAATTCCGATCGGTAAAGAACCACCTTTCAAAGATGTAAAACCGTGAAGTGCATATTGCGCGTTTTCGTTTCAGGCTATGAATTTCCGAATGATCGAAGTAAAAAGGCCATCAATGTTCTGTGGCTGAGGTATCACCTACCATCAAGTGAACCTCATGCTCGTCTGTCGATATCTTGTCCAAACGCTTCAACGAGCTTGTCATTTCTGTTGTAAAAAAAACATTGTAACCATCTCACTATCTGAATGGCCACACGGGCTCTAATAAAGTGGGTTGCGCAAACATAGTACTCGCTAGAAACAACAGTTTTTAACTAGATATTTATCCTTTGTTGTGTGCAAACGATGAGTTACCATTTCAACAGCGTTGCAGTTGAAGCATTCCGTGGCGTTAGAGCATATAATTAATACCATATTACGTCTGACATTCCGTGGCGTTACTTATTTTAAGCCAGAATCTCAAAAGCAATGTGGCCACAAATGTTTGCCACAATATATTGAATCCTCTGCCTTTATACTGTCAATTGTATACTAAGGGCAGTCACACATTGGACACGAATTTGTATCAATTTGAATTAAACGCGCACTCTGGTTCCAGTTTTCTTCATTGAAATACCAGTAGTGACTATAAACCATAAACGTTAACGCTATTTCATGGTTATCTGCGTATGAATGAGGATACCTTGATTATATTTTAGCGACAATCAGCTTTAACTAAATACAGTAACTTTCGCAAGACCGGACTATAGGGTTTTTCTATATCATTAGAACCACCATCAGCTTGCCCTATAAAGATATAAAGAAAACCAACCATATAAAGAAAAATTTATTTATTTATTTTATTTATTTATTTATACACACACATCCTCTGCCATTACAGTTAACCTAATTCGACAGTGACATACAACACAAAAAAATATCAAGGAATAATTAATTCTAAAATTTAACTTTAAAAATACTAATAATAAACTAGAATAAAAACCAAAAGACAAGTACAACATAAGAAACTATTTACAATAACAAATAACACATAATAATGCCCTTGTGAGTTCACTCCACATACAGTGAAAAATGTCCACTTTATTGTGGAGTTCATTTACATATCGAAGGGCTTTCGTTAGGGGCGATTTAGCCAACAAGTTTGTTCTCGCTGCCGGAACGGATAGCAGCGGCGGGCGGAGGCGCTTCCATACGTACTGGTCCGGCACACAGAGAGTCAAGCAGCGCAGCACTCCCGGGTTGTGCTCCTTCCCACGCAACAACTTCACTACATACGCTGCCAGAAAAAAGTCCCTACGGACGCTTAGTTCATTATACCCTACCATACCTAGCACGAACAGTGTCGGGTACATAAGCGGGTAAAATGGGTATACTCCATATAATTTGAAGTATAGGTGCCTAGCGAATTTGTTTTGGACACGCTCTAACATCAACCTGTATTTATCCTCATAAGGGGCCCAAATCGCAGAGTTGTACTCTAAACGACTCCTCACCAGTGCATTATAAAGTACATTAACGGTTGTGACGTTAGTAAATTCTTTAGAGTGTCTCAAAACAAATCCTAAATTCCTGTAGGCCTTTTTGCATGTTTTAATAATATGTTCTCTAAACATCAAGTCCGGCGTAAACAAAACACCCAAATCCTGTATTTGCGTCACCCGCTGTACTGTCTCCGCGCCTATCTTGTAATTATACAGTAAAATAATAATGCCCATAACGTTATTATATAAGTTATGCAATACACAAACACGTATTACGTTCAAATTGGCAAGCCGGGCTTTTGGGCTTGTACGGTGGTTCCACCATTGCTACCTATCATTTAGCCTCATGCTAACCTGTCGGGCAGGGCATAGAAGGCTGATCACCTACTTGCCTGTAAAGAAAAATAATCAATGAAACAGACACAGTAATGGGTCTGCCCCATGTCACAGTAGGGGACCCGGGAATTCACTTTTTAGCCCGTTGATGTCTGACCTAAAATAGCTGAAATAGGCCAGTAGAATTGAAAAATTCGAAATAATCCGAATACAAACACTGAACACGCCTAAAGAGGCCAGGTGAAATGTTGCCGTTAAATTGTGAATTATGTCAGATCGCACATTTCATTCCCGAGTGCAGATAAATCGGATGCATATTTTATTATCAGAAAAAGATTTTTCCATTTTTGTACGGAACCTGAGCGGGTACCGTGAAAAGATTGAGTTTTGGAAGAGCTCCAAAACTTTCTGTATTTTATTACGGGTTTAGGGATTCGCAATGAGATAGAAAAGTGACTGTTTGTTTTCAAGTTTTAGATACACTTTGAGAACATACACTTATACATTTGAAAAGCAAATACAATACCTTATCCAAGTCAATTAGTTTTTTTTTTGTGGTAAATCATAATAATATTTTATCTAAATACTCAACATATTTTTTTTACATAATTTTCTTGATAATAATGATATTTTTGGTTATAGTGTTTTCTTGATGTATTGTTTTCGCATTTGACATTGTTATAATATTTGACCTTATACAAACTAAGCCAATTCTTTAAGTAGGTATATTGAACCTACTGTACCTATCTATAGATTTTTTTCTTTTCCGTTTATAGATATTCGATATAAAAAAAGCTTACCTAAGTATAAAAATTGTGTGTCATTATTTTGAATATGTGTTAATATACATATATGTGCATTTTTCTGTGACGTTATTTAAACCTTCTCGTACACTGTGATTGTATCATTGCAATTATCGAAATAAATTGGTCAGCAGCACATTATTGAAATTGTGTTCTATTACATTTTTATGTCAATTTAAAGCTCGTCAGTCGTCTATTTAAGAAATCAAATAACAAACTAAAACCTGGTTGAGTATGGCAGACACATTTCTGTGCCTGTTTCACTGATCATTTTTCTTTGCAGACAGTCTTCTGTGCTTAGAATGGTTTTGTTTTGTCATTTCCCCTCAGGATTTGATGGCAGGCTTCGCACCATTACAAAGTAGTCACAGAATAATTTTAAAAGCATAATATAACATTTAGTCCGAAATGTTGATATTTGTAAATTGAACTAAGGAACTATTCAATACAACTAATTGACTAGTCTATACTATATATTTGTTTGTTTGTTACAATTTAACGCAAAAAGTACTCGACCCATTTTAAAAATTCACCAATAGAAAGCTACATTATCAGCGAGTATCATTTTTTGTGTATATTACATTGCACCCACAGAACGCTTAAAAAACCTTTATTAAGTGTTCTGTGATTGCACCCGTGCGAAGCCGGGGCATGCTACCAGTCTGATATAAAACTAGCAACGCGCCCCGGCTTTACACGGGTGCAATGTAGAAGTACTATACACTATTGCCTATGTTACTTTTTTTTTTATTTTATTTATTTATGACTCCTTACAGCTAACAATATATATAGAGTAAATCAAAACTAATAACAGATTAAATACGCCAATTAAAAGGAATGCTAATAATAATTCAATAGCATGTGACAAAATACTACAAATATTTTAAGACAAAAACGAAAAATACTAATACTTAATAATAAAAGCAAACTTACAAGAAAGGATAAAAAAGATGAAAAGAAAACGTATCCATATAAGTTTGTGACTTGGTGAGTAAGGATGTGTGGTGTGTGAATGTGAGTGTGAGGATGTAAATAACAATAAAAACAAAACTATGAAAAAATTAAAATAAATTATCATGGATATGTTAAACAATGCCATTTAAATAGTTTAATGTTACTCGCTGATAATGTAGCTTTCTATTGGTGAAATAATTTTTAAAATCGGTCCAGTAGTTTTTGAGTTTATTCATGACATACAAAAATACAAATCTTTCCTCTTTATAATATTAGTCTAGAAGTGTATATATTATATGAGAGTAATTTGATACAATCAGTTTACATTAAGTACTCCTAACGCCTTGTTTATATAATTTACAAAGCTACGAAAAATATACATAACATATAACAAAAAGTTCTTAAAGACACTGCGAGTTTTTAAAATGTTTTCTCATTTTATATTTTTATTGTACAGACGCCGTTGTTTTAATATTAATGCCACGTTAAGCTGCGAGCTTGATACTGGAATCACTACTTTCAACTAAAATGGACTGGAGATCCATTTAATTTTGTAGTTTATCTTTTTATTAATTTTTTGATGGAAAGTGAACACAACGGCACTTGAACAACCGTAAGACCGGTAAGTGCGGTGCCGGACTTTAAGGTATACTGGTAGGCTCTCTCTTTTTTTATATAGAATAGGGGACAAACGAGTAGCTGGCTCACGTGATGGTAAGTCCGTCCATAGACATCAACAATAACAGAAAGAGTGTAAGTGCGTTGCCGACTTTTACATTGTCTTACTCTCTGTTTGCATGATCTTAATGTTATGTAAAGTGATTTTTTTTAAAGAAATGCGACAGGTACATTTCTACAGCTAATATATAATACGTAACTCCATGCTGCTGTTTCTTCTTCTTCAGCCTTTTTATCCACTACTGGACGTAGGCCTCGTAAAGCGTAATGTAAGAAAAGTTTAAAAAATAACAGTCAAATTAAACAATGAAAACATTGACCTCCCTTCTACAGTCTGGTAAAATCAAAATGTCCTTACTCGAGATAATCTTGAAACAGATTAAAAATTTCCATCCAATAGGCCACCAGTATCCGACAGGAAATTTGATAAAACTGCGGCGAGCATCAAAAGAAAAATTAACTCCTCAAGTACTTATCGCAAAAATTAATCCCGCCTTACCTCAAGGACTTTTGATGTTGATTACCTCCTTTTATAATTATTAACTTTTTTAGCTCTTATTAAAATTACTTTTAGTACCTCCGTTTTAACCAACCATTACTTTCTCTTATTGGTGAAGAGGCGATATTTTTTAGACTGTTTTTCTTACACTGTTGACTTTTAAATGAAATACTTTATACAAACGCGATTTATTATTTATATTATTTATTGAAGACTGAAATTCACAAGTTGGAAAGTCTCAAACCATCTTCTCTACTATCTTACTAGTCTGAGAAATAATCTACTCATTCAGTTCAGTATCATTGGAGATTAGCGTAAACAAGCAGACGGACAGACGAAAATGTTCAAAATGATTTTATGTATACTGTTCCCCTTATTTAATCGTCTCCTCTCCATTTCTGATAAAATATTGGAATATTTGTACAGAAATATTGACTGTTTTATTGTATATATGTATAGATAGAATTTGAATGGTCAATTTGTGACCAATTTTTATTTTAACCTATTAAAAAATACATACTTAGTATGTCTTTGATATTAACTTGTACTTGACGAGTTTATTTATCAATTATAACAAATAAGTTTGCTTAAAAGTAAAAAAACCAACCAAATCGGAGTTGAAAATGTTATTGGTTTGAAATTATAGTCGCTAATAAAATGAAATTCAGTGGATTCCTAAGACATAATTTTCCATCAAATAAACAGAATATCAAAGAACGACAAAATTAGAAGTAATTTAATTTCCTTTAAACTAGGTTAGTACCAGCTGGTGTATATTATATTATGTATATTTTTAGTGATAATAATTCATTATACACTTTCTTCTACACATTAGATTTGTACTATCATTTCAGAAATTAGTAGTGGGCAGAAATCTGGAATATAATAATCTCATTGATGACAAGGTTTCTTAAAAAAATAATCTTTATAGACGGTAAAACACCTGCCAACATCTAGTATTGTTAAGCAGTTCCTGTTCGCCAAACCATCTTTAAAGTTCAAATCAAGTTTAAATTTTGCATTTTAAATAACTTGTTGGAGCGTTGCGAAGCAATGAGTCGTGGGTTCGCACCCTATTGCTTCAAATGTTTATAATTTTCTTTAAAAATGTTTATTCCTCTCTGATCGCTTTGAACATTAAACGGATGAGAGGAATATTTAAATATGTAGTTATAAAATCCTGTCGTTATAAAAAATAAGTTGACAGCACATCATTCATAGATGTTGTATGACTAATCAAGTGAGTCTTATGATCTTAGACAAATTAAATACAAAAAAAATGTTTTTGAACTTCCTTCGTCAAAGTCAGACATGCCATTAGAGTCAACGCCACCGTAGTCACGTAAAAAATGTTATTAGTAAAAAGTGGAGAGTCTAATAGTGTTTTGCGCGTAATTAACTTGTTTCGCGCATTTCTGACAAACAACACGATTACGGAGCTGTCACGGATATCGACAGACGAGCATGAGATTCACTTGACCTCATCCACAGAATATCAGTCAATGATGCGCTGTCGACCTACTTATTACTTCGAACATTCGGAAATCTATAGACTGAAACCGAAACGTGCAATGTGCACTTCACGGTTTTTCCATCTCTGAACAGTGGTTCGTTACCCGGTCGGAATTTCGATATTCCTCCCAACCGATCAATGCCCGAAGTTACCATACGTAGTAAAAACATGTTTACAGAAAATTGTAAACCAATTGTCCCGGTGGGATTCGAAACCACGACCCATCGTTGCGCACGGCAGGTGTTCTACCGAACGCGCCAACGAGCCCGTCACTGCCTTTATATTAATATTCCTCTTTTTAAAAATTTAAAGAAAGAATTACTTTCCTACTCATTGCGATGATTATTACTGTCAAGATAATCGTGCAGCCTCTAAAATTATCATTACGATATCATGAGGAAAAAACAAAAGAAAAAGTAATCAGTAAGCAACCTCGTTCGTAAAGAGATCTCAGTTTGAAAACGAAGCAGTAGTCGGAAATTAAAAAACTTATTTACGACCAGACCACTTTACTGTGGGGAATAAATTTATCCGATTGCAAAAGAGGAAATTCTCACTCAGAATATTCTTTTTTGTAACAAGTGTTTTGCGTAACCTCGTCTTTATCTTATTACACCAATCACCGCTTTATCTTTGGTCTTTTTTTTTTTTATGTCAGATATCGACAGACGAGCATGAGGTTCACTTGATGGTAGGTGATACCTCAGCCACAGAACATCAGTCAACGATGCGCTGTCGACCTATTTTTTTACTTCGAGCATTCGGAAATCCATAGACTGAAACCGAAACGCGCAATATGCACTTCACGGTTTTTCCATCTATGACATTATTTAGTGTGTTTTTTTTTAATTACCATTTAAAAATTCAAATTTAAAAGTACATTAAGAATAGCATCAACAAACTATTGGTGCTTATATATAGTCTATAGCTTAACGTAATACGAGTAAGTATATACTAAACATATAATGTGGAAGCCAAGTCAAATACTTAATTGAAGATTTTTTTAATGAAAATGGTTATTTTTAATATTTGTTAAGCTATTATGTATTTTAGGCAACACTTTCATTCTATACAATTTAAAACGTAAAATACAATTTAAAAAAAATAGCATAAAAAGATTAAATATTAATTATAGATATTTTATATAAACATTTTTTATTGTACACTGTTTTACATATTAGAAACCTTAACCATAAATCTAATTTAAGTCTTAAGTATATATCTTATTGCTTAAAGCGATTCCAACCTGGAGAGAAAGGAAGTGATGTCTGAGATAATAAATTAATATTAAGATATAATTTAATTAATTAATATTAATTCTGCGCTTTATTTTCGCGGTAATGAAGTCGAAACAGCAATTACAGAATTTAATAGTGTAATTCTCGTAGAAATTGTGAAATGAAAGCCGAAACTTTAGGCAGATAATGAAGTGATTATATAATAACATTTTCCAAAACAAAGATAGTGTTATTTTATACTCTCTCGTATATTAAATCCTTATTTAATGAGAAAAAGGTAGGAAGCTGCTACGAGTATAGTGGCGCTATGTTATTTAAAATAATGACATGCATCTATTATGTCGAGACAATTAGCGTTGGTGGCCCGTTTCCCCCCTAAAAAAATATGGGCATCTTTATGTGAGATATCGACAAACGAGCATGAGGTTCACTTGATAGGCCAGCCATAGAACATTAGTCAATGATGCGCTGTCAACCTCCTTTTTTTCAAGCATTTGGAAGTCCATAGACTGAGACGGAAACGCGCAATGGTCTTCACGGATTTTCTCGTAATAGCCGGTCGGAATTTCGATATTCCTCCCACCCGTTTAACGGCCGAAGTGACCAGACGTGGGGAAAAATGCTTATAGAAAATTATGATCATGTCGTCTCGGCGAGATTCGAACCCGCGACCTATCGGAGAGCAAGGTAAGTAGGCCCTTAGGCCTTAGGGAATCTATGATATTAACTTAGATGTTAATATTACGATATGGTTTACATATAACGAAAATGCATATAATTAATGAATAAATTAAAAAAGGCAGTTATAATAACTGTAATCTTGGAATTGCGTCTTTCCGAATCGGTCCGTTGAAGCGTTGTAATAAATGGCGCGCGAAATCCCTGTGGAGAGCACTGCAATTTTATGAGTCAACTTCGTACTTCAATCATAACATCGATTAATTTTTATTGCATTGGTATTGTAGAACAAGGTGTCGCGCTCGTTGTCTATAGCAGCATCAAAATTTCGCTAAAATGGAGGATGAACCGTACGTACGTACAACTTTAAAAAAATATGTAGTCATTCCAATTATTTTTTTTATTTTCTTTATTTAAAATATGCCATTTCCGAACGGTTCATTATACTTCAAAAATAAAACCGTTTATCTATGGTAATTTCTAATTAATTGAGAAAAATACCGATAAGATGCACCCGTCCAGTATGACTAAGGTAAGTTTTATTTCGTTTTTATTTTTTTTACACTGAAACACATGTATTTATTATAATTTACGCATGGCCAAATACTTGTTCTAACATATTTTTATATAAAAACTGTGGTTGCTTTAGGAATTAGTATGAATATATCGTGTTTTTTAGTAATTATACTATACAGTGCTCCAGTTACAGTAATTTACCTTTAATTTGTTGTACATAGCACAATATTATACAGTGTTAACTTCACGGAACTTATATGTTATGTTGGTCTTTATAAATTTCATTTATAGTTTGCCTATCTGGATTGCCGAACCGATTTTGTTAAAATTTGTAAGTTCGTAACAAATTTTTTATTTTATTTTTCTGATGTCTTTTATAAGTCACAGAAACTATTTAAAAAAAGCGGCATACTAGGCCGGTAATATTTTTTTGAGATAGGCGGCAAAAAAGTTATATACTAATATTTTTGCCACAATAAGGGCAAATATTTAAGCAAAGCATATATACGTAACAATACAAGAATGACTTTATCCTCTTCTATCCAAGAAGTGAAATAATACAGTACACTTTATCCCACACGACCGAAGCTCTTCAATCTTACCAGAACATAATCCCATCTTACCCCATAAGTCCTGCTTACAGTATAACTAGGATAAATTCGAATTACCTCGCGTCCAGACTGTCTTACTATAAACACCAGTTATTTTTTACACATTTTCAGCATTAACTGGGCTTCATTCGTCAGGAAAAGTACAAAATTGTGGTAGATATACATATTTTACTGTCTCGTATTATCTACTTGTACTTTATGTAATGATGAAGTAAATTTGTATGTTCGGGGATATCTCTGGAGCTAATGAACTCATTTTAATATTTCTTAAACTAATGGAAAGCTTCATTGCTTTCATATTAGGCTAGATAGATTTTTATTATTATGAGAAGTTTATATTCGGGCCTTGCGCACCGATGGGTCGCGGATTCGCTCCCGCCGGACGACATTGTAAAATTCTAACCGGGTAACGTATCAGCGTTGGATATCGACAGACGAACATGTGGTTCACTTGATGGTAGGTACCCCAGCCACACATCAATCAAGTCAATGATACGCTGTCGACCTATTTATTGCTTCGAGCATTCGGAAATTCATAGACTGAAACCGAAATACCATGGATTCATGGCTTCATGGATTTCAGTTAGTTTACTGAATTAAAATGCGATCTAGCTCAGTTGCTCCTATATTAGTAAGAGCATGCTAGTAAAATGTTATCCAAAATAAAGGTGTCATTAATACTAAGCTCCACTTACTCCTTTATTCTGTGCGCAATTTCTTTGAAATCTCTGTAGTGCATCTCAAGCTAAGTTTCATTGCTTGATAGCTTCGTTAACTTTAGAGTGAATTTTTAAAACACAATTTTCTCAGAGCTCAAGTTTATGATCAACGCTATGGGGACTGCTTTAAGTTCTAAATGGATTAACACATTAAACAAAAAAGAATTAGCGTATATTTTTATAGATTTTGTTCGTCTCGGGTTTCTGTATCCGCTAGAGGTTTAAAAATATAAGTAAACTAGCGACCCGCCCCGTCTTCGCACGGGTCTAGATATTTTGACAAAAAAAATCAGGGGTTGGTGATAAAAAAGTAAAAATTTAGGGTTGTATGTATTTCTTAATGCCACATTATAAAAAAATAAAAACAAAAAATTTCGTCCAAAAATTAAAAAAAAATTTTAGGCTGAACAACCCTTATCACTTAGGGGTATGAAAAATAGATAGAAGCCGATTCTCAGAACTACTGAATACGCATATAAAATTTGGTAAAAATCGGTAAAGCCGTTTCGGAGGCGTTTAACCACAAACACCGCGACACGAGAATTTTATATATTAGATATACCTAATTGTACTATGTATTAGAGTTAACTAGTGTCAGTTGTACCGTCAGCAAATACAATAGCATATATTTTATTTACTATATAATAAGGTATTCACGTTATTTATCACATCTTTATTGGCATTATTATTTTTATTTAATTTTCTGTTACATTTATTGCTTCATATAACTTGACGGTCCCGTTGGTGAGTTCGGTAGAACACCTGCCGTGTGCATCGATGGGTCGTGGGTTCGAATCCCACCGGGACATGTTTATAATTTTCTGTAAGCATGTTTTACCCACGTCTGGTAACTTCGGGCATTGATCGGGTGGGAGGAATATTTTTATGCCTAACCTCCGATTCCGATTCCGGTTTCGATCCCGGTCGCGACAAACTAAATATTAAATCTCCGATTCCGAATTCGTTTCTGATAAAATCACCTCCGTAACATCCCTATAAGATGTTACGGAGGTGTGTGAGCCTTCTACAATCTACGCCTATAGCGTAGATTGTAGAAGGCTTACTAATAATAATAATAAGACTATCTTAATTTAAGGTACAGTCGCGACAAATTCAATACCTGAGTTGTGCGCGAAGTCACTTATCATAAAAGCAATATAAAAATAAATAAATTATTTTAAAAAAATCAAATAAACTAAACAATATAATCAGGACAACAGTAGTACTCTATGCTTTACATATTTAACTGCCGAAAAAGCTCTTCCTTCTAACCTGTTGCTTCAAATCAGTTTTTGGAAAAAAGTAAAAGAAATATTATTGATGTATAAATTCTAAGTATCTCCAGTGCATGAAAACGTCTCCACTGTAAATAAAACGAATAAAGATATAAATATTATAAAATAACATTAACCGAGTCAGTCAGTTCAAATACCGCACCACAAACGGCAAATTTCCACCAAACGCAAATAGGGTATAGTACAGTCACGTGCAAAAATATAACCGCAGGCGGAATTCTCGTAATTTTCGACTGTAGTGTATTTGTATAAGAGTAATATTAGTTCTCGAGCGGGTGTTTATTTACGCGAATGCAACTGCAGTGAACTTAAATCTGGCACTATCGAGTTTTCTAAAACTGTATCACTTGGAGGGGTTTTTGTGTTTACAATTTCAAGTTAATCGTAGGTATATTGATTTTTTTAAATATTTTTCACCACTAAAAATATTTCTTAAAGGTAAATTCCCGCAAATAGCACACCTTGAAGCTTGACGCTGGGACAGCGTTCACGCAACATATGCGCTACGTCAATTATCCGAAATAGTTACACATTCTTATATGTTTTTCATATATTCATATAGGCTTTTTTAACTATCTAAATGATTTTAAATAATTGATATCCAGGAGGAGTTGTTTTAAATCATTGAAGAATTTTATCATAACAAAAGCTACTCAAATCATTGACACATAAAATGTAAGTTATGATTTCCGGAAGTCGGTACAAAATACTTTTTAATAATGTTCTACATTATAGACACGAATTTTAGACACGACATTGTATTTCAAGACATAGGTTTATTTTGTATATATTCAAGCAAATTTCACCATATTCTATAACTTCATTTTGAAGGCATGGTTCCAACTTCAAGGCACTAAATGCCTTTCTTCTCAATCTCAGTGACCACTTCAACGCGTTGACTCGATCGCTGCGATGCTGTGTCATACCGAACGTCCAACTTATATGCGTTTAGTTCGGACTTCTCGATCAGGTAGCGACTGAGTTCGCGGGGAGCTTGAGATTCAATGTACTGTTGTAAGTGCAATTTCATGTGTGAATTTAGTATTTTTAGCATTGACATAGTATTAAATGTTGATCGAAGATTTTTAGCCTTTGTGGTTCAATGCTATGTGCGTTGGCTTTTGGATCGAAGGCCCCGTGTTTGAATCTCGATGCAACTTAAAAAAATCGTGCTTCAAACTGCCTTTGTGGTATGCACGTTGTTTTTGGATCGGATGTCTCGTGTTCGAATCGCGATGCAACAGAAAAAAAAATTCAGTCATAAAGGGCAAACCTACTGTAAAGAAAGATGATCAGTGAAACGGACACATAAATGTGTCTGCCCCTTTTTAAATTTAGTATTGTGACAGTAACGTATTACAAATAATTTAATTTTGATGAACTAATTGTATATTATACTTAATTAATTTTGAATGAATATTTACGACTGATGATTAATAGGTTCTACATTTATTATGTTTATTACAATTTAGTCTTACCATCATACCTATAATATATGTATATGAATGGAAAAATGAACAAACGTCTCATCTAAGCGACCACCAAAATTCTTGAAGATGTGTTGAAGGTCTTTCAGTTTCAGTTAATATATTTTCAAACGTTTGCAGTAAAATTTAAATTACTTATCACAAAATTGTTTATCATCAATCTTGTAAACAATTATTGTTTTAATAAAAATCCATCATAATTTACACGTTTCATGACTGCTTAAATATATTATGTACTTAAAACCTTACTTAAAAATAAATACATTAAACTTACCAATCGTGAATCAAACCGCTTCCTCAGTTGTCTTGTTTGAAAATCACTTGGACCCCAGTTCGGAAGAGGCTTGAACAGTTGTGTCCAACCCTGAAATAACAAGAAGACCTTAAACAATAAACATGGACTTGCATGTCCCAAAGAAAGAGCCTTATTTTATGTCAGGTCTCGTAAAAGGTTTTAAGCTCTCCAATCTAAAAGGTCTCCATTAGCGTACGAGTACCTTCAGCTTGAAGCGGACACGAATAGATGAAATATTTTACAATTTGAATGTAATTTTGTTGTACTCGTAAGTATTCTCGTTTCAAGTAACTATTTTATGGTTTTTTATATAAGACTAGTGGACCCCGCAGATGTTGTTCTGCCACAATTTTGGCTTCGAAGTTATATAATTATTCTTAAATTTGAATGTGCCCATTTACCCACTATAATTTTCTAATATGTCACTGATTTGCAGTGGACATCTGTTATTCCAAAAAAGGTAAGAATGCATGACGTGAGCTGTCAAGATGGCGGAGTTCCGAATCTAATTTATTTTATAATTAATTTTATGCATATATTTTTTTCCAATATTTTAATAGCCTATATCTTATTCCCGACATAGAGGAATCCAACAAATAAGATATCGTTAAAATCGGTGCAGCCGTTCTTGAGTTATAAACGGTGTAACTAACACAACTTTCTTTTATATATATAGATATATGGATAGGCGGCTCATCTACGAAGCAATTACCGCCACCAAATGACATCTGCAACACCAGAAAAAGGTTAAGTGCTTAGCGAATACCGTTTGTCATACTGACAAGTGTGAATAGTGAATTCCCAAGTTCTCTAGTGGGGTATGGGGCAACAGATAATTTTACCTTACAGCCAAGTAGGTGATTAGCCTTCTTTACCCGACTGAATCATTTTTCTTTCAAGCTTGTTTCTCCGGGATTCGAATCCAGGACCACCTGTGATAAACGCATCGCGCTTACCACTGAGCCAGAGGCGGTCAAGTCAAAGTAAAGTAAATAAGTAACTCGCCACTCTTGCATCGAGAGAGGTTGTGACGTTGCTTAGAGAATAGTAATACTGAGTACGGACGGAGAATCCAACCCATCACAATGGATAGGTATATTAATCATTTCACTAACGAGCCCGTCAAAGTTATTACAGCCAGTGTGACATGTACATGAAACATTAGAAGATCTTTATATTATATACATTTATGCGATAAATAATTATATCCCATCAAAAACATAACATGTACAAAAATGCTCAAATGTCGCAACGCAGTTCTTCCGCCGTAAAAAGTTGTGAAATCGAATTTGAGCCAAGTCGGTTAATTCACTACCTACCTATATACTGCAGCTTATATCCAACCACTCTGTCATAAATTGATACCTTGTTAGTTAGCTAACAAAATTCTATAGTAATCATAATTATTTTCTTAAATATATAGTGACTTGGCAATTGCACTTTGCTTTGCAATAATTATTTAACTACGGGTTCAAATTTAATGTACAATAATTTGGAAATATAGCTATGTACTACCCTCCAAGTCACTGCACCGCGACATCAAGCGTCAAATGGGAGCTACTGAAAGTCAGTGCTGTGACCAATTGTCACAGCACTGAGTAGCATCCCATTTGACGCACACTGCCAAACGGATGCCAATATTTTGGAAAACTTATATAACTTTATGTAACATAATTATGTTCTAGGCTAGTTTTATTAATTATTGCAGTGAAACTTCTTTATCGACGTATGGGAGAAATTTTGTAGCAGTGTAAAAAAAAAATCGTCACGTTTTTCGGTTACGCGCCATGTTGCTTTTTTATCAAAGTTTAGTATAGTGACGTAAAGAATTTAATGTAATATTAAGAACAATGATAAAATAAATTACTCATTAATTGTATGCATGTCTATAATAATAAAATAGCTTTAATTTAATACGGAAAAAAATTGTTTTTCTTAAGGCTTAAGGTAGATAAACCCCATTTTCGTGAAGTTGCAAATAGTACAAAAATGATATGTCGTAAAGAAGTTTCACTACTTACCTGTGTACTCTGGTACACACACACAATTTTGTATGTTTTATTATATTTTTCTACCTATTAACTTTTAGGTCGTTGGAAAGTACTAGATTTTACGTCTCCAATGAATTACTTCTAAAATTCTACAAATAATACATAATGACGGTGAAAGCTTACCAATTTCATAACAAAAACATATTTATAAATCGCATATAGAGCTCCTATAATCATGGGAATGGCAAAAATATAAATAAATTGTCCGTAATTCGGATACACATCTGGCACGATGGTTAGTTTTATTATTTTGAAGAAGCCTGTTATCATCAGATAGAATTTAAGCTGAAACAAAATATTTATGTATAGTTTTCGTATCATTAAACCGTTCAACATATCGATGATGATTTTGGTGACGAAGATGATAAATAATCGTATCATTAAACCGTTTCCATAATTTAATATATTTTTGATGATGGTGATGAAGATGATGATAAGAAGACATCTGAATTGAAGTTTCTTTAAGTTAATCTCCTAGAGATATTTAGGTGGATGTGTTTAGGGTAAAGTCGGGATAGATGCCCCACATTTCAATTTATCCTCATAACAACTAAACTATACACACAATTTTAAAACTTATTTTAATTTCTTGTTACTAAGATCCTTTATCTACCATACTAGATATGTCTATTTCTTTTTGCATAATAAATCAATAAGATATTTAGCTTTAAAAATACCTCTATTAAACGGGATAGACGCCCGATGCTTGGTATAGGTGCCCCAGTGGCTGAGACGGTGATAGGGATAGATGCCTTTGACAGTAAAAGTCACGTACATAGTTTAGAAATAATAAATAATCTTTATTTTGACATAATATTAAAAAATATATATATCTTATTATATATTTTCAGTAATTCTCGATACAAAATTCGTCACCTGAGTGCTTGTTTGGTCTATCGACCATCAATAATGACCTTTGAATACAGTAATATTAAGATTTAAATTTCAATCCTGTTGATTAAGAAAGATATAAAACTTTTTGATTTTAAAGAAACAAAAACATAATTTAAATTATTTTTTGACACGACACTGTAATAAAATGTTTGTGCTTGTTTGTTCATTGTCCAGATATAATTAATTATTAGACAAGTTCAGTGCTTGAATGGTCTATGTCCACGCAAACGACCAATTACAGCCCGCGATTCCATGTCCGCCATTTTGTTCGATTTGTCACTGTGACACAAGAATCACGTTGTCGCTTATGGAAAAGTTTATAAAAGCATTTAAATTGATGAGTTTTTGTAGTTTGAGTTTTTTGAGGTTTTAAGTTTTAAAAATCTTTAAAAAATGTAAGTTTATAACAATTGAGTAAATCAAGTATTTAAGCTTTTTTGTAAATCATGTGATACGATACAATATTTTTATATTGTATATATATATATATATATATATATATATATATATATATATATATATATATATATATATATATATATATACAATATAAAAATATTGTAGTTGTAGTAAATCTAAAGCCCCAAATCCAACATACTAAAAAACAAGAGGACACCGTTAGTCAATATTGTCATAATATAGAAAATTACAGTAAATATCAACTCCGTAGGAATAGATGGCGTTAATATGTAATAATTGTAAAACAAAAACTTGGCGATTAAAAAGAGTGGCGGCGAGTTTCTTGCCAGTTCTTCTCGTCCGCTCTACGCCCTTGATTTGTGAACTGGTAGTAAATGTAAAATTAGAAGCATTTAATATTAGTAATATTAGTAATTTAATATGTATTATTTTTTTTATGACGTTCATAGATGTACATTGTACATTGTGTTACCTAAATTAATAGATTATTTTTTAATTTAATTGAATTAAATATGGCAACTTTGTGACATTTCAAATATAAGACAACTGTCATCTTTCAGTCTCCCGCGACCACGGTTGCTGAAAAGCATCCGAAACGTCGGGATAAATAATTTAAATAATAAATCGCGTTTTAATCCGGTATACAGTATTTTATTTAAAAAATCTATTATTAAATTATATTTTATACACATTGAATAAACAAGCACGCAAAAAAAGCAGTCACTTAATCCTACATCTAATGAGGTAATATTCTGACTCTACAATTATATTTGTGCATGTTTGGTCTATCTCCACAAAAAAACTGTAAAATATGGTTAATTAACAATCATAACAACCATAGGTGAAAATTATAACAATCAATACAAATAAAGACTTTCAAATATTAAAATTAGATCAAAAAAAACTTCTCCTGTAAAATATTACCAATGGTAGATAGACGAAACAAGCACTCAGGTGACGAAATAGTAAGTTAAAAAAATGGAGTTTTACAAGTTTTATTAGTCTCAAATCGGTCATTTGATGGCTCTGGTAATTTCCAGCCATTTGTATTTCAGAGTTTAAATTATGCCTTATTATTTTTTCGGCAAAATGATATACAAGAGTACGAACTACCTTGCGTTCTGGGGAAAAACCAGATTTTTCGAGTCTTTGTATACTTTCTTTGTCGAAATCAAGAATTGGATGTTTCCCTGGAAAACAAAACATCGAGAAATTATAATAGTAAAAAAAGGCACATTTTTTTTTCATTATTTAAATAAGGATAAACATTAGGGATAGGTGCCCCTAAGGGCATCTATACCTTGAAAAATCGGGGCGACTATACTTTTAGCATGGGATACATGCCCTTCTAATTTAAAAAAAACTATACAAAAGTTTTCCATAAAAAACATAAAATAGGAGTTCGACAGATTGTACTTCTTATATTTATATTGAAATAATTCTGACTTACCCATTAAATGAAAAGTTGCAATGTCCTCAAATATCTAAAAATATTAAACGCGTGATTTTTGGAGTCGCGTAGGTATTCACATCCCTCTGGAACTCACAAATACTACCGTACGCCAAGCCGCTTGCGCATGGTTTATGTGGGGGAGGTGTGTAATCATAATATAAAGCCTTTGGTTTGTTTCGCCTGTCGGAACTATGTTAGATAGAAATCGGGGCACCTATCCTCCTGAGGCATCTATCCCGACTTTACCCTATGTGTCTATTTAAATGATCATTTATCTTCACATTTTTTTTAATGTTAGATATCAACAGACCAGCACAATTTATAAAAATAAATTAGAATCAAAATTTATACAGTACATTAATATAAATACCAGAAATAGAGGGGGGGGGGGTGATTGAAAAAGCAGACCAGTATGCATTAAAACCATTATTAACGTTTTTGTCTGTCTATTTTTTTATGCTAATATCTGAAAATACTGAACTGATTTTCATGGAGCCTTGACATATTTACCAATTAAGAGGGTAACATCAAAACGTATTTCATTTAAATCGGATGTAGGGAAGAACTTCTTTTAATTTTCATTTAAAGTTCAATTGACGTGAAGTGCACATGTCGCGTTTTAGTTTCAGCCTATGCATTTCCGAATACTCGAAGTAAAAAGTAAGTCGACATCGCATCATTGACTGATGTTCTGTGCCTGAGACTATCAAGTGAATCTCATGCTCATCTATCGATATCTAACATAAAAATACCTTGCT
The DNA here is from genome assembly GCA_905404175.1 of Anthocharis cardamines. NCBI lineage: Eukaryota > Metazoa > Arthropoda > Insecta > Lepidoptera > Pieridae > Anthocharis > Anthocharis cardamines. The sequence continues at coordinate 1,408,478 of FR989953.1, read as the reverse complement.
AAGAAGCTCAGTTTAAGATGTACTCCAGGCAAAGTTGCGGGCAATAACAAGTCTATTAAAAGTATAATAGTCCAATTCAAGAAATTACCATGTAAAATATTGGTGCGATCCAAAAAGTCAAGAAACGCAATTTAGTTGGGCGGATTCCGTTAAAGAATGTCAAGTCATCCACCAGTGTGCCCAGCGGGTAGATGCAAAATATAATCACAACCTCCATCAGTGTGGCCACAGACTTACATAAAACGTACAATAATTCGAATAGCTGTAATTAATAAACGAGCTTTTAGATTAAAATTATAGTATAAATATACTGGCAACACGCCCCGGCTTCACACGTGTGCAAGTACTTTGTATATTAATGCCTATGTTACTCACTGATAATGTAGTTTTCCACTAGTGAAAGAATTTTTAAAATCGGTCCAGTAGTTTTTGAGTTTATTCATTACATACAAAAATACAAATCTTTCCTCTTTATAATATTAGTAAATATTTCTTTTGTACGTGTATATTACGTATATGTATATTACTCCAAACCAATGGACCAATTTTGATGAATTTTTGTGTGTTAGAATGAAATGAAATGAAATGAAAATGAAATGAAATAAAATGAAAATTGAAATGAAAATTAATTTATTTTGGAAGAAAACTTTACCACACATACAAAAAATAAATAAATGAAAACAATTGTAAGATAGCTTAAACTTAAATACAAAACCAAAATCTTAATAACTAAATGAGCTGTGTGGCCCTGGTCTTCCAAAACTGGAGTCTACTCAGTTACAGTTGTGCTCATATTTTAATAAGCACAACACTGATTTTCAGTGACCCCATTGTGTGACATTTGGAGCTGAACTGACATTTGTGATTTAGGAGTAAAATAATATAAATAATTGTGGCACTAAAATACATAAAAAATAAAATTAAGATGTAAAAGAAATGTAACTAAAACATAGTGGTAATAATAAAGAAATAAATAAATCTCAAAATTTTTATGCATGTAAATATATAAGAAATAAAATATAATTATTTTATATAGTAAAATTAGAGTGCTCACCAAGGCTGGGGATGTAAGTTTGAATTTAGCAATATGTAATTTTTGTATTTTATTCTAAAATTTGTAATTGAATGTAAACCTCGTAGCGGTGGTGGTAAATTATTCCAGCACTTGGTGGCATTGTACTTGAAACTTCCCCTAAAAGCCGCAGTATGATGCATGGGGGGACAGAGCCTAGCCTGTGCAATGTTCAATGTGCAAGAATGGATGGTTTAACAACATCAATAACATTGGAGTTGGACAACATCTATCGGGTCAGCTAGTCAATTATAAATTTTATTTTATTTTGTTGTATAGAGATAAAACCCAGACGAATATAATAAAAATAAGATTTATTCTCCAGTATTTATCTTCTATTTGTTTTGAAGATAAATTCAAGTCACAATAACAGTCCACGTACGAAGATCATAATTTAAAAATTCTCCAATCTCCCTAGTAGAGCATGTGGCAGACACATTTCTGTGTCTATTTGACATGCAAGTAGATCAGTTTTTTGTGAAATGTCTGACCGAAACGATTTTTTAAAACTGAACATATTTCCCCGGGATTCGAATACAGAGCCTCAGGTGTTAGTCCCAACGTGCCACGGAGCCACGGAGGCTGTCTAGGTCACGAATTAGCAATATTCAGTTCCAAAACATTTAAACAGTATCAACGTGTTTTACAAGTTTGTAGTATCCTGCCTGCCACTTGTCCTCCCTCAGAAAATATCTTGGGTCCGCAACTATTCTATAGGTACATAGTAAGGAGTATCTACTCTATTCTTACTAATAAGGAAGTGAAGTATAAGGACGCAACCCCAAGGATACTCAGAGCCACAATAACCATCCATGGCCTCAGCCAACGCCATTCGCTAACAATAGCTTCTATTAAACACTGAAGTGTTATCACCTGAAAAAAGATTAAGCACTTTAAGATATACTAGGAACTGCACCGACTTTACACGGGTACAATGTAGATATGTGCTATAAAAAAATACAAAAAGCCTATGATACTCGCTGATAATGTAGCTTTCTATTGGTGAAATAATTTTTAAAATCGGTGCGGTAGGTCCATAGATTACCCCCTATAACCTCACAAACTTTACCTCATTATAATAATACTAGCAATGCGACCCGGCTTCACATGGGTACAATGTATGTAGTTGTACTATACACACAAGCCTATGTTACTCGCTGATAATGTAGCTTTCTATTGGTGAAAGAATTTTTAAAATCGGTCCAGTAGTTTTTGAAGTTATTCGTGACATACAAAAATACAAATCTTTCCTCTTTATAATATTAGTATAGATATAGATCTAATATATAAAATTCTCGTGTCACAGTTTTCGTTGCCATACTCATCCGAAACGGCTCGACCGATTCTCATGAAATTTTGTGTGCATATTGGGTAGGTATGAGAATCGGACAACATCTATTTTTCATCCCCCTAAATGTTAAGGGTAATCCACCCCTAATTTTTTTTTTAATTTTTGGACTTTTTTGTTTTTATTTTTTTATAATGTGGCATTAAACAATACATACAACCCCTGCTTTTTTGTCAAAAAATTTTGACCCGTGCGAAGCCGGGGCGGGTCGCTAGTAACTTAATAATAATATGTACTTACTATAACTAGATATTCGTTTATGAAGTTGAATAAGAAGAACAAAATTTCAAACAGATGCCCCATGTAGAACTGCGAGAAATATATCGGCCACAAATAGAACAAAGACTGAGCACCTGGTAAAAAAATATTTTTTTTTATGTATTAAGTTAGTACAAGTCTAAATAAAATACTTTATACTCATACTCATTTATCTATATATATAAAAGAGATTTCACCTATATATTGACTCATCACGATATCTCTGGAACCATAAGGCGTAGCGACTTGAAATATGGTAGGAATATTCCTTTCGCCGAGTAGAGGTCAGCTAAGAACGGATTTTACGAAATTCCACCCACAAGGAGGGGGGGGGGGGGCAATTGCTAGTTATTTATAATATTTTTCCCATGATTCGAATGCTTTTCAGCAAACGTGGTCACGGGCAGACTGAAAGATAACAGCTGTCTGATTTGATTTTTCAAAAAGTTGCCATATTAACGTCATCTATTCCTGCAGAGTTTGTATTTGCTGTACGGCAACAAAGTATTTTATTTAATGTGTGATACTCGCGTTAATTAAAGATAATATTAGTACACGTCCCTAATTAAATTGAAACTATCTTAAGTTAATAAAAGTTAAAGTAAATTCCCGAGTTCCCCAGAGGGGCATGGAGGAGACATATTTCTGTGTCTGTTTCACTGATAATTTTTCTTTACAGGCAAGCAGGTGATCAACCTTCTATACCGTGCCCGACCGCAGGACCACCGATGCTAAAAACATCGCGCTTACCACTGAGCCACGGAGGCGGTAAATTATTTTTTAAAATCTAAATTTACGTTACTTAAAAAGCTGTCTTGCAGGGAGGTATTCATCACATTATCACAATACAACTTAAGTAAATAAGCCACAAATCCTCTAAATGTGTAGTACACAGCATTCGATGTTACTATAAGGGCACTATCGTGTATGGGTTTATTCTGGAAATAAATTAAAATTATTTGAATTATACATATCATATTATATTATGTAATGGAATTAATGATTTTTTTGTAATTTCCACACCTTACGCTGCTCAAAAGAGTGGTGACTCAGCTTTGCTGATAAACACAGCGCTGGTTTTAAGTGACTCTACAAGTCCAAACCAATCTCTGTGGAACCAACACTTATGTGGTCTCTTCGGGCATTGAACGGGTGAAAATGAAAAGACCGTGAACTGTAAATTGCGCGTTTTGGTCCCAGTTAATGCCGAATGTTCGAAGTAAAAAGTTAGTCGACAGCGCATCTTTGACTGATATTCTGTGGCTGAGGTCACCTACCATCAAGTGAACCTCATGCTCGTCTGTCGATATCTAACATGAAATTAAAAAAAAAATTGCGTCCTTAACATACTTTTCCAAAACTACTGGATAAAATATACCAGTAGGTACATGCGTAGTGTCTTTAATATTGTTTAATACCTTCACAGTACTCCTTGAAGACAAAATATGAATAATAGGTGGCGTTGTCATCGACTCTGATAGCAAATCTATATCCGAATCCTGGAAAATTATTGAATAACTTAAATTGAAATTTGAAATATTTAAATTAACACAATTTTTATATGTTTTTCTCTATTGCACATTGAATTGAGCATATATTTTATTTATTATATTAATCGACTCTCAAATGCTGAATAAGCGAAATATAGTCATGGAAATACAGATGCAGGTAACATCAAACAATTACAATACAGGTAATTCGTTGTGCTTGTTAGTAAGTAATTTAATATTTCTTGTTGTTCAGAACGTCTGACTAAAATTTCAACATAATCGGATGAATAATTTAGAAATGCATAGAGACATACATTAATTTTTATTATTATAAGTAGATAGATTACCGATTGGAATTTCAGTATTTTCGATGTTGTTAGACAATGGTTTTGTAGATATAATAATATTTTTCATTCATTTGGTGGTCAAACCCAGCTGGAATCGAACTAGCGACGAATGCAAAGTTATCTATCAATTTATCAATCCAAATTACTTACTTACTTTCAAATTACTTACCTGCATAACCTTCAAAATTTTCGTACTGTATATTGGGTACTTTTTAAGGCCTTTCTCAAAATATACAATAGTCAAATGAATTAGTGATACAAATAAAATAATATTGAGAGCCATTTGAGTTACGCTGAGTGCCTGTAATATATTAATAATACATATACATTATATATTTCCAGGGTACAATACTGAATGTATGTATTATTTTTAGTTATTATATTTTAATTGCCTTATTCATAAACGTATTATAAGTTTCATATAATTAAAATATATTTTGTCTCGCTCTTTTGAATATAAAAATACTGCAGAAAGGTATTTTCTTTTAAATTAAATAATTTGAAAAAAATACTGCAGAAAGAACGACATTATTTTTTTAAATTGAATAACATAAAAAAAAAACTTCATACTTATTGGGTTATTAAAACTGTTCCCTCAATTTAATATTGTTCCTTTAGAGACTTGATACTCGTCTTTCAATCAAGTGACAGCATTTTTTGTTCAAATACTATTAATAGAGCTTAAAGATCATATTATGATGGTAAGTGATACCTGATCTAGAGAATTCCCGAGTCCTCTAGTGGGGCATGGGGCAGACAATTTCTATGTCTATTTCACTAAAAATCTTCTGTTCCCTCCCCGAATAAATCTAGTTAATCTTGTTTCCCTGGGATTCGTACCCGCGATATTCGATGCTAAATGCAACGCATTTACCATTGCGTTATAAAGGCAATCAAAAACAAAATAACTGAATTGGAGGATATCAATTATTATCTTCAATGATACGCTATTTTATTATTACTATCAACTTTTAGAAATTCGTATATTTATGAAGAAACGAACAATTTGCAATTCTAAGTTATTCCATAAAAGCAAACAAGTATGAAAAGTACTTTCATTATGCCAATTCAAGGGGATATACTACAGTTTTGGGATATTATAGTAAGTATTATTGGTATTTAGTCACGTACTGTCCAGCCGGCCTAGCATCACCGCCACGAGATATCTCGCGGACGAGAAAAGACAAACTTTCGACAAACGACAAATTTGATAGAAAATATATCTCAATCGACAAATATATCTATTTTTGATAAAAAAAGTTGAGTTTTAAGTGTAATTGCCATGTAAGACCGGGAAGAAATAAAGAGATAATTAATCGATAAAAACACGAGAAAACGTTCGACAAAATTTTGTCGCGGTTTTCATGCTAGGCCGGCAGTACTGCGTGTCACTAACAATTCAAAATTAGTGTTAAGTACTATACGATGTAGCAACTGCCAACATTTTTTAATAAAAAGTAAACGATCAAAAACAGATGGCAGACACCTCTTTACATGCTATTCACGAGATAGAAGTAACCATGAGTGACAGTACCTTCCAAATGAATCTCTTGAAAAGCAACTTATAGACTGATGTAGCTCCAATCCAAATAATAATAAAATACGCGCAGCAAATGTTATCACAAAGAAAAAAACTTTTATTACGTATCCTAAGATATGAAATTTTATTATTTTATTTAAATACCACCTCCGTGGCTCAGTGGTAAGCGCGATGCGTTTAGCACCGGAGGTCCTGGGTTCGAATCCCGGGGAAACAAGATTAAAAAAACCTTTGTTTCGGTCAGGCAGGGCACAGAAGGCTGATCACCTACTTGCCTGTAAAGAATGATCAGTGAAACAGACATAGAAATGGGTCTGCCCCATGCCCCACTAGGGGACTCGGGAATTCACACACAAGATATGAAATTTAATTGAAAGAGGACAAGAAATCAGGATTAGGCATTGACATAGTATTAAATAGACTTCAGGTCGCATACAAAATTCACGAAAAAAGTAACCTGTTATTTAAACCACGCCCCTTGTCAAATTTTGAAAAAATGACACTGCTCAATGGGAACAAAGAAAAGAGTGAAGTCGAAATATGATTTTATTTGTTACCAAAATATTTGGTATTATTAGTATAGTTTATGAAACACCAATGTGTAAATTATCATGTATCTAATAGGGTACAAAATAATATATCAACATGAAACGTAAACTATAATATATTTGATAAACAATAATATAATGTTTTATATAAATTGTAATTCGTATTGTTACGAGCTATAATGGTTCGGGATTAATAAACGCCGCTCTTATACACTGAGGATTTATTTATAAAAACAACACAAAAGAAAATAAATAAAATAATGAATTAATTAAAAATTACACTACTACAATTAGAGAAAAACGAAAATAAAACAAAAAACTACAATTACACTTACAAAAACACTGACTCTTATACTCTTCTGGCTCTTGAACTATCGCACTCGGATCTCTCGTAAATCGCAGAAGTTGATCGCTTGGTATCGCTTTCCGAACCTTTGCTATTTGATAGATACTGCCTTAAAACGGCCTGAAATCGTATGTCAGCTTGCTGAAAACGTCTCTAAGTGACTGAAATATACCAGAAATGTTTCTCGAACTTTCTTCAGCCTGTCTCCGTAACAGTATGTTAAATAATAATATCCGCAAAATGAACATACAGATTGGAATGTTTTCTTTTCCGTTTTAGCGTGACAGCGTAACAAACAAAAATATCACTTTCGCATTTATAATATTACTAAGGATGCTTATCCTAAGATAGTAAGGATTATTTCAGTACAAATCTACTCCATGCATCCACTATTCTGTTACACAATAGTTTGCGCATGTGTTGGCTAACCTTGACCAAACATTTGTAGCGTTGATTTAAAACAGATAATTTTGTTCAAATTTTGAATTATTTGTTAGTTTAAAAGCTTAATATATATCTTATTTTATATGAACTAACCAAAAATAACACTCCGTCCGTAAAATAGTTTTTTCGGGAATTATTTTCGCAATTTTTGAAGACAAACTGCGTCATTGTGAAACGTCTTAATATTGGCCGTGCTTGAAGAGAACTAAACAAAATAGACTCTCACATTTCAAGTGAGCCGATATTTACCGGCACGGATTTTTTGCGTCGACCCGATATCTAGTATATTGTTGATCGAAGGGATTAGGTCTTTTTTATGTTAGATATCGACAGACAATATGAGGTTCACTTGATAGTAGGTGATACTTGAGGCACAGAACACCAGTCAATGATGCGCTGTCGATTTACTTTTACTTCGAGCATTCAGAAATCCATAGACTGAAACTGAATCACGCAATATGCACTTCACGGTTTTTCTTTCCATAGATGGTGGTTCGTTACCCGGACGGAATTTCGATGTTCCTCCCACCCCTTTAATACCCGAAGTTACCAGACGTGGGGAAGACTTGCTTATAGAAAATTATCATCATGTCGTCCCGGTGAGATTCGAACTCACGACCCATCGATGTGTACAACAGGTGTTCTACCGAACGCATTAACGAGCTCGTCATTTTAATATAATATACTAGCGATCCGCCCTGGCTTCGCACGGGTGCTATATACTATACACCTATATTACTCACTGATAATCTAGCTTTCTATAGATGAAAAAATGTTTAAAATCGGTCCAGTAGTTTTTGAGTGAAATCGGAACAAACAAACGAAATTTTATTTATAATCTTAGCATAGATTGTAATCATACTCACAAATAATACAACATTTGAGCTAGCTGGAAGTACTCCGAAGTAGGCGAAATGTATACATAATTCTTGTAACCGACAGTTTTATTCACAAATTGTTGTACAAACTCCTTTCCCTCGAAACATTTTAACGAATTATTCATATAAGTGTAGTTTTCTGGTGGACACCTAATCATTTAACCCATTAGCTATGATCCCAATTTGGGACTTTATCAAAATATCACTAGCAACTGGCTTCGCAATATAGATGTACTATACAAAAAATAACCTATGTTACTCGCTGATAATGTAGCTTTCTATTGGTGAAATATTTTTTAGAATCGGTGCGGTAGGTCCTGAGATTACCATACAACCTCACAAACTTTACCTCTTTATAATATTATCATAGTGCAACAACACATTTTTGAACCTAATCGAATTCAGCGGATTTATCGGACAATATTAATAGCGATAGGCGACTTTCTCGCAAGTTGTTTGTGCCTTGAAAGTGGGCTCGTTTATCGTATAAAATATTTAAACATTTTTCTTGTAAAAATGAATACTTTTTTAAATAAAACATTCCGTTAAGGTAAACCACGCTTACACTGAAAGTTCCACGTGTTTAGACTACAAAATGTTCCATAAAATCAAATCTCACCTGTTCCAAGGGCTATTAAATATCAATCCCATGATGAAATAATCTAGGTACTTCGTAGTATTATGTGTTACCATAACTAATTCTACGAACGCAGTAATTATAAAAGCTATTGTAGAACCTGCAAAAATTGAAATCAGATTAGAAAGCTTATATAAATAAATATAAGGTATTATCAAAGCTGATATCAATAAGTTTTATTTCATTTTAGACTAGTAACCCGGCTTCGCAGGGGTTTAATGTAGATGTACTAAAAAAATAGGCTATAGCTTTCTATTGGTGAAAGAATTTTTAAAATCGGTCCAGTAGTTTTTGAGTTAAATCCTAATAAACAAACAACCAAATAAATGGTTCCTCTATTTAATATTAGTATATATTATCAAGACAAGACAGTTGATTGTGAGGTTCACTTTATGACAGGTGTTAACGCCATCTATCATTAGCGAGTAACAAGTATCAACCACAAGAGTGAGCTCTGGCAACAATTTTACGTAGCTGTGCAGTTCTGGCGGCTGCAATCTTTTATTTATTCTAAAAATACGTATAAAACCAACACATTTATTACATCTAGCAAGCCAATCAGTTACTAAACACGTATTGCTGCGAAATCGACGTATGTTTGAAAGTATCCAGATGCATTGCACATTAATTTTAACTGACTTTAACTTTACACTGACTACTAAGTGACAGATGCGGTCACTTACCATATGCAATAGGTAAAATTCTCGAAATAAAGAAGTGACTATCCGGTGCATATGCACTGAAGAAAGCATATACGTAGGTAGTAGACAGGCTTTTATTGAACACGTTGCCTAGGTAATTCCAAAGATATCTGTAATTAGAAAAATACATAAGCATCTGGCATGTTCGATGCCACCATACAAGCCCTAAAACCCGGCTTGCTGACTTTAACCCTTAACCACCTAGCATCTATTATTGTCACACTACCACCTAACATACGTCTGTGAGACCCCGGAGCAAATGATTCTCGTTTGTAAAATTTTGTGAGTTAAGTTTTAGTTTTTAATTATAGGCCAGTTTAGATACACATTAAACTATTTATTAGAATAAAAAAGGTACATTAAAATTAACATTTTTGTTTTAAATCTCAATAAGGTAATCAACACTTCCTATTTTAAACTTATAAACTAACACATTTGGAAAATGAGATCTATTATAATAATCACATAAAGGAAGGACTTCTTTGCAATATTTTTAAAAAAATTCAATGAAAGAATCTTTGTTGTCTGTGAGACGTATGCTAGCCACCTAGCATACGTCTCACAGACGGGTTAAGGGTTAACGTATTATATAAACATATCTAACTTATAAAATTAAGATATCATATAAGTTATATGGACGCTGTTAAGATACAGTGTCAACCAAAGAGAAAATTGAGTTTGAAGTTTTAATTAGGTTTTATTAAATTTCTTTTAAAAAGTAACAGAATAATAGTTTTTTTTTTTGTAAATATTATTATTACACTAAATGTATACCGTTTTTATTGGTAGCAATCAAAGTAATAGAATTTAATGCATGATTGTTAAATATTCTATATACGAGTATGTTAGGGTTTCGTGCCCGCTAGTTTTTCAATATTTTTGCTATTAAAACGATTTGAATGATATAATTATATCTCATTTAAATAAAATACTGTACGGGCAGTCTCCTCGCGACCACGGTTGCTGAAAAGCATCTGAAACGTCGGGGTAAATAATTTAAACAATATAAATAATAAATCACGTTTTAATCCGGTATACAGTATTTTATTTAAATGTGTGATACTTGCGTTAATAAAAGACAATATTAATTAAATCTTTTTTGAAATATGTACTCCAGCTCACAAGGAAGCGATTGGTATTAAAATTTATTTATTTATTTTTATCATTTTGTGGGTTGACAGTCTCCATATATGACTTATATAATATCGTTAAGGGTATTGTTATTTTTCTTTTCAGGTTGTATAATAGGACAAGCCGGGCTTTTGGGCTTGTATGGAGGTCCCAACTCCGTATTGTATACAAATCTTTATTAAAATGATCAACATCAAATAAAATGTAGAGAAAACTTACGTTGTAAAGTCTTCTTGCTGCATACAAAGAAATTGTGTTTTGGTCTGACTGGTCGCATAGCTTCTATAGAAAGCTAACCTTTCCCATACCGTGGCTTGTATTATTGGCCTATCTATTGGAACTTCTTTCTGTGAATCGAATATTCACTCAAAAAAATATCTTATATATAAAATTCTCGTGTCACAGTTTTCGTTGCCATACCTCTCCGAAACGGCTCGACCGATTCTCATGAAATTTTGTGTGCATATTGGGTAGGTATGAGAATCGGACAACATCTATTTTTCATCCCCCTAAATGTTAAGGGTAATCCACCCCTAAATATATTTTTTTATTTTTTAGACGAAATTTTTTGTTTTTATTTTTTATAATGTGGCATTAAAGAATACATACAACCCCTGCTTTTTTTGTCAAAAAATCTTGACCCGTGCGAAGCCGGGGCGGGTCGCTAGTATTATATATAATGGAAATATGTAATAATTATCTATCGCAACGATGGGTTGTGGGGTTCGAATCCTAACGGGATGACATGTTTTTAATTTTCTGTAACGTCCTACGTCTAGTAACTTCGGGCATTGAACGAGTGGGAAGAACTACGCTATTGTGGAATAAGTTGTCGCCAGCGATTTTTCCGAACCGGTACGACTTGAGGACCTTCAAGAAGAGAGCCTATTCCTTTTTTTTTTTTATAGAGGGGGAAGTTTCACCAAACCGAGGGCGAGACGATCTTTTAGAGCATTGCTCTTCTCGCCCTCCCTCACCGGTGGGGCTCTTTTAAATTTGCCGGGAGAGTGTGGGGTTGGGGCACTCGCGACTGTCTGCTAGCCAGACAGCCTGGTGCCCCGACCCACTAAACCCCCTCCGGCCCCACTTTTCACCATGTTGAGACCGCGGGATAACATAGTAAGCAACCGCGGCCTCGGCGATTTGCCACAGAGCGGCACGACAAATTAAAACACACAAAACATAAACAACAACAACAAACAAACAATCACAACTTATATTTACTGAGAGCCTATTCCTACCTTAAAGGCCGGCAACTCAACTGCAAGTCCTCTGATGTTGCAGATGTTCATGGGCGGCGGTGTTCACTTTCCATCAGGTGAGCTATAGGCTCGTTTGCCCCCTATATAATAAAAAAAAAGAATATCAAAATTCCGATCGGGTAACGAACCACGACGGAAAAACCGTAAAGTTCATATTGCACGTTTCGGTTTCAGTCTATAGATTTCCGAATGCTCGAAGTAAAAAATAGGTCGACAACGCATCACTAAATGATGTTCTGAGGCTGTCAAGTGAACCTGATGCTCGTCTGTCGATATCTAACATAAACAATCTATAATAATTTTCCTTTTTTTAGATTGTATTGTCATCATAGCTACGTGAATAATGATTTTTTATATATAATACCTACATAAACTGCATTGCAACTGCAGATTATGCAATAAATAATGCAAACTAATATACCTAGAACTAAATATATATATTAAAACTGCTATAACATTTTAATCAGGTCTCCAATGACGATACATGAGTACTTATAATATATAAAATACATATTTTATTAGGTTTCATGATTTACCTTTTGAATAACCTGTAAATCCTGATTTTGTTGAAAGAAACGGGAAGCAACAGAGGACATACTTTCCTCTCCCTCACCCAAGTGCCATTCCTCTGAAGATTTCTTCTCTTGCTCATTAAAACCGAGAGTATCGTCCATTGTTAAAGAATAAAGGGAATAATTAGTTCAAAGAATAGGTATTTCCAGAGAGTATTCGTGTATAACATGAAATGACGTAAAGGTCAAAATTTTACTATCTCTGGTCGTCTTTGTTTATTATTTTTATATTGAGTAAAATAGATGTTAATGATAAAATTAAAAGAAATTACAGATAATTTGGTATTCTATTCATTCATTGACATTTTTTGACCTTTAATACTATGTCAATGTTTACATTGATTCTTTGATTATTTATATGTCTATAGTAATAAAATAAAACACAATTCAATTATTTATAATATTATGTGCTTAAAGATTTATAAATATCGTGTTATTATTTACCATTTCACCAACGAATATGGCTTAAGACATTTATTTCTAAAACAAGAGTACTTTTTCACTTAATTGAGAAACAAAATTAATAAAATAAAAATCATAATTTACTTTTTATTTAACTGAACTCGGAAACTACAACATACAAACTATCACTAACCACTACACAATAGTTCACCAATCTAAAAGATACTTTTTTTCATAAACGTTACGAGTCTGTTCAATAAAAGACGAAGAAAACATTGCAAAATACGGATTCAACCTTGATTCAACTTAGAAAATAGCCATTTTGCTTTGTTCCAGTGAAAATATTATATGGAAGAATAATGTTACTCTAGGCTTTGTATAGTGAAATTATTGTATATTTATGTGAACACTTACATAAGAGTAGGCCCTAGGGCCTGTGGAATATACTGGACGGACCTGTGGAGACCGCGGCCGTTATAAAATAGTAGTTAAATAGAGAACATAATTATTACGAAGTTATTTTAAAATTAAAAGAAAGCGACAAAAAAAAATATGATTCTTCTATTTTATTCTATTTACTTTGAAATATCTATTAATTATATAATATATCTATTAATCCTTAACAAAGAATAACACATAGCAGATAACATTACACGTACACGTTAAAAAGTATATGTAGGTATATAATATAAAATGCCCCGGCGCGGCGGGTGCACCAAAAAATAGCCTGATAATCTAGCTTTCAATTTGTCATTTTATCAAATAAAAATCAATTTAAGTATGTTTATCCTCTATGCACTAAACTATTCAACCGATTGTGATGAAAGTTTTAACGCGAAGGTTCCAGACCCAAAAAAAATCCAGTAGGTACAGTTCGTATTAATATTAAACAATTGCTGGTAGAATATAGAACTAAGTGAAACGGAACGCAGTAAGCTCTAAGCAGAAATGAAATTACATAGACATCTTGTCGAATTTCGCGGTAATAAAATTAAAATTTCGCTCTTCCCGGTAACGATATTAATTCCCCTTTCAATGGAGCCTCGATCAATCATTACGAGTTGTCGAATTAAATCTGTATTTTACAGCTGTTTGGTCACGGCTTTAACGTTTCACTTCATTTTAGTTCCGTAATAGAATTATTTCAAAACATGGTTATTTCATTCAATTAGTTGCTTAATTGGTACCTCTATAATTTTCTCTTTACACACTATCAAAGGCATATTCTATTTTAAATTAATATGTAATGTCATGTATCTCATACAGTAGTACATACAAACATACATATACATCACGCATCTTTCCCATTGGGATAAGCAGAGACCACGGGATTCCATATGCTCCGATCCTTGCATACCACTTTCTTGCATACACGTTCGTTGGTTTCGAGTACTTCAGAAGAACTTCCCGGATCTGATCGAGGTACGTTCGCCTAGGTCGACCACTTCCGAATCTTTCTACGTGCCCAAACTAACTCAACCCTAACACATTAGCGTAGACTGATAATGAAGAATCAGGTCTTGAGATTGACTATAATGGCAACTAATTTAAAGATACTGTAATATGTAATGTAGGTATGTTGTAAATTCCACATGTTTTTGTATTTTTGGAAATACGGTATTAAATATTTTTGATTTTCTCCGTACAATATTGTGTGTAATTTTGTTGTTGTTGTTGTAAATTCCATAAAACTCCAAGTAATTAAAAAAAAGAATATGAAATTCACTGTTGTTTTATTCCAATTAATAAAAGCTTTATAGAATCCGTGATGGTGTGCTGCCAAGTTGATATATGTATATGTTTAAAAATCTCTCATTTTTTAATTTTTGATATAATTTAAAACATGGATTCAAAGGTACCTAAATCAAGCTAGATAAGCCGTAACCTTCGGTTATGTTCAGCTCAAGTGGTCTCCGGGCGCCCACAAAACGCATCCAGCTGAATTATTAACTGAATCTTCTTTATTCAGATGAGAATTTAATATTATTTTCTAGAGTAATTCTTTGGTTCAAATGTTATATGTGAAAATAATATGATATTTAAAATAAATTTTAGCGTGTATCTATATAATTCGAATCCCATAGATATATTTTAATTATATAAAATACTTATAATTTTTTAGAAAATTTTCAAATTTTCCATGAGATTTGAACCCTGGAAGTTCTGTAACATTTTATTTAAAAAAAAATGTTTTCTTGCAGGCAAGGCACATACGGTCACGTATATGTAAAGCAAAATTAACAGTAAAACAGACAAAGAAATGATCCGTCCCAAGCCCCTAGGAGACTTCGGAATTCATGTGCAGAACTGGGGAAAGTCTTCATTTATCCAGCAGTAATCTTAAATTACAGCTTTTCTATTGCTATTTATTCAGCGAGTATCTCGAAGAAGAAACTCACTTGGCCATTCAATACTCTGGAGATTCCGTGTCATGGACGACACACAAGGTTTACTTTACGAACACGAAGACCGGTAAATATAAATAATGGTATTCAAGATACAGCGGTACTAAAGATAAAGCTATCTATAATAACATTAGTTTAGGATTAAATTTGTAAATATTCACGGCATATGTGAACCAAAATTAAGATAGTAAATATTTTATTTTAGTTTATTATATAAAATAAGTTCTAGTTCGAACAACTTTACCTAAAGATGATGGCAAAATCTTATTTCCTATTATAAAAAAATACATAAAACAATGGTGTCACTAGCAACCTTTTACCTACTATTTCTTATTTTATTATATTAGATATCGACAGACGAGCATGAGGTTTACTTGATGATAGGTCCTCAGCCACAGAACATCAGTCAATGATGCGCTGTTGACCTATATTTTACTTCGAGCATTCGAAAATCCATAGACCGAAACGAATATGCACTTCACGGTTTTTCCATCGGTCATGACCCCGTCAAAATTTAGAAATTCCTCCCACCAGATCAATGCCCGAAGTTACCAGACGGGGGACGACATGCTTACAGAAAACTATAAACATATCGTCCCGGTGGGATTCTTACCCACGACCCAGTTCCTCATTCAAATGTTATTTATATGAAATAAACAACTTACAATAAAAAAATAAATGTTATTATTTATTTATTTTAAAAATCGTCTCTCAAGAGGTAAACCCACATTATAAGCATTAAGTACACGAGTCGATTAAGCCGAGTCTTCACGGCGAAGCAAGAAAGTAATATATTATTACTGTCAGTCCGTACAATGAAGATATCAAGATATAAGTCCTCCAAATAAATGAGCCTATATCCGTGTATCGCGACTCTACGAGTCAGTTATCGTCAAGGGATTCGAAGCCTGGGTTATTAATGAGATCCCTTCATCACAACGAAATAGTAGTATTATAAACTGACGTGGAGAGGTCATAAGGGACAAATTCCGGTAGGTCCTTGTTTCATATTTTGCGGATGTGAATATTACAAGGTTACTGAATTCATGTTGTTTCAAATACCTATATAAAATATCTGATACAAATATTGAATGAAAATTTAAGGGTCCCTGAAGTGTTGGTTTATAGTAAAAATGATAATATACACACGAATCAAATGTAAAATTACAGAAAATAAAACAAAAATGGTGTATGTTGGACTTGCGTAATTTTTATTAATGAATTTTGTTTCAGATTTCAAAATGTAGTTAGTTCTATACTAATATTATTAATAGAAATTATTTTTTGTTAGTTACGATTTAACACACAAACTTCTTGACCAAATTTTAAAAATTATTTCATCGTTAGAAAGCTACATCTTCACTAAGCAACATATTTATTTACAGAAATAATAAGGAATCCCTACTATAACTTGAATAATGTAACCCAAGGTGTAAACAAAAAGGTTGTAGTTTGTAATATCTGGATCTACTGAATCGATATAAAAAAAATATTTCACCAATAAAAAGCTACATTTTCAGCGAAAAAAAAAGGATTTTTTTCGTGTATATTACATCTACATTACACCCTGCGAAGCCGGGTCATGTTACTAGTTATAAATAAAAGCATACATAATAATAGGTTACTCGTATTATACCCTCCACTCCCATATCGCACTTGACCGAATTATTTGAACAAAAATGTCTGCAAACGACTACGTAATAATACATCATCGTAAGAATGGCTCACCTATTTCCGGTCTTTAGTTTTTACTCTACCAAGACGATAAAACAAAAACTCGGCTATGAAACACAAATTCCGGGGTGAGTCGTAAAACAGTCAAAATTTGCAGCGATGTCACCTTAATTGTGCCATTACGTAGACCTCAGTATCTGCGGTTACATTACGCTAAGACCCTGGTCTAATAGATGGACTTCGATGCGATATGAAGACTATGAAGAAAACGACCTCGCAGATTTTAAGAAGCGAGCCTATAAATTCTTAAAAGGTCGCGCATCTGAGACTTTTTAAGTCGCGGATGTCCATGGGCGGTGGTGATCACTTGCCATCAGGTAACCCTGTAAATAATCGCTGTAAATAATATATTTATTCAATCCCGCTCTGATATATTTATGGGTTCGCATGGATGTTGACCGCCTCCGTGGCTCAGTGGTAAGCGCCGGAGGTCCTGGGTTCGAATCCCGGGGAAACAAGTTTTAAAAAAAATTGTTTCGGTCGGGCAGGGCACAGAAGGCTGATCACCTACTTGCCTGTAAAGAAAAATGATCAGTGAAACAGACACATAAATGGGTCAGACTAGGGGACTCGGGAATTCACTATATGGATGTTGATGTATTATAAAAACCTATAGCCTATGTTACTCGCTAATAATGTAGCTTTCTACTGGTAAAATAATTTTTAAATTCGGTCGAGTAGTTTTTGAGTTAAATCGTAACAAACAAATCTTTCCTCTTTATAATATTAGTACAGACATAGATTTAAAAAAAAGGACAGTTTAGTTTGAAAAGTAGTATAGATTGGACGTTTTACTTCTGAATTTCAGAGCATTCAGTAACAATAAAATACGTACGATGTTGGGTGTATTAGGAATTATGGGCGTACCAGTGGGTTTGATTCCTGAGTAAATTATATTTTTTAAATTGAATAATTTCGATATTGAAAGTTTTCTTACAATGTAAGAACGCAAAAACCTTTTATTACACGCTTTATATTAGCTTCACCTGTATGTATGTTTGTAGGTAACCGTTTGTAACGTTAGTAACGTAAAGTTTGTAACCAACTTCTTTGGGCGCGATTTTGACCCACTTTATTGTTACGTTTAACGTTTTGAAGCTCTCACAGATAGGTCTTACTTTTCGAAGAGTTTGAGACCTCCTTAACAACAAACCGCCACCGTGGCTCAATGCTAAGCGCAACACGTTTAGCACCGGAGGTCGTAGGTTTGAATCCCGCAGAAACAAGTTAAAGAAAAAAAGATTTCGGGCAGGGCACAGACGGCAAATCACCTACATGCCTTGTAAAGAAAAAAAATTCAGTGAAACAGACAGAAATCGGTCTGACCCATGCCCCAAAAAGGGGACACGGGAATTCGCTATTAGGGGTTACGACCCCAGTTTAAAAACCCCCCCTGATGAAATGGAACGCACACCGGAACTCATTCATTGACAATACCATTATTTTTATCTATGTCTATCACTTGCCAACATACGCTCTCAAGTTACACATGTTTTATTTAATCAGCTAGTTAGTGAAGTCAAGTTAGATAAATATTCTAAGCAAATATTTCATAAATTTCAAATGTTATATGTAAGCAGATAATACGAGTACTACCTATACGTCCAAAACAATTGTTTCTGTATGGCTGAATGAGTATAGAATATTCTGGAATTTTTAAAAAAATATATCAGAGAGATATCTTGCTATCGTGTAGAAGCTTTAGCTCACAAAACGTGTCATTTGTGAACAATTCTCCCGCTTTATTTGGTGAGTGAGTGTGAGACTTGATACTGTTGTTATATGAATATTTTGTAATTCTTTTGATACTGTATATTATGTATGTACATTTGAGGAAATGTAACCCTCATGAATACTAACTTAAGTATTGCTACCTAATTATAAAATAAAAACGTAAGCCTATGATTATTAGGTCATTGACCTCATTATGTTGTGGCTAGGACACTGATATTTTTTATCAACGGAAAAACATATTTAGGGGGTGAAATCAACCCCCAAAGTTAAATACAGTAATTATCCAAAAAAGATGATTGAAATCTTGTACTTTAATTCTCCATGGTTAAAGAAAAAACACGTATTTACGTATAATATAATTCTAAAATATAATAAAACATTATTTTGTCATATTTCAAATATACCGTAGCCTGAAAAAACACACGAAATAAGATAGAATTTATTAGAAGAATAGTTCGTTACATCAAAGGTATATGTAGGGAATGTTGGCAGACACATTTCTAGGTAATATTCTTATAAGAATTATCAAGGAAAGACCTGAAAGCGAGACATGTAATTAATTAGATGTTGAATACAAACACACACATCTATCATACCACGTATAAGTAGTAGCAGCTTTACGAATTTCATTCCAGAAAGCGTATAACAGTTCATTGCACAAGGAATGTGTTCTAAGCTTTAACATTACTCGAATTTTAGGGCTCACTCAAGCATAGAGAGAGAAGTTTCTCGAACTGTTAAAGTTAAATTCTATAGAAATCTACGTTCTTTCAATTAATAAGCCTTATTACGCATATCGTAAAGCGTTGAGGGAAGATCCTTAATTCGAATTTAGGGGGAAAAACGTTCATCTTCAACAAGACCTTCGGAGTAGCATTGATGAAAGTGGTATACAAGGATCGGATCATACGGAATATTTTTTATGTTTTCTGTTATATCGACAGATGAGCATGAGGTACACTGAATGGTAGGTGATACCTCAGTCAATGATGCGCCGTCCTCCTACTTTTTACTTCGAGCATTCGGAAATTCATAGACTGAAACCGAAACGTGCAATATGCACCACAGTTTTTCCATCTATGAAAATTCCGTGATCTCTGCCTACCCCAACAGAAAAGAAACGGGAAATATACCTAAATACCATGTGTAATACAGGCTACATAGAAACTTATTTATGCTTAACCATCCAGGAGGAGGAATCAAAATCAAAATCAAAAGTTTTTTATTTCAAAAGGCCTTTGCAGGCTCTTATGAAACGTCTAGTTGCACGGTTCCAAAAAGTGGGTCTCATGGAGAAGAACCGGCAAGAAACTCCATGGTCACTCTTTTCAACAATTAATGATAATGAGCTCTCTCAACCCACAGTCGTATCGGAAATATCCCCGGCAATTTTATAAAAAAATCAATTCAATTAACGAAGCTCCACAGCAGTACTTGAAGTGGCTCTCTGAATAAAACGTTTCCCAGATGATAACGTTAAACACTTAACGGAAATTGCCGTTTAATAAATTCAATTAGATCCAATTTCGACTAATGAAGAGTTTTAACATATTAATAATACTCCTGTTCGTGGCTTGAATTACGATGATCTACGAATTTTCACGAACTAAATGGTAGATTTTTAATAATAATACTTTCAACTGTTTTTTTTCACTTTGGCTGCAATTAATTTATTAATTTTGTTTTCCATTATGTGAAAAACTATATACAATATATAGGTACTCCGGATGCTCCGGATGTTCCGATTGCTCGATATCAAAAGTAGGTCGACGCGCATCATTGACTGATGTTCTGTGACGTGCAATCACCACTTTGTATCTTAATTTTACCAACCCCATGTTTTTTTGAAAATACATAGTACTTTTTTTTCTTATACAAAAATATGTATCAAATCTTTGTCCTCTAACTGACTATATTAATTGATCTCTTACTTTTCTATTCTTTTAGCTAATCCCACTTGTCCAAAATTTGGTATTTATATGCTGAATTGGTATTTATATATTTTTTAAATGTTTATAACCTTTTTCCTTTGATATCCCATTTATATCAGGTTGTAGTTTAGAATTTTTTTAATTAAGGAAATAATTGATTAGTCTCATCCAACGTTTCCACTCTGTATTTCTAACATTATCGAATTTAATGTTCAGAAAACTTCGAAGTTAACAAAGCTCAGTATACCGTAGGGTTGTCAATTAATGATAAAAAGTATATTATAGTACCGTTCATAGATGGAAAAACCGTAAAGTGCACATTGCGCGTTTCGGTTTTGGTCTATGGATTTCTGAATGCTCGAAGTAAAAAGTAGGTTCACAGCGCAGCAATGACTGTTGTACAGTACAACTGTCTGAGGTACCTAGCATCATGTGACCCTCATGCTCGTCTTTCGATATCTCATATGATTTTTTTTTTAAACATCTGGTTCGCCGAGATTAAACAGGTGAGTTCTAAATTCCATATTATGCAGTTCATATTCATATATGTACCTAGGTGTGTGTCTACAATCTGCGGTTCGAGCAGTACAAAGACGTCAATCCTAAATCGCGCTATCAAAGTTTCTCCAAGCGTTCAGTCACCTCGAAACTTACTAAGGCTTTACGGCCATCCTATCAGTAGTTAGACTGAGGATCCTATTTTAGGTTGGGGGAAAAGCATACCCGTACATTACAGTTACAGTATAGTTCCGCTATGTACCTACTGTTTGTGACAACCGTGATCTAATACCTCTAATCCAGCTAATAAACAGCGACGTTGATCGAGCCGCCTCATTTATCCCTCTCGGCTGAATTCGGCGCACGTAGCACTTTATTAGTTACCTGAAGGATTGCACCTATTATTGTACAGCAGAGGCATTTCTTACACCTTCGATTAGATGTATGGTGATTTTCTTGTGAATTTGCAAGACGGATATTGGCTTTAACGAAATGAGGTTTTTTTATGATACAATATTATTGTATATAGACGTTGCAACTTGCAACCCATCGAAATACATTGTTCTACTTCTCTTTTTGGTAGCTCTCATATTAGTTTTATTTTATTTGAGTTTTCTTTTAAATGCGATTTGGGGTTTTTTTTTTTTCAACTTTTATGTATATCGTAATTGGCATATATTTTTGAACAACAAATTGTATTACAATATTAAGTGATGTCGTCCTAGTTTTATAAATAAATTAAAGGCTTCTTGCCTTGAAAAGCCCAAAATTGTAGTGTTCTGAAACAACCATAAGGAAATGAGGGAGGAGGGTCAAAGCGTTTGTTTGTAACAAAGCAGTATAAAAGTATACAAAAATATATTAAAGTATACACAAATAAGTTAATATTATGTTTAATGAAGCCTGAGATAATGAAGTGTTTGCTTTACCTATGTGCACTTATTAAACAGTTGAGATTCATGTACGAAATACACTACAAGATAGTTCTCCTACCTACTCAATATTTTTATCTTAAAAAAAAACTGACTATGATCGCTGACTGAAATGACTTATTAATTTTCTAGATCGCCCATTGCACAGTTAATGTTTAAATTAATAAAGTAATTTAAAATGATGTATTTATTTTTGTCTAATAAAATATTTCATTAATCCATTCATTTCCAGAAATAGAACGTTGTTCATACCTTTTCTCAGTACTCAGCGTACTCCAGTTCCAATTATAAAGCACTTAATGAGTCTTGATACTTTAACACTGAGGGTTCATCCATCACCAAAACCTCAAAGCATTTGATTGAAGGTGACTAATGACTAGACACAATTCGGTCGTGATAATGGAAGTTTGACCTTCAAGTGATCATAAAGCGCTTATACGACACCTGGATCGATTTGATAGTGAAGATTGTAGTTTTGATAGTTGAGTGAGTGTTTCCTGTTATCTTGGTAGTATGTTATTATCTTTCATCATATACAGAGTTTTTATGATATTTTGGATAAACAAAAAAAAATTTAAATGTTTTCACCCAAAAAAAAACAAAAATTTAATTTTATTTTTTTTTATTAAAGTAGGTTTGAATGAAACAGGTTTTGCATTAGAAACTAAGAAAGAAAAAAGCGTAAAATAAAATCTCTATTTTCATGAAAATATTATCTGTGATGGACATCTGTTTATATTTCCTTCGTTATATTACTACTTTTCTCCATAAATATGTCCTTATATTTCAAGTGTTAAAAATAATTAAATGATTATTATTATTTACTGGTAGTTTTTTATTTTTTTCAAACGTTTTGAAAACTTGCACTTTCTCAGAAAAATATTTCGTTAAAGAGTACATATACAAAATGATATTTACACGTTTCCATAGATAATTACAGGTTTTTATACAGACACTATTTGAGTCAGTCACATAACAAATTAAGTAAAAGATAAACATAATTATTGCAAAAAGAGGCACTACGCGAACTATTTTTTTAAAATTAGTCAATATTGCACTGTCAACCTACTTTTTGCTTCGGAAATCTACATATATACTGAAATCGAAACACGCAATGTGCACTTCATCTTTTTTCCATCCGAGCTATGCTTAGCTTAGTTACTATGAATCAAATTCTCATATTGATATTTAAATGATTGTTAAAGAAAATCCTATCATTCACTTTCTCCCTTACTTTCGAAGTTGAATTATTGTATAGGTCAATGTCAAGAGTGTTGTAACAATTATTATAGCATTGTAAAGATATTACATACATATATACATCACGCCTCTTTCCCATTGGGGTAGGCAGAGATCACGGAATTCCATATGCTCCGATCCTTACATACCACTTTCGCTTCTTCTACTTTCATCAATGCTTTCATACACACTCGACGGTTACGATTACTTTTGATCTGTCCCTTTTGCAGAACGTCCCCGATCTGATCGAGGTACGTTCGCCTAGGTCGACCACTCCCGACTCTCCCACTCACACCAGTTTCATAAATCATGTAAAGATATTAAAACGCAAGTATCAAATCACCTCGATCGCAGTATAATAAAAAGAAATTTTAACACTGTGCACAACTACATATAACAACAACACTTCGAAAAGTTTTCAGTTCGGCGTATTCACCCCACACTGTTAGTGCTAGAACAGTACTCGTAGTTATGCTTAAAAATGCTTTTATGCTCTAGAGTCTAGATAATGAGTAAAATATTAAAAGTTGTGGCGCAGAATGTTGACGATACAGAGTTGAAATCATTGGCTGATAATGTTATTGTATTGAAAAAATGTACAGGTAGGTGCATTTAATTACTCAAATATAGGAACACTATGTACATCCAACAGTGACTAATTAGGTAATTCTTTTACTCATTTAACATAAAATCATGACATATACAATTTGAATACGTCCAACATAAAGTGTTTTCTTATACTTTTGAGTTCACTTAAATAAGTCATTTTTTTTAAAGAAGACTTCAGTGAGAATAAAAATCTTTAACTGGAAGAAATTGCTAGTGATATTTTTTTAATAGTTTAAGATTATTCATTCAAGATTGTAATCATCTGTCAAATATTACAGTCTGATTAGTAGTATATTGTTTTATAAATTTATCATCATTAAAATGATTAAAATATAAAATAACCTATATATTTTTAAACAAGCGTGATTTATTTTAAAATTTAGTAAATAATGAGTAGAAAAGCGTCTGGCATTTATTTTATCTTATATACGATAATTTTTGTATTTCTAAACTAACTGATTCTAAGTATTTTAAATGAAGATAACACTTCTTCCCATCCGATTTCAATAAAAAAAGTTTTGATAATGCCACAGACTTAGCTCAATCTATGTGTCAACATGACTACAGCTACATCAGAGCACATCAGTCCAGTATCTCCAGATATTAGCGTGAACAAACAGACGAACAAAAATATTCAATTTTTTTTATGTATACTGTTCCGGGTTCCCCTTCTTTAATCGTCCCCCCTCCATTTCTGGAAAAAAAATCAGTATATAAAATTTTTGATTCTTCTGTTTTATTGTATTGATATTGATGATTTCGTTATGCCATGCCGTAGGAATAAAAAACTATGATATTTTACATAAACTTTTCAAGCAAAACTCTAATTAAATCATCTCGTCTCCGACAAACTTGTGTTCTTTCAAACTCGCGAGATGGAATACCAAAAAATATGAAGTGAAAACCCCAAAATTTACATAACATTGAGGCAAAGTACAAAATGGAATATAACCGAGATATTTTCCCGGGAGCTAAAAGGCCGAAGGGTCGAAATAGACGCGATTATGGGAAATCCTTGTATTATCCTATGGCGAAATAAATAACTTGCAAACGGTGTATTTTTTGGAGGGAAAAGATTGCTTTCTGCGATAATTCCGTTGGCTTACTTTTATTAATAGAATGGCAAGATTGTTGTTATATTTAATTATAATATTCTTCTTTAATACAATAAAGAGATTGTTATTTTGTTTATTGAGAATCGTTTGAAATATCATTATAGTAAGAACGGATTTTACGAAATTCCACCCACAAGGGGGGTTGCGGGGGCAATTGCTAGTGTTTGTATAAATTAGCATAAAAGATGGCAACGCATTCTTAAAACCTCTGATTTGATATCCATTGGCGGCGGTAATCGCTTACCATCCAGTGTGCTACCAAAAAATATATACTTAAATGTATTATAAAGAGGATATATTTGTTTGTTTGTTACGATTTATCTCAAAAACTTTTTTTTGTATAGGTGGTATACGTATACATTGCACGTGCGAAGCCGTGGCGAGTTGTTAGTTGATTTATAAATGAGTAACGTAATAGTAAAAGCAACAACCGAACTAATGGTAGCTTTTTTGACCAGCATAATTGACCATACAAAAATATACTATATAATAGACCATACAACAAGCTGAATTTGAATTATATGTTTAAAAACATAACTTATACTATAGTTTACAGTGGATGTGTTTTTTATAGTATCAAGTGCACCTACAACCTCCTGAGTCGCGAATATATTGAGGGCCTTATAATATATGACAGTATGCGGCCTATTGATTTTGTAAGGCTAAAGTGGGCAATTTTATGAGCAAAATCGACTCAGAAAACACTTTGCAATAAGATTTTATTTTTATTTTTTATGTTCTGACATCTGTATCGGCAGACAAGCATGAGGTTCATTCGATGGTTGGTGATACCTGAGCTACAGAACATCAGTCAATGATGCGTTGTCGACCTACTTTTTACTTCGAGCATTCGGACTGAAACCTAAACGCGCAATATGCACATCACGGTTTTTCCATCTATGAACGGTGGTTCGTTACCCGGTAGGAACTTCGATATTCCTCCCACTCGATCAATGCTCAATAACCAGACGTGGAGAAGACATGCTTACAGAAAATTATAAACATGTCGTCCCAATGGGATTCGGACCCACGACCCACCGATGCGCACGGCAGGTGTTCTACCGAACGCACCAACGAGCCCGTCAAATTCTTAATTTGAGATCTGAATACAGTTACTCTGGCCGTATGTAACGGATGTCTCACAAACGGTACCACACAAAATAGCTTTCATATTTTATTCAAAATTGTTCAAAGCAAACGCTGTGAATGTCGAAATTGTGTTAAATTCACGAAAATATCAGCACAAAGTGCTCTCCGTTATCTTTCTGCGCCGCAATTTCAGTTTCAGTACAAATTGCAAGTTAGAATTGTTTTGGTATGAGCTCATAGCATGTTTTCTTTATACTAACTTATCCTTCTCTATACTGGCTGCAACACTCCTGCCGGCCATGACAACCGTGACAAAATTTTGTCGACCGTTTTCTCGTGTTTTAATCGATTATCGCTCTATTTGTTTAGGGTCAAAGATGACAATTACAATTAAAACTCGGCTTTTAATATCAAAAATAGATATATTTGTAAATCGAGATATATTTTCTATCAAAATTGTCGATGTTGAGATATTATACATCGATATATCTTACATCTTAGTTTGTCTTCTCTCGTCCGCGACATATCTCGTGGCGGTCATGCTAGGCGGGCAGGTATTAAAACTATTTTATACATAGTGTCATTTTTATACTTTTTTATAGTAGTTCTTTGCTTAGATTTTATTTTCACTTATTTTCACTCATCAAAAACGATTACACGAATTTTCCGAATTCTTAACATTTTTTCAATCCTCGAACTCAGTATCAGCGTATTCAACGCCAACATCTGAGTTTGATCATAAAACCATACAGAGGTTTTTTTTATGTCAGATATCGACAAACGAGCATGAGGTTCACTTGATGGTAGGTGATACCTCAGCCACAGAACATCAGTCAATGATGCGCTGTCGACCTAATTTTTACTTCGAGCATTCGGAAATCCATAGACTGAAACCGAAACGCGCAATATGAACTTCACGGTTTTTCCATCTATGAACGGTGGTTCGTTACCCGGTCGGAATTTAGATATTCCTCCCACCCGATCAATGCCCGAAGTTACCAGGAAACATGCTTACAGACAATTATAAACATGTGGTCCAGGTGGGATTCGAACCCACGCCCCATCGATGCGCACGGCAGGTGTTCTACCGAACGCGCCAATGAGCCCGTTAAATAATACTGAGTTTTGCTGAAGTAAGTATAAACATTCCGATGAAAAAAATCCACGAAATAAAACTACCTGCTTCATGCATGACCACGCTTTCCGCAAACTATTATTAAACAAATATTATAATATTATACATAGATGTAATATTCACGATAAATACTCGCTGATAATGTAGCTTTCTGTTAGTGCAATAATTATTTTAAAATCGGTCCAGCAATTTTTGAGTTTATTCGTTACAAACATACAAAAATACAAATCTTTCCTCTTTAAAATATAAGAACAATAAATTTATTTAATTATTGTTTCTGTTTTTTTTTTGCAAGTAAATAGTGCTTTAATGCATTTTTTGTAAATAACTCACTTTTAGATTAGCTTTTAATATGGATCAAATTACCAAGTTTCTTGTGTACAATAAAACGCCGACTTCACGTAATAATATGAAATATGAAGCAATAAGAGCCGAGAAGAATAGGAAAGGGAATAGTGTAGAAGTCGAGAAGAGAGTGCTTCTGTTGTCGCCGGAGTTAGGAAGAATGGCGGATGGTGAGTTTGACTATTTTTATTAGATATAAATTTAAAAAAAATCATTTATTTGTTTGTCTATAGTGTAGGAATGGCGCGATTCTGTCCCCTTCTATTGTGATGAATTACAAAGATTTTATTATATATCTACGTTTTTTTATAGAATAGATATGTGAAGATTAAAACGCGATTTATTAATTACTAGCAATACGCCCCGGCATCGCACGGGTTCAATGTAGATGTACTGTTGATACATACTGTAATTTTCTATATTATGGCAATATTGGCTAGCATATGAAAGATATTTTATTTTTATTTATAGTACTCCCGTAAATCTATACTAATATTATCTATACTATACACTTTATTTACTACATTTATTTTTATTTAATATTATAAAGAGCAAAATTTTAAAAATTCTTTCACCAATAGAAAGCTACATTATCATTGGCTACTTTTGTGTATAATACTATTGCACCCATGTGAAGCCGGGGCGCGTCTCTACTAATAAAGATAATATTATTTATTTAAATAAAATACTGTATACCGGATTAAAACTCGATTTATTATTTATATTGTTTAAATTATTTATCCCGACGTTTCGGATGCTTTTCAGCAACCTCTGTCTCCCCGCGACCACAGTTGCTGAAAAGCATCCGAAACGTCGTATTTTATTTAAATGTGTGATACTCGCGTTAAAAAAAGACAATATTAAATATTATTTGTGAATAAGTGGTTGATGTGATTGAAAGTATAGATGCCGCCGCCCATATCGATTTTTTTCGAGATTATTCAAGGTTTTATCTTATTATTTCTGCAACCTTCTGCCTTTTAAATTTATAATTTGTATTCATACATACATATATCCACATAATAGGAATACTTCTTTTGTTCTTTGCATATATCCACTAAATTATAATTACTACTACACTAAATTTAATATAAGGTTGCTTTTAAAATAGACTTTAATTATTGACGCCATGAAAATGTATATTTGTTATCCTTTGTCAAGCGGATTTGAATAATAAATAATGAATGGTAAATATATAAAACTTCAATTTTGTTCTTATCTAACTCTAATCAAAATTTGATTAGAGTTAGATAAGAACAGATGAGCATGAGGTTCCCGTGATGGTAGATGATACCTCAGCTACAGAAAATCAGTCAATGATGCGCAGTCGACCTATTTTTTACCTCGAGCATTCGGAAATCTGTACCCCACCCGATCAATGCCCGAAGATACCAGACGTGGGGAAAACATGCTTACAGAAAACTATAAACATGTTGTCTCGGTGGGATTAGAACTCACGACCCATCGGTGCGCACGGCAGGTGTTCTACCAACGAACGCGCCAATGAGCCCGTCAAAAGAGGATCACACATCTGCAATATATACTTCCTTCCAGTAATATAAATAAGCGACTGAACCCAAGTTCTATCTTTAATTCGACCTACGGAACCTTACGAGTATAAATGCGTCTAAACTAAAATAACAAAATATATCGTGTTAAATAAAAGAGTTAGGAGGCATATTATCTCAAAGCTCATTTGGCTGTAAGCCCAAAGCTACGTTCGGATAAGCGTACACTGTTGCTTAATGAGTGCGCGATCGCTTGTTCTTTTTCCAATTTCAAAAATATATAGCTGATAACAGAAACTGTGCTTTTAATGATACGAGTATTAGCCAAGTTTTCGATATTATGGTCGACCACATTCGGAAATCTATAGACTGAGACCGAAATGCGCTACATACTCATGCTCATAGATGGAAAAACCGTGAAGTGCATATTGCGCGTTTCGGTTTCAGTCTATGGATTTCCGAATGCTCGAAGTAAAAATTAGGTCGACAGCGCATCATTGACTGATGTTCTGTGGCTGAGGTATCACCTCATGCTCGTCTGTTGATATCTGACATAAAAAAAAAAACATACACTTCACGGATTTTCCATCTGTCAACCCACATGATAAACATTTTGAGTAAATTTAGTTTGAATTTATTAAATTTTATTTAAAAAAATAACAGAAATAATATATTTTTTTAATTATTATTATTACACTACATTTATGGTACTAATCAAAGAAATAAAATTTAGCGCATTATTGTTAAATATTCTAAACATGTAAGGGTTTCGTTCCCACTAGTTTTTTTCCATATTTTGGCTATTAATAAGATTTAAATGATATATTTCCAGCTTAGAAAGCGATTGGTATCAAATTTTACATTTTAAACATTTGGGGTGGTTTGACACTGTATTGTTTAACTGTATTGGATTGGTTTGACATTGCTTAACAGCGTCCATCTATGAACGATGTTATGTTACCCTAAATGAAATTATCAGGCATAGGTCAGTGCTTTTTTGAAACGCGAATTTAATCGTGAGTCTTGAAAGAGAACGTGTAAAGACCTAGGTATTCTCAAAGCACCTGTCATCACATCTGAACCCTAGTGGCCAGTGAGTCTGGCACAGTTCCAAGTAGGACTATAGCTTTGAAACGGTGTCATAAAACCTTTGAGCCGACCGCACGTTGAGAATTTGAGTTTGAGCCACAAAATAGAACCTAGGTTATACAGCCTAATGGCCACGAACAATTTTATCACGTAATGTTGCATTTTATTAACGCAAGTATGAAACTGATGACTGTTTACCCGATTAAAACGAAAATCTAAAACCCCATTTCAACCATAATAAAAAAACAAAAGGACACTGTTAGTCAATATTGTCATAATATAGAAAATTATAGTAAATATCAACTCCGTAGGAACAGATGCCGTTAATATGGCAATTTTACGAAAATTTAAATCAGACAGCTGTCACCTTTCAGTCTGACCATGACCACGTTTGCTGAAAAGCATTCGAAACTGGGATAATATAAACAAAATCACGTTTTAATCCTGTTTCCAGTTTAAACAGTTATTTTATTTAAAATTTATCATGCTTTTCTGTTTGAAAATCTCGAAAAAGAAACAATCGGAAAATTATGATATTGAAAATTAAAAATAACAAACGAATTGCAAATCTATGTCTATACTAATATTATATAGCTTGTTACTCGCTGATAATGTATCTTTCTATTGGTGAAATAATATTTAAAATCGGTCCAGTTGTTTTTGAGATAATTCATAACACACAAAAATACCAATCTTTCCTCTTTATAATATTAGTAGTCAGTAAATATATATTATACTAGCGTCTGCCCGCGACTTCGTTTGCGTAGAATTAGTACTAAGGGTAGCTTATTTTTGAACCGAGCTGTTTTTTAATCAATCTCCGCTTAATGACGCTGCACTGAAGTCAATAATATCGTGATATTTTTTAAACCGTTCATCCAAATTACTTGGTGTAAAAGACAAAGTTTATCTATATTAAATACTGAAAGTGATAAATGTATCAATTTTGATAAGAATTAGCTAAATACTCTAAAAATTGCAATTGAAAAAATGAATCAAATTTAAATGTATTTATGGCTCATAGTTTAGGGTATATTGGCTTCCACATAAAAGGTAGATATATGCTATCGCGGACTTTTATTTAGAACTATTTAAAACAAACAATCCCACCATACATTTTATTCTTGTAACTCCAACGGTTAAGGCAGCGCACGCCAAGATAGCTCTCAGAAGGCAGGAATTTTTTCGAGTTACTTGATAGTTATCGTTATATTATGGCCAATATACAAAAACTGTTTATAAATTATAGCCTATGTGTTATTCTGATATATAAGCTATATTTCTGTAAAGTTTCATCGAAATCCGTTCGGTAGTTTTTGCGTGAAAGAGTAACAAACATCCATCCATCCATCCATCTACCCATCCATCCATCCTCACAAACTTTCGCATTTATAATATTAGTAAGATATATACAACACCACATTAACAAATTAACGAAGATTACTTACAAAACTAAACTTTACAAGTAAACATTAAAATAAATAATGAATGAAACAGGAATTTATTAAATGTTTGGCAGTTTCAGCATTGTGTTCAGCCTCACGGCAGAAACTTACCACACTGATTTTCAGCTACAGCCTCAGAGATCAGTCACGGACTATCAGGCGTTTAAAAACAAAAATAATATATAATAAACAACATTGAATTAACAAAGAGAATTAAGTCCATAGAACAATGGCAACGGATTATATTAAACAATTTTTAATAGTTATAATGGGTTCTGTTTGTTCTCGCTTATCTCCAAAACTACTGAAAGGATTTTCATGCAGTTTTCAAAAACAGTTGATAAAAATTGATACCACACTTTATATTTCGCTATGTTTTTTTTTAATATTAGATATCGACAGACAAGTCTGAGGTTCACTTGTTGGTAGCCACAGGATTTCAGGCAGTGATGCGCTGTCGACCTATTTTTTACTTTGGAATACCATATACTAAAAACCGAAACGCGGAAAATGCACTTCATGGTTTATCCATCTATGAACCTATTGTCAAATGTTTTTTGTGTCCGTAAAATGTTCTATCTCACACATATTTCTTATTTTATGTGAAACTCGAAACGCGGAACCTGCACTTCATGGCTTTACCATCTATGAATGATGGGTATTTCCAATAATCCGGTATATTTCGATATTCCGTAAAATACTCTGAAAAAGCATGCTTAAAGCTGATATTTATCTTAAAAGACGCAAACACATACTTAAGACCTCCGTTTTTGATATCCATAAGTGGTAGTAATTGGTTAACATCAGATGAGCCATATAACCGTTTGCCTCGTGTAAAAGAAAGATAAAAATTAGAAAATTAAAATTGATCAAATTCTCAATACAATATCACGATCCGAAAAAAACCTAAAAAATATATATTCTATGTTTTTCATAATTCAACCACAGGATAAAATATCATTTTTGATAAATACCTTGATTTTTAATACATACAATTTGAATATTATGACAGATGACTTAATCTATTGTAGCGACATCTATAATCCGCTACAAGAATCAATACAAATACGTCTAATCCTGAATCGCGCTATCAAAGTTTCTGTGCGCACTGAGTATATATACAACATCTCGACATCAACCACTGGGGGCCTTAGGGCCGGCCAGTCAGTGGTTCGACTGGTCGAGGATCCTCCCTTTAGGTTGGAGGAAGACCACACCTCCCTTCCTCCACACTATGATTATCAAATCTTACTTTTCCGTGTACCCGTACTGATCTTCTTACTCTTAGATATAATACTATACGTATCGATCTAGACTCTAATTTTTTTTTTTCATTTAAGTTATTCTATTCCGGATCTGTCCGTGACTTAAACGTTCTGATTCACGTGTTGATAGGCGATATGTACATTATCAAGATAATGTTTTACGTTTCGAATTCACACGCCAAAATTCCAAAACAGATTATTATCACTTACAGGCAAACAACAAATCATAGCCTCTCTATGTATAAATCACGCGCTAAAACTAACGTCAGATTTAAAAATCGAACGTGCCGCCATTTTGAAATATGGCCGCGGTTTATATTGCAACCACTCACGAATGCGGGTGTCTATAAATAAAAGACTAATTTCCTTTAAAGTAGGTGCCGATATTGACACGGTGAAGTCGATGTTTAAATTTCCTAGTGAAATTGGATTTCTCGCGGTAATTTCGTCGTAAGTCGATGGTACCTCGTGAAATTGGATAAGAATTTTCCAATAATGTTTGATGCTTTTTTTCAAATCTTAGGATTTATACATATTATGTGATGTGTTTGTTTTGAACGTCAATATGGTTTAGCTACGTTATCGTTTTCTTTGATATGTTTGGTATTGAATTTTAATCAATACTTTTGAGACACATTTGTCTTTGAGGTCCAACCACTCAAATATTTCTGGTAAACTTCTACCGGAATAAAATTCGATTAATTAATTATATTATTTATCCCGACTTTCGAATGCATTTCAGCAAACGTTGGCACGGGCTGACTAATAAATGGGCGGGTAAAAGTTATTTTATTTAAATTTGTAATACCCGCGTTTAATAGTCAATATTAAAAAACAAGAGAAGTAATAAATAAAGTAAGTTTTATAAAGTTTTAATAAAAAGGGACTGAAACCGTTTAATATTTATTTTTCAAAATACGTATCTGACTGAGATACCATGATATTAATTTAAAAAGTAGTACACACTCAACTTACAACAGTATTTTTTTCTGTAAATATGAATAAAAACGAAAGACTATTAACAAAAACCTTTATTATACCGGTATAGCTCCCATAGTAAATTAGCCGGTATTCAGTCCTTGTTAATAAATAATACATAAGTAAGAATAATCCATAACGAAGATAGTAATTCTCGTAACTAATTACGAAACTCAGTTACGAATATTTCTTTAGGACAATTGACTGAAGTGACCTATTACATAACCCTTATCATATAGCATACACATTTTCGGTGCAAACATTTCGTCGTGATCGCAGATTTTAGTTTTATTTATAAAACTATCTATAAATGCTCTATATCGACAGAATAAACAAAAAAATGGGGTTTGACAATAAGAAAATATATCTCGTTCGACAAATATATCAATTTTTTTATATTAAAAGATGAGTTTTAAGTGTAATTGTCATGTTAGACCTGAAAGAAATAAAGCGATAGTCGATTAAAAGACGAGAAAACGGTAGACAAAATTTTGTCGCGCTTGTCATGCTAGGCCGGCTGTAAATAACGTTGTTCTACGATCACGACGATTTGGTAAAGCATTTAGTATTATCTCACCTTAAATATCATACTACAAGGCCTTGGTAATAAATTAAACCCCATAATCAACCTACAGCAGACCTTGAAACTGATTGCACATACACAGGAATCCCTCACTTGCAATAAACTGACTGTAGCGATCTGACGTTCCATTAAGTTCCGTGATTTCTTGGTAATTGCAAATCGTTTTCAAGGGCAATCAACACGCCATGGGTATGTATGTTAAGTGCTTTAATTAATCATCAGTAGGTATCTAGAAGATCGCCTCAGTTGAGTGGTATGCGTATTGCGTTTAGGTTTAGATTCGATTCCTGGGGAAACAGGTTTAAAAAAAATCGTTTCCGTCGGGCAGGTTGTAGAACATTACGCCTACTACCTACAAAACTTTAAAGAAAAATTATCTGTGAAACAGATACATAAATTTGTATGCCCCATGCCGCATGAGAGATACTCGGGAATACAGTAGTAGTAGTAGTACAGTAGGGAATCGTTGATAAGTCAATTTTATGTGACAGATTTATGATTGAAAATTTGTAAAAAATATCACAATTTGAATCTGAAATAAGTATGGGGGACTTTTTTAAATACTTTTGTATTTAATATTGTCTTTTATTAACGCGAGTATCACACATTTAAATAAAATACTAGCTTAGAATTTTTGACCATCTACATTGCACCCGTGCGAAGCCGGGGCGGATCGCTAGTATATTATAAATGTCTCTTTCCCATTGGAGTAGACAGAGATCACGAAATTCCATACGCTCCGATCCTTGCATACTTTCGCTTCTTCCACTTTCATCAATGCTTTCATACACGCAATATAGTTTGTAACTATCGAGTGACAATTACCAATGCATACATTTATTTTGCATAAACCTTTATTGCTGACTGTACATTATATGTAGTAATTAATTTTTGAAACTCAAATGATATATAATTTTTATATATGTATGTCCGCTATTTCACTATAGATTTGTTTTGTTCCTTTTTAATGCAAAAATACTGAATCTTCCTCAAACTATACATAAATCAATACAATTTAGTGAGTAAGACTAACAATCAAACAAAATCGCTCACTTACAGTGATCAGTATAAGTAGTCAGTCAATAGTGTTTTAAACTGCTTTAAAGGTTATTTTTGTACGAAAACGCTATCTGTCAAAGTCATACTTGTAATGTCAGTTCAAGTACTCGTATCAAAATGAAAATAAATTCCACTACAAATATCTAGAGGTTTCGTTCAATTTTTTCATATTATTATTTTAAGAACATTTGTAAATAAAACAAAGAGCCTACTATTACGGTTGAAAAAAGGCTTTAAAATATCTGAAACGAACATAGTCTTAAAAGCGTAGACATAATTGGTATCCATTAATACGATACAAGCTATATCAGTAATAGAAGCTACACCAACTTCGTTCATATTTTGTATGAAATAAAGAGAAAATCGAATAGCATCTTTCATCTTCGCAGTAGGTTAAAACTTAAATCACTTATGCAGTTCGCACGAATCGCTTTCAATCGCATTCACTTCAAATCAATTTTTGCGTCGCCTCAATAGCCTTTAGTTTTCAGTGAATATAGAACCTTTAAACTTGCCACAACTCGGTGTAATTTGTGACTTAATTTTAAACTTTAACTCTATTTAGAATAAGATAGTGCTATCGTAAAAAATATATATTTTATTGCTTTTTTTTATAAAAAACAAGTATAAAAAAAACATTTAAATGAAAAATCTTTTACTCGATTAAATCACGTTATTATTATTATATTTATTATTTATCCTTGTTTAGAATGATTTTTTTAATCTTGCTTAATAAAAAAGCATGAAGATTTTATTTTTCATTATTAACAAAACCGAAGTGTTCTTACAAATTGTTTAAATTTTCATCCTCATTTCTTATCAAAATTGAGGATAACATTGAATTTCTTTAATATTATATTAAAAAACTCTGCGATACTTTTCAGAAGTTACCAAATCAAATTGACGCTCGCAAATTTTATCTTATGTTAATCAAAATGAAAAATATACGATTGGTTTAATTTAAAATTTATTCAGTATTTGTTTATTTTTCTTTTTAATATCTAAGAACATCATTACCAGTTTACATATTTTGTTTAAACAAATATAAGTGAAACTTTTATATGTGTATAATGTAAGAGAAAGGAGTATTAGTTAGAATAAAATTATAAAACAAATAATAATTATGAACTACATAATATTAATAATTTACAATAATTTGTATATTTTAAGCATTAATAATACTCGAATATTTTGACGTATTATTTGAAATATTAAATTACGAAATTAGGTTAATAAATAAAAAGTTATATTACCAATTAAAAGTAGTATGATGCATTGATGTTTTTTTTAAATATATAAAATGTTACGGAAATATGTGCTTGGAACTCATCAAGAAGAATTTTACGGTTGGTTTTCTACTTATTTCTACTTATCAATTAGCCTCGATCAATAAGCTTTTGTGGAGTACACGTTGGTATTTCCAATATTTTTTAAGAAACAAAAATCAGATTTTTACTTTGATATTTCTCAGTGGCGGGACTACCATACAAGATCAAAAGTCCGCCTGGCCCTATTAAAACAACCATAAACAGAAAAATAATAATGCCTTTAACATAATATATAGCTTATATTATGATTATATAATATAAGTTATAACTTTATATACTTATACTTATAAACACGTATTACTTTAAAGCCGGAAAGCCGGGCTTTTGGGCTTGTATAGATGTCGCGCCACTGATATTTATAGAAATAATATGCCAAATATGTTATATATATTTATTGATAGCATACATGGCTTAGGTAAGACATACGTTAACGTAAAAAAAACTTGGATGTCTAAAAAATAGCTATGAAATACCAAAAAGCCAAATTGTTCCATGGAGTCCAATAAATATTCCATACAAGATTTAATGGCATTTTATAACTCTATTTAATAATATTTGCTTAATAGATTATCCACATGAATTCAGTATTTCCATATCCTAAGTATGTATGGTTTGATATTTTGTGTTTCCTTACAGAGCGAGTAATGTACGCTAGGAACCGCGTGTTGGTTGGATCAAGACCGGCCGTCGTTGGTGGTACTCCGATCTCTGAAGAGCTAGCTGTGGTAATCTCAATTAGGGCATGCAATTCGGATATTCGGATATTCATATTATTCGGATATTCGCTACATTAACTATTCGAATAGTACCTATATAACTATTCGGATTTTTTGAACATTTCGAATACCTACTATTCTACTTCGTTTTGGTAAATGTATGACGTTTTACTAACCATTCCACCGACAAGTGTTGAAGCTGAACATGTATTTTCGGCTAATAAGTTTTTTTGTAATCATTTGAGATGTTCATTTAATGACGATACTTTAGACGCCCTCAGTTTCCTACAGTCGTATTTTCGGAACACAACAAAGTATTTTTTTTTTTAACTTATAATTATGTTTAGACGACTTTTTTCGATGCCACACTTCTTAAATACATTCTATATGGAAATTACATGATATTATGTTGTGTGGCGAAAGAAAAGGCTGATGCTCAGCTTGTGCTTTAATGTTTTTGAGCACATATTGGTTCCTAATTAAAATGTTTAAGTACTAAAAAGGTTTCTTTTCATTTACACACATTAAATAAAACACAATTCGAAAAATTCGTATTATTCGAATTATTCGAATAATGTTTATTATAGAATTCGAAATATCCGAATACCTACTTCGAACGAATAATGCATGCCCTAATCTCAATATAAATAATAAATTTGATGCTAATGTAATCTATACTAATATTATAAAGTGGAAAGATTTGTTCGTTTGTTACAATTTAACTCAAAAACTACTTGACCGATTTAAAAAAAATCACCAATAGTGAGCGACATTAACAGCGGGTAATATTTTTTGTAGGTATATAGTACTAGTATTTGTAACTACATTGCACCCGTGCGAAGCCGGGGCGGATCGCTAGTTCATAATATAATACTAGGTAGAATGTAGGTTGACGAGACGTTGACGCAATGAATAGTGCTTACCTTACTTACAACGGGTCGCGGGTTCGAGTCCAGCTAGGTTCCATTTAATAAATAAATACGAAAATAACTGTATCGGTTTCTAACGTTGTTACGGCGAAACCGCTAAACCAATTTTGAATAAAACTAATATTTCAAGCATCTACCTGTCGCCCTTAAAAAATATATTTAAATCTGTTTTTTTAGCTTTTTATATTATTATTATTTTTTTTTAACAAAATATCTACATCATCTGTGAAAATTTCAACTCTCTAACTATCACAGTTCATGAGATACCTACAGCCTGGTGACGGGCAGACAGACGGACGGACAGTGGAGTCTTAGTAATAGGGTTCCGTTTTACCCTTTGGGTACGGAACCCTAAAAATTGTTAAAATTTGGCTAATATTATAAAAATACTTTCGATAACATCTCCAAACTATAAAGCAAACAAGCTATAAATCTATAAGCCTCACTTAGTTAAGATGAATTGTATATATAACAGTGGCGAAATATAATATTGTCTTTTATTAACGCGAGATCACACATTTAAATAAAATACTGTATACCGGATTAAAACGGGATTTATTATTTATATTGTTTAAATTATTTATCCTGATGTTTCGGATGCTTTTCCGCCACCGTGGTCACGGGCAGACATAAATAATTTAAACAATAAAAAAAATAAATCGCGTTTTAATCCGATATACAGTATTTTAAGTGGTGAAATAAATCAATTATTATTATTATTATAAATATAAATTTTTTTCTATCTAAGGAACTTCGTGTGACAGCGTTCGGAACATCGTCTTGTCCACCTCGAGGGGAGTGGATTCATACTCCGCTTGTCATGCGCCCAGCTGAACAGCCTTTAGGTAACTCTTAGAATCATATTACTTTAGCAAATATATAGACAGATAGATACAAATTTATTAAGGAAAACACCACTTAGCTATTACAAAAAATGACCTAATAATACAACTATTCAACATTATACGAAGAAATTATTATTAAATAAAAAAAAGGTTTAATAATATGCCATCAAAAACGGTATACATTTCAGTATTTGTTGGGAGGTATGCCCCACAATTGATTTTCAGTGGTTCCGGGGGAGAGACGTGCTGGCACTAGCAACAAAAAAAAAAAAAAAAAAACAACAACATCATATTATAAAGAAGCTCTAGAATATTTTAATCCTGATTATTGATGTCAGAATATGTTGGATATAAATAATCTCATCGCTAGTTACCAAGGCATAACCCTTGGTAAACGCTGACGCTGTACTCATTGTTTCGCCGACTATAGCTTATTTTGCATTTCATTATATTAGTATTATTTTAGAATTATAATTAGTCTTGTAGTAGAACTCAGATTGTAAACATATTAAATAAATTAAATCTTTTTTTAATATTATTTCGGTCCGCCTGAACATAACTGGCGCAGTCGGTAGGATGTCGGGCGGTATCAAGTGAAATTGCAAGATCTGGAATTGGACAACATTCGGCAACTACTGGACAAGGCTGAAGATCTAGAGAAGCAGGATGACATCACCGACTGGCCTAAGATGATGGCAATTCCAAGCTGGACAACTATTATCCTCTATCTGTTATTGATTTGTGCAGCGTCATGGAAAATATACAAAAAGATATCAAGCAGATACTCCAAGAACGCACTGAAGGTCTCGCCTACCAGTGAGGACACTGGTGGAAGCTGTAAGATCAGCTTCTCTCTGAAGGACGGAGGAGTTACCAAGGCATAACCCTTGGTAAACGCTGACGCTGTACTCATTGTTTCGCCGACTATAGCTTATTTTGCATTTCATTATATTAGTATTATTTTAGAATTATAATTAGTCTTGTAGTAGAACTCAGATTGTAAACATATTAAATAAATTAAATCTTTTTTTAATATTATTTCGGTCCGCCTGAACATAACTCGCTTCTTGAATTTTTCGTGATAGGTATCATATATGTAAAGGAACGGAACGCCAAAGGAACTCCACGAATTATCAAAAAAAAAAAAAAAAATAATTCTATTTCTGTTATAGGTTATGGCCTATCCGCACCTCGCAACGGTACTAGATCACTTCTGTCTGGCCTTCAAGCGCATATTATTAAATGGTTGCTGTTCGACT
Source organism: Anthocharis cardamines (assembly GCA_905404175.1). Taxonomy (NCBI): domain Eukaryota; kingdom Metazoa; phylum Arthropoda; class Insecta; order Lepidoptera; family Pieridae; genus Anthocharis; species Anthocharis cardamines. The sequence goes on along the minus strand of FR989953.1, from coordinate 1,367,732 downwards.
CCCGGCCTTTGACCAAAGACAACAAGCCCACTGAGCATCCAGACAGGTAATTATTTTAGAAAATTAATTAGATAGATAGATACATTTTTAATTTCCCACCAAAAAAAATTGAAATATTACGGATAAGACACATTACATTACATAGTTTAATAATGTATAGATAAGAAAACAATAATAGCTACAAAAAGATGTGAAATTTCCCACAACAGCATATTATTTAACTACTAATTAATAAAATCTATTTTAGGAATAAATGTGATTGAAAATTTAAATATATAAAAGAATTTAATTATATACTTTAGATTAGATTTCGTATGAAATTTACAAGGAAATATTCGTATAACGCCTGTTTCTTTCGGGTCTAACATGACAATTACACTTTAAACTCGACTTTTAATATCATAAATCATAATCGAAATATAATTATATTATAATATATCGAGATATCTTACATCTTAGTTTGTCTTCTCTCGTCCGCGACATATCTCGTGGTGGTCATGCTAGGCCCGCAGTACACTTACTGCGTACGTATTAAAAACAAAATATCTTTTCAATTTCAATACTCTACCTTAAAATATGTGATATTTTATTACCAAAGATAAGTATATGTGAGTTGTATAGAATCAAAGGCGGCTATCTGACTTATGGCTGATTGTTAGCAATTTAAAAAAGAAAACGTTTTTTTCATTCATTTTTGTATTAGGTATCATTCATTGCATGTTTAAGGTATCTATTAATATTAACAATTAAAGATAAAACCAAATATATAAAAAACATAACTGTCCAAACGACAAGAACTTATTTTTTTTTTTAGATTGCCGGACCAAAAATGTTAGATAGCCGCCTTTGATTCTATACGACTCATGTCATCTATTTTTAATCAACAAACGACCAACACCACAAAACCAGCGTCAGCAAGATATAAATTTGTACAGTATAAAAACCGCATAACTTTCGGTCGCACGTTTAACGATGCTGTAGCCAATATTTTAGCGCGAGTGGCTGTTGCGATAGTGTTTGCCTGTGTGTGCTGTGACAGAACAAAATAACGGTTCCCTTACGAAATCACGCCGTGTATAAAATAGACAAATACTCTATACCGGATTAAACGCGATTTATTATTTATATTGTTTAAATTATTTTATACACTACTAGCGACCCGCCCCGGCTTCGCACCGGTGCAATGCTGATACTAAATACACTACAGAAAAACTGTTATTATTATACATATAAACCTTCCTCTTGAATCACTCTATCTATTAAAAAAAACCGCATCAAAATCCGTTGCGTAGTTACAAAGATTTAAGCATACAAAGGGACAGAGAAAGCGACTTTGTTTTATACTATGTAGTGATACGGTATTTTATTTAAATGTGTGATACTCGCGTTAATAAAAGACAATATTATAGTCAAATATCGTTATTCCGAGTTACGTTATTAAAGTTTAAATAGCGTTATTGATGTTACTATCACTATTTATAATTTTACAGTATAGTTGAATGACTCCATCTTATTCAGGAAATTCTATAAAAATAATTGAAGCTATAAAGTACAATAAATATATTAATGAATTCTTTTGACAGAAAACAATATTGCTATTGTAATATTTCGTAAGTAGTTGTATAAGAACTCGATTACACACACACATGTTCCGAAATGGCTCGTATGTGCTTTGGACTTACGCATTTTGTGTGATAGAAACAACAAAGAGTCTGAACATGACATTCAGACTCTTTGACTATCATGTTTAACTTTTCTAATTGTTAAAATATTTTAAGTATCAAATGAGATTTATCATAAAATAATTGTTTAAGAATCAACTCCCATCATTGCAGTATCGTTTTTTTTATTGTGTCTCAAAATACCCGTTTCGCGACTCTGTAATGCCGATCATATTTCTTCGACACTCTGTGTGCTAAGCATAAATCTAGGGTACCGCATACAACGATACTACCGGCTAGTCATTTTCATAACATCTTTCAAGCCTCTGTTTCTGTTATATCAACGTTTTTTTTTTATATTATAAAATTATTTGGACTACATTTTACAATTTTATTTTAATCATTGATTTTGACATGTGCCGTATGTATTTTTTTTAAGTTAGATATCGACAGACGAGCATGTGGTTCACATGCCTCAGCCACAAAACATTTGTCAGGGATGCGCTGTCGGCCAAATTCGAGTATTCGGAAATACATAGACTGAAACCGAAACGCCATTTTTCTATCTATGAGGAGTGTATCGTTATCCGGTCGGAATTTCGATATTCCTCCCACCCTTTTAATGCTCGAGTTGACCAGATGTGGGGAAGGCATGATGACATAAAATTGTAAACATGTCGTACCGGCGGGATTCAATCCCGCGACCCATCAGAGTACAAGCCAGGTGTTCTACTAAACGTGCCAACGAGAAAATGTATGTAAAATGTGTGTCCTTTATTTTTACACAATAATATTAACTCATCGTAAAACACTTAATTATGCCGAGTCCTCTACATACTGTTCCATTTTTAAAACTAAAAATACGTTTTTTGATTGACAATATTTCCTCTCTCTCACATTCCTTTGAATTAATTTCCATAGTACTCGTATTTACAGCTATTTACGTCCCTCGGAAGAGAGGCAGGAAGAGGCCCTCTGGCGAGCTTGTAGCGAAGTGATATGGCGGTGTGGGACTGGTTCGGGCCCGGCAGAGCCTCAGGCAGTGGTTGCCTTGCCAACTGATAACGCGTATGTCCAGCATAGCTCGAGTTATTACCAAGATGGGATCACTGAGAAGGTATAAAACTATTTACTAGTTATTACTTGCAATTTCGTTCATGTGGACCTTCGAACTTCCGTCTTAATTTAACCCTCTCTAGGATGGGACATTCAGAAATGTCCCAGAAAAGAATTAATATGTATATATTAGAATTGGCATACAAATGTAATTAAGATAACTTCTTTATTTTTTGTATTAAATTGTAAAAAATAAACTAATGCATGATATGGAGGGGGAATAGCACCTGAACATACAGGCGGGTTCTAGTTCAGCCTAGCATAGGGGTCACTGTATCCACTTTGGTATGTACTTAGTTATTAAGCTCTTAAATAAATAAATTATTATTATTAAACAAAAAAATATATAAAAAGTGGTATATTAGAGGAGATGGACAGACGGGTCGACTGACGGTAAGCAACTACCGCCGCTCATGGGTATCCACAATACCAGAGGTCTTAAAGATGCGTTGCCGGCCTTTTAGGTAAGAGTTGGCTCGTCTCTTGATGGTTGCCATTTTTTGAGAGTAATATATCGTCTGTTGTTTGTAATTAAACGTTTTTAGTTAGATAATAGTACATGTTTTGTTATGTATTTGTATGTATAATATGTACTTAATTTAGCATGCATTTTCTTACGTTAAACTTTAATTCTTAAAAAAAAATACTTTGTAGCGAATATAGGACCAAAATTTTGAATTTTGAATTTGAATTGACCGACGAGCATGAGGTTCACTTGATGGTAGGTGATACCTCAGCCACAGAACATCTTCAGTCAATGTTGCGTTGTCGAACTAATTTTTACTTCGAGCATCCGGAAATACATACGGTGGTTCGTTACCCGGTCGGAATTTAGATATTCTTCCCACCCGATCAATGCCCGAAGTTACCAGACGTGTTTTCCCATGCTTACAGAAAATTATAAGCATGTGCTCCCGGTGGGATTCAAGCCCACGACCCATCGATGCGCACGGCAGGTGTTCTACCAAACGCGCCAACTAGTTAGGTTAAGGTCTTCTAAAAAGTAAAATATTTAATATGTTTAAAGCTTCATGTGTTCGAGATGAAGAGTTTGGAGGATTTACAAATATTCATAAAACGCTATCTGTATTTGGTAAGTTATTATATATTGTTAAGTATGAATTAATGCATATATAATTCCTGGAATAAGAAAAAAACGTTTTTTTTTTAAATAAAATCTTATGAATATTACTGAATACTATGGTTAAACTCCGTGGGATCCTATAATATAATAAAATCCTAGAAACGCTTCCGTGGCTTCTGGGTTTGAATCCCGGGAACATTTAAAAGAAATTAAAAAAAATCGGTCAAGCAGAGGCTGATCACCTACTTGCCTGTGAAGAAATATGACCAGTAAAACAGACACAGAAATGGGTCTGCCTCATCCCCCACTAGAGGATTCGGGAATTCACATTTATATTTTCACTCACATCAAATAAATAATCATTCATTAATTTATTTTCATCATTTTCTCCCACCCGTTTAAAACTCGAAGCCGCCAGTAAAGATAAACATACCTTTTTATAGGAATTTATAGATGTGTCATTTGAACCCGCGATCCACAGAATGCAATAATACACCCACAAACACCCAATCATTAACATAACTAAAAATTATCCATGCAATAATAAATAAATAATAATAACTAATTACTTATTTCATTAACTTCAAAAAAACTTCAAAAAAATGCATGAACGCACTACTACACTACAAATAAACCACGTCATCCCACATCTCATATTGTATTACTAGCTGATGCCCGCGACTTCGTTCGCGTGGGGATCACTTTATGCTGAACTTTTGAGCAAGCTTTCTTCATATTATATATCCTCCATCCTCTGTACTTGGGGATTTCTTTTCGGAAAGAGCTATCAGAGTAGTCATTGACGGTTACTTTTGCATCATATTATCGACATGTTTAATGGTGGTTGAGGTTGGGGTTCAAATGATGATTTGAAATTCAAAAGAAATACCATAGTAATTGAAAAAATTAACCTGACTTTAAAGAAACTTTAGGGAGATGCGTATCAATCAAATTTTTCGTCACCAAAATGCAGATATGTGTCTTTTTTCCACTAATCAGTGTTCAGTCGAAGATTGGATTCAATGCATTTTCCGTCTTAAATATATGCACGAAAATTGTACGGGGGTTTGAAAATACTTGCGACACATGGAAAAAACGCCAAGAAAATGTCTAAATACGAATAAAATGAAGGTATGGAGAAATCCAACGTAAAATGAATGAAAAGAAATAGTATGGCCATGTTGGCCAAATACTTAATTTTTAATAAATTTAATTAGTGTGGAAGATACTATATCCACCTCTATATTTATTTCATTTAATTGATCACTTTTAATTTCAGATATTTTTGTTTAATTCCCTTGGAAAGGAAAGGATTGATGAAAATGCGAAATAAACGATCTCATAAGAAATACATTTTTATATAATAGAATAGTTCAATAATACATTTTCTATTTTCAATATTAGTTCTTTTAAAAATATAAAAAAAAAATACAAAAAAATATTTCCATGAGTGATGATTCGAACTCGCATCTGAAATCTGAAATTACGTAGTACGACCGTATATCCACTATGCCACGAACACATATCGAAAAACGGCGAAATTATCAAACTATTTCATTTACATATCAAACTGTGATTGACATCTGACAATTCGAAAAAATTCAACGCGAGTCAGCTTTCATTGCAATTTGTTGAAATGATGCCTTTAAAATAATATTTAAATGATGATAACTTTTTTTTCCGACAACCGATTTCGTTGAAACATAGCCTATATGTTGCCCTGGACTTTGCTTAATATATTTGTATAAATTACGCGAAAATCGGTTCAGTATCTTCGGAGATTAGCGTGAACAAACAGACAGACAGACAGACAGACAGACAGACAAGAATCTTAAAAATTACTCTTTTATTATATGTATAGATTGTACTGGGGGTGCAAGATACAAGCTTGCTTAGTTATGGCCAAATCTATTGTATAAATAACTTGTAATTGTAAATATGATAAATAAATAAATAAAAATAAATGCAAGGCAAAGGCTGTATCATATAAGCCTATCAACTACTCTGTAAGTAGGATTTCCGATAGTAATATCTCCCGTCAATCAAATGTCGTCAGCGTCTTGAATCGTAAACTTTCCCCAGCGTCAAATCACAAAGTTATACTTTACGAGTCTTTTAGTATTCGTATTATGTAATTTGGGGAAATTTTATGTGAGAAATATTATGATGCTAACTTCATCATTTTATTACTGTTAGATGTACTACACTGTAAAAAAGATAATTATTGACATAGCATTAAAACAACGTCAATGGTATTAATATTCTTATTTTATTAAATTATATTTATATTTATTAAAGACCGCCTCCATATCTCAGTGGTCAGCGCGACGCGATAATTTCCTGAGATCCTGGGTTCGAATCTCAGGGAATGATGATTAAAAATATTGTTTCGGTCAGGCAGGGCACAGAAGGCCGATCGCCTACTTGCCTATAAAGAAAAATGATCAGTGAAAAATACACAGAAATGGGTCTGCCCCATGCCCCACTAGGGGGCTAGGGATTTCACTTCTCGAAAATACTAGCTCTGGTCAAACGATTTCTGAGTTCGTTTCACTAATCATTATTCTTTACAAACAAGTAAGTCTTCTATGCCCTGCACAATCGAAACGTTGTTGTTTTCCCGGAAATCGAACCCAATTACACCGGTGCTAGAGTGAATACGCAAATGGTTGCCTGGAAAAGATCACTATATAGTGATAAGTCCGGCATTTGCACCATATTACATCTGTATCTTAGTATTTAAGTTCTATTTTGTTAAAATGGTGTCAAAAAAAGTGTAATATAGAAATAATATTTGCGAACATTCAGGTACTAAAACACCGTTAGATAGAACATTTAAGAAGAAAAGAGGATGAATAAGACGTCTTTATGGTATAATATTTACTAGAGATTAGAGAAGAGAAGCAAGAGATTTATTTAAAAACTCATAATAATTAAAAAAACTAATTAGTTTCAGTCAGAAGATGGTTCAGGTGCGCTGTTGTTACTGTACGCGGTAATTCTATCGAGAGGCTGCGAGAAGTAAGGAAACTTATTATTAACGACCATAAGAAGATTTAAAATCTTACTTTTGAATTATTTATAGCTTTATAAGTGATATTTCATTGAGATTTAGTGTTAATTTGCCTGCATTTCTGAAGAATATTTATTTCTGACAAGCGTTAACAGTTGCCGAAAAATATTTATGGAATAATTAATTATTTAGGCAATCGGTTTTTATTGGATATGACACAACAAATTGTTTGAATTTAAATGTTGGGTTAATATCTGAGAATTAATGATATTTGAATCAGACTCATGGTAGGTGATATCCCAGCCAGACATTAATCCATTATGCGTAGAGGCGCATTCGGAAATACACTGAATAGACAAATATGCACTTCACGGATTTATAATTTATGAGTAGTGGTTCGTTTTTCGGTGGGAATTTTGATATTCCTTTAACCCGTTTATTGCCCAAATACAAGACGTGACGTCGGAAAGCATGTTTATAGACATCTAATGCCGGTGGCTTTCCGCGACCCGATAGAACACACGGTCATCAGCCAATAAGCCGGTTTTTGGTTTTTCGTTTCAGTTTCCTGGCTAGCATAGTCGAGGGCCAATCTTTATCAGAAATATAGCATACTTGGATACTAATATTATCTTTTATTAACACGAGTATCACACGGTAGCTGGAAAGCTTCCGAAATGTTGGGATAAATAATATAAATAATAAATCGTGTTTTAATTCGGTATAAAGTATTTTATTTAAATATTTAGATACTTCAGCCCCTTTGAATCTACAATATCTGACTGACGTTAGCGAATGACCAAAAAAAATCCCCTCACCCCTCAAGCCGCAATAATAGGGCCCACGGGATAGCGTACTGCCGCGAGCACCAGGCAGTCAGGCCAAACGCCCCCCCTCCTCGTCCCGCTTGTGCATCCTTCCCATGCTCAACATGGGAGGAGTCCGCGGGACGAATTTTTTGTCAAACTTGTTGACTCACCACTAGTGTTAGTTTTCCGCCTTACGTGCCCTCTGCACAGGTTTCAAACTTCCACCAATTTTATGTTATCAACCCTTCCGGGCGTCAAACATCCCTCAAGTTCTCAAACTGTGATCACCAACCATTTTCACACTTTTAAAGGCGAGAAATACTTAATGACCAACCTGGGAATCGAACCCGTGACGTATGCTCTTACGGATGAACGTGCTACTTACGCAGTGTAAGTAGTGAATGACCAATATTATTTCTGTTTATTTCTATGTATGTGTATGTATTTAGGCAATATATAATACAAAAATACTATTGATTTCAGTATTAAGAAAGATTTGGATGGTAAGCTGAACTATTTGGTCTCAACACAAGTGGAAGGGTCACTGAATGTGACGACCCTCTTACTGACTGGTCGAGCTACGCCGTATCTCCATAATGGAGTTCAATATGTGGGTGATGAAGATCATTATGTAAGTATATTTGGACTTTTAATCGTACTCGTGAACGGGCGCTACTTGTGATGACTGGTTGGACTTGAATTCGTGTATGCGGTGATATATATTTTGACTATATGTTTGCGTGTTGTTCCCACGAGAATGTAAGTGCGTTCTCCTATTTCACCATGCCAACTGCTGATAGAGGACAAATCGTTGTTTTTATTTTTTTTCGTTTATTTTTGATTATCATTGCTAATTACTTTAAGATGTCATGTGGAATATGGTGTAATGGTTGCAGCAGAATAAATTATTTGAAATTGACTCCTAGTGGGCTATGGAGCATACGCATTTCTGTCTGTTTCATTGATCTTTTTTCTTTATAGATAAATGAAATAAGTATTACAAATATACAGTTAATTATGCTCCGCTCATTTTATTAAGTAAAAATTCTCCATTTACTTTGATAGTAAAATGATTTACTATAAATCTTTTGAGAAATCGAGTGTTGAGTGCTTAAACCCAATAAGTATGAATATGATTAAATGTTGTAAATGTTTAAATAATTTAAACTAATTTACCAAAGATATAAAAATAATATCACATTATTAAAATATAAATCACTCGATTTGTCTTTAACCGTATGCGCAGAATAGCAGGGTGACAATCAAATCTAATTCCAAATGTCGCACCGATTCTTTTTTTAAATTTGTTTCCCAGGGAATCGAAACTGAGACCTCGGGTCTATCGCAACACGCATACCATTAATCCACAAAGGCGGTACAATATATTAACTAAAAATTATTATTTTATCATTTTAGGCCATGCCTCAATTTGGAATACTATCGCGTAGTTCAGTGGGTCTACTGGTATGGTATGGGGGGGAAGATACTGTTACTGATCACGTCTCCAAGCAGTATCCTGGATCCAGGCTGAAGACACCAGCTCTACCTATCTGGGTATATAGATATTTATAACTGACTGATAAAGAGGCTCAACTCGTGTTACAACAACCTTAATTACATATAAGCGATAATTATATAGTATTTTATGCACAGAATTATATTTTGGAAGATGCGAGTATCACATATTGCACCTTTAAAGACAAACCGTTTCTAAACGAAAGTATTAAATTAAACAGCAAGGCCACAATATTCATCAAATTCATTGTTTTTTTTTTTTTAAATGCCTTAAATAAACGGATATTTGAGACAGCTTGATATTACGATAAATAATACAGAATATACTATTTTTTTACTGGAACAATATTTATTCATGACTATCATAGGTAGTTACTAGTTCGATTCGTGAAAAAAAACGTTATGGTTTAACTTTAAAGGTGCGATATAATGGATTTAAACGTGATTCTTTCATTATATTTATAATGTAAATACAAATCTTTTATGGGATTAAAATGATTTTTTTAATTATATTATATATCCCTATGAAAAAGTGTGGTCATCTATAGAGCTATCTGATTTTAATTTTCATATACCGAGTTAATACTGGCTGTAATTTTCTATAGAATAGCAATACAAATACAACAGTGTCTTGAATTATAGTCTATACTGATAATATAAAGATGAAAGATTTGTTTGTTTGTTACTATTTATCTCAAAAACTACTCAACCGATTTAAAAAATTCTTACACCAATAGAAAGCTACATTATCTTTTTAAAGCACTCCAGATTTTTTTTTTGTAAATATTAATTTACCACAAAATAAATTGTGTTATAAATATACAAAACATATTGAGTTATTTATTACATTTTAGTTAATTTAACTTTTAAACCGTATTAAATTTCTTATATTTTTGTATTCAAAAATGTACAGGTAACAAACTGCTCTGGACATTATGGAGTACTTTTCAACACAAACCGAGAATTACTCAGAAATTATCACGCAGAGAGAAGGTAAACATTAATTATTCATTCATTTATTCGGATAGCTTGTCAGAACCTTTTGTTTTTATTCGGTTTATCAATTTTTGGCCCATGGACATCCGTGATTCAAGCGTCTTAGATGCGTTGTCGGCCTTTTAAAAGTTTAAAGGCTCATTTTTTAAAACTGACGAGATCGTAATCAGATAGAAACACTGATGGCGGTAATTCATTCTACAGTTTTGTTGTACGTAGAATGAATGAATTTTATACTGAAGCCACCATTAGGAAATAACGAAAGTGACTTGTCAGTACATTGTATCTTGTATCTTCTTATTTCTAAGTGTGTTCAAACTTAACAAATGGATTTAGTTTTTAATGGGTTTTATTTAATAAATATCTAAATCATTTAAATTATCATAAACTAATAATAATTTACAAAAATAATGAATTCTACTTATATATTATTGGGTTGCAGGTTCGACATTCACTACTACACGTGTGGAGGTTGTCACGTATTACTAAACGTGGATACCCGAGCTCATGAAGACTCAGCCACGCTCAGGACTGACGATATCAGCGCTACTCCTCTAGAGAAACTTATTCATACCAAGTAAATCATGATATTTACGTCGATGTTAACATCACCCGCTCATTAGCATAATAAATGCATGTGCACCTAGCATTAAGCATATATAGCATATAAGTTTGTATTTGTTTGGCTTCTCCGATCAAAGAGACTAGACATAGGAATAACAAAAATGAAAATTTGGACTTTAACAAAACCTCAGTAATTTGCTTTTAAAAACAAATATTTGAGTCATATGGAATCAAAGGCGGCTATCTGACTTATGGCTGATTGTTAGCAATTTAAAAAAGAAAACGTTTTCTCATTTATTTTTGTATTAGGTATCATTAATTGCATGTTTCTATGAATATTAACAATTAAAGATAAAACCAAATATATAAAAAAACATAACAGTCTAAACGACAAGAACTTATTTTATTTTGGTAGATTGCCGGACCAAAAATGTCACATAGCCGCCTTTGAATCTATACGACTCATTTGTCTGCTCACGAACATAAATGCAATTTGTGTCGTGTTTAATAGAAAAAAAAGTATCATCCCGCATAACATCGGTATCCGTATCAGTAGATACTATCGCTACAGATACTACCTATTGCGCCAAATTTATACACAAAACACACCCCGGCTTCGCACGGGTGCAAGTAAATGTAAAATTAGAAGCATTTAATATGTATTTTTTATTGACGTTCATAAGTGTACATTGTGTTACCTAAATGAATAAATGATTTTTGAATTTGTAGATACACAAAAAAATAGCCTATGTTACTCGCTGATAATGTAGCTTTCTAAAAGAATTTTTAAAATATAGTTTTTGAGTTTATTCATAACATACAAAAATCCATTTTTTTATAAATATTAGTATATATATGTAAATACAGTTATGTATATGTAAATTGGAAGAGAAAACGTCGTTGACTAATCGATTAAATAAAAAAAACTATACTTAAACTCTATTTTCTTTTGGGTAAATGTAAAAAATCCTTGCCTTATATTTAAACCGCTATAAAGAATACCGGGATTGCGACCAACAAATAAATATATGTAAACAACCGTATGTATAGTAGATACTATATCGCTATGACAATTCCGCTATAATTGGAAGCTCCAAACATTTGGCAACAGCGTTGTACCAAATCCCTCGACGAAATGCTACATTAAGGTGTCTACGACCTGTCGTCGGTATAACGGGAACTATATAGCACAATGTTGAATATACAATTCATCTAATAATTTTATTATTCTCAATAGATGTTTATTTTCAAGTCAAATCCTTAAATCTTTCTCCTTTTTAAGTCAAGTCTTAGTATAGAGTGTATTCATTACGTTTCATAAAAAATACATATAAATCAATACTAATAATATTAATAGGAAAGATTTGTTAATTTGTTACGATGTAACTCAAAAACTACTCGACCGTTTTTACCAAGAGAAAGCTACATTATCAGTGAGTAACAGTAACAGCTTTTTTTTTGTGTACATCTTTATTGCACCCGTGCGAAGCCGGGTTGGATCGCTAGTTTATAATATGATGATCAGTCGAACGCCATTAGAGTTTAGCGATTTCATATTCTACACATTTATCCACTTATTGAGATTAGAGATTAAAATTTCCACCTTTAAATTTCCAGATGGTAAGATGCAAAAATCATACATACATACATACATATACATCACGCCTCTTTCCCATTGGGGTAGGCAGAGATCACGAAATTCCATATGCTCCGATCCTTACATACCACTTTCGCTTCTTCTACTTTCATCAATGCTTTCATACACACTCGTCGGTTACGAGTACTTTTGACCTGGCCCTTTTTCAGAACGTCCCCGATCTGATCAAGGTACGTTCGCCTAGGTCGACCACTTCCGACTCTCCCACTCACACCAGTTTCAAAAATCATATATATCCATTTTTCATAGAGATTAAAATGTCCATCTTTAAATTTCCAGATGGCAAGATGCAAAAATCACATGGAACGGAGCAGTACCGTACACAACGGACTCTCCCATTTAAATCAACCTTTGACATGTTTGAGTTGCAGTAGAGCATGAAATTGATACAGAAAATTCCACCTCGATGTATTTAAATATACATTTGCCAGATACGATACATAAGAATCAATCCCATCTTGAAATTATACATCAGTATACATTCATACAATTAATAGTTCGTATTTATTTGAAAAATGCTTATACAATTATGACAAAATAAAGATCGCGTTAGAGAACAAGTTAAAAGTAATTTTAAAGTAGATGTATTACGAGCTTCAATAGATAATAAAATGTTAGTCAAAATATAAATAAATATATAATATGTGAACACTAAGGTAATTTATTTCTTATTTCGTGAGCAAAGGATCAATTCCATTTTCATCAGCCTTATATTACCATTGTATTACAATATACTTTATTATTATTTTATAGAATAGGGGTAAACTATCTGATGGAAAGTGAACACCACTACCCATGAACATCCGCAACACTAAAGGATTTGCAGATGCGTTGCTGACCTTTAAGGTTGGAATAGATTCTCTTTGAAGGTATATTTTAAGTACATAGTGCGTACAAAATCGAAACAAGTAATAGACTTAAACAATAGGCTGTAACAAAAGCCATAAAAAGAGTGGCGGCGAATTTCTTGCCAGTTCTTCTCGTCCGCTCTACGCCCTTGATTTGTGAACTGGTAGTAAATGTAAAATTAGAAGCATTTAATATGTATTATTTTTTATTGACGTTCATAGTTGTAGGTTGTGTTACCTAAATTAATAGATTATTTTTTAATTTAATTGAATTAAATATGGCAACTTTGTGACATTTCAAATATCAGGACAACTGTCATCTTTCTGTCTCCCCGCGACCACGGTTGCTGTAAAGCATCCGAAACGTCGGGATAAATAATTTAAACAATATAAATAATAAATCGCGTTTTAATCCGGTATACAGTATTTTATTTAAAAGCCATCAGGCTCAGCATGAAGCTGTCAAACCACATAACGCTGATTGTCAGCCAGTTCCTCATCCACAAAAGTAGTAAGAGTACAACAAAGAAAAATAAAAAAGCGATTTTTATTTTTTGGGATTAAAATGAGACACATTTACATTCTTAGGCCGGCTAAGCATGACAACCGCGACAAAATTTTGTCGGCCGTTTTCTCGTGTTTCAATCGATTATCTCTATTTCTTCCGGATCTAACATGACAATTACACTTACAACTCGACTTTTAATATCTAAAATAGATATATTTGTCGATCGAGATATCTTTTCTATCAAAATTGTCGATGTCGAGATATATTATCGAGATATCTTACATCTTAGTTTGTCTTCTCTCGTCCGCGAGATATCTCGTGGCGGTCATGCTAGGCCGGCAGACTTCTGATAAAACAATGGTTATTTTATTTTATTCTTGTAAGCAAACGACTCGAACCCCATACCTCTGGTGCTAAGCTCAAGTGACAAACCAATCACCTACGATACCGATATAATAACGTTATATAAATCTACTAGCTGACCCGACAAACGTTATTTTGCGATGTAAATAATTTCTAAAAAGCAGGGGTTGGTATTAGAAGAGTGAAAACATAGGGTTGTATGTATTTTTTAATGCCACATTATAAAAAAATAAAAACAAAAAATTTCGTACAAAAATTAAAAATTATTTAAGGGTGAACAACCCTTATCACTTAGGGGTATGAAAATAGATAGTAGCTGATTCTCAGACCTACTGAATACGCATATAAAATTTGGTAAAAATCGGTAAAGCCGTTTCGGAGGAGTACGGTAACTAACATTGTGATATGGAAATTTTATATATTAGATGTACCTACTAAGAAGAAGGAAGCGACTTTTTACTATCATACATTTGTTTATTCCCCAATAAACTACTTCGCAGCTTATTTGAATATGAATTCAATTAGTAATATAAAAGTACAGTAGTCCTAACGCCATTCTAATAATGATTAATGGCCTTTCCGTATATAATAAAAGGTAATTCATCACAGTCGTGTCAAATGGTAATATATCCTTGTTGCTTTTACTCAGTATTTGATGAATTGCAGCTTATAGACATTTTTTATTGAATTAATGCAAGGTTTAACATAAAATTGTTCAAATACAGCCTGTTAATCCTACAAATGAACCTTATTTAACGCCTTTGTCCAAAAAATGTCTACATATTTTTTTAAACTGAAAATAAGGAGTCTCCCAAAAATACTGAACATTGGCAGAATCCGTCTTTGATGGAAGTTGCCATTAATCAAAAGAAGAAGAGGAACTAAGAACACATGCATTTCATGGGTTAACACGTTCGCGCGCGGTAACGGCTATTGCCGCTTTTTTTGTATTGCAAATTTCGTCAGTACGGTTATTGCCGTAAACTTTCAAATTCTTCGTATTGCCAGTACGGTATAAGCAGCTAAACAACTGTGAGTTATACATACAACACATTTCCACTGGCACTCTGTAAGAAGAATATACGATTGTACTGTCAAAATGTAATGCACAAGAGCAAATTTTATTTTAAGTCGGTTTTGGCAATGTGTGTGTGCGCACACAGCTACACTACGGCTATTGCCGTTGTGTTTGTATGCGTATTACTGCGACGCTCGAGTCAGTGCCGCGTGAGACGACATCTTGTCAGAAAGTGTATTTCTCTAACGCTCCGCGATCGAAGATGAGTATAAATACTTATTTTACTTTACTGTAGGGATAAAATCTTATTATAATATTGTAATATAATAATCGTAATACTATAAAAATAACTTTGAGCTATATATTGACGTAATTATAAACAAATATTATCAATTGAATTTGTATAATGTAGGTTTAATGTTTGTATTTTTTTTAGATGGCACAAAAGCAGATAGATAGTGAGCGTATTAGGCAACTTTTAGAGGATATATCTACTCCAGAGTCCACTCCAGAACGGGACCCATACAGTGATGATGGCGAATATGGATCGGATCGAGAATTTCAATCGAATTATGATGATATGTCGAGCTCAGATGTGGAGCCTACAGAGACAAGAAAACTTGCAAGAAATATGATGAGAACAGAGTTCAGCGGATCTAGTGATACTCTAGACTAGATAGATATCTGTCAGATGATGAAGTAGAGGTAAGAATCCATTCAACTCTAACTGTCCCTATGGAGCAGCCGTGTACTTCAGATCAAATTATAAGCACCACTAACGACGATATAGGGGATGATAATGCCAGGGCAAACAGCCCATCTATACTAATGTGCCATGAACAATTCGATGATGCATCTGATGTACTAAAAAGAAAAAACGCAAAGAGACAAGATACAGGTGCAAGGGATGCCGAGAAAAACACCCTTATGCCCTACATGTTTTGAGGAATGGCACGCCAAATATGTCAAGAGTTGTTGATTTATACACATATTTTTTTAATTTTTAAAGAGATATTTTTGTTTTATTTTTTTATATTTTTATTTTATTTTATGTTTAAAATAAAAAGAACTGGGGTAAGTTTTTACTAATTAATAGGCTGTGATTGATTATATCTACACAATCGATATTTTTGTTTTATTTTATTTAAAATAATTAAGAACTGGAGTTAGTTCCTACTAATTACTAGGCTGTAATTGATTTTATAATAAATATTTCCTACGAATGCTGACTTTCATTTTTAAACTGCTATAGCCGTACTGTTATCATGCAATGGATATTTTCATATGTTACACGGCAGTACGGCCTTAGCCGTATTACGGTTATAACCGTACTGCCTTCAGAAATACCTTTTTTATTATGTCTTACGACAGTACGGTTATAACAGTGTCCCTAAATTGTATGGAAAATTTTAGTGATTTTTTACGAAAGTATCAGTAAAATTACCGGCCACGAACGTGTTAATCTTATTTTGTATAAAGGCGAAACGCCATCTTACGTCACGTACGTTTATAGCTTAGTTGTAATAATAATTGATGTACACTGCAAATCAGTAACATATTACACATTATAGGAAAAAAGCATATTCAAATGTAGAAAGATATTGAAATAAAAACAATAATATCCACCCTGCACTTATACTGACAAGATGTCTCTGTCACAAAATTGAACTATGTCAATGACTTCGCTACGACCATTACCTCTAAGATCAGATGTGTTATATTTGAAGCAATTCAGCTTAAAAGCATATTCAGCCTTTATTAGAAACAACCGGAGCAATTATTTCAACAGTCGTAACAAACATAACTACTCAGAATAAATTAAACAAGTTAAATTGTCGTATAAAATTTTATAGGCACCGATCTTGTCCGTTATGACCAGTGGCAATTAGCCATTGTTATGTTTCTGACATAGAGTAATCGACGCGTAGAGATGTTATGTTGAGTTCGTTATACAGGGTGCCGCTACCCTCCCGACACTGACCAATCATGGATCTATTCAGGATATCGAAGGGTCCTATAAATAAGGGCCAAAATGCAAAATCACAACTTTACAAGAGAGACATTAAAAGTTTAAAATTAAAACATACAGAAATTCATTTAAATAAAATACTGTATACCGGATTAAAATACGATTTATTATTTATATTGTTTTAATTATTTATCCCGACGGACGTTTCGGATGTTTTTCAGCAACTGTGGTCACGGGCAGACAGTTGTCTGATTTTTGAAATGTCGCGTATTTAAAATTGTTATATGTAATACTCGCGTTAATAATAGACAATATTATACAGAAATTCAGTCATCATTGGGTGGAGAATGAAGCTATGGCGGGAATTAAGTGAAAAATTAAAGTGCCTGAAAATAAGACTTACAGGTCTCGTTACCAGGCCACCAAATTATTATAATAATAAGTCTACATAGGCCATTATACTGTGATAAAAAATACTTTTTTTTGTAGATATCGCCGCAAAATATACTGTTTCAAAATTTTATAAATTAGACCAAATCAATTTTAGCGGTATGAAATATACTTTACGACCTATACTCATACTTACCAAATATACATAAAAGTTTTCACAAAAATCGGTCGAGTCGTTTCGGAGGAGTGCTTCCACGAACACCGTGTCACGAGATTTATAAATATATCTAAAGATAGATATAATCAATAGATGTATGTTCATATGTGTTCTATTTTTACCTCATCTGTGTTCATGAATTTTCGTGAACGGCAGCACTTTGCGGGGAGAATGCTGATATATAGCAACCCCGCTATTGTTCACAATAATTTGTGCGAGCTTGATTCGTGACACTTCTATCGTGACTAATCAATGATATCGCGATCTGCGTGTGACAGCTTGATGGAGGCCGACATCGAACGCTTATTATTAGATTGGTTGTTAAATTTTATATCTATATCTATACTGATATTATAAAAATGATTTTTTTTTAATATTGTCTTTAATTAACGCGAGTATCACACATTTAAATAAAATACTGTATACCGGATTAAAACGCGATTTATTATTTATATTGTTTAAATTATTTATCCCGACGTTTCGGATGCTTTTCAGCAACCGTGGTCGCGGGGAGACAGAAAGATGACAGTTGTCTGATAAAAAGAGTGGCGGCGAGTTTCTTGCCAGTTCGATGTGACGATTAAAAATAGCGCTTCTTACATTTCTTCTGTACAAAAATTGATATGTTACTGAAAATGTATTATTTTGAACGAAAATTACAGTTAGACCAAAGTTAAATAATAGGTATTACATATAAATGCTTAGGTATATATATGTTATACCTATTTTAGTCGCGAGTGTGTTGTCGACATAAATCTTGCTTTTTACCGGTAGTAAATTAAGAGAAATGACTAAAGAGGGTTCTCATCACGCTCAACTGTCTATTTTATTACTATTTTATCTGTCCCCAAAGCAAGCGTCAACATATACTCTTCTTTCCCATAATATTAATTTCAATAGCAGTTACCTTCTAATAAGAGAAATCAAGCCCAATATTGTCCAAAGTTAGAGGCAATAAAGCAAAAACTATGTTCGCCCGAAGCTAAATACACACAAGGGACGATAAAAAATATGATGCTACAAAACCCAGAGGCTTTTCGGGAATTCAATCGCCACAAACGAGTATTTTTTTCGACAATCGAGGAACGCGTGGCAATTTGAAAAAATCGAATGCTTTTCGAACTGTGAACGAAAAAATAAAATGGCCGCACATGACCTCATCAAGTTTAAAAAGTAAAAAGTGCAGTTCCGAGTAATTTAGTCCCTTCTTAACTAACGTATTTTTTAAAAATTGATTATAATAATCTTTATTAGTGAAACAGAAACACATTTAACAGAAAACAATTTAGAAGCGATGAACCCTGAAAAAGTTGACTACAACTGTGGTTGGGGGTCAACGCTTTCCCCCGAAGTTTGAACAGCAATAAAGATAAGGTACATAAATCTAAACAAACAAAAATTAAATTAAAGAAAATACTATGATTACCAGAAGTTACATATTATGTAGATGTCAAAAAAGATGTAATAAAATTGTCTTTTATTAACGCGAGTATCACACATTTAAATAAAATACTGTATACCGGATTAAAACGCGATTTATTATTTAAATTATTTATCCCGACGTTTCGGATGCTTTTCAGCAACCGTGGTCGCGGGAGACTGGCGCGTGGGAATCGCGTTTTAATCCGGTATACAGTATTTTATTTAAAAGATGTAATAAATAATATTCAATTAGCGTCACTAAAAATAAGATACAATAAGTCTAAGTGCAGTACATAGTACGTTCTCGGTACAGTTCATTGCGCTATAACATAGAGGTCTTGGATTCGATTTCCATAACGAACAAAAAATGTTGCAGGACATAGCCTGCAAAAAATATGATTAGTGAACTAGTCAATGTATCACATGTCCAACTAAATAAATATTACCTAAATTATGATATATTGAAATCAAATAAGACTTTAGTCGCTAAGTTGTTCCAAACAGGCAGATCTGAAACGTGGTTCCGATAGATATTGTCTTGTGGATCACTTCTTCACTTTTTAATTATAAACTAACAATCGTGTATCGTAGTGGACCCCAGGGGGTAGAACAATACCTTACCTTGCTAGCTACCCAAAGCAGTGGCGGGACCACCATACAAGCCCAAACGCCTGTTTTGCGTTATTAATGCATTAAAATGAAATATAATAATGTCATAAGCCATATATTACTTAGGTATACGATTACGTAATTATATAAGTGATATTAATATAAAAACACGTATTATGTAAAAATCGCCAAGACGGGCTTTAGGGCTTGTATGGTGGTCCCGCCACTGACCCAAAGGTCAATCCAGTGTATTGGGTTGTTTTAAGACTGAGGTGTTAACTTTTTTTTAATTTAGATTTATTTAAGGTTATAATATTTTAGTAAAAGTGAGCATTTAATTTAATATTGTATTTTATTAACGCGAGTATCACACGTTTAAAAAATATAAATAATAAATCGCGTTTTAATCCGGTATACAGTATTTTATATAAAAGAGTATTTAATCTGTTTATTTCTTCTAAATTCACAGAGAAGAGAGTGATGTTGGATAAGAGTTTGGGTACTTTAAAATTCATCCATATGAATGAACTCCGTGTCTCGATAGCAAGTATTAGTAAGCGCGTTGCGTTTAACATCGGTCGCCAGTTCGAATCCCAAGATAATAAATTTTTTGTCACACAGGGCAAAGAAATGTGACTTCTAACGAGAAGTCTCAGGAAATCACTACGCGAATGAACTCACAAAAAATTATTTTTAAGCAAAAAACAAAAACCGACTTCAAAACTACAACTCGCACTAAAAAGTAAAAAATAATATTTTAATTACTTCAAAGCATTATTTATTAACAGTTATTTTTGAAGTCGGTGCCACCCAACCGATGCCGCTCCGTACCGTTCGAAAAGTTGCAAAAGCAGGATTAAACAGTCCTTCTTTGCTTTATATGGGACCACCTCTGAAATATCCCGTACCAAACAAAAGAAAAATCATCCAAATCCATCCATAACTTGCGGAGTTATCGCGTAACAAACATAAAAAAAAAAAAAAAAAAATATAACATACACACGAATTGAGAACCTCCTCCTTTTTTGAAGTCGGTTAAAAACTAGTTAAATACGTATAAGTAACTGGAAGAGTGCTGGAATATAATCTTATTTAAGTTGGTCGTACATCAATTACAATTGGACATCTCCCGTGAATACTGTTCTAACTTCGGCAATTACTGTAGTCGGGTTAGAGTTCACTTTGAACTAAATGGATGAAGTAGCGAGCTAGCAGCTTTGTTTAACTTTGTACAGGTGATGAATAAGTTCCGTTTCATAGACGCTAGAGTATTATGTCAATTCGAAATACACAGTTTTAATTCCTTCAAGGATCTAATAAAATAATTTTTTTTTTTTAAGTTAAAGGTTTTGTAAGTTAGTTTAGTAGTGGCTCATATTATTAATTACTAGCAACGCGCCCCGGCTTCACACGGGTGCAATGTAGATGTACTGTACACTGCAAATATCGTATGTTATTCGCTTATAATATAGCTTTCTATTGGTGAAAGAATTTTTAAAATCGGTTCAGTAGTTTTTGAGAAAAATCCAAAAATTCAAATCTTTCCTCTTTATAATATTAAGTATAATAATAATAATAATAGCCTTTATTTAACAATCTTACATATTATATGATAAAAAAACTTAAATAGTAATTATTTGACACCGGTTTTGCGGTCAAGATTGTCTTGCTTTCCAGCATAGGCCTCCCCTAAGGCTTTCCATTTTTGACGATTATTCGTCTCCCTTCTCCAGGTGATATTAAGTATAGATGGAACTTAAATAAAGACATTTGTTTGTTTGTTATGTGTGACGCAGGTAGTTTTCTAGCTTCAAGAGCAGTCCTTCTTTCTAAAGCCTCAGCTTCAGAACAATGGTGCAGTGTACTTTGTCCTATGACGCCACTGTCAATAAGTGACGGGCTTGATGGCGCGTTTGGAAAAACATCTATCTTGCGCTCCGATGGGTCGTGGGTACGAATCCCACCGGAACGATATGTTTATAATTTTCTATAAGCATGTCTTCCCCACGTCTGATCACCTCAGGCATTAATCCGGTGGGATGAATATGGAAATTCCCACTGAAAACGAATCACCATTCATAGACGGAAAAACTGTGAAGTACATATTGCGCGTTTCGGTCTTAGTCTATGGATTTCCGTTTTTCCGAATGCTCGAAGTAATAATATGTAGGTCGACAGCGCATCATTGATGTTTTAAGGCTGGGGTATCACCTACCATCAAGTAAATCTCATGCTCGTCTGTCGATATCTAACATAAAAAAAACATGTTGAGTTGCATTTTATGAGCAGAACTGTTATACAATATTTGATTCAATCTTGTGGTTTAGTACAACTTTGTCGCAGTAAACAGACTCTAATGAATAAATCCCTTATGACAACAAGAACAAATTGAAGTCCGATTTAGAAATTAATTAAAATGCTCTTTGCTTCGCTCTTGTATTATTCAAACTATTTCAAAGGAAATGTTTTTCCTACCCGAGCGAGCACTTTTAACAATTTCAGTTTAGAATTTTTGTTGGACACTTTTGCAATTATATTGAATGTTGAAATAATTTTTATATTATTTTTGATGTTTGATAACGATAGCCGAGCTTGATGTTCACTTGATAAACCTTCAGCCATAGAACACCAGTCAATGATGCTCTGTCGACTTATTTTTTTTTAATTTCAAGTATACAGAAATATAAAAAAGCAATAAACACTTAGAGATTTGTATGTCCATGAACAGCGGTAGGTTACTCGTTGCAAATTTATTATTTCCTCCTAACAAATATTTTTTATATTGAATTAGTTTTTAAAGCAAGCAGCTAATTAAATATTTCTATCCACATATGTATATGATTATAAATGCAAGAGTAATGACTGTCTGTTACGTTTTGATGACAAAATCTCTAAAGAGATATAAAGTAAAGTATGGAAAAAGTTATTATATTATCGCGGAAAACATCTTAATTTTTCCATGCGACCGAAGCGTCGGGCTTACTCTGGTGGATAATAAAGTAAAATAGCTGATCATCTATATCCATATAATAAACAGCTTTGGGCTCGTTGGCGCGTTTGGACTTTATGAAGTAAGGTGGGACTTACGAGGTAATCGTCCCCTTATTATATCTGATAAAATATCGTTAATGTACTGTGGTAAATGAGAATACTTTATTCGACACACACACAAACATACAATTAAAAGAACACTTAAACATTATATAAAATGTAAATATATTCAGTAATTTCCATTTAGTTTTAACCGACTTCAAACCGAGGAGGTTCTCCATTCGAATGTATGTTTTATTGAATGTTTGTTACGCGATAACTCCGCCAATTATGTAGGGATTTTGATGATTATTTTTTTGTTTGGTAGGTCATTTCAGTGATGGTTGTAGGTAAATACTAAATGTAGGTATAGTTTTGAAGTGGGTTTTTGTTTTTTTTTTGAAATAATTGTAATGACATATCGACAGACGAGCGTAGCTCTCTGGATGGTTGGTGATACCACAGCCACAGAATATATATTAATCAATGCGCTTTCAATTAATATTTAGTTCGAGTATTTGAAACCATGGCTTGAAACCAATTCACGGTTTTTCATCTTCATTACGATTTTCATGCCTAAGGTAGACGTAGATGTTTACAAAAACTTATAAAAATGTCATCCCGGCGAGATTAGAACCCGCGACCCAACGGAGAGCAAGGTTTAATAATATAATAATATAGTTTATAGTTTAAAAATATATAAACGTATTTATTATTATGTTATAAATTTCTTATTCTTGTCATACCGCATATAATATGAAATTTTTATAATAGGTACTGTATTTATATTTTCCAAATCAAAATTAATTAATCTGCCATCTGTAGCACATCTCTAGCACGAAGTTAGATGTGGTATTCTCATTTTACTTAGAGCTTTTTAGTTTAAATGATAGATGGCGCTTTCGACGGAAAAATAAAACCTTGTAAATGTAAACATATTATTAATAAAATATATAATTATTATTAAATTATAATCAAGGATAGATATTGAAAACGATTTAATATAAAACAAAAATATACAATTTATATAGAACTATTGTTTTTATTGTGTCAGTGCCATCTAGCGAATTTTGTCGGAACGTAATTAAAACTGCTTGTTTGGAGTGCTAATATAAAGTACCTAACTTAATAATATAAGCTCGAAATAGGTACTTAAAGTCTTGCCTCGCTCTATCGAATAAAAAAAAATATCACAAGCTTACTCTACGTTTATAAATAAGGCCGTAGCTATACAATTATTTTACTTAATAAAATGAGAAATATAATATCTGCTAATCCACTGGGCTGGCGCGATGTGTCATTGCCTAACACGAATGTCTCTTGTTAACACGAATATGTAGGCAAGTATGGAAATATTCATTGCCTAACATCAAGTGAGACGCAAAGAAAGTGAAAGAAACTGCAAACCGTGGTATATAATGCACTGTTGGACTTCCGGAATATTTGCGGAGGCTCATCGGCTTTATTGTCATGCAAAATAAAGGGATGTTTCAATACTACAGCGTCTAAAAGCAAATCCTTGAAGTATTCTGAAGGCGGATATTCTGAATTCTTTTTTTTTATTCTGAAGGCGGTTGCTGAGCAAGTTCTCCCTCCTATTAAAGCGGTGGCTTAAACGCGCTATTTGCAATTCACGGTTTTTCCATCTAGTGGTGGTTCGTTACCCAGTTGGAAAATATTGCTTGTTAAGGGAGCAGACATGGAGAAGAGACGCTTACAGAACCCTATACGTGTTTATAATATCTTTATCTAAGTTTTTATTATATCATTATTTATTTTTAATATTAATATCATTGTTTCTCTCAAACGGGGTTAATTACCGCAATAGCTGATGTTGTTACTTCTGTATACAAAAAAAAAATCTGACTATTCAACGTGTACTGAGTATAACTATTTTCTGAAGGGTGACGAATGTGAGTGGATGCATCATAAAGTTTTCACTGCTTAAACCTTCTATTGGTTCTTGATTTCAATAGCTATGTCAGTGTATGGTAAACGTTGATTTTTCAATGTATGTGGATGAAAAATGAATGGATGGATTGATTATTATAAATGAATAAATATTACTGTATTTGTGTACTTCTAAATATGTAGCATTAGTAAGGTAAATACTCTGCAATTTATTAAAAAAAATATCAACAAATAATTGCTAACCGGATAAAAGGCAAATAAAATAGAAGCCACGGATATTCGAACAGGCGTCGAACGGTGTCTAAATGAATTGAAAAGTTTGAATTGATTGGATCCTACATGGTGCATTATTTTATGGTATACCAGTTTCAAACTTGGCTACATGGGTTTAAAATTTCCACTGTAAGTTTGGCGATAAAGCCTTATTATACTTCTCTATACCATTTTGTTTTTGTTACATATCCTCAGACAGGTTCATTTGATGATGTGTGATACCTAAGTCACAGGACATCAAAAATCGCATCGTGCGATTTTTTTAGATTGTGATATCCATTTTTGTACTTCTAGCATTCGGGAATAGATAGATTGAAAAACCGTGAATTTCACATTCCGTGTTTCGGTTTTAGTCTATGGATTTCCGAATGCTCGAAGTAAAAATTAGGCCGACAGTGCATCATTAATTGATGTTCTGTGGCTGAGGTATCACCTACCATCAAGTGGACCTCATGCTCATCTGTCGATATCTGACATGAAAAAAAATTGATTCAAAATACGATACCTGCAATAACAGTATTTCCATTGATTTGTTACCGGATCAGAATGTTGATATTTCTCCCACCCGTTAAATGCCTGAGTTACTTAGACCTGACAGATCCAGATAATATATATCTAAAATCTTGTTTTTTTTTTTAATTTACAGAATTTTTTAAATTTAGTACCGTGAATTTGACAAATAGTCAAAATATGGTATAAACGTATGCGCGAGACTGTGTGAGGTGTTTAGGCTCATTAGTTAGTTACCCTTTTGAAGACAAAGGTAGAATGAGCCTTTATAACTTACTACTTACTTATTAACATAATATTATATTAACGTATATTGGTTTTTAAATCAATTTGGAGTAAATTCTGCTGCTCATCAATATATCCACTGATAGAATGGTTAGATATTTTTTTTATAACGATTTGACTTATAAAAAACATGAAGTTACAATAAATGTTTCGAATTCAGCATGGATGTCACCAAGCGGCAATCAAAATTACAATTTACGCCGCCAGCTCTTTCATTATATTGTTATTACACTGTTTTTGTTGTCATACCATATTATATTGTTACACCATGGCAAACTCCATAAGTCCATAGTAATAGAACGAATGCGTTGAGAATTTTCGTTGTTTTTTATGGGAAAATTGAACGCTTTAGGTTATTTTATAAATTCTGGCAAGCTAAGCAACGAGCTTGCCAGAATTAATTGCTAATAGATAATATAATATGTACCTTGTAATAAAACTGTAAGTTTATGCTTTTAGATTTTTGCATACAATTTTTTTTTGATATATCCGGTTCCGAACTCATTTACATAGTAATTAGTTACTAAGTACATAATTATACGAATAATTATTATATTCTCGGTTGTTCAGTTCATATACTATTTAATATATTATAAGCATTTATTAACATTATTCATACAAGATTCTGAATTAAACAATTAAATGTATAATACAAAAATGAATATATAACTATCTTGACGGGCTAGATCACCTGCCGTACCCTTTGATGGGTCGTGGGTTCGAATCCCACCGGGAAGACATGACAGGTAACGAACCACCGTTCATAGATGGAAAAACCGTGAAGTATATATTACGCGTTGCGATCTCAGGCTAAGGATTTCCGAATGCTTGAAGTAAAAAATATGTCGACAGCGCATCCTTGACTGATGTTCTGTGGCTGGAGTATCACCCACTATCAAACAAACCTCATGCTCGTCTATGAATACATATTTATATAAATACAAAGCAATTTTATTTCGGATTTTTATTATTTTACGAAATAAAAATTTTAGAATGTGTATGTGGAGGAAGGGAGGTGTGGTCTTCCTCCAACCTAAAGGGAGGAATTTTATATACCTATTTCTTATTTATTATTAAAAATAATGAAAACCTAAGGACTTGTCAATTAAAACCAACATAATTTAAATGAACGCTAAGTTAAGACCTAATAACAGAGATTTCCAGTATTAAACACTACAAAGTCATGACTAACAGAAGCTAAAAGACAAATTAGATGCAATTTCGAGTAAGCGAGCTGTAATTTAGTCTAACTAGTAGTTAAGGATAGCTCAGTCGTCTAGTATCGGTCTTTACTGACTTCTCCAATTTATAAGTTAGTCTTTCAAACTACAAATTAGTTCTGTTGATGTCAAGAGCGTGTTTTACTACCTCATTATATTATAGTTAAATATACTAACATAAATATAGTGCTATTACTTAGATAACTTAGTAGGTATATAACAATATTAATAACGAAGAATATTTAGCGAATGGTTTTATGTTATATTGACGGGCTCGTTGGCGCGTTCGGTAGAACACCTGCGGTGCGCAACGAGAGGTCGTTGGTTCGAATCCCACTGGGACGTCATGTTTATAATTTTCTGTGAGCATGTCTTCCCCATGACTAGTAAATTCGGGCATTGAACGGGTGGGAAGAATATCGAAATCCCGCCTGGGTAAGTGAAGAAAAACCGTGAAGTGCATTTTGCGCGTTTTGTCTATGAATTTCCGAATGCTCGAAGTAAATAGTAGGTCGATTGCGCATCATTGACTGATGTTCTGATGCTGAGGTATCACCTACCATCAAGTGAAACTCATGCTCGTCTGTCAATATCTAACATAAAAAAAAATATAAATGGACTTTGCAAAGATAATGCGTAGCAATGCCATGGAAAGTTTGGACTACCGTGCCCCCAGATTTTTCTCTGTGAAAATCCTAGGAAGCATAAGACAGTCTGCTTTCAAAACCGATTAATTCTCATTAAGACAGACTGAAGTGCGAATTCTAAAATAGACTATTAAGATCACATCTTAATCTGAGCCAATTAACCTTTAAAATGCATAAATAAGTACAACGTATATACAACCTTATATGTATACGCATAAAGATTATATTCGTTTGATAATTAATAAAATACATTTGTTGCAATCTACTGAGAACCATTAATTTATTTTGTGCTTTATGCCCAACCACCAAAGATGAAAATCCTTTGACATAACATACATTAAGCATCGAAGTTTGTCGTTCATTTAGTTAAACATAGATGTACAGTTTTGGATTAAAAGTTGAATAAATGGCTTGAGTATTTTCTTTTCAACCGACTTCAAAAAAAGGAGGTGGTTCTCGATTCAATTGTATTTTTTAACCGACTTCAAAAAAGGAGGAGGTCCTCAATTCGTCTGTATGTTACGCGATAAATCCGCAAGTTATGGATGAATTTGGATGATAATTTTTTTTTTGGTAGGGCATATTTCAGAGGTGGTCCCATATAATTTTATTTGTATGTGTGTTGTGGAAAGATACCTAAACAGGTGTCTTTCTATGTATAATCAACTGACCGCCAACATCAGACACAGTAGGAATTTACTTATCACTAACAATGGTAATATAAATAATAAATTAAAATTACTTCAGAAATCAACTTAAGAAGATACACTAAAAACTTAAAAATTATTTAGATATATACAGTAATTCATTCTGAACAGTAACAATATCCTACAAATTATTCAATGTAATTTAAAAAAAAATACGTAAAAATATATTATTAAATTAGCCTTGATATTTCTATTTTTTTTAAACACACAATTATTAAATATTTTTGGGGTCGCTGCCAGCCGAGAAATGTATGTAGTTAAATCCTATATAGTTAACCTATTTACGGAGAAACAAATTCATTTCTGATAACGGACAGGTATATTTACGTCAATACTTTGAAAAAGAAGATTAGGTACGTACATAAAATGTCACTTCCATTAAAATTTTACTGTATATCCATGTTTAGATTAGGAAATAGTGTCGAGCTATAGTGTTGAATACAGATAAGCTTCGAGATAGTCGGAATCCGTGGCTCGGCTTGAAGTGTTGATAGTGTAGCATTGTCTCTGTTCAATTATTTCTCTGTGATCAATGCAAGGTATTTTAACCATATTAAAACCTATTTTTTTTTATTATTAGATATTGACAGACGAGCATGAGGTTCACTTGATGGTAGGTGATACCTCAGCCACAGAACATCAGTCAATGATGCGCTGTCGACCTACTTGTTTACTTCGAGCATTCGGAAATCCATAGACTGAAACCGAAACGTGCAATGTACACTTCACGGTTGTTCCATCTATGAACAGTGGTTCGTTTCTCGGTCGGATCAATGCCCGAAGTTACCAGACATGGGGAAATCATGCTCACAGGAAATTATAAACATGTGGTCCCGGTGGGCTTCGAAACCATGACCCATCGATCAACACGGCAGGTGTTCTACCGAACGCGCCAATGAGCCTGTCCAAATCTAATGTTATAATGTAAATAAAAGTGACGTTGTAAAGTATGGTGACAATGAGTTTCTTGACTTTCTAAGAGCCAGGAATGTACAGGTCTGAAAACTTAAAGGGAGGAAATGAACATACGACTTTACGAAAATACATTGTATGAAAGATTGAGATAGGAAGCGAGTGGATAATAAGGATTTCTTATTTATTTAAATTTAAGGCCTAGGTTATTATTTATTTAAGGCCTTATTTATTTAAGGTTAAGACCTAGGTTATTATTTTATTTTTACAGTATTTGTTTAGTTAGTCTTAATCATGTATAGCTTTAGGTAACATATTAGATATACATAAATTCTACGTTACGCTTCACTGAATATATCAACCGGGACACAGCAAAAACATTTTATGATTTTTGTCTGTCTGTTTTGTTCACGCTAATCTCCGAAGGTACTGAATCGATATTCATGATCATTTCACAAAATATTTAGAAACAATACTAGAAGTAAAGCAGAAGTAAGTAGTGGTGTCATTGAACATTTTTTCCAAAATATTCGGAAAAAATATCAGAAGTTCTGCTTCTGTATTGCCAGCCTTTATATTGCATTAACGTAAACGGGCGAAATTCAAAATATAACGCAATAGAGACTGCTCATAAATTTTACTGAGATACACACATTCACTAAACATAAAAGGCTGGCGAAAATGGTCTAGATTTATGTACTGTAGTGTAGTGTAAAATGTACGCGAAAATATCTCATAAAGCTTTTAACTTCGGCGGTTCTTTTGAGTAAATTAAAATTTAAGTATTATACTTCCTTTACCGATCTTTTGAAGCTTGCATTCATAACTGGTTCATAGGGACGCGTTCTAATTAATCACAGATTCAAATATATATTTTGTATTTAACGAGACGGACGGATATCTAAATTCAGACCGGAAAAAGAACTCCCGTTTAAAAATGGAAACAGCGAAGTACTAATACTCATTCCAGTTCAAATTATTATTGAATGTCTAAATACTCGAATTAATAAAATATCGACAAAATTTACTGTGAAGTGTTAGACAATGATTTTAAATGACTAATATTTCTTAATATCTTCCGGTCTGCGTGTTAACAAAGAAATAACGACCATATTTTAGACCAAAACTATTTTTATTTTTTAATATTGTTTTTTTCCGGCATTCAAACCGGTGCTAAACGCATCGCACTTATCACTGAGTCAGGGAGTTAAATATGTTAATATATTTTTAAAGAGTTTCTTACATTTTGAACACAGTGTAAATACCGCATATTGCGAAAGCGTCTGAGCTTAAAATAATTCTACATTTCTTTATTCATATATCTAATACCTTTACAAGGGACGCCTGCAATGTCTGAGAGAACACAGCGGTATTGTTATGTACTTTAATTCCTATTTCATACGCCATAAGGTTGTCTTTGCGGCCGCATTCATCTTTGTTTGGTTAAGGTTTTGTGTGGTATAAGTCTCGATCTGAAACCTGATAGAGCTAAAACATCTGAGCCTCGCTTTTCATGTGAATCTGAACATTATTATTTTAAAAATCCTGCTGTTTTGCTTGGAGAGATCCTAAAGAATACGCTGTATGAAATACTGAAGTAGCAAACGTGTAGAAAATAAGAATAATAGAGTTCTGTGTGAATATAGTAATAATAAAAA
Source organism: Anthocharis cardamines (assembly GCA_905404175.1). Classification (NCBI taxonomy): domain Eukaryota; kingdom Metazoa; phylum Arthropoda; class Insecta; order Lepidoptera; family Pieridae; genus Anthocharis; species Anthocharis cardamines. Next base: position 1,336,820 of record FR989953.1, on the reverse strand, counting down.
CTTAGATTTCATGTGCCGACAAGCATATATTTTCATATTGTAATTTATGCGTTTGAAATTAAAAAAAAACATAATATATTTGAATGTGTTCTTCTGTTGGATTATTGAACTTTTTCCAACATGTTTGGAGAAAATAATTCGTAGGAATGGTCATCTAAAAGAGTGATATTTTTATCGGATGTTTGGAAATATAAAAATAATTATTAAAATTGTTTTTTAGTTGTTTATTAGATATCGAAAGATGAACATGAGGTTCATTTGATGGTAGGTGTTAGCCCTGCCACAGATCATCAGTCAATGATGCGCTGTCGACTTCGAGTATTCCAAAATCAATAGACTGAAACCAAAACGCGCAATCTGCATTTTACCGTTTTTCCATCTATGAATGCTGCTTCATTACTCGGTCGGAATTTCAATATTCCATCCGTTAAATTCCCACAGTGACCAGACGTAGGGAAGACATTCTTATAGAAAATTATAGACATGTTTTCGCAGCTGGTTTCGAACCCGCGACCCATTGAATATTCAGACTTAAATTTCCACCCTGACGATTATGTTTGGAAATCTACCTTTCATTTCCTTGGATACCGCCTGCTTTACAAAGTACTGGGAAATTATTTGTCACCAAAATTTCCAATACCATTACGATATGGGAATCTTTAAGGTAAGCGCCTACTCTGGGTAAAAGCCTACCGAAGTTTAGAGTTTAATTTACGTATAAATAAAGTACTTGTAAAAAAATCGCTAATAATTTTAAAGCTAAATTCGCTCCGAAATTGCACCATCGTAATACATCTCTAGTTAGACTATTGTTGAACTTTGATTTACGCTTCAACTCAAGCGTGGAATGTTTCAGTCCATATTAACTCGAAAAGATAAGTTTAATAATCGATAAACCGTGACTAATATGAATACTATTGGTAATTAAAACTATGGATTAATTAAAATGCTCTTCTAATTTCTACTTAAAATATTTATAATTATAAATAGAAGTTAAAGCGGAGAGTAAAGGCCCATTTACACGTTGCTATTGTATTGTATATATAAGAACAATTATTGAATGCTATAATTTCAACGCAATAATTCACATCCAATAATTGTTATAATAATAAAAATTTAAATAAAATACTGTATACCGGATTAAAACGCGATTTATTGTTTAAATTATTTATCCCGACGTTTCGGATGCTTTTCAGCAACCGTGGTCGCGGGAGACTGAAAGATGACAGTTGTCTTATATTTGAAATGTCACAAAGTTGCCATATTTAATTCAATTAAATTAAAAAATAATCTATTAATTTAGGTAACACAATGTACATCTATGAACGTTAATAAAAAATAATACATATTAAATTACTAATATTACTAATATTAAATGCTTCTAATTTTACATTTACTACCAGTTCACAAATCAAGGGCGTAGAGCGGACGAGAAGAACTGGCAAGAAACTCGCCGCCACTCTTTTTAATCGCCAAGTTTTTGTTTTACAATTATTACATATTAACGCCATCTATTCCTACGGAGTTGATATTTACTGTAATTTTCTATATTATGACAATATTGACTAACGGTGTCCTCTTGTTTTTTAGTATGTTGGATTTGGGGCTTTAGATTTTTAATAACTGGATCCCAGGTGTTGGAAAGTCTCAAACCATCTTCTCTATTGAAGTTAGGATGTTTTTTAATTTCAATAGCCTCACGTACTAGTCTGGGAAAGAATCTACTTTCTTTAGCAAGGATTTTTGGTTGGTCGAAACGTATGTAATGGTTTGGTTTATCCAGAGTGTGTTCACATACTGCTGATTTAGAGTGACGTCTGTTTTTGATATCCGCAATGTGTTCCTTAAGTCGGTTTGAAATGCTACGTTTAGTTTGCCCAATGTAGGATAAACCACAGTCACAATCCAGTTTATATACACCTGAATCTTGCAAAGGAATATTACTTTTTATTGGTCTCAAGAACTGTTGAATCTTCTTGTGTGGCTTGAAAACTGTATTAATAGAAGCTCGTTTTAAGATTCTTCCAATCCTGTCTGTAACACCCTTCACATAAGGCAGGTAGGCTGGTTGACGTTGTACTGTTTGTGGTTTATTCCTGTTTCTGTGATGCTGTGGAGGCACCCGCAGCTTGTTGTCACGGAGTACTTGCTTAACATGCTGCAGTTCCCCGTTGAGGTGGGCAGCATCACAGAGGCGGTGGGCTCTCTGAAACAAACATACACCGACAGAAGAGAGTTGGCAAGGGTGGTGGTGGGAATCACCATTGTACAGTATACAGTATTTTATTTAAATGTGTGATACTCGCGTTAATAAAAGACAATATTATAATAAAAATTGTTGATGTCCTACACCAAGAAAAGAATTGAAACAAAACTTGTATGAATTTCACGTTTTTCATAATTTGTTTGATTTGAATATGTTCTATTGTTATTCAATGAAAATCATTACGAAAAATGGGCCCAAACTTTTCGAAGGTGCTAGAATTATTTACTAATATTACACTTATAAATGGATTTGGGGCTTATAATTTTTAAAATCTGTTCATCTCTTAAAACACCTTTTTACTCTTCCTTTCAGTCTCCTCTGATAAAGTAATACTCGTTTTGAAGTGTAACGATGAGACCATCATTCAAAGTGCATATAAATTCAAATTTCGAAAGTGTATTTCCGCCGCTTTAAAAGGTTGTCTGCGGTCGTTGGTTCTTCACTTTATCTCTACTATTTTCTCGCTATTTTCAGTACCGGATCGTTATAAATTGTGCCATTCTGAATCACTATATATATATATATAACGAAAACTTTTAGTAACAAGTTGAAGCCGTTTACTTAAAATAGATTTCTCTACATACCAAAATATTTTGCATATTAACAATTTGACCACCTCCGTGACACGTGGTAAGCGCGATGCATTTAGAAAGTATTGCATAACTGGATGTCCTAGGTTCGAATCCCGAAGAAACAAAATGAAACAAACATTTATTTCGGTCACGCAGGCTTCTGGAAGGCTGGTCACCTAATTGCTTGCGCTACTCGAGACTCAGGTATTTACATTTTTTATTTATAATTAAGCAATCATTAGGTAAAAATTTGCTTTGTAAGCTTTAATAACCAAAATTATAATACAAATAGTGACTGCGATTTTATAATTAGTTCAGTATAAGCGCAAAATATCGAAATGTACTCAAAGAAGCGATGCCGATTTTGATGAAAACTGCATCAAATGATTTTTGAAAAAACAATATTTCTAGCCAAGAAGATGATCTATGTAATTATGATACTATAATAAGTATCCATAGTTAAAGACAAAATATATACAGTTGATGATAATAACACTGATATGAAAAAGAATTAGCAATTAATTTTCCAGATAAATTCTACCAAACATTAAACAAAGAAATAATATAATATAAAGTCAAATAAGGTTCTTAACTCAAAAGGTCCGGAATGAAAAGTCATTAAATAATACCAAAGAGCGCAATTTTCTAACAAAATGTGAAAAACGATCCCAATTTGCATTCCAAAGGGCTCTCTTGAACAACAAAAGGTATCTAATTCTTAATTATTGCTAAAGGTGTTGCCGTGAAAAATAATGAGTCGGAAAATACTCAAGTGTTTCGTGAAAAACATTTTCTATATGATCATGAATAAATTTCTAAATATCGGTCGAGAGTAAGTTGCTTGAATGATACTTGTGTAAGTTTGGAAGTAATTTGAATAATGTATTCAATAATTTTAATACTTTTTATGTTACATATTAATAAATGAGCCACGGGCATTTTTAAACAATGACGCACAAACCTGACTCGTAGCTTTCGTAGCGACCGTAGCAATCTCTACGCAATTTCGTAGAGAATTCATAGCTGCTACGCATGTGGCGTAGTCGTTCATACAAGAAACTTCGTTACTAAAAAATTGTGTATTCTAAAATCTGCCAAATACAGATCTATATCTGGAAATATGTGATACAAAACTACATGGTATTAGAACAAAATTTATGTCTAAAGCGCCATCTTTGACGAAGGAAAGGTATTATCATCTAAGGGCGCAATCCAACCGATATTAAACCCCTACAGTGAAATTAGGTTCATGTTACGTATCGCGTAACGGCGGCGTACGTAACATAACGCGTTTATGACTTCAGTCTTGCCTCGAAAGCGAACGGGAGAGGTTGTATCCAAACCCACAACGCGGCTAATTCCGAAATTGAATTTAACGTTCGAAATTTTGAAAATTGAACACATTTAATTACTTATTTAAAATTTGAATGTTGATGATATTTAAAATTAGTGCAGTTGAGATTTTTAGTGCGACCTTTTAAATTATTAAATGTGACTTGAGATGTTAGGTGTCGGATGCTTGAGTGAAACAAAATGTTTGCAAGGTAATTATGCATTGTGAAAAAAAAAAGGTCACATAAAGTAAATTGCAACCTTATTCACAAATGCTCTTTGAAATTTCTTGTCGGCTATTCGTGAGGGTCTTTTGATCCCATCTAGGTGCGCCTTTGAAAAAATTTAATTAGAAAGTTTTCGGACTAAGCCAAGGCTACTATTGTTTAGGGAGTTTATCTTTTCCCCTTCATTCATTTAATTAATCGCCAGTAGTACTAATTCCGGGTCCCGTTTCCAAGTCCTTAATCTTTGAAGTCGTGCGGATAATTTTTTACTCTCTTTTATTTACAAGATAAATAAATCTTTTTTATTATTAAACCTCAATAATAAAAACTGAAAAACATTCACGTTACAAGGATAACTTTTTTGCATTTAATTATGACGGATAAAACATATATATATATTATATAGCATAAGCATTATTTCCTAAAACATATATATCATATGTAGAATATTTCAGAGCAGAATAATACTATAATATAACGGCATAAATTAATATGAATATAGACATTATAATAAAGGTAAAGTGCTATCAGATAATAGCATTATTTAAAATATTATGACTTTATCCATAATATTGTATACTAAGCTTCTTTCTATATTATTTGTACAATTTTGTTTTAAAATACAGTGAATTTTAATGCTGAAAAAATAAATTATGAGATCTGGATATTTATATTTTAAACACGTTTATATTAAAATGATATTATCAATATAATTTATGATAGATGCAAACTTATGTAGGTGTACTGTGATCTATAAAATAAATAACATATTACATGAATTTTAATTATATCTATAAAAATTGCATACTAAATTCTTCAGAATTTTATCAATAGCAAAGCTACTCGTAGCTATATTTGACTACATTTCAATATATTCTTTACATACTTATTTGCTAATATTTTACAGCTAAAAAACGTTGTAAGTTCTGAGTTGCTTGAATTCTTAAAAAGAAAATATTTTATGCTTTTAATTTCATTCATACATTCCTTTATATTAAGGTCAAAGAAATATGTAGGTATACTTTAATGCCATAACAGCATACTAAAAAAAATATAAAAAACCAATACGAATACTACTTAAGATGAGAGGACAGTCCAGAAAAGTAAATTATTACTAAAACAAGATATTCACAATCATTTGTCGAACCTCATAGCTTTCGACAAACCCGAAATGAAAGGCATAATGGGGTTGGATTATATTTCCGTGCTATTTGTCATAAGAAAGGGGTCAGAGCGCGCTAATGGCATGAAACCATGAAAACGTCAGCTTATTTTAAGCCTGCGTGAATTATTTTTGTGGTTCGTTCTGTGAGTTTAGAAATGTGTAATGTTTTTGTTGCCCGCCTAGTTCACGGGTGGCTATTGCGTTTCCGGTATTCCCGAGTCTGAATTCCGGGAAAAGAGGCAATAAAATATTGTTTCCGTCTGATTATTTCCTTACTTTCGTATGGAAAAAAAAAGCGATGAAGATATATTGTTTTTTATTTTTGATTTAATCATTTTTCTTACTTTTTTTAATTCTCTTTTAGTGTTTACTGGCACTCCAACGATTAACCATACAGATGCTGAAAATCAGCACTGTAACCATTATTGGTATACAGTACAAGCTGAGTATCAGCCTTTTATTTCGCCACACAGCATACTGCGTTTAAGTTAGGATTAAGAATATTATAATAATTGTAATTTATGTGTGTGGCATAGAATAAATATTCCTTATTCTTATTCTTATATAGAGGTTTCTAACACGTCAAATTAAAATAACACGGAAATTCGAGGGGAAATTGAATTAAGTACCTACATCAAAGTTAGTATTACTTTAAAATAAACTAAATATTTTCATATAAGAGTTAATATAATATATTCTGTATATATATTGTTATATGCATTTTTTTATGTTAGATATCGACAGATGAGCATGAGGTTTATTTGATGGTAGGTGATACCTCAGCCACAGCACATCAGTCAATGATGCGCTGTCGACCTACTTTTTACATTCGGCATTCGGAAATCCATAGACTGAAACCGAAACGCTCAATATGCACTTCACGGTTTTTCATCTCTCAACGGTAGTTCGTTACCCGGTCGCTATTTAAATATTCCTCCCACCCGATCAATGCCCGAAGTTTCCAAACGTGGGAAGACATGTTGACAGAAAATGATAAACATGTCGTCCCGGTGGGATTCGAACCCACGACCCATCGGTGCGCACGGTGTTCTACTGAACGAGCCAACGAGTCTAGCCAAAATTAAATTTAGATTAATAAACATTTAGAACCATCCAACAGATGCAACTCATCAGAACACAAGGCGTTATTACTAGGAATGGGCGTTAATTCAACAAGCAGCTTTTTTAAACCGCTTTTCTAATACTTTTCGTTTACCGCAAAAGCCGTTAAATATTATAAATATTAACTATTAAATTCAACGATTTTTGAACGCACGGAGTAGCTCAACGAACATTCAACGCGTAGTCGCTAACATCATCCGAAGCAGCTTTTTTATTAAACGCACAACCTGTTGAATTTATTAACTAATAATTGCTATGTAAAATCTTTTGACATTACTGCAAACCAGTAAATAAAATTAGCTGCTTTTTTAACAGTTTATCAGTTTGTAATTAACAGTTTCATTTCGTTAAAACAAAAACCGTCAACGACCTACCTCTAGTTATTACCAAACATTTACTGATCGTGAGGTTAACGCAGACACGTGAAACTTTTGGTGAAAGGGAATGTAAAACAACTAGTCTATGATAATTATTATAATAACTTAAATATCACATAATTCTACAAATACACAGTAATTCTTTGTAACAATATTATACTGCAATATAAAAGCTTTTATGATTCAAATCTTCAATGAAACAAGGCAAACAAGACCGGTAACGGAAAACTTTTGCAATAAATATCGCGAGACATTCTTAGATGCTTTTATCACTAAAAGGGATGGAAACAGGATAGAATCACCATTTAAGATAGTATTAGTATGACTCAAATTACATAAACGTGCTCTAGGACACATGAGATATCGAAACATATTAATAAAACGTACAAATAGCTAGAAAGTGTCGGTTCTTTTCCATTACAAGTAGATATAAGTAATATCAGTTTCTGATTTTGAAATAACTTTTTTAAACATTAATATAGAGGTTTAAAAAAAATAAAAATATACTAAATCAGTAGGTATGTTAAATAAATTTTGACGGGCGCGTTCGGTAAAACACCTGCCGTGCGCATCGATGGGTCGTGAGTTTGAATCCCACCGGGACAACATGGTTATAATTTGGTAAATTCGGGCATTGATCGGGTGGGGCGGAATATCGAAATTCCGACCAGGTAATGGTCCACCGTTTATAGATGGAAAAACCGTGAAGGGTACATTGCGCGATTCGGTTTCAGTCTATGGATTTCCGAATGCTCGAAGTAATAAGTAGGTCGACGGCGCATATTTGACTGATGCATCATTGGCTGAGGTATCTAACATAAAAAAAATTATACCCAATAACATAAAAACTATTTTAATAATATAAGGTATCTTTTATATTTTAATTAATTTACCTTGGTTCCCGAATTACCTAATGAGGCATGGAACATTTCTGTTTTGCTAGGGTAGAGAAAGGACTTTGAAACTGAGGTTTTTGGTATTGCTCATGTCTAACTTATGACAAAGCCCAAAACTTCTTACAGTAACCTGGTAACCGTAACAAACAGACTAAATGCGAGTATATAGTAGTATACGCGTTGTATTTAGCACCGGAGGACCTAGGTTCGAAACACATTAAAAAAATATATTTCAGTCGGGCAAGACTCATAAAATACATTCTATATTGAAAAAAACATTTGTAATCGTAACTTAAACTAAATACATAATATGCTGTGTGGCGAAAGAAAAGCTAGCTAAAGTATTGACATAGCACAAGCTGAGTAACCTCACCAATTAGGTAGCTAGCAAACAAATTTTTCTTTTTTATGTGTTACTGATTTTATATTTTTATTTCTTCTCATTGTTTGTTTGTTTTGCGCCTAATAAATCTATTCTTATTATTATTCTTAAAAGGCCGATGCTCAGCTTGTGCTCTAAACCAGTACTGGCTACAACGCTGATTTTCAGCATCTACTGAAACGTGACCACCCCATGGTGTCTGTCTATTGTTTGTTGGCCACTAGGACATGCCTATCACTCGGGAAATCAATATATATGTATTTATAATAGAGGTTTACGCTGCGAGAAGACTTCTACCTTCCGGCCTAGCATGACAACCGCGACAAAATTTTGTCGACCGTTTTCTCGTGTTTTAATCGATTATCTCTTTATTTTTTCCTGGTCTAACATGACAATTACACTTAAAACTCGACTTTTAATATCAAAAATAGATATATTTGTCGATCGAGATATCTTTTCTATCAAAATTATCGATGTCGAGATATAATGTATCGAGATATCTTTCATCTTAGTTTGTCTTCTCTCGTCTGCGAGATATCTCGTCGCGGTCATGCTATGCCGGTATGTTTTTTTTCAATATCATAATATATTTTTTAATAATAATTAAAACCCTTTCTGATAACTTTCAAAATATTATACAGTCTTATCTCACACACGAATAAACCCAAAAACACCAAAACATACAGCAAAGAACACCAACTATTTATAAGTTAAATTCTCTCAAACCTTACCCGGTACTGTTGACATTCCGCTCGCGGCAATTTTCCACTCGACTCGTACTGAGAACAAGACATCAAAACTGATTTCAGAGCTAGGTCGTTGCTCCGTGAAGAACATTCGCACTGTGGCCTGAGAAAATAAGATTTGACAATTCTGTGTTGAAACAAGGCACTTTATTCTCAAACTCAAACTTATTTTTATTGAAATAAGCTTAAAGTAAAGCACTTTTGAAATTTTTAATACCTCGAGAAAAGATCGGCAAGAAACTCATTAGCTATTTTTTTAAATATTCTAAAGTTTTATTTATATATATGTAGTTGTAGTAATATATATCTATAATTCTATACTAATATTGGAAAGAGGAAGGATCTGTATTTTTGGATTTCTGTACCAAATTTATAACAGTTCATAGACGTAAAAACCGTGAAGTGCACATTGCGCGTTTCAGTTTCAGTCTATGGATTTCCGAATGCTCGATGTAAAAATAAGGTCGACAGCGCATCATTAACTGATGTTCAGTGGCTAAGGTATCACCTACTATCAAGTGCACCTCATGCTCGTCTGTCGATATCCAACATAAAAAAAAATAAACTCAAAAACTACTGGACCGAATTTAAACATTATTTCTCCAATAGAAAGCTACATTATCAGAAAGTAACATAGTATGTATAGTACATCTGCATTGCACAGTAACAGGATATAAAAAAATATTTACATTTATTACAAGCGAAACACACATAGAAGCACGCGAAATAATAATTATTATAAAAAAATAAAATATGGATAAAAAGTGCAGTTACAGACAATGCATGAAAGGCTACGGGTGTGAGTGTGAGAGCCCCATTTATATGACACCATTCACATGATAACACCGAAGATTATTAAGAACTTTTTAAAAGGATTTTGTACATCAAAGCATAACCTTTCCAGGACGAAATTAAGGAGGAAATTAAAAAGTCAAAGTTAAAAATCAAATTTATTTTATTTATTTCAAATTTAATCCTTTAGGTAACAATGTACACTTATGAACGTCAATAAAGAAATACCTACATATTAAATGCTTCTAATTTTTCATTTACTGCCAGTTCTCAAACCAAGAGCGTAGTACCGAAAATGTTTGTAAGGAGCTGCAACCATTACACCACGTTCCACATGACATCTTTAAGTAATTAATTATAATAATAAAAAAAAAATATAAAGATTTGTCCTCTACAATGTATATCTAAATATATAGATATGTATATCTATATATTTAGAACTCATTGATTTGAAATCTTACCCCGTATTGTTGTTAAACAATTTCTCAAGCTACTGAAATAGTATTCAAAGATATTATAATCCAGTAGGATAGTCCTTTTCATCAGGTTTACAACAAAGTTATATATAATGTTTCATTAGATTTCGCTTCTTGCTTAGTTTCCTCGCAATCTCCGTATTGTGTAAGTTCTCAACTCTATTATGAACTAAGTTCTCGGGAATAAATGTAAATAGGACAGATAAGTTTAGAAATGGGACGAATGTTTAGTTGAATTGTATTAGAGGTTCTAAGATTTAATAATAAGAAGAGGTAGAAAGTATTATTTTACGTATTATAGTATATGTATATATCGACACCAGCAACTAATACTACGATAACTTGAAAAAGAAAAATTGTGATAACTTTGAAATAATTAAGGATAACTTTTAAATTATTTAATTTTGTTACTACTAGGCAAGAGCAATCCATTCTTTCACGTATTTAAAATTATACGCATTTAATGATTCCTTATTTTTTCCTATTAATTTATTTATCTTATGTTGTTAGATATTTATTATTATTAATAATAATTCTATTTTTAAGAATTCTTTGTTATAGCGGCAACAGAAATACTTCATCTGTGAAAATTTCAACTGTCTAACTATCACGGTTCATGAGATACAGCCTGGTGAAAAACGGACAGACACACAGACAGACAGACGGACGGATAGCGGAGACTTAGTAATTGGGTCCCGTTTTACCTTTTGGGTATGGAACCCTAAAAATTATGATAAACAACCCATATTCCATCAATATGGAGACTAGGGATGTTACGGACAGTGACTGAAACCGGTTATTTTTTATTTTTCAAAATACGTGTCTGAATGAGATACCATGATATTAGTTTTAAAGAATAATACACACTAAACTTACCACAGTAATTTTTTTCAGTAAATATGAATAAAAATTAAATAATATTAACAAAAACCTTTATTATACCGGTATAACTCCCATAGTAAATTAACCGGTATTCAGTCCCTGGTTACGGAAGTGGTTTTGTCGGAATCGGAGTTTTTAAATTTGGTTTGTCGGAACCGGAATCGGAACCGAAACCGGAATCGGAGGCAGAGACAACATAGAGATATGTAAATAAATAAAATTACAAATAATATTCGTCAGTTTCATTCATATCAGTTCAAAAAATAAAACACCTTCTTCGGGTGTGAAATATAAATATAAAAGATTTTTTTTAAATTCTAAACATAAGTTAAATAAATCAAATGGTGCTGCCCACGGCTACCGCCGCCGATGTGCTTTGACCTCCGATTCAAATTTATCGGAACCGAAATCGGTATCGGAGGTGCAAAATCAATCGGAAGTTCCGACCCTTCGGAACCAAAATCGAAGCTCCGTAACATCCCTGATGGAGACAGGAAAACACGCTTCAACAGCATCAAACATACAATATTTAGGAAAACAAAGAAATACCCCTCTTTCATCACGTGATCCGGTAATGATGTCCCCTCTCTAAATCTGTCTTTTTTGAACAGCACAAATTTAGCCTCTTTAAAGGTCCATTTACATGATGCCATTTAAATAAAATACTTTATACCGGATTAAAACGTGATTTATTACTGGTCGAGTCTGCCCCTTGACCACGCTTGTAAAGCATCCGAAAAGTCGGGATAAATAATTCATACAATATAAATAATAAATCGCGTTTTAATCCGGAATGACGTGTTTTATTAAATATGTGATACTCGCGTTAATAAAAGACATTATTATGATGAGCAATAATTGAATGCAATAATTTGAGCGCACAAGCTAATTTGCATTGTAAGCAACTGTTTACACGCGGATATTATGTGCTATTTACACTAAGAAAAGTGTTCGTTTTTCTTTTTTTTTATGTCAGATATCGACAGACGAGCATGAGGTTCACTTGATGGTAGGTGATGTGCTGTCAACCTACTTTTTACTTCGTGCATTCGGAAATCCATAGACTGAAACCGAAACGCGCAATATGCACTTCACGATTTTTTCATCTATGAACAGTGGTTCGTTACCCGGTCGGAATTTAGATATTCCTCCCACCCGATCAATGCCCGAAATTACCAGACGTGGGGAAAACATGCTTACAGAAAATTATAAGCATGTCGTCCCGGTGGGATTCGAACCCACGGCCCATCGATGCGCACGGCAGGTGTTCTACCGAACGCGCCAACGAGCCCGTCAAAGTCGTCGTCTTCTTCTTCTTCTTCCTGCCCTGTTCCCTTTTTTTTATTTGGGGTCGGCGCAGTAAGTTCTTTTTACACTAAGAAAAGTATTAAAATTAAACTTGTATGACAGATGAAGAATGTTACGTATTGTTTAGATCGTGCAAGTCATTTACATTTACGCACCGACGAGACTGTCAAAAATCTTAGTGGTTATTATTTGAATGAATTTACATATCCAAGTGAGTAATTTTAAACTGATTTACTTTAGCTCAATATAAGATTTCAAAAAAGACGCGGTTCCCGAACATATATACTTGAATATCTAACGCGATCATTCATCTAAAACCTACGTAACTCTACAGAGTACAAACCAATTAAATAACATTACGGTTATATAACTAAAGTCGTTATAGCAATTACAATATCTCTATTTACAGTATATAAGAACGTTACATAACTTGTTAACTGAATCAACAAGCAGCCATATTACTCGGGCCATAGTTGGAATTGTTTGAATAGTTCTGTGTAATTTGACGTTTCGCATAAAGGCACGTTTCCATGATATTTCCATGCTGAACGAACAATCATGCTAATATTACATAGAGGGTTTGGATACGTGGCCTAGAATAGAATAGTAAATGTATGGGTTCGAAGCCTACAAACGCAGTCTAGGTAGCTAAAAGAACTTCAACTTTGTAGCTAAGTGATATTAATATATTCAATACAAACATGCCCCGGATTTGCACGTGTGAAATATTGATGTAATATACAAACATAGCCTATGTTACTCGCTGATAATGTAGCTTTCTATTGGTGAAAGAATTTTTAAAATCGGTTCAGTAGTTTTTAAGTTTATTCATAATATACAAAATATACAAATCTTTCCTCTTTATAATATTAGTATAGGTTAGTATTAGAATAATAACGATACGGAACGATTACTACTTAGTTCTGACAGTACTTTAGTTCAATGGTATTATTATAGCGCCTTTATACTCAGCTTCATACAATGTAGTAAAATAGTATTTAAGTAATTACGACTAGAAGCCTTTCCGGTTTTTTTTGATGACAGCTTGAGAATGATTCACATGAAATTGTATTTATAACTTTTGGTAAATAATATCGGGGTAAAGAAAATTAAAGAAGTTTTAATATGAAATTTCATAGTTAACATTATCTCAACGAGGAATGATATGACAGGTGTAAATTAACATATAAAATGAAAATTATATATTATGTTTAATATTGTCTTTTATTAACACGAGTATCACACACACTTAAATAAAATACTTTATAACCATTGACATGGTATATAACGGATTAGAACATGGTATATAACATGTTCTAATCCATATACTAATATATAAAACGTCGGCATAAATAATATTATTTATGCCGACGTTTCGGATGCTTTTCAGCAACCGTAGTCGCGGCAGACTGAAAGATGACAGACACAGAAACTCACTTTCTTTATTTTTAACCGACTTCAAAAAAGGAGGTGATGATGTTTTGGTTTGTGCCTTTCAGCAAGTTTCTTTGTTCAATCTCTGTTCTTTTAACTATCATCACCAACATTAACAGATACATACTGTCTTATTTTATGTTGTTTGTTACGCGATCAAACATATATAATAAACGATCTTCCCTCTCATCAATACTTTCTGCCAAACGGCACTGTCTCATTTGAGCAGCACGTTTAGAGGTAGGCCTACTAAACCGACTTCAAAAATAACTGTTAATAAATATTATATATATAGTAATTTATAGTATAATATATAAGTAGTAATAATGTTGTCGATTATCCTTTAAGGCTCTTGCTTTGAAGTAATTAAAATATTATTTTTTACTTTAAGTTTGTACATACTATATAATGTAATTGTAGTTTTGAAGTCGGTTTTTTAAATAAAATACTGTATACCGGATTAAAACGCGATTTATTATTTATATTGTTTAAATTATTTATCCCGACGTTTCGGATGCTTTTCAGCAACCGTGGTCGCGGGAGACTGAAAGATGACAGTTGTCTTATATTTGAAATGTCACAAAGTTGCCATATTTAATTCAATTAAATTAAAAAAAATAATCTATTAATTTAGGTAACACAATGTACACCTATGAACGTGAATAAAAAATAATACATATTAAATTACTAATATTACTAATATTAAATGCTTCTAATTTTACATTTACTACCAGTTCACAAATCAAGGGCGTAGAGCGGACGAGAATAACTGGCAAGAAACTCACCGCCACTCTTTTTAAGTCGGTTTTTGTTTTTCCTTAAAAGTAATTATATTTATTTAGAACAATTTAACACGCAACGTCGGCAATTTTGCACGGTAATTAGAATTAAACCACAATTTTCACCTCTTGATTGTTTTCCGTTAAATATAAAGCGAACAACGGTCCAACTCAGCAGTAATTGTATCGAGTACTGCAATCACCAAATGGTGGTACCACCATACCAGCCCAAAAGACCGGTTCATGGGCTAAACGTAAATGTAAAGTTTTTTTATGGTAGATAACGACAGACGAATATAAGATTCACTTGATGGTAGGTGATGTGCTGTCAACCTACTTTTTACTTCGTGCATTCGGAAATCCATAGACTGAAACTGAAACGCTCAATATGCACTTCACGGTTTTCCATCTATGAACAGTGGTTCGTTACCCGGTCGGAATTTCAATATTACTCCCACCCGTTTAATGTATGAAGTTACCAGGCGTGTTTACAGAAAATTATAAACATGTCGTCCCGGTGCGATTCGAACCCGCGACCAATCGATGCGCACGGCAGGTGTTCTACCGAACGCGCCAACGAGGCCGTCCTTATAGTATATTTACATTATGTTATATATAAATGATATAATTATACATATGATGTTAATACCTTTTATTACATACATACTACATAGTCTTGCATACTGGAATAGTTCTTCGATTTCTACTGATATGAATGGTTTTTTTTTTATTTACCTTGGTTACTAAATACAATACAATATATATTAAAATATTGGATATTGTCCGTTGTTAACGCGAATAACAAAGGACAAAACTATCAATGGATTAATACGCAATTCAAAGTTGTGTGCACACCATAACTCGCTTAACAAAAGGCAATAGTACGATCTGGAAAAAACATTGGAATTTTAATTTTTTTTATTGCCAGAATAAAAATTAAAATACCTACGTTTAAATAAAATACTGTATACCGTTAATAAAAGACAATATTATATACCTACGTTTGAATTAAAAAAAATGCCATTCCTAATCTAGGATTACTTATTTTACAGCTTTTTTTTTTGTTTGTATCGTTTAATGGCTCCTAGTAAGCAAGGTATACATTTCGACATATCTTGAAGCTTATGGAAGCTGAAAAAAAAACAAAAAAATCATTCGTTTGAATTTCAAATAAACAATTGAATTTCGACGATTTAAGTTTCAATTCTCAAGCTGTTTTATTCCAATATTATTTTATTAAAAAATTAATTCAAAGAAATCATTTGACATAACTACTTTAGTTTTTCCGTAAAACGTTTTGTAAAATCATTATAAAGCAAGAAAATTTAACCTAAAGTTTGCAGAGGTCATAAACGGTCACTTGATAATTTGCGTAAGTGAAACAGTATCTTCTGAATTTTTCAACTCATACAAATTCCACCAAAGAGTACACGGTCCAAGAACTTATTTCACATTCCGTTCACAAGAACCAATATCGGCGAGCGCTCGCCTCTTCACAGAATGCGCACTTTTAACAACAAATGTTCGGATATTGATTGTTTTCGTGCTCCTCAACGACATACAATGCTAAATTACAAAATCTAACCGGAGACTTATCGAAATAGTATTTTGAATGTATGTAATTGAATGAAAACTGTTTTAAAAAAAACACAAGTAATAACTTATTAAACTATAAATACATATAATAAAGTGAGTGTGTTTTAGACCACACAACTGAAGTAAAACTTCTTTCGCAACAAACAGATACATTTTTTTATAAAACAATAAATGGACGGGCTCGTTGGCGCGTTCGGTAGAACACCTGCCGTGCGCATCGATGGGTCGTGGGTTCGAATCCCACCGGGAGCACATGCTTATAATTTTCTGTAAGCATGTTTTCCCCACGTCTGGTAACTTCGGGCATTGATCGGGTGGGAGGAATATCTAAATTCCGACCGGGTAACGAACCACCGTTCATGGATGGAAAAGCCGTGAAGTGCATATTGCGTTGCATAATGCTCGAAGTAAAGAGTAAGTTGACAGCGCATCATTGACTGATGTTCACTGGCTGAGGTATCACCTACCATCAAGTGAACCTCATGCTCGTCTGTCGATATCTGATATAAAAAAAAAAAAAAAAAACGCTGTTAAGCAATACAGTGTTAACCCACAAACTTACAAAAATGCAAATTTTGATACCAATCGCTTCCTTATAAGCTGGAGTACATATTTCAAAAGAGATATATATCATTTAAATCGTTTTAATAGCCAAAATATTGAAAAAACTAGCGAGCACGAAAACCTAAAATGTTTTAAACATTTAATAATAATGCATTAAGTTCAATTACTTTGATTACTACCAAGAAAAACGACACATATTTAGTCTAATAATAATAATTATTAAAAAATCTATAATTTCAGTTATTTTTTAAAAAAAAATTTATAAAACCTGCTTTAAAATTCAAAATACATTTTCTCAAAATGGCAATCATGTGGGTTGACACCGTATTGCTTAACAGCGTCCAAATAACAAAATACGAAATTTAAATAAAATACTGTATACCGGATTAAAACGCGATTTATTATTTATATTGTTTAAATATATACAGTAATTTATTTAAATGTGTGATACTCGCGTTAATAAAAGACAATATTAAAATACGAAATTGTTTTCGTTTTTTACAAATCGTACATTATTACCACAAATATTGAGGTATCAGATGAATAAAGGAAATCACAACTTTCGCCTCGGCCGATCACACTTTTCGTAACGCTCCCGTCACGCTTTCATTAGTTTAGTCCTCAAGCCCAGCTTGCGTATAGCAGGGCTCGGAAACCGGTTAATTTACTATGGGAGCTTAACCGAAATAATAAAGATTTTTCTTATATTCTTTCGTTTTTGGTCATATTTACTTGAAAAATTGATAAAAATTGTGTGGTAAATTTAGTGTGTATTACTCTTTCAAACTACTATCAAGGTATCTCAGTCAGACACGTACTTTGGAAAATAAAAATTAACCGGTTTCAAGCCCTGGCGTATAGAAGCTATACTTCAAAAATACAACACTAAATAACACTTCTGTCAAAAAGCAGGCCGCTCATAATACGATGCGCTGTGGAAAACGGACGCAACACTGATTTTGACATTTTAATTATTTTGTAATTTTTGCTTATTACTTCTTAAATTTTTACTAGGATTTATTTAACTTTAATCATATACTGGTGTTGCCACAACATGCGTTTATACCAAGACTTTATTAATGTACGCTCTAAAACAATAAAAGGTGTCTATATCTTTGTTTCTTATATTATATGTGACTCTTATGTTTGTTTCCAAAATAATATAGCTTAAACAAAACATTTTAATTAGTCCCCCAACAATAGGTAAATAATAATACACAGACTGCCTTGAGCAAGGTTTCTTGCCCAATTATTCAACAATTAATTAATACAAAACAATGTTCTCTTGTCTATAGAATGTTTTAATTTTCATTGAGGTGCTTTGCTCATGAAAATTCTACTAAGGCTTTGTTTGATAAAGATATTATACTGTAGGACTTCAATTTAAAATAGTCTAATATTGTCTTTTATTAACGCGCGTATCACACATTGAAATAAAATTCTTTATATCGGATTAAAACGTGATTTATTTAAATAAAATACTGTATACCGGATTAAAACGCGATTTATTATTTAAATTATTTATCCCGACGTTTCGGATGCTTTTCAGCAACCGTGGTCGCGGGAGACGGTTGCTGAAAAGCATCCGAAACGTCGGGATAAATAATTTAAATAATAAATCGCGTTTTAATCCGGTATACAGTATTTTATTTAAATGTGTGATACTCGCGTTAATAAAAGACAATATTACGTGATTTATTTTTTATATTATTTGTGCCGATGTTTCGGATGCTTTTTAACCGACTTCAAAAAAGGAGGAGGTTCTCAATTCGTTTGTATGTTGCTTTTTTTTTGTATGTTTGTTACGCGATAACTCAGCAAGTTATGGATGGATTTGGATGATTCTTTTTTGTTTGGTAGGGGATATTTCAGAGGTGATAATTTATATCTACGATCTATCTGTCGACTTCAAAAATAACTATTAAGAAATAATGCTTTGAAGTAATTAAAATATTATTATTTTTTTACTCTTTTGTTGAAGTTTGTACAATGTACATACTATATGTAGTTGTAGTTTTGAAGTCGGTTTTTGTTTTATGCTTCGATCAACAATTTAATACTATGTCAATGGTTTTATGCTTAAAAATAATTTTCAGCAACCGTAGTCACGGCAGACGGAAAGGTGACAGCTGTCTGATTTGAAATGTGTCTGCCCTGCCTGCCTGCATGCCCCAATAAGGGACACGGGAACTCACTTTTTTACACTTAGAGCCAGATATGTTGATCTCTAAAGATTTTGTCACTTTATTTCACGGAGATCTAGACGTCGAACTGGCACTGAATTCAATACATTGGCTGATGTTTAGGGAATACCATTACACATACATACATATTACTGGCCAGTGGCGGCGTAAGACTTCAACTTTATGAGGCCCTCTGCCAGGACAAAAAATGGCTCTTTTTGGCGCGTTCGCGGCTTTTAAGCCTAAATTTGCGGGGTGCAAGGCCCCCTGGGTCGCGAGGCCGTAGGCGGTGGCCCACGTCACCCACGCCTTACGCCGTCACTGTCTCTGAGTTAAGTAAAGTTTTTACCAATAAAACAAAAACTATAGATTTTTTAAATAAAATACTGTATACCGGATTAAAACGCGATTTATTGTTTAAATTATTTATCCCGACGTTTCGGATGCTTTCCAGCAACCGTGGTCGCGGGAGACCACGGTTGCTGGAAAGCATCCGAAACGTCGGGATAAATAATTTAAACAATAAATCGCGTTTTAATCCGGTATACAGTATTTTATTTAAATGTGTGATACTCGCGTTAATAAAAGACAATATTAACTATAGATTTACCGATTTCCTTTTACGATTTTTTCCTTTAGTTGTGCTTCATGACATTGCTATGTAATGCCAAATTCATAATTCAAGGTCAACCGGAAGTACCCTACATAATTTGTAATTGTTTGAAATTATTGATGTCTGTTTTTTCACTTACATACATACATATACATCATGCCTCTTTCCCATTGGGGTAGGCAGAGATCACGTAATTCCATATGCTCCGATCCTTACATACCACTTTCGCTTCTTCTACTTTCATCAATGCTTTCATACACACTCGACGCGTTTTTTCGTTTTTTCACGCTAATCTCTAACACTACTGATGCAGTTTTAACAATAATATCTATTATTTTATCCTAATCTTGAAACATGTAGGCTTTGTTTCATCGAAATCGGATTTTTGAAAGAAAAATGATCATTAAAAGATAATTTTTTGCGTAAGGAATATTATAAAGAGGCAAGATTTGTTTGTTTGTTACGATTTAACTCAAAAACTACTGGACTGATTTTAAAAATTCTTTCACTAATAGAAAGCTAAATTGTAAGAGAGTTACAAAGGCTATTTTTTGTGTATAGTACATTGTACATCTACATTGCACCCGTGCGAAGCCGGGGCGTGTTGCTAGTTTTATAACTAACTTTACATTCTGAACTTTGTATGAACTGTTTTTGTATATATATTAAGTGACATTATAGAGAGTGTTTATTCAGCGAACGCTTCAAATTTCAGCTGAGTAATAGCTTTTGTGACAAAGACATTGTCTCTGGGATTCCGCCCAGGCGTTATTATAATTGACAATTTTGCTGGCCTGAGTCAGATATAACGTTATAATACAGTATATCATATTCTAGAGGAACACAAGAGCCAAATCAATTAGATAGATATCAACTTTATTTGTCATCTTAAACACATAAAATAAAAATTAAAAGAAAAGTTTAAATATCAGTAAATTCACTGTTTACTATTTATTTTTATTAATTTCCAATGCTATCCCCCACTTTTTTTCTTTTGGCGCATTTCTTCACTGTTAGACGTATAGCGGTCTACCGACCAAATCTTCTAAATAAAGCAGGTATAATTCCGAATGCTCGAAATTAAAAAAAAAGTAGGTCGACAGCGCATCATTGACTGATGTTCTGTGGCTGAAAACCTACTATCAAGTGAACCTCATGCTCATATCAAATCTAATATAAAAAATTGCAATAGCTGTTTATACACATTTTCTCCAATAAATATTCGTATTATATCTAGAGTTACAAGAGCTCATCAGACACAAATTATGATTAAGGTGTAAAATTGTAGAAAACTTAAGATCTTGGCTCTCCATGAGATCTGACCACTTAGCATGACCATCAAGAGATATCTCGCTCACGAGAGACGAAGTGGTCGATGTCGAGATATAATACATCGAGATATCTTGTCTGTCAACTTTGATATACAAGATATCTTGATCGATAAAATCTCTACTTTTGACATTAGAAGTCGAGTTTTAAGCTTGTCATGTTAGACCCGGAAGACATAAAGAGATAATCGATTAAAGCACGAAAAAAAGGTTGAAAAAATTTTGTCATGTTGGTCATACTAGGCCAGTTGATAACTTTTTTACAGTGCAAGCAATATGTAACTACTATTCTTGGCGTTACTTAACATGAATGGGTTTTTGGTGCGATTTTAATATCTAGAGGCGTAATTCAATACAGCCGTCAATCTTCCCGTAAACTAATATTAAAAATCGGGACAAGTGCGAGTGAAAGCTTTTGCCAAGAGGAAGGTGACGAATTTCTTTTATATAAAATAATTATTGGCGTTATGTAAGTGGACGTTTTATTAAAATTCAGTATTTTGTTATATGTCTTACTATACAAACACATACATACATACATATACATCACGCCTCTTTCCCATTGGGGTAGGCAGAGATCACGGAATTCCATATGCTCCGATCCTTACATACCATTTTCGCTTCTTCTAATTTCATCAATGTTTTCATACACACTTGTCGGATACGAGTACTTTGGACCTTTCCCTTTTGCAGAACGTGCCCGATCTGATCGAGGTACGTTCCCTGACCTCTCCCGACTCTACCACTCACACCAGTTTCATAAATCTTTTTCGTTTCCTATACAAATACTATAAAAAAATATAAAAGCACTTAACTGAATAAAACATAATATTTTATTTACATACTTATATCACTCGAAACGGGACAAATAATAAATCGCGTTTTAATCTGGTATAAAGTTATTTTATTTAACCTTTTGACCGCTTGTGTGGATAAATATTTCCGTGCCCCTACCGCCCGTGTCTATTTCTGCGACAGAAATGCATGTTTATTTTGTTCTATTTTTGTCCTATGATATGAACTCAGTGGTACAAGTAAATAATTATTCAATAGTTCGTACTTCGTAGTCGGCAGCTAGAAGTACAGCAATTGATATTTAGATATTTAGCAGTCAAAAAGTAAAATTAATAAAATATATACAAGCATACTGTCCTGAGTAGACATCGTTATCGCGAGGGCACGAACGAATAAGTCAAAGAATATCTATCTAGAATAGACAATTAGTATGTAATACCTAATTTTACGCGTCCTCTGAGAGTTTTTATGTTTGTCAGTAGTGTTCTATTCAAAAAGATCTACATACGTATTTTAAAATTAATAAACTATTGACATTAAAATAAATTTCTTTATAACGGATTAAAACGATATTTATTATTTATTTTATAAGCATCCGAAACGTCGGGATAAATAGTAAATTGCATTTTAATCCGTTATAAAGTATTTAATTTAAATGTGCGATACTCGCGTTAATAAAAGACAATATTAAACTATTGACTTGTCGATTTTGACAATTTGTCAGAATGACCTGGTTTATTCTCTTAGAGATGTTAATTCCCTGGCCTTCTCCTATTGAGATTAAACTTTGTTGACCTTGTTACTGAAAGGATATGAATTGATAGAGAAACGCTGAAAAAAAATCCAATGTAGATATAGGTTAGGTACTCTCAAAAGACTATGTAGATGTCCACTCTGTTTTCATAATCTACAAATGATTCGTGCCCCCGCGATAACGATGTCTAGTCATGAGACATGGTACCCAGGATACTGGCAACATTGCCTCGCTAACGGCAAGGCTAATTCGCTGTGAAATATTTACCAGCTCTGTGCTCCCTTGAAGCATGTATTATTTTACTTTTTTATAATACAGTTCGAGTCTCCAAAAGTACAGTGCATGCGGTAGACATACATATTTATGTATCTGTTAACTGATATTTTCTCTATATTGCCTATGTGTCTCTATAAGGCTTATGTGTCCTGCAAACAAGTTTTTGATCTTGTTATCCGAAGATTCAGGTTATTTTACATTTATCTAGGAATTACGATAAAATACAATAATTCCAAGTTATATATACGTAGGTAAAATAAAAGATTAAGAAAATAGGAGAATTAAAAAAAATAAGAAATTGTTTGGCGTAATTTTCCGAATTGGTATACATAGTTATTTTTAAAAACAAGACGTCAATGACCCCCATTTAAACCTTTCATATAAGCTATTAATCACACTGGTATTCAGCCAGTCTCGTTATTTCAAATCTGACAGTTAATTGAATGAATAATCTACCGAAAAGCTTACTGTTTTTTTCGTTTGAAACCCTGAAAATAATAAAATTGTACAAGCCAAGGCTTTGCGTCACTAACACCTGCGGACTGGAAATATCCAATCCGAATAGCTTTTTAAGCCTCTAAATTGGAGAATAACTTTGCATTTTATTTTATACTAGCAACGCGCCCCGGCTTCACACGGGTGCAATGTTGATGTACTATACACAAAACACTATGTTACTCGTTGATAATGTAGCTTTCTATTGGTGAAAGAATTTTCAAAATCGGTCCAGTAGTTTTTTAGTTTATTCATAAATACAATTATTTTTAAGCAAAAAACAAAACCCGACTTCAAAATATAACTAAAAAGTAAAAAATTATATTTTAATTACTTCAAAGCATTATTTATTAACAGTTATTTTTGAAGTCGGTGCCACCCAACCGATGCCGCTCCGTACCGTTCGAAAAGTTGCAAAAGCAGGATTAAACAGTCCTTCTTTGCTGGCACCGACTCCAAAAATAACTGTTAATAAATAATGCTTTGAAGTAATTAAAATATTATTTTTTACTTTTTAGTTATAGTTTTGAAGTCGGTTTTTGTTTTTTGCTTAAAAATATTTTTTTTTCAAATTTTTTGTAGGAAGTGTATTTTTTAAGTTCATTAATCCTTACATAATGATTTAGTAGACCTACCACTAAACGTGCTGCTCAAATGAGACAGCGCCGTGAAAGGAACTACAAACCAAAACATCATCCACGTATAAGATTTTTTTTGTTATTGTTGATTTTCTAAAAAAGCACCAAACCAATTTCGATAAAAATTTGGGACCATTATATGGGACCACCTCTGAAATATCCCCTACCAAACAAAAGAAGAATCATCCAAATCCATCCATAACTTGCGGAGTTATCGCGTAACTAACATACAAAAAAAAAAAACCAACATACAGACGAATTGAGAACCTCCTCCTTTTTTGAAGTCGGTTAAAAATTCAAAAATACAAATCTTTCCTCTTTATTATATTATATAGTAATAGTAATATTGAAATGAGGATGGTAAGTCCTCAGCTATACTAAGACATCAACGATACATTGGCGATCTATTTTTACTTCAAACTGGCTGATACATATAAAATCGATGAAACTTTTGAACAAAAAATACCTCCCCCAGCTGTGGCAGCGATAAGTTATATTTTCGTTTACATTTTACTTATGTTAAGTTTGACTTTTATTAGATGAAAAAAGTATTATGTAAACAAAACCAGCCTGTCCTTCATCCCACCTTCAATTTTTGACGGGCTCGTTGGCGCGTTTAGTAGAACATCTGCCGTGCGTAGCAATGGGTCGTGGGTTCGAAACTCACCGGGACGACATGTTTATAGATTTCTGTAAGCATGTATTCCCCACGTTTGGTAACTTCAGGCATTGATCGGGTGAGAGGAATATCGAAATTCCGACCGGGTAACGAACCACCGTTCATAGATGGAAAAACCGTGAAGTGTATATTGCGCGTTTCGGTTTCAGTCTATGGAATTACGTTTGGTCGGAGTAAAAATTAGGTCGATTACGCAGCATTGACTGATGTTATATGGCGGTATCACTTACCATCAAGTGAACCTCATGCTCATCTGTCGATATCTGACATAAAAAAATCAAGAGTGGTTCAAAGTTCGCCGTCAAACAAAGCTACGAACAGTTATGTTAAACAATAATAAAAACTAGTAGTGTGTTTTAAGTTGCAGTTGCAACAAGTTACACTATATATTTGGAAGGGTGGGTCGCTCGTTTGGTCACGAAAAGGCATCAATCAAGTTCACACGGCACATTCTAGTCCTGACCTGCCAGAGTGTATTGTAACCAGTTGGGAAATTAATTTTTAAATATATATAACTGTAGAAAATATGTATACATCTGTCAATCACGTTGCAAAATGTGCTGGTAGCATATTTTGTGTACGACTGTAGCAAGATAAAATATGCATATTTTGTATTTATTTCATTTAGCTGAATTATTTTACATTATTTTTTTTAATTTAAAGAAGTTTTTAATTATTTTTTTTTCTCTCATGTTCTTCATGCTATGTCCACTGATTTCTTAGTTTTATAAGTGTTTATTATATTAGTACTAAAAAACAAAATTTTCCTTATATAGTTTCTAGTATATGATTAGGGCATGCAATTCGGATATTCATATTATTCGGATATTCGCTACATTAACTATTCGAATAGTACCTATATAATTATTCGGTTTTTTTGAACATTTCGAATACCTACTATTCTACTTCGTTTTGGTAAATGTATGATTTTTTACTAACCATTCCACCTACAAGTGTTGAAGTTGAACGTGTATTTTCGGCTAATAGGTTTTTTTGTAATCATTTGAGATGTTCATTTAATGACGATACTTTAGACGCCCTCAGTTTCCTACGGTCGTATTTTCGGAACACAACAAAGTATTTTTTTTTCAACTTATAATTATGTTTAGACGACTTTTTTGAGCACATATTGGTTCCTAATTAAAATGTTTAAGTACTAAAAAGGTTTCTTTTCATTTACACACATTAAATAAAACACAATTCGAAAAAATCGTATTATTCGAATTATTCGAATAATGCTTATTATAGAATTCGAAATATCCGAATACCTACTTCGAACGAATAATGCATGCCCTATATATGATGCGCTTTTTGAAATCTAGCTTAAGGTTATTATGACACTTTACGAGATAAAATTGAATAATTGAAATCGTATTTTTATTTGATTTTACTGCATCAGTATATCCCAACTATTCTCAATAGTCTGTGGTATTGTTTACGATAAAATCCTGTGCCGTGTTGTCGTAAAACCACCGGTGTTTTATATGTATCACGGATTCGCTATAAATCTCCGTTTTTATATCCAGGGCCGACCTGTGGTATTAAAAAAACTTCGCAGTTCAATACTTCTTCCTCTGCCATTTTTATGATATGCGGTTCATCTAACAGTGGAATTACCTAAAAAAATCATGAATGAAGCCTTAGCGGCTCATTGCCACATGGATTGTTCACCTGGCGCTCTGGATTAGAGTCCCGGGATTACATGTTTTTCTGTAAACAATTTTTCCCCGCACTTTGGCATTATTGACGAGAATCATATTAAAATGCATTATGCAATTTCTTGGCATATCGACCACGAAAAACAACCACTCGTGAATGGAAAGCCATCCGACGCTTTAATAATTAATTTATATTATATAATATTTAATTTTCGCTTCTTCCACTTTCATCAATGCTTTCATACACGCTCATCGGTTATGCAAAGACCATGAGGAGCAAAGAGCACATTCCGATTTACGTCTAAAATTCTGTATACTCAAAATAACAAATTTATCGACAGGATATTACTGGTTTATCATGCGAGGCTCATAATTGTCGGCCAGTATGTAACATAAAAAAATACAATGTGATTTCGATACTCATTTAGTTTACTTAGTTTACTTAAGTTTCAAATAAAACAACTGTAGATAGCAGGCAATCGGAGATGTTTGGAATTAATTTTATATTATATAGCAATGCGCCCCGCCCCGGCTTCACACGGGTGCAATGTAGATGTACTATACACAAAACATGCAACAAGCCTATGTTACTCGCTGATAATGTAGCTTTCTATTGGTGAATGAATTTTTAAAATCGGTCCAGTAGTTTTTGAGTTTATTCATTACATACAAAAATATAAAAATTCAAAAATAGTATAGATTAAGCAATATGAAACTCCGTTTTATTCCCAACCATTTGTACAGCCAAGTGGAAGCGTTTGTGTCCAAGGTTCGATTGGAGATATAAGTATGAGGGAAGGACTTCGTATCACAATCAACAACTATAAGTAAACGTAGTGCTATGATCATTACATCACATATAACACTTGAAAACGAATTAGCAAATTCATCCTGACCGTATCGCTCCCCTGAGGCTCTCTTGAAAATTGCCCATCGTCCGAGAGCCTTGATGCCTCCCTTTAATTATATAATCGTACATCTTCGTTACCTTTTTTTATTATTCCATCTTCATTTACCCTTTGTCCTCTCGGGTATTAAACGAATGTACCTTTTTAAACCTTAATTCGAAATACATCGAATTATTTGAGTGTAAAACACGTTAAGTAATTCAAATTCAAAAAAATATATTTATTCATTTAGGTAACACAATGTAAACTTATGACCGTCACTAAAAAATACATATTAAATGCTTCTAATTTTACATTTACTGCCAGTTCTTATATATTTATTAACCACATAACAATAATTGTATATTACAAAAACAAGCTAAGCTAAGTGACACATCCCATGCTGCGCTGATTTACACGGGACGTTATCTATTATATTTATATACACGTGTTTGTATATATTTAATTTGTATGTATATCAAAACGCTAAATTCCAACGGCCGCGGCGATTGAACGATTACTATTTTTTCAGAGGTTTATATGCCATCCGCTATATTGTAACTCGCCATCAGCTTGTACATTATCTAAACTAATATTATCAAGAGGAAATATTTATTCATATATATTATACTATTTAACTCAAAAACTACTCGGCCGATTTGAAAAATTCTTTCAGCAATAGAAAGTTACATTATCAGCGAGTAACATTTTTTTATTGTGTAATTCATAAATTCAACTAAACATAATACTATAAACTTGAAGGATTTAATATAAAATATATTTAAGACTCATTCTTAGTTCTATGTACATGAAAAACGATCCAAAATAATTCTAGAAAGCTGTCACAATTTTGCTCCCACGCTATTTACGCCCTAGCGACATCATTTGCGACTCTTTCGTCTTATCCTATGACCCATCCTACGATTTGACCGGGATATCTCCGGGGAAGGCTAACTGTGAATAAATTCCCCACTCCCATTTCACCCCATTACCCTTTTTCAGTTTCACTTAACCGCTTGAAAATGTTTCGGTTTTTTGTCCGGGTTGAACGCTTTCAATTTCAGTAAGATGATATAGCATTTTTTATATATTTTTGTTTATGTCAGAAATTCGTAAAACGGTACTACTCGTATATTAATATCAGTTTATTATACATCAAGCATATAATGCTTTTAATCATACTATATTAAAATCGTTTAAACATTAAAATACTTATGAGATATTAGTTATCAACATGTACAAATATGCATAATGTTCTGAATTCAGTACCTAAATATTAATTTGTTTAACCTAATCATTAATTTCCTGAAATTTTAAGACTCTTTTGTTATAGATGAATTTAATTCAACAATGTGACATTCAATTAAATATATTAACAATTAAAGTAATTATAAACATTCAAAAAAAAAATACATAAAAATATATTACTAAAATATTAAATTTATTAACATTCGTCTTTCGATAATAATAAAAGTATAAACCTTAATAAAAAGATCGCGTTGTATAAATACAAAAAAAAGGTAATAATATTGTATAAAAGATAATTATTGTACATTGTATTAGTCGAGTTTTTAGTGTAATTGTCATGTTAGACCCGGAAGAAATAAATTACAACACGAGAAAACGGTCGACATAATAATATTGTCTTTTATTAACGCGAGTATCACACATTTAGATAAAATACTGTATACCGGATTAAAACGCGATTTATTATTTAAATTATTTATCCCGACGTTTCGGATGCTTTTCA
Organism: Anthocharis cardamines; assembly: GCA_905404175.1. Taxonomy (NCBI): domain Eukaryota; kingdom Metazoa; phylum Arthropoda; class Insecta; order Lepidoptera; family Pieridae; genus Anthocharis; species Anthocharis cardamines. The sequence goes on along the minus strand of FR989953.1, from coordinate 1,307,848 downwards.
GCAACCGTGGTCGCGGGAGACTGAAAGATGACAGTTGTCTATAGAAAATTACAGTAAATATCAACTCCGTAGGAATAGATGGCGTTAATATGTAATAATTGTAAAACAAAAACTTGGCGATTAAAAAGAGTGGCGGCGAGTTTCTTGCCAGTTCTTCTCGTCCGCTCTACGCCCTTGATTTGTGAACTGGTCGTAAATGTAAAATTAGAAGCATTTAATATTAGTAATATTAGTAATTTAATATGTATTATTTTTATTCACGTTCATAGGTGTACATTGTGTTACCTAAATTAATAGATTATTATTATTATTTTTTTTTTTTTTAATTTAATTGAATTAAATATAGCAACTTTGTGACATTTCAAATATAAGACAACTGTCATCTTTCAGTCTCCCGCGACCACGGTTGCTGAAAAGCATCCGAAACGTCGGGATAAATAATTTAAATAATAAATCGCGTTTTAATCCGGTATACAGTATTTTATTTAAAGGTCGACATAATTTTGTCGTGGTTGTCATGCTAGGCCGGCAGATCCGCAGTCAATGATGCGCTGTGTGTGTTTTTATATAGGTATATCAAAAATTATCTATTTAAATAATATCTATATGCAAAAACGCCTTTAGAGAATATTACTTCTAACAGTAGAAGTATACCTTAAGTGAATTAGGGCGTAATAATTTCTCGTCTCGTACACGATCACACACAAGTCCAGAGGGTATTAAACAGATTGACGTTGTATGTGAATTTTATAAATGATGATATCAACGTCGTCTTTTGTTTTGATTGGATAGCGATTTTTTTTTTATTATATTTAACTAGCTGCCCGACTAGGCTTCGCACGGCTATATTAATGAAGAAAATGAGACCAAAATATCTCCTTCGGTACTTATAAATGAAAATCAGTATGTTTAAAGATTTTTTTCTATAGATATGTTGAAACTAATTTTTTTCACAACTACATAAAACTAAATAAAAAAAAGGAATTCGTTACAGTCGTTCCGAAATTATACGCGTTGGTACATGATACATTTCAACGACTTTGTTATATACTCAGATTCAAATTATAATTAATTAATTTACGGCAGCGTTTAGGGGTACTTTTATGTTTCAAGCAACAAAATGTTGAAATGAAATCCCACCACCTACCTATTCTAGAGTTGAATTCTAGATACTCGTTCAATTTAAAATTAAAAGAATACCTCTTACATTTACAAGGAATCCAACATGGAACCTAGCTACCCATGCTACACTCGTTGTTTTCTATTTCTATTTAGGTAACACAAAGTATCTACACTTACTTATTTTCTCAAAGAGATGATAAAAAGTAGTGTCCACCTCGGGAGCGACACTATTTTAAACTCGAGTGATGTTCTTTGAATCCCTTGCTCTCTGGATGCAATGAACAGAGAAGATGAGAAGGTGAGAGACCTTAAAAATATTGGTTGCTCCCTTAGCAAACAATATATTATTTAATATTCCTATTTTTTCATATTAAATAACGTGAGATTAAAAGTTGGCAGAATGAACCCTTAAAGTCAAGCAATACTATCTCAGAAGTAGGAATAAGAATAAAATGCCCGTTTCAAAGCTATTTCTCTCGCCCTCAGTCAGACTCGAATTGTTTCTTTTTTTGCCTTGAAATTTTAATTTGGCTGTAAGTGGAGAAGTTAAACTTTTCCCAACTTTTAGTTCTAGTTTTCTTTTGAATTTTTAACTTTATTGTTTCTTTCTTTTATATTTATTCTTTTTAAGTTATACGCTCTACTAAACTGGATAAATAGTTCGTTTTCCGAAGTTTGAACAGCTAGTTTTTATGAAATAAGTTTGGGCGTCTTATTTTTTCCGGATAGTAATTGGCATTATTCATTGTTTGTTTAATACATATGCGATATGCATCAAACATAGCTTAGTTTTGGTGTATAAAAAAATAAATATCCGACTACGCAAACGGACGTAAATTAGAGTATTTTTCTGGATATAAATGCGTCCTCGGACGGATAGCTTGAATGATTAGTTAGGTTGGTGAAGACTTTTAGTCTCATTACACCAGTAGGATGCGCTGCGACTCTTTTTTATTATTTCAAGCATTCGGAATCAATAGACTAAAATCCGCGCGGTTTTTTCTATCTATGAAGAGCTCACCTGTTCTAAAAGCATGAAGTTACCAGATGTAGCGAAAACATGGTTTTAAAATGTTACAAACGTGCCATCCCGCCAGGATGTCATTGTCACAGGAACCAATGGAACGCAAATGTCAATAGCACGCTAACAAATTGTCCCAATCAAAAGCAAATTCCCACATTTTTTTAAAGTTTTGGTTTTGCAAAGAGCAAAGTCAGTTCAGGTATTCATTAGTCAAACTGGAAATATATTCGAATACGCGTTAAGAAACTGGTTTTGCACAAGAGAATCGTATTTGTATTGGAAATGCAGTAACATTATTCCCGACGGTAGCAAAGCTGTATTTGCATACAGATACAATTTTTGCTGCCGTTTCGACGGATATTCTTTTACATTTGAACAATGACTGATTTTACTTGAGGCATGGTTTTCACAAGGATTTTTGTTAGTTTATATACTTTGGTTTGAATGTATTATGGGTTTGTTTATGAATTCAATTCACTTTGGTTAACTCATGCAAAGCGGTAATAACCAGTATGTACGGTTTTGACGGGCTCGTTGGTGCGTTCGGTAGAACACCTGCCGTACGCATCGATGGGTCGTGGGTTCGAATCCCACCGGGACGACATGTTTATGATTTACTTTAAGCATGTTTTCTTCACATCTGGTAACTTCGGGTATTGATCGGGTGGGAGGAATATCGAAATTCCGACCGGGTAACGAACCACCATTCATAGATAGAAAAACCGTGAAGTGCATATTGCGCGTTTCGGCTTCAGTCTATGGATTTCCGAATGCTTGAAGTAAAAATTTGGTTGACAGCGCATCATTGACTGATGTTTTGTGGCTGACCTACCATCAAGTGAACCTCATGCTCGTCTGTCGATATCTGACATAAAAAAAAAGAAAAAGGTCTAACACCTATTTTTTTCTTTTTGACTATATCGTTGGGTAGTACAATTAAATAGCATTCAGATGGATCACGACATATTTATCATTTTATGTAAAGTCAAGTTACTTCGGGAATTAAATCTATACTAATATTAAACTTTGTGAGTTTGTATGGTTGTAGGGGGTAATCTCTGGATCTACTGACCCGATTTTAAAAATTCTTTCACCAATATAATGCTACATTATAAGCGAGTAACATAGGCTTATACACTATTTTTACATTGTGTATAGTACGTGTTGCTACTTAGTTTTATGAGATGAAAATATGTACTATGGATTTTCGTATATGAAGCTGCCTATTCGTTTACACATATATGGTTTTATGTAATAAAAACATGGTTTTATCTATGCTAAACAGGTATTATTCTAGACTTTCTATTTAACTGAGCACGCCTTTCATATAAAATTAAAACGCGCTATCAATTAAAGCCACCATTAATGGTAAATGCATTCATAACTCCGACTTCGGAATATAAAATAAGTATCCACTATTAAATCAGTATTCTAAAATTGCACGTAAAATATGATAAGAATTAAGTTGATAAAACTGAGTATGATTTTATTATATCATATTTCAATAATAATTTCTACTTTTGAATTCCTAATGAGAAATGGGACAGAAATAGTTTTGTTTTTTTTTCACTAGGTAATTACTTTTATTTGCAGGTAAATGATTACTTAGCCTACCGGATAGAAATATACATTTTTTTCAATCTAATTTCCCTGTGATCGGATCGGGTTTGAAAGTTACCCGGTATTAAACACGTGGAAGGAATATCGAAAACCGTTCATAGAGTGAAAAGTCGTTTTGGTTTCAGCCTATGGATTTTCGAATGCTGGAAGTAAAAAATAGATCGACAGTGCATTATTGACAGACCATCTAATCAAAGATTGAAGAAAGATCAATCCCGGTTCGAATCCCGGGGAAACAAGATTAAAAAACTTGATTCGGTTGAGCACAAAACTTTCTTTAAAGAAACATGATCTGTGAAACAGACACAGAAATGGGTCTGCCCAATGCCCCATTAGAGGACTCGGGAATACACTATCAAAAAAAAAGAACAAACGTTACAAAATTTCAGTATTTTCAAAAGATATCTATAGCTAACTTCTATATCTATGCAATTTACTTGTTCTAATTTTATAGACAAGCAAAAAAATAAATTACGTCCTCAGACATTTATTTATTATGCTTAAACAGACGTTGAAATTCGAGTATTTTTTTTCTTTTTATACGATCACTTAAAGAGTATTATCAAATACTTCGTAAATATTATAAATTCGTAGACATTTAACAGCGTAAGTAATAATAATAATACTACTAAATGAATAATATAACCTTTAATCACCGTTTATTCCTCATATTTATTATACAGTTTTAGTGGTTAATTTTTTTAATGGAATTTTGTCAATTTATATATATTTTTTTTTGAAGTTATACTTCTTTTGGCGCGATGGAGAAAAATGATGAGAGTGAATTTTTACGATGCGCGCGCACACCGACACCTGAATTCTACATCGTGAAGTTAGTTCTAGGTGGCATGAAAATCGATAACTATGTTCAAGTTGTATATTCTAGTTTTTATTTCCATACGCCAAAGAAGTATAACTTCTAACGCGTGTACATAAGTACACACACTCTTTTTAAATTAAATATTATGAAATTTTTATCCCAAAGTTTCGAATTCTGTACATGGAATGTCAAAACGCAGTTTAATCTGTATAATGTTCCCTTGTTTCAATATGGTTTTAATAGAAAGCTGCAGACAGCGCAGTCAAACAAATTGAAAACTTTATTTGCGAATATAAAACTGGCAAATGACACGTGTTTTCTGAATAAAAAATAAATTCTGAACGCTAATGGCGACAAAGTTGTGAACTTATATTGAAAAAAACTTCACCCGTTGAAGTCGTTGCATGAAATTTATGCAAGTAGGTACTGTTTACCTAACGTATTTTATTTTAACCTAGCGATCTACCCGGCTTCGCATGGGTGCAATATAGATGTACTATACACAAACAAATAAAACATATGTTACTCGCCGATAATGTAGCTTTCTAATGGTGGAAGAAATTTTAAAATCAGTCCAATAGTTTTTGAATTTATTCATAACATACAAAAATATAAAAATACAAATCTTTACTATTTGTAATATTAAGTATATATATATCAGTAAGATACTGTTCAATATTTTAACAAAGGATATACAATAATAAGTACTTAAGCTTCTCATTAAATAATATTGCCAATACAATTCTGTGCTTATTTTAGTGAACGAAAATATTGCGGACGGAAATTAGTTTTAGTCAGCTCGTCTTTAGTTGTCTAATTTTTTCCTTAAGACGTCTTGTTGTCATTATTGTTAGTATCTAATACTTATTGTAGTATATTTTTAATATACTAGCTGCTTGACTCGCACGGCTATACTGAAGAAGAAAATGAGACCAAATAAATTTTATGACAAACAAAAAGGAAAAACAAATTCTGGATAGGGACATTTAGGTGGACCTAGCGGTTTGAAATACTTTATGAGAATAGCTCATACCTACCAAATATACATAAAGAATTTTATAAAAATCGGTCGAGCCGTTTCGAAGGAGTCCGACCACAAACACGGTGACACGACTTTCTTGTATTTTTAAAATATAAACATTTTTACAAGTAAATAATAATTATTAAATTATAATATTTAAAATCTTTCTATTTTCAAATCACCATACTAATCACTCTGTCTTGATATTCATAAAATCAATTTGCACTTACTTTTATCATAATAATGATAAAGGTTTGACAGATTACAGGATCATTCTACGATCGATCGAAGTGTGTCAGGGAATTAATTGCAAACACAGGGTCGTGTTTACCCGACTAATACGATGTATGGGAGGATTTGTGAATTGTTCCGGTCTTAAATTTCGATTTATACGTATGTAGTATGTAGAGTAAGCAACGGAAGTACGTTCCTCCAATTTGAATGAAAACTTTATTTATGAATAGATTAGTATGTACATATATTTAATAGTGGTATTATGTTTATTTAGAACAATAAATACGTGAATAGCTACTGTTATATAAAAACTTTTCTTTTATAAAATCTTTATTTATCGTATTTTGAATTTGGAACGCGTTTATTATATTATATTAATGTCTCGCTATTTCAAATATTTTTTTTTTCGTGTTTTTTTTTATAAAATTACAATAAGTCGTTAAAGAAAATACGATTGCAGTAATTGCCTTGCACATAGTGGTCATAGAGCCGTCGGTTATATTCAAGACACTCAAAAGCTTTTTATCAGCCGTATGTTCGTATATCGTGCTATCGACAGATAACCAACACTTACTGTTTTTTTATGTTAGATATCGACAGACGAGCATGAGGTTCACTTGATGGTAGATGATACCTCACACACAGGACGTCAGTCAATGATGCGTTGTTGACCTACTTTTTCTTCGAGCATTCGGAAATCCATAGACTGAAACTGAAACGCAGTTTTTCTATCTATGAACTGTGGTTCGTTACCCGGAATTTCAACCCCCGATCATTGCCCGAAGTTACCAGACATAGGAAATCCCGGTGGGATTCGAACCCTCGACCCATCGATGCGCACGGCAGGTGTTCTGCCAAACGCGCCAACGAGCCTGTCCTGTGACCATAAAAAAATCGAGGTGGCCGCGTGCTACAAGAACTACAATGGATATACGTATATATACTATTAAAGCCAGAATTTGCTGAAATCCCAAAAAGAAAATCTTATCGTGAGAAATGAACATTCCCGCTAGGAACCTGTCGCGTATAATAAAACAAGACCTGAAGCTCAGCGCTTAATGTCGATGTACAGAACATGCCCTACATATTCTGAAGTCTTGTTGCAAATAACCTAAGGACGTGTGAAGAAATAAGTATGAGGGTTTTGTGTTGGATATCATTACGGTAATTCTTATAATTATTTTAAATTCACTGTGCAGCGTATATCTCTTCTTAATTACATTTATACGTTGTTAACCGGAAATTATTTCAACTTTTCAGTAAGTATTTTGGTATTGATGTCGGTTCGTATTTGTATACTTTTTTAATTTTAAACATAGACATACTTTATTTGACACTAGCTGATGCCCGCGACTTCGTTCGCGTGGGGTTCACTTTAAGCTGAACTTTTGAGCAAGCTTTCTTCAAATGACATATCCTCCTCCACCCTCTGTACTTGGTGATTTCTTTTGGGAAAGAGCTATCAAATTAGTCATTGACGGTTGCTTTTGCATCATGTTATCGACATGTTTAATGGTGGTTGAGATTGGGGTTCGAAGGATGATTTGATATTCAATAGTTGAAATAATTAACCTGACTTTAAAGAAACATTAGGGAAATTCATATTAATTAAATTTTACGTGACCAAAATCCAGATATGTAGTATACGTGTCTTTTTTCTACTAATCAGAGTTCAATCGAAGATTGGATTCAATACATTTTCTGTCTTAAATAGATGCGTGCGTTCATTTAATTGGTTATTTTCATTTTCGGACATTTTTTTAAATTCCCGGGATTCCTGCCGGGTTTCCGGTGCTAAATGCTGAAACCTCTAAGATACGGAAGCAAATAAGCAATGTCGAATAATCGTAATTCTGTTTAAGAGAAAGGATTGATGAAAAGGTGAAATAAATGATCTCATAAGAAATACTTTTTCATGTATTATGTATTTCAATAATACATTTTCTATTTTTGTTTTTGTTCTTTCAAAAAATAAATAAATAAATACAAAAAAATATTCCTTTCATTTCAACTTCAGATTCGAACTCGCATCAAAAGCTACGCTATGGGACTGCATATCCACTATTCTATCCACTATTCTACGAATACATATTGTAAATGGCGAAATAATCAAACTATTTCATTTACATATCAGACTGTGATTGACATCTGACAATTCGAAAAAGTTCAACGCGAGTCAGTTTGCATTGAAATTTGGTGATATGGTGCCTTTAAAATAATATTTAAATGATGATAACTTTTCTTTCCGATAACCGATTTCGATGAAATAAAGCCTATATGTTGCCCCGGGCTTTCCTTAATATATTTGTGTAAATTGCATTAAAATCGGTTCAGTATCTTCGGAGATTAGCGTGAACAAACAGACAGACAGACAGACAGACAGACAGACAGACAAGAATCTTAAAAATTGCATTTATGCATTCTGCTACCCTTCTTTTATCACCCCTCTTAATTTCTGGTAAAAATATTTAGTGAAGCGTAATTTCGATCCTACTCTTTTATTATATGTATAGATAAGCATAATATATAATTTTGAATTAAATCTAGAATGAAAGGAAAAACCGCAAAGAAACCGAAATGGATCCTTCATCAGCATTTTACTGATTTTTCAGTCAGTAATGTCAGTAATTCTAGGCAAGGCAACAAAACATCACAAGATGGTAACGACAACCGCCTTTAGAGAATACTACCTCGTTGGTTTCAAGAAACGAGCCTAAAACTTAATAGGCCGACAGTGCATCTTAGACATTTAAGTCGAGGACGCCCATGAGTTGTGGAATACTCACCATCAGGTAACCCACCTGCTCAGTAGTCCCCTGCCATAAAAAGTAAATTAACTTACTTGACCGGATTTTGAAAATGAGCTTAATATTTGAGTATTTTATGACAAACAATCTAATTAATGTAAAATAGGTGAATTAATGACGTTAGTTAGTATCAGGAATTTGAGAGTCTGGCTCAACACCAAATACCACTGGACTCCATCCAAGGGATCTTGTAATTAAGTTAATTTCATTTGAAAATTGTGTTTTCTTTGTTATCACAATTGCTTTCAATTGGGAGCTTAGGGTTCAATTTCGTCAAGTCATTTGAGTTGCTAATGTACATCTTGAAATATTATATTAATATTAGCGAACCCGACAGACGTTGTCCTGTCCGAAAATTGGCTTGAAAATTTGTAAAAAAAACTACCGATTCCAATAATTAATCCAAACTGACGTGTCCTACGTATACAAGTACCTACTACAAGTGCAAAACTTTCCGAAAGCGAGATTGTAAGGCTTGTAACTTTATAGAAATAGAAAACATTTATTTCTCAGGGTAAACACATAACACAAAAATAGCACACGATAAAAAATACAATAACAAATTAAATATATATAGTTTTTTATGTCTGTATTCACCCTCAGGAAAAGGGTTACTGACTCAGTATTTTGTCGTAGTCGGGGATGCGACACTGTTATTCTGTCAGGACCTTGTTACTGAGAGGTGTGGCTGCAAGGGTTATAATTATGACGAAGAACGTGCACTTTGGCATAATTAAACAAAAATCCATCCACACACAAAAAAAATCAAAGCAAAGCAATTCAAATTCGCTCACACGTTCATTGACACATACACGTATAAAATAATTGTATATCTATGAGGATTTCTCTTGCGAGAATCTTCGGTTGGACGAAGCGAATACAACATACGTTTGGCTTGTCTAAAGTATGATATACATATATTTATCCAAAGACTATGGTCAAGTGTATAGTAGAGATTCAAATATTCACGCCCAGATAAATGATTTTGAAAAACAGTCAGCAATAAAGTGATCCTATAAGCTTTCAGTATCTTTTTTCTGAGGCCTAAACACACATTCACAGCAAATATAGCAAACTTACGACTACCTTCTGATAGTCGTGGTATGAGTAAATGATATAAATATTAGTACATGCAAGCGGATCCTAAGCGAAATTACAGTTCCACGTTTCTCAAATTGTACAAGGACGCCATAATATCCGGAGCTTAAAGTGTGACACGGGGCAAGAATACGAATAACGCTAATACAGGGAAATATAAACGTATTTCTAGCATTTCCTAAGTCTAATACAGAATGATATCTAATATATAAAATTCTCGTGTCACAGTTTTCGTTGCCATACTCCTCCGAAACGGCTCGACCGATTCTCATGAAATTTTGTGTGCATATTGGGTAGGTATGAGAATCGGACAACATCTATTTTTCATCCCCCTAAATGTTAAGGGTAAACCCCTAATTTATTTTGTATTTTTTAGACGAAATTTTTTGTTTATATTTTTTATAATGTGGCATTAAAAAATACATACAACCCCTGCTTTTATTGTCAAAAAATCTTGACCCGTGCGAAGCCGGGGCGGGTCGCTAGTATGTATATAAAGAACAAGTTGAAGGTTGCTTCATGGAAATATATCGCAATAGATTTAAGGAATTCTATAGAAAATATCAAAAACTGTAACTGAACGAATTTTGATTGCTTGCACTGCCCTATGATTTGAGTTATATAATAAAAGAAATTATGGAAAAGACCATTTTTATTTTTTTTTGTATTAAAGAATAAATACTTTAGAATTTAGATGGATATGGATATGGGAATTTGTCAGAAAAGTAGGTAGGTAATATTGTCTTTTATTGACGCGAGTACCACGCATTTAAATAAAATACTTTATAAACTCGATTTATTATTTATATTATTTATCAAAACTTTTTGAGTACTTTCCAGCAAACGTAATATAAATAATAAATCGCGTTTTAATCTAGTATTAAATACTTAACATTTATAAAAGTAGATGATCTTCTATGTCCTAGTCGACCAAATAATATTATTACCTTGTATCATTGGGATTCAAAAACAAAACTGCCAGTACTCAACGTTCTTACTAAATACGTGAAAGCCCATATTTATGATGACATTACAAGTCAAAATATCAAAGCAAACTCGAGATCATATTTTATTTTATTCATGAAATTCTGTTCTTTTTTCCGCACCGGATGTACATTGGATTACACCGCTCATTAAAAATTCTTCTCAAACTGCCATTTGCATTGTAAATTACAAAGTACATTTGTGCCATTGGAAATAGATTTGGAGCGAAGAAATTGTAATTGAAGATTAAATGGCGAGACTTGTAGTACAATAGTATCCTAACCTTGCTTGTGATTGGGTTTGATACCCGGTGAATCACAAAAAACTTTTCATATGGCATATCGAAATCCCATCGATATAACCATCCATGTTCATACTGCTATAAATTGAGTTGACTGTGGGTTTCATTTACACTCTAAAAATTCATATACATATATAGAGATATGATTAAGATATCACTTATCATTGGACACTCACGTTGTAGAATATAAAAAAGATCTTATATTAATATTATAGAAAAGGAATTAGATCTGTAGGTACTACATATTTCTCTACAGTATAGGGTAAAGTTTTTTTTTAATTATTCATTGTTTAAAGAAAATACAATTACATTATTAAACCAACGGTATTGAGAATCTTCACGTAAACAGATTTTGTTTTAGCTATTACAATACTTAAATACCTATTATAAAATTATTTTTAAATAATCTTAACTAGGTAGGTGCATCCTTAAAATAATTACTTAAATTAATTAAAAGGTGATTTTGTTTTTATTTATTCCATTTATTAACACGGAGGGTAATTTGTTCATCATACGAGGAGCAAGGTAATGCGCGGTAAGTTAATTAACGATTTCGTTGTATTGTTTCTTTTTGGTGGATAGCAGGTTCGAATCTTAACGGGAGTCATCCCGGTCATATAAACATAATATCGTCGCTGCGCCTGACAAGTTCCATATGTGATTTTTGTATAGTTTTGGGAGACTACGAAAAACGTATTATTAATTCACATACGGAGCTTTTCTTACCGGTCAAAACATATATGGAATTAGTTAAACTCATATCCAGTTCGAATATCACAAAAATGATTTAAGTAACACATAGAGAATAAAACGAAGAGTATTTTTTGTGCGAAAACCAAAATTCAAAAAAAAACACATATGGAATTTGGCAGGCGCAACGACGATATGCAGATATGCTTTTCCGATATATGGTTACTTCGGATGTATTAAACGGATGGGAATAATATCGAAATACTGATGATCTAGCAAACAACCATTCATAGAAAACGCTTGAAATGAATATTGCACGTTATTGTAAAAAATAGGCTTGCATTATTGATCCTACCATCAAACTACGCTCGTGCTTGCATCAGAATTATTTGATATCCATAATAATATTTATTTATACTATACTAATATTATAAGAGGTAATGTGTCTGTATTTGTGAGGTTGTAGGTAGTAATCTCTGGATCTACTGAACCTATTTTAAAAATTGTTTCACCAAAAGAAAGTTACATTATCAGCGAGTAATACAGTGTGTATTACTCGCTGATAATGTAAATATAAAATATAGTACATCTACATTGCACCCATGTGAAGCCGCGGCGTGTTGTTAGTCTATACTAGGGATGTTACGGAGCTTCGATTCCGGTTCCGAAAGGTCGGAACTTTCTATTGATTTTGCACCTCCGATTCCGATTTCGGTTCCGATAAAATTTCAATCGGAGGTTATAATCGGAGGTCGAAGCACAGCGGCAGCGGCGGCCACGGCCAGCGCCATTTGATTTAATTTTACTACGGTATAAAATTTAAGTCAATTCGTTAATTTTATTTTTGACAACTAGGAAGGTGTTTCATTTTTTGAACTGATATAAATGAAACTGATTTATTTTATTACACATCTCTCTTTTGCTTCTGCCTCTGATTCTGGTTCCGGTTCCGGTTCCGATTCCGGTTCCGATTCCGGTTCCGGTTCCGATTTCGGTTCCGACAAACCAAATTTAAAAACTCCGATTCCGAATTCGGTTCCGATAAAACCACTTCCGTTACATCCCTAGTCTATACTAATATTATAAAGAGGAAAGATTTGTATTTTTGTATGTTATGAATAAACTCAAAAACTACTGGACGGATTTTGCCAATAGAAAGCTATATTATCAGCGAGTAACATAAGCTATGTTTTGTGTATAGTACATATACATTGCACCCGTGTGAAGCCGGGGCATGTGGCTAGTCTGACATAAAAATAATTCTAACGCAAAATATATACGCAATAGCTCAGAATGATTTATGAATCAGGGTTATATGGAGCCAATATAATATATCTTATATTGGATTAATATAACCTTGGATCACAATAAGGCTATATTGTGCATACAAATTACATAACCATCGTGATAAGGCAACTGTTAAGCAAACATTAATTATTTGAAGCTTACAAATTTGACAATGACGTTGATATTTGCCAAATAATTACATAGTTATTTGGTGTGAGAATTTTCTTGGCAAACAGATTAATTTATGGATACACGATTACGTCAGCATAAATTAATTATATGTTACAAGATTTTTAAGTAAAAATTATTTCATGTCTTTGAGATTGATAAATTATCGCTTAGGTTGGGTGGATTATGATTTTGATACTTGAAGATTTATTGGTATTTTTTTATAATAGATAACTAGGTTTTATTATTTATATTATATGTTTATTTGCAATGCAATATAACTATACTATACTAGATTTTTTGATGTTTGAATACATTTGACGGGCTCGTTGGCGCGTTCGGTAGAACACCTGCCATGCGCATCGATGGGTCGTGGGTTCAAATCCTACGATGTCTTCCCCACGTATGGTAACTTCGAGCATTGATCAGGTGGGAGGACTATCTAAATTCCGACCGAGCAACGAACCATTCGTTCAAAGATTGAAAAACCGTGAAGTGCCTATTGCGTTTCGGTTTTAGTCTATGGATTTCCGAATGCTCAAAGTAAAATGTAGTCATCAAAAAAAACATCAAAAATTATAATTTTGATTTTCGTAATTTTAGATTTTATGCAGTTAGTATCATGGATATTGTCTTTGGTTAGGAACTACTTCTTCCTATCTTACTAAATTTGAAACCATGGATTTTTGAGGTATTCAAAACTTAAACATCTCTAAAAGAATAGATTAGTAAAATTTAAAATAACTGCAATTTTAAACACAGGAAAGATACATTCCATGCGGACAAAGGCGTAGAATTGTACGATATTATTTCGCAATCCTTATAAACTATATCGAGGAAACATCATGTCCTAACGTATATTGCTTCGTATATTAAATCTTCTTCCTCGACGTGCCAATGTACGAGGCAATGTATTACGCTCTAAGATTAGGTTTCGATTGATAATGCTAAGAGCCTTATACATAAAGATGGCATGGTTCGTATCATCTGTTCGCTTATTGGACTCAAAATGTTCACGCAATTTTACCGAGAACAGAATACGGAATATACCAGATTCAAAACCAATATGTTCCTGTGGTTACATGGTATGCCAGTTGCATTTAGTTAGACTAGTTCTAAGTTTGATTCCCGGAGGAACTTTATTAAATCATATTTTGATCAGACAATATAAAAAAATATCACTTACTTTTCTCAAGCAGACATAGATAAGTTTCTTGACATATTTCTGCGTCTATTTCTAGGCTAATATGTGAAGTATTATTTTATTTTATACTGACTTGTGTTACGAGATTATTTTAAACTAACAAGTTTAATTCGGTTTTATTTGGGCCCAATTTAAAAACTGAAATCAGTATTGTCCATTTGACCTCAGCTTTTACTGAATGAAGACCATTTGTTGTTTTTTTGAACATCACACAGATTTTGTTTTTTTATTTATTTGTATTTATGTCTGTCAAATATTTTTTTAATTGGTGGTATATATAGGTATATATCGCCGGGAATTTCAGAAATCAAGTTTAATTTCAATAAATGAATGAATAAATATGTAAATACATATAACAGAAGTAATACACATAACAAATAATTTATTTTCACAGCCTGATTTCATTCTCAGCATTAAGTTATTACTACTACGCATACAAAACCAAAACTAAACTCGAATAAAATGAAAAAGGTAAAATATTTAATAGAAATATGAGGTATTTCCAGCAAACTTCGACTTGTTTCGTTGAAATAAAATTTTCTACAAATTGACTCTTTCCGTTTCATATCAGCTTATTGTGAAACAGTGGAACATCTTAGAAATAAAACTAAATCAAAACAATTGGATAAAAACAGATCAGGAAATGAAGCAAGTTGAAGGAGACCTTTACTCGTAGAAAGGTCCTTATTAAAAACACAAAGCCGTAATATCAACATAATATGTACATATTTTAAAAACTTTAAACTATGTACTTAACTTTAATTTCTGCTAAGTACTTTAATGCTTCTTCTAAGTAAGCATGCTCACATTTAGATCGCATCCGCGCTTACCATCAGGCAGGATTGCGGTCAAATGTTTACTTATTCTTCATAAAAAAAAAAATAATAACAAAATAAAATCTAATAAAATTTAACTATATGTTTTGTGTTAATAAGTAGCTAAAAGTCTATTTTTTTATTTATTGTAT
The DNA here is from genome assembly GCA_905404175.1 of Anthocharis cardamines. Taxonomy (NCBI): domain Eukaryota; kingdom Metazoa; phylum Arthropoda; class Insecta; order Lepidoptera; family Pieridae; genus Anthocharis; species Anthocharis cardamines. The sequence continues at coordinate 1,292,501 of FR989953.1, read as the reverse complement.
CATTAAATCAAAACTTAATCGTTTTGATATTGTAAAGAATTGCCATCATTGTGTGTGTAGCTAATTTGTAACTATCCACCCCCTGTGGTTATTATGTCTCTAGGTTTCTAGTCTAGTATAATATAGCTTCGTATTATCTTTAAAAAAATTGTTACTCAAATGAGATGAATAATGAATATTATGTAAATTTTTATTAAATAAATAAATAAAAACTAAATCTGAAATGAAATTTCAGACTTATGAATGAAAGAAGTGGAAATAATAATCAAAAATAATCTGCCTCCACCTCTGCTAGACTCTCTAACAACCCGAGGATTCAAGAAAAAATATAAAATCTTCTTGCTAGCAGAATTTCGCAACCAGCCTTGGTTGTGCTGACTACTTATTTAATATTTCAAATTGTCATATTATATTGTATTTATAATATTAATTCTGTTTTTTTTACAATTTTTTATTATTATTTTTATTTTTATTGCTGTGATTATTACTCCGTTTCTTTTACAATTATTTTTGTTTTTAATGCATGTTTGTTTGTGTTGTAAGTACAATTGTTATGCCGCTCCAAGCGAAAATCAAATCAGAGCAGTCACTGAAAATCAGCGTCACACCATTAAATAATGATGTGGCAAATGCTGAGTGGCTGTCTCTTTTAGCCAAATCATTTAGTTTAGATCTAGTATAACTCTTTAGTAGTATAACTCTTTTGTTTTTCTTTTGTTTTATTATTCTTAGTTTTATAATTTTAGTTTAGTTAAATTTTAATTATTTTAGTTATAAGAGTTCATTCATTTGTATTTTATTTTTGTTATTGGCTAAATAAACGTTTTTCATTTCATTTCATTTCATTTCATTTCATTTCATTTCAAAATATTAAGAGAGTTCAAAAATATCCTAAAATTAGCTAAGAGCATAAAAATATACACAACATTTTTATGTCTAATATCGACACTCGATGATTACCCTGGGATTCAAATCCGGGACTTCCAGTGCTAACTGAACCACAAAAATAAATATATGTATGTACTTATGAAAATAATAGCCATATACCGCAATCAAATATTTTTTAATCAAAACGAACATCGACAAAACTTTTATTTTTATGTTATTTATCGATAGACGAGCATGAGGTTCACTTGATGGTAGGTGATACCTCAGCCACATTCGTGTGTTCTACCGAACGAGCCAACGAACCCGTCAAAATTTCAATAGTTAAAGTAAAGTTTATTTAGACACAAAAATAATCAAATCGACCAAGCGGTTGCTGCGATCTGCTCACAAACACAAACGCCATTTGAGTCGTTCAATGGGAGCTTCGCTCACTCCGCTCCAATAATATCTTCAGTATTTCTTTTACAATCTTTGATGTATACGATATAGGGTCCTCGATTCTGTTTCATTGTTATCCCACTTCAGATACAAAGGATGTTAAATTGAAAGAGTTGCCTAAAACGTTGATATAAGGTCAATATTTTACCTAAGATGAAAATTATTCTTGAGAATTATTGATATGTCCTTAGATTATAAGGATATGTCTTTATTTCACAAAGAAAAATCATTTGACAACTCTCAAGCCTCTATGCCTACAAGTATGAGATCACTGCTTTATTGTGCAATTAATTACGGACTGATAATATAGATAAACCTACTATAGATTGATAATATTAGTTCTCTTCCAGTGGAGACAATATTATTTTGTAATCATACTAGGGAGCCGATGCATTTCCTAATTAATTAATGGCAATATTTCATTTAGATTTTTCAAGTTTTCAACAAGTTTAATATTTAAAAAAACTCGTGCCACAATGTTTGTAGTCGCACTCCTCCGAAACTGCTCGACCGATTTTAATAAAATAGTTTATGTATTTTGTAAGTATGAGAATAGGTCGTAAGTTATCGTATATTTAATACCACTGGATGATTAGGGAGCCTCTATCCAGAAAATTCTCTATATTAATAAAAATCTCGTATCACATACAGTGTTTGTGGTCTCACTCTTCCAAAATGGTGCAATCGATTTTTATGTATATTTGGTAGGTATGAGGTCATTAACGATATTTCATACCGCTAGGTGATTAGCGAATGGGTTTTTTTTCAATTTTTTTTTGTGTATTATGCTTGTATCTAATATATAACACTAGTTTACAGTGTATCTGTTGCCGATACAATTTTTGCTGTTGTCGACTACTTATGATATGCTAGTTATAAATGTATAAGTAGATTTTTTTTATCAGCTCTAGTTTATGAGTTCCGGGTAGTTACGGTTAAAAATGAAAATTATAAGTATTTACTAAGAAAAATTATTATTAAAAAACTTAAACAATCGTTGAGTTCCAAAAAACTTCGCTTTAAAGCTCTTCTCTTATGTGTGGACTAAGGGAAGTAACGTATAAGGCACCAGCATTAGTCAGACATCCAAAAAAACTCTGATAACGCTCCTCTATGACGCGTAAATCTTGACGCATACCCCCTGCTCTTCGCTCATGTCTCCTATTATTTTTTTTTGAGAATCTGTCTAGATGACTACGGAGGAAGTGGAATTTAATGCTCATATTGCATCTCAGAATTTTTAATTGTAAAAGCAGGTCTGTAGACGACAGTATAATTTTCTGAAAAGTTCAGTTTTCATTTTCTGACTTTCTGTTTCTGAGAAAGTTCTGCATCATCGATACGAAAGCTGTCCATGCTCTTAATTCAAGCTTACTCATAGAATTTATAAATTCAGTATCTTTGGAAGTTGTATGATATGGGGTCTGTCAAAAATATTGGCTTTAATCTTTTCCATAGTGAGCTGAGAAAATTTGTGGAAAATATAGGAAAAATAGTTCCCATTTTTATCGAGTGCATTAAAAAACTGTTTAATGATTCTCATTTGAATATGTAGTGGCGGCAAAATAATTATATTACGAGGTACTAGTTAGTTTTAAACTTAATATTGCTGCCCACTAACCAAACCATAAGTAACAGTCATTCAGATGATTTCGTGATTCTACCCAAATGGTTGGAGTTCTAAATTTAAAACTACCTTTTTTTCTGCCTTTCCATAATCTTAAATTATCAACACCCTATTTACAAACACAATCAAGAGCCCAAGACTTGTAATTTTTATCCAGCGATATCCCAAAGTAGAAAAAAAAAGAGTTTTTAACGCACTCTGATACACCTTTTCTATATTTTTTAGCACATATTCTCCACATATATAGCAAAAATAATTTTGGTAGTTTAAACAACTTCTGCTTGAACCACTCATGTCGCAAAAACTTATGAAATTAATCTTTACACACTGAAACACCCACGTTATTAACGAATAAATCAGCATAAATGATGAACGTCGAAAACAAAGATATTCGAGCTGCACAAAATTTTCTGAGGGTATATTTGAAAAGACCATGTCATAAATAAACAAAATCACCCACAAAATTCACGGCAACAGACAAAAAGTTAAATTTTGTAAACTAGTGTAATATATTCTAATTTAAAACTAAACAAGAATTCAGTTCATTCCAGAAAAGTTGCAATTGCAATTTAACTCGAACAAAACTTTGAATCGCAAGTGTTAAGCAATGAAATCATTAAAAACCCTTTATTTGTTTCAGATGGCAACAAAGGGAGCTGAATGAAAAGCGTCGCTCTAATGTCAAATCAAAAGCAAAAATGAAAACGTGACGAAATATGTTTCCGAATTCACTGTTCAGAGTTAAACCTAACGCCAATGCGATGCATCAGAATGTTGACAAAAAACGAGCCAAAGACAAAACTGAGCCAGCCTCTCTCAATTCCTATTACCTCATAATAATATTTTTAATCCAATCCGTTAATTCGAATACCACAAACATGAATGAACAAAGTGAAAATCAAAACGACTCCCCAAGCGAAGACTACGATCAAACCGTATATAAAGTCAATTTTGATAACCCATATTATAACGAAGATTTTCTAGATAAATTCTACGGACACGAGAATTCTTATAGTAATTACGGTGATTATAAACGGTATTATTTGAATCCATCTAACCCAATTCCTAAGACGAAGGTTAAATTTAAAATAAGTAGTAGAATAGTGCAGACTAAGTACGGGAAGTTACAGGGCATTGTGTTGGCGATGGATGAGCATAGATATTTGAGTCCACTTGAAGTGTTTTTAGGTGTTCCGTACGCAACTCCTCCAGTGGGATCTAATAGGTAAGTTTTATTAGGATTCTATAAAATTGTAAACACAATAAATCATTCTTAGTATAAAAAATAATATTAAACACTTCACTTAACCCTTTAGCGTCATAAAGATACTTTACAGAAGTCGACTTTTCAACTTGATTGTTGCCACAAAAATTGCATTAAAAAATTCTATTCTTATATTAAAAAAAATCACATACGCAACACCAGTTTATAAGCAAAATTCATTATTACCTCAATTTTTTATCTTCGGCTTGTTTAGGTTCAGTCCGACTAGGACTCCATCACCCTGGGAAGGTGTTCGAGTCTCCGACCGCCCGGGTGCAGCCTGCCCGCAGAAGTTGCCCGACTTCGACGATGAGAGAGTCCTACTCGAAAAGATGCCCAAAGGAAGGCTAGAGTATATCAAAAGACTGATGCCGTATCTTAAGAACCAAAGCGAAGATTGTTTATATTTAAATATATTTGCGCCGCTACAAAGTAAGTGTGTTTATCGATCTATATAAATAAAAATATAATATACTAGTGACCCGGCCGGCCGGCCCCGGCTTCGCACGGGTCTAGATTTTTTGACAAAAAAAAGTAGGGGTTAGTAATAGAAGAGTGAAAATATAGGTTTGTATGTATTATTTAATGCCACATTATAAAAAAAAAACAAAAAAATTCGTCCAAAAAAAAAAAAAAAAATTAGGAGTGGATTACCCTTAACATTTAGGGGGATGAAAAATAGATGTTGTCCTATTCTCATACCTACCCAATATGCACACAAAATTTCATGAGAATCGGTCGAGCCGTTTCGGAGGAGTTCAAGTTCGAACCCCGTGACACGAGAATTTTATATATTAGATATAGTTCACTTGATGGAAGGTTATCACCTCAGAACTTCAGTCAATGATGCGCTGTCGACCTAATTTATACTTCGAGTATTCGGAAATCCATAGACTGAAATTGAAACGCGCAATATGCACTTCACGGTTTTTCCATTTATGAACATTATGAATTTCGATATTCCTCCCATCTGTTGAATGTCCGAAGTTACCAGACGTGGGGAAGACATGTTAACAGAAAATTATAAACATGTCGTCCCGGTGGGATTCGAACCCGCGACTTATCGATGCGCACGGCAGGTGTCCTACCGAACGCGCCAATGAGCCCGCCAAAACTTTGGTAAGCAGAACATACCAAAAGGCAGAGTTTCCTGGCCTTAAAACACTTTTTATTTTAAGTGCATTGTAAAACGGGTACAACAATTTTTTTTTTACCATACTATGCCCTTCTTCAGGCTTCAAGTATACGTTTCACTAAACTCCATATTCAAATTCGTATCATTATAACTCATTTAGTAATAAATGAAATCCCAAGTTGCGACTATTTTAAGGCAGTGACTGAAAAACCAACGTGGTAAATATTCTTTGAAGAAATTATCACATTATGCCGAGTGCTTGCCTTTTTACTTGTCACCCTTATAAATAAAGATTCTCACTATCTCTCTTGAAACTTGGATTAATAATAATAATTATTTTATTAATTATATTAAAACCAAACTTAAAGTCTATATTATCATGTGAATCTTCTTTCTATATATAAAAATCTCGTCACACAGCGTTTGTGGACTCCTCCGAAACGGCACGACTATTTTGTATGTATTTTTGGTAGATATGAAAATAGGTCGTAAAGTATATTTTATACCGCTATGTGATTAGGGTGACCCATCCATTTTTTTTGTATTGTTTTTTTTGATTTGATGTCAAACGCCAGGAGACCACCGAAAGTCGGCGCTGAAAAGTCTGGAAAGTCGTGATTCAGCAAAATCTGAGTGGCCTCCATCTATGACAATACTTAGTATTTAGTTACCTTATTCATAAACGTATTATACGCTTGATATATAATAGTAAGAAAATGACTTGTTTCGTTCTTTATGTTTTTATATTTGATAGAGCGATACAAAACATACTTTAACTATATCATGCTCATAATACGTTTATGAATAAGGCCGTTTGACTTAACTTTATTTTAAAATTATTTCACCAAAACTAAACTATCGCTGCTAAAGTTTTTTACAAAAAAATGTTGTTTTGTTCGTGGATGGAATAGCCGCTACGCGATTCGGTTTCAGTCAATAAATTTTCAATTGGACATAGCATCATTGATTGATGTCCTGTGGCTAAAGCATTACTCTGTGAGCCTCTCGCTTATTTACAAATATCCGACATAGTATATCATATAGTATAGGAAATATAGTACAAGAAAAAAAAATTACATCAAGTATATGACTGCAAAATATATGAATACTAATATCGATATACTTTGAAAGTAAAGATGTTTGAACTCAACCACGCTTAAACAGCAGGACAGATTTCGATGATATTTTGCGTAGGACTTATAGATCATATACATCATATTTATCCCGGGAAAATGTTCCGTTCTTAGCGAGCGCAGCGACCAAAGGCTAATAATTCTGGTTTTGGTCAGTCAAATAAAAAAAGCCATTTCAAAAATTCCAATGAGATATTTAAAATATATTTTGTACAAACGACATTTTCCTTTAAAAAGTAATTAACGAGTTCACTCCTATTCATTTATTTCGTGTTTTAATTAAACTTGCATATTTTTTAATAAAATTCATACATATATTTAAAATAGGAAAGTGTTTTTACGATAAATAATATTTAGTCAAAGATAGGTCAAACAAGTCGTCACTGAATAACCTCGAAGGGCTGGTTGGCACGTTAGGTAGTACGTACCTTATAACGCCATTTCACGGGCTCGTTGGTGCGTTCAGTAGAACACCTGCCGTGCGCATCGATGGGTCGTGGGTTCGAATCCTACCGGGATTACATTTTTCTGTAAGCATGTCTGGTAACTTCGGGCATTGAATTGGGTGGAGGAATATCGAAATTCCGACCGGATAACGAACCACCGTTCATAGATGGAAAAAACGTGAAGTGCATATTGCACGTTTCGGTTTCAGTCTATGAATTTTCTAATGCTTGAAGTAATTATTTTTAAGCAAAAAACAAAAACCGACTTCAAAACTATAACTAAAAAGTAAAAAATAATATTTTAATTACTTCAAAGCATTATTTATTAACTGTTATTTTTGAAGTCGGTGCCACCCAACCGATGCCGCTCCGTACCGTTCGAAAAGTTGCAAAAGCAGGATTAAACAGTCCTGCTTTGCTGGCACCGACTCCAAAAATAACTGTTAATAAATAATGCTTTGAAGTATTTAAAATATTATTTTTTACTTTTTAGTTATAGTTTTGAAGTCGGTTTTTGTTTTTGCTTAAAAATATTTTTTTTTCAAAATTTTTGTAGGAAGTGTATTTTTTAAGTTCATTAATCCTTACATAATAATTTAGTAGACCTACCACTAAACGTGCTGCTCAAATGAGACAGCGCCGTGAAAGGAACTACAAACCATAATATCATCCACGTATAAGAATTTTTTTGTTATTGTTGATTTTCTAAAAAAGCACCAAACCAATTTCGATAAAAACTATATATGGGACCACCTCTGAAATATCCCCTACCAAACAAAAAAAGAATCATCCAAATCCATCCATAACTTGCGGAGTTATCGCGTAACAAACATACAAAAAAAATAAAAAACAACATACAGACGCATTGAGAACCTCCTCCTTTTTTGAAGTCGGTTAAAAAGAAAAGTAAGTCGACGTTGCATCATCGATTGATGTTCCGAGGCTGAGGCTGAGGTATCACCTACCATCAAGTTAACCTCATGCTCGTCTGTCGGTATATAACATTAAAAAAAAACATTTCGTTAAAATCATAGGTTTCGACAAGCTTATAATTTTCTGTAAACAGACTACCTACCCTAATCGCTTTAGGCACTAACCGTCTTATTATCATATTTATAATTTTCAACCTACAATTTACCTTTTATCTCCGTTTTGTTTTAGTGGATGAAACTAAAATAGCACTGCCAGTATTAGTCTACATACATGGAGACAGTTATACTTGGAGCTCAAGCAATCCATACGACGGCGCAGTTCTGGCCAGCTATACTGACCTCGTGGTGGTAACTCTTAACTTCAGATTGGGGGTGTTGGGTAAGTGGTTCTGTTTTAGATATAAACTAGCTTTGGTTTCAAAATACGAGCCTATACATTTTTAAAAGGCGGACTACGCATCTGATACACTAAGTTGCGGATGTCTAGAAGTGGTGATTACTACCTACTTGCTTGGTTGTTTGCGCTGTAATAAAAAAAAATCGAATCGTCCGTCACTTTCAACTTAACAATTTCAGTTTTTCTGTTCTTCACAATTTCACACTTTCTGAGTGATTGACGATACGAAAACTTTCTCCCAAGACGTTGTTACAAAGACCTCTGGTGTTTAGATAATAAAGTATCATTCATAAGTTCCCCTGCCGGAAAAAAACTATGAACGTTGGTTCGATACCCTAACGAAATTTTTAAGCTTTCGTTTAATCGACGAGCATTACCCTCTTTTCTATACAAAATCGAATATAATGGGATAAATAAGACCTCCAATTAACAGATGATCTAAAAGAAGTACTTTCACCGTCATAAATAATATAATAATATTATCAAGGAAAACAAAAACATATTTTAGTAAAACGGATTCTGTCGAGTCATTACTCACCCATTTCCCTCTCTCAGTGAAAGTTTCGCTAAATGATATATCTACCATCGTCAAATTACATCATTTAACGAAATAATAGTAAAGACGTTTCAAGCTGGGATTAGGAGAAACTATCTATTATGGTCCAACTATAATTCGAAAATATGTACTAATAGCGTTCCGCCCCGGCTTTGCACGGGTGCAATGTAGATGAGATACACAAAAAATATATATAATATATGTTAGTTTTCTATTGGTGAAAGAATTTTCAAAATCGGTCTAGTAGTTTTTGAGTAAAGTCTTAACGAACAAACAAATCTTTCCTATTTGTAATATTAGTATAGATATGAAAATTATATCAGCTTCAGAGCTTATTAATGGGCTGACATATATTGAGTACCTCCCCTTTTCGTGGCGGCACATCTTTCTACATTTCTTAATCGTTTATGTATATATTTCTAAGTTGTTATTATAATTGTTGTACTTATTTTTAAATCTTCAATAATTTGAAACTCGCATTCGCAAACTTTTAACAAGTATCATAAGACTGTCCAAACTGTTTACCATTACTTACAAAACCTTTCAGCGAGATTTATCTCCGTCCAAGTAAGGTTTCGTTATAATACGCGATTTGCGGGATCAGTTAAGTTGGCAGAATTCCCAATACCCCAGAAAGTATTACGTTAGAGCTATCGATCGACAATCGGGGCTTATACCTAGACGCGACTCTTCCAAGTTATTCCCGTTTTAAGAATATTAGAGAAATGCTAACATTCAGGTGATGCTGAAATTGGATTTAGCGGTAGCGACTTCGTACCTTTCTTATGTTTAAGATTTCATTGAAAATCGTAAGTAAAGTTCGTCAACAACATGACAATTAATAGGACTCCAGACTATTTTATGGTGGTTGGGGATATAACATAATAAAAAAAATAACTAACTAATAAATAATCACATGTATTTGTAAGAACAGAAGGTCTAATATTTTGAAAAAAATAACAAGCAACTTTTACGTAGTCATAATTTAAAGGAAAATATGAAAAGGGTACTTGTTCTCTCCCAGTGTTTAAATTATCTTGGTCTTAAATTTCATAAATATTGATCAGGCAGTTGGTCCGTGAAAATATAAATCTCTGATAAATGATGGTATTCTAAAAAATGCAAGTCACAAGTTGCTATTAAAACTAATTGCCAACCACAGATCGGAAATACAACGGCAAAATTTTGAAATCCAAAATGAAACAAATAATTTACGGGAAATCTTATCGGTAACAGATTGGCAACAGTGCATAAATATATTAAATAGTCGTGCTCATAACAAATTTAACATCTATAAAGAAAAACAAATAAAAAAGTTTGAAAAATTAACCGACAAATATAATAAAACATCATACAAGTTTCCGAACACCAATGACGTTGACAGTCAATGTCCAAAAACAGTTGTCAATCTGTCAAAACAAACATTAGATAAATCAACCATTGAGGTACTAAATAAAGGCCTTAATTTTGCTCCTGCGCCGCGAAAAATACCCTGTGAAGAAATAGTCAGCTACGTTGAGGAATGTATCCATAAGAACACGATTCCTAAAGACGATGCGGAGGCAATCCGGCAAGATATTTCGTGCATATTACGAACTAGCAAGCCACCAAAACCTAACATCTCTCGTGCGGAATCAATGGCTCTAAAACAACTACGGGCCAATAAAGATATCATAGTACTCCGAGCGGACAAGGGAAACGCGACGGTCGTGATGGATACGTCAGATTATGAACACAAAATGTCCCAGATCCTTGCAGATGTTTCCACCTACAAGAAAGTTGAAAAAGACCCAACAAACAAGGTAATAAAAAAGACATCTGAATTGATCAATAAACACAAAAAGACACTTAATCTTGACAGTAAATTCCTCACACCTGCATGTGCAAAGCCTCCAAAAATGTATGGGTTACCTAAAATTCACAAAATAAACACACCTTTAAGACCTATAGTGAGCCAGATCGACACACCCACACATAAACTGGCTCAACACATGGCTAAAGTACTTTCTCCCCTCAGAGGGAACAGTAGTGCTCATGTTAAAGACTCATACCATTTTGTTGAAACTATTAAAGATCTCAAACTCTCCAACAATGAAACCATGGTAAGCTTTGACATTGAGTCTCTTTTTACTAATATTCCTGTATCGGACTGTCTAAATATTGTTAAGAAAAGGTTATCAGAACACAACATGTCACCAGAATATGCAGATATTTTAGAACATTGTTTAACATCTGGCTACCTAATGTGGAATAGTGAATTCTATATACAGGTTGATGGGGTGGCTATGGGCTCTCCAGTCTCCTCTGTTGTCGCTGACATTTTCATGGAGGACTTCGAAGAAAGAGCCCTAGCCACAAGCCCGGTTAAACCGAGGCTTTACAAGCGATATGTAGACGATACCTTTACTATTCTGCCCACGGAACACATATCTGTATTTCTAGACCACCTTAACTCCATACATAGTAACATTAAATTCACTATGGAGAAGGAGAATAATAACTCACTGGCCTTTCTAGACATTTTAGTGGTTCGGGGAGGGGATGGTACACTTGGCCACACTGTGTTTAGAAAAATAACCCATACTGATAAGTACCTCAATGGTGATTCCCACCACCACCCTTGCCAACTCTCTTCTGTCGGTGTATGTTTGTTTCAGAGAGCCCACCGCCTCTGTGATGCTGCCCACCTCAACGGGGAACTGCAGCATGTTAAGCAAGTACTCCGTGACAACAAGCTGCGGGTGCCTCCACAGCATCACAGAAACAGGAATAAACCACAAACAGTACAACGTCAACCAGCCTACCTGCCTTATGTGAAGGGTGTTACAGACAGGATTGGAAGAATCTTAAAACGAGCTTCTATTAATACAGTTTTCAAGCCACACAAGAAGATTCAACAGTTCTTGAGACCAATAAAAAGTAATATTCCTTTGCAAGATTCAGGTGTATATAAACTGGATTGTGACTGTGGTTTATCCTACATTGGGCAAACTAAACGTAGCATTTCAAACCGACTTAAGGAACACATTGCGGATATCAAAAACAGACGTCACTCTAAATCAGCAGTATGTGAACACACTCTGGATAAACCAAACCACTACATACGTTTCGACCAACCGAAAATCCTTGCAAGAGAAAGTAGATTCTTTCCCAGACTAGTACGTGAGGCTATTGAAATTAAAAAACATCAACTTCAATAGAGAAGATGGTTTGAGACTTTCCAACACCTGGGATCCAGTTATTAAAAATCTAAAGCCCCAAATCCAACATACTAAAAAACAAGAGGACACCGTTAGTCAATATTGTCATAATATAGAAAATTACAGTAAATATCAACTCCGTAGGAATAGATGGCGTTAATATGTAATGATTGTAAAACAAAACTTGGCGATTAAAAAGAGTGGCGGCGAGTTTCTTGCCAGTTCTTCTCGTCCGTTCTACGCCTTTGATTTGTGAACTGGTAGTAAATGTAAAATTAGAAGCATTTAATATTAGTAATATTAGTAATTTAATATGTATTATTTTTTATTGACGTTCATAGATGTACATTGTGTTACCTAAATTAATAGATTATTTTTAATTTAATTGAATTAAATATGGCAACTTTGTGACATTTCAAATATAAGACAACTGTCATCTTTCAGTCTCCCGCGACCACGGTTGCTGAAAAGCATCCGAAACGTCGGGATAAATAATTTAAACAATAAATCGCGTTTTAATCCGGTATACAGTATTTTATTTAAACATTAATATTTACTTTATTTTATGAACTTTTGTTCTAGGCTTCCTAAATGCAAACCCAGCTCCACATTTAAAAGCGCGAGTCGCGAACTACGGCCTAATGGACCAAATAGCAGCTCTACACTGGGTCCAACAAAACATCGCATTATTTGGAGGTGACCCAACAAACATCACACTGATGGGTCACGGATCAGGCGCAGCTTGCATCAACTTTCTGATGATATCGCCCACTGTTATGCCAGGTTTGTTTTTTTTAATATAGCAGCACTGCAGTGAACCTTGCAAATTTTCACAGTATTTTTTGGTGAACCAACTAACATTCTACTGGCTTAGAATTCCGTTATTTTGTTCAATTACTTCATATATTAGTTCAACTAATTACAAAGGTATATTATGATCAGTGGCGGCGGCGTGGGCGACGTGGGCCACCGCCTACGGCCTCGCGACCCAAGGGGCCTCGCGCCCCGAAAATTTATACATTACTTAAAAGTCGCAAACGCGCAAAATAAAAATTTTGCCAAAAAAAAACATTTTTTGCAATGGCAGAGGGCTCAAAAAATTAATCTTGCCCACATAAAATTTAGGTCTACGCCGCCACTGATTATGATACCATTATGGCGTGGTGGGCCGCTTGTCTAGCCGGAAAGGGGAAGAGAGCATAAATTAGGCTGTCAAATTGACAATTTAAAATAACTGTCAGTGTCAAATGATGTCGAAAGACTAAAAGATTCTACCTTTTTAACAACTGGTATCGTCAAGCGCAGCGCGTATCAACTTTCTAATATGAAGCCTAATGGTACTACAACTTTAAAGATTTGACTATAATAGCAACAGTGCTCTATACCATAGAGATCCAGTAGAAATCGCTATTTTGGCGGGGACCCAGCCCATATCTATATATATATAAGCAACTTTTTTTTTCTTTGTTATCGATAAACTTGAAAACTACTGGACCGATCGGCATGATACCATGACCATTCGACGCGGAATTAATTGTAGAAGGTTTTAGGCTATTCATTTTTTGAATTCCATCAACCCTTAACCTTTTTTTTTTTCAAATTTATGTGGATAGTTCATATTCGTCTATCCTTTACAATTCGCCCAGCAAAGCGGGCGGGCGGGGACGGCTAGTTACTATCTAAATCTATCATCAATCAATCTATCATTTGTGCCAAGTTAAACAATGAGCTCTATGTAGAACACTATGTGCAGAAAACTGCATCTTGTAACATCAATCTTATATAAATTAACTTTATGATTTCCTAGTGTTATGCTCGATTTGTCAATTGGACGATGTTAAGCAATACAGTGTCAACGCACAAAATGATAAAATGTAAATGTTGATACCAATCGCTTTCTTATGAGCTTGAGTGCATATTTCAAAAGAGATATGTATATATATAATTTAAATCGTTTTAATAGCAAACATATTGAAAAAACTAGCGGGCGCGAAATGTTTAGAATATTTAAAAATAATGCACTAAATTCTATTACTTTGATTGCTACTAAGAAAAACTATATACATTTAGTGTAATAAGAATAATTACAAATGATCTAATTTTTTTTAAAATAAATTTAATAAAACCTAATTAAAACTTCTAGCAGCCATGTGGGTTGACGCTGTATTGCTTATTAAGATAGTTTCCTAAATGACAAAGACAAGTTTTAAGTGTACAAAGTATTCATATTTATTTTATTATTTTGTATAGAGAGGTTTGAAACTGTATACAAGCCAATGTTACAGGTCTTTTCCATCGAGCGATACTACTCTCCGGTTCAGCACTTAGTTCCTGGGCGATTGTTGATGATCCTGTCTACTATTCCCTCAAATTAGCCAAACACATGAACTGTTCCGTACCAGATGATCTAGCCAAAGACCATGAAGTCATTGTAGATTGCTTACGAGAAGCATCAATAGACGAACTGCTATCTATAGACATATCAGCACCGAATTTCCTCACAGCCTTCGGTCCATCTGTCGATGGAGTAGTAATAAAAACAGATTTTGCAAAGGACTTCCTGACAGTTCACGGATCTGGAGATTTCCCCAGCTTCGGACCGTTGAATAACATGTTTCCAAATGTCCATAGTAAGAGAAGTGATACTGGAAGAAGATTGTTTCAGAATAAATATGATTTATTGTTTGGAGTGGTTACATGTGAAGCGCTATGGAAGTTTTCGACAAATGACATTCAGAATGGAATAGAACCGGAAAAAAGGGATCGAATGTTGAGGTAAATATTTTATTTTATTACGGTTACCCTGAACGAAATATTCTCCCGAATACTTTATACTGCGAATTACTTTTTTTGTACATGTTTTTGATAACTTTTCAAAACTACTCGGACGAAAAATTGTTTTTGGGTGTTAGAACTTTTATTATTCTCAAATATTGTTATTTTAACCGTAGGTTTGTTTATTAATAACAACTTTGATGATATACATGTTTTGTAACGTTACTAAATTTAAAAAAAATCTATTTTTTTTTCAACGGTTTTGTAATAAAATAATTAATTAATCCATCAGGTTTCAATATAGTACTATTTTCTCACATAAAAGGGCGGTAGTCACGTAAAATAATACAATAATAGTATAATAATTATATAATACGTATTATTTTTCCATCGCTTTATTCATCAAAAAATACAATTTACCTAAACAAATTTTAAATAAATTATTTATAAGCAATTCCTGTTAATGAAGTTACATATAATTATAGATCTTTATATTTTTCACAAAGTTTTCTCCTAAATTACATATTGACCATATCATCAGATGTTCTTTACCGATCCATAGTAAACTTAACTCATTTCAAATACTAATTTAGTTCATTTTGCAGGACGTACGTGCGCAATTCCTACACTTACCACCTGAGCGAGATCTTCTATACTATCGTCAACGAATACACCGACTGGGAACGAACGGTAGAGGTTTGTTTATTTTCGACTCGGGCAAAGTGTGTTTATTGAGTCAACTGAATTAGGAATAACTAATCACATTTGCAATCGATTGTGTGATTGGTTCGAGTGACGATTGCAAATGGTCGATGGATTGATAAACAAGAGTTTCTTGGGTTTATTTAACTATATTGCACTTGGAAAACAAATTAAATATTGTTTATTTTCTATAGGTATGTGAATGCATAAATCTTCTCTAGAATATTGTTTGTAACTCTTCTTTCTTTTTAAAATTTTGAAGATAAAAATGATATCTTATTTCAGTTTTTAATGACTACTAAAATTATTTATTGATTAATTTTTGCTCTAACATAATAATTTCGATTTCTCTTTCTTTTCCCGAAAGGGAGTTTATATTATGTTAGATGTCGACAGATGAGCATGAAGTCTTGTTGGTGGGCATCAGCCACAGAACATTCAATGATGTGTAGAAGATCTAAGTAATTACTTATTAATTCGTGCATTTCGAAATTCAGTGGTTCATTACCGGTCGGAATATCGATATTCCTCCCATGCGTTTAATGTCTGAAGTGACGATATACGTAAACATATTTACAGAAATTATATAATACAAACATATGAAACATATTTATATCGTTCCGGCAGGATTAGAACCCGCGATATACCGGAATGTAAATACTACATACCGCATTAATGAGTCGGCTTTAAATCTCCGTAATTTATCTCTGTAAAATATTTAAAATTACCTCATTAAAAGGGATTACATCTGTTTACAAGAAAATTGAGACCTTCGGTTAATTAAAAGCAATTAGTCACGGATCTCGAAATGTTTATTATTTAATTACATTATTTACCTTACTTTGGAAGGAAAAGGAAAGATAATTCCGCATTAAAATACAACGAAACATTTTTTTCTACTAAATATTACTCTGCTTACGTTATAATATTTTCTTCTACATGTCAAATTTAGTGATTTTCATGTAGATTAAATTATTAATATAGTTTTAATAAGTAATTGCTTCCAATTCAAGTAAATAAATAAAAGTTTTAGGTACTTATTTTTTTGTTAATCGTTGTTATCAGGTCATCAGGTCTTTGATCTCCCCATCTGATGGTAAATGGTGATACGATCTTAGAGGAAACAGACCAATAAAGCCCTTTCACTTGCGCCTTTGAATATGAATGAATGCATGAATAGGAATTTAATTATCACAAGAAATATGCCTTTTTGAGCCAAATATGATAAAAGACAGTAAAGTCATTGAAAATCTGAAAGCCAGGACTGATTCTCAAAACCCAAATATAATGGTTCAGAAAGACAGCCGCCGGAAGAGATTTTAACTCCTTTTCCGTTTTAATTATTATAAGAGAAAAAGCGGAAACGAGTGGTGCGAACTGGTAGAATATTTACGAAGTTAGGGTGAATTTCCGCCGTGCGTTTTGATATATGAAAGTAAAATTGAGGCGAGATATATTTATATAAATCTACATATTATATAGTATTTTTTTAACTTAATAATTAAGTACCTCCTTAGCGCAAGTGAAATGGAATTAATTTTGTAAAAATAAACCTTTATTTAATCATCAGTTGACAGACAATGACCGCCTCCATGGCTCAGTGGTAAGGGCGTTGCGTTTAGCACCGTAGGTCCTGGGTTCGAATCCCGGGGTAACGAGAAATAAAAAAAAATGTTTCGGTCAGGCAGGGCATAGAAGGCTGATCAAATACTTGCCTGTAAAGAAAATGATCAGTGAAACAGACACAGAAATGGGTCTGCCCGAGTACTAGAGGACTCGGGAATTCAGTACGTTTCTACGTTCGGCGCCTATTATAATCACAATGTATGTAATGTTTTACAGTGTATAAGTAAAAGCGATTAATTATTTAAATTATATATATTATATATACTTGAAAAATATTTTTTAAAAGCAAAGTTTTAAAAGTACATTTATTGTATTTTACACAAAATTGAATTTTGCCTTTCAGACTTCTAAAACAAATTCTCTAACTATTTTTTTTCGTTCAATTTCAATATAGGTAACTGAACAAAATATAAACGAAACTAATTTTCGAAAAACAAAGACTTTTTTGGATTTAGCCTTATCTTTTAGGATTTCTTAGCTTTCATGAATTGTAACTACAAATCGTCGTGCCCGTAGCACAATGCTACATCTTCATGACGCTTTACACTACACTTGATCTTATTTTTAGGAGAAATTAACCTCATGAAATATGACAAAAAAATTACTTGGTAAATACGAAAAAGCGACTTGGTATCATAATAATATTATCCAACTTTATTCGTTGAAATAATTGCAGTTAATACTTCGATCAACAATATACTAGATATCGGGTCGACGCAAAAAATCCGTGCCGGTAAATATCGGCTCACTTGAAATGTGAGAGTCTATTTTGTTTAGTTCTCTTCAAGCACGGCCAATATTAAGACGTTTCACAATGACGCAGTTTGTCTTCAAAAATTGCGAAAATAATTCCCGAAAAAACAAATTTACGGTCGGAGTCTTATTTTTGGTTAGTACATATAAAATAAGATATATTTTAAGCTTTCAAAGTAACAAATAATTGAAAATATGAACAAAATTATCTGTTTTAAATGAACGCTACAAATGTTTGGCCAAGGTTGGCCAACACATGCGCATACTATTGTGTAACAGAATAGTGGATGCATGGAGTAGATTAGTACTAAAATAATTCTTACTATCTAAGGATAAGCATCCTTAGTAATATTATAAATGCAAAAGTGTTTTTTTTTGTTTGTTACGCTTTCACGCTAAAACGGAAAAGAAAATATTCCAATCTGTATATATTCGGAACATTTTGCGGATATTATTATTTAACATACGAATTACTATTTATATAAAACATTATATTATTGTTTATCAAATATATTATAGTATTTGTACCCTACTAGATAAATGATAATTTACACATTGGTGTTTCATAAACTATACTAATAATACCAGTCTTCGAAGTTAGTCAAGTGTATATATATATATATATATATATATATATATATTTTGGTAACTAATAAAATCATATTTCGACTTCACTCTTTTCTTTGTTCCCATTGAGCAGTGTCATTTTTTCAAAATTTGACAAGGGGTGTGGCTTAAATAATCGGTACACTTTTTTCGTGAATTTTGTATGCGACCTGAAGTCTATTTAATACTATGTCAATGAGTTAATAAGTAAGCTTCTTTCCTCAGTATCTGACCACATCCCTATTACCAAACATAAGATATGAGACAATTTATCTAGTCATATAAAGCTTACACAGTGACATATATATTCCCATCTATAACCGTTTCATACAAATAAAACGGCCACCATTAATATCAGCTCCTAATACCTGCTGAAACCCACTCCAATTTCCTTCTACATTCGCCTGCGCCATAAAAAATAAACGGGGTTTTCCTTGATCAAATATAATCTTAGCGAATTTCTGAATTTCGGGATTTCTCTGTTCAGTAAATAGGCTAGTGTTTTTGTTATTTTTTCGCTGTTTTATAGAATATTAAATGATCCTCTGGATTATTAAACATGTTCGAAGGTTCCTTTATAATTGACTTGATTTTTTTCTGAAGTATTTGTGTTATTCATAAATTACAGTTCTCTTACACCCCGTGAGATTTATTTTCTGTTTTGGACATATGTATACTGAACTAGCAACACACCCCAGCATCGCTCGGGTGCAATGTTACTCGCTGATAATGTAACTTTCTACTGGTGAATTAATTTTTAAAATCAGTTCAGTAGACCCCCTACAACCTTACAAACTTTACCTGTTTATAACATTAGTGAAGAATGATTATTATTATTATAGATTAGAATAGACATAGAGTGTATAATGCTTTAATTTATTTCTTTTATTAGCGTCAATGATTTGTATTCTATAATGAAAATTAATATAGTTTCACTGATTTTATACATTTTAATAATATTACATTTATTACAAGAAAAATAAGTTTAGATAAACCTTAACCTTTTCAAATAATTAATTATATAAACAGATAGGGATTTTGTATAGGAAATATAAAATGAGTTAAATTACTCATAAATTAATGAAATAACTTTTAGTGGATTAAAACGCAATTTTCTTTATATTATTTATCCCGTTCGAGTATAGTAAACGTGGTCACGAGAAGACTCATTTCCGGAAGTTATTTCATTTAAATGTATTACAGTACAATTTAATTTGAAACTAAGTATTATTGCGTATGAACCTTGCTATTTTATTTCAGAATCCAATTAATACCAGAGATGCAACCGTATCAGCCTTGTCGGACGCACAGTACGTAGCACCACTGGTCCAGAGTGGAGACCTACTCAGTGGTGGACCCAGACACTCTCCGAGTGACGAAGATGGACCCAGAAGACCTACCAAGACCTACTTCTATGTGTTCGACTATCAGACTAAGGATGGCTATTATCCTCAGGTAAGGAATATTCTATTTATTTTCAGTAAATAGAAATATATATATGGTGCATTTGCTAGAACACCTACCTTGCGCACCGATAGGTCGCAGGTTCGAATCCCGCCTGGACGACATGTTTACAATTTTCTATTAGCATGTGTTCCCCACGTCTGGTTATTTCAAACATTAAATGCGTGGGAGAAATTTTGAAATTCCGACCGGGTAACGAACGACCCTTCATGGATGGAAAAACCGTTGCACATAGCGCGTTTCAGTTTTGATATCTAGCATAAAAAAATATATGATCTGAATTTCAGATGACTTTAAATAATCTGCTCAGTGAAAAGTAGGTAGATTTTTTATTCAAATATAGTTTTTTTTACAGGCAAGTAGGTATCAATAATAATCTGTACTCGACCAAAACTTTTGTTTTTTTTTTTATTTTTTCCCTGGGGAAATAAACCTGGGACCTTCAGAGCTATTCCCGACGTTCAGAACTACAAAACATATTGTCTATAATTTGATGAGCAGTAAAAATAAATTCGTTCGTAAGAAGATAATGAAAATTTAACTAGTGCTGAAACAACAGATATTAAACCCTGCTGTATTTAGATATTCGACTTTCAGGGTTCATCTCGTTTTAACATTGTAATTTAATTTTAAGGCAGAGTGCACACTATTAAGGAGTAGGCTCTTTTTTAATGTCTTTTTGAAAGGTTCTTTTAAATTATACGTTTTTAATGATAGTTATATGTTTTGACGCGGATTTCGTTTTTAGATAAGATTAATGTAATTAATTAATATTGAGGTATATTTATCTTACTTTCGGATTTTTGGGACCATATTTGTATTATGTAGGTGTCCCATATATTCGCAGAGTAAGTAACTTGTCCATGAAAATGTAACGAGGAAATATAATTTCTTTGGCATTTACAAAATTAGTGTGTGTTTATATTAATTTAGCTTGTCCATGTTTAAGAACGGAAATATCACAGTTCATAAATTTAAATAAGAAAAAGTTAAAATGCGATACCCAGCAGAACACCAAAAACATCGAGATAAATATTGAAATCTTATTTTAGTAAGATACATTTTGATTCATTAAAATACCAAACCAGCTAATTTTATGTCGATTTCTTCAAGACCATAGGAGACTTAATGGTCCGGGAGCCAGCAACAGGTTTTCATGACCAAGTTCCTCTCAAGCGGTAATTAGTAAAATGCATCAGAGTATAGTATTATGAAGCCTCGTGAACGTCAGCTGGCGCTCGGGTGGGGGGATGAGCGGTTGTAGCCTCCCACGCACGAAGGAAAAAAAAATACATTCATTCATTTCCTCTCAGCTAAATTTTGTCAAATTGTAGTTAATCCAATATTTCAACGAAAAAAAATAATCAGCTGGTTACAACATAGTGTATTATACGTCAGCTGGTGTCTCGAAAATGAAAAAAAAAAAATTATTTTCCGTGATTTCCTCTCAAACAAAAATTTACCTGATGATAGCTTATATGTAACTGTGGATAAATATATAGATCAGCTGGCTGTATCTTGGTGGAAAAACCGTCAGCTGATACTTTGAAAGTTATTACATAGGAGTTTGGCAGAAGCATCTACTGCCAATTTATATGCATCAGCTGACTAGGTTTTCTTCGACTTATTGCTAGCTGATTTTTTTTATTTATCGCATCAGTATATTAACAATCAGCTCACAAATTTTCATCTGAGAGGAAATGACGTATCTTTAATTATTCGATATTGCGCTTCAATATGAGAGTTGAGTTGAAATAAACATTCAGTATCAATATTTTTGAAACGAATAAGTATGTAATCAAATAATTTTATATATTTAAATAATTAAATAATCAATTAGCTTAGTATAAATGAATTAGTTACTCGATAAATAAATAGGGCTTCAAATATTTAAATTTATACCAAAAAAAAAAAATAACTTTCAAAGTATCAGCTGACGGTTTTTCCACCAAGATACAGCCAGCTGATCTATATATTTATCCACAGTTACATATAAGCTATCATCAGGTAAATTTTTGTTTGAGAGGAAATCACGGAAAATATTTTTTTTTTTCATGTTCGAGACACCAGCTGACGTATAATACACCATGTTGTAACCAGCTGATTATTTTTTTTCGTTGAAATATTGGATTCACTACAATTTGACAAATTTTTAGCTGAGAGGAAATGAATGAATGTATTTTTTTCTACAACTGCTCATCCCCCCACCCGAGCGCCAGCTGACGTTCACGAGGCTTTATAATACTATACTCTGATGCGTCTGACGAATTATCTCTCGAGAGGAAATAATTAACCAAATTTGCACCTGGCTCCCGGACTATAAGCTATACCAATTAAATTAAATAAATAATATGAATTCTAACGACCTTATTCATAAACGTATTAGCTTGATTTAGTTCAAATATGTTTTGTCTCGCTCGAATATAAAAATACTACAGAACGATAGAAACAAAACATATTTTAACTACAATATATCAAACTTATAATACGTTACTGAATAAGGCCGTAAAAAAATAATATTCATATTAAAACTTGTGAATATTATATTAATACTAGCGACCCGCCCCGGCTTCGCACGGGTCAATATTTTTTGACAAAAAAAGCGGGGGTTGTATGTATTTTTTAATGCCACATTATAAAAAAATAAAAACTAAAAATTTCGTCCAAAAATTAAAAAAAAAAATAGGGGTGGATTACCCTTAACATTTAGGGGGATGAAAAATAGATTTTGTCCGATTCTCATACCTACCCAATATGCACACAAAATTTAATGAGAATCGGTCGAGCCGTTTCGGAGGAGTATGGCAACGAAAACTGTGACACGAGAATTTTATATATTAGATTGAACCCAACGGCATCATGTGTGCCCAGCCTAACAAGTAATTTACCTTAAATTCTGTACGAAATTGTGTAATTGGCTGTAAAGTTGGACAAAACTTGCATTTCGTTGTGTAGTGGCTGTTTAAACTAATTTTAAAGCCATAACAACGTTCGGATTAATTTTATTGTCGGGTTTTGCTTTGCATTGTAATTGTTTCATTTTGAATGGCAACAAAGTATGTGTTTTTGTTAATGAAATTACAGATACTAAAACTCGACTCAAAAATAACTATTCAAATAAGCTTTTTAATACAGCTTTTTACATGCCGGCCTAGCATGACAACCGCGACAAAATGTTGTCGACCGTTTTCTCGTGTTTTAATCGATTATCGCTTTATTTCTTCCGGGTCTAACATGACAATTACACTTTAAACTCGACTTTTAATATTTAAAATAGATATATTTGTCGATCGAGATATCTTTTCTATCAGAATTGTAGATGTCGAGATATAATATATCGAGATATCGTACATCTTAGTTTGTCTTCTCTCATCCGCGACATATCTCGTGGCGGTCATGCTAGGCCGGCTGGTTCGGAATACAAGAAACTTGCCACAAATTTTTAAGAAAACCACATTTTTTTTATTAAATAAAATACTTTATCAATGAACTACTGACCTATATTATACATGTTTGTTAGGGCGTGTAGAGCTAAAAGATCTGATAACTTTTGTTACAGTTCACACAATATGTACCTACTCGTCTTGGCGTTACTTTACATGAAAATGGACAGATGGACGATAGTTGTTCGTGCTAGGCCCTCTGTTCACTGCAGCTGATTAAAAGTAGTACAAAAAGACATATTTTATATATAAATCTTTTTTCAGAGAATGGGTGCAGTTCACGGAGAAGAACTACCATACGTCTTCGGCGCGCCACTCGTTCAGGGGTTTGGCCACTTCCCACAGAACTACACCAAGTCTGAAGTGGCTTTATCAGAATCTATCATGCTGTTTGTCGCTAGCTTCGTGAAGACTGGGTGAGTGATCTGCATCATCAATACTTACCTATAAGCATCTGCTTTTTTTTTTTTTTTATAATATAGGGGGCAAACGAGCCTGCGGCTCACCTGATGGAAAGTGAACACCGCCGCCCATGAACATCTGCAACACCAGAGGACTTGCAGTTGCGTTGCCGGCCTTTAAATTCTATAGCATAATTAAATAATATTTATATTATTATTCCTTAAATATTAGAATTAGCATATTTAGTTAAAGATGAGTCCTTTATTTGTAATTTGATTTTTAATAAACCTAAATACAACCCTAATGGATGATGGGGAACCGACATTTTCTTGTTATATAATTTTCTGTTAGTATCTCTTCCCCATATCTGGTAACTTCAGGCATTGAACGGGTGGGAGGAATATCGAAATTACGACCGGGTAACGAAACACCGTTCATGTCTATGAATTTCCGAATGCTTGAAGTAAAAAGTAGGTCGAACGGCGCGAACGAAACTTTATTTTCTTGTTTCCCTGGGATTCAAACCCGGAACATCCAGTCATGTATTGAGCTAAGGAACCGGTCATTCCTACTGTGGTGTCATTCTGTTTAGTGCCATTATTGACTGATGAGTAATACTAATCGTATGATAAATATAAAGATCCAAGATTTTCCCACAAATAATAGTTCGAAATTATAGTGTTTTATTATAACTTACATATATAATGAATTGCTATGTCCTAAGTTCGATTCTCGGACAAACAAAAAATATGTTTGTTATAATATATGATGGCCGCTGATAAAAAATTCTTTTAGTATTTTCTAACTCTTAAAACTTTTTATTTAATATTTTCCATTGATCTAATTTCTTTTTAAATGTCCCATTTAACCAGTTTATATAACCGTTTTCCGCTTATAACCATAACAAAGAAATAATGAAAAATAAATGACAGGAATCCCAACGACAACAGTCGACAAGAGGCTTTGTTACCGGCTTCGAGAGAGAGGAATAAATTCCGAGGCATTAATTGGGAGGAGTACGATTCGACGCATCAAAAGTACTTGGAAATAGGTCAGTTCAAAGGGTGAATTAGGAGTCTAGACAATTTATAATTTCGTCAGTTTTCGTCACATTGAAGATGAAGAAAGGGTAAAGCATAAGTTAGCGGAATAAGCATAGCGAGGTATAAAAACATACATATATGAATTTAGTCACTTCTATTTGAAAACAAAAATAAGTTTTTTTTGTATTGATCGAAAACTTAAGATAAAATACTTATTATTATTATAATATATAATTAAAATAGATATTTATAAAAATACGTTTTTTTATACTATCGAAAACTTATATAACAAACTTTGAAATTTTAGCTTGAATTTTCATAATCAAATATTTTGTTCTATATCTCGAAATCGCGTGAAAATATTAAGTTTTAATGGGCAAACAATATGTTGTTTATATTGCGAGAAGATTAAACACCGTAATTTTCAGTAAAGTTTTCCACTTCGCTATGCCTATTCCGCTAGACCTTTTGTATGGAAATATTTGTTTATTTATTCACCATTATCTTGGTTACCTAATAAGTTTGTATGCAATTTCTCAGTAAAAATACGTAGCAGTATCATTTGAGTAGATAATTAATAGTAGATAGTTGATTATTACAGTATAATTGTAACAATATTGAGACAACGTACAAGAGAGCTTGGAGGCAAGGCTAGATTTCTATATAAGTATACTTAAAATTTAGTTTTTAACCGACTTCAAAAAAGGAGGTTCTCAATTCGACTGTATGTTATTTTTTTTTGTATGTTCGTTACGCGATAACTCCGCCAATTATGCATAGATTTAGATGACTCTGTTTTGTTTGGTAGGTCATATTTCAGAGGTGGTTTCATATACATTTTATCGAAATTGATTTGGAGCTTTTTGAGAAAATTAACAAAAACAAAAGATAATGTTTTGGTATGTGGTTCCCTTCAGTAAAAGTGTTTGATGAGGACTTTCAATCTCGGTTCTTTTAATTGGCATCACAGAAACATTAAAAATATACTGTGTAATTTTTTTTGTATGTTAGTTACGCGTTCCTCTTTAAACGATCTCTCGTCTATACTTTCTGCCAAACAATGCTGTCTCATTTGACCAGCGAGTTTAGTAGGCCTACTCATGTTATATAAGGATTAATAAACTTAAAAAATACACTTCCTACAAAAAATAAAAAAAAACAATAACCGACTTCAAAACTATACCCACATAGTATGTACAAAGTTAAACTAAAAATTAAAAATAATATTTGAACTATCTTTTTGATATTAATAATCAGTTATTTTTGGAGTCGTATTCATCTTCAATAGATTTTGAAAACAAATGTAGGCCACATACGTTTTCAAAAGCTCTAAGAATTTGAAATAATATAGCGATCCCTTTATAATTCGAGAAGTTTTAGTTTGCAGGCAGTTATATGCTTAGAGTATATTTGTAACTACTTTATCCTATTCAAGTTGTATTCAAATAACGTCGTAACTTGTAAGGAAAAGTCCCTAAGAATAAATTGGTAGCAGGGCTCAAAGTACCTTCAAATAGGTCAGTGGATCTGAAAGCCTTTTGGATTGATGCACTTGAATTGAACGTGCTCCCTCATAAATGAAACAGGGATGCTTGCTGTTATCTCATGTTTAAGAGTTAGTGTAACATTTGAGTACAACATCGTTAGAGTAATGAGCTTAGGTAGGGATTTAGTTAGGTAGGTAAGAAAAAAGTGAATCGGTTTAGGTTATTAAATTGTAATGTAATATAGTATTGTAATACAATTAAAAATGATGTAGGGGAAGCATCAATTATATTCCACGCGAATATTCAAAATCCTTAATTATAACCCCATTGAACTATTATTTCAGAAAAAATGTTCCAAATAATTACTAATTGTTTTTTATTTAGAGTCTTTTCTGTAATCGTCAGAAGACCTTTCCAAGAATAATAATTTGAATGATTTAACAATTTTTAAGATCATTCAGAAAAAAATGTTTACATGAGCTAAAGTATATTTTTCTCACAGGTGTAAAACCGCGTCTCAAAAACCATTACCGAGCACACCAGCTCTCGGTTTGGTTACGTCTAGTTCCGGAACTTCACCGAGCTGGGATGGAGGACGTTGCTACTCGTCACAACCTCTTCAAGAACCACAACGACCAAGATCTCTATGAGGGAATCGTCCGACCAGACCCATTGGCCCGCTCAGATAACGAAATAAGACACAACTCCACATATTCAGACACAGCACTTACAACAGTTGACACAATTATAGCAACTTGTGTAACCATCGTCCCGAATAGAGAATTGCAACCATTTAACAATAGCGACAATACTCTAGCTAGCTTAGAAGCAGCTGGCTATGCTGCATATTCCACAGCACTAAGCGTTACGATTGCTATCGGATGTTCTTTGCTAATCCTCAACGTTTTAATATTCGCGGGCGTTTACTACCAAAGAGATAAGTCGAGATCACGTGGTAAACAGCAGAGGTTCAACGAGAAACATTTCGAGACAATATCCGGAAAACATTCACATTACCATATTGATCCAACGCTTGCCCCTAGCTTGGTTGTGGATGTTGAGCGGCAGAATAGAAAGAAAATGGATCAGAGTATGTCTAGTTTAAACTTTAAGGGACCGCTGGATGGTAAGTCACCCAGCCCGACCTTAAGTATTGATAATATGATGTTACCAAGTAAATTGGGGAGTAGAGGTAATAGTTTTCGATTGCCGAATGCGTATCAAGGGTATGCGACGTTACCCAAGAATATGGGGCAGGGACATTTCGGGAACGGTTCTGGGTCACCGAGAGAAGAAAGGGTAGCTCATGCCACTCTGAGACGGGGGAAGAATTTGCATCCACAGAACTTACCTCAAGCGGCGATAGATGAAATGAGGGTGTGACAGTGATGAACGCTTAGTGCAAACTTTGTGACATATAAATGTAAATAATGAAGATTTTATTGATCTGTATTATGATTATTAAAGGATTAATGGTAGCCGTTGTTTCATTTTACATTTAAAGCAAAACCTGGATCTTCTTTTATAGAAATAAATATGGTGGTATTTTTGTAGATGATAGATATAATACAAAAACACTACTCTATTTTTTTATAGTATATGGGGCAAACGGGCAGGTGGCTCACGTGATGGTAACCAGAGGGCTTGCAGGTGCGTTGTCGACCTTTAAGAAAGATGTAGGCTCGCTTCTTGAAGGTTCCCAAGTCATAATTTCACTAGGAAAATGTTAAGATAAATTAAGCCAAAATACATCGACATACATAGTAACTAGGGGCACAGGAATTGATTTTTGATTGAACAAACAGTTGAATGAATTTGTTAAATTGAAGTCCATTGCATCCATTGATGTACATATGTTTAAGGTTGCACAAGTCGCGGGCTCGAACTCACTGGTGGGCGAGGCCAAAAAGCATGCTGTTCTCCCGCACCGCACCGGGGGAGTCATTATTAAGTGAGATGCACGATAATTCATAGTAAAAGGGGCGTCTAAAAAAATACGAAAAAGCCTTTGGAAAATCGAGTTTTATGAAAAAACCACTGCATAAATCAATTACAAATAAAAGTTATTGTATTCTTCGATAATCGTGCTTTGTTTGTAGCGACTTTGTTTTGAAAATTTGATACTTCTTTTATTACTAATTTAAGCCCAAAGTTGTGTTAAAAAATGGCAATAAAAACGAATCTTTGGTAGCTCGTAACTTTTTAATGGTTTTTTATTTTACCATTCTGTTTCTGCACAGACAAAATTAATAATGAGACAAAACGCCTATAACTTTGCCTATACGGTGCTAAATAGTGGAGTAATACCCCCCCGAAATTTCTATGGAAAAAATGTCTACTAGTGTCACCTTAAGTGAAAAACCGTAAATTGCACATTGTGCGGTTTGGTTTCATTCTATGGATTTCCGAATGCTCGGAATAAAAAAGTAGGTCGATAGCGAATCATAACTGATGTTCTGTGGCTGAGGTATCACCTACCATCAAGTGAAACTCATGCTCGTCTGTCGATATGTAACAAAAAAAAAAACAATTTATCTTTGATACAATTTGAGAAAACAGGTAAAAGGAAACACCATACATTTACAAAGGATATTCACCTATAAAGCTATACATATCGTTAGAATATAACCACAAAGCTTGAACGTTTTGCTTAGAATAGACGATAAACAAGTACGTAAAGCTTTTGTTCAAATGGGCTACGTAACATGTAGTGATGTGACTATCACTACATAGTATAAAACAAAGTCGCTTTCTCTGTCCCTATGTATGCTTAAATCTTTAAAACTACGCAACGGATTTTGATGCGGTTTTTTTTAATAGATAGAGTGATTGAAGAGGAAGGTTTATATGTATAATAATAACAGTTTTTCTGTAGTGTATTTAGTATCAGCATTGCACCCGTGCGAAGCCGGGGCGGGTCGCTAGTAATATATAAGAGCTAAAGTGTCTATCGAATAAAAGTAAATTTAATTATTTAAAATGTATTATTATTATAAAACGTTTCTTTGCCACAGCATAACGAATGAAATATTTTTTATTAAGTAGGTATAGAGACAGATAATTTTTATAGGAATTGTTTTTTTTAAATAATTGTATGTTCTATTTTTTTCTCATTTATCATATTTTATAATCTGCTCCTTTTTTTTAAATATTATAACTTTATTATGTGATGTGACTGCAAAAAAGTAAAAGGCTTTTTTTATTATTTTTTATAGAGACAGCTTGAAACCGAGACCTAGAAAACCAAAAAGCATATCGTTTTTACAAATATAACTAAAATTTCGATATATTCATACAAACGTTTCATACATTTTAACTCACATAACGAAATTGCATAGACCTTATATTTGATTTTTCCCGATATCTACATGACATCGTATTAAACTTCAGAAAAGTTGATTTGATAAATTCAGTACGATTATCGAATCTCATAACACGGTGTCAACAAAAAATAGTTTCACCCGAGTTATCGATAGATATTATATCATAAAGACGTCAACAATTTCATGGCGCGATAAAGAATTTATGGCTCGCTAAAATGTTTGGCGTAATAACAGGTTTTATATTCAAACAACTTTGTACTGCAACATTTTATTTAACTTTTTCTGTCGGGAAAAAGCAACAAATTGGACATAATTTATTATTAACGGAACTTCAGTCACAGCTCGATTTTATTTAAGAGCTGACTGTAGCTCATAAAAACGAGCACAATATTTTTCAATTCTATATCTATTTATTATTATTTTCTATCGCTTCCTACTTTTGAACTCTCTGTAAATATTTACAGATCGCCAAGCATCTAGTTGTTATTTTATATTGATACAATAAGTTATGATAAATCGTATATTAATCATTGCATAAAAACAAAAATTTATTAATTATTCTGAAAGAATCATTGGCGCGATAGCTGCCTAGCGTTTCTGTACATATCAGGTTAAAATTCTATCTAATTCTGACATGTTTATAAAATAGATGGAAAAACCGTGAAGTGCATATTGCGCGTTTCGGTTTCAATCTATGGATTTTCGAATGCTCGAAGTCAAAATTAGGTCGACAGCGCATCCTACCATCCAACAAGTGAACCGCATGCTCGTCTGTCAATATCTAACATAAAAAAACTTTTTGCTGTTTGTGTCGGTCTGTTTAGCGTGTTTGGTAGAACTTGCCTTGCGCTCCGATGGGTCGCAGGTTCAAATCCCGCCGGGACGACATGTATATAAATTTCTATAAACATATCTCACACACATATTGTTACTTCGGGCAATAAACGGGTGGGAGTGATATTGAAATTCCGACCGGGTAACGAACCACCGTTCATAGACGGAAAAACCGTGAAATGTAAATTACGCATTTCGATCTCAGTCTATGAATTTCAGAATGCTGGAAGTAAAAAGGAGGTCGACAGCGCAATATTGACTGATGCTCTGTGGCTGGGATATCTACGATCAAGTGAACCTCAAACTTAAAAATTACATATTCAATTAGTTCTACTCGGTTGTTAAAAAAAAAATCAGATTAGTTTTAGATATCAAAATTCGTATACATAAAAACAAATGAGGTTAACAGCTCTTAATGATGTCGTCGCTGTCAGTCGAAATAATAATATGTATATATTTTTATTTCATTTATTAAACACTTTTATAAAATTATAAAAGTGTTATATATTAAAAACTTAACCTATAGAATAACTCTAAAAAACAGTAAGTAAAGTAAAGCGGCCTTATTGCTCAAAGCAATTTCTTCCAGGCAACCTGGATAGAAAGGAATTGAAACTTGAGATATATATGTATAAAGTAGAACATAAAAGTATACAATATATATAGTGCAATTTTATCGATAGTCGATAAATTAGAGACCATCACTCTATCTATTCGTGTATCGGCCATCTTCATATCACAATCTATGTCAAGATTAAGTGACATCGAGGGTCTCGCTTAATAAATTGAGTCAGAACTCAAGTCCTCAAATAAAGACCGAAAATTACAATATTGAAGTCAATAATCTCGATTCGTCCTTTTGTATTATTCAATATTATTGAAATGATGTTATGTATTTTATAATTTTGGTAAAACGAGAAATTATTAAGTAAATATGCCTCAGATAATTTAAGTAATATAAATATATTGTTTAATCATAAATATCTCCCATATGAATACAATAATATTATAACCGCGTTACAAAGTAAAACATATTGCATACAAAAGTCATAATGAAAGTACCGCAAAGAAACCTACTCATTGTTTAAAGCACTAGTAATCACTTTTGCCACTAAATCTTAAAAAAAGTTGATTTCTCATAAGAATATATGACAGATAATTCACCTTGTTTCGAGTCGAGACTTATCCCGAATAATTGAATACG
Organism: Anthocharis cardamines; assembly: GCA_905404175.1. Lineage (NCBI taxonomy): Eukaryota > Metazoa > Arthropoda > Insecta > Lepidoptera > Pieridae > Anthocharis > Anthocharis cardamines. The sequence goes on along the minus strand of FR989953.1, from coordinate 1,260,823 downwards.
ACGAATTACGTATTCAGAATTACAAGATTTTTCCTCGGAAATATTATTTAATTATTATTCGAGAAGAAAATTTAATAATGCCATTCGCAAATGAAAATTTAAATATTTATTTCAACTTTAAGTATTCAAGGAAGGATCTGATCTTTACTTAGTAATTTATATCTTCATTTATTGATTTTATATGCTTCAACGATATTGACATACATCAAAAAAATAATTGCGGTTATGTAACAATAATAAACAATTAATACTTAGTACCTACATCGCATGTAGTAATACATTTTAATTTCGCCGGGTAGTAGTACCATGAGTTCTAATGGGTCGCGGGTTCGAATCCCGCCGGATTGATATGTACATTTCTGTACCTGTCTTTCCTACATCTGGTCACTTCGGGCAATAAAAGAGTGGGAGGGATATCGAAATTCCGACCGGGTAACGAAACCCTGTTCATAGATGGAAAACCCGTGAAGTGCACATATAACGCGTTTCGGTTCATTCTATGGATACCAAATGCTCGAAGTAAAAAATAAGTTGACAGCGCATCATTGACTGATATCTGTGGCTGACTTGCTACCAAGTGAACCTCATGCTCGTCTGTGGATAGATATCCACAGACGAGCATGAGGTTCACTTTATACCAGATTTCCATTTTTTTTTATACCAGATGGTATAAAAAAAATATTTCATGAGGGTGGGGCACAGAATTTTTTTCTGTTTTCGCAGCAGAAGACGAATCATTTAATGTTTTTAAGAAAAATAATCATGATTATGATCAGTGAAATAAAATGTTCTTCAACGTGTCCAATGATTAACGTGTAATAATAATTTGGTCATAAAACCTGAAGATAATTTGAAATACATAAGGTGATCTTCCGAAAAAATATTTTGAATTAGAAAATTACCTTTAGAAGTACTATCAAAATCTATTGCGGTCTTTGGAGATTTTAGGAGATGTTGTTTTTTTCTACAATTAAAATATATTAACTAAATCCCATACGTATATATAACGATAAAAGCCAGCTATTTTCTCCCTCAAGGAAAAGTACAATCCCTGGCCATCGCCGTACATTCCAACGTTTCTTTATTGCTCCATCGGATAGCCTCAAAGGAACTATCTAAGTGTTTTCTTTGTGGCAAATGTTTATTCAGTCTTGAGTGCGATCGCCAGAATTTACGGAGTTCTCTTAGTCGCGATAATAAAACTACTATTACTGGTGCAGACTTAGATTGGACATCCGCCAATATTGGGGCAGTTAATAAATTTGAATCGATGAATATGAACAGATTAGTGAAGGCCTCAATTAAATCAATAATCCGTATATTAATGGTAGTGAATAATAATTCAGAACGATATTCTTGAAGAAGAAATGCTCGAAGTAAAAAAAAAAGAAGGTCGACAGCGCAGCGCATCATTGACTGATGTTCTGTGGATGAGGTGTTACCTACCATCAAGTGAGCATCATGCTCATCTGTCGATATCTAACATAAAAAAAGACATTTCAAACAGATGTATAGAATATTGAAAGACTTTCTTTTGTTAGCTCATAGGATTTAGTTTAAATCAATGTTAGAGTAATACTGACTAGTTCACCTTATGGTAAATACAAGCTATTACGGATTTTATCCATCAACTCAGGCATACTTTTTTCTTATAAATATTAATACCCTGCGTTTGGTTACTTATAGTATAGGCCGACAACGCATCTGATACCTTCAAGTAGGCCGAAAACGCATCTGAGACCTTTAAGTAGGCCGACAACGCATCTGAGACCTTCAAGTAGGCCAACAACTCATCTGAGACCTTCAAAACGTAGATGTCCATGGGCGGTGGTGATTACTTACCATCAGGTAAGTTGCCTATAACCTGCTCGGTTGCCTGCTCTGAAATAAAAAAAAATTAAGTCTATGAAGATATATATAAGGTATATGTAGATGGAAGAGCTGTGAAGCGTGAAGCAGATTTTACTGTTAGTATAAAATAGGTGGACAGAGCATTATTTATTACTTTAACTGAGTTAATACTTACAATATATGGCTTTTTCTTTTCGTTCGAAGCGGGTTGAGTCGTTAGTCATTCATAAAACATACCCACGTTTTGGATGATGCAAGGTATAATTCTTTTTTTAAACTTAATAGGCAGTTGTTTGACCACTAACCCACCTGGTGGTAAGTGGTGTTGCGGTCAGGATGGTAAATCACAACTGCCTAGGATAAGCGTTTAAATATAACCTTGATGTATGGAAGTGAATATTGGGTATGGCAGAAGAAACATGAAAGTAGAATAAATGAAAAATTTGAGAGCATTGTGGATTAAAAGACGATGTAGTGACGAGAATTGAGAAAGGGATGTTGAGTTGGTTTGGGCATGTATAAAGGATGGATGATAGTAGAGAAACGAAAAAGATTTATAAAACTGGTGTGAGCGGTCGACCTAGGCGAACGTACCTCGATCAGATCAGAGACATTCTTCAAAATGGCCAGGTCAAAAGTACTCGAAACCGACGAGTGTGTATGAAAGTGGAAGAAGCGAAAGTAGTATGTAAGGATCGGAGCATATAGAATTCCGTGATCTCTACCCTAATGGGAAAAAGGCATGATGTAGGTATCTGGTATATGTATGTAAATATAAAAGTAAATGCACTATGACCCGGCACATAAAAGTAAGTAAATACATATATATATTATATATATAATTATCTTACGTACGTAGTACATCTTCTGTCAGAATTATATGCAAATATTATACCTGTAACTAAATATCCACTTGAAGTAATTGCATACCCCATGAGTCTGAATGATACATAGTAATTATCTTACGTACGTAGTACATCTTCTGTCAGAATTATATGCAAATATTATACCTCATTATTTCAACACCCGACTAAAAACTCATCCAATTTAAAAGATCTCGCTGTGACAACATAATTTGGAATCTAGGTTGAGTAGTACTGGTTATTACCGAGCGCATATTGTAAGCCATTATTTCGAGAGTATTCAACTTGTGGTTACAATTTACATACGGATATTAAACGCTGACTTTCGCCTGCGGGCTTGTGTTATAATGGTTTCACTCACACTGATATGCAGGATAACGGATATATAAAAGCAATATTTGATATAGGGATTGATAGCGTAACACTGCAAAACAAAATTAGAAACTGTCTAATACATTTTCTGTATTAAATAACTAGCGATCAGACCTGGCTTCGCACGGGTGCAATGTAGATGTACTATACACAAAAAATATAGTAGTTTTCTATTGCTGAAAGAATTTTTAAAATCGGTCGAGTAGATTTTCAGTTAAATCGTAACAAATAAAAATTCTTTCCTCTTTATAATATTAGTATAAAAATGTAAAATGGAACATAAACCGACAGGATTCGAACCCGAGATCTATCAGAACGTGGCTATGATAATGCCCATCGAATAACTTCTTTTAATAATAATAATTCTTAAGATATACCTTACGATGTATCGTAAGATCTTCAACAAATATTTCCCTATTGTATTATCGATGTTTATTATAAACTTTATAAATTTGACCCAGTTAGCGTACAGAAGTTAGGGTTGCCGCATGATATACGGGAAACTTGCCCACCAACCTTTCAACATATAATCGCACATTAGCATATTATGCAAAGAGATTTTTAGAGATAAGTAAAAAAAAATATATCTTGTTTCTCCAGATTTTGAAACTGGAATCTCTAGCGCTAAAGAATAGATAGTAATTGATTCAATGTAATTTATAAATTAAAAAAAAGTGCTAGAAATTAGCTATTCAGATTACAGTTGGTTGGTACAGTTGGTATAAGGCATACTTTAATCTATACTTTCATATTAAATCACTGAACCTATATTGATATTTTAGCTTGAATCCCAAGATTAAGTTATCTATCAATTGATAGATAACTTAATCTTGGGGAAATATTGTGCAAGGATCCTGCAATGTGATATCAAGGGCAAATTATTCTTTATTTAATACTAGCAACACCCCCGGCTTTACACGGGTGCAATGAATGCAAGGTACAATAATGAGACCAGAAAGACATACATATTTCTCTAATTTCGCCGCTACGAGGCCTATTAATATATCTAGCGTTTTGAAGGTGTACTGGGCCGCAAGAGGCCTGCGAAAGCCTGGATTGTGTTATGTGTAGTAGACACTAGTTCATTTAGAATGGGTTCGTACCCCGGGGAAACAAGATTTAAAAAAAAAATGTTTTGGTAGGCTGGGCACAGAAAACTGGATTTTCCACTTACTTGTAAAAAATGATCAGTGAAACAGACCCATAAATGGGTCTGCCCCATGCCCCACTAGGAGAGGCGAGAATTCACACTTTAAAAATTACTGATATATTATACAAATTAAAAGGCGGTGGTGATCACTTGAGCCATCACCCGTTTGCCCCTACCCTATTATTTTTTTGTCGCAACCCTAGCAAACTAGTCACTTCGATAGCTTGTTGATACGGCCTACTTTGTAAGAATTTGCACTGTTGGATAAAACTATAAATAGGCTAGATATTGACAAGTTAAGGCCACTACAATGTAGTCTGAAGCCTAAAGCCCGCAACACATTTACTCCACTCGAACTCAATGCATACTTTGATTGAGTGATCTTGAATTTCATTAAATTCGATGATTTTTGTTGCAAAAGTTACTTCGTAAAACAAAGTTCCTGATGCGTAATGCAGTGGTCTCGAAAATCAAATGCAAAATTGGTAGGATTGCTATGCAAAATTGGTTTAGGTTATAAAACAATATACTCGTAAATATAATAAATATCAAATCTCTTTATTTTAAACTAGGAATGTTATTTTAAACGCTAACGACATTATGAAATCTACCAGAAAATCGGTAGATTCGTGACCACAGGCAAAATCTATAGTTTACACTCCAACTATTTTGAGAAATTAACTCGGACCTTTATTCGACTGATGTATGCATAAAATATGATGTATTGATTATAGTCAATAATGTGGATCAGTTTAGCCTTACAAATACATAGAAGCGACTTGGTATCATAATAATATCCGGCTTAGTTTTACGGATAGGTCTATAATATCATAAATATTTATGCAAATACGAAGAAATATGTAAGTATATAATTGCTGCAAGTCTCATGGAAGTGACTGAAAATCGTGCTATGCTTAGTTTTTAATAAATGCAACAAAACACCTGTTTGAGCGACCCATAAATATTTTTATTTTTATTATGCTTAAGTGTAACAAGAAGTATTTGTTAACTGAATATGTTTGAACAAATCTAGACACGCTGTAACGTGTCAAGCCAAGTTCAAAAAAAAGAACTACCAATCAGCACTGTGTTTAATAATACAGGGACCATTTGGAGCCACTTACATCCACGCCTTCATTACTCAAAATCTATGAAACATTATCATACCAAATTTGGTTTATATACATAGATAGAATCCCTAGATAAACTAATACCCTACAAATACACAATTTAAACGGTACGGTAGATTTTAGAGTCCAGAAATCGTGATTTTTATGACTGACTGACTGACATATTATATTTTCGTAGTACAACTTTCATATTGTAGGTACTAGGTTCGTTATCAATTACATTCTAATAAAATTAACGTTGAGTGTTTTTTATAACCAGCAGATTTGGTTTCTGGCGAAGCAGAAAAATAAAACTCTACAAAAGTCGGAACACTTACCTACATGTTCACTTGTTTATTGCGTACCTCAATCTTCTGCTCTGATACTTCCTTTCTTCCTCAATTTCGTGTGAAGCCTAAACGACCTCTTGTAAACCGCAAATCCACATAAACAAGTGTTGAGAATTAAGCCGTAATAAAATGCAAATGAGCCGTCCATACCTTTGTGCGTCGGATAAGCTATAAGATAGAAGCGGTTAGGGAAATCATTTAATCTAATCGCTCGGGATATATTCACATTCGCTATATTCACAGAAGCCGAACCGCCATCTCTTAAAGCGATACTATTTCAGGCTCCACAGAATTTCTTCTGTTTTGTGTCAGGCTCCGTTAAGATAGAAAGAGACAAAGCTATGCATACTGTATTGAACTATCACGCTCTCATAAATAATCTGCTCTAAGTGACCGTGGTATAGCTCCAATTCATAATTGATATCGAATTAAATACTCTTTATTTTATAATGGTCATATAAATTATAATCTACATTCTACATAACAATCTAATTTTGATGTAGAATGATGAATTATAAAATAATTGAACGTCATATGTCCACTCCAAAAATCTAACAATATCACTCGCAAAATTTCCTATCGTGAATAAGATGGAAAAAGTAGGACTCATGGACTCTAGATTGGACAAAAGTTGACACTACCTTTAACTTTAGATATTCCATCGTCGCAATATTCTTTTAACTTGGAACTAGCTGAAGGGCTAAAAAGAAAATATAGATAATTCTGTCTACATATTATGTATAGTATTGTACTTTAATCTTGTTTTAGAATAATAACTTACAAACTATTAAAACGCACTCCAATATTATATTCTTGATCTTGATATTTTAACTCGTAAAATAAATATATTCTACGCTTCGCACTTCCAATCTAGATAAATGTCATCATAAATTATTTTCTTATAATTAATTTCAAAAGAATAAGATAAAATTTCGATGAAATCTTGACCATTATCGTCATATTTCAACTAATTAATACAAAACAATATTATTTTTTTCCTATAACTCTATATTATGTTTATGAAAACCGCATTAAAATACGTTGCGTTGCTGAAAAAATCTAAGCGTACAGAGGAACAGACGGCAGAAATATTATTTTAAAAATAACTAGCGACCCGCCCCGGCTTCGCACGGGTCAAGATTTTTTGACAAAAAAAGCAGGGGTTGTATTTATTTTTTAATGCCACATTATAAAAAAATAAAAACAAAAAATTTCGTCCAAAAAATAAAAATAAAAATTTAGGGGTGGACTACCCCTAACATTTAGGGGGATGAAAAATAGATGTTGTCCGATTCTCATACCTACCCAATATGCACACAAAATTTCATGAGAATCGGTCGAGCCGTTTCGGAGGAGTATGGCAACGAAAACTGTGACACGAGAATTGTATATATTAGATAATAACGATTTTTGTGCAAATAAAAGTCAATGATATCGAAACTAAAATGAATAGTTTTGACGTCATTTATATTCCAGCTACAACTTCCGCTTCCGCTTGTATCTTACACCATCTTCATGTATAATTCATAAGTAAGTTAAAGTTTGACAGGTACGGTGCGCAGCGTAGGTGTTACAACTTCTCAGACGATTAGAGGAGCGATTTTGTTGGATGAAAACAAGATGGCACATCACTTGGGATGCTGTCCTATAATAGACGTGCATACTTTTAATAACTTTATGTAATATTTTCTTTTATTAACGCGAGTATCACACATTTAAAATGAATGGGCCCGTTACCACGGTTACAAAAAAGTATCCGAAACGCCGGGATAAACAATTTAAACAATATAAATAATAAATCGCGTTTTAATCCGGTATAAAGTATTTTGTTTAAAAGCTTTATGTAGTTTATGTAAGAGTCAGCAAATAGTTAGTTCGGAACAAAATCGAATTATCATTTATTAATATTATGTGACCGCCTCCGTGGCTCAGTGGTAAGCGCAACGCGTTTAGCATCGGAGGTCCTGGGTTCGAATCCCGGGCAAACAAGATAAAAAAAAAGAAATTGTTTCGTTCAGGCAGAGCACAGCAGGCCTGTAAAAAAATGATCAGTGAAACAGACACAGAAATGTGTCTGCCCCATGCCCCAATAGGGTATGGAAATTCACCTTTATTATTATTTACGGATAGATTCATTCAAAACAAAAAAGACCCGGAAAAAAGGACATTTTATTTTTATTTACTCTATTATTCGTGAACCAACTATTGATATCAGTATAATTAAAAAGTACTTAAGGATTGTTTTAAATTCGAAATTTAAATATTTGAAATTCAAGATGGAAGACGTGCTCTTTGACGGATTCATCGGCGCTGTATAAACGGTTAACTTTACGTGAAATGCATGTACTTACTCTAACAATAATGCTCTTAAGTAGACCTATAAAAAAGTTACGTTAAGTCGCTATAAATTAAACTTTTATATTGAAGCCGCTATAAAAGTTTTAATTTGGCCGCACGTGACACTGCGCGGTATGATAATAATATTATAATTGGGTAGCGATGTTGGAAAATTCGGAGCACATATACCGTTTTGCAGGATGCAGATATCTTCATATCCGCAAAAAAAATACTAACACACGTGATGTGCCTCATACTCATTGATGTTATAGGTAAAAATAGGTTCATATTTTTTTTTTCGATAAAAATACATTAATAGACAGAAGATGAAATGCCCAAACTGTACTACGCGACTCATCCATGAATGACTGAAGTCTAATTCATCAGTGCTAGAAGAAAAGAAAATTAAAAACACAACATACCTTATATTCCTGAATTGACACCATACATTATCACACATTTTTTTCAGAGGGAAACCGTTTACCAAAATCTTAAAGAAATTAAATTTTAATTTTAAATTATGAAATTTTGACTTAAAAATATATGCTTCCGCTGTCGCTAAAAAGTGACTAAAACAATATTTTATCTTGCTTCGCCGGCATTCGAATCTGGGACCTCCAGCACTGAATGCATATACCACTGACCCACAGTCAAACTTATCTTCTCATTAGTATCCTAAGTACAATGTAAAACTACTTTAACAAGTACACATGGGTAACTCAGCGAAATTCCCCGCGCCAACTCAGCAACTCAGGCGCAGTGTAGTGCGTCGGCTCCTTGAGTCAACTCAAAATTGCGCCACGACGCAACAAAATGGGACGCGCAAAGCCAGCAGTGAAACCTCCGAAACGCACGCAACCCACGCTCATAGTTCACTCAGTGAGTGAGGTACTGCGCCGTGCGCCAACACATTATGAATGTGTGAGCTGACTCACCCTGCGCAGTGCAGCGTGCCGGCACAATAGCGCGGCGCAGCGCAGTGTTACACATGTCTAATAACAAGCGAAGTACTGAGACTACACTCAAAAACGTTTGCACAGACTTACCATCAATAATCTCCCCCGTGTATACACGGAACTAATTTTTCCGGCAACATATTAATGACCGTAGCTCAGATGGGTTCAATAAATGGCTACCGTTAAGTTCTAAGACAGGCCATCGTTAGTTTGTATCCTTTAGCAATGGTGGTTTATTATCGCTGGGAATATTCTTAGAAGGTTTCACCCTGGTGTATGATGGAGTCTGGAGATAATGTTTCTTAAAGTCAAAGATATTTTGTTTAAATATATATAACAGACGCTGTCCTGCCAGAATATATTTCTTTCCCTTAAGTTTTTTTTTTCTTTTTTTCTCTATGTTACAATTTAAGCTATCTTCATACGACGTATAAAAAATATTTATTTGCTAAATAGATACCTTTCTTATACACTTTTAGTGTTAATGTGCTTGATATCACATACCCACTACAATTAAAATTGTTTTTAGTTAAATTCAGAGGTTTGCCTGGTAGAGATCGCATTATGCTATAAAGCATGTTGTACAAAGTTTACAATTTTATTTGCGTTACTTAGTTTTAAGCACTTTATGTATATTATTTCTTGGGTACAATAAAGAATTTATCTATCTATTCTTCAAAAATAAATATTATATGGATGCTATTTTCCCACTCATACTATTATTTATTACAAAAAAACTAAGCGAGCGTGACGTGAGCTGTCAATTGCGGAAGATGGCGGAGTTCCGAACCTAATTAATTTTAAAATTAATTTTATGCATACATATTTTTCCTCGGTCTTCCTCAATTTTAATAGTTATTCTGTAATTCGGGATATAGACGAATCCAACAAATAAGAGATCATTAAAATCGGTGCAGCCTTTCTTGAGTTATAAATGGTGTAACTAACACGACTTTGTTTTACGTTTATTATATAGAGATTAGTTTGAACCTATGAAATCGCCCTTTTTTATGAAATAAATTCGTGTATATTTTTTCTATCTTTTTATTGTTATTAATCAAAGTATTGTAGTACAATATATCTTATTTTGTCTTATCAGAAACTTGTGAAACAGAATATTGTCGATCAGATAGAGTACAGAGCCATTAATTAATTATCAGTCTCAAGAGAAATAGCTCCTTTATTAAGGGTTGTTTATCAAACCTTCAGATATTATATTATTTTACGATTTCCCATTAATTAATATTTGTATAGATGTTTTGACTAAAGCCTTAACATAAGCTTATTTGATATCGTATTCGGAATTCTACTAAAAAACCCACCTGTTGACTATGTAACATGCAATTTTTTATCATTTTCAATTAACTATTACATGTAGTTTAAAATTTAATAGTTTTGAACTACATACAATCACTTCAAATGATTCAGCATGAAAGTACTATTAGCAAAACTCTTTGAAACTACGAAACTGAACTTTCAAACAAACAAAAAACCGGGGCTTTATATTATACTATCAACGCGCCACGGCTTCACACGGGTGCAGTATAGATGTACACCAGATGTGATATACACAAAATATAGCCTATGTTACTCGCTGATAATGTAGCTTTCTATTGGTAAAATAATGTTTAAATTGGGTCCAGTAGTTTTTGAGTTTATTCATAACATACAAAAATCCAAAAACACAAATCTTTCCTCTTTATAATATTAAAAGCGAGTATCAAATATAGCATTATAAGATCAAAAAAAAATATTTCACTACAGTTTACTATTAATTTTATACAAAAATTCTCCATATTTTATATAAGTCAGTTTAGTCTCCCATTATAATTCAATAGTCAAATAATAGTATTAATTTGTATTTTATAAAGTGCACTAAGAATTTTATAAAAATATTATTTAGATATCAATACTAATTCTATTATTTTATGCCTATTTTTGGTATACCAAAAATAATATTAAATAATTATATTACTAAATAACAATGTGAAGCATTATAATAAAAATGAATGCTCCAAATTTGGTAGCTTCTAATTGAAACTAGCCCATTTACATTTTAACAATGAGCGCTTTCATTAACGCAATATAATTATTCCTAATTTCCTTTTATACAGCCATTTCATATTCATGTTAAAAGCCTGTTTAAATCATTCATTGTGTTCGTATTTCTTGAATGATATTCATAATACTAAATATATCTTTCATCTTCTGATATACTATAAATATTTACATTTTATAAATTGCTTTTCTTGCTTATAAGCAAAAAATATAGGTGGTAGAAAAGTCGCACTTTAAAATTATAATAATATATTAATTAAAATATATATATTTCACACAATGTTTTAGCACTTTTAGCAATAAAAATATGATTAGCTTTTTTCTGCGTAATTCGGTCATGAATTCCAAGTTTCATGAATCTACGACAAACATTTTATCGCTTATATATATATATATATTTTTTTTTCGTTTATTCCGAATTTTACTTCCCTATAAAGTTGTGAAATAGTGTTTATCCATTTCTACGGTACAAAAAAACGTTAATTGGAACACGAACTGTATTGGTTACATACACACGTAGGAGGCCGGGATTTATAACTGGAAATGATAATATAGTAATATCAGTAGCGATACATCCCCTCTCACATAAAATTTACGTCCTAAATTATATCCGCAGGGCAAGCGGAGATTTAAGGGGTCAACGCGTTGTAGCGGAATAATTCGGCTCAGAGAAGTGACGCAATCTCTTACGTGGAAACTAACGCCTTGGCGAAACGTTTTGTTTATCAATCTTGCGACTCAGGGTGCGTGAATATCTATGTTGAGCGGATTTAAATGGCTAGCACGGAGACTGCAAGGGTGTGGGTATTAAATCGAGATGATAATTCGTACCTTTAAGTTCAAATGGGCACCTCTGTGCCATTACCGAGAAAAGTATTTTGAATTACTTTTCTTGATAGTTGAAATGTTTGAATTAATTCAGTGAGTGATTGCAAAAAAATGTTATTACAATTTCATTAGTTTTAGACAATTTTGACATAATAAGCGAATTGTAATATTTTACAATATTTTGATAATGGGAATTATAAAACAAGAAAAAATATTTTTGTTTTGTTTCATTAAAATATCTTATTAATTATTATTTAAAATAGTCAAGTAATTGACCAAAAAATTATCTTCCTTAAATTCAAGATGGCGGTGGAATTTGGTCGCCATTTTGAATGAAGACTAAAAGTGATTCCCTGTGAAACGTTCGAGCAAAGCCAACTAGATTATTGCTCCACTTTGCCAATATTTAAATAAAACTTACTCAGATATCCAAATTCAATTTATATGACCGATATTCGATAAGTGACAGAGAATTTAGATTATAATTCTTGAATATAAGGCGAACGTTTGGGTGATATAGTGTCGATTCTCTACTGAAACGATGTGAAGACGTTAGCAAATTTTGCGAATGTGCCGAATATGAAATGTTTCTCGAATTCCCATTCGGTTGACTTGGAAAGGGTAGCACGATTTTGGGATAATGGAAAGTACTATTTCATTTTTATTGTTCTGTAGGCAAAACTGTAATTTTCTACATACGGTGGATAAAAATGTGAGTATTGCATTAGATTTAAGGTAAGACTACTTGAAAAACTATATGTAAATGAAATAAATTTACTCTCATTTCAATGCATGCAGATAGGAAGACAATTTGATTGATCACATCTGTTAAAAAAGCTTAAGTTTCATATATTACTATCGCCCCGGCTTCGTACGGGTGCAATGTAAATATAAACAAAAAAAAACAGACAAAATAGCCTATATTACTCGCTGATAATGTAGCTTTCTATTGTTGAAAGAATTTTTAAAATCAGTCGAGTAGTTTTTTAATTTATTCATAACATACAAAAATCCAAAAATTACATTCTTTCCTCTTCATAACATTAATATTAGATGACGTCTAGACATACAATTACTCAAATTATCTATGTATATAAATAAAAATTCCGCTTCCACGTAGCATCTTGGATACAATCTTCAAATACCATCGACCATTAGCCAAATAAGAGCAACCGATCGTCTTATGACCATCTCAAAGGAAGTTAGATGAGAATTGTCACAACTTGAAATTTATATTGCATTTTGAGATGGACTCAAAGTTTCCAAGCAGGTTGAACACAGCCTCTTCACGATAGGAGGTCACAATGAATCTATGACGTAGCCTTCGTCTGTGTCACAGGATACAGCGAATATATAAGTAGTTTAGTTTGTTACTAAATCATGTAATACTTACCTATATCTGATTTATTGTCATTGTATTTCACCATGTCTACTGCTGATAGAGGTCCCTTCGTTTTTTATTCGTTAATTTTTTATTATTATAATTAATTACTTCAAGAATTCATGTGGAGCTGGGTATAAAGTATAATCCTTAAAACATTTTGTGAAACAAAAAACTTGTCGATTAAAAAGCTTAGCGGAGAGTTTATTGCCATTTCTTCTCGTCCGTTCTACGCCCTTGATTTGAGAACTGGCAGTAAATGTAAAATTAGAAGCATTTAATTTTTTTATGTACATAAGTGAACATTGTGTTACCTAAATGCAGAAACGAAATACATAATTAAGTTTTTCCAACTGCTTTACCTGACCAAATTTGCATTTAACACACGAAGTAGCAAGACAGGAAAATACAAGTGCACTATGTATATATAATGTATTTATAACATAATGTGTGTTATAGGATAATGTTTAAGTAATAACTTAGTTAACGTAAAATATGTACCTACTGCTGATATGCCTGCAGATTTACAAGGGTTTATGTCAAAATAAACATGTTTTTAAAAATGTTAGGAATTGTTAGGAGGAAATAAAAAATATAAGCTACACTACCGCCACTATCTAAGGCTCAATTTTGAACGTAATGGAAGCGATTTTTTGTAGTGTAATTGCATATAGTATAATAAGTTTTATGTCAATTGAGTAAGATACAAACTGCACAAGAGTCAAAAAAGAGCCGCGAATTCTTTCAGGAAATTCTCGCGCATAGCTAAATTTCACAACAAAAATTCGCTTCGATTTCATTCCGCGGCAATGTTGAACCTAATAAATTGATCCTATTGTCGTTACGCCAAGTATAAATAAACTTCTTCCTGACACGAAAAAAAAAATATATATTTCAGAAATATCGGGATCGCCATCCAAGGCGTAAGTAGCTTATTGTTTGAGTAGCCATTAATAATTTCATCCTACTGAAAATGGCATTCAATCTTGCACCATACATCCAGCACCGGTTCAGACTTGTTTAATTTAGTCTAACTTCAGGCACTTAAGTAGCCTCGACGGGATCGTTTGTGCTAGAGGCTTTATTTGCTGGATGTTTCCGCATTGTCTTCTAAAAGTTAAAAGAACGCAATTAAATTGAAAAATCTTGGACGATTTTTTCTTGATATGCTTTGTTTTTTTATCAACTATGATATTAAAATGAATTTTGTCGGTTAAAACTCACTAAGTGTCATTTTGAATAAAAATACTATCTACTATTGCTTATTTAAAACAACTGCAACGATTTATAAACCATTCAAAAGCAGTCAAATGTCATTTATTCCTTACTAGCGACCCGCCCCGGCTTCGCACCGGTGCAATGCTGATACTAAATACACTACAGAAAAACTGTTATTATTATACATACTCGTATAAACCTTCCTCTTGAATCACTCTATCTATTAAATATCCACTATTAAAAAACTGCATCAAAATCCGTTGCGTAGTTTCAAAGATTTAAGCATACAAAGGGACAGAGAAAGCGACTTTGTTTTATACTATGTAGTGATTGACATTGAACGATTCAAATATCGTCGCTATAATTGGTATGACTATTTTTAAAATGAATGAATGCTAATATTAACTGTACAGTGTGTTTCCCAAGTCCTAGGCTAATGTACCCTGATTAGTTCGGGGACATTCTTCAAAAGGGTCAGGTCAAGAGTACTTGAAACCGACGAACGTGTATGAAAGTAGAGGATGTGAAAGTGGTATACAATGATCGAAGTTTATGGAATTCTGTGGCTATTCCAATGGGATGTAAATTCCAGAGTACCTTAGTAGAGCATAAGGCAGATTTTTATAAATGTTAGATATCGACAGACGAGCATGCGATTCACTTGATGGTAGGTGATACCTCAGATACAGAAAATCAGTCAATGATGCGCTGTCGACCTACTTTTTACTTCGAGTATTCGGAAATGAGTAGACTGAGACCGAAACGCGTAATGTGCATTAACGATTTTTCCATCTATGAACGTACTCCGTCTCTCCCCCCGTTTAAGTAGCCAGATATGGAAAAGACATGCTTACTATTATAATCATGTCCCGGTGGGATTCGAACCCACGACTCGTGCGCTCGGCAGGTGTTTTACCAAACGCGCCAACGAGCCCGTGAAAATCATATGTAAAGATATCAAAGGTATCATCATCTCTGCATCAACGTCATAATTAAAACAAACTTTGCATCTGCGAGGCTTTTGAGCGGGAAACTAGCTTAATCTGTCAAACTGATACACAATAACTAAGAAACTCTCTCGATTTAGTGTGTTTGTATATAACGTTGCTATATTGATTCCATTACCACCCGAGCAAGCTTAAGGTTTGAAATTAAATTACCCTATTTAGTATCGAGTGCTTTACATCAAGTGTGATCACGGGCAGAAAGGAAAGCCTTATTTTCCCGAAAGGAGAGTATCTCGCTATATTATATTAAGTAATCTATCTAATTTCGTTAAAGTTGGTACTTACTATAATTCTCTGGTTTCAGTAGGTGTTTTATGATGTTTTTTTTTGTCTCATAGTATAGTACTAAAAATAGGATTTTCAATTCGAAATTTGTATAAATCCATTAAATGAAGTTTTCGTGTTTTACATACTATTTTTTGTATTGCAATGCCACGTAAATTGAAAAAAGTTGTATTTATTGAGCCTAAATACCTTCACAGTCAACAACCAACAAGTTGCAAAACAACCCACCAAAGTTTTATCATAATAGGATGAATAGTTTAGGATTGCATAGAGGAAAAACATACTTACATTGATGTTTTATTTTTAGATATTTATACATATAATGGACTTCTGACAGACGGGTAGACATTGTGGTAGGAACATGTTAATAGTGTGGAAACAAGTTTAAATACCACGGAGGACGATACATGAGCCTTATCATCAATTTGTCGACGCTAAGTTAGTGGCACAACGAGCCATTAATAAATTACTGTTCGCTGACTGAGTTTAACAACTGTTCAGCTAAAATGTTGCTTCCCGTCTGTAATTTACCAAATAAATTTAAATCAACCCTATTTTTCTACACTTATCTATACTATTAATATTATAAAGATTTAAATATAATACTGTATACCGGATTAAAACGCGATTTATTATTTATATAGTTTAAATTATTATCCCGACGTATCGGATGCTTTTCAGCAACCGTGGTCACGGGCAGACAGAAAGACGATACTTGCGTTAATAAAAGACAATATTATTATAAAGATTTGTTTGTTTGTTTGTAACAATGTAACTCAAAAACTACTGGACCAATTTTAATTTTTTTTTAATGTTTCACCAATAGAAAGCCACATTATATGCGAGTAACATAGGCTATTTATGTTTTGTGTACCGTAAGAAGGCGGGGCGTGTTGTTACCATATAATTCACTGCAATTGAATTACGCGTAAATTAATTGAAAACAAATGACATGAAAAATATGAACAAGAGTATTTCAAATACATGATCTCGTTGTTGGGACATCCTTTTAAGTAAAAGTATACTTGTGCCTCGTGGTCTTTCGTAGAAAATATAAAGAAAAATATTAAAATCACAAACTTTATAGTTTTATAACAATACAACCGAATGCGAAGCGGTATGGATACTGCGCGCAATTTGGTTCCAGCAATCGAACCCTTTTTTTATTATATATATTTTTTATACAATAGGAGGCAAACGAGCATGTGGCTCACGTGATGGTAAGTGATCACCGCCGCCATAGACATCCGCAACACCAGAGGGCTTGCAGGTGCGTTGCCGACCTTTAAAGAATATCTAGGCTTATTTCTGGAAGGTTCCCAAGTCGTAACGGTTCGGAAAAACCGCCGGCCAGAGCTGGTTCCACAGAGTGGTCGTGCGAGGCAGGAAGTGTCTCAAGAATCGCGCAGTTGTGGACTTCCAGACATCGAGATGGTACGCGTGAAATTTTTGACACGATTTTATCGGACATAAATATGTATAATGTATATATTTTATAACATAAATTAATATTATAAAGTACTATGTGTACCGCAGCCCTATAATGAGTGTTTTTGGCCGCAAGCCAGAACTTGGAGACCTCGTATTAGCAGCCTCCACTAAGAGCTTAACCGCGCTCTCTAGTTCACACAATATGAATATTAATAACACCGAAATATTAAATTAAAGTGTGTTATTTTATTTATTCATTGTTTTATGTGAAAATAATAGTAATTAAAGTAGCCATGAGTGAACGATAATTAATAAAAAACCGCAAATGGCACGAAGGGTTCCGTACCATTATCTATAAAAACGGCAAATAATCACTTTTGTTGTATGGAAGCCCTCTTAAATATTTATTTTGTTCTGTTTTAGTTGTTAAAGCGGCAATAGAAATACATCATCTGTGTAACAATTTCAACTATCAAACTACCACGGTTCTTGAGATACAGCCTGGTGATATGTGGACAGACAGACGGATGGATAGCGGAGTCTTAGTAATAGGGTCCCGCTTAACCATTTGGATACATAACTCTAATTATTTTAATAAACATTTACTATCACGTGAACCACCTGCCCGTTTGCCCCCTATACTATATTTCCGAAAATACGTGTCTGAGATACCATTATA
The DNA here is from genome assembly GCA_905404175.1 of Anthocharis cardamines. Classification (NCBI taxonomy): domain Eukaryota; kingdom Metazoa; phylum Arthropoda; class Insecta; order Lepidoptera; family Pieridae; genus Anthocharis; species Anthocharis cardamines. The sequence continues at coordinate 1,242,948 of FR989953.1, read as the reverse complement.
TTAGTTTAAAAGAGTAATTCACACATATACCTATACAGTTATATATAAGGTAAGGTGGTGGTAAGTTTACCACACTAATTTTTTCAGTAAATATGATTCAAAACAAAAGAATATTAACTAAAACCTTTATTACATTACTTTGGTTAAACTGCCATATGGTGTAATGGTTGCAGCTCCTTACAAAACATTTGTAAAACAAAAACTTGCCGATTAAAAAGAGTGGCGGCAAGTTTATTGCCAGTTATTCTCGTCCGCTCTACGCCCTTGATTTGAGAACTGGCAGTAAATGTAAAATTAGAAGCATTTAATATGTATTTTTTATTGACGTTCATAAGTGTACATTGAGTAACCTAAATGAATAAATGATTTTTGAATTTGAATTGAACATATTAAATTAACCTGTATTCAGTCCCTGTTCTATAGAGTCCCATTAAGCTCATAAGTCGTTCAAAATATCTCCCCGTACAAAAATATTGTAACTTGATTACCTTTCAAAAATAAATACATTCGAAAATGCGGCAAATACATTGAGGCAAAAGAAAAATAAATTGGGTTTGATTCGCGAGCAAATAAATTCATTATGATCAGATCAATGAACTTTATAATAATGATTTCAGTGATATTTCTACAATAGAGAACGGTATAAGGTTATTTGTAGACTTATAATGGCCGTTTTTTATAAAAGAACTTCAATTTCAATGGTTTCGAATTACTTATTGTCAAAAATATTTTTATGAAATACTCAAAGTGAACATAAAATAGATTGACAGCATTATTATTATCGACTAGTAGACCCCGCAGACGTTGTTTTGCCACAATTTTGGCTTCGAAATTATATAATTAAATTGACTCTAGAAAACGTTTCTATGGGAAATAGAAAAGGGCTGTTTTTAGGGTTTTCCCGGAAATTATTCGATTTTTTCTCGCATTTTAAACCTTCCCTAGACCTCCACGAACATTTCAAGACTAAGATAAGATAAATCCGTTCAGCCGTTCTCGAGTTTTAGTGAGACTAACGAACAGCAATTCATTTTTATATATATAGATAAAAGCATTGATATGTATATTGTTGATCGAAGGATAAAAGTCTTAAAAATTAATTATTCAGGGAATAATATTGTCTTTTATTAACACGAGTACAACAGCAATTATTAAATACGTAGAAGTAAGTAGCAACTGAGTGAAAATTCAAATCTACCCTAGACAGCTATTAACCTTCAGTCTGCCCGTAACCATGCTTGCTCAAAACATCGGTATAAATAAAATAATGAATAAATCACGTTTTAATACGGTAAAATTAATTTTATTTCAATATTAAGGAAATTCTTATTAACAGATTATTGGAAAAATGCGTACATTATAATATTGTACTATATACTTTACATACGTTCGCATGGGTGCAATGTAGATGTACTATACAAAAAATATGTTACTCGCTGATAATGCAGCTTTCTATTGCGAAACAATTTTTAAAATCGGTCTAGTAGTTTTTGAGTTAAATCGTTACAAACAAACAAAAAACTCTTTCCACTTTATAAAATTTCTATAGATATAGAAACATAAAAATCGATGTAAGAATGTTTTTCCTCTATGCACATCTAAATCCGATTATGATGAAACTTTAGAGGGTTATTCGGCATACGCCCGTGAGATTAGTTTGGCCAAAAAAAGTCACGTTTCTATTTTACGTGGCATTGCAACGCATGTTACGTTTTAAAACTGACAGGTCTATCAAACTTGTCCGATCGTACGAGTGATCCGCTTTTATAAATGCCTAAGTAACTTTATTGCATTTTCACGGCTAGAGAATAAAGTATATATACCTAACTATACTAAATTATCAATGTAACAGACACAGAAATGTGTCTGCCCCATGCCTCACTAGGGGCCTAGGGAATATTTATTCTTTTTCAAAATGAAATAAGAGAAAAAGGACGTGAGATAAAATGGACCCTGGGAAACCATACTGTTTTTAATTTAATGAAACCTCGGGCAGACAGTTTTAAAGAAATATTTCAACTGAACAATTTATTTGCCAATTAACCTTATAAAGTTCTGAGATGCGTCAGATGTAATAACTGTAACGAACTAAAAGCGCCTATCTTGTTACCTATAAGTAATTGGCTAGGATTGTTTGGTGAAAATGGCATTTGCCAGAAATAACATCTCTTTGACAAGACTCTATTTAAGATATATAGTAAGAGCTTTATACTCTACTAGCTTCTAACCGTGACTTCGTCCGCATAGACTTCGATTAATTATTATCAGCTTTTGGGCTTTTTCTACTTATTGTAATTCACTCCCACCATACATTTTTTTCATGTAACTCTACGGTTACGTAACGTATAGTCCATAACGCGCCGAAATAGCTCTCAGATCTGGGGGCACGGCAGTGCCCCTGCCAAGGCGAGACAACGGAAGCGCCGGGCACTACCTCCCTTTTCTCGAAGCGTTACGTCGTATTTTTGTAACCTTATAATTTTGGTCTGTACATGTTATGTTATTTTGATATATAAACAATAATACTGTAAAGTTTCATCAAAATTAGTTCAGTAGTTTTTTCATGAAAGAGTAACAAACATCCATACTTTCGCACATCTTTACAAACAATAAAAATAGGGTTATGGCAGTGAGTAGATGCCAGAAAACATTTTAATCCTTATCTTATGAAACAGTAAAGTATTAAATTACAGCAATATTTTTTTTTAATCGAAAAGAAATAATTAAATAAGTTTTTGCACCTGTTACAATTGAATTGGATCATTATTCAACTGAGCGAATTTAACGCGCAAATGCGAATCGAATTTTGTCCGAATACATCTCAATACATCAGTGTCGGCGCGCTCTTAAAGTAAAATACGTTTATATTCTACGACTACGATGTATTGATATAGATATATAATTAACGAAAGGAAAGAAATATCTTGCTTGACCAGTAACCGGAAGTGGATCGCGTTCGCCATCTTTGAAGATCTTTTCCGGTTTAGCTAAAAAGGTTCAAAGAATATTGTCTTTTATTAACGCGAGTATCACACATTTAAATAAAATACTGTATACCGGATTAAAACGCGATTTATTATATATATTGTTTAAATTATTTATCCCGACGTTTCGGATGCATTTCAGCAACCGTGATCGCGGGGAGATAAACGTCGGGATAAATAATTCTTTGAACCTTTTTAGCTAAACCGGAAAAGGTGTTCAAAGATGATGAACGCGATTTTTTTATTTTTTAATTAAATTAATTTTAATTTACAATATTTTAAACACTTAATTTGTTTATAAATATTGTCTTGTAAATAACTTGCCTGAATTTAGTTCATAAAATTTTTCCTTTAATTAGAGCGAAGCTTCCATGGGGCGACGCAAACCAGAAGAAATGCAGGTGCGTAATCAACATTTAAGGAAAGTATAGGCTCGTTTTTTGAAGGTTCCCGAATCACTTACTAACTTACTTACTCTGCTGCTTCAGTGACTCAAATTGAGTGTTGGCCTCCGAAACGAGAATCTTCCACCGGATTCTGTCTTGGTTCCCGGATCGGTTTGGAAAAACCGCCGGTGAAAGCTCTGATTGTGCGAGGTAGGAAGTGAAGGCTAATTGGATGCTGTTAAGCAATACCGAGTCAACCCACATGGTTGCCATTTTGAGGAAATTGAGTTTGAAGTTTTAATTAGATTTTATTCTTTTAAAAAATAACAGAAATAATAGATTTTTTTTGTAATTATTATTATTATACTCAATGTGTATCGATTTTTGTAAGAAACAATCAAAGTAATAAAATTTAGTGCATTATTGTTAAATATTCTAAACGTTTTAGGATTTCGTGCCAACTAATGTTTTTCAATATTTTTTGCTATTCAAATGATTTAAATGACAAGGTCTCTTTTGAAATATGTAAGCGATTGATATCAAAATTTACATTTTTATCATTTTGTGGGTTGACACTGTGTAGCGAATTGTCACTACCGCGGCTGGCAACACAAGATCGTTACTTGCACTTTTGTCTCTGCGCGCGAGTGAACCTCCACGCTAATTATTTTACTGTTATTTAAATCGACTGGTGATTTATAAAACTTATACAAATATATATACTTTTACTACAATAATATATTTGTACTATAATACAACTAAATAATAATTTAATTTGTCACTAAAAAAGTGTAGTGAGATTTTATACCCCGAATTGGGGTGCTAAGTTTGGAGTACGATCATCCCACTGCAGTCTACAGTCAACGCCAGTGACGGAGCATGATATACATCGATACGCAGGGGAGTGCTATCCTCGGAGGAACCTTGTGGTCGATGCTCAATTTTTAAAAAATACTCACGACCCGTAATATTATTATCCTTAGTTTCTTAAAATTTTTCTACTTTTATTATTGTTAAAATTACAAATTCTATTATACGAAAATTACTATTTTTTATTCTTCACACCTTTTTTAATTATTATATTATATTGTAACTAAAAATGTTACAACTGTATTGCATAACAGCGTCCAATTCATCTGAATGGTATTTCTCTTCACTGTAGTTTTTGTTTGACAGTTTTTTTTTTAAATAATCGTGTCGGATATTATAAAAGTGTTGACTAGTCATTGCAGCGTATCTAGAGAGGTCGTTACAGACGTGACCGGAAACTGAAAGTAGCTCGCTCAGACCACAATTAAACCTTCCTGATTGAGAATATTGTCCAAATCCCTTTCGTTTCTATAGAAAATAAAAGGAAAAAAGGCGAAGAATAAAAGGAGGATAATACATTGTTGATATTTTAGTGACATTGTAGAGGATTTAGTTAAAACTTATTTCTTTATGTGTCTTTATAAAAAAATCCATAAAGGTGAAATACAACGTAAGGTTTTTATGGTTATTTTTTTTAATTTACCATCCAAGACTGTGCTCATTTCACTTGAACCGCTACTATTGTCATCGAGGAAAGACATGCTTACAGAAAACTATAAACATGTCGTCCCGGTGGGATTCGAACCCACGACCCATCGGTGCGCACGGCAGGTGTTCTATCGAACGCGCCAATGATATAATATATGAAATATATAAAACGCGCAATAAAACTTTTCTTTAACTGTTTATATAATGAATGAAATGAACTCTATAATATTATCACGCTCATTTTACGTCCATCTCTATAAAATTTATCTTGTAATAAAGATATACGACACTGGATAATATAGTTAATGGTTCTGTATATTAAACTTTGACCTTCAAGATATTTAATCTTTGGATAAGAACCACGGTTCATAGATGGAAAAATCCTGTAGTATGGATTGCATTCTGAAGCCCAAGTATGAATAACTTGCTATAAAGTATTCGTATCTTCAATCTGTCATTTTAATTCGATTTTAATTCATTTTATTTCATACTAGCAACGGCTTCGCATGGATATTGTTGGTGTTTAGTACGTAGATTGCACCTGTGTGAAGCCGGGGCGCGTTGCTAGTAGTTAGTAGGTAGGTCTACTAAATTATTATGTAAGGATTAATGAACTTAAAAAATACACTACCTAGTTTTGAAGTCGGTTTTTGTTTTTTGCTTAAAAATAATTTTTCACTTTTATGTTTTGGATGGGATTATTGTAATTACGTAGCTTATTACCTCGTATCATAATAATTTATTATGCAAGGAATACTTCATTTATTAGCGATAATAATGGCGGAGATGAAGAGAAACCCTTTGGGACTTGTTTAGTTAAGAATATTGAAGATACGTATTTGCATTATAGTGTTTTTCAACTACTAGTTTTTTTGAAATTGATTTTGCCTTGGCTTTATTTGAGACATTAAAAAAAAAACTTAGAGATTGTAAGTTGATTAACCAAATGATGACTGGATGATGAAAGCGTTAAAAAATTCAAAAGGTTTTTTTGTAATGTGCAATCTAAGGCCAAGTCAAAACGACTTGCAAAAAAGTACTTAGTAGTTTCCAGCAACTGTCATATGAAGACTGAAAAGTGACAGCTGTCTAATTTGTCTATACTAATATTATAAAGAGGAAAGATTTGTATTTTTGTATGTATCGAATAAACTTAAAAACTACCGGACCGATTTCAAAAATTCTTTCACCAATAGAAAGCTACATTATCCCTGAGTAACATAGGCTATATTTATTACAAGAGAAGCTACATTATCCCTGAGTAACATAGGCTATATTTATTAGATAGAGATCCTTAGAAATTCCTACTAAAACCAACCCAAGGTGTAAAAAAATTAGCCAAAAAATGTCTTTCAGCGCATGCGCTGCGGAAAGTATTGACGATAGAACAAAAAAATGTACTACAATATTATAGAACATATCAATATCAACAAAAAACTTCGCGAGACCATATATCTAAGTATTATAGATATGTTACTATAACTACTTTTTTATATTTAAAAAATTGAAAGAAATGCCGATCAAAATCAGACCATGTTATCCATACCTCTATATTAATGTTTATCTAAATTTTTTTCGTATTCAAGACTGTTTCAATACCTGTTGATTACCTTATTGAATTATTGAAATCGGACATTCCATTCAAAAGATACTACGAAATTAAAAATGTAAATACAAACAAAAAAAAAATACACCGCGCTGGTGTGGCTCTATGTATCGCAGCGAGCAATGCGGCGCGGCGAGGGGTATCTACTCAACCGATTTTAAAAATTATTTCACCAATAGAAAGCTATATTATCAGCGAGTAACATAGGCTTTGCTTTTTTTCATCTACGTTGCACCCGTGCGAAGCCGGGGCGGGCGTTTTGCTAGTATTTTATAAAGTTGCTATACTAAAAATAATTCGCATACTAATCCAGTAACAATTATTTAATTTAAATTACATAATTAAGTCGGAGGTACGGAGTTCAAATCCCCGGGAAACAAGAATAAAAAAATATTTCGATCAGACATGGATACTAATTTATAGGCGTACAAGGATAAACAATTAGACCTTATTAAAGATTAACAATTAACAGAGAAACAGACACATAAATGTATCCGCCCCTCCTCCCCAATAGAAGACTCGAGTATTCAGTTATACACAAGGCAAAGTTGATATATCCATAAACGGGTGTCTGTTGTGAAGACAAGTCGTGTTATGTATATAATTATGTATGTAATTTCGGTGTAAGTTACACCTAAAATACAATACATACATAACATAATATTGTAACCGAATGTTACTCGTTATTTCCTGCCACTTGCTCGTATCTTCCGGGTATACTCACTGTGCACTTTAAGTGAGTGCTTAGTTTTTTTTTCATCAAAGAAATAGATTGAAAAATCGACAAGTGCACATTACACGTTACGGTCTCAATCTATGGCTGACACTAAGCTTACGTACTACTAGTGAACTGACAGACCGTATCGATTTCTACATAAATAAACATTTAAATCAAATTAAAACGCGATTTTGTCCCACGTTTCGACTGCACGATGTTCAGAGTTATTTCATTTTAATGTGTGATAGTCGCCTGAATAAAAGACAATATTTTTCTATAAATAATAAATATGCTATAAAGCAATATTACCTGCTTGTATCAAGTATCTACTTAGAAACCTTTTAAAAAAAGAACTTCAGAATGAGTACTGGCTTATGTGTGCTAGGAACGTGTTAAGAAACAAATGTATAATAATATTATAAAGAGGAAAGATTTGTAATACATAAATAAAATATATTCAAAAATTTTACCTTCTACTACTCCTAATGTCCACCAAACCAGACTCCAGGTCATCCTGGAAATTAAAAAACACAGTCAGTAAACACACTTAACAATTTAAGTCGCCACCACCATATTGCAAGCAAAACTTTTAATGGTCCTTCATATATTTTCCTCACATAACTAAACTCTTATCCTCAGTCGATACATTATTTTGAACCCTAAACCTTTTTGATAAAAAATATAATCGCTTGTATTTTGTCCAATATGAAGTGAAATGAAAAATATTTATTTGTGACGCAAATAAAAATGTACACAATATTCGAAGAACTAAATTCGTTTGGCGCCACATAATGGGGACAACGTTAAACAAAAAAATCTCAAATACTGATTATCAGTGGGCTCTGTTTTTGACATTAAACCAGTAACGATATGATAAAAATACAACCTAAAATATAATAATACATATAAGAACAATGAAAAATCCTTATCAATGATATTAACAAAAGAGCGTGAAGCTTACTTGATGATAGGGTTTTTTATGTCTCTAGGTATGTAGGTGATACCTCAGCCACAGAACATCAGTTAATGATGCGCTGTCGACCTAATTTTTACTTCGAGCATTCCGAAATCAATACACTGAAACCGAAACGTGCAATATTCTCACGGTTTTTCCATCTATGAATGGTGGTTCGTTATACGGTCGGAATTTCGATATTCCTCCCACCAGTTCAATGTCCGAAGAAGAGATGCCTACAGAAAATTATAAACATGTCGTCCCGGTGGGATTCGAACCCACGACCCATCGATGCGCACGGCAGGTGTTCTACCGAACGCGCAAACGAGCCCGTCTAATACTAAAGCCGATACTAAACCTACAAAAAGTGAATTCCTGAATCAGACATAGATATTTTTTTTTGCCCGACCAAAACATTTTTTAATTTTTTTTCTCCGGAAATTGAAGCCGATACCTCCGGTGCTAAACGCATCTCGCTTACCACTGAGCCCCGGACCCGACAAACAACACCATAACATAATAAACAATTATGGGCTATTGTCCTATTTTTTACTTCTAGAATTCGAAAATTCAAATACTAAAACTTGAAACATAATATGTATATTGAGTACTTCACGGCTTTTCTAACCATGAACGGTCTGTTACCATAAGTGTCCAAACATTTGGAGAGCTCGTTGGCGCGTTCGGTAGAACACCTGCCGTGCCCATCCATGCCGTGGGTCGTGGTTTCGAATCTCATCGGGACAACATGCTTATAATTTTCTGTAAGCATGTTTTCCCCACGCTTGGTAACTTCGGCCATTGATCGGGTGGGAGGAATATCGAAATTCCGACCGGGTAACGAACCACCGTTCATAGATGGAAAAACCGTGAAGTGCAGATTGCATTTCGGTTTCAGTCTATGGATTTCCGAATGCTCGAAGTAAAAAGTAGATCAACAGCGCATCATTGACTGATGTTCTGTGGCTGAGGTTTCATCTACCGTCAAGTGAAAATCTAACATAAAAAAACAGGGAAAAATTCAGACCCGCCGGTATTTGAATCGACGACTCATCAAACCACAAAGCAACTGCATCGCTTATTGTGCCAACGCGTCAATAAAACAATTAATTATCATTTGTAACAAGTCTACGCTAGTCGAATGCTCGGTCAATAATAAAGTTTGATTAAAATAGTTCGCGTCGGCTGCCACTGAAAGGTGGATGAAAGTATTTTAACATACGTGAACGAATGGAAAACGTAAAAACCTTTTATTAACATTAAATAGAAGTTACTAATGAGGAGATAAAGTATTTATAGTCTCATTTGACAAGTTATAGCAGATATGATGTACTTTTTTAAACGATGGTCCTTGCTCGTAAGGATGTGGTATCAAGTTCCGCCAATCTAACACGTGCACACCTTTGTTATAATTATATGTGTATATTTTATGTATACATATAATAAAATGGTAGAGGTCGAATGTCTGTACATGGAAAAAAAATGATCAAACCGAGTCAGGAGGATGTAAGAAGAGAAATAAAACAAACCCAGATTTTTGAATTTTTTTATTTCTCTGTCTGTTTGTCACTTTGCTTAATATACACAAATATATTAAGCAAAGTCCGGGACAACATATAGGCTTTGTTTCATCGAAATCGTTCGTCGGAAAGAAAAGTTATCATCATTTAAATATTATTTTAAAGGCACCATACCAACAAATTGCAATGCAAAAAGACTCGCGTCGAACTATTTAGAATTATCAGATGTCAATAACATTTTAATTGCCGTATTCAATATGTATTCGTGGAGTAGTGGATATGAATTATCATATGATTACTTTGCTCAAAAGCTCAGCTTAAGATGAAGCCCACGCGAACAGTCGCTGGCATCAGCTAGTTTTATAAATAACAAGGGACCAACACGCAGGTTGCTCACGTGATGATAAGTGATCACCGCCGACCATAGAAATCCGCAACACCAGTCTGCCACCTTTAAAAAAATACCAGGCTATTCCTTACGATAAATGAGGTTAAATTAGTTTTCATAGAAATAAACAGGCAAATATTTTTAGGATAAAATTGTGTTGTTAATTTTTCAGATTTTCTATTTTTCCTCAACTCATAGAGGTTATTTTTTCGTCGTAATAGCGCTTAAATATAATTAATTAAGGAACAGGGCGGTGTTATAAGAAAACGTTAAAATGTACAATGAGGTTATCTCTCTCGAATGATTACAGCTTACTCTGTGCTCACAAGTACAAACCATAGATGAAAAAAACGTGAAGTGCATATTGCGCGTTTCGATTTCAGTGTATGGGTTTCCGAATGATCGAAGTAAAAAGTAGGTCGACAGCACATCATTGACTAATGTTCTGTGGCTGGGGTTACCATCAAGTGAACCTCATACTTGTCTGTCGATATCTAATATAACTTTTATACTCACTTTAATAAAAAACAATATTAATCAATAGGAACAATGTTAAATGAACAATAACAAGATCAAATTTTAAAATCAGAAAGTAAAAAGTCCAATACAAGTTATGTTACACTGTGACGTATATTTTTTCGCTTTTAAATGAATAAGAGTATATTTTATTTTCTAACATAGGTTTTCACTTAAGGCGTTTAATGCTACCATTCACCTAGATCAAATGGGCGTTACCGCTGAGAATTCCCCGCGCGCCCCTCATTAATATTACGCGTAGCGTAATATCTTATAATATAATGTTTATCACTGACTTATACAAATAAAGGTAGCCAGTAACACATTTCAATGCAGTGTTTCAGAATATTTTTTAGGTACCTACTTACGTATATACGTACACAAAAAAGTGTATGTATATACAAAAACAATAAAAAAATATATACTAAGAAATCGTTGTAGTATAAAACAGAAAATATTATAATTATTATTTATCAATACAATACGTAGACAGTTATTATTAGACTTTCCTCGCAACTTCGCTCACATTTAAAAAATAAGTTAGTAGGTACTTACATAAAACATTAAAAAATAAATAGTGGAAAAACCTACGCGTAAAGAGCTATATATATTTCTACCAATTTTTAATAATAATCCTACTTGACAAGCAAAAACATACCTTCTGAACCTATATTGAGAATTGAGGACGCTTTGTCCATCGTGCGATCTTTATACGGCTACGTGTTAGGGTTGTACAAAGATAATAAAAAATAAAATAAAACATAGGATAAAAATAATTATTTATTTGATAATCACATTATGTAATGTACATTATGCGCGACCTTCACCGAGTGTTAGTATGTATATGTGTTTCGTAGTGGTGTTCTAGAAAAATTACCACGACTTTTCTCATAATCAAAATTATTTTCTTTGTTAGAAGTTTTCTGAACCGAATAAGAAATTTTGTGTCTGTAGTAAGACTTTGCAGTTTGTTGCAAAAAATCCTCAGCAAGTGGTTTCGGCATTCAATTTTTTCAACTGTAAATTTTTCATACGGTCTTTTTTGCAAAAGCTTTGAATATGTGTTAGCGTCACCATCTAAGATAATACTGCCATATATCCAATTATGCATTTCTATGCTTTTTTAAATCCTTCGATAATAATAGTTGACTCCATGCCGGTAGATGGTCCTGTAAACAAAATACAAGAAGTTTTAGTCCACTGATGCGGTTGCTTCGACCATTTATATAATAGATATTGAATTAGATTTTAAAAATTTAATAATTTGTGGTAGCTCGATGTGTACCAGTATTGCAGTATTACCAGAGAAACTTCTTAATTTTTTGTTCAATAGTAATACTATGATGTGAATTAACTGATCTCAAAATATATTTATCTAATTTGAAAGCATCGTGTAGGTAGGTATACTGAATTCAGAAATAAACTAAAAAACTATATTTTAGAAATTATTGTGCAGCGAAGAGAAGCCCTAGGAAGAAATAAAAAAATCATTCTTAGATAATTTTGACCAAGTTTTGATGACTCGGCCGGCAAGTAGATACAGTTTACGTATTATTCAAATGGATGGGTTTTCTTCCACCTTTGTCGTTTTCTATATGAATTATTGTTGTTTGTGTTTTGTTTTTGTCTGTTTTGTCAGAGAAGGAAATACAGTTGATTATAATTTTTTAAAACTCAAATATACAAATAATGATGTCTAGTTCTTTTTTTAATTTTATACAACGATAACACGTTCGCTTGATAATGTGTTTTATGTAGCCTTTGTCAATGTTCGCCTAAGTACATAAATAAAAATAATCCCAACGTCAATCAAAAAATGGTCCCTGTAAATGAAACACACTGTACGGTAAGTTTGGATTATTGGACTAAACATTTATGTATGTTTTATCAAAATTGGCCCACGCGTTTGGACTCTAGAATAAACATAGATGTTGATGAACACATCACTCTTTTTTGTTGCGTAGTCGAATAAAAAGTTACGGACTCACTCGCTAAAGATCGCACGTAATGTATCAACCCTACGCATAGTGTACCTATTGATAATCAAATAAATAATTATTTTATTTTATCATTATTTGTACAACCCTAACGCCAAACGAAGACCGCGCGGTGGACAGTTTTCTAAAGTTTGGCGTTGGCGCGTTCGGTAGAACAACTGCCATGCGCGATAGGTCGTGGGTTCGAATCCCACCGGGACCACATGTTTATAATTTTCTGTAAGCATGTATTCCCCACGTCTGGTAACTTCGGGCATTAATCGGGTGGGAGGAATATCGAAATTCCGTCCGGGTAACAAACTACCGTTCAATAAATAAAACATAAAAAAAATCATTGAAATAGTATTAGCAGCGCAGCTGGCCCTACTGTAGGTATTATAATTCTGTGGCCGAGTGATGAGATTCGGTAAACCAATTTCTATTATATTGCTTAGTAAATTGTAAGAAAACTTTCATTCAGTTCAATTCACTAGAAATATCTTTTCATACTTTCTTTACTTACGAAATTATTTACTTATAATAATAAAGTTCTTACCGTCTTCTTGCTATATTCTTAAGTAAGTGATTTTGATGAGCAGCTTTCCATCTCTTCGCACTGTTAGTTTTATTTCCAAATTTTATTTTTGCGAGCAGCAGAGATACACGTCTATCCTTGATAACGTTCCGCAGAACACTGGCGCGGTGCGGGCAGCGAGGAAATGAGCGAGAGTATGTCGTAAAACGCAAATAAATTTATATATAAAATTAAATATTAATTATTTGACAAAAAACAATCGATCATTAAACGCGTTTTGAAATTTGAATTTTTATGGAATATTTTTCATTACTACAACAAATGCTAATGAAGAGAAAAACTGCTTTGAAACAGAATTTAGAGGTATGTTTGAAGATTTTTTTAACACATTAAAGTATGTTTAATTATGTTTTGAAATCGACCACTATATGCAAAAAAGACTTAATAATATCATATGTTTATTGGTTCTTAAAATTATGTACGGTTTAAGAGATACACTGATTTAAAAAACAACATTTTCAGTACCTAATCGTCTTAAGTGGATAGTCATTGAGTGTTCTGCCAAAAGTGTAGTGTTTGGTATTGGTTCGTGAATAAGCACTTTCTAAGTAAAGCATTATATAGAAACGGTCATCTAAAAGAAAAGTAACGTTGGTTAAGTATGTGTTTTTTGCGAAAAATATTGTGACATGCCATTTTATTTCCGCTAGATTTAGAGCCAGTGGCAGTACAATTTTCACATTATGACTGATCCGGGAAAAAAGACTGATCCGAGTTATTTGACGGAAGTTTTGCCACTGCGACGATCAGTCAAAACTCTCGGATCGGATGAGTGTGAATGAGTTTTCTACTTCTTTTTCGTCTCAAATACCACCACAATATAAGAACATCAACGTATCAACATCAACAATTCATCATCAACATCAATCCATCGCGTACGAAATACAAAAGTAAACTGGCGGCGAGTCGAACCACCGACCTTCCGGCAAAACAGACTGATCGGATATAATGTGAACACCCACGTCCGGCGTCCGGTTTCAGGGCAAAAAGACTGATCGGATAAGTGGGAACGGGCTCTTAGATATCGCCTGACGAGCATGAGGTTCACTTTATGGTAGGTGATACCTCAACCACAGAATCAGTCAATGATACGCTGTTGACCTACTTTTTTACTTCGAGCATTCATGAATCATCTATGACCATCCTATGAACGGTAGTTCCTTACCCGGTCGGAATTTCGCTATTCCTCCCACCCGTTCGATGTACGAAGTTGCCAGAGGTGGGGAAGACATGTTTACAGAAAAAATGTATGTCATCCCGGTGGGATTCGAACCCACGAGAAACTTAAAATTAAATTAAAATTTAAATATGTTTGTGTGCAATGTTAGGGCGTTCTAAGTAATTAGACCAAATGAAATGAAATGAAATTTATTTATATCAGAGGAATCTTTGCCACACGTACAAAAAAAAAACAAATGAAAACAAATATTAGATAAAATACTTAATCCTAAACACAATACAAATGAAAATAAAAACCCTAATACTAAATGAGCTGTGTGGCACTGGTCTTCTGAAACTGGAGTTAACTCAGTTACAGTCGTGCTCATATTTTTATGAGCACAACACTGATTTTCAGCACAACACTGAAATGAAGCCTGTCTTTTCGTTATAAAATCAAAATAAAAAGATGCAAAAGACGCATATTATAACGATAACGAATGAAACATACTTAGTCAGTCTGTTAGTTCGAATCATGGCAAGAATTTAGTGCCACAACAAAAATCAATAGCACATTATTATTCCATATATCAGAATTAAAATGTCTGTTGACCAATGGCGCACGGGTGGGTTTACGATTTCGTTTTATGACCTCATAAATTTAATGTTCAGTTATTGAGAGATCTTTCCACTTGCTTGTTGGGAACTTTTTAATGCTGATAAGTGGAATTAATAAACCAAAGTCCGCTTCATGAACTATACGTTTTCATAGAATTTAAATAAGAAAGTCACTTAATTCAAATACAATAATGTTTAATGGATTAAAACGCGATTTATTATTAATTATATTATACCCCTGACATTTATATATTCTACCTGATTATTAAATCGCGTATTAATATGATAAAAATTATTTTCTTTAAAGGTTTGAGCCTCGTGTTAACAGACAATATTAAGTTACTGTATAAATTTTTATACTCAGTGAACAGCAAATGTAAGCGAGTTAGGAAGACTAAAAATCAACATGTCAATAAATGTGGCTAAAGTTAAAATGTGACTATTTATAAATACCAATGCGATTTGAAAAACGAAATTTCATCCTCACCACCTCGATGCTTGGAAATCCACAAACGTTTTTTTCTATGTTATTTCAGACTTACTCTGTGGAACCAGTTGTCGCACGCGGTGTTTTCGAAACGATACAACTTAGGGAACTCCAAGAAAAGAGCCTATCATTTCTTAAAGGCAACGCTATAGTCGCCGGTGACTTATCTGCCGGCCTAGCATGACAACCGCGACAAAAATTTTCGACCGTTTTCTCGTGTTTTTATCGATTATCGCTTTATTTCTTTCGGGTCTAACATGACAATTACACTTAAAACTCGACTTTTAATATCAAAAATAGATATATTTGCCGATCGATATATCTTTTCTTATCTTATCTTTTCAAACATATGTATTTCAAACTGCACATGTACTTGTATTTTTTATGTTTGAATAAATGTTTTCTTATCTTATCTTATCGATATATCTTTTCTAAAAAAATTTTCGATTTCGAGATATTATATATCGCGATATCTTACATATTAGTTTGTCTTCTCTCGTCCGCGAGATATCTCGTGGCGGTCATGCTTGGCCGGCTGGTGAGTCTATAGCCCGTTTGCCCCCTATTCCAAAAAAAATAATATTTTGTTTAATACTAATTTACTTTTCTTATTCATTCGATAAAATTTTAATTCAATTGAATTTAATTAGATTCACAGTCTATTTTATACTAAGCCCTTAGTACTCATTATCATCACGCACGCATATGTTATGTAATTTACATATGTAATCCGTTAATGTGTACAAAGCTTGTGTTATGTTTGGGAATCACTAAGGGATTGTAACCATCGAATATATCTATATAAAAGTTTGCTTGTTTGTATTTTAGGGGTAATCTCTGAAACGATTTAAAAAATAATTCCATTTCAGATACATTTGTCGTACTTTACACGAATATACTAAGAATTCTACTTGTATAGAAATGTATAAAAATGCTGTTTAGTTTTATAGAATTTGGATACCCGGAACATATTAAAGAAAATGTTTAGTTTTGTTTTCCGAACCAATTGGGACCGAGGCTAGTTCGGATACACAAAAGTCGAAACGTGGGTTTTTTGAAGACGATATTATAGACAAACCTTGCTACATAAACACATAATATACTTTTATATTAGAATAACAATAAAACGCGTTTCAACACGCTCGATATGCGCCGTTGCATACCCGCGATTCTCGCAAAGATACATTGTTGCTTATGGTGGTGGCAGCGAACAACAATGTATATTTCCCATCAATGTTCGGATAAACTAAGGCATCGTTCGGATAATTGAGAATTCAGATGATCGAGTTTCGGATAATCGAGGTTCTACATTATTACTCAATTTCTTTACAGACCCTGTATGACAAAGGACGAATCGGTGGGCGTCCATACACACTTCCTATAACAATAATTAGGTACAATATACCTAGGTACATACTTCAAATGTTCGGCGAATATATGCGTCCTTGTGGTATGTCAGTCAGTATTATTATAATAAAAGGAAGGGCGCCCTTAATAGGATCATTTTAATTATCACAACTTAAAGATAAATATAAAAAAGGAAACTAGAAATAAGTACCTCACCACAGCAGCGACCATATACATTTCTCCATATACGAATATAAGTCCATTACACGCACTATCACACGATGATTAAATAACAATATTAAACATTTATATCGCGGCGTGAATATTAATTATTATTAAGCGACCGAAACTTCCATAAGAAGCGCTTTTCACAATTTTTAGAACACACGAGCACGCCTAAATCCAACCAGGTTAGGGAAATTACTACGATGTCAAAAGAACTCGGCTCGACTGTCAAGAGTACATCGCGGTTATATAATACTACCCTCAACATTATATTTTTATTAATAATGTTCTATTCCGAACAGACCCCGATACAGTAAAATCTGTCTTCAGTTTGTACATGTATAATTTCTTCAAGAGAACTCTGTTATTTTATTCTTCGTCTAAATTCTATACATCTAGAAACTTTTTGGCAAAAGCAGAAAGCGTACGTAAAAATAAGGTTTACGTAATGAAAGCAAACACCATTCTTGGCAAGTGCTTTCAAATGCATACGTACGAATGTGACTTGAAATATTTTCTATTGACGTTACGATGTCTATGTTCATCTGATTGATATAAAATGTATATTTTTACAGAATCACGAATGCTAAATATGAAAGTATGTTACGTGTAGGGATTTATTTATAATAGGTATAAGGTAAAGGCACCTAATTCCGCGGTATTTTCACCATAACTCAAAAGAACATTGAAAATTAAGTATTATCTATATATTTCTGTAGAATTGGCTATATTTATCAGAATTGTTATTTATCTGACTCTTGATATATACTCACAATTTGGCAATTAAAAATTTACTTATTTGTTAAATTATGTAAAAATATGAAAAAGTCCGAAGCACCTTATTCCGATGTAAAAATCCTAATTCCGAGGCATTTATATCCCAATTCCGAGTGTAAAGAATACAGTGTAAAGAAATTAAGTATATTTATTTATTTTTGCTGTTTAGTCAGTCTTACTATATAATATATGATAAATAAAATGGCACCACAATATATTATTTACTTAGATGGTCAATAACGTTATTTTAAGTAATATGGAAAATAAAACATAGTTAATTAAACTTTTTAATTGAGTTATTTTTTGCTTTCTTCATAAAAATTAAAAAGATGTATTTAATTGTCAATAACAGAAAGTTGCTGTTAGATAATTAATTTTTCTATGCATCAATTAT
The DNA here is from genome assembly GCA_905404175.1 of Anthocharis cardamines. Lineage (NCBI taxonomy): Eukaryota > Metazoa > Arthropoda > Insecta > Lepidoptera > Pieridae > Anthocharis > Anthocharis cardamines. The sequence goes on along the minus strand of FR989953.1, from coordinate 1,224,780 downwards.
TATTAACGTAGGTTCAGCTTTTTTAATAAGAAATAAATGATGTGACTTTCTTATGAATTGTCAATTTTTCAGTATCATTACAAGTAGCATTACAGTTACAATTATTTATGTACGTAATAATTAGAGTTTTATTCACAAACGTATGTTAAAAAATATCTAAGTTTATCGTTTTATGAAAGTTTTTTTTTTAAGGTCAAATAGGTTAATATATAACTTCCATTACTTAAATCATACTCTGCGCAAGATAATGAACACTATGTATTTTACTTGTATAAATACCACGAATTAAGGGACTTATAGAACATTATTCCGACTTACATACATCGGAATAGCGTTTTATGATACTAAATCACATTTTCTAATTCCGAGTATTAAAAAATAAAAGATTTTTGAATATTATATACATAAACTACTGCTTAATTGCGATATCTTCGAAATAATATATTAAACCCATTCAACATTATTTTGAAATACATTAATATCTTAATTTTCTGTACTTAACTTTTCCATACAACGAATTAATGAAATACCTAAATAGATCATCTTTGATCTGCTATAATTAGTAAATGCGACGCCAAAGTATACTACGGAAATAGATTTTCTTATGTATTGGCTTTTTAAGTGATCAAAACCAAAACAATAAGTTCGTAATCATAAAACTGCCTTCATAATTAAAAAGAAAGTTAATGTCTATGAAATTGCAATTCCGTGGTATACATCGGTATTTAGGAACCAACTCAAATATTTGGCACCTAATGCCGCGGTATTTTAAATACTTATTTTCTCCTTAATTTGTGAAGAAAATACACAAATGTTAAGTGATTTTGATAAAAAAATATAACCCTTTCACTGATTTAATCTAAAGAAAATCTCACTCAATATAAAAATATCATCTAAAACACTATTTAGAAAATCGTAGTTATCACGTGCAGAAGGTCCGAAATGTATGAAGCCTACGTTCAAGTTAGCTGCTAGAGTAAAACTCACAGATTATTTTAAAAAGTACACAGGCTAAAGTACTGCTTTCCTCATATAAACACGAATAGATAAATTTCTAATTGAAAAAAGTATCTTGCAGATACAAAGAATTTGTAAATTGCTAGAAATCGTCGATTTTCTAAATACCTCGGAATAAGGTGCCATTTTTAGAACCCCTCGGAATTAGGTGCCTTTACCTTATATATATAAATGAATTGACGTTTATTAGTCTCACAAAAACTCGAGAACGGCTGAACTGATTTGCCTAATTTTGGTTTTGAAATATTTGTAGAATTACAAGGAAGGTTTAAAAAGTGAGAAAATAAGAAATTGATGTTTTGACAAAAAATTGATTTGGTCTCATTTTCTTCATTAGTATAGCCGTGCGAAGCCGGGTCGGGCAACTAGTTTCCAATAAAAGTTACAAGATTAATATTTATTTCAGGCCCAAGAACGACCAACTTGCAAAACTTTTATCTTTTTACCTGACTTTCTCTTACCCACCTCCAAAACTAGCTATTCTATTAAAAAAAATCTATTTAACTATAAAATTATAAAAAAAGACTGAGTATAATACATGCTGTTTGCTCTATATATCAAATCAGTTTTGAAAACCGCTGAAAATCAGTGTTTCGTCCGATTTCCGCGACGGAGCGTAGGAGTTTTATTTTTAGTTGCTATAATAATAATATAAAGTTTTTATTCATTCATTCAAAATGTATTCTTATCATCAATCTGTCATTCGTATGCAATTTTATCTGATTTCGCATAGACTTGATAAATTGAAAAATAACAAGAAAGTACACGCAAGTTGTTAATGTCCTTGTATCTAAATAAAATTTATCTCTAATTTATGCTAGATAATAGATATCGACAGACGTGCATCATAAAATCAGTCAATGATGCGCTATCGACCTTGTTTTTAGTTTAAGGATCTGTCTCTTTATGCTCTTTCTGAAATATATGTATAAACAAGATAGAAGCAAGGTAGACAATATAAACGAAATTTCTTTTATTTTCTCCAATAAATAGATTTATTTGAACAAAAAATTCGAATCGTAACCTCTAGTAAGAGGATTTAGAACTACAAAGGGAGCTTATCTAGTGAGCCATGGAACTTGTTTAGAAATTTATTTTTATTCTCAATTCTATAGCAAAAGTTTCGACGGGATTCCTTTGTTAACCTACCTTATGTTCTGATGAGTCGTGACTCGTGGGTTCGAAACGCAATATGAATATAGTAAATACTTTTCGGACTTTTAACGTAGAAGTAATGTCACTTCCAAATCGAACATTCTTGTTTTTGTAAGTGCTTAAAATTTGGATTTTAAATTTGATATTTTTATTCATAAATCACTTTCGGTTTCATTCATCAATTTTGTTTCAAAATCTTCTATATGGAATTATTTAAAAAAAAAACTGTTTACTAAGGGGGCAATATGATAATCCGTTCTGTTGTTCCAATTATGCGAGAAATATGTAAGTCCCCCTAGTGGGATATTGGATAGATATATTATATGTATGTCTGTTTCACTGATAATTTTTCTTTACAGGCAAGTGGGCGATTGGCCTTCTGTGGCGTGTCAAACTGAAACAAGTTTTTAAATTTTGTTTCCCCGGGAATCGAACCCAGAACCTTCAATGCTATAAGCATCACGCACACCACTAAACTACGGAGACGGATACCCACTTAGCGATACCCTAAACCAGGGATTCCCAAAGTGGTCTTCGGTATCGGTTTCCCATGGGTCGAAAATTGATTTTGGGGTCGACGAAGTCTAAAAATCGACCCCTATACAAGTCCTTATATGAAACTTTCAATATACTGTATTAGTTGTGTTACGTGTACCAACTTGGCATAAGAATGACTAATATTTTAGTAGGAAGTATCATTGTTTTACTTAAAACTCAGCAAGTCGAAAAAAGGCTTGAGTGTGCAAACATTTTGACAAAATAAAAAACCCGTTTGAAAATCAACGAACGCGGAGATTTAAGCTGCACTAATATTGAACAGGATTAGAAAATCACCAGGTTCATTCAGCACACTCATTTTTTTTATCTTTACTTTGCGATTATAATGTTTTTTTACGTAACCTACCTAAGACCTACGTAATTATTTTTACGTAATTTGTATTAATAATTATTAATTACTCTAGATATATATTGATTTGTATGTCTATTTATATTGCCTGATGAGAAAATCATGTCAAGTTTACTCACCAACCGAAAACTTTTGAAATTGCAAAATATTTTGTATCAATAGGAAAAAAATAAGATTTTAAAGTATTTTGGCTACGGGGGTCTGAGGTTCATTTTAGAAACGGGGTCTCTTGCCCAAAATAGTTTGAGAATCCCTGTTCTAAGCCATCGCAATAGTGGCGTGACAAGCCGCAACAATATCTCATCATTATCCGTTGCTAACCGCGCTGTATCAGAGGGAGCGTGATTGCTTACTAAGCCGCTAGAAAGCCTTTTTTCCTGTGAACTCTGTATTGAATTGGATTTTCGCTCTTATTGTGAAATATACGTCGGTTGATTATTACGGAAATTCCTTTCAAACAACCACAATTATTGTTTAATCAAATTGCAATATACATCATTAATGAACAAAAAATATTTTATTGCACATCCAGAAAATAGAGTAAAATATCCCAAAAAAAATTATATATATATATACAGGGTTACCGGGTAAGTCGACCTAGATCCTTTAAGACATTGAAGTTCCCATAATTCCTGACTGATTTGACTATGAAACACTGTACCCCAAACCTTACCGTTTTCAAGATATTGGACTTTGCAGTTTTTTTTTAAAAATTTCCGATTTTTTGTCTTTAGTTCTATTTTTTTTGTGTTTTCTACCTTGAATTTATTAGCGATTGCGATTTTTGTGTAGTAAGTAAGTTGCTTTATTATATTCAACACTAAAATTGCAGTTAACTTTACCAACTGGGTCGTAGTAGACGACTGATAGTTAGAAAATGATATAAATTAATATAAAACAGTTTTTCTTTCAGCGATATTTTTAAAAAAATCTATGATAGTTATGCTGCAGATATGTTTATAATGTAAAAATATCTACGTTTCATTAGCTATCCAACGAGGTATAACAAGCTAGGGTAATATCTACGCTAATAGTCTACGTTTACAATTCATGTTCCACATGCCCGCCTCTGTTTCTCACACATATTCTCATTCTGTGTCTTAATCCACTTTTCACTACACCTGTAGGGCTATTCACGATCATTCGAAAACTTTCCGTTCCGATATTACAACATTTCGTACCGATATATCAAGCTTTCTATCATTTTATACTAAGATTCTAATCGGAAACTCCCGAAGAATGCCGATGCTCAATCCTATGGGAGTTGTGAATACCATTTTCATATCCGGTAAATACGAAACAACTGTCAGTGGGAGAGCGTAGCTTTCCGGGCGGATCGATTTCGAATGATCGTGAATAGCCCACCTGTTGTTGAAACCCTTCTTATTTCATTTGCTGCATCGATTATACTCTCTCTCAAAACATCAACAGATGTGATCGGATTAAGTTCGTTGTATCACATAAAAATCCATGGGGGAAATAGAAAGTAGAAATTTGATGAAGACGGTATAACCATTTACCACAATGCTCATTATTGGGCCTCGAAAGAGCAAGGAAATCCCAATAAGAAACGGATAAGGGGATCACAAATACCGAAAAAGTTATACCGTCTTTATCAAATTTCGACTCATCTGCCCATAAGATACTTCTAAGTGGATCGAAAGAGGTGGACCTATATCGTGGCCAGCTAGAAGTCCAGACCTGACCCCCATGGATTTTTATGTGATACAACGAACTTAATCCGATCACATCTGTTGATGTTTTGAGAGAGAGAATAATCGATCTTCTTCCTATCCGGTGCACTCTTGACAGAGCGGTCGTGATCGCTATGAAGTAGTGGTAGGGGCAGATGTGATGCGCTTCACGACGTTTCGCCATCGTTGCCTATTAGAGGTCATCCTGCTGCACTGGTTGAGTGAGTCTCCTACGGCTGACTTGATTTTCGAAGAATAATCGATGCAGCAAATGAAATAAGAAGGGTTTCAACAACAGGTGTAGTGAAAAGTGGATTAAGACACAGAATGAGAATATGTGTGAGAAACAGAGGCGGGCATGTGGAACATGAATTGTAAACGTAGACTATCATAAAAATAGTAATAAACATAATTTTAATATTGTCTTTTATTAACGCGAGTATCACACATTTAAATAAAATACTGTATACCGGATTAAAACGCGATTTATTATTTAAATTATTTATCCCGACGTTTCGGATGCTTTTCAGCAACCGTGGTCGCGGGAGACTGAAAGATGACAGTTGTCTTATATTTGAAATGTCACAAAGTTGCCATATTTAATTCAATTAAATTAAAAAATAATCTATTAATTTAGGTAACACAATGTACATCTATGAACGTCATTAAAAAAATAATAATACATATTAAATTACTAATATTACTAATATTAAATGCTTCTAATTTTACATTTACTACCAGTTCACAAATCAAGGGCGTAGAGCGGACGAGAAGAACTGGCAAGAAACTCGCCGCCACTCTTTTTAATCGCCAAGTTTTTGTTTTACAATTATTACATATTAACGCCATCTATTCCTACGGAGTTGATATTTACTGTAATTTTCTATATTATGACAATATTGACTAACGGTGTCCTCTTGTTTTTTAGTATGTTGGATTTGGGGCTTTAGATTTTTAATTACTGGATCCCAGGTGTTGGAAAGTCTCAAACCATCTTCTCTATTGAAGTTAGGATGTTTTTTAATTTCAATAGCCTCACGTACTAGTCTGGGAAAGAATCTACTTTCTTTTGCAAGGATTTTTGGTTGGTCGAAACGTATGTAGTGGTTTGGTTTATCCAGAGTGTGTTCACATACTGCTGATTTAGAGTGACGTCTGTTTTTGATATCCGCAATGTGTTCCTTAAGTCGGTTTGAAATGCTACGTTTAGTTTGCCCAATGTAGGATAAACCACAGTCACAATCCAGTTTATATACACCTGAATCTTGCAAAGGAATATTACATTTTATTGGTCTCAAGAACTGTTGAATCTTCTTGTGTGGCTTGAAAACTGTATTAATAGAAGCTCGTTTTAAGATTCTTCCAATCCTGTCTGTAACACCCTTCACATAAGGCAGGTAGGCTGGTTGACGTTGACGTTGACAAACTGCGGGTGCCTCCACAGCATCACAGAAACAGGAATAAACCACAAACAGTACAACGTCAACCAGCCTACCTGCCTTATGTGAAGGGTGTTACAGACAGGATTGGAAGAATCTTAAAACGAGCTTCTATTAATACAGTTTTCAAGCCACACAAGAAGATTCAACAGTTCTTGAGACCAATAAAATGTAATATTCCTTTGCAAGATTCAGGTGTATATAAACTGGATTGTGACTGTGGTTTATCCTACATTGGGCAAACTAAACGTAGCATTTCAAACCGACTTAAGGAACACATTGCGGATATCAAAAACAGACGTCACTCTAAATCAGCAGTATGTGAACACACTCTGGATAAACCAAACCACTACATACGTTTCGACCAACCAAAAATCCTTGCAAAAGAAAGTAGATTCTTTCCCAGACTAGTACGTGAGGCTATTGAAATTAAAAAACATCCTAACTTCAATAGAGAAGATGGTTTGAGACTTTCCAACACCTGGGATCCAGTAATTAAAAATCTAAAGCCCCAAATCCAACATACTAAAAAACAAGAGGACACCGTTAGTCAATATTGTCATAATATAGAAAATTACAGTAAATATCAACTCCGTAGGAATAGATGGCGTTAATATGTAATAATTGTAAAACAAAAACTTGGCGATTAAAAAGAGTGGCGGCGAGTTTCTTGCCAGTTCTTCTCGTCCGCTCTACGCCCTTGATTTGTGAACTGGTAGTAAATGTAAAATTAGAAGCATTTAATATTAGTAATATTAGTAATTTAATATGTATTATTATTTTTTTTTTAATGACGTTCATAGATGTACATTGTGTTACCTAAATTAATAGATTATTTTTTAATTTAATTGAATTAAATATGGCAACTTTGTGACATTTCAAATATAAGACAACTGTCATCTTTCAGTCTCCCGCGACCACGGTTGCTGAAAAGCATCCGAAACGTCGGGATAAATAATTTAAATAATAAATCGCGTTTTAATCCGGTATACAGTATTTTATTTAAACATAATTTTGTACCTATTTGGATTCCCGTATTTTTTTTACTTTTTACTACCTGGGAGCTTTCATTAAAGTTTATTTCACAGAATTCTGATATTACCCTAGCTTGTTATACCTCGTTGGATAGCTAATGAAACGTAGATATTTTTACATTATAAACATATCTGCAGCATAACTATCATAGATTTTTTTAAAAATATCGCTGAAAGAAAAACTGTTTTATATTAATTTACATCATTTTCTAACTATCAGTCGTCTACTACGACCCAGTTTGTAAAGTTAACTGCAATTTTAGTGTTGAATATAATAAAGCAACTTACTTACTACACAAAAATCGCAAAACGCTAATAAATTCAAGGTAGAAAACACAAAAAAAATAGAACTAAAGACAAAAAATCGGAAATTTTAAAAAAAAACTGCAAAGTCCAATATCTTGAAAACGGTAAGGTTTGGGGTACAGTGTTTCATAGTCAAATCAGTCAGGAATTATGGGAACTTCAACGTCTTAAAGGATCTAGGTCGACTTACCCGGTAACCCTGTATATATATATATAATATATGTATAATGAAATTATACAATAAGGTACAATAAGGTACAATAAGGCGACATAAGCGCGAGCGATTTCTACCAGGTAACTTACTATATATCAGAGGGCACTGAAAGAGGTCTGAGAGTAAGGGGATCATAAAACATTTGTTTTTATATAAATACATGGTCTGCATGTTCGTTGTCCTCACTCCTCAAGCCCCAAGCACTACCGCGTCCCCAGATTTCAACCAACAACCATTCATAAATGGAAAAATAAAGTGATATTACGCGTTTCAGTTTCAGGATAATATTAAACATAGACATAGACATTCTTTATTCGACATAAAACACAAATAAGATACAAAGTTGATCTTAACTATGGTGAGTATAAATTGTGTTATGTCGAAAAGGATCCTTCATCAGCATTTGTTGCAGTTATAAACTGCAACACTGGTTTTCAGAAGTATCACTAACCTGACGGTTCTCTCATCTCAGCCTAAATGACAACTGTGCTTACAATTATTGAAATATAATATAAAATTAAGTTTTTTGAATGTTCCATTTAAAACAGGAAGGTAAAATATAGCACTTATTGGTTACCTCCATAATCTAAGTTCAACATCTAATCAGTTAACTTCCTTATATCGAACATATAAAAAAACATAAATGTTTAAGAAAGGAAAAACTTGACTTATAACACGAGATTTAAGGTCGAATTCCGTTTAAAGTTGCTCTTTAAGTTTACTTAAGGTAATAAAATATAACTATGTTCTCAGGCGCGGTAGTGGAAATCATTCCTCCACCCAATAAATTTCTACGAGCGAGTGGACAATTACGTAAATATAAAATTTTATTCTTCCCATATCACTGAGAGCGTGATGTCCACTCCGATTCTTACGCACTATACATTTATGTAGTTCATTATGGTTATGGTACAATATGTTTTGTGCTGATGGTAATATATGTTTGTGATGCAGATGTTGCGATGATGTTTAAAGCTAATAGGTAATAAATTTTGAAAGGCTAACGCACCAACGATTGGTAGAACACCTTGCGCTCCGATGGGTAGCGGATTGGAATCCCACCATGACCACATGTTTATAATTTTTATAAGCATATCTTCCCCATGTCTGGTAACTTCGGGAATTGAACGAGTGGGAGGAATATCTAATCAGGTAACGAACCACCATTCATAGATAGAAAAATCTTGAAGTGCATATAGCGCGTTTCTTTTTCAGTCTATGGATTTCCGAATGCTCGAAGTAAAATTTAGGTCGACAGCGTATCATTGACTGATTTTCTGAGGCTGTGATATCACCTACCATCAAGTGAACCTCATTCTCGTCTGTCGATATCTACGATAAAAAAGTGGAGGATGACGTTACAAAAGCGCTTTTTAATTTAGGCCTATTTGAATGAAGATACCTTTAAAGTGTGTTTGACTTTAATTATGGTCTGCAAAAAATAAATACCTTAAAGTTTCTTACAAATAAAAAATCTGGATCATAAATCAATTAAAAAACTGTATAGTGACGGCAACCATAGCGGCTTTGAGCCTAAAATTACGATTATATTAGAACACAGTGCGTAAACCGCACACGCACTATCCCACACAATAGAAGCCTCCGCCTATATAATAGAGCCTTTGATAATCTATCCCTTCTATGAGACTTTCTTCCCTTTGTGACCTCGATATACTTATAAATCCTCATTTTAAAGGTCCTTCCACGTACAATAATGGCAATTCTTTACATTTTTTAGCAGAAAGGTATATTGTCCTTTTTTGCTGACGCAGCTGACCTGAAAGGTAGGCTTAATCGGAAGATATTTGGGGTATTTTTTGTTTATTATTAGAAGATTGTTTTTTTGTTGATGGGTCAAACGACTGCCATGTAATATTTTATATTTCTAGTGAAAATTCGGGATTATAGGTGTTTTTCGATGCCAAATTAAAAAAAGAAATATAATCTGATAATTAGAAATCTTGATAGGAACTCCTTCATCACCTAGCTTTATGAAATATACTTTCCTACCTATTGTCATATCTAACAAATTAACATTAAAAAAATCATAGAAAATCGGTCGAGTAGTTTCGGAGGATTGCGACTATAAACAACGTGACACGAGATTTTTATACATCATAATACATTATTATGAATAAACGCAATACTTTGCTGCCATTTATATGACCTATTTACTAGTTCATATATTCTGTTCATTTATTCGGAAAACAAAAAATACAATAAATCTTGAATGACAAACAATGTAAAATCTAAGTACTAAGTAAGTCTATTGTTGCATATATAAAGCATAAGCTCGTTTTACTAAAAAAATGATAACAAAGAATGTAAATGCATATGATAAAAAAGATATCATTTCAGTTGGACAACCATCAAACCAGTTTTTATAAATTACTAGCGACCCGCCCCGGCTTCGCACGGGTCTATATTTTTTGACAAAAAAAGCATTGGTTGAATGTATTTCTTAATGCCACATTATAAAAAAATAAAAACAAAAAATTTCGTCCAAAAAATAAAAACAAAAAATTTAGGGGTGGACTACCCGTAACATTTAGGGGGATGAAAAATAGATTTTGGCCGATTCTCAGACCTACTGAATACGCATATAAAATTTGGTAAAAATCGGTCAAGCCGTTTCGGAGGAGTATGGCAACGAAAACTGTGACACGAGAATTTTATATATTAGATTATTTTCTTATTAATTGATTAATGATAATGCTGTGTTTCGCACGACCCATCCAATATTGTGTTGATTATATGTATAAGTTTTAAATTCTGTGTTGAGGTCAATTTTTTTATTATGTTTTTTATCGATATAAAAGACAATTACAAAATTTTATTTAAATAGCAAATTTGAAACCACAGAGGTTTATATCGATTGCTATCTTAGGTAGACCGTCAGCTCGATTAATGTATTTCCAATTTAAGAAAATAAAAGCATATTGTTTAAAAGTCCTTCAGTTTAAATTTTAAGTTAGTTGACGAAACACATTGAATAAACTCAGGCGGTAAGTCATTAATAATAATGCGAGAAATTATGTATGCGGTCGTTCTTTCATCATACGTGTTGTTAGCGCGTATCATACAGAGCCGAACTTGCGCTAATGCTCGCGTGCACTTATTATGTTTTATAATTTACTTGAGGTCTTCATTGAAAAAGTGTTCCTTAAGTAAGGAAGCTTGGTATTGTGTAATTAATAATAATATACTAATTTTCATGATTTAATTTAGTTTTTGTATCAAGTAATTACTCTGAATGAGTTGTATTATACTATTAAGATTTGAACTCTATTAGCAGTGTCTCTACACTGCAAAATAGCAGAGCAAATATTCTGTAAAAATAGATTGTTTTGGTCTAGCAACTTTGTTTAATGCCAGTTCCGACGGCTGTAATTACATTCTATTCGTGACCACGCTTGCTGTAAAGTACTTGAAACGAAATTTTAATAATTAGAACGTACTGAATTAGTACCGAATTAAAAATTAATTAATTTTATGTTCTTTTTAATTAGGTATTCAATACATTCTTATTATTATAATTGCGTATTGTTATAATTTGTCGATATCAGACCAAAATACAGTTAAAATGATAAAATCAGATATTTTATACTATTACCAAACTTGGCACCATTCCATGTTCGATGTCAGATAACCTTAGCATGAGATGCACCCTTGGCAACCGCACTATACTAATGTAATGAATACAATAATTTGTATTCATAATTATCCTCATTTAATCATATAGAAAAAAGTGAATTCCCGAGTCCCCTAGTGGGGCATGGGGCAGACCCATTTATTTATCCATTCTGCATTTAATCATATGGTAGTAGGGAAATAGGTAGTAGCGCAACACCCTCATTGGAGCCACTGAAAATCAGTGTTGGGGTTTTGCCCCAACGAATACTGAGTGGTCATCCTTTTCGGGATCATCATATAATTAACTTTAGTATAGTTTTAATGTTATTATATATTTTTACTGTATATGGTGATTTCGTGAATAAATATATTCTATTCTATTCTATTCTCTAGTACTATTTATCACTTAGAAATAGCTGCACCGATTTTAATAATATCTCATTTATTAGATTCGTCTGTGTAACAGAATACCTATTAAAATATCGGAAAACTTCAGGAAAAAAATATAATTTTAAAATAAATTAGGTTCGGAACTCCGCCATTTTCCGCACGACCGTGACGTACGCTTATAGTTTTTTGTAATAATTGATGTCCACTGCAAATCTACATACTAGAAGTGGCAAAATACCATATTCAAATATAGATGTTTATTTTTTTTTTAAAGCCAATATTCTGGTAGGCCGTCTGTCGAGTCCGCTAGTAGTTATAAAATCTTTCTGCTTCACGCAATTTCGAAATTTTGTATACTTTTCTCAAAAGGCTAAGCTTGATGGCAAACTAGACATCGAGTCACCCTTGAATACGAATTGAAGGCGAGGCGTTCGACTAATTTAACTTAGCGAATACCGTTTTTCATAAAATAAATTTAAAATTATTAAACATTGTGTTCGCGCCACAATATTGGCAATCCTCACATCCTAAACCCGCCGTCCTGTCAATATCTGTTCCTCTCTTTCCGATGCCTTCCCTTCCCTATATACGACCATCTTCGTCTCTCTAGTGGAAGGTTCGAGAGAGGGGGCCGCCGGCGCATCGCAACAGACTGGAAGTCGCCGTTCAACCTTTGAGCGAAGACGCCGCCGCGATTCATATTTTTACAAACATTATTAAGTGTGTGCCGTGCTTCATATTATACAGTCCACACCGCATCCGCATGCGAAGAAGAGAACGAAGGAATACAAGGTAGGTCGTTCCTTTCATTTATCTTTATCCTTAGCTCCTTCTAAGCATCGAACCCGCATCTCCGCCATCTTGTGGTGCAATAACCTTGCATCGCCCTTGCGCGCACACATTTTCTTTGGTCACTTCGAGCCACGGATATTTACCTAATTAATATTCGTTCAAAAACCGCATTTAATTTCCGCTATTCTTTTAAAAAAAATAAATAACGCCTAAACTTATTATATCGATTTTCTATATCGCTTAAGCTATTTATGATATAATTTATTTGTTTCGCTATTACGGTAAATAATATCTCTGTTCGTTTCATTGCTATATGATAGTTAGATCGCCGCTTCGATTTCTAAAAATTTCTACGCTTTTAACTTTATTTCTTACGCATACTTATAAAAATGAATACCCGCGCTAAAGCTAATATGGAAGATAATTCTCAAGATGAACCTCTCGATTCTAGGTCTATTCAACACTTAACGTTAGTAGGCAAACGCGACTATTTATTTGAACGATTACAAACAATATATAATCGATCGTTTAAGATTACAAATGACACCGACAAGGATCTATTTTTGTCTGGAATGATTTCTTTAGATCGAATACGCACAGAATTTAATGATATTGTAGCCAAAATTAATGTCACTGAATTATCTTTAAATCCAAGTTCTTTGGTTAATTTTCAAAGTATTAATAGCTTTGAGGATATGTATTGTCATTGTAAATATGTTCAAGAAAAATTAAATAAAACTGTTTCCATTTGTCAACCGCAACGCAAGTCGTTTCGATTACCCGAACTTGATTTAATGATGTTTAACGGGGATCCAATGCAATGGCCAATATTTTTTGAATCATTTAAACGCATTATTCATGAAAATCCCGATCTTTCTGACCACGAACGGGTACAATATTTAATTAATAAGCTATCAGGCCCCGCCCTTTCCGCTTGTGCTGGTATTGTTCCTAATGCTGTGAATTATTCTCTCATTTGGGACATACTTGTTTCAAAATATGAAAACAAACGTAGTTTAGGACTAGCTTATTTAGATGAAATTTTTAATTTTAAATCACTAAGTACCGCTTCACCTAAAAATTTACAGTTATTTCTCGACAAATACTGCACCGCTATTTCTAGTTTGGAATCTTTAAAAATAGATAATTTAGCCGATTTTATATTACTTCATTTATCTTTAAAAAAGTTAGATTATAATACAGTTCGTTCATTCGAAATGCATAATATGCATAAAAAATGTATTCCTACTTATACAAACTTAATTACATATGTTCGCGAGCAACATAGAATATTGCAACGAATTGGGCCCGACCGCAATGATAAGAAACCTGTTTCTTCAATGCATTCGTTTGTTACGGCCGCCGCGAGTGCTACGTGTCCGTTTTGTAAACAAGTTGATCATTACACTTTGTATAAATGTTCTTCATTCAATAATCTTTCTACTAATGACAAATTCAACTTTATAAAACAAAATAAAGGATGTTTTAACTGTCTTAGTATTTCGCATATGATAAATAAATGTAAATCGAAATTTAATTGCAAATATTGTGGTAAAAAACATCATTCAATATTATGTCGTAACAAGTCATCCCCTCGTGATGAGTCACGCGCTAATGCCGCGCCGCAGCCGCCGCGTGCGCAGGCTGTGAGCGCTCAGTCAAATAGAAATGTCTTATCGGCACAGCTGACTGCCGCTCCCGCTTCACCTGTTAATATCTCCCCCGCGTCTCCCTTACATTGTTGTCATTCACCCGCGACGCATTCACAAGAGGTTTCGCTTTGTAATACACAAAATGCGTTGAAGTCTTTCGGTAGCGATTATACTACTTGTTTATTAGGTACAGTACAGGTTTATGTTACCGATTCTAACGGTAAAATTCATACCGTACGCGCTTTAATTGATTGTGCATCACAAAGTAATTTTATAACGACAAATTGTTGTTTAAAATTAAATTTAAAAATAAATAAAACACATAATCACATTGTCAAGGGCATCGGTTCGTCATCTAACCCGATTAAAGGGGTAGTGTCAACTGTTTTATCGTCGCGTATAAATAATAATTTTATTTCAATTAATGCTTTTACTATAGACAAGATTACCGATAATTTACCTTCGCAAAAAGTCGATGTATCTTCTCTTACGCATTTAAACTGTCTTCCTCTCGCTGACGAAGAATTTTATTCGCCTTCTGAGATTGATATTCTCTTAGGCGCCCCGATATACTCGGATATATTAATGCCAGGTCGCTTTACTGGTCAACCTGGTACTCCCACCGCGTTTGAAACAATATTCGGTTATATTGTAATCGGCACCGCTCCTATTCTAACCGCATATTCGAACAACGATTCTAATAATAATTCGTCCGCTATTTCTCTTTGTACGTTTGCTGAAAACCCGCGTTTAGATAACCTAGTTCAACAATTCTGGCAGCTCGAAGAGGTGCAATGCTCTACACCCTTGAGTCCAGCCGCTGAAGAAAACGAAATGTTTTTTAAAAATAATTATTCA
Organism: Anthocharis cardamines; assembly: GCA_905404175.1. NCBI lineage: Eukaryota > Metazoa > Arthropoda > Insecta > Lepidoptera > Pieridae > Anthocharis > Anthocharis cardamines. The sequence continues at coordinate 1,209,689 of FR989953.1, read as the reverse complement.
CGAGATTCCTCCGGGCGTTACACTGTAGCGTTACCCTTTTCAAACGAACCCGCTCACGTTCTTGGAAATTCTTACAACATTGCTAAGAAACGTTACTTATATCTTGAACGTAAGTTAACCGCTTCATCCCATCTTCGTATGGAGTATGACGCCATAATAAAGGAATATTTGTCGAAGGGATATATTTCAGTCGTGGACAATGACGATCACTTGACTGGTTATTATATTCCACATCATGCAGTTGCTAGGTTGGATAAAACTACTACTAGATGGCGCATGGTTATGGACGCCAGCGCAAAGACAGAACTTACTGATTTATCTTTAAATGATATTTTATATGTCGGTAATAACTTACAAAATAATCTTTTTGTTATTTTACTAGATTTTCGCTTATATAAATTCGCTTTTACGTCTGATATTAAACAAATGTATCTTCAAATTTCAGTCAGGGAAGATGATCGTAAGTTTCAAAAGTTTTTATATCGTTTTGATCCGTCATCACCAATTGATATATATCAATTTAACCGCGTTTGTTTTGGTTTACGTTGTAGTCCTTACCTTGCAATGAGAGTGCTTCGCCAGCTATGCTCTGATGAGTGTTCCCGTTTTCCGCGCGCTACAACTGTTATTAAAAATAATACATACATGGATGACGTCTGCTATTCAGTGCCAACTTTTACGTCTGGGGTCAAACTCAGAGATGATCTCCGCGAGTTGCTCAAGGCCGGGGGCTTTGAGTTAGTAAAATGGGCTAGTAACACACCCGAGCTCATTGAATCTTTACCGCTTTCTGATAGGCAAACAGCTAATATAAACTTTGAAAATTCAGATTCGAACATAAAGGTTCTCGGTTTGCAGTGGTCACCCGTTAGTGATGAATTTATGTTTTCTGTAACTATTGATAACCGCCCTGCTACTAAGCGTAGTATTTTGTCACTTATCGCTCGTCAATATGATGTACTTGGTCTCATAGCACCAGTCATTTTATATGCCAAATTAATTTTACAAAGTTTACATATTTTAAAACTAGAATGGGATGCGCAACCGCCTTCAGAAATTATACATATTTGGCAAAAGTATATTCAAGAACTACCTTGTGTTCAAAAATTACGTTTTCCACGTCATCTAAGTGTAAATGAAAATTCTAAAATTGCTATTGTGGCTTTTGCTGATGCCAGTGAAAAGGCATACGGTGCCGCTGTTTATATAAGAGCATACGATAGTACGAGTCAGTTACCTGTAACACGTTTAATTTGTGCAAAATCAAAGGTTGCGCCACTAAAAACTATTTCAATTGCCAGATTAGAACTCTGCGCATGCTTGCTTATGTCTAAATTGATACGCAACGTAATTGATACATATGAAAAACGTCATCCTATCGAGGATATTTATTGTTTTACTGACTCCATGGTTGCTTTACAATGGATCACCGCGTCTCCACATAGATTTAAAACATTTGTTGCTACTCGCATAACAAAAATCGTTTCCGCTATACCCGCTGACAAATTTCGACATGTTTCTGGTTCTCAAAACCCTAGTGACTGTTTGTCACGTGGTTTGTCGCCCGCATCATTATTAAATCACCCTCTATGGTTTACCGGTCCCTCTTGGTTGACTGATCACCCTAGTGAATGGCCAGTTACATCAGTCGTGCCGTCAAACGCAGACACTGACTTACAAGAAGTAAAGAAAATTATTTCTTTTTCCGCTACTACTGCGTGTGAATATTCTAGCCCGCTGCTAGAACTTTCACATCGTATTTCTTCCTGGGTTTTACTTCTTCGTACAGTTGTTATAATTTTCCGCTTCATTAAAAAACTCCCGCGTTCTAATCATATTTATACCGCCGAAGACATTACCTTTGCAGAATTACAAATACTAAAGTCCTTACAAATTTTATATTTTTCGGATATAATAAAAAATCTTAAATGTAATAACCGCTGTTCACGTGCTATACAAAGACTTAGGCCTTTTTTGGATTCTGACGGACTCGTTCGAGTTGGTGGTAGACTTGTCAATGCCAATCTTGAGTATGATCATCAACATCCTATTCTCTTACCGCGAAAAGACCGAGTAGTTGAGTTGATAATATCTTATTATCATCGCAAAAACTGTCATACCGGTCCAGTTACATTAATGTCAATACTTAGACAACGGTTTTGGATACTATCTTGCCGTAACATAGTGCGCTCTGTAATACATAAGTGTAATTTTTGTTTCAAAGCGAACCCAAAACCTAGTATACCGATAATGGGAGAGTTACCTGCCTGTCGTGTTAACGAATCTAAAGCTTTTTTCCACACCGCTGTGGATTATGCTGGCCCCATTTCTATAATTCCTTATAAAAAGCGTGGAGTCCGTTCAATAAAGGCATATCTTTGCATATTTGTTTGTATGGTTGTACGCGCTGTACACGTGGAACTTACTACAGATCTTAGCACTAGTTCATTTCTATCGGCTTTCAAAAGATTTATCGCACGCCGTGGTACAGTTTCGGTTTTATATTCGGACAATGCCAAAAACTTTATCGGTGCTAAAAATGCATTATCAGACATTTATTCGCTAGTGAACTCTAGTCAATACAATGAATCTTTTGCAAATGAGCTTTCCGCTAACCGTATATCATGGAAATTTAATCCACCGCGAAGCCCACACTTTGGTGGCTGTTTTGAAATATTTGTTAAAGCATTTAAGACGCACTTACATCGGGTAATAGGTGATCAGTTACTTACTTATGAGGAAATGTTAACTGTACTTACGCAAATCGAATGCGTTATAAATTCACGCCCGCTTACTCTTTTAAGTGAGGATCCTTCGGAACCCACTGCTTTAACGCCCGCACACTTTTTAATGTCTTTGCCTGTTAGGAATATACCCGCCTGTAAGATTGATAGTGAACCCGTTCATTTACTGAAGCGTTTTGCGTTGTTGGATCAAATGATACAGTCTTTCAGTAAACGCTGGAAGTTAGAGTACCTTCATTTGCTTCAATCCAGAAACAAATGGAATACTCAATCCAGTCCTGTTACAGTAGGATCAATCGTAATTATTGTGACAGATAATACACCGCCTCTTTCGTGGCCTCTTGGTATCGTCATGGAAACCTATCCAGGCAAAGATGGTATCTGTAGAGTAGCTTCAGTTAAAACCGCAACTGGTATCTACAAGAGACCTGTTGTTCGTTTATGTACTCTGCCTTCTCAATAATTTAAACCGCTCTTATTTACATAATTTAAACCGCTCTTATTTTACATATTTTAAACCGCTATTAGTTTCAACCGCTCTTAGTTTTCAACCGCTCTTAGTTTAAACCGCTCTTAGTTTCAACCGCTCTTAGTTTAAACCGCTCTTAGTTTCAACCGCTCTTAGTTTAAACCGCTCTTAGTTTTCAACCGCTTTCAATTTAAACTTTAATATTCTTACTTTACCGCGTTTTCTTAAAAACCAATGGTTTTTAGGCCGGGGGCATGTTCGCGCCACAATATTGGCAATCCTCACATCCTAAACCCGCCGTCCTGTCAATATCTGTTCCTCTCTTTCCGATGCCTTCCCTTCCCTATATACGACCATCTTCGTCTCTCTAGTGGAAGGTTCGAGAGAGGGGGCCGCCGGCGCATCGCAACAGACTGGAAGTCGCCGTTCAACCTTTGAGCGAAGACGCCGCCGCGATTCATATTTTTACAAACATTATTAAGTGTGTGCCGTGCTTCATATTATACAGTCCACACCGCATCCGCATGCGAAGAAGAGAACGAAGGAATACAAGGTAGGTCGTTCCTTTCATTTATCTTTATCCTTAGCTCCTTCTAAGCATCGAACCCGCATCTCCGCCATCTTGTGGTGCAATAACCTTGCATCGCCCTTGCGCGCACACACATTGTGTAAAAGCCCATAATTGACAGGTTTTTTATGTTAGATATCCGCAGACGAGCACGAGGTTCACTTGATGGCCAGTCAATGATGCGCTGTCGACCTATTTTTTTTTTCAAGCATTTGGAAATCCATAGGCTGAAACCGAAACTCCACGGTATTTCCATCTATGAACGGTGGTTCATTACCCGGTCGGAATTTCGATATTCCTCCCACACGATCAATGCCTGAAGTTACCAGACGTGGGGAACACATGATTACAGAAAATTATAAACATGTCGTCCCGGTGGTATCCAAACCCACGGCCCGTCGATGCGCACAGCAGGTGTTCTACCGAACGCGCCAACGAGCCCGTCAAATGGTGCAATTTTCCTTTACATACAAGAGCAATAATTGAAGCACAATAATTCACATCCAAGAATTGTAAGCAAATGTTTATACGCTGATATTATGTGCTCTTTACACCAAGAAAAGTATTGAAACAAAACTTGTATGACAGATCAAGCATGTAAAGTTTTATTTATACCATACAAGTCAATTATTGCTTCAATTTAATTGTATGCAACAGGCAAGAAACTTGCATTGCATCGTGTAAACGGGCCTTTATTATCGTCCATCAATGAGGCGGTACCAATTACTTAACTCCAAGTGAGCCTTACATTGTATAAAAAAACCTGTTTGTTTTCGCCTTATTTGTTACATTATATAAAAAACCTGTTTGTTTTCGCAATGTATATTATACATTGTATAATATTGTAGTTTTTTTTTCAGAACTAACAACCGAGCTTCTGGTTATCTGATGTTAACCACCGCTCATAGACATCCGCGACTTAAATGTCTCAGATGTGTTGTCTGTCGTGTGCTAGGATTTCCATAGAATTCCAAGTTATAACCACTCAGCAAATTATTGACAGACATATATTTTTTTTAAATTTAAGTAATATCTATAGACGTAAGATTAAAAATCTGCCTATTTTTTTGAACCGTAAAGAAAACGAACCTATAACTATGTTATAGGTTGCTATAGGTATGTTCATTGTCAGTTTCAGCATTAAATTCCCTTTTAATGCAAATATTAACGCGTTTAATGTTTATTTTAAATAAAATAATATTGTTTGTATATTTTCTGCAGTAACGCGTGAGAGCGTTTCAATTTGTATTATTAAAATTGAATGTAATTATTTACTGATTCTACTAATATCAACATGGCTGAATGGTTTCATAATATCCATATTTGTTTTTAAACAGTGTGAAAAGCTACGAATGAAAATAACATTAACTAGCAACATACCCTTGCTTCGCACGGGTGCAATGTAGATCTACTATTTACAAAAAATAGCCCATGTTATTAAGCTGATAATGTAGATTTCTATTTGTGAAAGAATTTAGAAAGAAAAACAAACAAATATTTCCTCTTTAAATAGTCTATACGTATTTTTTCCATAAGTTTTTTTAAATAGCACATATTATCACAGACGAGCACACGTCTCACTTGATTCCTTGATGAAGAAATTGATGATGAACTGGTGACCTATTTTTTACTTCATCCATGCAAAACCTGGACTGGAATCAAAACAATCACTTGCCCTGAAAAGCTTTTCGATCGATAATTGTTAGTTAATATTCACCGGAATTTCTATTTTCTCTCCCGGTCATATTTGAGCCAAATATTTTACCTATATACATATATATAAATACCAAGCAAGAACACTAACCAACGTACTATAAGTCCGCGCGGAAGTGCTAGTCTCCGCCTGCGGTATGTGAGCGGTGAGACGGGGGAGGGCGCGTATTTTCAAGACACGCACGAGATATATGAGAACAGATAAATCTCCGGATAACTATGTTAGAAACTGTCTTAATTAAAGTTACGGGTAAATTATAAAATTATATTTTCTATTTCCGGGCTAAGCAAAACACACAGTTAAAAGTGTTAATTCAATTTTATTATTAATGGTACAAAAACAGTTTTAAAAACAAATTAACATTCCTCAATAAGTATTCAGGTTTCCGTGAAGATTAAAATTTTGTAAATTCCGATGTTTGCAGACTCGAATTTCATTTTCTAAATAACATTTTTCACTTGTTGTGGTATTGGCGGACTCATCTTAGGATATTTAAGTCATGTGTGTTTAAAACAAAGTGACGCGTACAAATAAGTCGTGTAACCGTCGCGGTGGTCGACGGCAGACTGAGTCAGCTTGACGTTTGGAAATATCCCCCGTCCTGCCGCTCGCATACCGCAGGAGGAGACCAGCACTTGCGCGTACACTATAATAAGCTCATCTGTGTTAAGATAGATTGCATATTTTCTATACGAATATTATAAAGAGGCCGATTTGTTTGTTTATTTGTTACGATTTAACCCAAAACTTTTTTTTTTAGAGGAAATGCAGTTAATGCACCCGCACCATTGACTGAAAAGCTACTCAACCAATTTTTAAAAACAAATTTTCACCAATAGAAAGCATGACGATGATGAGCGAGTAACATAGGTTTTTTTTGTTATGTTTTTTTTGTATACTACATCTAATTTGCACCCGTACGAAGCCGAGGCGGATTGCTAGTATTCTATACGTAAAATAAAACAGTAGAATCAAAATTTCTGTACATTGAACAATTTTACCAGAAATGTAAAATGGAAGATTAAATAAGGGAGATTTTGAACTGAATATGTAGCTTGACACTGAGTTTAGTCTATGACAATATTAAAACTTTGTTTCATGGAAATCGGATGTCGGGAAGAAAAGTTATCTTCATTAAATAGCTAGAGCCTAGAAGCTCAGCTTAAGCCTAAAACCCACGCAAACGAAGTCATGGTTACCAACTATATAATATTATATGTCAATAATAGGACATCATCAGTCATGAACTACTGCAAGAAATGCACTAAAATTTGGAATCGTTGAAGGTGAAGTGAACAAAAAGTTTAAGACATTTATTTCGCAAAAAATAATATATGGACTTATTTGAGAAACAAAAATATAAATACTTCCTATATTCGGAAACTATTACATGCTAAGTATAAACCATTAATAACTAAGCAGCTACAATATTGACGTCAACGATCTCAAAGATGTTTCTTATTTTATTTAATATACGGTTATGGTTCATATATTTTGTTGCAAAATTACATGAGAACTTTTCGATACTTTGGATTTTTTTCCAAAAAATAATAGACGGAAAAATAGCTTGTATTTTTGTGGCTGTAAACTTTTAGATACATACATTTATTCAAACGTACAGAGTTCAAGGAACCTGCGATAAGTCTTCGTTAGCTCAAAGGTAAAAGCAAGCACCAAAGGAAGCTTGTATTACGTGATAATCCTAACACGTGATAGCTATATAAGCCGACTAACAAGAAAAGCCGTCATGAAATATTCCTTAGATGGCACGCTGTCATCTGTCTAGTATTAATTATGATGTAGATTATTTTTGAGCTAAGGACGTAACAGAGTGGTGTCCAATACAACACAAAAGAAAGAAAGGGAGACAACGTCGCAGATGGGAGGACGATATCAAAACAATAGCGGGTACTACTTGGAGATAGGAGACGAATAATCGTCAAAAATGGAAAGCTTTAGGGGAGGCCTATGCTGGAAAGCTGGAAAGCTGGATTTTTAATCATATATGTAAGATCGGCTATTGTTAAATATAGGCTATTGCCTATATTTATATGCCTATATTTAACAATCGCCTATAATTAATAATATTAATTATTAAGAACATTTATTTTTACAGAAAAGAAACAAAATATATTGCCAAAATATAGAAATCTGTTGTCTGTTTAAAAGCTCAAATTAAAGCCCGTTGGGAGACCGAGGGCCGCCTCGGTAGCTCAGTGATTAGCAAAATGCGTTTAGCATCGTAGATCCTAGGTTCGAATCACGAGGAAACAAGATTTTTAAAAAAAAATTTCAGTCAAGCAAGGCGTAGGGCGTAGCATAGGCAGATCACCTACTTGCCTGTAATGAAAAATGATCATTGAAACAGACACAGAAATCTGCTCCATTCCTCACAATTTTTCACGATACCCAAGATGGGTCTCCAAATTTTTGTTTTACTAAAACTAAATACAGAAGAATGATCTGTGATAGAGACAAAAATGGGTCTGGCCCACCCCCCACTAGGGGACTCGGGAATTCACTAAAGATACCCAGGAAGAAATCTTTGTTTTACTAAAACTAAATACTACCGTGTCTTGTGTTCAGCAGAGTGTGGTTATGAGAGCAATCTGTCTTGTGCTCTTGGCAGTAAACCGTTCTGCACAGCGATATCTCATACAGTGGACACTTTATTGGATTTCTGAACTTAATAGGGGAAATAAACGATTTAGGCACTTTTTAAAACTTTCGCGATAGTAAACCTACCGTGTTATCGATATAAACCTCATTTAATGTTAGTTATATTATTTAAGTTAACTCTTACAAGTATTTTTGAATCGTCAATTTTAACGCTATCATTTGGAATGTTATTTTAGGAAAGTTGCTTCTAGCCAAAGAGATGTCAAGAAACTTTATTTTTTATTTTTGTGAATTTTTGCAAATACAAACAATACAAAGATAAACAATTATAAATATTGTGGTCAATAGCTGATGTTCTGTGGCTGAGGTATCACCTACCATCAAGTGAAACTCATGCTCGTCTGTCGATATTAATAATAGAAGTAATAATTTTAAAATGGTAAGCCGTTACAAAATAAATCACGAATGATTTCAAACTTTCATACATTCTATAAATTTCTTTTAGTCCTTGATAAATGTATGTCTCTATCTATCTCTCTTAAAATTATGGAAATACTAGAAGTAGCAGGTAGTTAGGGCAAACAAAAAAGAAAAATTCTATGAACAAAATCTCTATCTAACCGTATTGAGTCCCTAAGCATAAATTATGCGTAAGCCGAAAGCCCTATATCAATTCTTTAACGGCGCGAGTTATCGACAAACAAACCATGAAAACGTCGTCCTATAGCCCAATTTAAGACTGAGGTACGTAACCGTTACGTACACATTCAGGTAGAGTGCTAACCTACCACAGTACATAGAATTTACAGGTATTAAATGTTTAAAATTAATCAGGTTCTGGTTAAACTTTAGAAAACGGTACTTACTTGATGGGCTCGTTGGCGCGTTCGCTAGAACACCTCCCGTGCGCATCGATGGGTCGTGGGTTCGAATACCACCGGGACGAAATGTTTATAATTTGGTAACTTCGGGCATTGATCGGGTGGGAGGAATATCTAAATTCCGACCGGGTAACGAACCACCGTTCATAGACGGAAAAACCGTGAAGTGCACATTACGCGTTTCGGTTTGTATATGGATTATTATGCTCAAAGTAAAAATTAGGTCGACAGCTGATGTTCTGTGGCTGAGGTATCACCTACCATCAAGTGAAACTCATGCTCGTCTGTCGATATCTGACATAAAAAAAACTAACTTCCAATTCTATTAATTTTGAAGTATATTGTACATATCTTCCCGAGTAATTATACCTATATTTATATCACTCGTTGGTCATTACCAACGTCACCATACCAACATACCTAACCTAGGTGTTGGCTCCTTTCCGCTAACCCATGCATCCCGGATTCGATTATCAGGTTGATGGTTAAGTGTTTTTCAAATTTTGGAGCACTTATCTGTCAGAGCTTGAGAAATTGGTGGATACTACATAGCTATTAAGTGGAACTATGAAAAAAATCTCTTTAGCTAGAATATCTAATGTTTGAAGCCTGTAAAGGTGGATAGCACAAAGCACTGGGGCCACAATGGCATGCTCAGAGATCCCGAGAGCCTCAAAAGGCGGTCATTCAAAAAATATGACTCAAACTTAAATTCTGTAAGTAGACTGTGGTCCGTGGTTTTGCGGCCTGTCAAGTGCATGAGATATATCGCTCTCATATCGCGAGACAAAGGCCACGTCTTGCCAAATGTCTTGTTTTAAATTTATATTGGGTACCGTGTCAATTACAGGCGTTTATTGTAAACTCGCCGCATATTATTTGTGGATTTGAATGGAGTTTGGGTTATTTTCTATGATCAAACGTATTGGGGTAAGCTTGAAATAGTTTTCGAGCGTCCTAGTTGTGTCAGACACATAATATTTTTCATAACAGACAAGTAAGATAGTTTTCTCCATCCTGCACAAACGCAGAAATGTTCGTCTTGTTTTTCCGTTCGTATCCGGGATCTGTGGTTTTTTTATGTTAGATATCGACAGATGAGCATGAGACTCACTTGATGGTAGGTGATACCTCAGCCACAGAACATGAGTCAATGATGAGCTGTCGACCTACATTTTACTTCGAGCATTCGGAAATCCATAGACTGAAACCGAAACGCGCAATGTGCACTTCACAGTTTTTCCATCTATGAATTATTATTAAATGCAACGCGTTTACCACTGATCTACGGAGGCAGTTAAGGTTTAGAAGAGATAGCTAAATAATTTATTAAGTTGCAGTGTATTATACACAAAAATAGCCTATACTACTCTCTGGCAAAGTAGCTTTTTATTAATATTATTTGTTATTATTAACGCGAGTATCACACCTTGTTGGCGATAATATGGCAACTTTATGATATTTCAAATCAGATAGCTGTCATCCTTCAGTCTGGCCTATGACCACGGTTATTAAAAAGCATCCGAAACGTCGGGATAAATAATAAATCGCGGTATAATTTTTTTTTTCCGGTATAAAGTAGCTTTTTATTGGTGAAATAATGTTTAAAATCGCTGTAGTAGTTTTTGAGTTTATCCGCTACAAACATACTAAAATACAAATGTTTTCTTTTTATAATATTAGTGCATATGTTTGTTAAGAATATTCAATATCAATTCATTAATTTGCAGTTTGTTGCAATAAAATATTGAAATATCCGATATTAAATTAATCAGGTTATAGCTAAAAGGATTGTGGAAAGCAATCCAATTCGATCCGCGGCAGGAATTAATTGGCTTTGTGGCGAAGAAACCTTATAGAGTGCTACAGATTTATAGAAGAGCTAGATAAGGATTGTCTATAGAGAAAGCGATGTGAACTAGAGGTGATTCGCGTAAATATCTTTAGTAATTGTGGCCTTAAGAGATTACATCAATAATGCACTGTCGACCTACTTTTACTTCGATCATTCGGAAATTCATAGACTCCAACCAAAATGCGCAATATGCACTTCACGGTTTTTCCATCTATGAACGTAACCCGACCGAAATTTCGGTATTCCTCCCAATTGTTTACTGCCCAAATTGACTAGACGTGGGGAAACATTATTACAGAAAATTAAAAACATGTCGTACCGGATTCGAACCCGCAACGTATAGGTATGTGTTCTACAAAACAACAACGAGACTATCGTTTTATTTTATCTTGGACTTCGCTCCTTCACCTGAGACGAGAGAGCTGTTCTAGCTTTACAGTGCATCACACACCTTAATACATTCAGATACAAAACGAAACGGTCGAGGCGAAAGATTTAAATGAATCGGTTAATGAATAAACAATGTTTGTATTTCCTGTGATTGCGTTGGAAAGAACGCGTTCGATAAGTGAAAGATTTTCTATTAAGGCAAATGCATTGAGTATCTTGGGCCATTCTAATATAATTATTATGCCCGTGCGATCGTTCTACGTGTGAAGTACAATGTTTCATTTGAAATGGGCTCGTTGGCACGTTCAGTAGAACACCTGCCGTACGCATCGATGGGTCGTGGGTTCGAATCCCACCGGGACGACATATTTATAATTTTCTGTAAGCATGTATTCACCACGTCTGGTAACTTCGGGTGGGAGGAATATCGAAATTCCGACCGGGTAAAGAACCACCGTTCATAGATGTCCGTTCAGAAAGACCCGTGAAGGGCATATTGCGCGTTTCGGTTTTAGTCTATGAATTTCTAAATGCTCGAAGTAAAAAAGAAGGTCGACGGCGCATCATTGACTGTTTGTGGCTGTGGTATGATCTACCATCAAGTGACCCTCATACTCGTCTGTCGATATCTAATATAAAAAAAAAACATTTTTAAAGAGTGGATCATTACATTACTGTACACGTAGATCCAAAAAAAATATAAGAAAAGAAAGAAAATATTATATTAATTGATATTTTTAGTTAAACTAATTGAAACAGACTCCATTTTTACACGTGCATGTATTTGTTATAGATGCCGGGGTAACTACTATCAAACGAGGTTCATCACAGTGTAAGAGAGAAAAAACATCAATTTTATTTAAGACAATATTAACATCAATTTTATTTTTACATCGGATGTAATGAACCCGTAAAATAAATACCAGTATAAGAAAATTTTACCAAAACAAAAGAATACAGAATTCTTCTGTTTCGTCTCAGGATAGGCTTAAGCGTTACATTTAAAATACAGTGGATTCCATTTGTGTCAGCTCTACATACCAAAAGCTCTTTCTTTAATCTTTAAATATTTATAAACCAATTCGATTTGGATCAAACCAATAAGGTGAATTGAGACATCGTTTGGAACTTAAATAAATTTAACTTACCTTTACCTTAATTCTACTAATACTATATGGCTTTGTGTGTTTATCATTCAAGGCTGTAGAAAAAAAAAACCTTTAATTCATAAATATATAGTTATCATAAATACTCCAGAACACGGCTTTTCTATTGAATTGTGATTTTTACCAAATCCGCCGTGAATACAATCGTATTGATGAAGCGATTACTATTTTTAGTGTGGAGTCATGATAACTTGGGGATGGTAATAATTATAAAGTATGACTAATCTTATTTATAACTCATAAATAATGATACTTGACTACTACTTAAATATCTAGAAGTATTACCTCATATTATCACATTATCAGCTACGTAAAATTTTACTGCTGCGGAGCGTGATAGTAATTAATTTAATTGGATTGAACGTACGTAGCTACAATGTGGATTCGTAGACAATATGCTACGAGTCGTAGACGACTGCACTGCTTGATCCGTTCTGACGTAGCACATTTTGATCATTTTATATAGGGTTGTTTTTGATCTGAAGATGTTATTTTTTAAATTCCGTAGTAAGTTCAAGAATCCTTATTTTCCATCATATCATTCCATTTCCTATTCTGCATCATAACCAAGATAGTATAGAAAGTCACTGTTCGTTTCTTTGCATACTTTTTCTAAAATTAACAAATTTTGATAGAGTTTTCACTTCACTTTCACAGATTTAAGAGATACAGTAACACTAAAGGAATCACGTCAAGGTCATTGCTTAGCTGGCATTGGTTCATATGAACTATACCTGAACCGCAACACGAATAACTGGTTTGCTAGAATATATTAGTTACTGATTTTATTATAATTTTTTTTGCTTTATACATACATACATACATATACTTACATCACGCCTCTTTCCCATTGGGGTAGGCAGAGATCACGGAGATCCATATGCTCCGATCCTTACATACCACTTTCGCTTCTTCTACTTTCATCAATGCTTTTGCTTTATAATGTGTCATAATTGTGTATTGTATTTTTGTACTTTTTTTTTCTCTTTGTTTGTTGTTAGTTTTAATTTTTATGTTTAGTCAGATTTTACGTCTGACATTCCGTGACGTGACTCTTAAAGCAAAGGCTGAAAACCAACGTGGTAAATGTTGTTTAAAATGTTTACTACCATATGTTGAGTCCTTTGCCTTTTCGCTGTCAGTTGCTCAAAAAAACTGTGTTGTGTATGAATAATTATGTATTGTTATGTGTGATAGTGAATAAATGTTTTCTCTATCTCTCTCTCTCAAAAATCATTACTTTATTTCTTCCATAAGCTATGACGTCAAAGAATTTTTGTAAATGTATATATAATAATGTCTTTTATTAACGCGAGTATCACACATTTAAATAAAATACTGTATACCGGATTAAAACGCGATTTATTATTTAAATTATTTATCCCGACGTTTCGGATGCTTTTCAGCAACCGTGGTCGCGGGAGACTGAAATATGACAGTTGTCTTATATTTGAAATGTCACAAAGTTGCCATATTTAATAGAATTAAATTAAAAAACATACATAATACATATTAAATTACTAATATTACTAATATTAAATGCTTCTAATTTTACATTTACTATTATTTCGGGATAAATAATTTAAATAATAAATCGCGTTTTTATCCGGTATACAGTATTTTATTTAAATGTATATATATTTTTACTTTTAAATTTCAAAATAAATTATTATAAACGTATCCTGGTTTTGTGGCTTTTGACGAATTAAAATGTTAATAGAAACTCATAGTGAAACTTTTAGATCCGCTTAAAGCTTTTGGACACACAATAAGGCTACTTAATTAATATTTCGTTCTTTATTAACATTTCATTATTCATGAAAAGGCGACAAGGCGATTATTGCTAAACTTTCATAATTATTAACTGAACATTTTAACAATACCAAAATTAATCCGATCTTGACTCTGAAAATCAAATTTAAACTCTATCACCTACATATATGGTTCAGATTTGTTAGTTAAATCAAGCGTATGCTTCGGATGGATCCAGTCTCGGTGGAGGAAATAGAAGGCTCGATTTTAAAAAGATTCTGAGTTATTTATGAACGAAATATGGGACAGTTCCATAGGACAATGCCTATCTGAAAAACGTATCTTTGTGAAATGCATTTTGTTCATGAAATATACATTTTGATGACAATTTATGTTTTTATTTTCAGGAAGTGTTATTTAAAAAATATGTAGAAAAAATATAGAAAAAAGTCAGATATTGATTATGATATCAAGTCGCTTTTTAACCGACTTAAAAAAAGGAGAAGGTACTCAATTCTTTTGATGTTGATACTTATATATATTTAATATTTATTAACAGTTATTTTTGGAATTGGTGCCAGTCAAAAATTATTTTCTCCAAAAAATAAGATCAAGTGTAAAGAAGAGCGTCATGTAGAAGTAACGTTGTTCTAGGGACACGTCGAAATTAATATTTTTTTCATGTCTTAAAATATTACGTATTAATAATGTATGATCGAAACTTTGGTGAATTGGTTTATATAATATAAATATTAATTTATAAGTTTGTTACTCATTAGGCTGATTATTTTGTATATATTTGTATTTCTTCTAAACAGTGTATTACGAAGACTTTTTCAACTTCATATTGATACATTTAATATTTCTTTTCCAGCTAAAATCATGGTGATCTTATCATCTTTCATAAATTAATAGTAACTAATTATCTAAATCCCTCAAACAATAAATCATAAATCATGTAAATTCCTTTAAATCGTCTAGTTTAACTATTCTATGAAATACGACGCAAACGAGAACTAACCGGCCATTTTAAGCTCACACGAACATACCATTACGAGTCAAATTACTGAACCTACATGCGAATTTACCAGGTTTGTATCCTAACAAATTTACCGAAATTGAAGTAGGATTCCGAACCTTAAAGCTTTGCAATAGAGTTTGACTTTACCCATGGTTGATACTGTGACATGTCCCGTGTAAGCTGTTAGTCGAATTATGGAAATAACTGTTTCACAGTAATTTGTGGGAGATCGTTTCGTTGCAACTACAGATCAAGCACTGTTTTCTGATATATTTTACTTGCTGCCTCGCACAACCACTCTGTGGAATCAGCTTTCGCCGGCGGTAATTCCGAACCGATACGACTTGGAAACCTTCAAGAAGCGAGCCTACATCTTTCTTAAAGGCCGGCAACGCACCTGCAAGCCCTCTGGTGTTGCGGATGTCTATGGGCGGCGGGGATCACTTACCATCACGTGAGCCACCTGCCCGTTTGCCCCCTATACTATATAAAAAATAAAAAAAATAAAAAAATGTGTGATACTCGCGGTAATAAAAGACAATATGACATAATGTGTATTTTGATAAGGAAGTACTACTAGCGCCACCTTTAACATTTTATATAAGAACTGTTAAACTATTCAAGTTACTAACTCAAAGATACAACAATGTCAAGCTGGAGGAGCTGTGGTAGAACAACACTACATACTACACTATAATATGCTAGTATACATTTTATTGCAATATGAACGATAAAAACTGTCCAAGTATTAGTTTTGACGGGCTCGTTGGCTCATTTGGTAGAACCTTACATTCCGATGGATCGCGGGTACGAATACCGTCGGGACAACATTTTTATAATTTTAAAGAAATATATAGTTTTTTTTTTTTCATGAAGACGTATTATTTATTTTAAAATTGTCTTTTAATAGGATACAAATGGATTTATTTTGTATAGATGAATGGTATAATTTTTTGCCTGACTTATATAATATGCTTTTCAAAAAAAATTATTTTACTTTATTAAATCTAAATAGCTAATTTATGATTAAAATTAACGCTAATTAATTTTCGGCTTCATTGAAAAAAATGTTGCTTGTGTGCTGCCAAATTGGAATTTGAAAACTTAAAATATGACCAAAATAAAATATGTACATTTTCATGCCATGAATAGTAACGGAAGATTATATAAAATGCTTTTTATATTTGATACTACTTGTGGTACTTTTGAAGACCACTAATACGAAACATTCAGTAATTAAATTAGCTGACGTAACTCAGCCAGTTTGCGGCATCCTACTTCTGATGTTAATTTTATCGGGAAGTTATTTTAATTAAACATCAATTTTGCGAATTACTTTAATGAGACTGCAGTAGAAGTATTTTATTGAAAGCGTCAATGTCAACTAAATGATTGCATAGGGTAGTTAACATACTAATTATTTTAAACATGAGCTGTAGCCGGCTTGCGTTGAGTTATGAATAATGCTTTTATTAGACCATGAGTCTTCGCGGGCATATGCAGAACAACTCGAACAAACAGGGTCGGATTTAGGTCTAGAGGCATTGTGGGAACAATGGAGTGGGGCCTTCCCTCCTTTATTTCTTAGTTTCTGGCCTTTTAATCATATTTGTATAAAGTACAGTTAGGTAAAGGTAAAACAGCGAAAGAATATCCAAGGAAAATTATTTGCTCGTTGTTTGAAAGATGTTTTCTAATTTAAATCGTTTATTAATTTAGGTAGCATAATGTACACTAATTATACGTATGTATGAACGTCAATAAAAAATGCTTCTAATTTTACATTTACTGCCAGTTCTCAAATCAAGGGCGTAGAACGGATGAGAAGAACTGGCAATAAACTATCCACCACTCTTTTTAATCGCCAAGTTGTTGTAAGTTTCTTTAAGTTTTTATATCATTAAATTTCAGTGAAAAATAAAAATGAAAGTTTTTTACACTATCAATTATAGCCATACTATAAAGGTCAATTTACATGATGCCATTTTCTTGTGAATACATAAGCAAAATTTAATGCAATTATTGACATCCAATAATGATACCCAACCATTTACATGCGGATATTGTGCTGTTTATAGTTTACACACAGAAAAGTATTGAAACCAAATTTGTATTACAAGAATGTTACGTTTTGTTTCGACCATGCAATTAATTTGTTGCTTCAATTTTATTGTAGCAGACAGGCAAGTTTGCATCGTATAGATTATTCGGCCTTTATTGTCTATTATCCTCATAATATCCGTTAATACTCAATATTGTTGTCCCTTAGGGAAACATACCTACCATAAAACGTGCCTGCCACTACACTCATAGCATTATACTGCTCTGAATCTCAAAGCAACAGTTTGACCGTACTTCTCAATGGGAAAATGTAAATGGAATAGTGTTTTATGCTAGGTTTTCCGATGAATAACGGAGTAGTTAAAAATAATGCTACCTTTCGCCTTTTCACATTGAATGGTTGTAGAAGTTTTTTGGTGAATAAATTGAGGTTTTGTATGATAATATAAGTATATAAGACGCCACACGTAAGAAACCACAGAACTTTACACTAAACCACACTATTTATTTCTAAGTATACACGACTAGCCGGGATAATTAAAACTTTCATTATTTAACGAATTTTTACAAGTCATAAACGTATGGATTACTTGTGGTGATTGGTCGGACATGAATTCGTGTATGCGGTGATATAAGTTATTTCGACTATGCGTTTGCGTGTTGTTCCCACGATAATGTAAGTTCGTGCTACGATTTCACCATGCCTACTGCTGATAGAGGACAAATCTTTGTTTTTTTATTTTTTATAACTTATTATAGCTAATTACTTCAAGATGCCGGTGCGCGGTGGTCACCATACCAACCTTCCCTAACCTAGTTGGTGGCTCCTTTTTAGAGTTCGCGCCGTTAGCCGCGAAAAGGCGCGTTATAGGTAAAATCCTCCAGGTTTTAATCGAATATTCTAAACTTTGATTGAATAGAACATTCTTCCATTTTTCTCGAAAACATATGGTTTTAGGCAAAAAATGTATGGAATAGAAAATGCGTTAAATTGTATAATCTACAACTATTATACAGCACAATTTTTTCTAAGATTAATATTTATTGAGATCAATATAAAAAAAAAACCTGTTAGAAATCAGTTTTTTGGTGCAAAACTGCATTTGCGCCAATTTTTATTATAATATTCGTGATCAGCGAGTCAAAGTACGTAAGAATACGAATATAATAAATAAATTTCAAGGAAAAGAGCGGTATGGTCTTTTCGGAACTACACCCATAATATTAGTATAGATATGGATATTTCTTTACTTCCAAAACGACCTAAGTTAAATATTATGTGAATTATTAAGAAAGTTTACTTTGAAAAACTTAATCATTTCAAGTAGGTACTATCATTTTAAGTTTCCAAACAGTACAATCAAAGAGAATATATAAGCGAACTACTGAGTTCGCTTCACAAAAACCTATTTGAATATTTTATAAGTATCCCGGCGCAAGGATCCATGACGATAAAATTCAATGAGGAGAAATATTTTTTTGTTTACCCGATAGTGGCCCCAAGGTGAGGCCCATAAAGCGAATGGATTTCTTGTTTAGGTATCTTTCTATTTAATGTTTATAAATGGAACTCACTTTTTCCCAACAAAAAAAAACAACTACTCAATCCTACTGGCTGACTATGAGAAATTATTTGAATTTTAATTGCTCACATATTGGCGATACAAATACTTTCTCGCAAGTTTGTTTTAGGAACTCAATATTATGCTATATATTGTACTAGTGGACCCCGCAGACGTTGTTCTGATACAATTTTGGCTTCGAAATTATATAATTAAATTGACTCTAGAAACGTTTGTATGGGAAATAGAAAAGGGCTGTTTTTAGGGTTTTCCCGGAAATTATTCGATTTTTTCTCGCCTTTTAAACCTTCCCTAGACCTCCACAAACATTTCAAGACTAAGGCTGATTTTAGTGTCACGCTGACCGTCAGCGTTCATAGCTCAGCGCGTAGTTTGTCAGCGCTGAGGCTCAGCGTGGCTCGATTTAGTATCATGCTGACCGCCTTACTGTACAGACGACGACCCTAATGCGCTGACGACGTCCGCTCCGCTCGACACTAGAACGCTCACTGAAAGCAGAGGCGCTCGTGCGATCGTCAGCGCCGACAGCTACGCGGGCTGACGCGCGACGCGTACCTACGGCCGCGTAGCTGTCGGCGCTGACCACCGTGCGCGCTGACAGCTACGCGTAATTCAAAAACGCTTCCTAGAAGTTCATATATCTCGGCCATCAGCGCTGACGGTGCGCGTGCCGTCGGCGTAAGACTAAAACCAGCCTAAGATAAGATAAATCCGTTCAGCCGTTCTCGAGTTTTAGTGAGACTAATATAACCACCATTGTACAACTTTACAGGAAAGTAAAGTTTGGATTAAACTAAAAAGTTATATACATATTATGTACTAGCTGATGCCCGCGACTTCGTTCGCGTGGGGTTCACTTTAAATTTTATTACTGTATCCACCTCGATATTTATTTTATTTAATTGATCATTTTCATTTTCGGAATATTTTTTAAATTCCCTTTTCTCGGGATTCCTACCCGGCAGCCAGAAGCAATAAAAGCAATGTCGAATAATCGTGTTAATAAAGAGAAAGGATTGATGAAAAGATTAAACGATCTCATTATAGAAATACTTTTCAATAATACTTTTTCTATTGTTGTTATAATATAGTTTTGTAATTTTTTGTAAAAAATAAATAAATACAAAAAAATATTTCATAAAGTACATTTGTAAAAAATAAATAAATAAATACAAAAAAAAAACATTTCCATTCAACTTCAGATTCGAACTCGCATCTTAAGTTACGCAATGGGCCTGCATATCCACTATTCTACGATTACATATATCGGAAATGGCGAAATAATCAAAGTATTTCATTTACATATCAAACTGTGATTGACATCTGACAATTCGAAAAAGTTCAACGCGAGTCAGTTTTCATTGCAATTTGGTGATATGGTGCAATTAAAATTATTTTTAAATGATGATAACTTTTCTTTCCGAGAACCGATTTCGATGAAACAAAGCCTATATGTTGCCCCGGGCTTTACTTAATATATTTGTGTAAATTGCATGAAAATCCGTACAGTATCTTCGGAGATTAGCGTGAACAAACAGACAGACAGACAGACAGACAGACGGACAGACAGACAGACAGACAGACAAGAATCTTAAAAATTGCATTTATGCATTCTGCTACCCTTCTTTTATCACCCCTCTTAATTTCTGGTAAAAATATTTAGTGAAGCGTAATTTCGATCCTACTCTTTTATTATATGTATAGATTGTGTAAATTGCATGAAAATCCGTACAGTATCTTCGGAGATTAGCGTGAACAAACAGACAGACAGACAGACAGACGGACAGACAGACAGACAGACAGACAAGAATCTTAAAAATTGCATTTATGCATTCTGCTACCCTTCTTTTATCACCCCTCTTAATTTCTGGTAAAAATATTTAGTGAAGCGTAATTTCGATCCTACTCTTTTATTATGTTGTGATTCGTTAATTTAAAAGGCAAAATTGTATATTGTAATCAAATTTAGTATTAAAAATAGAAATAATTTATATTAATTATAATCAGTTTACATATTGTATCGATACTTCAAAGTGTATTTAATTCAGATGTTCAATTGTTATTATTGTGGAAGTAATATCAGTCATTCAACAGTTCACTCATCACGTGTTCACTCATGTCATTCGTTCCTTTCACTCACTCAATATTGAGAAAGTATCGTCTAATGTCTAGCTGTTAAGCAAAATTATTAGAAAACGGGCATTCTGTCTACAGTCGTGCTCCAGTAAAGTCCTAGTTATACTGTTCGTAATTTCGTGATGTATTATTATGTATTAACGTCTATACAAAGTGAATATCGATATTTTAAGAAATTGTACACGTGTTGGTAGTTGAATATATTCATGTCCGAGAAGTCAAATCTGTATTGAAGATGGAAATATACGTTTGGATACTGTACACTGGTGATTTTATTATAAATCAGAAGTGTAACGACCCGCGAGCCACGTCAAAGGACATTTTAGTAAGTACGAATTTGAGTTATATGGACAATATAAAAAAAAAAAAGTGTAAATTTGACTAGATCTAAGTAACCTGGTCCAGCCGTAAGTTCTGTTACAAATGAAAATGCATTTTTGTGAAGTAGTAATCTTATTAAAACTTATATTTATCGAAGTATTAGAAAATTATTCTACTCGAATTCGCCACTCTTGGCTTTGAATTTGGATTTATGCATAAACACATCGGAAATTTAGCCATTATGCCCCAGAGATTTCTTAAGATACTTAATGTTGACGTGTCGTTTAGAGCAGACTATATTCTCTAAAAATTACCAGGTTTTGAACTGATCAGTAAGTAGGTGGAAAGTCCACAGTACATTTTTAGAAAAATATGATGACCACGTTATACCTTTTCAACCACTTATTGTAGTGCTCTTCAATCGTGAGAATTTTTTCATCAGTATAGAAAATATTTAATTGACAATAATTAATTGATAAGATCAGTAGACCTGTGTATCGGGACAGAAGGCGTTTGATCGATTGATTTAGAACATGTCCTGTATATCGATGATAAGAACTCAGCTTCAGGTTTTATTTTTTTTATAAATATGCGACAACAGGAATTTTCATTTCTCGCAATAAGATTTTTGTTTCCTAGTAGAGTTTTGGCTACTTAGAACTTGTATGTGCTATCTTCCCTTCTTAGTATATCTGTCGATAGTACGATATACAAACATACAGCTGATACTAAACTTTTCAAGTGTCTTGAATATGACCGACGCGGACGCAACGACTCGATACCCACTTCGTCCATTCTATTTTCGACATTCCATATTGTAATTAGATATGAATAAAAAAAAAAAGAATGTATGTGAAATGGTGGGAAATCGAAATAAGTTTTTAACATAATAACAATTTAAAATAATTGAGTTGAAAAGAAAAAAATAATAGATTTTATGTAACAGTATTTATGGTCATGCTAGATATAGTAGTCATGAAAGTGAGCTATATCAGCCATGTATGTGTACTGTAGAGATCAGCCATGTATGTGTGCTGTAGATATCAGCCATGTATGTGTGCCGTAGAGATCAGCCATGTATGTGTGCTGTAGATATCAGCCATGTATGTGTGCTGTAGATATCAGCCATGTATGTGTGCTGTAGAGATCAGCCATGTATGTGTGCTGTAGATATCAGCCATGTATGTGTGCTGTAGATATCAGCCATGTATGTGTGCTGTAGATATCAGCCATGTATGTGTGCTGTAGAGTGATCAGCCATGTATGTGTGCTGTTGAGATCAGCCATGTATGTGTGCTGTCGAGATCAGCCATGTAGGTGTGCTGTAGAGATCAGTAAAGATACAATAGCCATGTAGGTGTGCTATTATGATCAGCCATGTATGTGTGCTGTGGAGATCAGTAATGACACAATAGCCATGTAGGTGTGCTATTATCAGCCATGTAGGTGTGCTGTAAAAGTCACTGATGATACAATAGCCATGTAGGTGTGCTATTATGATCAGCCATGTAGGTGTGCTGTAGATATCAGTAATGACCCAATAGCCATGTAGGTGTGCTATTATGATCAGCCATGTAGGTGTGCTGTAAAGGTCACTGATGATACAATAGCCATGTAGGTGTGCTATTATGATCAGCCATGTAGGTGTGCTGAAGAGATCAGCCATGTAGGTGTGCTGAAGAGATCAGTAATGAAGCAATAGCCATGTAGGTGTGCTATTATGATCAGCCGTGTATGTGTGCTGTAGATATCAGTAATGACACAATAGCGATGTAGATATGCTATTATGATCAGCCATGTAGGTGTGCTGTAGAGACCAGAAATGACACAATAGCAGTGTAGTGTATGTAGATCACCCATGTGGGTGTGCCTTAGAGATCAGTAATGACACAATAGCCGTGTAGGTGTGTTTTTATTATGAGCCATGTGTGGTGTTGATATCAATAATGATACAATAGCTATGTAGGTGTGCTATTATGATCAGCTATGTAGGTATGCTGTAAAGGTCAGTAATGATAAATGATAGCCATGTAGACGTATTATAATTTTATCAGCCATGTAGTTGTGCTGCAATAGTCACATAGTTGTGATAGGATAGACATGTACATAGGTGTGCTGCAAAAGCCATATAGTTGTGACGGAATAGCCAAGTAGGCGTGCTGCAATAGTCATATATGTAGTTGTGATAGAATAGCCGTATAAACATACTGAAATAGTCATATAGTTGTGATGAAATAGCCATGAATATCCTTAAGTTATTAACAACCATGCAGGTGCATGCATGCATAGCTATGTAGTTGTGCTGTAACATCTATTTAAGTGTGTCATAGTTGCCATGACAAAGTTTATAAGTATCAGATACTTAAGTGTATGATTATAGTCATGTAGTTGTGCAATTGTCAATCAAAGTGTAGTAGTAATAATATAAAATTGCTGCTAGTATATTTTCTTAATGTGTGACATTATATTATCTACGTATAGATATATATAGCTTTTATATGAATAACATAATAGTATTATGTATACAGTTTAAGACATGTATTGAATGAACAGAAATATTTGAAATTAGTTTCAAGATTAAAGCAGATGGCATCAAGTTTATAAAGTTTACTTACAGTGTATTGTAAGGTGGTAACACGGCAGTATAAAGTTTATAAGTTATTATAAAATGATATAAAGCGTGTGAAAATATGTATTTCAGCCAACCAGAGAAGAATACGGGTTCACCCCGGAAGCTAAGTAAGCGAAGGACGCAGGACACAGAAGTACTAGATGTAACTAAGAGAATATCGGAAGGCTGGATACCTGCTAAAAATGATAGCGGCGTTAAGTGGTATACAACAAAACTATGGTATCTACGATTTATTTATTTGGGAAAGATTGGGATCAAAAGCTAAAAAAAAATGCCATTTGCGGCTGATGAACATTTGGTAAATTTTAAGGGAATATTACTATGGAAAGGTAGTTGACTACATTATTTATGGAATTATTTATAGTTCAATAGGTAACGGAGCAAAAGATCTTTAATTTAGCGAACCAAAAGATTTGTTAACATTTAGCTTCTCAGGAATTCTATCAGATTAGATATAATTCTAGTATAAATACTAATTATTTTAGAAAACTCAATTTAAGGACTGGTTCTGTTATCATAGCAAGTCAATACAATTAGAGGAAATTATTCTACGAGTTTCAGTTATCAGGAATGTTGGTATATATATAAATATTATTGCCTAAAGCCCATTATTAAATGTAGTAAATTTGATAGAATAAGCCTTTATGACTGTATCAGAAACCTCTCTTCATGTGCATGAAATTAATAGTACAAACGAATTGACAAAAGTTTTTAAGATAATTAATAGAGAAATTAATTTCCTATATAAATTGTTTAAGAAAAAAATCCTTTTAAACGATTCAGAGTTAGATAAAAATAAAATATTTTACAATTAATGTCTAAAGTAAAAGCACTCATAATTTCAGTAGCGATCGTAATATTCAATTATCTGTGACTAATATTTATTTACTGACTTGAATACAATTCACAAGGATTTACCATTTATACTAACTTATCACACCAAAATTTTAGACGAATAGTTATTAAATACGGTCGAAATTTTTGAATTATTTATGAAATATGATATATATTGATGAATGTATATTTTGATATATCCTACCTCTATAAAATTTTGTTATTACTGATAATTATTTTGTGGAACAAGACCTAGTGATAGTCAAGAAAGGATTTAAAAAAAAACCTTTTCTACCACAAACTAATCATTTACATAATATTTTACTGTTATAAAATTAGTGATAGAAAAGTATTTTATTTGTGTCTGCATTAATAGTAATAGCTAGTACATAAATTAGAGTCAGGAGTTTTGTTGGTTAGTCAACTCTATTGAGAAAACAAATACCTATGTGAACAAGAGTTACACATATTATAATGAATTGGCCATGATAATTGGTTATTCGAAATATTCAACTTCATTGATAATAATTATTATTTAGACTTTCGCGTAAAATATTGATAAAATAAGAAGTCAATATTGGTTTCCTGAATTTCAATCACATTTAATAAAAACAATGTAGCTTACTGGAGATTCCATGGAGCGATTAAACGAAGAATGTGTCTAAATAATCTTTTGCAATTTACTAAGGTTTTGTCGAAGCCTGAATTTTTATTTATGAAATGTTTGTAATTTTGTACACTTTGGTAATTTTAAGTCTATGGGAAAATTATGTGCGAGCTTTGTTTTTTTTAACAGAATTTGTCAATTCTAAAATGAATCATTAAAATAAATGAATCATTAAAATGTTAGATTGAAAATTTGTTCCAAATTATTGGTTTGACACATCAAAAATCAATTCAGTTTCTAAGGGGTTGCGCAAGAAACAGAAAATTATCTTGAAAGTTCCTGTTTTGATTCTTCATACACTTGACGAACATTTGCTTATTAAAAAGCGATAGATTTATTTAAAACCATATGGTAATAAAAAAATATACAATTAAGTTGAAGAAGTGTTGAATGCACATGAAACAGTAAAGTTTAAGCCTCAAATCAAGATCAAATATGTGGGGTCAATATTTTGTTGTTCAATGCATTTTATTTTTGTTTTAATTGATTGATAGTAAAAATCTCCGTTGCGAATCGTTATGGCTAGGACTACAGTTATGGTCAGTGTATTTAAAGATTTTTCTCAGTAATAATCAAAATGTTAAGTAATTTTCACCATATGAAATATCAGAATGTTTAGGTTCGATAATCAAGTTATTAAAACCAAACAAAACTCAAACAGGTTAGATAAGATGAGGTCTTTGAAGAATTTGACATATACCTAAGCAATAATGTAAAACTAAACTAAATCTGGCTCTAAAAATAAAAAGCCCGTTACAAACTGTAAGTAAATGCATAAGATAATAAATGTGGCGCATGTTGCGCCATCTAGTTTAATTAAGAATCAATTGGTACCTTCAAGTCGGAAGATCTTTAATACGCCCATTGCGCGATTACAAATGCATAAATAGAAATGCTCGAATGTTTAATGTAGCTATAAGTAGTACTGTAAAATTATTTATTTATCATATTATAATGTCATTATTAATAAATAATGTATTCCAAGTAATGTATTATAAGCCATTTTTGAAGTATCGACTAACTTTCTATGTTAAAATAATAAATAATTTTATGTAACAAAGTATCTTTGAGATTGATATTGTGAATATTAATTGTGTATTGATAATACTGATAGCGTTTGTATGTTCTAGTTTCCGAGTTAAAAAAAAAAAAAGAAGTTATTTAATTATTTTTGTTTCTCGTGTAAGTGAAAATGTATTCTTTTTTGAGAGAAATAAATGTATTTAACCATTAGTAGATACTTATCTAGATTTCATTGTAATAATAGAGGATAAGATGGTAAATTGTATAAGATTTCTTTTGCATTGTATAGAATCTCTGTATACCTTGCATTATATAAACTTCTCAGCCGATTCTTACTATTGTAACCGAGTCTTTGTAAGCTAAACTATTATTGAAAAGAGTATCCATGGAGTTTCTTGCCGGTTCTTCTCCGTGAGACCCACTTTTTGGAACCGTGCAACTAGACGTTTCATAATAGCCTGCAAAGGCCTATTTCAAATAAAAAACTTTTGATTTTGATAAAACGTGCTCAATGAGTGTTGTGATTTTGCGTGCTCCGGAGATAGCACGCTTGTGGATGGCCGAGTGTTGTGATTCGTTAATTTAAAAGGCAAAATTGTATATTGTAATCAAATTTAGTATTAAAAATAGAAATAATTTATATTAATTATAATCAGTTTACATATTGTATCGATACTTCAAAGTGTATTTAATTCAGATGTTCAATTGTTATTATTGTGGAAGTAATATCAGTCATTCAACAGTTCACTCATCACGTGTTCACTCATGTCATTCGTTCCTTTCACTCACTCAATATTGAGAAAGTATCGTCTAATGTCTAGCTGTTAAGCAAAATTATTAGAAAACGGGCATTCTGTCTACAGTCGTGCTCCAGTAAAGTCCTAGTTATACTGTTCGTAATTTCGTGATGTATTATTATGTATTAACGTCTATACAAAGTGAATATCGATATTTTAAGAAATTGTACACGTGTTGGTAGTTGAATATATTCATGTCCGAGAAGTCAAATCTGTATTGAAGATGGAAATATACGTTTGGATACTGTACACTGGTGATTTTATTATAATTATATGTATAGATAAGCGACAAAATGATTATTGTAGATTCGTGAAAATTGAATCAAATGACGTAGCGAAAAAGCCAAAAAATAAGAAAGAATGAAAAGTAAAAAAATATATATTTTGCCAAATGTGTCGGTTATCTGTTTTTGGCAAAATCACTTTTCAACGCATCCTCAAGACCTCAGATGTTGCGGATGTCCATGGGTGACAGACAAAGACAAACATAATTATATTGATATATTATGTATACGATAGAACAAGACAAAACTGTCGTAATGTTGCAATATCGAATAGATCGAATTACAGTAACTTCTAGTAATCATAATAGGTCAGCAACACACACGCGGCTTCTGATGTTGCTGGTTCTGGTTTGCGATGATTTAGAAACACCAGATGACCTTTCTGAATATACTTTTTTATTATGTTTATGGATAACTTTTGAAAATATTGTACTCTGATCTAAGTATGTACCTGCATTGCAAATTCCCAACCTAGTAACTAATTGGAGATTCGAATCAGAAACTAACTTCGTTTGAATATATTTGAAAGGTGCCTTAATTAAAAAGCTAACATAACGATCGTAGTCTAGTGCACTGCGAAACAGTGGCTCCCTTAATTATTGTAATTACATTCACGAGATAATTAAAATGTACAAGTTCTTTGCTAATAACGTTTATTACAACATTAGGGGTGTGCACGGCTAGAATTTATATTCTAGAAGCAATTAAGTATTTCTTTCGGTTTTAATCTTCTCTACTATATAAAAATAAGTCGGGTTTCCCTTCCTGACGCTATAACTCCAGAACGCACGAACCGATTTCCACGGTTTTGCATTCGTTGGGCTCCGTGAGGTTTATAGCAAAGAAAATTTAGGAAAAAATTCAACAGAAAAGCGGGAAAATTTTTTTTCTTTAAGAATAATTATATA
The DNA here is from genome assembly GCA_905404175.1 of Anthocharis cardamines. Lineage (NCBI taxonomy): Eukaryota > Metazoa > Arthropoda > Insecta > Lepidoptera > Pieridae > Anthocharis > Anthocharis cardamines. The sequence goes on along the minus strand of FR989953.1, from coordinate 1,181,264 downwards.
ATTTCGAAGCCAAAATTGTGGCAGAACAACGTCTGCGGGGTCCACTAGTTCATTACATAAAATAGGTGATTATTTCAGATGAAATCCACTTTTAATAGTAAAATGAGAAACTTCCCAATGTATTATAGCCATTGAACTGTTAAATGTGATGGTACAATATGTATTTAAAGAATGAAATGTACAATTGATCGATCAAAATCCTTGAATGCAGCGGGTAATTGTGAAAGCCTAACCGAGCAATGCGAACGTTTATTTGCTTTTCATGAAGCGGATATGATCTGTCTGAAGAGTTTTTTGTATTTGAAAGAGTAATTGTAATGGGGAATTAAACGGGAAATGTCCGTTGTTAGATTTCATTCTATCTAAGTGGTAAAACGGTTTCCTTAAGTTTCGTTTAGGAACTTTAGTAAAAGTGTTAAAATTTCGAAAAGAAGTTGAATATTATACTTTTTAGTTATAATGATTCAATAAGTTTATATTTATATTATAATTTAAACTAAAAAAATGTATGAAAAACATGTATCTTAAAGTTTTGAATATGAAAGTGGTTGGGTATAGGAGATCCAAGCCTTTTCGTGGCGGGGGGGGTTAGTAGTCGGGGTGCAATCCAGCACCCTGGCGAAGCCAATTGAACCGAGTGGGGCCGCTTCTAGTACCCCTATTTCTTAAAAGAGGACGACGGAAGTATCAGGGCGCCTGGCGTCGTTGAGGGGAGCCCTTCGGGGCTCAGTGGTGTTTCGGCACGTGGGATGGCCAGCCTCCAAGGCTGGTGGAAGGTTTGGGCCGTACCTTCGGTCTAAGACTGTGAAGAATGATATGTGTTTGTGAGGTAAGACTGATATAGTGAGTGAAAGAAGAGAATGGAAAAGAGAACATACTGCGCTGACCTCAAATAAAAAAAGGAAACAGGGCAGGAAGAAGAATAAGAATCTAGACTAGTTATTTGAAAAAATAATTAATTAGTAAAAAAAACTATCAGGGACGATACGTTATTTGATTGGATGTGCTTCAGATTTAAATTACTTTTTATTAAATGAATATGTAGTCATAATTGATTCGAATTGTAATATAATATTGTCTTTTATTAACGCGAGTATCACACATTTAAATAAAATACTGTATACCGGATTAAAACGCGATTTATTATTTATATTGTTTAAATTATTTATCCCGACGTTTCGGATGCTTTACAGCAACCGTGGTCGCGGGAAGACAGAAAGATGACAGTTGTCTGATATTTGAAATGTCACAAAGTTGCCATATTTAATTCAATTAAATTAAAAAAAAAAAATTAAAAAAATTGAATTGTAATCTTCAATAATATTTTAAACAGCTTAAGACTTGTTTGGTTTAAAAAAAAACAAAAATAAATCTATACATATAATAAAAGAGTAGGATCGAAATTACGCTTCACTAAATATTTTTACCAGAAATTAAGAGGGGTGATAAAAGAAGGGTAGCAAAATGCATAAATGCAATTTTTAAGATTCTTGTCTGTCTGTCTGTCTGTCCGTCTGTCTGTCTGTTTGTTCACGCTAATCTCCGAAGATACTGAACCGATCGCGTAATTTATACAAATATATTAAGCAAAGTCCAGGGCAACATATAGGCTTTGTTTCATCGAAATCGGTTGTCGGAAAAAGAAGTTATCATCATTTAAACATTATTTTAAAGGAACCATTTCAACAAATTGCAATGAAAACTGACTCGCGTTGAATTTTTTCGAATTGTCAGATGTCAATCACAGTTTGATATGTAAATGAAATAGTTTGATAATTTCGCCTTTTTCGATATGTGTTCGTGGCATAGTGGATATACGGTCGTACTACGTAACCTCAGATGCGAGTTCGAATCATCACTAAGGGAAATATTTTTTGTATTTTTTTTTATATTTTTAAAAGAACTAATATTGAAAATAGAAAATCTATTATTGAACTATTCTAAAAATGTATTTCTTATGAGATCGTTTATTTCGCATTTTCATCAATCCTTTCCTTTCCAAGGGAATTAAACAAAAATATCTGAAATTAAAAGTGATCAATTAAAAGAAATAAATATCGAGGTGGATATAATATCTTCTACACTAATTAAATTTATAAATAAATAAGTAATTGGCCAACATGGCCATACTATTTTTTTCATTCATTTTATTCGTATTTAGACATTTTCTTGGCGTTTTTTCCATGTGTCGTAAGTATTTTCAAACCCCCGTACCATTTTCGTGCATATATTTAAGACGGAAAATGCATTGAATACAATCTTCGACTGAACTCTGATTAGTGGAAAAAAGACACATATCTGCATTTTGGTGAAGTAAAATTTGATTGATATGCATCTCCCTAAAGTTTCTTTAAAGTCAGGTTCATTTTTTCAATTACTATGGTATTTATTTTGAATTTTAAATCATCATTTGAACCCCAACCTCAACCACCATTAAACATGTCGATAATATGATGCAAAAGCAACCGTCAATGACTACTCTGATAGCTCTTTCAGAAAAGAAATCACCAAGTACAGAGGATATATAATATGAAGAAAGCTTTATTAAAAGTTCAGCATAAAGTGATCTCCACGCGAACGAAGTCGCGGGCATCAGCTAGTGGTAAATATGTCAGTCGACAAAAGGCGAACACAAATTAATCTCCATATTTCAATTTACCAACTATCAGGCCACCAAATCCGTGAAGAATATTTCTCATTCCACAATAACAATGCGTTCACATAGGAATTAAACACTGCGAATGTTATATACAGTACGAAATGGTAAAAATGGGAATTCATTGTTGTTGTATGTGATTGTCCTCAAAACGTCGCGAGCGGGATTAAAATATGTTCTATTATACGGCATTTGAAATTGCACTCATAACAATATAGGGTGGGCCCAAGTTTTGCATCTATCATATTTATTAGTCCGATACATACAGACTAATATTAAGTACTCACTAGATGGTATTTTCGCTATGATCGGTCATGCGCTATCGATGTTATATTGTCTTTTCAACGCAAGTATCAAACATTTAACTCTCATCCCTACCGGCTTCTGTCTTTCCGGACCACTATAACCACGGTAAGGCTGGGGTGCCCTTTCTTAGATCGCATTAACACTTACAATCATGTGGGATCGCAGTCAAACCTCTGTCTATTTTGAATAATAAAAAAAAACTTTTACCGTATTAAACAGGAATATGTCACAAAGAGCATAGAACAAATCGGAGATGATTTTATTTTATATAATTTGCTTTATTCACAACATTCATCATACATTAGCATTTATCATGCAAATTAAAATTTCAAAACCAAAAATAGTATTTAATTTCAAACATAATTTGAAATGTACAAAAGTGACTAATGAAAGACAAAGTTTGACCAAAAACATAACTAAACTCCCAACTTCACGGCTTTCAAACCCAAATGTGTGTCGCGGTACATTTTCACAATTTCATAAACTTATTTAACTGAAGGGTAAGGGTTTAATATAATATCATGAATTGTATATAACCTAGCTTAATGATGTTACAACGAGTAGTTTGGTGTAATTTTATAACATAGGGTTTTTAAATTATCATTTAAATTTTCTATGAAGTTTTAAAATTGTCATTTTATTATATCGTAATTATATCACGTATGTAGTTTCAAATTCTTATTTTATAACCTTTGTAGTTTTTAAATTTTCATTTTATAATCTATTTAATGTTAAAATCTCCATTTTGAAACGTATGTAGTTGTAAAATACCTATTTAATTATGTTATTTATTTATTTTTTATGTTGTTTTAAAATCATCATCGTATAGCGTATGTATTTTTAAAATCCTTTTATTTAGTTCTAAAATCGTCACCGTATAACGTATGTAGTTTTAAAATCGACACTGTGCAACTTATGTAGTTTTATTTGATCACCCTATTGTTATGTTAATCAATCGATGGACATCGTTTATTTTAATTAAGGACTTTGGCTGTAGTTTTATAATTTATGTCGTCTGATATTCAATCGTCTAGTTGTAGTTGTAATCATCAAAAGTCACGACTTATTTACGCCTTAATGAATTTTAAAGTATTGTTATGTTATTTAAAATCATGTTTTAAATTCAAAAATCGACTCGAACACTTTATTGAGTTGTAAACAAATCTGTTCATATTTTTCACACACAATATGCCATACCTTTTGATTGATGACATTGACGAAGCGGCATACGCAATTTTCACGAAACATTTTTATGTAATACGAGTATATTATACTCGTACAAGTAACGATTTCACACATAAAAATACATTAGAAATTAAATTGATTATTAACAAGCACAAATAACTACTAATTTAACAAGAAAACGTTGATTCAGCATTTGTGGCACAGTCCGAAACGCATTTTGGCCAGTTTTCCCGATCCCGACGTTTCGGATGTTTTCAGCAACCGTGGTAACCACGGTGACACTCGCGTATTTATGATTGAGTTATGGCTGGTATACACTTTGATTAGTGATTAGTGCGAGTGGCTTGTTTAGTGTTAAGTGTTTAGCAAAAAACACGTTCGGACAGTTCTGTTAAGTGTTAAGTGTATAGTGTTTAGCGAAGTACAGTATTTACAAGTATGTTCTATTTTTTCTGCGAGTAGCTCCTCCCGCGCGTCCCGCCTTCACCCCTCGCTTGCACTAAACATGAACTTAACACGTCGGGACGTGCGTGACTGTTAAGTCAACAGTGTCGTGTTCGTTTCTTCTGTTGTTGTGAATGAAATACTAGGTGGATCGAATCCGTAACCCACAAATTTGTGGAGTTATATGTTCAACATGCGTGTTTATATAATGTAAATGTTTATATAAACAAGCCAGAGACGCAGCTCGGCAAACCATAGCTACTGAAATGCATTTAGAAAATTTCGGGGCGAAGGAGGCTTACACCTTCTCTCCTAGCTATCCATAATCGAGGTGGTCTCCTCAATTCCAACTCAATTTCTTCTCGAATGTGTAACGCAAGCACATTCAATATTTCATTAACTACATTGCGAATGGGCTCATACATATTCACTGGTTTTTTTTTTGTTAATTATTACTATCAGTGTGTATACAGGCAAAAAATTGTCTATTTTTTAAATGAACTAAACACTGCCTAATAAACAGTATAGGACATTACTAATCACTTAACACTAATCACTCTACATACTAAACACTAAACACTTGACACTTGACTAATCAAAGTGTATACCAGCCATTATTAGCCAAGAATTATTACAAAAAAATCAAGTTTTAAAATTTAAACAAGTATTATAGTTATAGTAATATTGTCTTTTATTAACGCGAGTATCACACATTTAAATAAAATACTGTATACCGGATTAAAACGCGATTTATTATTTATATTGTTTAAATTATTTATCCCGACGTTTCGCAGCAAATCTAAATCAGCAGTTATAATGACATAACTTTAATAGTTAGACATATGGTCTAGTGAAGTTTTAATTAGATATTAATATTTTCTAAAATATTGTAGAACTTTTTTTGTTCTATCATCAATACTTTCCGCAGCGCATGCGATGAATGACACTTATGGCTAAAATTTTACACCTTGGTTTGGTTTTAGTAAGTATTTCTAAGGATCTCTGATTTTTTTCTAGTAATAAATATAGCCTATGTTACTCAGCGATAATGTAGCTTTCTATTTATGAAAGAATTTTTGAAATCAGTCCAGTAGTTTTTAAGTTTATTCGTTACATACAAAAATACAAATCTTTCCTCTTTATCATATTAGTATAGATATCTTTTGTTTAAGCGACTGAATAAAAACGGATTTCAAAGAGTAAACATATTTAACGTGACGTTTCAAGTGTGACTGCACGCGTATATGTGGACAAACTGATTCTTTTTACATACAATAAATTTTGGTGTATAAATTTTAGAATGGTAAAAATAAAACATAGATCAACATTGTAGCATTGTTCGCTGATATAATTCTGTGGCTGAGAAAATGTATCGTAGAGTAAGCTTCACGCTACTGAAAATTCCACGTCTGACAATAAATTTTATTAGTATATTTCTGAACACTCAACATAACACATAGGTCGACAACACACACGTTCACGGATGTTCAATGGCATAAGCTACACAATCGTATGTTGATAACTAACTTAAACAAGACATAAATGCCGAATTTACATTGTTTTTCGTATAGTCATGACCATAGATATTGTGTAACCGGATATCCGGGAACTATATAAACTTGTTAGCGCAATATCCCCACAATTGAGATCTTTGTTGATTGATTGCTCTGCCTCGACGTGGAATCACATATTTTCGCTCACCATGGATGACAATAGCTTTATCGAATTACTGTTTTCCAATAGTTCTTGATTCGATTGTTCGATATTTTTTTTGTTCAGAACATTTATTTGACAAGCGAATATTTTGTGGAAATATTACTGTAGGTGCCTGAAGGGCTGGACGGCAGCTAGCCTGTGTGAGGGATGTGCGGAACAATGGTCCTCGCCTTCGCCGACGAAGACGCTGTACGCGGGTCTGAGGTGGAATGACCGCTAATTCATTACATTTATTTTCTTCTAGCAACAATATGTCTGGAAAACTCCTCTTAAATAAATATTGAAAATCACATCAAAAGCCATTGCGTATCAATGACTTCAAAAAGAGAGAAATAGTGGCTTCAATCCATACTTTGATTTATGGTCACGATTGATTGATATGTCATTATAACAATATATTTTTATGATTGATATCCGTATATTATAATTTACTATGATTGAATTAGTACTATACACATATAGGATTTACTATGTTGTATTCCCTCCAACATATCTGGGTACTTTCACGACTCGCACTTGAGTGATTACAAACTTGACCATGCTCCATTCTAATCTGCGTTGTCACTTTCCATCAGGAACGCAGTCAAATGATTATTATTTGTAGCTACATTAAAAAATACACTATAAAATTAATACATATACTTCAATTTTAATCTCTTTGAATTTGTTACAAAGAATATAATGAAAGAGCTCTTAGTTATACGAATGTTTCATATTTATTTCATCTCGACGAGGTAGGAAGCAATTGTATTCCATAGGATAATTGTCATTTCCTCGCCACGAATAGATGATGACTTGCTTTTGTAAAACGGGTATACAAAGTATTGTCTCACTTTTCATTTATGTCATGCACTTTCAGTCATTAAAATAGGTAAATATGGGTTTTTAAAAGTAAGAAAAAAGTAGTCACATTTTCGATTTTTTCGTACCGACCGGATAACTAACCACCGTTCATAGATGGAAAACCCGTAAAATGCATATTTTGCATCGGTTTGTAGATCGACAACGCATCATTGATTGATGTTCTGTGACGGAAAACCCGGGAATCCCGGGAACAATAGCGTTTGCCTATTCGTTGGCAAACGTAGGCAAACGCTAGTTTTCTATAAACAAGTTTTATCTATGTCAATTTCCGGGTCGAACGAACGAAGCACCTAGCACGAAAAATATGCGCGAAAGTATCATCAATCTGCGATTTTAACTTATTTCTCTATTTTATGCTCTATTCATTTTCCAGCAGTTGAAACACATGCCCCCCCACTACACTATAAAAAATAACTAACCATTAGCAAACCTGCACTCACATGCTCTTGCCTCAAAACCTTTGTCAAAGTCAGTGGAATCCAACAAATGTGTAAACGACCCGATTTCCGAAATAATTTTCAAAAATTTAAATTTCGAACAGAATACTTTTTATGACGTATGACTGTATAAATTATTATAATTAAGGATAGTGTATCCTATTTTTTTCAAAGCGTTTTAAAAACAAAACTATAATTTATTTCAATTAATTCCAAGTTTGGACTTGGAGCGATTCAGCAAAGCATTCAACATAAAATTAGGTATCATCGCAGCAGGAGATAGAACAATGCTGTTCGCGCCGTCAGCTCACATGCTGAATATTTATAGTGGAATAATCTATGGTACGGAACATCCGCCGAGTAGCTTCGGACATTGGCGTAGAAAGTGGCTATAGAACTGGCGGTTATTACTGTTGATTAAATTTCAGAATTTCTGAGAATGTTCGTATTGTCTTCAATATCATCTTTCGGAATTCATCTAACTTAAGCGTTTAAAAATATGGAGATGGAAATATTTGGGAAAAACATTGATTCAAACTTGTTTGTTAAACGACTTTAAAAAAGGAGGAGGTTCTCAATTCATCTGTATGTTGCTTTTTTGTATGTTTGTTACGCGATAACTCCGCAAGTTATGGATGGATTTGGATGATTCTTTTTTGTTTGGTAGGCATTAACATGTGTATTGTTGATCGAAGTTGGTAGGGGATATTGCAGAGGTGGTCCCATATATTTTTTATCGAATAGGTATGGTGCATTTTTAGAAAATCAACAATAACAAAAATATACTTCTACGTAGATGATGTTTTGGTTTGTGGTTCCTTTCACGGCGCTGTCTCATTTGAGCAGCACGTTTAGTGGTAGGTCTACTAAATTATGATGTAAGGATTAATGAACTTAAAAATACACTTCTTATAAAAATTTAGAAATAAAATTATTTTTAAGCAAAATACAAAAACCTACTTAAAACTACAACTACATATGGTACCTATGTACAAACTTCAACTAAAAAGTAAAAAATAATATTTTAATTACTTCAAAGCATTATTTATTAACAGTTATTTTTGGAGTCGGTGCCAGCCAAGAAGGACTGTTTAATCCTGCTTTTGCAACAAATTTTCGAACGGTACGGATCGGTCTCGATTGGGTGGCACCGACTTCAAAACTGTTAATAAATAATGCTTTGAAGTAATTAAAATATTATTTTTTACTTTTTAGTTGAAGTTTGTACATAGGTACTATAATTATGTAGTTGTAGTTTTGAAGTCGGTTTTTGTTTTTTGCTTAAAAATATATTTTTTAAATAACATTAAAATAAACTCTTATCACTTTACAAGGTGTTGGTAAGTATTGGTAATAAATAATAATGATAGACATCAATATCTATCAAATCAGAATTCGATCAACAGTGGGTGGGCGTGTGATGTGGTGGCGCGGCGGCGAGTTCATTAGTGTACGAGCTTTAGAGGTGATTACTGATTATATTTATTTATTTGTAAAAAAACCTCAAAAGGGCATGGGGCGGTCAAATTTCTGTTTTCGGTCATCCTTCGGTGTTTCGTAAGAATATCTTTTAGTTAGTAGTGAAATAACACATATTATAATCCGTTTGTTTCAGAGCTCCATACCACTAATTTACATTCACCTCATTTACATGTTTAGTGCTTGTTATGACCTACCACCGTTTTATTTATGACTTTAATATTCAAGAAATACTTTTAAAATAGTTTAGTGTATTTTTTGATGAAGTTTCTTTTTCCTCTTACCGCTGTACTCACAATCGACATACGTTAATAATTAATAGAATTTGTAAAATGATTTGATGAATAGATCTAAAACTGTTGAGAAAGATATATATTATATACCTATGTTATTTATTTATTAGATATTTAATTATTTCTTGTCTCGTATAAACACTGTGAAACTAGCTGTCACTGGCGTTTTTCCGTTCTTTCCGAACCGATACGACTTGAGAACCTTCAAGAAACGAGCTTACACATTCCTTAAAGGCCGGCAACGCACCCGCAAAACCTCTGGTGTTGCGGATGTCTATGGACGGCGGTGATCACTTACCATCGCGTGAGCCCGTTTGCCCCCTATTCTTAAAAAATAGTTATGAGAATTGATATTAAGTTAAGAAGTAACTATTATAATATATAAAAAAACCTGTGTAACGTTATGAAGTTTTACGACATAACACGAATGTTTAATTCAATTCACTTAGAGGTTTTTTTGCATAAAAAAGTTACTAAAAATTGCGAAGCCTTAAGGTATTAATGTTGTAACATAAATTTAACTTACTTTTCCTTAGTTATAATTCGGTACAAGGAATTCTACTTTCGCAGACGTAACATCAGCGAGGTACATTTTTGTTGAATATCGTCGCAGCGATTCTTTTTATCTGTCCCTTGACCCATGTCAACTGTCAACCGCAAAGAAACTGGATGATTCATTTGTTTTAGCGTGTGATTATCGTGGCTTTGTGATAGAACAAATGAAAAAAAATATAATAATATATAGTAGGACTGAGTCAATTATAATTAACGATGTTATTTTTATTGCTTGAACTAAGTTTAACTCAATTCAAAAAAGGTTTTCAATTCGACGGGGTCATTGGCGCGTTCAGTAGAACACCTGCCGTGCGCATCGATGGGTCGTGGGTACGAATCCCACCGGGACGACATATTATAATTTTCTGTAAGCATGTTTTCCCCACTTGTCTGGTGAACAACTTCGGACATTGAACGGGTGGCAGGAATATCGAAATTCCGACCGGATAACGAACCACCGTTCATAGATGGAAAAACCGTGAAGTGCATAACGCGATTCGGTTTCAGACTACGGATTTCCAATGCTCGAAGTAAAAATTAGGTCGAGAGCGCATCATTGACTGGTTCTGGGGCTGGTCACCTACCATCAGGTGAACCTCATGCTAATTTGTCGATATCTAACATAAAAAACGTATCTCGATTAGGTTATTGTTGTGAAGATAATTTAAAAACTATATATTGAGCCTTATTAACTGTTACACCAACGGTTTCAATAAAATTAAATTGTGTAAAATTATTGTTGCCATGCCCTCACAAAAAAAAAAAAAAATTAATACCAACGTCAGCCCTCTGAAAACGAACCAGCAAAAAAGGTGCCAGTGGAAACTTTTTGAAGGTGTCCTGAAATAACATTTTCACGTGATGTGGGATTATGGTTAAGCCGGCTCGCGTGTCGCCTTTGACGATGCTTCTTAAATATTAATCTCCTTCCAACGAGTTTTATGATACGGCTATATAATATTATCACATAAGATATGGTGCGATACTAGGGGGTTAACGATATAATTAATATTCTAGTGTATTATGAAGGTTAATAATTAAGTTGGCTTATCAGTTAATTAAACTCATATGAATTTTCCTACATTTTAATTTTCGAAAATATAAAAGTTCAGCCGGCCAAGCATCACCGCCACTAGATATCTCGCGGACGTGATATCTCGAGAACTAAGATGTAAGATACATATCTCGATATATTATATCTCGACATCGACAATTTTGATAGAAAAAATACCTCGATCGACAAATTTATCTATTTTTGATATTAAAAGTCGAGTTTGCCTTACTTGTTTAAAACTACAAAGGAGTGGAAACTGCCTGCTTTTATCTTATAGTTTCTTGGGTAAGCCCTATGCCTGACTTCCTTTAAAAAGCATCCATACCGTTACATATGTATGCTTATCTGCAGCAGCAAAAGAAAACTTGAACATAAGTTATAAAAATTTTGTTCGAAGGAGAGCGAACAAAGCAGAACAATTAAAAGTAACAATTCGTTCCAAGAAGCTTCACAAGTTTAAACGATGTAGGAAAGATTTTACAAGTTGCACGTTCCGATAAAATTTATGCTGTTAGAGTACTACGTGCAAAAGTTCTAACAAGTCAGAGATGGCATGATATTCTTGTGAACTTTTTGTTGGATACAATGCAGAGGTAAGTCTCAAACGAATGCGTATAATAACCCAGATATCGGTTGGTAGGTGTTGCGTCTTTAAGTCCGTGGTGCGGGTTTGAATCTCACCATTAAAATTGTATCCGTTTTATGGGTTTGTTGGCGCGGATAGTACATACACCTTGCGTTATGATGGAACGCGACTTAAGAATCACTCCGTTCATAATTTTCTGCAACATATTTTCCCATCTGGTCCGAAACTCTGAATATATATGAATTTATATCTATATCTGAATTTTTAATGAATGTTTCTTAGACTGAATACCGGTTAATTTACTATGGGAGTTATACCGGTATAATAAATAAATAAATGTAAAATTAGAAGCATTTAATATGTATTTTTTATTAACATTCATAAGTGTACATTATGTTACCTAAATGAATAAATGATTTTGAATTTGAATAATAAAGTTTTTTGGTAATATTTTTTCTTTTTTATTCATATTTACTGAAAAAAATTACTGTGGTAAGTTTAGTGTGTATTACTCTTTAAAACTAATATCATAATGTCTCAGTCAGACATGTATTTTGAAAATAAAAATTAACCGGTTTCAGTCTCTGCTTCTTAGAATTTGTCAGTACGTCAAAGGTCAAAAAAAGTAAGGTTCTTAGAAAAGATAAAAAAGCACCCACTCTAATATTTTCGTAGGATTTTCGGAAATTCTCTGCATGAAGAATTGCGGTTACGGCAAGTGGGCTTCGGCCAAAGGAATTCCGATCTGAGAATTGCAATGTAATATCGAAGGTTGACCTGATACGGATTCTTTGCTTTTCAATAATACCGTTTAGAGGAAAATTTGTTAGAATTTCTTCGGCAATTTCTTACGAAAATTTCACTTTATAACGTCCATACGTTTGAGGATAAAAAGTTGGTAGATACTGCTTTTGCATAATATATTATTAAAAACTCATTTTTATACTATGTGTTGTACAATGTCGTGCATTAAAAAAATATAGCAACTGTATGGCACAATATAATAATATTATGTTGTGTAATTGATCGCTTACGAGGCTCAGTGGTAAGCGCAATGCGTTTATCTTCGAGAGCCCTGGCTTATATTATTTACATATATGTCAAATAATCTAAGGGCCCTGGCCTCGGGTAAAAAGATTTTAAAAAAATATTTCGGTCGGGCAGGGTGCATATGTGCCGGTTAAGAAAAATGATTAGTGAAACAGGTACAAAAATGTGCCCACTAGGGAAAATTACTAATGTCGTGTTAACTACGGATTGCTTTTATAAGCAATAGATGCATTTTTTTATAGTAGGTACATTTGATACGTGTGACTTAAGTTGCCTATTATCGGAAATTAATAGAAACTTAAGTCACGAGTATCATATTATGCTATAATATTTTATAGCTCGTTTGACATAAACCCACATTTTACGCACGCTTTTCCGGTGTGTATATAGCCTAATTAGGTCATGGAAAAGTGTGCGTAAAATGCGGATTTAGGTCACACAGTGATATAAAATAATAAAATACATGACTACCTCTCTAAACTCAGTTAGTCAGGAAACAGTTAATATATATATTTCATTATATATGCGGTAATGTAGCAAGTATTGCTTCGATCAATTTGTTAATAGACTATCCATCATAACTGACGTGTCCGATACACAGTACCGCTGAGTACACATAATTGGACAACTACACGTGTCTCCGACATTATTGTTCATTAGTTGTGTTATGTTATTGGCACTTCGTCCGGTGCTTTGTAGTATATCTGGGCAATATAAAGTGCCTAGAATATTTGGAGTTTATTAATTTACTGTATACATTTTCTAGGTGTTATATAGTTCCAAATTTTTAGCTTAAAAAAGCGTTTCCTTCGGAGTATTTTACCTCGCACCAATAGACAGATAATGTATCTAGCGGTTTCGAAAAACGTTACAACTTATTGATCTTCAAGAATATTTTTAGTCCGGCAACGAACCTCTGGTAATAAGCCAGGAGGCTTATAATCACCGATGATCATTTGTACTCGTAGCTATATAAGTCAATTGTTAATTGCCCTTAGATATTAAGTAAAATAATCATAAGAACTAAATATTATAGTTTTTTTAAAGATTATATTTTACGTATTTCCACCACTTGCCACATATTTATCTCTATTTTTTGTTTCCATGTAAATCCATGTAACCTTATCGACTTGAGAAACTTAAAAACAAGCTTATTCTCACCTTAAAGGCCGGCAACGCACCCTCAAGACCTCTAGTGTTGCGGATGACAATGGGTTGCAGTGCCGCGTGACCGTTTACCTCCTTTAATATAAAAAAAATCTAGTCTAAATAAAACAGAAGAAAAATTTAAACATTATACATTCATAAAGTCTTGATATTGTTATTGTGTAACTGTTGTTTTCTTTGTGAATGTATAGATATCGCTGTTCGCTATTTTCCTTTTAACATAGACTAAATAAATTGAATGATTGAGAAGGGAAACCACAGACAGCTTATGGATACGATGATGTTTATAGAATTGTTTATCTATGCATTGCGAATAGACAAGGACTTTATATTAAAGTCCCTGCGAATAGACGAGTTAAGAGTGGAAAGCATAGACTACTCTGTGAGGCATTCATACTGAGACCTTTGCTAAGATAACACGTTGTACAATTAAATTTAATTATATAAATTAAACTAGCGACCTATTTTTGACAAAAAAAGCAGGGGTTGTATTTATTTTTTAATGCCACATTATAAAAAAATAAAAACAAAATATTTCGTCCAAAAATTAAAAACAAAAAATTTAGGGTTGGACTACCCCTAACATTTAGGGGGATGAAAAATAGATGTTGGCCGATTCTCAGACCTACTGAATACGCATATAAAATTTGGTTAAAATCGGTCAAGCCGTTTCGGAGGAGTATAGCAACGAAAACTGTGACACGAGAATTTTATATATTAGATAATCTGGAATTATTGTGAAAATCAACTGTTGTTTTCCTATCTTCTGTATTAATCTTTACAATAGCAAGCAAAATCAAAAAATTAAAACTTGAAAAAAAAAATCTATAAATGAAGGTATAGCTTAGCACATTTTCAAGAATGCTACTTTTTAAAACTTTTCTTCCACAAAATAGATGCTGCTATCTTATCGCTACCTTCAACTATAATATCGTATAGTGACTGTTCTATTTTTTATGTTAGATATCGACAGACGAGCATGTGGTTTACTTGATGGTAAGTGATACCTCAGCCACAGAACATCAGTCAATGAAGCGCTGTCGATCTACTTTTTACTTCAAGCATTTGGAAATCCATAGACTGAAAACGAAACGCGCATATTGTACTTCACGGTTTTTCCATCCATGAGCGGTGGTTCGTTACCCGGCCGGCATTTCGATATTCCTCCCACTCGTTCAATTCGTTACCAGACGTAGGGAAGACATGCTTACAGAAAATTATAAATTTGTCGTTATATTTTTACCATCTATGATCTACCATCAAGTGAATTTGTTTTTTTGTTTATTAAAAGTTTATTTTTGTTTATGTAAAGTTAATAGCTATTTCTCATTAAACTGTATTGCACCGTAACAATTCTTATTCAATTAGACGTTGAAGAAAAGTAGACCCGAGACTTGATAGCTTTATACAAATCTGCTGTCTTCTGTAACAGCTAATTTTCTAAGCTTATTTATGATTTTTGTCTATGTAATAATTCTGAAGATAAATTTTTATTATTTTTTATATATAACTAGTGGACCCCGCAGACGTTGTTCTGCCACAATTTTGGCTTCGAAATTATTATATAATTAAATTGACTCTAGAAAACGTTTGTATGGGAAATAGAAAAGGGCTGTTTTTATGGTTTTCCCGGAAATTATTCGATTTTTTCTCGCCTTTTAAACCTTCCCTAGACCTCCACGAACATTTCAAGACTTAGATAAGATAAATCCGTTCAGCCGTTCTCGAGTTTTAGTGAGACTAACGAACAGCAATTCATTTTTATTTAGATATAGATAAACTATATGCATTATAAATTGGAAGGCAATAAGCCCATTCATTGATTCACGCCTTGTATATTAGATGTAGTTACCAAGTCGTTGGATTTTTTAGCTAAACTACGCATTTGTCGTATTGATGAAAGAAGATGAGAAGAAATAACGCTAGTTGTATTGCAGCTTTTGTATTAATTGTAATGCACTGTCAAGTTTCGTACACAAGTAGTGTTTGCGACATATTCAGTCGTGCTGAATAACATATGAGAGTTGCATGCGAGCACATCTCCTTTGTTTTGCAATAAGCGCATTAATTTCCTTCAAGTTTCCGCATACATGTGTCGGCAAAATTAATGCGATTGGTACAAAGCATCACAGCTTAGTACTGGGTAATTGGAAAGATGCATGTTTAATTGAAATAAGTTTTATTGGATTCTTTAATTTATTTTCTAAAATATTTGTCCCGTATTTGTCATTAAAATTACACACAATGCACCGAAGTCCACAGGTGTAAATGTGTGTGTTGTGCTTTTAGTCCAATAAAATGTTAGTGATCAAAGTCATGAGCTAGAATAAATCAGGTGAATGACCAGCCCGCCTAGCATGACCATCAACAGATATCTCGCGGACGAATGAATACAAACTAAGATATAAGATATCTCGACATCGACAACTTTGATAGACAAGATATCTCGATCGACAAATATCTTTACTTTTGTCATTTATAGAAGTCAAGTTTTAAGTGTACCTAAGTATCATGTTAGACCCGGAAAACATAAAGCGATAATCGATTAAAACACTAGAAAACGGTCAATTTTGTCAAAAATTTTGTCGTGGTTGTCTTGCTAGGCCGAAAGTAAAATTGCGGTAAACCGGCTCAGTTATGTAAATAAATTCTAACATATTGTATATAGATTTGCTCACTCAGGGGAATATATTTGAACATAAATTCAATCACTCCCGCCACTCACTGGCAGGTAATTTATTTGTCATGTCATACGTCAAAACATTTGTTTTGTGATATTGGCTTCTATTTCTGACGGTAATAAAAATTATATGTGAGATATTTGTGGCGCTATAAGTGTATAGCAATAAAAAAAAACGTTAAAATATAGCATAATAATTTTATCACATAATTTCTGTTTGAGTTATTTCGATGCTTTATGATGAAGTACATTTTATTTTCTGATGTATTTTTGTAAATTTTAACCCATTTTGACGTTAGTAAAACGTCGTTGCGCCTGCCAAATTCCATATGTGTTTTTTTTTTTTTTTTGGTTTTTGCACAAAAAATAATCTTCGTTTTATTCTCTATGTGTTACTAAAATCATTTTTGTGATATTCGAACTGGACACGAGTTTAACTAATTCCATATGTGTTTTGACCGGTAAGAAAAGCTCCGTATGTGAATCAATAATACGTTTTTCGTTGTCTCCCAAAACTATACAAAAATCACAATGTCAGGCGCAGCGACGATAAGTTAAAAAATAAGTGCATATGAACAAAGTACTTATTTGTTAGATTTTTCGTTGATAAGGTAATATTATTACAGTGTTATATAGCTATATAGCTATAATCTTTATGTCTAAACTTTATTTCTATTAATCAAATTTAAGTGTATCAATGTAATACTCGTACTTAGATAACATTTTCATTAAGATTTACTTATTGATTTTATTTTTTGGAATTTGTTGAACTTGAAATTATACCCTTAATATAACAAATATATTCTATACTTCTTTATATCTATACTAGTATTATATAGAGGAAAGATTTATATTTTCCTATAGTATGATTAAACTAAAAACTACTGGATTGATTTTAAAAATTCTTTAACCGTTAGAAAGGTATATAACCAGCGAGTAACATAGGCTACATAGTACATCTACATTGCACCCGTGTGAAGCCGGGGCGTGTTGTTATTATTAAATAAAAAAAATAAATAAAAGGACAGAAAGTATAAAGTTTTAGACATTGGGTTCGTCTTTACTACCAGATAAAAACCTTTGCTCAACGCTGAAAATGTCTTCCCTGCACAAAACATATGTTTTAATGTTACAATACCTCTTCTCGACTACGCCACAAAAGATTGAACGCTCAAAGTTTCGTCACTCATGAATTATTCGCGTGCAAACAACTTAATATAAACGAGACGGAATGTATTTGCTGATAGAATATCTTATTTGTAAACATTTGTAAGTTTGTAAGGTAAGACTGTCGTTTGAGTTATTATTGTTTGTTTTATTCCTGTAATAATATCAAAATAAACTTTATTTAAGCTCAAGTGGAGTTGTGTGACAATGTATATCTAGGACTTTTTTGGTAGAACGAACGGCTCATAATTTTTTGTAAGCATGTCTTCCCCACATCTATTATTTATTGTATATATTATGTATTTCAGGCATTGTACAGGTGGAAATAAATATCGAAATTCCGACCGGGTAACGAACCACCGTTCATAGAAGGAAAAACCGTGAAGTGCATATTGCGCGTTTCGGTTTCAGTCTATGGATTTCTGAATATTCGAAGTAAAAAGTAGGTCGACATCCCATAATTGACTGATGTTCTGTGGCTGAGGTATCACCTACCATCAAGTGAACCTCATGCTCGTCTGTCGATATCTTACATAAAAGAAAACCATCAGGTAACCAATCTGCTCGGTTGTCAGCTCTGTTATTAAAAAAAACCTAATTAGCTATACAATAGGCGGAAATTCATCAAGATCATCTTTTGATAGTCCGACACAGCGTTGATTTTTGTTGATTCTGGGGCTAGTAAATCTTTAAGTACATAGGTAAATATTCTTAAAGGGTAAGAGAAGGTTCTCTTAAACTGGTATACGTCTCGTTTTAAACTGTTATAGGTTTGGAGTTTATTTATGTTTTTTTTATTATGGCTATAGTGATTTTATTTTCACTGTTTATTTGGTGAAATAATGATTACTCTGTCGTTATTAATTGTAACCTTGTTACACGTATTATTTAAATAAAACGCTAAATGAAACAGGCTTAACGAACAAACAGTTGAAACGCAATTATCGAGCTCGTCGCAAGCCGTAGTTTGAACTCGTTTAAAATTGTCGCCATTATCACCATTCAGTATTGTGTTTCATTATACGTTTATTGCGTCTCAATAAACAATTAAGTTCAATTTTATTTTCATATTATTTTTTTATGCAGAGAAAGTGTCAGTATGGCAATAGTTTACTTGGTATAATTACGCCGGCTCGAAGGACCCTTTTTAATTTGTTTACAGTACAAGAGCCATGTACTCAAAAATCAAAATCAAAAGTTTTTTATTTCAAATAGGCCTTTGCAGGCTCTTATGAAACGTCTAGTTGCACGGTTCCAAAAAGTGGGTCTCATGGAGAAGAACCGGCAAGAAACTCCATGGACACCCTTTTCAAGAATGGTTTAGCCAAGGACTTTATATTGGGTTTAGCTGACAACTTATAGACTTATCAGACAATCATTTGTGAAATACAGATGTCAAGTGACACTCTAGGTGAATTTCGGAAGAGAACTACTCTGCGGTGATAAGACATAGTCGTTTGAAAGGAAAAATTGAATACGAAAGAAAAAATATACAGAAATCAATTTACATATATAATTTCTGTTAATACCGTCTAACGCTATGCTTAATCAATGATGTTCTCATAGTTCATTGAAGCAAGTGTTCATAGAAAATTATAAATAGTATACTCAAGGGGATTCGAATCCATCCCAACGCGTCAGTTACAACTAATCTCCCTTAATTATTAAGTCATATACAATACTCTTGTCAAATTACTACTGTACCCTTTAGTTATATAAAACTCATTGCCTTATATTAATAATACCAATTAATCCCATCAGGTGTATTCGAGGCGCCAACGACGTCACAAATGACGTAACTGCCTAATCGTAACTAATTCTTAGTTAATCTACAGAGCAGCTAACCAACAGAGGTTTTGTATGTGCCAGAGTTTGATCTGTTGGACAAGTTTTAATAGGCTTTGCGAACTGGACGAGAAAGTTCCGCGGCCCGTTTCTCATTTGTTGAATGTTGTATTAAAATGGGTGTCTGGTGTGTCGAGTAATTTTAGGCACATTGTGAGTTTTGAATAAGCCTGTTTATGAAATATGCGTGTGTTGCAGTCTGTTTGTTGCTTTTATGTCATTCATATTTGTGACTTTGTAAGTTTGACCTATTTTTCAATCCACTATTAAAACTAATTAGGCATTTTAGTGCTAAGTTGTTAATTTTTTTTCATTAAAATATACAAAGCGGTCGTTATTTTTTTTCAGAACTTATCTGTTATTATAATACTTATATTTAATGTCTTAAATTTGGATAAAAGAAGAATATCTACCGACACCAAATAAGGGAGAACAGTGGAAATGGCTGACAAGATTGGGTTTCTAAGGCCAAGACAGAATATTCTTTGGAACGACTGATCCGATTTTGGAAATTATTTCGTCAGTAGTAAGCTGCACTATATCGAAACAATAATGACTAATGTTCGCGCCAATCGCTGTGGTATTGGTATACTCAGGCGTAGTTTTTTGATGGTTGGCGACGCTGTACCATCGCTCCATTTCCTACTAATATAAACAATTTCTTCACTCTGTGTGTGATTCGAATGACGGATGTAAGCGCGCGCGCACGGTCACAAATATTGAACTGTTAACAATAAATTAATGTGTTCTCAATCAAACTAAGGAGAAAGTGAAAAGTGGTCGACCACAAGCTGCAGGGAACTACATGACAAGTAAGTCTCCATCATTAATTATTGTCTGGGTTTCCTTTATTGCAGCGATTTATTGAACCAGCAACCATCTTGGGAAGGTCATCATAAAATATTATTTTTTAATTGCCCAAGCCCAAACATTTGGTCTCTTCGAGCCGTATTCTATTTTTTCATTACTATTGGTCCTTCAAAATAGCCGTGTATTTCACGTAAAAGTTAGGTATACATTCCATTTTCGCCCCTAATTTGCTTCGTAGTGTTAGGTTATATTTCTGACCTATTATAGGCACTTTAGGTATAGGTATTATTAGATTAGGACGAGCCGATAGGAAGTTCCTATGTTAATAAACCTATTTTAATATAATACAGGAATAAAACGGTGGTTTTTTCCTTTATTTCCGCTGCGGTGATAAGCCGATGGGTTTTCATCGTATTTCTTTATAATTTATTATTTGAATGTACCTGAACTATTCGAGAAATACCAAAGTACGTTAATTTTTTAACTTAATATAATTACGTTGTATTCGTTAGAACTATTAATACGAAACAATCGTCATTTTTCCATACGTAACATTATTAATTACACTTGAGGGTCGGTTTCATTTTTCAAGTGTTTGTACCGCATAGGGCCGTATATTGCCGCGCTTAATTTTAAGTCTTATAGTTATTGACATAAGGCACACGCTTCTTCACACGTTTTATACGAACATTAGGTGACTGTAATCTGAATCTTATATTTTATATTTTAACGTTATTACATCATGGATACGAGATCTAAAAGTAAACAGAGTGATGATGATTCTGAGAAAACTATGACTATTCCTAATAACATTTTAATACTGCGAGCTCGTCAGGTTGCATACTTTTCTAAGATTCAGTCTTTATATGATTTATCTTTGTATCTTGAAACTTCAGAACAGGAAAGAAATTTTATAATTAAAACTTCTAATATACAATCACTTCGCACGGAGTTTAATAACGTTGTCGAAAAATTGAATTCTGAACAAATGGATTATGATCCTAACTACATCCCTACGTTTAGTACGTGGGAGGCCTTTGAAGATTTATATGCACATATTCAGGGTGTTCTTCATGAAATTAAAGACACTTCTAAAGAGGCAAAACCTATATCTGTGCCTCAGCAAACATTAAAACTGCCGCCAATACAGTTACCTCATTTTGACGGAGATCCAAACAGATGGACTTCGTTTTTTGAATGCTATAATCATTTAGTGCATAATAACAAATTAATTTCAAGGTCAGAGAAGGTGTTTTATCTATGCGGTCAGCTGACTGGCAAGGCACTCACCGCGATCGCCGGAATCAATCCGACGGGTGATAATTACGATATTATTTATTCGACATTAGTTGAAAAATATCAAGATGTGCGTTCTCTCGGCATTGCATATCTAAATCAAATTTTTAATTTTAAAACTTTGACCACAACTTCAACTGACGGACTCAATAGTTTTCTTGATAAATTCGCCACTTCGATTTCTGCTTTTGAAAAACTCGATATTCCAAATAAATTAGATTTTGTATTTTTATTTTTAGCTTTGAAAAATCTTGATATCGAAAACATTCGCCTATTCGAAAATAATGTCCGATCAGAAAAATTGCCTTCTTATTCGCAGTTGCTTACGTTTTTACGAGAACAATGTAAGATATTAGAACGCACGAATCCTGTGTCTAACAAGCCAGTTACGAGTAATAACTCGCAGATAAATAAAATACCTACTCCTAAAAATGTAAAATCATTTGTTACTTCGAACAAAAATAATTCAGTTTGTTCGTTGTGTAAAAGGGTGGATCACGATCAATTTTATCGTTGTTCTGAATTTTTAAAGCTTACACCTAAAGATCGTTTTAATACCGTTAAAACATTGAATTGTTGTGTGAAATGTTTAAGCGTGAAACATAAAACTTCTAAATGTAATTCTAACAAAAATTGTAACGTTTGTCATTCGAATTCACATCATTCCTTACTTCATTTCCCGTGTTCAAATGAACAAAGCAGTACAGTTCTCCTGACTGTACCGAACACGCAGCCGACGCCGTTCGAAGCTACGACCGATGGGTCGAGTGTCGACATCCGCGCCGCTGAGCCGCTGAGTTCTAATGACTCATCGTCGGCCAGCGCAACCCCGCTCGTCGCGCCGCACTACACAGATGCGCCTAACCCTGTTTACGCACCTGTTTCTTTATGCTCATTGCAAAAGAAAACTAATAATTTCGTAGCGCAACCCTCTACGGTCTTGCTCGCTACTGCCCGCGTATGTACGTTTGATGCGCGTGGTAACTCGCATATTGTGCGCTGTCTTATAGACAACGGATCACAAAATAATTTTATAATAACGGAATGTTGTAAACGTTTGTCATTAGTGTATGACACGTTTTCCGAACCGGTTTCCGTGAACGGTTTCGGTGGTTGTTCGAACGAGATCATAGGGGCAACTAGTTTAGTTATATCCTCTCGTTTCGATAAAAAACCTACTATTCCTATTAAATCTTTAGTCGTAAAAAATATTACTGATTATTTACCGACTTCAAATATCGATAGATCGAGGTTAGCGTATCTCGCTAATATACCGCTCGCCGATGACAAGTTTTATGAACCCGGTGGGGTTGATATGTTGATCGGTGCTCAGCTGTTCCCTAAACTGCTTATGCAGGGACGTATTCAGGGTCCACCTGGTACTCCTGATGCGATTAAAACCATTTTTGGTTTTATTCTTATGGGGGGAGCTCCTATTCTATTGAATAATGTAAAGTCTGCCGCTTTATGCGCGTTCTCAGGCGCACCTCTAGATAACGTTTTGCGTAAATTCTGGGAGCTTGAGGAAGCACCATCTAAGCCTTCTGCCTTTCTTAGCAGCGAAGAAGAAGAATGCGAAGAAATTTATAAAAGGACGACGTGTCGCGATTCTTCCGGTCGATATATTGTCGCGCTTCCTTTTAAGAAGGATCCTACTAACTTAGGTTCTTCAGCCGATATTGCTAAAAGGCGATTTATGTCTCTTGAGAGGAAGTTACTATCACCGGTCTCATATGGTACTTCTTATAATAATATATTCACTGAATATTTAGAAAAAGATTATATCTCCCCGGTAGTCGATCCATTTGACACTGTGGGCTATATAATTCCGCATCATGGTGTATTCCGTGACTCATCTGTGACTACTAAAGTTAGAATGGTACTCGATTCTAGTGCTAAAACTAATAAAGACGTTTCTATAAATTATATTTTACATGTTGGTCCAAAACTTAAGTCCCAAGGGGAAATTTCACCCGATGATTTGAAGTCTACAGAAATGACTATCCTTTGCGCTCTGCAACAGAAGCATTTTCATGGCTTAAGAATGTCTATTGAGTTAGGTAAGTCATGCTCTCCTGGCATGCGTAAACTGAGTCCATTTATTGTAGACAATTTAATACGAGTCGGTGGTAGACTTTCTAATAGTCATTTGACGTTTGATCATAAACACCCGATTATTTTACCTTCTAAAGATCATGTAGTTAATCTAATCATTGATCATATACATCAAAAATCGTGTCATGCCGGACCTCAACATTTAATTTCATTATTACGACAAAAGTACTGGATTTTATCCGCTAGACGCATCGTACGTTCTAGAGTATATCAGTGTATTAAATGTTTTAAGTTACGACCAAGAGCCGCTGTTGCGCCTATCATGGCGGACTTGCCTAAGTGTAGACTAACTCTTTCTAAACCGTTCACTTGCGTCGGTGTAGACTATGGAGGTCCGCTTTCATACACCCCTGTTCGCAAACGGGATAGTAAAAGTCAAAAGATTTATATTTGTGTTTTTTTATGTCTAGTGACAAGAGCAATTCATATAGAAACGGCCACAGACTTGAGTACTGACTCTTTTCTTAACGCTTTTAAACGATTTTTGTCGCGCAGAGGTCCGATTCAAACTATTTATTCTGATAACGCAACTAATTTTGTAGGCGCTCGTACATATTTGAACGAACTTCAAAACTTTATTTTTTCCAACTCTTTCTGTGAGAGTTTTCGGTCAACTTTAACTGAATTTCGTATCACGTGGCAAATGATTCCACCTAATGCTCCCCATTTTGGTGGTAGTTGGGAATCAGCAATTAAAAGCGTTAAAACGCACCTTTTCCGCGTAATCGGTTGCCAATTATTATTATATGAAGAACTATTAACGATTTTAAGTCAAGTCGAAGCAGTTCTAAACTCTCGGCCGTTAGGTATATTGAGCGAAGATCCGTCTGAGCCTTCTGCACTAACACCAGCTCATTTTCTTAATTTACAACCGTTACGTTACTTGCCTGCTTCTAATATCGAAGAAGAGAAATCGCATCTACTCTCGCGATATCTTTTGTTAGATAAGTTAGTCCAATCTTATTGGAAAAGATGGAGTAACGAATATTTACATACTTTACAAACGCGTGAGAAATGGAACACGGAACAACACCCGGTTAAAGAAGGCACTATTGTGTTACTTATGGAAAATAACTCTCCACCTCTTCATTGGCCTTTAGGTGTTGTAGAGAAAACGTATCCAGGTAAAGATAATCGTCATCGTGTCGCGTTGGTGCGTACTAAGTCAGGTACATTCAAACGTCCGATTATACGTTTGTGCCCTTTACCGGCTCTCTCTTAGTGTAGAATGTTTTCTCGTAGGTAATATTAGTAGGTATAGTTTTATTTTATTTTATATTTTTTCTGGCATTCCTTTATCATAGGGTTTTCTTTCTTTAAAGTATATTTGTAACATTAAGTTAGGTTTTATTTTATATTCCTATTTGAAAGATGACCTTTCAAGGCGGGGAGCTATGTTCGCGCCAATCGCTGTGGTATTGGTATACTCAGGCGTAGTTTTTTGATGGTTGGCGACGCTGTACCATCGCTCCATTTCCTACTAATATAAAGAATTTCTTCACTCTGTGTGTGATTCGAATGACGGATGTAAGCGCGCGCGCACGGTCACAAATATTGAACTGTTAACAATAAATTAATGTGTTCTCAATCAAACTAAGGAGAAAGTGAAAAGTGGTCGACCACAAGCTGCAGGGAACTACATGACAAGTAAGTCTCCATCATTAATTATTGTCTGGGTTTCCTTTATTGCAGCGATTTATTGAACCAGCAACCATCTTGGGAAGGTCATCATAAAATATTATTTTTTAATTGCCCAAGCCCAAACAACTAATAAATAGTTTCAAAATATAATTTTTTGAAAACTATCACTGAAGAAATCGTTTTTTGGCAGTTTATTGGTGTTCATAGTTACATAGTTTATCTAAAAGTGATGTTGTACCTACTACCTACAAATTTCCCTTAGTAGCTCTATAAAAATATTATTGCTATAATTTGTGTGTGAAAGATACCGAATGAGGTTGCTGATAATATGTAACAGACATAAATATAACCCTGGTAATGATAACGAAAAAAAGTAGCAAAGCTCCTGTATATGTCAAATTGCCAATATTTTTTTGGTGAACTTGTATCTGATATTGATTTTAATGTGAGCCACTGATAATAATTAAATTGGCTTGATACAATATGTAAGTTTTTTATGTAATTTATCAACAGACGAGCGTGTGGCTCATTGGGGGGTAGTTGTATATCAATCACAGCACAGTCAATGATGCACTGTTAACCTATTATTTGCTTTCAGCTTTCGGAAATTCATAGACTGGAACGAATTGTACAACATGTACTTCACGGGTTTTCCATCTATTAACGATGGTTGGTTACTTGTTATCAAAGTGGCCAAACGTAGGGAAACCATCTTTACAAAAAAATATTTATTATAAGTCTTTACGGCGGTATTCGAACCCACCACCATCCAGAACACAATGAATAGTAACCAACGCACCAGTGATCCAAGTCAATCGTATCAATTTCCACATCCCTACATAAAGTACCAATATGTGAAACGCAAACGTTCTGTGCACTAATTACTCTGTACACGTTAATTAAAAACAAATTTTGCGAGTGTAATTAACGCGTCGAACGCTTGCAGCCGTAATTAGATGTCGTCTCTAGGCAGTGATTGCGTTAATATGCAATTACGTTTTCAAAAGCCTTCGTCAGTTCGAATATTTGAGACATTTGCTCGAATATTCTAACTGACGAAGTAAACGACTTAATACTAGAGCTTCAAATATTTGTCTTCTGTATTTTCTTTGCTAGAGGAAGTTTGATTTAAGTGGCGTAGAGTAGTGGCGTATAGACATTTTTCTGAGATTTTTTAATTGAAGTAATATAAATTAAGGGTGTGCTGTCGGACTATTTTTCTTTTGGAAATCCACACTCAAACCGAAACTTCACTATATTTATACCTACTTCATTATACAGTACTTTTATCTGAAGATATTTATTTTCTTCAGATCAGAAAATTAAAACTTATTTTATGTATTTACTATATATGTTGAGATAAATATTTATTTATAATTATAACTTGAAATAAATAAATAAATATAAATTATAAACTATTTAACAGATTAGTAATAATATGAGGTTTCATAATTATATTCGTAGTAGGTACAGATACAGAAGATAAAATAAGAGTCTAAAATCTAAAGGGATTTTGGATTATAAATGAATGAATGAACACAAATTAGATAGGTATAGTAAATGTTGAATTTTAAGATTATTTTTGGGTTAATTAGTTCTACTAGTTCTCTCTGAGTAGTTTTAGAAATAAATTTTATGGATTAATTGGCGTTATTAAGATAAGTTACAATAATAATAAAGTACATTTCAAACTCATACTTATAAAAATAAATCATACATACAATACAGAAAACTAAGAGCAAGTTTCGGACGATGTCACTTATTTTAAAGGATATCTACATTATACCGCGTCTTTTTCGAAAATCTCAATAGTCCATTTGTTTTTTTTAAAATCCAGAGCTATCAAGGTTAAACATATAAACCTGTGGTACAAATATAATCACACTCAAATCGACGGGCTCGTTGGCGCGTTCGGTAGAACACCTGCTGTACGCATCGATGGGTCTTGGGTTCGATTCCCAACGGGACGACATGTTTATAATTTTCTGTAAGTCTGGTAACTTCGGGCATTGATCGGATGGGAGGAATACGAACCACCGTTCATAGCTGGAGAAACCGTGAAGTGCATATTGCGCGTTTCGGTTTCAGTCTGAATTTCTGAATGCTCGACGTAAAAATTAGGTCGACAGCACATCACTGACTGACTACCATCAAGAGAACCTCATGCTCGTCTATCGATATCTTACATAAAAAACAACACTTAAGGCTCGTTTTTTAGTACGTAACCATTAAAATTTACTAGGTGTTTTCATCTCAAAATATTCCAGCAATCACTTTTTAATTATAAAATATCGAGATCGTGGTACCATAATGACTCAATAAATGGCCCTTAAAGCGCCGCGGTTCGCCAAAATAAGTAATAAAAATAAAATATCTTAACCCATGTTGGTAATCATTCAATAAATTGTGTTAACTGATACTTAGGGATTATTTTAACTATTGTTTGGGCTTGGCCAGTTAAAAAATAATATTTTATGATGACCTTCCCAAGATGGTTGGTGGTTCAGTAAATCGCTGCAATAAAGGAAACCTAGACAATAATTAAAGATGGAGACTTACTGTGTCATGTAGTTCCTTGCAGCTTGTGGTCGACCACTTTTCACTTTCTTCTTAAATTGATTTAGAACACATTATAATTTTTAACAGTTCAATATTTGTGACCGTGCGCGCGCGCTACCATCCGTCATTCGAATCACACACAGAGAAAAAATTGTTTATGTTGGTAGGAAATGGAGGTACAGTGTCGCCAACTATCATAAACTACGCCTGAGTATTCCAATACCACAGCGATTGGCGCGAACAACTATTGTTAACTAACTGTTCGAATTTTAAATCTCGTAGAACTTAATATTGTCTTTTATTAACGCGAGTATCACACATTTAAATATAATAATGTATACCGGATTAAAAAGCGGTTTATTATTTATATTGTTTAAATTATTTATCCCGACGTTTCGGATGCTTTTCAGCAACCGTGGTCACGGGCAGACAGAAAGATGACAGTTGTCTGATTTTTGAAATGTCACAAAGTTGCCATCTTAACGCCATCTATTCCTACGGAGTTGATATTTACTGTAATTTTCTATATTTTGACAATATTGACTAACGGTGTCCTCTTGTTTTTTAGTGTGTTTAATTTGGGGTTTTAGAATTTTTAATTACTGGATCCCAGGTGTTGGAAAGTCTCAAACCATCTTCTCTATTGAAGTTAGGATGTTATTTAATTTCAATAGCCTCGCGTACTAGTTTGGGAAAGAATCTACTTTCTCTTGCAAGGATTTTCGGTTGGTCGAAACGTATGTAGTGGTTTGGATTGTCTAAAGTGTGTTCACATACTGCTGATTTAGAGTGACGTCTGTGTTTGATATCCGCAATGTGTAAATCACGTTTTAATCCGGTATACAGTATTTTATTTAAATCTCGTAGAACTTTTTTTACTTCATTTTTACAGTTACAAAATAATTGACGTCGATATTTAAATATCACTTAAACGTAATATAAGGGTATTTGTCAAATCACGGCTCCACCTCAAAAGTGCTCAAAATTTGTTTATAAGTATAGTATCCCAAGTAATATATGTATATTAAGGAGTCGCACGGCTTTTGAACTCTTTATAAAAATTAGAAAGTTTTGGTTAGTTCAGTGAATTTGAAGACCCGGGTTCAAATCCAAATCCTGAGTAAAATATATCTGTCTAATGTCCCACTAAAAGATTCGAGAAAACTCTTAGCACTGGAAGTTCCAGCTTCTAATCCCGTCAAAGAAATTCAAAACAAATAACAATATGGCATCATGTTTTTAATATAAATATATTACAAAAATGTGAAACAAAAACACCATGACGTATCTGCCCCATTTTCAGGAAAACGGTATATTATGTTTGTATTAAAGGTTTAAATATAAAGGACGGCTTCACACGGGTGCAATGTAGATGTACTATACACACAAAATAGCCTACGCTACTCGCTGAAAATGTAGCTTTCTATGGGTGAAATAATTTTTATAATCAGTGAAGTAGTTTCTGAGTTTATTCATAACATACAAAATACAAATCTTTCCTCTTTATAATTTTAATATAGATGTAAAAGAATGGTTAAATGGACAGGTTGCTCACCATAATATAGTAATCTAAGCGTACATTAGCCAAGAGAGCTTGGATTTGATTTACGTTATGGCCATTTTCTGTCATTTTTTTTTATCGAAATAGACAGACGTTTGACCGCGATCACACCTGATGGTAAGTGGTGATGCGATCTAAGGAAAGAAGACACGAAGAAGCCTATTCACCCTAGCCTTAAAGATACCCAAGTTATAGTGGTCCGGAAAGACAGAAGCTGGTAGGGAATTCCATTCTTTCGCAGTTTTCGCAGTTTGTCATAAGGCGAGAATCAGCGATGCAATCGTCTAACCACTTTTTACTGTCATTATTTCACAGCTTTTCTATCTATCCACAGTGATTTGTTACCTGGATTGGTATTATCGTTTTAATAACTGCTAGTATTTTAATTATAAGTTGGTTCTTTGAACCGGTGCCGAACTATTTCTACTTATTAAAATAGTTTTGTCCAGTGATGTACTTAGAGTTGTAAGACTAATACCGAACTATTAAGTGCCCAGATATAGGGTAAATAGTGTATGCATTATAAAATAAATACAATACACACACTCGACTTATCAGAATATGGAGTTTAGTAACACGCCCCGGCCTCGCACTAGTGCAATGTAGATGTAGGTACTATACACAAAAAACTATGCTTTGCCTATGTTACTCACTGATAATGTATCTTTCTATTGATAAAAGAATTTTTACTATCGGTCGAGTTATTTTTGAGTTAAATCATAACAAGCAAACAAATAAATCTTTCCTCTTTATAACAGAAGTATAGCCAAATCTTTAATTGGAATTATTGAAGGAACTAATAATACTAATTAATTGGACGGGCTCGTTGGCGCGTTCGGTAGAATATCTTTCGTGCGCATCGATGGGACTTGGGTTCGAATCCCACCGGGACAACAGTCTAAAATTTTCTGAAACCATGTTTTCCCCACGTCTGGTAACTTCGGGCATTGATCGCATGGGAGGAATTTCTAAATTAGAGGGAAAAACCGTGAAGTGCACATTGCGCGTTTCGGTTTCAGTCTATAGATTTCCGAATGCTTGAAGTAAAAAATAGGTCGACAGCGTATCATTGACTAATGTTCTGTGACTGGGGTATCACCTACCAACAACTGAACCTCATGCTCGTCTGTCGATAATTAACATAAAAAAAAATTAAATTATAACGACCTGAAAGTTGTAATAACTAATCGAACAGTGGTAAATAAAATTAATAAGACATAAGTATTTAGATTAGTTAAACCAGAACTTCTTCAAAAGCGAGCCTTAAATTCAGCATTCCGGTCTCGCACAGTTCCGATATTACGGACAAAATAATGGGGTTGGAAGAATTTGAACATCAGTGGCTTTTAGGATTATAGGAGTGTGTGATATATCTCCGTTGCGCTGCGGCCTACGTACCTAGAATGTATTATAGAATGAATAAATTAAACAAAATACTGTTTTAATAAATAGGCCTATTTTTGCAAAGGTTAGAATATATTGACAGACCTCATTTGATGGCAGCTTTTTTTTCATTATATAGGTTGTGATAACCATCGGACACCTGATGGTTATCACAACCTATATAATGAAAAAAACCTTGTTTTATAAAAAAATGTCATACCCGGTGGAATTTGAACTCGTGACCCATCGAAATGCAAAACAAGGGTATCTTACATCAACTACAAAATTCCCAGGCCGACAACATATCTAAAACATTTGAATCACTTATCTGAGGTAAGAACTACTTTTTACTTCGAGTATTCGGAAATTCATAGACTGAAACCGAAACGCGCAATATGCACTTCACGGTTTTTCCATGAACGGTGGTTCTTTACGCGGTCGGAATTTCGCCATTCCTCCCACTCGTTCAATACCCGAAGTTACCAGACGTGGGAAAACATGCTTACAGAAAATTATGATTATGTCGTCCCGGTGGGATTCGAACCGACGACCCATCGAAGCGCACGGCAGGTGTTCCACCGAACGCGCCAACGAGCCCGTCTGCGGTTGGCGGTGGTGGTTATTTACTATCAGGTTACCCCCTTGCGGCTAATCGTTATGTATTTTTAAAATGAATTTCCTAATAAAAAATCCAGTTACAAATTAACGCACTTTAAACTTCAATTACCACTTACGAATTCCAAAATCAAACTAAAGTATCAAATATAAGCATGGACGAATAAATGTTCCTACAACCTGATACATAAATTAAAATTTAATTGTATAACGAGACGACAAGCGTAAAGCGCTGAAGATTAATAGACGCATTAGCTGTATCGGATACATCCGGTTTGTCATCAGGCTGCAACAGACATTCATTACTTAAAGTGACAACGTTCTAAATTGCTACGCGATTCAGCGGATTAAATTACAATTTTCATTACAGCGCTATTTAGATAGAATGAAAGAACAATTTATGGTACAACAGGAATACACGAAAGTTTGTTAACTAAGGTATAATAGAACCTTTGATATAATGTACAAGAATCTCTCCTATCCTGAGTATGCTGACCGTACTCAAGTCTAATATTTTCTTTTATTAACGCGTATATCACATACTAGCCATCCGCCCAGTCTTCACATGGGTGTAATGTTGTACTAAAAATAAATAATGTAGCTTTCTATTGGTGAAAAAAAAAATTAAAATTGCTCGAGTAGTTTTTGAGTTTAATGGTAAATTTTTCCTCTTTATAATATTAGTACCTATTGATATAGAATAGATAAAAATAAAATAACTTTTAACGAAAAAAGGCGATGTATTATTTATCCCGACGTTTCGGATGCTTTTCAGCAAGTGTGGTCACGGGCAGACTGAAAATTGCTGTCTGATTTAAATAAAACTAGTCATAAGGTACTAAAGACAAGAGCACTGTTAATTAATATTGCCATAATATAGAAAATTACAGCAAATATCAACTCCGCAGAAATATATAAGTGAACCGAGTCCCCTAGTGGGGCATGGGGCAGACCCATTTCTGTATCTGATTCACAGATCATTTTTCTTTACAGGCAAGTTGGTGATCAGCTTTCTGTGCCCTGCCCGACCGATACATTTTTATTTTAAATCTGGTTTCCCCGGCATTCGAACACAGGACCTCCGATCGAATCGCGCTTACCAATGAGCCACGGAGGCGGTCAAATAAGCACTCTCTCCTAGACTCTTATCCAGATTGCGATTTGTTTGTGGATTCTCAGTAATTCTGTCAAAATATCTGCGGATTTGTCTATGTTTGTGTTAACTAATTTATGTTTATGAATTATTTTATTTTAAATCGATGTATTGTAAAGTTATTATGGTTTTTGACGGACTGATATAATGGTCTTACCACAGAACAGCTTATTTTTCCCTGTTCTGTGGGTCTTACTAATCAAGGTGAGGGAGAAACATAACCTTTCGTTCGGATCTCTTTCGTTATATATTTATACTTACAACAACATACTCTTAAAATATTATACATCTTATATTTTTCTGATTATATTTTGCAGTCTAAAATCTTGAAGTATAGGACTGGTACATTTTATGTTTAGGTATGTGTCGTTTTGTTTTTATTTCTTTCACTTCAGTTTAATTAGGCTTAACGTAATTAGATATTGCACTTATTATATTTATGGCAATGAAGAATGGAATCAGAACTTACAATCTAATTAAAAGAATTCTCGTGGTCCCGGGTGTTATTTCGTGATGCATGAGGCAGGCACGTTTTTATGTATGTTTTACTAATTTTTATTTATTTATTTACAAGTTTCGGACATCATCTGTTGAATCTGCTAGTATTATATCAAATTATTTTTAAGAACATCCCGGATCTTGAGATAAGCATTGTCAAAGATTCGAATCCTGTGGTTACAATATATAAAAATAATATACAGTAGTGCAGAGGATGATAAAGAAAAATGATCGGTGAATCTACAATATATCCTTTTAGAGATTAGTACAAAGGATTTCTTCAATAAACTTAGTTATGTAAATATGAACATAATATATTTGAAAAATTAAAATATTTTCCAAGTAACTTTATTATTTGGTAATCTATTTTCCCCTAATAATCCTTGTATAAGTAATCCAAGCGTAAAATACAACATGTATCACTCATAATGGGTAAAATGGATCCTAAGTACGATATTAAACGATTCAACTGGACCCCGGTCGCGTTTTATAAAGTTTTATGAACCATTATGGTTGGGTATAACGAGTTTCCTATTACAATATACTCAAAAGCTAAGTAGGAGGATCGAAAATTATCAAATATCACTTAAATTATTATTTTTTGTGTAGGTTTATATACATTTTATAAGACATATTATATCGATACATCAGCTTGAAGCTCATATTCCGCGTAACACTGCTTTGATGTTACTAAGACGTAAATGAAAATATATTTTAAGAATATTATTAATATATGAGACCCGGTGGGATTTGAACTCGTAAATTATCGTACATCGATATTAGGTGATACCTCAGCCACAGTACATCAGTCAATGATGCGCTGTCGACTTACTTTTTACTTCGAGCATTCGGAAATCCATAGAGTGAAACCGAAACACGCAATGTGCACTTTACGGTTTTTCCATCTATGAACGGTAGTTTCGGTATTCCTCCCACCCGATCAATGTCCCAAGTCACCAGACGTGGGGAAAACATGCTTACAGAAAATTATAAACATGTCGTCCCAGTGGGATTCGAACCCACGACCCATCGATGCGCACGGCAGATGTTCTACCGAACGTGCCAACAAACCCGTCAAATAAACCGAAAAGTGCAATGTGCAGTTAAAGGTTTATCCATCTATGAACGATGGTTAGTTATGAGGAAATTCGATACTCCTCCAGACAGGTTTACAGAAAATTATGAAAATGTCCCGTCAGCATTCAAACCAATCTATCAGCATGCAATGTTGGTGTTCTATTCAACGCACCAATAAGCCTGTCAAACGCAACACGGCAAAGGGCGTGACTTCTTCTTCTTCCTGCCCTGTTCCCTTTTTTTTTATTTGAGGTCGGTGCAGTATGTTCTCTTTTTCCATTCTCTCCTTTCACTCGCCATATCATCAGTTTCAAACACATATCATTCTTCACACAGTCAATCCATGTCTTTTTTGGCCTCCCTCTTCCCCTATACCCATCCACTTTCACATTTAAAACTTTTTTAGATACATGCCCTTCATCTCTCGTCATAACATGTCCATACCAAGCCAAACGATTACCTTTAAATTTTTCATTAATTGGCGCTACTCTCAAAGTTCCTCTTATATAGTCATTTCTTGGCGTCGTGACTAATAAATAATAATCCGCTAGTTTCCCTCAAAATTAAATCGCGACTGAAGCTGTGCTCGATCTAATTTCAAAGGAAGCTTTTGTAAAGAAAATAAAAGTTATACATCCTTTCTCTTGAGACCCATTCAGTGCATTCTCCGAAGCAGCGCTAGTCGGCTGTAAAGGAAATAATGTGACAGATTTTATAAGGCTTTGTATTAAAGGAATGCACTCAGTATTAACTGGCTTAAGTTCGACAGCCTTTGAAAAGAGTTTGCTTATACTGAGCGTAAACTACGATACGTAAAGCGATAACAACTATGAGGGCAAATCAATACCCTACTAAGATTCCGAATGCTCGAAGTAAAAAGTAGGTCGACAGCGCATCATTGACTGATGTTCTGTGGCTAAGGTGTCACCTACCATCAAGCGAACCTCATGCTCGTCTGTTCTAAAAATCTAAAAAAAAAAGATAAAAATCTAAATTTTTTTTAAAGACGAGTACCTTAATTGATTGTCCCTCGGCTTCATCTGTGAAGGAGGCGTCAGGATGTTTATCCCAGCCAGTGGCTTGACCACCACAGAAGCCCAAAAGCCCGGCTTGGCCAATTAAAGCAACCATAAAAATAATTATGCCTTTAAATTAAGTTTTATTCAAAAAAAAAAAGCTAATAATTTTTAAATAAAATACTGTATACCGGATTAAAACGCGATTTATTATTTAAATTATTTATCCCGACGTTTCGGATGCTTTTCAGCAACCGTGGTCGCGGGAGACTGAAAGATGACAGTATTTTATTTAAATGTGTGATACTCGCGTTAATAAAAGACAAAGCTAATAATTTTTTTCTATACTTAAATAATATAATTTTAATAATATTATAAAGAGGAAATATTTGTATTTTTGTAAATTATGAATAAACTACTGGATGGATTTTAAAAATTCTTTCACCAATAGAAAGCTACATTATCAGCGAGCAACATAGGCTATTTTTGTGTATAGTACATCTACATTTCACCCGTGAGAAGCCTGGTTGTGTTGCTGTTACATCGGTGAAATAATTTCTAAAATCGGTCCAGTAGTTTTTAGTTAAGTCGTAACAAACAATTTTTTCTTCTATATGATATATATTAGTATAGATTATTATTCTTTTAAATTCTCAATCCCCATTTCCTGGTTATAAGTTTTCTATAAAGTTCATGAACCCACCTTTGTCGCAGATACAATGAACATTACTATATAATTATATTTCGTCACATTTATTATATTTTATAGTATTTACGTCTATAACATTGTCTATTTATACGTACATAAAGTTGTAATATGCCCATTATATTTGTTTTTAGTATTATTTTATTGATTTTTATTTTAAATTTTCTTTACGTGTTTTCTGGCACTCCAAAAGTTACCCAGGCAGATGCTGAAAATCAGCGTTGTAGCCAGTACTGGTTTACAGCACAAGCTGAGCATCGGCCTTTTCTTTCGCCACACAGTATATTATATATTTAGTTTTAGTTACTATTAAAAATGTATATATAATAGAATGTATTTTAAGAGTGTGGCATTGAATAAATTTTTCTTATTTCTTTAATATATTTTCCCCATTTAACCATGCTTAGCTTAAACGGATGAGAGGATTATTATAATTTCATCAAATACGTGATCTATAAATAAGTCGCAGCGCTCATTGGTCCTGATTAACCACAAACGGTTAAGCTTGTCTACTAAAATAAAATAAAACAAAGCCCACAGAAACAAAGCGATATCTTGGAATTATCGCAAATAATCCGACCAATACAGAATGTATCCAGACAATAAACATCTTCCTTATTAGATAACCGAGGGGAATGTTTTTTGCTAGCCTCTTGCACCGCTACCGATCAAAACAAACAATATTTTCGATATTTGTATTGGAGAATATAATACTAAGAAAAATTGTTTTGTTGTTTCAGTAAAGTTGATGCTTTCGTGCGAAAACATTTAATGAATTACGAAAAACATAAATGGCATCAATACATATAATGTATTTCTATGCTGTAAAAAATAAAAGAATAGAATCAAACTATAATTTTTTTTTACCAGTCATGGCGAGGGGCGCGATTAAAGAAGGGATAACAGTATACAGAAAAATAATTTGGAACATTTTTTATCCATCTGTTTGTCCACGAAATTCTCCGAAAATACTGAACTGTTTTTCGTAGAAATTGGATGTCGAAAAGAAAAGTTTTCTTCATTTAAATAGCTTGCTGAGAAGCTCAGCTTAAGATGAAGCCCATGCGAACGAAGTCGCGGGCACCAACAAGTATTTAAATAATTTTACTTGGTTATAACCAAGTATAATTACTTTAATGAGTCAACCAACTAGCTCTTTTCGAATAGATGTGATAAAGGTATCATGTGGAACTTGGTGTAATGGTTGCAGCTTACAAACATTTTGTAAAACAAAAACTTGGCGATTAAAAAGAGTGGTGGAGAATTTATTGCCAGTTCTTCTCGTCCGTTCTAGGCCCTTGATTTGAACTGGCAGTAAATGTAAAATTAGAAGCATTTTATCCTTACTTTTTATTGACGTTCATAAGTGCACATTATGTTGCCTAAATGAATAAATGATTTTGAATTTGAACACTGAATGACTCACTTCTTATTAAAATTATATATTTAAAATGCTTCATATTTAAATATGTCATTAGTTTAATATCTAAATGATATGGTTTAGTTTTGACTAAATATATTAAACTGGAATTAGTTTTCGTCCTCACTGTTCATACAATGACTTGTAAAAGAGCTCCAATTCATTCTGTAAGAAAAAATCGCGCGCCGAGTTATCTCTAGTAAAACGGCGTAGAAATTCAAAGCTATTGAAATGTAAAATGCTGTGTCATCCGATAAAAAACGAGAATAAGTAATAAGAAACTAGCGGTTTATGGGTATCGCGCCTTAATAGTGGTAAGGTCAATTCGGCGAAGACCTGCAAACTTCATAAAAAAAAAAATACCAATTTTGGCTGTTCCATTACCTTAAATCCATGTTTTATTAAATTAAAAGATCCAATATTTAGTTCAAAACCAAATAAACATGTCAAAGTATAAAAAATTGATTAATGGAATACACATTAGTTTTATGTACACAGCGCAATGGACAAATTTGGCTCCCAAGTTTACATTACATTACAGATATTATGCAAGTGTGCAAATTTCGACTGCATTTTAATGTATTTTTGTGCCCTTAGCATTTAGAATAGTGCTTATTTTGCTAATTATCCTAGGTAGTATATGTTTATATACCTAGTATTTTCTTAAGGTACTACATTAGGTCTTTAAAACTACACCTGTTAAAAACATAAGTCTTACGAAGTAAATAGGTTTTTTTTATAATATTAGAGGAGGCAAACCGATGGCCAAATAGCCCATGGACTATCTTAAGTTTAGAGGTTGTGATAATGTGTTGCATGCCTTTAAAATAAGAATAGGGAGAAATATATTGTTCAATATGCATCGCTTACTCTTACATCTTACACCAACCCCACAGTCTAAATTACACTTATTTAATGGACCAGTCATAAACTCGCCAATGAAATGGCCGTCTAGATTTTTTATGGTAAAATAAAATCTTAATTCTTCCAAGTGAGTTGATATTTCTTTATAATTTAATGATCACCTCTTTATGAGAATTTTATTTCTAAAAAAAATTGCTTGTAAATGTCGTACTAGAAATTATTTTTAGCAAAAAACAAAAACCAACTTCAAAACTACAACATGCACTAAAAAGTAAAAAATAATATTTTAATTACTTCAAAGCATTATTAATTAACAGTTATTTTTGAAATCGGTGCCGCTCCATACAGTTCGAAAATTTGTTGCAAAAGCAGGATTAAACTGTCCTTCTTGGCTGGCATCGACTCCAAAAATAACTGTTAATAAATAATGCTTTGAATTAATTAAAATATTATTTTTTACTTTTTAGTGTATGTTGTAGTTTTGAAGTCGATTTTTGTTTTTCTGCTAAAAATATTTATTTTTCAAATTTTTGTAGGAAGTGTATGTATTTAAGTTCATTAATATTTAGTAGACCTACCACTAAACGTGCTGCTCAAATGAGACAGCGCACAGTATTTCGTCTAGTACAAGCTAGCGGGACAAAATTCATCACGTCATTTCCAGGAACTAGTGATAGCAACTTGTAAACAACCCTTTCCAGGTAAGGAATTCTAAGTATCATTTGTTTGTTACTTCAACAAGTAATTTTGTGGAGTGGTTAAAGCTAACTATAAAGGAAATGGAATTTGCATCTGTAAATAAGTTGCATTTTTACCACACTTGCGACACCATCTCAAATAATTGTTATTAAAGTGAACCTATTTTCTTGTGATGGATTCTACTATTGAAGGTATGTACTTACTATTTTGACTTGTTTTTAAAAGAACAAATGTACTCTTTTGCTGTAATTAGAGTTTATAAGTGTGTTGACATAATCCAACATATTTTTTCTTAACTTCAAACTTTAAAGGGTTGCAACTTTTT
Source organism: Anthocharis cardamines (assembly GCA_905404175.1). Classification (NCBI taxonomy): domain Eukaryota; kingdom Metazoa; phylum Arthropoda; class Insecta; order Lepidoptera; family Pieridae; genus Anthocharis; species Anthocharis cardamines. The sequence goes on along the minus strand of FR989953.1, from coordinate 1,142,042 downwards.
GTATCCAAATATATCCAGCTAGATTTTACTATATGTTATAATTACAACATTCAGGCGTAGGTAACTTTATTTTTTGGCTCCCGAAACCGCCCGCAGCTAAAGTTATTTACTTTCTTTCAGAACAAGCCATAGCTATGACAAAATTGGAGTTTTTCGAAGAATGGTTAAATCATGACAAAACTGAAAGAACTAGTCGCATTTTTGATCATTTATGTGTACAGCATAATTTACTAGATGCTTCTGAAGATTCACTGAAGAAACTCAAAATGAAAATTTCGAGCCTATCATCAAAATTCAACGAAAAATGGACATCTTCTAAGAGTACTAAGGATGCATTTCTCATGAAAAATAAAAAGTGGTTAGAAGGATGTGGAATCGAAATGTTAGTGTGTGTGAGTAAGACGTGCCCTTCAACATCATCGGGAGATCGTTCTGCAGGGCGACCCCATAAAACCTTTGACGAGTCATCAATAAAAACGAAAAGTTTTATCTTGATCTGTATTCGTGGTACTCGATGCCTGTTACTGTGCATAAAATTGTTGTACACAGTACAGAAGACATTAAATCCTGCATTCTTCCTATTGCACAGCTTTCCGAAGAAGCCCAAGAGGCAAGAAATAAAGACTGTCGTAGATTTCGGGAACGACATACCAGAAAACGATCACGCTGTGCCACAAATACGGATCTTTTGAGAATGCTTTTGATTACGTCCGATCCTGTAATAAATACATTCAGAGAATTACCGAGAAAAAAATTAACTACGTTACCACCAGAAGTTCTGCAGTTGATTGTCCCACCTTCATTACCATCCCAATCAACATCAGTTCGCGAATTTAGTGAGGGGGATTACTCATTATCGGAAGATTCTACTGAATTGGAGAGTGGTGATGAGGAATCTTCTGATGATTAGTATTAGATTCGACTTGGTAGATTTTTACTTATTAATATATATTTTTTATGTTTACCTATTTTATTTTGTAGTAATTTTAACAATGTATTAGTTTTAAATTTTAAATATAACATTATTGTAGACGGATAATTCTAATTTTTTGCGATTTTGTTTCAAGAGTTTTTTTTTATATGTATGGATAACTGTCTTGGACTATTGTTGTTGTTGTTGTTTTTTTTTTTTAATATTTTATTTTACTCATATTTATGATTTTAATTTTTAAAACATGTATGTATAGTACCTTATATGCATAATAAGTAGATAGACGCAGCGAATTATAAAAATCAAGGATATCAGGAAACAAAAGTAAAAAAAAATGACAGTTCTTCCATTTTAAGTCCACACTTTTGTACTTAGAGAACACAAAATGGTGTCAGACACCTTAAATATACATAAACAATTGAAATAAGTCAAAAAATAATTTTGTCCCGCTAGCTTGTACTAGACGAAACACTGTGCAGCGCCGTGAAAGGAACCACAAAGCAAAACATCATCTACGTATAAGTTTTTTGTTATTGTTGATTTTCTAAAAAAGCACCAAACCAATGCCGATAAAAATTATATGAAATATCCCCTACCAAACAAAAAAAGAATCATTATAAACACCTTATAATTTTAACACACGACACGATTTACGAACCTTCAAGAAATCAGCCAAGATCTTCCGTAAGGCCCCTATCCCACTGGCGTTATGCGAGCGTTGGCGTTTCGTCAACGAAGCGTTATACATACATAGATATTATCGACGCTGCGCAGACGTTGGAGAAATGCCAACGCTCGCATAACGCCAGTGGGATAGGGGCCTAAAGGCCGGCAACGCACCCGCAAACCCTCTGGTGTTGCGGATGTCTATGGGCGGTGGTGATCACTTACCATCACGTGAGCCACCTGCCCGTTTGCGTTTTAAGATATAAAAAATAATTAGAATGTAATTTAATAGTTTTTCATAGCTACTAAATTAATAAGGTAAAATATTTATATCGTTGTTATCCGAAATTGTGAGATAAACATTTGAATCGTTATGTTTAGATCTATGTAATTATATTATATGTAAGCTAGTAACATAGGCTATGTTTTTTGTGTATAGTACATCGACATTGCACCCGTGCGAAGTGCGGGCATGTTACTAGTATAATATATTTAGATATCGAGGGATAAAGTTTATAAAATGATTCACAACTTTATAAACAATATTGTGTGGATGAACAGATCTTATAGAATATAGAGCTTTGTATTCGGTTTTGATATTTACAATGCATAATATTGTCTTTTATTAACGCGAGTATCACACATTTAAATAAAATACTGTATACCGGATTAAAACGCGATTTATTATTTATATTGTTTAAATTATTTATGCCGACGTGCTGCTGATGCTGCTGTAAAGCATCCGAAACGTCGGGATAAATAATTTAAACAATATAAATAATAAATCGCGTTTTAATCCGGTATACAGTATTTTATTTAAATATTTACAATGCACTTTACATGCAAATGCATATAAAGTGCATTGACAAGTCTTGCATAAGACGTCACCACCCGGTGCAATTGTGTTTATTTTCCTTTGATAACAGTGATAGGTTCGGCATCTTGACTTCCTTTTCTTGGTTTGTTTACATTTTGACGTACAAATGCTTACGCATTAATTTTCCTCTAAAGTGTTCAATATAGCATAAAATCATGTAGGTAAGTCTTTTTCTTCTTCCTGCCCTGTTTCCTTTTTTTATTTGGGTTCGGCGCAGTATGTTCTCTTTTTCCATTCTCTCCTTTCACTCGCCATATCATCAGTCAAATCTCTCAAACACATATCATTCTTCACACAGTTAATTCCAGTTTTTTTTTTTTTAAATATGTTAATCTATCAGTGAATAAACGTAAAATTATTTTATTTTATTTACACACAAGAGGGAATTGTAGAAAAAAGCGCTTTACGTTTGAAATGTAGCTTATTCGCTATACGACTGAACGGGTTTAATAATGCAAGTGTTCACCATTAACGCTTTTAGCGGAAAGTGCTTTTTGATTGATATGGGATAGCGTAATAATGTATTGTGGCCACTGAAATTTGTGGTAATTGCTGCTGTGAAATATGGATGTTGGAATGCATTGCTTTAAAAAACGATTCGTGAGTCTTTTGTTTTCTATTGAAAAATGACCTAAAGGCTCCTCTTCATCATTGCCACTATGATCGGGCAACTCTCCTCACAATCGTGAACGTTCATTTACTGAATGTCTACTGTTATGATATGACGTCTATCGAAAATGGATAAATGACACTTAAAATACCTACCTACACTTATTTAATACTTAGTAAAGTACCTACGTTATTACTTAATAGTGTACTTATATTTATTTTTGAGGTGCTTATTTAATAATAATAAGATGCAGAAGGCAGTACAACTGGACACGGCTCGTATTGTGAGAAGGTTCGTTTCTCTGTCCGGTGCCGGTGGTGATCCCCATTTGCATACTTTTTTTTAAATATTATTATTTTATATACAATAAAAAAAGTGTAATTGTAAGAATGTTATCATGGCCCAATGTGACGAGGAGCCATAAGCTGTAAGCATCAATCAATCATGCGCTTGACTCTTTTTTATGTTATATATCGACAGACGAGCATGAGGTTCACTTGATGGTAGGTGATACCCCAGCCACAGAACATCAGTCAATGATGCGCTGCACATTTTAATTCGAGCATTCGGAAATCTTTAGACTGAAACCGAAACGTGCAATATGCAATTCACAGTTTTTCCATCTATGAATGGTAGTTCGTTACCCGGTCGGAATTTCGATATTATTCCCACCCGTTCAACGCCCGAAGTTACCAGACTAGGGGACAGACATGTAGTCCCAGTGGGATTCGAACCCACTACCCATCGATGCGCACGGCAGGTGTTCTACCAGCTGCTGGTAGTGGTACCAGCTGTCGTTTGTATTTTGTATAGTCTATGTGGATAGACTATACAAAATACTAGATTCGTCTTTTGGTACTAATTCTGAATAAGTAAATAATCTTTCCAAAACAAAAATCAGATACATATTTTTTCATATATAAAGGCATGATTAAAGTCATACAGCAATTATATTCATTATTATACTGAGCGTACGAAGCCGCTTAATTGGCAAAGAAAATGTCTAAAGTCAGGGTGGAATGTGATACCGTTGATTCAGTTCGCTGTTTGATGTTTTTGTGTTGTGATGAAATCGTAATTTGTTTCGCGAATTCGTTCAATTTAATTCAGATAGTTGAAAGGATTGCGGATACATACAAAGGGGAGTTTCAGAAGGAGAATTTTTGAGTTATAAGCGAGAGCGTCTTTCTTTTTAATAATGTTTTTTTTTTATGCAATAAGGGACAAACTGTCAGCTCACTTGATGGTAAGTTAATGTTTAAGGAGTGAGTAGGCTCTTTTCTTACAGGTCTCCAACTTATAAGTTGTATCCATTTATCCATTCGGAAATACCGCTGGCGATTAGTTAATTTATATTTCAGTTTTGACAATAAATTATCCTATGTTTGAATCGCATCCATCAAAATCACCCTTAATATTGTATATTGTTTTAAATTGTTTTCTTATTTCTTTGAAACTAACTCTTGTATTATATTATATCTTGTGTCCGTACCTTTGATATTCAAATATAACTTATTCAAGTAAAGTCTTTCATTTTGAAGATACTATTGGTTTAGAACTTTAGAATGTCGCCATGGAAGAGTTGGTAGAATGATAATCTACTGTTATCGGCAAGTTAAATACAGAAACTCAGCGTAAATTGCTTATATTTTAAACCACACTTCCAAGCGTCGAAACTGATTTGAACCGCTACTGAATTTAGATGAGTTTCAGAAATATAAATTGAAGGCAAAGTGTTTAATGTATTAGAATATACATATGTTTTTCATTTCAAATAGCTATTCAGTGACGAAGACTTACATGTTGCTTTTTTTTATTACTTTTAAATCATTACTATCTTCTACACTATATTGCTCGTTTTTCAAAATAAATATACTGTAGACATCATGTGCGTTTATGGAAATAAAATTACATTATCCGAATCACAATATCATGACGGGCTCGTTGGCGCGTTCGGTAGAACACCTGCCGTGCGCATCGATGGGTCGTGGGTTCGAATCCCACCGGGAGCACATGCTTATAAAGTTATAATAATTTTCTGTAAGCATGTTTTCCCCACGTCTGGTAACTTCGGGCATTAATCGGGTGGGAGGAATATCTAAATTCCGACCTGGTAAGGAACCACCGTTCATAGATGGAAAAACCGTGAAGTGCATATTGCGCGTTTCGGTTTCAGTCTATGGATTTCCGAATGCTCGAAGTAAAAATTAGGTCGACAGCGCATCATTGACTGATGTTCTGTGACTGAGGTATCACCTACCATCAAGTGAACCTCATGCTCGTCTGTCGATATCTGACATAAAAAAAAAAAAAAATGTTGAGAAAAAAGTTTTCTCTATAATCCATATTACTTAAACTTCAATTTATGCATGTTTAATTTTTATCAAATTCAGTTTAGTCTTTTATAAGGGATATACGACTTATAATTTCGTTTTACTAAGTAATTTCTTGTTCAATCTATATACATACTCGCATTTGCTATTTAGCCCGCGGCATGAAAATTTACATTTTATATTTTTACATTTAACTCAACTACTAATTAGTTTTACATTTAATATGCAAATGAATCCATTATGTTAGTGTTCATAGATGGAAAAACTGTGAAGTGCATATTTTGTTTCAGTTTCAGTCTATGGATTTACGAATGCTCGAAGTAAAAAAAAGTAGGTCGACAGCACATTATTGACTGATGTTTTGTGGCTGAGGTATCACCTACCATCAAGTGAACCTCATGCTCTTTTAAATAAAATACTGTATACCGGATTAAAACGCGATTTATTACATTATTATTATATTACAGTCTCCCGCGACCACGGTTGCTGAAAAGCATCCGAAACGTCGGGATAAATAATTTAAACAATAAATCGCGTTTTAATCCGGTATACAGTATTTTATTTAAATGTGTGATACTCGCGTTAATAAAAGACAATATTATGAACCTCATGCTCGTCTGTTGATACGTAACATATAAAACGGGTGCATAGATCGCTACGGGCATCGGAAGTGAGGATTTTATAGAAAAAAAAACCAAATAACGCACGCAAAGTGTATAGGAAATAAAAGAAAGAAATAGACTTATCTACCAATTCAGATGTTATTTTCTTAAAAAAAATCAAACTTCGAAGAAGATTTATTGCAACAATTTCCGTAAACAGATCTACCGCTACGCGAAGACAAAGTTCTAAACAGAATAAATAACAAATTCTTTTCCCAAGGCTATTGTTAAGCGATCCCATCTGGGACGTACTCAAAATTTAAAAGTGGAATCTTAAAGATATTCATTATTCAAGCGAGTCACGTAGATACGCACCTTCTACAGAATAGCTTAGAAATAACTCGCAAATAGATAGAAATAGAGAACATACAAGTTTGCTCATAGGTTCGTTAGACAAAGAACAAGGAGTGTTTCTTTACTGTTTGAATTAGACTAATAGTTGTTATTTGTTTTATTTCTATTTTTTTATGAATTTTATGAATAAAGGCCTTGTTATATTTTTTTTAGTATCTAGCTTTTGGTCCTATTGGTCTTGCGGACAGGAGTGGCGAGGTGGCTTAGCCATGAAATTTCGGTTCTTGCAACGACTGGCCTAAGGGCTTCTGTGAGACACGTTCCTCAGTTTGGGCTTGGTGAGGGCCACGGAACAAGGGTTTTGTTTTTTATGCTAGATATACGAGCGCTAACAGTAGCGAGACGTTCATAAGCCGATTATTATCTTCCCTCTGTATAGATATATATATATTTTTCCCTATATCTATACTAGTAATCATCTAAAAATAGTTATAGATACAAGAATACATTGACTCCTAAAACAAAACAATATATTATCATTTTTTTTTCTTAGTGTCTCAATTTTTAGCAACACACTTATCGCGGAATACTTAAAACATAATCAAAACTTGAGGACTTCTTAAACTGTTTCTGTCTTTCATTTTACCTTCGTAATGAAGGGATTAGATATACTTTTAAGTACACCTCAATGTCGATTAGCGTTCGAGAATTCGGCCATTAGATTATTATATAAATAATCTGAGGCAACACAATCCTTTGAATTCTAAGTGCCTAATAAACCCCTACGCAAACCGCGTGGGCAAATAACTTATAGTTCATTCATAAATGACAATCATCAAATGTCCTATCACTGTTAGTCTTTAATTTATGCTTTTTTGAAATGAAATGAAATGAAAAACGAAATGAAATGAAAAACGTTTATTTAGCCAATAACAAAAATAAAATACAAATGAATGAACTCTTATAACTAAAATAATTAAAATTTAACTAAACTAAAATTATAAAACTAAGAATAATAAAACAAAAGAAAAACAAAATAATAAATGATGTGGCTAAAAGAGACAGTCACTCAGCATTTGCCACATCATTATTTAATGGTGTGGCGCTGATTTTCAGTGACTGCTCTGATTTGATTTGATTTTCGCTTGGAGCGACATAACAATTGTACTTACAACACAAACAAACATGCATTAAAAACAAAAAAATTGTAAAAGAAACGGAGTAATAATCACAACAATAAAAATAATAATAATAAAAAAAATGTAAAAAACAGAATAAATATTATAAATACAATATATGACAATTTGAAATATTAAATAAGTAGTCAGCACAACCAAGGCTGGTTGCGAAATTCTGCTAGCAAGAAGATTTTATATTTTTTCTTGAATCCTCGGGTTGTTAGAGAGTCTAGCAGAGGTGGAGGCAGATTATTCCAGCATTTTTTGGATTAAGAGCTTACCTTTTGAACATTTTCACCCTTCGCCACCGGTAGGTAGCCAGACAATATCAATGCAATTTACTTCAAGCATTCGGAAGCGAAGCGAACCGAAGCGCGTAATCTGTACTTGTGGAATCCACGATTATTTCCATTCGATTAGTTTCTGGGCATCTTGACATAAAATATTAGTATTGTACGTAAAACGATGTCTAAATCTTTCAGTCTTAATGATCTACTGTTTACGAAATAAACTATTTATATTTTTTCATGAAAATGCGTCAATGATTAGATTACCGCTATGACTACCAGTTTATAACATTTTATGAACATAATATTATTTGTCTAAGCTTCTTCGGAGTTAGAATTGGGAAAGAATTACAAAATGTCTTCCGGAGAATATCAAGAATTTACCTTCTAGATTTACGTCACAATTTAACATCTAATAATATTAAAATTAAATTAAATAATTATTTTCTTAATATTGTCTTTTATTAACGCGAGTATCACACATTTAAATAAAATACTGTATACCGGATTAAAACGCGATTTATTATTTAAATTATTTATCCCGACGTCTTACAACTTGCAACTTTGTGACATTTCAAATATAAGACAACTGTCATCTTTCAGTCTCCCGCGACCACGGTTGCTGAAAAGCATCCGAAACGTCGGGATAAATAATTTAAATAATAAATCGCGTTTTAATCCGGTATACAGTATTTTATTTAAATTATTTTCTTTCTCACTTGTAGACTAATAATAAATAAGTTAAAAAAGTTTGTTGGAAGCCCTGTGGATTTAATATTTTGAAATGAAATGAAATACATTTATTCGGGACGGCACAGAAGTAAGTAAAAGTACATCTTAAATAATACAACTTAAAATATAAACTAACAATTAATAAATATACTAAGAAGTGCCGCCACGAAAAGGGGAGGTACTCAGCATATGTCAGAGAATAAGCTCTGACGCTGATTTTTCTACGATCACTTGAACTTTAAGCTCATCTGTTTATAACATACCAGGGTGAATCAAAAAGTTCTTAGAAGTGCATATATATATGAAACCTTTTTGGATCAAGTTCGATATTCAAATTAAAGAGTGTCTATCACACTATATTTATGCAGACTGTCACTTGTTTTTGTCAGTTCGTTCGCATGTAATAATTTTTTTTGTGCAACGAGTTGCTAAAAAGTCAAAATTATGGATAAAAGTAAGTTACGTGCGGTGATAAAATATCTCAGTTTGAAAAAAATGTCTGCGAAGGAAATTTTTTTGGACATTCAGCAGACATTAGGGGGTGATGCTGTACCCTATTCTACGGTTGCGTACTGGGTGGCTGAATTGAAAAGAGGTAGATCAAGCTGTAAAGATGACCCGCGTTCTGGGCGGCCTTCAACCTCCGTTACAGAAGAAAATGTCAAAAAGGTTGAGAATCTGGTTTTGGAAGACAGAAGAATGACTATAAAACATATAGCTGAGATCCTAAAGATATCTTTTGGTAGCGTTCAATCCATTTTAATTGATTCACTGGGGTTCAAAAAAGTGTCTGCAAGATGGGTGCCACGAATGTTAACCGACGAAAACAAAAAGCGACGTTTGGAAATTTCCAAGCGTAATCTCGAAATGTTCCAGCGTGATTCGGATAATTTTTGCCGTCGTCTTGTCACCATGGATGAAACGTGGGTCCACCATTTTGATCCTGAAACTAAAAGACAAAGCATGTCTTGGAAACGACCATCCTCTCCATCCATCAAGAAATTTCGAGTTGCTCCTACCGCTGGCAAAGTTATGACCTCTGTGTTCTGGGATAGTGAAGGAATCCTTTTTATTGATTACATGCCAAAAGGCCAGACGATTACTGGACCCTATTATGCAAATTTAATCCCGAAAGTGCGTGAAGCGATTAAAGAAAAACGTCGTGGAAAACTGTCGTTGGGCGTGTTGTTCCTTCAAGATAACGCTCCTGCTCATCGATCGGAAGTTGCGCACAACGCAATCCGCTGTGCTGGCTTCAATCTCCTTGACCACCCACCATATTCTCCGGACTTAGCCCTAAGTGATTTTCACTTATTTCCAAAATTAAAAGAGGAAATTCGTGGAACAAAATTTCACGATAATGACGCGGTTATAGCTGTCGTAGAGGACTTTTTCGAGAGTCAAGAAAATATTTTTTTTTCACAAGGAATAAGGAAGTTAGAAACGCGTTATTCTAAATGCATTGCATTGGAGGGAGATTATGTAGAAAAATAAAATATTATTATTTAAATCTTTGCATTTTTTAATATTGATTCCAAGAATTTTTTGATTCACCCTCGTACATATATGTATAAGAAGATATTTGTTGTTTGATTAAAAACTATAAAAATATGAAGTTGATACACAGTAGGAAATAATATGATAGATCGAGTAGTTTTTAAGGTAAATGGCAATAAACAAACTAACGTTTGTATATATAGTAATAGTATAGATGTAGATACTGTATGTATAATGTATATATTATGGATGTGTGCTGTGTAATTGTGCTTATACTGAACAATGGCACCTTGGAAGCACAAACATTAGAATAATACAAAGTTCACAACACATTGGCAGCAAATGATCGGTACAAGCTCATGCATATAAACAGCTAAATGTCAGCGATGTGACGTCGTTTGAATGGAGTAGACGTTATCTCGAATGGGCCCGACCTCCTCCGTAACATCCTAGCTCGTTTACATCGCGATATACAGATCTAGAAGCGATTACTAATTATGCATCATCAAATATACATACATACAAACATATACATCTTTCCCATTGGGGTAGGCAGAGATCACGGAATTCCATATTCTCCGATCCTTACATACCACTTTCGCTTCTTCCACTTTCAGCAAAGCTTTCATACACACTCGACGGTTATGAGTACTTTTGACCTGGCCCTTTTGCAGAACGTCTATGTCCAGCCTGCCTAGCAAGACCATCAAGAGATAACTCGCGGACAAGTGAAGACAAACTAAGATATAAAATATCTCAATACATTATATCTTGACATCCTCAACTTTGAAAGATCTTGATTGACAAATATGTCTAATTTTGGCATTAGAAGTCGAGTTTTAAGTGTAAGTGTCATGTTAGACCCGGAAGACAAAGAGAGAATCGATTAAAACACGAGAAAACGATCGAGAACATTTTGTCGTGGTTGTCATGCTAGGCTGGCTGTGCAAGTCGGCCACGGAAACTCATTGCGAGCGGACGTGTACTGGTGCTATTTGCTATTTTCGCGAGAATATTTACGCAAATTCGGTGTTTTTAGTGGTTTTTATGGTGTTTTCTTTGTTTGGTTTTTGTGATTCGTGTCTACGGATTGCATTGTTGTTGTTTTGTCGTTTGGTACGTATTATCTGTGTGGTTTTCTGAAATTTATTGTTTGAATAATTAGTTTAGGTTTGGAGGGTATCGCGAAGTGCGTAACGGGTTATTCTCCAATTCTTAGTATTAATTTGTTATTATTTTGTCTTAGTATTTATAATAGTGTGTTTAATTATTACTTTATACTGTGTGGTTAATTAGCGTTAAGTTAGTTTTATTTCTTTCTTAGGGTTAATTATTTTGTTGTTTAATTTGTTCATATTTGTGTGGTTTTTCATAATTAAATTCAAAGTTTAGGGTTATCGCCGAGTGTGATAACGTGTTTTCTACTTTCTAATTGATTATTTTCGTTTGTTGTTAAAATTAATTTTTTGTCAATGTGTTTTATACAATTTTTCTTTTTCCTCACTTAATAGGTTTAGCTTTTAAGTTTAGGAAATGGAGAGTTGTGGCTCGGAGTCGAGTGCGTCGGCGGTGAGTGGTCCTCGTAAGAGGATCTTCAAATGTCCGGCGGGATTAGTCGTGTCGTCCTCTTCGGAGGCAGAGACTGAGGGCGGTGTCGTTAGGCAGAAGGGCAGCCCGAAGTCTAAAAAGGCGTTAAGGCACACTGCCGGTTTAGTGAAGGCCCAAAAGGCCTTGGAAGAGATGAAGGTGGCGACGGCGGAAGTGGCTGCGAGGCAGCTGCGCTCCCGCTCATATAAAAAAGAGTCGGTGGCCCCTACGGTCAAGGAGCCGAATGTTGAGGAGCTCAATGCCCTCGATCTTAAAGAGAGGGCGATGAGGCGCGCTGAGCGCATATTGGAGATCGCCACAAAAAGTGGCAACTTAAAGGGGGAGTTCATGCGGGACCTCAAAGTCGCCGCAAAGGACTTGAAGGACATGGTCATTAGCCTGTCTGATCGGTCGGCCGAGGACGAGACGAGACGTCTACAAGTGGACAATTCTCGCATGAGGGCGCGCATTGCGGACCTTGAGACGGAGCTCAAGGCGTTAAGGCGGGAGTTTTCGGAGAGGAATGCACAGCCTGCACCCTCCTCGAAAGAAATTGGAATGGCGGAGCGCGAAGCGCTAAAAGTTTTGGCGGAGGAGCTGCAGGGCAGCATCATCAAACAGGTGGGCGACATGATGGACGCCAAATTGGCGGGTTATGAGGATCGTCTGTTGCCGGCGAAGAACCTGCGACCCCCGCTGGCGTCCACTAAGACCAAGGAGCGGGCGCGTACCTCGGGTGCGCAGTCGGATTCGGCCACAGTTCCGGTGCCGAAGAAGGTGGTGGCGGCGTTGCTGAAGAAGCCGGCGCCTGTGAGGGGGAAAGGCCCTGCTGTTGTGGTGCAGGCCCAAGCACCAGCGGTTGTGCCACAGACGCAGCCGTCGACCAGCGCGCAGGCGCAAGAGGGGACGTGGGCCACTGTGGTGGCTAAGGGGAAGAAGGGCAAGGGAGCGGGCAAGCAGTCCGCTCCCGCCGCGAATACCTCAGTGGGGGCGAGTCAGCCGACTCAGCCAAAGGCGGTGGCCAATCCGGGGCCTAAAGCCCCCAAATTGGTCTCTCCCCGCGCTGCAGCCGTGGTGATCACGCTGCAGAAGGACGCGGCCGAGAAGGGGGCAACGTACGCGTCGGTCATCACCAAGGCTAAGGCCGCTGTGAAACTGGCGGATATGGGGATCTCCGGGCTAAGGATCCGCCAGGCGGCAACGGGGGCTCGAGTCGTTGAGGTGACGGGCCCTCAGAGTGGGGAAAAGGCGGACCAGCTTGCTGAGAAGCTCAGGGGCGTCCTGGAAGGGGATGCCACCATCGACAGGCCGGTGAAGAGGGCAGAGATTAGGATCTCCGGCCTGGACGACTCGGTGACGTCGGATGAGGTGGTTGCCGCGGCAGCGGCAAAAGGTGGTTGTGAGCCGGTGCTCATCAAGGCGGGAGCAATCCATAGGCGGGACGACGGACAGGGCACGCTTCTTCTCCAGTGCCCTGTTGACGCGGCGAAGAAGGTGGCGAGCGGTCGGTTGTTGGTCGGATGGAGTTCGGCCCAAGTCGTTGTGCTAGAGGCGCGCCCCATGCGCTGCTTCAAGTGTCAGGGGTTATCGCATACGAGTGTCCGATGCCCCTCCAGCGTTGACCGCACCGGACTTTGTTTCCGGTGTGGCCAAGAGGGGCACAGGATCGCCAAGTGCACGGCCAGTCCAAACTGCGCTGTATGTCGGGACGCGGGAAGGCCGGCGGATCACATCATGGCGGGGAGATCGTGCAATCCCCCCTCGGTTAAATCCGTGAAATCGAGGGCGGCCACTTCGGCTGGGGTATCGGTTGGTGCCTCTGGGGGAAACCAAATGAACGTTGATGTCTAGGTCGGCCTTCAGTTTTCTCCAGGGGAACGTCAACCACTCCGCCAGGGCCCAGGACCTTTTCCTCCAGGCCATGGCGGAGTGGGAGATAGACATTGCGGTGGCTGCGGAGCCGTATTTCGTTGCCCCCCAGCCGCATTGGGCGGGGGATTTAGGTGACGACGTCATGGTAGTTGTCCGGTCGGGCGGCTTGCCGCTCGACGTCAAGGAAAGGGGGTCTGGCTTCGTCGTGGTGAAGTGGGGCACCTGGGTGGTAATCGGGGTATACTTTTCCCCCAACAGGCCGTTGGCGGAGTTTGAGCACCTTCTCGACGGCCTCGGTCAGGCGGCTCAGCGCGCCTTACCATCGCCGCTGATAGTGTTGGGGGATTTTAATGCCCGGTCACGGGCCTGGGGGGACACGCGTGACAACCGTCGGGGTGGTGTGCTGGAGGAGTGGCTGGTGGAGACAGGGCTCGTTCCAGTAAGTGTTGGTAGCGTTCCGACATGCGTCCGGCCGCAGGGTGAATCCAGGGTGGATCTCACTTTCGCCTCGCCTGCGGCCGCACCGAGGGTGCAAAACTGGAGGGTGGTGGAGGATGCGGAGACTCTCTCGGACCACTTGTACATCAGGTTCGAGATCTCCGCATCCGGGAGAGTTCGGGACGTTGCGGGTGTTGGCGCACTGCGTCACTTTCCGCGGTGGGCGGTGGGTCGTCTCGACCGCGACCTAGTAGAGGAGGCGGCCATCCTACACAGTTGGTGCTTCCCGGATTCATTTTCAGGTGAGATCGACGTGGCGGCGGAGGATTTCCGGAGGGCGCTCGCGGAGATTTGTGACGCTGCGATGCCGCGTGTGTTGAGGCGCCGACCCAGGCGGAAGGCCACATACTGGTGGAGCTCGGAGATTGCGGATCTGCGGCGGGAGTGCAACGTCGCCAGGCGTGCGTATCGGCGGTGCCGCCGCAGACGTCGCCGCGATGAGCGAGAGGAGGAGCTGCTCCGCGAGCAGTACAGGCGGAGGAAGGAGGCGCTGCAGAACGCCATCAGCGAGGCGAAGGTGAAGGGAAGGGAGGAAATGCTGGAGGGTCTCAATCGGGATCCGTGGGGCCGCCCCTACCGTGCCGTGAGGAGGAAACTCCAAGGTACGGGGGCCCCGCTTACGGAGACCCTTGAAGCAGGCTTTCTGGAACAGGTGGTGGCAGCGTTGTTTCCCGCAGCGCCGGAGATAGTTGTCCCGCAAATGGCCGCAGAGAGTTCGGGAGTAGTGGAGGAGGAGGCTCTCCCGATCACAGACGGGGAGTTCGAGGAGGTATGCGAGCGCCTCAGAACTAGGAGAAGGGCACCGGGTCCGGATGGGGTACCCAGTCGTGTCCTGGCCATAGCGGTCGGGCACCTAGGGGAAGGGCTGCGGGGACTGTACGACAGGTGCCTACGCATCGGACAGTTCCCAAAGCTGTGGAAGGAGGGGCGGCTTTGCCTCCTTCCTAAGGAAGGGAAACCGGCGGACTCTCCGGCGGCTTACCGGCCAATAGTCTTGTTGGACGACGCTGGTAAGCTCCTGGAGAGGGTCATCGCGACGAGGGTATGCGGGCACCTCAGGGATGTGGGCCCGGATCTGGCGGACGCACAGTACGGCTTCAGGGCGGGTAGGTCGACGATCGACGCGATCTCGGACTTGAAGTCGTACACACAGAGAGTCGTTTCAGGTGGTGGGAGGGCGTTGGCGGTGTCACTCGACATCGCCAATGCCTTCAACAGTCTTCCCCTAGGGGTAATCGTGGAGGCGGTACGTTCCCATGGGGTGCCTCCTTATCTCAGGCGCCTCATTGGGGACTATCTTACAGGTAGGCACATCTGCTACGTGGACGGAGGGGGTTCCCTGGTCCGGCGTCGCGTGGAGTGTGGGGTCCCACAAGGGTCGGTCCTCGGTCCCCTCTTGTGGAATATCGGCTACGACTGGGTGCTCAGGGGCGCGCTCCTTCGCGGGATGCGCGTCCTGTGCTACGCAGACGATACCCTAGTCGTGGCCAGGGGGGGGACGTTCGCCGAAGCTGCTGGGCTGGCGTCGGTTGGAGCCTCGCTCGTGGTCGAGCGGATCGAGGCGCTCGGGCTGAGGGTGGCGCTGGGTAAGACGGAGGCGCTGCTCTTTCATGGCCCAAGGAGGGGTCCACCGTCGGGGGCGTCAATCGTTGTGGCGGGAAGCAGGGTGGTGTTGGGGTCCAGGATGAGATACCTGGGCCTCGTCTTGGACGGGAGGTGGAAATTCGATGCCCACTTCTCGTCGCTGGACCCGAAGTTGGTGAGGGTGGCTGGGGCTCTGAGCCGTCTGCTGCCCAATTTAGGTGGCCCCGACCAGAGTGTCCGGAGGCTGTACTGCGGAGTGATCCGCAGTATGGCCCTATACGGGGCCCCAATCTGGGTGGATGCGCTCAGCGCGGAAAATAGGAGGGCGCTGAGGAGGCCGCAAAGGATCGTCGCGGCGAGGGCAGTCCGTTGCTACAGGACTGTCTCCTTCGCGGCGGCCTGTGCTCTGGCGGGCACCCCGCCCTGGGAGCTGGAGGCGGAGGCTCTTGCCTCAATTTACCGTTTCAGGGCGGAGGCAAGAGTAGAAGGTGTTTTCCCGGCGGTTGAAGATCTGGCAGATTTCAGGCGTCGGGAGCAATTTGCGGTGTGGGAACGGTGGAGGGACGACCTGGCCAATCCTCAGGTGGCGGGTCCTCGGACTATTGAGGCGGTCCTACCGGTCCTCGAGGACTGGGGGAGGAGAAAGAGGGGGGCTCTTACGTATAGAGTGGTGCAGGTGCTGACCGGACATGGTTGCTTCGGTCGGTACCTGCACAAGGTGGCCCGGCGCGAGCCAACGCCGGAGTGCCACGAGTGCGGCGCGGCTGAAGATACGGCGCAGCACACCCTGGCCGAGTGTTCGAGGTGGGCGCGGCAACGCCACGACCTATCATCTGTCGTCGGCGGGGACTTGTCCCTGCCGAGTGTTGTCCGCGCCATGGTGCGGGACAAATTATGTTGGGATGCCGTAGTCTCCTTCTGCGAACAAGTTATGCTACAGAAGGAGACTGCGGAGAAAGAGAGAGAGCGTGCTGCGCTGGCGGGCACGATTAGGGCTAGGAGGGGGGGGGCGCGCAGGAGAAGATATGCTCATCTCCTGGTGCTCCCGTAAATATTAAGTTGTGTTTGTTTGTTGTTGTTTTGTGTTTTGTGTGTAATTTGTCGTGCCGCTCTGTGGCAAATCGCCGAGGCCGCGGTTGCTTACTGTGTTATCCCGCGGTCTCAACATGGCGAAAAGTGGGGCCAGAGGGGGTTTAGTGGGTCGGGGCACCAGGCTGTCTGGCTAGCAGACAGTCGCGAGTGACCCAACCCCACACTCTCCCGGCAAATGTAAAAGAGCCCCGCCGGTGAGGGAGGGCGAGAAGAGCAATGCTCTTAAAAGATCGTCTCGCCCTCGGTTTTGTGAAACTTCCCCCTCTATAAAAAAAAAAAAAAAAAAAAAAAAAGGCTGGCTGTGCAACTAAACTAAAACAGCGATTGAGAGGTGATAAAACAAAGGTTGGCAACGCATCTGCAAACCCTCTGGTGTTGCAGATGTCTATAGGCAGCGATGATCGCTTATCGTCACTTATACGTGAGCCCGTTTGCCTCCCATTCTTTAAAAAATAATGCAAGACGAGAGTCTCATTTTTCCCAAATTTTCTTTTATTAAATAACCCATTGTCTGACTTGTTTTCTTGTGAGTCTTGTTAGAATTGGTACATTACCACTAATACAATATAGTCTAAATATAATATAGTTTTTAAAGGTTTATTCAAAGTAGATTAAAATAAAAATTTGTCAGAAACATCTTGGTTTCTTTACTACTACTCGGTTAATTACTTCCGATTAATCTGACCGGTAACTGATTGACATAATCAGGAAGTCTTGTAAATTAAGTGTCAACGTGGAAATCGTGGGGATTTCTAATCAAAAATATTTTAATTTGTTGAAAAATAATTCAAAGAATTATAATACTATATCGAAAACGATGAGAAAGTGCCTTCTTTTGAAGTGAAACATTCCGAAAGTAAATCTTCAGTTTATTTTTATCTTCATTTACTCTAAAGCCTTGTTATAATAATAAATTGACTTCATTATTTCAATATAGAGAAAGAGAAGCATAGAGATAGAAAACAATACACAGCAGAGGCGGATTTACCAGCAGGCTGAGTAGGCTTGAGCCTAGGGCAGATTTTAGGGCGGGAAATTTGGGGACCAATTTTACATATCTTATAGAAATCAAAAAGAATTCTGTAGAACGTTTTTATGATGTCATTAAACGAAATATCAAACTTATTACGTATATCCTATAGCAAAACACACAGTTCGCCGCCCCGAAGCAGTAGGTACTCGTACTATTATACGATACTAGCGACCTGCCCCGGCTCTAGACTTTTTGACTTTTTTTTTATAAAAAAATAAAAACAAAAAATTTCGCCCAAAAATTAAAATAAAATTTAAGGGTGAACAACCCTTATCACTTAGGGATATGAAAAATAGATAGTAGCCGATTCTCAGACCTACTAGTAAAGCCGTTTCGGAGGAGTACGATAACTAACATTGTGACATGTAAATTTTATATATTAGATTAATTTAAGAATAGACAATTGTAGACGGGTCGGGAGGGGTATTTCTAGAGCTTTATATGTGTGTATGAAGCTCAGCAGACAGATAAAGGGAACATTATCGGTTGCAATAGTTTTGTCACGTCGCTATTTCAAGTTTTTATGGTGTAATAATATTATAAAGTATCTATTTCTAAGGCCATGAACTAGAACTGTGATTGTATCGATCGATTGGATTTATTTATTTAAAATAGTGGTTTATAGTCTATTAATAATTAAGGAGAACTGCCTTCTTGGATCAGTCATTGAGTTACTTTTCAGCAGCGTCGGGTTCGATATCCGGTCAAACAAAAATCCGATTGGGGAGGGTACAGAATTATATAGCATTAATTATACGAAAAAGTAATCAGTGAAACAGACAGATACATGTGCTGCCCCATGCCTTTACTTTCGTTTCTCAATAAATATGGTTTCGAAAAGCTTATATTTTTACCATATTTTTTATTATCCCATTTGTGAAATCCTTATATCGTGGGTACGGCCATCTAAAGGATAATGCCAAAGCACAATAAGTATGAAATTGTAAGTTGATGGACAAAAGTACCTAAGATATACGTATATACCTATTAAGAACATCTTTACATCACATAACATTTTAAAAATTATTTCGCCAATAGAAAGCTACATTATCAGCGAGTAACCTAGGTATTTTTTTGTGTATAGTATATCTTTATTGCATCCGTGCGAAGCCGGGGCATATTGCTAGTAAGATATAATCGTGTGTTGAGTGTGTTGTTTTTTTTATGTTAGAACGCCAAAGAAAATAGATCTCCAACAGACCCTCGAAATCTATTTCGAATTTCTACCTATAGCAAACTAAATAGAATAGTAAGTTTCCTTTATTTAAAGAGAATTTTTTTATTTCTATCGTATATATTTAAGGTGCTCTGAGGTTCCATAATGTCCCTCGATCCGTTTAGCACACACTTCCCCAATTAAACCCGCAACTTAATTAGACAAATACACCAGTTTGTACATAGCTCCAATTTTACAACTCTAATTTATACATAATCCAGGTTGTTAGTTTCACTCATTACTATGTAAAGTATGTAAAGCTAGAAGACATTTATTGGATGCGATATGTCTGATTATAATTGCATATCTGTTCCCCCAAACTTTATATCGGATATGCCCATTTTTTATTTTTGAAAAAATCTTTGCTTAGCTTATATTGTAGATACTGGTATTTTGCAAATAAGATAAAACATGTGTATTTAATTATCAGTGCTTTGTTGATTTTTATCATTCATCCAATTCGTCTTCATGAAGAGCGGGTACAAATAAATGCTTTCGCTCCGACAGCGGAAGCAAGTGCGTACGTCTCAACTTACACAGTTGTGCGCGAAAATTCTAGTAATGTTCTAATTCTTTCTGGTAATGTTCTTATTACTAACTACTAAAGAAGACTGAATAGTTTAAATTATTATTGTTCTTTATTTTTGAGTGAATTAAATCTTTTAATTAAATTTACCCACTATTTAACGTCTATCTATTGGTTTTAACATCTAAAACTTTCTTACTACGTTCTGAACATTAACTTATTCTTATAGTCAAATATTGCAAACCGAACCGAACTATTTTTTTAACAGAAATTATAAACGACAGTCGTATCGCAAGTCGATCGTATAAACGTGCCACTATCTGATGTGTATTGTTACATGAAACTAATGAATCCATAATTAATTACATGTGGTAGTGGAAAGTGAATTTAACCGCAAAATCCGTGAGCACAGCCGCCTTTGGGAATAAAATTACTGTACGGATCTATATTATATACATAAATCGTCGGATCAAAAGTAAAACTCGCTAAATGTCATTTTGAATAAATATATTATTTCTTACTACTATTTTTTTAACTGTAAACCTACTACAAAAACAAAGCACTAATTTCTATTGTGGACCATAACAAATCTATGAAGCGCAATATGCACTTAATAATTGGTTCTTAACGTAAATGTATGCTTAAAAAAAGGAATAACAGACACATTTATATTTATTCAAAACTAGCAACGGCTTCACACGGGTGCAAAGTACAATTACTATACACAAAACATAGCCTATGTTACTCGCTGATAATAATGTAGCTTTCTATTGGTGAAAGAATTTTCAAAATCGGTCCAGTAGTTTTTGGGTTTATTCATAACATACAAAAATTCAAAAATACAAATCTTTCCTCTTCATAATATTATATAGTATAGATTACAATTACTGAGTTTTACCTTCGAACTAACGAAATTATCTTCGATTTCCTTAATAAAAATAGAAATAAAGCCGTTTATTCTGACAATAACAGTTAAAAAATAATAAAATTTCAAGAAATTTAAAAGTGTTATAGTATGTATCTTATTTCAATATGCTTCATGGCAAAGGCCATTTTTTCGTGGGGAAATCATCAATGGATTTTTGCCTAAAAACCCGCAACAGGTTTTTGCCATTTGTTTGTTTCTAAATTCATAGATGGAAAAATCACTGTTTTTTCGCATCGATGGGCTGCTGATGTTGCGCGTTTCGGTTTCCAAATGCTCGAAATAAACATATTTTTAGTTTGTTTTTAGGGTTCCGTACTCCGTACCTAAAACGGATACGAACTCCGTACCTAACGGAAACGGAACCCTTATAGGATCACGTCGTTGTCTGTCTGACCGTCCGTCAAGGCCCTTTTTCTCAAGAACGCAGCCGCCCTTGCAGCATTTTAAAAATCAAACTTCTAAGTCGACACAATCAGATGATACGGCATTTTATGCACCGTTTATGCCGCATATTTTGACACTCGCAAGAGAATCAAAACCTCTAGGGTACTTCGTGTTACCCTAGAATCATGAAATTTGGCATGAAGCATCCGTCCAAAAACCGTAAATTTAATATTGTCTTTTATTAACGCGAGTTTCACACATTTAAATAAAATACTGTATACCGGATTAAAACGCGATTTATTATTTATATTGTTTAAATTATTTATCCCGACGTTTCGGATGCTTTACAGCAACCGTGGTCGCGGGGAGACAGAAAGATGACAGTTGTCTGGTATTTGAAATGTCATAAAGTTGCCATGTTTAATTCAATTAAATTCAAAAATAATCTATTAATTTAGGTAACACAATGTACACCTATGAACGTGAATAAAAAATAATACATATTAAAACACTAATATTACTAATATTAAATGCTTCTAATTTTACATTTACTACCAGTTCACAAATCAAGGGCGTAGAGCGGACGAGAAGAACTGGCAAGAGTGGCGGAGAGTGGCGGCGAGTTTCTTGAATTAAACATGGCAACTTTGTGACATTTCAAATACCAGACAACTGTCATCTTTCTGTCTCCCCGCGACCACGGTTGCTGTAAAGCATCCGAAACGTCAGGATAAATAATTTAAACAATATAAATAATAAATCGCGTTTTAATCCGGTATACAGTATTTTATTTAAAAGGGAAGGAAATTTGTTGTTTTTTTTTTTTCAACTAAAGTTTGTACTGAACCCTCGGTGGGCGTGTCCGACTCGCATTTGGCAAGTTTTGTTTTTCAAATTAAACTTACTAAAACAAGAATAAAGTCGATCCACTAAATGTTATTCTATTTAAATAGAAGTTCTTTATCATTACGTAGATTAAAGTTTTTTGTATATGTTCCATTTGACGCAAATACCTTTCTTAAATTTCGCGAATCTTTCATATACTAGACTAGCAATTGCCCCCGCAACCCTCCTTGTGGGTTGAATTTCGTAAAATCCGTTCTTAGCTGACCTCTACTCGGCGAAAGGAATATTCCTACCATATTTCAAGTCGCTACGCCTTATGGTTCCAGAGATATCGTGATGAGTGACTATATAGGTGGAAATCTCTTTTATATATATAGACTAGCAATTGCCCCCGCAACCGCCCTTGTGGGTTGAATTTCGTAAAATCCGTTCTTAGCTGACCTCTACTCGGCGAAAGGAATATTCCTACCATATTTCAAGTCGCTACGCCTTATGGTTCCAGAGATATCGTGATGAGTGACTATATAGGTGGGAATCTCTTTTATATATATATAGAAGATAATAACGGTAACAACTACGCTGAAATCACCTCAAACGAGAATGGTGTACCGAAACTAATTGATAACGTCATTCATTGTATCGCTGGGTTAATGAAATTGCTGTCAATAGCTGATTACTGCGGTTGACGGTGACCACAATTATTGCACCTGTCGCTCGAACTGCGCTATTGTGTTACCGCAGTCATGGGTTGATTTCAAACTGCTTGAAACTGGTTTCACTGGGATGACTTACAGTCTTACAGTATCAAAAAGAGAACATTGCTATGAGAAATTTGACGGGCTCGTTGGCGCGTTCGGTAGAACTCCTGCCGTACGCATCGATGGGTCGTGGGTTCGAATCCCACCGGGAGCACATGCTTATAATTTTCTGTAAGCATGTTTTCCCCACGTCTGGTAACTTCGGGCATTGATCGGGTGGATGAACCACCGTTCATAGATGGAAAAACCGTGAAGTGCATATTGCGCGTTTCGGTTTCAGTCTATGGATTTCTGAATGCTCGAAGTAAAAATCAGGTCGACAGCGCATCCTTGACTGATGTTCTGTGGCTGAGGTATCACCTACCATCAAGTGAACTAACCTATCACAAAACCTTTATCGTAGGTATATATATATATTTAGTTTTGAGAATTGAAAAAACGGCTTAATAAATACCAACGATAAATATACGAAAAAGTATTCCGTGCGACAGATTTGATTAAAATTATTATCAACTATTAACACGCCCGGCTTCGCACGGGTGCAATGTAGATGTGCTTGAACTGACACATATATCTTTTTATTGAGTCTTCAACAAAGGATCTAATCATAACAAACGAACAAACATATCTTTACTCTTTATAATATTAGTATAGATTAGTTGATCAGTAAAACAAATTACGATTCGGGAATTCACTCACATTTTCTAAAATATAGTATTTGAAATTCATGTTTACAGTTAAAAACAGATTAAATACATTTTTTATTTAATCTGAGGTTAAAAACAATATGAGGGACTTAATAAGCTTGAACTGACACTATATATATATATATATATATATATATATATATATATATATATATATATATATATTAGGGTGGCCCAAAAAAACCGACTATTTTTTTTTTTTTAGTCTCGACTGGTAAAAGTTAGTTTTTGATGTTTTAAGAACCCTCTCTAAAAAACAGCTCAAAAAAAATTTTTTAAGAGGTCGCTCCAAATTTTTTAAAATTTCACAAATCATCGAAAATCGATTTTTTTTTTGTTTTTAATTTTTTTTCTCGTTACGGTATAATTTTATAGACCAAAAACAAATAAGTTTCTGAAAGTTTCAGTTCAAAATTTAAATTTTGAAAGGTCGCTCATAATTTTTTCTTTTTCTTTAATTAGTCATATCGCCGACTTAAACTGTTGGGAATGGTACGTTGGGGTTTTTTTGGTTTGTAAACATCTTAACTTACGCAGCAAGGGTCAAATCTCAACCAAGCTGATTTCTAAGACCAGCTTTGGAGTCGAACCCACGGCTGGTAATTGATTAAAAAATTAAAAAAAAATATTTTTTCTATATTGTGCTTGATTTCCAGTTGTTCTCGTGATGTATTTTTATCGATTATTGTACTAACTAAATAAAAAAAAATGCATGGATTTTTAATTTCAATACTAAACGGTCGCTCGAAAAAATCTAAACTATAAAAAAATTAATAGAAAAAAATTATGAGCGACCTTTCAAAATTTAAATTTTTAACTGAAATTTTCAGAATCTCATTCTTTTTTAGTCTATTAAATTATACCGTAACGAGAAAAAAAAAAATTGAAAAAAAAAAAAAATCGATTTTTGACGATTTATGAAATGTTAAAAAATTTGGAGCGACCTCTTAAAAAATTTTTTTTGAGCTGTCCTTTGGAGAGGGCTCTTAAAACATCAAAAACTAACATTTTTTCACACGAGACTCAAAAAAAAAAAATAGTCGGTTTTTTTGGGCCACCCTAATATATATATATATATATCTATTTATTGAGTTTTCAACAAAGGATACACATCTAATCTAATATATAAAATTTCCATGTCACAATGTTAGTTACCGTACACCTCCGAAACGGCTCGACCGATTCTTATGAATTTTTTTTTGCATATTCAGTAAATCTGAGAATCGGCTACCATCTATCTTTCAACCCCCTAAGTGATAAGGGGTGTCCACCTCAAATTTTTTTTGGATAATTTTTTATTTTTTTTATGCGGCATTAAAAAATATATATAGCCCTATAATTTCACTCTTCTATTACCAACCCCTGCTTTTTTTGTCAAAAAATCTAGACCCGTGCGAAGCCGGGCCGGGTCGCTAGTAATCATATTATATTAGTTAATCTTAAAAGAGCAGTAAACAAGTCTTTGTACTCCCTCAATTACAGAAGAATACAACGATGCGCATAGATAAAGATATTACCGTGTAAGTATTGCATAGAACATATTATTAAATAATGAATAATTAAAATTAAGTACAGTTAAGGATCTAAAAAAGGTTATCTTTACAAAACAAAGACTTGCTCGGTTGTAAAGACGTTCTTACTTGTTTTGGCTTCAAAAATTTTTAAAGACTTTCTTACTTGTTTTGGCGATCATTTGATAAACGTAGACCTAGACCCTGCACAAATGTTTTTTCAGTCCCTAAGCACAGAACGGCAGCGTTTAGGGGGTAGTTTTAGGTTTCAAGCAACAAAATGTTGGAATGATATCCCACCACCTATTCGAGAGTTGAATTCTAGATACTCGTTTAAATTAAAATTAAAAGAATACCTCTTACATTTACAAGGAATCCAACATGGAACCTAGCTACCCCTGCTTCCATCAGTCGTAGTATCATTAGTTTATTAGTTTATCATTTTTTGTTTATTTTAAATCATATTTTACTTGAATTCACGTTTCCATTTAAGTTAATTTATTATATTCTTCCTAATCCTATATCCTCTCTTAGTGCACGTTCTCTTTCATAATTATAACCCTTGCAGCCACACCTCTCAGTACGAGGTCCTGACAGAATAACAGCGTCGCAGCTCCGGCTACGACAAAATGCTGAGTCAGTAACCCTTTTCTATATACAAACTTAAACTAAAAATAATATTTTAATAAATTCAAAGAAAGAACCTTAAAGGACAATCGACCACATTATTGATACGTATTATATATGTATATATTTAATATTTATTGTATTAACAGTTAATTTTGAAGTCGATAAAAAAAAACAACACACAGACGAATTGTGAATCTCCTTTTTGAGGTCGGTTAAAAAGGAACACTATTGAATTCCAAAATGTTTTATTTTATTTTAAACTGTTTCAAACGGTGCGTGAAGGTTAATGCAAGTATAATTCCCATTTATTCATGCAAATTGGTCAAAGCGACCCGTTTCATAATGATTAAAAGTTCCGAAAATTGGGCTATTTCGTATTGTATTTAATACAAGTATTTTTTTTGTTTTAATTAAACATGGGTCAACGGATATTGAAAGAAAGTATCTCGGAATAATTCATGTTGAATTAATTGATTTAATGAAATTTCGTATGTTCAGACAAATTTTACCGGGTATAGATAAATGCTTAATAGACTATTGATTCCAAAACTTGCGGGTTCAGTTCCCGACGTTACCAACATTTTATATTTCTACTATTTATTTGTATGGCTGATATCGACAGTCGAGCATGAGGTTCACTTGATGGAAGATTATCATCTACTGACTGATGTTCTGTCAATGAGTCAATGATACGCTGTCGACCTACTTTTTAACCGACTTTAAAAAAATAGGAGATTCTCAATTCGTCTGTATGTTGCTTTTTTTTTACTTCGAGCATTCGGAAATCCATAGACTGAAACCGAAATGCGCAATGTGCACTTCACGGTTTTTTCGTCTATGAATGGTGGTTCGTTACACGGTCGGAATATCGATATTCCTCCCACCCGATCAATGCCCGAAGTCACCAGACGTTGGGAAAACATGCTTACAGAAAACTATAAAGATGTTGTCCCGGTGGGATTCGAACCCACGACCCGTCGATGCAAACGGCAGGTGTTCTACCGAACGCGCCAACGAGCCCGTCAAAAATACCTTAATTTACCATATTCTTCGAGTAATTAAACAATCATTCATAGATATTAAATACATGATACACAAACACATAATATGTGGACATTATTTATTTCTATTAACTTTATTATTTTTTAATAATTTTTACTTATTTAATTTTCACTGTTAGAAAATAAACAACTCGCAAAAAAAAAATATTCTCATTTACCTAAAAAAAATTTTTCACTTTAAAAAATTCGTTCAGAAAGGGTTTTTCAAAATTTCGACTTGTCAGAGGTTTCCTCTTGTTAACTTTACATGCAAGGGTAGTGGACATAGTGCATACAATGTAAAACTGTTATTTGTTCTGGCGAAGGCTTAACCGCTTTCCGCTTTGTTTAAGTTAGCTTCCATCGTTTGTATCCCGCGTTTGTTTTAGGTTTCGAGCGAAACAATTAATGGTTTTCGAATTGTTTTGCGGTCGCTTTAGTTCCGTTGTGTTTGCCTATTGTTATGTGTGAATACTATATATTGTTATTTCTTTGTTACCGAAATGTAATCCTGTTCACGTCATAGCATGATTTCAATGCCTCAAAATGTATGATACGATGAGATGCAGTGCCTTCTTCAGTCTTTTTTACATTAAGGCTGACAACACATACTCAAGACCTCTGGTGTTGCTGATGTCCATGGGTGGTGATAGTCGCTTACCATCCACTCGCCTATTCGTTTGCGTCCCTTAATATGAAAAAACTGTTTAAATAAAATACTCTATACCGGATAAAAACGCGATTTATTATTAATGTGATACTCGCGTTAATAAAAGACAATAATATTATGAAAAAAACTGATCAAGTGCGAGTCGGAATCACAGTGTTCCGTACAAACTTTTAGTCAACTACACGTTTTCCTGATTTTTTCTTTAACATGTTCTACTTGAAATTGCTTTATGATAAATTTCATGATTCTGGGTCAACGGGCAGGACCCTATAGGTTTTTATTCCCTTGTGAGCAAAAATATGTGGCAAAAACGGAGCATACAAGGCCGTATTTTTTGAATGTGTCGACTTAGAAGTTTCTACTGCAAGGGATTGCAGACCTGAGAATTTGATATTAATTTCAACTTGATACCTCCACACGTTCCTGAGATAAAGGATCTTGACAGACGGACCGACAGACGCACTGACAGACAGACAACCCTGTTTGTTGCTACGGAGTAGGGAACCCTAAAAAAGAATTGTGATTTAAAATATGCAAATGGGGACTTGAAAAATCGAACTCTATCTATCATTTAGTCTTACTTAGTACTAATTGAACTACATAATGAAAGCGTAGATCGATGCAATTAAGCAACAGTCAGAGAAGCCACTGTGCGGATAGAATGCATTACATTCGCTTGAAAGTTGAAACGGTGTACTAAATGATTGGTTCGAGTTGTAAGATCTGGAACGATTAGATTTCGTCATACAACAACGTCAGAAACCTAACATGAATGAATGATTTTGTTGACATTTTTGCTTCGAGCATTATAAAAAACATACATACGAGTATTATAGAATAAGTATCGCCTAACTCAAAATTTTGGTAAAATTACTTTTCTTCATAGAACGGTCTAAAAACACTGCTAAGTGGGAACACAGTCGGAATTTTAATATTTCTCTCATAGTTTTAATGCCCGAATTACCTAGACCCAGGAAATAACCATATTTACACATACGCACACACCCCATATATTTCTTTTTTTGTCTTAGATATCGAAAGACAAGCATGAGGTTCACTTGATGGTATGTGATACCTCAGCCACAGAACATCAGTCAACGATGCGCAATATGTACTTCACGGTTTTTCCATGTATAAACGTCACTCAATCGGAATTTCGATATTCCTCCTACTCGTTTAGTGGCCGAAGTGGTGAAGAACCCGCGACCCATTGGTGCGCAAGGTAGGTGTTCTACCAAGCTGTTTAGTTTTCACGTTCACTTTTGGGAAATACTTTATGATCGATTTTCGCTAAAATCTTTTAACTTGCTACATCCTTGGTGTTCGGTGTGTTACGAATGATCAAAGTTTTTCGCTTAGATAAGCTCACGATACTAATTTTACGTTATCCATGCTGTTTGCTGACGTTGTTGCTTCAGGAAATTCTTACAAAGATTAAAAAAACTTTTTTACTACAATAAAATAAAAATCTTCTATATACTACAAAATATAACTCAAAATATTTCAGAAGAAAAACACATTTAATAAGTTCACACACACACAAATAACATAAATAAATAACTAAATAAAAATACGTGTGGTGACTAAAAAGGGAGCATGCAGCATCAGCATGTGTTTCAACAGAGTAGGCCTATTACCAAAACAAAATAAGTTTCGGCTGACGGATCTTACATTTTCCTATTACGAATCCGATGATCGATCCGTCGTTCGCGATTAGTCATTATGTCTTTCTTTTGACATTACTATGATCGTAAATAGAAATCATTTAATTTTTCTGAAATGAATAAAATTATATTTATTTGGGACAATCGAAAAAACAAAAACACATAGGAAAAAAATTCACAAACGAAATTGTTACGAAAAAAGGAGAAAATATTGTATTTTCTATGTATTGGAAAATATTACAATACTTTTTTGCATATTCAAATTAAGAAATTTCTTAAAACGCGTAGGTACAAGACAAATTATAATTAAAGATTATCTCTAATATATAAAATTTCCATTTCACAATCACACTCCTCCGAAACGGCTTTACCGATTTTTACCAAATTTTATATGCGTATTCAGTAGGTCTGAGAATCGGCTACTATTTATTTTTCATACCCCTAAGTGATAAGGGTTGTTCACCCTTAAATATATATTTTTAAATTTTTTTGTTTTTATTTTTTTAGTATGTGGCATTTAAAAATACATACAACTCTAAATTTTTATTTTTTTATCACAAACCCCTGCCTTTTTATGTCAAAAAATCTAGACCCGTGCGAAGCCGGGGCGGGTCGCTAGTACTATATATTTATAAATATTAGATTTTTATTCGGTATTTTTACCTCAAAAACATTATTAGAATATGATTACATATAATTCATGGCCTGCCATCGAGTATATAAGTTTGATTTAAAAAAAAAAACGAAAAATAATACAATAGGATAATAATTCTACTGCAGATATCGTCAGACAAGCATCAAGTTATCTGCAGTCAATCAATTACTTGATTGAGCCACAGAACATGAGTCAATGATGCGCTGCACTGTCCCATTTTTTCCTTCACTCATTCGCAAGAAACGCGCAATATGCACTTCGCTTTTTGTGCTTAAATGATACATCACTAACACATCTGTTTTATTTAAAGGCACATATTATTCTGTGATAGAGAACAAGAAATACACGATAAGGAAACGCGTGTGCTCATTGAATTACGCTAATGGAAGCTTGGTCATTAATATTATATTATCCTGATTTGTTATGTCATTATATTCTAGAAATATATCTATATTTTACTTAAGTCAAAGTGACTGTCTGATTCCTCTAGTAAGTCATGGTGCATACCTTTTCCTGTCTCTGATCATTGTTATTTACAGGCCAATAGGTGACCAGCCTTCTGCCCGACCGAAACATTTTTTTAAAATCTTGTTTCCCGGGTATCAAACCCAGGACGCCAAACGCTCTTACCACTGAGTCACGGAGCTCTCCTTTCAAATCAAATCAAATTATCATTTATTCATTTAGGTAACACAATGTACACTTATGAACTTTAATAAACTCAAATCAAGGGCGTAGAACGGACGAGAAGAACTGGCAATAAACTCTCCGTCACTCTTTTTAATCGCCAATTTTTTTTTACAAAATGTTTTTAAGGAGCTGCAACCAATACACTATTTTCCACTTGACATCTTGAAGTAATTAAATTTACTATACTAAATAAAAAAAAACCGAAAAAGAAAACCAAAGATTTCTCCTCTATCATCTACACTTTACTTAATCAAGCATAATTATCCATTTAATAATATTTATGTGAAATTTTTAAACTAGACCTTCAACCTATTACAAACAATTTATCTGAACAACAGCAAACATTCTTATCAATGAGATTTTTTCTCTAATTTGCCATTTTTTATAGAATAACAATAGCATACGGGCAAGTGATTCACGTTCAGTGATCACAACCGCCCATAAACATCCGCAACACTAGAGGGCTTGCAGGTGCGTTGCCGGCCTTTATGGAAAGTGTAGGCTCATTTCTTAAAGGTTCCCAAGTCGTATCGGTATTTTACATTATTTAGCATAAACTGATCCTTATAAGCAATAATA
This sequence comes from Anthocharis cardamines, assembly GCA_905404175.1. Taxonomy (NCBI): domain Eukaryota; kingdom Metazoa; phylum Arthropoda; class Insecta; order Lepidoptera; family Pieridae; genus Anthocharis; species Anthocharis cardamines. Next base: position 1,111,505 of record FR989953.1, on the reverse strand, counting down.
TACATGAATAAAATAAAATCAAAGTAGCGACGCCTTAACGCGTATTTTGAATTTCAGCATTTTTTACGCTTATACGAACAGCGAGAGTCAGTTGTTTTAAACACTCTGCCCTGCCAGGTCATATCCATTTATAATATATTTTATATATAGTTATATTATAGGGTATCCTATTGTTTGTAACATATGTGAGTTTGAATAAAGAATGTGATTGAGTATTCATAATCTTATCCGAAGACGTACATCAATAATAAGACCATACGACATTAATTAAATCTTTCACACATTCATAAATAGTTTTGCAGGACTTAGTATTTATCATCATAATATTATTATTTTTTCAGAGCAGACAACCGAGCGAGGTGGTTTACCTGATGGTAAGTAATCACCACCGCCCATGGACATCTACGACTTGAAAGTCTCAGATGCGTTGACGGCCTTTTTAAAATCTTTTGTAAATCTTTTAAAATATTATCTTAAGAATATTTTTAGACATTTTTTTAACAATTCAGTAATGTTTAGTTATAATATCAAAATCATGTCACGTATGAGATACATATTTCCAATCGACCCAAGCAATATAATCTGTTAGTGGGACAAAAACGTTTAACAAAAACTAAACTTTACAAATAAAAAAGAAATGGCAATTCAGCTTTAATCACACGGCAGATACCACGATTTTCAATTGCAGCCGCTCAGTCACATGAAATAATAATAAAAAATTCTAACTTTTTCGAACAGAAGTTTTGACAGCTGTATTAAAAAATATATTCAACTTTGGAAATACAGAAATTCAAATAGCATCACGAAGTATACCGTGAAATAAAAATTCATAAAAGCTTATTATAACAAAAACTTTCACCGCCTTGGAAATATCCTAAGATGACACTTCGTTCGCGTCTACTTTTTAAATATTTACCCCTCCATTTATTCCCAGCATTTTCCTTTTGTATCCAATACAATCTCCTTTGTACATAACATCAAAGTTTTTCACGACACTTGTATTTTCCACAGTAGAATTTCATGGGAAATTCAACCTAAATGTCATTGTAAAAAGAAACGGTGTTGCGTATCAAAAATTTTACTTAGAAGAAATTGTACTTACTTGAATGTATTATTTGGTAATGAAATGCGTGTATTGTTCACAATATTATGAGGAGATTGGCTCCAATTTAGTAACGTGAAGACATCTGACGAGATGTGATATCATTTAAAGTAATTGCTTCTATATAGATATTTATTTATTTAACACCAAAAATAAAATTGTAATACAAAAGTAACTTATGAATTAACTTAAGGCATAAATGGAGGCCTTATTTCTTATAAGTAATTTCTTCCATATTCTGTATATTTTACACTTATAGCAAAATTATCGATGTAAGGTTTAATTTCGTAGATTCATGAAGTTGAAACTCTAAATTTAAAATGTTTGAAATTCAAATTTATAAAAAAAACATATAATTTGTGTTTGTACCTACGATACGAATCAAATCTCCGACTCGTATATACAAATTTAGCTTCTTTTTTTTATTTTGGCACAATGTATGAAAAAAGAGAATATACTGCGCCGCCCCAAATAAAAAAGGGAACAGGGAAAGAAGAAGAAGAGTTTGGCACAAGCAATCACTTTAATAAACATTGTTACAGTAACACTTATCTTACATACATACCTACAATGGCCAAAAATATTATTTATTATTACACTGCAAATATTTTCTAGGAATCTACGGCGGCTTCTCATGGTACGTATTATTAACGAAATATATTTTTTAAATGTCATTCATATTAATTTTAGTATTTATAAAGCTAGCTTCCCACGGTCGGTGATATCGCGGACGGACGCGGACGAGCTCGCACGACGCACTGTGGGAAGGGTCTCGTCCGTGGTAGCACAGGTTGTCTGTGGCGGAGCGCCGGTATCCGTCGCGAGGCGGTAACTTCAAAGGTGCGTTGAAAGAAGCTGAGTGCAATTGCAAACCGTTCTTGAACAGGAATATATTTTCGCGTTTGGTATCATTCCTTGATATAACTGGACCAATTTTATTCAGAAAGTATTCGAAATCACTTGAAATCTCTTTCACTTTGCATTTTGAAATGAAGCTATCAAAAGATCTACACAGACCGACACGCGCTGTTGGAAGAGCCCTGTCTGTGTGCGTTGCCGTCCGTGGTCGTCGGCTGTCCGTGATCATCCGTAGAATTGCGGACCGTGGGAAGCCAGCTTAATACTTCAACTCCAAATTTCATCCACAATATAATGCAGAAGATTCTCTATGGTGTTCACGGATGTCGTTTATTAGATGGACGCTGTTAAGCAATACTGTGTCAACTCACAAAATGATAAAAATGTAAATTTTGATACCTACTGATTGCTTCCTTATGAGCTAGACTACATATTTCATAAAAGAGATATAAATATAATTTTAATTATTTTAATAGCAAAAATTTTGAAAAAACTAGTGGGCATGAAACCCTAACATGCTTAGAATATTTAACAATAATGCACTAAATTATATTACTTTGATTGCTACCTATAAAAACGATATACATTTAAATAATAATACTTACAAAAAAAATCTATTACTCCTGTTATTTTTTAAAAGAAATTTAATAAAAACTTCAAACTGAATTTTCTCAAAATGGCAACTGTATTGCTTATCGGCGTACAGATATTAAGAATTTGCGAGAGTATTTCTCGAAAATACTTAGCATTCTTGTAGTTTACCGAATCTGTATAAGAAATTTCTTAACTACAAGTACAAAATATCCAGAAGTCTTAAAACATGTAAGATTCCTAAGTGGTGGGAGTAGAGATGGATATTTGTGTTAACGAAATGAAACTGCTAATTACAAACTGATAATAATAATAATAATAAATAATAATAATAATAAAGCCTTTATTGCACTACTGATTACATGTTATATTACATTTTTATTTTAAATTTCAATCTATTGCGTTGTGCTTGCTTGATCGCAAAAGGCCTCCCCCAGCTTCTCCCAACCTTTCCTATCCCATGCTTTCCTCCACCATGTTTTTCCCACGTACTGTGACACTTCTTACCACTGAAAAAATGATAACCTGTTAAAAAAGGAGCTAATTTTATTAGCTGGTTTGCAGTTAGCGACTACGGATTGAATGTTCGTTGAGCTCATCCGCGTGTTGCGTTCGAAAATCGTTGAATGAAACAGTTAATATATTTAACGGCTATTGAAAAGCAGCTAATTCGTTAACATTATAAAAGCTGCTAAAAAAAGCTGCTTGTTGAATTAATGGCCACTCCTAGGCGGGAGTCAATATTCGTTCTAGTTAGAGATGGTAAGTCGACGTAAGCCTTTGATAGAGAAGCTCCGAGCGAACTACTTACCAACTTGTGACGGCGATCTCGGGAAATTAATTGTTGAATTTATGGCTTCGCTAGGGGAAGGAGTGAATTTGTTGAAGGTTCACTCAGAGCAGTTCGAAAAGTACCTGTTTCCACAGACTGATTATTTTATATCAGACTACTGATCCCATCCAGCTTCACACGGGTGCAATGTAACTGTAATATACAAAAAATATATATTAAATGTCTATGTAACTCACTGATAATGAAAGATGAAAGAATGAAAGAAAGAAAAAAAGAATGAAATAATGATGAAAGAATTTTTAAAATAAGTCAACAAACAAACAAATCTTTCCTCTTTATAATATTACTAGCTTCTGCCCGTGACTTCGTCTGCGTAGAATTCATCTTTGCTAAAATATTATTTTTACCCTACGTAAATACATTTTATTTTATAAAAAGTATCCTAAGTCCTTTCTAAGAATATGACGTGTACAAAGTGTCATGATAATTGGTTGATAAGTGCTTGAAAGCGTAACAAACAAACTTACATTTATAATATTAGGAGGGATAGTATAGATGTCAGAAATAGTACGAGTAATATGTCATATAATAGCAGATTTTTGTAACGCTTGTAGTAGTGTGATGTTTTGAAAAAAAAAATGATTTTCTTTTCAATTGGTACTTATATGAAGGAAACTACAAGTGATGATGCGACAAATATTGACCATAACCCACCTTTCCAATTTTCATCCTTCATTATTTAGACTTATTACAATATTACATCACATCATCTACATGCTCAATAGTCGATTTATAGTATCATGCCGGTCGATAAATATCTTCTAGTTTTCCAATCCACGCTTCTTATTGCAATTTTTCCACAGAATAACTGTAGCGAAAGGTCTTACTTAATTGAGCAGAATTTAATAAATAATAAACCTTTTGAGCGTTGAAAGAAAATTTTCTTAACATCAAACGCTTTTTAACTCTGTTTATTTCTCATCACGGTCTTTGTTGTGAATTGCAAAGAAAATGAGCCGTTAATTTAAATGCTAGTAACGGAGTGTTGTTTTATTTAGGTGTAATATAAATGTTAGTACTGTGCATTTAGAAAGAAAGGTATAGATATTTACTTATATACAGTTAGGTATTAGGTATATAATACCGTTGCGAGTTATGGGGTTTCAGAAAAGAAAATAAAAAAGCCTACTTCAAAGGCAAACCACGCATTAGCAATTCCTCTGTGTTGCAGATGGTCATGTGCGGCGGTATTTGAGGTAAGCCTCATGTAGATTTGCCTGCTTATATAAAATGTTCAAGCCAAATTCAAATCTAATTAGGGAATGATGTTGGTGGTTACCAAATTCTGTAAAGTACATTACAACAGAGGTTTCCACGTTCATTTCAATGCACTCACGATAACTGGAATATCACAAATGGTAATGATATGTGAAGTGCCAGCAAACGTCGGCCTTCGGTGGGAATTGCAACAGAAATTTTGGCAGAATACCATCTATTTTGAAACGACTAATGTTTGTAATTTCATCGTAATTTACTCCTGGTGCTTGTCACATGTCTGTTTGAAATTGTTCGTATTGTATGTGTTTAGGCAAAGTATCGAGATAAAAAAATACTTAAAGAATCAAAATCAATATATTTGAAATCACTGTGTTAATTGCACAAGGATGTAATGAAGAATGATTAAGCAAAAATACAATAATAGATAAAATACGATTTCACGTTCTTGCTACAAAAAAACTCGCAGGCGCTTTATATCTTCAACATGCCCCCAGACGTTGAAGGCTGTGCGTTCAACCGACTTAAACAGTATCAGAGACAGGTAGAGGACAAATTCGCGCAAAGGACCTCCTTATAATTCCATTTGTCGTTTTTATATCTGCAACGCGAACAACATCATCTGGACCGGGAAAAAGTGCTACAATGCGACCCAGTTTCCACTTCAGCGGTGGCAAATTATCCTCTTTCACCAGGACTAAAGAATTAATTTTCAATGGTGTCGCTGGAGTTTGCCATTTAGTGCGTTTTTGAAGTTCAGCAACATATTCTTTACTCCATCGTGTCCAGAAATGTTGACGAAGTTGTTCGACTCGTTCATATCTCGTGATTTGTGTCTCTTTACGGCCTTGATAGTCTTCAGTAGGAATGGCTGTCAGCGGTCGTCCAATTAAAAAATGTCCTGGGGTCAGTGGAGTCAAATCGTCTGGATGCGATGATATGGGAGTGAGTGGTCGAGAATTTAAAATGGCTTCAATTTGTGTTAACATGGTATACAATTCTTCATATGTTAAGTGACAATTCCCTAGCACTCTTATTAAATGATATTTAGTCGATTTTACAGCGGCTTCCCAAATGCCGCCAAAATGTGGTGAATACGCCGGAATGAAGTGAAAATTTATACCGTCATTTGCAATATCACTTGACAATGAGTCAGAGTTTTGCTTTAGGAAGTTGGCTAGATCATTATAAGCTCCAACAAATGTAGTTCCGTTGTCGGAATACAAATGGCGTGGTTTTCCACGGCGGGAAATGAATCTGCGTAGGGCTAGAATATAATTATGACTTGTCAAATCACCTACCAATTCTAAATGTATGGCCTTTGTAGTGAAGCATACAAAAATTGCTATGTAGACCTTGACTATGCGAGAACCACGGCCCTGACGACTTGCAGAAGCAATAGGGCCCGCATAGTCAACGCCAACGGTTTCAAACGGATAACCACCAGGAGCGAGACGACGCTGTGGTAAATCACCCATAATAGGAGCTTCAACCTTTCCCTTCATTCGCGTGCACCTAATGCATCGACGGTAAGTAGCCTTTGCCAAATTACGGCCACCGATAGGCCAGTAAACTTCTCTGATTGAGGCTAACAATAACTGTGGGCCGGCATGCATAAGTTTCGTATGTTCATGTTTAAATAATAATTGTGTAAATCGATGTGTGGACTGTAGTAATAAAGGGTGTTTTTTATCATACGAAAATTCTGAGTTTCCAATACGGCCGCCAACCCGCATTAAATTATTTTTATCTAAAAATACGTTAAATTTTAATAAAGTACTCTTAACAGGTAAATTATTCTTTTGCAGTAATATATCATATTCGGGAAAAGATTCTTTCTGAGCTGTGCGTATAATAATGTTTAATGAATTATTTAATTCAGTTTCCGTGAGAAAATTAGTTGTAACGCATCGTCCTTTACAATTGTCAATAAACCGTAATAAATATGCAATAGTACGCCTAAGTTTATTAAAATTTGAAAATCGATCGAAGTTGATAAAATCAGAAGGATCTTTCATTTTAACGAAACACGAAGTTTCAGGACGTGTTTCAGGTAGTGGTTCGGAACGTACTAATACAGATGGCCAGTCACTATGAGGCTTCTGTAGAAAACTTGGCCCTGACCACCAAATGTCAAGAGGCTCGATTTTGTCAACCCTGACTCCTCGTGATACATAATCTGCCGGGTTATGCTCAGTAGGAACATGTCGCCATTCGCAATCACCGGTCTTTTCTAGAATGTCACCGACACGATTTCTTACAAACGTATTTAACTTACTAGGTAACATCTTAAGCCAACCTAATACGATAGATGAGTCAGTCCAAAAAACAGTATTTGCTACCTTAACTCTTAATGAACTGCAAACCTTTTCATAAAGCCTAGCAGCTACTTGAGCACCACAGAGCTCCAGTCTTGGGATTGTAGTGGGTTTAATAGGAGCTACCCTACTCTTAGCAAATAGTAACCGTACTAATATTCTACCATATTTATCAATACTACGGACGTACAGACATGCGCCGTAAGCCTTTTCCGACGCATCGGAAAAAACGTGAATTTCTAATCGCACATATGAATCTAACAATACACGACGTGGCACACGTAAATTGTTTAAAACATTTAAATCTTTAATTGTATCCAACCAGGTTTCTTGAATCTCCGGAGTCAGGGGATCATCCCATGATAAATTTTGTAACCACAAACGTTGCAAAATAATTTTAAATTTAATTACGACTGGAGATACAAGACCTAGTGGATCAAATATTTGGGAAATTACAGAGAGAATGTCACGTTTTGAATTTCCCTTTATTGTTATTGAGGAACCGATCGGAAAATATAGCTCATCAGATTCAGGTAGCCATCCCAAACCTAAAGTTTTACTTGGTTCATTACCCCCAATATTTAAATCATGAGTGGATTTAGTGGACTCTGACACTAACTGAGGCTCATTAGACTTCCACTTTCTTAATGGCAAGCCAGCAGAAGCAAGAATGGCTGTCACTTTCCTACGGATATCCTGCACTACATTCAAATCATCCCCACCACTCAAGAGATCATCGACGTAAAAATCATGAAGGATTATTTCCGATATTTTATCGTCCTTACATTCAAGTCCTAGCTGCTTAAGGCATCTGGTAGCGAGGTAAGGTGCACTCGCTGTACCATAAGTGACTGTGTTTAATTCAAATACCTTGAGTGGTTGTGTTGGATTGTCACGCCATATGATACGTTGTAAGTATCTATCATCAGGATGTACCAGTATTTGTCGATACATCTTTTCTACGTCGGCTAGAATAACATATTTGTGTTGTCTAAACCTCAAAAGAATGGATAAAAGATCATCCTGTACTATTGGTCCTACCATTTGAATGCTGTTCAAGCTAACATTATTGCTCGTGGTGGAAGAACTTGCATTGAAGACAGCCCTCAATTTGGTCGTCGTGCTACTTTCACGTAGCACGCCATGATGTGGAATAAAATGTGCATTACTATCAAACTTAAGTTCACATTCTGTCATATGATTTAGAATCTGATACTCCGACATAAACTCACGATACATTTCATATAGTTTCGGTTGTTTAAGAAGTCTACGTTCCAATGACAAAAAACACTGTTTAGCTCGCTGAAATGAATCACCTAAAATGATAGGATTTTCCTTTAATGGGATTCTTACACAGAAACGACCGTCTGCTAAGCGAGTAGTGTTCTTTAAAAAATGCTCTTCACATAACTTCTGTTCCGATGAATAATTAGAATAATATGAACTATTTACTTCTTCTAAATTCCAAAACCGTGCGAGTTGACTTTGTACTTCTTGATTTGAGATGTCATCATTAGTTGGATTATTGTGAACGTAATTACACTGAATAGGTTTAGGTAGATAAGATGAAAAAAATGTATTATTCATCGGACCAGAAATTATCCACCCTAACCTAGTATCGCAAAGAGTAGGCTTATCATTACCTAAATTAATTCTTTGTGATCCTATAATATCCCAAAATACATCAGCACCTAATATTATATCTACTGCCGCAGGCTTGTAGAAATGAGGATCTGCTAGACAAATGTGAGTAGGTATATTAAGATTTGAGATGTTAACTGTACGACTCGGTACATTATCCGTTAAATTAGGCAAAACAAAACAATTTACATTACGCAAAAACGTTTCATCTAATGATTTAAAACGTAAGTGACATATTTTTTCTATATGCGTAATTGCATTATTGATACCCTGGACAGATTGATCTATATTATTATAAGGCAGATTTAACAGACGGAACATCTTTTCCGACATTAGGCTGGATGTACTACCGGAATCCAAAACAGCGCGAGCGATATGCTCACGATTGTTAGAATCATATAACTTAACTAGCGCAGTAGATAATATAACGTCTCCGCGACGACAGCTTACTTTGAGACTCACGGACGACACGCTCGTTGATAATGTTAAGTTATTTGGATCGCTGGTGGAGGGAGTCGCACTGAAATTATCAGAGCGCTCACTATGCACAACCGGCTTCTGCTTATCTGTAACGTGGACTAAAACAGAATGTTTACGCTTACAGATTTTACACCCTTGTTTTTTGCAATTATTTGAAAAATGGGATTTTGAAAAACAATTGAAACAAACTTTAAACGAAGGTAATAATTGCAGCCGCGCTTCATTACTTAACGCTAAAAACTGAGGACAAGTACTCAGCTTATGCTCGCCGCTGCATTTAGGACACGAGTCCTTTGAAGATATATTATTATGATTTGATTTATCATTACTTTGTGTTGTAACCATAGCCCTTAATTTCGAAGATTTACTGTTATTATAATTAACTAAATAATAATAATTAATTAAATAACACATTTTGGTGTGACTGACGTGAAAATTCTATTGTTTCAAGAAGATTGATGCGTATTCGCAGGAAGTCCAGGAAATGTTGAAGCTCAATACGTATCTCACTATTCACACGACCTTTATACTCTTCCCATTCACGATAAGTTTTACTATCTAACTTATGAGTCATGATGTAAATAAGAAGAGTATCCCAATGTTTTGTGGGTTCTCCCAATGAATCTAAAGCACGGAGATTTTTATTTAATTGGTCCATAATGATTTTTAAACTAGAAGCCGTCTCTCGCGTGACTGATTCGATGCCAAATAATGCAGCAACGTGATGTTGTACCAACAAACGTTTATCATCGAAACGATCACACAGCAGCTTCCATGCTACATTATAATTACTCGACGAGAAATCTATAGATGATACAACCACAGCAGCCGACGCTTCTAATGATGATCTTAAATAATGGAATTTATTGACGTCATCAATGCTATCATTATTGTGAATAAGACTCGTAAATGTGTCTCTAAATTCAAGCCATGTATTAAATAAACCACTGAATTTTGGAATTTGAATGGTAGGCAATTTGACAGGATTTTGCTTGCCACTGTGTGACCCACAATCAGAAACAGAAGGAACTCGAGGTTTCTTACAATTTGCAAGAAGATCTTGCGCTTTGCTTAATATTTTATAATACCTACTTTCGAAATCCTCGCGTTCAGTTAATTGCTGTTCTATATTATCACATATACACTCCAGACGCGTTTGAGTTTCATCATATAGAGAATAAAATGAGTCCAACTTCCCAATGCGCAACTCCAACTCACCCACATCTCTTTCTTCGGGCAAAGTACTTTCAAAAGACTTTAAATATCCGATAAAAATTGTTATTCGGCCTTTATAGCTGCTACGTTTTTTGGTTAGATCAGAGATCTCCTTTAATAAATCATTTCTCTCAGACATTTGGGAAACAGCTGCAAAATCCTGGAATTGATACAGAAAAAACTTAAACAACTATAATCAGTTCACAACCAAACAAATAGACAAAAAAAAACTTATTGAATGTTTGTAAAATATTACAAGTGTATTTCACAATGTAAAATTTAGTACACTAATAACAAAAATCAGCAAAAAAAAATAACTTATAAAAGAAATGCTTTAGAAAACTGAAAATTACAAAATCAAAATGTTTAAATATATCAAGTAACTAAAAAGTTATAATCAAACTTGCAAATTTTAAAAATAAAATGCAAATTTCACCAAACCAATAATCAAATTAACTTCTAATTCTTTAAGATATTATAAAATTCCATAAAAAGTTTAAGTAAATAAATTTAAAATAATATAATAAAATTTACAAAGTTTATTATATTAAGATAATCAAACAAATGTTTAAGATATAGATAAGTAACTTCCTATAAAAATCAGTCAATATACAATTTGACTTTCTTTTAAAATGATTAAATACAATTCGGACTCAATAAAGTATGGAAATAATATAATTTAATTTTAATCTGAGTATTAATTTGTATAACTTAACAATATTTAAATATTTAATTTTTTCAACTAGATTTCAATTTTAAATTGTATAAAAATTCTATACACTGGTAACTATAAATATAAAATAACAATATAATTAATAATAAAGGACTAATGCACAAATACAGACTTTATCTCGACACACTCATTATCCTTAAGTCCTTTGTCCAGCTATTTGACCTCCACAAATGACCTTCACTGATGACCTTTCTTATCTTCCGATTTATAATATTATATTCGCTGATTTCACATTAAATACTTTAATCCGGCTCGAAGGACCAATGTTTAGGCAAAGTATCGAGATAAAAAAATACTTAAAGAATCAAAATCAATATATTTGAAATCACTGTGTTAATTGCACAAGGATGTAATGAAGAATGATTAAGCAAAAATACAATAATAGATAAAATACGATTTCACGTTCTTGCTACAAAAAAACTCGCAGGCGCTTTATATCTTCAACAGTATGGATATCCATATATAAATAATTATAGTTGTTTTTAGTAAAAAAATCCTCATCGGATTATTCTTAAAACAAATCATATCTAAAGAATATTATGATCACAGTGTAATTTATAAACAAATCTGATTTTAGGAATTCTGTAGGTGGAAATGTCGTTAACACCAAAAAAGCTATATTTTTTTATGGAATAGGTGGTAATCTGTCTACGCTATTATTAACAGCCATACACATTTGCAACGCCGAAGGACTTACGGGTGCTGGCCTTTAAACAATTAGTAAGCTTTTTTTGAAGTTCTCTATTGTTTTATGCTTTAAAACTATATCGTCTGTTTTAATTTATCTTCTCTGTTCGCAATTTTTTTTAACTTCCAATAAGTAGATATACAGTAATATCATTATAATAAGAGAGATGAAAATTGATAGTAAATTAATAATTAAAAAACGCTACGTAATGTAAAACAATACCATTGTTAGTTACCACAACTATCACGCGATGTATCGATATTAAAAAAAAACAACTTTAAAATGTCTAGTTTCAAAATTATGGTAACATTAAGGCGGGAAGAGCAAGGAACACTGATCAACTACTTGTCTATAAAGAAAATGATCAGTGGAACAAATACGGTAATGTGTCGGCCCCATGCCCCACTGGAGGACATGGCAATTCCCTTTTTATCATTACTAGTAAATAATTGAAATCACTAAAGAAATACGACTCGAGGGAAATCAAGCCTTGAAGCTTTCAATTATAACCGCAGTGGATCAATCATCATCTGCTTATTTATTTTTACACTTCTGGGACTTAAGTAACATAGATATAATTCAATTGTATTTAAAATATAAGTAAATAATATAAGAAGATAAATGTCATATTTTACGTACTTCGACGGGCTAATGGGTCGTGGGTTCGAATCTCACGAGGACGATATGTTTATAATTTTCTGTAAACAGTCTTCCTCACATCTGGTAGCTTCAGGTATTAAACGGGTGGAAGGAATATCGAAATTCCGACCGGTTAACGAACCACCGTTCAATGTTCATAGATGGAAAAACCGTGAAGTCTAATGCGCGATTCGGTTTCAGTATATGGACTTTCGAAAGCTCGAAGTAAAATTAGGTCGACTGCGCATCATTGACTGATGTTCTGTGTCTGGGGTATCACCTACCATCATGCTCGTCTGGACCTTGTATATATAACATAAAAAATGGTGGTGTCTTATGGTGTCGTGAAATTCTGTGGGTGGCGATGGGAACAATCATTTGGAATTTATTCCCACGTAGTTGAGTCAAATCTGGAATAAATTGCTACGTAAAAATACAATAAAACACATTCACATACCGTTATTAACGATAACCAAAGCATTATTCAGTTCTCAATAGTATTATTGTTAATTCCACAGCTCATTGCGAATGAACGAATGAACAACGCTTCAGGTTTGAATGAATTCTTCACTTGTATCGTAATCGGGTTCAATAAATCATATTGTGACGTATGCAGCTTGCTGGCTTTCGGCCAATACTGACAGATTAGGGATGTGACTTCGAGTTTTTAATCGATCTACAAATAATCGATTTTGGCGTTTTTTTTCTTTTTTTTTTTGATGCAGATGATTGACGACAATCCCAATTGATGGAAAGTGATGATGCAATCTAAGAAGGGGCTCGTCTGTCTAGAAGGCCCTTCACCCTGGCCTTAAAGATACGCAAGTTATAGTTTTCCGGAAAAATATAAGCCGGCAAGTAGTGCATTGTTTGATAATTGATATTAATTTGTGCCTTGTATTTAAATTATTTTCAATAGAAATATACATAATATATCCGGAGGAGATCGTTGGATTGTAAGGAAGGAGAACTTCTATCGTTTTATGAGTCTAAAGAAAAATTATAAGCAAAAATGTTTTAAATTACTTTATTAGATACTTATTTGAAACTTTAATAAAATATGTAGGTCAAACCTTAATAGTAATTCCAAAAAATTAAAAAATATTTGATCAATCAGTCGATTTTAATTTTAGTCAATTAAAATCGAATTTGATTTTTCACTACCCTATCAGATTGACTTATTGCCTGACGGACTTAACTGCTGTGTCATGTAATTTGGCTTCGTTATCTCTTGTTTTGGACATTTTACTTCAAAAGACTTTATTTTGAAAGCTTAGGGTTCATTTTCGATTGTCTGGAATGCACAAATGGACTTCTACAATTTCAAAAGTTCAGTTCGACGAAGCTATTTATCAGAATTTTTGCTTTATCCCTGATTCTGAAATATATTGTTTTAAGTTTGAAAAGTATTATGTATTTTGATATATGTACTGAATAATTTATTATATAAATATATCAAATACTTATTTATGAAATATTGATTTTTACTCAAAAAATTGCTTCTTGCTTTTACAAAACGTAACTTATATCAATTTTCGTAAAGAAATTTTATCAAAAAAAAAAACAACTATATAAAAATAATAATCCAATATTGCTTTATAAGGATACAGCTTAGATTACACACATTACAGCTTTAATCGGGTAGGAGGAATATCGAAATTCTGACCAGATAACGAAACACAGTTCAGATGGAAAAACCGTGAAGTGTAAATTGTGCGGTTCGGTCTCAGTCTATGGATTGCCGTATGCTCGAAGTAAAAAGTAGGTAGGTAGCGCATCATTGACTGATATTTTGTGACTGAGGTATCACCTATCAAGTGAAGCTCATGCTCGTATGTCGATATTTAACATAAAAAAAGTATGATAAATCGTGAGTTTCAGCCTAAATAAATCCTGCAACCATCCTCTATAACATCTATTGCCAATCTGTGCTATCGTACTCACTAAATTCCACATTGGAGCGCTTCCAGAGCGTCAGCTACCAGCTATCATGGCCGTCGAATGCCAAGCTTCGTTGTAGATTTAGTGAGCCCCTTCCGATGTGACAATTAGATTCAGTTTATTGCCAGTACTAGTGTAAATTTATTGCCTGGATAAACAGTTACCTGTCGTATAAGAGAATGAAAAGTATTCGTACGTTTAAATATACATATATCTTAAATACGTAACGTAATACGTAAACATTTTTAGAAATACCCGCATCGTGAATAATAAAATTTTATAAAATGTATTTTCGTGTAGTAAGCGATTTATTTAATTATGAAAATAAAGAATCTTTAAACCGAAATACATATAATATCAAATTGCTGTTCAGCCATATTGAATAAATACAGAAATACAAATACAAGTTAATCAGCGAGCAATGAAAGTGTCCTAAATATAATATTAAAAAAAGTAAAATAAGTCATATAGGTAGTAGAAAATCCAAAATATCGGATACACATAGTTGTATCATTTTATCGGTTTTCGATACTGTTTTATCATAAAAGTTAATAGGTTTACAGCCCATCGTCGATATTCCGAAATATCACTAAGTGAGCCTGACACTCGTCTGCCAATATCTGAGTTCTGAATAATCTGATTAAAATAAAAAAAATATATTTAAAATTTCGAAAACAAAATCAAGGGCGGATTTCCCTATATGCCGAGTAGGCAACATTTTGGGGGTGGCAGAACTCTGTGAACTTATACTTCACTGCTTAGAAACAAAAAAAACAATAAATGGAAAACACTTCATCGTTATAGATATTAATTTATTACAGTGTCTAGACAATTTAGTTAATATTATAGTCATGGGTATTTTACCTAAAATAAAGGATAATAATATATAATTACCATTATACATACATAATAGCTATTTAATCAAAAATCATTTATTAATTTAGGTAACACAATGTACACTTATGAACGTCAATAAAAAATACATATTAAATGCTTCTAATTTTACATTTACTGCCAGTTCTCAAATCAAGGGCGTAGAGCGGACGAGAAGAACTGGCAAGAAACTCGCCGCCACTCTTTTTATATGGTTGATCGGAAAATTCTTGCCGTTTTCATGTAAAAAATTCAAAGAACTGTTTTATGTTTTACAAAACAGTTTATTTAGTAAAGTAATCTCCATCTCAATCTATGACCTTCTGCCAACGATCTGGCAGACTGTTAATGCCATCGGCTTAGAAGCTCGGAGACAGTGAGTTAAAATAATCATTTAAGAAGTTCCTAATCTCATACTGAGTATTCAAATTTTTCTCCTGAAGAACATTGCTTAGGGCCCGGAAAATATGAAACTCGGTTGGTGAAAGATATGGGCTGTAGGCTGGATGTGGTAAAACATCCCAGCCTAAATCCAAGAGTTTTTGTCTTGTTATCGTTGCGATATGTGGCCTTGCATTGTCGTGGAGAAAACGGACTTTATGATTTTGAGGGCGTACTTTTTGTAATTAGGACCAATTTTTTATAATTAATTGCAGTAATAATGAGCGCTGATATTAGTATTTTCTGAAAGCAACTCGAATTATAAAATTCCGTGAACATCCCACCAAACACAACATGATTATGCCGGATTGTAACGGTTCAATTTCGGCTCTGGTTCTGGGCTACAATCTGCAACTATCCACTGACGCCTCCGTCGGTAATTAACATATACGACTCACTTTTCATCTCCGGTAATAATAGTGCTCAGCCAGTCTTTTCTTAGACTAAAAGAGAGTAGTGATGTGCACACTTCTACTGGGCAAGTACGGTCATGGTCGGTGAATTTGCAAGGGACCTGACCTAACTTTCTCTTCTTATCAGTCGAAGCTAGATTTGTCACAATCTTGGATTGAACACAGTTAAATGTCACTGCCAACTCGCGCGTAGTTTGGCGAGGGTTACTCTCCACCACACGTCGTAATTCCTCATCGTCGGCCAGCCCGGACGGGGCTCTTCTTCCAGGCTATAATTTCCAGATCGAATTCGATCAAACTACCACCTGGCTGTTTTTTCATTCACAGCATCTTGACCAAACTCGGCACATGTACGACAACAAGATTCGGCCGCCGACAACCCCAATAAAAAATTGTATAGGACACACTGCCGCTTGCCGCCTGTGTTTAAGTTTATTTTGTCGGGCATGTTTATACGTCTATGTCCTGAAAACTAATGCGTCATAATCAAGAGCTCATAGTCTTTTATATGCCCTACTAAAAACCTTCTAGAAAGTTCCTGATTGTTCTTTCTAGAAATATATTTATAAACGGCAAGAATTTTCCGATCAACCCAATAATCGCCAAGTTTTTGTTTTACAAATGTTTTGTAAGGAGCTGCAACCATTACACCATGTTCCACATGACATCTTTAAGTAATTAACTATAATAATCGAAAAATATATAAACGAAAAAATAAAAAATAATAAAAAAAAATAAAAACAAAGATTTGTCCTCTATCAGCAGAATGTATGGTGAAATAGGAGCACTCACTTACATTCTCGTGGGAACAACACGCAAATACATAGACGAAATAACTAATATCACCGCATACACGAATTCAAGTTCGACCTGTCACCACAAGTAGCACCCGTTCACGAGCATGACGCATGGCCAGCCATCGACCCCCTCGCCATATTTTAGGGAGAGAGACAACCCGACGCATGGACGCCATCACTATGACTGTGACTATTATTCTTCGTGCTTTAGTTGTATAGGGGGCGGTAATCTTCCATAGTCATAGGGCGCAATGTCGTAGCATGGGGGGGCGGAGGCTGCGGTTCGCCCCGGGCGGCACTTTGGCAGGGGCGTGATTACACAGGTAACGGTAAAAAAAAAATACATCCTTCAACGTTTTTTTTTGATGTAGTACTTTACCGTAATGACAGAGATTCTCTTTAGATTATTGTTATTCAATTTTTACCAAGCCCCAAATGTTATATATGCAATTGCAAAAATAAGGGGGCGGCAAATTTGGGATCCGCACCGAGTGCTAGTGACCTATGCTACGCCACTGCTAGGGTGGCCAGCGTATCAAATCCGTCCCTGAACAAAATGTTTGTCTGTTATCTTTTCTGTTAACGTTCCTTATTTATCCCTAAAGTATGAACTAAGCTTACAAACTTCAGTAAGTATTTAAGCTCATTAAACAGATAATTAAAAGCGTTTGAAAGCTGTTATTAAAACTTGGCGTATAACATTCGCTACATTCAATTCTTTGGACGGGCTCATTACGCGTGAGTCGTAAGTTCGATTCTCTGAGGATCTTTGACAAAAATTTTGCCTTATTCGTAGACATTTAGAATATGAAACGGTTGATCCACACTTTTATGTCTGTTCCACTGATTATTTTTCGTAAGGCAACTTATTGATAATAAGATAATTTTTTTTATGAATTATGGGCTGGCGTTTGATCATTATCCCATCAGGGGATAAGTGGCTATGCAATCTAAGATGCACGTCGATCTACAAGAAGCCTAGTGCCTGAAAAATACTCGTATTCAAATTATAATGATCCTAAAAGACACCTCCTAAGTTAGTAAGTAATTAACTTTGCATTGCCTGACTGAAATCGTAATGCTTCTTTTGCCGAGACTTGAAACCGGAACCTCCAGAGTTAAATCCAACGTACACACCACTACGTCACGTTATCGGACACTATTTTTTTTTTTAAATAAAGACGGAATATAGCATTGTGTTCTTTACTTTGTCAATGTGTGCTTTGGATTCTTTCTGCGTTGACTAAACAGTGAGTTTAGTTTAGTGAAAGTAAGTGTTTGGGCTTAGCCAATTAAAAAACAATATTTTATGATGACCTTCCCAAGATGGTAGCTGGTTCAGTAAATCGCTGCAATAAAGGAAACCCAGACAATAATTAAAGATGGAGACTTACTGTGTCATGTAGTTCCCTGCAGCTTGTGGTCGACCACTTTTCACTTTCTTCTTAAATTGATTTAGAAAACATTATAATTTTTAACAGTTCAATATTTGTGACCGTGCGCGCGCGCTTCCATCCGTCATTCGAATCACACACAGAGAAAAAATTGTTTATGTTGGTAGGAAATGGAGGTACAGTGTCGCCAACCATCAAAAACTACGCCTGAGTATTCATATACCACAGCGATTGGCGCGAACAGTAAGTACTCTTAGATATTTATATCTATATATATATATATAAGCAACTTTTTTTTTCTTTGTTATCGATAAACTTGAAAACTACTGGACCGATCGGCATGATACCATGACCATTCGACGCGGAATTAATTGTAGAAGGTTTTAGGTTATTCATTTTTTGAATTCCATCAACCTTTACCATTTTTTTTTCAAATTTATGTGGATTGTTCATATTCGTCTATCCTTTACAATTCGCCCAGCGAAGCGGGCAGGCGGGGACGGCTAGTAATATCTATAAATAAGTAGTTTACTTTTCATATTTAATCTGTGAAAAAGAGTTTAATTTGATTACGATTATATACGAGATGGCTATTAGCAAGGACTGAATACCGGTTAATTTACTAAGGAACTATACTCATCTCTCGGTATAAAATAGGTTTTTGTTAATTTTCTTTCGTTTTTATTCATATTTACTGAAAAAAATTACTGTGGTTAGTTTAGTGTGTATTACTCTTTAAAACTAATATCATGGTATCTCAGTCAGACACTGGAAAATAAAAATTAACCGGTTTCAGTCCCTGGATATTAGAGAAAATTATCAAATTCGAAACCCAATACGAATAGAATTGCCAGCACATTTTTATCACGTCACATAAATTCGTTGCGATATTAATTACGTTCGTCCGACAAATAGCAGGAATAATTCACAAACTCCATGTTTTCGTTGATATTTGCATTTGTCTATTTCGAATTTATAGCTTTGATACTAAATGTTTATTTTACGTTAACGAATTGAGTAAAATTTTATTTCGGTTGTTTGGATTCAAAAAGGAAAAATGTATTGGTTCCAATAGGTAGTATTCATACATTTAATATATTTTTATATACCTACAATTAATATTGTCTTTTATTAACGCGAGTATCACACATTTAAATAAAATACTGTATACCGGATTCAAACGCGATTTATTATTTATATTGTTTAAATTATTTATCCCGACGTTTCGGATGCGTCATCTTTCTGTCTCCCCGCGACCACGGTTGTTGTTAAGCATAAAAATAATAAATCGCGTTTTAATCCGGTATACAGTATTTTATTTAAATACCTACAATTTATGAATTCTATCAAGTCATTTCATAATTGGATAGCATGAAATATATTTTTGAAGTGCCTTTTATTTTTATCTCTGCCTCCATGACTCATTAGTAATTACGTCACACATTAAGTGGGGGGAAGGGTCTAGGAAGTGTGACGTCACATGATAACATTTAAACTTTATTGAAACGTGATACTTTAACTGTAACCGAATAACTTAAAAACACTAGAACACTATCAGCTATTGATCATCAATCAACGATACTGCTGTTACATGTTTTTTTTAGGGTTGATGAGGAAGTAGTTATAAGAAAGATGATGAGGATGTGTTATGAGGAAGAGGAACAGGAAAAGGAGGAGAAATAAATAACAAAATAATATAAATATTATTTTTGGGCAAAATATATGTGTATTTAAGCCTTTAAAATTAGGAAAAAACCTTTGTATTTTTTTAAGATAAGAACAAATTAAATTTATAGCAAATATATTAATTAGTGTGAGTTTAAATTAGTGCTGAGAAAATATTAAAATGAATATTGAACATTAATGACTGGTAATTTGAATTCAACAAATAATAACATAGATTATATTTCTCTTGATAAACTGTTCCGTAGCTCATCGTAAACCAATCCAGCGCCACTAAAAAGGCGTTCACTGGAAACACTTGATAGAGGGGCTGATTAATACTTATGTACTTTTCCATAAAATTCATCACTTCCGCTTAAAATTCCTCTTAATATGAGGAAGAGGATTTTTTAAAATTTATTTTTTGATGAGTTTCAAATTAATAGAAAGAGGAATCCCCATCAAGCTTATTTTTTACTTAGAGAAAACGGATTCATTATCGTTTACTATCGCAGGTCCTAGGTTTGAATACCAGGAAAACAAATTTAAAAAAGTTTCGATCAGATAGGACAAACGTATTATACTTGTTAATCAGTAAAATAAACCCAGAAATGTCTTTATTTCACTGACTCTTGCCCCAATAGTACACTCGGGAATAAACTTGTATTAGCATGAAACGGTCTTAACCATTGAAATAATGAATATAATGTCTTTATGCAATATTATTACAAAACAAAGAGAATAATCGAAGTGGAAGAAATAGGAAAGACGGATGTGATGCGACGGAATTGGACCAATTACGATTTGAAGATGAACGAGTTTAGGGGTGATACGAATTCATTTAACTATTCCAGAAAATCTGCAATTGAAACTTATAGATTTAAGTGAATATGCATTCACCCTTTTCTTCTTTTACTAATACCATTTGTTAGTTTTCTTTTAATTCAATATTTTGCCCTATAACCATTAAACCGTAACCAGTGTTTCAACACAAATTTAATATTAAATGTTTAATTCAAATTCAAAATATATAATACGCCCTTGATTTGGGAACTGGCAGTAAATGTAAAATTAGAAGCATTTAATATGTATTTTTTATTGACGTTTATAAGTGTACATTGTGTTACCTAAATTAATAAATTATTTTTGAATTGAATTGAATTGAATATGGCAACTTTGTGACATTTCAAAAATCAGACTACTGTCATCTTTCTGTATCCCGCGACCACGGTTGCTGAAAAGCATCCGAAACGTCGGGATAAATAATTTAAACAATATAAATAATAAATCGCGTTTTAATCCGGTATACAGTATTTTATTCAAAATCTAATTCAAAATCATTTATTCATTTAGGTAACACAATGTACACTTATGAACGTCAGTAAAAAATACATATTAAATGCTTCTAATTTTACATTTAACGCCAGTTCTCAAATCATGGGCGTAGAACGGAAGAGAAAAACTGGCAATAAACTCTTCGTCACTCTTTTAATCGCCAAATTTTTGTTTTTCAAAATATTTGTAAGGTGCTGCAACCTTAGATAGAAGAACACTGTTTGCTTTCTTATTCCTTTGCTACGGTTAAGTATGGACTTAAAATTATTGTATTTAAGTTAGAAAATATATTCAAGTATCAGGAATCAATAATTTTAATTCTAATCTTTTCAAATACCTTCGAGACCATCAACCACAACAGTCAACTACTTTCGAACAAGTAGGACATTTTCAATGATGTGCTATCTAATTATTATTTAAGATTTTACTAATTTCATTTTACTACTTACTACTTTAATTCCATCTATATTTAATCCACTGAAATATGAATGTCTTTTACTAGAAATAAGTATTGCTCAATTGACAATAGATGTTTCTATGGGCAAAAATATTGGAACTGGAATAAACTTTTGTAAAGTATATATGTACATATATACCTACAATATATAATAAATCAAACAAATATTACTGAAGACTGAATTTTCAGAAATCTATCACCCCTTCTTTATAACTAGACATTGATTGAATGAATGATAATATTTCGGTTCATTGGTTGCCGTATGCTTATAAAAAATAAAAGGTTGACTCAAATGAGATTTTCCTAATATCGGTATGAACCTTTCACGCTTGTCTGTTGTTATATTACATTAAAAAAATAGTAGCGTGTTTAGAGATATATACAAAGTTGACTCTTTTGTCCCGCGGACTCCTCCCATGTTGAGCATGGGAAGGATGCACAAGCGGGTCGAGGAGGGGGGCCGTTTGGCCAGGCCACCGGGTGCTCGCGGCAGTACGCTATCGCGATCCCGTGGGCCCCATTATGGCGGCTTGAGTCGTGAGGGGATTTTTTTTAGGGGCAACGCATTCGTAGCCTGAAGGCGAAAGACATGCACAAACCATTGCGCTTATCTGTTGGAACAAAGATTTTTCCCTAATGCTCGAAGTAAAAATTAGGTCGATAGCATATTATTGACTAATGTATCACCTACCATCAAGTGGATCGCATAGTTGTCTGTCGAAGTCTCACATAAAAAAAGTCTAAACTTACAATATAAAGTACTATACATTATTCTAAAACAAGATATTTGAATCCCCAAAAATAAAAGTGCGAAAACGTGAGGATATCATACAAAACGCCACGTACATTTTAAGTGCAAAAATAAAACTAAAAAACCTCAGCTAATAGCTATATCAAAACTAAAACAGACTAATGCACAGCTTGCATATGTGAGCAAGCCATTTGGTTACACGGCTTACATAAATGCATCGCCAATTTTGAATATTATTTCAAACATTTGGCAAAGCTACTGTATAATTATACAATTATTTTGCATGAATATAATAACAAGATTAACTTTTAGTAAAGCGCAATCTCTTGCATTACAGAAGTTACAGAAGTACAGAAACATTGCCATGTTTGGTAGAACCTACATGCGCTCTGATGGGTCGCGGGTTCGAATCCCACTGGAACATTAAATAAATAAAATAAATGAAACAAGCGTTTATTAATTATTCCATTACACATATTACAATAAATTAAACTGAGATTACTTTCAACATAACTATAATTAATTAGAATAAATCTTCTTTTGGTAATTATATAGATTATTATTTTATGTTCATTATTATTTCTATGTAATGGAAGCTTGCACTAGTGGTAATTAAATCAATTCCATTCTTAAACTGTTGTAAATACGACAAAAATTATATATTTGAATTATGAAGGAAGTTTCACAAACAACTATAGAGCTCGTTTTTAAAAAAAATCTTTTATTTTTCTTTAAAAAAAATATTAATTAAAATTACAGTGAAAATTGCGCGCGAATTTTTCGTAGCAGTCGGCCACGGAGCCTCGTTCGAAGTAGTAATGTACAAATTATGTCCAACTTCCCTCACCGTAAAACGAACGATAACACTGTCGCTTTGCTTGCTAATTACTTGTATTTTTTTTATTTTAAAAATAGGAAACAAAACCAACAAAATACATTTTTTTTTCAAAGAAAAATTTGTGATGAGGATCTTAGCGTGGCATAGTGGGGTGAGAGGGGACGAAATCAATTTTTTTTGTGTGGTATTACATCCTGTTAAGTCAAAAGGTTAGCGATGGATCCTAGACATTTTTCATCTATATATATAAAAGAGATTTCCACCTATATAGTCACTCATCACGATATCTCTGGAACCATAAGGCGTAGCGACTTGAAATATGGTAGGAATATTCCTTTCGCCGAGTAGAGCTAAGAACGGATTTTACGAAATTCAACCCACAAGGGGGGTTGCGGGGGCAATTGCTAGTAATTATATAAATACCTTTGCTTTTCAATAGAATGATTAAACTACTTTAGTCTTCATGTAAATGACACTTCAATTGATAAATGACTTCGTGTAGCTGACAGTCGGTAATGTATTTTCTGTTTCACAAAACGTTTGCACGTTTGTTTAACTATCACTAGAAACATATTTCGTTGTTGTATGAGAAATTACTTGACATTGCATACAGATATTGTTTAACCAATTTATGACCACTAACCTTATTATTTTATTTTCTGGGAGTTGATTATGGAGATAGTCTATGATAGTGGATAGATTTGAATAGTGAGCGCAAGAAGTTGGCACTGCTATTTTCACACGAGACAGAGTGACAGTTTTTCAAAGATAGGGGGAAGGATAGAGGACAAATCTTTGTTTTTTATTTTATTTTTTCGTTTATATCTATATTTTTTATTATTATAGTT
This sequence comes from Anthocharis cardamines, assembly GCA_905404175.1. Taxonomy (NCBI): domain Eukaryota; kingdom Metazoa; phylum Arthropoda; class Insecta; order Lepidoptera; family Pieridae; genus Anthocharis; species Anthocharis cardamines. The sequence goes on along the minus strand of FR989953.1, from coordinate 1,087,422 downwards.
AATTACTTAAAGATATCATGTGGAACATTTTGTAATGGTTGCTCCTTACAAACATTTTGTAAAACAAAAAACTTGGTGATTAAAAAGAGTGTCAAAAAAAATTGCCAGTTCGTCTCGTCGCACTACGCCCTTGATTTGATGACTGGCAGTGAATGTAAAATTAGAAGCATTTAATATGTATATTTTTATTGACGTTCATTCCGAATGCTCGAAGTAAAATGTAGGTCGACAGGGTATCATTGACTGATGTTCTGTGGCTGAGGTATCCTACCATCAAGTGAGCCTCAAGCTCGTCTGTAGATATCTAACATAAAAAAAAATTGTGTTAACTAAATGAATAAATGATTTTGAATTTGGAAACTGGTCAGTAGACTACTTTGAACAATCAAACCCGGCTTCCGCTATCTGGAGAATGTTGCCAGATTACATTAGTAAATATTTCGCAAGTTCTTCATGCTCATCCCTCTGGTCCCAACGGAAGTAGACTTAAGTTCAAAAAAAAATCTAAACAAAAAACGTTCAAAATTGGCAGATTGTAATTTAAAAATATTCATGGAATTCATAAATTATTAACTTTGAAAATGCATGTCTGGATCTTCGCTGTTATCTCAGAAGCGAGAGTTAACTGAAGTATTTGTCGAGAGATAACTCAAGTCTTTTATAAGGTGCAGTAATAATAAAAATGGAAAAATGGCTCCCGTGAATAAAATAACAAGCCAATTTGTATATTATCTATATAAATAAAAATCAATGTAAGTATGTTTGATCTTTATGTACTCCTAAACTATTAATTCGATTATAATGTTTGGTGAGTTGATCTGCATACGTCCGCGAAGGATACACTTTTTTCCGGTTACAATTTTTAATCGTGTATTTTTTTCTTTGCACTACCCATATCTTTTTTCTTTGCTCATGTACCTGATAAATAAAGTTTGAAATTTTTTTTATTTAATAAGGCCACCAATAATAGGTATATTTCTTATATTATATAATAAGTACGTTATATCCTTTATATTTAAAAAAAATTAAATGGCATACAAATAACAGACTGGCAATACAAATATAAATACTAAATATATTGCAAGTTTTTCGTGATAGGCACTCTGGTCTCAACATAAGTAGTACATATTTGACAATGTATGTATATATTTAACCCTTTATTAATATAATAACCTTAGATAATAAAATATAGAAAATAAATTTAAATCGAATCTTAACTAAGGCATTAAATTCTTCCAGACAACCCTTACCCGGATTAAGCGATAAGGAAACTAAATAATATCAATATAAAAAGTCTATATAAATATAAAAATACTGTAATATCTACAATAACTGCATATAATGGGGAAAATTTATTATTTTATTATATTTATAACGAAAAAAAACGGTGATTTCAGGGAAATATACATTATGCCAGTTCTTCTCTTCCGTTCTATGCCCTTGATTTGAGAACTGGCGGTAAATGTAAAATTAGAAGCATTTTATATGTATTTTTTACTGACGTTCATATGTGTACATTGTGTTACCTAAATGAATAAATGATTTTGAATTTGAATTTATGGAAACAAAATATACATTTGTGCTCATCTCATACGACTTTCGACGACACTGAATTTAATTCATACAAAGGCAAAACGAAATTTTAAAGAATTTAATGCAATATCGCTGAAATGCGGGAACGAAGCAGAAATACGGTAACGCGAAATGCAATCACAGTTAAAATTTAACTGACGCCGTTTCTCGCAAACAAATCGTGACGTAAGATATTTCCATTAAAATTCTACAGACTGAATTTCACAATTATCCGTCTTAAAAACTATTTCGGTAATAGTAATAAATTCTTAATAATATTTATTATTTGTTTTTTTTTAATTATAGGTATACTAACTGTACCTGGCATGCGTTGCAGTTTTTTATGTCAGGAACCTTCGCAGGCGTGTGCAGAACAACTCTAAGTTTCATTATAATCGGATGAATAATTCAGGAGTGCATAGAGAACCAACAAACTAACATTTATTTTTATTTATACAGGGTAACATTAAGCAACAAATTATTAGCCTTGTAACTAAAACATACCCATTCATTAATGAAAAAAGTATTTTTTTCAAATCTAAAACAATACATAAAAGAGGTCTGAAATATATGAAACTATATAAGTATTTTTAAGTGTATTCTTAAATTTATACGCGAATACGTATATTATAAACTGGATTGTGACTGTGGGTTATCTTTCATTGGGAAAACTACTACATACGTTTCGACCAACCGAAAATCCTTGTAAGAGAAAGTAGATTCTTTCCCAGGCTAGTACGCGAGGCTATTGACATTAAAAAACACCTTACTTCAATTGATAAGATGGTTTGAGACCTTCCCTGTGATCCAGTAATTAAAAATATAAAACCCCTAGTCAGACATACTAAAAGCAAGAGAACACTGTTAGACAATATTGACATAATATAGAAAATTACACAAATATTAACTCCGTAGGATTAGGTGGCATTAACATGGCAACTTTGTGACATTTCAAATCAGACAGCTGTCATCTTTCAGTCGAGATAAATAATAAATCGTTATAAAGTATTTTAATTAAATGATACTCGCGTTAATCAAAGACAATATTACGTTACTTAAGTCTAACTCTGTATAAATTCCCAAAATAACATTACATTAAAACTATTTGTATAACAGTCCCTACCACAGCCTCTCGGCTTTAGACTACAAACGAACGTCGACAAACGGTGTTCAACGTCAGAAGATGCTTTGTATTGCGGTTGACCTGTGCGATCACTATGGCTTTCATTGCAGAACAGAACTAAGTACACTGCATATCTCCGTAGAGCATAATGGATTCATTTTATCTTCGCATGTATTTGAAATTTGCTTTTCCTGCAGCAAGGCGCTTAGGATTGAAATATTGTTTGAACAAGTTCATGATCCATGTCCATTAGTAAAAAGGAAAGATTTGTATTTTTGTATGTTCGTAACAAATAAACTCAAAAACTACTGGATAAATATTCTTAGACCAATAGAAATCTACATTATCAGCGAGTAACATAGGCTATTCTTGTTTATATAATACATCTACATTGCATCCGTGCCGATAGGATTTGAATCAACCCTTCAAGCACTATCTATTGTCAAAGAGGCCGTCAAACGGATAAGCCTATTTTTAAATCGAAATCCGTATGCAAAATTCATCTTACATACTCAAATATACTAAAATTTACATGCACAGTAACGTAATTATTCCCTGTCTGTCTGTTTTGACGTGATTAATTATTGGCTTTCGAATTAATTCTGCATTTGTTTCGTTCGTTTAAATCTTAATTAGTTAGGTAAAATGTTTGAATATGGATGTGTGTTTACTAATATTCAAAAAATATATGTTACTCGCTGAAAATATAGATTTCTATTGGTGAAAGTATTGTCATTTTTGAATTATATAAAATTCAATTTTTTGTGAAACTTCTGTCGATTTATATATTTTTTGTATTTGGTGGCCAAGTGTATAGAAATTTTATAACATGGTTCTTTATATTAATTATTGAAGAAGATTTAATTATATAATATAACATATTTCTGTTAATGTTACGGTGTATCAGTATTAAATAAAATATATAATTTTGAATAATTTTAAATAACGAAAAAGTAGTAAACATTCTCTCATAGGCTTTATAAAAACACATCGTAAACTCTTAAAATACAATAACATCGAAGACACAGTATTACTCAAAGCAAATGCAGCCGTAAGACAATTTAAAAGCCTTGTATTTTTAAAGGGTATTTTTAGACTGCAATAAGACTTCCAGAGAATTGCGGGAAATGTTTATTTTATCGAGTTCTCGAAGTCGTTTTTAATTAAAAAACGACAGATTGTTTAAAGTAGTCCTGACTTGTTTTATGAAGGAAATTATGAATTGAAGAATCAACCTGAGTCAGTTTGAATCAATATTATGACTTGAAAACTAAAAAGTTGGAAAGATAATTTTCAATTGCTCTGTAATAATTACTTATATATATGTTTACTCTTATACTATAGCGCAGTTCGATGATATGCTACCTACCTATTTTCAATTTTCCTATCACCTGGTCAATTGACATTAAACGGAAATGTTGAGCGCAGTTTGGATTCAAAATCAATGGATTTACTATTAAAAAAATAGATCCATAACGCATCATTGACTGATGAAATACAGCTGCGTCTACAATCAAGAGAGTACTAGTTCTTTTGCTATATTATAATGAGAAAGGATTTTGTTTGTTTGTTACGATTTAACTCAAAAACTACTGAACCGATTTTGAAAAAATATTTCACCAATAGAAAGCTACATTATCAGCAAGTAACATAGGTCATTTATTTTATAGTACATCTACATTGCACATGTGAAGGCGTGTTAGTAGTATTTAATAAAAATATAAAACAAAAAATTGCAGAGTATGAAACCGGAAGTGCCAGCTTAACCTCAATATTACCCAATAATTTCCATTGACCTCATAAATTTCCGAATTAACCTAACCTATTTTGCACTGGTACACGATACCAGTACATTACGTAATAAAGTGGAGTCTAAACGCCTATTAATTCTGTCCCACAAAGAAAGGGCTCTTCACTCGAGTGCTGTAAGCTACGCTGCCTCGCTGAGGGCTATCAGCGATGTTGTAATTTTAAATATAATAAGGTTTTTAATAATTACGCGGATTCAAAGATATTAGAGCGTGCTGTCACCATTTGTGATTCTATTTCGAAATAGGTTAATGAGGACTTTACATGATACAACTCTATTCATATATTTATGAGGGTTTTAATTATAACTCCGAGCAGTATTATGGATCTCTGAGTCGTATTTTTAGGGTTCCATAACCCTTTTAGGATTACTTCGTCGTTGTCTATCTGTCTATCTGTATGTCTGTCAAGACCTTTTTTCTCAGGAATGCGTGGAGCTACCAAGTTGAAATTAATAAATACTCAAGTCTGCAATCCATTGCAGCAGTGAAATGCAAACTTCTCGACGCAATCAAAATATTCGGCCTTTTATGCTCCACTTATGCCACGTATTTGAAACTTGCAAGGGATTAATAACCTATAAGGTACTTCCCGTTGACCTAGAATCATAAAATTAGGCATTAAAACAATTTCATGTAAAGGAAAAAATCCGAAAACCGTAAATTTGTAGTATTTTTTTGTATGGGGGAAATATTTACTTAACTAAAAGTTTGTCCGGAACCCTCGGTGCGTGAATCCGACTCCCACTTGGCCAGTTTTTTTTCAGGTTATCTAGTCACAAATTACATTTTACCTTAGACGTAATTAAATTGACCCGAGCGTGATTGCAAGCGTCTCGGCCGTCTGTGCAGAATAATCAAGGTGCAAATTCTTATTCCAGAATTTGCTCTTCAGATTATAGGTTTTTCTTATAAAATGCGCTTATTGGAATAGAAATTAGTGAACATGTCAGATGTCGATTCGATAATAGCTTAAAAATAAAAATAGAATTTTTCTTTTCAGCAATTTTTTACATTAAACGAGTGAGAAAAAATTGATTATGTGAATATATATAAAAAAATGTTTATTTTTAGAAATGTTATAAAAATCACGTACATCCGTCGGAAGTTGAACCTTCAATCCACCTATATTAAATGATTATCTTATAAATGTTAGCAACTATTAACTTAAAAGTAAACTAAATACACACAAACAAAAACGTTTTGCCTCATTGTTTTATGTTAAATATCGACAGACGAGCATGAGGTTCACTTGATGGTGGGTGATACATCAGCCACAGAACATCAAATAAATGTTTCCGGGTATTTTCAATATCATATTCTTGATCAGCGCGTCAAAATACATAGGTATACCAAAATTTAGTTCAATCGGAGGTATGGGCTAGTAAACGGAAGTTTATCCTAATATTCATTCAAAATTTTAAACATTTTATTTTTATTTTGCAACAAGAAAATAATTCATTTCAGTACGCGAAAGTATAAACCACATAGGAGTCTACGGAACATAAGCTCATGTTTTTGAAATACAACACAATGAATAAGCGTGTAACGACGCCACGCCTTGCAAATACAAATTGTATTTACGACGTTAGTACACTGGGAAATTTTTAATATTTCGCCCACATTTACACTTCACTCACTGTTCGGGCTTGGTGTGATTACTAGCGTATAGTGCTAATATTTATTATAAAAAATATAATAATTAAGATTCACGATATTTATTTTTTATTTATTGGCGATGTTACTAACAGTGATTAATAAAAAGTATGGCTTCTAGTTGAGTTTCTAAAATTTTTTTTACATATCCTTTAGGCATTGTGGAAAAAATCTATCTTGCATTTTGATGAGTTCGAATTCCGCTGAGATAACAACATGTAGTTATAAATATTTTGTATACATATTTTTCCCACGTCGCAAAAAGCCGTGATATGCGTTGAGCGTGCGTCTATGGATTACCGAATATTCTTAGTTAAAAATAGGTAGACAGTGTATAATTGACTATTATTTTGTTGTTAAGGTATTATTTCCCAACAAATGAGTCTCAAGTTTCTGTCAGTAGCAACAAAAATGTGTCTATACCTACAAAATGTGTCAATTATAATATAAATAAATAAATAATTTCATTATTAAATTAACAGTGTTGAAGATAATAAGTATATTATTATGTCAAGCATTGTATCATTAGGTCTATAGCTTAAAATTATTAAAGTTATTAAATACAATTAATTAATTAATAAATCAAAATAGAAAGCAATCATATTCATCAGTTCCTTTTTTATCTAAAGCGCACTTGGAGATTAAAGGTTTTTGTCATGAGAAAAAACACACATTTGTTTTACGGTAAACCCTTAAATATTTGCTTTATTTTAATTTAATTAATTATTTCTAAAGTGAATATATAACTAAATATTAAGTAAATAAAAGGTCTATCTGTTGCCGTTATCAACATCGAGCAAAAATTACCAAAAATAATCACGTTTATTGTATGGGAGCCCTAATAATATCTATTTAATTCTGTTTTGTTTTTATAGTGGCAACAGAAATACATCATCTGTGAAAATTTCAACTGCTTAACTATCACGGTTCATGAGATACATCCTGGTGACAAACGGACGGACAGCGGAGTCATAGTAATAGGGTCTCGTTTTACCCTTTGGGTACGGAACCCTGAAAAACCACGTTAAAAACTTTGTAACCCGCTCTCGGCGATCACACAAAGTCTGTTTGCCCCACTATCAAAAAGCTATGACGTAATTTCAGTAGTATAAATATTATTGATATACAAGTCACAAGTAATACCACGCCTTTACCGACGGCTGCAGTTATATTTGTAAGAATTTTCCCAGTTGATTCTGTGAGAGTGCTAAACGATTTGGAAACTGCATTTCATAAATAATATCACACATTTAAATGCAATTTCTATTTGTAAAAGTGGGCAGTTTTGCGAATTACGTAAGTTGCTTCTACGTCAAGTGGTTATGTTATTATATTACGTTAAAATAAAATATTAAAAAAAATAAGTTGAAAAGTTTGTCAAATAAATAGATAATTTTATCATTTTTCGCACTGTTTATTCCACAAATATAACTGAATATTACAATATTATTCTTAAATAAATATATAAATATTGTAGTACATCAGGCGGCCTTAACGCTCTCAGCGATCTCTTTCAGGCAACCCTGAACAACGAAAATAAATGTAAATTGTAGGGATCGTGAAGGCATTATTACTTCTTACATTTATTAATTAAAAAATTGGTAATACATATTTTATTACGACGAATACGTAGTTCGTAGCACCTAGCTACGACGTAGAGTGCTACGCCGTATCTAAAAACTTTGAAGGAGCATCATACTATATTGCCTTTGTTTGTGTGTGCTTTTTGTAAGGTCTCCATTGTATTAAAAAGCCTCTAACGCATAAATAATAATAAAGTCCAGGTAAAATATGTAATTGCATGTACACTTAACGAAAATTAACCGGATATTCTAAGACTGTTTCCTGTGCTTGAGAGGGGTCACTCGTTGAGTCGAGATAATTATAATCGTTATGAAATGGACTACAATTTTTAAATGGGAGTAGGTACTTTATATGTGTAGAATTATATACCAATAAATACCACCGTAGCCACGTGAAATGCAGATTGTATTGTGTTTTTGATACGACCCGAAATTCTGATCACCAACTTGTAAAGAAAATGTACAGTTGAATAAACATAGAAATGTGTCTGCCTCATGCCTTACTTCAATAGTATACTTGTAGGTATATACCGTTTTCTATAAATTGTTTAATTCTATAGTGAATCTTTCTCTTAAATATTCTGAATTCGATTATATTTCCGTTGACTATATCACGACATATTTGAGGACCATTGAAGTTCTTTAGCCTTCATTTTCTCACAGCAAAACACATTAAGGTTAAATAATTAATATCTATTAATAGAAATCTACACTTACTTTCAGAGTCATAATAAGCCAGTCGGCTATTTTGGTATTAATATTGAAAAGGAAAATACCTAGTCAAATGGTTGGTTTTTGTTAATATAATTTATTGTTTATTTTGCAAGTTTACATATAGTTTATAAAGTCATACTTATAAAAAATGCCAATACTATATTTTTTATATAAACACCTAAATTAACTAAAGCGTAATTGATGACTTATTCTTGTGATACAATTTTTATTAATGAGCTTAAGGAGTTCTATGAACTTATGAACTATTATATATGAACTTCGTATAATAAGTACACTTTAAAATTTCCATAAGAGAGTGCATTCTGAATGAATATTAGAAGTTTCCAACAATTTTGTTCAAGCGAGGAAACTTTGTAGACTATGTTAAATAAATATAATATCTTAAAATATAAGAAAGTTTAGCATTTTGAGCAAAGAGCACTAACTGAAGTCTGTGGTATTTTTTTATATTAGATATCGACAGACGAGCATGGGGTTCACTTAACGGTTAATAATACCTCACCACAAGACATGTCAATGATGCGTTGTCGACCTCTTTTTAATTCGGAAATCCATAAACTGAAACTAAATCAATATGCCTCCTATCCTTTAACCCAACCTTTGAACACTCGAAGTCACCAGACGAGGAATGACACGATTTCAGAACATTATAAACATGTCATGATAAAGACAACCTTCTCTCTATAATATATAATTCGCACCTCTCTTTTCGCTTCTACTTTTTTAATCAAAACTGCAAAGGAGTGGAACTCTCTTCCAGCGATGATTTCCCGGATTTTTAAGCTTTTTCTAGGTCGGCGTGCGCTACCTTAGATCATATCACCACTAACCATCAGGTGGGATTGTGGTCAAACGCCTGCCTATCATTAATAAAAAATAAAAAAGGCGTCACAGTAAGCTTGAATGCTCGAAGTAAAATGTAGGTCTAAAACTAATGAATGAGATTCACGTCACGGATGTCATACGTTATACACGTACTTTTGTCACTCGGGTCGAAAATAAATAAATAGTGTCGGTAATTACAGTGGAATTGTGTGTGAACTGTAAAAAAGTTATCGCCGATCATCAGAAGCGTATAAATAGAGAAAAGTTGTTTGAGTTGTGCAGTGATTAAGTGCTTATTTTAGACCTATACTTTGGTTCTGTGTCGAGTAATTTAATTATACCCTCTCATCTTCTCACTTAGTATTCATATCAATCAACTCCTTCATAAAGTTATCTCTGGCGCCATCTACAGTTTATCCATATAACTTCTTACAATATGGCCAAGTGCGGATCTTGCGGAAAGTTTCTCTCGACGTTAGATGGCGTTAAGTGTTCGGTTTGTGATGCTATATATCACCGAGCTTGTCTCGGAATGTCAGCGCGCACGCAAATAGCAACTACATGGAGATGTCCCCCGTGTAAAAAAAATTTCCCAAGTCCGCCCTCAGGACCGGCGCCTTCACCTTCGGTCGCGGGACGCGCACCACAGGCAGAAACACCTCACAATGACTCATTGGGGAATACGTCCTTTGAATCTGTTATTAATACTGTGTCATCGCCTACGATTAATATAGCGGAAGAAATTAAGCTCTTTCGAAGCGAAGTACAAACCATAAGATGTGAGCTTCAGGACTTCCGGCAGGAAATGAGCAGCCTCGCTATATCCCTGACCTCTTTCGACCGTCGTCTGGATTCTTTAGAAAACAGGGTTGGTGTTCTGGAGGAGGGCTTTAAGAAAGCAACTACGCTGGATTACTCTAAGTCTGTAGGTAAACTCGAAAAGACTATATCTGAGTTACAGGGGGAGCTACAGTCTCGGGATCAAGAATTATTGATGAATGATATTGAAATCAGTAACATTCCGGAGTGTGAGAATGAAAATTTACATCAAATTATTACTCAAATAGCCGCCAAAATTGCCACTCAGCTTGATACACGGGATGTAATAAATATATACAGAGTCGGTTTACCGCGTAGGGAGTCGAATGATGGATCTCGTCGTCCACGGCCTATTGTAGTACGGCTCGCACGTCGTTATGTTCGAGATGAATTGTTAAAAAATTCTCGGGTTCATCGGCGGGCTACTACTGCAGACATGAATATTCCCGGCAACATAAACTATTTTTATATAAATGAACGCCTGACAAAACTTAAGAGGCAATTATTTCATAGAGCGCGAGAAGCTTGTAAAAGTGCAGGCTGGAAATATTCATGGTCTAAAGGGGGCAAAATCTATATTCGACAGGATAATAACAAATCAGCGATACCCATTCGCTGCGACAATGATCTAAGTCGTGTTTTTGAGAATGTTCAAGCGTCTGGCGATGGAGCATTGTAACAGTGTTGATGTAACACTTAATAGCTTTTTAGTTTATAACTATGTTACTTATAAGTTATTTAAACCGTTATTTTTATATTCTCAATGTAAATACATAAAATGTAAGTCTATCAGAGCACTGTCTTTAAATAACGTTTTTGGGTTTAAACTTCTTGTCTCGGAATTTTTCTGTTTATTATTAATTTTATACACTAATATGTTATGTCCGGCAACGGTACTGTATTTAGATGTATTCTTATGTTTATTTCATTATAAATATAATATTTATGTTACAAGAGTGTATATAAAAAGATTATTTGTACAACGTATTAACGTATGCTATGTTTTTTTGTTTGGAAATATTCGATATATTGCTGATGATAAAATGTTCTTGTTTTTGATATTCATTTTTATCTATCAATTTGACCTTCAAGTTAAGCGTTTAAAGATTGGTTTATTGAATCCATGCTCTTTAGGTACTGGTCATGATGAGTTCATAGCCGCTATGTCAAATTTTTCAGCTGATATTACTGCTGTTAACGAAACCTGGCTTCGACCGGGCGAGGAGGGTCGAGCACCGCTTGTCCCTGGTTATAGACTCACCCATATACCTAGATCTAGGAATATTCGGTCTCGCGGTGGAGGGGTAGGGTTCTATATAAAGCAAGGAATTAAAGTACGAACGTGTGCACATCCGCAGACAAAAGATGTGGAACAAATGTGGCTCAGCATCACTATAAACTCGCGTCACATTATAATTGGTACTGCCTACAGACCACCATGGCTCAGTTCTGAAATTTTCTTTGATGCAATAGCGGACTCGATTGCTTCTTTTGTTAAATTTGACTCTTTCATTCTTTTGGGTGACTTTAATATTAATATTTTGAACCCAAACACCATGGATTACAGGAATCTTTCTAATTTTTTGAATCAAACTGGTTTAAATCAACTTGTGAAACATCCAACACATTTCTCCAGTACTTCTCAAACGGCAATAGATCTTATATGTACAAATGCTGATGTAAGTAGTATACAAATACACCATAATCCACAGCTCAGTGCTCATGCATTCATCATTGCGGAGTTTAATGTGAAAATGGAGAAGTTACTTCCCCATTGGATCTCCTATAGACCTATAAAAAACATTGACATGGACAAGTTTAATGAACATTTAGATTCTATCCAGTGGACAAACATTATGCAGCTGGACAATATTGATGCTATGATCACTACTTTTAATAAATATATTGTCGATCTATTTGATACATTTGCCCCAGTTAAAAAAATACTTGTTAGAAATAAGCCTACGCCTTGGCTTACCGACAACGTCAAATTAATGATGCAACTGAGAAACCAAGCTTTAGTAAACTATAAATTAAATAAAACCGATGATAATAGACGTCAGTACAAAGACTTAAAACACTTGGTAAACTCGGCTCTATTTTATGAAAAGAAAGCCTATTTCGATTCGAACATTAATGCTAATCTTAAAAATTCAAAACAACTCTGGAGAAACCTTAAAAATATTATTTCATTAAAAAATATGAATGAACACGAACTTCCAGATACTTTATCCGATCCGGAGGTTCTAAATAAATATTTTTTGAATTTACCAGGATCAGACTCAGTCGATTCAAGTGAGATAGCATTCTTTCAAAATAATGTTTATGGTCCCTCTGTGTTCGAGCTTATACAGGTCAATGAAACTATTGTCTCTAAATGTTTATTAAGTATAAAAACAAATGCAAAGGGATGTGACAACATCTCTATAGATATGTTGCTTCTTACACTACCACAAACACTTTCCGTGATAACTTTTCTTACCAATAAAATCTTGATGAGTCATACATTTCCCAGTCTATGGAAGGTTGCCTTGGTGAAACCTTTACCAAAAAAGTCGAATCCCTCAGAGTTAAAAGACCTTAGACCAATAAGCATACTGCCATGCTTATCAAAAGTGATCGAACGCGTCGTGTGTGAGCAACTTACTCGATATCTTGAGTTAAATAATATTCTCCCTTCTCTGCAATCAGGCTTTCGTAAAAAGAGAAGCACTACCACGGCACTTCTGGAGGTTGTTGACGATATTTTGTCTGCTCGTGATGATGGTCTGGGAACAATACTTACCCTCCTTGATTTTTCAAGGGCCTTTGATTGCCTCAATATTCCTCTCCTTCTTTCCAAGCTTCAATTTTATGGATTCCATGAAAATACTCTTAAATTTTTTAATTCTTATTTAAAAGGTAGGTCTCAGATGGTTCAAGTAGAAGCAGCTAATGGTGTCCTTGCTTATTCCACACAAATTCCTGTAAAAAGAGGTGTACCACAGGGATCCATTCTAGGCCCAATCCTATTTATAATATACAGCGCGGACATAACCTCTAAAATTAAAAATTGTAGACATCATATGTACGCTGATGATTTGCAACTATATCTGAGTTTTACTCCAAGTGACGCTTCTGCTGCATTAAAATCTATAAATTCTGACCTTGACCATATATTTAACTGGTCAACTAAAAATAATCTGGTACTTAACCCATCTAAATCCAAGTATATGGTTCTTGGTTCAAGAAAGCAAGTAGAGCATATAACGTTATTTGATCCAAAAATTGTCATCAATGGAGAAGCCTTGGAACGTGTTGAGGTGGCTAGAAACCTTGGTTTGGTTATGGACTCATCACTGGTATTTGAAGAGCATATAGCTGAGGTAGCAAGGAACTGTTTTTACCGACTGAAAGTCTTATATCGTATTAGAAATTTTATCGATCAAAGGCTACGAATACAACTTTGTAATTCCCTAGTTCTTTCAAAGTTTAATTACTGTGATGTAGTCTACGATGGTTGCTGTCTAGCGAGGAGTAAGCGTCTAATCCAAAGACTACAAAATGCTTGCATTCGTTACTGTTTTAATGTACCACCGCGTGCACATGTAACTCCTTTTATTAATAACGCAGGTCTACTTAAGATGGCCGCGCAAAGACAGCTTCACCTTTACACTCTCTTGCATGGGGTAGTAAACCATCATATACCATCTTATCTTTATAATAAGCTTGTTTTATCACGCAGTCAACAACTACATAAGTCCCGATCTTTTTCTTGTGTTTTTACTATGCCAAAGTATAAAACGACGGCATTCAGAGGTTGTTTTAAATATGCAGCAAGTAAATGCTGGAATGACCTTCCCCCTCCTTTACGTGAATTAAAGAATTTATATACCTTTAAACAAAAAGTGAGGGCTTACTTGCTGCAAGGACAACTAAATGAGAGTACGCCTTTATAACTAGGGTCAGGATAAAACGTAATCATGTAAGTTAATATATTGATATTTCTAATCTACATGTATGTTTGTGGTGTGTTTATTATTTTTGATTACAATTTTTTTTATCCCGTTAAGCTTCTTTCCTCTTTATGTGCTCTGATATTGTGTCGATATCTTTTATATTTTTTATGTTTTCTTTTCTTCTGTAGATAGGTATTTTTTATAGTTTTAATTACCGTTTGTTTTTTAATTACTTTTTGGTTTTTGTTAATATTTAACTAGCGTTTTAGCATCCGTGAGGTGAATAGGCCACGGCTGAAAAACAGCGTGGTGAGTTTGCCAAAACCTCACCACACCATGCTGAGTCCAGTGGCCTTTTCATCAGAAGTGTATTTATATTTAATGTTTTTATTTTATACTTTACTATGTACTTTCTGATGAATAAAAGTATTCTATTCTATTCTATTCTATTCTATTCTAATGTTCTGTAGCTGAGGTACCATACCTACCATCAAGTGAACCTCATGCTCTTCTGTCGTAAAAACACTAAAATATTTTAAACCAAGAATTCAGCTAAAGCTGACTTATAAAAAAGTACTCCTTATCTATTTTACTATTTCAATTGTGAATAAAAGTAATTTATGTCGCCTAGTACAAAGAACAAAAACTTACCACCGACTTGTTATTGTTTCAAACTTTGTAAAGGACGGAATAATTTATATAGACGCTGCGGGTGATAATTTAAATGAAAATCAACCTTATTTTAAATATTTAAGGCTTAGATTTCAAAGACGTGGACAGAAGATACGAGTATTAAATCGTGTAAATTTTTGGCTGAAATAGTCATGTCTTTGTTAATTTTGTTTATTATAGTATTCTGATAGCTGTGGTTTATGGTAAAAATGTCGTGCTGGATAAGTGTCTGCCATTTAAAACGATAAAAAACTTCATGCTATGTAATTTATTAGTTTTTCAACTAATCTTAGGTAACATCACATTAATAAGTTGCCTCTCGTGAGCGTTTCGCGACTTTCAGAGGAATTTTAAATGCAAATAAATGTTTTTTCGCGCAAACGCCTGGGATTCCGAGTCAATAGCTAATATTTTAACAGGCGTGTTAAACCACTTATTTGCTGCTGCACTGTTTAAATTAAAAATCTAGATTAT
The DNA here is from genome assembly GCA_905404175.1 of Anthocharis cardamines. Lineage (NCBI taxonomy): Eukaryota > Metazoa > Arthropoda > Insecta > Lepidoptera > Pieridae > Anthocharis > Anthocharis cardamines. The sequence goes on along the minus strand of FR989953.1, from coordinate 1,072,217 downwards.
ACGTCACGGAAAGCATTGTTAGAGGATGAATTTCCTAACTTAAGCGTAGTAGTTAGAAGCCTTCTTTTTCATGCACACTGTCACAAATAATGTTTATATATACAAGATAGAATTAAGTTTATTAGTGTATTTTTTTAAAATTCAATTATCAATTTAATGTTTTAAAACCAAGAATTCTGCTAACCCAACTACTGCCACTTCGTACCGTTTGAAAGTTTGCAAAGGACTATCCTTCTTGGGTGTGTTGTTTGTATAAAATTTATATGGGACCTCCTCTGATATACCTTATATGAACTACCAAACAAAAAAAGAATCAAGAAATGGATCAATTAAATATACTTAAAAGACTAAAATCATCGGTGCTTTATTGTTTTCGAGCGACCTATCCAGTCAACCCTGAGCAAAAATAACAAAATGTGATTTATTATTTATATTGTTTAAATTATTTATCCGGTTAAAGCTTGATTATCAATTCCATTTTCGAAAAAAAAAAAAACAAAAGAATATCGGGCAAAAGATCCAAATTAATCCATTTAATTCTAATTTAACGGTATTGTATGTAGTAAAAATACCGAAAAAAAGTAGGATGCAGCAAAATGCAATTAAGTTTGCTTACGAATATCAAATGCCCGGAATAAAAATAATTCAAAACTTCCAAGAGGACGAAGTCGCGGGAAATATTGGTTCAGCCATAAATCATAGCAGCGAATCCATTGTTTCCGAAAACCACTTTAATTCAAAATTGCTATAACGAAGCGCCCTCAACCTATCGAATTCCGTTAAATTAATATTTTCCCCAATCGTAGTGCATTGTTCTCTATTTCTGTTATACTTTAAACTGGATATATGGGGATGTCCGAGTTCCGTGATGGCGGCTAGTCGCATTTAAAACAACTCCATAACGAAAAGTGAAAAAGTATTGATAATCCAATTCAAAACAATTTAAAAGCAGTCAAAAAGAAAGGCTGGGCGATTTACTCACAGGAAAACGAAAGAAATATATGAAGAACTTTGAAGATCTCGTAAATCAGCTGTTATTTAGCGGAAGAACAAAAGACGTTTACAAACAAAGCCAAACTTAAGAAACTGATATCACAAAAACTGTAAGTTTATACTGCCACTCACAATTATCACTTATTCAACATAATTATTTTTAAATAAAATATTACAAATATTATCTAAAAATAAAGACGATAATATTATTTTCTATAATTTAAACACGTTCATGTAAATTATAAACAAACTGCTTTACCGACGAACGTCGGCAGTCATATTACCATCTATAATAATTACTGCAGCGCCATCAGGTGTCATATTACAACTCTAACAAAGCGCCTAATAACTATAATTGATCTTCTGTTAAATCAATCAATCAAGTACACATAAAAGATAATAGAGGGCACCTCCGGTAACAAATATGACGGAATCAATGAGTGAACTACTTAATGTTCTTCGAAAACAAATACAAAATGATACTGAACGTAGTTTAAAAATTGTCGAAGAAAATCTTACGAAAAAGCTGGAAGAAAAGTTTAGTAAAATCGAAGGGGAAATCTCTGAAATTCAAAAAAAACAAAACGAGCAGGAAAAAAAGTTAGAATATTTTGATAAAATGTTGAGGCAAAAAAATATAATCTTTTTTGGAATTCCTGAACAAGAAAATAGCTACTCAGATCTGGAAGACAAAGTACTCCAAATAATAAATATTGAGCTAAACTTAGACTGCGAAAGAAATGAAATAGAGTTTGTCGGGAGAATTGGAAAAAAAGGGAATAATCCAAGACCGATAAGGGTTACCCTTACAACTTATGGAAAAAAAGTGACTATTTTACAAAGAAAATCTGCACTTAATGACTCAGAATTATACATAAAACAAGATTTTCCACAAAAAGTACTGGAAACTAGGAAAGCCTTGATACCACAATTACTCAAAATGCAAGAGGAAGGAATTAAAGCCACATTAAAATACGACCGTATAGTAATAAATGAAAAACAAAGTAGCAAAAGGACCCTATCCATAAGCCCAATCGAAAATACTAAAAGTAAAAGTATCTCATCAAATCAAATTCAGTCTTCAAAGAAAACAAAAACTTTCTCCTCATCTAATACGAACAAAAACCAATCAAAGACGACAACGAATGCTTCTATTACTTCATTTATGTCAAAAATGGCTCAATCTAATGTACCAGGTACATCAAAATACATTGGAAATGAATAGCAATCAACCCGAGTTCCCTTATTAATTGAAGCCCCCACACGGATCAACCAGAATAAAATTAATAAATGCAATTTTCAAACTCAAAAGCTCTCAGTACGGGTGGTCGCCGCGAGAGTAAATGACCAAAACCCTTCATGTCGAAATTAAACACTTTTCCGGAGAACATTGGAAGAAAAAAGTTATTGATAGAGAACAGTGGAGAGACATGGAGGAGGCCTTCACTCTATTAAGAGGTCCTTAATAGTTATAATCAATAATTATTAAAATATAAAGATAGAAAAAAATACATTATTATTACATTCAGTAAAAAAAAAAAAAAAAAAATATATATATATTTATATATAAATAATACATGTAGATCAAATTATTAACGTAAGATATAAGATTAGATTAAGTTTTATTTTTTATATAAAGGAAATAAAAGGCTTTTTATTTTTATTTTTATTTTTTATATGTACCTATTTTATGTATGGCAATTTATCAATTATTAATTTTAAATGATTGTTCATACAACTTTACAAATTGAAGAAATTAATAATTTCTCGCAAGTCATTGTTGCTTGGGCTTTTGAGTGCATCACGTTTATCCACATATATCTTTATTCAAACTTCACATATAATTTATATCTAATAAAATAACTTACTAATTGTGTGGCAGCTTAAGCACGCGGCGACTCAGCATATGCTGTGCTGCCGACGATACAACACAGCGCTGATATTCTGTCGCTACCTAGTTGCAGTGGCAGTTATTGATACCAGACATAAATTTAGTATTATAGATATCTACACAACATCTATCCATTATGCGCTTTATCTGGTACATCGGATATCTATAGACGATAACCAAAATCTGCCCTTCCCTATTTCAGTGATGCACATAATTTCGATAATTTCTCTCTAGTTCAATGACCGGAGTGACAATGGAGAAAGAACGTGTTAAAAATAATATCACAACCAGTGGTATTCGAATCCAAGACTTATGCAATGCAGTTAGTTGGCCTTTTAGACAAATGAGCCCATCAAAGGTCGTCGGTTAGTTTAGAAAGATTATCGTTTTAAGTTGATTAATTATACTTAATATTTGATGCACAAATATATCTTTAACGTTAATTAAATAAATAAATGAGAGGCTAATAATATGGTACAGGTTTTTTTATATCAGATTTCGACAGACGAGGATGTGGTTCACTTGATAGTAGGTGATACCTCAGCCACAGAACATCAGTTAATGATGCGCTGTCGACCTAATTTTTACTTAGAGAATTCGGAAATCCATAAACTAAAACCGATACGGGCAATATGCACTTAACAGTTTTTCCATCTATGAACGGTGGTTCGTTACCCGGTCGGAATTTCGAAATTCCTCCCATTCGATCAATGCCCAAAACTTGTAATAAAATATTAAAAAGAAAGTAATATTAATAAAGTCCAATGAAAACCTTAACTCAATTCTCTTATTGAAATATATATCATATCTAAAAATACACTAATTGTACTTTTAAATTCCCGCAAGATCCATTAACTAGAGTAATTCATATAAAACGTTCAAGTAATTATTAATTCCACTCTCGAAAGACAAACAAAGGAATGTCTTGTAAAAGCGAAAATATTAGTGGAGACTGCACTTGTACAGGTGCGAGCAACAAATAAGGAACACTGCGATATTCATATATTATAAGGCTCATATCCAAATGAATATGACAATTAAAGTAAAATCAACAACAAATATTTGATTAGGTATACGAGGTGGTCAGTTATTTGACATATTTTTTACTGTGTAATTTTTATGGATTAAATACTTAAAAAAATATTATTTTCAATTACTCTTTTAGACATGTATACAAGTCCTTGACTTGTCAGTGCCTAAGAATGTATGTGTCGCTAAAAAATTTCAATCGAAGACAGTCATAATTATACGTATATAATAACATTTAAATATCCACAAATATAAACATGAGAATATTATATTTATAACAGGCCAACATCTGAATAAAGTTATTACACTCCTAATATAAACTTTACCTTACCATTTGTTACAAAACAATTAATTACAAAACAAAAAAATTGTTTTGAAAAAAACTCATCTAGTGCTTTTGACCAATACTGATTACAGCATAGCTTCCCAGCATCTACTTTTATGACTGTTAGGTTGTGTTGTTGGGCGTTATATAAGTTTATATTTCAAAATAACTTATCTGTAAAACATTGTACTAATAATGGTGAACTGGACTGTATAGAGTCATGCAAAAACAAACAGTGAGTGAGTTCCGAGCGTTATTGCTTCCGTTCTGTAGTCTTTAGTTGTTCAACATATAAAAAGTGATATTTAGCTAAGGGAAGCTAGTTGTTGTTTAAGACTTATTCTTTGCTTAAAATAATTAACATTCCTTTACATGGTTTCCTTATGATTAACTGACTAGCAGTGCGGCCCGGCTTCTCACGGGTGCAATGTAGATGTACTATACACAAAAATATAGCCTATGTTACTTGCTGATAATGTAGCTTTCTATTGGTGAAAGAATTTTTAAAATCACTACAGTAGTTTTTAATTTTATTCATAACAAACAAAAATACAACTCTTTCATCTTTAAAATATTAGAATAGATATATAGATACAGATAATGTAATTTATTCTATATTACAAGTATATAAAAGTGAAATATCTAGCATATTATTCTGTAATTAATATCTTCGTGTAGCAAATATATGAAGTCAGCTCAAATCCCTTCAGTCTGACGCGTAGTTAACGTGTTACTAACGATGTGAACACTCCATGTAGTAGAGTGGATATCATTTTAGGAGGCTTTAAATATGGGCTCAAGTGCAATTTGAATTAATCTGTAGGGAGTTCCGAAGTTTTTTTAAAAATGAGTTGAAAACGCCATCTATTCCTATTAATATGGCAACATATTATATCACAAAGGTTTTTCAAGAATACTTTTACAAACTATTTTGATTCGTTATTTTTTTAAAGCTACTAAATTTAGAAAGTTGCTACGACAGAAAACACCTAGTAGGAGACTTAAAAACCTTAATTATAAGTATGTGTAATATAAAGAAAAAGAAGAAAGAAGCGAAATTGGTATACATATGAAAGGCCGTGTTCTCTGCCTACCCAATGGGAAAGAGGAATGATACATTACATACGTATATGTATGTAATATAAAAATGACATTTTTAAAAGGTATTAAACCAATAAAACTGGCCAAGTGCGAGTTAATCAAGAAGGAACTCTTAAAATCTAAGTTTATCCCATTGAGAGCTATTACACGGTCACCCTAAAAGCAGAGAAGCGCAATGCACTTTTTAGCTCAGCTAATGAATCACAGGGAAGTACAGTACATAAATTTGTGCTCATTATGCTTAAAGCTTTTAGCGCGAGTGAACGCGGTCTAATGAGCTGACGGCATTTTTCAAAGGAGAGACGCATAGCTAAACATGCGACATTTTGTATTATAGAACTAAAAGGTAGCGTGTCACAGGCAATTCTCGTCTCCCTTTTATGATATTTAGACTTTTTTAGGGTTCCGTAACATAGAAAATTTTCAATTTTCAACACAGAAAATTAGAATAAATTAATATTTTAAAGGTCGGCAGATGTCTTCGGGGACAGAAAACCTGCATCTAAGGGACTAGCATGAATAACTTGCGAGAAAGTCCTTATTACCGCCGAAAGTATTAATTTTGGTACCATCAATCTGACATTCGTATGTAATTTCAAATGAATTATACTGATACATTGACGATATGAATACTTTCTCGTAAGTCAGTCGTGCTAGGTATATTAAATTATACATTTTACTCCAAATCCAAATATTAATTATTAAATTATCTTAAGCAATTTGAACTAAGAGCCTAAACTAACAACGAAGAATCCACGTACATCAAGACGCTGTCTTTGCATAGATAATAGCTGTATTTGACTTAGAAGACCCACTGTTCTAATCAAATTAAACTGACAAGACTAATTTGGTTACGGCATAGTGTTATTTAAACCGCTTCAAATACACTAGAAATGTATATACCTATACTTACGGTCTTATATACCAGTGCCTATACGTACATATACGTAGTGAAGCCTTTCAAAATGATAAAAAGTGAAAAAAAAACCATTGGAAAAGGAAGAGATTATTATAAAAATGAAAGGTAAAAAATTTACGGGCGATCTGATGTCGGGACCCCTCCAGGGTTGTCGTTTTTTACCTTTTACCTCCCGCTAAGGGTAAAAAACGGTTTATCTCGTTTTCCGGCAAAACTACAAGTACTATGGAAAAAAGTCAAATGGCAAAGTTGTAGGTAATAAAAAGGTCTACAACTTTTTAACACTTAATTCACATAACCTCAAAATGTATGTGAAAAATGGAAATAACCAAGTTTTTGGTTTTTTTTTATCTTTTACAAAAAAAAAGTTTCACGAAATTTGGTAAAAACTTACCTTTTTATATCCCAAATACACTGTAATTTATTTGATTTGAATTTTTTTTCACCTTATTTTGATTAAATATCGAAAACCCCCACTTATTTTCAATCGAAAATTCTCGCATCGAAATAACAGCTTTTTTAAAAAAGTCGGTGGGCTTTTTGTTCGTTGGTCTACATTCTGATGGTGTAAAAAAACATATTTTATCTATATCAAGTTTATAATACGTTTATGAATAAGGCCGTTAGAGTTATGGGTTATAATATAATATTTTATTTATATAGACGTACATTTTATGAATAGTTAACAAAATATGTATTATCTAAGAAATTAACATTTGGTATACGTTGCAGGATGAGTGGAAACAGATGGACAAAACGCCTGACCGAGTGAACCCCAAGGGAAAGGAAAAGGGGAAGACCAAGATAAATATGGATAGACATCTTTAGCCACACTCTCGGCTCGAACTGGATACAGAAAGCCAGGTAAAGAGAAGTTTTGAATTAAATAGGGGAGACCTTCGCCGAAGATCTCCCCTATTTAAATATTAAATAAAATATAAATATAAAAATATATATATTTTATAGAATAGGGGGCAAACGGTCAGGTGACTCACGTGATGGTAAGTGATCACCGCCACATAGAAATATGTTGCACTAGAGGGTTCTCAGTTGCGCTGCCGACCTTTAAGTACGTACTAAACCTAACAATATACAACTAAGATTTAAAAATAGAAGAAAAATTCCAAAACTCTAATTTAAAAAAAAGCGAATTATTCCAGGCCACGAAGATATGCTATAAGAAGTTCCAATCAGAATAAGCTGACTCCAGTCTCTACTTACGAATGTAATGCTATTACAAACTTTCCCTGAAGTTCTAATGATTGATCTCGAAAAACCCGATATTTTAATAGAAAGTGAACTTTAATGAAATGGAATAGGATACTTTTTCGCCTGTGGTCTACAGATTAAGATCTTTAGGCATTAGTGGTGATAGAAATATTTGAAGTGGACTACTGATTGCTAAGTAGTCATCTTATAACTTGAGTTTCACTTAATCTTAATAAGCTTATTTATGTTCCTAAGTTTTATATAAATCACTTTTTAAAGTAAACTAGAAGGCAGTGTTCATGTTCCAGAACAGGATATCGTATAGATATTCTATCTCACGAAGTCACAATAGTTTTTTTTATGTGTTAGATAGACGAGCATGAGGTTCACTTGATGGTTCCGGTGGTAAACGCATTGCAATTATCACTGAGCCCCGAAGGCGGTCCACCAGTTTTATCTTTAATAACAAACGCGACCCTCTCAGGGGTTACAACCCCCGGGTTGAGAAACATTGGCATAATACATTGCGTGTTCGAACATCGGCCGTCCTCGGTATTCATTGATGGAAGCAAGGTGTAGTGGTGACAATATGATGTACATAATATAATTCCAATGTATACAGTCCGTCCTATATAAAAATTATATTAGTAGGTTCGAATCCTACCGGGACGACATATTTATAATTTTCTGTAAACATTCAGCAAGCAACGGGTGGGAAATATATCGAAATTCCGACCGGGTAACGAACCGCCGTTCATCGATGGAAAAACCGTGAAGTTGCGTTTCAGTTTCAGTCTATGGATTTCCGAATGCTCGAAGTAAAAAGTAGGTCGACAGCGCATCGTGACTGATGTTCTGTGGCTGAGGTTCCTACCATCAAGTGAACCTCACGCTCGTCTGTCGATATATAACATAAAAAAAAATGGAAAAGAAAAGAGTACCTAACAGATTGAATAATAGTAAAACCAGCACAGCAACTTGGGGTTGCGCATTACATAATTACACAGTACTTAACGCTATCAAACAAATCTTATTGAATTACTACCCCAATTTCTTGAGAGCGACACAAAGCTGAATTTCGGATAAGTTCGCAAGCGGTAGACATAAATTAAACTTAACTAATCAAATCTCGAATCAGTCCTTCCGGACAATTAAGGAAGACATTGATTCAAAACTACCACTTAGCGAATAAAGTTAGTCAACCGAAGTGAATTAACCTTCCCGTGGACGATGTCAACTGGACCTTGGTTGGCTTGTGGGTTAAGTAATAGGCGGTGGGGGTCAGTTGACACAATTAAAGTCCCCTAGTGGGCTAGGGGCAGACATATTTCTGTGACTGTTTCACTGATCATTATTTTTTTTGCGATTTATGCAAGGTGATTATTTTTCTATGCCCTGTTCGAATGACTCGATTTTTTTTGTTTCCCCGAGAGTCGAACCTGGGACTTGCCTTGCTGATCGCAACGTTCTTCCAATGAGACACAAAAGTGGGTGCAATAGAAAACTTCAGGCTTTTCCTATATTTACTTCAAAATAAGCATACCTATTTTGAAATATCAACAAAATATTACATATGCCATCAAAAACATAAATTGTAAAAAAAGCCAAGTCTTGCAACTCAGTTCTTCTATCGTAAAAAGTTGTGAGATCCATATAATACCAAGTCGGTTAATTTATTCAGTCTCTACTGAAGTGACCTTCTGTCTTAAGTAATTACATGATAAGCTAACCTAACAATATCTTATAGTGATCGTATCAATGCCAATATTAAAAATCTTTGATGTTTAAAATAAATAGATTGGCTCGGCTATCGCATGAAATCACAATGTATCTTTTTCTATTTTATTAAAAACATAATGTATCTCACAAGTAATACATATTATATTAAATTAGATTGTTTAGTGCGATTGCCAAGTCAATCTATTTATTTTAAACATCAAAGATTTTTAATATTGGCATTGATACGATCACTATAAGATATTGTTAGGTTAGCTTATCATGTAATTACTTAAGACAGAAGGTCACTTCAGTAGAGACTGAATAAATTAACCGACTTGGTATTATATGGATCTCACAACTTTTTACGATAGAAGAACTGAGTTGCAAGACTTGGCTTTTTTTACAATTTATGTTTTTGATGGCATCTCATTTCTTTTTGTGAGTCCTTTTCTTAGTTTATTTGGATAAGAATTAATACAAAGCTATGGATAACATAGTCTGATTTTGATCGGCATTTTTATCAACTTTTTAATGTAAAAAAGTTGTTATAGTGACATAACTACAATAGTTGGACATATGGTCTCGTGAAGTTTTTGATATGTTCTATAATATTGTAGAATGTTTTTTTGTTCTATCATCAATACTTTCCGCAGCACATGCGGTGAAAGACATTTTATGGCTAATTTTTTTACACCTTGGGTTGTTTTTAGTAGGGATTTCTAAGGATCTCTATTTTTTCTAGTAATAAATACCCTATGTTACTCAGTGATAATGTAGCTTTCTAACGGTAAAAGAATTTTTAAAATCGGTCCAATAGTTTTTAAGTTATTCATTACATACAGAATTACAAAAAAAAAATGTATATCTAGAAAACTGGACCGAAATTTCAAAATATTGTAGTTTTTCCTTGATTTATAGACTAAACACTAATTGTATTCTAAATTTCAAGTTTCTATGTCTGCTAGAAGTGCCTAAGAGTTTTGATGATCGGTCAGTCAGTGAGTGAGTGACAAATTATCAAACTTTGACTAGTTATAATTCTTAAACTACTGGTTCAAACAGAATGATATTTGAAATATACCGAGTTTATACAATGTCTGCTTAGTGACTGAAAATTCAGGATTCTAGTTTTATCCACAACGAAGTTATAGGGGGTCGAAAATGGCCCGAACTACTTCGAGAAAAGTATAGTACGGCCGTGCCACTTTTTGCTCGACTTGGCGGGGGCACTACCGTGCCCCCAGATCTAATGACCGCACCTGTACGAGGGTGAATCAAAAAATTCTTGGAATCAATATTAAAAAATGCAAAGATTTAAATAATAATATTTTATTTTTCTACATAATCTCCCTCCAATGCAATGCATTTAGAATAACGCGTTTCTAACTTCCTTATTCCTTGTGAAAAAAAAATATTTTCTTGACTCTCGAAAAAGTCCTCTACGGCAGCTACGAGTATAACCGCGTAATTATCGTGAAATTTTGTTCCACGAATTTCCTCTTTTAATTTTGGAAATAAGTGAAAATCACTTGGGGCTAAGTCCGGAGAATATGGTGGGTGGTCAAGGAGATTGAAGCCAGCACAGCGGATTGCGTTGAGCGCAACTTCCGATCGATGAGCAGGAGCGTTATCTTGAAGGAACAACACGCCCAACGACAGTTTTCCACGACGTTTTTCTTTAATCGCTTCACGCACTTTCGGGATTAAATTTGCATAATAGGGTCCAGTAATCGTCTGGCCTTTTGGCATGTAATCAATAAAAAGGATGCCATCAAAAACATAAATTGTAAAAAAAGCCAAGTCTTGCAACTCAGTTCTTCTATCGTAAAAAGTTGTGAGATCCATAATATAATACCAAGTCGGTCAATTTATTCAGTCTCTACTGAAGGATCCTTCTGTCTTAAGTTATTACGTAATTAGCTAACCTAACAACATCTTATAGTGATCATATCAATACCAATATTAAAAATATTTGATGTTTTAAATAAATAGATTGACTCGGCTATCGCATGAAAACACAATGTATCTTTTTGATTTTATTAAAAACACAATGTGTATCATAACTAACACATATTATATTAAATTAGATTATTTAGTGCGATTGCCAAGTCAATCTATTTATTTTAAACATCAAAGATTTTTAATATTGGCATTGATATGATCACTATAAGATATTGTTAGGTTAGCTTATTATGTAATTACTTAAGACAGAAGGATCCTTCAGTAGAGACTGAATAAATTGACCGACTTGGTATTATATTATGGATCTCACAACTTTTTACGAGAGAAGAACTGAGTTGCAAGACTTGGCTTTTTTTACAATTTATGTTTTTGATGGCATCTCATTTCTTTTTGTAGATAGTTCTTTTCTTAGTTTATTTGGATAAGAATTAATACAAAGCTATGGATAACAGTCTGATTTTGAAAAAAGTCGTTATAGTGACATAACTACAATAGTTGGACATATGGTCTCCTGAAGTTTTTTTTAGATTTTGATATGTTCTATAATATTGTAGAACGTTTTTTTGTTCTATCATCAATACTTTCCGCAGCACATGCGATGAAAGACAAATTATGGCTAATTTTTTTACACCTTGGGTTGTTTTTAGTAGGGATTTCTATGGATCTCTATTTTTTTCTAGTAATAAATACCCTATGTTACTGTGATAATGTAGCTTTCTAACGGTAAAAGAATTTTTAAAATCGGTCCATTAGTTTTTAAGTTATTCATTACATACAGAAATACAAAAAAAAATGTATATCTAGAAAACTGGACCGAAATTTCAAAATATTGTAGTTTTTCCTTGATTTATAGACTAAACACTAATTGTATTCTAAATTTCAAGTTTCTATGTCTGCTAGAAGTGCCTTAGAGTTTTGATGATCGGTCAGTCAGTGAGTGAGTGACAAATTATCAAACTTTGACTAGTTATAATTCTTAAACTACTGGTTCAAACAGAATGATATTTGAAATATACCGAGTTTATACAATGCCTGCTTAGTGACTGAAAATTCAGGATTCTAGTTTTATCCACAACGAAGTTATAGGGGGTCGAAAATGGCCCGAACTACTTCGAGAAAAGGATAGTACGGCCGTGCCGCTTTTTGCTCGACTTGGTGGGGGCACTACCGTGCCCCCAGATTCCTTCACTATCCCAGAACACAGAGGCCATAACTTTGCCAGCGGTAGGAGCAACTCGAAATTTCTTGATGGATGGAGAGGATGGTCGTTTCCAAGACATGCTTTGTCTTTTAGTTTCAGGATCAAAATGGTGGACCCACGTTTCATCCATGGTGACAAGACGACAAAATTTTCCGAATCACGCTGGAACATTTCGAGATTACGCTTGGAAATTTCCAAACGTCGCTTTTTGTTTTCGTCGGTTAACATTCGTGGCACCCATCTTGCAGACACTTTTTTGAACCCCAGTGAATCAATTAAAATGGATTGAACGCTACCAAAAGATATCTTTAGGATCTCAGCTATATGTTTTATAGTCATTCCTCTGTCTTCCAAAACCAGAATTTCAACCTTTTTGACATTTTCTTCTGTAACGGAGGTTGAAGGCCGCCCAGAACGCGGGTCATCTTTACAGCTTGATCTACCTCTTTTAAATTCAGCCACCCAGTACGCAACCGTAGAATAGGGTACAGCATCACCCCCTAATGTCTGCTGAATGTCCAAAAAAATTTCCTTCGTAGACATTTTTTTCAAACTGAGATATTTTATCACTTTTATCCATAATTTTGACTTTTTAGCAACTCGTTGCACAAAAAAAATTATTACATGCGAACGAACTGACAAAAACAAGTGACAGTCTGCATAAATATAGTGTGATAGACACTCTTTAATTTGAATATCGAACTTGATCCAAAAAGGTTTCATATATATGCACTTCTAAGAACTTTTTGATTCACCCTGGTAGTTTAGTGGTATGCGCTATATTTTGATCATCAGATCTTTGAATCCCGTGAAAATAAGATTTCATTTAAATCAATTTCTGTTATTGTGATCTACATATATGCATTTGTATGTAACGTTCTTTGAGTGTGCCTATAAAGAAAAAGAACGAATTAATAAATAAACAATTTGCTAGTCATTTGGGAAATTTCTGGGAAACTATTGAGATCAAACGACAAATTCGCTAAATCTCAACGCTTGAATGATCACCCGATGTTGCCCAAAAGGTCAAGCCTATGTAGGGACTAGGGTACCATGGTTTCCAGTTAACCCCCATATTAGCTAAAGGCGCCCGGGATTGTTTTGAGTAAGTAGAATAAATCCCAATTAGTATTAAACGTAGATCCGATTTTCCAATCGTTTTAAATGTTTGTTGTGTGCCGGTATTTTATTTATTTTTTATTTCTCATGAAATACTTTGCCTTTGTATAGCATGCCATATTTGGTGGAAAATCAAGAATTGTATTGTATACCAATACCAATATACTTCGCTAGTAAGATGATTTGATTTGTAAACTTAGTTTAGAATAACAAATTATTTATGTGATGGACACACATACATAAAATAAATCATTTTTAAGTTTTACAAAGAATAATAATGACATTGTCATAAATCTTAACGGCTCCACTCTTTTTGGTTTCAACACTCATCGTCATTTTACAATACAAAATTTTACTTTTAAATACTCGGTACAGTTTTTAGTAAATTTTTTATCCATCCATTTAATATCAGTCAATGATTAATAAGAAATCATTGTTTTGACATAAGCACTATTAAAGAATAAATAAATTAAAATCTCTTAGAAGATCACTAATTATGTAATATATTTTTTCCAAATAAAACACAAAAATAAGTACAGTAATATCTATTTTCTTTTAATTAGGTCAAGTATAATAATCAACAAACCTAAATTATTTTTAGTCAGTAAAAAAAAAGGTACAGCATCTATTTTTTTTAATTAGGTCAAGTCAACAAACCTAGATTATTTAAAAAGTTTCCGATTCCATACAAAAAATCCAGTTCCAATTCTATATAATAAAAGACGAATTATATGTCTGAACCCAGAAAATCCGATATCTAAATATGTGACTGGAATCGTGACTAGGTAAGCCGGATAAATCTGAAAGGTCGCCTAGAACGTGAAAGGTCAACCGGATCTTATTATATGTGACTTAAAATAACTTTATTTAGATGTTAGTATAAAATAAATAAAAAAACTGATGCAGAACATTAAACATCGGAAGGTTGCATACCTGGGCCACGTGTTGCGCCATGACCGCTACCACCTCCTTCAACTAATCATGATGGGTAAGATCCAGGGGAATAGGCGTGTTGGTAGAAGGAAAAAATCACGGCTGCGTAACGAGGGAGTGGACTGGTATTGCGACTGCAGAGGAGTTGCTGCATCTGGCACAGGACGAGACACGCTTCGCGAGACTGACGGCCAACCTCCAGTAATGGAGAGGCACCACAAGAAGAAGATAAAATAAATTCTATTTTAACTATGTTTTACGATTTATCGGATCAATGTTTGATTAGTTTATTAAAATACAAAGAAATAACATTTTTATCGGTATAATTGAGCTTGTAATAATTCTATAATATAGAGTAACTGAGTTCACAACTAATTATATTCAAATGACGAAAAATATTTTAATTGACTTCTGAAAACAGCGTCAAAATCCTTTCAGTAGTGTTTGTAGGACAAACAAACGGACATAATTTTTTAAAATCATTTTTATCACTTGTACCCTTCTTTTATGGTTCCCTCTGCATTTGTGGTAAATATAAGTATTATTCAACGATGATTGTACTGTTTTGTTATAAGCATAGAAGAAATTAACTTGATAATAATTTGCAAGTAGTTACCGCTTGTTAGTGCAAGTATGTACTAGGAGAAGACATTTGAATATTCCAAACAAGTCCTAAATTTTTGAAGTAATGTTCCCCTGGTTCAAACATTCCGAATTGCTCGCGAACAACGTCTCAAATATATCAGTGTTTGGGAGAATACCAATACCACGTCAAAAAAAAAGAATTCTTTACCGAAATAATGAAACATTCAAACTATCTGTGAAAAATGTTAGAATTTTAATCGCTAAAAAATATAACAACCTTACTCGAACTCTTCGCCTCAGCTAATATAAATATTAGTAATGCTATCCGAGTAAGAGCTTTAAACAAAGTTAGTATAAACAAAGATTTATAGCCCAAAGTGCCACAAATCTCGACGCAAGGGATAAGAGCGTTTATTTGTCGGGCTTAATGCACATTTTATGCGGGATTTCGCTTCTTATGACCGACGCGATGCCATCGCTTCGGAGTAGAGATTGAAAACGGTTCGTAATTAATGTTGGCGCGTTCGGTAGAACACCTGCCGTGCGCATCGGTGGGTCGTGGGTTCGAATCCCACCGGGACAACATGTTTACAATTCTGTAAGCATGTTTTCCCAACGTCTGGTAACTTCGGGCATTGATCGGGTGGGAGGAATATCGAAATTCTGAGGTATCAAGTTGAAATATAAATCAAATACTCAGGTCTGCAATCCCTTGCAGCAGTAGAAATCAATCTTCAAAGTCGACGCAATCAAAAGATATATTTTTATTATTTTTAAGAACCGAAGTATTTTTAGGTAAATATAATACTTTCTTTGAAAAAGAAGGCCACTCAGTTATATAAATTTTAAGTCAAATTTAAAAATATTCTTTGAAAATAAACCATCTCATTTTACATTACATACGCTAAGCTGTGACCTGAGGTTATAGACGTATTTTAATTTAAAAATCCAGATTAATCTTAATTTACATTTTTAAACACATCAGCATAATGTATGAAAAGCTATGCATACTTTTCAGAAGCTAAAATTAAACCCAGACATCAAAGGGTGAAAAATGAGAACATTTCAAATATATTTCTGAAGAATTTCTTTAAAATATACTAGTTAAAGGGTCGTGAGTACATAGCGTGTCTTTTCAATTCGTCCTTCTATACGGATCATCACATTTTAAGGTTTAAATGGGAATCTATTTATTCAAAATTCAAAAATCATTTATTCATTTAGGTAACACAATGTACACTTATGAACGTCAATAAAAAATACATATTAAATGCTTCTAATATTACATTTACTGCCAGTTCACAAATCAAGGGCGTAGAGCGGACGAGAAGAACTGGCAAGAAACTCGCCGCCACTCTTTTTAATCGCCAAGTTTTTGTTTTACAAATGTTTTATAAGGGGCTGCAACCATTACACCATGTTCCACATGACATCACACAATTAACTATAATTATCAAAAAAAAATATATATAAACGAAAAAATAAAAAAAATAAAACAAAGATTTGTCCTCTATCAGCAGTATGTATGGTGAAATAGGAGTACTCACATTCTAGTGGGAACAACACGCAAATACATAGACGAAATAACTAATATCACCGCATGCACGAATTCAAGTTCGACCTGTCATCACAAGTAGCACCCGTTCACGAGCATGACGCATGGCCAGCCATCGGCCCCCTCGCCATATTTTAGGGAGAGAGACAACCCGACGCATGGACGCTTATTACGACGATGACGATTATCTATTTATATTTAATATTTTTAAATGATGTTTGTATACAGCAATGCTTATAGATAGATAGATAGATAGATAGATGAACCATTTATTCACAAAACACAGTACAAATGCGTGACATCAGCTTATACTAACTATAACTAAATATATTCTAGTACAGTCAAGTCGCAGTGTGCACTGCGGTTGCGAATAGGAGCTGGCTCAGCATATGCTGTGACACTTTCATGTCACAACGCTGTTAATTCTGCCAGCCCCTTTGGATCGTAAGGTAGCTGCGCCAATACGTATATATTTAATTTAAAATTGTAATTAAATATAAAAAATATGAAAAAGTAAGCTAATAAATTTATAGGAGCCATTACGGAGTAAAATAAAAGTGATACCCAGAATACATACGGAGTAAAATAAAAGTGATAAACAAAATACACGATATTATTATAATTAAATTTTTGATATTAACGATAATAGATATTAATAAATTATAAAAATAAAAAAATAAAAATAGAGAGTAAATAAAGTAAGTAAGCCATGTACGATGTAGCATGATATTATGTAAATTAAGGCCGGAACAGTTATATTAAGGAAGAGGTTTTTGTAAGGACAGCAACAAAGACCTATATTCTAATTTAAAACCCTGTCTCGACGTCTTTTTATGGAGAGGAGGGGGCAGATCGTTCCAGCATTTAGTGGCCTGAAATTTAAAACTACCCCTAAATGCTGCAGTCTTATGTGAGGGTGTTACTAATAATTTACTTATACATCTAACATTTTTCTGACAAACTTCACTTCTCCACAGAAGTTTTTTAAAAAGGTAATCTGGTTGTTTAGTGTGTACTATGTCAAATAGCAAACAGGCCAAGAATAACTTTTGTCGGTTTTTCATGTGGAGAATATTTAGTTCGTTCAGAAATGGTGAAACATGACTACGAGGTGGGATATTAACACAGAAACGTGCACACGCGTTCTGTACACGTTGTACTAAGCGTTGCGATTTATCCAACAGACAGGGACCATAAACAGATATGCAGTAATTAAGTTTGGATAGGATTAAAGTTTCGCATAGTTTGACACGTAGGTCAACGCAAATGTATGGACGAATACGATATAAAAGTTTTAGACGATAAAAACAGTTTCCAACTACTTCTGCGACATGGTTTTCAAAACGCAATAAACTGTCAAATACCAAACCCAAGTTACGCGCTTCTGTTACCCTTTCTATGGGATTAGAGTTAACTGCCAAGGTTGGATGGTATTTTTCGATTTTAAGTACCTGTTTCCTAGTTCCGGTTATTATATATTTAGATTTAGCCGCATTCAGAACAAGACAATTATTAGTAGACCAAGAGGCAATGCGTTGAAGGTCTTCATTAATTCTAGCCACAGAATCGTCGAGTCGGTTAGGGTTAATGGGTGCATAAATTTGAACATCATCTGCATAGAGGTGGTATTGACAGAATTTTATGGAGTTTACAATATCAGCTGAGTAGATAATAAACAAAAGTGGACCCAAAATAGAGCCTTGAGGAACGCCACGGCTGAGAGTTGAGAGAGCTGATTTAAAACTAGTTCCATCACATTTGGAGAGTACCACTTGTTGCCTACGTCCGGACAGATAACTACTGAACCAAGCTGTAGAGTTAACGTCAAATCCATAATATTTTAATTTAGCTATAAGTAATGACACATTTAAACAGTCAAAAGCCCTCGAAAAATCAAGGAGAGTAATGATAGAGGGCAAACCATTATCCCGTGCACTTAACAAATTGTCTACAACATCAAGTAGAGCAGTACAGGTGCTACGTCGTCTCCGAAAGCCTGACTGAGTAGAGGGGAATATATTAACATTTTCACAGTATTTCATGACCTGATTATAGACAACCTTTTCAAGAATTTTTGATAAATAGGGTAAAATACTAATGGGTCTAAGGTCTTTTATGTTGGTAGGGTTATTATTTTTAGGAATTGGTTTAACTAAGGCAACTTTCCAGATAGATGGAAATGTACTAGTAAGTAATGATGAGTTGATTATGTGTGTTAAAATTGCAAGCGTGTGAGGAAGTGTGAGTATGACTAAATCTCTGTAAATATTATCAAAACCTTTTGCATTCGATTTAATCCCCAGGATAATGTTGGCGATGTAGTGTTCTGAAACAGGTTCAAATGAAAAGGAATTAGAGGAGAATGAATTATTTTCAAAGAAAGAGAAAGTATTAGGATCTACATTTCCGTCTCCAGGTACATCAAGAAAATGATTATTTATTTGATCGACATTACATAAATGATCTGGAATTTCTGCTGCGTTTTTAAATTTAGGGAGAATGTTATTTTTAAGATTTTTCCAGAGTTGCTTAGAATTATTTAATTGGGAATTTAAGTAACTGTCAAAATAAGCCCTTTTTTCAAAGAATAAGTTACTATTAACTAGGTTTTTCAGGTCCTTGTACTCACGTCGTTGTACAACATCTTTAGTTTTCTTAAATCTAACATGTGCCCTATCCCGTAAACGCATTAAATAACGAATATTGCTTGTAACCTGGATTACAAGCAATATTACACTATTATTTAGAACAGACATCTCTAATCACTTCAGTTTTTTCAGGTGCAAAATTATCAAACAAGGTGATTAGGTAAGTATTGAAAGTTTCCACCATACTATCTACATCAGGAAGAGAAGCAATATCATTCCAAGGCAAACTGGAAACAACCAAGTCGAAATACTTAATGTCAATATCTTTTAAGGGTCTAAATGTTATACGCTTAAGAGGTGGCTTTTGCCGCTTTATTTTTAATTCAACAATTACCATTGCATGACCACCGAGTTCTGGAAGGTGATCGATATTAACGTGAGTTACCGGAGCATCAGTACAAAAGTAGTCGATTAATGTTTCGCTATGAGATGTAAAATGTGTTGGTTCTATAACGTAGTTAGTAAGATTTATTGATTGCATAAAGGTGTTTAGTCGAAGTACGTTGCTATCGTTATGATTTAGCAAATTGACGTTCCAGTCACCTAAAAGAATCACAAAATCGTTGCTACTAAAAAACATGACTGACTCGGTGAGGGCATCGAGAAAGACATCCAGGTTGAGCCATGGAGGTCGATAAGCCGTCCCTATTATGACGCTTTTTGAGTTAATATTAATTTTTATCCATAACTGTTCAACACTATTATTTACAATGGGGTGAGGACAGGTACGAGCAGATATTCCACGTTTTATATAAAAACCAACACCGCCCCCTCTGGACCTTAAATCAGGTGGACGTGGTTTGTGTCTAAAAGAATAACCCGGGAGAATAGGAGCCCGAGCCTCCTGCCCCTGACGGATCCACGTTTCATTTATGGCCAATATGTCTGGTGAATGTCGTCCTACGGCCACTTGAAAATTTTCATCTTTACTGCCCAAAGACCCAGCGTTAAAAAGCCCAACAATGAAATTACGTGACTGCACCATTTATGTAATTAATATTAAAATTAATCACAAAAATAAAAATTCGTAGCGTCATTGACGCTATTTTTATGTAAACATAAAAATTTGGGTCAGGCAGTTGTTGCGTGGGTCTTAGGGGCAAAGAAAAAAGTGTATAATAATAATAAGTGTATATAAAACGATAGTAATATTGTAATTTATAAGGCCATTTAATACTATTATATAATATGAAGAAAAAATATAGTGAATTAAATATAATATAATGAATTTCATTGTGAGAAAAGCTACTTAAGAATATTTTATGCTTATAAAACATAAACATAATAAGTAGGTAAAAACATAATAATATAGATGAAGAATTACAAACCACAATGCACACCACAACAGTATAATATATAATATTATGCGTTACAATTAACATTATATTATATATAAAATAAAGCAGCATACAATTTAATACAATATTAATAAATAGACAACTTAAAAGTGAAATCTTACTAAGTCTATGGCTCCAGAGATAGAAAACATAATGTATACTAAAATTGTTTACCTTAAAAACAAAAAGAAGTAAAACAAACGAAAAAAAAGCAAAACCTAATCTATGTAATATAACTAGGCTACATACATTATTATGCAGCATGACTGAATATGCGTGAAATATCACATTCTGAACGAAATGAACAGATTGGACTGGTTTCGTGCTGCCTTGCATAAATACGTCCACCTTTGACCCAAACGAATCTCCATTTATAAACATGGCTAAGGTCGCGAACCTTTGAATAAAGCGTACGGTTTGATTTAGTGAGTCTTTCGTTTATAAATACGCGCAAAGGGTTGTGTTGGGAAGATTCTATATCACTAGAGATAAGATTGCGTTTAATACGAGCCATTTTTATCATTTCATTACGAATCGAGTGGCGCGTGAGTTTAACAGCGATAAGACGAGGTCTGGAGGGGCGCCCGGCAATCGATGGGGTGACGCCGTCGGCTCCCTCAGTCGGCCGTCGAGGTCCTAGACGCTGCGCGTGCGAGATATCGCACTCGTCAAGACTAACGCCGATTTTTGATGCAATAGTTAGAACAGTGTGTACTAAGGACTCCGAGTCGCGCTCAGGGATGCCAGATATTTCAAGTTCATTCGCGAGGTCCGCTTGTTTCCAGTCATTGATATCGCACTGCAAAGAACCAATAGTGTGACGCAAATCGGAATTTTCATTGTTAGATTGACAGCTGGAGTGCGCACATTGTAATGATTGAATTATTTGTTGTTGTCCTGATAGCTCATTTCTTAAATCAATTATTTGAGATTGTAGGCAGTCTGTTGTCTCGGTAAATTCTTTCTTAATTCTGTCCAAGGCCATGTTCAAATCAGTTCTAAAATCGTGAGTGAGTTTAGCTTGCATAGCACTTAACTTAGTGTCAAGTTTAAGATCGAGCTTGGAGTCTAGCATAGCACCAATCTGGTCAATTAACGAGTTAGTTGCAAGTGCTGAGATGTCTGCATCGCCATAGTCGCATGACATATTGTTTATTTCGTGTGACCGTTCTATGGACGAATGCTCATGTTGTTTGTGCACAGGGGTGTCATCACCTTTACGTCGAGAACTTACTTTATTGCACGAAGGGCAGGTCCAAGAAGTACTTAAATCCTTCAGGTGCATATTATAGTACGCGGCCGTCATGTTTAGGCCATAGAGCAACACGGGCCACCGGCGAACCGGAGGGGAGTAGCCATACGCAGGCGTTCCCCTCTGTCAAAGTACAAGTCCAAATGGTCCTATGCGTACAATAAAACTAGTTGTAGCCGCACTTTTCACTAGACTAAATCCAGATGCGCGACTGAATCGACCTCCTAAAAAAATGCCGAATTGTTTGTGTTTCTTGTTGCCAAAAAATATCTGCCACGTCAAATTTACAAAAAGATAGCGTTACCTTTCATATGTAGGTATTTTTTAATCATATTATTACTATTTACTTCTTTAAAACTTAAAATATTACAATATTATCGGTCGTGTTGTTTCGGATTTTTTTACCAACACAGTCGCTCGACAGATCCGCGTATTGTATGAGCCCTCATACAATACACGGATCTGTCGAGCGACTGATCCGAGTTTATTTCCGAGAAGTCGCTGTCACCGAGCAATAGTGTTGTTGTCGGATTGTTTTAAGTTATCGAAAAAAATGGCAAAGGAGTCTTCTATACAGAGACAGTTTTAGATTAAATTTTCTGATTCAAATATTATATTGTGATAATATACATTGTTAAAATATAATATAATACTTACGCGCGTTAGCACATTTATTAAAATCACTTAGTGTAAACTTCAACCATAATGTTTTTTTATTTCCTAAAAATCCAAAGGATATGGAAAATTGTGGGCCCAAATTTAATAATTGCGATATGATCTAAAAAATGACATATTTTTAATCTTATAATATAAAAAATCAACTCAATTCTCAATCTGGGAGAGGAGAAATATGAGAAATATAGTTTTCCTGAGATTCTCGATTAATTGAATCGATTACACAATCACAAAAAAAACCTTTGGACAAGGTAATTAACTCAAAAGTAATTAAATGCACTTTAAATACAATATATTGCATATAATTACAGTTATGTTATTAAATAAAATATAAATTATTAATTAAAGAAAATGAATATGCATGATTATCGATTAAAATCGATCTTTTATTTTAGTCTGTCGTTGGCATGCCGCATGACAGTTGTTTACTCTGTGCTAATTCGTTTCGTGTTTTCTACGTTTTGAGTCTGAGTGCTTTTCCGATTGTCGTCATTTGGGAATTGTTACGATTTGACAACTACAAATATCATTGATCACAGATTTATGATATATATATGTCAGTTATTGATTGTAACATAACCTTACTTTTACTCAGTGGCGGGACTACCATACAAGCCCAAAAGCCCGTCTTGCCGATTTTAACATAATATGTGTTTATATATTTATATAGCTTATATAATTACGTTATCGTTTTTCAAATTATTTCTAAGATTTTATTATGTACCAACTCATGGTCCACTCTCCGTGACCTGCTACGTGCGCATTACCCGACAAGTTAATTTGTAATAAATTAACTCCATCTTTAAAATAAATAAATTAAGTCGAACTTATAAAACTAATTTTCCAAACCCAGTTCTTGAAATTATCGATACTGCGTATCGACAGTTGTTGCAACTACGGCTAAAAGGACTTGTCAGTGTAGTTGCGCCATTTAATTATACTGTTATGACACGGAATGTTTAAATGTGTGTGTGAAATTGTTAGTGTATTTTTTAATTGTCACGGTGTGAGTTTCGTAGTGACAGACGATTGCTTGTGTGTGCGAACTTGAGTACGCACACATAGCGCAGGTTTCCCCCCGCAAAAAATGACAGATTGTTTGGTATCGGTAACGAACGCTATGGCTACTCCCCTCCGGTTCGCCGGTGGCCCGTGTTGCTCTATGTGTTTAGGCACATATAGTGATAAGTACCCATACAATCTACACAGACCAGTTGTTCCTCTCTTCTTAGTGATAAGTTGCATGCATAACACTCCATTTTGGTGAGCTTCTTCGCAATAATTACTTGTAACAGTTTGACAGAAAGACACACAGAAAAGTTGCCACGATTCCAAGGCAAAAGTAGTAGTTACTTGCACAAAAGTTTCGTAAATATCCAGACAAGTATATAACAAACACACACAAATATTTTTTAGATTAACCACTGCCGATAAACACTATTTTAACAATTTAAATTCAATAATTATCAGCGAGCAAAAACAATACGATGTTTACGTTACGGGCGCAGCTACCCTCCAATACATACATACATACATATACATCACGCCTCTTTCCCATTGGGGTAGGCAGAGATAACGGAATTCCATATGCTCCGATCCTACCATACCACTTTCGCTTCTTCTACTTTCATCAATGCTTTCATACACACTTGACGGTTACGAGTACTTTTGATCTGGCCCTTTTGCAGAACGTCCCCGATCTGATCGAGGTACGTTCGCCTAGGTCGACCACTCCCGATTCTCCCACTCACACCAGTTTCATAAATCTTTTTCGTTTCCCTACTTTCATCCATCCTTTCTACATGCCCAAACCACCTCAACATACCTTTCTCAATTCTCGTCACTACATCGTCTTTTACTCCACAACGCTCTCGAATTTCGCCATTTCTTAATCTATCTTTCAGAGTTACACCACACATACTTCTCAAGGGCCTCATTTCCACAGCATTTATTCTACTTTCATGTTTCTTCTGCCATACCCAACTTTCACTTCCGTACATCAAGGTTGGGACTAATACACCCTTATGCACTGCTAACCGTGCAATGCTTATGCTTACTAAATAGTTGGAACGATGTAAGTATACTCGTATTACCTACTCTCAAGTATATTTAAACATCTTTCTTTTACAAGCTTTTGATTCTTATTTCATCTACTTAAAAACAGTGTACATCGCACTCACCACTGAACCATGGAAGCTGTAAATAAATCTTATTTTTGTCAATATCAGATTCTTCATGAACTACAATTCTTCTGTTCATCATTTTGCCAGCTTATGTATGTATGATATAATATATAAATGTAAGATATAATAATATATTTTTTTGCTATTTTCCTGTTACTTAATATATTATTTAATAAAAATTAATTGTAATAGTGAAAATCTATCGAAATTTGATATGGGGATTAGGAGAAGTAAACGAAGGAACAAGCAGACTAAAATATACAGTAATTTAATTTGTAATTGAAAACATACTTTTTCAAGTGAAAGTTGGAATTAAGGTGACACTAGTCGACATTTTTTCCGTACAAATTTCGGGGGGGTATTACTCCACTATTAAGCACTGTACATGCTAAGTTAAACATGATATCGTTTTGTCTCATTATTAATTTTGTCTGTGCGGAAACAGAATGGTAAAATAAAAAACCATTAAAAATTTACGAGCTACCAAAGATTCGTTTTTATTGCCATTTTTAACACAACTTTGGGCTTAAATTAGTAATAAAATAAGTATCAAATTTTCAAAACAAAGTTGGTACCGACAAAGCACGATTATCGAAGAATACAATAACTTTTATTTGTAATTGATTTATGCAGTGTTTTTTTCATAAAACTCGATTTTCCAAAGGCTTTTTCGTATTTTTTAAACGCCCCTTTTACTATGAATTATCATGCATCTCACTTAATAATTACTGCCCCGGTGCGGTGCGGGAGAACACCATGCTTTTTGGCAACGCCCACCAGTGAGTTCGAGCCCGCGACTTGTGCAACCTTAAGGGGACGTTTTACAGCTGCTTAGTTAATCAAGGCATCAAATTGCTTGAGTGGGGTTTGTGTATTCCATTTAAATTTGAGAAAAGATTAAATTTAGGAGGCTTTTAACTGATGGTCTGATATAAGTCTCTGTTTCTTCTATTGCATATATTATGGGAAGTGGTCCGAGGAATTGTTTGCTTTAATTCTACCCTCACTACCTCAATTTCTCGAATCTTCAAGAAACGAGCCTACCTTAAAGGCCAGCAACACATCCTCAAGATCTCTAATGCTGCGGATGTTATATGTGGCAGTAGTCTCTTACCGTCAGGTGACACACCTATCGATTTGCTTCCGCCCATATAAAAAATAGCATATGTGTATTCGGCCGATAACGACGTCGTTCTGTCGTCGTTTAAAGATGAAATGATTATATTCTTATATTATGCATGTTAGCAACTCCTAAACCGATAAACCATTTACCCCGAAGCGGATTCACTCTCGCGATAAAAAAAATATCAAAATCGCTTCAAAACGAAAACGAAGCAAAATTTTTAAAATTCATAGCATCAGATGGTGCGAGCCTAGCAATATAAATGCAAATTCCACACATTCGCTCGAATCCCGATTACGTAAACGGTTAAATGGCAACCTAACAAAGGAGTTATTTTAAAATACCCCGAAGGGTTATTGTTTAATCACTCAGAGTAAAAATTCCCATGTCCGATAATGGGATATGGAGTAGTACATATTTGTGTGTTTCATTTTTCATTAAGAAAAGCCTCAACCTTCTGAATAATCGAAAGAATATCGCCTCAGATAGTTCTCTGTAAGTGACCGAACCGACCCCACGTGTACCGAACGCGCCATCGACGGGCTCGTTGTCACGTTCGGTAGAACACCTGCCGTGCGCATCGATGGGTTGTGGGTTCGAATCCCACCGGGAGCACATGCTTATAATTTTCTGTAAGCATGTTTTCCCCACGTCTGGTAACTTCGGACATTGATCGGGTGGGAGGAATATCTAAATTCCGACCGGGTTACGAACCACCGTTCATTGATGGAAAAACCATGAAGTGCTTGCGCGTTTCGTTTTCACCCTATGGATTTCCGAATGCTCGAAATGAAAAACAAGTATACAAAAAGAGATAGAATTATATCTAAAAGGCAGCATACAAAGAAAAATCCATTCAGTTTTACCTTTTTTTATAAAATTAATTTAGTTATTATATTTTCATACATGAAAAATTATTACAAAGGAAACAGGCCGTAATAATATGATGAGAGTAATAAGCTTATCCAAACAAAGATTTACCCGCACATTCAGATTATGCACAATGCACTCAGGCTTAGAGAACATAAATTAAACTTACTATGGTTTGCTTTGTTCCCCTTTCATCCACTCGGTGCACCCACAGTGTCTGTTACGACAATGCGTGTATACAATTCGTTTAGGAAATGAGTCCGAAGACAACAGAAGGTTCAATTTTATTTATTTAGAACCAAACACACAATCTTTGTAGGTATGTTCTTTTGAAAAACACAATACTCAGGGACGAAGATAGAAAAAAAATATTTTTCAAATTATTTCACGAAAATCACGAAAAGAAACACTCGCGCATGATTTTACCTGATTATATAGATTAAGTGGTCAATGAAACATTGGACGGATGGTTCGAAGCCATATTGCTGATTTTTAAAATAATAAAATACATATTCTATGTAAATGCATGCGTATTGGGCTTAGCATAAGTGGTAAAAAATATGTTTATGCTGTTTTGTATTCCCAAATCAATATTTGACTAATATATAAGCAGCACTTTTATTGGGTTATAAACGTAAGTTTTCTATCTACCATTTTGAATATTTAACAACATTCACTGGGATCATTAATTATTAATGTTATTTTTATTTTTACATTATTATTTTAATAGTGTAATTGACTTTTCCGTTTTACTGAATTAATAAATGAAAATACCATCTTATGGATATTTGAGATCGATTTATAATAACGCCAACATCGACATATGAATGTAAAACATAGTATATAAACGAGATATTAGTGATAGCCTATTATGTATACATATTATATAAAATAAATGATTTCCTGTGACTGTGTATATCTAAGAAAAAAAATATCCCACAGGTAAGAACCAAGTGGAATGTAACCACTGAGTAGGCGAGGTAAGAACTAAGAAATTTACGATTCATTTTATTTTCTTGCTTGCTTTATTGTACTGCCGTTTTATGTACCACATTAACAACTTCTGTTTTCTGTCTTAAGAAGGATGAAGTAGGCTAAAGGGGATCTACCGGTCACTCTTGATATGAATCTATTACAAAAACCAATACATTTTTAAAAATAACATTTTATTAAGGAATTTTACAATTATATCTTGACTCCGTGAAATTTCGTTATGCTGTTTGCATAATTGGTTTCGATTCTTTCACCAATAGAAAGATACATTATCAGCGAGTAACATCGGCTATGTTTTGTGTATAGTACATCTACATTGCACCCGTGTGAAGCCGGGGCGCGTTGCTAGTCTATATATAAAAACTAGCGATTCGCCCCAGCTTCGCACGGGTGCAATGTAGATGTACATTGTACATACTATGTTACTCGCTGATAATGTAGCTTTCTATTGGTGAAAGATTTTTAGAATCAGTTGAGTAGTTAGTTTTTGAGTCAAATCTTAACAAAAAAACAAACAAAACCTTCCTCTTTAAATAAAATGAATAGATATGTTAAGCCCAGTAGGAATCGAACCCGTGATCTCTAAATGCACCATCTGTCAGACTAAGTCAAAATAGACTGACTTAAATGGCCCTCGGACTTTACTATCAAACAAAAACAGTGATATTATGTTTCAAACAATTCCAAAAATAATTAATTTTAATTACAACACAATCGCGATTGTTTATTGTATATGGCAACAAATTAACTTAAATTCATTTCCATGAATCAAATTAATCTAAAAGTCATTATTTCGCAGAATTACCAACTCTCGCGGAATTCCGAGTGAACTGTCAAACTTTGACAGTCAAATAAAACATCGCTAAATTCGCTGGAATTCTCGTTCGCGCTACAATCAGCCTTTTGACGCCGGAAAATGAATCAAAACCCTTTGACAATAACACATAAACTGTTGAAAATGTAAATTAGAAACTCGTCTCAATACACAAGTTGGCAACAATTGGGGAATGTTACTAAATATCTTGCGTTTGCTTTATTTGAAGCGGGTTACCGGTTCCGTGTTTAAGAAGTAAACAGCCGCTATGCTGTTGGTAATTAAATGAGGCAGTCGTGAATTAGGTCTCCGCATAGATTACTTACATACATACATCACGCCTCTTTCCCATCGGGGTAGGCAAAGATCACGGAATGAAAATAGTGCAATAAAGAAATAATAGTGATTTTAATAAAAAAGAAAGGTTTAAATTTGGAGCTAAAGTAAAATAATAACATAAATACATATATGTATTATTTCGTAAATGAGTATATAGTAGCGATAGTGTAGAAAATATATGAGAAACAGATAAGTGGATTCCATGAACAAACATGTTGTAGGAATAAAATTGATACACATATTTATATACATACATTATTGCTCCCCGAAACCGAAATTCAGTGCTGGAAAATTGAATACTAAATGGTACTTCTGTTCATGCCTCACCGATAGGATATATTATATTATTTTAACAATCTGACATAATTTTAAGGAATATCTGATATATAAGAGATATTATTCATTCATTGTCCATCATCATTTTACGATAAGTTAATTTGCCGCATATATTCATTTTATGTTAGATATTGACAGACGAGCATGAGGTTCACTGGATGGTAGGTGACACCTCAGCCACAGAATATCAGTCAATGATATGCCGTCGACCTAATCTTTACTTCGAACATTCGGAAATCCATAGACTGAGACCTCAGCGCGCAACGTGCACTTCACAGTTGTTCCATCTATGAACGGTGGTACGTTACTCGGTCGGAATTTCAATATTCTAATACCCGAAGTGACTAGACGTGGTGTCATCCTGACGGAATTCGAACCCGCGTCCCATCGGTGTGAAGGTAGATGTTCTACGAAACGCGCCAACGTCATCGCGTCATATTTATTGATCGAATGATTCAAGAATAAACTTGTCCATCGTTAATTTGTCTTATTCTACAACTCTTGTCAACAACCTACAACAATACATAGCTATAAATCATCAAAAGCAAAACGAACATCATTATCGAATACAATACAACACGAAAAAACTCAGCCGTGATCAATTTAATACCACTTCTCGTTATACGATTTTCAGCTCTGAATAGAAGTCCTTTAATTTCGTCTTAAATAAAATTAAGCCAATTACTCCACTACATTTATAAGTCTGGAAAAATGAGAGAACGGCTCCCTAATGGCAATTCATGGCTTTCAAGCCATTCCTTCTTATCAGTGGCTTTTACCCTAAGTCTTAAATAAGGACAGTTTACGAACCCATTGGGTTTCGTTGAATAAATTATTAAGGATAAAATACTTAGTCTCCTGAGAAAATTCTTACCCTCTCTCAAGGTATTTAGCTTTATATAACTCAGATAAGTAGTCTGGGGTTAGTGAGGCTTTGTATTTCTAAGTTAATAAGAGGAATTTATCGCTGAAATAGTTGATTTTACTAGATGTTTGGTAAAGAGATTAGCGATTTGTGTTTTTCTTTGCATTCGCGATGCTGAAGAAACTTATTGGGACTTTCATTATCAAAGATTTTTAATATTGGCATTGATACTATAAGATATTGCTAGGTTAGCTTATCATGTAATTACTTAAGACAGAAGGATCCTTCAGTAGAGACTGAATAAATTGACCGACTTGGTATTATATGGATCTCACAACTTTTTACGATAGAAGAACTGAGTTGCAAGACTTGGCTTTTTTACAATTTATGTTTTTGATGGCATTTGATTTTTTCATTATAACAAATAATAGCTGTTTAAATTTGGTTTGTTTTTATTTGAATATATATTTTTTATTTACATACAGTGTTCGGTAAAGTTTGAATAACCATACAATGGTTTGTAATAGAACTTATGGATATACCAATAAAAACATGCATAAAAAATAATAACAATTCTTATATTTTAATTTAGATTCTTATACTCTATGGTCACAAATTAATGATATTCCTGTAGTTTTTGACTTTAATTATATTTTGGTTTTACTGATCTGATAGCATGCAAAAAAATATATTATGTCGGCCAAATCGTATATATTGGTTCTAGTAATATATGTACATATTCTATTTATACTTTTTCGAAATAAGAAACCCCGTTTGTAGTAACCCCGTAAATTTTAGTTAGTTAACAATCTAATTAACTTTAGGAATGATAAAATGCCAAAAAAAAACTTCAATGCCACATGGCTAATTTGAAGATTTTTTTCATCCTTCTGTCTTTGAAGTCTGATTTTAGCAAAAGTAGCCCCTTAAGTACATTTTTTTTTAATAATTATAAAAGCTGAGAGTCCGGCGCAGTTTTTAAACTTACTTAAGAGCCATGAAGCTACCTATTAATATTTTAAATTTAAAGTTAAAATTTTAAGACATAATTCACTGACCGTAATTTTTTCACTTTGTACCATCATTTTTTTAACTTCCATCAAAGTTACGAAGACAAATGTTTTAATTATAAAAGTACAATTCGTGCAAATTGAGTTGCAAAAAAAAATATCTCGAAAAATTCTTATCCATTTTTTTAAATTAATTTTTAAGTTATTTAGGTCAACAATTCTCAAAAATTTAGTAAGGGGTGTTCTATCTCGGGACTACCGCTTGACACTACTTCTTGGGACACCCTGTATAATACTTATATTATCCAATGTGAGCCTCCACACTTCCATATCATTCAATAGCTCTCGATACCACATAGCAGTATTAATCTACATAGCTTTATATTATTTCCGATTCATTAGTTATTAAAAATAGACGGCTGAATAGATCTTGTGTCGATACAAACATACTCGTAGCTCAGAGGCAATTCTAAATATTGCGCTCTCGGTGCAATCCAGTGTGGAGTGATTGAAAGGAAATGTATAGCGATATTGGCATTCATTTTGTACAGCCATTTATGAAACACGTACATTACGATTAATAATCCTTTGTCTGAATTTAATATAAAAAAGAATTATTGAAAGTAGATCTTGAACGGGCTCGTTGGCGTGTTTTTTAGAATAACTACTTTGCGCACCGATGGGACGCGGGTTCGTATTACGCCGGAACATCATGTTTATAATTCTATAAACATATCTACCCCATGCCTGGTTACTCCGTTCATTAAATGGGTAAGAGGAATTTCGAAGTTCCAACCGGGTTCCATCGTTCATAGATGGAAAAATACGTGAAACGCATATTGCGCGTTCCGGTTTTAATTAATCTATGGATTTTCGAATGTTCGAAGTAAAAGATAGGTCGACAGCGCATCATTAATTGATGTTTAGTTGCTGGTAACCTACCCTCAAGTAAACCTCATGCTCGTTTGTGAATAAAACAGAAATAAAAAAGTCAGGATCAGATAGTCAGTCTGTACTTTTTTTTTAAATTCTTTCTTTATCTTCAGCTTGGGTCTATCGACTACTAGACGAAGGCATCTCCTAAAGTGTGCCAATTTTGTTTGTCCACACGCATCTACTGTCTTCTCGCCACTTCCAACTGTGGCTACAACGTGTCCTCCACTGAATGAAATGACCATCTGCTATCAACATTTCGTAGAGTGTGACCAGCTTATTGCAACATCTCCTTCAAGAAGGATGCTACTTAAAAACACTTATATTTATTTCATTAAAATAACTTTAGATAGATTCAAACGCGATATATTAATTATAATTATTTTATTTATCCCAATGTTGCTGTTTTTCAACTGAATGCTTTTCAGCAAGCGTGGTCACGGGGAGATTTGACAGCTGTCTGATTTGTTTGTTTTTTTATTTTGTTTGAATTTTCACAAAATTGTCTTGTTAAGGCCATCTATTTCTACGGAGTTGATACTGTATTACTACCAATTTTATGGCATAATTGGCTAACAGTGTCCTCTTGGTTTTTAGTAGTTTGACTTGGGGTTGTATATTTATTATTTATGATATACATACAACAATAATTGTAAATAATACAAGTTTGTAGCTTAAATATTAGCTGAACCCTAAGACCTCTACCCATGTAAATTGGTATCTTGTAAAGGAGCCTACGAAAAAAGACAACAGAATTTTGTATCTAACAGAAATTTTTCCCTAAGGTATTGGAATGCCTACCTTCGAGTTTCTCTGAATTTATTCGTCTCGTTCAATTCGCTTCGATTGGTTACCTTGAAAATATAGACACGTATAAATCTATTTTAGTTATTACATTTGAAACAAAGACTAATAAAAAAACTGCTGTCTTAATTTTTTTATGTAAGATATCGACAAACGAGCATGAGGTTCACTTGATGGTAGGTGATACCTCAGCCACGTAGCATCAGTCAATAATTCGCCGTCGACGTACTTTTACTGCCCATATATGAAATCTATAGACTGAAACCGAAACGCGCAATATGCACTTCACGGTTTTTCCATCTATGAACGTTGGTAAGTTACTGGACAGAAATTCGATACTCCTCCCATTCGTTAGATGCCCAAAATTACCAGACGTGGGGAAGACATGCTAACAGAAAATTATAAACATCCCGGTGGGATTCGAACCCACGACCCATCGATGCGCACGACACATGTTCTACCAAACACGCCAACGAGCCCGTCAAAACCTCCATGACGAAAAACTATAGACCCAAGTTAATGAGTACAACGTCAGATGTTAAACACAGTATTGCTGAGCGATAGATCCACTCGCATATATTATAAAGAGACAAAATTCAGTTTTTTGTTTGTTGGTATGTTGAGGATAACATCTGGAACAACTAAATTAATTTTAAAATGCTAATAATTTGAATTTCTCTAATAGAAATTCACATTATCTGCCATGAGCTACAAATTATAAAGTTGTCGTATATTTTTGGAAAGTGAAAAATATACCACAATAGTCTTATGTATTTTTTTATTTATAGAATAAATGGACGGGTGGCTCACGTGGTGGTAACATGGTTCATAGACATCTGCAATGCCAGAGGGCTTGCAGATGCGTTGCCGGCCTTTAAATAAAGTGTAGGCTCATTTCTTGAAGGTACCCAAATCGTACCGGAAGGCATAATAATTTTAATCAAAATACGGTTCTGAGAAAAAAAAAAGTATTTATATAATTTAGTATAAAATAAATTAATACACAATAACAGCTGATTTTCCTTGAAAACTACGACATTTAAGATAAAATAAAATCTCTGTAAGGAATAAAATTCAACTCGACAATTTTATATTACTGTTAAATTGGAAACGAGATTTGAGTGCGAAATAAACATTATATTACTGAAATTGTTGTTGAAATAAATTTCACGGTATTTATTACTCTATCTGGAGCCGGCTGAGAGGCTCAGACTCGTTAAGGACCGTTTACACCCTCCGTACTTGAAAAATACTTTTATTTTAATTTCTTAATTTTTCAAATATATCACTTTTAGGGATAGTAAATTTTCTAAAATCTTTGTTTTAGTAGTATTTATCTATGTATTTGGAAAACCTTACAGCTTACTGGACATTAATAAATTAATTTATAAAACTAAACGCTAATTACATGGTTTACAGATTAATCAATAAAAATAATATTACAGAGAGAATACGTATAGAGTGTAGGTATATGTGTTTGTGAGTTGCTGAGGAGGTGTGTGTGCAAAATAAAATACGTATGAGTGTAGGTTTAGAGAGTATGTGTTTGTGTGTGACTGAAGAGGTGTGTGTGCTTCAATAAAATAATATTATACAAAATTGGAATGATTCAGTGATATTAGATGTTCGATAGTGTTCTAAGGATATTTTCTTTGAAAGAGTTGCGAGAGGAATTGAATATGTCTCATGTTGAAAAATAGTCGTTGTATTGGGCAGGTAACCGAATGAATGATGCTTAGTGTAGTTTTGAAATGTAGGAGAAACTGAGAGCAGTGGGGTATTTCTAGTCCTTATCGGAGGAGTATTGAAGGTACTAATATAGGTAAAATAATAGTGCTCGGAGTGCTCAACAAGGCGAGACAATATTTCACACCGGCCCACCGGTTGCAGCTATATAAAGCGCAGGTACGGCCACATATGGAATATTGTTCTCACCTTTGGGCTGGAGCGCCCCAGTACCAATTGTCTCCTTTTGACCGCATACAAAAAAGGGCATCTCGAATCGTTGGTGACCGAGACCTTACCGAACGGCTTGATCCGTTAGCTCTTAGGAGAGACGTCTCATCCCTGAGCGTCTTTTACCGCATCTACAACGGGGAGTGTTCTAACGAAGTATTTGACATCATCCCAGCTGCCGACTTCCATCATCGCACTACACGTCACAAACAGTCCTATCACCCTCATCACCTCGATGAATGGAAGTCGAGCACGATACGGTTCACGCGCAACTTCATTCCACGTAGGTACAACTAAACTGTGGAATGAACTACCGCCTATAGTGTTTCCATCCGATTATGACCTCGTTACTTTTAAAAAACGAGCCTATAAATTTTAAAAAAAAAAATAAACATTAAAATTTTGGAGGCAATCATCATAAGGTAAGCCTCCTGCCAGTTTGTCGCGTATTCTATAAAAGAAGAAAAGTTAAATAATAATATTAAATAGAATACACATGCGGGTCAATTTTTTCCTTATTTTTTCACAAAAGTTTTGAAGGCTGTAAAAAAAAAATGTAAAAAATGTCATATCGAGATAAAGAAAATAGCAATTTGAAGCTTTTTTTGAGTGAATTTCAGGAATAGAAAATTAAAAATAAAAATGGACACGATCTTAAAAGAAGAAAAATTAAGTTTCAAATTGCTATTTTCTTTATCTCGATATGGCTATTTTTCACCGAGATACAGCCTTTCAAACTTTGGTGAAAAATAAGGAAAATTTCATGTTCCTTTTAGTGCCATACTATATACGTATGTACCGGTAGCTACTGATTATACGAGTACATAAAAATAATTACCATATACAATGTACATGACTCCATCAAGTCAACTAGTAATTTAATTGGCGTGTCTTATCGGATGTGCTGAGATATGCAATTATAGCAGTAATGCGATCGCCATAATATAATGGACATAGCTGGCAATCTGAATCAGTTTATGACGTAATACCGTCTGGTTCATTGGACTGTAATAACAATTATTTATGTATACGTTAGTGAACACAGTTCAAGTATTTCCGTAACTTAGTAATATGAATGACGGGCTCGTTGGCGCGTTCAGTAGAACACCTGCCGTGCGCATCGATGGGTCGTGGGTTCGAATCCCACTGGGACCACATGTTTATAATATTCTGTAAGCATGTTTTCCCCAAGTCTGGTATTTCGGGCATTGATCGGGTGGGAGGAATATCTAAATCACGACCGGGTAACGAAACACCGTTCATAGATGGAAAAAATTTGACTACGCTTAATGGCGCTCCACTCAAGTCAATCTTATCGTGATATTTTTAAACTATTCGTCCAAATTACTTAGCGTAAAAGACAAACTTCATCTACATTAAACACTTAAAACGACAAATATATAAATTCTGATAGGAATTAGCTAATTACTCTATTTGCATTGTAAAAAAGTATCCAATTAATTTTTTTTAATCCAAATAAAAGGTAGATATATGCTGTCGCGGAATTTTATTTAGAATTGGTTAAAACAAACAATCCCACGATACGTTATCTTCGTGTAATTCCAACGGTTTAGGCAGCACACGCCACGATAGCTATCAGAGGGCAGGATTATTTTCCGATTTATTTGATACTTGTCGTAATATTATGGCTAAATTACACAAAATCTGTAATTAAACTATGTGTTATTCTGATCTACAAGCTATATTACTATAAAGTTTAATCAAAAT
The DNA here is from genome assembly GCA_905404175.1 of Anthocharis cardamines. Taxonomy (NCBI): domain Eukaryota; kingdom Metazoa; phylum Arthropoda; class Insecta; order Lepidoptera; family Pieridae; genus Anthocharis; species Anthocharis cardamines. The sequence continues at coordinate 1,035,810 of FR989953.1, read as the reverse complement.
CCATTTGATAGTTTTTGCGTGAAAGAGTAACAAACATTCATCCTCACAAACTTTTGCATTATTAATATTAGTAGGAAGTAGGATACGATAGGATATGAATTATTAGGAAGTAGGACAGGATTCACACACTTTGTTCACTAAAGGATGAATGAAATTATCGAATTGCAATTTTTTTTTTGTTTATAATTAGAGACCGACTATCGAGCTGTCTGAATAAAAAATTATGGTGAGATGATTTTATAAATAAAAATCAATGTTTGTCCTCTATGTACTCCTAAGCTCTTCATCCGATTATCTCACCGATTATCATTTGGTGAGTTTTTCTGCCCACGAAGGTTACAAGCCCAAAAAAGTACTTGTTTTTTAGGTGACATAGTAACGTAGACAACGTTCTGAATCACCGAATATCACATAATTTATTATATCTTTTTAATTTTCACACTGAAGTTCTATTCACCCCTACATATATTTTCCACGTACATATTTATAAATATTCAATTTTTAGTGCGTATACCCACTGTCCCAGCCTTAAATGTCCGTAAAACGTTTAAAGGCTATCAAAAACTCCCGAAGAACAATTCTGGTGTCAAATCGAAAGCTATTGAAGGTAGCGCGAAGCCGACATTCTAAAAAAACACTTGTGTCATCGGCGAAGCGCACTCGCTTGAGATTAAGTGGATTACGATTCATTTACCCCGGGTTTTCGAGTCATATTTAACAAGATTCACACAAAAAATAGTCTTTTTATGTTTGATACCTAGAGGTGTGTGAAAAAAACTTGATGATAGGTATAACTTAGCCACAGAAGACTTGTAAGGTAAGGTAAGGTATCGACTTCATTTTTATTTCGATCTTTCGAAAATCAATAGACAGAAGTCGAAACCCATCGAAACCCGCAACCCATCGGATTTTACGTTTATACTCCTTTTTATCTCACTCCAAATGTCGTACAAATAATATAATTAATTTATCAGTTTTGTAATTTCTGAAAGAAATGTTATCAGTATTAAAAAAAGCCCAATATGTATTATTTAATTAACGTGTGATACTTGCGTTAAATATATCAGACAAAATTAGCCTGTGCTGATTTGAGAAATCAATCTCTTTATAGTGAAAGTTCCATGTAGGTATAAAATGTCCATAATATTATATAATAACGAAAGACGAGCTTGAAGCTTACGAGTACTTGAATGTAAGTAAGCTTAACAAGCTATACGATATCAATAATAAACGCTATCGAACTTTAGACTTCTAGCTATAACGCGCATCGCAACCTTCGCCTTATAAATTATTCAAAAAAACACTTTCTTCCTCTTCTTCTAGTTTCCTTCCAATCGGAGGTTGAACAATATCATGGTGATTTTCAGTTTAGATACGCACGGATATTTTATCTTATCGACGTTTTCATCTGGAACCAAACCTAGCCAGGAATGTCTCTTTCTTCCGACGCGGACGCTGCGTTTTCCGCCTTTTTCTCCTTGCAGAATCAATTGGTGGAAACTGTATTTACTTAAAAACAACAAAAAAACACTTTACAACATTATAAAAAAGTAAAATCAAAGGTTTATTACCCGTAGTAACGCCACGGCTTCAACATCCGTCATTTAATTACGTCTATAGGTCAAACGTTTCACTTCCAAAATAATTCCTTCGCAGCCATTAGGGAAACGACATAAATTAAAAAATCGTCTGTTCCCAATTCTATTCCAATCTACGTAATGGCAGCTAAATCTGTTACCGTTCGAATTCTGAATATTTTTCTTCTTGAATTGATATTGTTTTCAAGAAAGACAGTTTCCTATATCCATTCTTATATAAGAGTCTTGACATTTAATTATAATAGTGCTTAAGTTATTTATAAACAACGTTTTAAAGTACTGAGGGTGGGGGTATGGCTCTATGGCTCAGTGGTAAGCGCGATGCGTTTAGCACTCCGGTGCTGGGTTCAATTCCCAGGGAAACAAGATAAAAAATGTTTCGGTCACGAAACAGAAGTCATAGAAGACTGATCACCTACTTGCCTTTAAAGATAAAATGATCAGTTAAACAGACAGAAATGGGTCTGCTCAATACCCCAGTATCGATAAAGGGTGGGATAAGACGAGCGTATTTTGAGTTGAGTATTCGATTTCATACAAAAATCCTGATTCATTTTACATCGCCGTGTGGCACAAACAGGACTTTTGTATGAAAATGAATGCAGCGTAAATTAAGCGATCCACAACTAAAAAAATTACGCTGATAGTAATCAATAGCTCCTACTATATTAATCAACGATTAAATTAATTCAATTATATTTAATATTAGTCGTCAATAACGAAGTAGGCACGTTAATAAATAAATAAAATATTAATATATAAGTTATTTGTATCACATTCAATTGAAAAAGTGTTCTGATTATTACGTACAGTTCTCTAAAAATTAGCCGTCAATTCTCATGGTTAGGTATGAAACAGACATATTTCTGTTTTTGTTTCACTGAATATTTGTCTGTACAAGTCTCGCCAACGTTTGCCTTCGTTTTTTTTTTCCCGAGAAAGTTCTCGATTTTCTCGGTTTCGTGCTTAACACATTGCGTATACCAGAAGGTGGTAATTTGATTTAAGAGGGCCCTTCCCAGTTCGTCTATCGTCGACGCGAGCATGATTGAAAAGCTTTTTGTTTCATGCAGCGCATACCTCTACCGCTAACGAGTGAGTGAGAACGCGATAACATTGAACGAAAAATAGTGTGCGGAAATTTCATAAAACTTGTTCTAGGGAATACGTGTTTTTCAGTAGTTCTTACAAGTTTGTGAAATATTTTTTTGTAATTTAAAATCTCCATTATATTTGCAAGGTTTCTATCATAAAAAAATATTTACTTTCACAATTTATTAGTACATTATGAACGCCCAAAGTTCAGGTATTTTTTTTGCAAGAAAGCTGATTTTTGGAGGCTTATACTGAATTTATTTCTGAAAATTTTAAGATTTTGTTTCGATAGAAACCTAGATATAGTGCACGAGATACCTATTAGTTCAAAAGTTTCAAAGAGAAATCGGTTACATCGCCATAATCACGTACGAGCTTTTGTATGGAAAGTATGACGGGTTGGGCCCTCTTAACTGCATATGTTCCTTATATGAGAGAAGTTTTTTTTTTATGTTAAATATCGACAGCCGAGCAGAGGTTCACTTAATGGTAGATGATAGCCACAGAACATTAGTAAATGATTTGCTGTCCACCTACTTTATACTTCGACAATTCGGAAATCCATAGACTGAAACCGAAACGCGCAATGTATAGGTATTTCATGTTTTTACCATCTATTACCGGTGGTATGAAGTTCTTTAATGACTGTCAAAATCAAATTTACTTAAACATAAAATGTAAAAAATTGTCAGTAAAAAGGCCGCAGTCTCAACATTGCAAGTATGACTTCGTTTCGTATGATAGAATCGTTAATAGTCGTTTATGCTAAGCTGCAGTAAAGCACGAGTTAACAAAGTGAGGAAAATCGGACGTAAACCGAGTTAGAAAGCGTCAATTCTCCACATAATTCAACTACATCGGCTGAAAAACAATGCGATACACGTAGACACGAACAAACGACAGGCCACTATCGTAAATTGCAGCTGAAACTAGGGCTGGCAAAATCTGTTTTTTTGTTTATGTCAATATTCTCATAATGGTAGATAAACGCATATTAGTAGGTACATAACCTGTACATAATCAATGAGCGATATTACAATTTTGTTTTTTTTACATCGAGAATTCGAAATTATGCATTTGCGTGTAGTGCATATTTATTTCTATCAATGTTTCATTACTTGTGCGGAATTTCAATATATGTATCTCTGTTTCGGATGCTTTTCAGCACGTGGTCACGGGCAGACAGAAAGATGACAGTTGTCTGGTTTTTGAAATGTCACAAAGACTGCCGGTGACCACGGTTGCTGAAAAGCATCCGCAACGTCGGGATAAATAATTTAAACAATATAAATAAGAAATCGCAACATTTTAACATCAATTATATTATTTTTTAAAGGCCACTAATGCATATGTAGGTCTCGTGCTCTTGTGGATGTTCATGGGCACGGTGTTTGCATCCCATCAGGTGAATATGCTCGATCGCCTTTTCCTATACTATTACAAAAATTGCAAAGCATGTATTTATTTATTTTTAAATAATCTTAGTTTTCACACCCCTATCGCGTGCCGGTCAACGCCGGTTCTATCCGGATGAATCTAGTTTCAGACTGCCGCGGTGCGTGCCAGGAATGCACTGATAACAGTCACTTTTCCCGTCCCTATTTTTTCTCAAATTATTTATTGAACTATCGACTCAAATTGATAATAATTTATGCAATTCTTTTTATTGCTTTGTAGACCAAAGAGCCTTCACTAATATCTTCTACTATATAAAAAAAGTCGGGTTTTCCTTCCTGACGCTATAACTCCAGAACGCACGAACCGATTTCCACGGTTTTGCATTCGTTGGAAAGGTCTCGGGCTCCGTGAGGTTTATAGCAAAGAAATTTCAGGAAAAATTTCAACAGAAAAGCGGGAAAATCTTTTTTCTTTAAGAATAATTATATAATTTCGAAGCCAAAATTGTGGCAGAACAACGTCTGAGGGGTCCACTAGTTACGTATAAAGAGAAAATATTTGTTTGGATTTAACTCAAAAACTACTCGACCGATTTTAATTCAAAAAAGGCATTTTTTGCGTATATTACATCTACATTGTATCCGTGCGAAGCCGGGGCGGATCTCTATTAATCATATAAATAAAAAAAAAAATTTTTAAGCGAGCTAAAAATGTAATTTACTGGTGAAATGAAATAAGCACAACCATCACATTTCATTCCAGCTAAAATTATTACATTCCATTACGACTCAATGAGATAAGCGAGAATATGATGCGAAATTCGCACCTGTCTGAATGAGGTGTTGACAACATTCCTCACTGTCAGAAATTATGTTTTTATTACATTCTTAATCTGTGTACTCAGTACTCATTTTATTTTTGATGAAAAATACAAGATATATAATAGAATCATTAAGTATCATTAATACAATGAACATTTCAAATCAGTAGGTATTTTAAAATGAGAAAAATACATTATAATTTTTTGGTGAATCTGTCGAACCAGGGCTGCAGCCCAAAAGTGGTCCATTTTTAATGCTTTTTATAACTAATAGATGGTAGGCTATGGAATATTATGGGGACGCCATAAAACCCCATAGAAAAAAAAGCTCGCAAAACCAAACCCAAAGTAATAGGGTGGTGGAGCGGTAGTCACTACAGGGTTTTGAAGTTCTAGGTTAGGTTATGTTGGTATGGTGACCACCGCCAGAACCAAATCCTACTTCTTTTACTTGGCTTAGTAAAACAATTTTATTTTACTTTAAAACAATTTTATTAAGCCAAGTAAAATAAGTAGGATTCGGTTGACTCGTGCGCAGTGGCCACCAAACCTAACCTAGAACTTCAAAACCCTGTAGTCTGTGTGATGTATGACATTGTCTAATCCACGCTGCAGCTGGGTCAAACGTTGGAAAAATAATGATATTTACCAAACCACACTGGGCCAAACATGGAAAAACATGTGTCATTCAGCAAATTTCACTGAACTAATGTTCGAGAAAGTGTGGCCATCAATCACCAACATGGATTGGGGCAAGTTGCGGGATGTCAACCTGTATTTTCAGCTAGTTCAACGTATTTATTGCATTCATACATATTATTTACTAGATCCGCCCTGGTTGCAATGTAGATGTACTATTCAAAAATACTGAAACTGATAATGTAGCTTTCTATAGGTGAAATAATTTTTAAAATCGGTCTAGTAGTTTTTGAGTTAAATCGTAACAAACAAACAAATCTTTCCTCTTTACAATATAAGTATAGATGTATTCTCGAGTCCCTCTAGTGGGGACTGATGTCGATACATATTTTGTCTGTATCACTGATTATTCTAAATACGAAATTAACCGGGTAACCAGTTTTACGCGTGCAATATTTTTTTTAATTTTTCCCCGGACCTCAAACCCAGGATGAGGTGCTCAACACTCACAACACTGCGCCATGGAAATGGTCATAAATATAATCATATTCAACTTTCTTTTTTTTATTTCAGATATCCACAGACGAGCATGAGGTTCACTTGATGGTAGGTGATACCTCAGCCACAGAACATCAGTCAATGATGCGCTGTCGACCTAATTTTTTACTTCGAGCATTCGGAAATCCATAGACTGAAACCGAAACGCGCAATATGCACTTCACGGTTTTTCCATCGATTATCTTTTACAGTCTAAGAAGCATTTGCGTAATTATAATGCAGTAATTGGTGACCCAAACGAATGAAAGATGTCAAGAAGGCGAATAAGGTCAAAAGAAATATCAAAGCAAACACAATCATAAAGACGAGGTATACAAGGCTAGGGTGAGATATACGTATCGAATAATCCAATAAAAACCATTGATAAACATGTCGAACCACAAACAATTTATCTTGGATCACTGCGGTTATCTGAGGCCGTTTTTTTGATGGCCCGTATAAATCAGGACCAAGAACGAACGACTTGCTAGAAATTATTCGTATCGTTTGTTATTTTTTAATATTTTCTCATACTACTGGCTAGACCACCATACTAAAAGCCCGGCTTGTCCTATTAATGCAACCATAAAAAGAAAAATAATAATGCTCTTAACGTGATTAATAATTAAATAAGTCATAAAAATATATATCTTATATGATTACGTAATTATAATATTATCTATATAAATACTAAGCAATATAAATATGTTTGTCCTCTATGCACTCCTGCCGGCCTAGCATGACCGCCACGAGATATCTCGCGGACGAGAGAAGACAAACTAAGATTTAAGTTATCTCGATATATTATATCTCGACATCCTCAGATTAAATAAAAAAAGATATTTAATCTGAGTCGACATCGACAATTTTGATAGAAAATATATCTCGTTCAACAAATATATTATCTATTTTTGATATTAAAAGTCGAATTTTAAATGTAATTGTCATGTTAGACCCGAAAGAAATAAAGCGAAAGTCGATTAAAACACGAGAAAACGGTAGACAAAATTTTGTCGCGCTTGTCATGCTAGGCCGGCTGAACTATTCATCCGATTATGATGTAACTTTGGTGAGTTTTTTTTGCATACAACCTGTTTAGTCCTCGCCAAAAAAAAATACTCTTACACGGCAACGCATGCCGGGTGGCGGTATCTTATATCATCTATTATATATAAGATATAAGAATAATAACTTAAGACTTATATCATAATAGATGGCTTGTTCAGAAACAGCTGCAACAGCCCATGAACTGTTAATTAAATAAAACAATAGGAACTGCAGAAGACACAAGACAATTCTCACATATTTCAAATACAATACAGACGTCTGAATTCCCTGAATAATGTATAGGTTTAAATGACCCAGTTTCATCACGACGTCTTTCGGCATTAGTCCCGGGAGTCTTGGAAGCTTGGTGAGATAATTTATTTATGTATATTGGGATATTTATCAGGGGCTATATTAAATGTAGCCTTGGTGGATATTAATGGAAAAAGGTACGATGGACTGCATATTATAAAAAATTTGCTATTTTTAGATATTTAAAATTAGCACCCTTTCAACGATTAATTAATTATATTTAAGAAATAATCCTCCGTTTGCTTTTATATAAATATTTTCAGCGAAGAACATAAAAAGAAAAGCAAATTAAGTAGGTACTATTATCATAAATAATCAATTCCTCCTGTATAATTGAACTGTCAACAATATTATCAAACCATTATGTCAATGTCATAAAAACATTACTAATTTTATTAATACATAGTAACATGCCCCGGCTTCGCACCGGTGCAATTCACATGATGTAATATATCTAGGTATACTATACACAAAAAATAGCTTATATTATACGCTGATAATGTAGCTTTCTATTGGTGAAATAATTTTTAAAATCGGTTCTATTGCTCCAGATATTACTCTCTACAAACTTTTTTTTTACACCTTGGGTTACATTATTCAAGTTTTAGTAGGGATTCCTAATTATTTCTGGACATGAATAAAGCCTATGTTACAAATCGTCAAACAAACAAATAAATCTAACCTCTTTATAATATTAGTATAGATTATAAATTATAATATAGGTAAGTGAAATTCAATCTAATTTCTGCTTATCAAAGACGAGAGTGCTTGTCACAGAACTCATAGAATAATGACAAAGGAAAATTGGACAGACTGCCGATTCATTCATGCGGAAACTGACCATCCCGGATATACTTACGCCTAGAACGTACACAAGAATCATATAATATAATTATAATAAACGAATTCAATATTTTTTTAAAACCTAGTATCTGTCTTTTATTAACGCGAATATCACGCATTTAAATATATTACCGGTTTAAAGGTATGCTATTAATTATATTATATATCTCGAAGTTTAGAGGCAGTGCCCCCGCCAAGTCGAGCAAAAAGCGGCACGGCCGTACTATCCTTTTCTCGAAGTAGTTCGGACCATTTTCGACTCCCTATAACTTCGTTGTGGATAAAACTAGAATCTTAAATTTTCAGTAACCAAGCAAGCATTGTATATATTGTATATTTAATAATTTCAATAAATTTAAACCAGTAGTTTAAGAATTATAACTAGTCAAAAAATTTTAATTTGTTACTCACTCACTCACTCACTCACTCACTCACTGACTGACCGATCATCAAAAGTCTAAGGCACTTCTAGCAGACATAGAAACTTCAAATTTAGAATACAATTAGTGTTTAGTGTAAAAATCAAGGAAAAATAGCCGAGTCAATCTATTTATTTAAAACATCATATATTTTTAATATTGGTATTGATATGATCACTATAAGATAAGGTTAGCTAATTACGTAATAACTTAAGACAGAAGGATCATTCAGTAGAGACTGAATAAATTGACCGACTTGGTATTATATGGATCTCACAACTTTTTACGATAAAAGAACTCAGTTGCAAGACTTGGCTTTTTTACAATTTATGTTATTGATGGCATATTATATATCTCGAAGTTTAGAGTGATTCAATGCTTATTTATAGTGCGGATATTTAAAAAAAAGAACATCACTCCAAGTCTGTTATACGTGAACATACTTTAGATAAGCCACACCAGTATATAACGTTTCGACCAATCAAATTGCAGTACATTTACCTATTAAAATAGAAATCTACATTAAAACTTATTTCCAGTCTTCCATTAAAAATTATAATGTCGTTTCTAGTTATTTAAGTCTTGAATAAAACATACGTTTCAATATGTATGCAAATTCGTACATAGGTATAATATGTTACGGATGTGTTATGGATACGGCACCTTCGATTGTAGATTCATATTAAATGCCTCAAGCTAACTACTGTGCATTTCATACACATAGATCAGTTGTCCTTGTTTCACTTCAAATAGAGGATTCCTTTGATTTCCTTAAATCCTTAAATTAAAAAAGGAAATATAGTAGGTTTCAAAATAGACTAATGAAATGAAACAGAAATAGATATAGGTATATCATTTATTAGAAAAGAAATACACATTCAAAAAAAATGTAATTGTAAAAAAAAAATTACGCACCTCTTAATACTTACTTCTTCTGTTCTATATCTTAATACTATATATTGAAGAGGTAACAAAGTCCACGGATATATGTACCAGGTACCTTCATGTATTGTACTAGTTGTAAACAGGTCTTGGCTCGAAATTATGTTGCAGAACAGACCCGTCTTACAACGATTTAATGATATTGTCTTTTATTAACGCGAGTATCACACATTTAAATAAAATACTGTATACCGGATTAAAACGCGATTTATTATTTAAATTATTTATCCCGACGTTTCGGATGCTTTTCAGCAACCGTCCAGTTTCCAGTCTCCCGCGACCACGGTTGCTGAAAAGCATCCGAAACGTCGGGATAAATAATTTAAATAATAAATCGCATTTTAATCCGGTATACAGTATTTTATTTAAACGATTTAATGATTCATAATTACCAGAATGAAGCAATAATATCGTAAACTAAAGTTTGCGCCTCACACGTCAAAGTTTATTTCAAACATAAAAAAATATCAAATAATTCAATAAAATTCTTAATTCTAAATGAACTGTGTGAAATTGGTCTTCCGAATCAAGAGTCTTCTCTATACTTGAAGCTTGAAGGTATATAAAAGAAAGTAATAATGCTCAACTCTTTTATATATTAATATTACTTCCCCTTCAGTTTATACATCGTACGTTTGCCGACGGACGTTTCGAATGCGTTTCAGCAACCGTGGTCACGGCAGATTGTTAAAAAAATTTTTGTTAAACTTAATTGTTAACATTTGGTGTAAACAACTTCAAAGACAATGAAATAAATTTATTTGCATATAGATAATTAAGGAATAGGAACATAAACAAAATATTGATGCTTGCTAACTTCATAAAGATATAGCCAGGAAAAGGGTATTATATACCCCATTACGTCATTGATGGTAGTGCTATTTACTATAACCTACGATTTAGAAGTAAAAAGAAGAATTTAACAAAATAAAAAGAAACCAATTTTCACAATATCAAACTTCACCACTTGGATACAAATTGAGTAATATTAAATATGAAACGAGTTCAAGAGCATAATTTAAACAGAATATTTCAGACCATCTTATAAGGAAGAGTTTTACTCTGTGGCAGCTAAATGTCACGAATTCTAATCTTTTGAGATTGTGATAACAATAATAGTTAGCGTTTTCGTTACGGGCTTAGGAAGTTTTTGTTTTAATACAGAGGGTTGGAACTTGGACCCGCGTAATGGTTTTGTGGGTTTTGACAGCCGTTATGAGCACAGATAAAACTGAATTTAAATTTTCAACGAAAGCATCTGGGAGGCAAATAAGCCTCGTTCTCTTAATAAATGTTTATTAATTTAATATATTTTATCTACTATTACATAGAGGTAAAGATGAACGTTGTAGTGGCAGAAGTGAATCGTGAACATCTCCTTGACATACATATCTCACATGTATAAAACATTGTCGCATCCCGCCGTTAGTCCCAATGAACGCTTGAATATTTTAAGCTATGTGGATTTTAATGCGGTTTTCATCTGTAGGTAAATAATTCAAGAGAAGAATTTTTAAAGAGTTATTAGGGTTTTTGTTTGACTGGGGTCTATTAAACCCCACATGGTTCACGGAGGGTTAAACATTATTTTGTGTTAATCTGTTGAAATATGACCATAAATATCCAAGATGTCGAAAGAAATCCAGCCGACTGAGAGATATTATTAATCACTCCACACTGACACCACATAGTAGTGTAGGTACATTGCACCCGTATGAAACTGGAAGTTATGTTAATAAAAGATAAACGTACATTTTTATCTCGTAAATTTTTAACGTAAATAACAATATTCAATAAAAGGAGTTATTTGGAAACATTAAATCATTTGAGATATACGTCACTGGAGAGATAAAAAATGAAGTATTTCCGCCAAGAAAAGCATCTGTATCGAATATATTCCCCAAACACGTGTTTTTGTAACATGTCAAACTTCGGTAGGCCCTACGTATATATTGTACCCGCGGGTGATTCCGAATATACGGACACAAATATGGGAAATAAGAGTTTTTTACAACCTTAATATAAAGCAAGACATATAGACTTCTTTAGTTTATTCTCTAAATTTTATTGCTTAGAAAGATGGTGAGGTTACTTTCTTGATGCAAATGTGTACCTACTTATAAATAAAACGCGGTCCTCTAGTTAACTAAGCAAAAAAGAGCTTGAATAGATAGGATTTTATGTACCTACACCTACCTCGATAAAACCCTAATGTCAACCTAAAATGAAGATTTTTGACGGGCTCGTTGGCGCGTTCGGTAGAACACCTGCCGTGCCGATGGGTCGTGGGTTTGAATCCCACTGGGACCACATGTTTATAATTTTCTGTAAGCATGTTTTCCCCACGTTTTTTTTTTTGGTACGTCCCTCGTCTTGTTACTTCGGGCATTGATCGGGTGGGAGGAATATCTATATTCCGACCGGGTAACGAACCACCGTTCATAGATGGAAAAACCGTGAAGTGCATATTGCGCGTTTCGTTTTCAGTCTATGGATTTCCGAATGCTCGAAGTAAAAATTAGGTTGACAGTGCATCATTGACTGATGTTCTGTAGCTGAGGTTTCACCTACCATCAAGTGAACCTCATGCTCGTCTGTCAATATCGGACATTAAAAAAAAGATTTTAATATAATATTCAGTTGGTAGTAGATACCAGTTGTTCAAAATGTTTCAAATGGTCAAACTGAGGAGTGTGTATGAAAGTGGAAGAAGCGAAAGTGTTATGCAAGGAGCATATGAAAATCCGTAATCTCTGCCTACCCCAATGGGTAAAATATAATATATGTATGCAATATAATTCCCGGAAGCCTTTTTTCAGTTACACGCCACCTCGCATTTATCTTAATTTGGACAAAATTAATGGATTGTTTCAACGGGAAAATACCTTAATAAATACAATCATTGTTTTTCAACATGAATCCAAAACCGCACCGAATGTTTATTTGCACACTACAAGGTTTTCCCAGGATAAATTAAATGTGTCGTACTCCAATTATTTGAAATGAAATTAAAGTTTATGTGAAAAGAAACAATGCCACACATATAAAAAGTGGTTAACTTATTCCTAAAAAAAAACTAAGGGTTGTGGGTAAAACTGGTCTTCCGAAACTGGAGTTTACTCAGTTACATTTGTGCCCATGATTTAATGAGCACAGACTGGTTTTCAGTCACGTTTGTAGCTGATAAAAATAATTGTTTTTCTATGTCATATTCGTATCAAAATCTTGTTTCGTTTTTTCTTGAATGTTATCGAACTTTTACATTTTTCATATAAAATTGACAAACTTTCAAAAGAATGAATGAAAAAAAAACATTAATTTATTACAATGTACTTATTTTGTTCTATCGTATGAATTATAAAAAAAAATAGTTTTATTTGATATTCCTAAATTAAATAATAATAATAAAAATTAAATTATTATTATTATTTATTTTTATGGTAATATTAGGATTAGGGGCCATTCATAAATTACGTCACCTGAATTTTATTTTCAAAACGAACGATTTTTTTAGAACTAGTGACTGGCCAGCCGTAAGGCCACAATGGTTAATTTCGAGGTATTGTATACGTATATGCGGTATATGTATAGTACACTCATTACTCATTAGTACACTCAGCTATCGGAAATACTTAGAAAGCGCGATTCAGGATTGATGTATTCGTACTGATTCTAAACGCAGATTGTAGATGTCGCTTCAGCGCAAATGTATCCTAAAAAATTAATTACACATCAACACCGTTGGTGCCAAACAAAATTACAAAGTAAATTCAATTTATCTGAAAGCACGGGCGTCTCTCACAAAAAATATATAGAAAACAATCTTCTCAAGAAGTGATATAAACCTTAACACAAATGTCAGAATTATGACATAGGCTGACGTAAACTCGCTTGTTGAAACTTGCGGATCGTGTTATGAGCAGCAGCGGAGGACGAAACGCAGAAAATGCCTCTGCAATTAGCTTGACTAGTGTAAACCGGAAGTAAGCATAATATAAATACATACACTGTTTTCTGATAGATTCCTTGATCATCTTCATAAATACCCATTTATATGTTTTTAGCGATGTTTGTTCGATATGCATATTGCATAGCCCATCTAAACGAAGTTCTACTCAAATAAAATTAAGTTTCCAACCAAGATATATAAAAAAGTGAACATGAGGCGGACACAATTCTGTGCCTGTTTCTTTGAATTGAACCCAAGTCCTCCGGAGCTGACACATGACTCGCTTATCACTGAGCTGTGGAGGTGGTCAAATATATGTCACAGACATTTTGGTTAAATTTCTTTTTCTCTATTCCGCCTTTTAACAAAAAAAATATTATATGTAATATGATAACGTAATTTTATATATTATATAATATACATATATATACATAAACATGATCTAATAGAAATTGGTGGCAATAACATATAGGGTTCGATGACTTACTCTCGTTTCAAGAAACCTCCGTACTAGATTTCATCATAAACCTAAAAACGTCATAAGCAGACATATGACTACATAGTTGCATTTAAAAAAAATCAATGAATTTAATCATATAATAATCTGGGAGAAAAGTAACCCACGTCTAGTATCTACAAGATATTAACTGTGTATCACAGTCTCCTTTTTATTAAAATCAGTGAAATCAAGCTTTCAACTCATGACTTGTACCTCTTGACAGTCTTCCGTTCTTCTTTTACGGGCAATTTTTACTTTTATATCGCTCCTCTCAACGAAATTAAATTACTCGAGTGTTGCGTACGATGTCATCTTGGCGTGTTAACTTCCTTCAAGTTATTATACCCTAGTATTCACAGGTGTTTTGGGGAAATATCACTAAATATATCTTGGTATTCAGTACTATGCAAGACTGCTATGAAAATTGCCGCTGTATGCAAGCGTGGAAAATTTATCAGATCTTGTCTTATTAACATTTGGATCACTTGATAGCTTCCAATTACTTATCTTTTGCATAAATCTATTAAATATAATAATTATCTATATGTTAAATAAATTTAAAATCAGTATTTCTATTAACATATATGATCTCAAGCAAATCAATTTTATGAGTGGATTTATTTATTTCGTAATAACTTAAATAATACGAAAACGTTTATTAATCTATACATAATATATATAAATCAAAGTCGTGTTAGTTAAACCGTTTATAACTCAAAACTGGCTGCATCGATTTTAATGATATCTTATTTATTGGATTCGTATATGTCCCAAATAACAGAATAACTATTAAAATATCAAAAAAGATCCCGAAAATAAGGTAGGTATGTAGAAAATTAATGTTAAAACAAAATATGTTCGAAACTCTGCCATCTTCCGCAATTGATAGCTCTAAGCTCATGTGCAAGCGTTTTTATTACATTAGATTATTTAAATCTAGAAATACTTTTTTTTATTTTTGAAGCCAACATTCTGGCAGAACAACGTCTGTCGGGTCCGCTAGCAGTACCTATATTTATATATTTAATAAATAGCATCTACATATAGCAGTAGATCTTTCTAATTTTATTCACGTTTTACGAAAACGAATTCTTTTTCTAGATATTTCGTTCATCTTAAAGGCTGAATAATAAAAGATCTTACATCCCTTTGATATCAGTAACCAATGGCAACTAATATCCAAACACATTACACGCTCAAAGAGTAATCAATACTTCACCCATTCATCATTCCCGATTCACTTCAAAGGGTTGCTAAGTGTATTGAAATAACCCAAATTCGTCACAATTCGACAAATGTAAGAATACCATTAACACGTAATCGGCGATCCATCACTCGACCTTTATCGATTTTTGACCGATTGGAATCGAATCGTAAATCATCGCGATTATTTCACCATTGACAGGGGAAATTAAATTGCTCCGAGCAATAGCGTCACTGTGATTAATTCTGTTCGCATATAGAATGCTAAAAGATTAATAAGATATATTTATTTCATTTAGACATCACAAACGAAAAGTCTTAATATTAATTTCGATATATCCTCGGTAAAGTGTGGTTACCATAGTATTTAATGTTTCCTAAAATAATTTTGCTATCGCTCCGTGCATGGTACACGACGGTTTTTTTGCTAGACGGGTTTTCATGTTAGATATCGACAGACGAGCATGAGGTTCACTTGATGGTACGTGATACCTCAGCTACAGAACATCAGTCAATGATGCGCTGTCGACCTACTTTTGTACTTCGAGCAAATCCATAGAATAAACCGAAACGCGCAATATTCACTTCACGGTTTTTCCATCTATGAACAGTGGTTCGTTACCTGATCGGAATTTCAATATTGCTCCCTCTCGTTCGATTGCCGAAGTTACCACAAGTTGGGAGGACATACTTTCCAAATTATAAACATGTCGTCCCGGTGGGATTCCAACCCTCAACCCATAGATGCACACAGCAGGTGTTCTACCGAACGCGCCAACGAGTCCGTCAAGTTACTACGATAAAACAATATATTGATTGCACTTTTGATAAGATAAATCACAATTTCCTGTACGAAAATGTTAAATAGCGCGAGTTCATTTGACAGAGTCGTACGTTACGAATTCGCAAACACACTCGTAAAATACGTCATTCACTTATCCGGTCAAACGAACAATATTTATACGGTAAAGTTCCAACGACGGCGTTCCACTCAGATGTTTCATTTGAACTTAGTTGGCTCAGAAAGTTTCCTTTGTTCGAGTCAAAGAGTTATTTGCTTCAAAAGTCGACCATGATTATCTCAATACTTACTTATAGTGAGATGGAAATGAAGAAATAATAATAATTTATTCAAAAGTTACAACGACTCACAAATGTTAATAGAAAAAGGATAAATTGAAATCTATGTTAGTAGTATGAATGACAAATAATTAGTAAAACTTAGAAATTCTATGTTAATATTCAATAGAATTTTTAATATTTTTGATACGCTCATTAATGTAATGTACAATATAATGGCCTTCGCGACTCAGAAGTATGCATTGCGTTTAGCACCGGGGGTTACAGATTCGAGTCCCTGGGAAACAAGATAATAAAAAAAAAATGTTTCATAAGCAATTCAGAAACTAATGGATTATTTATATTTATTTATTAACTATTAATATTGAGAGAAAACGAGACGAACGAAACAGAGAGATTATTTAAAACCAAATGTTTGTGAAACCTAATTTTTTTTGCTATCAGGGGAAAATAATCGTATAAGATATCAGCCAAATTTACATATGTGCAATTTTTAGCCACTGAAACGCCCTCGGTGGATACCTTTCTCAGTATGAGGACTCAGGGGGACTTCAGCATAAAAAAATGTGTCCTAACAAGTCGTATGAAATTATATCATTGTAAAAAATATAGATAAAAATGGGAAGGAATATTTAAAAAAACTCCATTGTAATTAAAGTTAAATAAAAAATTTGTTTGTTACCACAATACGCGGGAGTCATCGGTATATTTTTAACCGACTTCAAAAAAGGAGGAGGTTCTCAATTCGTCTGTATGTTGTTTTTTTTTTTTTTTTTTTGTATGTTTGTTACGCGATAACTCCGCAAGTTATGGATGGATTTGGATGATTCTTCTTTTGTTTGGTAGGGGATATTTCAGAGGTGGTCCCATATAATTTTTATCGAAATTGGTTTGGTGCTTTTTTAGAAAATCAACAATAACAAAAAATTCTTATACGTGGATGATATTATGGTTTGTAGTTCCTTTCACGGCGCTGTCTCATTTGAGCAGCACGTTTAGTGGTAGGTGTACTAAATTATTATGTAAGGATTAATGAACTTAAAAAATACACTTCCTACAAAAATTTTGAAAAAAAATTATTTTTAAGCAAAAAACAAAAACCGACTTCAAAACTATAACTAAAAAGTAAAAAATAATATTTTAATTACTTCAAAGCATTATTTATTAACAGTTATTTTTGGAGTCGGTGCCAGCAAAGAAGGACTGTTTAATCCTGCTTTTGCAACTTTTCGAACGGTACGGAGCGGCATCGGTTGGGTGGCACCGACTTCAAAATTAACTGTTAATAAATAATGCTTTGAAGTAATTAAAATATTATTTTTTACTTTTTAGTTATAGTTTTGAAGTCGGTTTTTGTTTTTTGCTTAAAAATAATTTTCCACATTATAGGAAGAAAAAGTACTCGAAACCGACGAGCGTGTATGAAAGTGGAAGATGCGGAAGTCACAAGGATCGGAGCATATAGAAATCCGTGATATCTGCCTACCCCAATGGGTAAGAGGCGAGATGTATATGTATGTATAGAAAGAACTACGTGAGTTCCATCCGTGAAGCCTTACAAATCCAGTAGACAACAAAGCAAAAGTAATTTTAATTATAAACAACATTTATCACCTTCCCCGTAATCTTAAGAGTCCCATCCGACTTAAGCGAAGACAGTGAGAGTCATTAATAACATTTCTTAATCCACTACAGGCATCGTTTATCACTTGAGATACTAAAACTATTAATCTTTGCAATGGAAGCAATGATATGTGAAGATGTCGTGGTATGTCGCCTGTGACTCTAATTAATGTAATAGTTGTATGACATGGTGAAGGGAAATCGAAACTTGGAGGAATAATTGTATAACACGGTGAAGGGAAATCGAAACGTGGGTTGTAATTAATTAATCCGATTCAGTCTTTTTTTTATTTCTAGAATTCCGTTTACTTGATGGAATCCTTTTAGGTGCATTAGAGTGAGTTAATTAGATGAAAAATTATGTGATTTTATTTAGTGGCCCTTATAAGGTTGGTAGTGCTGGCTAGGGTTTGAGGATTAATGGTGAAAAATAAGAAGATTAAAACTAAATACAACCGCGATAAAAAACAACATTAATTACTGTATTTTTCTTAATTGAAGAGGACCTTATTTTCTGTAAAAAAAACTTTAATTTACTGGCTTCTTGGACTTCATGGAATTATTTTGAGGAATTACCTCACCACTTTCTTCTGCTATATTTTAAATAAATATAGGTCGGTAGAGCATAATTTATAGAAAGGTATCGCCTATAACCAAGTATGTCTCGTTGCTTTCTGACAAAATACATAGATCGTTTTTCTGTTTCTTCATTGTGAAGATAAACCAAAAAGGAAGCCATTTCTGAATTTGTAATGTACATCTAATTTACTGAAAATTCGGAACGTGTCGCCTTGGACACAGAATAATTATGAGCAGAAGCGACATAGAATAATATTAATAAATAAACATTCATGTTATTTTTACCGTCAGCTGTTAGACCACTACCACTCATAGCAAGTGGTGATGCGGTCAGGGTAATAAATAACACATGCCTAGATTGTGACTATTTAATACCTTGAGAAGACACATGTCAGTGTAATAAAATAGCACCTAGGATTTGAAAAGCTTAAACAAAAATTAAATTCAAGCCTTCTCATTTTTTTTATTAGAGGAGGCAAGCAGATAGACGGTCCCCTGGTGGTAAGCGACTACCATGAACCTCCGCAACACCAGAGGTCTTATGGATGGGTTGACGGCCTTAAAGGTAAGTAATATCGTTTTTTGGATGTTCAACTGGTTCCACATAATGGTTATGCGATACAAAAATGTCTAAGGAATCGCGCAGTTGTGGACTTCCAGACTTCGAGGTGGTGAGAGTGGAATTTGGAAGATGTTGTCATTATCAAGGAACCTAGGGAAACTAAATATACTTTATTATAAATTATACGTGATATATCTCGAAAATCATACAAATAAAGGGCCTTTTAAGTTATATAATGTAATTATATTATTTCTATGCTTAACTAAAAAGTGTTTTGTGTGAAATCTTAATCTACCAATAACCTCAAGCCCTACTGCCTTATTGTATCCTGTGCCTTGATTTAAGCAATTCTTTTCCACACGGGATCATAATCAAATTCAGTCAGACCCAAAAACCCCTCGAGTGACGAAACTTTTTGTCCCAAATTATGATTACTGTATATAATATTAATAAAGGGTTGGGTGTGGTCAAATGAGCATCCCGAGAAATATGTACAAACACTCATATTATACTATGATAAAATGTATGTTTTTCTTTACAGAAAATACGTGATCTGTTTTTTTATGTTAGATATCGACAGACGAGCATGAGGTTCACTTGATGTTAGGTGATACCTCAGCCACAGAACATCAGCCAATGATGCGCTGTCTACCTACTTTTTACTTCGAGCATTCGGAAATCCTTAGACTGAAACCGAAACGCACAAGTCACGGTTTTTCCATCTAAGAACGGTGGTTCGTTAACTTTTCGGAATATCAATATTCCTTCCAAACATTCAATTCCCGGAGTTACAATTAATGTCCCTAAACTTTTAAAATTAAACTTAAATATTATAGTATTTCATACATATTGGCTTTTGACACATTACCCTTATTATGTTTAAAAAAATAAGCGGAGATAAAAACAAAAGCAGATGATATTGTTTAATACTATTTAGCGATTTTGAAATACGACACCTCACAAGATAAACAAACGTTTGAGTAACAGAACCCGTTTGGGTTTACTTTTGGTTTGTGGTCGACCCAAAGGATTTGTGTCTCCGAAATAATTACTTTTCCGCTAAATTAATTTTGGAAATACCTAACTGACTCGACAGTGTAAGGCTATAAAGGTATAAGGGATTTTTATTTTTAACCGACTATTTAAAAATTAGAGTAAAAAAACACCAATCGATTAAATTATTTAATATTATATCGATACCTCCTAAGTATACTGAGTCATCTTACAAATTTTGGTTTTTTTATATATACGTATATAATAAATCATGATCTTAATATCAGTGTAAAAAAAATTTAATAAACAATAATTTCCGTTAGGTATACATGCATTTTAAATCTCAGGTAAAAACAAGAATCAGCAAAACAATTTTATACCGAAGCAAGAGATTTCAATCTTAGTTAAAAAAAATTTTAATTTATTTTAAAGTATTTAGATATCAATAAAATCCAAACCTTCATAATTTAAGCTCTTTTTCTAATAATTTTGCTTAACAGCTAGACAACAGACGACAGTTTCTCAAAGATGAATGACTGAAAGGAACGAATGACATCCACAATAATAACAATTGAACATCTGAATTAAATACATTTAAAAGCATCAAAACAATATGTAAACTCATTATAATTAATATAAATTATTTCTATTTTTAACACTTGATTACAATATAAAATTTTGCCTTTTAGATTAACGAATCACAACAATTATTATTTTATATACTAGCAAAGCTTTAAATTAAAGATTTAAATTACACAAATTAAAAAAAAACGTCGTATTAAAAAGACATGCTTGCCGTGTGGAAATAATCTTAATTAGTTTTTGACTTAAAAATTCTTAATTACGATGTAATCTTTAATTAAAAGAACCGATTTGAATAAAACACTAATGTAAAAAGTAGTTATCTGGAACAGCTATTCCATCTTGAAGTTATTTGTTCGTTCGTTCATTGTATTCTAAACTATCAAATCAGCTCAACACTAATTTATCGCGTCCAGTGTTTCATAAATAAAGTCTCATACTAAACACCATTGTACCGCAGCAAAACTAAAGTATACATACGATTACAGTGCTTAAAGTCTCAGAAATAAGTCATAATATCGCATAGAATATTTTTTGCTATCTTTCAAGTAGGTACATATGTGTTAATTGAACTAGTCTCACGCAATAAAAGTAAATCACGCGTCTTTGCTTATTCTTTTGTTTCACAATGCTAGAAAGAGCTTTGTTAAGTCGTAGGGGAAATAGTTATAGGAGGGGAAATGAAACAGTTGCAGATTTCGCGTTTCGGTTATAATGAAATAGAATTTGATTTGTGGTTTTCGAATGAAGAAATAGAATACATAGGTCAGCAGCACATCATTCATAAATAATAATAATACAAAATTGACATGAATAAAATGAAATATATTTTTGCCTCGCTAAAGAGGACTCTCAGCTAACTTTGCTTTGTGTAATATTGTCTAAATAGTATTATAACATTTTCTTATGAGCATGATAATAACCTTTAGAGATTAGTTAACCTCTAATTTAAAAAAAAAACGAAAATTACTAAGTAGAACATACACGTTGACATCACTTCAAACCAAATCAAAATGACAGAATATAATCCTGGGCATCAAATTGGGAAATATTAGTATCAATGAAACGGGGACATAAATGAATCTGCCCCGGAGATACAAGAATTTATTTTATATCGTAATTATTACATAGTCTATGTACCAGCTGATCAAATAAATATATTTTTTTCTTTCTTATATTCCCTGAACTGGTTCAACGAGCACTAAGCTATTTTAAACACTAAGCCCGTTCAAGGTACTTACTGCTTTTTACGTAACTTTTCCATCGCACACACTTCTTGCGGCGTCTTAAAGATTCTCTTTAAAGAACTTCGCGACTTGGTCAATAGTTGTTTTCTTATAAACAACTGAGATTAAGTTAAATTCTGTTTACCGACCTATCTTATTGATATTTTATTCAGGAAAGCAAAGGTCTAAACTGTGAAAAGGGTGAGCTACATGTACTCATACTATTACTCTGCAGGTACTCATGAGCTCGCCATTCCCCAGCATCGGACGGCATCATTTCGTGGGAGTTTTAAATATAGCGCGACGAAATGTTGGAATAATATCCCTCCTCCGTTAAAAAAATCTTCAAACAAAAACAAATTTTCGTCGCAGCTACAAACACTTCTACTTACTCAACAAAAATCCCACGAAGTCTAGGTTTTAATCCGCCAAAAATATTAATTTATTTATTTCTTATAGTAGTCTTAGTAACAATTATTTTATTTTATTATTTTAATTTTGTATTTTTGAACTTTACTATATACTTTTACACACAGATCTTCCAAGACTTCTTTGCTTTCACTGTTAATTTTTTACTATTATTATTTATTATACTATTTTTGTTATTCCTTTTATTTTAATTTTGCGTCGCAAACTATTGTGGTCTCTGGCAGAATGACCAGCGCTGTGGAACTCGTCTGCTTCACAGCATTATGCTGAGCCAGGGCCATTACAACCACAGCACACACACATTTACACAATTTAAAAAATGTACCTTGATTTGATGTTTTTTGTTATTATTTTGTGATTCTGTGTGTGTGTTTCGTTCGTAATAAATGTTATGTCTATGTCTATGTCTATGTCTACATGCAGCTCACCAGCCGGCCTAGCATGACAACCGCGACAAAATTTTGTGGACCGTTTTCTCGTGTTTTAATCGATTATCGCTCTGTTTCTTTCGGGTCTAACATGACAATTACACTTAAAACTCGACTTTTAATATCAAAAATAGATATATTTGTCGACCGAGATATCTTTTCTATCAACATTGTCGATGTCAAGATATAATATATCGAGATATCTTACATCTTAGTTTGTCTTCTCTCGTCCGCGAGATATCTCGTGGTGGTCATGCTAGGCTGGCTGATGAATATTTGCGAGTTTGTCAATCGTTGTTTCATCAGTATTATTCAAACACAGTCTTGTGAAATAATTATGGTATTTTTTCATATTTGTTGTGTTGCAGGTACGAGTAATTTCAAATGAATGAAATGAATTCGGGACGGCACAAAAGTAAGTACAAGTACATCAATAATAATACAATTTAGATAATATAAATTTACAATTAATATATAAAAAAAGAAGAGTCGCCACGAAAAGGGGAGGTACTCAGCATATGTCAGAGCATAACCTCTGACCGCCGATTTTCAGTAGTCCCAGTGTGGCAGAAGACAGTAGGGGAAAATTGTAAAAAAATACATTACGTAATAATAAAAGCTACATAAACTAATTCAATTTGAAAGACCTGGAACTAAATATTTGCATATAGAATAAAACACATAATCAAAAATCTAAATATGTAACAATAAATAACTAATGAAAAACACATACAACACAAGAATAACAGAGTAGGAGACAGTGTGAGGACTTTTGAGTGACGGTGGCAGGAAGAAATTTGCAGAAGAATGGTAGGTGAACAGTCCTAAGTTCAATTCAAATTCAAATTCAAATAGTCCTAAGTAAGTAAAGTAAAAAAGTTGTCATATTATATTTTATCATACAGACATATTTAGACAAAATATATAAATATTGTTATGTTTTTGTCTTTCTCTATAGTGAATAATAGAAGGGGGGCAAGTTTTATATTTATAGTTACCATTATTTTTATAAGAACAAGTTGTCTTCTTGATTGATAATAAATATATACACACCATCAGCAGCTCTTATACTATATCGATAACAATAATCCTCAAATCCTCAACTTCGTCGAATGCGGTCTCAACAAAAAAAAAACAGAACAGGTGCACTTAACGCTACAATGGGAGCCTTTTAAAATACTCGTTGAAATATTTTACCTCGAATCGAATAGTTGAGCGTTTTCATGCTGAAAGCCTTGCAGATTTATTGGGAAAACATTTTAACTTATATTCCAGTTATGAACTGAAAGGAATGCGACATTTACGAAGTCCCCAGTAACTTAAACGATATATTACTTCGACATACAGTATAATGTAGAGGTATACTAGCGACCCGCCTTGGCTTTGCACGGGCTTTTGTCTATATTGGGTGATTGTCTGATGATCAAATAAAGCGAGTCCCGTCATCGGTGTGAGAAACGCGCTTGAATTTAGATATTTTCGCGCGCATTTTTTTAATCTCTTGCGAAATTCTACTTAAGGTTACATTGTTATTACAATGTACCGGACTATTGTCCGGAAATAATACAACGGCTACTGGCTTACATGTAATGGAATACGCAGGGTATCCATATCCGTGTATATCTTTTTTTTCTATAAACATAATCATCCATGTTGTGTGGGACAAATATCTTAATTCGGTCAGGATTATGAATCACTTATTATACATGAAAAACAAGGAAAATGCATACTGTGCTTTTCGGCTCAGAGCTCTTCCTTCGGTATCTATACTTAATATTATAAAGAGGAAAGATTTATTGGTTTGTTACGATTTAACTGAAAAACTACTCGATAGATTTTAAAAATTCTTTCACCGTTAGTAAGGTACACCGAGTACCATAAACTATTTCCAGAAATAATTAGAGATCTCTACTAAAACTTGAATAATGTAAATAAAAGTTTAAAAATGATTGTAGGGAGTAATGTCTGGATCTACTGAACAGATTTTAAAAATTCTTTCACTAATAGAAAGCTGCATTATCAGTGAGTAACATAGGCTTATAGTACATCTACATTGCACCCGTGTGAAGCCGGGGCGTGTTGCTAGTTAATTATAAAAAAAACTGTTCTCAAGCTGTAATTAAGGCTACATACTACTGCTGCACTATTTTACCAATTATGAAATGAAATGAAATATAACTTTATTGCACACCACAAAAAATCAAATATAATATGAATATAAATAATATAAAAAGCAATAGGCGGCCTTATCGCTTAAAAGCGATTTCTTCCAGGCAACCTGTACTGGCTAAACTGAGATAAATTTAGATGATAAGCTAACAGTACGTGGTATATATATAGTTTTAACATAAGCATATAGTAGATAATTAGTGAATAGGTACAAGAAAAAAGTAATAAATATGTCACAGTGATAAATAATACTTAAAGAGCATAGTTTTGAAAGATTGAAGAGTTTGGGCCTTTCTGATTTCAGTAGGAAGAGAATTCCATAGGTTAACAGCTTGCACAGTAAATGAATTGTTAAAGAAAGAAGTTTTATGAACAGGTGTATAAAGCAATAGATTATGGACAGAACGAAGATTGAGTTGGTGAGAACTTAAGGCTGAAAAACTTAGGTATATAATTATATTATGTGAACAATAATAAATTATCATATATCTAAATAATAAAATATAAAATATCATTTAGAAAAAAACCACCTCAATCCAAAATTAACTCATTTTTAACAATAAGTTTCAAGTTACATGTAACCCGACAAAAACCTCTTTACAATTCAACCTTCGTAACCAATATTTTACAGAATAATCCCATAATACACCTCATTCAAATTCCAAGCTTGTATTAAAATTACACGTGGAAGCAATAGCGATACTTGCCTAAACCTATTGTCTCATACATTTTGCCCTTTTGAAATTGAACGCATGAATTCTGACTGAATTTATCTTTCTCACTATATTGTTTTGCGATGTTGAAATATAGAAATCGATATTTCAACGAGCCTGTTATATTAATAATAGTTTAAAAAAACTAAAAACACGCTTTTTATAGAAAACCGAACGAAAAAATTTAAAATAAATTTTAATAAATTTAAATTAATAATAGTGTGAATAAAAAAAAAAATTAAAAAAAAGCGTGGGGTGCATGGTGTCAATAGCTATAAATATTTTATTGACAGATATGAGTAGAGTGATTATCATTTTGATAATATCTTAAAAAGCACCCCTCGGCACAGCATCGGTCCTCGATAAATCTACAAAGTTTGAACGAAATCGGGGCGTTTAAAGTGGGTCAAAATCGCGCCCAAAGAAGTCGGTTACAAACAAACATACATACAGGTGAAGCTAATATAAAGCGTGTAAAAATACATACTCGAACACCTTTACTACTCTATTGAACTAATTTCAACTTTGTACTATATTTTTAACTAGTTGGTGACCGCGACTTCGTTCGCGTGCGCTTCATCTAAAGCTGATCTTCCAAGCAAGCTATTTATATGAAGATAACTTTTCTTCCCGACATCCGATTCCTATTAAATAAAGTTTGATGTTTAAGACTAAGTTCAATGTATGTTTAGGCTACATGAAAATCACTTCAGTATCTGCGGAGATTAGCGTAAACAAACAGACCAACAGATAAAGACATTCAAAATTATTTTAATGTGGGTATACTTGTCCTCATCTTTAATCTTCATCCATTTTTGATAAAATGTTCAATATGGGAAAATTTTGTTTCCATTGTCTGTTTATTTTGTTTTATATATTTACTAGCCCACCCCGGCTTCGCACAGGTCTAGATTATTTGACAAAAAAAAGTAGGGGTTGGTAATAAGAGTGAAAATATAGGGTTGTATGTATTTTTTAATGCCACATTATAAAAAAATAAAAACAAAATATGTAAGGGTGAACAACCCTTATCACTTAGGAGTATGAAAAATAGATAGTAGCCGATTCTCAGACCTACTGAATACGCCTATAAAATTTGGTAAAAATCGGTAAAGCCGTTTCGGAGGAGTACGGTAACTAACATTGTGACATGGAAATTTTATATATTAGATTTGTTTTATTATCAATAATAATAAGTATTAATTATATAAAATATAGTACTGAATTATCTCATTATGCATAATTATCTTTTTTATTTATACATAATTAGTAGCTAGTGAGATGGATGGTACACCTTGCCTTCTGGGTTGTTTGGGTTCAATTCCATCGATTCCTAGAGGGTACTGCCTATTTCCATTATTTTTAAAACCATTTTCTCCATGTCTGGCCAGTTCTGACATTGAATAGGTGTGAGGAGACGAATGTCTGCTACAGAAACTTACCTGGATAAATCGTAAAGTGCAAATTGAGCGTTTCGATTTCAGTCAATATAGGTATTTCCTCGAAGTAAAAATAAATCTCCCAGTCACTTCTATTTCTTGAACCTTAGCGGTTAGGGAAAAGGAAAATCGCCCGGGGTCTCGCTTTGCAATGAGCTATGTACATTTTATTCTTATAATAATAGTTCCTAATTTATGTATGCAATAATGTTATAAATGTACAACATTAAAGGTACATAATATATTAAAAATGTTATCAATGTCAGCAAGGTTTTGCCAGTAAGTAATACTATCAGGATATTGGCGGTAGCGCGAATAGCAATGAATCAAATTTCTATAGGCTGACTGCGAATAGAAAATGCTAGACAGAATTTGATCCCATACATTCCACGTCTTTCCATCAAAGATACCGGTATAACAAATAGATCTTATTACTCCACCCCGCCCGAAGCGTAGTTTTTTGACAGCGGACTGCGAGTAAATATGGGCGCAAACCTTTAGCAGATGACAGGAACGGTTTATATTAAATTGCGATATTTGAAGTTCACGAAAGTTTAATATATTTTCTAGATATGACATTTGATCAGCTTACATTATATATCGAAGTCTGTGAAGGAAGGGAGGCGTGCTCTTCCTCAAATCTAAAGGGACATCGACTAGTCGAACCAATGACTGGCTGTCTTTACTGTTTTAAAAACTTAGATAGCGCGATACAAAATTATTGATGTCTCTAACTTTTTTTTATGTTATATATCGATAGACGAGCATGAGGTTCCCTTGGTGGTAGGTGATACCTCAGCCACAGAACATCTGTTAATGATGCGCTGTCGAACTAATTTTTACATCGAACATTCGCAATTGCACTACAATCAACCAACAAACGGTTACCAACAGGTTTGCCAGCTCTTTTCGGTAAAAGCAAACTTCCCAGGCTTTGAAGCTTTGATCGTAGCTGTAATAAAAATTTAGCATTAAAAATATTGTGTCTTTAATCCCATTCCTTAATGAAGAAGGACTGCTAAGCGACAGAAATTCCCGCATCCTGATTTCCCACGAGGCTCGCTTGAAAAATTGAAACCAACGCCGGGTTAGAAGCCTTTCTACGTTTAATGTTAACCAGACATGAGATTGTTATTATCTTTATATTCTTTTTAACAGACCGCTATAAACAGGAGTAAAGAGAAAATAGGAGGTAGAATACTACTTAAAGGATGCGGAGTTCGGTTTAAATATTCATTTTAGGTTTGAATTTATATTTTATTTTATTCAGCAACACATAACAATACATAAACTTAATATTAACTTACAATAAAACAATTTAAGTCATTGTTAGCGCCAGAAATGTTGACAGTGTTCATCGAAAAATAACTAAACGTATAACAATGATAATAATATATGTACAACTTAAAAAAGAAAAAATATAAAACTAAAACTATACGTGATTAATGGAATTAGCGTAGCATTTGTCGTTTAAGTATCGTATAGTATCGTAGAAGTTTACGAAACTGTAGTAAACTACTCGCCACGATGTCCACGGTGTCCTTCGCATAATCTGTTATATTATTTATTTTCTCATAAAAAAATGTTTGAAAGAAAGAACAACAACGAGCCCGTCAAATAATAATAGATAAATCGATAAACGATAAATATCACTGGCTATTACGGAAAGAGCCTGTTTACTGACTAAACATATCTAATGATAATACGTAATCTAATGATGCACTTAAGTGACATATTGTGTAACCCTTATCGAACACTACTACATTATGCATAGCCTAATTATTACGACGGATAGCTTATGTTGTATTAACTAATTAGCTTATCATGTTATTAATATAATTAAAGTAAGCCAAGTTAAACACATAATATTAAAAAAAAATTTAAATGACCCTTTGGCGGATTGCATAGTACACCGAAATCCAATTTTAAATAAATCATTATTTAAATACGTTATTTTTTTAGGTGTATCTGTGAGTGTTTTGTGAAATAAATATTTTTTTCTTTCTTTCTTACGTCCTGATGGGTCGCGGATTTTATTTCCACCGGGAAGACATAACCATGTTTCCTTATATCTGTTCACTTCGGGCATCAAACGAATGGGACTACGACCAGAAGAAGAATAGAAATTCCGACCGGCTATGTTCCGATCAAGTGGTCAAATAATCACCTTCTTGTCTCCTATATTTAGAGTATTGTCACTTACATTTAATGCCACAAAGCATGACAAAGAAATAGACACACACTATGCTTTAACTGTGATGTACAAACATAAATGTGTTTAGCCAATACAAAGCCTAGCAGATAGGCAAATGGACAAGACATGTATGCAGATTAAATTCGAGCTACCCGCTACCCATCGCGTCTGATAATGACATGTAACATGAATATAGCCTTGAGCTGTATCGGCTATTTGAACATTTCAAACAGTAACTAATACTTATGCATGAGATATAAGATAAGATAATAAGAGATAATGAGGAATAGATGGCGTTAATATGTAATGATTGTAAAACAAAAACTTGGCGATTAAAAAGAGTGGCGGCGAGTTTCTTGCCAGTTCTTCTCATCCGCTCTACGCCCTTGATTTGTGAACTGGTAAATGTAAAATTAGAAGCATTTAATATTAGTAATATTAGTAATTTAATATGTATTATTCTTTATTGACGTTCATAGATGTACATTGTGTTACCTAAATTAATAGATTATTTTTTAATTTAATTGAATTAAATATGGCAACTTTGTGACATTTCAAATATAAGACAACTGTCATCTTTCAGTCTCCCGCGACCACGGTTGCTGAAAAGCATCCGAAACGTCGGGATAAATAATTTAAACAATAAATCGCGTTTTAATCCGGTATACAGTATTTTATTTAAATGTGTGATACTCGCGTTAATAAAAGACAATATTATAAGATAAGAAAACATTTATTCAAACAAAAAAGATAATTGTACAAGTTAAAATTATACTTATTAGACTTATAGACTATAAACATAACAAAAGAAAACAATTTAAAAGGAAATCTGGCCACAAGTACTGTCATATACATATATGTGAGAAGTGTTTTTTTTATTTATGTTAAATATCGACAGACAAGCATGGGGTTCACTTGATGGTAGATGATATTACACATATTTTTTTTACTGCAAGCATTCGGAAATCCATAGACTGAGACTGAAACGCGAAATATTTTTCCATCTAGGAACGGTGGTTCGTTACCCGGTCGGTATTTTGTTATTCCTCCCACCCGTTCAATCCAGACGTAGGGAAGACATGCTTACAAATTATAAACATGTCATCCCGAAGGAAGATGTTTTACCAAACGCGCCAACGAGCCTGTTCAAAATTGTAATACATTACAACTATATAAAACTAAACATTGTAAAAATAAGTACACCTTTGATGATAAGGCCACTGGACTCTCCTAGCAGCTCCTAGCACCTCACGAATGTTCACACTTGAAAAACAATTTATGATAAAAAAAGATAATTAAAAATATAAAAAGGTCAGCACAAGAGCATACATAGGGTGCGACGCTTATCGGGGTAAATTAATTAGGATACAAAGAAATTTATAAATATACCTATATATCGACAAACATGCATATTATACTGATCTTATATACATAATATCTAATGTATGGTACTTGATAGCAAAGCACAACTTAAGTCGTTGACGTAGGAAACTGAAGTATTTTTAACCTTTAAACCGGAAGCCCCCAAACTTGTCCGTCTCCTTGAATAAACTTTAGTAATCACCGGCACAGCCAGGGGACTTGCAAATGTGTTGCCGACCTTTACCGAATGATAGCCTTGTTTTATGAAGACAACTTTTGAAGAACGTGTGGGAGGAATAACAAAATTCCAACCGGGTAATGAACCACCGCTCATAGATGGAAAAAACCGTGAAGTGCACATTGCGCGTTTCGGTTACAGTCTATGAATTTCTGAATGCTCGAAGTAAAGAGTAAGTCGACAGCGTTGACTGATGTTCTGTGATTGAGTTATCACCTAATATCAAGTCAACCTCATGCTCGTCTGTCGATATCTAACATAATAAAGCAACTATTAAAATTATATTATACTTAACTTAATCTTAAGTTAAGTAAGCTTTAACTGTTAGATAACATTGTTGTAACTCCATACATAAAGCGTAAGTAATGTAATCATTAACAATGTGTGGCAACATTTCAGCGAAACATATTTCAATAATTGCCCATAAAAGTTGCTAACAAAAGTCGTTTACGGCGAAATTGAGCTGTAAGATATCTTATAAGGGATTAAAGATATTAATAATAAGTAATTACTGTCGATAAAGTTTTTTATTCCTTGAAAAGAGAGCTGACATAAGTTGGTAAGTTTAAGAAGTCAGAAGTTACAAGTAATTATTTAATAAGTTCAGCATGAGGTTTACTTGATGGTACTGATACCTCAGCCACAGAACATCAGTCAATTATGCCCTGTTAAACTACTTTTTACTTCGAGCATTCGGAAATCCATAGACTGAAACCCGCCCCCAAGCCACCCATACCCAACCGAGTCAGGGGGATGTAAGAAGAGAAATAGAACAAACCCAGATTTTTTTTATTTTTTTGTTTCTCTGTCTGTTTGTCTGTTTATACGGGCTAATCTCCGAAGATAATGAACTGATTTTTATGAAATTTGCACAAATATATTAAGCAAAGTCCGGGGCAACATATAGGCTTTGTTTCATTGAAATCGGTTGTTGGAAAGAAAAGTTATCATCATTTAAAGATTATTTTAAAGGCACCATATCAACAAATTGCAATGCAAA
Organism: Anthocharis cardamines; assembly: GCA_905404175.1. NCBI lineage: Eukaryota > Metazoa > Arthropoda > Insecta > Lepidoptera > Pieridae > Anthocharis > Anthocharis cardamines. The sequence continues at coordinate 1,003,892 of FR989953.1, read as the reverse complement.
CTGACTCGAACTCGAACGTCTTACTTTTTTGAATTATCAGATGTCAATAACAGTTTGATATGGATATGTTATAGTTTTATTATTTCGCCACATTCAATATGTATTCGTGGAATAGTGGTTATGAATATATCATATGAAGAAACCTTTCTCAAAAGCTCAGCTTAAGATGAAGCCCACGCGAACGAAGTCGCTGGCATCAGCTAGTTCGTAATAATCACACAGTGCTCTGAGCTCATATGATGTACCTAATATATATGTCAAAACATATATAACATAACGTACTGTGTAATGCGGTCTCCGGTCGCGCACAGACGACACAAAATGGCGACACATAAATTCTCCTCACCAAACGTTGGAATTGACTAGGTGTGCCTTGAACGCATTCGTCGCGTAGATAAAGAATAATTTTACAATGTACGACCAATTTATGAAATGATGTTGATAAGATATTAAGAATTCTCGTGAATAAAAGCCAAATTAAGAAATTATTGGATGAAAGTGTCATTTAATTAATCTCTAAATACAATACAAAAGTATATTACAAAATCAATCATTTTGTCTGATTGTTCAAATGGGACATATTTTATGTTTATTTGTTCTTTAAATATCTTAGAGGAATCGGGAGATTTAGTCCTTTTTCTTTCCATATTGATATAAATGAAACGTAAATTACGTCACTTTAATATTTATAATAATCTAAATTAACAGCAATCCTTGCGACGCGGACGTTGTTTTTAAGATTTAGGCAGTATATTCTTCGTTGAATGAATTAATATAAGAAGATCTATGCTCAAACTTAGGAAGCTACCAAACCTTTGGTCTGGATTGAATGAATTATTTTCATTCTCACTGTTGGATTACACAAAACACTAACAATATGTAAGTCTTTGAGACTCAGACGTATTTTCATTTTCACTAAGGAGCTATCTTGACATACCGTAGTAGCTTTTTTGTCCATAGGCAGCCATTTCACTAATATCTCATCTGATAGCAAATGCTGATGCGATTTCAGGTAAATGTTGCTGGTCTAGAAAAATCCAATTCACATAAGCATTGAAAAAGTCTATATTATAATAATAGAAAACCACTGAGAGAAAGTTTCAAACCACTTCCAATTACGATTATCATGCAAACCAGCTATTCAATACGACATGCCTGTCGTAATACGATATATCGTATGTTGTAAATGTAATCATGGCAAGAATTTCCTGAAAACATTAGTTCAAATCGCAAATCTCAGGGGGCGTGCAGATAATACGCCGTGCAAATGTAATGTGAAGAAGCTGATATTACCCTATATCATACAGTGTATCGTAGGACTTCGGAGATATTCGTCGATTTATCCATGATTTCTGGGTTATAGTTCTAAAATAAACAGACTCTTCATGAATAAGGGAAGTAGTCGATTGTTAAAATAACTTATTACTGCTTTTAACAAAGTTATTAGAAATATATTAGATTATTTCAAGCACTTATTACAAGCACACATATTTTGCTACAGAAATGCATGCAAGATTTTACAATTACTATTGTGTATAAGCATTATATATTATGTAATATTGTTTGGCCTGCATATTCTATCGTGTATAAATTACAAATTATATATTATGTAATATTGTTTGGCCTGCATAGTGCATATACTACTCCCTAAAATATTTATTATTATTACATAATATTTGCAATATCCACAAAAAATATTTTAAAGCATAATTCATACACATTACATAAAATGTATCTATTAATATAATTTCTAATTTTTTAAATTTTTACAGATACAATATTATAAATGGAAAGTATGTTTTTAAGTTTTGTTTTTTTTTTTTTTTATTTATCAAAAGGGCCAGATCAAAAGTACTCGTAACCGTCGAGTGTGTATGAAAGCATTGATGAAAGTAGAAGAAGCGAAAGTAGTATGTGAGGATCGGAGCATATGGAATTCCGTGATCTCTGCCTACCCCAATGGGAAAGAGGCGTGATATATATGTATGTATGTATATGTTTTTAAGTTCATCGGCTTTACGCAAAAACTAAGCAATAGAATAACTTGAGTTTTTGTTTGACTTGTATCTATGGATGGAAAATTCAAATATGGAACTTAAGCTGCGAGCAAAGCTTAGTTAGAAGTTAAATTGTACTGGTTCTAGATCTAAAATTAAAAAATCTCCCTTAAACCCCGAACCAAGGCAATCAAAAATAATATCACGTAAAAGACCGTACGTGTTAATCATTTGATAAAATGAAAAATGAATCGCAAAAGCTCTCAGCTCAGAGCGGTCGTAGCTATAGAGCACGTACTTAGGTTATGGACTTTTGTCTATAATTAATATATTTTTGTGGTAAACAATTTATTTTCATTATGTTAGATATTGACAGACGAGCATGAGGTTTACTTGATGGTAGGTACCACAGCCACCGATCATGAGCTATGATGAGCTGCCGATTTACTTTTTACTTCGAGCATTCGGAAATCCATAGACTGAAACCGAAACGCGCAATATGCACTTTACGGTTTTTTCATCTATGAACGGTGTTTCACAAGCCGATTGGATTTTTGATATTCCTCCTACCCGTTAGTGCCCGAAGTAACCACACGTGGGAAAGACATAAATATTATAATCATGACGTCCCGGCAGGATTCGAACCTGTTACCTATCGGCGCGCTGTTCTATCAAATGCGCTAACGAGTCCGTCTTTAGTACATACTCGCTTCCTCGCGCTCTAGCTTATATTGTATACACTAAGGCTGAGTATTTTAATTTCATGACGCCGCCAGGAAGGTAGAAAATTTGTTGGAAAATGGTTCCCGGTAGTTCAAAGGACACATTCCGTTTAAAAATTTTCAATTACGTGACAAACATTTTAAGCGTGTGAGATTAAAAAATGACACTTATAATGCTTTCTATTGGTTATTTAATTTTTTATTCTTTTTGATTGCTGTCTTATGTTAAACTTTATATAAAATGACTTATTAATTAAATCAGTATGAAAACGTCAATAATCCCTGGATCGCGCTATCAAAGTTAACGAGGTTACGAGTTGGTATATACAACACCTCGATATCAATCACTAAGGCCTTTCGACCGGCCAGTCAGTGGATTAAATGGTCAAGGACTTTAGGTTGAGGACGATCACGCTTTCCTTCCTCCATTATATTAAATATCCTTCCTAAGGATGCTCAGATTAAGTATAAGGATGCAATATTACTCATCTATGTGTTTGACATGTGAATTGAAATTCCGTCACATTTATAAAAATACTCGATCTTATATCCAGAACAGTTTGGGAGTGCATAGAGGACAAACATGGTTACCTTAATTTTTATTTATAAAAATAAGATAATATTAAATAATTTACCACGAAACATTCACAACGCACCGTCTATAAACGTTTTTCAGGAATAGGGTCGAAGAGTACTATTTTAAATTATTAACCTGCTAAAGATTTTCATTATTCACAATTATTGGTTTCTTTTTTTATTTTTATGTAAGAAAATAATTTTTAGACTATTTTTTATTTCGTTCTTCTTTTTTTCTTTTGCACTACTTACACACCTCTCCACAAAGCCAAGGTTAACTGGCAGAAAATGCCTTTAGGCATTAAGTTCGCCTTTTGTACACTATTCCTTTTGTGCAATAAAGAGTTTAAAATAAAATAAGATACGATTATCAAATTAGTACGTTGCGTAAAAGCTTAAAGGGACAATTGCAATATGTCACAAAATCTTATAATCCAGTTAAATAAGTTATAGTATGAATGAATAAATATTAATTATTATGAGCCACTATATCTGTATTTATATGTTTAATAGTAATAACATAAACTTAACTAAAATGTTACCTAAAATAGCACGCGCACATTTTCCAATTCCGTTGTTGATCAGGTCGGAACCGGAAATACAAGAGCTATTCTCTCGTATTTCTACTTAATTGACACTTTACTCTGATTAATGTCTGCCACGCCATCGGCTTTACGAGTGGCTTTCAGTTATGTATTTCAACTTTTAACCGACTTCCAAAGAGATTAGCGATTTGACGCTTGTCTTTTTACAGTATGTGTGATCGAGACCGCCGCCATAGCTCTGTAGTAAGCGCTTTTTGCAGCGGAAGCACCGGTTTCATAATCTGGGAAAACAATATTTAAAAAGATTGTGACAGTTGTGTAGGGCACAGAAGGTTGATCATCTACTTCTAGTTACAAAAATATATAAGTGAAAAAGTCACAGAAATGTGTCTGCTCCACACCGCACTAGGGGACTCAGGAATTCTATTTACCCTTGCAAAGATTTGATTTCCAACGAAACCATACGATCACTTGCTACCTACCTGATCATACCTACTTGCTTGTCAGTAATAAATTCAATGAAAGTTTATTCATGAGTGTTATTTCATTTCTCCACCTATTCACCCGTGCAGCGAGGTGAACCTATAGTAATTATTCTTCATTGGCTATCAGTTGGTTGGTCCTACATAGAGAGGAGTTAATATTTTCTTATCTCTATTCGCCAAAGAAAATAGGGGCAGATAATTTGAGATTGAATACAGATAAAAAAAATCTTATAATTGCTTGCTTGATTGCTTAAAATATTTCAATGTATCGAATATCATCGGATTAAATATTGGACTAGCTAATAACCGTAAATAAATTTATAATTTTATATTTATTTATCTAAAAGTATTTTACAGATTGAGAGAAAAACATTACTCAAGGGCATCAAGTATTTGAATAAAGAAAGTGGGCGTATTTATTAAGGGCTAATTCTACATTTGAAACTCAACAAAGACGTAGGTATAAATATTACAAATTTCATATAAGCAAAAGTGTCAAAAACGTACAAAACAAAATATGACATGTATTAAAAATATTTGATATTCTAGTTTTTGTCGGAGCCAAACTAACGAGGCGTTTATTGCATACAAACAATATTCATGCCTAAATTAAAGCCTTCAATATAACGTTGAAATAAAGTATATTAAGAAAAATCTTTATATATAATATGTATAAAGCAAGATGTTGTCAAAAAGAGACTCCACACAATATATTTTTGTACATATAGGCAAGTTCATCCTTCTTTACAAATTCCAACGAATGTTCCTAATAATTAAACGAAATTTAATTAACTATTACATAGTTTAATATCATTCACTAACTTTTAGTCAAAACCTGCAAGTTTTGGGACACATCTGCAGGAGTGAGTTTCATGAAAGTTTATTGAGAGCGTGTACTAATGAGTATTAAGTTTTTAGAACACTTCCGCGTCTTAATGTACGCTCATTAATTGTACCTAACTTTGGATAACATTGAATATTACATTGTGCGTCATATTTTGATACTACGTCTAGTGATAAAAACAAATTGTACATGTATTTGGTCGAAGACCTAAATTGTGTTGTAAGACCTGTGTTAATACCTAGGTTCAGTTGTATGTTTTGTATATTAACACTTTATCATTATGAAGAAAAAAAGACTCAAATGTTACCACTACTTAATTTAATTTTTGTTATATCACTTCAATAATTCGAATTCCCGGTGGGATTCGAACCCGGCAGGTGTTCTACCGAACGTGCCAACGAGTCCGTCAAATATCTTCTTCTCCTTTTTCCAGCCCTTTTCCATTTTTTTTGTAAATATATTAGTGTCAATTTAGATAACTGTACACACTACACACTGTGCAAACTAAATTCATCTAGACTCTAGAGAAAAGCGAATGTCAAGTCAGTCAAAAAACTGAAACAGAACATTACTCCTGCAGAAAAATATTTTTATTCAATTAATCAAAACGAACTTTTTGCAACTAAATTTGTTGAAAGTTACTGAGCTGTATTGGAAAAAAGTTTGTTAATTTTGTTCGGAAAACCTCGACGCTCCTAGCCAGCGTTATTCGCAGTTTCGATAAATATTATTTTTCCAATTTCCTCGATATATTTGAGTATTTCGGGTTTCATTTGAAGTTGTAATGAGGAGAAATATTTTGAAAATAATAATGGAATGGATAAAAAAACTGAACTATCATGAAATGTTTTAAAATGGACTGTTGGAAGAAATAGGAGTGGTTGTGAATGGTGAAGTAGATGAAAAATCGGACGCAGAATTTCATAAGCAAGCATAAGCTCTGACATAATATGCTGAGCCCTTTTTTCTTGGTGGCACTTTATTTCTATATTGCTTAACTGTTTTGATGTATGTAATAATTATTATATATGTATATAAAATATATTTACTTTAGTACCGTACCGAATAAATGTACTTCATTTCATTCTGGATAAACCAAGTGGAAACAGGTTTATAACGAAACGTCTGTGTATTTATTTTTTAAAATTGTTAAAATTAAGGATGCAAAAAATAACTTTAGTGTCAGAAGAAATATTAATTATTATTGGTCTAACGGTAGACTAATGAAAGGCTTGCCAGACACATGTATTATACTTCATTCCTAGAAAAGAAAAATAATTCATTAAATAAAGCTATCATTATGTATACCACATACTACTCTATAAGAAATGGTAATAAGATTACATTCAGCAGAGTAGCAGTTACCTGACTACCTGCTATTGATAAAAGTCATATATGCATTCACGTATAATAACCTAAAACGATATATAGTACATATTACGCTTTAAAAAGCAATACAATTTGTTTTATATTTTATGTTAATGTCAATCATTTTGTTCCATTCTTCCATTCTATTGCACCATTCCATTACCCTTTATTTTAGCGACGACAATAGTTCGGGAACACTTGAATCTAAAAAAGCAATTACCGTTCGAGAGATTTCGCTCAAGATGCTTCGAGAACTTTGAGAGGACCTTTTGTATATTTTACACTGCCTTGGCTTCGTACATATTTAATATATACAAGCCAAACAGAGTGAAGTGAATTCTGCTACTGGAGCATATTATGTATGCATACTCTCTCTTTTTTATACTCTAATAATTTTGTATAATTAGATATCATAACTGAAATGTTAGCCCTACGAAAATGAAATCATGGTAATTATCACTTATGAACGTCAATAAAAAATACATATTAAATGCTTCTAATTTTACATTTACTGCCAGTTCTCAAATCAAGGGTGTAGAACGGACGAGAAGAACTGGCAATGAACTCTCCGCTACTCTTTTTAATCGACAAGTTTTTTGTTAACATAACGTTTGTAAAGAGTCTAAACGTTTGTAGAGAGACCATTACACCAAGTTCCACATGACATCTTTGAGTAATTGACTATAATAATTAAAAAAATATATAAGCGAAAAAATAAAATAAAAAACAAAGATTTGTCCTCTATCAGTAGTAGGTATGGTGAAATAGGAGCACGCACTTATATTCTCGTGGGAACAACACGCCAATACATACCTAGTCGAAATAACTAACATCACCGCATACACGAATTAGTATAATATGCAGCGTAAGCTAGACTCACTCGAAGGCCCCCAAACTTTTAGACAATGCAAGTCAAATTAATTATAATGCAACAGGCATAAAACTTGCATCGTGTAAATAGGCCTTTAGTTTTCATCTGGTATCTACATCCAACTCATGATTACTATCAAATTTCAAATTAGTCGTATTGTCAATCACCAATAATCTGATATCGTGTAATTTGGATGTTATACGTTCAATTTATGATAACGAGACCACAACGATTCGAGAATTAAGTATATTGATTGCAAATGAAATTGATGTTATGGATAACGAATAAAGAAGTGAACACTAAATCTACCGAGCGGTCAAATTACCGCTTTGGAGACTTCAATAAAAGTTTTTAAAGGCCAGGTTTTGATTTTCCTTGATCTAACTACACGAAATTTTCTATAATATCAACATATTATAGAAAAAGTCATCATTTTAGCGCTCTGGTTTAGTGTAAAGAAAGAAAAAGATTTTGATTAAAGTAGAAGAAGCGAAAGTGGTATGTAAGGATCGGAGCATATGGAATTCCGTGATCTCTGCCTACCCCAATGGGAAAGAGGCGTGATGTATGTATGTACGTATGGTTTAGTGTGAAATTATTATGTATTCCTCAGATATGGGTGTTTTCGTTTTCTTACGCAAATTAACGACTAAAGCAACTCAGCTATTTAATAACTCCTTATTTAAAGTTACTATTTATCAGTCTTGGTACTTGAATAAATATGGCGATTTTCCTTCATCAAGATATATCACACCCCAATGTTACGCTATATTCGCTTTATCTTTTTTACACCAGTAAAATAATATATAATTAGAAAGAGAGGTAGCGAATATCAAACGGATGTTCCATATCGTTTGCGAAGTTTGCGTTTTGTTAATAATATTGTCTTTAATTAACGCGAGTATCACACATTTAAATAAAAACTGTATACCGGATTAAAACGCGATTTATTATTTATATTGTTTAATATAATATATACAGTATTTTATTTAAATTTGCGTTTTGTTCTTGCGCGCTATTTGAGGTTATGGCTCGATAAAGTTTTTATGTTATCGGTTGACGGTTATATCGCTAAACATATCGATATGGTATGATATTTAACATATCCAGTAAATGTTTACATATATTATTCGATATATCGAACTTATATTACTAAAAACACAGCGAAAGGGGAATTATTTATGATAATACTAAATCAGCCAAGGCATTGCATAAAATAAAGAAATATAGAACCATTTATTTTGTTTTTGGCACTGTACACTGGGTGCGATTCGTCTAAAATCTAAATTATAGTTCCTTAAAGTATTCAATCCCATTTCCTCAAGGTTTCTCTGCCACCCGTCCGAGCTGTCGAATGGATTGAATGTTGAGCTAACTAGACAGCTTCAATGGCCATTTTTTCTCTGGACCCAAAATCAGAATCTCAAAGACCCTCAAGGGGATACTTCCTAGCTTAAGAAACTACGGCCTTAACAATAATAATAATATATGTAAGTATTTGCTCATTTATATATAGACAAGGATTTCACAGAAGGAACAATTTCAGGTTCTTTATAGCCTCCATTTTGTCAGTTAAATCAAATGAATGTACCAGAATGTATCTAGCGCATTTTTTATCCGGTTTCACGGCTGTTATCCGGGTTTAATTGTCGCCCGGACTTCCGGGTACTCCGTGCAATTTGCAGATAAATTGTCGGATATATATGGAAGAGGTTAGTGACGGTCATATTAATGAGAAAATATGTATTTTATGAATGTTTTAAATTGCTTTTTTAAAACTGGCTAGATGGGCTTCGTTTATTTTTTGTTATATATTGACGGCATGCTATATCCATAGATATATTAATCAATAACGATCTATTAATGGATATTCATGTCAGAGACTGGTCCGTGAAGATCCATGACATGACATTTGAGTTGTCAAATGTAAGTTTTGACGGGCTCGTTGGCACATTCGGAATGGGTCGTGGATTCGAATCCCACCGGGACCACATGTTTATAATTTTCTGTAAAAATGTCTTCCCCACGTCTGGTAATTTCGGGCATTGATCGGGTGGAATATCGAAATTCTGACCGGGTAACGAAACAGCGTTCATAGATGGAAAAACCGTGAAGGGTATATTGCGCGTTTCGGTTTCAGTCTATGCGATTTTCCAAATGCTTGAAGTAAAAAGTAGGTCGACAGCGCATCATTGACTGATGTTCTGGGGCTGAGGTATCACCTACCATCAAGTGAATCTCATGCTCGTCTGTCGATAACTAACATAAAAAAAGTTGTCAATGTCAAGTATCAGTAAGTTGTGCGTTGGTTTCTCATTTGAGCTAGAGTTGCTCTCGAAACAGCGCCCGCGCCGGATGTGCACTAAGTGGTAAAGAAGACATAATGGAGAACAGTTACACGATGCATGTTTATTTTTTTATATACTACTGGACCCCGCAGACGTTGTTCTGCCGCAATTTTGGCTTCGAAATTATATAATTATTCTTAAATTTGAATATGCCCATTTACCCACTATAATTGTCTTATATGTCACTGATTTGCAGTAGACATCTGTTATTTCAAAAAAGCTAAGAATGCATGACGTGAGCTGTCAAGATGGCGGAGTTTCTAATCTAATTTATTTTATAATTAATTTTATGCATGTTCACGCCGTTGTGTGTTCGTGGCGCCTCCTATTGTGAGATGCACGAACCAACAATCACTCTGAATCGTTCAATGCGCGAACGCCTCTGCGAGTGTTCTTCACGTTCGATTCGCGACACTTTCGTTCGTTGACTTCCAACGCTTCCGCACCGCATCTTTCTAATTTATCGCATATTTAATTAATACAATCGCTTTAAATCAATTTATAACCGTGTGTGTTGTGACTTGTGTAAACGAGCCGAGGACGAGCTGCTTTGGAGGTAAGTGCTATCCTTTAGAAGGTTGTTTTCGAACACACATGGCCGCTTCTGTTATAGCATTTTTAAATCCCTTAATTTTTCTACTTCCGCATACCCTGGTGGTGTCTTCTGCGCCACCATAATGTTTGGTCCTTCGAGCCGGATTATAACCAGCCCGCCCCTTATCCTATCATTATATCCTAATTTTATATATATTTTATTTTTTCGCATTCACATTGTATTGTTACATTATTATTTCTACCTACATTTTAAGTTACTTTTTTTCACATTAAAAATGTCGATTGAAAATAAAATAAGACTTATTACTGTTAAAAAGGAAACTATATTTGCAACTATAAATTCATTATACGAAAGTTCAAAAAACATAAATACGTCCTATGACTTAGACTCGCGTTCCAAACAAGAATTTCTTTGTTCATCGTCTAATATCGACAAACTTTATAAAAAATTTGAAGATCTTTGTGATCAGTATAACTCATTATTATTAGAAGAAAACCCCAATGCACATATAACCTATGATAATTGGGTTGCATTCGAAACATTATATAGCCGTGTATATCAAATACGACAAGACATATTATCGTGCCGGAATAATTCTAATTCTAACAATAATAAAACCAACAATACTTTATCAAACGACAATAATAATATCTGTCAACTCGCTCCGTTGGAATTGGTTAGTTTTTCGGGTGATCCTCAGACATGGCCTCTTTTCTATCATAATTTTAAAACAAACGTTCATGAAAACACACATCTTAATGACTCACAACGCGTACAGTATTTAATAGGTAAACTAAGCGGTTCAGCGTTAAATGTATTCGCAGGTATTGTTCCTAATGAACAAAATTATGATATTATTTGGAATGCCTTAGTAAATAGGTATCAAGACATAAGATTGTTAGGATCTATGTATTTGAATAATATTCTAAATTCTAAAATAGTTTCCGATTCGCCTACGCATTTAAATAACTTCATAGAACGCATTCACGCTTCCTGGTATGCATTAAAAAACTTAGAAATTAAAGACTTATCAGATTTTATTTTTTTACATATAATACTAAAAAAGTTAGATTCAAAATTGTTACAAAATTTTGAACTATCCGTTCGCAATAAGGATATTCCGTCTAGTGAAGATTTTATTAAGTTTATACGGTCAAACATAAAAATTCTTGAACGTTCTAGTTCCATTACACAAAATAATAATTACAATATGTCGATGCCGCGCGAAGTTCCTTATCAGCGCTCGAGATCTTCGAACAAAGCAACGCATACTTTTTCAATAACTAATAATCATTTCGATAAAACCTTTTGTTTGTTCTGTAAAAATTCGCAACATTCGCATTTATATGAGTGTATAGATTTTAAAAAACTATCTGTTATAGATCGATTTAACTTTGTTAAAATAAATAAATTATGTATTAATTGTTTTAGTACAAAGCATAATACAGTAAATTGCGCTTCAAAAAATTCATGCAAACAATGTTTTAAAAGACATCATTCCTTACTGCATTTTAATAATAATACATCAAATAATAATATACAGTATTCTTCGTCCGAGCGCGGACCCGCTCCCGCAATGCGCGCCTCTCGCACTCCCCCCGACCCTGCTGACGTTTCGGCAGGCATCGCGGAAGTTTCACAGTCAAACTCGCATTCAGTGCAATCCCGCTCGCTCTGCATGCACACGCTTATACCTAATTCTTCCGTTTCGCACGTTCCGAACGCCGCGTTTAATAACGTATCTAAAAATTCTATTTCTTTGCATTCTTATAATGACATGAATAAAATAATTATTTTACCTACCGCTCAAGTATACGTTCCAATTAATGAACAACGGTTTACGATTAGATGCCTTATAGATAGTGCTTCACAGAATAATATTATAACAAGCGCTTGCTGTAATAAGTTAAAATTAAATATACAACCGCTTGTAAACTCTTCTATAAAAACTGTCGGGTCTATTACGACGCCTATTAAAGGATTTGTTTCTCTTTCAATTGAATCTCGAATTTCTGATGCTAAATATAATATAACCTTGTTAGTGGTCGATCATATCACGGATCAATTACCTACTCATTTAATTCACACTTCGACTTTGAATTATTTTGAGGGTTTACCGCTTGCTGATGAGTGTTGGAGCTCGCCTGGGAATATTGATGCAATACTCGGTGCGCAGCTATTTCCATTTATTCTTCTCGGAGGAAAAGTAATACCATCGCCGCCCACTAACTCGCCCGATTCTCTGGTCTCAGCTGGTTCAGTACCTCACGCACTCGAAACCACGCTTGGCTATATTATCATGGGTGAAATTTCTTCTGCTTGTCATGATCGTGTAGCCTGGTCCTTCGGCCCGCTAATTAATGATTTAAATAACAATTTAATAAAATTTTGGGAACTTGAGAGCGTGCCTTCTTTAAATATTCTGAGCCCTGAGAGTCATGATTGTGAACAATTTTACACAAAATCGACTACAAGAAGTCCCTGTGGACAATATACTGTGTCACTACCTTTTAAAAGTGATCCTAAATTACTAGGTAATTCTTTTACTCAAGCACAACGTCGTTTAAATGCATTAGAACGAAAACTTAATGCTCTTCCTGCTTTGCGTCAATCATACAATGATATAATAATTGAATATTTGGAAAAGGGTTACTTATCTGAAATACCTTATTCTTCTAACGCTATTAATGAAGGTTATTTTATTCCGCACCACGCTGTTATTAGACCGGACAAATCAACAACAAAAACTCGCATAGTTTTAGACGCTAGCGCCAAAACAGACTCTGGCATTTCGCTTAACGACATATTATTTACAGGACCTAACCTACAGACTGATCTATTTACGCTTTTATTAAAATTTAGATATCATAAAATAGCTATTAGTGCAGATATACAACAAATGTATTTAAGAATAAAGTTATCAGAAAATGATCGAAAATATTTGAAAATTTTATATAGATTTAATCATAATGAAAACACTAAAATATATTGTTTCAATTCTGTAGCGTTTGGTCTGCGTCCTAGTCCTTTCTTAGCAATGCGGACTATTCGGCAACTAGCGGAAGATGAATCTGAACGGTTTCCCCTTGCTGCAAAGGTGGCTACTAATGAGCTATATATGGATGATTTGACTACATCAATAGATTCTGAAGAGGATGCTATTCGTTTGGCAAATGAATTAATAAATTTATTTAAAGCTGGTGGATTTAATCTTGTAAAATGGGCGAGTAATTCGTCCAAACTTCTTAATCATTTACCACAGTCGCATAGGGCGTGCATTGAATTTACGGATGACAATAATGTATTAAAGGTCTTAGGTTTAAAGTGGTTGCCTAACGCTGATATATTCACTTTTTCTACTTCACCGTCTAATTGTAATAACACTAAACGCGCTATACTATCGACAATCGCTCGATTGTTTGATGTTTTAGGCCTAGTCGCACCTGTCATACTCTACGCAAAACTTTTACTTCAAGAGCTATGGCTGGCAAAAGTAGACTGGGATCAGGAACCGTCTATATCTGTTACACAACGATTTATTCATTTCAAAAATGAATTGACACTATTATCAACTTTACATATACCTCGTCATTTAGGTTTTGCTCCGAATTGTAAATCACGCTTACTTGCATTCTGTGATGCAAGTACAAAGGCATACGGCTGCGTTATGTATTTACACGTGACTCATCCGAACGGAGATATAAGTTGTAATTTGATCTGTTCAAAGTCCAAAGTGTCTCCATTAAAAACAGTTACTTTACCCAGATTAGAATTGTGCGCTGCAGTTCTTCTTGTCAATCTTCTTGAACGTGTACGTTCCGCTTTAAATCCTCTGGATGAAATATACGCATTTTCAGATTCAATGATAACACTGTCTTGGATCCATTCATCACCGCATCGCTGGCATGTATTCGTAGCTAATAGAGTTAGTAGAATACAAAGTATATTGGCTCCTGAACGTTTTTTCTATATAGAAGGAGAACATAATCCTAGTGATTGTGTATCGCGAGGCCTATTGCCCTCACAACTTATTAATCACCCTCTTTGGTGGCATGGCCCTTCTTGGACTCAACGCCCTTCGTCGGACTGGCCTATAGTGCCTTTTAACCCTTCTTGTATTGTAGATACTTTACCTGAAGAAAAATCTTCAATAACCTGCGCTGTCACATCCATTGTGGATTCTTCGCTTCTTCTAAATCTCGCTCTTCGGGTGTCTTCTTGGAGAAAACTATTACGCATTATAGTGTATATTTTACGCTTCGCAAAATTATTACCTCGCTCTGCATTTATTCAAACTTCTGATATAGAATTCGCTGAAACCATAATACTTCGTCATTTACAAAATAAATACTTTTCTGATGATATCAAAAATATTAATAAAAATAATTTACCATCGCCTTTCTTAAGAAAACTGGATCCATTTGTTGATGAACATGGCTTACTACGTATTGAAGGTCGATTGACTAACGCGGATATTCCATTTGAAAATCGGCGTCCACTTGTACTTTCTCGTCGCGATCATTTAGTTAACCTTATTATTTATCATTATCATCGCTCTAATAGCCATACAGGCTCACATCGTCTTATGTCTTTACTTAAACAAAGATATTGGAGTATATCTGATCGAAATATAATTCGACAACGCATCAGCCAATGTAACACCTGTTTCAAAGTTGCTCTTTAACATCTGTCTCAATAAACATTTCATTTTTTAAAAAAATAATAATGTAATAATATCGTTAGGTTTTTTATTTATTATATTTTTTCTTATTCCGCATCATTTGCTATACATAAACGCATTATAATATATTTCACCCGCATGTATACACAATTTACGCTACGTATATCGTATAAATTGTTAACACACATTTATATTTATATCCTTTTCGCATTTTTCCGCATCCTTTTGTCCTTTTCTTCCCGCTTTATCGCTTTAATTGCGAATTTATTTTCTTTTCTTTTTTGAAATTCCTTCGGTCTTTCAAAGCCGGGGAGAATGTTCACGCCGTTGTGTGTTCGTGGCGCCTCCTATTGTGAGATGCACGAACCAACAATCACTCTGAATCGTTCAATGCGCGAACGCCTCTGCGAGTGTTCTTCACGTTCGATTCGCGACACTTTCGTTCGTTGACTTCCAACGCTTCCGCACCGCATCTTTCTAATTTATCGCATATTTAATTAATACAATCGCTTTAAATCAATTTATAACCGTGTGTGTTGTGACTTGTGTAAACGAGCCGAGGACGAGCTGCTTTGGAGGTAAGTGCTATCCTTTAGAAGGTTGTTTTCGAACACACATGGCCGCTTCTGTTATAGCATTTTTAAATCCCTTAATTTTTCTACTTCCGCATACCCTGGTGGTGTCTTCTGCGCCACCAATGCATATATTTTGTTCCTGATTTTTTCCAATATTTTAATAGCCTATATCTTATTCCCGACATAGAGGAATCCAACAAATAAGATATCGTTAAAATCGGTGCAGGCGTTCTTGAGTTATAAGTGGTGTAACTAACACAACTTTCTTTTATATATATATAGATATATTCCTTACATCTCAAGCGAATACAACCACGTGGATGCAAATCTGCCGGAATCTCCGACATACATATAGTTTCAGTTCCGTTTGTGTAACGACAAACCATCACACGTGGAAAAGAACGTCTTAATATAATATTTAATTTTGTCAGCATCTTCAGAATCGAACCATAGACCTCGGGTACTCAACGTAATCACATTCACTGAGCCACAGATTCTCTAGAAAATAATGATATAAAATATCATGTAAAAGCAACGTCAAAATTTACAAATTAACCTCCTCATAGCAGAAGCAAATTATGACTTTGAATGTTTCGAACATAAAATATGAATAACTTTCGAATTCAGCCCATTAAAACTTTATAAAAAATTACTAATGATCAAAGTACTGAGTGTTCAACCTTAACGATGGATCTTATTTTAAAGGGATAGAGGTTATTTTGCATTCACAAAATTATTGCATTAGCCTAGAAAAAAATGTATCGAGCAAATGACATATTCAGATCCATACAAATTTATAATAATAATAATAATATATTTATTTAACCATAAAAAAATTTCTTAACTTACTACAATCACTGGTCCCCACACTAGGATACCCTGTGTTGTGGGTAACCAGACTCTTCCGGGGGCTATACATTTGTAAGATAATATATACTGACTAATAAAAAATAATATTTAAGTTATTAATAATATTCCTAGCAGGTAAGTGTTTAGATATCAATAAAAAGTATTAGAAGTGTGTGAGTTGGTATTGATTGGATGAAAATTTTATTATGTGATGAGTAATGTAGTTTCTGAATGGGTGTGGAAGTGTTTCTATTTTGTGTTTTTTTTTTCTTGTTTTTTTTTTTCCTTTATTTAGTTCTAATTTTTCTAGTTTAGTCAGACAATACTCCGCAAAAACGCTTCTGTATTTTTGTAGTCTAAATTGATAATATGTTTTTGGTCAGTTTTTTCATTTTGTATCTTGACAGACATACTATATCTTTGTTGGCGATTTTAGATATTTTGTTATATAAGAATGGTCCTCTGAAGGCAAAGAAACGTTTATAAAACGCTCGAGCGGGTAATTCGCTAATTTTGTAGGAGTTTTGAGGGTAAAATAATAATAAATTTTAATAATGTAGAATATAATAGATTGGAATATCTATAAACTAAACATTGTACTAGAGGGTGGCAATATGTGATCTCCTTTAACGTTTTTAACAAGGCATAGTTTCATCGAAATTGGATTCGGGAAGAAAATCTATCGCAACATAAATAATATTTAATTGTATTAAATATAGTTATTAAAATTGGGTGCGAACGAAGTCGCAGGCACCAGCTTGTTTATAATTAAATTATATATTTCGTCATCTAATTCTTAATATTCGAGAAGTTGAGTTTATTTTCTCTTATCCTTAACTTTTTGATTGCTTTCAATTAAAGTTAATGGGGATCGCTGGAGCGAAGTACGAGTATAAGGATTAAGTGTGTGTTTAATAAAGAAGATTATTATACTTAGACTTCATGATTCTTCAAGATAAAGTCCCCAATATATAGTCATATTATGAGCTAAACATACTATAACTTCTGATGCGGTTTAAATAGTTATTGGGGAAGTAGTAGTGGAATCTAGTCAAGGCTACTAAGCTTAGAATATCGGCGCAGAATTGAATCTTTCAGTATTTTATCGTTTATTCCTCGGAATATACGTATACTATCTTAAAGACTACCGTCCTCGTTGTAATTCCTAATATTACTTATTAGTGAGCACTGAATTATATCCCACTTAAAACTAAAATAACTAAAATTAAACTTAATTAATTAACAAAAAGACAGCCACTAAGCACTTGTCACATTATTCTTTAATAGTTGATGGCACTGATTTTCAGTGGCTTTGAGCGACATAACTGACAATACCACACATATCTCGATGTCTGGAAATCTATAACTGCGCGATTCCTAAGTCACTTTCTGCCTCGCACAACCACTCTGAGGAACTACGAGTATGTAGCTGTTTTCCGAACAGATACGACTTGGAAACCTTCAAGAAAGAAGTCTACGTCTTCTTTATAGGCCGGCAACGCAACTGCAAGCCTTCTAGTGTTGCGGATGTCTATGGGCGGCGGTGATCACTTACCATCACGTGAGCCACCTGCCCGTTTGCCCCCTGTACTATAAAAAAACTACATATGTATAACCTAGTCTCCCCATCCCAATTTCACCTACTTTAAGACGCACATCGGGATTTCACCCTTACATAATGGATAAATAATATATATACGATATAAAATACCTCGAGTATGCACATCTTGTTACGCTACTTCCTTTTTAATCAAAACGGCAAAGGGTGGAACTCTCTTCCAGCGACTGTCTTCCCGGATTATTATAATTTGGATCTTTTTAAGTCGTGGTTGAACCATTGACATAGGTGTATTGTTGATCGAAGGGTTGAACAGACTTTTTCTAAGTAGCTATTCAGTGTGCTCCACCACTGACCACCTAACCAATTAACATCCGGTGGAATAGTTGTCAAATATCATTCATAAAAACATACACATTACACATACATTAAAAATAGGATAAATTTGCTGAATGTTTGTTATGTACTTACACTGTGATTCCAGGTTCAAGTGGTTGAAGATCCACTCTTAATGTTAAAGGAAGACCACAGTTGCCATTCGTCCACATAAATAAAATGTCCGTGAATAACCGAGCCATGGGGGGTCACAAGTTTCATTTAACAAAAACTACGCCTGGCTAGACCCATTACTATAGGAAATAATACATCTATACTATAAAGAGAAAATATTTGTTTGTATGTTTGTTTGTTACGATTTAATTCAAAAACTACTCGACCGGTTTTAAACATTTTTCACCAATATAAAGCTACATTATCAGCGAGTAAAATAGGCTAGTTTTTATTACATCTACATTGCACCCGTGCGAAGCCGGGGCGGTTCGCTAGTACTAACTATAGAGGAGGGAATTACTTAAGTCAGCGAGCTGCTGTTAATCTAATATTAACATTAATTAACATGCATACTGTACCTAAACACAGCTTTAACCTATCTTGCTAGAAATCTGGAGAGATGATTCAAAAACATTTATGTATAGGTTGCGTATACTAACAATATTTATGCAAGGATGATTGGAAATATTTTCATTAAACGAGTGGGAGGAATATTGAAATTTTGCCGCTCATCGGAGGAAAAAGACTGGCTTAATGTACGTTTCGGTTTCAATCTATAGATTTCCGAAAGCTCAAAGTAACATAAAGAGGTCGAGCGAGCATTGACTGATGTTCTGTGGCTAAGGTATCATCGAGTAAACCTCATCGTCTGTCGATATTATATACGTTAATGATTTCGACAGACGAGCATGATAAGTATATAATACTTTTCTCTATGTACGTTTCACTATTTCTAGCATTACTCGGGGCTCAATGAAACGTGGTTTCTTGGATTGGAATACAGATTGAGCTTTTTGGACTCCAGTTGGATATCCTAAAGCTTAAAGTAAAAATACTACAGGCATTGATGAATGTCGCGTGTGGTGGTATGACCTACTTCTTCACTTGTCTGTCAATACTGATATATTTAAATAAAATACTGTATACCGCCTTTCAGCAATACTGTCTTCCCGTGATCACGGTTGCTGAAAAGCATCCGAAACGTCGGGATAAATAATTTAACAATATAAATAATAAAGCCAGTTTTAATCTGGTATACAGTATTTTATTTAAATGTGTGGTACTCGCGTTAATAAAAGACAATAATACTGATATATTTTTTTCCATTATTTCTATTCCCTAAGAAGTCCATTAAGGCGAGAATTGTTTGATTCTTACGAAGCAATTAGTCTGAAAGTAGATCTGCCGGCATTGTTTTACAGATTTAATGAAAATGCTGATTGAAGGGTAATATTTAGTAGTGTTTCCGGTTGGAGTAATGTTACCAGTTTCCTAATAGTAATGTGATCTTTTAGATGATGTTAGAAATAAATTCAATTATAATTATTCTTTAAAAAGCTCTTTTTATCGTCATTTTTAAGAGGATATGTTGAGAAAAATGCGGTTTTTCTATTACGTGTAACTTGTCCAGGCTGTGGATTATTGATATGAAATTTTGGAATATGTTTTTTGACTATATTTCGCAGTGTCGCTCAAAAGGAAAACATGTTTCAATGAAATTTTCTCGATAGAAAATAAATGTGAAGTTATGTCTATTTTTACACTTTTTTGGATCCCAAGGCATAACGGCAAAGAGTTATTTAATTTAATTTATTTCAAAGGGTGTATAATAAATGTCTTTAAGATTCCTCAAAACCGTTTTTTAATCAACTAAAGTATTATAAAGTTATGAAATGAATTAGTTTTGGCACATACGTTGTTTTATTCCGAGCGCGTTCAAGCTACAGCTATCTCTTTTTTTAACATGTCTCAAGTAAATATTTCAATCTCGCTCGCTCACCTTCAATAGAGCGATTTGTCGGCCTGCGAGCCTCATCGACATAGGCCCTTAAGTGTATTAACGGTTCGAAACGTTGTTTAAATTTTCAGACACACATAAGAACATGAGAGAAAAATATCTCTATATTTTAGCAGCAAAATTAACTCTGTGTATTCCATTCGATTTCGCTAAAGTACGGCGTTATCTAAATCTTTCAGAGAGGACTTTTTAGACGATTTCAGTTGAATGCGTCGTCTAGAGTACTACTTCGTACTACCCTCATTATCGACATAATGTTAACAGCTTTGCTTTTTGTTTTGTTTGTGTCTCGAATGCCAAGTCTATTTCCATTTTGAAAAGTATTTTTCAATTTAAATCTCAAACATTTATACATTTTGAATGAATTAACAGTAAGGTAATTTTTTGACGGGCTCGTTCGCGTTGGCGCGTCGCGTCGGGCAGAACACCTACCATCCGTGTCGATGTGTCGTGGGTTTGAATCCTGCCGGTACGACATATTTTATAAATAATATAAAAAGTTGGAAAAAATTATCACATAGATATCGTATGTCAAATTCCGACCGGATAACGAACCACCGTAAATTGATTGAAAAATTAAATGGTTTCAGTATATGGATTTTCGAATACCATGGTTCGTGGGTTCATTCTCGACAAGATGCAATACAGTGAGTTCCACTTCACCTTTCATCGGTAGTTATCCGATATAAAATATTTAACTATTATATTGACATAGGTACCTATATCAAGATACTCCACCATTTCGCCTTGACTAAAATAAAAAAACTTTAAATCAATCAGGTAAAAATAACGTAAAAACCACCAGTGCAAGTGTTAAAAAAGCTTGAAATAAATTAATTTTAAATTTTTCCACCCATTTCCGTATTACAAAGGCTTTTGTTACTCTAAATTCGCACACATGCAAGCGATTCTTTGTTACATAATATAAAATTCTATTTCGCCGCACGAGTTTTGATAGAGCGTGGACGATAATAGAATTCTTGACATAGCTATCGGAGGCATGACTAGCAACTATTACTCAGGGTAAGCTATCTCTTGGACATTGACATATTGTGCGCTGTAAGAAATTCAAAGATGTTCAACTTATAGTTCGAATTTTAAAAATAGACTCAAGATATTAAGTTCGGACGAACAATAGATTGAACTAACGAACTTTATTGGGTAGTACTACCAAATGAAGCTAAAATCGTGATGGTTCGAATCCCGCCAGGATGTTTACGAGTGGGACGAATATTTAATTTTCGACCGATAACAACCCACTTACTAAGGGTCGGCAAGATTGAAAACAACACACAACAATCGTCACACAGCGCCGACGCTAGCAAGCCGAGCAACTGCGCTGACGCACGCACGCTACTCAGTATAATCGTTATAACAAAATGTATGTTATACACAGTGGCGGATTTACCAGCAAAACACCGCCTGAACCAGTAATAGAACTCTGTATAATATGCTACTAGCAACGCACCCCGGCTTCACACGGGTGCAAAGTAGATGTACTATGTTACTCGCTGAAAGAATTTTTAAAATCGCTTCAGTAGTTTTTGAGTTTAATCATAACATACAAAAATACAGAAATTCAAAAATTAATATTTTCTCTTTGTAATATTAGTATAGATATAGATATATTTAAGAATAGACAATTGTAGACCGAGAGATTCCGTCACTGTTTATACATATTACTAGCTGACCCGGCAAACGTTGATTTGCCATGTAAATAATTTCTAAAAAGCAGGGGTTGGTGATAAAAAAGTGAAAATTTAGGGTTGTATGTATTTTTTAATGCCACATTAAACAAAATAAAAACAAAAAAATTCGTCCAAAATTAAAAAAAAAATTAAGGGTGAACAATCCTTATCACTTAGGGGTATGAAAAATAGATAGTAGTCGATTCTCAGACCTACTGAATACGCATATAAAATTTGGTAAAATCGGTAAAGCCGTTTCGGATGAGTACGGTAACTAACATTGTGACATGGAAATTTTATATATAATATGTCACCGCCTTCTTACTAAAATATCGTCATTTAACATTTTTAATCTCTATCATAAAGGGACACATTAATTGCACAGTACAAATGCTTTTTATATGATTTTAGGTCATACCACCGAAAAACGCTCTGAGTATTTTTTTATACATACAAGTAGTATACTATCAGTTTTTTTTTTTTTTTTTTTTTTTTTTTTTTTTTTTTTTTTTTTTTATAACAGAGCGGACAACCGAGCAGGTGGGTTACCTGATGGTAAGTAATCACCACCGCCCATAGACATCCGTGACTTAAAAGTCTCAGATGCGTTGTCGGCCTTTCAAGATTACCAGTATCAGTTTACCCCTCTCCTCTCTACACAAAGGTGATGACTGATAAACAGCGTTGTAGTTCTGACTGTATCATATATACTGAGTCAGTTACCTATTTGTTATGGCAAATACAGTTAAAATTAATAAACGAACTACTCTCACTGTAATCAACCCCGAAATTACGGACCGAAAATTGGTAAATAATTTGACTTATTAACTGGTCGTTTCATCAACAAGGCTGTGATTGTGGTTTGTACTGTAATGAGTAATCTAACATCAAACACTATTCCATATTAATTATTATAATATTATACGGCTATACAAAATGACATAATTGAGAATGTTAACGAATATTATGTGCATTAATGTTGGGTACGCGTTGCAATTAAAACATCGATTAAATACGAATGGTCTATGCAAATGATGGACGGCCGGAACTGCGCATGAGTTTAGGCGATGAAATAAAACAATTCCGGCTTAAGGAAGGTGCCACATACCTTTATATGATTCTGGAGTGCCTTCGATCCTCACACACCACTTGCACAAGACCACAATGAGAGCACGGGGTTTTCTAATACTAAGTTTAATGTAGGAGATGCACGACAACGATCACTCACGGCGCCATATTTTTCGACACTCCCAAAGTCAATGCGATAGGTGGCGCTGGCAGATTGCAGCGCATTCGACGTCATAGCTATAAGGTATGTGCGGAAGAAGGATGGGTGATAGGAGTCAATTATTGCGCTTAAATTATTGCTCTTGTATGTACTATGACATAATTTAATTGGATCTTAAGGCTAAAACTTGAATTTCTTTAAAATTAGAAAGAAAAATTCCTTGATTGATAAAAATACCTTTACGAAAAAGGGATGTTAATGATTTTTAAAAACAATCTCCAGTTAGATCGACATTGATATCGCGATATTTATATCTTGCCTCTCAGAAGTTAAGAATGATTTCAATCATCAATGTATCTACATAATATATACTTAATGTGAACGTCTTAAAATGTAGAAGCCCGACACAATAATTGCGGTTAGACGATTTCAAGTAAAACTTACCCGACCCTTTTAAACTTATTTTAGGCTACATACGAATAAACGTGTAAAACGCCACGACAAGATTAACACGTTCCCTGTCCACGACTCCATATTTTGGAGTCGCAAAGTGACTTCAGTCACAAGTCCACGCCCCTATGTCATACTTACATACATTTTAAATGATGAAATATTGGACTGGACGGGTGACTTGGGTTTGGATTTTGTTTCAGACTTGTGAGTTGGACTTAAACAAAAATACAAGTAGATTTGTCAGGAAAGAAATGGCCCTTGTATGGGGGACTGTCAACGTGTTAAGTAACGTAACATAGAAAAAGACAAAAGTAAATGCCCCTATATTTGCAAAAATGTGTTGACAAGACGTGAGAAATATGCAGTTAAGTAAGATTACAATTTAGAATCCAGCACCACACTCAAAATAATTACTTACCAGCACACGATCTATTTGAGCAGTATTATTGCCACTTTAATTTACGAAAGAAATTTAGTTCGACTGAGTAGTTAAATTATTGCTGTAAGAAATGGCGGTATAGCCTCATACCGTTTTTAAAAGTTCCTCAGTCATATTGCAAACGCACGCATCAGCAAACACATACAAACTTTTGCTATTTTTTAAATTTAAGTTTTTATATCTAGATACAATTTTTTTTAACAACGGGATAATGTTTATAGTTTCTTGTAAGCATGTTTTCCCCACGTCTGGTAACTTCAAGCATTAATCGGGTGGAAGGAATACCGGGGTTTTATAGATGGAAAAACGGTGAAGTGCACATTGCGCGTTTCGATTTCAGTGTATGTATTTTCGAATGCTCGAAGTAAAGAGTAGGTCGGCGGCGCATCGTTGACTGATGTTCTGTGGCTGAGGTGTGAAGTGAGCCTCATGCTCGTCGGTCGATCTAACATTAAAAAAAATGTAATGACAACTAAGTGTTGAAAAACTCTTGTTTAACAATAAACCATTTTTCAATTTTTTTATATAGTAGTTGTACGGGACAGAAAATTCCTAAGGAATCGTGTAGTTATCATGTTAAAATTAAAAATATATTATATTTATATCAAATAATTTAATTCCTATAAAATAGTAACAGTAATAGTTACGACATTTAACCACAGATTATCTTCAAAAGCTACCTTACCACTTTGCGTTTTATCAGTTCGTGTATGAAACAAATAAGCAAACTTTCCAAACAGTCTTTATGCCACACTAATTCAGTCATAGAGTGTAACTGCTTCAAGTTTCAGTTAATTATTGTACAGTGAGGGTCCGTTGTAATTAGCATGGGCAGTGGTGAACTCGCGACATAGTTAACTTACTAAGTTACGACTTTAGATAAGAGTATGACAATTACGGGCCGTCTAATTGATAAGCACTTCAATTTGTAAATCTTACTTTCGGACCCTTTATAACAAATCTTTATATATATAATTCTTCTGTGAGTGTGTATGTCACTGAACTTCTCTCAAACGACTGGACCGATTTTGATGAAATTTTTTGTGTGTGTTCAAGGGGATCTGGGAATGGTTTAGATTCACAAAAAAGTTTGAAATTTTCAAATTAAAGACGTGTAGACAGGACAACGTCTGTCGGGGCCACTAGTCTATGTATGTATATAAAAGAAAGTTGTGTTAGTTACACCGTTTATAACTCAAGAACGGCTGTACCGATTTTAACGATATCTTATTTGTTGGATTCCTCTATGTCCGGAATAAGACATAAGCTATTAAAATATTGGAAAAAATCAGGAAAAAAATATATGCATAAAATTAATTATAAAATAAATTAGATTCAAAACTCCGCCATCTTGACAGCTCACGTCATGCATTCTTAGCTTTTTTGGAATAACAGATGTCCACTGCAAATCAGTGACATATTAGACAATTATAGTGGGTAAATGGGCATATTCAAATTTAAGAATAATTATTATATAATTTCGAAGCCAAAATTGTGGCAGAACAACGTCTGCGGGGTCCACTAGTTGATTTATATTTACTATATATTGTTTGGCATGTTTTGATAGAATATAAATTTCGTATATGTACATTGCATATGAAATGATTTTTTTAAACATTATACTACATATAAATATACTTATTGGCAAGTACTTACGGTCACATTTAATAGTGTCCTCATCTAGTTATAACAAATTTTATTCTAAACCTTGTACATTTTCTTTAGTATTCATTGAAGCTATCAAGAAAATTGCACCCACTTTGCTTCTAATTCGCATATTAATTGTTGTCTATGTCAAATTTCAGATACCTTTATATAATAATTATTATAATCAAAATAATATAATGTGTATTACTAGTAGGTGATTGATATAAGTTAGTTTTTTTGTTTAAAAATATTATATTATATACTGGGACAAAATACTAAAATCAAAGCTTTTTTATATAAAAAACTTGTTTATTTTCTAAATGCTTGTATATAAAAGGCATAGGCAAACCGTCTTCCAACGCTTAAAAATAAGCAGTACAATATGAATTTATACTTATTTTAAAACAATAATTGATGTAATTTTATTTTTCTCTTTTATCTGCCTGATTAAAGGTAGGCGTTTTTGGAGAACCAAAAGCAAGAAAGTCCTGTAAGAAACTCTCTGGCCATATTAATTTTCACTCACATTCACATTATTTTCTTTTTATTTTTCTTTTTCATTCTAGAATGAGGGAAATTATAGGCCATTTCGAGGTTAAATCCCATCTGGAAAATATCAGAATTTCGATACTTCTCCAAGAAAATGTATTTGGTTTCAATGTTCTTTATATTAAATTAGTTTTGCCAATAACTAGACTATTTTGGGTCCACTTTTTTAACTGTGCCCGTACTAGTTTCTGTATCATTAGAGGAACCGGACGTAGAATGTTCCAACTGAGTATCACTTTTAGAGTTACTTTTTACTCTATTTAATATTTTTCCAGGCTTTCCTTTCTTTTGTTTTACTTTAACAGCTCTTTCTGGTGGTCTGTTTATACTTTCACTGCGATTTTTCAATTTGTTCAAACCAAAGTTTGGTTTTATTTTTGCTGTTTGTTCTAAGATGCTCATGTCTGGAAGAAATAAGTCTGAAACGCAAACGTAATCACTACTTTTCTGTGTTTGAACAGTATTTAATTTAACAGGTACAATTTCTACTTTTCGTAAGACAGTTTCTGGTCCTTTTGAATCTAGAACATCTTCAGACGGTGATTCTACTCTGCCAACAAGTTCCTGTATCAGCTTGTCTTCGAACTCCTCTTCATCTATGTCATCATCATCCTCGGAATAATATGAAGAAAATGATGTTATGGAGCCTGAATGAAAGTCATCAGGTAAAGTTACTCTAGGCACATTTATTGGAATTTCTACTTGACTTAAGGATGGTTTGATAATAATTCTTGGTTCCGTTGAAATATCGCTGGAAGCAATAATAACTTTTGGGTAATCTCTTTGAACTGAAATTGTATTAGAATCCACTTCTTTATTAAAAGGTTTTGAATCGATTCTGTTTTCAAGTGATCTTGTTTTGGAAACTTCTGTATAGGGAGATAAATTGTCAATATTTTCGTAGTTATAATTCTCGGTTATTTTCTTTGGTGAGTCAAATGACGAAAGAAGTTTCGTTTTTTTATACGCAAGTCGTCGTTCCAAAGTTGTCGTTCTGGGTGGAGGTTGAGGTGGAACTTTTGGTTTTTCAATTTGACTATCAATATAGCCTCGGAAACTTTGCAAACTTGGTTGTAGAGAAAGTCTTTTCTGTGACTTTGGTAGATCTGGCAGGACTTTAGGAAAATTTCGCCGCTTGATTGTTAATAAAGCTTCTTCTGGTGATAAAGAATGTTTTTGTATATCATCACGGGAAGTAACATTGATTTCGTTCCTAAAAGTAACTGGCGGGAGTATGTTCATGGTTTCTCTTTGCATTTGTTTCATTAATAGTTCATAATTAACATCTGTGACTGGATCAGATGAGGAATGTTTGTGGGATATTTTCAAAGAAGATGGGTTTTGCAAAGAAAGCTTGACTTCATTGGTGAATGTTTTATTTTCTTCCTTTGGTTGTACATTTTTTATATCACATAATTTGGGCAATTTTATAATTTTGGAATAAATGTCATTACTAACAGTGTGAGATCGTTGCAATTTATTTTCAGTTACTTTAACACCTTTTTCTATGCAGTCAAATGATTTAGATAATTCTATAGGTTCTTGTTTTAATATTGAATGAGTACGCGCTGCAGGTGTAGCATCAATCGCCACGGATACTTTTTTTGATTTAACACTCTCTGTTTTACTCTTTATAGATTCATTTGATTTACTCGTTTTACTATAAGCTTTGTTATTACTAGCAATTGATGAATGAGAGTCAAGGGCAGAAGTTGAAGTTGTCTTTTCAGACGTCTTATTTTTATATTTTTTTGACAGCAGGTTTGTTGGAGCCACTTCCAACTTATTCACCTCTGTTTTCTTGTCTGACAGTATTTCTTCAGATCTGGTAAACGGTTTATTTTTGTCATTTACATCGGAGTTCGATTTTCGTAAAATAGTCGGTGAACATCTATGCATTACTTCATTCGTAATCCAGTCTCGAACTTTAGTATGAGCATCTAACGTGCTCGTTGACAAATGCCTTCTTAACTGAAATCGTTCCCTGAAACCTCCTGAATCATCCGATTTTGGAGTTTTACATTCCTTATTTAATTTCTTTTTCGGTATTTTCATCGACTTAATAACACTACAGCCATTTTTAAGCTTCTGAAGGGCACTTTTGTCGGAACTTTTCTGCCCGATTATATCTACTTCACCTATTTCCGAAGGACGCTCAAGAGTTTGAAGTCGTAATCTCCGCTTTTTAAAATACAATACGGCGCATATACTTACATTTACGGCTAAGAATAAAACAGCCAGGGAAATAATGAGGGTGACGGTTGTACTTGAAGTTTTAGCTATATTTAATGGGGGTTTCTCGGTATGTTTTTCCATTAAATGTGGCGGGACGGGTCTTGATGGGGTTTTTATTGACTGTATCTCTTTGTATATTGCATCTGTGTCCGGTTTGTGCTGCGGTGGTGAGTATGGCCGCAATTTACCGTACGATGGCATGTTATAGTGGGGCTGGCTTATTACAGGCGGTGGTGACCATATTTTTCTGACTGTATCTGTTTATGGAAAATAATATTATTATAACGCGTGGTTTAAATTACGACTAAGCATAAGTTAAAAATAAAATATATGTCTAATAATATCTTATTAGCAACTCAAAAGATTTGCGAGTGTTTCTGTAATATTAACGTTAAGTTACCACGTTTGTCAGTACTTTTTAATATCCTGCTTCAGGAGTATCTTTGAACATATTTATAAAATTTGTGCAGCAAACAAAATTATATTCACATAAAATAGACGAGAGAATTGAATGCCTCTGACGCAACTCGAACTCGACTTCATATATTATGTTTATTCTACAGCAATATTAGATTTTCATGAAAATTGGTAGACAAGGTAAATATAATTTTATAAGTAAATATGAACTGAATCAATTAGTGGATACAGAATTCGCAAAACTTATTATTTAAACACACTGAACGATAGCATGGATATACCTGCATTTGGATAAGATCCTTTTGAACCTTATGACCAGTAAGTTAAAGTTCTATTTGAGCAAGCAATACTATTTTTGGCAGCACATACATTCAGTTTAAATCGCTAACGATAAAGTTCAAACTAGTTCAACTCTGAAAGCCGTGTGCGTAAGTAGCAAGAGAAAAAGCACTCCATTCGAACTATTGCTTGGTACTTATCGATAATACAGATATACAGATAGCATACAGAAAGTAAATTCCTGAGTCCCCTAGTGGGGCATGGGGCAGACCCATTTTTGTGTCTGTTTCATGGATCAATTTTTTTACAGGAAAGTAATTACTGCCTAATATGTCCTGCCCAACCGAAACATTTTTTTTAAATATTATTTCCTCTGGTCGAACCCAGGACATCCAATGCTACATGCAACGTGCTTAGAAGAAGCAGTTGAACAGAATAAATATATTATTTGAACCAATTACCAATAGCTCTATGTGCTGGTGGCTTCGGTCTCGATGTTGTACTTGATGTGAAAGCGAAAAGCGGATCTATAACGTATTTTCTCAACTTATTCGGCAATCTCTCGATCCAGAAGCTTGTGTAATTCGATCTGTATAGACTGTTTATCGATGGCGGGATATCTGTTACATAAAGTACAATTAATTTAATGATGTCAATAGAGTAATAAACAATAATTTTATGTTTTTTTTATAGAATAGGGGCAAATGGGCTGTTGGCTCACCTGATGGTAAGTGATCACTGGCGTACTGCAAGTGTGTTGCCTTTAAGAAATGAGTAGACTCTTTTTTTGAAGGTCCTTGAATCGTATCGGTTAGGAAAATATATTTTTGTATGTGTTTATTGAGGTTCGCTAGATAAAGGACACAGGTCAGATATCATTCGATTATTTGAGGTATAATTTCAACTTATTTTTTATTACTTTAGGCAGTCGAAAATCAATAGCTTCATACCGAAACGCCTCATCTGATAAGAATTCCTATCCCAGCAGGATATGAACCCGTAGTCATTCGGAGTCATGAAGGAGAAATTAAATTATATTTTAAATCGTATGTTCAAAGAGTCGCAGGTTCGAACGAATTTCGAAATTCTTCATATTGAAACTTGGAGCATTTGCTTGAAGTAGCCAAACCTAGAGAAAAATGTTTTCATGGACATATCACACTCGGTGGACATCGAATCTGCGGTGCTAAGTTGGTACAACTATACCGTCTAATAGCGAAACTTACCAAGTCTCAAATATGGTTGATGTGCGAGATTATATTCGGGCCATTCCACATTGTATTGATTCCATACTTTTCTGTCCAGTGTATAATACTCGTTTACACTTTGTGTATTTGGAGAACTGTAAAAAAAGTGATAATTCACGAAAATTCTTTATTTTTTTTTGAGATAGTTATCGACAGACGAGCATGAGGTTCACTTGAGGTAGGCTATACCTCAGAACATCAGTCAATGATGCGCTGTCGACCTATATTTTTCATCGAACAGTTGAGAATCCATAGTGAGACCGAAACGCGCAATGCGAATGCGAACGGTCGGAATTGCGATATTTAATTCACCATTTTAGTGCCTTAAGTGATCAGAAATGGGGAAGACAAGTTCATTGAAAATTATAATTACAATCCCTACGGGATTCGAACCCGCGACCCATCGTTGCGCAAGTTAGGTGTTCTATCAAAAGCGCCAACGAGACCGTTAAAATCGTAAAAAGAAAAGTAGACGGTTAAAATGTATAATACATTCTAACTGGTTTACACGATATTAATTAAAAAGATATATTGACTTACCCATTTTTAACGAAATTCGTCCAGAGTCGCATAACTACTTCGCTTAGCAGTTTTTCTCGCAACGTATATTCAGAATGGAAATGAGTACTAGCGCCACCTAGCGGCACGCCTAGGACATAGGGCATCTCTTCGCCGTGTACGCTTTTATTGAGCTGTAATATTACAAAAGTCTTTGATTAAATGATGACTATGATATTCTTGATTGCTAAGAATTAAGTATAATATGCCAGAGGTCTTTGAGGATGCGTGGCTAGCCTTGAAACTGAGGGTCAGCTAGAAGGTTGCCAAGCCGTTTCGAAAAAATAAAAAAAAGGAAAAAATATTTGATTGCAAATATTTTTTAATAATTATTTCATTTTATTATTTATTTATATGTTATATGCAGTAAGGTGGGATGAGGATGTTAAAAAAAATGCAGGAAGGACATGGATGGAGGAAGCAAAAGACAGAGTTAAATGGACAAATCTGGAGGAGGCCTTCACCCTCACATGAGGGGTTTTTTGCAAGAAATAACTTAAAGAAATAACTTAAAATTGAAATTAAATAACAACATTATCATTATCATACTTAATTAATTACCTGACATTGCTAAAATACCAAAAATAGTGACATTATTTTTATACTAATTGGAAATGTATTTTTTAATTTTAATGTATTTTTATTTTCATATTTTTTATTTTTATTTTCTATGTATAATTATTTTTTGTATAAATATTTTTTTAAATTATTGTAAGCTCATGACATTTTTTTATCTCCTTTGACATAATTTATAATCTGCTCCATTTATTATTATTTTTTGGTATTTTGTTTTTCTTTAATATTATAAAGTGTAATTATGTATGACTGCAAAAAAATAAAAGGCTTTTTTATTTTTATTTTTATTTTTATGTTATAAAAATACAGCCTATGATAATTAATTTACCAGTAAAACTGTAATATCAAAAGAAATCTATGAATGAAAGTTTCAGTAGTTTCAAAGGTAATCGTAAAAAAAATCAACATTCTTTAATTTAATATACTTTATATAAAATTACTTTTACTGGAATAAAACGCAATCGTTTAAACGTCGGGTAAAATAATATAAACAATAAATCGAGTTTTAATCCGATAAAAGTAATTTTATACAAACACTCTTTAAATAATTATACACACAACATTATCGCACATAACAGTATAACTCCAACCTCCCAAAATTGGCACACAACCTCCACCGAGTTTTCTTTCAATATCCGCTATTTACCACGAGCTTATTTTAATTTACAAAATATTTGTCGTTTTCACTCGGCTCCAATATCGAATGTAAATATTTGTACCAACTTGCAGCCGATATTACTCTCCGCGTTTCATATTTATCTGATTTGCTGAAGTGTTAATATTTTGTTTATACGTAATTGGATGAAGCTACGTTTTCGTTTTTAAATACAAAATATTAATAAGTTACGCCTCGCTAGGTTTCAGGTGCTAACAAGAGAGTTTTATGTTTGCATAGGTTGTCGATGTCGATATTTTGATGAGCTCGATGGTGACGTTGGGTCGTGGGTTCGAATCCCACCGGGGCGACATGTTTATAATTTTCTGTAAGCATGTTTTCCCCACGTCTGGTAGCTTCGGGTATTGATCGGGCGGGTGGAATATAAAATTCCGACCGGTCAATGAACCACCGTTAATAGATAGAAAAACCGTGAAGTGCAAGTGCAACAACAATGCCTTTAAATCCCTATTTAAATTATCGGATGTGCATTTTAAGTCATTTTCATTTTGTTTCACTAATCGTTTTAAAATATCCTTTTTAAAAAATGCAAAAGAACATTTTTGAAAACATATTTATGAATTAATTACACAGTAATAAATTACTCTTAAATTTTTCGTAAGTAGGATGTTAAACATATCTTTTTTAACCGTACCAAATCAAATGTAATCGATTTTTACATCCGACTATACCTATTAAAAGGGATAGGTAGGCGATAATATTATATAGATACCGTTGTAGGACTGCTTTCTACCAAGAAAAATATTATAACATCCACACCGAAAGGATGAAATTAGTTCAAAGATGAACCGCCTTAATGAAATGCAGCGATTAGATGCCTACGAATTAAGTTACCTACAGGAAAAAGCAAGTTAAAATATTTGATATAAAACTGTCACTCGATATAATTGAGCACTGATTGTTTTAAACACCTGTGGAATTTTAATAAAACTTCGAAAAGTTTTTTCGCATTCTGAATATTTTACAATGATAATGGACATTTTTAACGTCGCAAATTCGGTCTGTAAAGTTTCATTATGGCTGGAAATTTTTATGGAGCAATAAAAAAGGTTTGGCTTTGATGGTTGATGTAATATACGATGAAATATTGAATTAAAAAGGGTTGCTTCGGTGCAGGTAAATCGACACAGATACTATATCTACTATTTTTGGTAGATTTGGACTTCACACAAAACCTTAAAATATTTCTGAAATTAATTTTAAGCTTAACTATGTATAAGCGCAATTATGAATAGTATTTTCTTAACGTCATAGCAACAAAAAACATTAAAAATTACATTAAGTACGTTATTAATTTTCAATTTTGAATAATTTCTAAATTATTCTAGTTCATTTGAAAGCCACAGAACTACAGATTATCATGTACACACTGTCGTAGACTTTAGGCAGAAAATATTCTGACATATTTTTAAAATTACAATAATTATTTGATGTCTTTACACCCGGTAAGCGATTCTCACAAGGAAGTTTATCTTACTGCTATCCGACCCCCCACATCCTGGGTAAAAAATAAGTTTTTTAGTTCACATACATCGCGATGTAATATCATATGGACGTCTACATTTTCTCAATTTTACAGGAAAGTAGAACTGAATCCGCCACTTAAAATTTTACTAGTTTTTTAATACAGATAGTATACAATGGATGAATAAAAAATTATATCGGTATATGGGCATACTATTAAGGATTTAAAATGGTTAAGAATTGTTTAGTTACGTATGAAGAAAAAAACTATCTGGTTTTTATACAGCTATATAAATCCTCACAAAATATCAAGGAAAAAGAAATATGTACATCCTTAAGGGGTCAAAATAATTCACTGATATCTTTGAAACTGGTATACAAAACGTAATTTAATTCACATAATATGTATGTTGTGGAGAGTAACCTTGTAAGAGCATTTCTATGAGAGGTTAGCAATACTTACCGGCGCGTATTCAGTGCTAACAGAGTTATGTCCAAACACATAGAAATAGGACTGTCTGTTCGCCTTGGACTGGTAGTTGGCGAGGCTGATCATGGGCGCAAGAGTTCGTGCGTCACTGAAGAGGTTAAGAACTACGTCGCGGTTTGTCTCCACGGACCAGCGCTGAGGGTCCACTTTGGATGGAGAGTATCTGAAAGTAAACGATACTGTTAAAGAATATATTAAAGGTTTTGCTTTATATTTATCATTCTTTCAAAAAATATGAGGTAAGCATGTGTTTATTTTCAGTCAAACGTGAAACAAAAATTATATTTTTTTATGCAATGTAAATATTCTTTTGTTGTTTATAGATAAAGGGAAAGAATAACCTATAACCATTTGAAATTTAAAATAGATAATTAAAAAAACTATTATTTACTTACAACTATCACTAACACACAACAATCGATAACTTAACATGATATGTGACTGGAAGTTCAGGGTTTATGTAAAAATAAATGTTAAATTTATAAGGAACTTCGTTCCAAAATGTTTGGACTCAAAACATGCCAATAAAAAAAATTATTAGTGAAAAAGACACAGAAATATGTTCCCCATGTACCACTAGGAGACTCTTGATTCATTTTAAGACTATGTATATTCGTGCATGCAGGGTTTTGGTCTTAAATTATATATAAAAGATTTTTCTAATCATATATTCTGCGATTCATTATTAAGGCTTGTATTTTTCAGTATTTTAATAAACAATCTAAACAAATATAAAAAAATGAGAATAATAGGGCACTGGATCAAGGGCCTTACTCTGTTAGAGATCCTTAGTTGTTGAAAAATGAGAATAATAATTTACTAAAAATTGTTGTCAAGTCTAGATAAGATAAAAATTGTAAAATTTTAAGTTAATTTGTATCATCTAAGGAAATAAAAGGCTTTTTATTTATATTCGTACATGCATAGTTTTAAGAGCTTTATTGTTTACATACTATATAGTTTTAAAATATTTTTATTTTTCTTATTTTTTATTTATCTTAATAAAAAATAAAGGTTTAAGCTTTTATGTATAGCATATACTGAATAAATAATATATGTTCAAATGAAGCAGATATGTATTCGCAGTGAATTTTCAGTATCGCTAAGTTGAAAGCTAATTGCAAATTCCATGTAAGTCCACAATTTAATTAGTCGCTTCGATGCAGTACATAGCGTATTACTGAATTCAATTTACAAATGTTTCTAGCAACACATATAATAGGAAAAAGTCACGAAGATTCTAATAGTTAATTGAGTTTTTTGATGTAAAGTTAAGGGATATTACTTTATGAGTTATGGTTCTTTTTTTTATAATATTAATATATTTTTTTCTTTTAATGGTTTGTAAGTATGGTTTTTAAAATGTTTGTGTGTGTGTGTCAAATAAATATGTTATAATATTACTGAAATTATTTATAGTAGGGACTTTCCGTCTTAAAACATTCGATTATTAATGAACTTACAATATCGAAAATTATAATTCTATATAATTTTGCGAAGAAGTAAAACGAAAGGAAATCTAAGAAACTCTTCAGTCTAAGATAGTCTTCATATTTAAATACTAAAATGAATGAAATACAGTAAACATTCTTAATATTCTTAATAATATATAAATTGGTATAAAACTGTAGAGGTAAAATGTTTGTCTGTTTGTACGGACCGGACTAATCTTCGAAGATACTGAACCGATTTTCATGCAATTTAAACAAATATATTAAGCAAAGCCCGGGGCAACATATAGGCTTTGTTAAAGTCATCATCATTTAGAGATTATTTTAAAGGCACCATATCAACAAATTGCAATGCAAACTGAGCCGCGTTGAATTTTTCGAATTATTAGATGTCCATAACATATTGATATGGAAATGGAATTGTTTGATTATTTCGCCACTTTTTTGCTCAAAAGCTCAGCTTAAGATGAACCCACGCGAACGAAGTCGCTGGCATCAGCTAGTAATATATAAATTGGCAGTATAAGGCGACCTTATTATCTAAAACACAGTGAATTTATTAACGAAAAAAGGTTTCCAAGAACGTCTGGACTTTGTCTGTTCTATTGTAAGAGAAATTATTTTATTGAAGCTAATCCGATTCTTATACTTGCTTTATCCTTTTCCTTATACTGTTATATTTAGAAAAAATGTTTTTAGTTGTTAAATAAGTTATCCCGGCATAATCAAATTTATTAACAACACAAAAAAGAAAACAAAACAGTGTCCTCTTGATTTTTAGTTCCTTTGACTTGGGGTTTTAGTTTTTTAGTCTAGCTTAAGCCATCTCCATTGAAATTTGGGTGTTTCTGATCCGTAATTTTACTTAATTGTGTGATACTAATAGATAATATATTATCTTTCTCACTGTTTCAATATCTCCTTCAATGCGATGTCTTCAGCACCTTCGAAAACGATCTTGGAGTATTTCTTAATGAAGTCATCTCGTTGGTTCTCCAAGATTCCATGGTCCAACTCGATCACTCCGAAGTCGTGATAGCTTTCCAGTTCGGTCACACCACTCAGGAGTTGGTATCTGGTAATTTAGAAAAGATTAATACACAAACATATGAATTTTAAAGAAATTGCCATATAGGAGATACTTATGAAAGGCCGTTTTAATTTTTTAGCTTACTGATGGTTAGTTACAATAAAGCGGAGCACCATAAAAAATACATATAGTAAGTGCCAATTTTGATAGTGATTGGTCAAACGTCGTTGGAGGTTAGCTGTTTTAATTATCAAAAATATCAATTTTTAAGTTAAAAGATCATGAAATTCTAGATTTCAAATGAATAGGAAGTTAAAGTTAAAAAGTGCAATTTGAATAAAAGTAGATTATCTTAACCCTTTCGCGGACATAACGTGATTGTACTTCATGACTTGACATTTGGTTACGGCATAACGTATGTAAAATCCCTAGTCCCCTAGTGGGGCATGGGGCAGACCCATTTCTGTGTCTGTTTCACCGATCATTATTATTTTACAGGCAAGGAGGTGATCAGCCTTCTGTGCCCTGCCCGACCGAAAAAATATTGTTTATTTCAGAACAGACAACCGAGCAGGTGGGTTACCTGATGGTTTTCTCGGGATTCGAACCCAGGAACTCAACAACTGAACTTGATCTCTAAAGGAACCGTATTTGTAAATAAAAAGTAAATTCTTGAAAAAAAAAATTAAAAAGAAAATACCCACTCGTTATAATAATTATGACTCTAAAAATAATTAAAATTTTCGTTAAATTAAAATAAATTACATTAGATTTCAATTAATTAATTACTATTCCTTTGAAACTAATTACGGATTATTCGGTTAAGGTTGCACAAGTCGCGGGCTCGAACTCACTGGTGGGCGAGGCCAAAAAGCATGCTGTTCTCCCGCACCGCACCGGGGTAGTCATTATTAAGTGAGATGCACGATAATTCATAGTAAAAGGGGCGTCTAAAATAATACGAAAAAGCCTTTGGAAAATCGAGTTTTATGAAAAAACCACTGCATAAATCAATTACAAATAAAAGTTATTGTATTCTTCGATAATCTTGCTTTGTCGGTACCGACTTTGTTTTGAAAATTTGATACTTCTTTTATTACTAATTTAAGCCCAAAGTTGTGTTAAAAAATGGCAATAAAAACGAGTCTTTGGTAGCTCGTAACTTTTTAATGGTTTTTTATTTTACCATTCTGTTTCCGTACAGACAAAATTAATAATGAGACAAAACGATATCATGTTTAACTTTGCATGTACGGTGCTAAATAGTGGAGTAATACCCCCCCGAAATTTCTATGGAAAAAATGTCGACTAGTGTCACCTTAAAGGTTCAATATTTCTTTTTAAGATCAAATCAGTTTCAAAATATTGTAATAAATTTAATTAGTATTCCAGAATAAATTTTCTATCTAGGTATTTTCATAAAATCAAATTAAAAATAATTTAATTCCGTTTTGTAGGTCAAATATTTGTTAAGGAACATGATGAAAAAATACTTACTTGCTTAGCAAATTGGGAAAAGAGTCCATAGTCTGTGCTGGCTCGCTCGGTATGAACGAGCCCGCTACCACTGGCCCCAGTGGCGTCTCAAACTCCCGCGATAATATTTGAACTTTCTTTATTTCTGATAATCTGAAAAAAAAAAAAACATATACATAATATATCGCCGGTTGCGGTGAACAAAATGATAATTGCCATATAAATATAAAGCAGTTATCATTTTGTTCTCCGATATATAAACAATAACATTATTTATTTATTATCCAATTTTTATTCAATCTTATTCCCCAAGAGTCAAACCCAGGATTTCCGGTGCTAAACGCGTTTAACACTGAGCCAAGGAGGCGATCTACTATCGGTCGGCACTCACTATTAAAAAAGTGTTATGATACTAAAGTGGTCTATGTTTTAATCAAACAAACAGAAAAAATATCAAATGCATTCAATCCCCTGCGCCATTTTGCGCACAGTCTTACTAAACGTAACTACCCATATATTATTATTTTTTACTTGTTTGTTTTTATCTCTACATAGTATAAATCGTCGTTGAACGCTTAGATCTTTTAACTACGCAATGGACTTAAATGAGATTTCATCAAAAGATAGAGTGATTCAAGAGGAAGTTACGTTTAGTTTAATATTGTTTTGTGTAAAGAAGAACGGCAGTCTCAGTGTCGCTCTTTTTTAGAAACGAGCCTTAACTAAATTATATGCATTTTATAGATTGAGTATAGTAGTTAATATTGTCTTTTATTAACGCGAGTATCACACATTTAAATAAAATACTGTATACCGGATTAAAACGCGATTTATTATTTATATTGTTTAAATTATTTATCCCGATGTTTCGGATGCTTTTCAGCAACCTTGGTCGCGGGGAGACAGAAAGATGACAGTTGTCTGATTTTTGAAACGTCACAAAGTATTCAATTCAATTCAATTCAAAAATAATTTATTAATTTAGGTATTAAATGCTTCTAATTTTACATTTACTGCCAGTTCCCGAATCAAGGGCGTAGAGCGGACGAGAAGAACTGGCAAGAAACTTGGCGATTAAAAAGAGTGGCGGCGATTATTTAAATGAATATAGTAGTTTATTTTCCCAGTTAAAGTTATTTTTTATTTTGTTAGAGAAGAGAAAAAAATATTAAATAAACATTTTGTTAAATAAGAAGATGCGACACTCAAAGTACATAGAGTTTTGCCAATCTTTTTTGATATAACGCAACAAATTTATCATTGAGCGGAGTTCACTTAATCAGCTATGCTTACGGTTTATTTTGTAAGCAGGTCATCATGTTCTTTGAACTTGGGTTACAGCCCAGACCCTGCGCCACTTGCAGGGTGTACTGCATCGGATCCTTCGTCATTGCGAAGTCAGACAGTGCTGAGCCCGACATAAGTATCGCTCGATGGAATAGACCTGAAATTTAAAGTAATCAATATTCATATTATATAGAGGAAAAAAAGGTAAAAAGGAAGGAAGGACAGGAATCGAAAATTAAAAAAATAATAATTGAAAATTAACTATAAATTGAAAGAAAATTAACTCTACAAATCGTTTAGCTTGGTATTTGTATGTTAGTTATGAGGAGAGATGAAAAACGTGTATGAAGTTTTGAATATGAACGTGGATGGGTATAGGAGAAGAGGGAGGCCAAAAAAAACACGGATCAACATTAACTAGAACCAGCTATAAGCGAAATCGGTAGGATTGTCAAGTAATATTGGTAAATTTACAAAAAATTTTGTAAATAAAAATACAATAAAATTGGTCAAATCTCTTAATTTTAAACTAGGTACCTATGTTATTTTACTCACTAATAACATGATTAAAAGCTACCGATGCATCGGTATTGCAGAGGATACACAATATTTGTTCTCATATAGTATTGGGTGGCGCAAAAGTAAAGACCCTATTTGGTTCAGCTATAACATTTTTTCTAAATTAGAAAACTAGATTTAGGTTTTTTTAAATGTATATTTGTGCCATTAAATTTCGTACCATTAGGATTTAAAGATGATGTCTTTTAAATGGTGACCTCTAGCGTCTTCGCAAAAATAGGGTCCGATCACTCTGTCAACACAGATGCCACACCATACAGTAACTTTTAGTGGGTGTAAAGGTGTTTCTTGAATAATGCGCGGATTATCAGTGCCCCAGAACCAAGTATTCTGCTTATTGACATGCCCTGAGAGATGGAAATGCGCTTCGTCACTCATAACCAATTTTGAAGAAAAATTGAGAGGCAATGCGATAAATTTCACTGGAGAACGCTACAGAACCATGTTACGTAAGTTTTTGATACCCAGTTTGGACGAATTGGGGCTGGAGCACATCTGGTTTCAACAAGACGGCGCTACGGCACACACAGCGCGCGACACTATGGACTTAGTGAGGGACGCTTTTCCAGGCCGAGTTATCTCTCGTTTTGGCGATTTGCCTTGGCCTGCAAGATCACCCGATCTGAACAGTCCAGACTTCTTTCTTTGGGGTTTTTTGGAAATCTCGGGTGTATGTGAACAAGCCACAGACTCTCGCAGCTCTAAAAGAAAACATTCATCAAGAAATAAGGAACATATCGCAGGAAATATTACGGTAAGTTATGCAACATGTCATAAATAGGGCTCAAATGTGCATCAACTCTGGAGGTCACCATTTAAAAGACATCATCTTTAAATCTTAATGGTACGAAATTTAATGGCACAAATATACATTTAAAAAAACCTAAATCTAGTTTTCTAATTTAGAAAAAATGTTATAGCTGAACCAAATACTTTACTTTTGCGCCACCCAGTATAAAGTAATAGGCTGTTATTTTGTAACCGGTTTTTGGATTTATTACGTCGTCGAACAGGAACAAGCGGAACAAATATGAAACCTGAGAATGAGACGACCTGATAAGAAGTCCAGGTATTGTCAAAAAAAATTGTCAAAATCAAAATCAAAAGTTTTTTATTTCAAATAGGCCTTTGCAGGCTCTTATGGAACGTCTAATTGCACGAATCCAAAAAGTGGGTCTCATGGAGAAGAACCGGCAAGAAACTCCATGGACACTCTTTTCAACAATGGTTTAGCTTACAAAGACATTCTAAGTGGCTTACTCATCGCTACAATTAATTAATTAATTCATATTTATTATTTCACTACATAGTAATGAAGAATCTACAATCTCTAATTATTCAATTATTCGGTATTCTATTAATTATCTATAATATTATCATTAGTTTATTAGTTAATAGTTTATTATAATATTTTTTTTTTATTTAACAATGTCACTAACTTACTAAACAAGTAAGCGCAGCATTGTCTACAAAAATACAATTCTGGCCAGAATATAAATGAAGTCTAATTGTATTGAAAATAGAAATAATTATTACTATATTCTGATATTCTGATAATATTATCCGATGGACACAGTGATAACGCCTTTTAATTCAAGTACAGCGCCATCTTTCGAAACAGTTGTGTACTATTTTATACGTGGGATGCACGAAATATACACTGTTACATCGATAGGCCGTGGATTCGATTCTACCGGATCTAATGTGTTTCTACATATTATTATAAACATATTATTCAGACCTAAACATTTCGGGTTGTAATACGACTGCAGACTGAGCATTTCAAATTCAAATTCAAATTCAAGATCATTTATTCATTTGTCAATAAAAAAATACATATAAAATGCTTCTAATATTACATTTACTGCCAGCTCTCAAATCAAGGGCGTATAACGGACGAGAAGAACTGGCAATAAACTCTCCGCCACTCTTTTTAATCGCCAAGTTTTTTTTGTTTTACAAAATGTTTGTAAGGAGCAACCATACCACTATTAAGTAATTAACTATAATAATAAAACAAATATTTAAACGAAAAAATAAAATAAAAAACAAAGATTTGTCCTCTATCAGCAGTAGGCATGGTGAAATAGGAGCACGCACTTACATTCTCGTGGGAACAACACGCAAATACATAGTCGAAATAGCTAACATCACCGCATACACGAATTCAAGTTCGACCTATCACCACAAGTAGCACCCGTTCACGAGTATGACGCATGGCCAGCCATTCAGTTTGTCTATGGAAGTAAATAATAGGTCGGCAGCGCATTGTCTATCACTTAATAAAAGCGTCGATATTATAAGTTACCTCCGCTTCTTCGGAATTTGATTTAACTGCATATAAAGTTAGGTAGGCCTTAATATACCAGGGTGAATCAAAAAGTTCTTAGAAGTGCATATATATGAAACCTTTTTGGATCAAGTTCGATATTCAAATTAAAGAGTGTCTATCACACTATATTTATGCAGACTGTCACTTGTTTTTGTCAGTTCGTTCGCATGTAATAATTTTTTTTGTGCAACGAGTTGCTAAAAAGTCAAAATTATGGATAAAGTGAGTTACGTGCGGTGATAAAATATCTCAGTTTGAAAAAAATGTCTACGAAGGAAATTTTTTTGGACATTCAGCAGACATTAGGGGGTGATGCTGTACCCTATTCTACGGTTGCGTACTGGGTGGCTGAATTTAAAAGAGGTAGATCAAGCTGTAAAGATGACCCGCGTTCTGGGCGGCCTTCAACCTCCGTTACAGAAGAAAATGTCAAAAAGGTTGAGAATCTGGTTTTGGAAGACAGAAGAATGACTATAAAACATATAGCTGAGATCCTAAAGATATCTTTTGGTAGCGTTCAATCCATTTTAATTGATTCACTGGGGTTCAA
Organism: Anthocharis cardamines; assembly: GCA_905404175.1. NCBI lineage: Eukaryota > Metazoa > Arthropoda > Insecta > Lepidoptera > Pieridae > Anthocharis > Anthocharis cardamines. The sequence goes on along the minus strand of FR989953.1, from coordinate 960,919 downwards.
AAAAGTGTCTGCAAGATGGGTGCCACGAATGTTAACCGACGAAAACAAAAAGCGACGTTTGGAAATTTCCAAGCGTAATCTCGAAATGTTCCAGCGTGATTCGGATAATTTTTGCCGTCGTCTTGTCACCATGGATGAAACGTGGGTCCACCATTTTGATCCTGAAACTAAAAGACAAAGCATGTCTTGGAAACGACCATCCTCTCCATCCATCAAGAAATTTCGAGTTGCTCCTACCGCTGGCAAAGTTATGGCCTCTGTGTTCTGGGATAGTGAAGGAATCCTTTTTATTGATTACATGCCAAAAGGGTAGACGATTACTGGACCCTATTATGCAAATTTAATCCCGAAAGTGCGTGAAGCGATTAAAGAAAAACGTCGTGGAAAACTGTCGTTGGGCGTGTTGTTCCTTCAAGATAACACTCCTGCTCATCGATCGGAAGTTGCGCTCAACGCAATCCGCTGTGCTGGCTTCAATCTCCTTGACCACCCACCATATTCTCCGGACTTAGCCCCAAGTGATTTTCACTTATTTCCAAAATTAAAAGAGCTTCATTGTGATTGGTGTAGAGAGTCTCTACACCAATCACAATGAAGCGAGACGATCAGTCGAATCGTTTTGCGTTTTGCGTTCTAACCCCGCTGTCGGCCTAGCGTGACCGCCACGAGATATCTCGCGGACGAGTGAAGACAAACTAAGATGTGAGATATCGCGATATATTATGTCTCGACATCGCCAATTTTGATAGAAAATATATCTCAATCGACAAATATATTTATTTTTATTTTATTTTATATTAAAAGTCAAATTTTAAGTGTAATTGTCATGTTAGACCCGGAAAAAATAAAGAGATAATTGATTAAAACACGAGAAAACGTTCGACAAAATTTTGTCGCGGTTGTCATGCTAGGCCGGCCGCGTTGAATGTTCGTTGAGCTGACCTGAGCTGAGAAAATCATTGAATGAAACAGTTAATATATTTAATGGTTTTTTCGGTATATGAAAAGCAGCTAATTCATTAACATTAGAAAAGCGGTTTTTCTCGTCGCAGGTCGACTACTTTCAGCTACTGGTTGCGGTGTTAGTTCTTTATCTAATTCGGGCGGACTATTTACACACAATAATGAAAATGAAATGAAAATAAATATATTTGTCGATCGAGATATCTTTTCTATCAAGATTGTCGATGTCGAGATATAATATATCTAGATATCTTATATCTTAGTTTGTCTTCTCTCGTTCGCGAAATATCTCGTAACGGTCATGCTAGGCGGGCAGACCCAGCTTATTTATTTAACGCAAAACCAGTTGAATTTATTAACTGTTGCTTTTTAACAGGTTATCAGTTTGTAATTAACAGTTTCATTTCCAAATCGCCAACGACCCAACTCGTAATAGGTCTTCAAATTCGCAGTGTCCTAAGTTATTAAATATTATTCAATCTGTGGTATTGTTAAAACCCTTCATAAGTATCAGTGATAAGAACAGTCTGTTTAATAACAAAGAGAAATGGAGTACACTCCAAATTATCATCAGGCGCTTAAAATGGAAGTTCGGAGAACAATGACGAGTGAATTGCGTGTTATTCGGACATTAATCATTTACTTTTGAATTGTTCACTTTACCCATAATGATTATCATAATTTCATTCAGGGAATTTTCAGTTTATGTTTTTAATTTAGGCCCATTTACATGATGCAAGTTTCTTGCCTGTTGCATATCTATATCTATACTAATAATTGTATAAAGAGGAAAGATTAATTGTATTTTTGTATGTTATGAATAAACTCAAAAACTACTGGACCGATTTTGAAAATTCTTTCACCAATAGTAAGCTACAGTATAGTACATCTACATTGTACCCATGTGAAGCCGGAGCGCGTTGCTAGTTTAAATAAGAGAAATAAATGACTTGCATGGTTTAAACAACATGTGACATTATTGATCTGACATACAAGTTTTGTTTCAATACTTTTATAAGTGTAAACAGCACACGTGTATACAGTTGCTTACAATTCTTGGATGTCAATAGCTTTTGTACAAGAAAATGGCTTCATGTAAACGGGCCTTTATATTTGTAAACTAAAACAAGTTATTTGCAAATGATGACCATTATTTGATAATAATTAATCGCTACTTAGCTAATTATTGGTATGCTTTAATACAGTTTTAAGTTTTATGAGGATTAGTTAATATTTCCAGAATAAAAATACCTACCTATATTATATTTGTTTCCAATCCGAATAAAAAATGCTGTTATTGTACATAGGTACATCTATACTAATATAATAGAGAAGAAAGATTTGTTTATTTGTTACGATTTAACTAAATTATTAATTAATAAAAAAATCTATTTGTCCGATTTTAAAAATAATTTCACCAATACAAAACTTATTTTGTACGTATAATATACATCTACATTGCAAGTTGCAACCGTGCGAAGCCGCGGTGTGATATTTGTCTTTACATATTTTGGTAGGTATAAATATGGAGATAATCGATTACAAAACGGTTTTAAAGTCTTGTCATGGTAGCCATGCTAGGCCTGCAGTACTGTGTTTCACACGTGTAATCCAGACTGCGAATACATTTTTAAAGACAAAACAAGTCACATGAATCACAATTCTGTAGTGTCAAAGGGGTTGAGTCATACAAAATAGTTATTGATATGAATCGATACTACACGTTAATATCTATTAGGGTAGATGTGTCAGTACAGTGTTACAATGTCGTACCATTTTAAAAAAGCAGAAAATTACTTAAAAGTAAAAAGAGAATGACATTGACTCATTCCGTTTAACCTCGACACCTCAGAATTTACCTATCACCTGATCTGCTACCCTATTTGTTGACGATATGACGCGAAATACAGCTAATTAGCGGCAACAATATCTTTTAAAAGTAGCAAATCTTTTTCATAGCATAATATAATTTACATATTTAGGGATTTTTACCATTAACTTTAAAAGTCACAGATTAAACCAACGAATAAATGGCCTCTTGTACCCATATAAATTCAAGATAGAATATCGTTTTGAGAGGTTACGTCGAAATTATTACTATGGAAATCAGATTTTTCATAATCGAGGTTTCAATACGCAGTTGTGATCTACTTGAGTCTTAAACTATTGCTCCTGATAGGAGTGGGCGTTAATTCAACAAGCAGCTTTTTTCAGCTGTTTTTCTAATGTTAACGAATTAGCTGCTTTTCGTTTACCGCAAAATACGTTAAATATTATATTAACTGTTAAATTCAACGATTTTCGAACGCAACGCACAGATTAGCTCAACGAACATTCAACGCGTAGTCGCTAACATCATCCGAAGCAGCTTTTTTATTTAACGCAAAACCTGTTTTTATTAACTGTTAATATATTTGTTAACTAATAATTGCTACGTATAATCTGTTGACTTTACTACAAACCAGCTAATTTAATAAGCTATTTTTTTAACAGTTTTCAGTTTGTTATTAACAGTTTCATTTCGTTAACACAAAAACCGTCAACGCCCCTCTAGCTACTATACATACCGTTGGAAATAGGTGAGAGCATCAAAAAATTAACACACGCTGCTCCAGTACCGTGCCCCATGAGGGTAACAGACTTTGGGTCCCCATTGAGATCCTCTATATTGTCCTTAATCCACTGCAAGGCAGCAAGTTGGTCCAACAGACCATTGTTGCCATAGACATGTTCCGTTAGACTTGGTTTCATGAAACCTGAAAACATGTGTAGTATAAAAGTTTAGGAATATTTTGACGGGCTCGTTGGCACGTTTGGTAGAACAACTGCCGTGCACACCGATGGGTCGTGGGTTCGAATACCACCGGGACGATATATTTATAATTTTCTGTAAGCTTTTTTTCCCACCGCTGGTAACTTTGGGCATTGATTGGGAGGGAGGAATATCTAAATTCCGACCGGGTAACGAGCCACCGTTCATAGATGGAAAAATCGTGAAGTGCACATTGCACGTTTCGGTTTCAGTCTATGAATTTCGGTATGCTCGAAGTAAAAATTAGGTCGACAGCGCAACATTGACTGATGTACTGTGGCTGAGGTATCAGCTACCATCATGTGAACTACCATCAAGTGAATGCTCTTCTGTCGAATTCTGACTTTAAAAAAGTCGTTTTCATTAATTTGGTTAATTAGACATTGTAATTAAGATGATTTGAAGAATTACTTCTTAAGAAATCCCTATAATTAAAAAATTAATGAAAAAACCTTAATTAATGAGTATAGAAACGTTAATTAAGCTGGTTTGATTAATATAAATGCGAACCTTTTTGAAATACAAATCATTCAGTGATCAACTTCACTGCAGTAAAGAGAACATTTATAATAATGAAGACCGCTGCAGTGTTTATCGTGTTTTCTTACGTTACAATAATCAATGGTGTACCTCTCTATGGACAAGATAGATTAGGATTTGGGCGTGGATATGGCGTTGATATGGAAAATGGCATGAGGCCTGTTAATGGAATGGCGTATGGAAACAGCATGAGACCTGGAAAAGCAATGGGTTACCAAAACGATATGAGACCTGACTACGGAATGGGTTTCGAAAATGACAGACCTAGAAACGGAATGAGATTCGAAAATGGAATGGGTTTTGAAAATGACATGATACCTGGAAACGGAATGAGATTTGAAAATGGAATGGGTCTTGGAAATAACATGAGACCTGAATACGAAGGAGAGTTTGAAAATGGAATGGGTCTAGAAGATGGTAATAATCGTGGAGCTGGTCTTGGCCAATTCGGTTTTGGTCAATTTGCTCATGGCAACGAGTATGGAGCTAATGAATACAACAATGGCGCAAGTGGTATGGAAAACCAGGGATTTCATACCACTGGTGGCAAAAACTTCCATAATATTGGATCGCATCACCATCACGCAAAGTCCATTAAGGAAGAGGAAAATGACGAAAGCCATGACATAGGAGGTAGCGAAGGATTTGATACTGGGGCGCAGTCTGGCCGCGGTTTCCGGAACTACCAGAATGGGGCATCCGGTTATGGTAAACAGTTTAGAGAAGGTTCAAGAAGAGTTATGATTTAAACCAGTTACAATGTAAAATAAGTTTCTTTTGTTAAGTGTTGATTTATAATTATATATTTAAAATATTTTTCAATATTTTCATTATTTTAGTTCATACCTCTATACCACAATTTAAGGTATAAATGTTACGTAGTATTAATGACAATAATGCTTCAAATATCAAAATAAGTTTTGTCTCGCGTATAATTCTGAGAAATAATCTTTTTCTCTATTATAGGCATTGTTGGTTATTGAAATGAATATAGCTGGCTTATCTAGACAGTTGTCACTTCACATTCTGCTCTTGACCATACTTGCTGTAAAGCACTAGGGATAAATAGTGAATTTATAGAAAAATGTAATCCAGTAGAAGCTTTTGCGTTTAAATACTGTGCAGATAGAATACAGTTAAATTCAACTCACCCAAAACACCAAGTCTAAAGTTAACGGTAATGACCATCACATTACCGTACGACGACAAGATCCGACCGTCGTAAGGGTTGCCAGAGCTCCACTCAAAAGAGTCTCCGTGAATGAACACGAGTATCGGGAATTTTTTGGACTTTTGCTCTGAAAAAAAAACATCAATAATTATTTACTAAGCTTTATGAAAGGGGTTTGGATTTTGGATACCTTTCCCGGGATTAAATTGAAAATATTGTTTGCTGGGGTTTCTTTTTTTTACTATAGTTGCATGATTACAAAGCCTCACTGAGGCATAGACGTTTTAAATATATCATAAATTGTCATTTGTTTTATAATACTTAACAGGAACACAAGATTAATGAATGAAACTTTCGGCGTGTTTGATCCCACATTGAATAAGAACCTGCATAACATCCTGTCCGTCATGTTTATAATTATTTATAAACCTTTTTACTAACTGGTCTAATATATACCTTTCATATAAGGTCTTAAACGGGTGGTAGGAATACTGGGTATCGAACCAACGTTCAAAATGGAAAAGCTACGAAGTGCAGATTGCGTTTTTTGGCTATACATGATGAATTTCCGAATTATGGTAGTAAAACAATTGCGACATAACATTATTTAAAATTACAAGTATCGGTAATGCTGTCAAGTACAAGCATGGACACTACTGTATGACATGTACAAAGTCGTCTGTCGGCAGTCATAAATAAATAATTAATGTATATTTCAGGCAATCCACAAATTGAATTAAATTAAAAATAGCCCAAAAACAAGGCTAGAAATTGATTATACAAATACAAAAGTTAACATAAAATATGTTTCAGCGACATAAAATGTATTAAAATTAAAATAATTATATGCCATGTTGTGTGCCATTAGTAATACATATAACAGAAAATTTTGAATAGATATTTTGTTTAAAACAAACAAGTACTTACATGAATATCAGTAAATTAAGTAACACACATATTGTATTCTTTTAGTGAAAAGAATGCATTAAATGTGTCGTGTCATCTCTTTTATTAGATACAAGTGCCCACCACTTCACTCGCATTTTCTATGAAAATGGAAAACTACTTAGTATTTTATATTGTCTTTAAATAACGATTTCTATGAATCTATTCATATGTGTTGTACCCATATTTGATTGATTTAAAGACGGGAAACGTATCTATAAGCCCTTTGATCGCACTTCCTGTCAGCGTCAGCTACCGGCTTGCCACTAGTAGGACTTTACTAATAACGTGCCTATTTATTCAGAAAAAATAGTTCGTTTTGTTTTATGTTTCATAATGATAATATTATAACCATCATACAGTTTTAAAAAGTATCCATATAAAACCATTAATTACGGAGGCGCTACTATAGCATGAGAGTAAATATTACGTCCACTTGGACTTTTCACTGTGCAATTGTTTCCTATAATGCTTAAATTGTCATTAAAAATGTTATCACGATTCACATTTCAAAATCACTGGCAACAATTCATAAAAAATCACAATAATTATTTTTCAATATTATCACACAGTTGTTTTTTTAGGTTATACCTATTTAGCAAATTATTTTTGACTACGGGAATAGTTTAAGTTTTCTATTTCCTGATTTGAATAACCACTCGTCATTAAAAATATTAAATTTTCCAAAGTAGGTATCTACTGTACTCTCTTATTTACTAACTTCATATTAACTCTCTAGTTAGGTACATAAGCGCCGTTCTGGTGGGATTTTGAACTGTAATTTAGATTTTACAAGCGGACATTATATCGACCGATTCTCATGAAATTTGGTGTGCATATTGGGTAGGTATGAGAATCGGACAACATCTATTTTTCATCCCCCTAAATGTTAAGGGTAATCCACCCCTAATTTTTTTTTTTTTTGGACGAAATTTTTTGTTTTTTTTTTTTTATAATGTGGCATTAAAAAATACATACAACCCTTAATTTTTACTTTTACCCCTGCTTTTTAGAAATTATTTACATGGCAAAACAACGATTGCGGGGTCAGCTAGTAATTTAATAAAATTATGCCACAAGAAGTTCAAATAAGCATATTCTGCCATCTATGTTATTCTGTAAGAACTACGAAACAAATGAAAAGTTGTAAGTTATAACATTTGACCCCGTCAGAAATTAACTTTATAAAGCTTACTGATTTAAATAGATGGTAATAGATGGCGCTGTACTAAAAACAGAAACAATAATTAAATTATATTATTGTCTCATACATCCTAAAGTATTTTACACATATAGTAAGTATCTTATACACATTTATATTGGTAAAAAGGTAAATATTATACTCTTCTTATAGCTAATTGCCATTCAGAATTTGAAAAATAAGAAAAAAATCCAAAGAAATGTCGGAGCGCACAAGCGGATATAATTCTTGTACTTTTCTTGCGTTTTCGGACGGTTGAGTAGTTAGGTACTGTAAGTATATAGTGTTGCCATGAACGACTAGCATTTTTTGGCATAACGCACCAAATAACATGGCAATGGCAGCATTTTATTTGAAGAAATTTAAACTTAGGTACTTCATTACAAGCCCAGAAATCTGCGGTAAGGTAGAATACGTTACTGTAAAATAATAAATCTCTTAATTATGTGTTTTTGTAAAATAATGAGGTGTTAAACTGCCCCAGTTTCGAAATTGACATCGCTCTTCTAAATTTACGGCAGTATTTCTGATATTCATTGAGTAACTGATCACTGGCGCCATTCTATTTATAATCTATCCGTTTTGAGGGTATCCGAATTGTTAAGTGGTACTAAAATAGACGAACAGATGTAAGTGTGAATGCGGTTTTATTGATATTTCTGTACCGGCAAATAGGTGATCAGCCTTCTATGTCCGAACCGACCATTTTTTTTTAATCTATCAAATTTAAAATTATTAACAAAATCTATTAATACAATATAGTAAGTTTTCATAGAGAATGGTGAATAAAATGTTCATTATAACCTGTTTAAATAAAATTGCAAGAGCAGGTAACATTGGCATCCAGCCATTGATATCTTAACTTAATTAACTAGTTAACTAGTATGATAAAACTTAATTCAATACTAAAATAAGTAGGTTATTATAAAGTAATTCCAACTAATATTATAAATGTGAATGTAAGTTTGTTCGTTACGCTTTCACGCCAAAACTACTCAACCGATTATTATGAAACTTTGTAAACATAGGTATTAGAAAGAACATAGGATTTTTATTTAAAAAAAGCATTACACCCGTGCAAAGCCGGGGCGGATCGTTACTAATATATAATTTTAATAACGTGGCATGTGTTGCAAAGGCACGTAAAGTAAACAGTATGCATAGTGAATTCCCGAGTCCCCTAGTGGGGCATGGGGCAGAACCATTTTTATGTCTATTTCATTGATAATTTTTTTTACAGGAAAGTAAGTGATCAGCCTTCTGTGCCCTGCTCAACCGAAACAATTTTTGTTTATATTGTTTCCCCGGGATTCGAACCCAGGACCTCAAGTGCTAAACGCGTCGCACTTACCACTGAGCCACGGAGGCGGTCAAACGGTATGCAGATCAACTCACCAAAGTTTCATCATATTTGTTTTACTATATTAGAGGAAGCCAATGGACAGGCGTGTCACCTGATGGTAAGCGTTTACCGCCGCCCATGGACATCCGCAACACCAGGGGTATTGAGGATGCGTTGCCGACCTTTAAGATGAGAATAGGCTCGTTTCTTGAAGGTTCTCAAGTCGTTTTAGTTCAGAAGAACCACCAGCGAGAGCTGGTTCCACAGAGTGGTTGTGCGTAGCAAAAAGTGCCTTAGGAAGCACGCAGTTGTGGATCGCCAAACATCGAGGTTGTGTCGGTGGAATTTCATGTTTTGTCGCGGTCTGATGTTGAAATTGGAAATCGGATGGATAGTTTAGAAGTGCATAGAAGACAAATACTGTACTCTGTATAGGCAAGAAGTTTATGAATCTTCAGTACTTTATGAGACAGAATCTGAGATTTAAGACTAAAACGTGTTTTTATGTTAATCTTGTAACGAAACACCGGATATTACCAAAAAATTTATCACTAATTGATCGTAGAAATTTATCCTCAACAACAGGATATCAATAAATAATGCGCTTTCGACCTATTGTACTTTCACTATATTATGTCGATTAAAAAACTAGAGCCAACACTTGCAATCTGTACTTCACTGCTTTTCCTATAAAAGTGTATGTAATAAATTGACCTCTTTATGCCAAATTTCATTAACATCTATTCAGCGGCTTAGTCTACACTTAGTCTTAGTAATAAATATTTCTGCCATCACGATATTTGTATAAATACTTTTCATTAAAATCTAAAAACAGCGGAATCCAAAGATAAGACCAATCTATCGACCGATGAAACGAAGTAATCAGGTTTGGAAAGTTTCATCTCGCTTGAACAAGCAATTTAAGTTACTCACTGCTATAATAGAACCAAACTTTGACGTTTAATAAAAAAAACCATTATGAATATTAGCCTACTGGGAACATCCAAGCCTTTGTTCCTTGAGGATCTATTTTATAACTGTAAAATTGGTAATTTACGCAACCATTATCATTATTATATTGACTGACAGAAAATAGTAGCTGGAATTCACTTCATTGTATCTATGACCTGACGAGGATCGAACTTGCACCCATTAGATACAAATTATATATTGTATTAATTAATGTATGTATTATGTACTTACTTACTTAAGAAACGGCAACCAATGTTTTACTTGTACAGATTGATTACAGATGTAGGAGAAATATATTAACAAAAAAAGTTGAGAGGTGTCAAGGGACACCCGGATGGAACGAAGTTATATATATATGTACTCTGTCTGTCTATTCTTTCATACACGTCATAGATGCGCGGGACTATAGCAAAAAGTGTCGTGACAACTTTTTGTAAGATTTTTTTCCGTCTAGCCCCCTTTCACAACGCGCGAAAAGGAACTTCTTCGTTCCAAAAATGAAACTTGAATGTTGAAAGTTGAAACCGTTCTATTTTCAAAAAAAGTGTCGTGACAACTTTTCGTAAGAATTTTTTCCGTCTAGCCCCCTTTCACAACGCGCGATAAGGAACTTCGTCGTTCCAAAAATGAAACTTGAATGTTGAAAGTTGAAACCGTTCTATTTTCAAAAAAAGTGTCGTGACAACTTTTCGTAAGAATTTTTTCCGTCTAGCCCCCTTTCACAACGCGCGATAAGGAACTTCGTTCTAAAAAAGAATCATCCAAATCCATCCATAACATGCGGAGTTATCGCGTAACAAACATACAAAAAAAGCAACATACAGACGAATTGAGAACCTCCTTTTTTGAAGTCGGTAAAAATAGCACAAAGCACGTAGATCATTTTGCACTTTCAGTTCCAGGAGTTAATTTTATTGAATCTTCTACTCCCAATTTGGATATATTAACTGTCAGATTGAATAAAAATCGTACTCAATAGTTATTAAGTGCCTTAAATAATACAAAGTGCATACGTCATTGTATATCCAATTACCTTCTTATCTAAACCCTTATGTTTTAGCGCTTTTCTATTCCTAGTTCAAAAAAAAGGATTGGTTATATGGAATCTCTTTTTTTTTTATAGATATCGACGAGCATGAGGGTCACTTAATGGTAGGCGAAACCTCAGCCACAGAACATCAGTCAATGATGCGCTGTCGGCCTAATTTTACTTCGATTATTCGGAAATCCATAGATGGAAACCGAAACGCGCAAAATGCACTTCACGGTTTTTCCATCTATGAACGGTGGTTCGTTATCCGGTCGGAATTTAGATATTCCTCCCACCCGATTAATGCCCGAAGTTACCAGACGTGGGGAAAACATGCTTACAGAAAATTATAAACATGTGCTCCCGGTGGGATTCGAACCCACGACCCATCGATGCGCACGGCAGGTGTTCTACCGAACGCGCCAACGAGCCCGTCGCCCGTTTGTTTGATTACTCACTAAAAAATTCATTCATCCACAAACAGATAAGCAATTTCACCGCTTTATAATTATCTTTTTTGAAAAATACATAAAATAAATAAAGCTTTCAGCGTCGGTAACCCCATTTCGCGAATAAACAGCCGCCAATCAATCCTATTCGGTTCTGTTGAATTCTTTAAATAGTGCAATGGCTGTCGCTAGGAAATGCTTCTAACATTGGCACTGTTCGAAAATATTTGCCTAGTAATAAATATTTGTGTAGACATCCTGCTATTGTCGATAATTTTGGATAGGAACGAATCTTCACCCATTTACTAGTCAGTGTGAATTTCTCGACATATCCGTAGTATAATAACAAAGTTACTTCTGCATGACGCTCTACCTTGACATTATTCTTTGGGTAAATTAACTTAACGAATCGTTCATGAATAATTACTTCAAGATATCATTTGGAACATGGTGTAATAGTTGCAGCTCCTTACAAACATTTTGTAAAACAAAAAACTTGGCGATTAAAAAGATTGGCGGAGAGTTTATTGTCAGTTCTTCTCGTCCATTCTACGCCCTTGATTGGGAACTGGTAATTAATGTAAAATTAGAAGCATTAGGTAAGTATTTCTTTATATGAGTCGTATAGAATCAAAAGCGGCTTTCTGACTTATGGCTGATTGTTAGTAATTTAAAAAAGAAAACGTTTTTCTCCTTTATTTTTGTATTAGGTATCATTCATTGCATGTTTAAGGTATCTATTAATATTAACAATTAAAGATAAAACCAAATATATAAAAAACATAACAGTCTAAACGACAAGAACTTATTTTTTTTTGTAGATTGCCGGACCAAAAATGTCAGATAGCCGCCTTTGACGACTCATATATAAGAAAGAGTACATTATATTACCTGAATAAATAAATGAATGTATTTGAATTTGAATCATTTCCGACTTTGTTCTACGGATACGTCATTCTGTTTGAATCAGTTTCAATGATTATTATTATTATTTTACGCCGGCTAGTGGCTTCACTTAATAGGCCGATCTCTAGGTTACCAAATGGGTAGAAAAATATCAAAGAGCTTGCAAGTTAAGCAAGCCTTTAAAGAATGAGTAAGTTCTAATTTTACAGTCCCCTTAGTCTTAACGGAAATACCTTCTGCTTGTGACAAAGAATGAATGTATGATTCATTTACACATAATTATCTGTGTTTTTTTCCAAACAGTTAGGTAAGTTATGAAAAAATAATGTTAAACGTTTAAATAACTAATATTATTATACTTAGTAGAATATTTTTTAAACGAACATAATACTCTCTTGATGGTAGGTGATACCTCAGTCACAGGACATCAGTCAAGGATGCGCTGACGATCTATTTTTACTTTGAGCATTCCGAAATCCGTTTGCTAAAACTGAAGCGCGCAATATGCATTCCAGAACTTTTAGATCTATAAACCAGTATTCGGTTGGAATTTCAATGTTCCTCTTAAGGTAGGATGTTGATGCCCGATGTTCAGATGTTTAAACTTGTTAAAAAAATACAATTCTCATACAAAGATATCCTGACGGAATAAAACATATCCAAATAGAACCGACGCGCCAACCATCAAACAAGAATAAACAGAATAAAGTTTTGGTCAGCTGTGGGGGAGACAATTATAGGACCCATTGATAATATACGTATACAAGCAATACTAACCTCTATAAGGTACATAAATGTTCAAATACAAACAGTCTTCTGACTCTTCCTTCAAGAAAGGCTTCAGTCTTCTCAAGTAGTGCTGTCGCCCCAAAGATGGCGGGTTTCCTTTTTTAATCTGCGGGAAGGTTTGAGGGCAAACCGGTGCAAATCGAGTTGCCATCTTCAAGCCAGACCATGGTGGAGCACTGACTGGAAGAAATAATGTATGTAGTTGATGATTTTCATTAAACAGAAAAAATATAGGGATGGCCTGTTTGATGAGTCCCAGAACATATCTTCGAGTGAAGCTTACAATGGTCTGGTGATATCCATACTAATGTTATAAACGGAAAAGTAAATTTATCACTCTGACACAGCCAAATCGATTTATATGTATAAAGTATTTTATGCTAAGAAAGTATTCCATTTACTACATGCAAACTAACTTAAACACAAAGCCAAGGGCTATTTCGGATTTACTTAGACCGAATTTCGATATTCCTCTTCACCTTTTAAAGCCCACAATTAGGCGTGGGTTTATTTTATAAAGAAATATATCGTCGCATCTAGACACCTCGTAACTGCAAATTCATAAGATTTTACATGTACAATGATGTAGAAAGATCTGTAAAGCTACAAAGTATCTACTTCAAATTTGTGAAATCATATGAATTTTCAGTTACGATATCTCACATCAAGAGGAACGATATTATATACAAATCGGACTTGGTGAGAATAGAGTTCATAGCCATTGCAGTGTACCTGATAACCCTTCATTATGTAAACATCATCATCATCATGAGGGTAAGTCCTGATGATGTAACGGATACTTGTGGGTGTGCAAGCTTTTACCTCGCTTGTCAAACATATAATATTTCATTTCAGTTTACCTGGTGGCATGAAACGTAAGCTGCCAATAGGCGGTGCAGCATACGGCACACCAAGGAACATCTCAACGGGCTGCAAGTCATACTGTCTGCTCGGCTTCACAATCAACCCTCGCAACGCGCCTTGCCGCAAATGGTACTCCCGACTCAAACGCTTCTCGTCACTCGCAAAACTTCGGGTGTCTTCGTAAACCTTCGCCTCATCCATGACCGGCAGTAAGAGCGAGACAGCAATACAAATAAACAAATTCTGATTTATAAACGGCGCGTGCTGAACTGCCATTTTATGTCCATTTTCTCTCATTGCACTCAAAATACGTCAATGTTTTTATAGCTTATTGTGAGTCATATGAATTTGAAGTCGAAAATTGTCAAATTAGTACTTTCTTTGAACACTTCACTAATTAATCTCATTAAAAACATTGTTATGGGCAAATAAAGCGTATAAAAATGCAAAATGCCACTAATTTTGGATTAGAACTTTAAAATATAACACTGCACTTATTGTTATATACTTTTGTTTATTGAAAATTATTTACGATAAACACACATACATTCACGCTTAACTTAATATTTTTAGATATTTACGATTTCACAGTATTTTAAATCACGATAGGCGGTGTGGTGCCCGCGCGCAGTACGACTTACTGGATTCATTCCAAACTGTCCCTGCGCAATTCTAATACCGAAATACATAGGAATGCGGTACACATGGGCGAGATATTTCGGGATAGCGGAGATCAGAATCAATCAGATCTATGTACATACATTAATTTATAACAAAATTACATTGGTTTATTCTATAGAAAAAAAAATGGTAATATATGAAAAGAGTTTCGTTTAAGAATTGTGGCATTTTTCAAAAATACGTTACAGAACCCTTTCGTCAATATCTGATTTAAAACAATGGATTGAATGAGCTAATGAACTATTGACAAATTTAAGGCCGACAACGCATCTGAGACCTTCAAGTCGTAGATATCCATGGGCGATGATGGTTACTTACCACCAGGTAACCCACCTGCTCGGTTGTCTGCTTTGAAATTAAAAAAAAATATAGAAGATCTTAAATTTTCAGTTGAACAAAGAAATTATGGAAACTTTATTAGAGTTTTAATTCATATTAACCAAAGGTTTTACAATAAAAAATTCTTCAGTGGGTCAAAACGTCTTCTAATAATATATTCTTAACCACCAGTCCCTTATTATCTTAAGAAATATCACTGGCATCCAATATCGTGTAAAACCGGCACGAGTGAGCGCATCTTTATAGAGTGGGGTATTTTGAGCCAAAATAACCACGTGCTCGCGGTAAACATCCGGACGGTAGCGGTTTTAAGGAAATAATAATGATCTCTTATCCTTACTGCTTTACAATATTGTAAATACAGTGAAACTTGATTAAGTGGGACCTGGATAAGTGAGAAACCTCCATAACTGGAACTCATGCTGAGGTCCCAACACTTTGGCACTGAATTACCTCTGTTAGTGGGACGAGGTAAGCCTCTATATCTGGGATTTGTTACGTTTTTAGTCATACATATTTACTGAAAAACTTAGTGTGTTTTTAAAACTAATATCATGGTATCTCAGTCTGACACGTATTTTGCAAAATAAATATTTACCGGTTTCAATCCCTTGTCTACGGTTCCCCTTATACAATATTTCCTCGGCCTCGTTGTTCTACTGACAAGATGTCAGTGTCGACCCGTTTGTATTATAATTAATAAGCACTGACATTAACAATGTCCTAGTTAAAAGTTCAGGCACTTTTTAGTAACATAATTATTTTATAAATATAGTTTTAAAAGAAGTCGCGCTTTTTGTGTGATCTTTATAGTATATTAGATACAATATTCATAATATATTATACTGATTGCCCCGGCTTCGCACGGGTGCAATGTAGATGTACTATACACACAAAAAAGAAAAGAAAATTAGAAAGATTTTTTTGAATCGGTCGAGTAGTTTTTGAGTTAAATCGTAACAAACAAACAAATCTTTCCTCTTTATAAATTAGTAAAGACTAACAACCCGCTCCGGCTTCGCACGTGTGCTATGTATATGTGGTGTCTGTGTGGAGTGATTAATAATATTACTATTATGATTAAAATATACAGGATATCTGTTTATAATATTGTCTTTTATTAACGCGAGTGTCACACATTTAAATAAAATACTGTATACCGGATTAAAACGCGATTTATTATTTATATTGTTTAAATTATTTATCCCGACGTTTCGGATGCTTTTCAGCAACCGTGCAGTCTCCCGCGACCACGGTTGCTGAAAAGCATCCGAAACGTCGGGATAAATAATTTAAACAATATAAATAATAAATCACGTTTTAATCCGGTATACAGTATTTTATTTAAAGGATGTCTGTTTGGTTTTTTTAATGTTAGATATCGACAGACGAGCATGAGGTTGACTTGATGGTAGGTGATACCTCAGCCGCAGAACATCTGTCAATGATGCGCTGTCTACCTACTTTTTGCTTCGAGCATTCGGAAATCCATAGACTGAAACCGAAACGCGCAATATGCACTTCACGGTTTTTCCATCTATGAACGGTGGTTCGCTACCCGGTCGGAATTTCGATATTCCTCCCACCTGTTCAATGCCCGAAGCTATCAGGCAAGACATGTTTACAGAAAATTAAAAACTTGTCGACCCGGTGGGATTCGAACCCACGCCCCATCGATACGCACGGCAGGTGTTCTACCCAACGCGCCAACTAGCCCGTCAATTTTGCTATATTACAAAAGAATGAGACAGCATTTTAGATGAAAGCTCCCAGTCGGCTTGAATACTTCCGGCATCTTAAACAATTATCGTCATATTTCAAAGAACTATACTAAACATATCTCTATCTATAAGGTGAAAACCTCATTAAAATCCGTTGCGTAGTTTAAATGATCTAAGCGTACATAGGAACAGACGGCGGGAAGCTTTGTTTTATACTATGTATAGAAGTGATTAAATCGGCATGTTAGCATTACACCCATCCATATTCTAACCACAACTAACGTCGCATCACATAAATACAATATAAAACAATAAAATAGATATAGCAAAATTCTGAGAATGTTTTTTATAGCTCGAGTGACTGAACTAGCTAGTCCAAAATACACGCGCAAAACGACGATCAAACGCAGCTGTGCCGTTCCCGAGATATCGATGACAAAAAGACAAACAGACAAGATTATCTCTTAGGGTGAATATACATTGTTACATGATATTATCGTTGAAAGGGGATATTAGATTTTGATCTGACGGGCTTGGTGGCGCCTTAGGTGGCCATACGCATTCATGGGTCGCGGGTTTGTATCCCGCCGGGATACCAAGATATATATGTCCCGGCTTTGCACTGATTCAATGTATCTACATAGACGTATACACAACACTGACTTTTTAAAATCGACCCAGTAGTTTTTGAGTCTATTCGTTACAAACAAACAAAAATAAAATAATTTAGTGTAGATGGAGCCCATGCCAGAATCTGTTCCTGATAATTATAGAATGATCAGTCTGTGCGTTATTTTTGCTTGTTTCCACAGGATTTGATCACGCGACCTCCAGTGCTTAAGACAATACATACACCACTGGTCGACGAAACAATGGACTCAATTTTTTTTTAATGTCATATATCGACAGACGAGCATGAGGTTCACTTGATGGTAGGTGATACCTCAGCAACAGAACATCAGTCAATGATGCGCTGTCGACCCATTTTTTTTTACTTCGAGCGTTCGGAAATCCACAGACTGAAACCGAAACGCGCAATATGCACTTCACGGTTTTTCCATCTATGAACGGTGGTTCGCTACCCGGTCCGAATTTCGATATTCCTCGCACCCGATCAATGCCCGAAGTTACCAGACGTGGGGAAAACATGCTTACAGAAAATTATAAGCATGTGCTCCCAGTGGGATTCGAACCCACGACCCATCGATGCGCACGGCGGGTGTTCTACCGAACGCGCCAACGAGCCCGTCTTATTACTAAGATAGTTTCAGAACAAATTGTTTCTTTAGGATGTTCCTTCCTCGTGCGCAATTATACGGAATCAGAGGTATTTCCGGACCGGAACGGATACGACTAAGATACCTTCAAGTGCCTACTGATTTATTATGAATGAATGAATGAAATGTATTTATTTAACACCCAATTTACAGAACATTAATATTTTTATAACTATTTAATGCTAATTATAATTTAAATAATTTTAAAATATTATGTGCATATATTATATGTACTGTCAGGATGTCAAATAGGAGCTCCACTCAGCATACGCGCCACTGATTTTCAGTGGGCCCCTTAACAACAATTGGGAGACAGCTCCTCACAATGTATTTACAAAAAAAAATAAAAAAGAAGAAAATCACGGTTAGTGCGCTTTATTAAAGGTCGGCAACACACCGGTAAGGCTTCTGATATTTTAGATGTCCATGATATACAATAATTTCAATTTTAAATTAAACAAAAATGGCTGCGGAAGGCTTTTTGAGTTGATTTTGTATAGTTTTGTCTGGATTATCCAATAAAAATTTTACGAAAGTAACCTTCCCTTAACATGTACATTACCCCAAAATGTATGTACGAGTATTTACGGCTATCAATATCCATTCGATTATGTATATTATATACCTACTTTTGGTTTTTTAAATTCTTTTAATCTAATCTTTAAGGAAAATAATAAACGGAAATGCTAGGATTTAATATAATATTATTATCAAAGAGAATTCAATAATACATAGTATTTACTAAGTAACAACAACTATTCAGTGTAAACAAACCCTAACCACGTTCTTGGGTGTGGCCACTAAACTAAATCATGAATCTCTTTTATTATTTACTAGCAACGCGCCCCGGCTTCACACGGGTGCAATGTAGATATTGTATTATACACAAAACATAGCCTATGTTACTCGCTGATAATGTACCTTTCTATAGGTTTTCAAAATCGGTCCAGTAGTTTTTGAGTTTATTCATAACATACAAAATACAAAAATACAAATCTTTCCTCTTTATAATATATACTAATATAGATCTATTATATTTTGTTACTTCAAAGACAGCTAAGTAGTAAAACATGACCTATTTTATATTGTCAATATGTTGCTTTTAAAGGAATTCCATAGATTCTACTCCGTGTAAATGACCTTAAGAATTTAAATTCTTACAAATCGCCAGGTACTTCTGGTCAGAAAATAAGTTATACTTTTGATGAAGTGAAATTGTTTAAATATAATAGTTAAATTCTTCTTTTACTGTTAAAGCTATCCGTTTATGGAACTCTTTGCCTGTGAACATCAGAAAGGCACAAACCGTTGCTAGCTTTGATTCTCTTGTGAAAACGTATTATCTGTCACTTTAAATTGCCTTTTTCTTATTATTTCATTTTTTTTAGTATGTAACGCTGATATTTTTTGACATTCATTAATATAATTTTTAATATTTATTTTAATGTTCTCTTCATTTGTATTGCACCACCTTATTGTGTCTATTTATTCAGCATTTCCTCCTTCACGGGTTGTCTGGAAGAAATAGCTGTCATAGCTATAAGACCGCCTTCTGTACACATATCTAATGCTGATTATTCTATGTTTACTTTTTTCGTCTACTTTTATTATTTTAAGTCTATTTTAAGTTTTTTTTACTGTATTTTTGTGTGCAATAAAGTATTTACTTACTTAAATAATAACATGTTAGTCGTTAGTGCAAGTCTCAAACTAAATAGACGATAGAAATTGCTGCGTATCTGTAGAATGTAAATTTTTGATCATGTCATGACCATCTGTATGATTATTGATGGTCGCTGGTTTTTAAATAAATATACTCGTACGAATAATTTTCCTTCAATTTAATATTTAACTTGTTACAATAATTTTTTGGATTTCTTATACAATTTATTATTTAATATGTATGCGCGCGTGTCGAAATCTTGTATCAGAATGCGCTGCGTGGCGGCACCGCTCGATCGACCTGTCGTCATCTTCCTGCGCGTTGATTGGCCGGCGATGACGATATGTATGCCCAATGTAATGTTGCACAGATACGCACGATAACGTAATATCCAGCGTAGCAGCCGAATCAGCCGGTGTCACCGCATGAGGCAAAGAGATTCGACCTGAGTTACTAGACCACATTACATATTCGCATATATAAAATATCAAAATAAACGTACAGTAAAATTCTATATTAAAAGTATATATATTAACGCAATAACCAGTGATCTGTCTTTGTGATTTTACATAAATATATGCAAATAAATAAAAAGGTAATTTTGAATAGGCTACAAATGAAAATCCATAACATTTTATTTTAAAATTAAATTCAAATGACGATATCTAGGTTTACGATCGCCTTAGTCATTACGCTTCTCTCGTGGCCAAAACCTAAGCGCTGTGATAAATATTGGCGAACGGGTCACAGCAGATGCGTCGCACTAAACTTATTGGGACAAAACTTATTATGTGCTAATGATTACTGGTATCCTAGACCGTTATATATTATATACCATTTATCATTATGGAGATAGAAATTATAACTGTTAAGTCTGATTTTAAAAAATATTTCACCAATAGAAAGCTACATTATCAGCGAGTAGGCTATATGTTTGTGTACATTGCACTCGTGCGAAGCCAGGGTGGATCGCTAGTTTGTATGTATAAACATATATCGTTACAAACAAAAAAATCATTCCTTCTTATAATATTATTATATTACTTACTTATTGAAACAAATCAAATTTATTATAAATATTTATAAAAAATAGTTTATAAAATAAAATAAATATAATGTTTACATTATTTGCTCACATAAGTAATTTACATAACAAGCGCTTGAACTAGATAATCCTGTGTTTCAGAACTAACATAACACAAATTAAGTTAATAATCTATATAATTAAAACGAAAGAAGTGAATAAAAATTTATAGTATAGCATTTACAGTTAAGCTAAGCTAAGTTTAGTTATATCATTATTTACTAAAACTACACTATGTATATCAAATCAAGGGCGTAGAACGGAAGAGAAGAACTGGCAAGAAACTCTTCGTCACTCTTTTTAATCGCCAAATTTTTGTTTTACAAAATAATTGTAAGGCGCTGCAACCACTACACCACATGACATCTTTATAACGTAATTAACTATAATAATAAAAAAAATTAAACCAGAAAAAAAAACAAAGATTTGTCCTCTATCAGCAGTAGGCATGGTGAAATAGGAGCACGCACTTACATTCTCGTGGGAACAACACGCAAATAGGTACATAGTCGAATAATTGCATAGATATTTGTTATTTTTAGGTCTATTATAAATAATAATATATTTTCCCATACCATGTCTTTACCACGTCTAACATTGAACGGGTGGGAGGAAAATCGAAATTCCGACCGGGTAACGAACCACGATTCATATGACTGATGTTCTGTGGCTGAGGTATCACCAGCCATCGAGTGAAATGAAATGATATTTATTTGTGACAAAATAAAAAACAAAAATACATAGGAGGATTCCTCCCACCCGATCAATGCCCGAAGTTACCAAACGTTGGGAAAACATGCTAACAGAAAATTATAAGCATGTCGTCCCGGTGGGAGTCGAACCCACGACCCATCGATGCGCACGGCGCTGTTACTATCCCCAAACTTTAACTAGGTCAGGGAGACGCCACTTTTTACAACATTGTCATATTTTAACGTTAGTATCAACCTTGCTTCTGATGTCCCCATAAAAAACGAATTAATTTGAATGCTAAAATATATCCCGCCCTAAAACAACATTTGAATTTCTTTCAGCCATTAAGGCTTGTCTCTCAAAAAAATCAACATTTCCGGCATTTTTGAGACCATACTGCTGTTCTAATATGAAACCTAGGATTCTTATATTTTTACACCTTATTCTCCATTTTATTAAGAACCGAAGCGCCATGACAGTTTTTTGAATACTTATATTTTATTCGATGAAAAAAAATATCTAAAATACCTTGATTTTAACATATATTTGCCTTCTCCTCTGAAGCCATATGACTTATTGGCTTGATATTTATATGTAAAATATAACAAAGTACGGGCAACATTTTCGCCAGAAAAAATTATGAATTACTTGAACGGTATTCTATATAATTAGAAAAAATACTTTTGGCGCATACGACTTTTACTTTCAAGCAATTGCGGGGCTCTTGCGCGGTGAGAGGGACGTACTGGTGGGCGTGAATCAGTGCCGCTCAGGCTTTACTGGACGATGGACCTGTGCCGCTTCGTACAACCTATCATATATTCAGCATTTTCTAGTATCGAGACATACATAAAACAAAGTCTTATCATTAACTCAAGACCGTCTGTACCGATTTTAATGATATCTTATTTGTTGGATTCATTTATGTCCCGAATAACAGAATAACTATTAAAATATTGGAATAATCCAGGATAAAAATATATGCATAAAATTAATTTTAAAATAAATTATGTCAGAACTTCATTTTCTCAATTCATACTCAGTTCACGTCGCGCAAGCTTATAATATTATTTGTAATAATTTATGATATATATAATAGAATAATAAAAGTGAAAATATAGCATATTCAAATCTAGTTATAAATTTTTTGAAGAACATTCTGGCAGTACAATGTCTGTCAGGTCCGCTAGTCCTGAAATTAAAAATATAGTGATCTAAAGTATTTCGTATTTTTTGTAAAAATAGCATGCCAAGAAAATAGGGTGGATTATTCGTGGTCTTGCCGCCAAAATATATTACCATGCATACGTCTTAGCATTTTATAAAAAAATTATAAGAGAAATAACTATGTTATAAACATTATTTATATTATTCTTATATATTGTTAGACCGCCTCCGTGGTTCAGTGGTAAGCGCGATTCGTTTAGCACCGGAGGTCCTGGGTTCGAATCCCGGGGAAACAAGATTTAAAAAAAAGTCTTTCGGTCAGCTAAGGCACAGAAGGCTGATCACCTACTTACCTATAAAGACAAATGATCAGTGAAACAGACACAAAAATGGGTCTGCCCCATGCCCCATTAGGGGATTCGCGAATTCACTTTTTATATATTGTTGTATTTGTCGGGCTCGTTGGCTCTTTCTGTAGAACACCTGCCGTGCGCATCGATGGGTCGTGGGTTCGAATCCCATCGGGACGACTTGTTTATAATTTTCTATAATCATGTCTTTCCCACGTCTGGTAACTTCGGGCATTGATCGGGTGGGAGAAATATCGAAATTTCGACCGGGTAACGAACCACCATTCATAGATGGAAAAACCGCGTATTGCGCGTTTCGGTTCATTTTATAGATTTCCGAATGCTCGAAGTTATAATTTGGTCGACAGCGCAACATTGACTGACGTTCTGTGGCTGAGGTATCACCTAACATCCAGTGACCTTCATGCTCGTCTGTCGATATGTGACATAAAAAAGAATTCACAGATAAAAGAATTTGTTTGTCTTATTTTGTAATAAAACTCCTCCGAAACGGCTTGACCAATTTTTATGAAATTTTGGGTGTATATTCAGTAGGTCTGAAATAGGGCGTATATTTTATACATACATGTTTCATAGTGTAAGGGTGAAACATGTATGTCTAAAAGTGTCAAGGGTGGTCCACCCCAAAAAATATTTTTTATTGCTGGTCAAAAAAAAATTTTTTTTATGTAATTTGGAATGGAACCCTAAATTTTCACTTTTCACATTTTTTGGAGTTGAGATAAAAAGTATTTGTAGGCCCAATTTTAATAAATATTCCTTATTATCGGATACATGCAAATAAAGTCGAGTGAAATAGTTAACAATATATCTATTAGATATAAAAGAAAGTCGTGTTAGTTACACCATTTATAACTCAAGAACGGCTGCACCGATTTTAGTGAAATTTTATTTGTTGGATTCGTCTATCTTCTGAATAACAGAATAACTATTAAAATATTGAAAAAAATTAGGTAAAAATAGATGCAGTAAATTAACTTTAAAATAAATTAGGTTCGGACCTCCGCCATCTTTCACAATGCTTATTTAATTATCATATTATTTCTTTATTTATATTATTATTTCTTATTATAATTGATGTCTACTGCAAATCTATATAATAAAAAATGAAATATATTTTATATTATTCTTATATATTGTTAGAGCGCCTCCGTGGCTCAGTGGTAAGCGCGATGCGTTTAGTACCGGAGGTCCTGGGTTCGAATCCCGGGGAAACAAGATTTACAAAAAAGTGTTTCGGTCGGGCAGAGCACAGAAGGCTGATCACCTACTTACCTATAAAGATAAATGATCAGTGAAACAGACACAGAAATGGATCTGCCCCATGCCCCATTAGGAAACTCGCGAATTTACTTTTTATATATTGTTGTATTTGATGGGTTCGTTGGCGCGTTCTGTAGAACACCTGCCGTGCGCATCGATGGGTCGTGGGTTCGAATCCCACCGGGACGACTTGTTTATAATTTTCTATAATCATGTCTTTCCCAAGTCTGGTAACTTCGGGCATTGATCGGGTGGGAGAAATTTCGACCGGGTAACGAACCACCATTCATAGATGGAAAAACCGCGTATTGCGCGTTTCGGTTTTATTTTATAGATTTCCGAATGCTCGAAGTAATAATTTGGTCGACAGCGCAACATTGACTGAATTTTGAAGTTTTGAAAAAAAAACTTTTTTTTATGTAATTTGGAATGGAACCCTAAATTTTCACCATTCTTTAATTGAAACCCCTATTCTTTAATTGAGATTGTATGAAAATTTTTGCATGAACAATATCCAAATAATACTGACATCATATCAGTATCTACATTGTATCCGTGCAAAGCCGGGGTGGGTCGCTAGTAATAATATAAAAGTTTTACGTGCCTACTTGTTTTGTACTTTTTATACTGTAATGTGCGACTAGGTAATTCCCTACATACCTAAATAAATTTGTTTGTAAGTTTACTAGTTTAGTAGGTATGGCGTAAGTACTAAGTACCTACTAAACTCAGACGACTGGATCGGGGATTTCAATAGTTTTTGGTGGGGTTGGTAGAGGGGCCCAAGGGTATAACAAGCGTCGCTTATCGTTAAAAATATATAAAAAAATAAAATAAAATTATTAAAAAATTCTTAGTCTTATTCATAAAAAAAATTTGTATGCTGTTAAGTTGTCGTTCTGTAGAATCCTATGTATGTATGTTAGGCTATGGGTTACGTGTAACGTTTGCCAATTTCACCTAATTGTGAAGTACTAAAGCAAAATGATTGTTTTGCGATCGCAGTGGCACGCGACGGAACCAAGTTCAAATCCCAGCTGAAGCAATATCATGTATGTTTATTTTATTTAATTTTAACATAATTTTAATATATTTTTTTAAATCTTGTATGTGTTCATACAAGTTTTGATGATTAATAATATTTTAAAGTTTCTTCTAAACTAACATTTATTAATTTATTTTTTTTGAAATTATAGTAGGGATTCTTTGTTATAGCCTAACGAAACGTCCTTTAAAAAATCGACCCACTGAAAAGCTTAATTTTTTTTTAAATACTTACGCCACCCCTATCTCGTCTCTATTCCTACTGCGTAAAGCAAATTTCTGCCAAAAACTAATTAATACCTAGTAAAAAGATAAGAAAATTAATAAAAATCTGGGTAAGTATTTACTTTAGTTTTTGAAATCGGTGACAAACCAACAAACATAAATTAAGTAATACTTTAAATTCACGCTCAAATCACAAGTTAGCCGTAGCCTCGTGGTAGCGTTCTCGTCCATCGATCCCATGGTACCGGGTTCGAGACACAGCAACTCTCTTTTTTTTTAAAAATATCACTATTTTGCTTAAAATTATTTAATATTTTTACGCTTTTTATGTAAAATTATTATGTTTTTTTCATAATCTTACGCCATATTATGTAATTTTTCATTATTTTATCGATTTGTCCCTCTCTCTCTTTCTCTTAGAGGGCTCTGTGCTAGGCTCGTTGTCAGTTAGAAACCGAAAAGGGTCTGTAGAAGGTTCACGAAGGTTCAGGTATAACGGACGCGTATTTTTTGAGCAACCATCGACAGAATTGGACGTATACACGACAAAAATCACGAACTTTCAAAAAAATTTACAAAATGATAAAAATTAAAATACGCGTGGTTTGACTCAACATTGTCAGACGAGCGAGTATTATTCGACGTCAACGATATACATATTTCCCGGTTGACATCTACAATCACAATACGAATGGGAAAACAAAATTTTGATAGTTGGAACCGCTGCAGACAATGCCTGTTTTGTGTGTTTTTACGACTAATTTCATCCGAGTGAGGATTATAAAAAAGTCTGAAAATTTTACATTTATACTTACAATAAATATAAATATTGATTTTATCATAAAAAATATATAATAATTATGGCGTAAGTTTATGAAAAAACATAATAATGATACATAAAAAAATTAAATAATTTTATGCAACATTGTGATAATTTGTTAAAAAATGAGGGTTGCCGGGTCTCGAACCCGGTGCCATAGAATTTTCGGTTTCTAACTGACAACGAGCCTAGCACAGAGTCCTCTAAGAGAAAGAGAGAGAGGGACAAATCGATAAAATAATGAAAAATTACATAATATGGCGTAAGATTATGAAAAAACATAATAATTTTACATAAAAAGCGTAAAAATATTAAATAATTTTAAGCAAAATTGTGATATTTTAAAAAAAAAAGAGAGTTGCTGGGTCTCGAACCCGGTACCATGGGAACGATGGACGAGAACGCTACCACGAGGCTACGGCTAACTTGTGATTTGAGCGTGAATTTAAAGTATTACTTGATTTATGTTTGTTGGTTTGTCACCGATTTCAAAAACTAAAGTAAATACTTACCCAGATTTTTATTAATTTTCTTATCTTTTTACTAGGTATTAATTAGTTTTTGGCAGAAATTTGCTTTACGCAGTAGGAATAGAGACGAGATAGGGGTGGCGTAAGTATTTAAAAAAAAATTAAGCTTTTCAGTGGGTCGGTTTTTTAAAGGACGTTTCGTTAGGCTATAACAAAGAATCCCTACTATAATTTCAAAAAAAATAAATTAATAAATGTTAGTTTAGAAGAAACTTTAAAATATTATTAATCATCAAAACTTGTATGAACACATACAAGATTTAAAAAAATATTTTAAAATTATGTTAAAATTAAATAAAATAAACATACATGATATTGCTTCAGCTGGGATTTGAACTTGGTTCCGTCGCGTGCCACTGCGATCGCAAAACAATCATTTTGCTTTAGTACTTAACAATTAGGTGAAATTGGCAAACGTTACACGTAACTAGGAAACACAATCCCGAGCATATTTTTCAATCCCGGGATTACGGGATTTTTGATGCGTAATCCCGGGATCCCGGGGCTATCCCGGGATTAGACTATGTGGTTTCAAATTGGGCGCAAATGAAATAAAATGTGTAATTTCTTAAAAAAAAATGTAGTAAGAAAATAAAATAGACCAAACAATAAAAACTATAGTTTTGTAAGAAAACAAAATGACAACACAAAAATCTATCTAGAATTTTAAAATACATAAAATACGTATAAAATCGTTGAAATATCAAAGCATCCAATGTTTGACTTACAAGCCTGCTTCATAGTTTATATACAATATTATGATATGAGGTGATCGGATGATTCCCCTGATGGCCCGTTGGGTAATGACCTAAAGAGTACCTAGCATATTGAAGTATTCCGAGATGGGAAGTCCCTTCTAAGATCTACGAGAAACACATTATTAGGGCTGTAGGTACCTGTGTAGTACGTACTACGTATGTATATATCGTACGGTGTATCTAAGGATTGTTTTTGTCGTTATGTAATAACATAAATGCTATTAATATAATCGAGGCAAGGTTATTTATTGAGAAAATCTAGGCAAGGAATGCAAAATAAACCTGTTTGTAGCAATCCCGAAAACGGCCGGGATCCCGGGATTGTGATCCCTACACGTAACCCATAGACTAACATACATACATAGGATTCTACAGAACGACAACTTAACAGCATACAAATTTTTTTTTATGAATAAGACTAAGAATTTTTTAATATTTTTATTTTATTTTTTTATATATTTTTAACGATAAGCGGCGCTTGTTATACCCTTGGGCCCCTCTACCAACCCCACCAAAAACTATTGAAATCCCTGATCCAGTCGTCTGAGTTTAGTAGGTACTTAGTACTTACGCCATACCTACTAAACTAGTAAACTTACAAACAAATTTATTTAGGTATGTAGGGAATTACCTAGTCGCACATTACAGTATAAAAAGTACAAAACAAGTAGGCACGTAAAACTTTTATATTATTACTAGCGACCCACCCCGGCTTTGCACGGATACAATGTAGATACTGATATGATGTCAGTATTATTTGGATATTGTTCATGCAAAAATTTTCATACAATCTCAATTAAAGAATAGGGGTTTCAATTAAAGAATGGTGAAAATTTAGGGTTCCATTCCAAATTACATAAAAAAAAGTTTTTTTTTTCAAAACTTCAAAATTCAGTAAATGTTGCGCTGTCGACCAAATTATTACTTCGAGCATTCGGAAATCTATAAAATAAAACCGAAACGCGCAATACGCGGTTTTTCCATCTATGAATGGTGGTTCGAATGCCCGAAGTTACCAGACGTGGGAAAGACATGATTATAGAAAATTATAAACAAGTCGTCCCGGTGGGATTCGAACCCACGACCCATCGATGCGCACGGCAGGTGTTCTACAGAACGCGCCAACGAACCCATCAAATACAACAATATATAAAAAGTAAATTCGCGAGTCCCCTAATGGGGCATGGGGCAGATCCATTTCTGTGTCTGTTTCACTGATCATTTATCTTTATAGGTAAGTAGGTGATCAGCCTTCTGTGCCCTGCCCGACCGAAACACTTTTTTGTAAATCTTGTTTCCCCGGGATTCGAACCCAGGACCTCCGGTACTAAACGCATCGCGCTTACCACTGAGCCACGGAGGCGCTCTAACAATATATAAGAATAATGTAAAATATATTTCATTTTTTATTATATAGATTTGCAGTAGACATCAATTATAATAAGAAATAATAATATAAATAAAGAAATAATATGATAATTAAATAGGCATTGTGAAAGATGGCGGAGGTCCGAACCTAATTTATTTTAAAGTTAATTTACTGCATCTATTTTTACCTAATTTTTTTCAATATTTTAATAGTTATTCTGTTATTCAGAAGATAGACGAATCCAACAAATAAAATTTCACTAAAATCGGTGCAGCCGTTCTTGAGTTATAAATGGTGTAACTAACACGACTTTCTTTTATATCTAATAGATATATTGTTAACTATTTCACTCGACTTTATTTGCATGTATCCGATAATAAGGAATATTTATTAAAATTGGGCCTACAAATACTTTTTATCTCAACTCCAAAATAATTTAAATAAAAAGAAAGGTCAGAATGTGTTGATGTCTGATGAAAAGTAGTCTTATTCTAGTTAGTTTCATTCTTCTATGTCTATGTAGCCCAGGTCCTAAATAGTAAATACTAAATTTTTTAAGAACTACGTGGAATCAAACATACACTACCACTCAAAGGAGTTCAACCAAATTGGTACTGAGCTGTACATTTATATATTTTATATATTATATTCTGCTTTAATTTACGAATAAAATGAGATAAAATGGGGAGCCGTAGCTAGTAGAAAAATACTAATAATATGATTCAAAAATAATTGTTCTATTAATTGTAGATAGCGTTTAAAGGGACGTAGGATTTAATAGTGTTAAAAAAAATCGAGTTACTAGTAATCGATTAATCGATTTGTCATTTTAAAAAAAAATATGAAGCGACAGGATGCCCGACGGGGCGTCATGTGGTCATGTGGCAATGTATGCACGCATTTATTATTCATTTACCTACCCATAGAATCAGCAAACACATATTATTATTTCAATAATGGTAATTAATCGATGTGGTTGATGATAAAATGTAAAATCGATATCATCTGTTGATTGTCAATGTCACGTCTTTGTTTGACGTTTCCAAAATGGCAGCTACACCTACAATATTGAGATATGTCAGAATACTAATAATAATTGGGCACATCACATTTAAAGTTATTTAAACGAAAATGATCGTTTATTGAGAGCTAAGATAAGTCAAGGCATCATACATGCAAGGTATATTTTGTATATATTAGCTCAAGACAGAGACATTATAGAACCCGAACCCATCAATAATTTAATAAAAGGGTATTCCTGGATAGTTTTATACCTTTAGACATTTATTTGGTATCAATTAATAACAAAATATGACTTATTGTGTTATTAATTGCAAAAACAACAGGTTCTTATGAAGTAATGTAGTGGCTTTTTTTAAATATATAAATGAAGATATCTCATAAACCCTACTAGATCTCAAACTCAAATAAAAACTGTAAATATACTACAACATTAAGGAATATAATGGCAATGTTTTGTGACTGTACAAAGAACTTTATATCAGTACCAATGTCCCATAGAAAGTGGTTGATGACCTTTAGCATTTATAATAAGTATTAGTAAATTTATTATTATCGGTTACATAATTATTAATTACATATTAACAAAACACCTATCAATATTTTTATAATATGTAAAGATATTACGTTGATTCTACTGTTATCGTTATTCTGTGCCGACCGGACCGCGACGGCGCGGAGCAAGCTAGTTCATTATTCGCCCGCGCCGCCGCGGCCGCGCAGTAAAGTCGCGATCTTTTGATGAGGGGGTAGCATGCTTGCGCGGGGAGAAATTGCTCGCTCCGCCTACACTAGCAAGGTCTTTTGCCTTACCCAGACCCTTAAAGAGAAGTTAATATCTTGCTGCTGAGCATCATTATCGCTGAATGTCATTTGAATAGGAAATACTCTCTTAAATTTTACTTAATACGATACCCGTGATCGAACGACTTTGGGCAAATTAATTACATAATATTGTCTTTTATTAACGCGAGTATCACACATTTAAATAAAATACTGTATACCGGATTAAAACGCAATTTTAATATGTATTATTTTTTATTATCGTTCATAGGTGTAAATTGTGTTACCTAAATTAATAGATTATTTTTGAATTTAATTGAATTTAATATGGCAACTTTGTGACATTTCAAATACCAGACAACTGTCATCTTTCTGTCTCCCCGCGACCACGGTTGCTGTAAAGCATCCGAAACGTCGGGATAAATAATAATTTAAACAATATAAATAATAAATCGCGTTTTAATCCGGTATACAGTATTTTATTTAAATTAATTACATTTAAATGAAATACTTTTAACTTATTAAAATGAGACTTAAGGGCCATTTATATGACGCAAGTTTCTTGCCTGTTGCATACAATTAAATCAAAGCTGTCATACAAGTTTTGTTTCAATACTTTTCTTTGATTGAAGCGATTAAAATGAAATTTATTGTAGTTCAAATTTTGCAAGAGTGTTTTGCATTCAACCCGAAATACTTGCTTTAATGTATTCGCAACATCAGCGTCAGCATAATATAAATAATTAATTTAATGCAATAATTTCAACGCAATAACATCGAAGACATCCAAGAATTTATGATGATATTATGTATATTGAATCTCATTGTTTATGAAAAAAAACTGGTACATATTTGGTATCCATAATGGTGATATTACCAGATTCCCTCTACGTTATCTTTATATATTATATAATTCTTCTGTGAGTGTGTATGTCACTGAACTTCTCTCAAACGACTGGACCGATTTTGATGAAATTTTTTGTGTGTGTTCAAGGGGATCTGGGAATGGTTTAGATTCACAAAAAAGTTTGAAATTTTCAAATTAAAGACGTGTAGACAGGACAACGTCTGTCGGGTCCGCTAGTAGCTATATATAACTCTATACTCTGGTGTTATTGAAATTTAGGAAGAGATTTAATATTTTCAAAAGCTACTCCTATTTGAAGAGGATCAATGGAAAACGCAATGCAAAAGTCAATACTTATTTAATTTTTCATTAATAATATTATTGATTTGAATGAATAAAAACTACGTTATCTTTATGGTTTGTTGGTTTTTCATTTAAAAATAACTCTACCCTTTGCGAAAGTGATAAGCGCGATGCGTTTAGCATCAGAGCTCTTGGGTTCGAATCCCGAGTAAAGAAGATTTAAAAAAAATATTCCGTTCGGGCACTGCACAGAAGGCTCACCACCTATTTGTCTGTAAAGAAAAATCATCTGTCAAATAGACACAGAAATAGATTTGCCCCATACGTGGGGGACTCGGGAATTCACTTTACGCACGAGACATTACCCATATTTTTTAACTTAGATATCGACAGACGAGCATGAGATTCACTTGATGATAGGTGACACCTCAGCCGACAGCCACAGAATATTACTTATTATTATTTACTTGGAGCATTCGGAAATCCATAGACTGAAACCGAAACGCGCACGGGTTTTCCATCTATGAACGACGGTTCGTTACCCGGTCGGAATTTCGATATTCCTCCCACCCGATCAATGCCAGACGTGGGGAAAACATTCGAACCCACGAACCACGGCACGGCAGGTGTTCTACCGAACGTGCCAACGAGCCCGTCGGCTATTTATTATATATTTGCTTTTTTTTATTTAGAATTCCCTCTAATGGTCAGAACCAAATAAATTCAAAAATCGGAAATCCCTTGCTAATATATCTCATTCCAAATTCAAACCCTACATCTGACCTCACGGAAAATCCCACAAAAGAGAGGCCATTCGATTTGATTAAGCAAATTCATAAAAGTGGATTGAAATCAGTGATTTCTCCCAGGACACGTAGAGCTTTGTAGGTTTTTACGCATTCCGCACGCGAGATGGCCTTTACAGCCATTATGAGTAAACAGTTCGCGTATAAAATTAAATAGGTAGGCGCTGTAAAGACCACCTTGCTATGGTGCCAAATGAAAGCTTAAAGCGATTAAGCAAATATCAGAAACTTAAAGTTTTTTTTTTTTCAGAGCAGGCAACCGAGCAGGTGGGTTCCATGGAAAGTCGCTAAATCATAAGATTGTATGAAAAATATTCATACGGATTTTTTAAATATAGAATTAGGGTGCAAATAGCTTGATTGTAAGCGATTACCGTCGCCTATGGATATCTACAACACCTGAAGATTTTAGGATGTGTAGCCGGTCTTTTAAGTAAAAATAGGCTCGTTTTCTGAAGGATCCCAAGTATCGGTTCGTAGAAAATGTCGGCGAGAGCTGATTCTATAGTGTTTGTACGTAGCAAACTTACCACATTATATATTCTGCAAGGCTTCTAGTATTTTTATATTCTATGAGGCCACTTGTTTAAGTCTGATGAAATCAAAATTTAATTAGCAAATACATGTCTTTCCCATGTCTGGTAACTTCGGGCATTAAACGGGTGGAAGGAATATCTAAATTCCGACCAGGTAACGAACCACTGATCATACCACAGAACATGAAAAATATCTTCTGTTCATATTCATATCGTGAAATGCATATTGCGCGTTTCGGTTTCGCTATGAATTTTCGAATGCTGGAAGTAAAAAAAACTAGGTTGACAGCGCATCATTGATTGATGTTCTGTAGCTGGGGTATCACCTACCATCAAGTGAACCTCATGCTCGTCTATCGATATCTAACATAAAAAATAGATTTATTAGGAGCCATAATCGCTATAAGCTCATGCTTTAAAGTAAAAAATAAAATTACAATGTCGAATCTTCATTAAGCGAAGTTGTTTGCGGAGGATGGCGTAAACATAGCCGCGGCGCTCGGGCCATTTATAATTCTTTCGGACATTTTCTCTTTTTTATAGTATTTATTACAGTTTGATTTATCCATCGACAGACTACTGTGATATTTGGTCGATACAATACAAAGATGAGTTAAAAGTGCAAATGATGAAGCCTTAATGTCAAACGCATCGTAGTTTTTCTATGGATTATTATATAGGAATTTCAATATTATTCCCTTCCATTTAATTCAGCGAGCTATAATTAATGCCCGTGCTATCAAGTTTTCTGATAACTTTATCTACTAATTTTATTATTTCTCAATACTCTATGTAAAAAAAGAGACAGCGCATCGTTGATTATCTAAAGTTACACCTATCAAGTGAGAGTCGCTTTAACCAAAACAGACTTGGCGACGGACTGTCATTGCAGAGGCGAAGGCAATTGGGAAGACTTGGAGCGAAGTGAAGAGGGTAGCTCGAGATTGAGCGGGCTAGTGGAACACTCTTGATGCCCTCTGCCCCATGGGACATAGGAACTTAAGTCATCAAGTGAGTCTCGCCTCTGACAATATCAGATAAAAAAGCACAGCTACGAAGCACGTTTTTTGCGGGAATCAAATCCAGACCTTGCGTTCAAACCACTCAACTTCCACGACATGTTCTTAAAGTCGGTTAATATATGGTTCAATGGGGAATATATTTTGAGACTCTCTAATAAGAAGAGAAGATCACTCTAGGATATAGTTTTTCCTTAATCAAGATTACAGCGAGTACCAAATCCCAAGAAATATATAAATTACTATATAAGATATATATGTATATACTCTATAGAGTTAGTGTTGTATGAGCATATTCATAAGAAAACAACTTAAGTGTTAAGACTATGGTCACCTTTCATTTAGACCATTATAACATACTAGCTGATGCCAGTGACTTCGTTCGCGTAGACTTCACCTTAAGTTGAGCTTCTGTGCAAGGTTTCTTCATATGACATAATATCAAAGTGGCGAAATAATCAAACTATTTCATTTACATATCAAACTGTTATTGGCATCTGATAATTCGAAAAAGTTCGACGCGAGTCATTTTGCATTGCAACTTGTTGTTATGGTGCCTTTAAGTGATAATAACTTTTCTTTCCGACAACCGATTTCGATAAAACAAAGCCTGTATGTTGCATGCATGAAAATCGGTTCAGTATCTTCGGAGATTAGCCCGTACAAACTGACAAACAGATAAACAGACAGAGAAACAAAAAATTTAAAAATAATCTGGGTTTGTTATTATTAAGACTCGGTTTTAAGCATTTTTTTTTCTATATACAGACATTTGATCTCTACAGTTTTATTATATGTATAGATGATGTAAATTGTAAACCACTTGAGACATCGCGATACCACACATGCTATGAAGCATTCGAAATGAAAGATATACAATACTAAGTATTCGAAAAAAATCGCATTCAAATCCCCTGTTTTTTAACAAGTCAATATTCCATTCGTAATAAATTAAGCGCAAAAGATAATCTTACCATCTTGTAGAAACTTACACAATGGATTTGATGATGTCATTGTTTTATCATTTCGGATATCTCCAGCGGGAACGAAGTTTCAACAACGCTACGAAATTTTGATGGTCAAAAAGTTATTGAGTTGTGGTTAATCGAAGTTATTACTAACTCCGTGTTATCTTTGTTTTTAGAATGAGTTTTCGTTACCCACTAAGAGAGAACTTCTTAAGTCGCTTTGCCCTAAAGGTAAGACTAAAATCTTTAATGGAAGAAAATTTAGCCTATGTCAAAAATAAACGACTAATGGTAAATAAATATATTTACTCTCTGTTAAAACTATGTTTACTCTCTGTTAGAACTATGTATGTATCTAATTCTCAAGTCGCTTTGCCCTAAAGGTAAGACAAATCTTTAATGGAAGAAAATTAGTCAAAAATAAACGACTAATGGTAAAAAAAATATTTACTCTTTGTTAAAACTATGTATGTACCTAATTCTGAAGTAGCTTTGCCCTAAAGGTAAGACTACAATCTTTAATGGGAAAATTTAGCCTATGTCAAAAATAAACGACTAATGGTAAATAAATATATTTACTCTCTGTTAAAACTATGTTTGTACCTACTTCTGAAGTAGCTTTGCCCTAAAGGTAAGACTAAAATCTTTAATGGAAATGAATGAAAATTTAGCCTATGTCAAAAATAAACGACTAATGGTAAAAAAAAATATTTACTCTGTTAAAACTATGTTGTGAAATATGAATGAATTTTGGCACAGATAAACCAAAGCATGGATACTTTCGATCTTAGTAAATACACTGATGCCCCACGCAAGCAAAGCTGCGGTTAAAAGCTAGCTGATTTAATCTAAATTTAACATTATTTCATAACACGAAAGTGTCTAAAACAAATGGTCTTGCCTCGACAGTTGCCTAAAAATGCTTTAGAGGTTCTTGACAAGGGTAGAGGCTATTGAGTGTTTACAGTTAAACCATTTACAACACATATTATTTTGGCTCTGAAATGCTTCATTAATTATTTCTGTATTAGGTCAGTAGATTTTTCAATAAGTATGTAATAGACGAGCGTGAGGTTCACTTGAAGGTAGAGAGATAATTTCATAGACTGATGCGTAAAACTATGCACAATCAATCTGAAAATTATGTTAATAATATTACAAATTATATTTTGTGTTAAAAAAAAACATTAACAAAATAATGGATTCTTATTTTTTAAGTAGAGGAAGCGAAAGTGGCAGCATCGGAGCATATGGAATTCCGTAATAACTGCTTTTTTGGGATTTTTCGACTAGGAATTCGTCTTAAAAAATGTTTCATAGGTCGCTGAATTCGTCTGAAAATCGGTAATAATGACATGGAAATAAATAAACATTTCTATTTAAAAAAGTGGAGTTGACCTTGCGTAGCTTAAGCGATTCCACCGATAAAAAAATAAAGTGGTCCAGTATGACTGCCGTCTCAAATATCGAAATTATTTATTATATGTGTCGACTGTCGATATATTATTATGTGCCTCATCCCTGTACAGTTATAAATGAATTTGTGAATGTTTATTATTAAACAATTCTGTTTGAATTTAGAAAACAAAATAACAAGAAATAATTACTTTTCAAAAACGCAAACATCGCGCTGCCTGCGCTCCATTTGCAAAAACTATAACGTTTGAAACATATGGATTTTTTCCACATTATGAAGCTGAATTTTGATCATATTTTTTACTTCATGTTTTTATTTAATGTTTGTTAACGCTTACCTCTTCCGAAAGCATATATCGCAAGATTAGTATTAAAGTGACCCAATTCAAAATTAATCTAAAATGAGTTAAATACACTTGCATCACGAGTAGTTACAACGCTATCTATAACGTGCCGTAAGAAACTAGTAAAAAATAGTGTTTTACTGCTCTTACAATTGTTCGGTTTAATTCACACTCGTGAATTTATGTAATATGTAATAATATTCGTATATTTCAAGCTGTCATGTTGTCTACAAGCTGAAGTTATAAACCCGTACTTACCTTTCTTTTTGTATAATCATATTCTCACCTTGAAATATTATCAAGCAAATTTTCACAGTTTAAAATAAAAAAATAAATAAACTCAAAATTTTAACATAAACACGCCGGTTATAATATGTAGTTTTATTTCTTTATCCAGCTTATAAGAAAGAAAAACATATTTGACTACTCATGGCATGGAAAATTACCTTAAATATAAGAATAAACTAGGTAAGGTAATAAATATAATGTTATAAGATTTTAAAAATGTCAGTATTTATATTATTTATGTCAATATTATCGACAGACGAGCATGAGGTTCAATTTTTTGTGACTTATCCATACAAACCTTTCGCTAGCAGCGAGCCATCAGTTGGTATCGACACAAATCCATCACGTGAAATCGCACGGATTCAACCACTCACGAACATTCGTTATTGCAATTTGCTTGTGAGTTCCAATACGCGAGTTCTGCTTAGCTTTTATGATATTCACACTAATGATATCGACCGCCATTCAGTGGTTGAAACAAAAGCAGTAATGTGATATTTCCGGGCGCTGGTAGCTGGTCCTCATGTGCAAGCCTAGTTTCCTGCCTTGTGGATACTTTATCCTATTGGAAGGCAACTTGACTTACCGGCGCGCCCCGGACACCACAGCTAGTGACTGGTTCTTCCTCTCTCTAGCTGTGACCAAACGCTACAACTCCTCCGTGGTAGAGCCAATGGCGGGACGTACATACAAGCCCAAAAGCCCGGGTTGCCGACTTTAACGTAATACGCGTTAAATATATAACTTAAATAATTACGTAATCTTGTATGTAATACTTACGTTAAGAAATCATAATTTTTCTTTTGTATGGTTGCATTAATAGGACATAACGGGCTTTTATTTTACATAAAAAAGCTTTTGAAGAAAATTAATATTCAATTACTTTTATTAATTTAAAACTAGAAAGATTACTAAAGTAAAATTCACATAGGTTAAGACTTAAGACGTAATCCTTTTACAAGGACGGCACCTGTCATTTTGACAACGACTTAGTTAGGATTACTGCACTGACGATGTAATCTTCGGACATATTTCAAACTGGCTAAGCCCTCTTATAGTTTTTTTAAGAGCTGCAAAGAATAAACTGCTATTAAGTAGCAGAAAAACTTTTGAAACTGACATGTTGAGCTATTTGAACCGAAATAAGACTATGCATTGACGCTATTTTCATTGTTTCTATGCCTGTTTTTATTACATACTAGAATATTGTATTAAAAAAAAACTAAATTTGAATATACTATTTTCCCACTTCTATTCTATAATGTCTTTGTCACAGATTTGCAGTGGACATAAATTATTACAAAAAACTATAAGCGTGCGTGACGTGAGCTGTCAATTGCGGAAGATGGCGGAGTTCCGAACCTAATTTATTAATAAATTAATTTTCTGCATATATTTTTAATAGTTATTCTGATATTCGGGATATAGACTAACCAAAATATAAGAGATCATTAAAATCGATGCAGCCGTTCTTGAGTTATAAACGGTGTTACTAACACGACTTTGTTTTATGTATATACATTATACATACTTATTTATAAATTTAAAGAAACAAACCAACGATAAATTAAAGGCTGGAGGAAGGCAAGGTATATTACATATTATATACTCGTATAATTACTTGTTGTGAGTACATCGAATAATTTTCGTATAAGCATTTTATATCATTATCACAAACACCTCAGAGCATATTTAAAAGGTTCACAGTCCACAGCCCATATTATATAGACTGAAAGCACCACAAGTTAGCATATTTGGTCTGTTTCTTTATAATGTATTTCCTTTCTTGTGAAACGGTACTCATAGGGTTTGGAATATTTTAAAACGGACTTGACACATCAAACTATATGCTACGAAATACTGGTACTTGGGGTGATCCGAAAATATGGGATCGGCTATCTTTGGATTCTTCTAATCGTGGTGTGTTGGGATTACCTGTAATGAACTTATTTATAGTTCTTTGATTGAATAATTTTATTTTTTAGATCGATCAAGGATAAAAAGCCTATAACAGACTACGTATACCTATTTTTTATCTTTTGTGTGTGTTGAAAGTTCAGTTCAAAGAATTGTCTTAAAAATTGGCGAGAGATTCTGAAGTTACTCTGGGCGTAAGTCACGAGCAACTTATTTTTTTAATATTGTTATTTAATTTTAACAGAATAATTCGATCATTTTTATACATCAATATAATATCGAAAAACCTAAAACAGTATATGTATTTAGTGAATTTCCAACTCCCCTAGTTGGGCGTGGGTCAGACCCATTTCATTGTCTGTTTTACTGATCATTTTTTACAGGCAAGTAGTTGATAAGCCTTCTGTGTGACCAAAACATTTTTTTTTCCCCGAGATTCGAACCCAGGGCCTCCGGTGCTAAACGCATCGCACTTACCACTGATCCACGGAGGCGGTCATTATTCTTTATATTGTTACTTTTACAGGAAAATAACTTCTCTTGATAGATATCTTAAAATATCTCTATATTGATATTTTTAAGATGATTTAGAAAAATAAGTCTTTCAGTAATTCAATTTTTTATTTGTTGTTCATATTTTAGGTTGTAAAACAAGAAAACTGTAGAATTATTTGAACGAACGTATTTTTCTTGAGACAAGCGGTCATTTACACAGAAGAATTCAAAGAGAAAAGAAATTATACCAAAGATACCAACTACAAGTTACAATTGACAGTTTAGCCAACATAAATAATAAAATGGCTGCGTTCTCATTAACTAACATCTGTCCATATTTTACGATGAAATATAGTTACTTTTTTTCTCTACAATACATGTAGAACTTTATGATATTATAATCTAGCCAACAATAATTATTATTAATAATAAGCAAATGAGTAATTTACATCTAACTTAAAATACTACAGTATTACTTTACAGTTTACTTAAAAACTAACATAATGTCCAGTTACTTTTCTTAGTGTTCATAATTATGTTTAGAGGCACTTTGTTTATGCGTCCTTATTATCCTATTAAACATAGCAACTGATCAAGAAAGTTTAAAGGCCGACAACACACCTGTAAACCCTATGGGTGACGGTGATCACTTACCATTACGTGCGCGTTTGCCTCTTATTCAAAAAAAAAACGTTAAATTTCGTAGTTTTCTCCATAATAATTACAGCGGGAAATATCTAAATTATCTCAATTGCGAAGCTGTGGGGTAATCCAGAATAATAAAAGGTATCATAAAAGTTAATAACTTAGACCATATTCTGAGTACTTTGCGTTCTTGGAAGCATCGAAGTTTTGCAGGAAGATTAATAAAATTAAAATACTTATAACTGACAGTTAGGATATAAAAGTGCTAAGATTTTTTCCTCAACTTTTCAACGGACCTCATAATTAGTGATTGACGGGCTCGTTGGCGCGTTCGGTAGAACATCTGCCGTGCACTCCCATAGGTCGTGGGTTCGAAGTCATTCGGGCATTGAACGGGTGGGAGGAACATCGAAATTCCGATCGGGTAACGAACTGTACATAAGTGGAAAAACCCTGAAGTGCATATTGCGCGTTTCGGTTTCAGTCTATGAATTTCCGAATGCTCGAAGTAAATTGTAGGTCGACGGCGCATCATTGACTGATGTTCTGTCGCTGAGGTAGCTACCATAAAGTGAACATAAGTATGTCGATCTAAAACGTGTCGTACCAACCATGGTGGGATGCCAAGAATTTTTTTTTAAATAATTGAAATAAAATAATGTATAATGACAATAGTACATCGCGAACGTAAGGAATATGATGCGTGTATTTTGGACAGTCTGAAGAATTTAAATAAAACACTGTATACCGGATTACTACGCGATTTATTATTTATATTGTTTAAATTATTTATCCCGACGTTTCGGATGCTTTTCAGCAACCGTGGTCGCAGGGAGACAATAATAATAAATCGCGTTTCAATCTGGTATACAGTATTTTAATTTTTATTTAAATGTGTGATACTTGCGTTAATAAAAGACAACAGTCTGAAGAATGTTTGAATAATGAATACACCTAAAATAGTAATATTTTACATGATTAATTTTATAAACCAAGCCAAATACAGTATAATATTATAAATTAACTCCTTTGCGTTGTTCAAGAGTAAATCTTGAGTGTTCAAGTTTCACAGAAGTTTGTAGTCCTGTTGAAGTGGCGTCTTCAGACAGGAGAGATTCTGCACTTTTATAACTAAAAATTAATTTGTATATAAAATTAACAATAAAATATAACAATATCGCTATAATTTGCTTTTTAAAGGCTTTTTATATAACTATAATAAAGGAATAAAATTAAAAAAATGAGGGTATTTCATTTAGAGACGTTTCCAAACTCTTAATTATTTTATCGTTGTTTTATTCCGGTTTGTTGAGATTTTAATATTTTATTTTCACTTAGATTTCTCATATACGTGAACTGTCTTCACGGTATTATTTTTATACGGCTCTTTTAAAGATAAAACTCGAATAATAAAATACTATATTTTACTCACTTTTATTTCTTATGTAGTTACGTTACTTTTAAATTTTGAAAGACGGACAAACAAACACAGTATTCCTTAAGAGCTCAATGTTTTATTTTTAATTGAGCTCTAACAGGATTTTGTTATTTATTATTTACTTAATGCAGACAGAAGTGCCGTAAAACTACTATACAGTAACTTGTATGACCTTTATTTACATTCCAACTCTACCTATATACATAGAGTCGCACATCGGTATATCACCCTTACATCGTGGATATTCCACCAGTTCGCACCTCTCGTTTCGCTTCTTCCTTTTTGATCAAAACAGCGAAGAACTCTCTTCCAGTGTCTGTTTTCCCGTATCACTATGATTTGAATCTTTTTAAGGCGCGGGTGAATAGCTTTTCTCCATAATATTGTCTTTTATTAACGCGAGTATCACACATTTAAATAAATTTCTGTATACCGGATTAAAACGCGATTTATTATTTATATTGTTTAAATTATTTATCCGTATTATCAGTTTATAACCGTGGTCGTTGCT
The DNA here is from genome assembly GCA_905404175.1 of Anthocharis cardamines. Classification (NCBI taxonomy): domain Eukaryota; kingdom Metazoa; phylum Arthropoda; class Insecta; order Lepidoptera; family Pieridae; genus Anthocharis; species Anthocharis cardamines. The sequence continues at coordinate 918,594 of FR989953.1, read as the reverse complement.
GAAAAGCATCCGAAACGTCGGGATAAATAATTTAAACAATATAAATAATAAATCGCGTTTTAATCCGGTATACAGAATTTTATTTAAAAGGTTTTTCTCCACCTTAGATCACATCACCACTTACCACCACGTGGGGTTGTGGTCAAACGCCTGCCTATCTTACATAAAAAAAGTCATTATTAAAAAAGGGCCAGGCCAAAAGTACTCAAAACTTGAGAGCGTGTATGTATGAGCACTTCTGAAAGTAGAAGACGCGAAAGTGGTATGTAAAGATCGGAGCATATGTAATTCCGTGATCTCTGCCTACCGCAATGGGAAAGAGTTGCGATTTAAAGATGTTATTTTTCACTAAACAAGATTCTTATCTGCAGACCACACAGATAAAGGAAAAAATCGCAAGTCTTTTCAGTATTACAAATAAATCCTAAAAGCTACTAAGCTTATCCTACAAACAAAGTTACTTTAAGTATTAATGTTTTAAGTAAATTTACTCTTAAGCTAAATTAATTTGTAACTGCCACCATATTAAATTTTCCACTGCCGTTTTTTTTTTTTTTTTTTTATGTTAGATATCGACAGACGAGCATGAGGTTCACTTGATGGTAGGTGAAACCTCAGCCACAGAACATCAGTCAATGATGCGCTGTCGACCTAATTTTTACTTCGAGCATTCGGAAATCCATAGACTGAAACCGAAACGCGCAATATGCACTTCACGGTTTTTCCATCTATGAACGGTGGTTCGTTACCCGGTCGGAATTTAGATATTCCTCCCACCCGATCAATGCCCGAAGTTACCAGACGTAGGGAAAACATGCTTACAGAAAATTATAAGCATGTGCTCCCGGTGGGAATCGAACCCACGACCCATCGATGCGCACGGCAGGTGTTCTACCGAACGCGCCAACGAGCCCGTCATGTTTTCATTCCCTTTATGAATTTACTGTAAAGTTTCATCATAATCTGTTCAATAGATTTTGCATGAAAGAGTAAAAAACCTCCATACATCCTCCACTTATAATATTAGTTGGGTAGGATAGGATTAGATACGAACTATAACCAACTGCAATACCAGAAAAATTGCGTCTTCCTCGCTCGTTTGAACAGCATTATGAAATGTGTCTGCCCCACAACATAATGCTGAGCCACGGTCCGTTTACAACTATGTACAACAAATACACACACACATTTTCACCCGCGGACTTCAAAGTATTTTTGTAATGTGTATGTGTCTGCTTCTGTGTGGGTGTTTCGTTTGTAATAAAGGTTATATTTACATTTCTTGTATACTTCTTTTGTCGCTTCTTTAATTTGTATTTTAGTTTTATATCAATTAATCAAATAATAATTTATGTAATTGGCTAAATTAGCTGTTTTAATGATAAAATAAATAATTAACATTATTACTATTATACATATAAAATCATTACTTTCATATTTACGGATTCTTATGTCTACAAAACAATTATGGGGAAAGTAAGAAATGGCAGTCAGACCCCTAGCTATCTATATATATAAAAGAAAGTTGTGTTAGTTACACCACTTATAACTCAAGAACGCCTGCACCGATTTTAACGATATCTTATTTGTTGGATTCCTCTATGTAGGGAATAAGATATAGGCTATTAAAATATTGGAAAAAAATCAGGAAAAAAATATATGCATAAAATTAATTAAGTATAAAATAAATTAGATTCGAAACTCCGCCATCTTGATAGCTCACGTCATGCATTCTTAGCTTTTTTGAAATAACAGATGTCTACTGCAAATGACATATTAGACAATTATAGTGGGTAAATGGGCATATTCAAATTTAAGAATAATTATATAATTTCGAAGCCAAAATTGTGGCAGAACAACGTCTGCGGGGTCCACTAGTTTATGATAAAAAAAACTTAATATTTAATCTCTATTCTGTAGAAATAAAAACAGCGATTAGGCTATTTTTATTAGCTTTGTTTACGCTATTTAGCTTGAAATATCACGTAAAATGCTCGTATTTACTTATAAACATGTCTGTTGGAGTTCATTTGTCAGAGGGTGGCTAGCTAGGTCACAAATCACGAGAGTAAGCGACATCCGTATCCGGTTTGTGTATTGCTTGGTCCAAGTGAATCCAGAGGGCCTGGACGAACATCTTGCGTACATAGATGGAAAAACCGTGAAGTGCATATTGCGCGTTTCTGTTTCAGTCTATGGATTTTCGAATGCTCGAAGTAAAAATTGGGTCAACAGCGCATCGTTGACTGATGTTCTGTGGCTGAGGTATCACCTACCATCAAGTGAACCTCATACTCGTCTGTCGATATCTGACATAAAAAAAATAATACTAGAAATCAATTGAAGTTGCATACAAATTACAGATTAGATAATACGAATAGTTCTTCGCCAGTTGTTCGTGCTAGAATTTCAAGATTGTACCTAATTACTTCACAATACAGTTTGTATATTATAGTAGTGTTACTATACAAATACTATAAAACTAAAACAATAACCTAGATCTTAACTAATTATAACATATATACACCCTCAAGAATACTGCCATGCGACATGGTACCCATGATAGCAGTATTGCTTCGCTGCCTCACTGCTTCGCCATGCAGCCAGCAGGTACCAGCTCTGGGTTCAAACCCCATATATTACATTTTATATATTACGAGCACAGGAATGCCTAGATTATCAAAATCTCAACCTGGTGATGATAAGTTCAAGGATGAGAAAGCCATGATAGAAAGTGTGCACGTTTCGGCTCCAGTCCGTGTATTGCCAAATACTCGATTTAAAAATAAAATAGGTTGACAGCGCAACATTTTTCTCAATAAATGATTGATGAGACGCTCACCTGATACTCGTCTATATATCTGACTTACAAATAAACATTTAATCTTTGATTATTTATATTAATCTAAGCATTTAATATTATATTCAATTGATATGGTTTACATTAATCATCCAAAAAAGCTGCCGCCTATCACTTACAGTGTTATAAATAAATCGCGTTGGTTAAAGTCTCGTGTGTGCAAATTACAGACGCTAATTTATTACATTTGCGCGGAAATTATAGACGTCCTTCCATGTTTGCTGTTATTAATTAATACAATTAAGGTGAAACGTCACATTAGCTGCAATTTATTGGCAAACTTAAATCATAATCTATTAATTAATATTTATACAAATACATGAAATGTGCCGATTTCTTGCTGACATAACTGATATATCGTATAATGCTAAAACTCAATAAGTATGAAATTATAATATGTTGAAGTTAAATTCAATTTTAAATGTTAATTCAAATTCAAAATCATTTATTCATTTAGATAACACAATGTACACTTATGAACGTCAATAAAAAAATACATATTAAATGCTTCTAATTTTACATTTACTGCCATTTCTCAAATCAAGGGCGTAGAACGGACGAGAAGAACTGGCAATAAACTCGCCGTCACTCTTGTTAATCGGAGCTAACCAAGGACATTATATATAATATAAAGTCCTTGGAGCTAACAATTACACCATGTTTCACATGACATCTTTAAGTAATTAACTATAATAATTAAAAAAATATATAAACGAAAAAATAAAATAATAAACAAAGATTTGTGCTCTATCAGCAGTAGGCATGGTGAAATAGGCATAATGAATAATGGACAAAATTACCTAAGATATACAAAGAAAATCGCTGTAATCAATATTTGTGTATCTTAGGTATTGGTGTCCCTCCGTCGGGATTGTTGGCAGCATGCTCTGCGATCCCAGAAACCTCATATCGGTGGATCTGAGGGTCAAGAGTGGTTTAGTGGGTATTACCAAAAAACATAGATTTACACAGAAGAACCGGCCTTATAGGCACGCTCGGCACGGTTTCTCTGGGGTAAGATTAGTTCTTACCGCAGCCCCCGCGGCGCTGCTAGTATCCGTGTGAACGAACACACTGACACTGGGGTCATTGCGCGCTCACTCTCGCACCCAGCCGCTTTTAGAACGTTATTGCCGTTCGCTCGTAAGAGCAAGCGGGACAACGTGAAGGGACTGCTTAGATGTGTGTGGCTTACCGAAACATTGCCATCTAGTATATGGGACTGTGCTTCTATGTATATTCTTCGGTATTACTCACTCGGTTCTTTTACAGCAGAGAGATTCACCTGGTGAGGTCGAGTCCCACACTTCCCTCGCATAGCACCTCGCGGGGGGTACCCAGTGCCCAAAGGCATTCCCCTCTTTAATAAAAAAGGTATTTACATCCCACAACTTTTAAAATTGAATAACTAACAACTTTTTATTCAACATGATCACTTTAGTAATACAAAAAATAATTAAAAATATATATTTCTCAACTCTTCAACCAGCGTACCTAGTCTCCTCTAGTTTTTATTCCTTAAAGACCACATCCTTTCAGGAATAAAAATGGTTACTATGGTTACCTATTTATTGACATCCTTTTGTTGTATACAAGTAACAGGCATTAAAGAGCATACAAGAGACTAATTTAACTCAGGCTTACCTTGAGTTGTTTTGCTCCATCTTAACTCGTTTCGTAATCTCCCTATTCACAAATTTCAAACATTCACACTAAAATGAACCTTATTGCGGAACAAATAAACAATGATAAAAGTCGCTTTCGCGTACTTCGTAAATATCAGAGGTACTTTACTTAGAATTATGCGGTCCAACAAACTTAATTACGTTTACACTAGCCACTAATTAATTCCTGATATAATCTACCCGCAGTTTGCTTTCAAGATTCACGAATTTACATTTCAAATATAATTTTAGAAGTTAAAATAGATTTGTTTTGCGTAATAAATGAAAAGTTGAAGTTTTGCGAAGTTAAATTCTGCTTTCATTGCCGTGCAGTAAATGTAAGGGTATTCTAAAAATTTGTTTCCGAATGCTTTGCTGGTTTTTAACCTGGTAAATGTTGGTCAATTTTGAGACGAATCGTGGTATTTTGGATAGTTATAAGGTATCCATGAAGAGTAATCTTGATTTCCTTGTCAGATACATTGAAGTGTTGAATTACATTGCATATTATTATTTTAAGATGTATAATTGTCTGTTGTTTCCATCATTTCATCATCAAAAATAAGGGAACAGGGCAGGAAGAAGAAGTAGATGGAGGGTGTTTAGATATATATATTATCCAATGGAAGAGGTGCAATCAACAATCATGCGTTGCGTCAATTTTATCATCTTCATATTTTCAACTACGTAATTCCTGTCACTGTCTTCCGCAACCGCTATGTCGAACCAGTTACCGCTGGCAATTTTTCCTAATCGACTTTTTTATGTTAAATATCGACAGACAATCATGTTAGGTGTTACCACAGCCACAGAACATCAGTCTGATGCGCTGTCAACCTACTTTTTACTTCGAGCATTCGGAAATCCGTAGACTGAAACCGAAACGTGCAATATGCACTTCACAGTTTTTCCATCTATGAACGGTGGTTCTTTACCTGGAGGAATCTCTTACCCGGTCAATGCCCGAAGTTACCAGACATGGAGAAGACATGCTTACAAAAAATTATAAACATGACGTCACGGTGGGATTCGAGCCCACGACCCATCGGTGCGCACGGCAGGTGTTCTAGCGAACGCGCCAACGAGCCCATCAGGACATGCGAACCTTCAAGAAATGATCTTATTATTTCCTTTAAGGGCCTATGTCGATGAGGCTCGTAGGCCGACAAATCGCTCTATTGAATGTGAGCGAGCGAGATTGAAATATTTACTTGAGACATGTAAAAAACGAGATAGCTTTAGCTTGAACGCGCTCGGAATAAAACAACGTATGTGCCAAAACTAATTCATTTCATAACTTTATAATACTTTATATGATTAAAAAACGGTTTTGAGGAATCTTAAAGACATTCATTCTACACCCTTTAAAATAAATTAAATTAAATAACTCTTTGCCGTTATGCCTTGGGATCCAAAAAAGTGTAAAAATAGACATAACTTCATATTTATTTTCTATGGAGAAAATTTCATTGAAACATGTTTTCCTTTTGAGCGACACAGCGAAATATAGTCAAAAAACAGATTCCAAAATTTCATATCAATAATCCACAGCCTGAACAAGTTACACGTAATAGAAAAACCGCATTTTTCTCAACATATCCTCTTAAGGTCGACAGCGCACCAGATGTCTATTGGCGGTGGTGTTAACTTACCATCACGTTAGTCACCTGCCCTTTTGCCTCCTATTCTATAAAATGGTAGCTTCATGTTCAACTGTCGATGTCTCCCATAAAAAGTATACGTTTTAAAATTGTATTTTCGACTACACCTGGAAATCCAGTTTAATACAAGAAATGAGTGCATCGATGCACCGTCCCCGAGGAAATAATGGTAAGTGCTTATCGAATCGGAACTTAAATGTTTTCCCTTGTATTTGCTGTAGGAATTGAATCAAATTCTATTTGATTGGAATCCTACTGGTATTGTATTTTTTTTATAGATACAGAGTGATGTAGCTTAGACGATATATCGATAAAACGTGTATTTTATTGTACATTTTTTCGATATAACGCGTAAACGAAATCGTTTTAATACATAATAGTTGAAAAGTGTTTTCAAGAAATACGTCTTGGATTTACTCGTAATATATACTTATTTATAAAGTAGTTTAATTATATTCTCGTGTTTTCATAATTGTGTTAAGTTTCTGTATTCATTCATATCTAATTTTAGTATGGTAAATACAAAGTCAAAAATGTTCTATCTATGATAGGTATGTACAGGTGTAGGCAATAAATTATTTATATAATAGTATTAGATTATTCATTGACATAATATACATAATATTAAATGGACCTGGACGATGGGTCTGCGCTCAAATGTGTCCCAACCAAAATAAAAACAAATCTGCAAATTAGTGACAATCGTCCGGCAGTCTTTGTTTGGTTGACTAATGTAACCAATTTTGTAATTTTGACGCGTCTAACTGACAAAATGGGTTATGAATAAGTGTAAAAACTACTCATATACATTAAGAAAAAAAAAATGGTGTATAATAATTTCAGTGAATGAGATTATTATTATTATTATTATTATTACTAAACCTGGATAAGACACAAAAACAATATTTTACTGCGTAATGTACCAGACGTTATACGTTCAAAAAGCTCACATTAAACTAAAGCATTTTAGCTGCATCTGCAAGACGCAAAGGAATTTTATATAGCAACTAGACAAAAATCAACAAAATGCAGAATAATAGTAATATCCATTGTTTGAGCCAGACAATTGTGTTAAGGTGAAGTACAGTAGCATGATACTTTACTCAATGTACGGAGAGATAAACTAATATTTATTAAATATACATAGCCGCATTAATATACTTTTTTATATAGTATAGGGGTAAACGAACCTGCGGCTCACCTAATAGAAAGTGAACATCGCCGCCCATGAACATGTGCAACACTAAAGGATTTGCAGATGCGTTGCCGGCCTTTCTGCCCTACGTGATATTTTATATACAATTTAGGTAACTTTTGATAAGACATAGCTGTCAATACTGCTCACCTCAGATATCACGGCGCGCTGTGTGTAAGATGCAACGATAGACACGGCAACCCCTAGAGAAATAACCATGAGTAGATCCCATCAAGCGTGACGTTGTATAATCCCATCCATAAACATTGTCTCTGTGTGTGCTTTGTTGATTAAAAATGACGAGTGCTGAGCCGTTACAATGGTATGTAGTCCCGTAGGCTTATTTCAGACTAAGATGCGCTAACATCGGATGTGCGACTCTTTCCATTTGTACTAAACGTTTGTATTTTCTACAACAGACTAGCTCTACCCGGATTACGTTTCAATGTTACGTAAAATGAAAATAGTTTTTTTGACTCAGAACAACTCACCAAAGTTTTATCGTAATCGGATTAGTAATTTAGTAGTGCATATCTGCAGACATAGATATATATATATATACATATATATATAACAGACATAAATAGATTTTTATTTATATCGATATTGATTGGAAGGGGCGATGATGATGATGATGATGTTTTTTTATGTTAGATATCGACAGACGAACATGACGTTCACTTGATGGTAGGTGATACTTAGCCACAGAACATCAGTCAATGATGCGCTGTCGACCTACTTTTTACTTCGAGCATACCTAAGTTATATTCGGTAATACGTAGATTGAAACGGGAAAAGGCAAAAATCAAAACTACATTACAAACGAGCCTACTCAATAAGGCACCTGCAAGTCCTCTGGTGTTGCGGATGTGTGGACTGGTCCCGTTTTCCCGCCCCCTATTCCTTAAAAAATACAAACAAACAAACAAACAAACTTCTTTATTCAAGCTCCACATATTATGACTTATATCTAATAACCTAACTTAATAACTAATTGTGTGGCAGCTTGAACAGGCGGCGACTCAGCATATGCTGTGCTGCCGACGAAACAACACAGCGCTGATATTCTGTCGCTGCCTAGCAACACTTGTGGCAGACAGTTACACACATTTATACATATACTTATAAACATTAAATCACTTATAATAACTACAATATAAGAATGTATTTTAAATATAATAATATGTTCGCAAATAACCTTATAAGATTCCCATTAATTTTCTGTAGACTTTATACATATTTTTTGACTTATTCATTTTTTAAAATATCTAAATGACACTGAAAACCGTATAAAATCTATAATGTGGTTTAAAAGATGTAAGCATGAAACAAACAGATAATTTCGACGTATCCGAGGAATAAAATTGTAATAGACAAAAGTAAATTTTACAGAATCTACTGGCAAAAAAATGGGTTATCAGTTATATTTCTTACAAATTTACCGGAGAATAAAAATTAAAATTGTTATAGTTTTACGAATAATTGAAAAAAAAATTCTAGATGCCGAAAATGCAAAAACATTAAAACTTACCTTGGTGATTACTTACCATCAGGTAACGAACCTGCTCTGTTGTCCGCTCTGATATATAAAAAAAAAAAAAAACATTAAAACTATGGTAAGAGTACTTTACGATTTTGTTCTTCGGGGCGTCGTTTTTTAGAACCGGTAAAGTGATGATTAGTGTGAGGTATTAACTTTGTGTATTTGCAGACACTGACAATGCTTTTAAATAAAATACTGTATACCGGATTAAAACGCGATTTATTGTTTAAATTATTTACACCGTTAGTCAATATTGTCATAATATAGAAAATTACAGTAAATATCAACTCCGTAGGAATAGATGGCGTTAATATGTAAAGATTGTAACACAAAAACTTGGCGATTAAAAAGAGTGGCGGCGAGTTTCTTGCCAGTTCTTCTCGTCCGCTCTACGCCCTTGATTTGTGAACTGGTAGTAAATGTAAAATTAGAAGCATTTAATATTAGTAATATTAGTAATTTAATATGTATTATTTTTTATTCACGTTCATAGGTGTACATTGTGTTACCTAAATTAATAGATTATATATTTTTTTTAATTTAATTGAATTAAATATGGCAACTTTGTGACATTTCAAATATAAGACAACTGTCATCTTTCAGTCTCCCGCGACCACGGTTGCTGAAAAGCATCCGAAACGTCGGGATAAATAATTTAAACAATAAATCGCGTTTTAATCCGGTATACAGTATTTTATTTAAATGTGTGATACTCGCGTTAATAAAAGACAATATTACTGACAATGCTGTTAAAATAACAATCTTACATATTAAATAATTGTCGTCTTGGAGCAACTTGAGTGGGAACGACACAGCCACCAAACTGCAATTTGCATACGACTCATTTCGTAGTCCGTTGAAAGCCTTTAACGGTAACGACCTCTGTCCAACAATTGAGCTTGCAATGCAAATTCGAGGTGTAACAACAGCTGTTATAAGAACTTGCAGCTTAGATGGACGAGTTAATGAACGAATACCACTGGTTCACGAAGTTGCAGCTTATGAAAAAAATGATAATCCTTGTAGAATAGTATTGTTAAAAGAATTGATCTTTATCAGAAATGATTTGCAAGAAAGTATTATCTATACTAATATTATAAAGAGGAAAGATTTGTTTGTTTGTTTGTTACGATTTAAATCAAAAACTACTCGACCGATTTTAATAAAATATTTCACCAATAGAAAGCTACATTATCAGTGAGTAACATTTAAATAAAATACTTTTTACCGGATTAAAACGCGATTTATTATTTATATTGTTTAAATTATTTATCCCGACGTTTCGGATGCTTTTCAGCAACCGTGGTCGCGGGGAGACAGATAATTTAAACAATATAAATAATAAATCGCGTTTTAATCCGGTATACAGTATTTTATTTAAATGTATGATACTCGCGTTAATAAAAGACAGTGAGTAACATAGCATATTTTTATTGAGTAGTTTATTACATTGCATCCGTGCGAAGCAGGGGCGGATCGCTAGTAATTCTAATAAAAGCTAAATAAATATAATTTTGACTGAATGACTGAAGAAATTTAGATATTTGAATGTCTAAGAATGATGGGTGGCAACTTTTACATAAATCATTATTGATGATTTTTTATGTCGTCACCATTACTGGTGACGACATAAAAAATCATTGTATAAAATGGTTAAAAATATTAAGTGTCATTAAAACTTGTTTATAATTAATATTGTATTATATTAACGTGGATATCACACAGTTTTAATCCGTTGTAAAGTAGTTTATTTTTAACTGAATATTTTTTTTGTAAATTAAATAAATAATTACCTACCTATAACTGAGCATACATAAATCAATACTTTTAATAAATACGAGATTTGTAACACAAAATATAATCTTGAAACCGTTGCAAACAAAACAAACGATATTCATAATTTACAATATGAAGTACAATATTTTTGAAATTATTATAATACAAGAATCTTAAAAATTGCATTTATGCATTCTGCTACCCTTCTTTTATCACCCCTCTTAATTTCTGGTAAAAATATTTAGTGAAGCGTAATATCGATTCTACTCTTTTATTATATGTATAGATATGTATTATGAAGATTTAATTCATATAAGTAGTATTAAAAATGGACCGTATATTCAGTTCATTTGTAACTAATTTAGTCCCTGGTTATGAATGAATACAATTAGAAATAACTTTTAATTTAGCTAAAAATTAGGGGCGTTTTAGAAAAAGTAACACACGAATATCATTAAAGGTGCTAAACAACTGAAGTGTTACTAAGTATATAAATAACACTAGAAACTAAAACTGTATTAAATTAATTATGAGTAATTTTAACATTTCTAACATAGTGACTTTATGATTATAGATGAAAGTACTGCAATTCTGGTGTCATAAGTTCCTGCTGCATTTAGAGATAATATTAAATTTCTTTTACAAAATTTTATTTAATAACACTTGTCAGCAAGGTTTTTTCCCAGTGAATGATTTGAATTTTCCTTTGAATTTTCCCAATGAGTTGTAATCAAGAAGTACGAGGTAACTACTCATCAACCTTATAAGTTTTACAGCTGGCTTAGCTCGACTTTCTGAGCACATCTGAAGAGAGCAAAGCTTGGAAATTCTATGTTCAAATTTTCTCGGAAATGTTAGAGATAGAAACTTTAAAATGCATATTTTGGATTTTCTACATCAACATATGGCAGACATTAGCGTCAAGCAGACATTTGGACTTTTGCTTGGCCATCCACGCTATTCTCCTGATCTGGTACCCTCAGACTTCCACCTGCACAACATTTATTCATATTTCTTTGTTTTTTTTAAACCCTTCACTTTTTATTTTATTATTCTTAGTTAATTTTAGGTTAGTTTAATATCAATAATTTTAATGGTTAATTTAGTTCTCTTTTTGTTTATAAAGTGTTTTTGTAATTTTTTTAAAGTGTTGATTAAAAATGTACTTTCATAAATATTAATTTCGTTTGACCCTTTCTCATATTTAATCGAATGCATTTCAAGCATATAGTAAGAGCAATCTAAAGTTCTTATCTTGAAGTTGCGAGCGTGTGGAAACTAACTTTAGCGAAGTTCCAGGGTTGCTCTTTTAGCACTTCTATACAAGTTAGACGAGTTGTGAAAGATTGTTTACTCTATAATTATCGTAAAAAGCAAGAGGTTCATGGACTTTCTTAAACTAAATATAAGTTGGACCCAACTAAAACGAAATTAAGAATGGTCAATCTACTAAGACCTCCAAGCTCTGAATAAAGTTTTAATATAGATCATTTTGACAGAGCTTATTCAAAGACACTGATTTGAGTCTCTAGAAATCACCGAAGGAATAGTGAGTCTTCTAAAACCTCAGTGAGATAGTGAGTCTCCTAAAACTATTTCGCTAATTTTGAGTCTTTAAAACTTTAGTGAGAATAGTAAGTCTCCTAAAACTATTTCGCTAATTGTGAGTCTTTAAAACTTTAGTGAGAATAGTAAGTCTCTTAAAAGTATTTCGCCAATAGTGAATCTTTAAAACCTTGGTGGGTGTCCTTAAATTATAGTGGGAATATTAAGTCTCCTAAAACCTTGATGAGGAGTGTAAGTCTCATATTATGCAAGAAGCACTTTATTTATTCATTTTCATTCCTTCGACTCTACCTATTTACCTCGTTTCTCTGTCAATTGATTATTGTGTTTAATTCTAAGAAACATTTGTAATCAAAACGAAATATCGTGACCTCAATTAGAAGTAGGAATACAACCGTGAACTTTACCTTGCATTGAAATAAATGTTAAAATTTTTGAATGAAGAACTTTTACTTCAAACTAATTAGGTTCACGTTCGCATGTTTAGAACATGCAACTTTGAAAATCTGAAATATAAATACGAGATTTCTTCTTCTTTATGTCATGAGTCTTTTTATTTCAAAAGCCTTGGAGATTTCATTTTGTACTTATTTTTTAAATTTTAATACCTTTACAACTAAAGCTAGCTTCCCACGGTCGGTAGTATTGCGGACCAGCTCGCACGACACACCGTGGGAAGGGTCTCGTCCGTGGTAGCACAGGGCGTCTGTTGCGGTGCGCCGGTATCCGCCGCGAGGCGGTAACTTCAAAGGTGCGGTGAAAAAATCTGAGTGCAATTGCAAACCGTTCTTGAATGGGAATATATTTTCCCTTTTGGTATCATTCCTTGATATAACTGGACCAATTTTATTCAGAAGGTATTCGAAATCACTTGAAATCTCTTTCACTTTGCATTTTGAAATGAAACTATCAATAGATCTACACAGACCGACACGCGCCGTTGGAAGAGCCCCGTCCGTGATCGTCGGCTGTCCGTGATCATCCGTAGAATTGCGGACCGTGGGAAGCCAGCTTTTCAAGTTATGTTTAAGTTTTGATCACTTTATATAAATAAAGCAAGCTGTGAATGTAATTTAAAGGTATAATTTGAACTGAGTTGAACTGAAATTACATTTTAGAAACTTTTAGTTTTTGAGATTCTATAATTACGTCAATGTGTTACTTCGTTTGAACTTCTTGGAATAAAGTATGGTACTTAATTTTGGATAAGTATTTTATAAAACACTAGCAACGCGCCCCGGCTTCTCACGGGTGCAATGTAGATGAACTATACCCAAAACTTAGCCTATGTTACTCACTGATAATGTAGCTTTATATTGTTGAAAGAATTTTCAAAATCGGTCCGGTATAGTTTTTGAGTTTATTCATAACATATAAAAATACAAATCTTTCCTCTTTATCATATTAGTATAGATATAGATATAGAAAAACAAGCTCCTTTTTAATCCGGATTAATCCCAATGTTGCAAGCGAGCGAAGTTGTGCACGTTTCTATATAATTAGGTAAAATAATAGGTGTCCACGGCATCATTGATGATTTGCCGGCCTAGCATGACAACCGCGACAAAATATTGTCGACCGTTTTCTCGTGTTTTAATCGATTATATCTTTATTTCTTCCGGGTCTAACATAACAATTACACTTAAAACTCGATTTTCAATATCAAAAATATATATATTTGTCAGTCGAGATATCTTTTCTATAAAAATTGTCGATGTCGAGATATAATATATCGAGATATCTTACATTTTAGTTTGTCTTCTCTCGTCCGCGAGATATCTCGTGGCGGTCATGCTAGGCCGGCAGAACTGTAATCTTATCTAATAGCAAACGAGCTTCACTCTGGTATATCAACACAAAAAGTTTAAAGTAAGAAGTAATAGACATAAAGATGTTTATTTTTTTTAATATTGTGGTGATCTTGTATATTCATAGTAGGTAAGTTTACATAAAATCAGTACAAGAAAAAACTGTATTCTGTTATTTATATGTACATCGACTCGTGTAACTTTACGACCAAAAAATATGCAAAACTGGCAACATTGATAAGGCGTGGTTCAGCCCAATTTGTTGCCCGTAAAAGATTTATAGCACGAAACATTGCACCTAATCCGGATTGGCCTTGTTAACTACCGAACATCAACAAAATTTGAAAGTTAGTTTTTAGTATTTTTTACTTCTGTCACAGGATACGTTGAATGAAGAACGTATAGAATGGATTGAACGAAATGACCATTAAGTCTCTTATACTATATGGCTAGGTTTCTATGAGATTTAATAGTGATTGAATCATTCGTTTATTAGAATTTGTTCAATTTTACAAGCGTAATTTGTTGGCAGATGAGTTCTAAGCCTCGGGACATCAGGAAGCGATGTATTGTGATATATTATTATTTGGTTTTTACAAACATATGTAGGTATTTGAAAATCCATAAACTGAAACTACGAGTAAAACACACGATCTTATGGCGTTTGCATGTATATACGGCGGCTATCGCTTAAAACTTTAAGTAGTCTAACTTTAAAATCGTTTGAATATTACAAGGATTTTAGGCTGGTTAGGATTTGTAATGCGGGTTGCGTTACAAATCCTAACAATATAACAAACAACGAGCCAATGAGCCCTTGAAGCTTCAGACAACTTTGATAACCTTATGTAATGTTATCATCCATGGCTCTATCTCAAAGCAGCCGGCCTACCATGATCGAGATATCTTGTCTATCAAAATTGTCGATGTCGAGATACAATATATCGAGATATCTCTTGATGGTCATGCTAGACGGGCAGTACTGATGAAGCTCTGGTTAAAGACGACACGATGCCACCTCCTTCTTTACGTCTTTAATTACGTATATAACAAAAAATCACTATATAATTATTTTCTACAATAACCCACAACATCACCTTCACTTTGACATCGTTATTTGCCAAAACAATTCTCGTATAAAATAAAAATATCCAATTAATATCGATCAGCCGGCAACAATGACGCGAGCGATAACTTTGAGACAATAAATCATATTGACAAAGGCGTTGTGGCAGGTGTGAGGGGGGGAATTGGACAAATGTAACGTAATAGCTACACAAAGGGCATTCTGGTAGGTTTTTGTAAGGACATGGGGGTGAGAAATCCCCATTTTATTCATCTGTATTGTTCAAAGATTAAGTTCGAATTTGTTTCGATTATGAATATAAAGAGTAATCCACGGTCTCAACAACGTAGAGCTAAATTCTGAAATGGATCCAAATCACAGTTTGTGTTGGAGGTTTTCAAACTAAGGCCATATTATGTCAAAAAGGACAAACAATGGTGTCCTTAAGCGGTGGTGATTACTTACCATAAGTACAAGGTTATCTGCTCTGTAATAAATAAAAAAACATAATTACTAAAATTAAATTAGGTTGGTGAGTAGGTGAGTAGGTTGTTGAGGATTCGTTTCCAGATTCCTATTTCTCATACTTTTTTTATTATAATGTGTCGACAGACGAGCATGAGGTTCACTTGATGGTAGGTAATCAGAAATCCATAGACTGAAACCGAAACGCGCAATGTGCACTTCACGTGTTATGAACAGTGGTTCGTTACCCGGTAGGAATTTCGATATTCCTCCCACCTGATTAATGTCCGTTGCCAGACGCGGGGAAAACATGCTTACAGAAATTTATAAGCATGTGGTCCCCGGTGAGATTCGAACCCACGACCCATCGATGCAAACGGCAGATGTTCTACCGAACGGGCCAACGAGCCCGTAATTACTTAAATTAAAAAACGGAATTTTAGGTTAAAATATATATCTCACGCTTTAGTCTATATAGGTTTTCGAATGATTGAAGCAAAATTAAAATAGGTCAACAACGCATTATTGATTGAGTGTCCTGTGACTGAATTATCACGAAGTGAGCCTCACGCTCGTCTATCGACTTCTGATATGAGAAAATACGATATCATTCTGATTAAATTTTTAACACTGAATTAATACAAATATAATGTACGAGTATAATATTGTCTTTTATTAACGCGAGTATCACACATTTAAATAAAATACTGTATACCGGATTAAAACGCGATTTATTATTTAAATTATTTATCCCGACGTTTCGGATGCTTTTCAGCAACCGTGGTCGCGGGAGACTGAAAGATGACAGTTGTCTTATATTTGAAATGTCACAAAGTTGCCATATTTAATTCAATTAAATTAAAAATAATCTATTAATTTAGGTAACACAATGTACATCTATGAACGTCAATAAAAAATAATACATATTAAATTACTAATATTACTAATATTAAATGCTTCTAATTTTACATTTACTACCAGTTCACAAATCAAGGGCGTAGAGCGGACGAGAAGAACTGGCAAGAAACTCGCCGCCACTCTTTTTAATCGCCAAGTTTTTGTAATAATGTTCTGTGGTTTCAAGCCTGTGAAAATGTCTGTCTGAGGTATTAGCTACGACCAAGGCTGAAAATATGTTTTTCTATAATTCTATATTTCATAATTAAGGGGTATCACTGACGACAGACTTTATGTGCGATCGAATCAGCGGCGGACAAACAGTCTGCGTGGCGCGCAATAAGTTTTTGGCGGATATTTACTCGAAGTAGATATGCACATCGTTGGACATTTTAATTAGGTACCTTAAATGACCTTAAGAAATAATTATATTTATTTCTTAAGGTCCTTCAATAATTTAATTTAATAATTATAATTATTTCTTAAGGTCGTCTGAGATATCCCTTAATATCAGACGTCGACTGGGCTTTATAAAAATAAAATAGTTTTAGATGTAAAAAATAACCGGGCATTGTAGTATTGCTTTATTTCTTGTGACAGCTCTTAAAGAAAATGCAGGAGGCAAGAGGTTTTTAAAACAATAGCTAAGACATTGCATTGGAAAAGTACGTATGAATTGGTTATGACATGATATTCTTCGGTGAAAATGTTTTAGAATACTTTTATGCAAGATTTTACCCTAATTGTGTTCGTTAAATCTTAAAAAACAGTGAATGGTTATGCAAAAATTTAATATATTGTTCTAGGAGTTTATAAAAAAATTAACATCACTCATAGTGTAAATCAAAAAATAAAATCCATTCATTAAAAAAATTCATTTATAATAAGAAATAATAAGTCTCTCGGTATTCTATCGGCTTCATTTCGGAGAGTGTGCGACGGAACTTCACAATTTGATTCCCCCATCTCCTTTTCACCTTCGGACATCCAGGCGCACGGCGGGTTTCCATCCGTACTTGGTTGACATACCAGCACTCCGCACAAAGCGATGCGCCTCATCTTTTATTATGCGAACTGCAAAAATCTGGAACACTCTCCCTGCGTCTGTCTTCCCCGAAAATTATAACATGGGTTTCTTCAAAGTAAGAGTAAATACGTATCTTCTAGACAGTTGTGATTTACCACCCTGACTTACCATCAGGTGGGATAGTAGTCAAACAACTGTCTATCGTCAGGTAAAAACAAAAAAAGAAACAGTAGGTTGACGGCGCATCATAGACTGATGTTCTATGGCTGAGGTATCTACCATCAAGTGAACCTCATGCTCGTGTGTCGATATCTAACATACAAAAAAACATACATACAACCACTGTGGTCTTACGGTCAGCCGGTGTTTAGACTGGTCAAGGATCCTTTCTACAATTTAAAGCAGTCTTAAGAATAGTCCTGTGTACTTGCTTGTAATTATTATTTATTTTAATAGAAAATATTAAGCTATTGTGCTAGGTTGCACCACATGTAAGGCGCTGTTCGAGGCAATGCTAAACGAATCGATAAGCCGTCAAGCCGCACGCTCTGTGTAAATTTCAACCTTTTTAACCCTATCGTCGCTTCATACAAACCGGTGAAAGTCACGTATCTAGCACGGGACAAAGCATTTTTACGCTTAAAACTCCGGAATAAAATTACGCGACGGGACGCAGAACTGTTTTACAAAGCACAAAGTTGGACGAAATTCCGTGTAATCGACGGTGAGTTTTGGACGTTTTTCGTGTGCGGTTTTGTTACCTCTTTAACATTCTGGAACGTAATTTTTAAGTGGCATGGTTGAGTTCCTAATTTGGAGCCTGTATTTTGTCGGAACTACGGTGTGAGTCACTTGAATATAAAAGTTATAATATGAAAATTAGCTAAATTTAAAAATGCTTAGTTGAATGGCAAATATAATAAATTACTGAAAGGGTGCGATATAACTGTTTTTTTATGTCACATCGAGCCTGAAGTTCGCTTGATGTTAAGTGTCAGCCACAGAACATAAGTAATTTTTTTTTACTTTGAGCATTCGGAAATCCAAAACATTTTATGGTTTTTCCATCTATGAACGGTGGTACGTTACTGCCACCCGTTTAATGTCCCAAGTGACCAGACATGTTTACAGAAAATTATAAACATGTCGTCGCGGTAGGATGATTTTCCCATAGAAAGTGATCACCGACTGCCATAAACAACAACGGTATAATTGGATGTAGGAAACAGATCGCTGAATGATATATTTTTTTTTTCATAAACCTACATACAATGAAATCTTTACCATCTTTCATTGACAATAAAAAATACCAGCAGCAGATATAAAAAATATTCTATTTTACACCGTGTAAACATGGAATCTTGCTGGAGTATCCTGTTTATTTATTTATACGACCGAAAACCGTAAAACCGAGTGCAATGCAACGTCAAAATACGTTCAAACAACTTTATGACATGTAGAGTTGGCATAAGGATAAAAGTCGTGTGAATATCGTACAAATACACGTTCATTATTTACGTACATCCGAGTCGATAAATTCGTGAAGTTCACTTCTTATGGCCAGAGAAATATATTATTATTGAGGTACCCACAATCACTGCACATATATCTTGGAACGTGAGTTGAAGAATTAGTAGCTGTGAAAATATATGGGTTTGTAATAGGGAATATGCATGTGATTCCAATGAGGGTCAAACATTTTTATCCGACTTCACAAAAGGAGGAGGTTCTCAATTCGTCTGTATGTTGTTTTTTTGTATGATTGTTACACGATAACTCCGCAAGTTATGGGTGAATTTGGATGATTATTATTTGTTTGGTAGGGCATATTTCAGAGGTGGTCCCACATATTTGTTATCCAAATTGGTTTGGTACTTTTTAGAAAATCAACAAAAACAAAGATACACTTATATGTATACGCTGTACGCTGTCTCATTTGAGCAGCACGTTTAGTGGTAGGTCTACTTAATTATTATGTAAGGATTAATTAACTTAAATAAACTTTATTACTTCAGAATTATACTTCCATTAATATTTTGAATACAATTTCAGTTTTGAGCAACAAATTAATTTCTAAAAAGTGCAAATAAACTGTGGGAAATTTAAATACCTATTTGAAAAGCCACGCCATTGGTCAGAGCGAATATGACGTAAATGTCTATGCCAGCAACTGTTAATGCGGTAGTGCGTAGTTATTAGGTGTTTCTGCTTGACGTCATAGTCTATTAACAAAGCCCGCGAATTTGGCAGGCGTTTAAAATGCCCGTATCGGTTAGCAATTTTGTTTTTTTTTAAATAATTTTAATAATTTTTTGGCGTTGAATATTTTTTTTATATTACATACAACGATGAAAGCTACTAAATATTAATATAAAAAAGATATACAATATTCCCTATTAGGTCGATTTGGGTACTTTTTATTTTAAGGCACACCATCCCTTCTTTTATTTACTATTGCACTGCATACACATCTCCACAAAATAAAATAAAAATCTGTCTAAAAACAACTTCATCACTGAGTTTAATCGATATACTAGTTATTCCTTATTTTTGCCTTTCCCAATTTACGCCATTCTCTTCTATTATTTGCTCTATTCACGTGGAAGGCAGTGGCCTGTCAAACCACTCTCTATCTATCTGTTGCTTTAGAGGCATCCAAGGTATGATCACCTACTTTGATTTCAACTCACTGACTTGAGTAGCCATGTCAGTGACTTTAGAGTTCTCTCCTAAACCAAAGCAATGAAATCGAAATCCTTAAAGTAAAATACGCCAATTTTATTTCAAATAGTATTATTGATCGTACACATTACCACCTTTTTACCCACACTGTCTGTTTCTCTCTATATATCTCTCTCTCATACACACACAAACACACACGTATATAGACATTCGAACCCCAAACTCGCACTCAGTAATCCTACAGGAACCTCTTTATTGGCATTTTGTTTTAAATTTCTTTCTTTTAATATTTCTCAATAAATAAACAAATATTCTCTTTCAGAACTCTAAAAGGCATTTAGAATAACGTAATAAACAAATGAAACTTTCTCAATATAAATATGGAACCGTATGTTTTGATGTCCCAGGTGAATTCTCCGATTTCACATAGAATCTTACTTTGTATAGACTTTCTGGAAAAATGAAGCCAAATTTTCGGATGTTACATTAAAATGATGCTTTGATTACAATTATTATTATATTTCTGAGATAAGATCTTTTGTTGATATTAAAATGGAATAATATGAAGCTATATTTAATATCAACGATCAAATAATTTATATTATTATTTATTGTATGAGTAATGGAATACCAAAACGGTAAGTCTTAAATTAGAATTTGTTCCTAACTTTCATATATTATTTATGTTAGTTGAAGTGACAAATAAACCTCAATTTTAATTTGAGTTTAAGTATTCGGACATATGTACATGCTATATTTCTGAAGCCGATTATTTGTAATGCTATAAAGATATATTTTGTTAAATATGATAAGTTATTTGTATCAATTTTGTGTCGCAAAACCAAAAAGAATTCAGATTTTTTTTTACAATTTCAAATAACTAACGCTTAAGGCATAAAGCTTCTTAAGTTTTAATAAGTAAAACATAATCCTTTATACAAAATTAAGTTTATCAGCTACTAGTAGAGTGTATGCAAATTCCCTAAGCGTCATAGTGGTTCCAAACAATTGTTAGATGTGCATAGCGCTTGTGTAAGTTGGAACAAACGTTATCATTACGTATTCAGTAAAAACAATACAAACCGCTCAGTGAGAATAAACAGAACCTCAAACGGTAACTAAACAGTTCCAAGAAAACTATAGCAAAATGCAACTCGAGTTTTTCGCGACTACATACTGCTGGAGAGATCAAACAAAAAAAATATTTAAACGATGATACGTAGGTTTGGCCACGTTAAAAAATAAATACGATAACCTAATCTTAAAAAAACCTATTTCAATTCTTCGTCTTCGTCTTCTTGCTCTGTTCTCTTTTGCCATTCTCTTCTTTCACTCGTTATAATATCATATAATTATCATCACTCACAACGCTCAAGTACTTACCATTCTTCACATATTTTTTTGGCCTTCCTCGTCCTTTATACTCTTGCTCATGCATTTTCATGTTCATAACTTTTTTAGAAACATGCCTTTCATCCCTCATAACATGCCCATACCCAACAACTACCTTTCAGCCAAACATTTATAAGAATAAGAATAAATTTATTAGGTACAAAACAAACAAACAATAAGAAAAAATAATACAAAATCAATAATATAAAAACATAAAAAAGAAAAAATTGTTTGCTATCTACCTAAATGGTGAGGTTACTCAGCTTGTGCTGTCAATACTATTGGCATAGCGCTGGTTTTCAGAACCTCACCAATGTTGATATTTTGAAATTACCTTTCAGCTTTTCACTTGTCGGCTCAAAGAATATAATGAACGATAATTATATGATGCTCTTCGATGGAAAACACGTGAGGAAAGGGATATTTAAATACAAATTCCCATGTCAATGTTATGTATAGGATTACATTTTATTTACTAATATATTTTGAACTAAAACTAGCATCAGCATTAAACTTGCATACAGAAGTTAAAAATATATAAAAAAATATTAATATTAATAGTGTACATTTTCCATCAGGTGAACCGCTATACTATAAAAAAAGTTTTTGATTCATTGCTCATATTGTTTTACAGTCAAGTAATTTATATTCAAACCAGTAAGACCGAGAGATTTGCCCTTTCTTGAGCATAGGATTTATTGCCGAAGAATCACCTACTCTTAAAAACAGTGTGTTAGAATTTTAAGCCAGCTCGCTGGCAGTATTTGCCAGAGGCTTTTAGAGCTGAGTCTCCATTGCCTTTCAACATTTTTCTTTGCCACACGTACTGAGAGTTGTACATTTATATTTTCTCATATGATGAAAGAGTATGATACCTCTCATGATTTCGTAGTTATTTATTTGGTTATGAAATTTCAAGTAAACCTTAGAACTTTACAAATAAGCAAAATATTAAATTTTAGAACAAAGTTTTGGTACAAGAATTATGAGCGTGGGTATGCATATATATGAAGATAAAACAATGTTATTAATATTTTAATATAACCAACGAGTATGTATAGAAGTATTGATGAAAGTGGAAGAAGCGAAAGTGGTATACAAGGATCGGAGCATATGGAATTCCGTGATCTCTGCCTACCCCAATGGGAAAGAGGCGTGATGTATATATATTATATACGTATGTATGTATGTAATAATATGTATTTATTGGTAGCTAATAAAGCGTTTAATATAATATGCTTTAGATTAATCGAATTTAGTGATATTGGTTTACTATAATATGATAGAAACTTTGCAAATATAAAAAATGTATATTTGTAAGTAAATTCCCGTGTCTCTATAAGGACACATTTCTATGTCTATTTTTCTTCATTATAGACAAGAAGGTGATGTATAAGATGAAATTTCGATTAGCTATGTCAACTGAATTTCATTTTATAAAAGTAATATTTGCAATTGGTCCAAATCTCCACGTCACTGCATTGTAATATTCTAAAAGCCAAAGCATATTTTCAATACTGAATTTCGCATTTATTTAGGACATTCAGATCTATAGTATTGCCCCAATATCTTCAGTTTACGATATGGGCGAAACTTTAATATTGCTTCAGGAAACTTTTGAACGGTTCGTGGGCAATATATTTAAAAGAGAAAATTTTATATTTTCTTTCGAAACATATGCTGTATTCCTTTTTACTCCAATATTTTATATGTAAATTGTTAGTTGTTGCTATGAAAATAAGATCTTATTATTTAAATTTATACCTGAGTATATACTTAAGATTTTTATTCTAGAAATCTAGAAGGCATCATTAAGAGTTAAAAAAACCCTAATTTATAGGTATATAAAGTAGGCCAATAGGTAAATTAATTTTATGTTGACCATTATTTGAACTAAAAGTCGTATACTTTTTTTTTTTTTTTATGTCAGATATCGACAGACGAGCATGAGGTTCACTTGATGGTAGGTGATACCTCAGCCACAGAACATCAGTCAATGATGCGCTGTCGACCTAACTTTTACTTCGAGCATTCGGAAATCCATAGACTGAAACCGAAACGCGCAATATGCACATCACGGTTTTTCCATCTATGAACGGTGGTTCGTTACCCGGTCGGAATTTAGATATTCCTCCCACCCGATCAATGCCCGAAGTTACCAGACGTGGGGAAAACATGCTTACAGAAAATTATAAGCATGTGCTCCCGGTGGGAATCGAACCCACGACCCATCGATGCGCACGGCAGGTGTTTCTACCGAACGCGCCAACGAGCCCGTCAAACATTTATAATTTTTTGAAGTTAATTTAAAAATAGGTCGACAGCGCATTTTTTTAAATTAAATGTTAGATATCGACAGACGAGCATGAGGTTCACTTGATAGTAGGTGATACCACAGAAAATCAGTCGATGATGCGTTGTTGACCTACTTTTTATACTTCGAGCATTCAGAAATCCATGGATTGAAACCGAAACGCACTTCACGGTTTTTCCTTCTATGAAAGGTGGTTCATAACCAGGTCGGAATTTCAATATTCCTCCTACCCGTTCAATGCCCGAAGTTACCAGACGTGGGGAAGATATGCATACAGAAAATTATTATAAACATGTCCAACCTACGGTACGACGCACCGATGCGTACGGCGGGTGTTTACCGCAGTACCAACGAGCCCGTCAAAAAACGTTTAATACCATAAAGTCAATCAATACTTGATATACCTAGACTTCATGTTATTTTCTCTGTATTTGAATTTTAAATTAAAAAAAAGAAAAAAGATTTTGAAGATTCCATTCCATTTTATTCTATCACTTTAAATCTGATACTTGCGTATCGTCTATAACTACCTACTAGGGTTTTTAACATTCTAATAAATTGAAAATATGTAGGAAAAAGTCTCAGAGATTACGTTAAAAATCATATTTGTCACGAAGCCTTGTTTTATCGAAGGATCGGATCGGCTCAGAAACGAGCGCAAATACAAATATTTGCAACTTGTTAGTCCTGAAGGCGGCGAAAATATCGCACCTTCGTTGACTTTATTTGTTTGGACAAAAATTTGTTTAAATATATAATACATTTCCATCAATCTATTTCTATGAATTTATTTTAATAGATAATGAATGAATGAATGTACGAATTATTTAATGAATGAATTAAAGAATGAAATGCTTTATTGCAAAAAAATATTTTACAGTTTGATTATCATATAAATAATTAAGGATACTGTGTGAAAGAAAAGGCAGCTGCTCAGCTTGTACCGCTGGCTAATACTGGCTACAGTACTGAATTTCAGCATTTGGCTGCGTAACTGTGCCAGCAACAACTGTGAAAAATCATAAAAAAGACGCAAATTATTAAAATATAATACATACAGTAGCTACCACATTGTTCGTAAATCTATATAATTCTTTAAAATGATTGAACATTTAAAAGACAGTATATTTATTGAAAAGAGTATAAGTATGTTTAAAAAAAAAGTTAACGCTACTGCACTAATGTTCCTACCTTGAAAAGTCTTAAACGAAATACAAACTCAACAAAAAGTATCATAATATAGAATCAACTGCCGGCAATGGTTATTTTTCAAAACGATACGTCATGGTGTCTCAAGAAAAAAGCGTACCTAAAAGGCCGACAACACACTTGCGACTCATGAGGTTGCGGGAAGTTTTAGACGGTTCATTTATCTGCATCTAAATAAATGTGAGGATCTTGCGGTGTTGATTGCTGTGGAGGATACTGTGGTCCTTGCTGCTGCTTATTACGCCAAAAGAACAAAGTAACTCTAAGAGAAGCGCAGGAAATAAACATAAAATATGATAGTAATATTTTACAATTCAATTTTGTGTTTAGCATAAATTTCCCATGGGCGCGCTTCGTCAAATGCATGACTCGTATTTTATTCCACTGTCAGAAATGAGTTTGTTACTAGTTAATCTTCTCTTTATATGCTGCCAGCTTGAAACAGCTGACAAATTTTGTTTCATTCAATTAATATTTTTCATACTTCTTAAAAATATAATGTCAATGACGCGCAATTTATATTTGACGGCCTTTTTATCTATGTATATGCGATGATTTATTTCTTTACTTTTTTTTGACTTGAAGTCCACTTAACGGTAGATATTACTACATTTGCGTGCCGTGCATTACCGTGCGCATCAATGGGTCATGGGTTCGAATCCCACCGGGACTGGCCATGCGTCATGCTCGTGAACGGGTGCTACTTGTGGTGACAGGACGGACTTGAATTCGTGTATGCGGTGATATTAGTTATTTCGACTATGTGTTTGCGTGTTGTTCCCACGAGAATGTAAGTGAGTGCTCCTATTTCACCATATTTACTGCTGATAGAGGACAAATCTTTGTTTTTTATTTTATTTTTTCGTTTATATATATATATATATATATTTTTAATTATTATAGTTAATTACTTAAAGATGTCATGTGGAACATGGTGTAATGGTTAGCTCCTTACAAAAAATTTGTAAAACGAAAAACTTGGCGATTAAAAAGAGTGACGAAGAGTTTCTTGCCAGTTCTTCTCTTCCGTTATACGCCCTTGATTTGAGAACTGGCGGTAAATGAAAAAATAGAAGCATTTAATATGTATTTTTTATTGACGTTCATAAGTGTACATTATTTTACCTAAATGAATAAATGATTTTGAATTTGAATTTGGACATGTTTATAATTTTCTGTAAGCATGTCTTCCTCACGTCTGGTAAGGTGATTGGTTCGGGCATTGAACGGTTGGGAGGAATATGGAAATTCCGAACGAAAAACCATGCAGTTCATATTGCGTGTTTCGGATTCAGTCTATGGATTTCCGAATGCTTGAAGTAAAAAGTAGGTCGACAGCGCAGTTGACTGATGTTCTGTGGCTGAGGTATCACCTACCATCAAGTGAAACTCTTGCTCGTCTGCCGATATCTTACATAAAAAGAAACTCAACGAACCAGTATATTAACATCTTCAATACAAAGCTTTACTATGTTAAACTCTAGGCCAACACGAAATACCCTCATATGAATTCAACATAGCACAACTACGGAATTCCAACCGGCCAATCTAAATTCATTGGAAAATGTATGCAATCAATCATTCGCTTGCTAAATGACAAATGCCTACAATTTGGGAAACGGACGAGTTTACAGTTAGATTTGATGACGTCACTAAGAGCGGCCTATAAAATCTATATATAGGCCTCTTATAATATAGATAGCAATTAAAATATATCTCTTATTTTAGGCCCAATACTCTAATTATGAGCTCTGATTCTTTGATGCAATTATTAGGTGTTTTATTTACCATATCAGTTAATTCAATACCCTCTTGGTTATTTCTGACAATTTTGAACTATTTTCTTAATTATTTATTATTAAACGTTTGGTAATTGTATACATTTATTGTTTATATATTTATTAATTATTTGACATATTTGCAATTGTTAATTTTTAATAAAATTTTTTTTATTATTTTTCACCATGAAGGCTAAATTATTAATTTATAATATTTAAAGTATTGACATCTTTAAGTGTGCATATGTACATATTAAGAAAAAAATAATGAACGAGAATTATTTTTATGAATAAGTAATGTTTTACTTCTGCTAATGAGTAGCCACAAAGTTGGTAAAAGTACCATGAGTTGCCTGAAGGATCAATACGCTGCAGGCTGGGGACATTGCTAGCAATGAACGCATGAAAATCAAACGTCCTTTGCAAACCGACCTAGTCTAAGAGCCCGTTGAGGATTTTTAATAACAGTTTATTTTTCAATGTTGATATGAAAATGAATTAAGAGTATTGGTAAATAATAAACGGTGTTTTAGTTATATATTTAGTAACAGTAAGGAGAGTTTAAAAAGAAAGGTATTTTTTATGATAATATAATTTTAGTAAGAATATTATGCTTAAATTATAAATAATCAAGGTTTTTTTTTCTAAATTGAAGTAAACATACTATTATTTTTATTGAATAAGCACATTATTATTATTATTTTAACCGAGAAATCATTTTTAATATAAACGAATGTCAACAGATAAAGGGTATATATTTCATATACCTCTCACTTGAAAGATTGCCTGCGAGATTTATTAGTATGTGCTTTGTATCTAAAACCGGAGATTCAGGGATCGAATATAGGCGAAACAAGTTTTTAAAAAAAAATTCAGCCGGATAGGTCAAAGAAGGCTAACTAATTACCTATATAGAAAAATCAGTAGTCAATAAAACGGACACAGAAATGAGTCTTTTGAAGTCATGGCGGAGTAGGGAATTCACTTTCTTTTCTCACTTGAATTTTATTATTATTATACTAGGTGGTGCTCGCGAGTAAGTAAGTTCACGTGAGCCACATCTTAAGCTGCGCTTTTAAGCAAACTATTTAAAAGAAGATTCTTCCTGGAATCTGTTTTGATATTTTCCCAGACTAAGCTCATTCTGTGTTGATCATGAAAATCAGTTCAGTATCTTCGGATATTAGCGTGAACAAATAAACATATAGACATAGACATAGCATTTATTACGAACGAAACACACACACAGAATCACAAAATAAAAAACATCAAATCAAGGTACAATTTTTAAATTGTGTAAATGTGTGTGTGCTGTGGTTGTAATTGGCCCTGGCTCAGCATAATGCTGTGAAGCAGATGAGTTCCACAGCGCTGGTCATTCTGCCAGAGACCACAATATTTTGCGCCTCAGATGCAAAAAATAAAATAAAAGAAATAACATAAATAGTATAAAAAATAATGATAGTAAAAAATTAACAGTGAAAGCAAAGAAGTCTTGGAAGATCTGTGTGTATATAGTAAATTTAAAAAATAAAAAATTAAAATAATTAAATAAAATAATTGTTACTAAGACTACTATAAGAAATAAATAAATAAATATTTTTGACGGATATTAGTATATATACTGTTCTGTCCATTTCAGGTATAAATTTTTAACGTACAGAAAATTTGATTCTACTAGTTTATATATGTACAGATAGATAAGGTTTTATAAGATATACATTTATTAAACTGAAACAAATTACTAGCTCTTAGTCTAATAATAAAATGCAAAGCTTTCAAGTGAGAGCTGTATGAAATCAACTCTAAATTATAACGCAGCTATGGTCCGTTAAACGAACTATAATTTTATGTATATTGGGTTCCGTGCAAACGCTTTGAAATATTATTTTAATAAAAAGCTTTAATATATTGCTTCTGTCTGCTGAAGCTTTGTGCAGTTTTTATTCTAAAAAATCTTTACGGTTTATTTAGTATTTTTATATTCAAATGAAATACAATTATTCAAAATCTGTTTATGCATGTTATGATACTGGTATGTGATTGTTTTAACTTTAAGCCAGACTGCATTGTACTTACTTTTTTTTTTGTTATTATTTTGTGATTCTGTGTGTGTGTTTCGTTCGTAATAAATGTTATGTCTAATTCAAATTCAAAAATCATTTATTCATTTAGGTAACACAATGGACACTTATGAACGTCAATAAAAAATACATATTAAATGCTTCTAATTTTACATTTACTGCCAGTTCTCAAATCAAGGGCGTAGAGCGGACGAGAAGAACTGGCAAGAAACTCGCCGCCACTCTTTTTAATCGCCAAGTTTTTGTTTTACAAATGTTTTGTAAGGAGCTGCAACCATTACACCATGTTATCTATGTCTATTATACAAAATATTGATCTTAAAACATTAGGAGTATAATTGCCAATTAGCAATTTCTTCCAGACCGCCAGAAATTGAATGAGAATGTTGAACAGTAAAAAATAGTATAAGTACCTATATGAAACAGAACTAAACCTACATAATTCTACTTAATAATGTTCACTTATTGGGCTTTGAGGCAGACATATTTCTGTATTTTTTAGCGTCTCACTGAGTCACGAACATACCAAGCACATTTGATGCAATATCTCTCTAGATTTATTATGATAATTTTATGTGGGCTGCTTTTGCCTTATATTAGGATCAAGCTCACATCAAACTTCGGTCGCGAATCTCCATAACAATCCTAATAAAAAATGAAAGTTCCGTAAATTAGCCGAACCCCTGACGTAACATAAAACAAAGTTTCTTCATACATATTCTGAAGACGCGATCGAACTGTGTAATAACAGATAAATGCTTCACAGAACGTCCGTTGAAATTCTGAACACGTAACGCACGAATCGTTTCTTAGATATATGCGAGACCTATGAAAACGGTATTCAGAATAATGTGAATATTGATGGAATTGTAGACTTCGCTGTCTGACTGGATCTTCGTTTTTGAAATTAACTGATGGATATATCTTTACAGTGAAGTAATAGTTCGTTTATTTTTGAAAGTTTACATCATTTTTCCTCGTTTAGTTTTAGACAAGGATTTAGAGTTAATCTTAGTTGGATGCCAGGTTATTCAATAAAATTCACAGAGCGGTTTCAGCAAACGCTGTGAACACGTCCACACGGGCCGGCAATCGGGCACACATTGTCATTGTCCACCATTACGATCCGCCATTTTGAATTTGGGAAATCTGATAACAGATTCGAAATCAGCAACACCAGAAACCTTGTACGCAGCTGGACATTTGAATCCCTTTGAAAAAAATTGTTTTGTCAGGGTGAGAGAAAGTCGCGAATAAATTTTCGGCTTCAAACCGCCATATTGGACATTGAATTGAATTTTATTTTTTTCACCAATAGATTTTATACATTACAATTGACGCCATATTTCGACCTTCTCATCGATTTTCGATACAAAAAGGTCGATTGAAAAAAGTACAGTCGGCACAACACTTGCTACTCTGAGGAACTGAGCTGTCACTGGAGGTTTTTTCGAACTGATATGACTTGGAAACCTTCGAGAAACGCCTGCATGCCCTCGTGTGTTGCAGATTTCTATGGATGACGGTTATCACCTACCATCACGTGTGCCATCTGCCTATTTGGCGACATTAAAATCAAAACAAAAAAATATAAACTGGTAGTACTATAAAAGCCGAGAGGAATATCAGCAATCACAAATGAATCCGTAAAATCCTCTGGACAATTTGTATTATTGCTAGAAATCTATAACATTCGTTCCAGGATGAGATTGCAATAAATCGGACAGACAAAATAGTCGTTAATTCTCGTACATCCGGTGCAGTAACTCATGTTCAACACACCGTGAAGTAGCGGTGAGCGGCTTTCATAATAAATACACTCCGCGGAACCACTTCACCACTCGTTTATGTTGCAATGATGACACTCAGGAAATATAGAGTTTAGCGAAGTAGAAGTTATCAACTGAAGACAGGCGTATGTTCGATTTTATTTACAAACATCAAATATTTTATTAATTTAAAATAAAACCACACAATAATTGCGAACTACTAGTGCAATAGCATACTAGAAACTTTAAAATTTTTCTTAAATTATCTAAACACTCGGCCACCAGGAGTACCCACTACGGGTACTTTCATGATCAAATCAAAATCAAAAGTTTTTTATTTCAAATAGGCCTTTGCAGGCTCTTATGAAACGTCTAGTTGCACGGTTCCAAAAAGTGGGTCTCATGGAGAAGAACCGGCAAGAACAATTTCTCTGAGCATTCCCCAGTAATAAATGCGTGATAAATGCGAGAGCGAGCCAACAACGCAGCGCCAAACGATCAAGCCGATTGGAAAGAACCTGGTCGTCGATGATTCGTGCCACCCTACGTTGAATGCGGGCAAATGGAAGGAGATGGTACTGGGGAGCCTCCATTCTAAGGTTTTTTTTGTTTTAATTCAAGGTTTTTTTTAATTGTCGAATTTAATTTTATATAAAATATCTTGAAACGAAATTCTGCAGACTTTAAGCACTAAAATAAGAGAATTGCACTGGGAACGTCTGCTTTACATCTAATGTTGCTTTCAGTGCCTTCGTTTTCACATAAGGCTGTATTTACAACAGGAGTTTGTAGGAAACGTTTTTTAAATAGGCCTGTATAAAATAGAAGAATCTGTTTATGTATATCTATCTTACACTAATATTATAAAGAGGAAAGATTTGTATGTTTGTAACGAATAAACTCAAAAACTACTGGACCGATTTTAAAAATTATTTCAGCAATAGAAAGCTACATTATCTGCGAGCAACATAGGCAGTGTGAAGTTGGAGCGTGTTGCTAGTTTACTATATTAATACTAAAAGATAGTCGTTATCACTTTTACTTATTTTCTGTTTTATTGACCTAATTATAATATAGATAGATCAACTTTATATTATTAATTAAGTTTTTTAAATATCTTTTATGAAGCGTTATTCTAATTTTTATTATTAAAATGTATACTTCATATTTTACAAAAATATGTGAAATTTACCTCTCCACACAGTTTCTTAAATAACACAAATTACTATGCCACCAATATTAACATATATTTTAAAGCGGTTAAAACAAAGCTTTAATTTGACCGTAAAAGTGTATCAACAACCTTACTATAAGTGCCTTCCGAGAGCAAAACATTAATTCAATGTTAACGGAATTTTCTCTATTCAAAACATTTTCAAATCTCTCAAGAATTCTTGGTGAGAAGAAAACTTAATTAGATTCATTATTTTAATGGCATATAATTAGTTATGTTTGAATATTTACAGAAATATATAAATATATTTATGGTATCTGTTTAAAACTTAAATTCTTGCCTTCTCTTGCAGAAAGTTATGATTTAATAAATCTCTTAATATTTTGTTTTTTATTTTGTAGTTCGTTAAAATAATGTTAAATTATATAATGATAAATCTTTTAGAATATTTAAATTTATTGTTTTGTGAAATTAATTTGTCTCGAGTATCTAAGGTTAGGGCAGCAATATGTGGGATCAATATAGCACAAACCAAAATTACATGTTTTACAGAAGAGCTAATCAAAGAAAAATATATTTTTTGAATAATTTAAAATATATTCTCTATAATTAATTTAACACATACTTCTTTTTGTGTTAAATGTTAATTGTAATAAATCAATAAAAAAAAATGATGTTTTTGCAGACGTGGCTCTGTGATAGGTGCTTGATTCGATTCCTGGGGAAACATTAAAAAAAAGGTTTTCGGTCGGGTAGAGCACAGAAAAAAAAACTGATACAGAAATGTTTCTGGCCTATGCCGCACTACGGGACTCGGGAATTCAGTTTTGATTGAATGTTTAATTAAGATTTAAATATATACTTGGAAAGTTACATTCACAAATACTAGAACAACTCAAAGGAAAACGCTTGTAAAAAACAGTCTCAATTGAGAACTCAGAACATTAGATACTTAAGCTATTCAACGAAAATGAATGAATATTTTATTGGCATCACCCTCATAGTAGCAGTTAAATATAATACTATGTTTATACGTGAGTTTTCGGCTTTGTTTCGATGCAATTAGCCCGAATTGTCTCAAGACTAACGTTCCAAGAGTTTGTTACAGACGCCGAAGTGCATCACGGTATTATTTAGGTCGTTTACACAATTGAAGACACATTTATTCGCTTACGATTTCTCATTTGGAAATGTCGGTGAAATGGTTCCTTTGAATCCACAGTATACATATACACTTATGAAAATTGAGTAAGGATACTCTTTCTAACGGTTTTAGCTGTTTATATAATAATACTTTATGAAAATTAGCTTAGATATAATTATTTACGTCTTTCTTTACTTATTATTCGGTCTCTTAAAGTATCTCATACAAATATTTACTATGAACTACATATTTTGATATTAATTTTAGTCCATGTTATGAGTGTGTAATTAATAATTATATTGTTATAAGTGTCTTTCATAACAGCTCACATAAAAAATATGCCCCTTTGTATATGTATACTTATCTTTATATCAATAACTTTGTTAACACAAAATTAATTTAAGAACCATATTTTATAATGAGACATTCAGATCCAAATAAATTAACAATTTCACTAAAATATTCCCTTAATTCAACAAACAAAAAGCTGAAAGCTGAATGACTTTAGCACAACAGACTGTTGAATTCATTCAACTTTCAAAGCTATAAAACAACGGCTTGATGTATTAAATGCGTAATATTAATTGAATTAATACTCTCGTATTTAAAATAACTCAATTATATTTAAAGCGAAAACAATTTACGGTCAAGCGCGAAGCCGTAAAATTGAACACAAAAGGTAATTTTCACATTTCACCGCTTCATCGATACGCGGTGCCATAACCGTATTCTATGTTGTTTTGTCAACTGTTTCAATCATTTCCTTTGTATCAAATAACGACAGAGACCGTGAGGCTCACTTGATGGCAGGTGATATCTCCGCCACTAGATATCAAATGGTTATCTATATAAAGAGGTAAAGTTTGTGAGGTTGTAGGGGGTAATCTTTGGATCTACTAAACCGACGTTGAAAATTAATTCACCAATAAAAAGCTATATTATCAGCGAGCATTTTTTTGTCTATAGTACATCTACATTGCACTCGTGCAAAGCCGGGTTTTGTTGCTAGTTTGTAATAATTGATGTTCACTGCAAAGTAACATACTTGACATTATAGAATAGAAGTGGCGACATAGCATATTCAAAGCCAATACAGTACGAAGTTCGCCGGGTTTTACCATGCAGAAATCTTTTGACTACATTGGTTCGTGACTCAAACGGCATATAAAAATTCCTTCCACCTGTTTAATATTGTGGAACGAATTGCTGCCTTAAGTGTTTTCAACTAATTACAACCTCGTTGGTTTCAAGAACTAAGCCTATCTATATCTATACTAATATTATAAAGAGGAAAGATTTGTATTTTTGTATGTTATGAATAAACTCAAAAAATACTGGACCGATTTTGAAAATTCTTTCACCAATAGAAAGCTATATTATCAGCGAGTAACATAGGCTATGTTTTGTGTATCTACATTGCACAAGTGTGAAGCCGGGGCGCGTTGCTAGTACATTATAAAGACAATTGAGTCGCGGCTGTCCACAGAATGGTCAATTTTCTATTTTATTACATAAAAACTAAAAAGTACCCAAATACGGTGAGATTTCAACCCAGGACCAATTACAAAGTAATTTTGTGAAAAATATCCAATATCACTTTTCGGCTTCGGTCTATGGTCACATTAATAATAAATACAATACAACATTATATGTAATGCTCATACAAAATAAAATTGATCGATAGCTCTTCATAATCCCGGTCTGTGGAGACAGTCTTATCTATCATAAAAAAAATCAAAGGTCTTTGAGACAGTATTAAAAGTAGGTCGGCAACGCATCATTGACTGATATGTGTGCTGTGGCTGAGGTATCACCTACCATCAAGTGAACCTCATGCTCGTCTGTCGATATAAACATAAAAAAAAAATTAAAGCTCGCTATTGTAGCGCGTCCAGCATGTTCGCGACAGCCAGAGTTCCTGATTTCTTTGCGATCATAAGATCGCGGGTTGCATCATTCTGGAGTCGCATTAATACGTTAACAAATGC
Organism: Anthocharis cardamines; assembly: GCA_905404175.1. Lineage (NCBI taxonomy): Eukaryota > Metazoa > Arthropoda > Insecta > Lepidoptera > Pieridae > Anthocharis > Anthocharis cardamines. Next base: position 883,532 of record FR989953.1, on the reverse strand, counting down.
TATCGTTGCAGGACTGTCCGAGTACGTGAATAATCCCATTTTGAGGTACAGGGCGTCAGTGCAGAGCGACGAAAACCGAAAATAATAATTAATTATAGTTTCTCTTTTTTTATTATGTAAGCTCTTGTTTTGTTTTATTTAATTTTTTTTTCTGTAACTTTTTAACTATGGGTGTTTTTACCTGAAATAAAGAATTATTATTATTATTATTAAAAATGTTGCCACGTTCGTAAGTTGCCTAGAATGCATAGGTGTAATTAGGTGTATACGCTGTCGTACAATATTTCATGTGGCGAATTTTATGTGTCGTTTGTATAGATAGCACTTTTAGGATATTGGAACCACTACAGAGATTAATTGGTTAGTTTTTAGCTAGCATTGTTATGCTTTTTAGTTCTTATAATTTAAATCTGAATTGTAATAGCTGCTTCAATATTTACGGGGAAGAACAAAATAACCTAAATAAAATAAAAAAAACACAATATTTTATATAGCTCTACTTCAATAAATAAAACAGTTCATAATCTGATTCCTCAGTAATTACTGGACCAGACATTTTTTTTTGTAATTGTATGTTTCACTACTAATCTGTTTAAAAAAGCTTGGTTTCGCTTCTGCCTGAAGTAGAATGTTGATATTATTTCATTTTCTAAAATTAGTACTTAAAAGATGAAAATTCTTAAAACTCACAAGAATAAAAAATGTTATTGTATAACTTTGGGTGCATATGTGTTAAGTGCCTACGTGATACGTACTTAGTTGTAAAGAAACTAAAGAAATATATTTTTTTAAAGATTATTTCCCCGGTTACGTAAATACATCCATTACAAGTCAGAGTAAAAAATAATTATGGAAAGATAAAATATGTATAAAATAGAAAGCATTCACAACTATCTATCTTCAAGCAAAGACATTCTCACCATAAATCAACTTACAGCGGGACACAAAGGAACACTTTATTCTGAAAAACTCGGAAAAAATCACGCTTCAATAGAACTTTGCTTTTGTAAAGTATATTTCAATTATATTCATGAATATTCCTTTAAAACGTTGTAGTTTGGGTAAAATAAAATTCGATGTTTTCGGCCATGGACAAGAGTTAAAATTTAAAATAAATTGAAATTTAGGTTCAAATTGTACGGATATATTGCGTAACCTACTTACAAAAAAAAACAATTGAATTGAGAACTTCCTCCTTTTTTGAAGTCGGTTCAAAAGGTAATTTTGTTAAGCTAACTCACACTAACTTCCTTGACTAAAAAGTATGTAACTTCCCGAGTTCTGACTGATCAGTCATTTTTAATCTACTAAACCTTATTTTATATGTATTTAATAACATCACGTAAGTCACAATATTTTGAGTCACAATGGTTTTTTGCTTCCCTGGTATTGTAGCGGCGTCCATGCGTCGGGTTGTCTCTCTCCCTAAAATATGGCGAGGGGACCGATGGCTGGCCATGCGTCATACTCGTGAACGGGTGCTACTTGTGGTGACAGGTTGGACTTGAATTCGTGTATGCAGTGATGTTAGTTATTTCGACTTTGTATTTGCGTGTTGTTCCCACGAGAATGTTAAGTGCGTGCTCCTATTTCACCATGCCTACTGCTGATAGAGGATAAATCTTTGTTTTTTATTTTATTTTTTCGTTTACATATTTTTTTTTTTATTATGATAGTTAATTACTTAAAAATGTCATGTGGAACATGGTGTAATGGTTGCAGCTCCTTATAAACATTTTGTAAAACAAAAAACTTGGCGATTAAAAAGAGTGGCGGAGAGTTTATTGCCAGTTCTTCTCGTCCGTTCTACGCCCTTGATTTGAGAACTGGCGGTAAATGTAAAATTAGAAGCATTTAATATGTATTTTTATTGACGTTCATAAGTGTTCATTGTGTTACCTAAATGAATAAATGATTTTGAATTTGAATTTAAATTTGATTCGAATCCTAGACCTCATTTCCTAAACACGCCTTCCACTGGGCAATCGAGGCGGTCAATTCCATTACTAAACCCATACAATATTCAAAACCTTAACCCACTTGTCAAAGCTAAATTACTCCTTGAAGACATCCTCGTTCTGAACACAAATTGCTAAGTTAATATCCCTAAATCTAAGTAAAACTATATAATTTAATAAACTATAAAACAGAGGCTGTAAATTATAGTGGGCTTGGTTTACGGGAGGTCGGCCATTAAAGTTTTAATGTTCAGTGAGGAAGAGAAAGGATAATTACGTTTTATAAGATTACAACCATGCAGCTGATAACCATGGATCGTGCCAAGTAACCAAATTTGCCGGTGTCATTTAGATCATTAGCGTTTGAGCACATGTCCTAAATTGCATATATATATACAACCTTTATACTTAATTTAATTAAATAAATAAAAAAATAAATACGTTTTTTAGTGAGATATACGATAAATGTAAAACTAACAACAGAATACCAGTCAACAGCGCATCGCTGTCGACCTAAGTCTTACTTATTGGTCTAAGATCCGGGATTAGAAAAATATACCCTCATCTGTTAATTAGATGAAACAATTTTTAATAGGCTGATTTCAATATCATGAACTTATAAAAACAACCTCTGCCATCATAAGTCTGCTGCAATTAGTAGTAATTAATTAATTAACAACTAATTAATTTTTAATTTTTACTTTCTCACGTTAATTACATGTTAAAAACATTATTATGTTTAGAATTCGACGCCATTTATTATTGCATTTGGATTTTTTAATTAACATGTGTGGGAAATAAGCTACATTTACCTACCTTTTCTCACCTGGCTACAGGTAAGTATAGCAATCATAGAGATGGGTGCCTACTACAGTGAGGTATACAATATAAAATATTGACGGTTTTAACTTACTACATGTAATTAGCATGAGTTGTCAATGAGTTTGTAGTAATGCTATGTATAATACAACTTATATAATACATATTGACAACCTCGCCTTCAATTCAATCAAATTGGATAGCTAGCTAGCTGTCGAGTAGACGGTCGAACAGTTAGTATAGCATATACGAGTAAGTCCGTGGGCACATTGTAATGATTTGTGTTTTGTTAGTCCATAACAAGTAGATGAAATAGCAGGCAAAAGCGTGGCGTTTTTATCAAAATTACCTTTTACCGTTTCTATTTTAATATGAAAAAATGCACAACACATTTATTTTGCAACGAACAAACAATAAAGACGATAAATGGAGCCTTCACACCTTAAATAGTGCAATGTTTCACTAAAATAAGATTTACCCCTAGCGTGCATAGAATTTTAATTTTATCGGAATTTATATACAGAATATTTTTTTAATGTGAAAACACAGTATTTTAGGGGGAAATTAGGGTGGCACTTGACTTTCTGGATTTTAACTTTTTTTTTGCAGAAAATATAACCCAAATAAAAATCATCATACACTTGCCGTAAGTTGTGATAAAATAAATTATTTCTTAAAAATACAAACAGAACGATGATTAAAACTATATTAACCTCGTTCGTATATTATATACGCCTGAATTAAAGTACGATTCGCACAGAACGGAGCGCATAGGTGAATATTGTAGTGGCATTTGCCTGACAGACAACTACATACCACAACCTTCTATGGCAACTGACTGCGTTTAATAGCTAGAAGTTGATGGGTTTCACACGTGAATTAACATTGCAAATATGAACCATATATTTGATTTTACGACAAAAAAGTTCCAATAAGTTAATGTATAACGTAGGTAACCTAATATCATATATATTATACATATGTTTAAAATAAAACAAAATTACTCATGAAATAGTTTAAATAATGGCTTTTTCAGAATTTTGCCACATATTAACTAGAAGTCATTGTTTTTCACTATAGTATTTTTAGGTTAAGATTAAAATTGAGGATTTTGTATTTTTGACATAAAAGATCCGATCCATCCAATAAAGGCCTTCCATTCTGTGTGAACCGTACACTCTTTACAAAGCAAAGCGAAATATTAATTTTCTAGATAAACATGCACTTTACAATATTGCAAAAGTAAACAAAATTCAATACAAAGCAAAAGATTTAGCTTTCAAAAGGCTTAATACAGACCCACTGTTTTCTTTGTTGCCTCCGCCTTTTGTGCCATTCGATTATCTTCTCTGTATGTGGATATAAAATATATCCGCATTATTTAATATATTAAAGTATTTACAATGACTCAGTGGTTGATATATTTATTTTTGTGAATTGGAAATAATGAATCGGCTAAGGCCAGACAGATGACAGATGACAGACAGATGAGTCATCTGTCAATGTGAAATAGAATGTCTGTTTTTCACAGCCTATGTTTACTATCTACGCATCTGCTGAATGAAAATAGATAAACTTTTATAGAATAGGTGACAGACAGGCAGGTAGCTCACGTGATGGTAAGTGCTCACCGCCGCCAATAGACATCTGTAACACCAGAGGGCTTGCAGATGTGTTGCCGGCCTTTAAGAAATATGTAGGGTCGTTTCTAGAAGGTTTTCATATTCTCGTATATTAACTATATCGACAGACGAGCATAAGGTTCACTTGATGGTGGATGATACCTCAGCCACATAACATCAGTCAATGATGCGCTGTCGACCTAATTTCTACTTCGAGCATTCGGTAATCCATAGACTGAAACAGAAACGCGCAATGTGCACTTCACGGTTTTTCCATCTATGAACGGTGGTTCGTTACCCTGTTGGAATTTAAATATACCTCCCATCCGATCAATGCCCGAAGTTACCAGAAGTGGGGAAAAAATACTTACAGAAAATTATAAACATGTTGTCCCGGTGGGATTCGACAACCCATCGATGCGCAAGGCAGGTGTTCTAACGAACGCGCCAATGATCCCGTCAAAAAATGTCTATGGACATCCGCCATGGCCTTTTACTTTATAAGAAAGAGGAAGAACCTTATACCGTTATTATATTTTTCTATTTATTATTTATTCAAATAATAGGTATTCAAAAATCAAAAGTTTTTTATTTCAAATAGGCCTTTGCAGGCTCTTATGAAACGTCCAACGTGCACGGTTCCAAAAAGTGGGTCTCATGGAGAAGAACCGGCAAGAAACTCCATGGACAATCTTTTCAATATTATTATTAACCAAATAGTTTACTTATATTAAACCCTGCACCTGATTCCTATCTATAATATTCCCACGAACCACACGATTCCATTAAAATAAGTAAACAATTACTTTAAAATATCTGTTTATTTTGTAAATTGCATCGAAATACAAGCGACTTCACAAAATAATAATATGAATGGCAATAAAATAATGTAACTTACATTTAATTAAAATGACAATAATAATTGTGTTGTTTGTGTTTTAATTGGTAATGTAGCGGATGTCAAAATAGAGTTCAAATTTATTCCAGAATCTCATTAAAATTAATTTTTGTTACTGCATAGTAGCGATCTGTGGATTCACGCTTTCCTTTGGCAAATAGCCAAATGTAATTATTTGTCTGCTTTTCTCGAGAAAACAATACTGTTACGATTCTAAAAGGCCGGTGACACACTCGCAACCTTTCTGATATCCATGAGCGTTTTTGCGATGACCGATGTTTTGACGGGCTCGTTGGCGTGTTCGGACCACATGTTTATTGTTTTCTGTAAACATGTTTTCCCCACGTCTGGTAACTTCGGGCATTGATCGCGTGGGAGGAATATCGAAATTCCGACCGGGTAATGAACCACCGTTCATACCTAGATAGAAAAACCGTAAAGTGCACATTGCGCGTTTCGGTTTCAGTCTATGAATTTCCGAATGCTCGAAGTAAAAAGTAGGTCATTGACTGATGTTCTGTGGCTGAGGTATCAGCTACCATCAAGTGAACCTCATGCTCGTCTGTCGATATCTAACTAAAAAAAAAGATATCAAGTAAACCTCATGCTCGTCTGTCGATATCTAACATACAAAAAATGAGCATCTGTTAGTTTTTAAATATTAACTGGTATTACTTCTTATCCCAAAGTGAACTTCAATCTTTTCTTCACCAGTACTTGAACTCATAATATCTCTTGTTCCATATTGGTTTCAATATAAGATTGCCACATAAAATATTTCAACCAAGGCAGAGATAAACATACGGAAAATAAAATTCAATAATTCGGCCGCTGTTCGCACTGCGAAATTCTCAAAGCATTTATAATGTACGCGTCTGTAGGGGAATTGGTATGGTCTCGCTATGTACATAAGAGAAGCGATTAGCGGGTACGCAACATTTTTTTTATTTTGAGTTGCAGAAACTTTAAAGAAATAATTATTATAAGATAATGTTATTCCACCGAAATATTAGGTAGACTATGTGCTTATCTATATCCTATGCTGTGTTTTTTATACAAGATATCACTAATATAGGGTTACAAAAAAATAATAGGAAAGAATTTTTGTGTAACAAAAATGATTTGTACGATATACTAGAGGAATATTTTTTTAGCTGAAATAAAAAAAGAAAATTGTATACAAATATAGTGATTCGTCCAGAAGATAAATTAACATAATATTATTAATTTTGATTCAACGACCTCATCAGCGTTCGCTTCCGCTTTTTAGCGTACTATATTCCGATTAACATACCGTGAGGAGCCAATTTTCTATTTCAAAAATATATTTTTACCTTTAATACAATTCTCCCTTTCTGAAAATAAATAATTTAATTATCATATTCATTATTTGCAGTCATATTCAGATACGCTCTTTGAGCATATTATTTGTATATTTATGTTAAAAATTCAGCTTCACTGTTCAAATGCAAATTCAAAATCATTTATTCATTTAGGTAACACAATGTACACTTATGAACGTCAATTAAATAAATACATTTTAAATGCTACTAATTTTACATTTACTGCCACTTCTCAAATCAAGGGCGTAGAGCGGACGAGAAGAACTGGCAATAAACTCTCCGCAACTCTTTTTAATCGCCAAGTGTTTTGTTTTACAAAATGTTTTGTAAGGAGCTGCAACCATGACACCATGTTCCACATGAAATCTTTAAGTAATTAAGTATAATAATAATAAAATATACATATATAAACGAAAGATATAAAGAGAGATTTGTCTTCTATCAGCAGTTGGTATGGTGAAATAGGAGCACGCACTTACATTCTCGTGGGAACAACACGCAAATACATAGTCGAAATAACTAATATCACCGCATGTCCTGTAGGATCTCCAAGCATCAGATATTACCTCTATGAACAAGTGCTACTACGCTGGAGTACCATGCTGAATAAGAACTATGTCTCAAATCGGCTTGAACTTGGCATAAAAATGAACACGGGCATATTTTTCTTTTTCGCTAAGCGCTTTTTCTGTATTTATTGACTGTCACACACTTGAATTTACCTCTGCCACATAAAAAAAATACTTTATAACGGATTAAAATGCGATTTTTTATTTAAATATGTGATGCTCGCGTTAATAAAAGACAATATTACATAAAAATTCAATAATGCGCTGTTAACCTATTATCTATGAAAGGTTAGGCATTTTCTATATTTATGTTTCCCAGGAATTCAAACCAGGGATCTCCGGTGAAAGCGCAATGCCATACCACTGAGCGGACAGTCATCTACGAACTCCATGCTAATTAAAATATAACAACTTCTAAAATGGTCTCTCTATTTATGTAGTTAGTCGGAGTTCCACTCGAATTCGTACCGGAAACTTGTTTAATCGAGTCATTTCCCTTCATCTAGCTCGAGTCAGCCTCCTACGAGATAAAAAATCTGAAATGAGTTAGAACACCATTTCAAATAAGTTCCAATTTGGTTATTAACATTCTTGTATATCTGATACAAACAAATGAAATGCGATCAAGCACAAAACATCAACCAATGATGAATTCTTGAACTGTTCTTTTCTTTGAGATTCGTAAATCCATAGACTGAAAGTGAAAAGTTCACTACACTACTTTTTTAGCTTCTTACGAACATTATATTTTTGCCTAGACTATTTGAAATTTAGACACGCGAAAGCAAGTACTCGTACATAAAGCCAAGTTCAAGAAAAAAGAACTGGTGGGTAGCATCGTGTGTAATATTACACGAACCATATGGTACCATATGACTTTAGCACTTCCACAAATCTAGTATGAATTAGTTAAGTTCAAAATGACATACATACATACATATACATCACGCCTCTTTTCCATTGGGGTAGGCAAAGATCACGAAATTCCATATGCTCCGATCCTTACATACCACTTTAGCTTCTTCTACATTCGTCAATGCTTTCATACACACTGACAAAGTGACGTTTTATTTTAATGTATTATACTCGCGTTACTAAAAGACAATATTGTTTATATAGAAAAGAATAGAATAGAAAATCTTTATTCAGATAAATTCACCAAATACATAATAATACCAATAAAAAAAGAAAAAAAGACAATTAGAAACACTAGACATTACTGCTGCAATATTTGGTGACCTCCGAATTGGAACACCACTCAGTATACGTTGGAGCCGGGTGCGACTCCAACACTGATTTTCAGTGGCGCCCAGGGAGTGTTAGTGCGCTGACATTGGCGTTTTCTTTATAAATAAATGTAAATTTATAAGAAAAAAAATAATGATAAACTTAGAATTAACAGGAAATACACTTACTAATATACTCCTCAATCCACTAGCCCTCATATAAATAATTTGTATGTATGTAAACCAAAACAAGAAAATTAAGCTATTATTTCAATACAATAAACAATTCATGTTATCAACTCAATGTACTAAATTCCTCGTTTTATGCAACATTAAGGCGTAACGAGCGAAAACAATTTGGCAACGAAGTTCAGACTTATCTAACTCATACGGGCTCATATGAACCCCGGAATTTCACAATTTAATCGCTACATAGCGCTATACACACAATTAAATAATAATATAGTTACTCTTAAATTAGTTTATTTGTTTATTTATTTACACTTTTACATCGAAAACTTAAACTAAAGAATTAATATAAAGAAAAACAGAAATATAGTAAGGCGGCCTTATTGCTCAAAGCAATTTCTTCCAGGCAACCTGGAAGAATTTTTACTATAATATCTTTAATAAATTATGTGTAATAATTGTGGGAGGTTTTTATAATAATATTTTTTTTTTTATTAGGTAATTCATGGTGTTATAAAAGAAAAACTATCTTATCACTATATAAGAAACAACTACCCCCTTTGGGTAGGCTTTTTTTTTGTTTAAGGCCAAATTGGCTAATTAAGCAGTTAGGGGAGCTAGCGGTGCAACTCATTCAATATTGCCCCTGGTACAGGCCTTGAAGGGAAAATACTGTTCACATTAAGAAAATATACTCTAACTGACTGCGCACGAACGACCACTGGTGGCGACCACAGCACAGCCACCGGTGGCCGCCACAAGCTACGAGCGTAATATTACATACATTTTAGGGCATCCGCGCAAAAAAGCGCTCGAGTGGCCGCCACAAGCTACGGGCGTGATATTTCATACATTTTACCAGTGGCTGAAACGCGGCCACCAGTGGCTCTCGTCTGCGCGTAAGCTAATAGATCATGATGTCCTCCACTAAATACTAATTAAATTATATAAAAATATTTAAAAAAAAATATTTCATATTGACATCCGGAAAGAGCCCAAAATGTATAGAATTTAATCAATCAAAATGGTAACGCTCGTCCCCTTTAATATTACATTACTGCTCTACTTAGCTGCGGGAAACTTTTATAATGGTTTTGGATAGCGGCCAGCGTTAGAACTATGAAGCATCTACACTCTCGACTTGAAATATGCTTGTCGAAATTCGAGTCGGTAATATTTTCTTAACATTCAACAAGTCAATAATTTAATTATTAGTTTTATTTACAAACATTACAAATATCATTAAAATATGAGGCTTAATGAAGTATATATTTTAATAATGTAAAATATAAATTACGATATAGACTAATTTTTATAATTATTTAGTTTTTAGTGGTTATCTCTTAAATAAACTTTATTGAGGTGTTTCTTGTCTGACTTTATATTGGAGAAAAAGTGTTACTATCTCGAAAAAATGACTTATTTCTCTCAAAGACACAATACTTATTGTGTGTTCGTTAGCGAAATATAAAGCCAGCCTCGATTTCAATTGAAGGCAAGGCGGTCGACAAACGGATTTGGCTAAGCGAATGCCACGTTTTCATATAAAAGCTGTAAAATGTTCAACTATAGGTAAGTGGCACGATAATTTATTACGAACGTAATTCGTCGAGATCGAGCTTCTTTGAGAATAACAAGCGAGAGTGTAGACATAGCATGATTGTAATCTCGACTCGTTTCGCTCAACTATCTGTTTTGGATCGCTCAAATTTTTGTAATAACGTCCACTGATGAGATATTTCGAAACTAATAATATCGCTGGACCCGCATTTGTTGCAGTACTCGTGAAATTGCTTTTGTTTTTTATGTGACATTTCGACTAACAAGGTTCATTCAGTGGAGATTTTTTTCATATTAGATGAGGTAAATGGACAAGCGTGTCACCGGTAGATGGTAAGCGACCACCACCGCTCGTGGACATCTAACAGAACAGGACGTGGACAGGGGTTTTGAGCATTCGGAAATCCATAGAAACCGAAACGCGCAAAATGCATTTCACAGTTTTTCCATCTATGAACGGTGGTTCGTTACCCGGTCGTTTCGATATTCCAGCGACCCGTTCAATGCACAAAGTTACGTACTTACGTACAGAAGACATGCTTACGGAAAATTATAATCATGTGGTCCTGGTCAAACCAAGGACCCATCGATGCATACAGCAGGTGTTCTACCGAACGCGGCAACGAGCCCGTCGTCTTATGTCATTGCCGGCCTTTCAAGAAGGAATAAGGTTTTCTTTTCTTGAAGGTTCCCAAGTCGTATCGGTTCGAAAAAACTGCCTGACATAGCTGGTTATAGAACCAGGACCAACCTGGTATATAGATACGCATAATGGTTATGCGGTAAAACGTGTCCAAAGAATCGAAAAGCGAAATGCAACGGCCGGAATCCTTTTTTTTTGTTTTTTAGTGTTGTCCATTTTTTAATGCTCATAATCATAGAAGTATTCCTACAAAACTTTATCGCGAAAACAGTTTAAAATAATCTATCATTTCAATCAGCGCACCGGAATCAATTTTTACGTCTGTTTATACAAACACTCGTTACAACAAATATTTGATTTTCACTAGCCATGATCGTGGCTGTATTTGAAATACTTTACAAATAAAAAGAAAATATGGTTAGGGTTAGTTTCTATAACTTCACTGTTATAAGAGGAACTCACTAAAATAAGATTTAGGATTAAAGTTTTTGATCATATGAATTTTTAATGTATCGTTTGAAACTTATTTGAAAATATCCAGTTATTCAATTTTAGTCTAAAGAGTTCACGGAAGATTTTGAATGAGATTGAAAATCCATTATAATTTTCCTCATTAGTTTAGTCAAATGAAGCCGGGTTAAACAGCTAGTAAAGATTAGGAGTGGATGTTAATTCAACAAGCAGCTTTTTTAAATCGCTTTTCTAATGTTAACGAATTAGCTGCTTTTCGTTTACCGCAAAAGCCATTAAATATATTAACTGTTTCATTCAACGATTTTCGAAAGTAACGCGCGGATTAACTCAACAAACATTCAACGCTAACATCATCCGAAGCAGCTTCTTTATTTAACGCAAAACCAGTTGAATTTATTAATTGCTAATTTAATAATTGCTACGTAAAATCTGTTGGCATTACTGCAAACCAGTTAATAAAGTTAGCTGCTTTTTTAACAGTTTCATTTCGGTAACACAAAAACCGTCAACGACTCACCTCTAGTAAAGATATATTTGAATTAGAAACAAACCAATTTAAACCGATTCGCGTGTCCATTGCGTTAATTCAGTTCAACTCCCGTCGGGACGAAATGTTTATAATTGTATGTGTGTTTCACTTCGGGCATCAAAGGATGTGAGGAAAATGGAAGCTCCTATCGGATAACAAACTACCCTTCCTAGATGGAAAAGCTGTGAAATACATATTGCGCGTTTCGGTATCAGGCTTTTCTTTATTCGATGCAATAAATAGGTCAACAGCGCATCACTCACTGATGTTTTGTGGCTGATGTATCTAACATGCCTAACATCCTCACGCTCGTCCATCGATGTCTAGAATAAAAACACATACATTATACGTGTACTATAGTATATTAATAAAATATAAAAAAATAGGTAATAATGTCTCGATTTGAAAATAATACTGTACAATCATCAATAACGGAGATTGTAATTTATATTGATGATATAGGTACATATTTCATTTGTATAAGTTATTCTAAATTAAATAATAATATTACCTATCAAAAATTTCGATTTATTTAAAACGTTTAAAGCTCGAAGTGTCCATTACTAGAAAATATGTGTAAAAATATTCAAACCTAGTGGAAACGAACACGAGACCCATCGCACGCAAAGCAAGTAACTACACTTAGGTGACCTATTGTGCTAATATGTCAACATTATGAATGACAATCTAAAAAAAGAATAGCGTGGGTGTACTGAACCAACTATCAAAATATTGGCATACATTTAAATATGTTTAATGCATTTAATACATTATTGTCACAAATCTCACTCTAACTCGCTCTCTCTCTATCTCTCTCTCATAGGTTATACCCCTCAAACACATATATACTACACTTATTCACACAATAAAAAAATCCGAATGCTCGAAGTAAAAATTAGATCGACAGCATCATTGACTGATGTTCTGTGGCTGGGGTATCACCTACTATCAAGTGAACCTCATGCTCGTCTGTCGATATCTGACATAAAAAAATAAATATATTTTACATTATAAAAAAGTCATATAATTAGTTGTGATAAATACAGCAGGCTCGGCATAAAGCTGCAAAATAAATGTTTAAATTAATTATTATTATCGTATAGCTAATATTTAAAAAAACGGTTTAGCAAAAAAATAAAGGTTCAGTATACGGAAAATTAAATATTTAAATTTACTTAGGTACTAAAAAATTAACTAATAAGAAAAAACATAGGTATATAACATATAACACATATTATTCTGTCGATTAATTAATAAGTATGGGATGAATTGCTTCTATTTATAATGTATGTCCATACTAATATTATAAAGAGGAAAGATTTGTTTATTTATTACGATTTAACTCAAAAACTACTCGACCGATTTTAAAAATTCTGTCACCAATAGATATTTTTAATTTTTTTTAGTACCGACATTGCACACATGCGAAGCCGGGGCGGATCGCTAGTTTTTAACGCATTTATATTTTATTTTATTTTTTGAACCTCATTTTATCCTTATATTTTTTTTCTAATTGTTAAAACTGTCTTGGCTTATGTATGTATCATGATTTCTGTGTATTTGTGTCAGAATTGCTGTTTGTTTTCCTTAATAAGTAAAAAAAAATCAAATAACGTTTGAATAGAAATTAAGTTAAACTTTTAATAATTATTAGAAATTATGAATGACTCGTTGCTGAATACAATATAAGATAACCACAAGAGTATTCGGCCATATAAACGTATACGAAAAAACATTTTTATATCAAATAATATTGTGTTCTCATATACATAAGTAAAGAGAGTTGTCACCTAATTCCCTTAATATAAAATATCTCAACATGAATCTCATTCGAGCTCTCCCATAGAATATATTATTCCAAGTGAAGAAAACTATCTCCATTGGGAGATGAACATCCGAATTATTCCCACTTACTATGCGGATGAGGCTGGCTTGATTACCAACTGAATTTATACGAGAATACTATACATATTATTCATGTCTGCCTCCATAACCCAGTGGAAACTGCGTTGCTTTTAGACCAGAAGTCCTATGTTTATTATTTGTTTTTTTTTATATATTAGAGGCAAACAGACCAGCGGCTCACCTGAAGGTAAGCGACTACCGCTGTATTGAGGGATGCCGGCCTAGGCTTGTTTCTTGAAGGTTCTCAGACAGACGAGAGCTGGTTCCATGAGACATCGGCAAAAAATAATAATCTCAAAGGCATTTTACTCGCTAGTGCAGAATCTACTGAGAAAATATCGATACGAAACTTGTTACTTTCCTTTAAAATATCAAAGTTTTTAATAAGTAAAATAAAACTATCCACACTTCATGGGTTTTCCATCTATCATTAAATCATCAATTTACTCGAATTACAGTTTTCCTCCAAGTATAGGCTGGAAATATCAGTCATTCGAACATTACATCTGGGAGAATGCTTACTGAAATTTTTGAACATGTTAAACCCGGCGGAATTTGAACCCATGACCTATCAAAATGCTAGATCAGAAAAAAATACTATTAAGATCTTCCTTACTTTCCAGTTAAGTATCTCTGAACAGACACATAAATGTGTCCGCTGCATCCTATCATCTATAAGGGACAATTTTTTTTTAATTTTCAACAAACAGACCGTATGCCACTTCAATTTTAATCACAATATTATAACAAAAGTATAGCGCTCTATATACATAAATTATATAAAAGTTTTTTATAATGGAAACTATAGGTTACCATGGCAACATTGTTGTTATCTTTTAGGTATATTTAAAAGGTAAAGGTAAAAACTTAGGTAAATTTTTGACATGCCTACAGACAGTTAAATATTATCTTTGCGTAATCAATGGTCTCACAATTTAATTTGAGTATTATCTGAATTAAGGATACATTTTCAAAGAACGGTTGTAGCAAGTTTAAGTAAGACTAGGGTAAGACGTGTTCTGACAAGGATAAATTAGTGATAATGATTGATATCGCATCAAAATGATCAATCTTCTGTTAAACCGAATCCTTTCCCTGTCTTTTATTAACGTTTATCCGACTGTAAAAGCTGTAATGTTTAGGGCATCTGGCTGGTAATGGGTTCGAATATGACTGGCTACTTCAAGCATTTATCGGGTTAGACCAAAATTCCATCAAATTATTAAACCACTTTATTAATATAACTAACGCTTTTTTATGCTATTTGAAAAGGTACGATAATTTTTCGGCAGGTACGATAATTTTTCGGCAGGGACGATAATTTTACCCCCCTGGTACGATCAACGCGATCTTTCAGGTTGCTAACACTGGTCTAGTCTAATATATAAAATTCTCGTGTCACAGTTTTCGTTGCCATACTCCTCCGAAACGGCTAGACCGATTTTTACCAAATTTTATATGCGTATTCAGTAGGTCTGAGAATCGGCCAACATCTATTTTTCATCCCCCTAAATGTTAGGGGTAGTCCACCCCAAAATTTTATTGTTTATTTTTTGGACGACATTTTTTGTTTTTATATTTTTATAATGTGGCATTAAAAAATACATACAACCCCTGCTTTTTTTTGTCAAAAAATGTAGACCCGTGCGAAGCCGCGGCGGGTCGCTAGTATACGATAAAGATATCTAGTATACAAAACAATTACAAACAGAGGGGCACTAATCCCTTATCCACAAGGGGGATACCTTCAATAAAATCATATCTTCTTAGTCGTATTCCAGTACGATGGTTAATGATACGAATTATACGGGGTAAGTAGGCAATAATTGCAACTTCCGTTTTAATTATCCCCTCAGTCAATAAGGGTTGTTGGAGAAATGGTAGTCTCATTTCCTTTCAAATCTATCTCATAAATCACATGCATAAATAATTATATTAATGTTTTTACGGAAATTATTATTTTAAGGGAGAATTTGATAAGTGAATATCATGTCCCATAAATCATAATTTATTATATATTTTAGCTAGTTTCACTCATTGTTTCTTAAGAGTGGGTTATCAGTCATGTGTGCCCTGAGCGACTGAAACAATTTTGTTTTTTTTTTCTTATTTTTATATTTCTTCGGGATTCGAACTCGAGACCTCCGATACAAGCCGAAAGCGGAACTAGGGGCGGTATAGGACTTACCCGTATATCATAATTGCTCTCGTATATGTATTGATTTGAGTAACTTATGGAGCTTCGATTCGAATAAAAAAACTTACTTTCGTCTTGAGGAAAAAGTATTAATTAATTTAAAAAAATGAAACAGATCCATGAACATCTGGGAATCGGCAGATGTGTAGTTGGCCTTTGAATTACTGATACCAATTAGTCGGAATAATCTGGCAACAACTGATTGCACAGTGCTGTGTCGTGTTGTACTCGTATATATAGAATTTGTATTTTTTTATTATTTTATTCTAATTATCAAGTAGTAATCTTTTATTTTTTTCATATTTTATATGTATACTAATATTATAAAGAGGAAAGATTTGTATTTTTGAATTTTTTGTATGTTATGAATAAACTCAAAAACTACAAGACCGATTTTAAAAATTCTTTCACCAATAGAAATCTACATTATCAGCGAGTAACATAGGCTATATATTATTATATATTATTTGTGTATAGAACATCTACACTGCACCCGTGTGAAGCCGGGGCGCGTTGCTAGTATTTAATATTCTACGAGGTATGTTATAGTTTTCTTTAAGAAACCTTTCCGATAAGAAAATCTAAACCGCTTTTCTTTTCCCCTTCGACACAATATTCCACGTTCAGTCCATGTTTGCTTATCAGATGGGTTGTTTTTGTAATAATGTCCAAATACATACTAAAATAATATTGCTGAGATTACAGAGACGAACTATATCACTTGGTACCATAGTAAAATACATAACGTATCGCTGTCATTAAGAAAACGTATGATGTATGATTTTTAAGGTGCACGATCAAATATATCTATTTTTTATAGATAGATAGATAGAATTTATTCAAAAACAATACCAATTATCTTTTATAAAATGTGACTATTTCTAATTTGATTTAAGTAAATAAACAATTTCTTACAAGATTTTTTAAGAAAACATAATTTTTCATGGCATAGTGGTGCCAGGGACCACTAAGCATATTTTTGGGTGGAATTTCGTAAAATCCGTTCTTAGCTGACCTCTACTCGGCGAAAGGAATATTCCTACCATATTTCAAGTCGCTACGCCTTATGGTTCCAGAGATATCGTGATGAGTCAATATATAGGTGGGAATCTCTTTTATATATATAGATAAACATAATGTATATTTTTACATAATAAATAGCGATCCGCCCCGGCTTCGCACGGGTCCAATGTAGATACTAGAGGTGGGTCATTGACGGTTTTTGTGTTAACGAAATGAAACAGCTGTTAATTACAAACTGATACCCTGTTAAAAAGCAGCTAATTTTATTACCTGGTTTGCAGTTAGCGACTACGCATTGAATGTTCGTTGAGCTACGGTAAACGAAAAGCAGCTAATTCGTTAACATTAGAAAAGCGGTTTAAAAAGCCTGCTTATTGAATTAAAGCCCACTCCTAGTAGATACTAAACAAAAAACATAGCTTATATTACTCGCTGACAATGTAGCTTTCTATTGGTGATGAAAGAGGTTTGAAAATTGGTCGATTAGTTTTTGATTTAAATCGTAACAAACAAACAAATGTTTCCTTATTATAATAAATAAATCTGAGGTAACATCCGACCCTGTGATGTGTTCCTTTGAGATTAGTATTAGAGAACTGGGTCAGTTATGGCCTGAGGTTAGTTGAGGCAATTAATTCAATGAACATAATAACATACTATACATATATGTATAGGTTAAGAATGTGATTTTATATATATAACTAGCAACGCACCTCGGCTTCACACGGGTGCAATGTAGATATACTATACACAAATAATGATAATGTAGCTTTCTATTGGTGAAAGAATTTTTAAAATCGGTCCAGTAGTTTTTAAGTTTATCCATAACATACAAAAATCCAAAAATACAAAATTTTCCTCTTTATAATATTAGTATAGATATAACAAAAAAAACAGTGAATAAGAAAAACAGAAAATTAAAACATTATGTTGTTTCACACATTGTTCAAATAATTTTATTGTTTTATTCGGTCACCGTTTATAGCAAGTATAAATTTAGCTTTTATTTATGATAGTCGATATCTAATAAATAACTAAATAAAAAAAATAATAATTTATTTATTAAATAAATAGGTAAGTGATAGATGGCAAAGTAATATGAGTAAAGGTGGAAACATAGTATTAAAACGCGACGTCATGCGACGCGTCGACACCCGATGCGAACTATACAACACGCCACACGCGTTACAACACGTTTTGCCAGTGTCAAAGTTTTGTAAAAGGCGAAAGAGTATTAACGTAGCTATGGATTAACTATTAAAATATGAGCTCCATAAAGATTTTTAGGAATATTTGTTGCAGATTTTAGGGATATATTTAATATCCCTAAAATCTATCTAAATATTTAATACAGAAACAGTTGAATAAAAAAAAACGTATACGACGTAGAAGATTCTGGATTCATTAAATAAATCTAAAGAGAATTATTTATGTTGAATATCATACCCTTTAAAGAAAATTTCTCAAAGATAGTGAGAGATATCATTCATATTTTCGGATGAATGAACCGCAATTCTGATCTAGTTTGGCTGGATGTTATCGCGTGGGGTGCGTGTGATCACGTGGCGTGTTTTATATGTTTCTAAACGGGATGTATGGTAAAATGTATGGGATAGATTTGTACTGACAGCGTCAGATGCCGTGGCGTGGCGTCGCGTTTAAATAGTATGTTTCCGCCATAAATCACGCTTGGTTCCTATTTACAACAATACCTTGCTATTGGTTTTAGTTGGTTACCATAGCAATGTTCTTATCTTTCAAAAGAATTCATAAATTATTGAAAAATATTAAATGTTGCCATAATCTATATTCATCGCCAATGATTGTCAATCAACAAAAGAATTAACGTTTTTAAAGTACCACTTTTTTCAACTAAATGGAGCTTATAATAGATAAATAGTGTAAATTAAAAACCAATTTGATAAAAAAACTAACTTACCTCAAATTGAGTTGGGGAATCCCCTCATGTTAATTCGATCTCCGACTAATAGAGGAGCAATTTGCTTAAGTGCAACACCGATGGCCAAACTTAATTTATAGCTTAGTTTTACTTAAGACGTACTTCTAATACATTAGACTGACCAGAGTATAGGAAAAGTTTTTAAGCTTACTTCCGCACTCACAGCTGCTAATTAACTGATAAAGCCTTAATTATTAACATATCGATAATTAAGAAATTTACAGAGACAAAACATCTTTTTATTATAATAATAATTAAGTAAAATAACTTTTACTGGATTAAAACACTTTGGTTTCACTTTTAAATGTACCTTAATAAAATACCTACCTACGTTTTAAAATAAATATATTTTATTGATATTTATTAAAATAAGGAATAATTAAAATAAAATGTATTATAGCATTTGAACACATTTTAAATACTTTATCAATGATATTATTTTTCGTGTATATTTCGAACGTAATTTTCTTATATATTATAGGATTCCTAGTCAATTTTTATATATTTTTATTTATATTACTTGTTTCAAAGTGATCACAGAGGACTTGTAGGAGCGTTGCTGGCCTATAACATTAAAAGTGGTATAATTATAATCGAGTCTAAATGGACTTTTTTTATATAACAGAGCGGACATCCGTGACTTAAAAGTCTCAGATGCGTTGTCGGCCTTTCAAAAATTCATAGGCTCACTTTTTAAAACCAACGGGGTCGTAGTCGGATGGTAACACTGAAGGCGGTAATTCATTCCATAGTTTGATAGTGCGTGGAATGAAGTTGCGCGTGAACCTTACAGTGCTTGACTTCCATTCATCGAGGTGATGAAGGTGAAAGGACTGTTTATGACGTGTGGTGCGATGATGGAATATGGACTACGTTTATTCTTAGTTAACAAGAAGTGAATTTTAGGTATACTATTTAAACAAAAACTCTTCAAAGTTATATAAAACAAAATAATATATCTAAGCATATCATATATATAATGATCATAGTATTATATTATATCCAATGTCATATAGATAGAGTAAGGAAGTCATAGCCATATCCGTTGATAATACGGCTCTTCTCTATATCGGATTAAGATATATTGATATATCGAGTTTGGAGTAAAATGCGAGTTATGTATATTGTTCATCCGATATTTTATAGGAGATTTGTATCTCTACGTAGTATTAAGATGTTATATCGGATTCTAAATTAGGTTATTGTTTCTTGCTTAGAATCTGTGCTGATTTCTATTGTAGTGTCTGTGTATACTAGTGAGGTGCTGGATCGTTAAAATGTACATATATTCGCGGATACGGATTAGAATACGGCTATTTGTTATCAAAATCCGCGGATACAAAATAAATATTTCTATTGTAAATAAATCTTTTTGTTTTCACAAAGTCGCGCCTTGTTAGTTATCTAATATTATTAAGAGGAAAGATTTATATTTTAGTATGCTTGTAAAGAATAAACTCAAAAAGTACTTGACCAATTTTTAAAATTATTTCACCATTAGAATACTATTTATTTGGATTCATAGACTTTTTTGTGTATACATCTACATTGCACCCGTGTGAAGCATTCGCCATTAATTCAAGAGTATAAATATTAAAATATATATTGACTAAACTAATGAAATAAAATATTAGTGTTGTACATCAACAATGTTTATGACGTCATATTGTTTCTAATATTAGCGCGTCCTCATTTTATTTAAACTACATAGTAAAAGAAGATAAAACAATGACATTTATAATCCGGTTTTATGATAACTGTAATCTACAAACTTAATAATTCAAAATGTCTCTCATATCCCGTATGGTCTAGTGGCTAGGATACCTGGCTTTCACCCAGGAGGCTCGGGTTCGATTCCCGGTACGGGAATACTTTTTTTTCTATTTTGGTCCTGTAGTTTCTCTCATTTTAAGTGTATTTATAAATTATAGCGTACTTAAAACATCCAACAAATTGCAAAATGTCTAATAAAAACATAATATTTCAATTTGTATGAAAAGCAGAGACGTTAATTAAATATAATCCCGAATTAAATCATCGTTAATTACCTCAATAAAGAGAGCTTGTCAATCAAAATAGACCCTTGATAAATTGAGTTTCGGAGGAACCAAGGATTATTTGTAAGAAAAATATTAAGTAGTGGTCATCAGTATCGAGTTAATTAGAGATAAATTAACATTCAAATTATATTAAATTATAAGAAATGTTTTATATATTCAAATAGTCGCGTAAACATTGAATATTTTACCAATATAAGGGTATTTACTCTCTTACTCTCCTACCACAGGTATCGGCTCGATTATTAGCCATTACTATTCAGGGGACTGGCAGAATTAACAGCGTTGTGGCACGAAAGTGTCACAGCATATGCTGAGTCAGTTCCTTTTCGCAACCGAAGTGCACACTGCGACTTGACTGTACTAGCATAGATTTAATTATAATTAGTATAAGCTGCTGTAACGCATTTGTAATGTGTTTTGTGAATAAAATATTCATCTATCTATCTATCTATTAGTAAAGCAAAAGGATCAAGCCTCTGTTGCTTTAAAGAAGGACATCAACAAACTCGTCTTCGTATTTTAATATTAGTACAGAATAAAATTGTCAAAATTTAATTCTCGCTTGATGTATCTCAAAATGAAGCAAAAATAAACCATTTATTCTCTACATTTACGTCATGAACAAACTTATTAAACCCAGTAAAATCATGAAGATCTCCGGTATTTTTTGCACTTCAACGAAAGAACCTTGATGCTGCGTCATTACAAAATGGATTTTATGTGTTTCTGATAAGGTTTAAATTCATTGAGAGGTTGCAGCGTGCAAAGGTCATACCAATTGAGCTATAAGGGCGCGGATAGCCTCACTGGGGGTAATCCGGCCGAAGCCTCTAAAATCCTGTTTCAGTCCCATCTGAGCTTACTGTCCTTGCAAGAGATTTATAAACCATTTACGGGATATTAACCTTTATGGTTCCGGCAATAAAGACGATAGGCAACTGCAACAGTATTTGTTTTGCAAATTATCTCGCATATTAACTATGTTCATTGAGTGATTCTGTTCAAGTAACGGAAAGCTTGGAAACTTATCAAGGGGTAATAGAATTAAAGAATCAGTTCATGAAGCTCTCATTGGAACAAACTTGCATCTAAGTGTTTATAAAGCATGTCTAATTGGGGATGATCATAATATCGTTGGGCAAAGGTAAAACTCACTAAGTGTAATTTTGAATAATAAAAAAATAAAATAATAGCCAAATTTATTTTTATTCAAAATGTCACTTAGTAGGTTTTAATTTTGAACCAATGATAACTATATTACGTCTGCCTTCTTGAAGAATTATTTATGTTAATTGGTGGATAATATGCCTGTCGGCGTTTGTCTATGGATTACGGAATATATTATTAAATTTAATCAAATAATATATTATATAAAATCGAATATTCCTTTAAAACAAATATCCTACTGTATTTCTACTTACCTGTTAAATATATAAATCTAAGAAAACTAACACTCCATCTGAAATCCGAGCAAAATAAAAATCACACAAAAATATACCACAATGTATAATGCTACTATTATGAAAGTAATGCTTTAGTAATGTAGTGCTTATGCTCTATGAACTATGGTTGATAATGGTGTACATCGCTGTCGGAAGAAAACGTCAGTTCCACAAAAGCTTAGTTTACGATGTGAGAATGCTTGATCGCTTTGAGCTTGAATTTAAACTGGTAACTAATATGATGGAGCTAAAATATCTTTTACTTAGCAGATCAATTACAGGCACTCGTCATTCTCCATTATAAGCTTTTTTTTTTTTTATATAGTATAGGGGGCAAACGGGCAGGCGGCTCACGTGATGGTAAGTGATCACCGCCGCCCATAGACATCCGCAACACCAGAGGGCTTGCGGGTGCGTTGCCGGCCTTTAAGCTAGCGATCCGCTCCGGCTTCGCATGGGTGCAATTGTAGTGTAAGTAAATATGTAGATGTACTTAACAAAGTGTTAGCTTTCTATTGGTGAAATAATTTTAAACATCGGTCTAGTAGTTCTAGAGTTAAATCGTAACAAACAAACACGTAGGTCAGATAGTTGCTGTTTCTTAATCGTTTCCTTATTTATTCTCCAAAAACGTGCATAATATGATGAGTTAAGAATTTTATTTTTTTCTATACTATTAAAAAAAAACTATAGTAAAATTTAATTATTAACAAAGTCTTCTATAAAGAGTATTAAATAACTAGGAAATATAATACATAACAGCTTTCGTAATAAAACAGAGTATATTATACTGTTCTAAAACTTATGGACTTTTGGTGTTTGTGTTGGCTTAGAAGATAATTAGTGACATTTTATTGAAAATACTTAGATAATCAATCTTAGATTAGATAATATTATAAAGAGGAAAGAGTTGTGTTTGTTTGTTAAGATTTAACTCAAAAACTACTGGACCGATTTTAAAAATTCTTTCACCAATAGCTTTCTAATATTTCATTATCAGCGAGTTACATATAACATTTTTATATATAGTACATCAATATTGCATCCATGTGAAGCCGGGCGTGTTGATATTTACAATATATTACAAGAATACATTAATTTAGGAACTAAAAAAAAATCCATTAAATACATTTTATTGACACACCGTAGCTTTATATTAGCTTCACCTGTATGTATGTTTGTTTGTAACCGACACCATGCACATTTTTTAGTTCGGTTTTCTATAAAAAGCGTGTTTTTTAGTTTTTTTTATTCTTGATTATTTTTAATTTAGTAGGTATTATTTAATACCTAAATTATTTTATTATTATATAAAGATTACCGAAGAAAAACGGATTTAAACGCAATTTATTATTTATGCCGACGTTTCGGATGCTTTCCTGCAACCGTGATCTCGATTCACGGCAGACTGAAAGATGACAGTTGTCTGATTTTAAAAAGTTGCCATCTATTTTTTTAATTCGTTATAAAGTATTTTATTTAAATGTGAGATACTCACGTTAATAAAAGACTATTAAATCTAGTTAACTATAAACACTCGCAGCTTTTGAGAAACTCTCTCATGGTTGACTTTGTTTGTTTCGGTCTATCCTATGCACACATAACTGATATACTGACCGAGTTTTAGTTGAATATTTGAACCGCATTTGCATAGGAATTTTCGGATTATGAGACAAAGTTTAATGTACCGGACAAAGCTATAATTTATGGTCACTAATTGTGTAATTTGTGTCCTAAAGCTTTATTGGCTTTGAGCAAAATATGAATAAGCAAATATTTAGAAAACTGAAATGTATTTTTTAATGCAAATTAATATTTCGCTTGAAACATATACAGGTTTGTCAACAACATTATTTAAAGTAAGCAGTTTTGATTTCAAAAAGTTATAGTATATTTATAGTTATAGTATGGGTAATAATGGTAGGTATTATTATAGTTTTAATTTTTCTTTCACGTGACATTTGACAGATAAAGGTCGGGAGTACTTTTTGAGTAAAACCGTAACAAACAAACATACAAATCTTTCCTCTTTATAATATTAGTATAGATTATAAGTAAGCTTAAATAGCATATTTAAATGAACATATTATATCAAAAACACTACGATATGTATGTGCGGACTAAGTTCAACTTTAGTGGAAGTCATTTTCTCTTGTAAGCTCTTTCAAGCAGTCCTTTGATGAAGTAATTAGTCTGAGCCCGCTTTTCATTGCGTATAAAGCTTTATGTGTTACATAAATAATATCGTCGTAAATAAAAAACCAAAACTACATAATTTTAGTATTGTTTATATTAAGATATGAATTTACATTTGTATATTAAAATGTTGAATAATTCAATTATTAAACTTTTATTTTTATTTCTTATTGGTTGTCTAACAACGATTTTATTGCAATATGTGATACTTAAATATTTTTCTTTGAATTCCTGAGTAAGGAGTCACTGTTTCTATATATACATGTAGGTAATCGGTATTCTGTGCCCTACTTTTTTTTTTAAATTTATTTCCCCAGATTACGAACCTGAAACTCCGGTGCTAAGCGGAATTATTTAATAAACTGAATATTTACTATATCGCGCAGCATATAAAAATCTATGTAAAAAGTTCCATATATGTGTAAATAGTAAAACAGCAAACCAACTCCGAAAAATCATTATTTTAATGTAAAAGTAAGCTGTAACATCTCTAGTGAAAAAGTACTGAACCAGAGCTGTTACAACGTTTGTTTAGAGTGATACAATTATACACTCCGCTTTCAAACGAATGCTTTTGACGTAGTAATTAGTCAAACTGAATTTCATTATTGCACTGACAGTAATTATTGTAGTGTGTTACAAACTAACATACAAAGTGTTCTTGTCCTTTTTATTACGAATTCTTTACAAATATAACTTTGAATTTTTTTCTAAGCATGTTCGTTTTACAAATACAAATCTGGTGGGTACGTTAGCACGTTGGGTAGTAAGCATGTTGCTGATGAGTCGCGGGTTCGAATTCCGACGGGATGACATGTTTTTATAACTTTCTGTAATCATCTTTTTCCTACGTGGTCGCTTCGAGTCGTATTAAACGCGTGGGAGGAATAAATTCCGATCGGGTAGTTCTGTTCACCCAGTTGTGTTTTGGTTTCTATCTATGACTATCCGAATACTCAATGGAAAAATAATTTAAGTCGCAACAATTACTCAGAATACTCTTCCTCAGAGTGCTCTTCCTCTAGCTTAAAGTGAGGATCCTCGACCAGTCGAACCACTGACTGGCCGTCTTAAGGCTCCAGTATTGATGTCGAAATATTGCATAATAGATCTTCTAAAAATAATTTAATAAAAATGTTACTTGCTGATAATGTATCTTTCTATTGGTGAAAAAAATGTTCGGTCGGTCCAGTAGTTTTGAGTTAAATCGTACCACCAAATAAACACACAAACAAAGAAATCTTTCCTCTTTATAATATTAGTATAGATATATTATGAGATATTTATCGCATAGATATAATGTACCAAGAACAATATACCCGCATAGTGATAACGCCAATCCAACCGTGAGAGTTGCTGGAAGGGAATTACTTATGTACCGCTTAATATGTATGTTGCATAATTCAATAGAAATTATAACATAAGGTATATTATTAAAAATACTTGAATTCAACGACCATAATGCATTTGATCTCTTAGTTTAACGTAAAAATATTGCATAAGTATGCTTTTTTATGTTAGATATCGACAGACGAGTATGATGTTCACTTGATGGTAGCTGATACCTCAGCCACAGAACATCAGTCAATGGTGCGCTGTTGACCTACTCTTAACTTCGAGCATAGACTCAAACCGAAACGCGCAATGTGTACTTCACGGTTATCCCATCTATGAACGGCGCCGCGGCGGTTCGTTCCCCTGCGGAATTCCGATATTCCTCCCACCCGATCAATGCCCAAAGTTACCAGACGTGGGGAAAACATGCTTACAGAAAATTATAAACATGTTGACCCGGTGGGATTCGAACCCACGACCCATCGATGCGCAGGGCAGGTGTTCTACCGAACGCGCCAACGAGCCCGTCAAAATATCTATTGCATATCATGCGGTGTGTGAATAATCCATCCTACTCAACATCGAACATACCTTCAGAATTTGTTTCGTTCATACCAGTTCGATGTTTAGGAACACCGCATTATTTCTAATGCGTTTTATCTCTTAAAACAGAGGAATAGACTATACCTAGGATTTCTATAATTCTTTATGAAAACTATATTTTTATTTATTATGTAATTTAGGTTCGATTATTTTCTATCTCCATCGAGATTCGAACCCAGGTTGTTATTATTACACCATTTTAATTTATAAAAATTAAAGGCAAAAGAGTAAATTTATCATTTTACAGAGCATGGTATAGTCAAAGGTCAATGTACTACTTTCAAAACCTCACAAAGTCGCCTGTGTGATGCGTTCAATAGCCACGTCTTCGTATTGTGAAATGGTTCACTTCCAAATTTAATATTACCATTAATATATTTATAATAATAAATTACCGTTTGTTTAGGACAATATCTGTAATTGCTTAAAAATGCATCAATCAATGGTACATTGATTAACATGAATTTTTTTTGGTACAATTTAGTTTTCAGTTTGATATTTTAATATATCGTACCTTCGGTAGAATAAGAGAACAAATGTATTTTTTGTTATTTTACAAAAAAAACCATTTTACATTCTATGTCGTATTATTGTGACTGCACCTGAAGTTATTATTCATTGCATGAAATAAGCCCTATACTTTACAGCAATTTTTATTTATTTATATTAGATTTTTAATAAAGGGCATAAATACAGTTACGATTTCTACCGAAGCTGCGATATTTAAATGAAATCTATTTGGTGTTTTTTTCGATATACTTGAGTAAAGGAAAAAGTGTTTAACTATAGAAATATTGCTCGTAATTACGTTTTGATTGGCTTTTTATTTCAATAGGTCGCGGCTTCAAATCTAGCAACCCATTTTCTTACTTTACAATGTAATAAATAACAACTACTAAAAATCAATAACTTTTCATTATGGACAATATTATAGATTTACCTATACTAGTTAATCTACTATATAAAAATAAGTCGGGTTTTCCTTCCTGACGCTATAACTCCAGAACGCACGAACCGATTTCCACGGTTTTGCATTCGTTGGAAAGGTCTCGGGCTCCGTGATGTTTATAGCAAAGAAAATTCAGAAAAGCGGGAAAATCTTTTTTCACATACAGCGGTGGGCAAATGGGCATATTTTGGCAGAACAACGTCTGCGGGGTCCACTAGTTATTTACAAAAATTACTACTAAAAATATTCAAATTATCATCGAAAAACGCCATCCAAGTTACCACAGATTCCCTTACTCATTGTCAGTTATGTAAGAAGTCTGACCATAGAGTAAACTATAAAGAGAGTTTGACACAGCGGCGGTGTCTTCTTAAACGGACCATTGTAAAAGTAATTTACTCCTGAATACTTCGCTCATCTTAGCCGAGGTATTTCTAAGCCAGCCTTTTCAAGATGGAAGTATACAGATAAAATGAGTTGTCTACAGCAAATGTAACTCTTTTTCAATGGCCGCAATTGAATCACTCATAGAAGTCACTAGTCACGTTTAGAAATTTGAATTATGCTAGTTTGTAAATTAGCCTCTAAATCTGGAATAATTTTACAGGTTAATTTCTTTTTTATTCATTAATATATTCTGAAATTTCTGTTGATGACTTACATAGTTAGCAATTTCAACCAGAGCCTCTTGATCAATGATGCGCTGCTACGTTTTACTTCAAGCATTCTGAAATCCAAAGATTGAAACTGAAACGCGTAATATGACCATCCATATAATATGGTTTTCTATCTAAATTCGGTGGTTCATTACCTGGATGGATATACCACCCATATAATATCTGAAGCGCTCTATAGAATGTTAAAAACGTTTTTCCGGCGGGATTTAAACCCGCGACCTATCGGAATGTAAGGTGACAGCTACCCAACGCGCCAACCTATACTATCACTACGCAACTGTCAAAAACGCAAGAGCTACCCAACGTGCCAACCTATTACGCAATTGTAAATTATTAATACATACTTTTTAATAAAAACATTCAATAATCGCTTCCCCAAATGAATAAATTGAGCTTTCAATGAAAAGCTGCAAACAAAAGGCCGCGGTAATATTTGGTGGATTAAAAAGCAGATAAGCACTCCCTGAAATGATACGGGCGATGATATGAGCGCGGGCTTTTACTGAAATTGTTTCGCCAATTCCAAAGCTTTTATATTCGACATTTTAAGGTTATTTAAAGGTCAAATTAACTCAAAATCAAAAATGTAATTATTCAAATAAGCTTACATTTTCTTTTTTTTTTATTATCTGTCACCGGTTCGGAAAGTTGCATCTACCAAATTCATTTCTGCCCAATACCTTTGAATGCCCAACTTCGAAACTCAACTTCCAATTAAGTGGTTTTTTTTTGCTGTTTTAATTAAGAAAGTTTTAATATTAAATCTCTAATTATCACAATTCCTCTAAAATTATATACGAAAGAATATAAAAAAAACATACTTGAATTTCTAAAACAAAAGCGGGAAATTCATGAGAAAACAGTAACTCGACCAAAGTAAAACTACTAAAAAACATTTCTCAAAGCTGTATTTTTACTCGAAATTATAACGTTCGTATTCATGAATGTCGTTTTAAAAGGGAAAACTGACAAGGAAAGTCTTTGACGAAAATTTCTAGTCTTTTAGATGTTCAAATTAAGTGGTCAGTAAAAATTAGGACTAGCCACTGTGAAGTGTAAAATAAACTACAAAGAGTCATGTTAATAGGGACTGAATCTCGGTCGTACAAAAACAAGCAAAGTAATTTAATTATTGTAGACTAGCTGATGCCCGCGACTTCGTTCGCGTAGGGTTCACTTTAAGCTGAGCTTTTGAGCAAGCTTTCTTCAAATGACATCCTCCATCCTCTGTATTTAATTTGGGAAAGAGCTATCAAATTAGTCATTGACGGTTGCTTTTGCATCATGTTATCGACATGTTTAATGGTGGTTGAGATTGGGGTTCGAAGGATGATTTGAAATTCAATAGAAATACCATAGTTGAAAAAAATAACCGGACTTTAAAGAAACTTAAGGAGATTCATATTTATCAAATTTTACGTCACCAAAATGTAGATATGTTTCTTTTTCCCACTAATCAGAGTTCAATCGAAGATTGCATTCAATGCATTTTCTGTCTTAAATAGATGCATGGCTGTACGGTTTTTGAAAATACTTGCGAAAAAAACGCCAAAAAAATATCTAAATTCAAATAAAATGATGGTAAGGAGAAAGGCCAGGAGAAATGAATGAAGAAATAGTATGGCCATGTTGGCCACTTACTTATTTTTTTTATAAATTTAATTAGTGGAGAAGATACTGTATCCACCTCGATATTTATTTCATTTAATGGATCATTTTCATTTTCGGTAAAAAAAAACCGTTTTCCCGGGATTCCTACCCTGGTTTCCGGTGCTAAATGCGGCAACCTCTAAGATACGGATGCAGTCCTTAAGAAGCAATAAAAGCAATGTCGAATAATCGTATTTCTGTTTAAGAGAAAGGATTGATGAAAAGGTGAAATAAACGATCTCATAAGAAAAAATGTAGGCATATAATAATGTTTCAATTGTTGCAGTTTGCATTGCAATTTGGTGATATGGTGCCTTTAAAATAATATTTAAATGATGATAACTTTTCTTTCCGAGAACAGATTTCGATTAAACAGAGCGTATATATTTCCCCAGGCTTTACTTAATTTATTTGTGTAAATTGCATGAAAATCGGTTCAGTATCTTCGGAGATAAGCGTGAACAAACAGACAGACATCTTAAAAATTGGATTTATAGAGTCTGTATAGAGAGATTAAAAAAAAGGATAATCGTTTTACTTAAAACAATATTCTTCTTTCACCTTTATTCATAACATATTCATAAACTAAACACACATAATATATATATATATATATAAACATTTATTGAATTTTAACAATTATACATTTAACTTAGTTTTGCATGAACATTTTCTTGATGAATAAAATATTATGTAATCATAAAATTAAAGTGCAATTATTATATCTATAACTAGCAAAACGCCCCGGCTTCGCACGGGTGCAATGTAGATGAAAAAAGAGCAAAGCCTATGTTACTCGCTGATAATATAGCTTTCTATTGGTGAAAGAATTTTTAAAATCGGTTGAGTAGTTTTTGAGTTAAATCGTAAAAATACCGCAAAAATTGAACAAAATGACATAGTACTGTACTACCCCTCGCGCGCCGTATTCCTCGATACCCTACATGGAGCCACAGCGGAGCGACGCGGACGGCGTGTATTTTTTGTTTCTATTGATATTTTTAATTTCGTAATATCTTTTGAATGGAATGTTCGATTTCAATATTTCAAAAAGTAATCAACAGGTATTGAAACAGTCTTAAATATGAAACAATTTATTTGGATAAGAATTAATACAAAGGTATGGATAGCAAGGTCTGATTTTGTCGGACATCGGCATTTCTATCAACTTTTAAAATGTAAAAAGTAGTTATAGTAACATAACTACAATAGTTAGACATATGGTCTCGCGAGGTTTTTTGTATATATTTATATGTTCTATAATATTGTAGCACTTTATTTTGTTCTATCATCAATACTTTCCGCAGCGCATGCGACGAACAACATTTTTTGGCTATTTTTTTTACACCTCGGGTTGGTTTTAGTAGGAAATTCTAAGGATCTCTATTTTTTTTCTAGTAATAAGTATAGCCTATGTTACTCAGCGATAATGTAGCTTTCTATTGGTGGAAGAATTTTTGAAATCGGTCCAGTAGTTTTTAAGTTTATTCGATACATACAAAAATACAAATCTTTCCTCTTTATAATATTATTAGTATTAGTATAGATAGTATAGATATCATTTCACTCTATAAGGATTTCTGTAACATTAGAAGATAATAAAAATTATAGACCCAGTAAAACATTGGAAAAAAGGTTTCGACGGCAAACTACCGTTTAAATATCAAACCGTCAAACCAATTCCCTGACTCCTAACAACCATTGTCTCTTTGTCATTCTTAATGTCTGTATCGATTACTCAAAGCTAATATCTCATTTCCTAAAGAATGACCCAAATTAGGGCAAAGTAGAAGGGAAAAGCGATTATCGTTGTAAAAAATTGCCGATTCTGTAAGCTGGAGCCTCTCTGGGTTGTAATAAAACTTCTGGTTTGGACAGAGCCCCGCCCGTCCTTCATTTCATTAAATTCTGTGAGAACGCATTGCGGTTTTACGTATTTTTCAAACTTCGCTGTGTAACTGTGCGATATAATTTTATGAAGGGATTCCCGAGTTTCCTAGTGACATAGGCATATTTCTGTGTTTTTTTCACTGACATGTTTTACTTTACAAACATTCATCTGTGTGTCTGCCTAACGAAAACCTACCGTGTTCCTTTACGGAATCTTCGTACAATAGGTCGGTAAGTATAACATTCTGAACCAATCGTTGATTAAAAAAATTACAATTCAAAAATGATTTATAAACCCTTATTTAAATAAAGATATTTTTGAGTTTAATTTTAAAAGAAAAAAAAATGTTTTTCTCCCGGAAATCGAACCGGAACCTCCAATGCAAAACGCAATAAACGCAAACAAAATGATATAATTTTATAGACTGAATCGTCGGATAAACATTGTTGTCTATCGTCTGAAATGACTAAGGTATATCCGGTACGCATTGCAGCAGATATCTTTTCGATTTCCGGTTACACAGAAGTAATTCGGTCTGCGTCAGGAAGGTTTGACTTCAGACTTGGAATAGACTGCTATATACTACCCATTCAATTTTAGATATATATGTATTTATTTTTTCATCAAATATAATGTTTAAATTTAATAAATGCTTCAACAATATCAATTTAAAATGCAACGCCTAAAATTATAAGTTAAGAGTTAATTAGTGTTTTCTTTATTCTTGCCTGCTGTATATAATTAAATTGAAGCAATAATTGAGTTGCATTGTCTAAAAAACACGTAACATTCTTGATCTATCATACAAGTTTTGTTTCAATAGTTTTCAAGGTATTCACATAATATCCGCGTGATCCAGTTGCTTACAATTCTTGAATGTCAATTATTGCGATTTTATGTACAAGTAAATCTTTATATTGTAGTTAAATATAGTGAAAAGCTTAGCTTTTACTTTTTTATTATTATTTTTTAAGACGAGTAACGAACCACCTTTCATAGATGTAAAAACCGTGAAGTGCACATTGCACGTTTCGGTCTCAGTCTATGGATGTCCGAATGCTCGTAGTAAAAAGTAGATCGAGAAAACATAAGTCAACGATGCGCTATCGTTGACTTATGTTGGGGTAAGTCAACGATAGCGCATCGTTTGGTACGCAGGTTGGGTACCCCAATAACTGGGGTATCACCTTATAAATCACATTAAAAAAACAATAAAAACTAAATTATAAAACAAACTGTAGTAGATAATATATTAAATATCGTATCTTAAATCTAATATACTCGTAAGTTCGATCATCTCTTTAAAATGGGAAGCGAACAATAAAAATCATCTACTTTCGTGTTAAATAAGAAAACTTACCGGCGAAATTTTTAATGGCTTTGTAAAAGTTGTTAATGTCAGTCGCTCCATTAATAATAAATTTGTCGAAATTTTGTCGGGCTCGTTGCTTTAATTGTTGATGAACCTACCTTGAATACTTCAGCAGAGGCTAAAACTGTCGTTCAAACTTGAAATGTTATATCATCTGTCCGTTTATTTGATCGTTATGTTTTTCGTACTACTGCTATTATAATTTTCTTTCTATATGGGAAGGAATATCGAAATTCCGACCGGGTAACGTTTCGGTACAGTATATGAATTTCCGAATGCTAGCAGAAAAAAGTAAGTCGACAGCGCATCATTAATTGATATTTTGTGGATAAGGTATCACCCACAGAACAGAAGAAGTAAGTGATAAAAAATGTTTCTTCACCTAGATCTATAATATACAATCGATTTTAATGTAATTTTAACTACCCGTAAAATAGGTCATTGTACTTAGACAATATGGAATTGAAAAATATACTTGTGAGTATTCAGATAATATATTTGTTATATCCGATTATAGTAGTAAATGCAAGATAATGCATTAAAATGTACTAACTACTCAAATAGCATTTAAAAACCTATGCCCTATTTACAAAAAAAAAAACAACTTTATATTATTATTAGTGTAGGTTATTTGGTTCGAAGTATAAAATTTAAAATATTCTAGAACATTTTAAGAAAGAATCGGACTTAATGAAAAGTGATTACAGAGGCTCACTCAAATGGAAGACTCTTGTATCCACTTCTTCGAGCTTTCTTAATATACTTTCTTCAGAGTAAAGACTATACTTTTATATGTATTTACACAAATGTAGAGATTTTATTTTACTACTCTATTTCTCAGTTATCTGAACTCTTACAACGTATTGTACTGTTTCTAGATACTTTGTTGGCTAAAAGTTTATTTAATAAATATACAGGATGGCGCAGTAGAACGTGCATATTGCGATGATAGAGGAATATTTGACTCCAGAACTTGCGAGATCGAGAACAGCGAATACGAGGACTTGGTTCCAACAAGACGGAGCGACCTGTCACACATCAAATTACTCTATGGCGGTTGTGAGACAGATGTTTCCTGCAAGACAAATTTCCAAAAGAGGTGATATCCCTTGGCCCCCACGTAGCCACGTAGATTTTTGTGGGGACACCTCAAACATAAAGTCTACATGAACAATCCGAGGAACATCAGTCAGCTAAAGGAAAATATCCGTGGGGAAATATTGAAAAGAGTTTTCACAAATCTGCGTTCGCGTTTAGAGGAGTGCCGTCTTCGAGAGGGCGGTCATTTAGGTGATGTTTTTTTTTAAAAATAAACTCCATTTAATTACCTAATCATCCTATATTTTATTTCAACTATACCTTTTTTATTTATTTTTTTAGCCTATACTTAATAAATGCACGTTCTATTCTATTGCGCCACCCGATATAATTACTTTTATCAATTCTAAATTTTTACACAGTTTTAGATATTATACTATCTAATTAAAATGTGCTTTGCATTAGGCACCACAGATCCGTCGCCCGAATCACGTGGAAACTCGATTAGTTGCCTTTAAAAAAACCACTGTGGGGACGCTACATATAAAATATTGTTCCCACCTTCGGGTTGCAGCGGTCCAGTACCAACTGTCTTAGGAGAGTTGTCTCATCCTTGAGCGTATTCTATCGCCGTACAGTGAGCGTTCTATCTATAACGGGGAGTGTTCTAGTGAAGTATTTGACATCATCCAGCTGTCGAATTCCATCATCGCACCAAACGTCATTACCTCGATAAATGGAAGTTGAGCACGGTACGGATCCAAAAACAATCAAACTCACACTGATTTAATTCATAAAAGTACTATTATTCAGATAAAATTACATTACTGTTATAGAAGCAGACCACTCAGCTTGTGCTACATAACGTTAGAGCGGAGTTGCGGCGACTCTGTGACCCCTGGTGTTTGGAATCTAAAATGTCAATACTCATACATTCTTGAAATATATAAATTAGGTTCGGAATTCCGCCATCTTTCCCAACTGATAGCTCACGTCTAGTGTATATAATAGAATAGAGGTGGGAAATAGGATAATATTAAAATTTAGAATTTTATTTTTATTTTTGAAGCCAACATTCTGGCAGAACAACGCGTCTGTCGGGTCCGCTAGTAAATAGAAAAATTAAATTGACTACTAATAAAAAAAAAAAAAATCTTGCATTCATAATATATTACATTTCAGTATTATAAAGCTTAAGATTTTCTTATTATAAATAGAAGGTAGATATATAAAAAGTTTAGATTCAGAGCGATCTGTCAATGTCATAGAAAAACTACTAAATGAGCACTGTGATGGTTTTTGCGACGAACAAATGGTTTAACGTTATTTGTACTGGCCGCGATTGGAGGGAAAAAGCGTGAATGATGTTCGGTTACGTATTAAAATATATTATGGCGAATAAGGATATCGAATTTCCAATTATGGTCGTTAATATATTCTATACTTTTGCGATATATTTAAAAAATCCTTTTGATATTTTGAAATGCTGGTTGCTGCTACTCTATAATGAAAGCCATTGTTTTCTATATTATGGTTTGTAATAAAAAAACATCTGATTAAAGATTTTGCTTAATATTTGGCATGTTTTATTATTTTAAACTATAATTTTATTGAATTAGGTAGTTTGTATTCGAATAAACTATTTGTTTTCAACCTGCTTGGATATGCACTTTTTTATATATCTTTAGATTATAATATTATATTTTATTAACGCGAGTATCATACATTTAAATAAAATACTTTAAAACGGATTAAAACGCTGAAAAGCATCCGAAACGTCGGCATAATTAATATAAATAATAAACCGCGTCTAAATCCGTTATAAAGTATTTTATTTCAACTTTAATACATAATATAATCAATGCCTTTACAAATACATTTGACATATATTACACAATATTGGGAATAATGGAGGAAATTGTATTTTTTTAAATGTGTATTTACAGAAGTTGAAATTGTATATTTATATGTGTGTTCATTAATGTATTTTTTATTTCAAATAACCCTATACAACATATCTAACACATCATTTTAATCAGTAGCCACATGATATGGAAACACCTTAACCACAAAAAATACATAACAATATTTAGGTACTAAAAGAACTCATAGCACTTTACATACATTTCTCCGGTTAATACGTAACGCATAAATGTTACTTTTGAAGCAATTACTCAAGTAAATTATGCAATTTCGCATTGAAATCAGAACGAGCTTTTCAAGGGTCAATCCATATTTTCAGAGTGTAAATGTTTTTTATTTTTCGACAATGTTTGAGTATTGCAAGTTAGCGCATATTGACTCAGTTCCTGTATTTTAGTATAATTCATAATAGTAGTGCTAAAATATAGTACAATACATTTACGAACCTTACGTTTATATATCAATATCTTATATGGAAATAATCTAAATTACAATTTAAAAAACGAACCTAAAGTTGGACTAAAATTACTGGTGAACATTTAACCAATAAACTCAAAAACTTTTAAAATATCTTTCACCAATAAAATGCTAAATTATCAGCGAATTATGTCTGCAAGTCCACAACTGCGCGATTCCTGAGACACTTCTTGCCTCGCACGACCGCTCTGTGGAATTAGCTCTCGCCGGCGGTTTTTCCGAACCGATACGACTTGGAAACCTTCAAGAAGCGAGCCTACATCTTTCTTAAAGAACGGCAACGCACATGCAAGCCCTCTGGAGTTGCTGATGTCTATGAGCGGCGGTGATCACTTACCATCACGTGAGCCGCCTTCCCGTTTGCCCCCTATACTAAACATATAAAAAAAAAGAATTACTAGGATTTTTTTTTCTGTTTTGCATTGCATCCGTGTGAAACAGAGGCATATTAAGTTCAAAATACTTATTAATCTTATTTAATGAGTTTCAAAATATAATGTTTGACAACACACAGGAAACGGATATTGCAATTTTTATGTTTACTTTACACTGCCTGTAAAGTTTATATCAAACAGGCAAACCATATAAATTCAAGCTAATAAAATTAAATAGTGAATTCCAGCTGATTAGTTATTCAAGCGCACAGGTGGAGCGCGCGTGCCTCGGCAAAATTATCATCCTGTTATATCATAATGAGCTCTCTACAAACCCTTTGTTTATGTACTGCTTTCGCCGCCTAATTATTAATAAAAAGAAAGAACGCGGTCACGTAGGGTTACATGTACAGCTGGAATAAGTCATTTTATGATAATTAATTCGTGTTGGTCAATAACTTTAGGAGAAGGTTGTCGCAGAAGAAAAGAGAAGGTAGAGAGCGTCGCAAGTGGGAAGATGATATTTAAAAGGAGTAGGAACGTGCAAGGGAAGCATAGGATAGAATAATGCTGGTAAATGGGGAGATTAAATAGACGTCTCTTTTTTTAACATTGCCCCTCATAAGTCTAACTCCACGTCCGGCTACAACATCTATGCCACGTGAGGGGTGGAACATCATAGCCATAGGCGTATACATAATGATGGCTAACGGAGCAATAGCACCTTTTTACTAGTGGTAGTGCCACGCTGTGCACCTTTTGGTCACAGCCGAAATGGGCCGGCACGCCCGGGGAAGAACCACTCTCCCACTTAAAACCGACGTGAAACGACAGCTTCGCTGTCGTGTTTCGTTCGGTCTGTAGGAGTCCCGGAGGCCCACCCCCTCCAGCATATAGATGGCAGCACAAATTTTGGTTAAACTACCCCAGGGGGGTACCACGTGCGTTTGTACTGGAGAATCCCCCTCTGGACGTCCAAGATCAGGACCTAATACATCGCCTGATCTTGGATGCCCAGGCTGCCCTCCGTATTCTGGGGGGGGCGAATCTGTGCTCAATTACAAACAATCTGCCCGGGGCAAACGGAGCAAGAAATCTAAGGCCACCCCTTCTACGCTAGCCGTAGACTTCTGCAACATCAGGGGAATTCACACCAACCTAAACGCTGTCCACTACCACCTTGAGACAGCGAAGCCGGCCTTGCTCTTTCTCACCGAGACGCAGATATCTCCTCCGGCTGACACTGCCTATCTCTCCTACCCGGGGTACAAATTGGAATGCTCCTTTGTGCCGCGGGCTGGAGTGTGCGTTTACGTACGGGAAGATATCTGTTCTCGTCGCCTCGGCAGTCTTGAAGGTAGGGACCTCTCCATCATTTGGCTACGTGTAGACTGCGATGACCATCCGCGAATCTATGCATGCCTTTACAGGTCCCATAGCGGTAATACCGAAACTGACCGACTCATTGAGCACATTCAAATGGCTACAGATTCCGTGCTTCAGCAGGTCCCTTCCGCAGAGATCGTGTTTCTTGGCGACTTTAACGCCCACCACGCCGAATGGCTTGGATCACGCACCACCGATCATGCGGGGAGATCTGTTCACGATTTCGCCTTGGCATATGACCTGACTCAACTGGTTACCTCGCCAACGCGAATCCCAGATGTAGAGGGTCATAGTCCTTCCTTGTTGGACCTTCTGCTTACCTCTCACCCGGACGGCTACTTTGTCTCTGTCGATCCGCCTCTCGGATCGTCGGACCACTGTCTGATCCGGTGCACAGTGCCAGTCATGCGCTCAATACGGCCTCGCTTTGCGGGTTGCCGCCGCGTGTGGCACTATAGGTCAGCGGATTGGGATGGGATGCGTTCTTTCTTTGCGTCCTACCCATGGGGGCGGATTTGCTTCTCGCCGGATGATCCAGACGTCGTTGCCGACTCTGTTGCTGATGTGGTGCTTCAAGGTATGGAACTTTTCATTCCGTACTCTGCAGTGCCTATCGGTGGCAGATCCCAGCCTTGGTTTGGTCGCCCCTGCAAAACGGCCTCGCGCCGAAAGCGGGAGTGCTACCAAGCTTGGGCTGATGCAACTGCGTCTCGTGATCTAAACACCAGCGCACTCAAAAAGAAGTATAATTCTGCCTCTAGGTTCTTCAAAGGAACTATTGCCAAGGCAAAGTCGGAGCACATCGGCAGAATTGGCGAGAAGCTGGTTCGCCTTCCTTCGGGAACTCGTGCGTTCTGGTCTCTCGCTAAGGCTGTCTTAGGGAATTTCTGTCAGCCCTCACTTCCATCCCTGCACAGGAACGATGACTCGTTGGCCCATGCCGCGAAAGAGAAGGCCGATCTCTTGGGCTATCTCTTCGCGTCCAACTCGACTTTGGATGACCGGGGAAATCCACCGCCTATCATCCCGCGGTGCGATAGCTCCATGACGGAAGTAAAGTTCCGTCAAAGTGCAGTGCGTAAAGCACTTTTCTCTTTGGACATTCATAAGTCGAGTGGGCCCGATGGCATCCCTCCGATCGTGCTGCGGACATGTGCTCCGGAGTTAGCACCGGTTTTAACGCGTCTTTTCCGGCTTTCCTATTCATCAGGCGTCGTCCCGAATTCATGGAAGACTGCTTTGATACACCCGATCCCTAAAAAAGGCGACCGCTCGGATCCATCCAACTACAGACCTATAGCGATTACCTCCTTGTTCTCCAAAGTAATGGAGTCCATTATCAACTGCCAGCTCCTACGGTACCTGGAGGAGCACCAACTGATTAGTGACCACCAGTACGGTTTCCGTCGTGGTCGCTCAGCTGGTGATCTTCTTGTTTACCTGACTCATCGATGGGCGGAAGCAGTCGAGAGCAAGGGGGAGGCGTTGGCGGCTAGTTTGGATATTGCGAAGGCCTTTGATCGGGTGTGGCACAAAGCGCTTCTTTCGAAGCTTCCTTCCTATGGGCTTCCTGAGAAACTGTGCAACTGGATCACTAGCTTTTTGGCAGATCGAAGCATAAAGGTCGTTGTCGACGGTGCATGCTCGGATCTCAAATCTGTCAATGCTGGTGTTCCACAAGGCTGCGTGCTATCTCCAACCCTGTTTCTTCTTCATATCAATGACATGCTGCATATCAGTAGTATTCATTGCTATGCCGATGACAGCACAGGAGATGCCGTATACACCGGCCGCGCCAATATTTCTCGGGAACACGTCAATGAAAGCCGGAACAAACTAGTGTCTGAAGTCGAGTCTTTACTATCTAAAGTCTCGGAATGGGGCCGACTAAACCTAGTCCAATTCAACCCCCAGAAGACACAAGTTTGCGCGTTTACTGCTAAGAAATCACCATTTGTCGTATCTCCTCGTTTTGAGAACACTTCACTATCGGCCGCAGCCAGTATCGGGATACTCGGCGTTGAAATATCGAGCGACGTTCAGTTTCGTGGTCATCTGGAAGGGAAGGCTAAATTAGCCTCAAAAAAGCTTGGTGTGCTCAATAAGGCGAAACAATACTTCATGCCGGCCCATCGCCTACAACTTTATAAGGCGCAAATTCGGCCTCACATGGAGTATTGTTCTCACCTTTGGGCGGGGGCTCCCCAGTACCAGCTCCTTCCATTTGACCGCATTCAACGTAGAGCGGCACGAATCGTCGACGATGAGACTCTATCCGAACGGCTTGATCCTTTGGCGCTGCGTAGAGATGTTGGATCACTCTGCATCTTCTATCGCATATATCATGGGGAGTGTTCCGAG
Organism: Anthocharis cardamines; assembly: GCA_905404175.1. Classification (NCBI taxonomy): domain Eukaryota; kingdom Metazoa; phylum Arthropoda; class Insecta; order Lepidoptera; family Pieridae; genus Anthocharis; species Anthocharis cardamines. The sequence goes on along the minus strand of FR989953.1, from coordinate 842,883 downwards.
GAATTGTTTGGATTAATCCCGGCTGCTGAATTTCAACATCGGACATCGCGACAAAACACGAAATTCCATCCTCACCACCTCGATGTCTGGCGATCCACAACTGCGCGTTTCCTTAGGCACTTTTTGCCACGCACTACCACTTTGTGGAACCAGCTCTCGCCGGCGGTTTTTCCGAACCGATACGACTTGGTAACCTTCAAGAAACGAGCATATATTCATCTCAAAGGCCGGCAACGCATCCTCAAGACCCCTGGTGTTGCGGATGTCCATGGGCGTCGTTAGTCACTTACCATCAGGTGAGCCGCCTGCCCGTTTGCCTCCTCTAATATAAAAAAAAAAAAAAAAAAAAAAACATATTATGACATATTGCCACGTTTTATAAAAAAATAAGACGTGACTAGAATTTATTATTATAAAGTTCTAGCTGTCAACACCGAGATATATAAAATGGACTTTAGGTCCACGTTCAAATGTGTCCAAAAGAGAAATAATGGTACGCCAGTCTTCGTTAGGTCCTCTTATGTTACTCACGCATTTCTTATCTACCTAAATGAATTTTAGTGAACGTAGAACAAATAACAATAAGATGCCACAAGTAGGAAGAGCAATGGTCAGTAAATAAGCTTAAAACTTTTGTAAAGATATTGTTATTCATTAGTTAACTATATATACAATTATACATATGTAGGATTCGGAATGAATTTCTCAAAAAAAATATCATAATTATTAGAACTTATGCATTAGCAAACTTGGCTATACAATATATCTTTTGTTCTTAAGCAGGCATATTACGTATTACATAAATGAAAAATAAATGTTACGATCGAGTTTCTTGCCAGTTTCTTTTTGGTAGACATTACATTGCGAACCGGAGGTATACATATACCTACAGCCTCAATAGAACTGACGTAGAATTACAAGGTTGCTTATAAGTTTGTAATGCAACTGTTCTAGGTTCGAGGTCGTGTGCTGTTTTAATGGCCCACGCCCCACAATAAACTGTAACAGCTTGCCTTTATATGTGCTGTAAACCTACATAAAGAACCCTAGTTAACTGATACGTGAATAAGTGGAAAATACTGTATAATAAAGGAAATAATTTCCTACTAATAAAAACCATTGTACACGTTTACGATTCTTCAGAACAAAACAGCTGAATGTCGCTTATCATCGGACACTTCGTCACTTAAGGTTTTTATGTCATATATCGACAGATGAGAATGACGCTCACGCTTGACGCTTTGACGTGCATACGCATCGTGGTGCGGGTCGTGGGTTCGAATCCCACCGGGACGACTTGTTTATAAGTGTCTTTAAGCATATCTTCTCCAATTCTGGTAACTTCGGGCATTGAACGAGTGGGAGGAATATCTGTGCTTGTGGAATGTCATTGCTTGTGGCGGCGTCCATGCGTCGGGTTGTCTCTCTCCCTAAAATATGGCGAGGGGGCCGATGGCTGGCCATGCGTCATGCTCGTGAACGGGTGCTACTTGTGATGACAGGTCGAACTTGAATTCGTGCATGCGGTGATATTAGTTATTTCGTCTATGTATTTGCGTGTTGTTCCCACTAGAATGTGAGTGCTCCTATTTCACCATACATACTGCTGATAGAGGACAAATCTTTGTTTTATTTTTTCGTTTATATATATTTTTTGATAATTATAGTTAATTGTGTGATGTCATGTGGAACGTGGTGTAATGGTTGCAGCCCCTTATAAAACATTTGTAAAACAAAAACTTGGCGATTAAAAAGAGTGGCGGCGAGTTTCTTGCCAGTTCTTCTCGTCCGCTCTACGCCCTTGATTTGTGAACTGGCAGTAAATGTAAAATTAGAAGCATTTAATATGTATTTTTTATTGACGTTCATAAGTATACATTGTGTTACCTAAATGAATAAATGATTTTTGAATTTGAATTTGAATTTATCGTAATTCCGACCGGGTAACAAACCACCGTTACTTGATAGAAAAACCGTGAAGGGCACATTGCGCGTTTCGGTTTCAGTCTATGGATTTCCGAATGCTCGAAGTAAAAAGTAGGTCGACAGCGCATCATTGACTGATGTTCTGTGGTCGGGGTATCACCTACCATCAAGTGAACCTCATGCTCGTCTGTCGATATCTAACGTAATAAAAAAACTTGATGGTATATACATTATACATTTGCCACAGGATATCAATCATTATACACCGTCGCGAACTTTAACTCTGAGCATTCAGGAATCAATAGGCTGAAACTGAAACGCGCCAAATGCATTTTATAATAGGTAATACATCATCTATGGGACATTAACTAATGATGAACTGACCATCTATTGTACTTCGAACACCCGAAAATCCATGAATGAAACCTAAACGCAACTATAATTAATCACAAAGCTGGGTTTAATAGTCGTTCAGTGGCGTGAAATATCGAATAATAAGAATCTTTAATTTTACTTTGCGACGTATGAATCTTACCTGTATAGTGTATAATTAATCAACTTCAAGACAAAGTACGAGTATCTTTAAGATTGATAACGACGGTATTGTAATTCCTTAGTGATTAGAGTATATTTTATATATAAGAAATAGGAAAAAAATATTCCATGCCGCGCACATAAATCACATTATAAATAAAAATATGCTGTGTGGTAATAGATAGGCCGATGATCAGCTTATGCTGAGTATCTCTTGGAGTGCCAGAATATACTAAAAGGGCGTTTATTCTAATATTATAATATATTCTAATCTTTTTTTAACCAAAATATTGTAGAAATCTATCTAATTCATTCATTTAAATTAATATTCCAGGTGTAAATGAAATTAGGCCAACTCTGAGCATCAAAGCGGTGACAGCTTCTTTATAATACCGTACTAACGTTTTGTCTCTTAATTATATAAAGTCGTGAACACAATGAAATGCTATTGATTTATATTTGTGGAATTTCGTAGGGAATATTATAGTATAGCGAAGCCATTATGTTTTATCGTTTTTCTTCTTAGTTAAGAATGATCTTAACAAAACGACTGTTTGTAAAAAAAATATATTAGGGCCGTTTCCGTGGCTGAGTAACTTGAGCTATGAAGGTCCTGAGTTCGATCTCGTCGAAATAATACAATTTGACGGCAGGGTATAGAAAACTGATCACCGACTTACTCTAAATGAATGTATTACAAATAAGACATACCTTTTTCACCTACTATTACTTATTTCGTATTTCAGTTGCGGAAAGAAATCATTGTCTTGAAATATCTTTGGTCATAATTATATTTATTTATTTAAAAAATGTGTCATTTTTACATCGCCAAGTCATCGCCAACCAACTATGCCTTTGTATCTAGGTTCATTTGGTTTTTGTTCAAAACATTCTACGATAACCTGAAACAGCAGCTTGAGTATCTTTCAAGCTCAAGTTGAGATCAATAAAAACTTTTCATTAATTAATTAAAATAAATGTAATTGTGTATGTACGTCTTTATTCTCGACATAATAGAATAGCTCTCAGATCTCCCTTGAGGGTCTTAAACAATTAATCGTCTTTTGTCAAACCCTCGCCGTGAGGTGTATAAGCTGGTGGACTTATGGTCTTCATATATATGTCATTTAAACATCTTAATGATGCATTTAATTGTTATGGGTAGTGTCAATTAAAGCTTTCTAATAACATGTTTTGGCTACGCTTATTTTAACTGGCATTTCGAAAAAAAAACGATGTTCTTTTGCATATTTTCAATGATAGTCTTTCAAGAATTTTTTTCTTCAAATTTCAAAATTTGACGTTGAGTATTCTTCCTGAAAGTCATGCGTTCGCTTCCAGATGTGATGAACGCGCGTTTTTCTCAAAACTATATATATGATTTCCCAAGTTCTATGAAATTGAATTGTTTTATGATGCTTCTCTATAGGTACATCCCTCTATACCCTACTAGACTATAGCGAAATTTTGTTGATAACAATTTAAAGAAAATTCAAAAATCATGAGAAAAAACGCCCAAAAATGAATTATTTTTTTCCACCCTCACTTTACTAGCCTGTAACGTCCAAAATTATGTTTCTATTAATTGTTTTTTATATAATAATAAAGCATTATGTGGTGAAAAAATAGATACTGCAATATTTTTTTTATTTTACCGCATCTTGAAATTCCCCCAAAATTTTGGCCCTCTACATTAGAACACGGCCTTAAACGATGAGGAATATCTACATAATATATTAATATCTATATCGTATTAGATATAGGTATACTTATGACAGATTGGCGATAGGAATACTTGATTGGTATAAAATGGGTTTACCTGTTATGACTATATTTTATGTTATTTACAATACTCGTCATAATAAATCTGCGCTGACTTAGCCATTATCAGTAAACAGAACAGATCAAACAATGCCAAACTAAGTCAACTCGCAACTCAAGCACCGCCGGAACATAGGCGTGTGTTAAGTGTTGATATTTTTACTTTTAGCGAACTAAGGGCGGAATACAGGAAAATCAAAGTTGAGTTCTACTTAAAATGTTCTTGTCTCTCATATAATGTATATTAATGAAAGGGTCAGAAATACTTTTAAGTAACTCTCAATGTTGAAAAGCGTTTGTGTATTCGGCCATAAACCCTTTTTCCTTTAAGTGCAGATTATGCGTCTCAGCTTTCATCACTCAGCGTCCAGTCGTTAGGGATAAGAAAATATTTATAATTGCCCTACAAAAGGTGTAGTAACAATTTTAAAATATGTCGTTTAGGTTTGTACTCTGATGAAATCCAAGCTTGCGCCCTTAGAAGTTGCCGCCCGGGCCGCCATTTTGAATGAAAGGTGCTATCCGTTATTTTCAATATAATACCTCAACGATTGATCGGACTATGACTAAAATGTTCAATACAAAATTGAAGAGAATAAAATTTCACACATTTTTGTCACATACGTATCGAGTTATAGCAGCATAAAGATGAAAATTTATTTACAAAATTCTACGAGTCATATCATACAATATATATGTCTATCTTTGGTATTTAAAATGTGATTTGCATCGCTCTGATTGTTTTTGGAATTGTTTTTAAATTGTTTTTAAGAAACAATGATTTGCTGTAATTGTAACAGGATCATTGCGAGTCTGAACTTTTTCATCCACTTTTCAATTAATAAATGAATTAATTTAAACTTTTAAAATACATTTTTTTGTAAGAAGTGATTGAGGCTATATTATATACCTTTTCCATTAGTCCCGATTTCTGGATACCAGGTTTCAAATTCTGGGAGCTGGGTATTGTTTTGTCTACTTTATGTTGAGCTTGCTGCAGATACTCTTCGTCAGAAATATGCACTTTTATTATTTATATTGTTTATCCCGACGTTTCGAGTGCTCGACAGCAAGCGCAGGGTCGGGAAAAACATTCATGTATGTGGTACTTGCTTTAACAAAAGACTTAGTTTTATCAGTATGAAATAGAAAACATTTTTCTGTACTCTGTTATTATATTCAGCTTTATGTGGATATGTGTCAAATCAGTTTTGATATGATTAAATAAAAAAATTGAAAGAAACAATCCTGTGTTTTCTTTTTGACGAATACACCGAACATTATCACAATATATTTTAGTATGTATGTATGTGATTTATTTTAAAATTTAACTAGCTGTTCGTGGTGAGTTATAACAAAGCGGAAAAATGAAAACCTTCTCCATGTAAAAATATATATACGTATAATATATCACGGTCATCGGTCAAACGCCGTTGGAGTTTAGCGATTTCATATATACAAACATCAATTTTTATATATTATTAGACTCATACATTCATTTATTCGGATATCTTATTAGAAATTTGTATATATTTATTCCTAATAGAACCATATTACAGGGCAGTACCAATGTAGAAATACGTATAATTGCTTTGATTAAGATCTAAGATATAAATTTTATAATATAGTCATATGTTGGATTAATATAGTGATGAAAAATTAAAAATATGAGACTATAAATCTTTTATTCATACATTCATAAATGAAATAGCTCTGACCCCATATTGTCTTTTATTAACATAAGTATCATACATTAAAATAAAATAACTTTAATCGTATTAAAGCGCGCTTTGTTAATTAAATTATTTATCCCCACGTTTCGAATGCTTATTTTTCTCTAATCTGTCAATACAGCTGTGAAAGTTGACAGTGACAGTTGATAGTTGACACTTTAAAAACAGTCAAAATGGATGGAAGATTATGGCGAAGTCACACATTTATCAAATTCGAAAATCTATGAATTTACATGAATTATTATTCTATTTATAAACTCATTTACTAAAAAAATATGAGTTATATAATCCGCATCAATCATTTGAGACTCATATCATTTGAAATACGTCCCTTTCAGCAGTTCCGCAAAACGCGTATGCATTATAGGCCGTTTTTGTACCGGTCGAAACTGGGTCAACCGTGGTTAACTTTGAATATGCAATTTAAAGAGAATATTTTAAGTGAAGAGCAACTTGAAAAATGCATCTTTTGTAGAAACTGAGGTGTTTGGTTTTTGACTGGTTTCACCGAATTGTTTTGCCAGCAGCGCTAGAGGGAATTTTTAATCGACACAATGTAGATATATAAGACTTTGAGAGATTGTTATTTTACAAACAATAAAAATTATTTAATGGTCAGTGACGATTTGATAATATATTTGAACTAGCTGATGCCAGCGACTTCGTTCGCGTGGGCTTCATCTTAAGCTGAGATTTTGAGAAAAAAATCTGGGTTTGTTCTATTTCTCTTCTTACATCCCCCTGACTCGGTTTTTAGCATTTTTTATTATATGTATAGGTGACCAAAATATTTGCCGTCAAAGTGAAGTCGATTTTCCATCATCAATCCATAAGATAACTTTTTTACTCTGCAAGCAATATATCCTACTCGTCTTGGCGTTACTTTACTTGAAAATGTTTTTGATGAATATATGTACCTCCTCGGTAAAAAATGTATGATAATTTGAAATAAAAAACTTTTTTTTTTACCCTTTTTGTGGCAAAATTTTTTTTTGATAGGTGGCAAAAAAGAAAATAAAAAAAATAATTGGAGTGACTACAGATTTTTTTAAATCAAGTTAAGTGTTAAACATCATGGAGGTTATAGTAAGGTAACCTTGTTTATTAGGAAATAAACATAATTAAAAATGAAATGTGAATTCTTGAGTCACTGAGGACAGACACGATTCTGTGTCTGTTTCACTGATCATCGCTAGTAAGCGAAATACATTAGTAAAACATTGAATGTATTAGTAAATAATGCTAGTACATGCTTTAGTAATTATTAACCAGTAGGACTGACAGAATACTTGTTCCATATTTCTGATATCCTGGTATTTCTTAGAATTCCCGAATCCTCTGTTGGGACATGGGACATTACTGAGTCTGTTTCACTGGTCTATTTTTCTTTAAAGGCCAGTTGGTAACCAGCTTTCTGTGCTCTACCCAACTGAAACCGGTTTTTTTTTCTGGGTATCAAATCCTTGTTTCATTTGGCTTACCACTGACCCACAGGAAAGGTCAATAAAGACAAATAAGACTAGTATTTCTATGAAACGTAACACGTCTGTAGAAAAGCATAAAGTCAGATGAAACGCTAGTTATATTGCCGTCGGAGCGGCGCAGTTCAATTCTCATGCTTCGCTTGTCTCATGATTTACTTTCCGTGTTATTGTTATGTAGAAAATAGTCTTTCCGACCGAATGCCGAGTTATATAATCGTTCTATCGCAGAAATTGAGGTTGCTATTAAATTTAATTTTTAAACTTGCGGAGAACATTCGGATGGTTTTTGATTTTTATTTGTTCTATGTGTTATTGAGTTACATTAATATAAAATTAATTAAACAATGGATTTATTTATTATAATACATTTTTCTTAAATTTACAGATCACATATATTTTCTTCTTTATTGTTATATTCACTGCTGTGCTTACTTTAGGTACATAAAAATGATTTACAATTATGACATTATTTCTTTATAATTTTTCTATTCAAGATTTTTTCATTTAAATCTGATTAGAAATTATTTTTTTTGGTCACTTGACGTAGGGTAATCTCCATACCATTATATTAAACAACGCTAACAAAATAGTCACTTGTTAAGAGTACACGGTACCCCTAACATAATAATTTTAAGCCCCACGAACATAAAACATTAAGTTCCTGTAGGATGTATTTAGATCCAAAATAGAAATGTTTCACGTAGTCATTGTCATTTCGAAAAGTAGTTTTTCTTTTTTCAAACTAGCACAATTGTGACGTATAAGCTGCAGTTTTGTTGCATCCGCCATGACTGTATTTTTAATGACGTCATTATGTACTGTGGAATTTTAATTTTTGAATTTAGAACTTGAGAAATTATATTATGCTACTATATAAGGGTACGAACACGTTAAATAGCGGGCGTGGCGGGTAAAAATGTTTGATTAGTTTATGTTAGATATCGACAGACGAGCATGATGGTTCACTTGATGCTAGATCAGCTACAGAACATCCGTTAATAATTATATAAATATTGACCTACTTTTTACATCGTGCATTTGGAAATCCAAAGACTGAAACCGAAATTTAGTGCAACGAACAAACAAAACGAAGTATAACAATTATATTTTGTCACGTTTTACTGCAGACTATCAACTTTTCCTACCCACTGCCGAATTTGTCGGTACATTAGTTAAAAAAGCTACTAGTAAGAAGGAACACAATCCTTGGAACATCCACCGAGCATTTAAGTGAGTCGAAGGTAATACAGAACCTACATAACATAGTCAACCAGGGTAATTAAGTATCGTAAACAGGGGTGATTGGAAACAGTCATCATAACTTGAACGGAACGCAATTTAATTTATCGTAATACGCAATTTAATTTTATTCATACTTACAACACAAAAGTTATGGTGACCGTTTCCAATCACCCCTGTTTACAATTACCCTGGTTGACCATTATATATTTAGAGCATTGCCTGCCAATCTGTACACATAAACCTCTGGATCATAATACATGAAATCACTCCCGCTCTCTTCTTGTATGTGAACAAGGTACTAGTCTACTTGACCTTATGAATGTTAAAATGGTAAGATCGTTGGTTATTATTTAGGAGTGTTTCAGTCGCTTAAGTATTCTTAGTTTCTAAACTTTTTATTTAGTTATTTAATGAACAGAGATAGCAATTATTTGAAAAAATCGTCAAGAATAAGGACCGAACTTGTCACTGTCCATAATGTAAAGTATTTTATTATAATAAATAACAAAAATGATCATAGGAAGAAAGACCGCCTCCGTGGCTCAGTGGTAAGCGCGATGCATTTAACAATGGAGATCCTGGGTTCAAATCCCGGAGAAACAAGTTTAAAAAAAAATTGGCGGTCGGGCAGAGCATAGAAGGCTGATCACATACTTGCCTGTAAAGAAAATGATCAGTGAAACAGACATAGAAATGGGTCTGTCCCATGCCCCACTATGGGGACTCGGGGATTCACTTTTTTTTTAAGTAAGGGCGAGGGACAGAGAAGAGTGGCGATGTTTGGATTAGGCTTACTTTCTCTTATTTTATTTCTTTTTTTAACATAATATATACTTGTCTTGTTTTTATCTTTCAATTAGAATAGTTTCATAACTAAAGTGCGTAAGTAGAAAGGATTTTTTTTACATTACATTATTTATTTTAAACAAAATAAAATCCAAATCCAAATTTGTTTTAGTTTAATAAGACTTAAAGGAACTAGGTACACATACTCATCTAACTTAAATAACCACATCACCATAACCATAACTTAAATAACCACATAACCCTAGAGGCGAATAAAACGTTTTGCGGTACCCCATTTGCGAGGATTTATCCCATTTTCCCCATTTCCAGGGTAGATTTTTGTGCCATTTCAGTGCTTCCGGTTATTTTTCTTTGAGTAAATTGTCGTGTGCTTGTTTATTAAAAAGGAAAATCCAAATGAAAGTGTAACATGAGGTATTTGTAACGAATAACGTTTATTAAAACGCCTTAGACTGATTTTTGTTGTATAAAAAAAGCTACACAATTATTAATTAATTCTTGAACTATTTCTATTATTAGCCATTTTGACGTATTTTTTTAAATAAACTGTATTTCCATTTAATAAAATATATCCATTGCATTTAGAAGAAATACAAATCATATCTTTAGCCAGTCAGATGTAGTGATATAGTTTTTATTTGCGATATTTTATAGTCTATATACTTAATTGTAATTTCAGATTGGAATAAAAACTATTTCCTTCCTATGTATAATCTAATCTAAAGCACTTGGTTTGAACCCAGTCGTTCTTGTCGAGAAGGTTTTGTTAGCGTCCAAGGATGCCCACATCTCTTAGAATGCCCATAAATGATCTTCTACAATCAGCATGAATGAATTGTTAACATACATTCTTAAAACTTAATGAAAGGAGTTGTACCATCATCACCATCGGTCGAGAAGACGCCGGGAAGACCTCCATCCTTACGTTGTTGACATCCCTAAAATCCACACAAAACGATTCTCTTCGTCTTTCTTAATGCGAACAAGTAAGGATTGGAACTCTCTTCCGGCCTCTGTCTTCCCTACAAGGTATAATCTGGATGTATTCAAGAGGAATGTAAATAGGCTCTATTTAGATGAGCGTGCTCCATCGTAGACCACATTGTCACTTAAGATCAGGTGGTAGTTAAACGCTGATCTAATTTTTAAGTTAAAAAAAAGATGTGTTTTTGGATAAGTGAGTGAGCAGAACACACACTTGACTCAAGAACGACTGCACCTATTTAAATGCAGAAAATTAACTTTAAAATAAATTAGGTTTGGAACTCCGCCATCTTCCGCAACTAACAGCTTATATCACGCACGCTTATAGCTTTTTAAAAATAATTGTTATCTACTGCAAATATATATAATAAAAGTGGGAAAATAACATATATTCAAATCTGGAAAAAAATATATTTTCCAAGACAAGATTTTCTGTCAGGTCCTTTAGTGTCAATTAAAACAAACTTGTAAGTGATGATACATTTTATAACATAAACATTAAGTGTTAGTACATTTTATTTATGTAGATTTGAGTAAACATGTAATTGGATATATTAATTTCCTAAGAGAAGGATTCATGTATATCCATTACCTATATCGTAGAATGAAGAATTTCAGTGAAATAGTAAGGGTCGATTCGGCCCTCTGCGAATGTGGGTCGAGAACTCGGAGAAATTAACGATTCATGTCGACGTCTTTCAACAATTCCGCAGAGAAAATCACAAAATAATTTACGCGTTATATATTTTATTCATTTTAATAAAAATGCAAAGAAGTTGGAAACTCGTCCATCTATCTGCTATCACATCGAAACGTTGCAACTGATCACCAAGATATTTTGCATAGAGATCGATTATATTTTTCCCAATGAAACTATTTTAAATATTTTTTTATTAAATATTATAATCAGTTTATTTTTAATAAGAAAATTATGCCTTCTTGTGTGTCATTGCATATTATCTCATCGGCTATGAAACATATAAATGACGTAAAGAGAGAAATTTTGAAGCAAAAAATAGTTAAATATACTAAAGAAGTGATATTAAAAAAAAATAAAAATATGAATTTTATATGGGGAAGCTGGTGATACCACACCTTTATCAGCGAGTAACATAGGCGGGGAACTTGACCACACCTTTATAAAAACTATCATCATATCGTCTATACTAATATTATGAAGAAATATTTGTTTGTTTGTTACGATTTAACTCAAAAACTACTCGAATGATTTTAAAAATTATTTCACCAATAGAAAGCTCAATACAGCTACAGCTAGTAATATAAATAACTTTTTTTGTGTATAGTGCATCTAAATTGCACCCGTGCGAAACCGGGGCATGTTACTAGTGTCATATAAATAAACAGTAGAGTCTAGATTATTATAGCGTAGTGAGAGCTATTTCGTTCTCAGTTTTAAGAAGAAGAGTAGTTCATATACTCCATACACATCGTAAGTGTCTCGGCGATTGGTCTTGGTCCAGCTATTCGTTCATTCTGCAACACAATATCTTACAATATTATTTTAATTTTATCGTCGTAACGCGTCTATTTTTTAAATAATGTAGACGCGCTACGATCTAAGATGGCTACGAACTAAAGAGGGTACTATATTATATTTTATTTATTTTTTATTTATTCACGTCTCAAAATAAAGTACACTCGTCGACAAAATAAGACAAGTCAAGATGTCCAACTTCACGACACAACGAAATCAACAGCGATTTATTGTCGACATTCGGCTGAACGGTTAACGAGCATCGTGACGTTTCGCCGATTATCGGCTAACTTCGGCCGATATGCCGACTGCGCGGCTAGACATGCGCAGAACGCCTGTACTCTCAAACGCTATCAGTATCCCGATGTGTCTGGGTGTATTGCGTCGGCCGCGAATGCTCCGCGATTTTAAATATCGAATTACGGATTAAATCTTAAACAAGCGTGCTGTGTTTGTGATGTGTGTTCTGTGAAATGGATGTAACTGTGTGTGACAAATCGGTTTATGTACGCGACTGTATTCGGACTTTAGTTATGGTGAGTAAATATAATATTGTGACGTCTCTTTCAAGTAAAATTAGCAAAATGTGGGTTACTTAAGTGCACTGAAAGTATATCATGAAATGTTAGGTACAGTCAACCCTAAAATACTAAAAAATATTTGAGTTTTTAAGGGTAAGAGAAATAAAAAAAAACCATAATATATTCTGATGATATCTGTGACAAGATTTCAAGGATTTCCCTTGACCTTTTCAATGACATATAAAATTATAAGAGGAAGTACTTAAAACGTCCATAATCCGATATAAGATGACTGTGTTCTTTTTAAAAAAACCCTCTGCATATCTTAACGAAGCTTTTGCTCTTCCTTCTTAGCTTTTAATGAGTCGTTGGAGTATGCATGATGTGAGCACTCAACGGAAACGGTTCACTGCTTGCTTTTACCACAGATTATTGCAGACTATATTCTGATGTATATCTATGGCGATATCTGGATGATTTTTGATAAATTTTCTAACATAAGTGTTTCTTTCTAATATGATGTTACCTACAATTTTTTTCAGGGTTCTAATATATATATTAAATATCTTATGTGTAGAAATTCGTATATTTCATATATATATATAAATATATATCTTTATTTCTTACGATTCAATTACAGAAAGGTGAAAATAGATAGATAGAAGGTATGTTATAAAACATATGACTAAAAATCTAATAAGAAATGAAAAATAATATTAAGAGCTTTTCACTCAGTATGTGCAATAAGAAGAAACCTTGTTCACATTTCGTTACAATGCAAATAATTATGCGATTAATCTTTCGCTCTTAAAAATAAATAAATTATTATAATTATATACATACATCACGCATATTTCTCATTGGGGTGTTATCTATAGTAGCTGTACTTTTGAAGATTAAATAAGTTTGAGATTTGTATAATTGTATATCACTTTCACGTAAATTCAACCATTCAACCAGAATGCGCATTTAAATCTGCTAAACAGAGCAATTTCTTCAGAATTACAAATATTATATTTTTTAAATTTAAGGAATGGTTTTCTTTCTCGTAGATATTTTTCCATTGTGATATATAAACAAATACACATTACCATATTTCTAGCGTCTACGTAGCTACGCATGCTGTAACGTTTCGTAGCAAATAAGACAATACTTTAAGACAATTATAAGAATGATATATTTTCTAACGACACATTTACATAATGCGATTTTCTTGTACATACAAGAGCAATAATTTAAACGCGAATATATAAGCCTTTTACACCAAAACTGATATGAAAGATCAAGAATGTTACGTGTTATTTAGACCATGCAAGTCATTTATTGCTTCAATTTAATGCATAAAGACAAAAAATGGACCTTAATTGTAACTTGTTTTCCTATCGTGAATTGTAAATGGTTTACTTCCCAATGCACCAAGGATTGAGAAGTATTCCTTTCTGTGTGGGTTCGTATTTCACCGAGTGTAACATTTTTATACTTATCCATTCACTTTTTAGAGAATGAAAACACGAATACTCTAAAAGAAAATAGGTCAACAAAGTATTCTACAAAATATAGAAAAATATAATATAATTTGAATTATTTCCATACACCTACACGGTATCTTTAAAAGATTTGTATGCTACATTCCCTCATTGTGAATATTTTATAATCTTATGAATATTTATGTATTTCTATGAATCTTATGAATATCTGAACATTTTCCTTAAATCCACATACAACGCTATACTAGGTTTTGCACAACGATGTTTGAGGTTACTTCCATTTCTTATTTTTTAACTTACAACGTAAATATAATTAAAATTCATCATGTTGTGCTGGGGGCAGACACATGTTTGTGTCTGTTTTATTGATATATTTTAATGTAAGTCTTATCACCCTTCTGTTCCCTACCAACTTTTTTTAATAAGAATCATTTCAATGTTAAACGTAATACTATCTATAAGTTTTTAAAAGTTGGTTTATATATAAAAAAAATCATTTCAGGCCTGCTATTGTCAATATCAATCCAGTGCCAAGCGTTCCGTAACAGTGCAAATAAATAAGTTTTTGAAGAAACAACGCCAATTAGACCGTCAACTACCAACTACTATAATATTAAGACAATATTAATACAGACCAATTCTATTATAATATAATAGAATTAAATAATATAATAGAATTGGTCTGTATTAACCATAGAATATATTATATTCTATGGTATCTTTTGTCGAGCTGGAGGTCATAACCCCTCAAGAGTTTGTTATTAGAAATCTGAAATATAGAAACTTATTTATGAAAGTGTAAACCTATAAATAAACTATTAATAATTTTATAGATATGGAGTCGCAGACTTTTCCTTTTTGGTTTATTCGTGAGTCGCGACTTAAAAAAGGTAGAGAAACACTCAACTACGGTAATGGCGTGGCAATGGCAATAGCACGAACATGGAACATCTGATAGTCCGTTTTTACATTATTTTATATTTCACCTGAAATTGATTGGAACCCCCGTTGCAAGTTTCATACCACTGAACGAAGAAATCGGTTGTTACAAATTCTCTCTTCGTTGATGTACATATTGCAATCATTCTCGCCATATATTAAGCCTTCGCAACTAATGAACGAGCTATCGGGGCCAAGCTGATCGACTCAGAGGATTACAGCGATCGCTTTCAAGCCTATAACTTCACAGTTATGCGTGTAACAGATTTCTGTTAATGATCTAGTCATTATGTTTTAACTCTTTTATATATCACATAAGCTTAAAGGCTTTTTAATGTCAGATATTTTATTGTCAGATTATTTTTCTTGGTGAAACATTAAATGATTCATTGATATCAAGTAAATTACATCTAATTTGTTAAATTCTATCTACAAGTCTACCTACCTATTTTATTTAAAGGTTTGAATAAAATACAATAATATTAAATTAGCCTTTTATTCAGAGAAAAAGAGTTTCAGACAACAAAAAACAATATAAAATTATAATTATCAAGTGTGCTACGAGATTTCGTAGCACACTCTAGCGTAGCATGTCGTTGTAGAAAATCTATAAGTTCACGATTTGGCCTACTCTCCATTTCGACCTTAAAGATGCTGGCCTCGAATTATAGTGACGTCAGCGGTTTGTGAGAAAAGGGACACTTACCGCTAATGGACCTCGGATGTATCGCTTCAACAAATAGTGCCTGACTTCGTTTTATTGGCAACTTGAGTGTTTGCGAACAGCCCTTTAAGCTTACATGAAAATAAAGGTCTTGGAAATCTGATATAACAAGACTCGACATTTAATCCTCCCTTTTCTAGAAAAACTTTATGTTTATACTATATAAGTATGGATGGTATGAGCATGTTATAAAGAGGAATGAAAAACATGTGTCTAAACATACATTTTAATGTAGGTGGGTTAGGTAAGTGGAAGACAAAAATTATGGATTGATTGTAAGAAGAATGATGTGTGTTTGAGGAGTGTGACATAACAAGTGAAAGCCGACCCTAAATAAAAAAAGGGAACTGGACAGGACTCAGAAATAGATATAATTTTCTTTTTTTCAATTTAATTTTCATACAACTTATACCACTCATCTTATGCAATGCCTCTTCGTAAGGAATAGTAATTTCCGCTTCAAATATATTCACTGAGAAATACTCACATTTGAGTGTTTTAAAGGATTTTCTTCGCGATACAAGCGACGACAGCTCGAAGCTTATAGTGTCGCAATGTAACTCGTTTATACCCATATAGCTATTCAGAAGCATAAAATAGGAACTTGAGGAAAAACTGAATTATATAAATGTTTCTAGCGCTATTTAAAATTATTGAATAAAATTTTATCTATATTAAATAGTTGTCACCGGTGATTTTTCCGAATCGATACGACTTGACAACCTTTAAGAAACGTGCCTTAATATTCCTCAAAGGTCGGCAATGCGTCCAAGCAAGCTCTCTCGTATTGCGAATGTTGTATGCCTATTGAGGCGGCGATGATCACTTACCATCACGTGAGCAGCCTGCCCTTTTGTGTCACTATCCTAAGCAAGGATAATAAATTAATATAATATATACATTTCAAAGCATTGATTTTAACGAATTCAACCCCCCACTCTTCATTTTGATAACCTATCAATATCCGTTGACGGGCTTGTTGGAGCGTTCGGTAGAACACCTCCCATGCGTATCGATGGATCGTGGGTTCGAATCCCACCGGGACGACATGTTTATAATTTTCTATAAGTATGTTTTCCTCACGTCTGGGTAACTTCAGGCATTGATCGGGTGAGAAGAATATCGAAATTCACCCTACATATGTACATGGAAAAACCGTGAAGTGCACATTGCGCGTTTCGGTTTCAGTCTATGGATTTCCGAATGCTTGAGTAAACTGTAAGGTCGACAGCGCATCATTGAACTGACGTTCTGTGTCTGAGGTAGCATCAAGTGAACCTTATACTCCACTGTCGATATACATATACCTATAACATAAAAAAATGTGAAATAACGCCGAACTTAATAATATTTTTTATTATAGGCGTTTTTTACCACGAAAATATCTCAAAATTATGCCTCTAGTCCAATAAAAAAATTAATTTTGATATTATAACACTCGCCTTAATAATATTGAGTATATCATGACATGATATGAAATCGTCTAGTATTTCTCTATCCAATATCGTTTCCCACACAATTATAGTTAATTGCACGCAATAATTCTACAATATTATTATCGATAGAGCGTTTCGCGCTGGCAATTATGACCGGATTACAAGGCGATATTAAATCTAACGCAAAATCACAACGCCTCTTAGTTAATTGTTGATAATAATGTGCAAAGCTTTAATTAATTGGAATTTGCCTTTGAGGAACTGAGAGGATTAGCTATCTTCAACTGACTTAATAATGTTGTATGGTAATTTGCAGAACTGCTTCAAAAGACTTACTTTTCGAAATATGTATTCAGTGAGATAGATATAACATTCATTCAATGAATGTCACGAGAATATAAAATAAATTAATTGCTAATTTGCAAGGAGCTTAAGCTATAAGGCCATTGCAGTTGGAAATCAGTAGGATATATTCCTAGAAAGGTAGCATGAACTGAAATATGAATTGCAAACAAATTATATGAATAAAAACAGGCTTCTAGCGTAATAGCCTAAGAAGATTGATGGATCGTTAGCGCGTTGTTTACTTACCTTTTGATCATTTCTCTCTTTATCAAATCTCTTTATTTTAAACTAGTAATATTATTTTACACACTAATCACTTTATTAAATCTAAAAATCGGTTATTTCGAGATTCGGTTGAGCGTAACAAAAGAATGAAATATTTATTACGCTTGTTAGCCTTTCGACATATTTCACATATGTCTTTACGCTGGAATCGATTAA
Organism: Anthocharis cardamines; assembly: GCA_905404175.1. Lineage (NCBI taxonomy): Eukaryota > Metazoa > Arthropoda > Insecta > Lepidoptera > Pieridae > Anthocharis > Anthocharis cardamines. Next base: position 824,964 of record FR989953.1, on the reverse strand, counting down.
ATCGATATGAGCCATTTCCCTTATACCTATTATATATTAGCTCGACTTGGCGGGGGCACTACCGTGCGCCCAGATTTTGAATATCAGACAGTCTTATTCAAAATCAATCAAACTTCAGTTATTTTTTTCCACGCACTACGCTATTGTGGAATGAGTTCTCGCCAGCTATTTTTCCGAACCGGTACGACTTGAGGACCTTCAAGAAGAGAGCCTATTCCTTAAAGGCTGGCAACGCAACTGCAAGTCCTTTGGTGTTGCAGATGTTCATGGGCGGCGGTGTTCACTTTCCATCAGGTGAGCCGCAGGCTCGTTTGGCCCCTATATTATAAAAAAAAAATTATATATATTTATTTAAAAAAAAATGACATTTAATATTGTTTGTTGTTAATGCCAGATACCATTCAACGTATACCATATATAAAATAATTTATTATACGTTTTTAGTAAATTAAGAAATAAATCGAAATAATAAATTAGTTTTTCAGATAAAATTTTTAGAACGGAATCGTTCAAACCATTACTCGTATTTTAACGGATTCATGCTGACGAAAATAAATATTAATATAATACAATAAAACCCTCATCAGTAAATTTCTGAAATTGCGAAAACAAATTGGTATTTTTTTTAAAAAATATTGATTTAAATTCTTCAAACCTATAGATTTCCTTTTACATATTTGAATATTCATCATTAAATCAAATAAAAAATAACTAAGACAAACATCAAACTCAATTGTAACGTACCGCATATTTTACTTGGTAATGTATTCACAAATAACTTTACTGTTTACCGAAAGAACTTAGAAATCAGAATGTCGTCGTGTTTGTACAGGACACTTGAAAAATAAAAGATGGTAAAAATAATGTTGATTTTTTTTACAAAAAATTATAAAAGTGACTTTTATATACTTTTTATTAAAATTTAATAACGATTTTCACATACTATATAATTCAAAAAACAAAAAAATAGTATTTGCGTGATCGTGGAATATTCAACATTCTTTTCGACATAAAATACGTCACAACTTAAAAGTCAGTAAATATCAACAAGACAACATTAAATAAGATACAAAAATATATAGTGACGAATATTTTTTATTAAAGGACTTTTTTTCGCCGGTTCCGGAGGTCAAAATGATAAATGCTTTATATTTATATGGTATTTATCATTTTGTTCTCCTGAACCGGCGAAATATAAATAGTCTTTTAGTAAAAATATTCGTCATAATATATTTTACAAAAACATCCTAAATTTTATTACTTAAAGCATGTACTAATTAAACCAGCAAACTTATTAAACTTTGTATCTACAATATATCTCTACTAACAATATATCTACATACACATAGTTTCAAACAAGCTTGATAAATTGTCTTTATTAAATTGAGCATGACGACGTGAAAGCCTACAAAATGGCGGAAACAAGATACAACCATAATTGATAAATATTTTGCCAACAAGTATATTTTAGTGTAGGGAAACATCCTTTTATTTTTACTCTCAAGACTGGAAAAAATATTTGTTGCAAATCTCTATCGACGTATGTCCATATCAGGGAGTCAACGGGCTAAAGGAATATTGTGTTCAGAAGTGAACGGTAGTTCTTTAGCTGGTTAAAACGCAGCAGAAAAAAAACTTTGGCACAGTGAAAAGATTTGGCTTCATTTCTAATTAATTTCCAAATGTTTATTGTAAAAAAATAGTTCAGAAATGATCAGTGATTCTTTAGCGGGACAGAAAGCGGCAGCAAAAAGACACAAGGGAAAATTTAGCTTCATTTGTGAATTTCCATTTCTTTTTGTTTTCATTCACACCCATGAGTCAAATATCTGACTGACTGTCATCACTGTCATTAGACACCTGATACTGAAAATACAGAGGACTATCATTAATTTCTGTTTTTTTTTATAGAATAGGGGGCAAACGGGCTGGTGGCTCACGAGATGGTGATCGCCACCCATAGACATCCACAACACCAGAAGGCTTGCAGGTGCGTTGCCGGCCTTAAATATTTAACATATACAAAGGTCGACAACCTCCAATACTTGTAAATCCATAATATAACATATATTTCATTTTGATTTTAATTTTTGTTCGGTGCCAGCATGTTTTTTATTCAAAGTATACTCTTTAAATATACTACGATAATTTGAAGTGTCGGTTAATATTAGATTTTAATTAATTCTCTCATCAAAATAACGAAAGCCCCTGTTTTGAATATTAATCCCGAAGGAATGGCGCAGGTGACCCTGAAAATTAAACAAGTTGGGAAAACATCGCTATGAATTAAGTAGATATTAATATTGGAAAATATTTACAAGGTATTTCTATGGCCTTGACCTATATTTACCGACGGCAAATTCTCTATCAATATCAATGGCCGTTTTGTTAATTATTGTAAAGTTAAAAAGTGTTTGGTTAATATGAACGGTATTGAAGTATATGTTGCAAAAGGTCAGTTGCAGCAGTAATTTTGGAAAAAGTGGCCGGAAAGAATTCGTGGCTTCGGAACATCAGGGAATGGACGGGAATCGCCAGTGCCGCTGAACTGTTCCGTACAGCCAGAGACAGAGACTTTATATCGCTGACGGCCAACCTTCATTACTTGGATAGACACCTGAAGATGAAGAAGAACTTGATGTCCAGCAGCACCATCTAGCGAGTTATTTTTATATTTTCAACAAACATTCACGGGCTTATGAAGAGCAACTCTACAGAGTTTCATCATAATCGGATGAAACTTATTATCTATATATGGAAGGACGGAATATGGGTATTCATCTCACGTGGTTTAAATTTTTGAAATAGATTTTATAGAAACTTATAAGCATGTTAGACTCAGTGGGGATTAAACTTGCACTTCAGTGAACACAAGAAAAATGCATCCGATGCCTGACGTAATTATATTTATTTTTTCGGATGCTTTTCAAGCCGATGACAACCGTGGTCACGGGCCAGACTGGACAACAATATAAATAATAATTTATTGCGTTTTAGTCCGGTATAAAGTATTTTATTTAAATGTGTGATACTCGCTTTAATAAAAGACAATATTGTTTGGTAATCCTCTTATGGTTGAGCTTAGAAATTGATCTCGTCCTTTAAATACCTATTGAATATTTATTGCAAAATCATAGTAATATCTATTTCTATCTGACTTATCTATCAAAAAGCGCGTCTACATTATTATCTAAAACTTTAAGCATACAAGTAAAAATTCTCATCAATACACGTAGAGCCATTAACCCGATGTAATGAAATATTCGCAAGGAAGGGACTACCCTGCAATATTGTGTGGATGAATCAAATCACCCCGGGGGTGATAGTTATTAAATATTAAAGCCTGAGGGTGAAAATGACATGCGTTTTTACGACTGGTTTATTTATACAGAGTCTATGTCTTATTGTATAATCTTGAGATACGGTAAGATGAAAAGGGTACCATTTCTCAAATTGATGAAACATTTATTTTTGTATCTTCTCATAATATCGTTTGGGAGCTATATCATTTCAGGTTAATAAAATACCTTTCCAAATATTTGAATATTAAAATACATAAATTTAAAATACGCTTTCATGACTGTATATTATTTGATTGTCTTTTCTTCAGTTTTAATCATTTTCATTTTTTCCGAATGCTCGAAGTAAGAAGTCGAGAGCGCATCATTAACTGATGTTCTGTGGCTGAGGTATCACGTCCTACCATCAAGTGAACCTTATGCTCGTCTGTCGATATCTAACATAAAAAAATATCAATATATGTATATAACCATACTAGCAGACCCGACAGATGTTGTCCTCCTATTCTGGCTTCAAAAATAAATAAAATACTTCTAGATTTGAATATGCTTTTTTCCCATTTCTATTATATATTATGTATGTTGATTTGCAGTGGAGATTAATTATTACAAAATATATATATAAGTGTGCGTGACGTGTGTGAATAGTATAAAGTGTTGTCAATTGCGGAGGATGTTGGAGTTATTTCCCTGAATTTTCCGTTATCTTTTAGTTATTCTGTTATTCGGATCATAGGCCAATCTAAAAAATAAGATATCATTAAAATCGGTGCAGCCGTTCATGAGGTATACATGGTATAACTTACAAGAATAACCATATTGCACCAATCGACTTCAAGTCAAATCGACAAATCGATCCATTTCGTAAAAAACTCAAACAAAGCTATTACTGTGCTACGTAAGTGGATTTCGTAGAGAGTGCTACGCTAAATCATTCGGGAGCGAACTGCTACGCATACAAGCTATAGTCATAATAATATTTTTCCTAGTAGAACTTTCGAAGCGAAGGTCACTATAACATCTTTTGTTGTTATGATTAATTAATATAGTTTATATTCCTTTATTTCGGTTAAGTTATTTTGAAATCTTTGAAAATCGAAAAACTGTAGTTTAAAAGTAGTTTGAAGATAAAAGTATCTCCGAAATGACATAATGAAATCTTCTTAGGATAATCCATTCATTATTCTATCCATGTAAGGTGATATTGGGTAATATGTATATTGTAGTACCATCAATATTTATATTGATAGGATTAGTCCGGTCCATAAAATGCCGAGAATTGTATGAATATGAAATCGGGAGAAACGATGGATTGAATATAGGATCACGTTTGGCTTAATTTTGATAGGATTCAGGGATTATTTATCCGTTGAGGCGCTTGTTAATCAGAAATGAACTTGAGATTATTTTTATTGATTCTATAAAATGTATTAATGTGACAACATATCGTGGACACCTGAAATAAGTGAATTCCCAAGTCCACTCCTGGCACTAATGTAGAACAGACATTTCTGTGTCTGTTTTATTGACTGTTTTTCTATAAAAGCAAGCAAGTGAGTAATCTCGTAAGAAACAATTTAACCCTATTTTGTTTGCCCGGTATATGCAACCAGCTTACAACTCTGCCAAGGAATTGTTCAACTAAAAGGGACCTAAATAGATTATTTTGTTATTATTTAAACTATAAAGTGAGTAGTTGAATGAACTGGTCCCTAGCATGCAATAACTAAATCAAAAACTTCTTACTCGATGCCCATTTCTATCATAGTCTATATTGGCTCTTGCCTCACATAACTCGTATGTCATATACCGTGCTCAAGTCGGAACTAAAATAACTAGTCTCAGACTTTGTAAGCCGTAAATAGTTTCAGTTACTATTATAACTCACATACGGAATTAGATTCCATGATAGCTATTTATTGAAACCGCGTACCAAACTTGATACGCGATACCAAATACAATATACCAGTTGTATTATGTTATATTAGCACGTTTTTCATAAAATTATTAAAGTTTCATATTTATTGTACTAAGAGAAAATGAAGGGCTCCAATTTATATAAGAATTGATACTGAATGTTAGTATAATATTTCAATATGTTTGTCATACCTTCTAATTCCGGAATTGCTTAGAGCATCAAACCATTTTTGGAGTAATCTTACATTCAGTAATAACCATACCATAGAGTTATTTTATATTTTACTAGCTGACCCGGCAAACGTTGATATGCCATGTAAATATTAAAAAGTAGGGTTTGGTGATAAAAAAGTAAAAATTTAGAGTTGTATGTATTTTTAATGCCACATTATAAAAAAATAAAAACAAAAAATATCAGCCAAAAATTCAAAAAAAATTTTTAAGGGTGAACAACCCTTATCTGAGGGGTATGAAAAATAGATAGTAGCCGATTCTCAGACCTACTGAATACGCATATAAAATTTGGTAAAAATCGGTAAAGCAGTTTCGGAGGAGTACGGTAACTAACATTGTGACATGGAAATTTTATATATTAGATTAGGTATTTATATTACTCAATAGGTAAGAAATAGCTCTTGTTACATGTTAAATCGAGAATTGAGAAGAGTGTGTATTCTGAAAATATCAATAATAAAGTCGTATTGTAATGCATATAAATACAATAGTTTTACCCAAACCGATATACCTGTTATATGTATATCAACATAATATGATTGACTGATACCCATCTATCTCGCCTGAGGTGCAAGAGGGAGAGAAACGTTATCGTAAACCCTCTCAATCCGCTACTATCATTGTCACTGTTACACCGACTACAAAGCATTTCATTTTTAGAATACGAACTTGTATCCGATTTGATTCGATTGGCTTCACAATAAAACTGTTTTCAATCTATCAGCAACCTTCCAAAAGAAGCCAGCAAAACTCCAACAAATAGTACTCTATTCCAACGTCAACATCTCAATCACGTTCGTTATGAGAACAAAAAATACTTAGCGAAAGCCTGAATTCGTTCTCGGCCCGGTTTCGAAACAAAACGTAAATAATGACGTCATCACTCGACGTGAATAGTGTATGTTGAGTGATTTTATTTTTTGAGTGTTATCTGTACTCTTCACTTTTATTTTAACTGTATTGTACTAGAGTCATAGTGGAGTTTATTTGAATGAATTTTTATGACAGTGAAAATATTCTACATTTGACTTTATCTTTAATTTAATATAGTATATTTTTATATTATATTAAATTCAAATTTGGTTCCAAATATAATCTTTATATAAGCATAATTTCAGTGCTGTACATAATCGTAGAGGAAAGATTTGTATTTTTGTATGTTATGAATAAACTCAAAAACTACTGGACTGATTTGACATTTTTTTACCAATAGAAAGCTATACATTGAGTGAGTAATATAGGCTATTATTTGTGTATGGTACATTTACATTGCACTCGTGTGAAGCCGGGGCGTGTTGCTAGTAATAAATATTGGAATTCAGAAAAAAATACGTTAATGGAAAAATAATGAAATGCAGATTTAACTTAATTGAGTTTTATAATATGTACTACAACGTTCATCAATGATTGTCCTGTGAATAAGGTATCGCCCTAAAATCAAGTGAGTACCTTTATCTAGATACTCGGAAGCTTTGGCAACGATGATGAAACTGGCTATTTTTGGCTGACCTTGAATTCCTCAATATTAAAGACAAATTCTCCAAATCTTAGGCGCTTACATCTGGTAGCACTGACTTCGTAAACCCGAATGGCATATCTATGTTTTTTTAATGTTAGATATCGAGAGACGAGCATGAGGTTCACTTGATGCGCTGTCGACCTTATTTTTACTTCGAGTATTTAAAAATCCATAGACTGAAACCGAGACGCGCAATATGTACTGTTTTTTCATTTATGAACGGTGGTAATTTCGATATTCGTCCCACCCGTTTAATACCCCAAGAAACCAGACGTGGGGTAGACATGCTTACAGAAAATTATAAACATGTCGGGTGGGATTCGAACCCACGGCCCATCGATACGTACGACAGGTGTTCTACCGAACGCGCCAAAAGCTATATTTTGTAGAGGACAGTAGTAGGACTTCTCACAGAAAGCTAACTAAATGAAGCGTTTACCTCTCTATTATTGATCGCTGATGCTTAAAATACGGTACATAAAAGGATTGATCCATTCGACCGAGATGAGCTTACGGTGAGTAATACATCCGGTTTGTGAAACTATCGGAAGTTGATAACCTTTTCCTCATATATATTTTTTTCATTTTTGGAATACCTGATTAAACGCTGATTTAATATTAACATTATTTATGCAGACGTTTCGGATGCTTTTCAGCAATAGTGGTAATTGGCAAATCGTCGACAGCTGTCTGATTTGACATATCACAAAGCCATATTATCATATTAATGCCATCTATTCCTACGGAGTTGATATTTACTGTAATTTTCCGACCACCGTTAAAGGGATAAATAATCTTATATTATAAATAGGAAATATTTATTTTTTTGTTTGTTACAATTTAACTCAAAAACTACTCGTCCGATTTTAAAATTTTTTTCACATTTTTGTATAGTACATCTACATTGCACCCATGTGAAGCCGGGGCGTGTTACTAGTGTAAATAATAAGTCGAATTTTAATCCGGTATAAAGTATTTTATTTAAATGTGTGATACTCGCTTTAATAAAAGACAATATAAATTATTCCTGAAAGTACCAACAGCTATTAACTGCTGTTGATACTTTCAGGAATATTTTTTGAAAACCTGCCTAAAGGGAATATGAGGGGTAGGAATAGTGAGTATGTCAGTTCGGATTTTTTTAAAGTTCAAGATACGCAGTGAAAAAGTACGCGGGTAAAAATCTGTCTAACCTAAAATATATGACTGACTGAACTTAATTTGACAGCGGGAACGTTTTAAGAGTATATCGTGAGATTCTGACGAGGAATTTTTGTAACTTTACCTGCTATAAAATAAAGGTTTATATGAACATCGTGAATTTGCTAGTAGATTCTTTCCCAGATAAGCTGCTATATAGTAATATCTATTTATTATATTTATGGCGATATATATAAAGCATTATTTATTACAGATTAATATATATCACAGCGGTAGGTTTATATCCTGGTCCAATAGTCCGATCTGTAGGTCTATTACCAAAATCTAACGCAACGAACGGAACGAAACGAAAATACAAACAACTTCGTATTTTAACCTATTAAAAAAACATTTTCAATTATATTTACAAGCTTCTCTATGTAAAATCTTTTGTCAAACGAAAGACATAATGTCTAATTGCGAAAGACGGATCAAGCATCGGATTCGTAATAGGAAAATGTGCGATCCGTCAGCCGAAACTTCGTATTTTGTTTTGGTTTTTCATTCCAGGAGGAATGAAACACTTTGAAGAAGCTTATTAAATTGGTATCTACATTTAAAATTAAATAAAGTACTTTATTTAAATGTACCGTCGCGTACCACCAAAGTTTTCTTTCACCCAATTCGTAACCTTTAGCACAATTATACACTTAGCTGGCTTTTATTAAAAAAAAGTATTCCTATTCAATTATAATCAATAATTGGTGATCGGGGTCACAGTAGTATGCCGGAAATGACGTCACTCCGCGGACACGTCACACTATCAACCGAGAGCTTTAATTAACGTGAAACGATAAATGAAAACGAATTAAAACTGTCTTTAAATGGCTTTTGAGCGATTTCAGGGGCTTTTCATTTCGGCCATTTGGTATTATATCCAATTGGACCGGAATTGAACTTTGGTCGTTATTTATATTTAGTTTGTTCTTGACCTGTTCATTATTGAACATTCTAAATTAGAAATTTTAATGGGCAATCAGTGACTGAGTTTAATTAGGTTTAGCTTTTTTGGAAGTATTGAATACAAATGGTTATAATGGGTTTTATAGTTCATTTAAATACTAATAAATATGAGAAAAATATAAAAAAAAATTGAGGTTAGTATTAAAAATAAATAAAATAGCTATTATTGTATTAATATTTAAATAATAACGAAATAAACTTAACTAATAAAACGGACCAGGAGGATTTAGTCATAGGACCTTCCACAACCTTGTTTATGTATAGGTATAATGGCGCGTTTGGCGATGGGTCACCGGTTATAATAAGATTCATAGACAAGAGCATAGTTCTTAAGGTTGCACAAGTCGCGGGCTCGAACTCACTGGTAGGCGAGGCCAAAAAGCATGCTGTTTTCCCGCACTGCACTGGGGCAGTCATTATTAAGTGAGATACACGATAATTCATAGTAAAAGGGGCGTCTAAAAAATACGAAAAAGCCTTTGGAAAATCGAGTTTTATGAAAAAACCACTGCATAAATCAATTACAAATAAAAGTTATTGTATTCTTCGATAATCGTGCTTTGTCAGCACCGACTTTGTTTTGAAAATTTGATACTTCTTTTATTACTAATTTAAGCCCAAAGCTGTGTTAAAAATGGCAATAAAAACGAATCTTTGGTAGCTCGTAACTTTTTAATGGTTTTTTATTTTACCATTCTGTTTCCGTACAGACAAAATTAATAATGAGATAAAACGATATCATGTTTAACTTTGCATGTACGGTGCTAAATAGTGGAGTAATACCCCCCCGATTTTTCTATGGAAAAAACGTCGACTAGTGTCACCTTAAGTTAAAAGAAGCCATTTCGTGCATTAAAACAGGTAGGAAATTCCGTCTGGATAACGAACTATGAAGCCTTGATTCGCGCGTTTTGGTCTTAGTCTATGAATATTAAATAAAAATAAGTCGATATCAAATAATTTATTTCATTCATTAATTCAATGATGACTGATGCATATTCCAAATGAACATGACATTTTTAGTCGCTGATTATTATTTAAGTTAAAAATCTGCATCTCTCCATTTTGGTATCAAGTTGATACTGAATGATCGATAACTCGAGTCTCCGATAGTATTGCGTGCAGATGGCATCCTCTGTGATAGCTAATAGGCGGTTGATTGAATTCCAAACTACCAGCGCATTGCGACTGTTACAAATCTGGCTTCTTTGACTTTTCGTGAAATTGATACTTGATAAAGTTAAACTATTGCATGTGGGTCATGATTCAAGCCCAAAAGCCCGGCTTGCTGGTTTAAACGTAATACGTGTATATATATTACTTATATAATTATGTTATCATATAAGTTACCTTCTGTCCGCGAATTCATCTGCGTAGAATTAGTACTACGGGTAGCTTATTTTTTAACCGAGCTGTTCTTCCAACAATCTGGCGCTCCACTCAAGTCAATCTTATCGTGTTATATTTTAAGTTATCGTCCAAATTAATTAGTGTAAAAGACAAGGTATATTCACATTAAATACTGAAAGCGACAAATGTATCAATTATAAAAATGTGCATTGTAAAAAAAGTATCCAATTTAAATGTATTTTTTGGCGCATATTTTGGGATATATGGGATTCCACTTAAATGTAAATATGTATAGGCTGTCGCGGACTTTTATTTAGAACTGTTTAAGACAAACAATCCCACCATACATTATCTTCAGGTTTACGCACGCCAAGTTAGCTCTCAGAGGGCAGAATTTTTCCGACTTATACAAAATCTTTATATATTGTTGCCTATGTATTATTCTGATATATAAACTATATTATAGTAAAGTTTCATCAAAATCCGTTCAATAATTTTTGCGTGAAAGAGTAACAAACATCCATCCATCCATCCTCACAAACTTTTGATTTTACATATATATAATATAATATTAGTAGGATTAGTATAATATATAACTTTTATGATTACATTAAGGGCATTATTATTTGAATTTAGATGAATTAATAGGGCATTCTGGGCTTTGGGCTTGTATGATGATCTCGCCACTGGATGGTAGTGGTGATGAGACTAGGAGCGTGTTCGGAAATGAACTGACCATACTATCAGTACTGACGCTGGTTTTACTGGTAATTGCACGTCCTATTTTATTGATAGTGCTGCCACCACTGTTAAATCAGAACGCAACTTTCAGTGCTTTCAGTGTAGTGGTGGCCATTACATACGGAATGCCGATTATTTCAATACTACGACACTCCATACCTCTTACGTTAAAACAAAACGCTATATTTTTTAAAATAATTTTAAACTAATCGATTATTACTTAATCCAACTTTAATCAAACCGAACACAGCACGATGCGCGGCCATATGTAATACTGACTGTGCACTTCCTCGGTGCTGACAGTCTCGACAGCCGGAAGTCAGTAATTATATACCAACATAACGGTGATATGTTTCAGTTGTAACAGCCATGCTGGAAAGTATTTTAGAACGGACATCTAGTACTGATAGTACTGTCAGCTCATTTCCGAACACGCTCCAGGTCCGACTTAATCGTTTACCAAGCTCTCTATACTAATATTATAAAGAGGAAATATTTGTATTTTTGTATTTTTGTATGTTATGAATAAACTCAAAAACTACTGGACCGATTTTAAAAATTCTTTCACCCATAGAAAGCTAAATTATCAGCGAGTAACATAGGTAACATCGTTTTTCATCTACATTGCACCCGTGTGAAGCCGGGGTGCATTTCTAGTAGTTTATATAAAACTACGTTTTGCCGCATGAATGCAATAATTTTTAACTTTTCTTCACTTCAATAATTAATTAAAGTTGTAAGAATCTCCTCAAGAATCGAAGCAAATAATTTTAATGAAATATGCTTTATTTGCTCATTGGATTGATAGCGGCATCAAATAATTACTTCGGCGCACGACACATGACATTTTTAATTAAGTAAATTCGCGTGTGCGGCCTCGTTAAGCTCAGTTATTTAATAATATTTTACACGAATATGTTATTTTCATTAATTACATACTCTGAATGACAAAATATTTTTATATATTAGATATTGATAGACGAGCGCGACTTACTTTTTAAGGTTTCGTACTCAAAGGGTAAAATGGGACCCTATTACTAAGACTCCGCTGTCCGACCGTCTGTTTGTCCATCTGTCACCTATATATAGGCTATATCTCATGAATCACGATAGACAGTTGAAATTTTCACACATTATGTATTTCTGTTGCCGCTATAACAACAAATACTAAAAAATATTATAAAACTATTTAAGAGCGGCTCCCATACAAAAAAAGTGATGTTTTTGTCTTTTTTATATATAATGGTACGGTACCGTTTGTGCGCGAGTCCGACTCGCACTTGGCTGGTTTTTTATGTTAGATATCGACAGACGAGCATGAGGTTCACTTGATGGAAGGTGAAACCTCAGCCATAGAACATCAGTCAATGATGCGCTGTTAATGCGGTCTACTTTTTACATTTGAGCATTCGGAAATCCATAGACTGAGACCGAAACTGGCAATGTGCACTTCACGTTTTTCCATCTATGAACGGTTGTATGTTACCCGGTTGGAATTTAGATATTCCTCCCACACGTTTAATGCCCGAAGTGACCAGATGTGGGGAATACATGATTATAAAAAAATATTAATTAGCGACCCATCGGTGCTCAAGGTGTTCTACCAAATGCGCTAATGAGCCCGCCAGTTCATCTGAAGCATTAATTAATTATTATCAATATACATATTTCTTTCGAAAATTAAGTTACGAACAGAGACAAACAAGTTAAGAGCAAAATTTAATTTGAATTTCACGACTTTGAATGCGGCAGTTAATGCTTCTAATTTCATTATGATTAATATTCAGTGTTAGTTATTGTAAGGGGAAAATAGAAAAAGCCAAACACACAATAGAGCGATAGGAAGTATAATCATATAACAAGGACATAGAACCTTTTAAACAAAATTAGAACAATATGATATTTAAAATACTGACAATTCTATATATCAGATTCATTCAACCAATTCTGTGAAATACTTCAAGCATTGAGGTGAACATCAATAGTTATGCAATGAAATAAAAAACAATATGTTTTTATTATTCCATTATGAAGTGGCTAAACGGATTTGGATAATAATTATTTTCTGGATAACTGCGGACGAACATCCTAATAATATCTTCTATAATATTATTTTACTATGTTTAATTTTTAGATTCAAATCTTCTCTATATATAGAAAACAAACAACATTTATAAATCAAGAACGGCTGCACTGATTTTTATGATCTCTTATTTGTTGGATTCGTCTATGTCCTGAATAATAGAATAACGCAAATCAGTGCCATATAACATTATAGGATAGATTCAAATCTATTATTATTATTTTTTTTTGAATCCAACAGTCTGTCGGGTCAGCTAGTTTTTAATAAATCCTAATTTATCATTAAAATTCTACTGTACTACAAAAATCAATTCAAAACCATAGCCACGATGTTTACTTGATTATTCGCGACACTCCATTAAAAATATTGACAAAAATGCAGAAAAAAAACAATTCAATTACAAAAATAAAAATGCATTCTCATTTACAAGCGCGGTTAGTTTGTAAGCCAAGCTAGAGGGCGCTGAGGGCGCCGAGTTCGCAATTTCCTGAGAAGCGACCCACTTCCTTCAAATGGACAATACTCGGTTTAATTTAAAAGCCTCGTCTCTCGGTGATGTTTGAGAAACAACGCAACGCTATGGTTTCATAATCTTTGAGGATTTTAGGCCTATGATACGACTGGAGAACACATGTGTACAACAAAACGTAGTAGCATTGTTTCTCGGCCACTTTTTAGGTCACAACTCACGAAAAGGCCAAAAAGTAAAGTAAAAATTGCCACTCTCCTACTTTGCTCATGCGTGTAAATTTAGGGCTTCCCAAGACTTATTTTTCAACAGAATATAACCCCTTTTTATAGTAAATTGGACCCCAGGACTACATTCTGAATCTATTCTTAAGTTCTGCTAAAATATCAAACTTTTACATACAAAAAAATAGTTTAACGATTACTATCAAGAACTAGATTTAAAGCTGAATTATGTTATGGATAGGGGCATAGCTACTTCCGTACGGGGCCTCCTAGCTACAGGGGCCCCGAAGTCGTATAAGCGAAAATATACCTTCCATTAGGACTTCACCGTTTGATTTTAATACAGGGTGTATCAAAGGTAAGATATTCGTTTTGGGATATGGGTCTGAAAGAACATAACATTTTCTAAACTAACTTTTGATTCAAACGTTTCGAATATCTGGAGGTCGATGAACTTGGAAATAAAATGAAGTATCTAAATCCAGAAATCAATTAGATATACATATATTATTTTCTGAATTCTGATACCTATTTAATAAATAGTTACCAGAAATATAATAACATTTTGGGTCATATCATTCACCCATATCGCCCATAAGGTATATCTATTTTCAATACTTCAAAAAGAAGCAATATATCCATTATAACACCCCAAATCACGCGACAGATCAAAGTCTATATTCGATTTATTGTCAGATATCAGGCTTTTTACGACTATCAAAGGAAACTTTTCAAATAATCCGCAATTTTTTAGGCTAGCAATAAATATATGAAAATATATTGTACATGTCAAAGATATCGTGAAACAACTTTCAAGTTGAGTTTCTATCGTGCGTGGCCTTTTAGTGTGGTTTCTTGGATAAAATATTTGATCTCGACATATCGATGGAAAAGCTGTTCATCCGGCCTAGAACCGCGACAAAATTTTGTCGACCGTTTTCTCGTATTTTAATCGATTATCTCTTTATTTCTTCCTTGTCTTACATGGCAATTACACTTAAAACTCGACTTTTAATATCAAATATAGATATATTTGTCGATCGAGATTTCTTTTCTATCAAAATTGTCGATGTCGTGATATAATATATCGAGATATCTTACATCTTAGTTTGTCTTCTCTCGTCCGCAAGATATCTCGTGGCGGTCATGCTAGGTCGGCATGTCTGCATTTTAATGTCAGCAGTATCTATCTATATTATGGTCTTATGCTCTGTCTCTGATGGGTCGTGGATTCGAAGTTCGAGTAGTTCGAATTTTCTGTGGGCATGTCTTGCCCGTGTCTGGTAACTTCGGGTATTAAACGGGTGGAAGGAATATCGACATTCCGACCGGATAACGAACCACCGTTCATAGATGGAAAAACCGTGACGGTCACATTGCGCGTTTCGGTTTCAGTTTATGGAAATTTAAAGGCTTGAAGTAAAAATTAGTCGACAGCACATCAACAGTGTAACTAACAAATCTTTTTGATGATACCTGCAGGACGTTATTATGAAAATCCACCATTTAATTTTTTTCGATATGAACGCAGACGTGGTCTAATGCTTAAAACTTACAAATTTTAAAACAGAACAATATTATAGAGACATCTAATAAATTTCACATTACAAAAATTATAAAACATAGAATTAACTCGTTTTTATATACTCTCTTATTTACTCTAATATTATTCAGTGCGGAACCTAAACAATAACTAAAATATGTTTTCGTAAAAGGCAATAAAGATTTGATTTGATACGCCTATAGTCGGAGACGTAACTCCTAAATGGAAGCGGCCCTATCAAAGACTTTATGACGAGAACTTTGCTTTATAGGGCTTTTTCATCTGAATACGTAGGTAAATTTAATTTTTGAAAATAAAATTTACCTACGTATTATAATTGTTATATTTCTCAGTAATATTCTGTTATGTTTTTAACGGGATGTAATACCTCAGCAATAATTATTATTTCGTTCACTCTCATCCCACTATGCCGCTCTAAGACCCTCGTCGGATTTAACTGCATACTGCATATTCTTTTCAGTCTTAGTAATAGAGGCCCGTTTTACCCTTAGGGTACGGAACCTATAGATTTAATTATCTCTGGTGCAAGCTTCAATTTCGAGATTTACCATTTTCATGTCTTTTTTTATGTTCTCACATCCTACTCAGGATGGGTGAAACAGTGCTCGATTTTATAAAAAGTTCGACAAGATCTGCAAGGTTTCTGGTGTTGTATATTTTTGTGGGCGGTGATGATCGTTTTTTTTTATAAGATTGGGAGCTAACAGGTAGATGGATCACGTGATGGTTAGTGATTATCGCTGCACATATGGGAAGGGTTTACAGGTGTGTTGCTGATCTATAACATATTTTTATACATATATTTACGTTTTATAATAGAAACCAGTATATTTTTTTTAAACGTGTACGACAAGAAATTTGTTAAGGCATAATTGCTATTATTTATATACTAGCAAAGCGCCCCGGCTTCATATGGATGCAATTCAAATTCAAAATCATTTATTCATTTAGGTAACACAATGTACACTTATGAACGTCAGTAAAAAATACATATTAAATGCTTCTAATTTTATACTTAACGCCAGTTCTCAAATCAAGGGCGTAGAACGGAAGCGAAGAACTGGCAATAAACTCTTCGTCACTCTTTTTAATCGCCAATTTTTTACAAAATATTTGTAAGGCGCTACAACCATTACACCATGTTCCACATGACAATTTTATGTAATTAACTATAATAATAAAAAATATAAACCAGAAAAAAAAACAAAGATTTGTCCTCTATCATCAGTAGGCATGGTGAAATAGGAGCACGCACTTACATTCTCGTGGGAACAACACGCAAATACATAGTCGAAATAACTAATATCACCGCATACACGAATTCAAGTCCGACCTGTCACCACAAGTAGCACCCGCAATATAGGTGTACTAAGCACAAAAAGCCTATGTTACTCGCTGATAATGTAGCTTTCTATTGGTGAAAGATTTTTTAAAATTGGTTCAGAAGTTTTTGGGTTTATATGAATAAAATACAATACAAACAAAATAAAATACAATGCATACAAAAATTCAAAAATACAAATCTTTCCTCTTTATAATATTAGTAGGTATAGAAGTATAGATTTGTATACCTTTTTTAACATACATATAATTAAAATTAAGCGGTTTCATTCTGACATAAGCTCTTTGTAAATGTTTTATGCTAATTGAAATGTCGTATTCATATTATATATCTACACGAGGGAATATTTACCACATACGTATTAACGACGAAGTAATATCGTGAAACAAAAAGTAATTAACTAATGAATGAACATTTGATTCTCTTTCCGAATACTTTTTTCCTCTTTGAGGTCTGGGAATACTAATTTAGATGAATATAATGTTAATTATAATGAGAATATTAATAATGGATATTTTATTCGAGAATCTTCTTGTATTAATCTCGTTAACACTTCAACCTGTCGTCTCTTAGAACCAAAAATAAGTAACATTCCGATTTCACAGTGGTATAAAAAATATATAAGACTCGGATAGGCTCGATAGTGCATTTGGTAGAACACCTACCTTGCACCGATGGGTAGCGGGTTCGAATCCCGCCGAGTTGCAATGTTTATAATTTCTTCCTCACGTCTGGTCACTTCGAATATTAAACGATGGTAGGAATATCGAAATTCCGACCGGATAATGAACCACCGTTCATAGATGGGAAAACCGTGAAGTCCACATTTCGGTCTCAGTCTATAGTTTTCCGAATGCTCGAAGTAGAAAGAAGGTCGATAGCGCATTATTGATCATTCTGTGACTGGGGTATCACCTACTATCAAGTGAACCTCATGCTCGTCTGTTGATATTTAACAAAAAAAAAAGAATAATAACAAGACAAGAATAGTCTTATATTGCGGAATTATTCCCTGCATATCTCACCTCTCCGAAGTGTTGAGATTTATAATACTCCTGCCTCAGAATACCTTACGTGAAAAATATTATACCTACATATGAACGATATGCAATTACGTAATACATAAGGACACGAATGGGTTAAGAGTAATGAAATGTAGGATATCTTTTTTTATGTCAGATATCGACAGACGAGCATGAGGTTCACTTGATGGTAGGTGATACCTCAGCCACAGAACATGAGTCAATCGCTGTCGACCCTTTACTTCGAGCATCTCTAATATTTTCAATATCTTTAGCACTAAGCCACATAGCAACGGTTTTGATGGCTATCACATATATTAATAACTAGCCGCCCCCGCTTCGCACGGATGCAATGTACGAGTGGATGTACTAAACACAATATGAATAAATAATATCCTATGTTATTCGCTGATAGTGTAGCTTCCTATTGGTGATAGAATTTTTGAAATCCATTCAGTTGTTTTAAAGTTTATTCGTTAGAAACATACAAAAATACAAATCTTTCCCATTTATATAATAATATATACGTATTATTAGAGAGAGTTAGAAAAGTTTGTCTTAAAACATTACTTTTTCCATTAATGTCTCCAAGTTTTTTTTTTAATACAGAGCAGACAACCAACTGTTACGGTACTGTAATCACCACCACACGTGTACAGTCTCAGATACGTTGTCGGCCTTAAAGCTGTCAGAATATTTACGTTATAATATTGTCTTTTATTAACGCGAGTATCACACATTTAAATAAAATACTGTATACCGGAATAAAACGCGATTTATTATTTATATTTTTTAAATTATTTATCCCGACGTTTCGGATGCTTTTCAGCAACCGTGGTCGCGGGGAGACGACAATTTAAACAATATAAATAATAAATCGCGTTTTAATCCGGTATACAGTATTTTATTTAAATTTACGTTATATTCCCCTACTTAGTATTTTAATGTTTTTTTTTTGTTAAACTAATTAAAAAATAAACTATATTGGTAGCACTATCAAAGCACTCTTTAGCGAGAGTGCATAATTGTTATCGCTACACTGGTTTACGGAGAAGTTCTTTAGTTACTTAAAAATTCAAATAAAACGGGTATTTTTACTCAATTTATGCGCTTCACTTTGCTTTGTGGAAGTTTCACGCTGGAGATAGTAACACTACAACTTAATAGTTCTTTTTTAGCTTTTAGTTTGTGTAATCACTTTAAATTTTCTTTATAAAGAAACAACTTTAATCTAGACAACATCTCTAGTACTTTTTTAATCTTTAGTATGCTTATTATTTAAACCAAATTCAAATTCAAAAATCATTTATTCATTTAGGTAACACAATGTACACTTATGAACGTCAATAAAAAATACATATTAAATGCTTCTAATATTACATTTACTGCCAGTTCACAAATCAAGGGCGTAGAGCGGACGAGAAGAACTGGCAAGAAACTCGCCGCCACTCTTTTTAATCGCCAAGTTTTTGTTTTACAAATGTTTTATGAGGGGCTGCAACTATTACACCATGTTCCACATGACATCACACAATTAACTATAATTATCAAAAAAAAAAAATATATATATAAACGAAAAAATAAAAAAAAATAAAACAATATCAGCAGTATGTATGGTGAAATAGGAGCACTCACATTCTAGTGGGAACAACACGCAAATACATAAATAACTAATATCACCGCATGCACGAATTCAAGTTCGACCTGTCATCACAAGTAGTACCCGTTCACGAGCATGACGCATGGCCAGCCATCGGCCCCCTCGCCATATTTTAGGGAGAGAGACAACCCGACGCATGGACGCAAAACTGATATAACCAAACTTATACTTACAAATAATACGACAAAGTACTCTCAATTCACATAAACGTGAAATCCCGAGTCCCCTAATGGGTCATGGGGCAGACTCTTTTCTGTATCTTTCAGTGTTTATTTTTCTGTACAGGCAAGTAGGTGAACAGCCTTCCTCTGCCCGACCGATTTTTCTATTTAATTTGGTTCCCCGGGTTTCAAACACAGGACCTTCGGTATTAAATGCATCGCGCTTATCACTGAGCTACGGAGGCGGTCAATAATTCACAAAGCACGGTATTATTAATCAGTAAAATACAACTGTATTGAACAATAATATTTTCAATAAAAAAAATCACTTGAAACTTTTGTGACATTTATAGTCGAATAAATCAGTTTATTTCATTATCGAATTCAAAAAAAGTTAATAATTTACAAAGACTTTCAATATTCTTGAAAACAATTCCAAATAAGTGTCCTTCAAAGAAATATGCAAAAGAATAACTTTCTTAACAACTTAAGTCTCTTTTGTTTTACATTTAATTCCAGTAATGAATTGTCGTAGTTTATGCAAAAAACGAATTATAGCAAAGTTCTAATGAAATGGATACAACGCTGCATTTCAGTTACTATGTCGTTACTCATAACTTTGCTTTTATGATCCACCCATAATTTTATTTGAGTTTCAAACTTTTTATTTATAGCAGTTTTTAATGTAACATAATTTTCGGAGCGTAACACGCTATATCATGACTGTTTTGAGAATCCCTTTATTTATTGCCCCTTTTGCGTTTTCGAGTAATCAACAATTAATTTGGCTATGCTTATAGAAAACTTAGGTTTTTCTTGTCTAATTTGTTGGCATTAGTAATACATTTATTCAGAGCAAACACGCACACACGACGGGCTCGTTGGCGCGTTCGGTAAAACACCTGCCGTGCGCATCGACGGGTCGTGGATTCGAATCCCACCGGGACGACATGTTTATAATTTTCTGTAAGCATGTTTCCCCCATGTTGCATTGATCACATTTCGGGCATTGATCGGGTGGGAGGAATATCGAAATTCCGACCGGGTAACGAACCACCGTTTCATAAATGGAAATACCGTGAAGTGCATATAGCGAGTTTCGGTTTCAGTCTATGGATTTCCGAATGCTCGAAGTAAAAAGTAGGTCGACAGCGCATCATTGACTGATGTTCTGTGACTGAGGTATCACCTACCATCAAGTGAACCTCATATTCGTCTGTTGATATATAACAAAAAAAAAACACAAAAATAATAATGAAAAAAAAAATATATAATATAAGAGGAAAGAAGAATAACAAGCAATATGTCCCTTTCATGCAAGGAAGGAAGGCTGCTCAGCTTAAGTTAGGTATTTGTTTCTAACTTGATTTTCAGTAATTTACTGGCTGAACGATGTGTCCTAAGACCGTATAGCCTAGGTATTTTAAAATAATTCTTCAAATGATTGTATTTTCTAGTGTAATTTAATGGAGTAACAGTTTTCGCGTGTTATGTGAAGTGCTGAGGTGGCCTACTCGGTTTACCGCGTCAGACTAGGAAATCGTATTCTCAACTTGGAAAGACAGATTTTGTAGCGGTTTGGAGGAGAGACACTTGTATTTAAAACTAAGTAGTTGAATGTTGCAAGTAAAGGTAAAGTGAAATATAGGTCGGCAGCGCATCATTGACAGATGTCTTGAAATATGATCTGCCATCAAGTGACCTTCACGCTAGTCTGTAGATATCTAACATAAAAAATATATTTAGGATAAAAAGAATCTACGGTAAAATACTTATATATAGTAGGGAGGTAAAACACGCACGCATGAACATCTATAACACCCACAGATCACCCCATAACATCTGAGGATCTGCAGATGCGTTGTCTGCCTTTGAAGTAGGAATAAGATTTATCCCATCGATCAAGAACGATTTTCTTAAAAGAGCGATTCTCTTTAAAGTATTTCCACGATGTGATAGTGGTTGAAAGAAAATTTTTTGAGTAAAGCACACATCAACAAAAATTAGAATAAATAAGAAAAGGAAAAGACACGAGAAACTTGAATAATTATATGTAAATTCCGTTGAAAATTATCGCTAAGATAATCACGTCAAACCTACATCTCATTATTCGTTCCGCCATAAATATTCACGAAACCGTATCTCGGGTTTAACGTCGCTATTCAAGAACAACGCAATTCCACTGTAAGGACATTTTACGGCGACTTGTATGTTTATCTGAGTCAAATTTATTGCGCCAATAACTCCCAGCATCGATGCTGTAGCACAATGCTTCTTATCTCCCAAGACGTTGTTTGGGTCAGATTTAACTTTCGTGTTGCATTTTTATTGGCCGGTTAGCCAAAACTGAGGTAAATGGGGACATTAATGGTGTATAGTACGTCATTATCGTTACGTTGATGCGCTTCGGTGACGTTGAAAGTTTATTTTACGTTCGGTTTTATGGGCGAGTTGTTTTTGCGTTTAAATTTTAGGACACTCCAATTTTTAGGATATTTTTGTTGTTTTGGAAATTCTCTTAAAGTAATTATGAAAAATAATAAGGCAAATCATAACGATATTATAAATACAATAATACTTTAATAAAAGGAAAAATATATATACAGTACATAATAGTAAGTTTAACAATATATTGCTTGCTGGTCTAATTATTATCAAACTTCGTAACTCCAAAATTTCCGATTTTTATTTTTTGATGCCATATTGTGTAAAATACCGTAACGAATACGATGGAATGACTCGTATCTACTAATTGTTTTTAGTTTTTTTGGTATTTACAAAAAAATAAAACTACGTTTGTCCACGGAATGGGCTGGGCATCTACAGAGATCACCAGGGCACAAACGGTCCAAAATTGTCACGAATTGGTTCCCTATTCATAAGAAAAGACGAAAAGGAAGGCCAATCAAAAGATGGAGTGATGACATAGTTGCCACGGCTGGAGTAACTTGGAATAGACTGGCAAGAGACATAATTAAATGGAAAGAATTGGAGGAGGCTTTCACCGCCAGAGCGGTCCTTACATCATAAATATAAACAAATGTATAATATATAAATGTAAAAAATGTAAAATTGTAAGGAATAAATAAAGCTATTATTATTATTATGCCCACGGAATGTTTGACCTGTTTGTAGTTTTTTTCTTCCTCCTGTAAATTTTGACCAAATGGAGATACGAAGTTTGATAACTAAGCTGACGATATTTTAAAACATAATTTCAGTCAAAACTTTTAAAATACGAATCTATTCAATCGGCAGACTGATACAATAGGTTGCTACACTAACGCCTTTTTTTGGTATCTATAGTAGAGAAAATAAAAGATATGAAATATAAAAATATAACTACTAAGAATGTAGCATGTAAATTACTTTTATTTAAATTAGTTCAGTCATTCCACAGATAACATTCATCATACAAACAAATAAACAGACATAAAATTTAATAAAATATTCATGTAAACTACAACTAACGTACAAAAATAAAAATCATTTCTCATTAATCTCAGATCAAGGAATATGTTACAAATCCTTAATCTAAATATCATACGTAACCATGGAAACTCAAATTCTGTTTACCTTATAAGAGTCCCTGTCGTCTAGCGAAAGAGTTTGGCAGTAAGCTTAGCCTTGGAGCAAGGACTTGGAGAGCCTTAGACTAAGATCAAATATTATGAGCCGCAAAACGCAGAGTCATCTACATCTTAGATATTCTGCATGTAATTCACGGCTCATTGCCCCGACTATGATAATGCATCATTTATCATGCACCCTTCAGCCACAGGCGTTTCAGAAGCTACCTTCGGTGACCGGGCTTCTTATGTCAGCGCTTTTAATATCAGAACGGACCATTGGATCTTGGTTTAGTCATTCAGTCGCATAAAACTTTGTTAATGTAAATAATAAGATATTTTTTAAATTGTTTTTGTATAATAAAGACGCGCATTAGATTTTTTTGATCAATATCGGTAGTGAGGCTTACTAGATAATGCGTTGACGATCTATTTTTAAACATCGACTATCCAGATATCCATAGACTGAAATTTCAATATATGTATGTGCATTATGTGTAAATGATACAGTTTTTCCATCTAGGAACCTGGTTAAAAATCAAAATCAAAAGTTTTTTATTTCAAATAGGCCTTTGCAGGCTCTTATGAAACGTCTAGTTGCACGGTTCCAAAAAGTGGGTTTCATGGAGAAGAACCGGCAAGAAACTCCATGGACACTCTTTTCAACAATGGTTTAGCTTACAAAGACTCGGTTACAATAGTAATAATCGGCTGAGAAGTTTATATAATGCAAGGTATACAGAGATTCTATACAATGCAAAAGAAAATTGAGTTTTTACTATTAGTGTAAATGAGAGGGTTGGTTCGTTACCCGGTAATAATTGTGATATTCTACCATCTGTCTAATGTCCGAGGTGATTAGGGAAAAATATTTACAGAAAATTATAAAACGGTCATCCCGGCGGGATTCTAACCCACGACCTATCGGAACACAATATAAAAATGCCGTTAAAGTTAAATAAAAAAACTACAACAGTCACTCTTAAATCCATAAACTATACCTCAGGAATAAATTTCCAATTCGATCTTTCGTAAGCTACTATTATTGTAACTGTTTTTACCGCTTGAAACTTCTCTACCGTATACGAAACTACATCAATCCTCAGTTACGTTTCAGACTTTGTGAATCACTGGTGCTTAGTAAATTTAATTACGCTGATGTTATGTATGGTCCTCGACTCCTCTGTAGAACTAAAAATGCAATACAGCGTGTCCAAAATGCGTGTGCACGCTTTTGTTGGGACATTCCTGCTAGATCACATATCACTCCGTACCTTATTAAAGCGAATGTCTTAAATATGGAGTACCGCAGACGGTTGCATCTAGCTACTCTTCTCTTTGGGGTTGTGACGACTAAGACTCCAGTTTATCTTTTTAATAAGCTGACTTGGATAGAAAATTTAGTTTACAATACCAGGGCTTCGCTAGTTATGTTAAGCTTACCAAAGCACTACACAGCGGTTTTTAGAGGAAGTTTTAAATATAATGCGACTAAGTGTTGGAATAACATACCACCTCCTATAAAAAACTCGAAAACAGTATTTGCATTTAAACGTTCTTATAAAAAACTTATATATTCCGAGTTCATGAACCAACCTTAGTCGCAGATACACTAAACATTACTATATAATTATATTTAAATTATGTCACATTTGTTATATTTTATTGTATTTACGTATATACTTCTATAACATTGTCTAATTACATAAAGTTGGCGGGCATATTAAAATTGTTTTTAGTATTATTTTTATTATTTTAATGATTTTTATTTCCTTTTATTTTAAATTTCTTAGCGTGTTTTCTGGCACTCCAAAAGTTACCCAGGCAGATGCTGAAAATCAGCGTTGTGGCCAGTACTGGTTTACAGCACAAGCTGAGCATCGGCCTTTTCTTTAGCCACACAGCATAATATTATCATGTATTTAGTTTAAGTTACGATGAAAAATGTAAAGTTATATATATAATGTATTTAAGAAGTGTGGCATCGAATAAATTTTTCTTATTTCTTATTTTCTTAATTGCTCCACCTTAGATCGCATCACGACTTACTATCCAGTGAGATAGTGGTTAAATGCCTACCTATCAATAAAAACTCTAACAAAAAAATATGATGAATGTATCATAATAAGTGAAGATATTCTCTGCCCTACTAATTTTATTTTCCATTTTGTTACAGATACGTTAGAAGCATAGAAGAATACAACCATGGTATACTTATAGCATCGGGCAAAACATCAGCGTGGCGGAGAACAAAATGCTAATATTGATAATCGTTCATTTCATTACGCTCCCCGCACTGACTTCAAGAGCCAGAGGTGACACGATGGAAGACAAAAGCCAGCCACTAATAAGCTCAAGAGTAGTCCGGACGAAATATGGTGACATACGCGGGTTTATAGTCACTCCCGAGTCGAGGTTCTTGGACCCAGTCGAAGTCTTTCGAGGTGTGCCGTATGCATCGCCTCCCGTTGGCTCTCTTCGGTTCATGCCGCCTGTGTCCGGCGCGCAATGGTCTGGGGTTAAAATAGCAGAAGAATTTAGTCCTGTTTGTCCGCAAGTATTGCCCGATATTAGGAATGAAACGGCGGTGTTGAAGAGGATATCTAAAGGCCGTCTGGAGTATTTGAAGAGGATACTACCGTTCCTCACTAATCAGTCTGAAGACTGCCTGTATTTGAATATTTACGCACCTGCACAAGGTAACTTATTTATTTATAGTAGGTATATGTAGTACTAGCTAGGGATCTTTGTAACGTGTGTTTCAAAAGTAGGTAATTATAACATAAATATCAAGTTATAATGAAAAATATGAATAATATGTTAAATATAATTGGGCCGCAACGCGCGCTGCAAGAGTGTTTTGCGACCGTTTTAATTATTGTGTCGCTTATTTTTCAAATTGTGCTAGCTTTAAAGAAATTGCAGTATGTAAAGAATAATATTTATTGCTCTTTATAAACAATGTAATATTTAATGGAATATTTAATAATTTTTGCGACATAATGTGTTATATTAATTTGATGTGACCTTTATATTTTGGCTATAAATCATATAAATCATATTAGCGGCTGAAATGAGACATTTTCGACTTTGAAACGTTAAGATTTAACTATATTTCAGTATAATTTAATTAAATAAAAATATGCATATTAAGTTTTCTGAATAAACTCTGTCTGTATGTCGAAAACAGAATTAAATTACTGTTATATTTTAGAAGAAAAAAACGTATACTATCCTTACTTGGTCGATGTGCTGAAAGCTCGTACAGCTTTGCCTCGTCTTTTATAGTGCGAACAGCCAAGGATTGAAATTCCCTACCGTCGTCTGTTTTCCAGGAATTTATAAGTCAAGACTATTTACAGGCTTTTCATAGGCAAGCGTGATTTACCACCTTAGTTTGTATCAACAATTAAGATCAGGTGTGATCGCTAACAATCGCTTTCCTATTTAATTAATAAAAAAAAAAAAACTTATATAGTATATAAAGACATGGTTAGTGACTTCATTGATATTTCTTTGTTCTTGTCATAGATATTTTTAGACCTATGAATCATCCCTTCATAAACTAACTTGAAATAAATTCTCCAAAGAAATATGCCGGTGATCAAGGTCGTGGACACAAAAGTGACAAAAGGTATTATTACGAATCTAATTTATAATTTGAAACGAGGGAAACGTCCGAAAGATATAATTTGGGAGACTTCTGTCCTTGAGTGAAATCACATTTATTTGACTGTAACGGGAGAGTTTTTTTTTTGGGTCGGAGTTGAAAGTGAATGAATGCCCTCCCTATAATTTATAGGCAGCCAATTAAACCGTCAGCGTCAAGTGAGAGCCGGTTTTGAGTTACTTTCGGATTAACGGACCTTATTAAGGTATTTTTTTTTATAAAATAAATTCTTGTTAAACAATTTCACATTTATTATTGTAGTAGAGTAGGCTTTTGCTTTACAGATTAAGATAAAATCAGTACATTATATTATCAGGGACTGAAACCGGTTAATTTTTATTTTCCAAAACACGTATATGACTGAGATACCATGATATTAGTTTTAAAGAGTAATTCACACTCATCTTACCACAGTATTCTTTTTTCAGTAAATATGAATAAAAAGCAAAAACCTTTATTATACCGGTATAAACCCCATAGTAAATTAACCGGTATTCAGTCCTTGTCTATTATTATTTATTTAGAACTCTTTATTGCGCTTGAAAATATAAATACAAAGAAAGTAAAATTCTTAGAAATAACTTAAATGTAAACAATAGGCGGCCTTATCGCTCTCAGTGATCTCTTCCAGGCAACCCTAAACAATAAAAAGAAATGGAGAGTATTCGTGCAGGTAGTAGGTACTACTTATTACATTTATGCATTTTAAACTTTAATGAAATGAACAGTATTATATACAATAAAAAATTTGAATATTGTTTTATCGAAAACGGACGGAAATAGTGATTGTCTTCTTAAAATAATTTCGTGCGAAAAAAGACACAGGAATGCACTAAATACATACTTAGTAACATAAAAAAACAATTACAGGTTTTCACTTATTTTAAACAAAAAATCGACGCATTAAAACGTTGTTTTATTCAATTCAGAATTTTATAGCAAAACTATTTCTAGCGATGGTTTTAGCGGTATCAAAGAACTGTCAAAATTGCAAACAATGCGGTGAGCGTATAAAGGCAGCTGGATTCCCAAAAAAACACCCCTGAGTTCGGATATTACGTCGAAAACCATCCAATACTTTTTCCGTGCACTGTCGTCGCCTTTTGTGAGGTTCTATAACCTTTCGACAGTTCTTCCTATTTGTAAGGCGCCATTTTGTTTTCTGATTGTACGTATACTATCAGTGTGTGAGAAGTCATTAGATTAAAATCTAGTCTAGTTAGTATATAGGTTGAACTTACTGATTAAATTAAAAAAACAATACCTAGAAAAATTATTGAAGTTTAAGTGTTATCCAGATATTTGTATATTCCATATATACATTTATATCAATATCTACGTATGAAAATGAATTCCTGAATTTTTAAATTTTACGTGGCCTGAATGACTTTTTTATATTTTTTTCCCCGGATCTAACAGACATTTTTTGCTATGTATATTTTAATAATGTAAATGTATTTTTTTCTTTAATCAATAAATATCTTTAAAAAAAACATACTCGTACCATATCTACACTTAGCCGGTCATTTCTCTATATGATACCGTGCGTCTAATTGATTCTAGAAATTCACTGACTTTTAAAGCTGTTTAAAACATCAATAATCCCATCAAAAATATAACAACTCTCGCAACGCAGTGCTTCTGACGTAAAAAGTTGTGAAATCGAATGTAAACCAAGTTGTTTAATTCAGTACCTGTATGCATTGACATAGTATTGTTGATCGAAGCATGTATGGGATGTAATGCCTTCTTAGTCATCCATAACGGGGGGGTCGAAATTAGCCCTAATGGCTTCGAGAAAAGGGTGGTACGGTCGTGCCTTTTTGCTCGACTTGAAAATGTTACCGTATTTAACAAACGTATATCTTCATTGTTTAAATCAAAATATAAGCGTCAATAAACCTGAAAGAATTATAGAGAAATCATAATTGCATTCAGTTATACGACATTTTTAATTATTGCATAATTTTTACGCCGTTGCTCAAAGTCCAAACTAACATGTACCATAGACATAGACATTGTTCTTAGAAAGCCTTAAAAGTTTAGAAAACAAAAACGATTGTTCGACGTTATTTTGGGTTTTCTTATTCAGACTCGTCTAGACTAACATAAAAAAAACTGCAGTCTTATCTTTTTCATTAGCGGCGTCTCGCTTGCAGCCGAGCGTCGGAGTCACGGAATACATTGTTTTACTGGAAAGTCCTTTCTCATTTTAGTGATATTATTCTGCTTTCGTACGCTATCGTGACCATTTTGTTACTTTAATATTGTTGCTATGAATTCAAGTAAGGTGTTGCAGTTGTAATTAGCACTATTTCATAATATTTTACCAGGAGCAGATTTGCAATTCTCTGGTTGAATGAGGATTTTGTATTATTCATTTTGAAAGGGTGATGCGTTTTTTTTATATTAGGTATCGACAGACAAGCATGAGGTTCACTTGATTGTAGGTGATACCTCAGACACAGATGATCAGTCTATGATGCGCTGTTGACGTAATTTTTACTTCGAGCATTCGGAGATCCATAAACTGAAACCGAAGCCAGTTTTTCCATCTATGAGCGATTCGATTCTTATTTCATACTTGGAAGTTTTTCCTGCTCATACAAGGGCCTAGTGAAACCCTGGTTACTCAATATAGTACCCATAGTACCCTATTTTCGAGTGAAACCCTCGTTTTTAATCCTGATAGCGTAAATACGTCTCATCTCTAAAATCGTAACTGAAACAGAAATCGATAACACTATGTTGAACCAACAGTCAATCCATCTAATGCCTTGTGAAACCAATGTAGATTCATCATAACTCACACTATCCGACCGTGATACCGATATAAATAACGCTAGCTAGCTTGTATGTAAATTTAATGGAGGTTGTACTCACTGCGTGTCCTAACTGAATTTGAGCATTCCAATTGATTTCCAGTTTGGAATACTAAAGATACGAATTATGTTCATGGCTTTGTATAAATTAAATTTATCAACTGTTTATAGCGGGACTAACATTAGTTAGTATTAGTCCAATGATAATATTATCCACATGTCAAAACTAGATGTTGATCTTGTCGGTTTTTAATGAAAGAAAATATTATTATAAAAGTTTTAAGGTTTTCTTAAATAAAGTATATTTCGATACCTCCTATGTATAGTGAGTCAACTAAGAGTTCAGTAATTG
The DNA here is from genome assembly GCA_905404175.1 of Anthocharis cardamines. NCBI lineage: Eukaryota > Metazoa > Arthropoda > Insecta > Lepidoptera > Pieridae > Anthocharis > Anthocharis cardamines. The sequence continues at coordinate 794,803 of FR989953.1, read as the reverse complement.
TTCAGGAGAACGATTTTAAAGATAATTTACAAAATTGGATTTTAAGGATAACTTATGGAATAAGATAATATGAAGGTTGGATTTTATGTAATCTCAAACTAATTCAAATTTTTAATATTTTTTTAATAAAGTTCTTGCCTTGGTATAAAATTGTTTTGCTGATTCTTGTTTTTAACTGAGATTTACAATGCATTTATACCTAACGGCAATTATTGTTTTTTAACACTGATATTAAGATCATGGTTTATTATGTACGTAACCATATAAAAAAACCAAAATACCAAAATTTGTTAGATGACTTAGGACTACTTAGGAGGTATCGATTTGATTTAACGTAAATCCTGATAGAGCTTCAGGACTTTTAATACGTTGGAGATAGTTAAGATAAATATAGTTGTAGTAAGTACATACACTTACAAATGTAACACTATTCCTCTAATAGGATTTAAATATGGATAGGAATGAATTTGGAACGTAAGTTATTCAATGTAAATAATGCAATGAAATAGGTAATGACTTAAAAAATTGCTTCTATACTTACAAAGAATAATACATACGTATAAAATGAATAAATAAAGTTTTAAGTAAAGGAATCAGTTCGTTCTGTTTAGCATCGGAAATCCTTGATTCAAATTCCGGAAAAAGAGACAAATATTTCGTTTAGGTTGAATCATCTCTTTTCTTGTAAAAATATATCAGCGAAACAGACAAATACATATTTTGTTTGCCTCCCACAAGGAGATACGGGATTTATGCAGGACAACTCACCAAAGTTTCATCATAATCGGATGAATAATTTAGAAGTTCATAGAGGACAAACATACTGCAACTTTTATTTTATAAAACAATCAGAATTTACTAGATGTACTATGTACAAATTAAGTATGAACATTGAATAATTTCCGAATCTACTCTGCAAAGTTTTATTAAAGCTTTATTTTATTTGATTAGATAATGTGTACGAGTATCATTCATTCTAATAGCACGTATCACTTTGTTGCACAAAACAATTCAACAAAGTTATTTGGATCACTCAAAATAGCCAATACCGTAATCAAGATACTTCATTAATACCCTCGCAATTTGAAATCAAATAGTAATTAAATTTCAAAACACGAGCACATTTTGAAACAATACTGTGGCATTACATCTCGTTTAGATTCCACCGCAGCGAGTAGGCAAGTAGGGGTAGAAGTGGATAGTTTAAGTGTATAAACGGTCACTTTCCATGCACAAAATGTCGACTATTCTTAGAAGGAAAATACTTATAGCGAGAAGAATCGAATCTGGACCGACATCTTTGATGAAAAAAATATTGATAGTATGATAAAAAAAAATCTTGTTGAGTTGAGTCGAAGTTAAAATCCAAATAGGTACTACAATACTGAGGTCGAACTTGAATTCGTGTATGCGGTGATATTAGTTATTTCGTCTATGTGTATATGTGCGTGTTGTTCCCACGAGAATGTAAGTGAGTGCTCCTATTTCACCATACATTCTGCTGATAGAGGACAAATCTTTGTTTTTATTTATTTTTTCGTTTATATATATATTTTTCGATTATTATAGTTAATTACTTAAAGATGTCATGTGGAATATGGTGTAATGGTTGCAGCTCCTTACAAAACATTAGTAAAACAAAAACTTGGCGATTAAAAAGAGTGGCGGCGAGTTTCTTGCCAGTTCTTCTCGTCCGCTATACGCCCTTGATTTGAGAACTGGTAGTAAATGTAAAATTAGAAGCATTTAATATGTATTTTTATTGACGTTCATAAGTGTACATTGTGTTACCTAAATGAATAAATGATTTTTGAATTTGAATAACTATATAACTACAATAACAATATAATAATAATAATACAACCGATACAAGAACTATATATTACGACTAAAAACGGGTGCAATGTAGATGTACACAAAAAGTAGCTTATGTTACTCGCTGATAATTTAGCTGTTTAAAAACGGACGAGTAGTTTTAGAATTAAATCGTAACAAACAAACAAACAAATCCTTCTTCTTTATAATATTAGTATAGATATAGATTACATTTGTAGTCAGGTGAAGTATCCTATAAAACGAACGCTTTATTATATTTAAATAGAGATGGTTTGATGTTAGAACACCTGCCATGCGCATCGATGGGTCGTGGGTTCAAATCCCACCGGGACATGTTTATAATTTTCTGTAAACATGTCTTCCCCACGTCTGGTAACTTCGGACATTGAACGTGAGGAATATCGAAATTCCAACTGGATAACGAACCACCGTTCATAGATGGAAAAACCGTGTGAAGTGCATATTGCACGTTTCGGTTTCAGTCTAGAGATTTCCGAATATTCGAAGTAAAAAGTATGTCAACAGCAAATATAATTAAGTCTTTGAATTAAATATATATTAAAAATCTGTCGATAACTGGCATAACAATTTGTAAAGTTTATTATTTAATACAACAATTCTAGTTTAATTTCTTCACAATTGACTATTAATCTGGGTCGGTCAACTCCAGCTAAAACCGTTGTGATTAAAACCGAACCACAACGCGACAGAATTCATTAAAAAAATAGTTTAAGATTTTAGTACCAAATATATGTATTTACAAAGAAATTAAACACGAATATTGGTGTACCATAGTAAAAGTTGGCATTTTTTTCTATTCCCTCCAGAAATTGTGCGATATTGGGTTTTTCTTACTTTTATATTATAACCTCGCACATCCAGCATGAAAAGAATTTATATTTAGCAACCAAAATTATTACTTTTGCGTATAATATTTCTCTTTCATGTCTAACCTATACCAATGTTTTGGCTAGATAACCACCTTGTCAATACGGAGTTGGTGAAGCTCACTTGGTGGTACGTGACATTTCAGCCACATAACATGAGTAAATGATACGTTGTCAACTTATTTTTTACCTTCAGCATTAATAAATCTATAGATTGAAATCGAAACGCGAATTCACGGTTTTCCAACTACGAGTATGAAGGGTAGTTAGTTAGTACTAAATTTCGATTTAAATATTTTGTCCTATGACATTTGACCAGCCGGCCTAGCATGACCGCCACGAGATATCTCGCGGACGAGAGAAGACAAACTAAGATGTAGGATATCTCGATATATTATATCTTGAAATCGACAATATTGATAGAAAAGATATCTCTATCGACAAATATATCTATTTTTGATATTAAAAGTCGAGTTTTAAGTGTAATTGTCACCGGAAGAAATAAAGAGATAATAGATTAAAACGCGAGAAAATGGTCGACAAAATTTTGTCTCGGTTAGGCCGGCTGATGACCATTCGTAACGCAAGTTCGGTGTACTATCCATCGTTCCAAAGAGCCTTTATTAAATCAATATCGAGATAAAGTATTTATTTATTTATTTAGGTATACATAACAAGAAACAATCTTAAAGATATATAATAGGTACAGTAAGTAGAGTGCTAGATTATTTCTCAAAAACATGTATACACAGAGGAATAATAATGAATACGTGAACAAAGCTAACAACTAAAGTTAAAACTAAACAAACTAAATAAAATTTTGGAAACAAACTTAAAAAAAATATAGAAATAACTAAGAAATAAGATTAATACAATTTGTGAATTGCTGAATTTGTATTTGACTAATTAATTCTATGTCAAGTTGTTTTATACAGCCTTTCATTTGTTCTGTCGGATTCGAGGGAAATAAATAAGAATCAATTTGAAACGTATCTCAATGTTTCATTTACACGGGTTTTCTGTGACATAATTAAACCCGAAACAAAAGCGAAGTCTTAATGAGACCACCGCTATGTGCTTGTGATACGTATTAACTCGGTTTATGTACGACTCAACATGTTAAGTATTAATGAACTAGATTTTACCTGTGAGTTCGTCTAATTTTAAACTAGTATATAATTAACCCTTTACAGCAAGGCATCCCTGAGAGGAGTACCTATATTTCAGCTCTTTTCGGCCTTTTATTATATATAACATACCTCAGCTTCGCACGGGTGCAATGTAGATGTACTATACACAAAAAAGGCATTTGTTACTCGCTGATAATGTAGCTTTCTAATGGTGAAATAATTTTTAAAATAGGTTCAGTAAATCCAGAGATTTTTTACACCTTGGGTCACATTATTCAAGTTTTAGAAGGGATCTCTAATTATATTTGTTAGTTGGTGAAGATGTAGCTTTCTAACTATGAAATAATTTTTAAAATCGGTCGAGTAGTTTTTGAATTAACTAAATCGTAACAAACAAACAAATCTTTACTCTTAAAATATTAGTATAGGTTTAAGAGATTACCGTCAAGTATTTTGCATTTCTTTGATTTCTGAGATGTTACGGAATTTAGAAAAAATATTTATTGACAATATTTTATAAACAAACAAATACAAGTGATTTTCTGACAATGACTAAAACATTTTGACTAGAGTTTTCAGTATATTTTTTGATGTATATAATATATCAGTATCCGTTACATTTGACTGAAAACCTCTCCCTCGTTTTTCCGCTTTAAAATATATCCCCTCGAAGAGAAAACTTGATTTATCCATTTTCTTTGTATCCATCACGTCTGAGATAAGAAAGGCAAGTCTTGCCAATTTTGAATAGCCTGATACGCTCCCTTTTTGTCTTACGACGTACCTATTTGAATAGAGATACGCAGGTTTCTGATCCACTTTCATTTCTACGTTTTTCCTTAAGGATCGAACACGTTAATACACATTGGATAAGGAAAGGTTCCTTTATAATATTGTCTTTTAGTAACGCGAGTATCACATTAAAAAAAAATACTTTATCTTGTATCAAAACGCAATTTATTATTTATCCCGACATTTCGGATGCTTTCCAGCAACCGTGGTCACGGGTAGACTGCCCGCTTTAATCCGGTATAAAGTATTAAAAATTAAATGTTTCTATATATTTTTAATTAATTTAAATTCAAACAAGCTCGCGGTTCAATCGACAGATTCGGTTGGAGATACTGGGTCTAACATAATTTTAACCATTGTTAAATATTTAAAGGAAAGTCGGTAGGAATTCCGGTAAGGCAATTGCCTTGTTAGGACTTCTTACTTTGGATATGCTAAAACCTGTTTATGAGGACATCGTTTACAACAATATACCGGTTATATTGACCAAAATCAAGGGGTCTGGCTGAATGCTATATGACCGCCTTATTGAAACATTGCTTATTACGACATACCTCATTAAGCGACTGCATTTAACTAATATCTTAGGAGAATTATACCTGTTGCTGTATTGTAAACAATTTGATAAGGTAACAGTATCCACATTTGAAACTCAGCAAAAGTAAACAAAAACGTGTAGAAGTTAGGGTCTTTTGTAATTCTTAGAAACAATATTCACGTGAATGCAATATAATCAAAGCCCGATTCTTCATATCTCTTCAGTCTGTTTGTTATAAAATTGTCCAAAATTTTAATTTGTAGCGATATAGCGTATTTTAGATAGATATTATAGATTTTATGAATACCGAAAAATGATAATGTTCTTTCATATTAAATATACGATTTATGTCAAATAAAAAAAAAAAAAAAATTTATACATACGTATAATATATTTATCATATTAATATCTATAGATGTGTATACAATTTCAATAATACCACTTCATAAAAAATACTTTGTAATTCAAAAACATCACCGTTTCGACTATCGGATTCTAAGACCAAATATGAGTAGTTCCTTCGATGTCGTTATAACAGATGTTGACTGATATATATTTTAATTACGAGAGAATAAATAAATCGTTCATTTAAGCAGGCTACGTCTCTTAACACCATCAAATAGAACCGCATTTTCGCATTTAAAATAAAAACTCATGACGTTATGACCCACTTTCCACTGATATGTACAAAGCATTTCATCAAGTTGAATTACGAACGAAAATAAAAGCTTCTCTGTACAATTGGTGTTTTTGTTTTAACACTTTACAATTTAAAGTTTTATTATTTCAAAACATTAAAAGCCTGCAACTGGTCGCGGTTTTGAAACCCAAACTGACCTTTTTGTAATTTTATAAATATTATTACCGTGTAAGGAATATTGTGAGCTAGAACGAATAGGCTTCTTCTAAGTATGCATGCTCCTATTTAGACCGCATCCCCACCTACCATCAGGCAGAATTGCGGTCAAATGCTTAGTTATACTCGTACGTCATAAAAAAATGACAGCATCAATAAACCATGGTTCATATAAAAGTAATTTCCCAGCACGCTTCAGCTGCAGCGTATCGATTGCGGAGTACGAGAAATAAAACGAAACCACCGTACATAGTTAGAACAAAAGTCATTTTATTACTCGGTTCGGTTTCAATCTATGGATTCCCGAATATTTTGTCAGTACATCATTTATTTATGTACTATGACTGATACCTAACGTCAAGTGAGCTTGTTAGTCGATCTCTAATTATGAAAGCAGTGCAGTGGTGTAAGCTACACTATATTTAACTGATTCTTCTTAGTACTTCTTAAACAAACCAAACTCCAACATACATACATCTTTAAAATGTTACATTGGACGTAACATATAGTTACGAACAAAATAAATCTCGACCACTTCAATCAAACGCCCTCATGAGAGAGACTTTCCAATCCAGTAATTAAAAATTTAAAACTCCAAGACAAGCATCAAGACAACAACAAGAGGACACTGTATGATATAGAAAAGCAATAATTAATATGGCAACTTTGTGATATTTTAAATCAGACAGCTTTTCAACCTTTCCGTCTGGCCGTGACCACGTTTGCTGAAAAGCGCTCGAAACATCGGGATAAATAATACGAATAATAAAGTCGCTTAGTAATTTGGTGAAAGTTATTTTATTCAAGTAAACTTACAAATATTTTAACTTCAATTTTTAAAACTAATGCCGAAGCTACCACCGATTCAGAATATTGCCTTCTAGCACCTTTTATTACCGTTTTCGCTTCAAAAACGATGGAATATATCGATATTACACAAACTCAATAGCCCTTCAGTTCTCCTGATATATTAGAACTCCAATGGTCGTTATTAGTCGTCGAGTGGTTGCAAGTATTGTTCAACTTTGTTGCTTATTTATTGTTTTTCGGATACTCTGATTGTTCGAGCATCGTACGAATATTTATTGGATCGACCTTTTAGTTTTGTTTATTTAATTTCAAGTTTCTAATAAAGGCACTTTGGTTTATAACTGATCCTAATTCGAATCAGTGGCCCGGGGTAAAATTTAATTATTGGTTTGGGAGCGTTTTGTTTGATAAAATTATACTTAGGATTGTTAGTTGAAAAATTATTCACGTGTGTAAAAATTGTGAATGTAAAATTAATAAAATTGAAGCTCATGGGTTGTTTGTGTGTTATTTATGAAAGAAAAAAAAAATCAACAATATTTTTTGAAACGGGCTTAAAGTGGATTTGGTTAAGTCCCAAATCCGATATTGAAAATTTTAAATAAACTTCCGTTTAGAACATACCTCCAAGGTTGTTTTGTTTGCTTGTATGTTATGAGTACCTTCTGGACTTACTGAACCAATTTCAAATAAATTTCACTTATGGACATTTAATTTATAAGTGGCTGAAATTGAATTTAGTTATTACTTAACTATTTTAAAATTACTTATAATAGTACTTTACTTATAATATTTTTAGTGAACTACTACGGGATTTTTCTAACAACTTGTTAAACAGTTCTGTATAAGTGAAAACAAAGTTCTGTAAAGACTTACTAAAGAGTAACTAGTCAAACAGTCCGCGACACAATATCTAACTTTTATATTTGAGCAAATAGTAGCTTTTATTTTTATAAAACCAATTCAATATCTTATTAGGTTATTCTTCGCTATTACTTCAGAGATTCTGAACCAAATCCATTAGTCAAATCAAAATGGAAAATAAACTTATAAAAAACCAAATATTTTCATAACTCTCGGTATTCGTATTTTACACTTTATAAATACAATATTAAAATGTATTACGTAAGCGGTACATAAGTCTCGATTGGCAAAAACTATATAAATTGAACTGAATTGAAATGAACGATTGACCTATAAAACGAAATCACTCTTTATGATATTTTATTAAAATTACTTTTTAACATTTTTACAATTTAAAAGGTTTTATGTTTGTTTGAATATTAAATAAATTTGATGAATGTAGTGGATATTAATTAATACGGAAAAGGGGAATATAAGGGAAATTTAATAAACGAGCTTATTCTATACTAGCAACACGCCCCGGCTTCGCATGGGTGCAATGTAGATGTGCTAAACACGAATAAAAATAGCTTGTGTCACTCGCTGATAATGTAGCTTTCTATTAGTGAAGTAATTTAGAGTTAAACAAACAAACAAATCTTTTAAATAAAATATACTTTATAACGGATTTAAACGTGGTTTATTATTTAAATTAATTATTTATGCCTAGGTTTCGGATGCTTTTCAGCAACCGTCTGTCGCGACCGATTTATCGTGGGAAAAATAATATAAATAATACACTGCTTTATAATCCGTCATAATGTATTTTATTTAAATGTGTGATACTCGCGTTAATAAAATACAATATTACAAACAAATCTTTCCTCTTTATGATATTAGTATAGAAATAACTTTAAATTCAATTAAAACGCGATGTATTTATATTCCTTATCCCACGCTTATATTTAAAGTCGGCAATGCACCTACTAGCCCTCTGGTGATGCGGATGTCTCAGATGCGTTGTCGGACTTTTAAAAATTTATAGGCTTGTGTCTTGAAACGAACGAGGTCGTAAGTTGGAAACACTGAAATGTGTCATCATCATAAATGGACGCTGTTATGCAATACAGTGTCAACCCACACGGTTGCCATTTTGAGAAAATTGAGTTTGAAGTTTTAATTAGATTTTACTAAATTGCTTTTAAAAAATAACAGAAATAATATATTTTTTTGTAATTATTATTATTACACTAAATGTATATAGTTTTTCTTGGTAGCAATCAAAGTAATAGAATTTAGTGCATTATTGTTAAATATTCTAAAAAATTTAGGGTTTCGTGCCCACTAGTTTTTTCAATATTTGAAGTGAAACTTCTTTATCGACGTATGGGAGAAATTTTGTAAGTATCGTCACGTTTTTCTGTTACGCGCCATGTTGCTTTTTTATCAAAGTTTAGTATAGTGACGTAAAGAATATAATGTAATATATTATAATAATAACAACAATATATTAGTTTTGAACTTTGGTTTGAAATAAGAATAACAATATATTAATTTGAAAGTGATAAAATCTTTTTTCTTAAGGCTGAAGCCTTATCTACCCCATTTTCGTGAAGTTGCAAATAGTACAAAAATGATACGTCGTAAAGAAGTTTCACTTCTTACCTGTGTACTCTGGTACACACACACAATTTTTTTTTGCTATTAAAACGATTTAAATGATGTATATCTCTTTTGAAATATGTACTCCAGCTCTTAAGGAAGCGATTGGTATAAAAAAATATTTTTTTATCATTTTGTGGGTTGACACTGTATTGATGAACAGCGTCCAAATAACGTTAGCAATTATTTGAACACAATAAAAAATAGTTCGGGTTCATACTGACATCGAAATGCGAAAGGGCTGGCGCACCGTCAAATGAGGTGAGTGAGGTGGACATATTACTAGAATGGGACCACAAAGCCTTAACCTTTTTCTGAGAAATTCACTTAACATTCATGTTCTGAATATATACGTCGCAATCATTTTGATACTGGACATAAATATACGTACATTTAGCCTTAGTTTTTTTAATAGTATAAAGAATGTCACTATCCACATCTATGTTTTACTGTCTAATACGCAAAACAGATTTTGATACGGTTTTTACAGATAGCTACATTTGTGAATGGTTTTTATGTTCATACATTATAAGTTATTCTATACTAGTGTTTAATGTTTTTTTATGTATAAGTGAAAACTAGAACTAGCTACACGCCCTGGCTCTGCACGGCTTCAATGTAGATGTACTATACACAAAAAATTACTTATTATTATTAGTTATTCATAATGTAACTTTCTATTGGTGAAATAATTTTTTAAATCCGTACTTTTTGAGATAAATCTTAACAAACAAACAAAAAAATCTTTCCTCTTATATGAGTATAGACAAAGAATATATATTATATCATATTTAAAGTTAGTGCGAAGCCAGGCTCTATTTTTTTTATTTAAGAGATTAAAAGAAAAATAACCATTACACACATCAAAAAATAGGATTCTTAATACCAACGTGGTTTTTCCAACAAAGAGATATAAAGAGGATTGCAGAGTGACGCCATTTCGTTAAATGGGAGCTTTAATAAAATGGCGTCCCCGGGCCATCACTCGCGGGACCTAGGGACGGTCACACTTACTTTTTATATTTCATCCTTATCTTCGAGTTTAATGCTTAATCTTGGACGAAATGTGTCGACGATTGTCTTGGAAACAGTGAGCTTATGACCCTGATACTTTATTTTGTTATTAACTAGATATTTTTTATTCGTAGACGAGCATGAAGTCCACTAGGCAGGAGATACCTCAGCCACAGTGGCGTAGCTAGGTGGACAAGGGCCCCGGTGCATAGAGAAAAAAAAACAGATATCAATCGCCCCTGTTGCCAAACCCCAGGGGGCCCTCTCAGCTTCGGGGCCCTGGGGCACTGCACCACTTTGCCTTATGGTAGCTACGCCACTGCTGAGTCAGCCATAGGACATCAGTCAAGAGATTTATTATTGTGGAAGAAGTGTTTATATTTGGAAGACCAGTTCCTCACAATTCATTTATTATTAAGAATATTTTAGGACTAAATCACCTAATACTGTTCCTGTTTGCGTGGTATAATGTTTTCCATCTAAATTTTCATTTCATTTCACAAGTATCACACTTCACTGTTGTTCTCAAACAAAAGTGAAGTGCTTAGCGCTAAGATCTTCTACAAAACGAATTTGGTTCAGTTTTCACCATCATTTTATCCGGGATGTCATTACGAAGACGTCTATTGATGTATTTGCCCCCTATACTATATAAAAAAAAACCTAAAAAAAATTTATTCAATTTTACTCCAACGAAAATCGACACAATAATAATACTTTTAAATAATGTATTTTTACCATAAGCTTCATACAATTATTGTTATATAGTATTTCAAGGTTCGTTGTTTTGTTTGACAGCCAAGCGAAACTATTTTGATTAGAACGGACATGGATTTGCAAAACAGAAAAGTTTAAAAGAGTATACCTATTATATATTTGTTTTTCTTATAATTCTCATCGTTATAATTTGAACAAATAACTGAATATCGTTATAAATTATAGTGTATAGATAATTCTGATACTTAAACAAATATTTACTGTGAAGTTTCATCGTAATCTGTTCTGTAGTTTTATCGTGAAAGATTAACAAACATGCATCCATCCATACATCCTTATAAGCATTTATAATATAAGAAGGATAACAAATGATTATTTTTAAGCGACATTTGCAATCTGGCTTCCTTTGTTATTATGGGAAAAGGTCTATACTGAAAGGCACAAAAGGTCAAATCTGTTAGGTTTTCATTTATCCATGACTTAGCTATTTGCATTTATATTATATTTAGGTGATACATAAGTAAAAATTTAATTTTGTAATGTGTAAATTATTGTTTTGTAATAGTAATGAATTTTAGACTATCTGTAAAAAAAATTAACCTTTGAAATAAATAAAGCATATGCATATTTATTTTTATTACCTATCTTGTCTACACAGAACATAACAGAAAGTCACTAATAATATTAATTATTATTATGTATATAGCTAAAATACGGTAGATACACTATGTACCTACTATAGAAATTAATAATGAATTTTTAAATACGTAGAATATGAAATATTGTGTGAAAGATTGGTATTTGACCTTGAGTTAGAAATAAAGAAATATTAATCGAGACTTGAAAATATGAATCATCAATCAACCCAGAGAATTAATAAAATTAACCTTACATGCTCGTGATCATAGTTTACATTAAATTCATTTTTGTCTGAGTCAAAAATTATATGTCTATTTTTTAGGTTATAATCTGTACAACTATAACCTTCTTGATTGAATTATATGTATATTTAGAAGAAAATACAAAGAACATTCTGTAGTTACAGCTAAAACATGGACATCCATTAAAATAATTTTTCAAACCTTGAAAGTTATTACGTAAATACCTAGTTACTCTCTATCTGGTCTTTATTATTAAAAAAAGTGTTTATATTTAGTAAAAAAAAATTTATGTCACATATTGACAGACGAACATGAGGCACACTTGATGGTAGGTCATACCTCAGCCACAGAATATAAGTCAACGATGCGCTGTCCTTTTTACTTCGAGCATTCGGAACTCCATAGACTGAAACCGAAACGCGCAATATGCACTATGAACGGTGGTTCGTTACCCGGTCGGAATTTCGATATTCCTCCCACCAGATCAATGCCCGAAGTTACCAGACGTGAGGAATACATGCTTACAGAAAATGATAAACATGTCGTCATGGGATTCGAACCCACAACCCATCGAAGCGCACCATGTTCTGCACGCGCCAACGAGCCCGTCAAAAATTATTGAGTTTTGATTAATCGAAGGCACATTCCAGCAGGTGTTAGGGATGCAGTGTCCAAGTATCCTGTGCTGGTCTTCGTCCACGGAGAAAGCTATGAATGGAGCTCCGGGAACCCGTATGACGCGAGTGTCCTCGCGTCTTATGCGGGCCTGGTAGTCGTGACTATTAACTACAGGTTGGGAGTTTTAGGTGAGTTTTTTTTTTATTTTATCGGCCGCCTCCGTGGCAATCGCGATGCGTTTAGCACCGGAGGTCCTGGGTTCGATTCCCGTGGAAAAAATATATACATACATTCGAAAGCTTTTTCAATATGACTAGCGTAGACACAAGGATATTCGAAATATACATGGATAAATAATATTTTTTTGTGTTTTTGTTTCGTTTCGTTTTTTCTGGGACTCGTGACTCTTGAGAGGTCCAAATATAAGACATTTATAGCTTAGCGTTTAGACTAAGACTAAGGCCTTTGAAGTTTAAAAAATATTAATTATAATTTTATAGTTGAAGACTACTATGTCAATGTTAAAGAGTCACAAGATTTTTAACTATAAAATGATTGACAAACAATGTAATAGTAAATTTGTTTTTTTAATATACCTTTTTATATGTGATATATTCACATACAACTACCCTCGCTTTAAAGTATTATACAATAAGTACAGGACATTAAATAATACTTTGCTGATCACATTCTGAAACTTCAAGCACTTGCAATTAAAAAACATAAAGCCTCGGGAAAATCCTTGTACACGATAATGATCTATCCCTGAATGCATGTTTGTTCGGATTCTAATCCATTCCAACAATAGCGTTTGCAAATCTACAACACGTTCTTAATCACTACCTCGCGTGACTCCTGCCCATAACCTGTGAATGACTGTCTTTATTACTCAAATCAATAGTTTTTTTGCAAACACATTACTGGGCTCAGCTCATATATTACGAGTAATTATTAAAAAGTCAGTATATGTTTGTTTTTATTCTTGAGGTAGAAATTACTGGTATATAAGCCTTTTGTGTCCACTAAAATTAAAACTTATGATAAATAAGCTTCGTAAATGATGATAACTTTTCTTTTCGGCAACCGATTTCGACGAAACGAAAGCCTATCTGTTGGGAACTCTTTAATGTTCCACTATGCAAGATTTCATGTAAATCAGTCCACCAATTTCGGAGACTAGCCCATACAAACAGAGAAACAAAAAAAAAAAAAAAATCGGGATTTGTCCTATTTCTCTTCTTACATCACCCTGACTCTGTTTTTAGCATTTTTTGTCCATGTACAGACATTCGACTTCTACATTTTTATACGTAAGTAATTGAAGTCCGAAGTAGGTACTTAAGATAGTATTTTGTCGTATATTATTTTAACGTATGCTAAACTAGAGCGTGCTAATAACTATAGCAGGCGATTATTTCTTTTATTCAACTTACACATATAAATCACCGCCTTCTCCTATTGGAGTAAGCGGAGATTATGGATACTATTTCCATCATTGCTTTCAAATCACGTCGCGGTCGGGACAAATAATAAATAGCTTTTTAATCTGAATCGATAATAAATGCAAACCAGTAAAAACTCGCGGTATATTTGTATATAACAAGAAAATCAGAAAATACTTCAACATAAAACCTGCTTACAACTGCGAAATTTCTTCAGCAGTAAAGCTGTTTCAAACTCAACATTGTCTTTGGAAACAATAATTTTGAACTTTTAAAAACTTTGCCAACTTCGGAACGTGTATTTATTGAGTGAAATGTCTTGAGCGAATATAAAGCTTTGGTAATTGGTATTTTTTGTGACAATTACGCTACGTTTGAGAATCAACGAGTACTTAAGAATCAAAAAGAATTGTTATTTTCTTCTGTGACAGTCAAACCTTTATAAACATGTGATAATGATTATATTTTCCACTAGTAATACGCCCCGGCTTCGTACAGGTGCAATGTAGTTGTACTATACACAAAAGCCTCTGTTACTTGCTGATAATGTAGCTTTCTTATGGTGAAATAATTTTTAAAATTAATCCAATCAATTTTTACGTTAAATTGTAACAAAAAAAATATAGGTACAAACAAACCTTTCCTCTTCATAATATTAGTATAGATATAGATATTACATAACTTTTGTCCCTCGAAGCACCAAAATATTGCATTTTACCTAAATAATCATTTAATAGCTAAGTGAGGAATACTAAACTCAATAATAATGTTCTTTTTTGATATAAAATTATAGCAGAATTTCTAAAATATACTATTTAATTTTCATTCGAATTTTGCAACAATGACGCACTTAGTAAATTATATATATCAAATATATAAAATTCCCGTGTCACAATGTTCGTTCCCATACTCCTCCGAAACGGCTCGACCGATTCTTATGAAATTTTTAATGCATATTACTGAATACTGAATACTTACTGAAGTCTGAGAATCGGCTACTATCTATCTTTCAAACCCCTAAGTGAAAAGGGTTGTTCACCCTTAATTTTTTTTTTTTTTTTTGGACGTGGCATTAAAAAATACATACAACCCCTGCTTTTTTGTCAAAAAATCTAGACCCGTGCGAAGCCAGAGCGGGTCGCTAGTATATGTATTATATATATTATACTTTTAGCATTAATAAAGTATAACTAAATATTTAATTTTCAAGGAACTCCAACAAAGGCACCGTTTGGCAATTCAGTAACTTAAACGCCACACTCAGAGTCATTTAGGTGAAATGAAATTGCCAGTAAACACGACACCTAATTCCGAAAACGCGAAGATACTCAAATTTAACACGTCTCAAGTACCCTTAACAGTTATATTCATTGAGTTCTATCTGCTATGACATTATGTTTTTGTAAACGTTTATTTTCAATTCACTCGTTTTGTTATTTCATCATTAACTTCATAAGTCCTGTGTATTTTTGTACAGGTGTAGCTCTAATGATCTAATGATTCAAAAAGTACTTCCTATCGACTACAAATATTGTATGGCAGCTTGAATAGGCGGCGACTCAGCATATACTTTGCTGACTCGAGAAATCGACACGGCTCTTATATTATGTCGCTACTCTTCGCATATAATAATGTTATATATACCGAATACTTTAAAAATGAACCAAATGATACTATTATAATGATAAATGATACTACCTTGAAAACAAAAAATGAAATAGTTCTAATTTTTCAAAAAATAGATATACATACATATTCCCAAACAAAAGATCATTTAAATTACAAGGGTTTCCGAACCGAATACATAATTATAATGTAAATTCTTTGATTTTGATACTGTAATATAGGGTCCAAGTAAATTTAAAAAATAATATCCTGTAATATCCTAATGGAGATAGTAGATAAGGAAACTTAGCGGGATAAAGTAACAATATTTATCTAATATAATAAATGTATAATTATAATAATATTATAAAGAAGAAACATAATTTTTGGATTTTTGTATGTTATGAATAAACTCAAAACTGTAGAAAGCTATTTTTTTACACATACATCGCGTGAAGCCGGGCGCGTTGGTGGTATTTAATAGAAAAACAAAGCTTCAAAAACGTTCCACATTTTACAACGAACACACCGCAAAAATAGATCAGTTTAAATTTTTCCATGAATATTTATGAGGCTAAAATATGGGAAGTCGCTTGAAAAAAGTTAAGATGAAAGAATGTTTCATTTGAATTTTAAAATTTGAAACGCTTTTTATTTTAAGTAGGCTTTAAACAAGCACTTGATTTAAATAGATACTACTGTCGAGAGGCGACGAGCTTTGCACTCTCGTATTATTTTATTTTATAAACAATCGCCATTACTCAAGGCTTCTCAAGTATTTCTTTTGAAATCACTGATATAAATGGAAATTTTCATCCAGTGGATACTCTAAGAAGACGCTAATGATACAATAACTTATTCTTTTTAGATTTAGAAGTCATACACAACATGCATTGTTACTAATTGAGTACAATTTATAACTGTTGCTAGCACGATTGTAGCTAGAATGTCTTTTATATACCCCATTAATTAACAACTAGACATAACGATAGTTTCGTGATTTTGAATGTCTGTAATCTGTATGAATAAAAGGATCGAAATAATATAATGCTATTGCTTGCACAATAATAATAATTGAACATCTGAATTAAATCATCAAGGCAATATGTAAACTCATTATTAATATTTTTTTAACACATAAACGCATTTTGAAAATAATATTCAAAGACTTTAAACATTTAAATTTTTTTATAATTTTTTAAATGTTTAAACATCACAATATTAGTAGAAAGACAAATAGAAATATCTCAGTGTAACATATCTATACTAATATTATAAAGAGGAAAGATTTGTTTGTTTGTAAGGATTTAACTCAAAAAGTACTCGACCGATTTAAAAACTTCTTTAACCAATAGAAAGCTACATTATCAGCGAGTAACAAAGGCTTTCTACCGTTAAATTGCATTGATGTGAAGCCGGGGCGTGTTACTAGTGTACTTATGAAAGTACTCAGTGTTAGGCATTGGTATGGTGTAAACTGTAATGGTAGCAGCTCCTAACAAAACATTTGTAAAACAAAACTTGGCGATTAAAAAGAGTGGCGGCGAGTTTATTGCCAGTTGTTCTCGTCCATTCTACGCCCTTTATTTGAGAACTGGCAGTAAATGTAAAATTAGAAGCATTTAATATGTATTTTTTATTGGCGTTCATAAGTGTATATTGTGTTACCTAAATGAATAAATGATTTTTGAATTTTGGTATATAGTGTTAGACTTTATTACTGGTGGTAATATATTATTAATACTACAGACTAATATATTGTCAATAAAATAATATTTGATATTATACAGTAATTTTCATTTAAACGTCGGTAAATTAAATAACGCTAAAACAACTCATTCGGATTGAAATAGTAATCATTGAGACTTAATAAATGAAACAGCTAAATCGCTCTGAGCTGTACTTGACTAATTTATATCATGTCATAATATTTAATGGAATTACTGAAAAGTCAGAAGCGGAAATATTCAATTACTTGCTGCGAATAAATACAAATTCTGTGAGGAAATTACGCCGTTAACTTCGGGGAAATTAATATTCACGGTTCGATTGAAAACAATTTCCAAATAAATAATAAGTTGATCCAGTAATGCTTTTGGACGTGAGATGTCCAAAGGCATTATAGGATAAATAAATAAATAAATAAAATTAATGTCTAAGTCCATAAAGACGAGACGACTGACACGATTGATGGCGATAATTTATTTAAATCAACGTAAAAATAAACTTTACTAGCGCAGAAACTAGTTCCAAATACCTATCTGGCAGTGCAGAAATCATGTTATTTCAAGGAATGACGGGGTCGTAGGCGCATTTGGTGGGACTCATACCTTGCGCTCCGATGGGTCGCGGGTTCGAAATCCGTCGGGACTTTTAACTTTTTCAGTAAGCGTGTTTTCTCCACATCTGATCACTTCGGGCATGAAACTAGTGGAAGGAATATCGAAATTCCGACCGAGTAACGAACACAAAGTATCTACCACCGTTCATATGGAAAAAGTGAGGTGCACATTGCGCGTTTCATTCTTATTCTTTGGATTTCCGAATGTTCCAAGTAAAAAGTAGGTCGACAGCGCATCATTGACTGATGTTCTTGGGCTGGGGTAACCCACCATCGAGTGAACTTCTTGCTCGTCTGTCGATATCTAACATAAAAAATCAACATATTTTCAGTACATTAACCAACCAATAATAAAATAACATTAGAAGCTTTGTTGACGCGTATCACATTTCACGATTTAATATACGACTTATGATGCTATCTCCATATATTTCTACTAACTACTCGCTGTATTTCTTAATATTATGGAAATACTTGCTAACCTTGTCCTGTTACTCGTGTATAATGAATAAATTGAATTTCAATTTGAAAATGCTTTTTTTCTTTATGTGTATTTTTTTTTTTAAATAAAAAAATACTTTATAACGGATTAAAACGCGATTTATTATTTATACTATTTGTGCCGACGCGGACGTTTCGGATGCTTTTCAGTAACCGTGTCGCAGCAGACTGAAAGATGACAGTTGTTTAATTTGAAATATCACAAAGTTGCCATATTAACGCCATCTATTCGATTTGATATTATAATCCATTATAAAGTGTTTTATTTAAATGTGTGATACTCGCGATATAAAAAAGCAATATAATGTGTAGTTTATTAAGAAAATTTATTGTATAAAACAAATGTATCAAATAACATTCAAGATTCTGACATTCTACTTTACGTAATCCATCTTCCAGAAGGTATAGAAAAAAGTCTAGCGAACTGGAACTAATAGTCTCAAGTTCTCCTGTACATTTCTTAGAGTAATGCACCGTCTTAATAACTGTTCATAATTCTACCCGTGAGAGCAATACTTTAACTTCAACACGTTCTGTGGTCTTAGAATATTCGCTTCCTGGCATCCCTTTGACAGCCAAAAGTTATCTAAAATTACACATAACTTCGTCAAAATTTGCGGGAGAATGTAATGTCGAGTATTTTAGGTTAATATAAGATACTACTTTAAATGTAACCTTATACGAAGTCTGTATATTTTTAGTGTGTAAATAGCAAGGAAGGAGTAAGATGCAATTAGGGGCGCGACAAAAATGAGATTTTTTCTTTCAATATATGTATGTATTATATTAATTAAATTCATTTTATAAAACTGATTTTAATATCATGTTAAATTTTCGAAAAAATCTTTTCCAAGTAGCGCATTGCGGTGACAATCATAAAAATTTACTGAATCATCTAAAATCAAAACACCAAATAAAAAAAATATTTACATAGTTTAATCATAAATCTGTAATAAATAATTGTAGTTTAATGAAATAAACTTGAGGGGGTTAACGAAATTTATTGCTCTCAAAATATTCACATTAAATAATATATTTCACTTCATGAGAATTACCATGTACTATGCATACAGGTAAATAAACTTAATTATTATACTATAAAAAATATAAATTAAAAAACTTCCTTTTTATCCTGACTGCATCTCCGTTGGCGCGATTGCTGCTGATTGTTTTCAGTCTTATA
This sequence comes from Anthocharis cardamines, assembly GCA_905404175.1. Taxonomy (NCBI): domain Eukaryota; kingdom Metazoa; phylum Arthropoda; class Insecta; order Lepidoptera; family Pieridae; genus Anthocharis; species Anthocharis cardamines. Next base: position 775,147 of record FR989953.1, on the reverse strand, counting down.
AAAGAACAAATTGAAAGAATGCTACGCGGAAACAATATAAAAACTGGCCAAGTGTGAGTCGGACTCGCACTGAGGGTTCCATACAAACTTTTAGTTAAGTAAATATTTTCCCAATAAATCTACAAAACGGTTTTTGGTACCACATGACATTGTTTCATGCCTCATGATTCTAGGTCAACTGGAAGTACCCTATAGGATTTACTTCCCTTGCGTTGTCAAAATATGCTACATTAACGGAGCATAAAGCGCCATATCTTTTGATTGCGTCGTATTAGAAGTTTTAAGGGATCCGTTTTTGGTACGAAGTACGGAACTCTAACTGAGTTATTAATGTTATGACAAAAATATTCACATAAAGGGGTTCGAAATTAGTAAAATGAAAGGGATGTAATAGGGGATGGAATATGAAAACTCATCTCAAATCTCATAATGTTACACATTATTCACGACAAAATATCAGTCAGTACAATCTATTCGGGTACTCCTTTGTTTTGGGGTTATATAAACAGTTCTGGGTAATTACGTAATCGCTTAGTTGTTATTTTATGGAATGGAATCTCCATTTCATTTAAGCAATGTCAACATTGTATTGTTTATACCGCAATTTCTGTACGAATGCTACATATTAGTGTGCGGAAGGAATGAAAATCAGTTTGTATGAACATTTGACGGGCTCGTTGGCGCGTGGGTTCGAATCCCACCGGGACGACAAGTTTATAATTTTCTGTAAGCATGTCTTCTCTACGTCTGGTAACTTCGAGCATGGATCGGGGGAGAAATATCGAAATTACGACCGGGTAACGAACCACCATTCATAGATGGAAAAACCGTGAATTGCGAGTTTCGGTTTCAGTCTATGGATTTCCGAATGCTGGAAGTAAAATGTAGGTCGACAGCGCATCATTGACTGATGCTCTGTGGCTGAGGTATCACCTACCATCAAGTAAACCTCATGCTCGTCTGTCGATATCTAACATAAAAAATAGGGTGTTTTTTAATTTCAATGGTCTCGCATACTACGATTGTTTGGGATATTACTTCTTTCTAATTATATTATAAAAAAAAATATTTGAAAGGGTTTATAGTAAAGCAAACATTATAAAGATTGAACACACTCATTGACAGTCGAAACACGTGACCGCTTTTGTAAGGCCATTAAATTCTGTAGCTTCTGAAGATTTTAATTTCCGTAGCTTTTACGTTAAAGGAATCGTTTTATCGCTTAGATATAAAGAGTTTGATATTGTAGCTAAGGTTATATCCGTTGAGGTGAAAAATTAATACGAACGAAAATAGCTTGACTGAGACTTTAATATTATTATAGATGAAAAAGAAGACAAGTGGCATAGCTACATATGTTGTATATGACCTTTAAAGGGCTACATCGTTTGAACTTTATCCTTTAAAATACATACACATTCTCACATAATACGCATTGTTATATCAGATATTTAAAAAAAAAGTGAAGGGATGAAACGTCAGGTGTCAACACTAGTCACGCCACGGACTATTTGTAATGTTCTATTCCCTTTTTTATTTGGGGTCGGCGCATTATGTTCTCTTTTTCCATTCTCTTCTTTCACTCGCCATATCAGTCACACCTCTCAAACACATAATATCATTCTTCACACATGTTCCATGTTTTTTTTTTGGCCTCCCTCTTTCCCTATACCCATCCACTTTTTTCATCTCTCCTCATAACATGCCTAAACGATTACCTTTAAATTTTTCACTAGCGCTACTCTCAAACTGTCTTATCACGGTCTTATCACGGTCTTATAGATTTTTCCCTTAAGTTTTATAATTAATTCAGATAAATTTGTTCGCAGGATTCCTCAACCCCCGGTTGGACGAGTTCCCCCGTTCACCCGCTAACTACGGGATCATGGACCAGATAGCAGCTCTACACTGGATTAAGGAGAACGTGGCAGTGTTCGGCGGTGACCCCACCAACGTGACCCTCATGGGGCACGGCACTGGGGCGGCGTGCGTGCACTTCTTGCTCACCTCGCTGACTGTGCCTGAAGGTAGGATTGAGTTCAAGTAAAACTTTTACAAGTACTAATGAATCGGTATTTTTTAAACGACTTCAAAAAAGGAGGAGGTACTCAATTCGACTGTATTATTTTTTGTATGTGTGTTACGTGATAATTTCAGCATATTTTAGAGGTGATCCCGTTTAAATTTTAACTGTTTATAAATGTTAAATAGATATTATTTGTAATACAGTAGTTTAACGGTATAATAAAAACCAAAAATTATATACATTTTCCCAACAAACAAAAAAACATAAAGCTCCTGTTTTGGCTCTTCTAGAAAGTTCCTTGTAAAGCACTCTGCTATAACTTTGCGCTGAAATACTCCTGACTCAGATGTGCCATAGCATATGAGCAACAGCTAGCTCATTTTTATGTTATTTTATTCCTGAGTGTTTTTAATATATGAAAGTCCACAACTGCGCGATTCCTTAGAGAAGTTCTGCCTAGTATAACAACGATCCAGCTATCGCCCCCTATTCAATTATTAATTATACTTTGATGAAATATAATGCAACTCTATTAATTACAGTGTGCATAACATATGTACGACTCCTACTCATGGCATCATCAAATTTACAAAAGCAATCTTTACATTTAAATATTCCATAAAGTACATACAGTATTTCCTGTCGAATGAAATAACTCTTCAGAATACAAACAAACTGTATTTTTAAAATGGTTAATAGAGTTGTTCGAAATTTGATTTCAAATAATCTGATTATAGCTCTCAGATTCCGTTTAATTATAATTGTAGCGCTATAGTGAGCTAGCTGATCTCGCCTAACTGTGTCACCTACTTCAGCTTTATAGTATTTTGTGCGAAGACAGCGTTTATGTTTCGACCTGGTTTAGAATTTCAGTATGTTAGAGTGCCACGTGTTAATAATAAATAAACTGGTAACATTTTCGAGTCCACAAGTCTGTATTTGGTTTGTTTTAACTTACGTATGTAGCTCTTTCTCTTTAAAAAAACAACGTTCAATTAATTATTGGAAAACTTAAAAACAGAAAGGCACTATGTTGATTTTTCAATAGTTATTTTAAACTAGCGATCCGCCCCGACTTGACACGGGTGCAATGTAGATATACTTTACACAAAAGCTCTCTGATAATGTAGCTTTCTATTGATGAAAGAATTTTTGAAATCGGTCGAGAGTTTATTCATAACATACAAAAATATCTGGGGGCACGGCAGTGCCCCCGCCAAGTCGAGCAACAAGCGGCACGGCCGTACTATCCTTTTCTCGTAAATCTTTCCTCTTTATAATATTAGTATAGATATAGATAATTTCAATCGAAATATGAAGGGTAATACAGTTGAATTTTATTGAATTGGGGTTGCTAATTTTACCACACTGTTGGTAACTTTATCAACGCAACTATCACAATTTTATTCATTACTAGCTGATGCCCGCGACTTCGTTCGCGTGGGAATCACTTTATGCTGAACTTTTGAACAAGCTTTTTTCATATTATATATCCTCCATCCTCTGTACTTGGTGATTTCTTTTCGGAAAGAGCTATCAGAGTTGTCATTGACGGTTGCTTTTGCATCATATTATCGACATGTTTAATGGTGGTTGAGGTTGGGGTTCAAATGATGATTTGAAATTCAAAAGAAATACCATGGTAATTGAAAAAATGAACCTGACTTTAAATAAACTTTAGGGAGATGCATATCAATCAAATTTTACGTCACCAAAATGCAGATATGTGTCTTTTTTCCACTAATCAGAGTTCAGTCGAAGATTGGATTCAATGCATTTTCCGTCTTAAATATATGCACGAAAATTGTACGGGGGTTTGAAAATACTTGCGACCGCGACACATGGAAAAAACGCCAAGAAAATGTCTAAATACGAATAAAATGAAGGTATGGAGAAATGCAACGTAAAATGAATGAAAAAAATAGTATGGCCATGTTGACCAAATACTTATTTTTTTATAAATTTAATTAGTGTGGAAGATACTATATCCATCTCTATATTTATTTCATTTAATTGATCACTTTTAATTTCAGATATTTTTGTTTAATTCCCTTGGAAAGGAAAGGATTGATGAAAATGCGAAATAAACGATCTCATAAGAAATACATTTTTATATAATAGAATAGTTCAATAATACATTTTCTATTTTCAATATTAGTTCTTTTAAAAATATAAAAAAATATTTCCCTGAGTGATGATTCGAACTCGCATCTGAAATTACGTAGTACGACCGTATATCCACTATGCCACGAACACATATCGAAAACGGCGAAATTATCAAACTATTTCATTTACATATCAAACTGAGATTGACATCTGACAATTCGAAAAAATTCAACGCGAGTCAGTTTTCATTGCAATTTGTTGAAATGATGCCTTTAAAATAATATTTAAATGATGATAACTTTTTTTTCCGAAAACCGATTTCGATGAAACAAAGCCTATATGTTGCCCTGGACTTTGCTTAATATAATTGTATAAATTACGCGAAAATCGGTTCAGTATCTTCGGAGATTAGCGTGAACAAACAGACAGACAGACAAGAATCTTAAAAATTGCATTTATGCATTCTGCTACCCTTCTTTTATCACCCCTCTTAATTTCTGGTAAAAATATTTAGTGAAGCGTAATTTCGATCCTACTCTTTTATTATATGTAATATATAGATTCAAAACTGTATTGTCGAAGGAATAAAGCTACTTCTTAATGCAAAATAAACGTGAATAACAAAACTTTACATCAAGACAAAATTAAAATTTGCGGTATAACTTTATCGTAGTAAAATTAATTATTAGTTAAGTATTGTAAAGTTTTGTATACATATTTAATTAAAACCTGTCTGCTTTGAGGCTTTTATCTCTTACGATTTAAAATGAATAGCAAGGAAAGTCCAATACACTGTAATCTGTTCAATAATATTTTATTCATACAAACTGTAAAACTAAGCCTATCGCATAATCCATTCTTAGCGATGAATATGCAAACCATCGCCCGGTTTTCCTCGCTTTTTCTGACCCAGTTGTTGCGATCGAACGTAAAAGGAATTTTGTAGTGCAATTGCAATTTCTACTTTGTGCGATCCTTTCGAATTTACAATTACTCTTTGTATAGCACGCTCCATAGAGATGTTTTACATTACTACATAAATGATTATTCATTTTTTGTTTCTCAATAATAGTCATTTTTTAATTACTGATAATTTTATTTTTAATTTATTGATAAATTACATTTTAATGCGTATGTTGACACCTTTTTTTTTTAAATAATTGAGCACTTACCAAGTAAGCATGCAATTTCACATCTCCTGACGCTTCCGTAACTCCAATCTGTTGATGCAGGCTGTGGTCCCGAATTGAATACGAAAGTTAGTCCGTGGGCCCCAAAACGGTGAGACCTGAGGGTCTGCAGGGGTTCAGTGGCCGTATCTCAACCTCGCCCGGCTCTCTGACTAGCAGAGAGATATACCTGGTAAGGGTACCTCGCAGGGAGGGGGTACCCAGTGCGCAACTGCATTCCCCTCGAAGAAAAAAAAAGAAGGGCATGCAAGCCTAACACTTGAAGATAATGAAGAGTTTAATTCTATCCTAAAGTGACTAAATTATATATTTCTTATTAAGAGAGTGTAATTTAATCCTCTTCTTATTGTCTCTATCATAGTCCATCAATTTGTAGTCTAAATTAATTATTACTCTCAATCAGTTATTTTGAATTAGAATTGAAATTAAAATATGCTTGTTGTATGATATTGCATTGATTATGATTTTTCTAAAAACAATTCTAATTTAAATAAGTTGATATTTTATAATTAAAAATATATAATTGACTTTGTAAGCAATTATGTATGACCTAATTTTCTGTCATGGGATGTGAGTTCAAGTTCTCCAAAATTTAATAGAAATTCTTTTCATATGTATTGTCCCCAACATATTGAATATTTTACTTTACTCTAATGCATTTTTTTATTTAGGTTTATTTTAATTTGATTTATGATTTTGATGTTAACAGACTACAGTGTTGCGAGTGAAAAAAACATTCACTCATTCATGACAGAAAATAACTAACATTTCTATCTCTCTCTCTTTATAACTTTACACAAAACTTTCTTGGATGGCTGAGCATAGTATAAAACTAGATCTTATCTCAGTAAAACGTCACTACCCGGGAATTATAGTGCAGCTTTCCGCTAAAGTTTCAAGTATAACGTAACTGAGTGCTGGAACAATCTTCCTTCACCTCAGCTACACTGACAACATGCGGATTCAAAGTATTATATAAAACCAAATATAAGGCAGAATTTTATGACAAACTAGCAACACTAGCTTCGCATGGGTGCAATTTAGATACAAAAAAACATATGTGACTCGCTAGCTTTCTATTGGTAAAAAAAATTATAGGTAGAAATCGGTCGAGTAGTTTTTGAGTTAAATCGTAACAAACAAACAAACAATCTTTCCTCTTTATAATATGAGAATAATTATGAGAAATTTAATGAATTAGATTTAAAAAAATAAATAAATAGAACACATTAAAAATAAATCAATTTTGAACAGAAAAAACCTACAGAGAGCACTTTTGATTAAAAAAATATTCAAAAATACAAAAAAATATATACCAACAGAAAGGAATAATAAAAAAGTAACGTTAATGGAGAATTTCCCGTGCAGTGTGGGAAATGGGTCACTGACTTCCTGTCACAGTCATGACTGTGACGCAGCACTGATTTTCAGCGGCACGCATTTGACGCTGGAGATGCAGTGTGCTCTTGTTAAAAAATAAATGAAAATATTTAAATGTACTATTTTCATATCTTTCGTTTGATATCCATATGATAAACAATGGATAGTTAGAGGCTTTTATAGTGGAAAAAGCTGTAAAGTGTAGATTGCATTAGTATATCGACGGTTAAAAGGTAATTCTCTTATTATAAACGACATTTTGGTCGAAAATGACTTACGAGTATGAATGCCATCCTATTTTAAATTTTCTTCTCTTTTGAATGCGCTTCACTCCCATGGATCTGCGACGAATTTTATCACTTATGCCTAAACAAAAAAACTACGTTTTCGAAGTGTCCTATAAACTTAGTGACCTTTAAACTACTCTCCTTTATAGTTAATAAATTATAATAGATCGAGTGCACACCTATTATTAAGTGAACGTCATGCTTGTGTGTCGATATCTAACATAAAAAAATACTAATATGTATTTTATTAAATATTAGTATGCAGTCACAGGCTGCAGTTGTATTTAATTAAAATAATCATCGTTATAAGGTGAAGTATGACCCACAGGACTGAATACCATAAAGGGCGTTCAACTATTCCGGTCGTGAATACTTGCTAAGTTCGCGGTTCACTCTTAGTATTAAATTCTAAGTCAGAATCCAACTCTATTCCTGTTAGCTGGGCATGACGAGTCCAAGTGATTATAATATTTCCAATTTTAACCACAATAGCGCACAAATTACGAGTATCTAAAAAGTTTTAAAGGCCGTCAACGCACCTGCAAGCCTTCTGGTGTTGCTGATGTCTATGGGCGGTTGAGATCACTTACCATCACGTGAGCCGCCTGCCCGTTTGCCCCCTATACTATAAAAAAACTACTTATTATGCATTTAGCCGTTTCATTACGAGTATCACTTCAGCTTGGATTGTCGTAACGAAAAGGTTAAGGAAAGATGAGATATAAGAGTAATGAGCGGAAGTGGAGGCCATTTTGTATCTTATACTTGATTGAACGTTGTAATTTTGTACAATAAATTTGATATTTGAAAATTATGGTTTGTGATTATTAAATATACATACAAAAAAATTAACACGGCAATATGTCTGCATAATAAATTCCACAAAACTGCATGCTTGCCGTGGTTGTGTGTTTGTCATTTTTCTTCTGTGAATCAGTATTCTGTCTATGAATAACGATATTTTTATTTTGTTTCTCCGAGATTTGAACTAGAGACCTGGGATAATAAACGCAACATGAATGCCACTGAGCTACGAAGGCGGTCATTTGTGTATATATGTTGGCGGTCATTAATATATGTTTTGTGACAATATATTGTGTTCTTTTTTTAAATTATGTTCATCCTCTAAACCGATCATTTACGGCTACGGCCTCGTACGGCTAGTTTTGAAATCAACATAAGTTAAAATAAAAAACAAAGAGCCACAAAAGGGCAATGTATCACAATAACTACATAAAAGCAATGCATAAAACGAACGAAGCTGACCGAATGTATTGCGAGCCTGCCAATATCACTCGCGATTGACGGATATGAATTCATTGACAATATGAAAATAAATATTTAGAAAGGCGACAGTCACTGGCATTTAAAAGTGGCATATTTGAAAGTATATTACCACAAATAATCATACAATATAATAATCGTAACAAAACAGAGCATAATATCTTACTTATTTTATACAATAAGGACAAAAAGATAATTGAAAATAGGCTGGTTTTGTGAAAATTGGACAAGATTCTCAGTAATAACGAAACACTGATTTTCATATTCTTTTCTACTGAAAAAACCGTCCAAGTGCGAGTTGGACTCGCGCACGAAGGGTTCCATATTATTTATAAAACCGGCAAAAAAATCATACAACAAACAATATTTATTTTATTCTGTATTTTGTTGTTTTAGCGGCAACAGAAATACATCATCAGTGAAAATTCTGAACTGTCTATCTATCACAGTTCATAAGATACAGTCTGTTGACAGACGGACAAACAGACAGACGGATGAATAGGGTCCTGTTTTACCTATTGGGTACGGAACCCTAAAAACAAAGCAAAAACCGAATGATTTATAAATACAAAAGGTATATACCCAGCACACCTCTTTCCCATTTGGCCAGATAGAAGGAATTATATATCTTCCGATCCTTGTATCACTTTCGCTTCTTCCACATTCATCAATGCATCGATCGGTTTCGAGTACTTATGACCTGGCCCTTTTGAAGTACGTCCCCGATCTGATCGAGGTACGTTCGTCTAGGTCGATCACTTCCGACTCTACCACTCACCCCAGTTTCATAAATCTTTTTCATTTCCCTACTTTCATCCATCCTCTCTACGTCATATAAATAATTATATAATATAACTAGCGACCCGCCCCGGCTTCGCGCAGATGTAATGCTGATACTAAATACACTACAGAAAAACTGTGATCGTTGTATATAAAAACATACCGGCCGGTACCGCCGCAAACGTTACGTCCCGCAATTTTTAAATCTGTAATATCTTCGAAAATATTCATTTAAATCATACTTATATTAGTATTCAGTCATACTTAGTACATTATTTTGATAAAACTCGTAGGGTTCAGCCTGCGTTTGAAATGTAAGCGGAAAAAATGTAATTATTTACGACATCACATTAGAAACCTCAAAAATAACAGTACTTCTTCACTATTTAATGAATGTTACATATAAACCTTCCTCTTGAATCACTCTATCTATTAAAAAACCGCATCAAAATCCGTTGCGTAGTTTCAAAGATTTAAGCATACAAAGGGACATAGGGACAGAGAAAGCGACTTTGTTTTATACTATGTAGTGATATTCTTAATGAGGCTTAGCATCACTACGGGCTTCTGACTGGTATTCACATCCACCTGTTTTATTATTCTATTTTGCTTGGTTATTCTGTGATATGATACTATTAAATACCAAGTGACAAATAAATAATTTAAATTAAATTAAATTTTACTGGTTTAATCCTTAAATCTTAATTCGTTTAAACATAGCAGATTGATTACATATAAATAATATATTTCAATACAATACAATTAATCAGCGTCCCGTTTCGGCTTCAACAGATATTAACATTTTTTTATTACCATTCCTTTCTTGAATTTTATTTAAAAATATAGTAGAAAAGTGTTTGAATCCATTCGTAATTAAAGAAACTACATTTATTTCATACACATTGAAGATTAATTTTGAGTTCAAATATTAATTATGGAGCATTTAAAACCAACATGAAGGCATTATCTATACTAATAATATTATAAAGAGGAAAGATTTGTATTTTTGAATTTTTGTATGTTATGAATAAACTCAAAAAGTGAGATTGTGAAAATTCTTTCACCAATAGAAATCTACATTAGTAACATAGGCTATGTTTGGTATATAGTACATCTACATTGCACCCGTGTGAAGCCGGGGCACGTTGCTAGTTTTTCATATATGTAATCTATAGTCTATAATATAAATAAAAATGTAAGATGTTTGTCCTCTAAACTATTCTTCTGAATATGATGAAACATTTGAGAGTTGTTATTCAAATATTCGTGGCCCAAAAATCAAACAAAAAATAGCTAATATTGTCTTTTATTAACGCGAGTATCACACATTTAAATAAAATACTGTATACCGGATTAAAACGCGATTTATTGTTTAAATTATTTATCCCGGATAAATAATTTAAACAATAAATCGCGTTTTAATCCGGTATACAGTATTTTATTTAAAAAAATAGCTATATTACGTAAGTATGCCAGGTGTTGTATTGGTTTTTCACTTAGTGGTAGGTAATTTAGTCATGGTGATATGCGATCGAGTGAGGTTATTGCTCCAAAAAATATATATTTTTTTAATATTACTCAAAAATGTCATTTCATAACCTCAAAACAATTTTACTATGATCTCATTTCGCACGTCTTCATATTTGAAGTGAGACTACTTTAGTACAAGACTTTCTTTCGGAGCGGATTTCCTTGACTCGCTTAGGAGGTCGTGCCTTGAATTTTTGTTGAGAATTCTGAAGTCTAGTTTCAATATAGTAAACTTGTACTTCGAGAAATCTTTTTGAAATAGTTTCTTGGATGTCTTTGTCTTTGAACTATGAATCTTGTGAGGATTGGGGTCAGTTTCTACATACTTACATATACTTGGAATTCAAAGTGAACACTACTTTTATCTGTTACATTTTCCTTTTAATATATAAACCTTTTTTTTTAAATTATGTGATTATTTTGGTGAGTACCATCTATACTAATATTATAAATAGGAAAGATTTGTTTGTTATGATTTAACTCAAAAACTACTCGACCGATTTTAAAAATTCTTTCACCAATAGAAAGCAACATTATCAGCTTAGGTTACATTTTTTATCGCTAGTTAGAAATAAAATAACAAATCTTAAATAATAATAGTTATCCATATATTAATTTGATTATTTTTACTTAGTACTTAAAATTAGAACTCGATATAACTGATTCGTCAGGCAGTTAAAAGTATTATCAAATTCGTAAAAACTATATTACGTGTCTTCAAGATCAATTCGGAACTTTTATTTAATCACTATCAAACCGTCCTGGCTTCGCACGGATGCAATAAAGATGTACTATACACAAACTTTCTATTGGTGAAAGAATTTTTAAAATCGGTTCAGTCGATGCAGAGATTACCACCTACAACCTCACAAACTTTAATATTAATATAGATGGAAAGAATATATATCAATGTTTATTAAGAATAAGAATAAGAAACATTTATTCAATTTATTCAACAAATTTACATAACATTCTTAATATTTAGGCTACATTCTTAATGATTACACTCTTAATCCTACCCTAAATATGCTGTGTGGCTAAATAAAAGGCCGATGCTCAGCTTGTGCTGTAAACCAGTACAGGCTACAGCGCTGATTTTCAGCATCTGCCTGGGAAACCGTTTGTGTGCCAGTAAACAAAAAAGATAATTTAAAAAGAAAAGAATAAAGGAATCATTAAAAAAAAAACTAAATTAAATACAATTATAATATATTAGATATTATATTTCAGTGAGAATGTACGCTAATAGAATAAAAAGGTAAAGTATATTTGTGGCGGTTTTTATCAGGACTCTGAATTAATTTGACACATTATTTCACTAGCAATACTATTGATGATTAACGAAGGCAACATGGCATTACTGTATAAGTAGTTATAAAATAAATATCGGCGCCAGGCTTTATAAGTGTACTTTTCCCTGACTGAGTCTCACATAAAAGTTATGTATGTATTTCAAGTAAGTATTTTTTTTATCGACAGACGAGCATGAGGTTCACTTGATGGTAGGTGATACCTCAGCTACAGAACATCAGCTAATGATCTTTTTACTTTGAGCATTCGGAAATCCATAGACTGAAACCGCAACGGGCAATATGCACTTCACGGTTTTTCCATCTATGAACGGTGGTTACCCGGTCGGACTTTCTTTATTCCTCCCACCCGATCAATGCCCGAAGTTACCAGACGTGAGGAAAATATGCTTACAGAAAATTATAAACGAACCATCGATGCGCACGGCAGGTGTTCTACCGAACGCAACGAGTCCGTCAGAATATAAATATGTTCTTAAATATATTATAGTATAAATTCATTATATATGTTTTAAATATGGCAAGTACAATTGATATCATTAATGGAGGAGATTAAGTGAGTCGTACAGAATCAAAGGCGGCTATCTGACTTATGGCTGATTGTTAGCAATTTAAAAAAGATAACGTTTTTCTCCTTTATTTTTGTATTAGGTATCATTAATTGCATGTTTAAGGTATCTATTAATATTAACAATTAAAGATAAAACCAAATATTTAAAAAAAATATAACAGTCTAAACGACAAGAACTTATATTCTTTTTGTAGATTGCCGGACCAAAAATGTCAGAAAGCCGCTTTGATTCCATACGACTCAAGTTATTTTTGAGTACTTTTTGCCACTGTAGTACTGAGAGCTACATAATTTGCATGTAACGCAAAAAAGTGCAATATTTATTTCGTCAAAGCAAAACAGTTCTTAACTGCATAGTACGCTACTCATATGAAATGCAAACATTTTCCAAATACTGTTGGATGGATGAATATTTAATTCGCTACGTCAGTGTATACATTTATGCAAAAAGATGACGTCTTACATTTTTACTCTTAACGCGAATTTCTGTATGGACTGAAGGTAGAAACATTATTTATTTATAAATATGTATACTACGCTATCCCTTAGTAAAAGAAAGGTTTTAGAAGAAATACAGTTTATTTTTTATGTTAGATATGAACAGACGAGCATGAGGTTCACTTGATGATAGGTGATACCTCGGCCACAATAAATCAGTCAATGATGTGCTGTCGACCTACTTTTCACTTCGAGTATTCGGAAAACCATAGACTGAAACCGAAACGCACAATGTGCACTTCACGGTTTTTCCTCTATGAACGGTGGTCGTTACCCCGTCGGAATTTCGATATTCCTCCGACCCCATCAATGCCCGAAGTTACCAGATGTGGGGAAAACATGCTTACAGAAAATTATAAACATATCCCGATAGGATTCGATCCCACGACCCATCGATGCGCACGGCAGGTGTTCTACCGAACGCGTCAACGAGCCCGTCAGAATAGAATTAAAGAAAATCTCAATCTCAATTAAATAATATTTTACAAATATGTAATTTTATAATTATGAGATATGTTACAGTTATAACAACAACAATATCTTGTATTCCCTTTTTGAAATGCTTTATTTTATTTATTAGGATTTTTTCTATACACTCCAGAATTCGGCAACCTCTGGTTTTGAATAGTGCTGGATTATTGAGATTCTACTGTACTTAGTAACATAAACAGAAGCAGTTCAGAAGAACAAATAAAAAAAGCGATTTAAAAGATAAAATGTGTTTGTCAGTTAGTGCATTCCTTGTTAATTTTAAGTTTATTATTTTTCCATATAAATTTACATTTTATAATTTAATTTATTTATAAAAAACCACTAATGTCAGCGCACTAACCCTCCCTGGGAGCCACTGAAAATCAGTGTTGGGGTCGCATTCGGCTCCAATGTATACTGAGTGGTGTTCCAATTCGGAGGTCACCAATTATTGCAGTTGTAACTTTTGTTGTTTCTAATTGTCTGTAATTTTGCTATTTGTGTTATTGGTACTGTTGTTGTATGCTTGGTGATTTTTCTGAATAAGTTTTTTCTATTCTAAATTTTAATTAACGTTTTAATGGTATTAGTTCTGCGAATTAATAAAACTAAAACCTATTGAAAGCTTCTGATTTAACATATTATAATTAAAATTTTCTGCGGCTGACGTAAATCATAATTTTATTATCGAATGCAAAATGTTAGGTGATTGCTTTGCGGTCCGTTTTTTATGTTTGCCTTGGTGACTGCATCAGTTATGATGACCGGCCTATATTTAACATCGATAATATGTATCAATGTAGACTGAGACGCACAACATGCACTTCATAGTTTTTTTATCTATGAACCATGATTACCCGGTGATTTTAATATTTCCCCAACTTAAAACTCTACTTCTAATGTCAAAAGTAGAGATATTGGTCGATTGAGATATTTTGTCTATGGAAGTGGTCGATATCGATTGTATCTCTATAATATATGTCAAACAACCTATTTATAACTATGTGTAAACTATTGATTTTTTATCTATACTTACATTTTAAAGAGGAAAGATTTGTTTGTTACGATTTATCTCAAAAACTATTCTACCGATTTTAAAAATTCTTTCACCAATAGAAAAAAGCTACATTATCAGCGAGTAACATAAGCTATATTTTTTTTGCACCCGTGCGACGCCAGGGCATGTTACTAGTTTACTAATATATCAGAACTATACACATATATGCGAAACGTATGACCCTACCTCAGCTGGACTTTCCGAATGCTCTAAGTAAAAAGTAGATCGACATCGCATCATTGACTGATGTTCAGTGGCTGAGGTGAACCTCATGCTCGTTTGTCGATATCTAACATAAAAAAATAAATATATATCATATTATAGTCATTCTAAAAAGACATATTTATTTACAAATATATGGGATCCTCTCAAAATAAGTGTTTATGTCATGTAATGATCTAACGTTATAACTATTATAAAATATTTTTGTTTTTAATTGTGTGTGTCACGTCTTATTCTTATAATATCCTTTTGTTCAAGGTCTCCTGTTCCACAGAGCAGTGCTGATGTCAGGGTCCGGACTCAGTCCGTGGTCACTCGTGGCTGATCCGAACAAATACGCAGCGATCGTGGCCACGCACGCTAACTGCTCGCCCGGTAAGAATATCATGAAACTGCTAATTGTTTTTGATTGGCCAAATAACTTTTTAGGCATTGAAATTTGTTTCGACTGTGTTTTTATTTTGTATGTTTGTTACGCGATAATGCCGCCGATTATGCATGGATTGTAATGATTATTTGTTGTTTGATATTTGGGGGTTATTAGAGTTTTTTTTTTTGGAGGTGATGCCAGTCAAGAAGGATAGTTTAATCCTGCCTATGCAACAAACTTTCTTTGGCTGGCACCGAATCCAAAAATAACTCTTAATAAATATATTAAATAGATAGTGCATATCAATAATTTTGTTGATTGTCCTTTAAGGCTCTTGCTTTGAAGTAATTAAAATATTATTTTTTACTTTTTAGTTTAAGTTTATACATACTATCTATATACATATAGGTATAGTTTTGAAGTCGGTTTTTGTTTTTTTTAAATAATTTACTACGAAGATTACAATCGAGGTAATGGTGGCCTGATGGTAATAAATCACCGCCACCCATGGACATCCGCGATTTAAAAGTCTCAAATGTGTTGTCGGCCTTTTAAAAGGAAACCAGTGGATAAACACTTTTGATCAATTGAATAGCATCTCCCAGCGAGCAAAGGAGGAAATATATCTAATAATATAGATATTTTGTGAGTAAATAGTTTTTTTTTTAATCTTACCTGTTTAAGAAATGTTACAGAGGTATAGTTTTAATTATTCGAATGAGCGGTATTGGCCTCCTTACTGCTGAATGCTTATTGGATCGCTGCTTTATAGTTATGATATATCGAAAAATGAAGTAGTAAAATAATGATCAATGTGTTTCAATTGATGATTGAATTCGTCGTGATATTAACATATAATTAGTTTGGTAATAAATACGCCGACCAAGTAAAATTCGGTGTTGCGAATGGAGAGGTTCTCATTGTACCTCAAATATTTTTTGTATGTATAGCTCTCTTGCTTATAGTCATTGAGTTGGGTTAGGTCAGGCTCATTGCAAGTTCACATTATTAGTTAGTATATATTATGTCAATCCTTATTTGCCATTAACTTTTTTGCTTTTATTATTTTTTTACGAAATCTGATTAAATAATATATTGTTTGAAAATGTTAACTGATTTCCTACTAAGAAATAGCTTCATGCTATTGAAAAACTATGTCATGTTATTTCTGAGAGTACATAACCTATTTCCTGGTTTTATTGTGACATCATTGTTTCAGACCTGACACCTCCAGCGCTGCTCCGATGCTTAAGAGAGCGTCCTCTGGAAACCTTACTATCAGCTCCTGTCAAAGCACCGGACTTTTCCTACGCGTTTGGCCCCAGTGTCGATGGCGTCGTCATTGGTATGTTTTAAAGTATAACAAATGTATAGTTGTTTGATAGACATCATTTTGACAGGTTCGTTGGCGCGTTCGGTAGAACACCTGCCGTGCGCATCGATGGGTCGTGGGTTCGAATCCCACCGGGACGACATGTTTATAATTTTCTGTAAGCATGTTTTCCCTACGTATGCACACTGAGTGATAAGAAAATATGATGGAGGATAGCGAATACGATCTTCTTCTTCTTCAGCCTGTATTTATCCACTGCTGGACGTAGACTTCTCCTAAAGCGCGCCGTTTTCCTCTGTCCCCTGCTCTTCAAATCCACTGTCTTCCCGCCACTTTTCGAAGATGCTCACTACATCTACAGACGGTCTTCTCACACTGCGGCTACCAAGCCTTGATAGAATAGGATCACGTGGATGCAAATCCTTCTAAATCTTCGACTTATAATTATAGATAGATAGGGGATTTCAAACGTCATTAGATTGAGGTATAACCTATAATTGGGAGACGCTCATGTCTTAAAATCTGGCCTAAAGCACGCATTTAGAAAATTCCTACAATCTACCTGCAACTCAAGATCTTTCAATACAGTTGAAAAGATGAATACGCTCTTCAAGAACAGAAATCTACAAATGAAAAAGTCTGTGAATTAACAAGTACTGAATTAAAGCATCTTGAAAACAGTGGAATAATGAATATTCAAAATGTACATTTCCCCAGCGACGTTCAATAAACTTCCTGTCACTGCAACTTGCAACCATCGAAGAGCAATGCGAAAATCATTACAAATTCTCTACGAGTTTGAACACAAAAACCTTTGTATTTTATTCGAGTAATTTAAATTCAAGCTTTAATTAAGACTTTCTCATTGCGTATTGAGGAAAATGTATATGTAGGTACATAAATGTAGTTACACTCATACGAGGAATACAAAACGTTAGAAATAGTTGAATATGATGGTCATACATATTGTAATTTATTTCAATAAGATTAAATGTGGGCGCTTTTCATTCTCAATAAGAATATCTTACATTATAGAACGAGGAGAAATATATGAATGGGCTCGTCGAGTTTACTCTCCGGCTGGTTTAACATAATATTATATCAACATATTTTTTCAAATTGGCTTCGAATATTATTCGAGTAAAATATATAATAATGACTGTAATGAAACACAGTAATTATAGATAGAATATCCGTTCGCGTATTATACAGTTTACATTTGAGAGGATCTTGGCGCGTTCGGTAGAACACCTGAAGTGCGCACCGGTGGGTCATGGGTTTGAATCCCACCGGGACGACATGTTTATAATTTTCTGTAAACTTCTTTTCCCCACGTCTGGTAACATCGGGAATTGATCGGGTGGGAGGAATATCGAAATTCCCACCGGGTAATAAACCGTGATATATAGATGGAAAAACCGTGAAGTGCATATTGTGCGTTTCGGTTTCAGTCTATGGATTTCCGAATGCTCGAAGTAAAAAGCTAATCGACAGCGCATTATTTACTGATGTTCTGAGGCTAAGGTATCACTTACCATCGAGTGAACCTCATGCTTGTCGATATCTAACTTAAAAAAAAGAAATACACTTCACACACTGTATAAGGAGTCTGCGTATAAAAAACGATATAAGATTTTTGACATCAAAGCGAAATATAATATTTCCGTAATATCAGCCCCCGTACTCGTAAACTAATATCACTTTGGAAACTCTTAAACAAAATACAATGTCCGAAGCAAGGAAGTAGCCGAGAGGGTAGAACTTTGTGAAAATTCTCGAGAATTGGATGGACAGCGCGTGATAGGAATTCTACGATACAAGTATAATTCAGTTTCAGTCTTCCATTCTCTTTAGGAACTGTAAGATTTAAAGTATGTCTATATAGTATAATCATCAGTATTGTTGATTCATAACACATAGTCCAGATAATAATTTGAACAGGATCTCTCTTTGCATGTAAAATGTTAAGGTTTTTTATGTTAGATATCAACAGACAAGCATGAGGTTCACTTATTGGTAGGTGATACATTAGTCAATGATGCGTTGTCAACCTATTTTTTACTTCGAGCATTCGGAAATCCTTAGACTGACACTGAAACGCGCAATATGCACTTCACGGTTTTTCTATTTATGAACGGTGGTTCGTTTTTTGGTCGGAATTTAGATATTCCTCCCACCCGTTCAATGCCCGAAGTTACCTGATTTAGGGAAGACATGCTTACAGAAGATTATATACATATCGTCCCAGTGGGTTTCGAACCCACGAACCATGTGCAGTGTGCACGGCAGGTGTTCTACCGAATGCGCCAACGAGCCCGTTTGTTTTATTAAAATGAAATACATAGAATTCGACAATTCTACTTTAATATTATCTTTGTCCTGTTGAGAAAGGATCAAAATATCACCAAGATTAATGAAAATCTACGCAGAGGAGTTGGTGCTTATAATAAAAACAAAAGTTTATATACTCTAAGTTTATATATCTAGAATCTCATCAAGCTTTTAATTCTGCTCTATAACACGAAGAGTACTTAAGAATCTATCTAAATAATTCATATGAAATATTTTATGTAGATTTCATACTAAAATTGGCATAAAAATATCTATAAAAAATTGCACTCACGTCGATGCAATCACTGAAAGTGCCAATCAAAATACCTTTTTTACGACAAAGGCGATGTTTCCCAATGAAGACCTTACGTTTCGAATAAAACTTGTCAAACGGTAAAGACAAATTGCTAGTACGTAAAAGTATTTTGCCGACAACGATGCTAGAAACTCGTGAAGGAATCGAAATCGTCATGATAGCGATAAAGTTGGTATTGATCTAAGTTTACAAGTTAGCAGAGATTCAATTACATTTATAGATAGCGTTGAATTTAATATGAAACTTTGATAGAAACTGTAGCTTACAAATCTGATATAGATTTTAACGGTTCTCAGGAAATAGATGACAAATAATCAACATTTATCACTGTGATTAAATAATCTCGGATTTGCACGGATTCCGTTTCGAGACATAAGACAACCTTAATAATCAGATCAATAAACATTCAAGTCTTGGAATTATAAATGTATACAAACCCTACTTAATATTATTAATGTGAATGTAAGTTTGTTTGTTACGCTTTCACGCTAAAACTACTTAACCGATTATCATGAAACTTTGTACACATATTCTTAGAGGTATTAGAAAGGACATAAAATATAATAATAATTTTTATTAAAAAAAAACATTGCACCCGTGCGAAGCTGAGGCGGATCGCTAGTAATATTATAAAGAGGAAACATTTGTTTGTTTGTAACGATTTATCTCAAAAACTACTCCACCGAATTTAAAAATTTCTTTTGTGTATAGTACATCTGGATTGCAACCCGTGCGAAGCCGGGTCATGTTACCAGTAATACATATATAAATGCATATATTCTTGACGTCCGCATCATCATATGGCAATGATTACACGTGTTACCTAAGAAACTTTCTTACTCACACAACCCTGCGGAACCAGTAATCATCAGTGGTATTTCCAAATCTCTATAACTTAGCGATCTTCAAAATAATAGCCTACGTACAAAATAATACCTAATACCGGCATTACGTTGGCGATAACTTATCAGATGAGCCCGTATGCGTCCTAAACCATAAAAAATCCATCGCCAGTATTAAGAACAACTAACAAGTATTGCATGTGTGGTGCCAATATTTAAAAGTGGGTTCTTTAATAATAGTTATTAAAAACTCTGTACATAATGTAATTTTGATACTTTTTACTATAGGTAGTAGTTCTTTATTTGGATTTAGATTTTTCTTCTGGTCACTGATCTAAAAACGATTACAAGTATTTTCCGATTTCTTAACATTTTTTCAATCCTCGAACACAGTACCAGCGTATTCAACGCCAACAATAGTAATCATTTAATTGATTTATTAATTTCATCTCTTTTAAGTAAACATCTTAATAAACTAAGTTTTCTATTAAACAATTAATACCTTCACTCCCATCAATATTATCTTTCATTATTCAAAACATGACAAATAATCAATATAAAAAAACGAAAGTGTAAGTAATAATTCACATTGTCCTCAAAACAAAAAACAAACTCGTCGCCTTAGCTATACCGAAGAAACTGTCATTTGAAACATTTCCAGACGTTCCTTAAATAACTATTCAACAATCTGCTTTCATTTCTCGCTCCGATGCCATCCATGTCTGGAGTTGATAGTTGTAGATTTACCAATTGTCCGCAAAATTCTTCAGTTGACAACCACGCCCGAGCGTTATTAAATTGTACGAGAAACTTTTCTCATCTCGTGTCGTTGTTTTTAAGCCGAGTATGTTCAACGAGAATTCCTTTGATTTCTTACTCCATTTTTTCGCAATATCAAAGACAATTACGAGTACTGTGTTCTTTGAAATATGATTTCGGTTTGTTTATGGAAATCAGATTTGTTTTTAATATAACAAAGGATTTCGTGCTCATTTCAGTTCTTGTTTTGTTGAAGATATTATAATATATATATTTATGTTAGATACTAGAGACATGTGCTGGCTTCGCACGGGTATTAGAGCATATTATGCCTAGGTACTTAAGGTCAGCAACGCACCCGCAAGTCCTCTGGTGCTGCGGATGTCTATGGGCGGCGGTGATCACTTACCATCACGTGAGCCACCTGCCCGTTTGACACCTATGACCTATACTATAAAAAAAAACATGTTTTGTCTGTCGTAGGGTCGTTAAAAAATTTGCGATAACTCCTAAATTATTCATTTAATATAGATGGTGAAAAATACTATAATCTATATATATAAAAGAAAGTTGTGTTAGTTACACCATTTATAACTCAAGGACGGCTGTACCGATTTTAACGATATCTTATTTGTTGGATTCCTCTATGTCATGAATAAGATATAAGCTATTAAAATATTGGAAAAAATCAGGAAAAAAATATATTATGCATAAAATTAATTATAAAATAAATTAGATTCGGAACTCCGCCATCTTGACAGCTCACGTCATGCATTCTTAGCTTTTTTGGAATAACAGATGTCCACTGCAAATCAGTGACATATTAGACAATTATAGTGGGTAAATAGGCATATTCAAATTTAAGAATAATTATATAATTTCGAAGCCAAAATTGTGGCAGAACAACATCTGCGGAGTTCACTAGTAATGTACATAAAATGCTTAAGTTAGCTAACGTATTTAAATTGAGAAGGACTAATACTGTATCCGTCTAGCATTCCCATTACCGCATTATTCGTGACCATCACCATTTTAGGAAGATAGAATGGGTAGATATATGCCATCGTGGTCTTTCTTGTAGATCTATAACAGAGGTATTCCCACCATGCATTGTTGTGATATTATATACTCAAAGGGATTAGCCGATTAGGCAGCGTTTTCGATGAAAGCTTCCAGGCGGCTTGACTTTTTCCGACACTTCCAACAATTATCGTTATACATATTTCAACCTACAGGACTAGTGAAAAATACTCAAAAGAATAAAACTCGTTGATTTTGAAAAATTGAAAAAAACACACTGTATTATTTCTTCACTCGATAGTGTCGCTAATAAGGAACGTAAAGAGGAAAGAGCTTATTTTTAACAAAGTACTTTTTTTGTTTTTCTTACGCTATTACAACATACAGGATATTGAAATATACGTTTATCTCTTCGATACCAATCCAGGTTAATTCGTTAAACATAATTTGTTGGTCACTTTTCAGATCATTAAGCAACGCGGCTTCTATTCGAGTTGTAATCTCATTGGCTTTTTAGAGTTTACGTTTATACGTGAATGAATTCAGTACAATGTCAATTTAAGCCGTTATAATAAAGTTTGATCTTATAAAAACCTAAAAAAGGGGAATTAGGTAATAAAATATTTAATTTATGAAGGGCAAAGGCTATAGGTACATCGACTTGAAATAAAAATTAAATATTTATCCACAAAAAATATAACATTAACAAATAGATCAACGAATAAATAGGTAGTAAAAGATAAAACTTCACTATGCCTATTAGATGAGACCCAATTCTCATAAATGTATTATTATTTACTAACTAACTAGATATATGTTTGTAGAACAAAGTACTAATATTTAAATTATAAGATGTACATATATTTTGTATTTTATACGAGACATTAAGATAAATAAAAAGGCTCATTATTTTTATATTACGTGATAATGTACGGTTTTGTGGCTAACAGTATTTATTACCCACAAAACCATACACATCAAATTTATTTTAATTTGGCGTTGATTTTAAGCGGCTGCTAAACGCTTGCTAAATGCTAATAGCATATTTTTGTGCGATTAAAATTGCTATAAAGTGATATTCCAGCCCTATGAAAACAGACTATTTTGTGTCTGTTTCACTGATAAATTTTTCTGTGAACAGTCTTCTATGACATCCTAACCGAAACAATTCATGTATCTTATTTACTCGGGATTTTGAACTCGGAACCTCTCGGGAATAATTCCTACGCTTATACCACTGAGCTACGAAAGGACAAAAAATTGCTATAGTACTTTATTTTTCCGTAAGTATTTTACCTAACCTAAAACCAGCATAACCACATTATAAATTCGCTCATTTAAATTGTACTATCCGCACCGGAATGAAGTTGCTTAAATATAATTACGGAATTTTTAATTAAATAATCGTGTTCAGACTCATTCTGGCGCTATAAATAAATTTCCTTCTTAACTAAGACCACGAATTTTGTATTGTGGCCAAATACTTAATTTAAATTTATTTCTTACGCAGTTAACTAGTCTAAATATTTTATTTGTTTGGATATTAATGGTTTTACTTGAACAAAATGCGTTTGACCTTTCTACATAAATTACTTTGAACTGGTTTATTTTTTATGTTAGATATCGATAGACGATATCACTTGATAGAAGGTAATCAGCCACAGAACATCAGTCAATGATGCGCTGTCGACCTAATTTTTCCTTCAAGCATTCTGAAATGCATACTGAGATCGAAACTCGCAATGTGCCCTTCACCGTTTTTCCATCTAAGAACGGTGATTCGTTACCCGGTCGGAATTTCGATATTCCTTTCAAACATTTAATGCCCAAAGTGACCAGACGAGGAGAAGACATGCTTACAGACAATTTTAAACATATCGTCCCAGCGGGAATTGAAGCCGTGACCCATCGGTTTGTAAGGTAGATGTTCTACCATGCCTACAAGCTCGTCAATACTGGAGGCGTGTCAAATGTATTGTTTAAAATATTAGCCAAATTTAATTATAATTGTTGCTCCTAGATACTGGCGATATGATGGGGAATCCCGACTCAGGGTACGAGTGGCAAATGGCTCGCGCTCTCAATGGTAAGCCAGCGACAGCTGTCAATATCATCAATGCTGTTCTAATGAGAGAGAGTGCTGTCAATCAGCTGACTAAGTAAGTATTAACAGGGCTCGGAAACCGGTTAATTTACTATGGGAGCTTAACCGAAATTATATAGAAAAAAAAATATACTCGTATATTTAACTAAAAACAAAAAAATATTAAGGTATTTGTTAATTTTTTTTTTGTTTTTAGTTATATTAACTGAAAAAATTAGTGTGGTGTAAAACTAATATCATGGTTTCTCAGTCAGACACGTATTTTAGAACATAAAAATTAACCGATTCCGATGGGGTTTTATATTTAATTTTAGAAGATAGTCGAATTTGACAACCTATTTAAATCTTTTAACAGATAAAAACTTTTGCCTCATGACAAAAACCTTTTTATCTCCAAGTGCGCAATGATACTGGCCACTTACTTTTCAATAATAAAAAGTACTAATGAAAATGATTGCGTTCTTTTTTCATTCATTAATTAATTGTATTCAATAGAGATAAAAGCACAGCCAATAATCTCTACTGCATTGTCTCAGAACTTTCAGACCAATATTAACCTTTACCCTGACAAGAGTTACACTTAGTTTAATAACTGTAATAATTTCAAAATTAAAGTCAGTTAAAGAGATTTCGTTTTTATTATCCTCGTATGTGTAGTATAAAGCACTATGTATCACTCGGAAGAAAGTGCGATTTCATCGGTTAGAATCGGTTACTTTCTCCCCTTGTTGTACAAATGTACAATGTATTACGTATTTCTTTACACCTTTCTTTCTTCTTGTCTTTTACAAAAATCACAATTGATTGGCAAAAATTGAAGCTTGGAAGTACCTATTGGTTCCTTTTTTGTAAATAAAATATATAGTATTGCGTTTCCCTACGGAAGCAAACCCATCTATTTGATTTAGGGAAACAGTACCGCTCTTCTCAGTAAAGGTCAGATTTAGCTTAAGAGAAAAATAACACAAAAATCTAAATTTTAATACCACAAAACTCTTTTAAAATCTGGTCATCTTATCTTTGTGGCGTGGTGTTTTACTTATTTATCTTAACAATAAAATACTTCTGTATGTTTATCCACCCACTCTTACGGTTGTTATGGGTTGTAACTCACACATGTTATAAACCATGGATATCTGATTTGTACATGTAATTGACAAACTCATATCCAAAGTATTTAAATACCCAATTTACAATAGACAATCCTGTTTCAGATATGACCTAATGCTTGGTGTTACAAAAGCGGAAGCGTACTTCGCGTTTAGCGGAGATGACATTCTGTTTGGTATAGAAGCGGATAGAAGATCCAAGATCTTGAAGGCGTTTGTTAGGAATACATACAGCTACCATTTATCAGAGATATTGGCTACCATAATCAACGAATACACGGATTGGGAGAAACCGGTGCAACATCCAGTTAATATAAGGTGATGTTTCATTTTGTTTTTATAAAAGTTTTGGTAAGTAATCGCTGAGGCTCAAAAATAACTTAAATGAGGTTTATCTTTCTTAGACTTCTTTAGCCAAGTCTTCAAATAACTTTTTTTTTTTCGAGATACGGAAAGATAGGCAATAAATTGATATTCGTCGAAGTGGTTATAAAATATATTTTTTAACCGACTTCAAAAAAGGAGGAAGTTAAAAAGAGATTTTTACGCATTACCGCAAGTAATGGATAGATTCGGATGATTCAGCCAAGAAGAACAGTTTAATCCTGCTTTTGCAACAAATTTTCGAACGGTACGGAGCGGCATCGGTTGGGTGGCAACGACTTCAAAAATAACTGTTAATATTAAATATATAGTATATTTAAGTACGAATAATGTTTAAGGCTCTTACTTTGAAGTAATTAAAATATTATTTTTTACTTTTTAGATTAATTTTGTACATACTATACAATGTAGTTGTAGTTTTGAAGTCAGTTTTTGTTTTTTGCTTTAAAATAATTTTATTTTCTTCTGCCTACAGAGACGAGACTCTAGAAGCGCTAAGCGACGCACAAGTGGTGGCTCCAATTGTATTGACAGCTGACACGCACTCCGCTTTAAGAAGGAACTCTTATCTGTATGTGTTTGACTATCAGACGAAGAACGGAGATTATCCACAGGTAAGTCTATACTTCTAGATGAGGCCATGTTGCTAGATGCATAGATGACAGGTGGACAGCTTAGGTGACGACATGGAAAGGACCACACACGAGATGGCAGGATGATATAGTCGCGTCCGCAGGATCGCTCGAATCGTCGACGACCAGGCTCTCTCCGATCGGCTTGACCCTTTGGCGCTACGTAGAGATGTCGGATCACTCTGCATCTTTTATCGTATCTATCATGGTGAGTGCTCTGAGGAATTGTTCGGATTAATCCCAGCCGCCAACTTTCACCACCGCACCTCGCGACAAAACTCCAAGTTCCACCCATACCATCTTGACGCTTGGAAATCTAGCACTGTGCGCTTTATGCGCAATTTTCTACCACGCACAACGCTATTGTGGAATGAGTTGTCGCCAGCGATTTTTCCGAACCGGTACGACTTGGGGACCTTCAAGAAGAGAGCCTATTCCTACCTTAAAGGCCGGTAACGCATCTGCAAGTCCTCTGGTGTTGCAGATGTTCATGGGCGGCGGTGTTCACTTTCCATCAGGTGAGCCGCAGGCTCGTTTGCCCCCTATATTATATAAAAAAAAAAAAAAAATATCACACTGCATGCACATCGCAAAGGATAGGGAAAAATGGCAATCTTTGGAGGAGGCTTTTACCCGAAAAGGGTCCATTACATAAAAATAATAAAAAACATAAGATAAATCTATTTCTATATAATTACCAAACGAATATTTATTCTAATTAATTATAGTTATTTTAAAACTTATCTCAGTTTAATTAATTGTAATATGTGTGATGGAATAATTAATAAAGATTTTTTTTTATTTTTTTTTTTTAAGTCTATACTGCAACTGTGCGAGCCTATTTTTTAATTAAGTTTATATAGGTCTAGCAACATACCCCGACTTTGCACGGGTTCAATGTCGATATACTATGTTACTCGCTGATAATGTAGCTTTCTATTGGTGAAAGAATTATTCAAATTAGTCCAGTAGTTTTTGACCTTTTTTGTTTTTGATTTTACTTTATAAGCAAGTAGGTGATCAGCCATCTCAATATAAGTACATAATAGGAAACAATTCAAGTACAATATTTGTATAAACATTACTTCTTTGTTATTTTTTACTTCAACTTGTAATTCTCTCAATGTTAATAATTTCCATGGTAAACATATTCAATGAAAGGTGGTTTGGACGTAATTTCAATATCAAAGTATATTTTTTTGAACTTGATATAAAATATGTTGATATATTCTGATTAATCTGACCAAACAAAATAAATAATAAGCAAATATTTTTCATTTTAAAGGTTTTCCTCATCTTATACCCGCGTTTCTTAATTATTTTTGATGAATTCCTGTGTTATAAAAATAGAACGTACAAAAACCAATTTCGTCATTCATAAAACACCTGACACCATTTCTTTTGACCTTTTCATTTTATACGAGGCATTTTGATAAATTTGGAAGTTTAAACATAAATCCATAACAAACGTTCTACAAAATGAAAACTTGCCAAAGATGTTCACTCAAAAAGAATAATTAATACATTTCTTGCTGCAGGCAGTCTGTGAACGAACGATTGTATGCAGCGATTATATTCTAGAAATAAAATAATTAATAACGCTTCGTTATTTTTTTCGAATGAAGCGAAGACTTTTAGCTAAAAACGTAGAGTTTAAAGTATCTCTATTCGACTATACCTATAATATTGATAATCTTACTAACTTAATTCGCACATGAACAAAGTTACGAAGGTCGTAAAGGTTTAATTCGGAGTAAAAAACTAATTATTTTGTAGAACATGAATATATAATTATAATTTTTATATTACCAATTATTATATTTTTCAAAATATTCATTTGTATCAGCGAATTTAAGCTCTGATTCAAGTTTTAAAGCGTTATTATCGCCGCGATCCATACACTCGTGCTTAAAAAGCCTTTTTTATATATTTTTCAGTTGGGGAACCTCCAAGAGTCATAATCGTTAAAATCCAGCTTTTATTACGTTTCAATAAAATGCATAATATTTTTTTAACATCTTTCCGAAACGAGGATGGTATACTTTATAATATATTTTAATTACATACCGGGAGACTTGAGTACTGGGGTGAGATAATTAATGGAAAAATGTTTTTTTTTATTATATTTAAATTTCTAATATTTGCAATAGGGCAAAACATCGTAAGAAATCTTTAATATATTAATAAAAACTGATTTGTATACTGATTTGGTTTATTGCACACCCGTGTGTATAAACCAACATAATAAAATAAGTTTTAAGCTCCGAGGCTTTAACTATGCGAGTTTTTTTTTTAATTTACACCGAAAACCCTGAAATCGATTCTAAGAGAAAATACAAAAAGTAAAATAGCCCGTAAATAAATATATCATAAGAATAAATACCGATAACATTTTTGTTTTTCCTGTTTAAAATCCTACAACTTGATACAAGCTACGTAAAAAACGCTAGATTAGTTATAATGCAATTTTCTTAATTCGCAAACTTTTAAACATAAAATGCAAAAGGTTGCATAATAGCTTTATAACGTTTTAATTTCTTAATGCAAAATTTAATTCGAGTTTAATTTTCTTCTTACAACTGAAGTGCAGCCATTTCAAACAATGTCGGATACGATCGACCGTAATTCAGTCCAGAAACTATAAATGACTAGTAATGACTACTAATTGCTCTCCAGCTAATTACTCTTTCAATTACTAACCGAGTTCCAAAAAAGGAAGTAGGTACATTGATTCGTTACACATTTTAAGTGGGGTCAAAATCATTGGATTGTAAACAACTCGACAATTTATAAAAAAAAAACGAAAAGTAGCTTGCTTATAGCATGATTTAATATGGTATATGTACCGTTAATATCTATTTATTTACAATATAATTGCAAAATTAAAAAAATAATAATAAACAAGGTAGGTTAAATTTGTAATTTTTTGCATGAAATTATTATCTACATATATATATCACCCAATGGGGTAGGCAGAAAAAACGGAATTCCATTTGCTCCGATCCTACCACTTTCGCTTCTGCCACTTACATCAATGTTTTCATACATACTCGTCGGTTTCGAGTACTTCTGACCTGGCTCTTTAAAATAAATTATAAACATGACAAATTAAATTCATGATCTATTTAATATAATACAATTTGATTGTTAAATGATATAAAAAAAACATTTGATGACTGTTTAAATATTTTTTTAATGATAAGAAGAATTAATCTCCATCCTTTTAGAATGGATATTAGTTATTTATGAACAAATTAAAATCTAAGCCATGCCTAAAATATAAACGAGACTAATATCCCGCGTAATATTCTGCCCTATAGAAAATAAATTTCAACTACTAAATTAAACATACTTACTTGATACTTTCATCGAAGCCACGTACGTCATCGTTTAAAATTTCACTTAATTGGAAGCGGAAGTTGGGAAGAACAACAAAGTTATCCGGCTACTGATAGCAGCCACCAATTTGAATGGAGTATTGAAGCGTCTTCATTTCACACCAAGTAATTAAACTTTGCCGGTTTACCGGGAGCTAGTCGTGCAGTATTACCTTCCGAAGCGGAGGTCACGGGAAGTTGGTTGTTATTAATATAAGTGAAGTTAGGTAGTTTGATAGCGAGTCAATGTGTTAGCTACGCTTGCTGAATTGCCTTATTGTAAGCAGTGGCGGTTTTACCAGCAGGCTGAGTAGGCTTAAGCCTAGGGCGGCAAATTTTAGGGATGACAAATTTGGGGACCAATTTTATTTTTAGGTGTCTTATGGAAATCAAAAAGAATTCTGTTGAACGTTTTTATGATGTCATTCAACGAAATATCAAACTTGTATATCTTAAGCAAGCTTATTGACAAACAAAAAAGTAACAAAATAAGACATATAACGAAAGTGATAGACGCAGAACAACACGCACAGCGCTTGAAGTGGAAATGGGCGGGACACGTAGCACGCGTTTCTGACGGAAGGTGGTCGAAACACGTCACAACATGGTCAGGCCCAGAAGGAAAAAGAGGAAGAGGCAGGCCCAAGGATCGTTGGATCGATGACATCAAAAGAACTGTAGGAAAAGACTGGATGAGGATAGCTAACCAGAGAGATAGTTGGAGACAGTTGGAGGAGGCCTATACCCAAAATGGGGCCATGGAATAGTATTAAAAAGTTAATTATATAATATATACCTGTATAATTTCATGGACTAAATAAAGGCTTTATTATTATTATTATTATTATTATATATCTTAAGCAAAACATCCAAACCAGTAACCGCCACTGATTGTAAATCAGAAAGCTAACGATGTTTCATTTTGGATGTAATAGTAATGAAATAAACTATATCTAATATAATATTATATCGTGAAGTTTATTGAATGATAAACCTTCATCATTGCAATCAGTCAAAAAAAACTAAATAAATAGTTATAAAATATAAGGTGAAAGAATAACCTACATACATGGTGATAACATGGTAAAGTACGTATATTTTCTATTCTTGAAAATTAAAGAACTTAAGTAACCAAAAAAATCATATTGACTTTGAAATTTATTAGTAAACAAATTAAAAATTATATAACTTGTCTCATTCATACTTTTGTGGGAGCGGTAAATTGCAACTAGAATCATCAGTTAATTGTTTCGGATCCCTACTACTATCATCAATTGAGACACAATTTAAAAGGTATGAACGACGTATAAAAATTTGCAAGTGAGTTAAAAAAATCTAAATCAATTATTTCCCGCTTTCTTTCTTTAAAGGGATTAATAAGATTTTTATTTATTATTCTCTAAGCCCCATCCTCCATCATATATGTCATACCGTTATCTATTATATTTTGCGGATAGTAGCTTAAATCGGTGACAGAAGCAACTTTCAAGTTAAAATCACATTGGTCTTTAAAAATAATATTCTATCAAAGCAACTCTCGAACTCGACCGCGAACATAAAAAGCGAATGAAATCGTCAATATTTCAGGGAGCAGCTTCTTGCGGAATGGATTTATGCCAAGAAGCCGTAACGTAGAATGCATCTTTGCCAATTGAAACTTGGAACGACGCCCTGAGGTAGCGATGCCTTAAGTGAAAATCAATTTTTCAAAATTCCCACCATGAATTTTTCAATGTTGGAAATATATTTTCGAACACTTAATCCATATTTCTTGTTTGTGTTTGTCATTGAATTTGAAGGAAGGAATCTAAATGCATTCATTTTATGATATAACTTTAAAACATGAGCCAACCTACACATGCATGTGAAATTTTAACTAAAAGTATCTTTTGTCAATCAGTCATACCTCTCACTCTATGTACAAAACATCACCTCTTTCCGTTACTCCCCTCTGCAGTAAAAAGCTGATAAACATACATATAAACACTTACTAATCAAATATAACGCGTATATTTTTTTTTACTTGACGAAGTATTTATTACTGAACCTACAAGAAAGGTTGTTGTACCACTACAACCTGGGTCAAAAAATATGTGTTTTCATTCTATAACTCTATAAAGAATGCGAGGCGGATTAAAGGAGTAAAATAAATAAACCAGATTGTAGGTATACAGTGAGGAAACCTTCTTTCTAACAACAAATAGTTTAACAAGTATGTATTTGAAAGAAAAATCACGATAAAAATGATGTTAGGAAAACTAACTTCACAGCTTCTATAGACATTTCTCATTACGAGTCAAAAAATATATTTTGCTTGATATTGACAAAAGCTACCTCGATCGAAAAATACGAAATAGTTTCTATGAATCATTCGAGGAACATTTCTCAAGTATTTGATGTCAGGAGAATGAAAAGAAAATGTCATATTTTAATATAAAGTTGAAGGCGTTGCGAATGGATTGTTGAACTGAGTTACCGCTTCTTTGTGAGGTGTTGTTGTTTATTAACAGAGGTTCTTTGCAATAATAGTTTGATGAGCGATACGTGTACCTCTTAAGAATAGTTTTGTTCAATTATATATAATACAACTACATAATATGGCTTTACCTATAAGGATTTAGCCAGAAAAGGCGACACTTTAAAAAAAGTCAGAAATGATTGTGGATATCCTTCAAAATTTCAAATATTATAACCTACTACATATACGTATATACTGTGTTTTTAAATTAAAGTATATAATACATTTAGTTTCAATAAAATACAAACTTAGCGATTCAAACATTTTTAGGATAATGTAAAAATTGTATTTAAATCATTTTTGATAAGACACCTACCGATCAAATCATCCGTTTCATTTAATTTAAAATATTATTTAAAAAGGGAAATACAAACTAAATTTTATCTAATATACTCGTGGATACTTGGTTTACTTATTAGTAAAACTAATAAAGAGTTAGAACTCTACATCAATGCTAATAAACTCTACTTCTTTATTACGATAGTATAGTGAGAACAATGCTTAATAACTGTTTTTATTGATGAATAAATGCCAAAACGTATTGAAAATAGCTCAACGCCTATTTTTAAATTTAATTTTTAGAATAAGTAAATTTCCTGAAATTCTCACCTTGTTGGATAAAACGTAAATTAAGTTTGCTGAAGCTAAGCGGCTCGGTAACTTCATTAGAGAAGATCTGGTAATATAACGATTTTACTTAATGCTCAACTTCTGAGTTTTTATTAATTTTCAAGGTGAAATCTCGAGATTATAGGTTTTTATTTTATCTAATGGATATGCTTAAAGGTTTGGAGATAAATGTAAATATACTTTACTTAAGCTGTACTTAAAAAGCTATCGTTCCGTAATCGTATTTATTTAGTCTTGATTTTTATTTTATTATCAGACGTAATTCTTATTTTTTCAATAGCTCTTAATATTTTAAAATGTGAAAGTTTTTGAGGATGTATGGATGGATGTTTGTTACTCTTTTATGCAAAAGTGGAACGGATTTTGATGAAACTTGATAGTGTTAGTGTTTATACATTAGAATAACATCTAGGCTATACTTAATAATTATATTGAATTAATTGGCCAAATTATAAAGATGAGTGTCAAGTAAGTCGGAAAAAATCCTTCTATGTGAGAGCTATTTCGGTGTGCGGGCATATACCGTTAGAGTTCAGCGAAACAAATATGATGGTGGGATAGGAGTGTATTACAGTCTTTACTGTATATACTGTATATAATTATGATTATAATCATAATAGTAATCTTTATTCATTACTGCTATTTTTACATAAAACATAATCATAGTCTACGCGGACCCGGTTGTGAGTAGAATCAAGTAAGAATTAAAACTGTACTGTGTTAACAAAAATAAATCCAATTTTAGCCACGTCTAGATCCTACATAAATACTCAGACCAATCTTATTTTAAATCAGTCTTATACATCGCAATAGTACTTCTACAAATGTTGTGCTATTAAAATTACTTCCAATAACTGTTAGAAAATTTAAATTTTCTTGCGCTTTTTCTGCGTTGATCTCGGAATCAAAATATTATTCAGTCATCTATACTTCTACATATATCTATACTAATATTATAAAGAGAAAAAATTTGTATTTTTGTATGTTACAAATAAACTCAAAAACTACTAGACCGAATTTTCACCAATAGAAAGATGCATTATCAGCGGCTATTTTTTGCATTGCACCCGTGTGAAGCCGGAGCACGTTGCTAGTATTCTATTAACATTCTACGGCGTTAGAGTTTTTGATCCAGCAGTGCAGCTTGTATGTCGGTATATCAAAGACTCCATTTAAATATTAGATATTATGTTAATTATTCCTTAGGTTTTGCTTACATCCTGGAAATCTCTATGCAATAATCAATTTAATCTGTATTTTAAGATTAATTGTACTAATGAGCTTAACATAATAATATGATTATAGTAGGGATTATTAGAATATATAATAAGCGACTGAATATGATCGTAGACTAAATCATCTCTCTTGTTAACAGCGACAAGGTTGCATCCACGGTGAAGACCTACCATATATATTCGGAGCACCACTAGTTGGAGGTTTGGCTCACTTCCCTACTAACTACACAAAGGCAGAAGTTGCCTTATCTGAGTCCGTCATGCTGTACTGGGGAAACTTTGCGAAAACTGGGTAAGTCATCTTGTGTATGTGATGTATTATATTGTTAAGCTAAAAGTTCTATTAAATCAAAGACAATTTATGTAATAGTGAATAAGTAGATGTAAGTAATTCTGAAATTTATTTACCTTAGTAGAAAAATAACTTCTTGCTAACAAATCTTATAAATGATGTTTCAATCTTTAAGAACTCTCATTGTTACTATTATTTAAATATAAAATAATTGATATTTGTGTTTTACTTATAGTAAATACTAAATGAGACACAGTTGACGATAATTGATACTTAAACCAATTAATGATGCGCTGTCACTCTAGTTTTTCCTCATGTGTCCCATAAATAGTTTTAAGGAGTTAATTACTTCGTGTTACCAATTAATTTATTAATCCATTCAGGAATCCTAATGAGGCTCAAGAGATTGACCCAATAAGAGCTGGAAGACAGGACAGAGTGAGAATGAAGAACTTTGAATGGACAGCATACGAAGAGGTTCACAAGAGATACCTCAACATTGATCTCAAGTTCAAGTTGAAAAATCACTATAGGGCCCACAGGTATATTGTAATATTTTAAGCATTATATATGCGTACACTAAGTTTCAAATGATGATTATAAAATAAAATAATTGATTGACCATGATCCATAAATTTTAAAATTTTGTTCACAGGTTATCATTCTGGTTAAAATTGATCCCGGATTTACATCGCCCTGGTGGTGATGATGTCCCACAATCTCATCACCAAATTGAACATGAGGACTCTTCGTTACAACCTACCCTAAAAACATTTACTCCTCCATTCAAAAAAGCAACTGAAGTCATATTTCCTGATTCAGCAACTAAAATACCTCTATTAGCAATTTTAAATGTGACATCACCGATGAATTTCAATGTTATTGGAATGAACGTAGTCACACAAAGCACTGCAATATCAGACATTCACAAATCAGACACGCATAGTACGTCTCCACCAGAAGATGGATTTGCAGCATATTCAACTGCATTGAGTGTTACCATAGCTATTGGGTGCTCTCTTCTAATTCTCAATGTACTAATTTTTGCCGGAGTATACTACCAAAGGGACAAAACCAGAATGAATGGTCAAGGCGACCCTAATTCACACTTGAAGAAACGCGTAGAGAATGGACAAATGCCGAACAATATTTGCGGTGATCTAGAAAGTGCATTATCATTTCAAACCAGCCTTAAAAACGATCCAGCCACGATACTAAGTCACCATCATACCCACTCCCATCATCAACTCCCACCACCTGAATTTGCAGACCTTCCAAGCAACAACGTATCTGCTATGGCAACATTACCGCGAGCACCACCACCACCTAAAATTGGTAAAAGTAACATAAATACGTTGGCAAGTGGCCAGTTGCAAGAGAATCAGCCATTACTTTCGCATCAAATGCAGATGATTAATACAAATACCTTGACGAAGAAGAACACGCAATTGAATGCTAAGTCGAACGTGACTATGGAGGAGTTGAGGGTGTGACGCCAGCGAGCCTGACTGCAACGAACCGGCAGTTGCAGCGACGTCCATCACGATGAGATCGTGTGACTTCCGCCGGACCTTCTCAAGGGCGTAGATGATTACATGTAACGCCCTTGTATGGAAGGTGTAAAACAATTGAACTATAAATATAGATAATAGCATATCCATTGAAGAGACAGTGAATAGTGAACTTGACTTCAAAGTGTTTACTGAAATTGTATTACAATTAGCAGCTTAACTTAACTTTAAAGACAAATTAAAAGTGAAGTGTATAGTGGATACCATATCTGTATTGGATTGAAAAGACAATGGCAATTAAAAATATGTTGTAACCGATGTAAATCTTTTGTAAGTATAGTATAGGATGTAAAATGTTGTAAATATTGAAATGGCTAAGCCACTTTATAAGTAAGATGTGTATTCACGCATAAAAGTAATATTATCTGTTGTCAAAGAGTCTAGTCAGGTTAGAATGGGGTTTATGATTTGCTCAAAGAGAAGTTCGTGTTTGATAAATCACGGATATAATCACATATTGTAAGGTCATTAATTGTAATAATTATAGTTGATGACAGATTAATAGTAAATATAATTATTAATTATAATAACTATTTAATAATAGAATAAAAAATGGGGATAGACGATATTTCTTTTGATTCTTCAATCATTATTAAAAATGGTTTTATCTTTATTAATTTAAGTTCTTCAGCTAATTACATTGATACATTTATGATATTCTTGAATTTCATAGAAAAAATATGTGGTAATTAGTTTTAAATTATTTTAACATAGAAGGACCAATAGTTTTTGTAAATATGTAAATAGAATTAGGAACGGATTAACAGGTTGTATGATCGTGTTACCGATGTTTACCTTGTATCGAATAAACCCTTACTGACTGAATATTAATTAAATTAAAAACTTATTTGTACACATTTTCTTTCATTGTATCCAATCGTCAATTTAACTTCAATAAAATTGATCAAGAAAATGGTTTTATTTGTGAGTATTTCTCCATATTTCCTGATATCATTTTCTTTATAACTGTCTAATTATGTACCCTTTGACATTTTTATACAAATATTAATTAAATACCGTAAGCTTCAGATGACAAATTTACATTTAGCAAGGTTTGATTTAATTTTTAAAGTATGTCACTATAAAAATTACTATATGGATGTTTTTTAAATGCATATAAGAAATTGCAAATTCCCCGTTGCTTATCTAATCGATGGTTTTACAATGCAGTCACATTGTTTATGCGCGTTCCATTCCACATTAAAAATATAGATATCTTTCAAAAGAATAGTAGCTTCCACAATTATAGTACTCGTAATAAAGACAAAATTAGTGCACCAACCACAAGGCTGCATAAAACGAGTAATTCTTTCCAAGGCAATTGTATACGTTTTTTCAACAAAATCCCTAGTGAGATACAAGTGTTGTCAATAAATAAATTTAAATCGTACGTTAAAGTAAAACTACTTGCTAAGGCCTATTATAACATAAATGAATATTTAAACGATCCTAGTGCTTGGATATGATTTGCTCCAGTATAGAGGTAACGCGACTGAATCTCGGCTGCAATTCCAGACTCGGGGGCGATCGTCAACATCCACGACCTTTATAATGTAAAGTGGGAGCAAACCGTGATCCATGTAGTACTAATTTATTTCAGAATAATTAATATTATTATTGTTTTCTTATGTAGCCAAGTTCACATTTCAAGGATCGTCATGCTCGCTTAAATGTCATTGCTTGTGGCGGCGTCCATGCGTCGGGTTGTCTCTCTCCCTAAAATATGGCGAGGGGGTCGATGGCTGGCCATGCGTCATACTCGTGAACGGGTGCTACTTGTGGTGACTGGTCGAACTTGAATTCGTGTATGCGGTGATATTAGTTATTTCGTCTATGTATTTGCGTGTTGTTCCCACGAGAATGTAAGTGAGTGCTCCTATTTCACCATACATTCTTCTGATAGAGGACAAATCTTTGTTTTTATTTATTTTTATTTTTTCGATTATTATAGTTAAATACTTAAAGATGTCATGTGGAACATGGTGTAATGGTTGCAGCTCCTTACAAAAAAATTGTAAAACAAAAACTTGGCGATTAAAAAAGAGTGGCGGCGAGTTTCTTGCCAGTTCTTCTCGTCCGCTCTACGCCCTTGATTTGAGAACTGGCAGTAAATGTAAAATTAGAAGCATTTAATATGTATTTTTTATTGACGTTCATAAGTGTACATTGTGTTACCTAAATGAATAAATGATTTTTGAATTTGAATTTGAATTTGAATTCAAGTGAGAATCTTGCGAGAAAGCGAGAAAAACACAAAAACGCGAATGTGGGCATCGTGAACATTCATTCGTGGAGCGCGCATTAGAAATACTTCAGGGGGCCTAGCACGAACGACTATCGACATCGAATTCGAATCGTCAAATGTCAATTGTATGAGAAATTTCATACAAATGACAGTCGACGATACGAATACTCTTTCGATACTTGTTCGTGCTCACCCCTCAGTATTAAAAGTCATTATCGAGTTAGTACTATTTGCCTCACTCTTTTAAGTGATTTCTTCATAAAATATTCCATTCAATGTACTTAATTACTCAATATAACGACGTAAATTCATAACAGATATTATAAATAGGACAATACAATCAGTGGCGGGACTACCATACAAGCCCAAAAGCCCGTCTTGTCGATTTTAACATAATACGTATTTAGATTATATATTTATATAACTTATATAATAACGTAATCGTATGAGTTATTTATGACTAATGACATTATTATATTTCTTTTTAATTAATAAGGCAAAACAGGCGTTTGGGT
This sequence comes from Anthocharis cardamines, assembly GCA_905404175.1. Classification (NCBI taxonomy): domain Eukaryota; kingdom Metazoa; phylum Arthropoda; class Insecta; order Lepidoptera; family Pieridae; genus Anthocharis; species Anthocharis cardamines. The sequence goes on along the minus strand of FR989953.1, from coordinate 736,852 downwards.
TTGTATGGTGGTCCCGACACTGAATACAATACATTCAGTAAGGTAAGTGGACTAAGTATACCCAATTAAATTCAACTCTGTATATGATAATATTGCATTGTGACTAGTATATTTTTTTAAATAGTGGTCAAATGGGTAGAAACGCGTGAAGGTAAGTAATCACCACCAAAGCGCTTGCAGATGCGTTGCTGACCTTTATATATTATAACTTGTGAGATAATTCAAAATCAAAAGTTCTTTATTCCTCAAAACGTTTCAAAGACGACGATAAAGTCTTTATGGTTATAACTTTTGAAACAATCTTAATAGCCATTAGTTTGCAAGAATAATTTAGTGTTTCGATTACATAGTGTTGAAAATACCGTAGATAGTTTCAGCTCACGTAATTATTTATTAACCTGGTTAAATTCCATTTTGTATTCTGATCACGTACTATATTTTACAGTTAACATCAGTTTTCATCTTTGGATTAGTTTATCTGACCAGATTATAGGAAGATTCAGGAATTAAATAATTTACTCACTGTATTAAATTTGTTTATAAATAATTGTAGTTAAGTTTTGTTTGTATTTTAATTTATGATACTCATAAGTCAGTCTTTAAAACTTTACTTTGTTATCACATAAATAAAATACAACAGTAACTATCGCATTGCTATTGCACTTCTCGTTAGATGCAACATTCTAAAATAGAATAGTATTTGTATGAATACATTTACTACAAATTTTACTCTACATAATGATGGGCGCTTAAGCTTACATATCATTGACATAGTATATTGTTGATCGAAGTTACATATACATAACTTAAAACATATTTACCATGTAACATGTAATGACACTTTAAAGAGGACGTAATATATTATATATATTACATTAAAAAATATTATAAGTAACATATACTATATGTACTTAGACTTGGGACTCTGACGGCCGAATTCTCGAACGCTAATCAATATTGAGGTGCACTTAAAAGTATCTCTAACTCTTTCATTACGAAGCTAAAATGAAAGACAGAAACATTTTAAGAAGCCCTCATTGATTATCTTTATGTATTCCGCGGTGAGTCTATAAAACTTAACGCCATGTCAGAGATTGATAGTGTCGTTATGGTCCGGGAGTCGATGAAACTAAAACTGCAGGAATAATATAAATTCAAATTCAAATTCAAAAATCATTTATTCATTTAGGTAACACTTATGAACGTCAATAAAAAATACATATTAAATGCTTCTAATTTTACATTTTCTGAACTTTAAAACATACCCTTGCTCATATATCCTGTCATACTGAGCTCATGTTGTACCTACGACTATACACTATGAAGGACACAATTAATCATGTACCTAAAATCTGTGTAAATGTTCTTTTAGCGCAACCTATTAGGGCGTTTTTGGGTAGCACAATTACGAGAAAAATATTGAGTTAAATAAAATGCTATTTTTTTTCTCGACGATTCGGATGCTTTTCAGCCACCGTGGTCACGGGCCAGACTGACCTATGACCGTGATAATTTAATCAATATAAATTATAAATCACATTTTAATCCGGTATAAATTGAGTAACGGTGGTAACGGAGTACCCGGTGTCGGTGTGATACTCGCGTTAATAAAAAACCATGTTAATATTGAGTTACTAAATATGTAATTCAGATAACTATTAAGCCTTAAAGGCTTCCACGATTAGTATTAACATATTAACATTCAAAGGAATTAATAGATTAAGAGAAAGCCCTAGTCTCCACATAACATGTGTAATATTCAATTTACATAATATCTAGAAATAGAGAATTTAACTATCTTGCATTTATTATTATAATTAGCAAATAATTGAAACTGGTTTGATAGCTGGGAAATCGAGTTACTGAATATTTATTGTCTTAGAACATGTTTATCAAAGTAGCATAGGTTATTAGATACCTTTATGTGGGTGGACGGGACTTTGCCCACCTGTGTGGTACGAGTAATACTATATTTCATTTGCAGAGGTAGATAGAGCACAATTTCAACAACCTTATTATTTTTAAATAACTAATTGAAAAATATAAGAGATATGTTTTTTTTTTAAATAAACTTTATTTCCCACAACTATAATTTTGGCACTTTAGCAGTTTTGCCTTTCCACATTGCTGGTGCCACACATTGGGCTACCAGTGGTAATAACTAAAACTAATTACATGTATACATCGTTCATTTCCCTCGGTAATTATCAGAAATCTCCTCAGTATGAAAAATCTCCATATATAAAAATATGAATCTATCGTATCTACGCACAATTGCAATGGCTGGGAGAAACCAGTGGCTGAGGCCAGCAACTGTGACCGGTGACTGTGGCCGGCAACACTGGTCGGAGACGGTGGCCGGCGACTGTGGCCGAGCAACAAACATGACTACAATTAGTAATAAGCTTTGACTACAACCGCAGCTTGTAATTCAGTCGCGGCCACTCGAACGCTCGGTCAGCGTGATGCCATATCAAATGTATGAAACACGTCCACTTATGGCAGCCACCGGTGGCCTAATGTGCTGCAGTGCTAAAACATAAACCAAACCAACCGAATACAAGTCAATAACTGTTTGAAACGATTCTAACTAACCACCTTTGTTCCGCTATACAAAATCAACACGTTATAAACAGAAACTTACCACGGTTTAGTATTTGGTATAATCTTAGCAACTTGCGAACTAAGTAGGAAATAAGATAATACTCAAACTAAAGAGGAGCAAACTTAACGCGATTAGTTTCCGAAACTTTGAAATTTTAATAGTACAAAGATTTCGCTTCGAGAGAATCCTTAGACTTTGAAACCACTGTTAAGTACACGTCTTATGCACTAGATTTTACTGTAACTTTGTTCGCATGGAATTTTTACGTCTTATTTTAGCCAAGTTGCTATTTTATTTATTTATCAAGCATGGGATTGCGTAATACAAGCATATTAAGTCACTTTTCATGGTTTTCCTCTCAATCTAGGCGTCGGCGGATGCAAAGTAATTTTCATATATACATAAATAAATACATTGTCCTCAATGTCACACAGCTCAGAGAAAACATTCAGAATTATTAAAATAATACTTTCCTACTGGTCCGGGGGCCAGCAACAGATTTTCATGACCAAGTTCCTCTCAAGCGGTAATTAGTAAAATGCATCAGAGTATAGTATTATGAAGCCTCGTGAACGTCAGCTGGCGCTCGGGTGGGGGGATGAGTGGTTGTAGCCTCCTTCCTTAAGTGGAGCAGCTGACGGGTTTTCCACCAAGATACAGCCAGCTGACCTATATATTTATCCACAGTTACATATAAGCTATCATCAGGTAAATTTTTGTTTGAGAGGAAATCACGGAAAATAAATTTTTTTTTTCATGTTCGAGACACCAGCTGACGTATAATACACTATGTTGTAAGCAGCTGATTATTTTTTTTCGTTGAGATATTGGATTAGCTACAATTTGACAAATTTTTAGCTGAGAGGAAATGAATTAATGTTTTTTTTTTTCCTTCGTGCGTTGGACCGCTCATCCCCCCACCCGAGCGCCAGCTGACGTTCACGAGGCTTTATAATACTATACTCTGATGCGTCTGACGAATTATCTCTCGAGAGGAAATAATTAACCAAATTTGCACCTGGCTCCCGGACTATACGTTATATGTACATATAAAAACAGTATATATATTATATATACAATATCATCATAATATCATTTTAATTAGCTAATGCTTTATGTATTCGTGCTATGGCACTATGAACTCATTTAATAGATATGACATTGATTTGTGGAGAAAATATAAGATTTTGGATTTTATTTCATACTAGCGATCCGCCCCGGCTTCGCACGGGTGAAATGTACTAGAATATAATATGTTACTCGCCGATAATATAGCCTTCTATCGGTGAAAGAGTTTTACAATCGGTCGAGTAGTTTTTTAGTTAAATCGTTACAAACAAACAAATATTTCCTCTTTATTAGTATTAAGATTAACGATTTTCCTTCGGCTTCGCTTGTTTCTTTTTCTTTTACCAATAATCACATTTTTTTTATATTCAGCTTCTCTCCCTGTATGTACATTTCTTGTAGATAACATATTTCCTTGGGTCAGGAATTAACTAAAACCATTAGATTCGGCACAGAGCTGAAAATCATTCACAACAGTAATCCAATAAAATGGACATTGACGAAGGTGCTATTGCTGTCTTGTTCCTGTTGATCGCATCAGATAGAGACAGGTATTTGCTAATTGTATTACTACAAATAAGGGTCTGCGACATCTTTAACTAACCCCTAAGGGAATATCTTATTTAATACGTGTGAATATTTGGCCTGGTTGAGTAATCGTTAAGACTCGATTACTTGAATATTGAAACGGTAACCAATCAATTGAGTAAATGAAATAACCTCTATCAGCGATTTTTTTCGCATATAGTATGTATAATAATGTTAATAAAAATTAACAACTTAAAAAAAGTAGTTTATAGTGCTATTATCCTTGACTAGCAATCCACCCCGGCTTCACACGGGTGCAATGTATATGTACTATACACAAAAATAGCCTATGTTACTCGTACTCGCTGATAATATAGCTTAAAATGGTCCAGAAGTTTATTCGTTACATACAAAAATACAAATCTTTTTTTCTTTATAATATTAGTGTAGTGTAGTGAATGGTTTAGAATGACCAACTTTGCTATATAAATGAGATAGGTACCTTCTGGCGACGGCAAAAGATTCTTTTGACAAATGCGTGAAGTTTGTGTTGTTAATCTCTTTTTTATCGAGTATCTGAAAATCGCACCGACACTGAAATTCGTTTGTTTTTTCTCTTTTTCACCTTGGAGCAGCTGGACACCTGGACCAGCTCATCAAAATATTGTAAGTAAAGTTTTCCTGAAAATTGCTCCATATTTCGCCAAGCAGATACGAATGAAATTTCCCACCCATACCGGGGTTAAAAGGTTGTAAAAGTTTGAAATACAAACTTTCCCCTCCATCAAGAACCTTACACACGCATAAATGTATTTAACAACATGCTAATATATGTACGATCGAATTTACATAAAGGTTTTTCGAGGCGCGGTGTGAACGCGGAATAGTAATGAAGGGGGTGACTTTATCAGAAAAATTTAATAAAGCAGAGATTCCTTTATTCCACGCCTCACTTAAAGAGATAAACGTATTAAATCGTGACTAGATAGATAAGTCTACGAAGTTGAATTTTGCACATTACCAACACTTAAAACACTTAAAACTTATAGTACAATTATTTATCGAAATAATTGTATTTAAAGCGGAATAAGGTTTATTTTAAACTTAGAAAGATATTATTCGGATTATTATTTATAGTATAGTACCTACAACACGCCAGACTTATTCAACTTCGTCCTGTCTATCTTTATTCAAATGCCATCAGGCACGTTTTATTTTAATGTCAGATATCGACAGACGAGTATGAGGTTCACTTGATGGTAGGTGATACCTCAGCCATAAAACATGATGCGCCAAGCATTCGAAAATTCGAAAACGCGCAATATGCACTTTACGTTTTTTCTATCTATGAACGGTGGTTCGATACCTGGTCGGAATTTCGATAATCCTCCCACCCATACAATGCCTTAAGTTACCAAATGTGGGGAAGACATGCTTACAGAAAATTATAAACATGTCCCGGTGGGATTCGAACCCACGACCCATGGATTCGCACGGAAGATGTTCTACCGAACGCGCCAAAGAGCCCGTCGAAACGTCATATCAGTATCATCTTTGCAACTTTAGGACTACAGAGTTTAATATTAAAGAGAACCATTAGCGTTAAGCACACAGAAGCAATTAATTATTATTTGCAGCGCCACATGTAGTCAAAATAAAGCTATTTGTCTTCGAAATTTTACAAAAGCAGGAATATTTCCAACAGTTGCCTACTTCTCTTATTATATTTTCTTTTATTTTAAATCAATATGTCTGTTTATCATAATGGTATTCAAACGTCGCAAACCTTTTACAAGCTCTTCCTGAAGTTTCCCAACCTTTCAGACTTTTTCACACATTGAATCCTATAAAAACATGGAAATATCGTGAACTAAAAGAACATTTGAAAGCGTTGAAGTACACTTGTGGACTCTACCCTTTTTAAATGACTGTAATACATTGCTCTATATTCAAGGACTTAAAAAATAAATCTGTACTTGTCCAAAGAAAGAAGCAATGTACTTAAGTTACTATTTAAGAACAAAGAGTAAGGTCAAATAGTCACTAAGTCTTATGTAAACAGTACTTGAATGTTGTCTTTACATTTAAGGTGGAAAATAAAAAAAGTGAAAAAAAAACGTAATGAACGGCGTAAGAGACTCAGGAACTGAATACCGGTTAATTTACATTGGGAGTTATACCTGTATAATAAAGGGTTTTGTTAATATTCTTTCGTTTTTATTCATATTTACAAAAAAAATTACTGTGGTAAGTTTAGTGAGTATTACTCTTTAAAATATCATGGTATCTCAGTCAGACACGTATTTTGGAAAATAAAAATTAACCGGTTTCAGTCCCTGGTAAGAGTATTTTAATAATAAATACTATTATTATTAAAAAATGCATCTTCTATTAACATAACTTACTACAAATTAGGACTTTTTTTTTCAAAAATGGAGCGTATAAAAGACCGACAACGCATATGAGACATTTAAAAAACCTTCTTCTAACAATAAGAACTAGCATCGTATATCGCTTGTATAGCAGTGTCCAAAGTGTAAAATTTAAAAGAGTCCTTAAAGATCCTTAGCCTTTGCACAAAAGTTCTTTTTAGAACTATTGAACTAGTTGGCCTTATTATGCCTAATGTGTGCTAATTCTGCCTCTTCAGGTCTTTGAGGATTTCTACAAAGTTCGTGAAAAGTTGCGGATTACGACTTTACTTTTGACTTACATAGCAAAATCTCACATTAACCTCCGAGTTTTGCCTGAGACTTATTGTTGGAGATTCGGTTTTTATATAAAAATAGACAAGAAAAGATGGGCTCGTTGAAACGACAGATAATTCAGCCTTCATTGAAGGGTGGGGAGTATAATTCTCGGCTTTTATATAAAATATATAATCAATTTTCTATCTATGAATGGTGGTTCGGTAACCCGTCGGAATTTCGATATTCCTCCCACCCATTCAATGCCCGAAGTTACCAGACGTGGGGAAGACATGTTTACAGAAAATTATAAACATGTCGTCCCGGTGGGATTCAAACCCACGACCCATCGGAGCGCACGGCAGGTATTCTACCTACACGCTAATGAACCCGACAAAATGATACCTTAGTTTGAAACTAAAAAGTCGGCTGAAATTTAGATATTCATCCACCTGAATGATCGAAATTTCGATACATGGTTAACTTTAGTTGAAGAAATATGTCAGAGATGGCAATAATAATCCAGAACGCGACACTTGAAACCAAACTTTGTTTTATAACCATTATTTAAACAAAATCTTGGGAATTCTAATTTCTGTATGGTTTTGTATATTCTAATGTACTTAATAAGCATTAAGTTAAACAAATACATAAAGATAAATACTCTGGCTACAAACACTTAAACAATAATTATAGCCATAATTTCCCTAAAATATACAAGTGATGAGCCCATACAAACATTGACTTAAATAAACTGCTTCACTCCGAGTCTTCAATACCAGCATTATTACTTTCTTCGAATGTTGCAAGAATAAAATTTATTGGTGGCTCAAAGAAAAGTTTTTCTTAATGGAAAAGTCTGAGGAAATTTTGCTAGATTTTGAAAGGAGTCCAAATTGCTCTTGGAATTGTCGCATGTCAACAAAAACGTCTACATCGGAACTTTGCCTGGTCTTGCGATCGTCGGAATTGTTAAACACTTGGGGTTAATTAATCGAATACTTGTAAGTTTGGAGGTACGGTGTACTTTTGGATCGAAACTATTTATTGATTACAATTTCCGATGCGACTTTTTATAAAACTCCACAAAATAAGTATGGTCGGCAACATATATATCATTAATAATTTTGTAATTCATTGAAATAAATTTTATCGGGTTAAAGGTCGATTTATTTATTATATTATTGGTACTGACGTTGCGAGTGCTTTTCAACAAGCATGGTCACGCACGTAGCTTGCTGAAAAGCACTCGAAACTTCGGGATAAAAAATATAATTAATTAATTGCGTTTTAATCCAGTAAAAGTTATATCATTTAAATATGTAATACTCGCGTTGTTGAGATAATGAAAACCTGTCATTCATGTGTCACATTGACAGTTTTTTAAAAGTGTGGACGCATACGGTAAATTTTGTATTTATAAAAATTATAGTCATTCTCTAAAAATCGCCTTTGTTTTCATTTTCATAACGCGTTAATAAAAGACAACGTTTTGGCATTGAAATCATCTTATAAAAAAGAATTGAAATTTATTTAATATTCCTAAATATATTATTGTTCGCTGACGCTACAGGTCTTGAAAAAATTCGACTTTATCTTGAAAAATTATTTGATCAAATCTTACCTTTTTTCGTCTTTGTTTTTATCTCTGAAAATGTTCGAAATTTAATTAATATTAAATTAGAATTTCGTGAACGTACCATCAGTCACACAAAAAAGTATTAATTATTTAGATATTACTTTTTATATAAAAACGCGTAAAAAATATAACTGTAGGACTCTACTAAGATGGAGACGAAGGGATTTTACAATTTAACATAATAATACAAACGTTTTACTAGCATCAAAAACTGAACTCACTCAAAGAACTCGATATTCAAGACACAATCGTGTTGAAAGTGAACATTCTCACCTATTTTTTCTACGTCTGAAATGTACTGTATGAAGCTCCAAATCACGCATTCGATGGAGACAGCACACTCCCCCAAGCTATTTACATGTAAACTGTGATTGCCCCTGCTGACATGTTCCTGAGACAACATTTGTGAACTTTTCCCGACTTTATCATGGATGATTTGAATTCTCACGAATCCAAATTACACGTAAATATGTTGTCGCAAACTTTTGTATCGGAGGCCCGAACACCAATGATTTGCTAGAAACTATTCATATCATCGAACTGTTATTTGGATGCATTTTCAAATAATTTGATGCGTTTGGTAGACCCTGCGCATCGATGGATTGTGGGTTCAAATCCCACCGGGACGATTTCGACGGGGTAACGGAACACCGTTCATAGATGGAAAAACCGTGAAGGGCACATTGCGCGTTTCGGTTTCAGTCTGTGGAGTTCCGAATGCTCGAAGCAAAAAGTAGGTCGAAGGCTCATCATTGACTAATGTTCTGTGGCTGAGGTTTCACCTACCATCAAGTGAACCATGCTCGTCTGTTATATATAGTGGAAGTCGTTGTCTGTTTTCGATTTGCACTGATATCTTCGAAACTAAAGTATATCGCTTAAATAGCAAAATACAAAAGTCATGGAAATTTCATTTAAATGAAATAACATTAACATTAGTTTTATTCAACAAAAAAAAAACAAATTATTCAGGAATTCCTTAATTATGATAATCAAATATTCAGAATTATTGAATTGTGAAAAAGAGGCGATGTTGTGGCACTAAGGAAAAAATAAATGTTCGTTCTTCCTTAAATATTCCGTAATTAAAATTTGTGCTAGCGCTGAATAATACCAATATATTTTATAATAATTTATTCGTAAAAATCTCAGATTAAATAAAAAAATAATCTGAGGTAAAAATTAAGACATTTTGCCAATAAGTGATGAGTATCGGTATCACCACTTTGTCCAAGGGTTACTACTGGGCACTGTGCACTGTGCAAATTAATTATGCTTGTTCGGTGTTTAATGATAAATTAATGACCTTCTAATTCTACTCAGTTTATATTCTTATATACATATATGTATTTGAAATAACGCATAAACATACATACATACATATACATCACGCCTCTTTCCCATTGCGGTAGTCAGAGATCACGGAATTCCATATGCTCCGATCCTTGCATACCACTTTCGCTTCTTCCACTTTCATCAATGCTTTCATACACACTCGACGGTTTCGAGTAGGTACTTTTGACCTGGCTCTTTTGAAGAAAATGTATAGACGATAATTTTATTCTATATTTAGATAGTTTTACAACAAATATTCTGTTATATGAAAGGAACTAGCAATAATTTGTAATATCGTGTCTGTCTCAATGAGTATAAAAGAATAATAAATTAAATATACGCGCTTGGAGAATTTATTCTGAGTCAGAGTCCTTTTGATGTTTTATTGGCCCAGACGCGGCCCTGTCACGGAATACCTCCATTTTGCCTTTATTACACCTCCCAAATTATAACAAAATATTTATAATGGAATTTTATCACTTTTATTGAAATTTTCTTACCAGTTCTTTATCAACATCTTTATCTAAAATTACATTTTACCTTATAACTTTGAACGGTAAAATATAATATGTATAAATTTTACAGTGACATCAGAAAAACACCAACCTTTTTAACCGACTTCAAAAAAGGAGGAGGTTCTCAATTCATCTGTATGTTGTTTTTTTTTGTATGTTTGTTACGCGATAACTCTGCCTTATGCATGGATTTTTATTTTTGTTTTTGTATATAGAAGGACAATAATGCCTTTGACTTTCGAACGGTACGGAGCAGCAGCGGTTAGGTGGCACCGACTTCAAAAATAACTGTTAATAAATATTATTAGATATTATATGTATAAGTATCAATAATGTTGTCGATTGCCTTTAAGGCTCTTGCTTTGAAGTAATTAAAATAGTATTTCATACTTTTTAGTTTTAGTTTGTTTGTGAAGTCGGTTTTCATTTTTTTTTTTAATAATTTAAGATCGTGATTATATTTAATGCGACTCATCCGGCAATCGCACGAATACAATGTCGATACTAATGTGGTGTCAGTATTATTTGGACATTTTTCATACAAAAATACTAACATTGCGAATAAAAATAGGGGTTGGTGGTAGAAGGCTAAAATTTAGGGTTGTATGTACTTTTTAATGCCGAATCATATTTTTTTTTTAGTGGACCACCATTATCACTTAGGGGTATAAGAAATACGTCTACGTCAAAATTTCATAAGAATCGGTCAAACCGTTTCAGAGGAATTTTGTTACAACCTCTGTGACACGAGAATTTTATATACATATATAAAACTAGATATGCTTAGGTTCTTAAAACAGCACTTGACTCTTAAGAAATTACTTATTATATGTTTTAAATAGTTTGTTTGAACTTTGAAAATCCTTTGAATTTTTCACTTTCTTGACATCACACAGAGCACATTTGACAGCCGAGCGGGTTCACTAGATTGTAGACACATAAACCTCAGCGTCAATCAATAATGCGATGTCAACGTATACCGAGCATTCGAGAATTCATAGACTGACGCAGAAACCCGTCATCTACACTTTACGGCTTTTCCATTTATTTATTATTTATTTATTTATTTACACTTCATTTCACCATACATTTAAACATATACATACAGAAACAAACAAAACATTGTAGCGTGAAAAAGGCGGCCTTATCACTAAGCAGTGATTTCTTCCAGGCAACCAATTCCGTGAAAGAACAAAATTCCAAATTAGGAAGTGACACAGAGTGAAACACAACATTAAAACAAAATAAAAAGTAAAATAGCCTATCCACTAAAATACTACATAAAAATATTAAAATAATAACACAACAATTAAATACACAGGTATCTAGTTATATTTCCTACAAAGTTTCAAAAGTTATTGAGAAAAAAAATGATTACGGACGAGTTTCTTAAAGGAAGCGATTGTCTGAGCTTGCCTGATCTCCACAGGCAGGGAGTTCCACAGTTTGACAGCGGTAACGGCGAAAGACTTGCCATAAAAGACAGAAGAATGAGAAGGAACACGGAGTAAAAGTCTATCAATAGAGCGAAGAGTGTAGTTTTCACAGGATAGTAGGTCAACTTTTTCTTTTAGGTAATCTGGTGTTCTAGGATCAAAGAGAATTCGATACAAAATTTGTAGTATATGAAGGTTTCGCCGAAATCTAATAGGGAGCCACTTGAGTTTTTTGCGAAAGGTGGAAACATGATCGAATTTTCTTAAGCCAAATACAAATCTTATGCATACGTTTTGCAGCCTCTCAAGCTTATTCAGTTGTTCTTCAGTTATATCAGGGAAACATGCATCTGCGTAGTCAAGTATCGGAAAGAGAAGGGATTGCGCCAATGTAATTTTTGTCGGAATTGGTAAGAAACTTTGCAAACGTCGCAGGGATCCGAATGAAGCAAATAACTTTCTACTCACTTCCTGTAGGTGCTCCGTCCAGGACAACGAAGTATCGAAATGTACACCTAGGTTTTTTACCGCTTTGCTGTAGGGGATAATAACTCCGCTGATGACGACAGCAGGTAATGTGTTCCAGTCAACGCCTGACGTAAGATGTGGACTCCCAATAACAATAACTTGGCTCTTAGACGGGTTGATCTTTAATCCAAATTGCTTACTCCAGGCAACGACAGCATCTAAATCAACGTTAGTGGAGTGAATGGCGTTGGGAAGATCATCGAGCGTTGCATGAGTGTAAATTTGCACATCGTCAGCGTACATGTGGTAGAGAGAAGTTAAACGCGAAGTCAATGAATTAATAAATATAGAAAAGAGGAGAGGAGACAACACGCCACCCTGCGGAACACCGGCTACGACATCACACCAAGACGAGTGTTTACCGTCTAGCAAGATTCGCTGGCGGCGCCCTCGCAGGTAAGATTGAAACCAACCAATCACTGTTGGAGATATGTTAATGGATCGAAGCAAACCCAACATTATGTCAGTGTCAACAGTGTTAAAAGCATTGCTGAAATCAAGAAGAGTAAGAACTGTGAGTTGCTTGTTTTCCATAGCAGAACGTATGTCATCCGTAACCTTAACTAGAGCAGTTACCGTACTATGACCAGGGCGGAAACCGGATTGAAAAGGACTTAGAATACTATTACTATAAATAAATGAACTCAGCTGGTGATGTACAAGACGCTCAAGGACTTTTGAGAGAGACTTTTCCATTTACTGTTGGTTCGATATTTTGACCAAAATTCACTATTTATCCAATACAATACTTTACATTTTCGAACTGAATACCATGCCGGTATCTTTGTTATATTTTAGAGAAGTATGTCACATGAGCACATGACACATCCGGCGGAAATCGTAACCGCGATAAATATTTTCAAGGTATTAACCAATGTTCGGAAATCCGTTTTCTTAAACTCAATCAGGTAGGTACTTAAAATCGTACTTAAATAAACTTAGCTTTCTTTAAAAAACCTAATTTCCTAGTAGGACTTGTGGCAGATACATTTCTATATCTGTTTCATTGATTAAATTTCCTTAAACTTACTAAAAATACTCTGATTAGCATTATGTCCCGACTGGACTTTTTAATATGTCGTTTCTGGTATTCAAACCCGGGAACTCTACTGAGTTTCGACTGCAGTGTTAGCTTAGTTTAGTTTACATTAATTCCGGGCATAATTTATATAACCTGCGGGTAGTACGGACAGGATAATTTACAGCACGTCCGCTCAACGTGTTATCGCTTAGCGACTGTTAATTAATATGTATAAGACTTTGTATTTCCATTGTATGCATATAGTAACTATTATAGACTCTAAAAAGTCCAAATAAGATAGAACAAACAGTAATTGTTAAGTTGGGGCTGAAAATTAAGATAAGTCATTAAAAGAAGATACCGGTTTCAATATTCAGAAATAAAAACACATATATAATACAAATAAAGTGAAAAGTCAAACTAATTTAATTCATAAAAGTACAACTATTATACTGTCCGTCTCAAATACTCAGAGGGCCTAGCACGAACGACTATCGAAAAAGTATCCTCAATCTGTCAGTTGTATGAGCAATCATTTGAAATGTCATACAAATAACAGCTCGACGATTCGAATATCTTTTCGATAGTCGTTCGTGCTGGGCCCTCTAGTCTGCAATCACTTGCAGCAGTAATCAAACTTCGACGCAATCAAAAGATACAACCTTTTAAGCTGACCCTTTCGAGTGTCAAACGGAGACTTCAAAACCTATAGGGTACTTCCCGTTGACCTAGAATCCTGAAATTTGACATGTAGTACAAGTAAAGGAAAAAGTCCTAAAAATGATTTTTTTTTTAATGAGAAAATCTAAAAGTTTGTACGGAATCCTCGGTGCGTGAAACCGACTCGCACTTGGCAGGTTTTTTAGGTTTGGTAAGATATATTGACAGATGAACATCAGAGGTGGTTCGTTTTCCATACAAAAAGTCATGATTATTAACGAAGTCACTTTAGAGTTTCGATACCAAATATTTGTGCAACTATTTACTTTCCGGGAGTTCTTTGCGCGGAGTTAATAAAATAATGTTATTTTATACAGAAATCATGCATATAACAACGTGAAAGATTTATTAAGAAATCGTATCGTTCCGGCGGGATTCAAACCCACGACCCATCTACCTAACGCGCCAACGAGGCCGACAAATTTTCCATTCCATATACCATACGAAATAATATATTTCACAAAATTAAGCAAACACTGATCATTCTTAAACGGCGCATGAAATTGATTGATGTGTGTGATGGCACATTTACATATTAATGTATGAGCTCGCCTTGTTTTATATCCTGGCATGGCTTACAATATACAATAATTTATTATTTTAATAGTAATTTGAAGACAAAAAGAATTGTATGTTTTACATGTAAAAATGCCTCGATCAGAACAGAGACAAAAAGGTCGAAAGTACTCGAAACCGACGCGCGTGAATGAAAACATTGATGAAAGTGGAAGAAGCAAAAGTGGTATGCAAAGATCAGAGCATATAGAATTCCGTGATCTCTGCCTATTGCAATAGGAAGACGCGTAATATGTATGTAAAAATGGCCATCTAAGTAATAAATGGACGGATCGATTACATAAAAAAATATTACTAGCACATATTACTATCTTATTGATAAAATACAATTTAATTATGGAATATTGTTGATTCTTTTTTTTTATTTTTTATGTAGATAGTGTAAAATTGTTGAGGTGGCATAGGGTAGAGTGCGCTATAACTGTTTCTTTCAGATCTTATTTCTATATTTTATGGTTTGTCATAATACAATAGATCTTGGATCCACAGTACAACATGGCCTATATTTACGATTACGATACACAAGTAACAGTCATTTTCACTTGAATTAATCTTTAAGGGGTGGATCAGCTTTCTACCCTTTTTTGTTTCCATGGGTATTAAGCCCCCCAGCATTTATTAGTAGAGATTTGGGGGGCTTAAGTCAAAGCCAGCCATAATAATAATCCTTCATTATTTTTGGTAATTCATTTATTTAACAATACATTTTATAATATTAAATCTGTGGTTCGGCTACCCATATATTATGCTAAACACATCGTACTATTTACTAAATATAAAAATAATTTATAAGATAAGTCAACAGCTCATTAGTGACTGATGTCCTATGATTGAATTATCCTAGTATTAATAATGAGTCTTTTGACTTATATTAAGACTAGTAACGCGCCCCGGCTTCACACGGGTGCAATGTAGACGTACCTACACCATAGCCTATGTTACTCGCTGATAATGAAGCTTTCTATTGGTGAAAGAATTTTTAAAATCGGTTTAATAGTTTTTGAGTTTATTCATAACATACAAAAATATAAAAATACAAATTTTCCTATTTACAATAATAATTTTTATTATTATACTAATACTGATACTATAGAGTATAGACTACAAATATAGATTAGTATAGATATAGATATGCTAAAAGTTTGTGCTCAACTACAATCATAGTTTTTTTCACTTTTAACAGCAAAATGGAGTAAAAGATATATTATAATATATTTAACTCAAAATAAATTGAAGTTATAACTTTATATTACATAGACAACCTTTAACTCGTTTCACGTATGAATCATCAATTAAAAATAATAGTTCAAAAGAACTGACTTCATTTTGTTAACCGACTCACCGGAATATTTAAATAACATAAATCATTTTCAAAGTAAACAAACAGACAAACTGAAAATTTATTACTGCAGATTACGGGAGGCTTATTTTTTAATAACGCGCTATTGTGATTTATGACGTCAGTATGGAGGTTAGGATTTTCGGCGTGTATTTTACCCTCTTATCGATTCTGTAATATTAGTCGAACGTTTTTGGGCGTTCGTTTTTTTGTTACGATAATTCCAGACTTGAACTGGATCAGAGTGCCAGGTTGGCTTAATGTCAGTGTAACACGTAAAATTATCATATACTAGCAACACGCCCCGGCTACGCACGGGTGCAATCATGTACTATACACCTAAAAATAGCTTATGTAGCTTTTTAAAAATCGGTCTAGTAATTTTTTAGTTAAATCGTAAGAAACAAACAAACAAATTATTTTCCTGAATATTAACAATATTTTAATAGTTATTATGTTATTCGGGACATAGACGAATCCAACAAATATCATTAAAATCGATACATCCGTTCTTGAGTTCTAAATGTTGTAACTAACACGACTTTATTTTATATAAATTACCTTGCACAGTCCTGGTCATCATTGTCACAAAAATTAAAACCATCCAAACAAAAATACTAAACCAAAGCTGTCGAAGTGGTTTGATCGAGCTCTAAAACCATTGTAACAAATGCATTGGATTCTTCCCAGTTATGGCTGCGTAGGTAACTCTGTTACCTATGCAGAGCGATCCTCCATTAAAACTCAGTTCCATTTGATTTTAACTTTTCCTTTGAGCTCTTTGCTATTCAGTGTATCTTGTTATAAATCTGTCGCGAGTTACACCGTGTGTGTAATGAAATGTTCTGTAACTTTAGTCAAAAGAGAGTTCCAGAATTTTAATGAGTTTTAATTGGATCGATTCACTCCAGATGTGGTCACTATAGCTTTCAACGTGACATACGAGGAGAATACACATATAGTCTTCCAAGTAATTAGCAACAGTTTATAGATATACAAGTCGTGAGTGCAATATGCAAGTTTCATCTATATACATTTTAAAATTATAAAATTATTAATTAGACTTATTTTGATATATCTCAAAATTTACCCTTACTCTCTTACGTCTTCTACTATATTTTTTTAAAATGTTAGATATCGACATACGAGCGTAAGGTTCTCTTGATGGTAGGTGATACCTCAGCCATCAGTCAATGATGCGCCGTCGACCTACTTTTTACTTCGAACATTTGGAAATTCATAGACTGAAACCGAAACGCGCAATATACACTTCACGATTTTTCCATCTATGATCGGTAGTTCGTTACCCATTTAATGTCCGAAGTTACAAGACGTGAGGAAGAAATGTATACAGAAAATCATGTCATCTCGGTGGGATTCGAACTCCATCGACACACACGGCAGGTATTCTACCGAACGCGCCGACGGGCTCTGCTTAACTACTAATGGGATGAATTCTTTGATGCGTTCACAGATCATTTACTTCTTCAGTGTCCTTTTCTATTCATACATATTCTTCCGACTTCAAGGAATCAGAACTAAAGAAAAGCAGTGTGCCATCAAAGATATAAATTGTAAAAAAAAAACCAAGTCTCGCAACTCAGTTCTACTATCGTAAAAAGTTGTGAGATCCATACAATACCAAGACGGTCAATTTATTCAGTCTCTACTGAAGGATCCTTCTGTCTTAAGTTATTACGTAATTAGCTAACCTAACTACATCTTATAATGAACAATAACAATATTAAAAATCTTTTATGTTTTGAATAAATAGATTGACTAGTTTTATCCACAACGAAGTTATAGGGGGGTCGAAAAAAAAGGAGGTGCTGCTTGTTGCTCGACTTGCCGTGCCCCCAGATTACATTAAATAATAGTCTTGTTAATCCTATGTATATTATACACAAATACATTATAACGAATTACGATACGAGTAGGGTCCAAGATACCCACAACCCGGTTTTTGTCAAGAAACAGCCGGTCACGGTATCTCGGGTCAATTAATTTATTCTGGGACCAGTAAGATTAATGGGATTTGGACGGACTATTTGCGTCAAATTATACATCGTATTACCAATATTATAATTAATTTTAAAGGAACTATTAATAACTAGGTTTACCCCGTAGCTTTGACCGCGTGGTAGGATATTTCCAAAGATTAGAAACCTGTCACTCACCAGAATTTCAAGTATCTCTGAACAAAAGATATGGCCATATCTACTATGACAATAACATAAGAAATAAAAATAAATACAGTAAGTTTTCACAAAACAACGAGACTTTTTCATAATAATAATACTATGCCATCAAAAACATAAATTGTAAAAAAAGCCAAGTCTTGCAACTCAGTTCTTCTATCGTAAAAAGTTGTGAGATCCATATAATATCAAGTCGGTCAATTTATTCAGTCTCTACTGAAGGATCCTTCTGTCTTAAGTAATTACATGATAAGCTAACCTAACAATATCTTATAGTGATCGTATCAATGCCAATATTAAAAATCTTTGATGTTTAAAATAAATAGATTGGCTCGGCTATCGCATGAAATCACAATGTATCTTTTTTTATTTTATTAAAAACATAATGTATCTCACAAGTAATACATATTATATTAAATTAGATTGTTTAGTGCGATTGCCAAGTCAATCTATTTATTTTAAACATCAAAGATTTTTAATATTGGCATTGATACGATCACTATAAGATATTGTTAGGTTAGCTTATCATGTAATTACTTAAGACAGAAGGATCCTTCAGTAGAGACTGAATAAATTGACCGACTTGGTATTATATGGATCTCACAACTTTTTACGATAGAAGAACTGAGTTGCAAGACTTGGCTTTTTTTACAATTTATGTTTTTGATGGCATCTCATTTCTTTTTGTAGATAGTCCTTTTCTTAGTTTATTTGGATAAGAATTAATACAAAGCTATGGATAACATAGTCTGATTTTGATCGGCATTTTTATCAACTTTTTAATGTAAAAAAGTAGTTATAGTGACATAACTACAATAGTTGGACATAATATGGTCTCGTGAAGTTTTTTGTAGATTTTGATATGTTCTATAATATTGTAGAACGTTTTTTTGTTCTATCATCAATACTTTCCGCAGCACATGCGGTGAAAGACATTTTATGGCTAATTTTTTTACGCCTTGGGTTGTTTTTAGTAGGGATTTCTAAGGATCTCTATTTTTTCTAGTAATAAATACCCTATGTTACACAGTGATACTGTAGCTTTCTAACGGTAAAAGAATTTTTAAAATCGGTCCAGTAGTTTTTAAGTTATTCATTACATACAGAAATACAAAAAAAAATTGTATATCTAGAAAACTGGACCGAAATTTCAAAATATTGTAGTTTTTCCTTGATTTATAGACTAAACACTAATTGTATTCTAAATTTCAAGTTTCTATGTCTGCTAGAAGTGCCTTAGAGTTTTGATGATCGGTCAGTCAGTGAGTGAGTGACAAATTATCAAACTTTGACTAGTTATAATTCTTAAACTACTGGTTCAAACAGAATGATATTTGAAATATACCGAGTTTATACAATGTCTGCTTAGTGACTGAAAATTCAGGTTTCTAGTTTTATCCACAACGAAGTTATAGGGGGTCGAAAATGGCCCGAACTACTTCGAGAAAAGGATAGTACGGCCGTGCCACTTTTTGCTCGACTTGGCGGGGGCACTACCGTGCCCCCAGATTTGGATTTTTTGTTGACTCTTCGTTTTCTATTATCTTTGAACAATAAGTTCACTTACTTGCATCTCTGATATTAAAATTGTAAACATAGATAAATAGATATACTTAAACCTTAACTTTTATTTTGGAAAAAGTTGGCAACCCTGAGCGCTAGCTTTAAACGATACTAGAACACGACGTAAAAGTAAGGTATTGTCAAAGGCCTATGATCCAAATTCTAGTAATGTTTGTACTACTTGTGACCGCGTTTTTAGCTCACACCACGCATGCGAGCATAAGTGAAATTAAGTACAATACTGTAACAATATCTACTAGTTTTACTTTTAAATTACAATAAATACATATTTTTTTTAATGTTAGATATAGACATACCAGCATGAGGTTCACTTTATGGTCAGCCACAGAACATCAGTCAATGATGCGCTGTCGACCTACTTTTTACTTCGAGCATTCGGAAACCGAAACGCGCAAAGTGCAAAGGTTTTTTCCATCTATGAACGGTGGTTCGTTATCCGGTCAGAATTTCGATATTCCTCCCACCCGATCAATGCCCGAAAATATCTAAAATTATATAAACAGTGGTCCTTGTGGGATTCAAACCCACGACCCATCGATGCGCACGGCATGTGTTCTACCGAACGCGCCAACGAACCTGTCAGACGGTCGAATAAGTGAATTTTTTTATTCGGTCGCCGGTGAAATTAAGTACAATACTGTAATAATATCTACTAGCTTAACTTTTAAGTTACAATAAATAGACGGCACGTAGTTCTTAAATCTCATTGGCTTTACATTTCTATTCTCATTGAAATTTCTACATCCATACTCACATATTACATGATTCATGAAAACACGCGTAATCTCTGAACCACACTATCACGACTTAACCAAAATTGCGACTTGAAAGAGGCAATAATATTAATATTCGGTCGCCGTAACTCGGGTTAACGTCGATTCAACATTTGCATAACCATCTTATACTCGCTACTGAAGTTTCAAACAGAACTGGTATTCGAATTTAGTTTTAGACAAATGTTCTTTGCATTTATTAGTTTGTCTGTTTCTTAACGGCTTCGAAACTGCTAAATATAACGGTTGCTCTTGCATGAATGGGTCGTAGCTTCTACTTCAGCTGGAGTTTCAGAATCTTTACAAATCTCTTTAAATGATTTATTTTTTTAATTATCAAAGTTGAGCAATTAAAAGCAATTATACTCATTTAATAGTGTGCATACAAAACATAAATTTTATGTGTGTATTTCTAAATATGTGTTGGATATAATACATTTAAGTAATATAAATAAACGAAAATGTATACTACCTATATCACAATATTCACAGACATGTATTCTATAGAAATATATCCATTCTATAAAGGTTATCGACCTTCGTCAAACGGAATTTTGTCAATTAACGATAGTTCCAAATACGGTCAGGTTCAACGATGCCGGCATACTTCGCCTAAACGCATCAGTCACGTGACTAATTTGTGCAATGTGCCTTCACATACATTTCAATTCACAATTTGAACAAGTATTTACGGAACATTGTAGAACACACATGTAGGTAACATATATTATTACAAAGCCTGTGTTCAACATTGTTTAACATGCAATAGTAAAGAGCTTATTATAACTCTATATAGTATGGCAATAGATAGAAAACATTTTTTCACTTTCTCGCACCTGAGTTATGTACGTTATAACGTTAATGGCGTTAATTTGCATCGATATTTTAAAACAGTTTTCGATATCGATATGAAAACTATACGTCGGTTACATAACGGTTTGTGAAAAAAACGAAACGGGTACCCGTGCGCACGCGCACGTTAATCCTGTACTCAAAACTTCATGATAAATCATATTATTAGTATATGTCGTTTTTATTTTATTACTTAAACAAATTATACTCGCGCTAATAAAATACAACGATTACATGTATGTTCCCCTTAAATAGATCGAGAATTCCCCATATTTTAGATCGTCATTTTAAAAATTCAAAAACACAAATATCAAGTAGAAATATAGTGTCATAGTATAGACACAATGCAGAATACTTATACATCTGTTTCCATTTTATCTAAGCCACACTACTTTTGCTGAAAAAAAATTAAAATGTCGCGTCGCGTTGAGGCAAATTTCTTTAAAGTCCAATGTTTTAACTTATTCATAAGCGTTACCGTTTGTATAAAAACCTAGATTTATGGTTTGAATAAATTGTCGTGGCCGTTCAAATAAGTGTTATACTTTCTTTATTTATCATCATCATCATTTTGACGGGCTCGTTGGCACGTGCGGTAGAACAGCCGTGTGTATTGATAGGTCGTGGGTTCGAATCCCACCGGGACAATATGTTTACAATTTTCTGTAAGCATGTTTTCCCCACGTTTGGTAACTTCAGACATTGATCGGGTGGGAGGAATATCGAAATTCCGACAGAGTAACGAACCACAGTTTTATAACAGTTTAAAAAAAACTCTGATTCTTTTATGTTAGATATAGACAGACAGGTATGAGGTTCACTTGATGGTAGTAGATATCCTAGCCACAGAACATCAGTCAATGATGCGCTGTCGACCTACTTTTTATTTCGAGCATTCGGAAATCCAATAGACTGAAACCGAAACGCGCAGTGCACTTCACGGCTTTTCCATCTATAAACGGTGGTACTGTAAAAATATATATAGATCAGAAGCAAAATACTCTCAATTTCACAACACCGTCTCTGAATACTTAACTCCCAAAGTCAATCTTCAATTAAGGAATTGATATCAGATAATAAGGCCAAGCAAAGTTAAAACTTACGTCAATTGCATAAGGTTGAAATCAGAAATACTCTAATGGTGCATATATTTGAATCAAATAGCCTAGTAATTATATTAAGTTTGATACACGCCTACATACGGAGTATATGGAAGAGCATTATTATTATTTAAAATATTTTCAGATACAAGTAGGTGAAATTTTCTTGTTTACCCAAGAAGAAATATTGTCTTCTTCTTCCTGCCCTGTTCCCTTTTTTTATTTGGGGTCAACGCAGTATGATCTCTTTTTCCATTCTCTCCTTTCATCCGCCATATCATCAGTCACACCTCTCAAACACACATCATTCTTCACACAGTCAATCCATGTTTCTTTTGGCCTCCCTCTTCCCCTATCCACAATCCACATCCCTCATCCATTCAGAAGAAATATTGTATTGAAGCATTTTTTTCATATTATTAAATTAATGTGATTCTCTCCGTCACTCGGTTTCTTATATTTCTTTCCCTTTCTCGGTGAAACTGCTGACTCGATTTTATTAGAATTTTATAATATATAAAGTGACCATTATATTTTAGCTTAGTTTTATGTTCCAAGAACGAGAACGAAGCCGTGAGATGTTTAAGAAAATGCTAAATGATCTATAAATGGAATTTACTTCTTCTGTTCTGTGATGGAAGTAATGAAAGAAATATTTTTTTAACATCGAAACAATTAATTATAATAATATATTACCTTTTCTTAACCAGAGTATTACTTATTTAAATAAAATAAATATTTTAAAATCTTGTGAACCCTCAGTGTATCTGTATGTCACAAGTAAACATGGCGGATGATATTAATTCTGATATGTGAATGCTGTGGGACTCTCTTAGCAGTTCAATAGTCGTTAATTAAATATCTACAATAGTATTCATATAAGTGAAGAGAAGCGCAAAGTGCAACTTGCCAAGAAGTGTGTGCCGGATGAAACTTTTTAAGAGGCCTACATTTTCAAGATTGGTTAATTTTTTGGTGAACTTCATTTTTGGTGATCGAATTTCCGAGTCATGTCCCAAAGTACCGAGTGGGGCATGGGGCAGAAACAGACACAGTGTTTCACTGATCATTTTTCTTTACAGGCAAAGGTGATCAGCCTTCTGTGCCCTGCCCGACCGAAACAATTTTTTTTATTTGTTTCCCCCGGTGTTAAGTAATTTGGTTTAGTATAAAAATTACATTGAAGCAAAATAAATATTAAATATATATTATTAATTAATCTTGGACCTTTCTCATAACAAAAATAAACTAAATTAAAGAGAATAGTATTTTTTAATATGTATAGTATTCACAATGATGTTTATTTAAAAGTTTTTAAAAGAGAGTATACCCCTTGAAATTACATACCAAACAATTAGATTTTGACGAAAAGCATGAAAATAATATTATAAAAGACTCTCATTGCCTAAAATTCAGCGAAATCACTTTCCCCCTGCCATTGTGCGAGCCTGTAATTTTTAACAAACATGTGTATCCTGAGAGACATTTCCGCCTGTTGGTAAAATCGTTCCGACCGCCATTTATATTATTTCGTTGTAATTTTGAACGTAATATTTGGGTAAAGGATGTCGCGGTAATGACTGGTTTATGGTAAATAATAAATATGGAGCTTTTAACTCGACTCGGCTCAAGTATGTACATGCATATATTTATTTAATAGGGTTCTTACTTTATTATTTTCTACAGTATTAAATAAAGAACATGCGATGTCGATGTTTCTTTTTACTTTAATAATTCAAATTTCACAGACTAAAAACCGAAATTGTAAATCTGCACTTTACTGTTCTATCGTCTACGGAATTTCGATATTCCTCCCACCTGTTCCTGCCACTTCCTGCCTGAAGTGAAAATAGAAACAATAATAATAATAGAACATAGAAATCGAACACGTAACCATCGGAAGGCAAATACGACATGACTACGCCAACTCGAACTCAAGTAGTTTTCAGATTTAAATTAAATTCATTCACAAAATATTTACCTTCATGGTTGAGGCTATATACTACACAATATATGTACTATATATAGAACTATCCTATCCTTAGTTTGTGGTCAACATCATCTTTCCCAGTGGGATACAAATCAATTACGTACCTACCACATAATCAATTTATTATCTAAACAAGATACTAGCGTATAGGAATTGTTATACATATATACATATAATGTATCTTAGATCGTATTGTGGTATTGTTATTGTTGGTACTTGGTATTAGAAAATGGCTAGAGCTTTTTTGTATCATGCAAGTTATCCATAAATAAATGTTAGTTATGTTATGTTAGTTAGTTATTCCATTACAGTTATTACAATATCTTAAACTGAGATAAGTTTTTACATATAATTAAATAGAATAAATCTTCGTTTGGTAATTATATAAAAATAAATCATTATTTTATGTTTATTATTACTAACGGACCCTTTTCGGGTAAAAGCCTAAGATTGCCATTTTTCCCTAGGGAAAAAAAAACAATGATACCACGCCTTAATTTGATCAGTAAAAGTAATTTTATAAATAGCAGTCTTTTTGATATAAACTACCGCTCAAAAGTTTGGATAGGTACACCAGTCAATATTTCTTGCCGCCCTTAAAGTTGGATAACTCTGCCAAATAAAAAAATATTCGAATTTACAAAGCAGTAGTTTTAAAAATGATATATCAGGCTTCAAATTGCTCTATTTAAATAACTAAATACTATGGTTCTGGACCGTTTTAGGTCTTTTTTGACCATTGCGAATTAGACGCACAATTTAAAGACATTTTTTTTCTTGATTTATTTTGAGAATCACTAGTTTACAATAATAAATAATAATAATGAACTAGACCTGTGTATTTTATTACGAACTTAAAATTTTATAGTTGGTAATAAAATTAACTACTGATTTTAGGAAAAAAGGAGGTTAATAGATGAGTCAATTCAACTCGGATGGAACCACTAGCCTGACGTTAAAAAGCCTTCACAAGGATCCTGCGATTTGTATTTATTTCTTGAAACTTAGAAGGCAGGCCACGTGCTCACAGTTTGTTGACAATTCGATCTGAGTCCATTGCGTCAGATTGGCGATTCAATAAAGAAGCGTCTTGATGTGATCAATACGATACATTTGTTTGCTTCCTTCGGCTTCACTACCAAGAACTTTGAGTACCCCATACTGATATAGAGTCGCACAGGTCAAACATTTGGTAAAATAAAAGAAAAGGTACTATTTCAAATTCAGTACCTTAACAAGTCGTTTATTAAACCTTTCTGTGTATAATATAAAAATTGTGTCCAAATGATTCATTTTTGCAGTTTCAGTTACACTATTTAAATTAAATAACTTTCGTATCATCTAAAATAAAAATAATATAATATAAAAAGTGAATTTCTGGTTTTTGGTATTGGCTAGACACATTTCTGTGTCTGTTTAACTGCTAATTTATTCTTTACAGGAAAAAGTGTGTTTGCGTATGTGAAATGATTTTTATTTTTCTTTATTTTAAAGTTTGAAATTAATTTGACAAATAAAATCGTCTAGTATTTTTTCGCAATAATTGAATAAAGGGATAATCTTATATTGTGATTAGGAGTTCAAAAATATCCTAACACTTATTTTCGAGTATATTTTAATTGATAAATACTGTCGGATAAAGTAATATCAGATTACCTAAAAAAAAATCTGCGACTGCCAGTTGAATATACATATAATATAATATAATTATTATTAAAAATAAGAAGTCTGTACTATATATACGAAATATATAATTGTATGCAATTAAATATAGTCTTACAATGGTTTTTCACTCATTATTTGTTTTCGACGTATAATAATGAAATTACAAAAACTTGAAAGTTTGGCTACGATTCAATGAGTATTCTCTAAATATTATAAATAAAGAGAAGGTAATAAGAAGAAGGAATAAAGGAATTTCCAAGAAAAATCCTATTCGCTCTTTCTTTAAAACGAACGAAGTACCTACTTATCAGTCATAAAATGGATAGGTATTTTCCATGAAAACGTAAAATCGAGGTTAAACCAACGATTCTCATTCGACCTTCGCCATTCTTTCGATCAATATATCATTAAATTAAGGTTGGGGCTAATCAGGTTATATGGGGCATATGCGATTTATGGTGTACACATGACAGGATTTTGTGAATAAGCAATCATTAACTTTGTAATAAAATTCCGTGCCAAGTAACTGGCTAATATATTTTATGACATGAGAAAGGAAGTCACTAATTCGTTGTCAGAGCTTGATACTAAAACTCGAGCACTTGATTTTCGATTCCCATCGGATCCCCCCATGTAAATCATGTTCGACTAAATACACTATATACATGGTATTCGCTCTATCTCAGTAGGTACCATAGGTACTTAAGCAGTTAAACGGATGAAGAAATATTGAAGTACCGAATTCAAGTATTATAACTTTATTCAAGTACACTCCTACAAGTACTGTAATCGTCAAATTTTGAAAGCCAGTTTGAGATATTGCTTCTTTAAAGAGCCAGCTTGAAACTTGATGGTTACATTAAAAAATATATGTAACTAGCAACACGCCCCGGTTTCACACGGATGCAATGTAGAAGTATTATATATAAATAGCGTATGTTACTCGCGGATAATGTAGCTTTCTATTGGTGAAATAATTTTTAAAATCGGTTCATTAGTTTTTGAGTTACGTCACAAACAAACAAACAAATATTTCCTCTTTATAATATTAATATATGTATATTATAATCTTTTCAAAATGAACAATACAACCATTGACATTGCGTTAAGCAGACTTCGGGTCCACGCTCAAATGTATCTGAACTAACATAGGAACAATTGAGAAACAATCTCTTAACTGTCGTTACTTTCGGCCGCTAGTCTGTCAGTGTTCTATAGGTTGCACTTCGGTGAGTGCGCGTCTGAATTACACGAACTTATCCCTGCAGCTCCCTTTCACCATCGGACGGCCAGACACAGAGTAGGGTTTCATCCTATATGGTTGAGGAACCTTATATCCAAACCAAACGGTACGCTTTTATCCTCCGTACCGCCAAGGAATGAAATTCACTACCTGTGTCTGTCTTCCCCGATTCCTACAATCTTGATGTCTTCAAAGCCAGAGTGAATAAGCTTCTTCTAAGTAAGCATGCTCCCATTTCAATCGCATCCGGCCTTACCATCAGGCAGGATTGCGGTGAAATGCTTACTTATTCTTAATAAAAAAAAAAAAATCGGCCGTGAGACTCCTTTGAGTATTTTTAGCTATGCCTCATAGTAGATTTGGTTATCCACACCCCCTTAAAAGTTTCATCCCCTGTATATATTATGTAATTTAGAAACAGTATTTTTTTTCCAATTTTAATTAATTAATAAAAAGTACCTACATGTATATGTAGAATGTAGATACTAAATCCCGTTCTTCCACATTAAGCACACAAGAAAATGCGTCAAATCGTGTTTCAAGCAAAATTCAACTCTACTATAAAGAATTAAGACATGAATTAAAATACTCGGGGACCTTTAAAAATCTTCACTCTAAAAATCTCGGAGACCTTTTTCGTGAATTTTGTATAAGACCCTAAGTCAATTCAATAGATAGTCATGATAATACTTATGTCAATTAATATAACTGTTCCGTCTAGATAACCACCATTCATAGATAATGATCCTGATGGAGAACAAATCTTTGTTTTTTTTTTAATTTTTTCGTCTATTTTTTTATTATTATAGTAAATTACTTCAAGATGTCATGTGGAACATGGTGTAATGGTTGCAGCTCCTTACAAACATTTTGTAAAACCAAAAACTTGGCGATTAAAAATAGTGGCGGAGAGTTTATTGCCAGTTCTTCTAGTCCGTTCTACGCCCTTGATTTGAGAACTGGCAGTAAATGTAAAATTAGAAGCATTTAATTTGTATTTTTTATTGACGTTCATAAGTTTAGTATAATTAAGTAAATTTTTAATTTTATCAATCTACATATATGCAAAATTTTAAAATCAATGAAAACGCACTTTTAATTTCCCCGGCTCCCGGAATAAAAGTTATATTCGCTTGGAAAATGCAATGCATTCCTGACAACACTTGTATTTAATGTCGTAAAGAATTAAAATTAACACACACAAATATACGCCATTTTATTTGAATTTAGTTTGTTGAACGAATGTGTCTCGGGATTTCATTTTAAATCAGCTTGACGAATAGCACACACTTAACTGTGGTCGATGGGTCGCGGGTTCGTATCCCGCCGGGACGACATGTTTATAAATTTCTGTAACTTCGGGCATTAGGTAGGCGGGAGAAATATAAAAATTCCAACAGGGTAACTAACCACCTATCTAAAAATTTAAATCCGTTAAGTGCATGTTGCGTTTTCAGTCTATGGATCTCCAAATGTTTCAAGTAAAATAGATCGACGTTGCATTACTGACTGATTCTATGGCTGAAGTGTCATCACTGTGATACCTCAGCCATGACACATAACAAAAAAATGAATAAGCATTTTTGAAGTAAAACCGTAATTACAACTGGCTTCTTATTTATACAGCTATTCTCAGCCAGATTCTCAAACAGTGACTTTCCTAAGCCCAAAGGAGCTCATTATCAAACTCAACATGAACAATAAATGCCTTATTAGGTGAGTAAAATGCACGCGGAGCGACGCCAGCGGCTCATTAACGCAGTGTTTGAACAAAAGTCCGAATTAATTACGGTTTTGTCTCATTAAACACGATCCGATCGAAGTAATTTACGATCTGTGAATATTATTTCAATGATATAATTAGTAATCCGATCTGTATCTGTGTAATTTGATACATTTATTCATTCAGGTGTTTGTTTGTTACAAATTGACGCTGAAATAGGAGTTTCTCGCTTTGTTCGAGTGAATTTCAGATACTCCACGTCTGAGAGTTTAACAATCTTATTTGTATTATTTCTCAAGTTATTCCCAATTTTTAATGCCGTTTTTTTAATGAATTTTATTTAAAATATGGAATAATTTCTTTTGAGATATAATTTCTAAATTCCTTTGTACATATTTTAACAACAAACAGCAATTTAGCCTATTTGATTAACATAAAAACGGATTTTGAACGAAATTACGAGTGGCTGGCGTTAGGTGAATGACTCTTGGAGTCCCTAGTATACATAATACACGTATTATGTGAATTATTTGAAAATGTTAAACAAATCGCATTATAACATAGAATCAAACTGTATGATTATATACTATAAATAAGTAACTAGCAGTAATTAGTATAGTTTCTCAGAGTTTTCTGATCTAAAGCAAAGAAATTAACTTTTATTATAATTATATAATTCATGTTTTTAAATACACAAGCAACGCGCCCCGGCTTTACACAGGTGCAATGTACTATACACACAAAGTAGCCTATGTTACTCGCTGATATCGAATCTTTCTATTGGTGAAATAATTTTAAAAATCGGTCCAGTAGTTTTTGAGTTTATTCATAATAATCTAAAAATACAAATCTTTCCTCTTTATAATATTAAGTATGTGAACTAACAAAATACGATATGAATTTATTCACAACTAAGTACCATGTGATAGCATTGGATGTGTAACAGAAGCCATAGAATATAAATAAGGCTTTGATTAAAAGGACATCAGTCACCGATCACGATTTATCGGGAAATTATCAGCGGCCCTTTGTCACGGGAAATTAGTTCTGTTCCATTATCACTCCGACCGTGAGAAATACCACTCAATGACTTCCATAGATTACCATTATAAAAGCATTTTACTTAACTTGACACAATTCGATTT
Organism: Anthocharis cardamines; assembly: GCA_905404175.1. NCBI lineage: Eukaryota > Metazoa > Arthropoda > Insecta > Lepidoptera > Pieridae > Anthocharis > Anthocharis cardamines. Next base: position 706,582 of record FR989953.1, on the reverse strand, counting down.
TAAGTTGAGCTTTGATTTAAGTGAAAATACGTGTAACGGATTTAAACGTCATACTCGATAGAAAAGATTGAATAAGATTCCATCATATACCTATGGTCTTATGAATAGAAAACAGACACTTCAAGTCTAGCAATAAATAAATTTATTTTTAAGCAAAAAACAAAAACCGACTTCAAAACTACAACTACATATAGTATGTACAAACTTAAACTTTGACGGGCTCGTTGGCTCGTTCGGTAGAACACCTGCCGTGGGAATCGATGGGTCGTGGGTTCAAATCCCACCGGGAGCACATGCTTATATTTTTCTGTAAGCATGTTTTCCCCACGTCTGGTAACTTCGGGCATTGATCGGGTGGGAGGAATATCTAAATTCCGACCGGGTAACGAACCACCGTTCATAGATGGAAAAACTGTGAAGTGCATATTGCGCGTTTCAGTCTATGGATTTAAGAATGATCAAAGTAAAAATTAGATCGATAGCGCATCATTGACTGATGTTCTATGGCTGAGGTGTCACCTACCATCAAGTGAACCTCAAGCTCGTCTGTCGATATCTGACATAAAAAAAAACTAAAAACTAAAAAATAATGTAATTAATAAATGTAGGTAATTACTTGAAAGCAACAAAGAACATTCGACAATATTATTGATACTATATATTGCCCGTCAATGTACTATATATTGCGCGACAGATACCAATGTCAAATTTTAAGCTACTTCCTTTGGTCTGGAAACATGAGCTTCACAAATAGCTCAGACTTCAGGCGATAGCTAGTTATATGTAGCATACATACAAGAAAACGGCACCTGTCTGAACAGGCCGCGTGTATTTCCAATCCATTAACCCGCGGGGCCATTGACCTCTGCGCCAGGGACGTACCTAGGTATAAGGATGTAAAATGTTTAATCACACCGAAAAAACTCACTTTTAATAATATCTGTACTTTTATTTATGTTTTAAAACTCCTTTTCTGGCTAAAAGATATAACTAAACGTATACCTGCAAAACGTCTTGGCTTCGTATGGATGCAATGTATGTAGATTGTAGATATACTATACACAAAAAAGCTATATAGCCTATGTTTCTCGTTGATAATGTAGCTTTTGAATGGTGATAGTAGTTTTTGAGTTTATATGTGTTATATATGTTATTACAAACATACAAATCTTTTCTCTTTATAATATTAAAATAAAAAAACACGATCTTTAAAAATAAATGACGTTTAGTTGATGTTTTTGTATTTTCTGATCGCCTCCCTGGCCAGTGGTTAGCGGCCTGGTATGTGTATAGCACCAGACGTTCGGGATTTGAATCCCGGGAAAAGTAGATTTACAAAATAGTTTTAGTGGTGTAGGGCACAGAAGTATATTAATCGGGGGGCACGGCAGTGCCCCCGTCAAGACGAGACAACGGAAGCGCAGGGCACTACCTACCTTTTGTCGAATCGTTTCGTCATATTTTTGTACCTTTATAATTTCGGTCTGGACAGTGCTAGAAAGTCTAAATTAAGAGCCCAGACACATATTTTGACTAAGGTGTACGATTTCTGCTTGGCATATTGGCTTTACAGTGCAAGCATATAAACGTACCTACTCGTCTTGGCATCACTTTACATGATTTTTTTTTTGGATACAAAGGAAAATGATCAGTGAAACAGAAATGAGTCAGCCCCATGCCCCACTAGGGGACTCGGGAATTAATGTAATTTTATATTGGAGTACAGCTCTGTAACTCACAGACAAAGCAATTCTTCGTTAAATTATTGAATATCTCAATGTAATGGTATCGAGGTTGTGCTACTTACTGGCTGAGATCAATTCTGGTCCCCGCGGAGCGGACACATTTCTTCACTTATAGTTTTACCTATTCAGACGCCCGCGTCGGTAGTGTTCATTAAGTTATGAATACAGGAGGGTTTTCTATACTTTTTTCTTTGTTTGTTGCGATTTAACTCAAAAACTACTCTACCGATTTTCAAAATTCTTTCACCAAGAGAAAGCTATTGTACATTATCAACGAGTGACATAGGTTTTATTTTTTTATTTTGTGTGAAGTACATCTACATTGCACCCGTGTGAAGAAGTGGCGTTTTGCTAGTTATTTTATTATAAAGTTGCTAAGTTAGTTGTAGTCTGAGACTCGTTGATTTAATCATTATAGTATGGCGACAGGTGTGATTTAAATAGTTTGTGATAATTAAAATCAGACAGCTGTCACCTTTTAGTCTGCCCGTGACAACGTTTTTGTCGAAACGTTGGGATAAATAATAAATCGCGTTTTAATCCTGAATAAAGTATCTATAAAATATCTTCAAAAGTCTTCTTTTTTTATAGTACAGTGTGCAAATGGGCAGGTGGCTCACGTGATGGTAAGTGATCACCGCCGCCATAGACATCCGCAACACCAGTTGCCAGCCTTTAAGATAAATGTAGGCTCGCTTCTTGAAGGTTTCCAAGTTGATACGACGGAAAAACCGCCGGCGAAAGCTGATTCCACAGAGTGGTTGTGCGAGGCAAGAAGTGTAAGAAGTTTTTGAATGAATGAAAAGAATTGATTGAATGAATTTCTTTTTTTTCCCTATTTTTTCGGGGTTCGTTCTATTTCAATTCGGATTTTGATTAAATGATCGCGACCTCCCAAATGTTTTAAAATTAATTAAGTTTGAAAGTAAACAAATGTTTTTTTATAAAAATCCAATAATCAGATTACGAGTTTCAGCATTGGGAATAAAGCTTTTTAATCTCTTTTTAACGAAGACAAACTTTTTCAGTGAGTCAGATATGTTAAAATATTTTTAGTTACATTTTTATGGGTGACGTGAATTTGTAGCTACGTGACTAATTACCGCAGAGAACTAGCCGCACTATTAACGCTATTCCGACCGGGTAACGAACCACCGTTCATAGATGGAAAAACCATGAAGTGCACATTGCACGTTTCGGTTTCTGTCTATCTGAATGCTCGAAGTAAAAAATAGCTCGGAAGCGCATCATTGACTGATATTCTGTGGCTGAAGTATCACCTTATCAAATTAATCTCATGTTCGTCTATCGATATCTGACATAAAAAAAAGAGAAAGATGCTCAATTCCAACGGCTCTGATTATATAATAGTCAGACGTTTGACCGCGATCCCACCTGGTGGTAAAAGGTGATGCAATCTAAGAAGGGGCACGTCTGTCTAGAAGAAGCCTATTCACCCTTGCCTTAAAAATACCCAAGTTATAGTGGTCCGGAAAGATAGAACCAGGCAGGGAGTTCCATTCTTTTGCAGTTTTAATTAGATATGAGGATTCGAAGCGAACTGTGCGGATTCGCGGAATATCCACAACAAATGGATGGAGTCCTGCCGAACGTCTGGATGTGCGAGAGTAGAATGGAGACGAAGGGATGAGGTTGTGTAGCTCCAATACTCCATCTGATACCTGTCTAAAATCCTATTCCATATCGTTCTACTATTTAGTTAAATTATTCAGTCATGTGGAACATGGTGTAATGGTGGCAGCTAATTACAAACATTTTGTAAAACAAAAAACTTGGAGATTAAAAAGAGTGGCGAAGAGTTTATTGCCAGTTCTTCTCGTCCGTTCTACGCCCTTGATTGGAGAACTGGAAGTAAATGTCTAATTTTTTTATTGACGTTCATAAGCGTACATAAAGTTACCTTTATGATTTGAATTTAACATTTTTAACTTACATAGAAAAGCCTTGGTCTATTTGTTGCGTTGTGATTAACACCGAAGATTCTGGGTTAGAATTCGAGGAAAGAATATAAAAATGTAATTATTTCCTTCCGGCAGGGCACAAAAGACATCGTTTACCTATCTAAAAAGAAAACTCAATGCAAATGACGTAGAAATTTTGTTTTGAATTCCCGGTTTTATTAGCACAAAGTGGCTAACGGTAACATTATCATGTGACTTTGAATTGACTTTCATTTACACAACCTGAGTTGCCTTAACCTACATAGACTTAATACATCGTGTAGACGTCCATTTGCAATGTTAACTCGGTTCCTGCCATAACCGAGTTATAGTAAAAAGCATGGCGACCTGTTTCACTGTAAAACTAGGTTTTAGTTTATTTTTATTTGTGTTAAATATAGTTTTTTATCTATAAGCATATTGTGTTCCCAAGTCTGTCAACACTTTGGACATTAGATGAATATCGAAATTCCGACCGGTTAACGAACCACTATTCATATATGATAAAACCGTATAGTGAACATTGTGTGTTTCGATGGATTTACAAAAGCTCGAAGTAAAAAGTAGGTCGAAAGCGCATCATCCATTGATGTTCTGTGGCTAAACTATGGGCGATATCGTAGCCACAGAATATCAGTCTCTGCGCTAACGGTTTTTTCATCTAAGATATAAACATTTCCTTCCAGCGGAATTCAAACCTAGGACCCATCGGAGCGCAAGGTGTTCCATCCAACGCGCGGACGAGCTCATAAAATTCGTATATCCATTAAAAATTAAACAAGATTGAACTAAAATATCGTTGCTTCAAAGGTAAAACTCACTACGTGTTATCTATCTATATATATAAAAATGAATTGCTGTTCGTTAGTCTCACTAAAACTCGAGAACGGCTGAACGGATTTATCTTATCTTAGTCTTGAAATGTTCGTGGAGGTCTAGGGAAGGTTTAAAAGGCGAGAAAAAATAATTTCCGGGAAAACCCTAAAAACAGCCCTTTTCTATTTCCCATACAAACGTTTTCTAGCTTTTTTGGAATAACAGATGTCCGCTGCAAATCAGTGACATATTAGACAATTATAGTGGGTATTTACCCATGCCCATTTGGCATATTAAAATTTAAGAATAATTATATAATTTCGAAGCCAAAATTGTGGCAGAACAACGTCTGCGGGGTCCACTAGTATTGAATAAAAATAAATGTTGCCACTATTCCTTATTTAAAGCGTACATTTACGATAAGAACAAATTAATATGTGTGTATTGCGCTTTGTATAAAGTTTAGATATAGACCAGAATACGTAATTAGTTCTTCATTCTAACCGTAGGTTAATCGGTAATAGTAGCAAAATTTGTTTTCATACAAAACTAGCGACCCGCCCCGGCTTCGCACGGGTCTAGATTTTTTGACAAAAAAAGCAGGGGTTGTATGTATTTTTTAATGGCACATTATAAAAAAAAAATTCGTCCAAAAATAAAAAATAAAAATTTAGGGGTGGATTACCTTTAACATTTAGGGGGATGAAAAATAGATGTTGTCCGATTCTCAGACCTCCTGAATACGCATATAAAATTTGGTAAAAATCGGTCATGCCGTTTCGGAGGAGTATGGCAACGAAAACTGTGACACGAGAATTTTATATATTAGATGTTACTTAGTGAGTTTTACTTTCGAACCAACGATATAAAGATATTAAGGACAAAAAAATATTGTGGAATAGGTAATAGGTGAAATAAATGAGTGTGGATACCAAATGTTGGATTGTTTTATTTTAAATAATGTCTCCGAGTGCAGTGACAGTCCACGCGAGCTAATTGAAACCGCCGTGAGCACCTTTCCGCTCCAAGGGGCTTGTATGGTCTAAGGAGTGAAAGAAAAACGAGAAAACATTTATCTTTATATATACCTTTTCAGGATTGCACTTTGTAAGTAGATACATTGACCGGGTGCTACTTGTGGTAACGGTGATGTTAGTTATTTCGACTACGTAGTTGCGTGTTGTTCCCAATATAACTATAAGTGCGTGCTCCTATTTCACCATGACTACTGCTGATAGAGGATAAATCTTTGTTTTTTATTCGTTTACTTTTAATAATTATAGTTAATTACTTCAAGATGTCTTGTGGGACATGGTGTAATGGTTACAGCTCCTTCCAAACATTTTGTAAAACAAAAAACTTGGCGATTAAAAACAGTGGCGGAGAGTTTATTGCCAGTTCTTCTCGTCCATCAAGGGACTGCCAGTTCTCAAGTCAAGGCCGTAGACCCTTGATTTGAGAACTGGCAGTTAATGTAAAATTAGGAGCGTTTAATATTTTTTTTTTATTAACGTTCATAAGTGTACATTGTTACCTAAATGAATAAATGGTGATTTGTTTGATAATTAAATTGTTCGTAAGCATTTAATTTTGCTGAATAAAATTTATAAAAAATCAAAAAACCACTGGGGTTTAAACAAGTGCTAAAATTAGTCTACACCTTAACATTAAGTTTTGTAATTAATATAAACATACACATAATGTGGGAGCCAAATATAGTAATTTAGTGTTAATATTACGCGTAAGTATTCTAATTCTAAACCTTCCTGACAGCTGAAGCCGAATTATAAAAGCGTGTATCCTTTGACTTGTACCACGCACAAAGTCGTTTTATTGCTAATTCCCGAAACCCAATAAGCGTTCGATTTAACACTTTCGCTGCTCTCTTGGCCGCAATAGAAATAAATTCACTAGATATATGTTTACAGCTTATATATAATAGCTCTTTGGTTCAATTTTAGTTTAGTTTGACGATGTTACTTATGTAAGATATCGAGAGAAGAACAACGGGTTCACTTAATCATAAGCCAAGTGCGAGTCGGACTCTGAAGGTTTCTGTACCATTGTCTATAAAAACGAGCAAAAAAATTACGTTTGTGGTATGGGAGTCCCCTTAAATATTTATTATTTTCTGTTTGTTGTTATAGCGGCAACAGAAATACATCATCTGTGAAAATTTCAACTGTCTAACTATCACGGTACATGAGATGTATCTCCCCAATATTTTTCCCTGTTCTGTGGTCACAAGCCTACACTGTTCTGTGCTTGTGACAGACGCACGGCCTCGTTTTACCCATTGGCACTATAAAATAAAATTTTAAACACTTTGGGATTCGAATCCGTCACTTATTGGAAAGCAATCTGTTCTTTATTTAAAGTTCAATGTGTAATTATTATAACGTAAGGTAAAATTATTTTATATACAAAATATACCTAGAAAAATCGTATTATGTATATAAAATACAAGCGCAGACTGAATACTTCATCGTATATCCGTCTGAACCAGCTCACCGTATATTATCCAACGTACAACATCAAACGCTATAATTAGAACCACGTGAAAGAGAACCCCTCCTTAAAGTTTACCCAATAAAAGAGTTTCGTAGTTTTTAGAGTTTCTCAACTAGTTGAGTTGCCGGAGGGTCGGCGAAAGGCTTTCAAGTGCCGACAACAATTTGTTCCGGATATTTTAAAAAAGTAATTAGCGAGCATTCAATTTTGTTCCTCCTTTTTTGAGATTTTCGTAATTTTGTCTATTTTTAAAGAAATATCATTAGTTTAAATGAAAGAACTCGAAACGTATTAAAATGCGTTTGTTTCTGTCTTACTAAAATTATATATTAATGTGTGTCATAGATGGGAAAATCGGTTTCAGTCTGTGGATTTCCTAATGCTCGAAGTAAAAAAGTGGATCGATAGCGCATCATTGACTGATGTTCTGTGGCTGAGGTATCACCTACCATCAAGTGAACCTCGTGCTCGTCCGTCGATATCTATATCTATACTAATACTATTAATATTATAAAGAGGAAAGATTTTTAATTTGGATTATTGTATGTTATAAATAAACTCAAAAAATACTCGACCGATTTTAAAATTCTTTCGCCAATAGAAAGTTACATAATCAGAAAGTAACATAGGTAATATATTTTGTCAAATTTTTTTGTGTACATATACATTGCACCCTTACGAAGCCGGGGCGGATTGCTAGCCTAACATAAAAAAAACTTTCAGTAATATTAGTAATGTCATACTACTTGTTATAGTAGGATAGGTTTTTCCAAACGAGGCTGACATTTCGATTCAGAGAGCCTAGCGCGACCGACTTCTCAAAAAGTATTCGTATCGTCAATCCGTCATATCTAGGAATAAACCATTTGAAACTGCATACAACTCCCCCTCTGATAATCCACTCGTTTCTATACCAGTAACCTTGGGTTTATCTCTATATAAAACCCGTTATTTCTCCCGATAAAAGACCCTAAACAAAATTGTCAACTGACAAAGTCACAAGCGCCTGACAAAGTGTTTACGTTCAACTTCCCTTTGTGCTTTGTGTCAGTTACAGCTCAATCAACACACGTATTGATACTACGCGTTAGCCTTATACATAGAGACTTCTAAAAGAAATAGTAAAAAGTACCTGTCTTGCTTGCGATTCAAATTCAAATCATTTATTAATTTAGGTAACACAATGTATACAATTGAACGTCAATAAAAAATAGTAAATGCTTCTAATTTTAAATTTACTGCTGTTCTCAAATGTTTGCTGTTCTGAAATTCGACAGAACGGACGATGGCAATAAACTCTCCGCCACACTTTTTAATGGCTATTTTTTTTGTTTTACAAAATATTTGTAAGGAGCTGTTAAACCTGTTAAAGGACATATTCTATCCTTTATCCTGGTAACAGCAATTATTTCCATACTATGCTGCAGATTAATCTAGTTTTTCTAATATTATTTACTATGAATTTTCTTGCTATCTCACAAAGAAGTACGTAAGTCTAAGATTTTAGAATATAATCAAATATTATCTAGTTGAAAATAAATGTTAATTAGATAGCATTGGTGCAGTTTTCAACTGAAATTCAGTTCTAGTTTATCATTTAAAACAAATTTCAAATTTTATTATGTATTAATATTAAATATATCCAGCTTAGTACTACAATATTGCAAAGGACTCTATTTTTAGCACGAATCTACAGTCGATTAAGCAATCGACTACTGGGGGCCTAGCACGAACGACTATCGACAAAGTATTCGAATCGTCAAACTGTCAGTTGTATGAAAAATTTCATACAAATGACAGTTAGTCGATACGAATACTCTTTCGATACTTGTTCGTGCTCACCCCCCTGCTCGTCGCAGCGCTCGCCGGCCGTGTGTTCGGCTCTTACTATTGTGCAAACTTTAGTTTTTAAATATTCGCCAAATTGAGTGAAGGGTGTTATAACGGAAAACGGAGGCAATTGTTTCTTTTCAATTCGATTTGAATTTTATTTACACTGTATTTATATCGAGTTTTCAGCGTCGTTCGCATGAAAGAATCTTTTTTTTTATAATAATTATTTTTAAGCAAAAAACAAAAACCGACTTCAAAACTATAACTAAAAAGTAAAAAATAATATTTTAATTACTTCAAAGCATTATTTATTAACAGTTATTTTTGAAGTCGGTGCCAGCCAACCGATGCCGCTCCGTACCGTTCAAAAAGTTGCAAAAGCAGGATTAAACAGTCCTTCTCTGCTGGCACCGACTTCAAAAATAACTGTTAATAAATAATGCTTTGAAGTAATTAAAATATTATTTTTTACTTTTTAGTTATAGTTTTGAAGTCGGTTTTTGTTTTTTGCTTAAAAATATTTTTTTTTTCAAAATTTTTGTAGGAAGTTTATTTTTTAAGTTCATTCATCCTTACATAATAATTTAGTAGACCTACCACTAAACGTGCTGCTCAAATGAGACAGCGCCGTGAAAGGAACTACAAACCATAACATCATCCACGTATAAGATTTTTTTGTTATTGTTAATTTTCTAAAAAAGCACTAAACCAATTTCGATAAAATTTTTTATATGGGACCACCTCTGAAATATCCCCTACCAAACAAAAGAAGAATCATCCAAATCCATCCATAACTTGCGGAGTTATCGCGTAAGAAACATACAAAAAAAAAAAAAAAAAAACAACAAACAGACGAATTGAGAACCTCCTCCTTTTTTGAAGTCGGTTAAAAATGTAAGATGAAAAATTGAGTCATTCGAGAATAAAAAATTACCGATGTCACAGCCTATCTCTATATTATGATAGTCAGTAGATATAAATCTATGTACTGGAGGGCTTCTGAGGGGCATTATAAAGTCCTGGAGTGATCAATTAGCCTGCTTCCAAGTCCCAAAAATGTTCTCTGAGTCCTTTACCGAGAAGGACCAGAGGGATGTTAACGCTTCATTTATAAAACCATGCAGCAAATTATGTGAAGTATAAAGCCAATTAGTTGTTGAAAAAGACTCAACAAACACACGTCCCTATTTATAAATACAGGATATTCATAGCCACCTTATATATTACCTGCATTTGACATTAAATAACTTTTTTCCCATTTGAGCAGAAACCGTTTTTATTAACTAGTTGTTATTAACCTTGTCTCTAGATTGAAACCTTAAACATTTAATGTGTCTGTATTTTTTTCTTGTCTGTATTTCATATTATAAAATATATCTTCTTGTAGTTTACAATCTTGTTTCATTAGTAGAGGTTGCTGCAATATTCTAAGCTCGCTTGTACTTGATGATACCCCTACCATTATATAAATTATTGTGATGATATGTCGGTGAAATTCATTAGCGTAATGACGTGTTTCTAAAGATATGTTTTGTACATGTGTGTAGATATACAAATATATTTTTATATTGTAGAGTTTATTAGAATTAATAATATAAAAGGTTATTTTTTTATCTCTTACTGAATCAGTTTTTGAATTAAAATGTATCATAGTGAGTTTATTTCAATTTTCATAATTCGTATAAAGTACGGATTCCACAAATAAAGTTGAAATGTGATGATATTGAAAGATACACGGTGATATACAAATAGAAAGAAGAAAAATTACTGAATTTAATTCAGTTAACTATTTATATACATATATGTACATCACGCCCATTGGGGTAGGCAGAGATCACGGAATTTCATATACTCCGATCCTTGCGCTGTCGCTTCTTCCTCTTTCATCAATGCTCTTATATAAGGTCGTCAGATTCGAGTACTTTTGACCTGAGGGGCGAGCACGAACGACTATCGACAAAATATTCGAATCGTCAAACTGTCAGTTGTATGAAAAATCATTTGAAATTTCATACAAATGACGGTTCGACGATACGCATACTCTTTCGATACTTGTTCTTGCTCACTCCTCTGACCGTTTTGAAGAACATCTCCGATCTGATCGAGGTACGTTATATACAAATATTATATGTATGAGAAAAGAGAGCCAGGCTAAGGACACTAATGAGTATATTGTTAATTATTATGGCACATATTATTGTTAATATTGACCAAAACACTCAAGTTGGTAAGCGTGTTATTTAAAACGATGCATTGTAATAAAAATAATAACTTTTGTTTATGACAGCTGAAAAGACCGAATACTTTTCTTAGATGTTCTGTTTAAACAATCCATTACTGTTGCATCCTAGTATATAATTTATATTTACCAGACATATAAACAAATAACGACGCGACCTCATTTTCTTACCAATCAACATACATATATATATGTAGGTATGTCTATACGAGTAAGTATATATCAAAGTTGACATTTATTTCTATCGTTGTTCGTTCACAGATAACATTATCCATGACATCACAGAGAGATATTGTAACCCATTTTAATACAAAAGAAAGATATAAGGTTGGTTTAGTAAAAATATGAAAAATGTGACAATGTGAAATTTTACGAAGTATCAAAAACAAAAGAGTCGCTTGAGGGAGTGTTTGTTGCGTAAAATTGTTTATTAGATACTTTAATAATAAAATATGGGGCTCATCTGATGGCATGTGATCATCTGCAACACCAGATGACTTGCAAGTGCGTTGCCGGCCTTTAAAAGTCTAGGCGAAATTTAACTATAGGTACTATATAAAAAAATATCTGCACTATTGACAATTTCATCGGTGAGGTAAATCAACCTCTACTTGTTAATTCATTGGTAATCTTGTCTTTTATTATTTTATTTAACACTAACAATACGCCCTATGCACAAAAATGTTTCTATTGGTGCATGAATTTTTATATACAGGGTGGAAAGAATCAATGGGAGGGATCAACTGCAGGGAAACTACTTTAAATCCTTAAGATATATTATTTTACTTAAAGGAAACATTCCTTTATTTTTAAAAAGAAACAAAAGTGCATTCAAAGATTTTCTAAAATTAGCTTGTCTCACCCGGAAATCGAACCAGTTAAAATTCAAAATTTAAACATTCGCTATTTTATTCCACTAATCGACAGAATCAACGTTCAGGATAAAATCTCTCTAATAAACATTTGGTCTTAGAAATAAAAAAGATCATGAAATCTAACATTTATTTTATTTTGCCTTTGCGCCATGAGATTCGCCTGAAAGTGAAAACGACTTTCAGGCGAATTCGTGCCAACAATGAAAATATGAAAGAAAAAAGTATGGTTTTAAAAAAAACTTATTATGTCTTTAATAAATTAAATATTATATTTAGCTAATTTATGTAAAGCATTAAGGTTATTTTTTAAATTTGATTTAAGTAAGACTCAATTAAACAAAGTAAAATATACCGTTATTGATGTGCAAATAAGATGTTTTTGCAAACTGTACTTTTAAAATGACATTTGCCAGGTAGAGGTCATTGACGTTCCTATTCTTGAACTCGCATAGTTGAATCGCATAGTACACGTTTATTATGACGTAATGAATCGATATGAATATTTCTAATATTTCAATATTCACACTTAAAATTTATTTATTTTAAAAAATCATTTGGTTTTAGAAAATCTTGATCGTAGCTCAGCAGTTGCTGACCTTGCTTTGTGGACGTTCGGGTTTCGGATTTAATCGTCTACTTACCTGTAAAAGAAAATGATCTATGAGACTAAGAATTCACTTTTGTATTATTATTGTTAAAAAGTTACAAAAATAACTCTCTTTAATACCTAAATGCTTTGCGTGTATCAAAACTTAAATTTTCGTTCCGAAAATGTCACCAATCGGATATTTGTAAGCAAAGGAAGTACTTTGTTGAGACGGGCGTGGCTATGGAAAACTGTTTCTGACTTCTTGTCAAAATAATCTTGTATTATCGGAGCTATTCTGATTATTGCTCGTTTTACTGCGTAGTCTTTATGTCATAGTGTTTTATATTCCTCAGTAATAGGGATCTATTGGTGAATGAATTTTTAAAAACGGTCGAGTAGTTTTTGAGTTACATCGTAACAAACAAACAAACAAATCTTTCCTCCTTATAATATAAGTATAGAATCATACATAACAAGCTAATACAGAAACAAAATTATGGTAATTAATCTAAAATATTTACAATTTTATTAAATATTATCTAAATGATTAAATCTGAGGTCTAACATTTAGTTTAACAAAGCTAAAAAAGCTATTTTGACCTTAAAAAATAATCTACTATGGTTTGTGGATCAAAGGCTATGTACTCGCACTCCAAACGAAAATAAAAACACAGTAGGAAATAACGATTCTATTCAAATAAAACGTTATTGATATTTTTATCCCGACTCTGGGAAATACCATCTGTCACAGTTGAAATCTGAATTTTTTATTTAAAAATTATTTTCAAATCCTAAACGAGACTGTTCGAAAAGTTTTTGCTAAAAGTTTTAAATATTCAGCATATAAGATGAACTTCCTAATTTCACTCATTTTACATCAGTAAACGGAGTAACAACCTAAGTCAGTTGAAAAATGGTTCAATTGCCTTCCAAAACAGAAAATATGTATATGCCTATACATAGAAGGTTAACCGTCTACAAATGAAATCCAGGTACAAACAAACAGACAAGATCAAAACATTGTTGCAAATAAATTTTATTAAAATGTAATATTGTCTTTTATTAACGCGAGTATCACACATTTAAATAAAATACTGTATACAGGATGCGATATATTATTAATACTATTTTTCTGTGAAAGGTGACAGCTGTCTGATTTGATTTTTCACAAAGTTCAAGTTTGATATTCTTGGTCTTGAGGACCCTTAAAGTATTAAATATCGAGAGTTCGAATTCAAGAAATATCGGAGTTTAGTCAGAGAGATGGAAATGTCGAATAGTATTTCAAATCGATGCAGATGTTCAGAAGTTTGCCAAGAATTCAAAGTATAAAATCATCAGCACATTATTGATATAAGATAAAAAGCAAGGCTAGGTTATTTAAAATTGTGTGCAAATTATGAATCTGCCGTGCTCAAGACACACATTTTGACTAAGATGTAGGGTTTGTAGAAAACTTAAGAGCTTGGCTCCCCATAAGATCCGATAACTTTTTTACAGTGCTAGCAATATGTATCTACTCGGCGTTACTTTACATGTCAATGTTTTTGATATGATAACATTAAAAATAGATACGGGCTCGTTGGCACGTTCGGTAGAACACCAGCCGTGCGCATCGATGGGTCGTGGGTTCGAATCCCACCGGGAACGCATGCTTATAATTTTCTGTAAGCATGTTTTCCCCACGTCTGGTAACTTCGGGCATTGATCGGGTGGGAGGAATAACTAAATTCAGACCGGGTAACGAACCACCGTTCATGGATGGAAAAGCCGTGAAGTGCATATTGCGCGTTTCGGTGTCAGTCTATGGATTTCCGAATGCTCGAAGTAAACAATAGGGTCGACAGCGCATCATTGACAGATGTTATGTGGCTGGGGTGTCACCTAACATCAAGTGAACCTCATGCTCGTCTGTCGATATTTGACATAAAAAAAAAGATGTCTATATGATGCTGAGTTTTCAAATTAAACATACAAATTGCAAGTCAATTATTATTTTCATTAAATTATATCGCATTTACTTTGACTGGCACATGTCATACTTTACCTATATAATTAATTATTTGAATCGCGTCTCCTCTCTGCATTCGACATCTTTGTTCGTTATCGATTGAGTTCAATTATAGTATTGTTACGAGCGCGCTATTGTTTTGCTGTATTTCTCTTACTTGATCATTAGTGTTGACATTTTGTGCTCCAGTTTTTTCTTTAAATGCGTCAAGTTTCGAAAAATTGTGTCACCCTTGTTAGCATAGTGTAGCAAAACGTATGGCCGACGCAACATCTATTTCTTTCAATGAAAAAAACACGTGTTTTATGTATGGTCAGCAACAGAAATTTAAGCTATATTTATTTATTGTCATTTAATTACTTGTTACAAATGAGTGTAAATGCCATCAAAAAATAAATTGTAAAAAAAAGAAAAGTCTTGCAACTCAGTCCTTCTATCGTAAAAAGTTGTGAGATCCATATAATACCAAGTTGGTCAATTTATTCAGTCTCTACTTAAGGATCCTTCTGTCTTCAGTTATTACGTAATTGATACCATATCAATATTAAAAATCTTTTATGTTTTTAATAAATAAATTGACAAAGATTGATTGAGAAAATAATATAGACCCAGTTGCTAAAACCCTGTAACTTTTTACGAGCTATAATTAAATAAAATAACGAAACATTTACTATGAACTACTCCATGCATTTGGATATAACCCTCACTAATTGGGTTACGAGGGATGATCTAATAAGCAGTAATTTTGACCTCCGACCGAAAATCTACTTAAATAAGTTTGTTTTTGCTAACAATATAATAATTATTTCCTTGTACTAAATGTGGTAGCTTATTTTCAATAGAAGAAAAAATTGACATAAAAATATCAATTTATCTTTTGTACTGTTGAAGCCATACACGTGCAGATACAGATATGTGTAGTTATTGTTTGATCAATGTGTGAACGTTAGCAAGAAATAAAATGATACTGTACTTTGATTATTTTCTACGGAGGACGGATTTTTTCGCGGAGGCTCAACGGCTGTGCCGCGCGCACCGAGCAGTGCACGTTCGACGTGCGCACCGAAGAGGTGTGGACATCCGTATCACTAAAACTGTTCTCCTGATATATTTTTAATTTATTATTTAATATTATGTCTTTGTTTGTAACGATTTTAAGTGGAAGTGCCCTGCATGGTAGCTGAACGACTGGATCCAAGCCAGGAAAGGAGGAAGAGAATTAAGTTCAGTGGTAACTATTTCTTTGTTCAACCCATTATACTACATAATATTTTCAACGTGCCTTACGCTGAAATATTTTTTAATATTATAAATAATTTATTTTTATACAGTCCACTATTTCAAAACACTAGAGGAAAAATTAACTGCATCTGTATGAGATAATATTTATATACGTATACACTGAGATAAAAAAATATGTATGTACTACGGCCTTTGTAAAATATACGGGTGTACTTCAAATATAAATAATAATAGTAAAAATATTGCGTGTCGCTAAAAATATTTTTAAGGGGACTCTTAGATAGTCAAATGTGATGTTTGTTTCATATTTCATGACGAAATTAGGTTTTCCCTTTTCGTAAGTTTATTCAAATATATTTACAACCCATATAGGTATTACTCTAACTACTAATCCAGAGCCTCGCTGTATAATGATGTACACACAAACTGAGAAATCTATATACATATAATAAAAGAGTAGGATCGAAATTACGCTTCACTAAATATTTTTACCAGAAATTAAGAGGGGTGATAAAAGAAGGGTAGCAGAATGCATAAATGCAATTTTTAAGATTCTTGTCTGTCTGTCTGTCTGTCTGTTTGTTCACGCTAATCTCCGAAGATACTGAACCGATTTTCGCGTAATTTATACAATTATATTAAGCAAAGTCCAGGGCAACATATAGGCTTTGTTTCATCGAAATCGGTTGTCGGAAAAAAAAGTTATCATTTAAATATTATTTTAAAGGCATCATTTCAACAAATTGCAATGAAAACTGACTCGCGTTGAATTTTTTCGAATTGTCAGATGTCAATCACAGTTTGATATGTAAATGAAATAGTTTGATAATTTCGCCGTTTTCGATATGTGTTCGTGGCATAGTGGATATACGGTCGTACTACGTAATTTCAGATGCGAGTTCGAATCATCACTCAGGGAAATATTTTTTTGTATTTATTTTTTTATATTTTTAAAAGAACTAATATTGAAAATAGAAAATGTATTATTGAACTATTCTATTATATAAAAATGTATTTCTTATGAGATCGTTTATTTCGCATTTTCATCAATCCTTTCCTTTCCAAGGGAATTAAACAAAAATATCTGAAATTAAAAGTGATCAATTAAATGAAATAAATATAGAGAGAGGTGGATATAGTATCTTCCACACTAATTAAATTTATAAAAAAATAAGTATTTGGTCAACATGGCCATACTATTTTTTTCATTCATTTTACGTTGCATTTCTCCATACCTTCATTTTATTCGTATTTAGACATTTTCTTGGCGTTTTTTCCATGTGTCGCAAGTATTTTCAAACCCCCGTATAATTTTCGTGCATATATTTAAGACGGAAAATGCATTGAATCCAATCTTCGACTGAACTCTGATTAGTGGAAAAAAGACACATATCTGCATTTTGGTGACGTAAAATTTGATTGATATGCATCTCCCTAAAGTTTCTTTAAAGTCAGGTTCATTTTTTCAATTACCATGGTATTATATTTCTTTTGAATTTCAAATCATCATTTGAACCCCAACCTCAACCACCATTAAACATGTCGATAATATGATGCAAAAGCAACCGTCAATGACTACTCTGATAGCTCTTTCCGAAAAGAAATCACCAAGTACAGAGGATGGAGGATATATAATATGAAGAAAGCTTGCTCAAAAGTTCAGCATAAAGTGATCCCCACGCGAACGAAGTCGCGGGCATCAGCTAGTAAAAATATTTGTCTACTGAATAATTCACAGATGTAATAGACACACCTGTATGACTAGACATACGAGCATGATATCTGTAGACAACTCTAGCCATAATGAAATTAGGACTGGTCTCGTAGGCTCAATAGATACATATTACATATACCTGTGTAGAGAGACCTACCTATCTAACACGAAGGCGTCACGAATCCTGATTACTAATATCAAAGTTTAGTTGATCACTTAACACGTTCAATGCGGAACACCATGACACAACATGCGGTGCGCCGTAGAAAAACATATACTTCTCTGTGGATCGAAGGGTGTAAATTTGTAGAAAAGGAATGAATATCAAAAAACTAACCTGTTGACGTACCCCTTCAAATTTATATCAATAAATTCGTTATTTGATATGATCAAAACAGATAAATCAGTACTACTGTGAACGTGTTGAGAAAAATAAGTTCCACCTATTTTCCGGCTTTATTATTTAATTAGGTGTTGATTTCCGTGATCGTGTTTATAAAAAAAAATCATTGGGCGTCCTCACTCCTCGCAATGATAGACTCGTCGTAGCTAACACAAGCCGCTTCGTAGCGCTTTATCCCAAGGCGTTGTAGCAAATACGCTTTGAAGCTACGTGTTTGCTACGCTATTTATTTTAACACAAATGTACATAATATGTAATTGAAGCCATCGTACACGTTGTTTTGTATTAACAGACTCCAGATTATTTATCAACAAAGCTTATCTATACTAATATTATAATGATGAATGGTTTGTTTGTTTGTTACGATTTAACTCAAAAACTACTGAACCGATTTTAAAAATTATTTCATCAAAGCTACAAGCGTATTTTTTGTTGTGTATAATACATCTACATTGCACCCGTGCGAAGCCGAAGCATGTTACTAGTTATATTAAATAACAATTTATTATTATAAGTTAAAAGTTAATGCTGAGGGCCGGATTTCGGGGGATCTACAGTTCCGGGGCCTCCACAAAAGAGGGAACAAAATCTTTAAATTCCGATGAGTAAACACTAGTTAACAACTTTTCTTTTGATTTTGTCGCTGTTTTACTTTTACCTACTGTACTTTGTACATAAATGACTTTATTGTTCTTAAAACAATGAATTTTTTTTTTCTTATTTGAAAAATAATTTGGGGCCTCAACTCCTTTATTGCCCCAGAGCCTCTAGACCTCTAAATCGACATCGACAATTTTGATAGAAAAGATGTCTTCATCGACAAATATTTATGACATTAAAAGTCGAGTTTTAAGTGTAATTGTCTTGTTAGACCCGGGAGAAATAATGAGATAATCGATTAAAACACGAGAAAACGGTCGACAAAATTTTGTCGCGGTTGCCATGCTAGGCCAGCTGTAAATGCTTTGTAACGCTCTAGAAGCGGGTAGACAGTTCCACTAATTCATTCAATAATAACTCGTGTATATTGTAAAACAAATTTGCATGTTAACGAGTCAGTCAATGGAAGCGGAAAATTTGGATACTCGAGGTTAATTATCCCATACAATGGACACGGTACTGTTGTCGCTCTGAAGTTTCGACGCTTTTCCGCAGCAGCAACAGATGTCACTATTACCAACGTCACCGTCACATTTACTAGTGGGGGTGTCCACTTTACCGACAACGGGCAGCCGATGATGATATAAAAGCTGAGTTCCCGCCACGAAGAGGCATTCCACGTGCACCAACTATAGTAGTAGAAACTCTGCCCAATTGTGGATAATTATTACAGTGTCAATTTAATAGTGATCTAAAGTGAATTATAGCTATAGTTATACTTCTGTATCGTAGTATCTGAGTGGATATAAAGTGTTAACATTCATGTTACATTAAAGGTGTATGCATTAATGGTGTTTTCTTAATATCAGAAGCGGATTATTCTACGCTCACAAAATGCCACGCGGCTATCAAAGAATTCAAGTACGCCGTACTCTATGTATACGAGCAGTAGTAACTGTGACGGACGGAGAAAGAATAACGTTATAAATGTCAACGTAAGGGATCGCCAACTGTAAGTCAGAATGTTTAATTATTATCATCAATGATTTCTGAACTAGAGGACATGCCTCTCGGGGATAATATTGATACTCGTAGAAAGTAATTCACATGTCTTTAAATGTCTTGACACTACGATGATCAATGTATCAGCTGTGCAAAAGTAACGGTATACTGCAACATGAAATATGGTTGCAATTACTTTATGAAAAAGTAATTCTCATGGATATCGAAACAATATCTTACTTAATGAAGTTTTCGAAAGTATGATATCAATTATAGTAATTAGTCTGATAAATTGGTGAAACAAATATCAGTGTTGCACAGGATTTCCGTTATTATGACAATACAGCATCTTTTTGTAAAATACGAGATACCCTCGAAACAGGTCTTTAGCAATTTTATAAGCCAGACAGAATAACACACACATTGAAAATAATAACACATTGAAAATAATAAATTGAGAGATGTTGAGATTTAATAATATTTAAATATGGATCGCAGCTATTCATTAATGACAAAGACCTAGTAACAGTATTGGTTTTGCAGTCTGTTTTGTTAAAATAATCTTATTCATTGAATGGAATTAAAAATTGAATGGATATATAAAACAGTTACAGTAAAACTTAAAAGTTTAAATATATACAGGTTATACGTTATACGTGGGAAAATCATGATATTTTAATAGCTTGCTATTTGCAATGCTTGTGTTCATATTATTTAGAATGGCATATTAGACATAGCTATAATGGCTAAGTTACAATATTGAAGACAGTTATTTCAAAATACCCTCTAAAAGTAAAGTATTGTCATTGTTAGGAAATACTGTATAGAAGTTCACAACTATCAGTGAGATTACTTTTGAAATTGAATCCCAATACCACGCTTACTCGAATTTTGACTAGTTTACTTTTTAATTGTGAGAAAATTGGTACATTTGAAGAGTATACTGTAGCATGAAAATCGCACTTCGACTGTACGATCGAAAAGGAACGTGGCTGTAAAAGACGTAACTTCCAAACATGTTTAACTTTTAACACGTGAAAGAAAAATATTTTGACATTTTATCTAAAGTATTGAATAAATGACGACGCATGATGCGCCATCGAGTTTAATAAAGTGTGAATCGAACCTTCATGGTTCAAAAAGGAATAGTGTTCATGGCATGTGATGAATATTCATTCATTCAAGTTAATAATTACTAAAGCAAGTAATAACCCTATACCATGCGGTGTTTTCAAATACTAATAGTAGTGTTGAAGAAAGTTGTCAAAATTGTTGCAAAAATGACCGCGCAATATTTCAGTAATAGAATATATAAATATGTGTTGTCAATTGTGTCAAATACTCATTAACTAATATAGTATTTTACGACAAATAGAATACATTGCAAAATTATAATATTATTTGAAAATAATAAGTAATTACTTAATTATTGTTTTTCGGTTGAGTAAAGAGGTAATGAGTATACCCTATGTTATAAGAGGGTCTAGGCGTCGGAAAGGATTATTTCTGAATAGATGCTTGGTCATGGCATCGTTATCTAAATTGAACGTTACTTAAATTCAACCTTTAACTAAACTGTAACCGCTAGATGGTCCCAGAATACCTATCTACTATGAACGCCAGTCTTGTCACTAGTATGAAAGTAAAATTAGTACTTATATTGATATGTACATTGAACTCTGATAAGCTATAGTTCAATTTTTCACTCAATACATAAATGTCAAAATGTAGTCAAGAATTTTTACCAAAAATGAATTCAACATAAATAACGATTACAATTAGTTCCATCAAGTTCTACCAATTCTATTAAATTATATATATGATGTGCTAGTGTAGCATTCAAGAGTACCAAACAACAAGTCTTCGTACTCAATCGTAAAATTTCAATTAAATCTAGAATGGAGAGTAAGCTTCTTAACCTGTTAACAATAGTATAAATTATGTCAGCATCAGAAATAGTAGTCTTGCACATATAAACGCTTAAAGGGTATAATTATCAATTTAAAAAAAATACAATACGTGGGTGCATAAAATAGAAACTCCAATAAAGAATTGCGTACAGTAGTTTCTGAAGTAAATAATATGATTAGTTACTGTCCTTTCCACTAAAAGACCCTAGTAAGCGATATATTAGTCAGGTGAGGCCGAAACGAATAATATAAGTATTTGAATATTGACGAATTGTTAAATAATAAAGTAAAATATAAAGGATCTGAATGTGGGGACCAACCGTGAGGATGTTGGACATTGTTTCCCGTGATTAAGAAACTTATAGGCCAATAGATTGAAAGTGGTCTCAATTATATTCCTGGGCAGACCAAGCTAGTTATATCCAGTACTAACTGCTAAACCATTCGACATTTTCCATGTTAATCATCTTGGTCCCTCTGTGACGTGAAACATTACAACAATTTGCTTGTATTACTATATACACTCAATAAATTGAAATTGCTATCTATTTAACTTGACTAAAATTACCCTGAATGAAATAAATGAAAATTGCAAAATGTAAAAAAGTAAAAGAAATATTATTTAAAGAGGCTAAAGAAATAAAGCCACTGAGCATTTTCCACAATATTATTTAATCGCTTGGAGCAATATAACAAATTATTGTACAGTGCGAATACAATAAAAACTGAAATTTGTAAAAGAAACTGAGGTATATGGCAGTAAAGATCATAATAGCAAAAATAAAGTGACAAATATAAAAGTTAATAGTGAAAAATAACAGAAATATGATCAATACAAAATGTCGAGTAAAAGTAAGAAAGTGAGGAAGTAGTCTGTACAACTAAGACTGGTTGCCAAAATTGGTTTTCAATTCGATGGTTAAGAATATTAAAAAAGGATTCAAATGCGATACATTTAATGACATAGCGTTCAATATGATGGCGCAATCGCCAAGATATTAAAGCCAATTATAGTGCTGCAATAAATACAAATGGGTGCAAATCACTACAAAAATCTATTATGGTATCGGATCATTGCATATACTTAACTAAGAAGAAAAAAAAAATGTAAAGAAAGTCTGATCTAGTTCTCAGTGAGGTTTATATTTCTCCTTGATATCATATCATCCATTCATATATAAAGAGATCGCTAATGATGATAATGAATATTATTTTTTGACGGATATGCGAGACAAAATAAAATAACGGATTTTGATGCGTCTATTTACGGTGTTGAAAATTTAGTGGTGCTTTAGATAACAATATAATTCATATGAAATACAAGTATAAGTTATGCCGTAGCCATAACCGTGGTGTAAAAGTTACTTTTCAGAATACCTTAGAGCTTGGGCCGTGACAAGTGAATTGAGTGAAGTTGAAACAATCGTTGAAATATCCATATAATGGGACATAGTACTAAAGAGATTATGACAGTAGGTATTAATGTTACCGAATAAGTCCGGATGTTGTCAGTAAGTCCACGTGACACGTGAGTTAAATTTATATTATTTATAGAAATGGCAGTGCTAATTTAAATTGTAACTATCGCTATACATGCACTACGATCTAGATAAGAAAGAGAATACGAGTAAACTTTTGTAACTATAACTATGCATGTATTACAATATAAACAAGGAAGTGAATAGGAGTAAACTTTTGTAGCTATCACTTTACAAGCATTATTACAATTTAGACAAAAAAGGGAATACGTGTAAACTTCATTGTCAAGTGTATATGCTTCAAACATTGTAAGCGAGCCTGGTCTGTCTTGGTGTTTAATTTGGTGATACACGGCTAGTTTGATCTGTACATCAGCTAGTCCAAACCATACATGTCCACTGGCTTTGTTGATGGAATGGCGACTCGTGCAACAGGTATCTGTGTGAACGCTGTTGTAATGGTGATACACGACTGTTTGATCTGAACATCATACAGTTTAAACCGTATATGGTGATACACGGCTGGTTGATCAGAACATCAACCAGTTCAAACCATATCGAGCCAGCCATCCACCAGCGACAGTGGGCTAATTAAGTACTAAAGCATACTGACGGCTTCTAAATGTGTGAACGTTGTTGTAATGGTGATGCACGACTGGTTGATCAGAACATCAACCAGTTCAAACCATATAAGCCAGCATACTGACTGCTTCTAAATATTGCTTATTTAACCCTTTACAATGTCCTCAGCTATACACCAGACACATACGCCGTTCGAGGACGAACGCGTGTGCAGGACGGCCGGATGTTGTCGCTCTGAAGTTTCGACGCTTTTCCGCAGCAGCAACAGATGTCACTATTACCAACGTCACCGTCACATTTACTAGTGGGGGTGTCCACTTTACCGACAACGGGCAGCCGATGATGATATAAAAGCTGAGTTCCCGCCACGAAGAGGCATTCCACGTGCACCAACTATAGTAGTAGAAACTCTGCCCAATTGTGGATAATTATTACAGTGTCAATTTAATAGTGATCTAAAGTGAATTATAGCTATAGTTATACTTCTGTATCGTAGTATCTGAGTGGATATAAAGTGTTAACATTCATGTTACATTAAAGGTGTATGCATTAATGGTGTTTTCTTAATAGTACGCAATCGGAATTTAATAAGGAATGACTTTTATGATTATTATTTTTCCAGCGGGTATGACATTATTCAATTTAAACTTATTTGTCTAAATCTCTCTTAATTAGTTCGGTTTATATTTTATGTGAATACGAGTATATATTATGTCGTAAACAGAAATTTAAAGGGACGGAAAAGGTCTCAAAGGAATGGAATCTATACTAATATTATTATAAAGAGGAAAAAGTTTGTTTGTTACGATTTAACTCAAAAACTACTCAATTTCAAATTACGTATTATATTGCTAGTGAGTAATTTATATATAAATTAGAATACTACACTATTATGTTTAAAGAAGTTTATTTCAAAGATGATACTTTTTAAAGAAAGTATTACTTTACTTAAAACCTAATATAATGTCCAGTGACTTTTCTTAGTATTCATAATAAACTTCACTTTGTTCGTGTATACTTATGCAAGCATACTATTTTTCTAGGCACTAATATTACACTAGCCCAAACGGTTTATCTCGCTTGAGTCTTCTCACTGTATCCGTGGGGTCGAGGAGAATATACATACATACGTATGTATAATATATGTACATTATATAGGATGTTTTATTTCACGGTACGATCGCAACTAATTCCGCGGTGCGCGTTAAAACTGCATTTACACTTTACACGATTCTCATTTTACGCGCGAGGACATCGCGCTGGCGTAGCTGGCGTAGGGTTGTCACAGTATTGTATTTATTACAACACAGATGATATTTTATATAATTAAATTACTTTCGATTGTAGACGTAATTACGTATACGCGTAATCATTAATATAAATTAGGATTTATTGAGTTGTATAATAGAGAAATGAAAATTTAGTATGAATAGGTAGTCAAATAGTCAATTTGTGCCTCTAAAGTCCAGATAAGTAAATACTTTATTGCACACAAAATAAAAAGTTACAAATATAAAAATCAGCGTTTATTAATATATTTTAGGTTTTATAGTATATATTTTAAGGTTTTTAGTTTTAGGTTCTTTAATCACTTGTAATATAATTTTGTATTTAAAAGTGAACATAGTATTTAAAGAAATAAAGATATTATTCAGAAAAAAAAAAAAAAAAAAATCAGCGTTAGAGAGTGTACAGAAGGCGGTCTTATAGCTAAGACAGCTATTTCTCCCAGACAACCCGAGATGAAGATACAATTGATCGAAATCGATACGTAATGTTTAATCCCAACCGTATTTAGAATTACGCATTTGCAAATTCAGAAGATTGCGAATAATAAAAGGACTTACTAATTTCTTGTAACAGACCATATTTTATTTTACGTGGCAGCCCTATTTTCAGTTCGTTCGTTTAACGACGAATGCCGTGATCATTCTCTCACAGACTTGACGTAACTTGTTTGTTTTCACATTTAACTTGCGAACATGTCGTTACTGAGTTATATTTGCGTGAGTCTTATGAAGATAAATAGTAAATAATATACTGTTTACATTATAATTTAAAACAATATTTAAACAGTTCTTATAAGTTAACAAAAGTACTTGATGAGAATATATCCTATTATCACTGTTCTCTCAAATAGTAAGCTGGCAATAATATTGCTTTAAAAGATCATAATATTACAACCCCTGTTATTGTAATTTTGATCTGGTAATTATTCCATCTACTTTGTGTAATTTTGTGAACTTTATGTGGTTTATACATTGAAGCAAGTAATATTAATCAATCTTAATTACTATTTATGTGCCAATTTCATATCATAATAATTTAGATGTACGAGTCGGCATCTTTTAAACGACATTTTCGACTCAAATATTAAGAAAATTCAATAAAACAAGTCAGATAGTTCCTCATCAAGGTACAATAGGCAAATAGTACTAAAACAATATTACTATTCATATGTCACATTTGGTTATAATAATTCATATGTATATTAAGAAGTTTCGACGTATTCCCGAGAAATTAACAACCTTGAAAAGGAATTAGGCGCGAATCCATCATACTTGTCAAGTTTCTGTGAATTATGCTAAGGACTGGAACTCTCTCCCTGCGTCTGTCTTTCCTGAGCAGCTCTTTTTAACTGTCGAATTAATAGGAATCTCCTAGGTAAGCGTGTCTTAAGATATCAGTACTTCCCATCAGGTGAGATGACGGGCAAACACTTACCTATTCTCGAATGAGTAAATATTTGATCTAGGGTAATAGTAATGATACCTCAGCATAATAATGACATTCGCAACATTTTAACTTGATATTTGACATTTTTAATTTTTTTTTTTTTTTGTATTTTTACATAGATGATAGAAGATATAAGGGAATCCATAGACAACGCTCAATCTGTATTTATCGGCTCATCTAAAGTCTATGATCAGTGTTTTGCACGCAGAGAGAATATTTTATGTTTCATGATCGGAGAGAATTTTATAGAAAATGTATAGGTATTTAATATCCGACCGGTTATTATAGAAACTTATACTTCACCTCATAAAAGTATTTCGAACTGAATTGAACAGGACCCTTTCAACATAATTCTTGAATATTTTATTTGTTAATTTTCGGATATTAGACGGAGTCAATATGTCGGTGTTTGAAATCGAGTCAAATAACTATATACATTAAAATGGAAAAGGTTCTACTTAGTTTTAGTATAATGTTGTTCTGATATTAGTTTTGTCTCCCAAATTCTAATATTAGTAAAATAATTTATAATGTTCGCACAATGAACTTTAACGTTATTGAACTTCATAATAGCTTGTGTCTATGAAATAGGCGAATGTGAATTGTGAATATAAATAATTATTTTTATATCCTGATGATTTAACTTAATTTCAGTTTTAGTATTAAGAAACCATATAATAAATATTATTTTAATACATATGTCATTTACTTTATCATGCTCCACTAGATAAGATTAAATAAACAAGTAAACAAGTTAAAGCAGAGAGTGGTGTTAATAACAAATGAAGAAAAAAGTTTATCTATACTAATATTATAAAGAAGAAAGATTTGTTTGTTTGTTTGTTACGATTTAACTCAATAACTACTTGACCGATTTTAAAAATTATTTCACCAAAGCTACTACATATTTTTTTTGTATTCTATATGTACATAGCACCCATGCGAAGCCGGGGCGGATCGCTAGTTTAAAATAAATGTATAGTAGATAACTATAGTTATAGTAGTTTTCAGAAGAGTTAATTGTAAAATACATATGTCTCATGGGAGAGATGGTTACAGGGATATTTCATGCAAGATGATACTGTAAATGTTTTCTCTAGAAAAGAGAAGCTATTGTTTATTGTGATTCAGCAAAGTGTTGAAAAAAATAATGCAGAACTTTCAAAATAGAGACGGTAGTTTAAACCTTATATTTCGCTGGATTGCGGGTTCAAATCCCGCTTAGATGATATCTATCATTTTTTATAAACATGCATTTTCCTACATCTAGTCACTTTGGGCATTACAGAGGTTGGATCATTTATTTCTATTTAATATCTAAGCTATCATATACTATATACAGTCACTGAGCTTCAAGATTGTTTGTCAATTGTCAATATATGACATAAAAACGGTCTTGTATACGTAAATATATAATTTATATAACACAGTTACAAATCGCTACAGCGCTAAAATTAGTTCTCCTCGCTCTCCGTTATCGGCAGCAAAAATATATACCCGGAGGCAAAACCGAACTGAGCCAAATTGGCATGTCCTATTCCCTATCATATGCGCATCCCACACGAATTACAAGCTTAGCTCCCTGAAAATAGAGTCTTGTTTCTAAAACACGACGAGGAAGCATTGGTTGCAGCCGCAACAATAAACTGGTGGTTTCCTTCCTGGCTATTGTGTTTGCGAATTAATAAAATAGGTACATGTTAACAATACGAATTGAAATGTTTGGGTTTGATGTGATTTGATGTGAGAAGGAAGATTTGTTTTTTTCTTTAAGAGGATATTAAATGTCGAGATAATATTATGAATACACTGCGTTTTAATTAGTTCAGATTTTCTTATAAACAAAGATATAACATTTATTACAAACGAAACACACAGAAGCACACAAAATAATGATTACAACAAAAGCTTCGGAATGTATTAGGTAAGTATGAATAATGCGATATGAATTTTCCGGTTTAGGACGCATTTATGAAAATACATGGCATACTATCTTTTTTTTTTTTTTATGTCAGATATCGACAGACGAGCATGAGGTTCACTTGATGGTGGGTGATACCTCAGCCACAGAACATCAGTCAATGATGCGCTGTCGACCTAATTTTTACTTCGAGCATTCGGAAATCCATAGACTGAAACCGAAACGCGCAATATGCACTTCACGGTTTTTCCATCTATGAACGGTGGTTCGTTACCCGAATTTAGATATTCCTCCCACCCGATCAATGCCCGAAGTTACCAGACGTAGGGAAAACTTGCTTACAGAAAATTATAAGCATGTGCTCCCGGTGGGAATCGAACCACCCATCGATGCGCACGGCAGGTGTTCTACCGAACGCGCCAACGAGCCCGTCAAAATCTATGTATCTTTTAATATATAATGGTTTAAATATACCTCCAGCATTGATATTACATAAAATTAAAAGCTGATTATTCAGTGTCACATCGAAGGTGATACTTCTCATCCACAATAAGTACTAATTGCATTTTTTTCTTTCAATCATTTGTAAGTTAATAATAACCACGAAGACAGTTTACTAAATTATAATATTCTTTATTTGTACTTTCTAGAGAGAAAAATCGGTTATCTCGAATTACGGCAGTCCTTTAGAAGAATCATCACCTTTACATTACTTCGATTTATAATTATTTTAAGTAAAAATGAGAATATAATATAGTTTATTTAATATTCTATATTTCGAAATAAAGCTATAAAAATTGGAGTCAATAAGAGAAAAGCCTTGTTATAAAACCAGTACAGTCGTAAAAGCGGCAAAACAGGTGGCAAAAAAATCAATTGGAAGATCAGAAGTACCGCTAAATAGAAAACTCATAAACCGCTTACGTTGTATACAGTAATTTTATTTCGCCCTATTTGCTGTTATGTGGCTCAAGGTACGCGCTTCAATACATATTGTTATAATATTCGATACACCCGTATGATACCAAAATCACATCACATCCAACTGACTGAATAGATCTAGACGGATTAGTTAAGGTACATTAATTCTTAATTATTATGCAAACACTGTGACAAATCTTCGAAGTTTCTATAAGCGAGTCATTTTTTCTAAAGAAATTCAATTAGTTATTGCTTTGTTAATTTCCTTAGAAATATGTTAATGAGTTATCTATCGCTTCACTTAAGCCCAATAATTCTTGGAAAAATGTTAAATACTTTTTATAAGCACATGATTTCAGTTGGCTGATATAATAACTATAATATTTAGGTGGCTTGGTTCTTCTTAATTTTTTTCAATAGGAATTCTTAGGTACTTCTGATAAACATTTTTAAAAATTTTGTAAAATTGCATTAAAATTTGATAGTTTTTAGTGTTACCTAATGTAAGTTATTCATTGATAAATTGATTTCCAATGAATAACTTACATTTTATGATGAACTAACTAATGAATTATCATTTATTCAAATAAAAAAAAATCTCACACCTTTTATACTAACGTAGAATAAACATGTATAATCACTATTTTAAGTTATTCTATTTATTATTTTTCACGTATAGAAATTATAATAAGCCAATGAAATCGCTCCAAGCTTATAAATTATTCTGTTATCCTCAGCCAATCGCCGGCGTAGCGGCCGCCTGATAGAAAACTCCTATTTTTGTTTAAAATTTCATTTTATTCGAACCCCTGACCTTCGGGAATAAAAAATGCAATTTAAACTTTCAACACCCGGAACCGGAACACTTTTCAGCTTCATTATGAGAGTAATACGGAATGGTTTCGCAAATATACATTAAACTACGGTTCAGTAACAATCTTTTTGATTATTATTGTAGAAAAACTTTGCTATATTATGCGGTTCGCTTTCTTTATACGTATAAAGGACATTAACATCATCACATAATTGCTCAGATTTAATATATCTCCTTAGATTATTAGTACTACGTAGATTAATAGTTTTCGGAAATATTAATGGAGAAAAGAAGGATCCTAAACTAGTTGAATCAAACTGAAAAATCTAGTCCTTCGCAAATATAATGTTAGATATCGATTATAGCTGAATATAGTATTCTTTTTCTCCATCATTTTTTTATACTCCGAGGAAGACTCAGACAATAAATGGGAATTAATAATAAAGAAGGAGAAAATAAGGCTCTAGAATAAAATACACGCATCACTTTTTTGTCACTTTGTACATTTTAATAATTTACCCAAAAGCGTTGGATTTAAATAATAATATTAAGAGTATGAATGCGAAAAAAGCCTTGTCTGTTATGTATGCTCCACATCTAAATCACTCAACCGATTTCGATAAAACAAGTAGACCTAGTCTATTCTATATAATATGTACAAACAGGTAGAATTTGTTTGTTTGTAGTGATATCTAGAACTCCTGATCGAATTTCACACATAATTTTGATTGAAGAAGCATCTCTATATTTTGCAACTTGAAAGGTAGCAGGTAAGTACATACAAGTATACAATAGGCTTAGTAAACACTTTTGCTGAATTATAAATCTATATGAAAGCTTGCCAAATTCAAAGAAACCTTAA
Source organism: Anthocharis cardamines (assembly GCA_905404175.1). Taxonomy (NCBI): domain Eukaryota; kingdom Metazoa; phylum Arthropoda; class Insecta; order Lepidoptera; family Pieridae; genus Anthocharis; species Anthocharis cardamines. The sequence goes on along the minus strand of FR989953.1, from coordinate 675,817 downwards.
AAAATGTATTTAAAATTTTCCTAAAAATTAAAAAAATGTTTCCATCGCCAAAGGAACACAATAGTTTGGAGGGGCTTTCGAGATTCGAGATAGTATCCACTAGTCAACAAGTAAAAGCCAAACATAAAATCTCATAAACATACATACATATATACGCCTATATAAAGCAAATCCTCACAAAGCGCTTCGTGGCTTGCAGTTCAATTAAAAGTATTAATTATGCACACGCTCTGGTTCCGGCTGAATATTTCATATAATCTGTAGGGAATGTAATTACTAATGGAAGTACAGATAAAAAGAGAAATATTTTAAACCTGCAACAAAAATCGTGGCGCTTATATGAATGTCTTTATCACGTCAAAACGGCTAAACTGATAAGAACATAAAAACGAATTTTCTTAGTGTAAATGTATGTGTGTCTGTATATACATATGTTTGTATGTGTATTAAAGCCCGTTTTAAACTTTCTGTCACGTGCGATGGCGAGCAAACGCCAATCTAATCTATACATATAATTAAACTGTAGAGGTCGAATATCTGTCCATATAAAAAATACTGAAAACCGAGTCAGGGGATGCAAGAAATAGAACAAATCCACTTTTTTTTATGTTTTTGTTTCGATGTCTAAAGATACTCAACCGATTTTCGTGCAATTTATACCAATATATTATGTTAAGCCCGGGCACATATAGGCTTAATTTCATCGAAATCGGTTGTCGGAAAGAAAAGTTATCATCATTTAAAGATTATTTTATGGACACCATAATATCAAAATATTGGAATGCAAACTGACTCGGGTCGAACTTTTTCGAATTTGCAGATGTCAATCACTATTTGATATGTAAATTAAATAGTATTGTTTGATATGTATACGTAGAATAATGGATAATGTGATGCTAAAAAACAGGGTTGCGGATTGAATTCAATCCGTGTACTGGTATTAAAAGCCATTAGATCGCAGAAGCAACCATCAATGACTGCTCTTTCCTAAAAGAAATCACCAAGTACAGAGGATGAACGATATATCATATTATGAAGAAAGCTTGCTCAAAAGCTCAGCTTAAGATGAAGCTCACGCGAATTCGCGGGCATCAGCTGGTTGTTAATAAAAAACGTGTTTGTTTGGCCACAGCAAAGCATATAATTGGCTACACTATTTTATTTTATATCACGACATACTGCGGATAAATAATAGTCTTTAAAACGTATACATTCCAAACTTTCCGTTCAAAATACAGTTAGTTTAAAGTTAAATACATAATATTATAATGGGCCTCATTATAATATTGTAAAACTATGAATAGAAGAATGTAGTTTTAATTACTGTACTTCCAATATTGTTCTTCCAATGAGGTTTTTCTATTACGCCTTTAGCCGAGTACTAAAACAGCTGTAGGCGATAAAACTCATTCGCGACTCGGGAAATCTGAGCTTAACTATTATAAATACGATGAAAAAGGCGACATAAAAGGTAATTACAGTAAAAATACTAACACGTTGATGGCAACACAAAAGTAAATGAATATTTTGACGGGCTCGTTGGCGCGTTCGGTAGAACACCTGCCGTTCGCATCGATGGGTCGTGGGTTCGAATCCCACCCGGGACAACATGATTATAGTTTTCTGTAAACATGTTTTCCCCACGTCTGGTAACTTCGGGCATTGATCGGGTGGGAGGAATATCGAAAATCCGACCGGGTAACGTACCACCGTTCATAGATGGAAATGCAGTGAAGTGCACAATTGATTTCAAAAAACCAAAATCGCAGTTATTTCTCCACAATAAAAAATGTATGTACTACTTAATAAATAGGGCACGTGTAACACTGCGCTGCGCCACGCAATTGCGTCAACTCACTACTCAGGATGAGTCAACTCACTCGTTCAAAATGTGTTGGCGCACGGCGCAAGACCGGGGAGTTTGAAAGAGAGGTATCAAGGCGTTGTATTGCCAGTTTGTATTACACTTTAAAATCTAATTTCCTGTTCCCATTGTGTAGATTCATGGCGCAAAGTTGAGTTAACACAAAGAACCGACGCAGCACACTGCGCTTGAGTTACTGGAGTTAACGCAAAGAATTGCGCTGAGTTACTCATGTCTATAATAAATTAACGTTTACTACTCCAGGCCTACAAACTGCATATGTGGTCTTGGGGTCACATTTTCATACGCTAACCCATGCGTCCCGGGTTCGATGTTTGGGTTGATGATCAAATGTTGTTAAATCTAAAGGAGCTTTGAGCGATGTTTGGCCCCTGTAAAGGTTGATAACAAAATTGGTGGATGTTTGAAGACTGTACAGAGGGCACATAAGATGGAAAAACTGAAACACGAGTGAATGACATAGCACCGTTGACTAAACTTTTTCGCCGGGGTCCCGGATTATCCCGTGGGCCTCAAGATGGCGGGACCTGGAGGGTTTAGTGGATATTACTCACCCGGCCCTCTGACTAGCGGAGAAGCAACCCGGGTGAGGTCGAGTCCACCACATAACATCTCGCGGGGCTATCCGGTAGACTTGTGTCGCTCGCGAGCGAATGATATGAAAGATATATATCTTGCCAAAAGAGCGAGTATATCTCTCGCTCACCAGTTTCTTGAATATATCTTTATATCCAAGAGCTAAGATTCATTTTGGATGCGTTTGAGATTAGATGAATAAGAAGATGCTTGAGGAAGGGTAAAGAGAGAGATAGATGACGTTGTTTAGATTGCGCATGTGCCGGCCGAGCCGAGAGCGAGTGAGAATCAAATGAGTAACAAAAAAAAATTTACGTTATAGTATGGGAATAAAGAACAAAATAGGTTGCGTTACGCAATTCCCGTTGGACTTAGATTTTCAAAATAATGTCCCTACGTAATTTTAAGTATTTGTTTATATTTGAAAAATGAATACGCGTGATTGTTTTTCGCTAATAATATACTTATCGTATTAGTATAACATATGTTTTATGTGTTGAAAATAGTGTAAATAAAAAAATAATTATAATAAATAGTACCAGTAAATATTTTAAAATAAGAACTTTCGTGTTTATCTACTTTCACTATCACACAATTCGTAAAGCTTCAATCATAGATCTTTTTTCTACGCCTGATAAGCCTGAAGGGAATTAAATGTCTATTCCTCAATAAGAATTCTAAAATAGACAATTCTAGATCATTCTTGAAAATAATATCGATAACAATATTATTTTCAAGAATGATCATAAAAAAATATATAATTATGATAACATCACGGCTTTGCTCTCGGCAAACTCTTTCGGCTCTATCAATCGAACGGTTCAGTTTGATAAATAGCTCATTACGATCAGTTACTCTGTTCTATCTCGCTCTGAGCGAGATATAAAAGAGTGATATATATCTCAGATCGAAAAGATATATATCTCTCTTTTCTTTTCAGTGATATATTTTGCGCAACTCTACTATCCGGTGTGCAAATGCATTCCCCTTGAAGAAACCTCCCCCTTCCCCTACAAAATTAAATAACTCCTAAAAACATAGGTACATATTTTAGTTTATAATCTGTGTGGCAATTCACCGTACGCTCAGCATAAGCTGACAACTTGACGACAGCGGCGCTGATTTTCAGTATTTTTTTAAAACATTTAAGGTTATCACCGTAACGCAAGCTTGCTGCACATTTACTATAAAAAAAACATTGTGTGAAAGTCAAATAAGTCACTCCTCCTACTGTTTAAGCGGAAAGAGAACAAAGTTTACACAAAAGTCTAATAAGAGCATAATATATGAAGCTAAATTACTATAAATTATGAAGATAAAACAATTTAGAAATAAAGCTATAAAGATTAAGTAAAAAATAATAATTGATGATTGAAATGTAAAATTAAAAAAATTACCATTAACGCTTATTTTTAGATGAGCTTTTCCACATTCATAACATAAAAAAGTGAAACCCCTAGTGGGGCATGGGGCAGACCCATTTCTGTGTCTGTTTCACTGATCATTTTTCTTTACAGACAAGTAGGTGATCAGCCTTCTGTGCCCTGCCTGACCGAAACAATATTTTTTTTAAATCTTGTTTCCCCGGGATCCGAACCCGGGACCTCCGGTGCTAAACGCATCGCGCTTACCACTGAGCCACAGAGGCGGTCAACTTTCATATCATAAATATCAAACTTACAAACATTGACGCGTGCCTCGTTCCTACAATGAAACTTTTCTTGTAGCTGTTAGAGTCAGCTTTAGTTCCAACCTTGTGACGACAGCGCATCATTGACTGATGTCCTGTGGCTGGGGTATCACCTACCATCAAATGAACCTCATGCTCATCTGTCGATATCTAACATAAACTAGATTTATTAATTGCGGTTAGAGTTACTTACCTACTCGTTTTTTCAACCATTCTATCAGCGCACGTCGATAAAACAATTGCCGTCCAAATTGATTTCAAACACTGAAACAACGAACGAAAAACGTATTTATTTCTCTATCTAAATGAAAATATAGGCATGTATTAGTCAAGGATAAAGCATAAATTTATACCACGACATCTACTACAATAATGTGAAAAGTATATTTATTAGGGATAGTACAACTTACCTACATACATACATCGTTTTTACAAAAAAAATGTTAATTCATAATATTAAATACAAGATAGATCTAGCCTTACTCCGTAGTGTATTTTTTACCTTTTTTGTGCCTTAAAAATAGAAACTTTCATAGAGGACATAACGAATGATTCTCCATGAAGTTGTTTCCATTTTCATTATTTTTGTAGAATTAAAGTAAGCAATTAAAATTATTTATTTTTGCATATAAACTTTACTACCGCTTTTTACCCATTTTCCATTTCACTTGTAGACCATGCTCTACAATGACACACTTTTAAAAACAAGTAGGTCTTTGTACGCTACCAAATAGATTTTTTCTTGCTTTTCCTCCAGGAATCGAACACAGCACATCCTACATCCTACACGTAATCCTATAGGATTTTTGTAATTTTAATGTAATAAAACTTTTTTCTTTTTAAATAGCGTCGGTGCTACGCCGATAATAACGTGAAAGCTATAAAACCTACGTATCTTTGAAGATTGGGATCTTTTTTATTTCTTTATTCTTTGTAGACTGGTATTAACTCGAGCGAAAAGATAGCTTCATCGAAATAAAACAAAAATATAACGTCTTATTATAAGCAATGTTTATTTTAAGGTAAATTTCCTTGAATTCAACTTTTTAAACGAGAAATAAATTTGAGTACACTGGAAGTAGTAGGAATTCATTGTTATATAATCTGCCTGCCTGCATACCTAAAGTTAGATATGTAAGTAGTCATACGTATTAATGTCAAGTAGTGAGTAAAAACTCTATATTGCTTATAATAAATCTCCCCAAATTAAAAAACTTTATAGTGTATATTATAGTGTACCTTTTTAATCGTTATTTTTTTAACAATATTGTTATATTATTACAACAAATGTAGTTAATATTATAGAGAGACCCCCTTGAAATATTGGATTGATATCAAGTATTATTTCTCGAATAGATAGTCTGTTCTTGATTAGAAAATTATATTTTCTAGACAATCACATTTCTTCATAATTTAATTTCATCAAAAACAGATTAAACATTGTTAATCAGGAATTAGTACCAGCGATCCTGGGTTCAAATCCCAATCTGACCTTTTCAAAGGCCATTTTATTGCCTGTAAATAATAAATGAGCAGTGAAATAGACACAGAAATGTATACCCCGTGCCCCACTAGTGGACTCGGGAAATCAATTAACCACTTTGCTCTAATCATATATATATAATTAAAAAACTGTTGTGCTATATGTTATGCTATATTCATATACAGGAAAAACTGGCCAAGTCCGAGTCGGACTCGCGCACCGAAGGTTCTGTACAACATTTTATTAAAGATTTTCCCAATAAAAATAAAAAAAATACAAATTAACAGTTTTCTGATTTTTTTTTGTGCTGCATGACATTGATTCATACCAAATTTCGTGATTCTAGGTCAACGATCTTTGATCCCATTGCGAGTGTTAAAATATGCCAGATAAATGTAATATAAAAGGTCGTATCTTTTAATAGCGTCGACTTAGTTTTTTAGTTTGATTTTTTCACTGATGCAAGGGATTGCAGACCTGAGTATTTGATATTAGTTTCAACTTGATACCTCTACTTGTTCCTGAGAAAAAGGGTTGGGTAGACGAACGGACAATGAAGTGATCCCATAAGAGTTCCGTTTTTGGTACGGAGTACGGAACCCTAAAAAATAAGCATAAGAGTCATGAGGCTTTTACAATTAAGGCAATAGTCGATAAAATCGGAGCCTCTATGCCCGTCGATAAGCGTGCTACCTACAATTATGCGTTAGTTGTATATAGAATCGCAACAAAAGGAGGCATTTGTTACTGTCAAGTATTTCACTAAATCATTATTTCATTAAATCACTTTTTTTTTCTTGCTTTTAAAAATAAAACTTATTTCCTGAACCTTATTTTCGCCGACTATGACGCGCGTTGAACTTTGTAAAACTTTAATTTAGCGAGATTGTTATGAAATTGAAATATAGCAAAAAATTATAAATAGTCTGTTAGCGCATTATTTACTTTTACGATTTAAAATAAATATTCATTAACTATTTAATGATGGTACTCATAACTGTGTATTTTATAGTGATTTAAATAGAAAATGCTCTCTCGCGGAAGAGAAGACAAACTAAGATATAAGATACCTCGATCAACAAATATCTCTACTTTTGACATTAGAAGTCGAGTTTAAGTGTCATGTAAGACCCGGAAGACATAAATAGATAATCGATTACAATACGAGAAAACGGTCGACAAAATTTTGTCGTGGTTGTCATGCTAGGCCGGCTGCACATGCGTCGTAGATTTGCCTCCTGTCAGAAATGACACATGTCATTATAACCTGATGAAATTTAAGATGATGATATTTCTATATTAGGTTGCAGGCTTCGATCAACAATATACTATGTCAATGGTTGCAGGTCCAAATTTTTCTGAGCAAGGAAAATGAAAAACCCGTTTTACAAATTGCACCTAAAACCCGTTATAATTACGAATTAAATTAAAACAGACAAACAGCGAATCATTGATCGATATCCGATAGCTGTAATATACCTTAAAGATCTGTACAAAGTAATATTATTCTAAATTCTCTATAAGAATAATGCAGCAAAATCGAGAGGAGTGAAAAGTACGAAAGCGATGGAAACTAGCTGTTTTCATGAATTGTAAATCTCAAAGTGTAGAAGAGACGAAGCGACGAAGTAAATAACATTATACAGGTGAATATTGTTAAGGATTCACTCGGTTTGCGGTGAGCGATGTTAGTTACGTTTAGAAATTTTAATACTGTAAGAGATATTAGAGAGAGAGTGACTTGTTAAGGTGCGGGAGAGAGAGAAGACATTTATTTGCAATGCGTACTTTAATATCAATAAAAATAGATAACACTACAGATTTTATGGAGATTGGAAAGCCTGTACTTAGAAATCGTATACGACCTACACAGAAAGTGGGTTTCGAACATGTTAGCACCATCTATGACCAGTTCCGAGAACTATTGTTGTAATAATACTCTTTTAACGGCTTTACATTCGATAAAGAATAGACATGAAGTGAAAATCGTTTGAGTGTCTACCACAGCCAGTGCTGGACGAAGAAAAAAGAACAATGTATGGATTATAGAGATACAATGACATGGTTGAATAAAAAAAAAATACATAAATCAAAATATTACAGATTTCATTAAGATGAAGAAAAAATACTTTTTTATATATGTAATATACAATCGGGACATATACAAATCCAACAAACAAGATATCATTAAAATCGGTTCAGCCATTCCTGAGTTACAAATGGTGTAACCAACACGACATTGTTTTATTTATATAATATAAATATTAAAATTATACTCTATATATTTGACATTTATACGAACTATATTAACTTAGTCTTTAATTCGAAATAACATTGATGAACTTCTTTAATGAAAATTAATAAAATATCATTAATACTCTGGTGATAGAAGTCCGTCCCATGCTTAAAGGCAAGAAGTATATAAAACAACATTAGCTACGAAGTGGTCAGCGCGGTTTCATGCCGGTTGGGTTTTACGTAATCATATTCTTGTATTATGCAGTTTTTAATGCGCTACTATGAGTTGTCGATATTGTGTACGAATATAATTCGAACATATATGTATAACTATGTTCAATTTTTATTTATAGAGGTCCTTACCGGCTCTTATGGGTAGAAATAACACAAACCGGTGGTTATGGTATAATGGATAAGTCCAAAGTATCTGTTTAAAGCTATATTTAGGTACGGTAATTTTTTTTTCTGTAATTAAAAGTACATAGGGTAGTCAGTGTGTTTCAAAGTATTATTCTATATTATTCCACGCTCTTTCCCACGCTTTTTTACCCACGCTCTTGCAGTAGATATGCAAATTATAGACAGATTTTTAAGGACATGTGAAAATAGTGAAGCTTTAGATATTTTTTATTGCGAGACTCATTACTTTAAAGTTTAGAGAAACGGTGAAGACAGGTGTAAGATTCATAAGCTTAAAAATCACTACTGTGAAAGACTCTTAAGAACTTGATACATTTAACAAATTAATATTATACAGAAATAGAAAAGCTTAAAGCTGTAGACAGTTACCTACTAGTCTTTCTAATTCTTCGAAAGAAAAAATTATTCGACTTGCTGAACATATAAATGTTCTAATAATATACATAAAGAATTAACGAGTACATAAGGTTCCATTATTCTAGGAAAAGTGTGTTTGCTAAAGGTGATAAATATTGCCAGATACCATGATAAAATACAAAAAAAACCTCAATATATAACCTTGATATCAATGACTTATTACCATAAATTACAGTTGCAAAACGACTGATATGATAAATTGCTAACTAAAAATGATGCATATTTTTATATATTATATTTTATAATGCGAATAAATTCAGATGAAGTTCAAAAGTTTTTATTACCTCACCAGTCGTGTTGAAAATGAGTCGAGAACTTGTAGTACGATCCGCGCCCGACCGAAACGGTACCTCGTTTTTGCGAAATAAGTAAAGCCTGAAATTCAAAGGGAGGATAATTTAAATGAAATTCTGAATTCCGTTTATTTACATAGTAGTGGCTTGCTCAATTTTTCATGACGACTTTATGCTGGCCACTCCTTTTTGTTTATAATATAATTCGTTTTGCATCTCTTGTTTTAAGTTTTAAAAATACTGCAAAAATATATTCGGTCATTTTTAGCGATAAAATACTTCGCCGTTCTGTATTCGTGGCGCCACCTATTGCGAGATGCACGAACCAACAAGCACTTGGAATCGTTGGATGCGCGAACGCCTCTTCGTTCGCCAAGTATTCAAATTCAAAAATCATTTATTCATTTAGGTAACACAATGTACACTTATGAACGTCAATAAAAAATACATATTAAATGCTTCTAGTTTTACATTTACTGCCAGTTCTCAAATCAAGGGCGTAGAGCGGACGAGAAGAACTGGCAAGAAACTCGCCGCCACTCTTTTTTAATCGCCAAGTTTTTGTTTTACAAATGTTTTGTAAGAAGCTGCAACCATTACACCATGTTCCACATGACATCTTTAAGTAATTAACTATAATAATCGAAAAATATATATATAAACGAAAAATAAATAAAAACAAAGATTTGTCCTCTATCAGCAGAATGTATGGTGAAATAGGAGCACTCACTTACATTCTCGTGGGAACAACACGCAAATACATAATATCACCGCATACACGAATTCAAGTTCGACCAGTCACCACAAGTAGCACCCGTTCACGAGTATGACGCATGGCCATATTCGCGCTAAGCATTATTATTTTACCTCGTTTCTCGCTATATGAACTAATATCGCATATATTTTATTCAACAAAAATCGCATCATTTTCAAAATAACGCCAAATGTGCATTTGTGGCCTTTTTTGTGCTAGAACAAGCCGAGGATGAACTGTCTTGAAAGTAAGTGCTATCGCTAAGAAGGTTGCAACCTTCAGGATCATACATTTTTGAAAATAGATACAAACTAGACTTTTACACAAAAAAGCAAATACTCTTTGTAAGTGCGGAAGTGAAGATATTAATACTTTAATTTCGAATATTTCACTAAAAAAATCATTTTCTATTATTTTGGTTAGTCGAATCACTGAGATCTTATAATATTAAAATTATTATAATATTTAAATTCTTTCCAGAATACACGCGCAGAATTTAAAACAAACCCCGTTATTCCGCCATTTCAAGGATATCGCTGTACAAAAATGTAAAAAGAATTATTAATGCCTGACCCTTAAAAACCAGAGCGAAATCGCCTTACCTGAAACTTTATATCCTCAAAAATGTTTTACAAAATCTCTTTTTATTCCGCGTCTTTCAAGGGAGCCTTTGTTCGAATACTTTACGATGTCCTCAGCGACCACAGACTACTAAACGTTGTACAGAATTTCGATAAAATATTCAGATCTAAAATAATTTCTTCTATTCTCAGTTAGGCTGTGTCTCGCAGTAATTTTTATATTGTTTGACTTATCGCATTATGGGGTTTAACTTGTTCGTTAAATTTAAAGGCATATTTTTACGTTATGAAGAGATACTCTGAAGGGAGCTGAGGAAAATATGCATATGATCTTCAAATAGCTATTGAATTTCTTTCCGTTAATCATGGCATATATAGAGTATGTAGATGTTGCAAGATGATTACTGAAACAATTGCTATACCACGGATTCGATTTTCGGTCGGTCTAACATCTTTATAATGTTTACAATTTCCTACTACAATAATTAATCAACACGCATTAATCCATTCTCGCCGCCGCGTTTTCATTGTCCCTTTATAATAAAAAAAAAACGAAATATCGCCTAGGTTTTTGAAATTCTGTACTTTAATTTTTGTACTGAATGTTTCGAATATGTATTGTATTATGCTGAAGTATCACATAAACTCTAGTATCACATACACTCTCTATTTAGAATATAGACTAGGTCCTCAAACCCAGACAGACTTCAAACAAAATAGATGAGATAAAATTACGTTTTAATTAGTACATTGTTTGACTATAAAATATTCTTGTTAAGAAATTCATTAGTTAATTGATAAGAAATTCTATACTATGAGTAATTATGATCATGCTTCATACCTAATATGTACTGTCATGCCATGTGAGATAGTATGAATTAGCTAAAATATGCCTTATTACTAGAGAAAGTGTATATTCTAATAGTGGGTTGAAAAAATTCTAAGCCTGTTTTCAAAGTTATTAGGTTCTAAAATTGAATAAATTTTCAATACTGTGATTTAATAAGACAATAGACTTTTGCGTTTAAATAATGAATGCCGCACGAAAATCATTATCACAATGGAGTAGGTATTGATTACAAGTAATTAGTTGGAGGCTTCAATTAATTTGTGAGTGACATTGAGTGTATTTTAATGTCACAGATTAATATTACATACAATGGGTTTACGGGTAGAAGGTATCTAGATAGATACTTACATGAAGGGTATGTACCTAAATTTTCTTGAATTAGGCTGGTTTTCTTCTGACAATGGGTGTGAGAAAAAATTATGAACTGCGGCTTTATTGAACTCTACATAATATCACTTCTTATATCCAGTAGTTTGGTGTTATCCTGTCATTAATGCTGCATTTTTTTTACTAATTTATGTTGAATAACTCAATTCTAACAAGAAAATTTATACTATTTGAAAGATCGTTCATAAATAGTTCTGTGGCTGAGGTCACCTACCATAAAGTGAACCTCATGCTCGTCTGTCGATATATAACATAAAAAATGGAAGAATCAGGTAGGTAGATCCAGTATTGACGAAGCAACAAAAAAAAATTATTGAGCCCGTGTTTTGAAAAAGACGAAATGAGAAATTTTATTTCGCGCTATTTCTAAGGGTCATGCTTAGCGTGCATGCATGCTTATCACTTTTTTGTGATGAAATAACAGGTAAGAATTTCAAACCAGAGGTTTCAAGCTTCGTAACGCTTTTTATTTAGTTTTGTTACGATTCGACCATTTTCACCAAGTTACAGCTCTTCAAAATAGTTAGAAATCCTCCTTTATTTTTTTTTGCTGAGTGTACTTGCACTTAAAATTATATTTTAAAAAAAATACCAATATAAATAATATGACAATGAACTATATATATATGTATAATGTATATGATTAAATTTTAGGAAAAATCTGGAGAATGAAGAATGTATCTGGAAGTCAAAAACGCTTTAAGTTTTTCAATTTTTACATAACAAATGCAACGGAGAGATTAATACCATTTCTGTAGTTATTTTAATAGCAATTAATTAACTAGTAGTTTTTTTTAATTTAAGATTGTGTTCAATTTATTTTAAGAATTATTATTTTTATTATAAAAGCGTACGTAACCCAAAGTCATATTAAATAAAACTAAATATTTACTGGCAACACCGTGTATGTGAGGCACCTCAACCTTCTTCTGTTTTCTTCGTCATTATCAATTTCATCACGAAGAGGATCCATCTACTTATCAAATATTTAAGTCCGTACGAGCCCCATCCGGGGAACTTGTAAAAAAGGGTCTCTCGGCAATCCGTCATTATGTATTCGGGCCTCGATTAGTGTCGCTTTCCAAAGTACACGCTCGGTATATGATACACAAGATATACGGAACCCTTTTTACGTCTGTCTTGTCTGCACGGAATAAATCTATCATATTAAGAGTATTCAGTATTTGAGACAGATTTTTAAAGTTCTTAAATAGGAATGGAAATGATAAGTTTTGTATATTTTCGTAGAGAAATTGTCAAAAACTAGAAGAATGACTATGAAATCTCCTTTTCACTGAAATCTTACTTTATGTTTTATACATTATTTTGACACTTTATTTTTTGATATTTATATTTTATATGCTTAATTCATATAAAATTATTGATTAATAATATAACCTTATTAATAAAGGTTTTAATGGAAGGGTCCAACAGGGAAAAGGAAAAGAGGACGACCAGCAGAACAATGGGAAAAGGAAATTAAACATTTCCGGAGATGATTGGAAGAAGAATGCTATGGATAGAGAATAGTGGAGAGACATGGAGGACGCCTTCACTCTATTAAGAGGTCCTTAATTTAAAAAAAATATATATGTATATAATATATTTAGATCAAATTATTAACGTTTGTAAGATTAGATTAAGTTTTACTTTTTTTATATACATATTAATTAAATATAAGGCTTTTGATTTTTATAATATAGCGTTATAACTATTTATTATATATAATGTTAAAACAACTGATTTAGTTTCATCAACATTAAATCAGTTGTTTTAACATTAATCAAGACAATTATTGTGGATTTAATACAAAAAAGATATAGTGTCGTTGACCTTAGAAAAATATTATTCCATTCAAGTAAACGTTTCGTAAATAAAACCGCCAAACAGCATATTTTCCTCCGAGTCCATATATAAATATGATAGAGTATTTTAAGTATAAGAGAAAATGGGCAGACTATCGAATGGAAATTGCATCTGCCAACAGGAAACTGCAACACTCCAGAGAGCTTTCAGATGCGTTGTCGGCTTATACTGGCTGTCTATAAGTGAAATGATTTTTCAAACCTGTTCAAAACTTTAGATTTTTTAAAACTTGTTTTCAGACGTCTTAGAACCTTCAATACTAAACACGCTTACCAATTAGTCACGAAGGCAAATTAGAAATAATATTGTCTTTTATTAACGCGAGTATCACACATTTAAATAAATAAAAGACTGTCTTCCCGCGACCACGGTTGCTGTAAAGCATCCGAAACGTCGGGATAAATAATTTAAACAATATAAATAATAAATCGCGTTTTAATCCGGTATACAGTATTTTATTTAAATTAGAAATAGTTTCCTCTGTATAAGAAAAATCAAAATAAAGTCTCAATAGGTAAAATCAATTCGTGTAACAACTTTGCTCATTCCGTGATATAAACGCGTACTGTATTCCCACAGGCGCCATGTCTGCTTGTAGATTAGTTAGCCTGGGTTGTAACCACAGTAGAATATTATATTCTAAATTATAAATATTGCTATAATATACTGGTTCATACAAGAGTAGGTATCGTATATATATCTAACTCAATATATGGTGTTAGTTACACTATTTACAACGGCTGCACCTATTATAATGCTCTCTTATTTGTTGGATTCGGAAAAGCAGAATAACTATATAACTAAAACATATATGCAGAAAATTGGCGCGTTCGGTAGAACACCTGCCGTGCGTATCGATGGGTCGTGGGTTCGAATCCCACCGGGACCACATGATTATAATTTTCTGTAAGCATGTCTTCCCCAAGTCTAGGAACGTCGGGCATTGAACGGGTGGGAGGAATATCGAAATTCCGACCGGGTAACGAACCACCGGCTGAGGTACCACTTACCATCAAATGAAACTCATGCTCGTCTGTCGATATCTAACATAAAAAAAAAACAAAATAAAAAACTTATACCTACTTCAAATTCACACAGCGTCTTACAATTTGTCTGTGAAGCCAGCAATTAATTCGACAATTGTAATATGGTTTAAGCGTCCGTCAGTTCGAAGTGAGTTTGTCCTATAATTACAACATTCAGGACTGCTACGTGTGACTGTAGGACAAAGAGCTGAATTATTGCTCCGATTGCGACTGACATCGGGATTTCTCGGTATAGAATTAATTTTCGTGAAAACTATTTGACCTTGCTCCAGACTGGTGAGATTTTTTCGAACACTATTCCCTTTATTTGCTTTACCAGCATGCTGTTATAATATATGATATAAAAATAAAATACTTTATACCAGACTAAAACGCGATTTACTTATTACTTATCCCGTCGTTTAGGATATAAATAATAAATCGCGTTTTAATCCAGTATTAAGTATTTTATTTAAAAGCGTGATACTCGCTTTAATGAAAGTCAATAACCTTCAATTATTTTAATATAAACATTTAAAAACAACTGATTGTGTAAAATGGAACCTAGGTGAAATATTAAATATTCAATTATTAGATTTAATGTTGTTGATTTTTGTTTTTATATATTCCCATATATCCAGAGATCTATGGATTTCTGCAACCCTATTAAATAAAATTAATTTGATTAAAAAAAAACAAAATTCAACTACAACTACAATCTTATAACTAAATATTTAATTATTCACCTAGGTTCCAACCTGGGGCCCTTTATGGGTGTCCAATTTGGGCGGACTGCCTGTCAGCCCAAAATCGTGCCAGCCTGCGTCGATCGCAACGCGTGATGGCCCTCAGGGTCGCAAGGGCGTACCGCACGGTGTCGTACGACGCGGCGTGCGTCCTTGCAGGCACCCCTCCATGGCATCTGGAGGCGGAGGCGCTAGCCAACATCTTCTGGCGCCGAGCCGATCACCGGAGTCGAGGTCTCGAAACTCCTCCCAGCGTTGTCGATCGATGGCGTTCTGAGGAGAAGGAGGTGGTCCTCCAGAAATGGATGGACCAGCTAGATACCGGCAGTACATCAGGTCACCGGACGATTGTAGCAATCCGTCCGGCCCTGCAAAAATGGATCGACCGACAGTGGGGGGCGCTCTCGTTCCGGCTCGTGCAGGTGCTCTCTGGGCACGGTTGTTTCGGCCGTTACCTGCACCGAGTCGCCGGGAGAGAGGCGTCTCCCATTTGTCACCAGTGTGGCTGCGTCGAAGACACGGCGCAGCACACCTTAGAGATATGTCCAGCCTGGGGCTCTGAAAGAGTCTCCCTACAGGCGAAAATCGGTAATGACCTGTCGCTTCCAGCGGTCGTAAAGGCCATCCTGGAATGCGACGATGACGGCTCGTGGTTGGCTTTCAACGCCTTCTGCGAGTCTGTCATAAAGCAAAAGGAAGACGCGGAGAGGCTCCGGGAACAAGACCCAGCGGCCGACCCGCGCAGAAGAAGGCGACCAGGGAGACGGCGGCGCATTTATTCGCGCGCCCCTCTACCCTGAGGACTTAATTTGTTCACCAAATTAATGGGTGCTCTTGACGCGACCAACATGCGTCCGAGATGGGCCGTACACAGACACGGCAAGGCTGATGGGGGGCAAGGGAGAAGGTTCGCTGTCGCCCTGCCCCCCGTGTTATAGTCAGCTGAGGGGCCCTGGAGTTTTAGTGGGTATTGGGGAACGACTTTACCCGACCCCCACACTCCCCGCGTCACTTACCATCATGCCCCGGCGCGGGGGCCTGTAAAAGGGTTTCTCCAGGTAAAAAAAAAAAAAAAAAAAAAAAAAAAAAAAAAAAAAAAAAAAAAGGTTCCAACCTGGGATCACAACTGACGCAGCAATAAAGCACAATATAATTAAACCATCATTCTTCGTAATCAAACATTTCCAACCCAAATCAATTAGTGAGCGAACCTGATGTTCCACAAAGTAATTATCACTTACTTAATAGGTGTAAATTACGGCGGATGAGCGTAATACTGATGCCGAACAAAATAACGGTTTTTAAAATTTGCATCTGTAAAATTAACACTATTTCAACTCTTTTAGGGTTTCAACCTAAAGGTAAAAATGGGACCCTATTGTTAAGACTCCGCTATCCGTCCATCTGTTCGTCTGTCATCAGATTTTATCTCATGATACGAGTAGTTAGATAGTTGAAATTTTCACAGATGATGTATTTCTGTTACCGCTATAACAACAAACAGAATAGAATAAATATTTAAGGAGGTATACAACATACTTGATTTTTTTGCTTGTTTGGCCCGATATTGATAACGGCAACTGGTAGATGCTTGAAATATGCACAGAATATTTAGTTATAAATTTAAAAATAATAAATTAAATTAAAATAAAACAAATATTTAAAGGGGCTCCCATACAACAAACGTGAATGGTATCAGATAACCTTCGAAAGGAGAGGAACTAGAATATCGTTGTCTATACTGATATTATAAAGAAGAAAGATTTGTTTGTTTGTAGCTTTCAACACAAAAACTACTGGACCGATTTTAAAAATTATTTTACCAATAGAAAGCTACATTTTTTCTAGCGTTTACAGTGCACCCATGTGAACCCCGGGTAAATCGCTAGTCTTGAATAAATTTGTCATTTTCTGTGTCAAAGCAAATTCCGAGTAGCTAGAAAATGACTGGAACAATGAGGCGACAAGGCGAATATTTCCACAGAGCTCCACTAACAGGACACCAATTTACTGAAGCAGTGCAAATTCTGCACTGATCTCTCTGATCCGCCCTTTCTCTGTAACCAGATATTGGAAGCCGAGGGATTATTATGCTTTTCGAGATGTCTTCAGTTTCAGACAAAATGAAAATATTTATTACATCTGACATTATATTATCTACAACAATAGTTAGATATATTAATTTGTAAAAATATGGTACAAGGTTGGTAAAATTAAAATACGTTATGTCATACATTTTGCCGGCTTCGCACGGGTGCAATGTAGATGAGCCTATGTTACTCACTGATAATGTAGGTTTCTATTGGTGAAAGAATTTTTAAAATCGGTCGAGTAATTTTTGAGTTAAATTGTAACAAACAAACAAAAAAATCTTTAATATTTATAATATTAGTTAGACAATATCACAATCATTTTTACACAAATCTTTAAATCATATAAAAATTTGATGCTGAACATATTGTTTGCAGATTTGCTCCCACAACGTATGAAATGAAAATTCATCGTGGGTCTTTCTTCCTAATGAGTTTCTTCAAAATCTGTTCAACTTAGGAGATCAGTGCTACTATTGGAAACACAGACTGGAAACAACAAATAATGATGTGAACATAACTGTTTAAAAACAAAATGAATTATTTCCACGTCTGAAGTATAATTTCATGTCCTCCTCCCCATAAGCTCATGATTAAAACAAGGAAAATATTAACAAGGGATACGGATACGTTATGATAAATGAACCCAAACTCAACGTGTTTTAAACATATCGTAAACTTCGGGATTTTCGACCTCAGGATATATTTCACTGTCGCGTTGTATAACTTTTAATATTTCCACATTCGTATCCCATGTCAAATAGTGTAACTTTTTGTTTAGAGTCACATTTATAACTGGGAAGTTTAGATATATGGATACCCGTTTGGAAAATGCACGTGAGTTTACGCGCAATATTTTCCACAACTTTTTTGTTAGTAAATTACTTTTATATATTATGTCAGTGGTTGTAGAACATAAAATCTTTATATTTTTCATAAAACCGTCGCGTTGTATTTTTATGAAAAACTCTCTGTTTTTATATGTCAGGTCACCTTCAACTATTAAAAGGATGCGAAGAATATTTAAATTCTGACTGGGTCTCAATCAAACATACTAAAAAACAAGAAGACAACGTTAGTCAATATTATCATAATATACAAAATTACTGTAAATATCAACTCCGTAGGAATAGATGGCGTTAATATGGCAACTTTGTGACATTTCAAAAATCAGACAACTGTCATCTTTCTGTCTGCCCGTGACCACGGTTGCTGAAAAGCATCCGAAACGTTGGGATAAATAATTTAAGCAATATAAATAATAAAGCGCGTTTTAATCCGGTATACAGTATTTTATTTTAATGGGTCTCAAAGCACAAATCGTGTGAAATGCGTTTAACATTTCGTCTACGGATTTTCGAATACTTGAAGTAAAAAATAGGTCGACATCATAATATAAGTCATTAACTGATTTTTGCAGCTACCTACCATCAAGTTAGCCTCATCCTCATCTGTTGACATATTCTATCTCTTCTCTGTAACTAAATAATCAGTGTGACAAATATGTCTGTCCCATATGTATACTTTGGCCGCCATTTTAGTTTATAGGATGATATCCTGCTTTGAATATCTGTTGAAATTGTTTCATGCACTAAGATTGAAGTCACGTGGAACGACTTAGCAACTCAATAGAGCACCTTTGACGCATATCTCAAGTGATCTGGAGTCACGAAGCGTTTAGTCTAAGAGCTGGTGATTTATGAAGTTAATTAATAAATCGTCTTATCAATCAATTTTTATCATAATTTGTTTTCTTTTGTTTTTTTAATATTTTATTTTAAGATTTCTTGTGTTTAAAAAAATGTTAAATGGAAACGTCGGAACAGAACATGGAAGAGACTAGTCACCCATAGTATAAGGTATTGTAGTTTAAGGACTAGTACCGGTTCTATACTGTGTTTAGTTATTCAATAAAATTAAAAAATCTTTAATTAAGTATTATTTTCGAAATTTTATAACATATTGGAGCTTCTGGCGATCTGTATATTTATATAATTTTCTAGGTATTACCATTGGCATTAAAGTGTGAGAGAAACTTCAAATGCCCGTGCAGTTCAGATTGCGTCTTTCAAGTTCAGTCATCATTAGATATTAAATTTTCACACACACGTGCGACACATACGAGTAAATTTGTGAGCAAAACATTGTCTATCAATAAAAAAAAGAAAGCTTTAGAATAGTTATTTATATGTATCAGCGTATCTTGGACTATCGACACATATTCCCAGTAATACAGAGACAGAGCTATTTGCAGATCGCTGCCAGTTGATAGGGGACAGTAAATTTACCAGAACTATCAGTTAGTTTGTCTGCTCTGTCCTATCGGAATAATTTGGATTTATATCCTTTATGACCCTACCTAATGTATGGGATAACTGTTATTTATTCGAGTTATTTAATGCCAGTGCCTAGCAAATTATTAATATAACGTACTATGTAAATGTTTAAATATTGAACCCGCCTAGCATGACCATCAAGAGATAGCTCGCGGACGAGTGAAGACAAACTAAGGTATGTATAGGATATAATATTGTCTTTTATTAACGCGAGTATCACACATTTAAATAAAATACTGTATACCGGATTAAAACGCGATTTATTGTTTAAATTATTTATCCCGACGTTTCGGATGCTTTTCAGCAACCGTGGTCGCGGGAGACTGCGACAGTCAATATCGGTATACAGTATTTTATTTAAATGTATAGGATATCTCGACAACTTTGATAGACAAATATCACTTTTGACATTAGAAGTCGAGTTTAAGAATTTAGGCCCGGACGATATAAAGAGGTAATCGATTAAAACACGACAAAATTTTGTCATGGTTGTCATGTTAGATCGGCTGGAAGAATTTCGTATTACAGGTAGTGTTCATGGCTTACTACGCGAGGCCTCTCATCTTTGCATCGTGTTCCATGCCAAAAAAAAAAAAAAAAAAACGTTGGTAACGGTGCCTCTGTGATTCAGAAGTATTTGCATCACTACTGAAGATTTCGGATTCTAGGAGATACAAGATTTTAAAAAATGGGGTCGAACAAGTAACGAATAACTTATCTACTAAATAAAAATGATCAGTGAAACATCAACAGAAATGTGTCTGCCCTATGCCACACATAAAAATATTAATTAAAATTAAAGTAAATAGGAAATATTGAAACTCCATTAAAATACTGACACAAATTTCCCACAAATTATACAACTGTTTACAGTTAATTCGTGGTTTTAAATCAACCGCGCCGTAATCAGACATTTTGAAACAAACCGAGCAAAAACAACAGGAATGTCATCAAAACAGGATCCATTTTTCCTGCTATATGACAGAGATAAGGAGAGGATAACTCCAGGGCGGAGGGAACAGGGGAATCCCCAGAGTCGCTGTTACATTTTCATCAGACTTCGGAAGTTTTGAAATGTAATTGTGAATTTTAATGCACTTCAGCAAATGAATCGTTGGAGTAGAATTAATGTTTTTAATAAGTGAATTCCCGATTCCCCAAGTTAGATTCCATGGGGCAGACCCATTTCTGTGTCTGTTTCACTGATCATTATTCTTTACAGGCAAGAAGGTGATCAGCCTTCTGTGCCCTGCCTGACCGAAGCAATTTTTTTTTCCCGGGATTCGAACCCAGGACCTCCGGTGGTAAAAGCATCGCGGTTACCATTACTACTTAGCCACGGAGGAGGTTTTTAATACAATATTTTAAATACTGTGACGGAAGATTAACTAATGTTTTTGTCTTATAATTTGATTTGATGCAGTTTCATTCGCTGGGGAAATTTGATTTTGTCCGGGTTGAAAAAGTATCCTTTATTAGGGTTTAAGAGTTCTTCCTACCAATTTTAATAAAAATCGTTTTATAAGCCTTAAAAATTTATTGCATACCGGCTAGTAGGTTTTAAAATATAGGTATTTTCTAAACCTAGATTCTGGTAGTGGCGAAAATCAAAATCGCATCTAGGTTACATTACGCGTTTCGCCTATAACGTTCAAATTAAAATTTTAAATCAGTAACCAGAGTATCGATTGATCAAATCTTGAGATATTATCATCAATTACTAAACTTAGCATTCGATATTAGACACATAAAAAATATAAAGCCTTCAATTTTCAAGCTATTTCTCTACCAAAATTAAAAAAAAATCAGAGCTATTCATTTCAAATCAAACAAACAAAGCTTACAAAATAAGGTATGGATTTCCAGTTCTGCCCATTATGTATTTTCCGATACCATACACATTAAATTCTACGACTCTGTTTTTGTTTTATATCGGGTATTAAGTAAACTAAGAGCCGAATGGACGTTAATCAGGAGAGGAAAACAAAGAACACGGAAATCGGTGGAGTATACCTTGTTTTTGTTTCTATAAATTTTTTGTTCATAATTCTAGACATTTTCAAACGTATTCAAATTAAAATTCAAAAATCATTTATTCATTTAGGTAACACAATGTACACTTATGAACGTCAAATAAAAATACATATTAAATGCTTCTAATTTTACATTTACTGCCAGTTCTCAAATCAAAGGCGTAGAACGGACGAGAAGAACTGGCAAGAAACTCGCCGCCACTCTTTTTAATCGCCAAGTTTTTGTTTTACAAATGTTTTGTAAGGAGCTGCAACCATTACACCATATTCTCGAACGTAATGATAAAGATATCAGTTGCGTATCTTTTTAAGAGATATTAAGAAAAGGCAGTTAATCTTTTAATATAGTCTGTTATGTGATTAAATACCTAACTGTTTCATTATAGGTCAGTAATATTTTTTTGAAATCCCACTTACTGATTCGATGTTTTTACCGATTATAAATTATTTCATTAATGAAAATGATTACTACACTTATTTTTTTTTCGAATGTCGAAAATAAATTCGGTGTTTGGTAGATCATATCTGCTCACCAAAGAGTTCAGTTTACGGGAAGGTACAATACAACAATATTATCGACTAGCTGATGCCCGCGACTTCGTTCGCCTGGGGTTCACTTTAAGCTGAGCTTTTGAGCAAGCTTTCTTCAAATGACATATCCTCCTCCACCCTCTGTACTTGGTGATTTCTTTTGGGAAAGAGCTATCAATAAGTCATTGACGGTTGCTTTTGCATCATGTTATCGACATGTTTAATGGTGGTTGAGATTGAGGTTCGAAGGATGATTTGAAATTCAATAGTTGAAATAATTAACCTGACTTTAAAGAAACTTTAGGGAGATTCATATTAATTAAATTTTACGTGACCAAAATCCAGATATGTGTCTTTTTTCTACTTATCAGAGTTCAATCGAAGATTGG
Organism: Anthocharis cardamines; assembly: GCA_905404175.1. Taxonomy (NCBI): domain Eukaryota; kingdom Metazoa; phylum Arthropoda; class Insecta; order Lepidoptera; family Pieridae; genus Anthocharis; species Anthocharis cardamines. The sequence goes on along the minus strand of FR989953.1, from coordinate 653,227 downwards.
ATTCAATGCATTTTCTGTCTTAAATAGATGCGTGCGTTCATTTAATTGGTCATTTTCATTTTCGGATTTTTTTTTTAAATTTCCGGGATTCTTGCCCGGGTTTCCGGTGCTAAATGCAGAAACCTCTAAGATACGGAAGCAAAAAAGCAATGTCGAATAATCGTAATTCTGTTTAAGAGAAAGGATTGATGAAAATGTGAAATAAATGATCTCATAAGAAATACTTTTTCATATAATATTTCAGTAATACATTTTCTATTTTTGTTGTTATAATATAGTTCTTTCAAAAAATAAATAAAGAAATACAAAAAAATATTTATTTCATTTCAACTTCAGATTCGAACTCGCATCAGAAGCTACGCTTTGGGACTGCATATTATCCACTATTCTACGAATACATATTGGAAATGGCGAAATAATCAAACTATTTCATTTACATATCGGACTGTGATTGACATCTGACAATTCGAAAAAGTTCAACGCGAGTCAGTTTGCGTTGAAAGGTGATATGGTGCCTTTAAAATAATATTGAAATGATGATAACTTTTCTTTCCGATAACCGATTTCGATAAAACAAAGCCTATATGTTGCCCCGGGCTTTCCTTAATATATTTGTGTAAATTGCATGATAATCGGTTCAGTATCTTCGGGGATTTGCGTGAACAAACAGACAGACAGACAGACGGACAGACAGACAGACAGACAGACAAGAATCTTAAAAATTGCATTTATGCATTCTGCTACCCTTCTTTTATCACCCCTCTTAATTTCTGGTAAAAATATTTAGTGAAGCGTAATTTCGATCCTACTCTTTTATTATATGTATATATATATATAGATAATAATCTTATAAGGTATTTCTCGGTTTCTATCGAAATCGCTACAAAAGTTATTTAGGAGCTAGTGGTATCATTTCTTAAAATAAACAAATCTAATTTTCTCACCAACGTTTAAATTATGTAACCCCCTAGTAAGGTATTGGGTAGATCATTTCTGTGTTCTGCCGGGCTAGCACGACTACCACGAAATATCTCGCGGACGAGAGAAGACAAACTAAGATGTAAAATATCTCGATATATTATATCTCGACATCGACAATTTTAATAGAAAAGATATCTCGATAGACAAATATATCTATTTTTGATATTCAAAGTCGAGTTTTAATTGTCATGTTAGACCTGGAAGAAATAAAGAGATAATCGATTAAAACACGAGAAAACGGTCGACAAAATTTTGTCGCGGTTGTCATGCTAGGCCGGCTGATCACTATTCTTAGCGCAAATCAGGCGGACTTTCTCCTGCCCGGCCGAAACAATTTTATCTTGTTTTCGCGGGATTTGAACCCGCACCCCCGGCACTAAACGTAACACTCATATCAAAACATTGTATACCGTAATACTAATTATCGCTATCATCCATCAAGCTGTCACTATACTAGTGCGTAACGCGGCGACTGTCAATAATTAATCCCACGGGATCTTGTTGCAATTAGTGCTTGAAATCCGACACTAGCGTCGTCGAACCTGCAATTTAAAACCCGACTTTACGAAGAACTATAAATGTTCTTGATACATGCCTGCTTTCTTTTTTTTTAGAGAAGGCAACAAGCACGTGACTGACGTAGCACGTGATACCAGAGGATCTGCAGATTTTTGGTTGGAATGGGCTCTTTTTTTGAAAGGTGCTAGTCGTAGGAATAATTGCTGATGGTAACTTATTCCTAATTGAAGAACGTTATAATATGTAGAGCGCACAGTAGTTTTAAAAAACTTTAAAGCGTCAAGATAGTTCGGTTGAAGCTTGAATCCTTTACTTAGGCAAAATTTAATGAAATTTCATTCCAAAATGATGGACTTTTATTAAATTAAATTTAAAATTTGACGGAAACCGACTATATGTCAAACTCAATTCAATAATGTAATTATTTAATCTATACTAATATTATAAAGAGGAAAGATTTGTTTGTAATGATTTATCTCAAAAACTACTCGACCGATTTTAATATTATTATTTTTTTGTGTATAGTACTTCTACATTAGACCCGTGGGAAGCCGGGGCGTTTTGCTAGTGACTGACTTTTCTACTAATTCCCTCCTATTTGTCTCCATTAAGGTACCTTTGATTTTTTTTTGTATTGATTTCGGCTAGACGTTAATTATTTATTTGGATAGAGTATAATGATCAAATATTATACTCACTTAACTTACACACGGTAAGGAAGACGAGGAATTCCTTGTGATTTTGAAATCTTAAAGTAAGTTCAAAAGACGTCTTTAATTCTTGATATATATTGATTATTTTTTAAAATTATGTAGTGTACTAGTACATAGGTATATTTTATTTTATTTCATTATGTTTTAATATCCCTTTGGTATACTTAAATATTAATTCCGACTAGATCTTCATACAAAATAGTTGAACGCAGCCGTGCAAATGCCTGCTTCTATTCAATGTGAGATACATTCACGTGGATATAGACATACTAGATGTGTTGTTTTCTAGCAAAAGTTGTACAAAATATTCGTTTAGTAGAACACCCACCTTGCCCTCCGATGGTTCTCAGATTCGAATCCCGCCGGTACGACATGTTGATAATATTCTATAAGCATGTTTTGCCCAGGTCTAGCCACTTCGGACATTTAACGGGTGGAAGAAATATCGAAATTCCAACCGGGTAACGAACCACCATTCATACATTGAAAAACTGTAATGTGCACATTGCGCGTTTCGGTCTCACTCTATGGATGTCCGAATGCTCGAAGTATTATTAATTAGGTGCATCATTGACTAATGTTCTGTGGCTGAGGTATCTCACAACCATCAACCTACCATCAAGTGAACCTTGTTTAAGTATATGTCAAAATATAATGTCTTGTTTGACAGTTGTGGATTGTCATTGCGATGTATTCATTAGAGCGCAAGTGTTCATAGAATGTGTAAAAAGTATTCAATAAATGTAATCAAGTTGCATCCAGTGTTTTTCTCAATTAAAAATATAAATAAGATTAGAACAAACCTCATGCTCGTCTGTCGATTTCTGAAATAAAAAAATAAAATATTATTACGAGGCGTTTTCAGATATTTTATACGAATGTGGAGGTGAATACAGAATATATTTTGTCGGTTCCGAGCGGAGGCAGCTTTCAGCCGGCCGTTTCGGGAGCCGAAATTATTTCTATTGCATTTCCTACATTTAAACACATTATATTATTTAAATGAAAAGCATACTATACGAATTGAAACGTTTGTTAAGATCGTTTCCATATGTGTATAAATTCAATTGTCTGTTCGAATTCAACAGTAAATCCGTGTGGATAAACATGAGTTTAATCACAGAGAATAACGTTTACACATATCTATTTGAGTGAAATCGTAACAAACAAACAAACAAAGCTTTCCTCTTTATAATATTAGCTTTTCCGAATGCTCGAAGTAAAAATTAGATCGACAGCACATCATTGAGTGATGTTCTGTGGCTGAGGTATCACCTATCATCAAGTCAACCTCATGCTCGTCTGTCGAAATCTGACATAAAAAAAAAGTTTAGATAAAACCTAGAATTATTATTTTTTACATAGACTTTGATCATAATATATTTTACCTAATTTGTAAAAGAACAAAAATTTATAAATTTACTTTAATATAAAAATTTTTGATTAATTTTATTTTTAAGTATCAAGATACAATATATTAAATGCTTCTGAGTTTAATTAGAAATATAAGTGATTGATCATATAACTCATATAAATGTGTTTCAAAACAACATGATTAAACTAGTCTATATTTTAAAAATACAATACAGTACGCAACTACCCGATAGGTGCGACTGAGCTACATAATATAACCGCGTAACTTGAATTCGGCTAATTCGGGGTATAGGTAATTTGTTTTCCTCCCATCCGATCAATGCCCGATGTTACCAAATATGAGGAAAACATGCTGATAGAAAATTATAAGCGTGTTGTGGGATTCGAACCCACGATCGAACGATGCGCACGGCAAGTGTTCTACCGAACGCGCCCACGAGCCCGTCAGTCATATATACCTACCCAATGTAAACGTATATAATAAAGTCATAACATTCCCGCCACTCCGTGTAAGCTATTGTGGTGCTATAATAAAAACTTTTTAATAAAACTTTCAGCTGTTTAATGAAATTCTCCGGAAGTGCGGTAGCGAGATGCGAGTTTCGTACGTCGCCACCGCGTATAGCACCCGAATGCAACTCCATTTCATTTGTATAATTATTTCTTCGTATTGTATCGCAAGAGTCGGGCAAAAGTCGTGCCAAACTGGGATGCTTTTGACTGAGGTACAAATTGATAAATTAAAGTTGATATTTGTTAATTTCCCTTTTAAACGACTTTTGAAACAAGGTAGAAGTTTAAGTTTCGAAGCATTATATAATTTATTATTTTTTAACCAAACAAGTTGATGAAGATATAATAATATTTATTTTCTGCCTCGCACGTTTCCTCTGTGGATCCAGCTGTTGCCAGCGGTATTTCCGAACCGACAGGAACCTTCAAAAAAGGTGCTAATCTATACTAATATTATTAAGCTGAAGAGTTTGTTTGTTTGAAGGCGCTAATCTCAGGAACTACTGCTTCGAATTGAACTTATTATTCTTGTGTTGGATAGTCCAATTATCAAGGAAGGCTTTATATAACATCACGCTGCGACCAACAGGAGCGAAGCATCAGTGTAAATTGTTAAAAAACGAGGGAAATTATCCATATAAAACTACTCGACCGATTTTATTATCATAATCTGTTACATTGCACCCGTGCGAAGCCGGGGCGGATTGTTAGTCATTTATAAAAGGCCGACAACGCACCTGCAAGTCCTCCAATGTTTCTATGTTTATGGGCGACGGTGATAACTTACCATCAAGACCGACCGTCAGCCCCCTATCCTATAAAAAATATTACAACTCCATGAGCTTAGATATGAGGGGATAATGTACTGAGTTCCTATGGCCATCTTCCGACTCTACCAGCATCAGATCAGTTCCATGGTGCAGTACTCTTAACAATAGATTATTATCTATTAATTACGTAAGTAAACAAAATATATATCACATAAATATACAAAATAGTTAATACATTTTTAACCTTATATTAAAGACATGAACGAAAGCTCAGACGCACACTAGTGTAGGAAGTAAAGCAACAATATCTCAGCGACAATGGCATCCAAACGAGCTCAACACTTCGGGGCAAGTATTTTTTCCTCGTCTATTTGTGATCCGTGTGTACCCACTGTGCATTAAATTTTATAAAGTTACTAAAAAATAAGATTTTTTAAATAAAATAATGTATACCGGATTAAACCGCGATTTATTATTTATATTGTTTAAATTATTTATCCCGACGTTTCGGATGCTTTTCAGAAAATAATAAATCGCGTTTAAATTGGTATACTGTATTTTATTTAAATGTGTGATAGCGTTAATAAAAGACAATATTAGGTTTGGTAGATTCAATTTCTTATATCGTGAGGTTTGCCTTAAGATAGGTCACCATACTGAGGCTGAGAAGAACAAATTAATTAAAATAATGTGTTATCAAACTACACTTTCTTATATTCTTAGTATGAAGTGCGCATGAAACCAATAAAAGAGCATAATTTTTCTTCGATATTGATGAGATAAAGTCTATATGAGTCAGACTTTTAATACACTGTTGAAAACTGCATAAAAATCCTTTCAATAGTTTCGAAGAATAGTTTGAACAAACAGACTCAGATTATTTTCCTCTTTTATCATTCTGGTAAATGTACTGTACAAATATATAAATACTAAGGTTTTATTAAAATTAATATATAGAAGATGTGCCAACTTATTCCCTATCAACCGCAGTCGGTTAAACCGCACAGTGAGTACACCTCATTGTATTCAGTGATCTTGTTATCTGTCTGTTAGTTCGCTCTCATCGTCCGTAATCTCGTGCTCTATTCTATATTTCCCCCACTTTATACACTGATTGTGATTTTGTTTGGTGTAGCGCCTTCAGCATCTTGTTACTTCAACTCCGAGCGATTCATTCAAAAATTATTTCTGTAGCCTTACCAAGCTTAACCTACTCTATTAAATATTATTTCGTGATTTTGTTGTAAATACACGTTATAAATCTTGTTGTAAAATATCATGATATAATATAATATAGGTAATTGTTCCTTATTAAAACCAAATACTCTATGCACCCTAAACTATTTATCCGATTATTATTAAACTTTGTTGAGTTATTCTTAATACGCCCACGAGAGTACCTGTCTCCAAAAAAGAATACGTTTTTATTTTTTGTAGCATTGCTATTGTAAAAAAAAACTTATCAATTAATATAAATAATAAATAATAAAATTCTTTATTAACCATTTTTTTCGTGTACAGTATTAAATGTGGCTCTGACTTCTTAGCTAGGAGATCCTGTGTTAAAGAAGTCAGTCCTTCCTTATACAATGACAATATAAATATGTAGTTAATAAGATATTTTTATATTTAAGCAATTAAGAAAGAAAAGAAAATAAAATGGAAACAAATTGACAAAAATGATTTCCCTATTCCGAAGAACTGACTTACTCGTATACCAGAATCACCTTTTTATTATACAACCGAACGACCAGCCTTTGGGCCACCATCCTTACATAATGTACGTCTCTCACAGAATTTGTCACTTCAAGTAAAATGTGCAGAGGTGTTAATAAAAAAAAGTCTCCATATTCGGCGTTATTACTCTCCATCGTGTGAAACAGGACTAAACGCTTGATCATAACAGTTAAAAATAAAATATCAGGATAATAAATATAGGCAACAAAAGAAGATTTAAAAATTGAAGTATTTATTCTTTGATCAATCTCATAGAATTTATTTCTGAAACTTAATAAAAATCAAACAAACTGAAGCTTTCAGAGTCACTGTCCCAGTAAATTGAGTTAGTCCTTTCAAAGCACAGATTTGTCATTCCTTTCACTAAATGCTTCGGGTTTATTTTTGGAACACTAATAGTATACCAAACTGACAAAATCCTATAACACCTAACGCTTTAGTAATAATAGATTAGTATAATGTGAATTAAGTTTGACTGTTTTTTTTTTTACTTAATGTTAGAAATCGCTGTCGATTCGCTCGTCTGTATGAGCATGAGGTTCACTTGATGGTAGGTGATACCTCAGCCACAGAACATCAGTCAATGATGCGCTGTCGACCTAATTTTTACTTCGAGCATTCGGAAACAGAAACGCGCAATATGCACTTCACGGTTTTTCCATCCATGAACGGTGGTTCGTTACCCGGTCGGAATTTCGATATTCCTCCCACCCGATCAATGCCCGAAGTTACCAGACGTGGGAATAACACGCTTAGAAAAAATTATAAAATGTTATCCCGGTGGGATTCGAACCCACGACCCAACGACGAAAAAGAAGAGGCCAACGAGTCCGTAATATTTTTTTTTCAATAATTGTTGCCGCTACCGTTGACAATACATCATAATATAACATATTCAGTGAAAGTTTTTAATAACACAGGGGTTTGATCTTATATATGTTAACATTGACAAGAAATGAAGTGCCAAAAAACTTTGATTCTTTTTCTACCCTGTTCTTAATTCTTATGTAAGGTGAAAATCGCTGATAGCAGCGTAATATATTGCTTATATTTCCTATGATTTACTATGTTACGTATAAGCTATATCTCTATCAAAAATTAAAAGTTCAGAAGTTTTTATGTTACTAAGTAATAAACAACCACATGTATTAACATCATCCCAAACTCCCATTCATAATATTACCGTTATTAGAACTATATTCGGCTGTAATTCACAAGAAGCGAAAAAACTAGTCAAAATTGTTTGTGAATATTTCTATGCCATACACTACATATCTATACATTTATTGCTCCATATTTTAGTTTCACCATTTTCGGCGACGATCCGCGAGTTATCATGAATAGAAGATAAGATCTCATATTTCTTGTGTTCCGTCTGCAGCGAAATCTATTGTGAAAACTTTGCGTGAAATTCTCTACCAATATAAAAGGAAAAATCATAGTCTAGGTTTTGCCACGGCTTCTATCGCATCACCATCTCTTACTAGGACTAGGATATAAGCCTATTATAAGAAACAGATAGATAAATGGACGCTGTTAAGTCAGTAATTAATGTGTCAACCCACATGGTTGCCATTTTGAGAACATTGAGTTTGAAGTTTTAATAAGGTTTTATTAAATGTCTTTTAAACAATAACAGAAATAATAGTTCTTTTTTTGTAATTATTATTATTACTCTAAATGTATATCGTTTTTCTTGTAGCAATCAAAGTAATAGAATTTAGTGCATTATTGTTAAATATTCTAAACATTTTAAGGGCATGACCCACTATATTTTTCAATATTTTTGAAATTAAATCGATTTAAGTAAATGATATTTATCTCTTTTGAAATATGTATTCCAGCTCTTAAGGAAGCGATTGGTATCAAAATTTACATTTTTATCTTTTTGTGGGTTGACACTGTTATTGTATTGTTGACAATATTTGCTCGCCGTAACACAAGTACAATATTATTTGCGAAACTTATTAAATTCATTTTTATTATAAGTGAATACTATAAACTTCAAAACTTGTGCTAGCATATATACTAACTACATATTCTATTAAACACTTATCTTTGAAAATTATACTTCTTCTCTGCATAGCCTGAAAGGCACGAAGATATCAACAAAGGTTGATGATGTTGATTATATTTCTTGGGAAAAAATGATTATAACATTGTTACTTAATAACTATTTTAGCTAACCTGTTTTGAGAAGTGACTCTACCTGAGAATTTTATATAACTGTTTTTCATTGTTATCTCCGAATCACTTCTAATCAGTTTTTATCAATATAAATAAACGCAAATATAGATAGGGTTTTATTGAAAATTTATAATCCATTTAAAACCACGTCGTCACTTTTTACCGAAATAGCTGCTAACATTTGGTCAAAAAGTTGAATGACATCAGTTTTTGTATTCGTAATATGTTTTAAACATCAGTACATACAACCATGTTAATCTAAAATCCAAGAGTAAATAGATTGTTTTATATCGATCAGGCCCGGCTATATTATAGGTATATAGGAGCAACGAAAATTTTATGTCCCATAAAACAGAACATGGGACATTAAATTTGATGTGCCACAAATAAACGACTTCTATTTGAAGATTGCTCTATCGCTTTGCTGATTTCCTGTATCTTTATTTCCTTTTTTAATTGTACCTATAATACAAATAAATGACATTCTTGATGTAGATTTGTTCAAATACTCAGCGAATAATTAGTAAGAACTGGTGCATCTCGCCAACCGTCATGATAGCTTCTGTTTTTCATTTGTTTTATGTAAAAAAGGTCTTTGAATTTGAAATAACAATAGATTTTTTTATGTCCGATTATATGTATATGCGAAAACTTCTAAATGGTACTTTGAATTAATATTATTTGTCATTCAAGTCTTATTGTTATGATATTAATAGGAAATAAAATTACTACATTTGATAATTCTTATCAAACGCCGAAAGACAAGTACTAACTACTCAACCACGGAAAATCAATTAATGATCAAAAATCTTTTTATATTCTGCTGAAAAACAAAATTAATATTTTATGTGCACAAGAATTAACAGTCCATTAAAATTAGCATATTACGACTTTATTTTATGGCCGCGGAGATGTGAATAAAATATTCAAATTGCGAGAGGCCTGAGCCCCTGAAAATTTTAACATCTTATCTTAAAATTTTCAGTGGCTAATCTGTCTTAGAAGTTAAATCGACTCCAGTTAGAGTCTGCTTCATTCTAAAAAAACGTCAAAATTAAAAACCGGCGAAGAACGAGTCTGCTTCGCGCACGAAGGGTTCCGTACCATTATCTATAAAAACGGGGGAAAATCACGTTTGTTGTATGTACCCCCTTAAATATTTGTTTTATTCTGTTTTTAGTATTTGTTGTTATAGCGGCATCATCATCTGTGATACAGCCTGGTAAGAAAAAGACAGAAGGACGGACGGACAGCAGAGTCTTAGTAATAGGGTCCCGTTTTACCCTTTCAGTACGGAACCCTAAAAATGTCGTTACTATCTATACAACATAATATTATTCTAATATGAACGGGGAGTATTTTACAAATGCTACGCTAATTCCATCAATCAAATATTGTCTCAGTTTTATAAATGTCTTAACAAAGAAAGCACTATATTATCGTAGCTATATGTTTCTTCTTATTCTTGTAAATTATAATTTATCAACACTATTTTAGCGCTAAAAATTAGTTAAATTATTTTACTGTAAGTTCATTTTAAATGAATGTATTGTTATGAAATTTGTGTCGCTGAATAAAATAAAATCTACAACCTCTTTACATCAAATATAGTATTTGGCAAATAACACAATACACAAACGCTTCGTGTTTCCAAGATGATATATCACGATATTCGCACAGAAAACATTTTAAAATACAAAAATCCAAGACACTCGTTATTCAATTCTGTACCGTGATAATTTATCAGGACGTCGCGGTGTGAAGCGCTATAACGCTATAATTCATACACGAAACCACACCCGTTGTCCTAAACAGCATTCAATATAAGTAAGGGTTTCAGCGTAAAAAAATTTTTTTTTAAAGTATGGATTAAGCTTTATTCAAACCTTGGTTGGTTTTGTAGATCGAGACTTTTTTACTGAATGTTTCCTTATAAATTATTTTTATTCTTTATTATTTTTATATTTAAATATTATTCTTACTCTTCTTCAGTACATATACATTATACATCTTAGAGCTATGATCACAAATCTCCAGTAGCGTGTGCGATCCGAATTAAAGATTTACCAGCTAGGACAAAGTATGTAAGAAAAGAAATGCAGTCCTTTCATTCACAATGGTTTAAAGGCAACGGGATGTGGCAGTGATTAATTGTGTTCCAAGTTGGCTAATGACTTGGGGTTTTGGCAAAAAATCGATGGAATTTTCTAGTTTCCACTTCAACTATGTTATGTGTCAGCAGTTTATATATGTGATTAGTTTAAATAAAATACTGTATACCGGATTAAAACGCGATTTATTGTTTAAATTATTTATCCCGACGTTTCGGATGCTTTTCAGCAACCGTGGTCGCGGGAGACTGAAAGATGACAGTTGTCTTATATTTGAAATGTCACAAAGTTGCCATATTTAATTCAATTAAATTAAAAAATAATCTATTAATTTAGGTAACACAATGTACATCTATGAACGTCAATAAAAAATAATACATATTAAATTACTAATATTACTAATATTAAATGCTTCTAATTTTACATTTACTACCAGTTCACAAATCAAGGGCGTAGAGCGGACGAGAAGAACTCACTCGCCAAGTTTTTGTTTTACAATAATTACATATTAACGCCATCTATTAATTTAAACAATAAATCGCGTTTTAATCCGGTATACAGTATTTTATTTAAATGTGTGATACTCGCGTTAATAAAAGACAATATTATGTGATTAGTTTTAACTAGTTGTATTTGGCTTCTTTTTAATTTATTAAATAATGCATCACATGACTCAAAGTCAAATTAATACTTTTTATAACATAAATTATTGAAAGACAAACCATGAAACTACTATACCAACAAATACATATAATAATATCACTTGTATTTGAGGCATATGTATGGATGAGTTTGATATGAGGAAGATTGAAGCGTCAAGTGAAAAGACAAGTATTTGGATGTCAACCGAATGATTTGGTGAATATTTTGCTTCGAAAATAGCAAAGGATCCCGTGATCTAAGAGAAAATCGATCGATATGTATCGATTATAGAATAATACACAAGTGTGCAATATCAACAATAATGTTGCAAATATATTATGTAGAGTAGAAAATGTCCAATTTGTTGTGGAACAACGTTGTGGAGTATCAACACCACATACACTGATTTTCAGCGGGACACTGCGACTAATGGATAGACATTTTCACGCAAATTATACAAAATTAATTAAATACATACATATACATCACGCCTAATTTCCCATTGCGGTAGGCAGAGATCACGGAATTCCATATGATCCGATCCTCACATACCACTTTCGCTGCTTCTAAAATTAGTTAAAATAATATATAAAACAAAAACTGAAAGCGAAACTTTTTGCTGCCACAAGCTGAAAGACTAAAATAAAAGCTCTTATATTTTATTATTAAAGATATCGACAAATCTCACTTGGCGGTAGGGATACCACAGAGATCGTAGTATAGAACCGTAGCTATTTTTACTTCGAGAAGTTGAAATCCATAGACTATAAATTGCGCGTTTCGGTTATATGCACTTGACGATTAAAAGTTTATGGGAGTCAATTAAAAAAAATTGTCATAAAACACAAATTAACCTTCATCTGCAAAATCATCCTGGACACCAACATAACTATATGTAATATATAAATTAAGCTACCTGCAATCGCAGGAGGTCAAAGCGATTCGTCATTGTCGGCCGTCGCGATATATTTGCCGGCCATTATGGACCCTTTCCAAATACCAAGAGTACTCGAGTAGCGACGAACGACTCATTATTTATGGACTCGGCGATACTCGGTTCCAAAAGGTGCGTGATACAGTGGGAATTCGTTGAATATTTATTATTTTATCTCGAAGTAAAATTAAATTGATTGACAGTGCATTGTTAATGCCAAAGATATTGTTAAAAGAGTTCGTAATTTAAAATGATGATGGGCTGGAAACATTGATGGGCTAGTTGGCGCGTTCGGTATAACACCTGCCGTGTGCATCGATGGGTCGTGGTTTCGAATCCCACCGGGACGACATGATTATAATTTTCTGTAAGCATGTCTTACAAACTCTTTTTGAAGTCTTGTACTACCCAACACTACAGTCTATGAATTTCCGAATGCTCGAAGTAAAATGTAGGTCGACAGCGCATCATTGACTGATGTTCCATGGCTGAGGTGCCACCTACCATCAAGGGAACCTCATGCTCGTCTGTCAATATCTATACTAATATTAGAAAGAGGAAAGATTTGTATTTTTGAATTTTTGTATTTTTGTATGTTATGAATAAACTCTAAAACTACTGAACCGATTTTAAAAAATTTATCACCAATAGAAAGCTACATTATCAGCGAGTAACATAGGCTATCTTTTGTGTATAGTACACCTACATTGCACCCGTGTGAAGCCGGGGCGCACTGCTAGTCTAAAATAAAAAAAGTTAAAAAAACCTTTCTCAGAATCGGAGACAATCGTTGGTCCCGAAATATTACTGCCTGGACTGGATGCCTATAGATAAGAGATGGAAACGTGGGAGACGACAAAATCTGCGGGAGGGAAGGGCGAGGGACAGAGTAGAGTAGCGATGTTTGGAGGAGGCTTTTACTGCGACAGGCGCGGGTCCTTACTGAGATTAGATTTTTATTACTTTTTAACAAAATATACACTTATTTTGGTTTTTATCTTACATATAATCTTATAACTAAACGATGTAGTAGTAAATAAACAATAAATTTATTTTATTTTATTATCCTTGCTGTCGTTGTTTCATGTTAAATGTTTGCATATAAAGTTTAATTAGTATACACCAAGTTTAAAATCGCTGAGCCATACTGTATATTGTCAAATCCGGTTTTTAATTGAAGTTGCCATTAAATAAAAGAAGATATAAAATATGGCAACCTCCGAATTGCCAAGCTTTGGGTGGTGGGAGATTTGAGGTTTGTCTCTAATACATAATATAAATTCTATATACCTAATCTACTTTGTAGTGTTAATATAATAGACCACTGCTGGTTGCAACATAGACATCTTTTTGATTTCAATCGTAAATATATCTATAAAGTTTTATACATAATATTATGCGCTTACATCCCGTTGCTTCTATGTAAAAATATTTGATGTCACAAAAATGTATTGGCAAAAAAAAATTAAGGCAAATTTCTAGACCTAATTTATTAGCAGAAAAGCGATCATCGGTCTTTTAATTAAACGATTTGACCTACACACGTCACTCCCGCGCCACCGAGCGAATGATTGTACCGCATTAACGATAGTGCTGACTGGAATTGATGGTCTTTATGTTTGTTTAATGAAGTCAGAATGAACAAATACGTTATGTTCTAAAGAGAGATTGAATTATGGTCTATATAATTAATTGACCTTCAAATATCAGCTATGAATTCGATGCATTTTTCATTATATGTTGACGAACTGAATAATTATTTTAAATAGAACATACAATGAAATCTATTATTTTAGTTAATGGCTTCCCGAATGCTCTATGTTAGTCTCATTTTCTTAGGAAGATAGATATGTACTTTTTTGCTTTCTTTGACTTCAATAATATAACAATGAGCGTAAAACTGCAACAGACCGCCTAATCACTCTCAAACGACAAAATAGACAAGCGTAAAAGTCATTTTTGTAGATATTGACAGAAGAGCATGAGGTTCACTTCATGGTAGGATACCCCAGCCACATCAGTCAATGATATTTTGTCGACCTACTTTTTACTTTGAGCATTCGGAAATCCATAGACTATTCACTTCACATTTATGAACCGGGTAACGCCCGGTCGAAATTTCGATATTCCTCCCACCAGTGTAGTGCCCGGAATGACCAGACGTGGGGAAGACACATTAAGGCTACATTATAATCGTATCGTCCCGGCGGGATTCGAACCCGCGACCTATTGGAGCGCAATGTATGTATTCTACCAAATGTTCTTCCAAGAAAGGATTATTGAAATTATTTTTGTTTTTATTTTTTTCAACTTTCACTCCTTTTGGATTATAAACAATCTTCCTACCTATTCGCAGGTCCACAATTTTTTGCTTTGACAATCATTGAGATTTAATTCCTATCTGGCATCACAATCTGAATCACGCAGGATTCACATTTAGCGTGATACAACACCGGCTCCACACAAGCTGAGCGTGATAGCGTGTCACAACCGTCAACTAATTACTTGACATGCGTGACGCGTGACGTGCGATGTACAATGACGACGTCACTCCGTATTATCGCATTCACGAATCTCATAACCATCACTGATATTATAAAGGTAGATTTTTCGTTTGAGGAATGTAATGACTTTGATAAATGAATGAATGAATGAACTATTTGAACACAAAAGAAATACAATGTATCATAATATAGGGCAGTCTCGTAGCTCAGTACGGATCTTTTTATTTTAGAATAGCTGATGCCCGCGACTGCGTTTGCGTGGGCTTCATAAATAATGATAACTTTTCTTTTCGACAACCGATTTCGATGAAACAAAGCCTACATCTTGGGTGGTTTAATTTTCCGGGATGAAAACTATCTAAGATATTGACCGGGGATATAAGGTACCACCATACAATATTTTATATAATCGGTTGACCAGTTTCAGAGATTAGCCCACCCAAACAGACAAACAGACAGAATAACAAAAAAATTGAGATAAGTCGGGATTTGTTCTATTTCTCTTCTTACATCGCCCTAGGTTTTAAGCATTTTTTTCTATGTACAGATATTTGACCTCTACAGTTTTATTATATGAATAGATAAAGTGGATTGATTGTATTTTTAGGATCGATAAATAAAACATTATTTTAATATTGGCTAGTATAATATCTAATTTATTACATTTCAAATATCGATATTAAAATATTTGAAATTGGAAGAAAATATTATGTTAAAGTATTTATCGACGTACATAATATATGTAGGTATATTATGCCAAAATTTCGAGCGGATAATCACCGTTCAAGTATAGACGAGAAGTGAAAAGCGCACGTTGGCGGCGTCAGTTTGTGAATTTCCAAATGCATAAATTAAAAATAACATTAAATCAGCACAATAATACTAAGCCCTGATTTTCTTCTAATTATCAGCTCAGCTTCATACTTTACACAATGGGGTCACTGAAAATCAGTGTTGTGCTCATTAAAGCATGGACACTACTGTAAGTAAACCCCTGTTTCGGAAGACCAGTTCCACACAGCTCATTTAATAATATGAGTTTTTTTTAGCATTAATTTATTTAATATTTATTTGTATTTTATTTTTGCATGTGTGGAAAAGATTATTTTGAAATAAATAAATTTTAATATAAATTTTTGATATTCAGAAAATTCCTATTGCGAAAAGATGCTTTAATGTTATAAAATTAATTAATTAATTTTAATATATAAAAAAATTAATATAGTATTACTAAAGTGCCTATATAATACAATAAATTAGGATAGTAACGAAATTTAATTTCTCTAATAAAAATCAAGTCAACAAATCGCTCAGTAAAAAATTCCTCGCACTTAAAAACAAATCATTCCAGAGTAAAAACTATGAATTCAAAAGACAAGCTTAAAGAGTCAATTAAGGAAGCGGTGTGAGGTTGCCATCCGGGCTTTAATTAAACCTTGAATGCTGAGGGAAAAAAAGCGTCAAATGGAATCGTTCATTTAAAATGCGATCGGAACCTACATTCCTAATGAGGTCGGTATTAGGAGTATGACGTCACGGTGACAGGATAGTTTGATTGCAATAGGCACAAATAGGCTTCAAAAACCTTTTTTCTATAATTTTATGTAATTGATGATATTACTAGAATCTACGAATAAGTACTTCAAGCGCCACAATATTTTCCAAAATACTTCTCTCGTAGCACGCAATGCAGGGAGTTCTTATTTATAATTAATTTGCATTTTAAAGTAACTCATTTGCATGACATTCTTTTGACTTTTCCTGTTTCTTATATAACACGATTAAATTATTGTACCATATTCGATGGCTCCTACGTATACAGGCCTAAGTGAAAAAAGTGAATTTTACAGGAGAGCGGTTTAAAGTTGCCAGAACTATATTTTGGGTCATATCTTTTAAACTACTGAATCGATTTTTATGTAATTTTGCAGTTAGTGTTAACATATGGTGGTTTTTATACATATGTACATAAATTTTATATATTTTTTATATATTTCGAGATTTTGCACATTCGTCTTTTTACTTTGTTGGTTTCTTACGATTTCAGTTTTATTGTTCAACGTAAAAAGGCTAAAATGACTTTCAGCCTATTTACATGGGTCAACACTAATTAACGTTTGAATGCAACATTGTTTTTATTTCAAATACATATCAAATTCTAATACTATTATGAGCTAAAATAATCAACGGTCAATCAGAAAATTGTACCTAACTTGGCGTGATTTCAGTTTTAAAACTTGTACGCCCATATTCAGTGTGCAAGTAACTGTTAGGTCTTTTTATCGGCTACAATTTCAGAACAAAACAGTTATCCAAAATCAAAAGTTTTCTTCTTCTTCTACCTGCCCAGTTCCCTTTTTATTTATTTGGGGTCGGCGCAGTATTTTCTCTTTTTCCATTCTCTCCTTTCACTCGCCATATCATCAGCTGTTAGTGTAGGGTTTGTATCATGTGACCAAAAAAGTTCATGCGGTTTTAGTCGTGGTTCGCTATAAATACATTTTTGAACCTGTTGGGCGCTAGAAATCGCTGGCGCCCAATATTTAGTATCAATATAATATGCACAGACTCTTCACTCTATTATGCTAACACGCCATTCATAAGTAAATTATTATTATCTAAAATGTTGGTTAATACTAATGTGATTCGCACTTGTTTGCTTTACAAACGGCTTCAGAGGCGGCAATCGGCGAAGATGCAGTATCAGAACGTGGTTTAAAAAGTTCTTGTCTGGTAACGAGTCGCTTAAAGATTCACTCGTTCGGGAAGACCCTCTGTTATTGACATTCAAAAATTATGAGCTGCCATTGAAAACAACACTAACTTGCCAGAAACTTTCGCTGTTTGGTGTAAGTGATGAAACAATTCGGTTGCACTTACATCAGTTAGGTAAATTAGGGAGGTTATGTAAATGGGTTCCTCATGAATTATCAGACGAACATAGGTTTCATCGAGTATTTCAGTTTGTTCAGTTATGCTTTCGCGCTATAAAATCGAGCCGTTATCGAACTATTTGCTTACAGCTGATAATAAATGGATTATGTACAATAATACAAAACGTATCCACCATTGGTTAGCCCAAACCAACCAGTACCAATCAATAAGAAAATATCAAAGACGACAATAGGTAACTAGAAGATCATGCTTTGTGTATTGTCGACTGCTGCTGGTATAATACACTACCGTTTCTTCTCGAGTGTCAAACTATAACTGCTAAACTCTACTCGATGCAGCTTGATTGAGTATACAAATCTTTACTTCAGAAGCAGCCTGGATTAGTTAACCGGAATAAAGGAATATTTTTACACGATAATGCTAAGCCACACGTTGTCAAGTTCACTCTGGAAAACAAGTGTTTTAAAATGGGAGTTACTACCTCACCCTGCTTAGTCTTCTGGTATGACTACAACGGATTATCACATTATGTTGACTTTAAATAATCATATAATAATATGATAACATAAATCGAAATAAA
Source organism: Anthocharis cardamines (assembly GCA_905404175.1). Taxonomy (NCBI): domain Eukaryota; kingdom Metazoa; phylum Arthropoda; class Insecta; order Lepidoptera; family Pieridae; genus Anthocharis; species Anthocharis cardamines. The sequence goes on along the minus strand of FR989953.1, from coordinate 634,767 downwards.
GTAATTATCGAAGAGGAGACAGACAATGTTTTTGCGTCTAAAAGAAAAAGCTTTTACGAGGACGGGATAAATAAACTTGTGTCTCGTTACGAAAGAATTGTAGAATGCAAAAATGCTTATAAAAATTAATAAATTGTTTTATAAATAAATCTACAAGTCCTTGATTTTTATCATAAAAACCGCACGAATTTTTTTGGTCACCTGATAGAAAACTTAAGACTCGGATTCCGCAGATTACTATACGCTATTATGAGAGAGAGTATTAAGTTAGATCATATGGAGCTGGCATCCTGGATATCCATAAGATCCGATAAATTTTTTACAGTGCATGAAATATGTACCTACTCGTCTTGGCGTTAGTTTATATGAAAATGATTTTGGTAGAATAATTTATTTATTTATTTCATACTCATTTACACAAATGCCATTACAGATTATAAAAAATATCCAATACGACTGTGTAGTTAAATTAAAAATGTTTATTAAATATATCTTTAAAAATAGGTTGGTATGAGATCAAATACGACATGGAAAATTTAACTAAATGTTCAATTAATATGTATCACTTAGGATTTTCATAATACTATAAATTACCATCAATAGGTTCGGCTAGCTCTGATGTTGAAGTCAAATAGTCCAATTAACAAATGGAACGTTTTCAAAAGAATTATCTTCACTAGAATCAGCAGAAAATGACTTTGCTGGTGACGGCATCGGTGTATTGCAAATTATTGGTTCAGTGTTATCAATAAAAGACGTTTGTACATCATTATCGATGGTCCTTGTTAGCTATAAATCTGTATGAGCAAATATATAAAAAGATAAATATTTAACTGCATACTCTGCACCAGATGGAAAAGGAGACACTGCAATAAAAGATAATTTTATCACATAGAAGAAGTTTTACATAAAATACGTCACTAGTTGCCGTCTTCTGAATTTGAACAGAAAAAAGCAATTACACATTATCTGATCTGGGAATAGAGCTTTCACAAAACAAACAAATTAAAACATTAAATTGGTGTTTACAATAATAGCAAATCATTTAATACTAACTGTAATTTCCATACAAACAGCCTGCCTGCACTTACGCCATCGGAGGTTATTAAGTCAATGGTAATAATTAACTAACAAAGGAACTGTCATAGTATACAAATGTATAGTTCTATCCGTAATGATATAAAAAAAATATTAATTAGTTTTCATTAAGTACAAAATATGACATGTCTACAAAACAGGCGAATACGATTTACTAAAAACCGAATCACGTAAAAAGGCAAATGTGATGTTTCGCCTTTATACGAGGTTTTCGGATACTGAATAAAAGGACTGAAACGACACATTCGCCCTCTCACCGCGCCCCCGACGCGCTCACACGACGCCGTAAATCAACCAAACGTTTGATCGGTTTTTATACGCTACCGATTTGTGTACATACGCCTATGTGCCTAAAATTTTATTTTGTATCTAGTAAAAAAAATAAAATTTTTATTTGTGAATGTCATAGAATAGGATACAAGGAACTCAATGCACTAATAATTGGAAAAAGGCTTAAGCGGCAGTTTCGCCCCTTTACGTAGGAGCCATCGAATTATGTATTGGGCGGTTTAAGGTTGTCAATGGACATTGTGTAAATTATCCATGCTTCAAACTTTGATTTAACCTATTTTTTTATGATCCGTACATAGTTGATACTTATCACCGCTTTGTTTAGCTTGTTTGACCAAAAAGGATTGGAGATACCTAATCTAATAATAATACTAGCATAGCAATGGTATTATAATCTGCTTTGGTCCAATCTGTTTTCATTTTCTGATGATGTACCCGTATCAAAATGGTAATTTTATTAACAAATTATATTTTCATTTTATTTCAATAAAATATAAGCATATTCGATATTCGTGTCAGTCAAGTTTCGCCGAAATTTCGTCACATTACTCTTTAAATAGATAGTTTACACCATATTCTTTGTTATAGCTTAGAACGATTTTAAGAGATATGCTAATATTTTTACTAGATTTAATTCGTTCATGAAGAGTGTGGTCAATCATATACCTACTTGTGATTCTTTCGAAAAGATTACAATCAAGTCTTCGACTGTAGGCACACTGTTACGGAACTAATAAGCAAAGTTAGTGTGTGCAGAGGTTCCACAGTTTGCCGGCGGAACCTTCGCGTTATATCCGCAAATAACATCTCAGGACAAGTTCAAGTTGTTCCAAATCGTGTGTTCCAAAACCCATTTGGTTTGTTGATGTTTTGGGAGATTCCGTACATTATGATATGTATAAATAAATAAGCAATTTTGAACACAGATAAAGTGGTAATTATAAGTAATATCTTCAGCCTCTATCCAATATTAGTTGGTAATTAAACATCTATTTAAACTTGGTATAACTTACTACATAATATATTCTATCGGAATAATGTATCACACCAAAAACATTTTCATGTAAAGTAACTCCAAGATGAGTAGGTACATATTGCTTTCACTTTTATTACACACTTATCTTTTTCATTCTTTTTTTTTAAATATTTTTTTCATTCATCCAAAATGGTGCATAAAATTGTATATAGAAAGTGCATTTGTTTAAACTATGTACCTGTAGAATGTGTAAATAAATAATAATTATAAAGTAATAATTTTATTTTTGTATAAAGATATCGAACAAATTAAGACTGGTCGGACTTGAATTCGTGTATGCGGTGATGTTGTTCCCACGAGAATGTAAGTGCGTGCTCCTATTTCACCATGCCTACTGCTGATCTTCCTTTCTATTCGCTTATTTTTTTAATATTTTAATTAATAACTTCATGATGTCATGTGGAACATCGTGTAATGGTAACAGCTCCTTACAAACATTTGTAAAACAAGAAACATAGCGATTAAAAAGAGTGGCGGAGAGTTTATTGCCAGCTCTTCTCGTCCGTTCTACGCCCTTGATTTGAAAACTTTCATAAGTGTACGTTGTGTTAACTAAAGGAATAAATGATTTGAATTTGAACATCATCGAATTTTGTGTCTCCGAGCAAGTTCTGCTCTCATTATTAGATAAATAACTTTTACTGGATTAAAACGCGATTTACTTTTCGTATGCATTCCAGCGTGGTCACAGCAAACTGATTTAAATTATCACAAAGTACTAGTATATACTCCTAGGTACGCCACATATTTGCTGTAATTTTCTATTATGGCAATATTGACTATTTTATTTATTTAAATGTTGATACTCGACAAAAAAAGACAATATTCGGTAAGTAAAAAGTATACTTCACAGCTTTACATTGGCATTAATACAAAGCTCTACAGATCGTATTTTACGCCTTCTATTTCGAAGTGTAAAGAGCACAATTCCCTGTTTATTTAAACAAAAAATCCATAAAGAAAATCTCGCAATCTTCCAGTGCATTTAAAATATACAAGTCTTATTTCTTTCTCTAGAAGATCATAAAAACAGTGGTAACAACACGATTCTGCAAGTTTTACACCGCTCTATATTTGTAGGTTATGCGCTGTGGGTTTTTTACTATTCTCTCTTACATTTTGTACGAGGATTAGGTAAACTTGCGGTTCGCTAGTTCTTATATCAAATTCTTATTTTGTGATCGTGATGAAGTGATAGACTTGGAATCGAGTTTCGCCATTTTCATATGAGATATCGACAAACATGCATAAAACTATCATTTTTAGTCTGTGCTTCATGAGGTTTAGTAACTTGGTGAATTATATTATATTATAATTATATTAATGACAAATACCCAATTTAATCACTACGTTTTCCTTTATTTTGGGCAATGATTAAATAAATTGTATACGCTATTTCAGAAGCAGCACAAATATTACGTTTTTGACATTTAAACAAACTTATTTTATTAAAATATTATTCTCATCCATTCAGTACTTGAATTAAAATATTTAACCCAGCTGAGTTCATAGGAACTGTCAAACTAAAATCTAATGTAAAGTTATAATGTAAAACTTCAACATTTATTTGAAAATGTTTTCCATGGAGAAGGAGCCACTCATTGAAGATTGGAGTGGATTAGACTAGAACAAAGCCAGTCTCTTTAGAATGTAAGGTAAGGTCCGATTTGTATCAGGCACAAAGCGATCTCTTCAAGAAACACAATCGAATCGCAATGATTTATATTGTACCCCGCTTGCGATAGCAACTGCAATCTGGGATGTAGTAACGTTTAAAATAAAAATAAATCGATAAAGCAGTTCTAGAAGTTATCTAGTTAAGAATACAACTAGGTAAGTGCATCTTGATCAGATTTCCATAGATGTTTTAGAAGTTTACTTAATGGTAGAAGAAACTTTGACCAGAGGACATCAGTAATTAATATTCAGAAATCCATAGACTAAAATCGAAAAGCGAAACCACTTCATGGCTTTCCATCTATGAACGGGCATTCGTAATTTCGTAACCCGATCGATTAATATACATATTGAAATTACATATGTACATGCTTAATGCCTGAACTCTCCAGTCATAGGAAATAATATGTTCAAATAAAGTTAGTGTGTTAATACATTCTGGTAGGATTTGAATCTACGACCGCCGACTGCACAACCCATCGTATCATCGAACGCATAAAATAATTATAATCTCTTTGATTTTCGAAAAATCAAACAATCAGTTAACATAGCAACTTTGTTTCTAACCAGTCTGCCGCGACCACGGTCGCGAAAGCATCCGAAACGTCGGCATGAATAATATAAATAATAAATCGCATTTTAGGCCTTTTTACAGTATTTTATTTGAATGTGTAATACTCGCGTTAATAAAGGACAAAATTAACTATGTTGATGTCCTGTGACCGAGTACAACCTACCATCATGTAAGCCTCGGGCTCGTTTGTCTATGTCGATTTAAAAAACCTACCTTTGCCTTTCTGATGTTATTATTTACCGTATAAAATTATATTTTACGGTCTAATACATAACAGGGCCGCTATTATAGTCCCGAATGATAACTAATTCAGGAAACGATAAAACTAAAAACACCTATTCAAATAAATAGCTTTAAATATTTCCCAAATTATTCCGTTAAGACCTTACATTTTGTACAAACAAATCAGCACAGTATGCCTCTTGTGTTAGAGTTTAATATTGGTTGAAATTAATTACAGAAGTTTATATGATTGCAACATGTGTTAGGTAACTTGTTCAAATAGTTAAAAGGACTCAGTAAAGTTACAGAATTGTGAACAACAAAGGGACGTGGGTGACGTGTGACATCGTAATTATTATCCACAGTTACATCGAGCGTTGAATTGCAGAAGTATAAAGAGAAAAGTGCTTTGAAAGTAATTATCATAACAATCGTATCATATCAATTATGAATATTAGATTATTTACCAAGGGAGAAAACTACTGTTTTTAAGGCGAGAGTGTTTTTTAAATCCAGAGTGGAACGAAGGGTTCTAAAATAGAATCGAGGATTCAAAGTACGTCACTGGAGTTTAAAATAGTGTCGCTCCCGAAGTAACACTCTGCTTTTAAATAAAATACTGTATACCGGATTAAAACGCGATTTATTGTTTAAATTATTTATCCCGACGTTTCGGATGCTTTTCAGCAACCGTGGTCGCGGGAGACTGGAGCATCCGAAACGTCGGGATAAATAATTTAAACAATAAATCGCGTTTTAATCCGGTATACAGTATTTTATTTAAATGTGTGATACTCGCGTTAATAAAAGACAATATTATAACACTCTGCTTTTTATCACCTCTATGAGAAAAAAGTAAGTGTAACAAATGAAGTAGAATTACGTTTATCGACATACAGTTAGGCACAATAAGATACATAAATAATTAGATGCTAATGTGTATATTTGAAGAATTATGAAAGAACATAAATCCGAATTTGAACAATAAATAACAAAAGAAAGAATGCGCGCCTTCTTTTTTTATTTGGTCCGCGCGTGGATTGTTTTTTGACAGCCAGTAACGTTTTCATACACAGAACAGGGAAAAATTCCTTTCTGTGTTTTCATACAATGTTCGTGATCGATCTCTTTGGTGATTGAAACATGTACTAACAATATCCACATTCCAAATTCAAATCACTTTTAATCCTTAGGAATTAAAAACCTATTTGCTCCCTGTTTACAGTGAACCATCTAGCTCTTTTTGAATTGATGAGATAAAAAGTATTTACCTATAATTAAAGACTAATAATTCCGAGAGCTAATCCTGGAGAAATATTGCCAATAATTGTAATTTCAATTTTTGATTTCTAGTATAAAGCAAGGCCTAATATATTTTCCAACGGAACTGGCTAGATGCGGCCATGAATATTATATTTCCCTCGCGTACAAATAGTATTTTTAAGTCGCCTCTCGCCAGAGTCACAACCTCGCATAATTTTACACAAACATTTCATAATTATTTCAAAACCCTTTTGGAGATGTTATTTCGTGTCAGCATTGTCAACGTTGTTTATTTTGACTTTATTTTTAACATTTGTCTGGTCCTTTGTGAACCTTTGTAACGTTAACGGCTGGACAGATATTAAATTGTGATTTTAAATAACATTGATATTTAAATTATTTATATGTACACATACATAATTCCAAATTAATACAATATCTAAGTTTACTAATATTATAAAGCTAAAGAGTTTGTTTGTTTGAACGCGCTAATCTCAGGAACTACTGGTTCGAAATTCTTTTTGTTTTGGATAGTCCAATTATCGAGGAAGGCTTTAGGCTATATAATATCACGCTGCGACCAATAGGAGCGAAGCATCAGTGAAAAATGTTGCAAAAACGGGGAAAACTATCCATATTTGAGGGCTTCCGTTGCGTGCGCTGCGTAAACGGTTCACGTTACCCAAAAAATGTGTATGAAAGAATTATTCCTCTTTAAATGATTGACGCGGACGAAGCGAGCAACAGCTAGTATAAGTATAAGTAATAAGGCCTCCTGTTGTACTAACTTCTTTTGCCTTTCTTTTCTTCTTTAGTTTGAAATATCTAGTGTTATAATTTTTGTTTCAACATAAGAAGCGCAACAACAACAGTGTTGGTTTATCTGTAATATTCTCGAAGTTAAAGAAATGTATCTACTTACTTCTATTAAAATAACGAAGGAAGACATGGGGCTCGTTGGCGCGTTTTGTAGAACAGGTAAACGGCAGGTGCCGTTCGCATCGATGGGTCGTGGGTTCGAATCCCGCCGGGACGACATATTTTTAATTTTCTGCAAGCATGTTTTCCCCATGTCTGGTAACTTTGGGCCTTGATCGGTTGGGAGGAATATCGAAATTCCAACCGTGTAACAAACCACCGTTCATAGATGGAAAAACCGTGAAGTGCACATTACGCGTTTCGATTTCAGTCTATGGATTTCCAAATGCTTGAAGTAAAAATTAGGTCGACAGCGCATCATTGACTGATGTACTGTAGCTGAGGTATCACCTACCATCAAGTGAACCTCATGCTCTGTCTGTCGATATCTAAAATTAAAAAAAAGAAGGACTTAGTCTTATTTTAATTCTAATTCCTTCACGTGAGCCTTTGGAAATTCTCATAAACTCTACTTCGATTAGTTTATCTCCAAATACTATATAAAATCTTCTAAATACAAGGTTTTTGTTATGAATTTGTATTTATGTTATATTTTGTATATTTTTTTAGGTGTGTGAAGGTTTATTTATTAATATCTGTGTTTTAATTGCTAGTATAGTATAAAAAGTAAGCATAAAAATAAGAGGTCAAAGATAAAAGTTGATCTACAGATTTTTTTTAATGTGTATTGAATGAAAGTGGAGAACATGTAGTCTGATTACAGAGGTAATCCGTTTTGCCAAAAGTCTAGTGCCATCAGGGGTCGCGTCTCATCCAATTTGGGCAGCAAATTGCTATGAAATTCAAACTTGCACGAGCGACGTGGAAATTTGATATCATTTTTTAAATTATGTACTGGAAATAAGCGTTGCGTTACAAATAAGATAGAATTATTTAGCGATTCGAAAAATATTTAAAAAATACTAAGTTTTTTGTCATCGTCTTGAATAGACAATATAGCTTTTAATTGATAGTATAAATTATGTAACTCGCTAAATACTTTTGGATTAGCCTGATAAAGCAATATCTGTTCCGCAAATGGATATCCAAAAAGTTCAAATATAACTCACTTATTACACAAATAGCTTTATATTTCTAGTGATTTCTTTCTTCATTCGTTATATACATGTTATATACATATCTTGACTATATTGTATATCTAATATATAAAATTCTCGTGTCACAGTTTTCGTTGCCATACTCCTCCGAAACGGCTCGACCGATTCTTACCAAATTTTATATGCGTATTCAGTAGGTCTGAGAATCGGACAACATCTATTTTTCTTCCCCCTAAATGGTAAGGGTTGTTCACCCTTAAATTTATTTTTTTAATTTTTGGACGAAATTTTCTGTTTTTATTTTTTTATAATGTGGCATTAAAAAATACATACAACCCCTGATTTTGTTGTCAAAAAATCTTGACCCGTGCGAAGCCGGGGCGGGGCGCTAGTAATATTATAAAGAGAAAAGATTTGTTTATTCGTTACTATTTAACTCAAAAAATACCAATAGGCTATTGAGGCATACTATTTTTTTGTGTATAGTGCATCTACATAGTATTTATACATACATAATAATTATATTGAAAGTACATATGTTTCAGACTCATTCTTACATAATATAATGAAATCGTGTTTTCATCCGTGACATTGCCGTTTTAGGGAGCTAATATAACATTTTCATAATTCATCAGAATATTAATTATTGTTTCAAAAATAGCCGTAAAATTAGATTGAACTGTCGGTCACACTCAAATAATAAATTAATAGGTATTGAAGGGGAAATAAATTAATATTTGTAGAACATAATATTACGATTAGATTACCTGCCTAGAATATCAATAAAACTAATGATAGTTTTAAGTTCCATTAATTCAATGAATTTTACTTTTTTGTATAAAAAATATTTCTCTTAGATTTGGCCTCATGGGCCACATAGTTGTACCGGTTCTGTTAACCACTATTCACTGCTGGAAATTTCGTAAACGGTAGATTACTCGTCGTACATGGTATAAAAGGATAGCAAATAATTAATTAATTAATGTTCTGTGGCTAAGGCAATTATTGAGTAGAGTTCATGAACTACATACTATTAGATACTAGCGTAGTAATATTAAGTCAATGGTGTCGGATAATAGTTTCACATGATTACCTGGGATAGGGCACTATTATTCAACTTCTATGTTTGATATCGACACACGAGCATGAGATTCACTTGATGGTACGTCAATGATGCGCAGTCGACCTACTTTTTACTTCGAGCATTCGAAAATTCATGAACGGTTTTCCCATCTATAAACGGTGGTTCGTTACCCGGTCGGAATTTCGATATTACTCTTACCCGTTCAATGCCTGAAGTTATCAGACGCGGGGAAGACATTCTTACAGAAAATTATAAACATATCATTCCGACGGGATTCGAATCCACGACCCATCGATGCGCATGGTAAGTGTTTTACCAAACGCCTCAACGAGCCCGTCAATCTGCGTATGTAGTATTGCGGTCGCATGTTCATCCGCATCCCGGGTTTCGATTCCAAGGTTGATGGTCAAGTGCTTTCCATTTATGCAGCACTTGTCGATTAGAGTTTGAGAATTAGAGGGATGCTTGACGCCTGTATAGGTTGAAAACATAAAATTGCTGGATTTTTGAAGCCTGTGCAGACGGCACGTAAGGTGTAACTGAAACACGAGTGGGGTCAAATGACATATCGCCGTTACGAGTACTACTTTTTATCGACCCTAAAGAGAGCCCCTAGCGAGAAGGTTTACCCTATCGTGCCGCAGGACGATAGGGTAAACCTTCTGATTTACCCTACCGTCCTGCGGCAATAAGGATGTTCCCCTCAATAAAAAAATGGAAAAAAGGGCACTATTATGGAGAGTCTATTCAGTCGTTCAATTCGTTTCATAAGTTAGATCATAACCTGTAAGGACAATCAAAACCTTACAAAAGGATGGAAGCAGTGCTCGCTGACCATCACCCAGTCTCACTCCTAGAAAGTGAACCCTCTTTTCTAGGAGTCTGTCTCATTTATCCCAGTCACGGCAATAATTAGCACAACGAGACAAACAATGAGACATCTCGGGGAACAATTACAAGTAGATTGCGTCCCACATTTGCAATACTCCGAAAAACATTAACAGCTATTGTACCATCTCGGGCTAGATACAAATGAGAGGAAAAATAAGAAGCTCTTGTTGCTACAGATTAATTGCGACAGTTGGGAAGAAACCACACTTGGCCGATACAAAGTGGTTAGACACGCATCATACAACGTAATGATGACTATGTGTAATGATTTTAACAAAATATTCGTTATTTTTCATTATAATTTAATGGATTTTATGGAATATAAGACACTTCCAGCTCTAGGTAATTTTGAGTATTGCATCTTACACTCTCCGTCAGTCTCACATACTCGTTAAATAGCACCTAAGTTATACTATCGACAATATTTATTTGTAGCCAAAAAAAAAGAAATAAGACTCCAGTCGAAGTCTTAACTCTCACATTCTGATCACACTGCACGATAATTCCTAATAATAATGTGATAAAAATATCGCTATATTTTTGTATTCCTTCATCCGAACTGTTCTAAATAATCTGTGGCATGTTCTCTCAATCCGCCTATAAATATGCAGAAATGGAACACTAATCTAGGATGGGCGGGCGTCTCTATTGTGCAGAATGAATTGAAATATTACGAGGCAAAGATCTTGATAAACTGCACTTGAGGATTTAACAGCCTTTTTACTATTTTATTTAAAAACTAAGCCCGTAAGTAACCCTCTTCCACGGTTGCAACTTTTATTTTCTCACTCTTTTATAAATGAAAAATAAGTAATAGTTTTTTTTTATGCACCACGCAAGCCTTTATATAAAAGGTAATCTCTTTTGGTAGTTGCAGAAATTGTTTGATGGCAGTTTGGATATTTTTTACGGATCGAATGAGTTTAAAAAATACCTTTCTAGAAATTTAACTAGTAGTCTTGGTGCCAATATCCTATTTAATTACCAAAATTACGTACAATAATAACAAGAATATGTTTTTAAAAATCGTTCCGTAGAGCGGTGTGAATTGTTATTTTTAAATATGGAAATCATCAAAAGGAAAATCATTGTACGATTAGAATTCGAGGAATATTTTAAAAAGCTCAGTTGAATAAATCCTGCTGTTTTCATATTTAGTTTAATTTTATATATTCTTTGAACCTTTCGTATATAATGTAGATTTATATAATATACATATTTTGTAAAATTTCTCCGTAAGTGTTACCAGTTTTCATTATTAATTTAATTTTAAGGATATCAAATGAAAATACTAATCTCTTAATCCATTCCGGCGACATTTCGGCATATGTATGTCTGTTAATTTCTGACTATTTATAGTATGTAGTGTAATAGATTTTGACGAGTCGCTAGAATTGTATATAATTAAAATATTTATCCAAAATATTGATTACATTTTTCACATACTTTAGCACAGTTGGCGTTTAAAAAGAACAGTAATTACTGGGGAAACAATAGTGAATTTTCTTTCAGGTTGGGCACAATAGCATGACTTCTTATATTTTAGAACTTTACGTGTATGTACCATGGAATTATACAGTCTGGAAATGCTTATAACAAAACTTATATACACATATGTTACCTCGAGTGGCCGAAATATGCCACTGTCTATCTAGAAATTGGTGTATCCGTGCTGGGAGTTGGCCGCTCGCCAACTACCCTTCAAGGAAACAAATCAACAATTCGTTTCTGTCTTTTATACGAATGGTTTTATAGCACCGCATCATTTATTTAGTATCGCAAGATGTCATTCCGTCTATAATGTATTGTAGATACCTTTAACTGTTTGTATTTTTACATCGAAAATCGAGGAATGGAGGAATCGTTGAATGGCTTTGTCATCGATAGATTTCGAACATCATCTTTATTTCAACTATCTGTTATTAAATTTAAAACACTATCATACATTGTTTATGGGTATGTGATAAAAACGCACGTACAGACATATCTATGTACATATGTATATCAACTATAACTTGGCGTGACACTTCCATCATTATTATATTTAATAGTTTGAATTATTAATTTGTGAAATTATTGCGATAAACAATTTTTGTTTTTTAAAGAGTAACTACGGAGTTTGTTGTCGGTTCTTCTCGGCAAAAGAAATGGTAGTAGTGTTAAACATTAACTAATCATATACATATATACTTTTAAATTTAATTTAGATTTTATAATATTTATGATCTAAAATCCCCGAATTTTTAATATTATAGCCATTATAAAACCTAAAAAACACAAAAACCTTCGTAGCTTTATTGACTTCAGAACTTCACAATGAAAATATCTCCCAGTAATAAATCACCGTGATTATTATAATTTTGTAATTAATTCACCATAATGAGGAGTACTAGGGGCTGCCGGGGTTGGAAAGAGGGTCGGAAGGGGGGTGGGGGTTGGCAGGGGTTTCCGTTAAGTACGTCGATATATACCCGTCTGCCGCTTAACCCTCCAGTTCCTTAGTAAGCGAGGTGAATATTTTTACAGCGATTAGTGAATTCGCTTAGCGTAAGGAGGTCGGTATTTAAAGGTTAAGTTCAAGTTTTAAAATAATAGAAGCATTCATTATGAATATTGTTTGGCTCGTTGTCGCATTGCGATGGGCCTGGCGTACAGTCCGATTGATGACGGATTCAAATGGAAATCGAATCTAACGGAAAATAATTTTAATATAAGTAATTTTTAAGTAAACTGTATAGTAAGGTAAGAACATTAAAGTAATATAAAAAAGTGCTTTACATACACTCTATGGTATATAAAAAAAATATTGAACGAAAATAACCGTTTGGCAAAGTTTGTAATCCTGCAGGTATAATTAACTGTAGTTTTTTTTTCTCTAATAAGTATTTTCTTATCAGTCTAATTTCACGATCTATATAGAAAATATACAATGGTTCGTTTACAGTAGAATCGACGACTCTGTATTGAATATGTTTTATTTAATACATATAAGGGTTACAGAATATATATATTTTTTTTTAATTTTTGTATGGTTGTTCACGCCAAGTTCCGAAATAACTGGACTGACTCTTAATTTATTTCAGATTAATTGGTCGTATTTAGTCTCGGTCTAACGAAATTACAAAGTACACTACTAGTTAAACCAAACCGATACACTGTTACAAATTTCACTTAGCTGGCCATACTGGAATACCTCAGTAATTCAAGCGGAAGCAGTCATTACGTATTCCATCCGGTTCCGATTCTAATTTCAAAAAGCGGAGTGCATCAAAAACGTCTGTATCCGGTTTTATCCGCATAAAACAGTTAAGCATAACTCAGGCGCGGATTATGTTGAGTAATTCTCTAATACTCGGAGTTTAGTAAGAGGCTTTAGCAGATGTGACCTGTGCTCGTTGCTCGGAGAGACGGTGATCATTTTTACCCGACTTATGAAAGAAAGTTATGTTTTTAGATGGATGTCTGTCTGTTTTATGTATGATGTGGTTGAAGCTTAGTGAGTGATATTACGCATTTTAAATATTGTAGCTCAATATTGATTTTGAAAAAAATAAAATAAAATAAAAAAAATATTATATTATTATTCGTATATAAGAAATTAAAGATTACTAATTTTGGACATTGCTTCATTATTTTATTAAAAGATGAAACTTGGCAGTATCTAGAATCGAGGATAATATGTATTACAATTTTATCCCAAACATATACCTACATACATCTTAAATTAATCATCATCTCCTATGCTACAAAAGTCGTAAGTTGACAAAGAAATATTTGCGCACCAGTTTGGTGCTGCGTTGGCTCCTTCGACAAATGTTTGTCCAAACTTCACCTCCCTTTATGGTCTGACACTTTTTATTTTTCTTCTGCCATCTGCTATACTCATTGTGGGTTTCGTACCCTACACTGAATTAGACGTAGTTATAGAAGTTAGACGAACCAACTAAGAACAACGTACTGAAGTACTTACTAGGGGTGAAAATTGATTTGCAAATAGAGTACATGAAAAAATTAAAAAGCTTACACCTAATATATATTGCAATTGCGCTCGTAAATGAGAAAATAAATATATAATATATAGAAAGTTTTTACTATGGTAATAGCTAGAGGAACTTTAATATAAAAAAGTCATTAATCTGGTTTTGGTTTACTCCTATCTTGACAATCAAACTTTGTAGGCGTTATAATTATTCATGAATGTACAGTTGCTTTCTCTTTCTTACTCATAAGATGTGTACATAGTAAAAGAGTATACATAAGTTAGCTGGAAAAAGAAAATATCGTCTTATTGGCGGGAAAACTTGAATTAAACAAATATAGAGTTACGCATCTGTGCACACACAATGTTATGTAGTAATGTAAGCTTTTAAATGTGCTTGCTAGTAGTTTTTATTTGTTACACTACTGCTCTTCTTTTTATTCTTCTTCTTTAAGTGTATAATGCAGTAGTTATAGTGTAGTGTATTATAGACATTATTATTATACAGTACTCTCTCGCTAGTCCGCCGCTTGATAATCCGACAACTACTATAATGTACCGATTTTTTAAAGTCGATGCAATCTGTAATCTCCCTGTAATCGGCCATTATAAAACAAATTTTGGTTCGGTAATCCGCCGCAACTCATCGTCTGGTAAAAAGCCAAATCAGAGTAGGTAGTACATATTTTTCAAAAACTGAGTAATTAAAGTTATGTGTCAGTTTCAAAATGAAACATAACTTTAATTAACTTATGTAATTTGGCTTGTTTTCACCAGAATATAAATATTATACGTATTAATATGTAATACGAGTCGTATAGAATCAACGGCGGCTATCTGACTTATGGCTGATTGTCAGCAATTTAAAAAAGAAAACGTTTTTCTCCTTTATTTTTGTATTAGGTATTCATTGCATGTTTAAGGTATCTATGAATATTAACAATTAAAGATAAAACCAACAAGAACAAGAACTTATTTTATTTTGGTAGATTGCCGGACCAAAAATGTCAGATAGTCGCCTTTGATTCTATACGACTCATATCTATGTATTTTTTTTGTTATTTCTTTCAATTTCATGTTCCTTCCTGTACATAATAATCCGCCGTTTTCGATAATCCGCCGGTGGACCGGATTTTATGGTGGCGGGCTAGCGAGAGACTGCTGTACTTCTTGTAACTACTGTTTCAAAATTTCTACCTTCATCATCTTCTGAAGCTTCTCAAAAAAGACCTTTGTAAAACTTACAGGGTTTTAGCATAGAAGCTAAACGGTAGGCACTTAGTCGTAGGAAATTATACCCAAAATGTTTGATACATTTTAGCCCTGCGCAGAGCCTACCTCGTCACTAATAGTTAGTAACCGCGTGCGTGTACCGAGCGTGGTATAACTTAATATTTTAGGAGATCTAAGTGCCGAATGGGAGTGCACTTAAGAACATCATCAGACTGTTCAATATAAAGTATAGTGGAAGAGAAAATACAATTTTTTTTTAAATATATTCAAAAATGCTACGTCATTTAAGAGTTCTTATAAAACTGTTTATTTAAATATTGTCATATTTTACATTGATTGTTTAAAATTAAATTTACGAGTTAACTCATGTAACATGGGACAGACATTTCTGCCTCTGTTTTAGTAGGTGATCAACCTTCCGTGCCCTTAACTATTGAAATGATTTTTTTAAACCTACATATGTATAGAGTTTAGTAAGTAATCATGATAAGGGTAAATATAAAAAAAATGTGGTGATACGCAAAATTAAAAAAAAATCAAGTCTATCGAGCGATATCAAATACGAAACTTATGTAATTTTAAAAAAAATATCGTCAATGATTAAAAAATAATAATCAGTACACTTAGCCAGACAATATTTAAAACGAATAAAACATTGAGCTCTCAGTTTACAGAAAAAGAAAATTACAAGATTTTAAATACTCGCGGTAAAAAACCATTCATATATTACGTAAATGTTGTAATAAGTCCAAAAAAGGGTTAAAACTCGTACCGTCAGTACACAGCCTTAATCCTCTGTGTTAATATTCAGCGAAAACCTTCAAAACTTTAACTCAAGCCGAGTCAAGTCTACAACTATGAAATTGTTTACGATACTTTCGATGTAATTTGCGAAGCCAATAAAATGCAACGGAGGGTTTACGACGCTACTGAAATTTTATGCGACAAAGTTGCTTAAAGATTTTTTTAGTTTTCAGAAGATAATATTGAATTTATGCGCAGCGAAACTCACAAAGTTACTGAAGTAACTTTGTTCTGAAGACAGGTTTTAGTAACGTGAAAAGATGAGTTATAGGTATCTGAAGAAATATATAACATCCAAATTTTGTATATATCTACATACTTAGGAGCACATTTACTTGAAATCCAAATGTCCAATTATACATAGTACCATGTCATTACCATTACTTTAGTGTTTCGATATTATATGTATGATATAAAATAGTAAGATAAATTACCTACATTTTTAAATAAAATACTGTATACCGGATTAAAACGCGATTTATTATTTAAATTATTTATCCCGACGTTTCGGATGCTTTTCAGCAACCGTGGTCGCGGGAGACTGGATAATAAATCGCGTTTTAATCCGGTATACAGTATTTTATTTAAATGTGTGATACTCGCGTTAATAAAAGACAATATTACCTACATTTTGATTAAGTTTAATTTTCTCTATAAAAAGCGGGATCCCGTCGTAAAATAATAATAGAAGTAAGAGGCCGTTAGCGTGAATGGTTCCCAGCTTCTGAGCTGAAACAATGCGTGGTGTCCGCGTCGCCTCCGAGCCGTTCGTTCAGTTCAAAAAACGCTACAATTACTTGCTTGGATAAAGCCGCTAAACCACTTATATAGATAATATTATCTATACTAATACTAATAACAGTATAAAGAGGAAATATTTGTATTTTTGGATTTTTGTATGTTATGAATAAACTCAAAAACGACTGGACCGATTTTAAAAATTCTTCTTCATCTTCACCAATAGAAACTACATTATCAGCGAGTATCATAGGCTATTTTGTATCTACATTGCACCCGTGTGAAACCGGGGCGCGTTGCTAGTATTTTAATAAAATAATTATAAATATAAAGCAAATATAGTTTACTTTTCCTTTAAATAGGGAATAAAGGCTCGTCTGTTGGTAAGTCACATAGCCAAAGGACAATATGAATTAAATGACAATATACAACAAAACTCACTAAACTCTGCTAGCAAACAGGTAGGATTAGAAATGAATCTTTCAAAAACAATGGTCATGACAAATAGTATACAGAGAAGAATAACAGTGGAAAATGAAATTTTGAATTATACAGAGAAATATATCTATCTTGGTAAACAAGTTGGCTTTAATAGAAAACAAAATGACCTGGAAGTAGAGCGAAGAGTACAAAATACTTGGAACAAGTACTGGTCCTTAAAGGAAATATTTAAAAGCAACATGTCAATAAACATTAAAACAAAAGTGATGACATCATGCCTCCTACCCTGTCTAACCTACGCATGTCAAACTTGGAAAAATACATACAAATTAAAAAGCAAAATCATTACTTGCCAACGTGGAATAGAACGAAGTATGCTCAATATAAAAAAGATGCAAAAAATTCGTCATACAAAAATTAGAGAAACGACCAAAGCGACTGATGCTCTAGCCTACGCAAAGAAACTAAAATGGAAGTGGGCTGGACACATAGCGCGCCTAAAGGACGACAGGTGGACCAGTAGGGTAACAATGTGGAAGGGCCCAACAGGCAAACGTCTCAGAGGCAGACCCAACGCGAGATGGGCAGATGATTTGTCAAAAATAGCTGGTACCGGCTGGCCTCAAACGGCTCAGGACAGAGATACGTGGAAATCTTTAGAGGAGACCTTCACCCTCACTTGAGGAGGGGTTCATGCAATCAACCGCTATTATTACTCACATCGATATATGTTCCCAAATTGAGTGGAATACGTGCAACTACTTAATTTATTTTAGTGATTTTAGTGATATTCTATTATAAATAATGCATGTACTATTTTTTGCATGAAATAAAAGGTTTTTATTTACTTATTTATTTATACAACAACAGAGGCTTAGGAGAACCTTCAAGAGAAAAATCTACTTCAAGGTCGGATCTGTTCCTTTGATGTTGCGAATGTTTAAGAATGGCGTTCTGCTTTTAACAGGTGAATATGCTAAGTCTGGAATAAAAAACTCTCCAATCTGCTAATTTTTTATTGTTTTTTACCGAATGAAAAGCAAAGAAATTTTTTAAAATTTTAAAGTATTATAAGTAGGTTTAAATAGTCTGACCGTATCAATGGAACCTTGGTTAGGGTCTTTCGTTAGGTATATGTACTTGCTGACGTTCATAAGTGTACATTGTGTTACCTAAATGAATAAATTTTTGAATTTTAATTTGTATATTATATTTCTTTAACGTGTTTTTCCTACGTCTGCCTACTATGGCATACTGGTTTTGATAATATTGTCTTTTATTAACGCGAGTATCACACATTTAAATAAAATACTGTATACCGGATTAAAACGCGATTTATTATTTATATTGTTACAGTCTCCCCTGTCTCGGTTGCTGTAAAGCATCCGAAACGTCGGGATAAATAATTTAAACAATATAAATAATAAATCGCGTTTTAATCCGGTATACAGTATTTTATTTAAATACTGGTTTTGTCTAACAAATCGGATAAAATACCGCTTAAAACAGTATCATAAACGTGTGCTACAATGGCGCTATAAAAATAAAAAAATAAGCAAGCCTTTATTTTGTATTTTTAGAAACAAATCGAGGCACTTTTTTCAATTTTAGACAGCCCTGAATTTCTAGTTCAAAAAAGATATTTCTAGCTATCGTCTCACTTCGCCTGGTTGACTACCCTTAAAATCTTTCTGTGTGCAGTTTTAATTAACGTCCATGGCTAGAGTATTACAGGGGACTGACAGAATCGAATGACAATTACGTGCAAGGCGGACACAAATCCGGGGAAAACCCGCTTCTAGTTACCGCTTGTTAGCAAATTAAGCGTCAAAGGCTGCAACGGTAAGTTTATTCTATATACTTGCCATCCATATAATATTGTCTTTTATTAACGCGAGTATCACACATTTAAATAAAATACTGTATACCGGATTAAAACGCGATTAATTATTTATATTGTTTAAATTGGCGGGAGACTGCCGCCGCGACCACGGTTGCTGAAAAGCATCCGAAACGTCGGGATAAATAATTTAAACAATATAAATAATAAATCGCGTTTTAATCCGGTATACAGTATTTTATTTAAATGCCATCCATATGTTTACTAAGTAAAAGAACAAATAGCTCAGTCACTCGGATGTACACTTACGTCAGAGGAGCACAAACCATATTTAAAAAAAAACATGTTTCTCTAAAAATTGTGTTCAAATTTGGTACCACCAAATGTTATGTACGGAATTCTCGGAGCATAATTATGACATATTAGGAACCTAGTGTTTAGAAGATAGTAACTAATTCCATAGAAGAAGTCGATATTATTGTCTATTTGAACACTTAAGTCAACTTAAATGCTCTATAAATTAATATATACTTATATATAACAAGTAATACGCCCGGCTTCACACGGGTACAATGTTTTTGTGTATCTGTTACTCGCTGATAATGTAGCTTTCCAACGGTGAAAGTTGAAATCGGTCGAGTAGTTTTTGAGTTAAAACGTTACAAACAAACAAATCTTTCCTATTTATAAAATTAGTCGTGGTCCATAGAAGAAATCGTTATTACCCTTACTATTTGGACACTTAACTCATCTAAAATGCTCAATGAATATATACTTATATAATATACATAGTTTTCAACATAATTTATACTTTAGATTGTCTATTCTGGAAGGTTTGTTTGTACATCCCTAACCCCTACGAACAAAAGTTCCAGACAGAAACTTAGCAGATATTATTAGCTGAGCTGATACGTGACCTGTTTGTATTGAAACCTTACAGTTTACATATGATAGAGTGCGGTCTAGTGAGCA
The DNA here is from genome assembly GCA_905404175.1 of Anthocharis cardamines. Classification (NCBI taxonomy): domain Eukaryota; kingdom Metazoa; phylum Arthropoda; class Insecta; order Lepidoptera; family Pieridae; genus Anthocharis; species Anthocharis cardamines. The sequence goes on along the minus strand of FR989953.1, from coordinate 614,648 downwards.
TGAACCGTCAGCAATGTCAGAACTATACGATTATTAATTAGATTCTAATTTATTATTGAAAGGTGAAGATAATGAGTTAATTTGCTCAATAGCATATTATTCTTCTAAGTAACAAATTAAATAGTTTAAAATTTATATAAATTATTCAGAAAATATTGTATATATGTACAAATAATACCTATAAAAATTAGGGGATAGGGATGTCACCCCTATCTTCTGTATTTAAATAAGCAGATGAAAAACTCACTGACTTATTTATGATTAGAAAATTTTACTCTTTTGAACAAATTGTGTGGACATTATTATTGTTTTTACAACGTAAATTTGTTTCAAGTCATAAGAAGTTTTTTATTTATAAAATTTTCAAAAGTATGGGACTACTAACATTATAGAAAGATCGTCATGGGTATGAGGTTTGCACATGCGATCGTTTTTTTTTAATGAAATAAATGTTATTTTATTTTCTCATTGACATGAGTGGCTTGCGTACTCTATACCTTGTGTATAATGCTGCAACCTTTTGTTTAGCTGATATGAGATATCTGACATGAACTCCTGAAACTTTTACAGGAAATTACAATTTCACAAAAATAAACTAAGCTTTCTTGCAGAAGATAAGTCAAATATACTCGTATAATTAGCGTCATATGTATTATCACCGATATGAGTTAACGACATGTATTTGTAGATTGTTTCCTCGGTAGTAGGTTTTATATCTATGGGAGCAATCTATCCAACTACTTTGTCATATACCTTTTTTTCATGTCAGATATCGACAGACGAGCATGAGATTCACTTGATGGTAGGTATTATTCAACCACATAATATCAGTCAATGATGCGTTGTCGACCTAATATTTACTTCGAGCATTCGGAAATCCATAGACTGAGACTGAAACGCGCATTGTGCACTTCACGTTTTTTCCATCTATGAACGGTGGTTCGTTACCCGGTCGGAATTTCGATATTCCTCCCACCCGATCAATGCCCAAAGTTACCATGGGTATCTTTGGGCATTGATCGGGTGGGTCGTCCCGGTGGGATTCGAACCCACGACCCATCGATGCGTACGGCAGGTGTTCTACCGAACGCGCCAACGAGCCCGTCAATAGTAACCATAATAATAATTTTTTTTTATTTCTTTAATAAATAGAGTGACTTGGCAATTTCACACAATTTAGGCGGAATAGGCTGCAACAGTAAATCAACTGAACCTCAAATAATTTTTTGTACCTATATGTGTTATTTCCATTAATTGAAATTTAAATTAAATTTACCTCTAGTTACGGGTAATAAGGGTATATTATCCATCTCGTGATGCCTTTCCACTAAAAAGCTTTGGCATCTGATAAGATACGAGTAATTATAATAAAGAACCGTCTCTATAATCCACAAATTCCTTCAATATTGCTCTAATATCGCAATTAATCTTCATAATTTTACAATAGAATTTAATTTCTTTCATTTTACTAAGTAACACTACTTATATTTTATTATTAATCAGATATTTTATAAAAATAGAATTGAAAATTGCTGAGAAAAAAATATTTAAGCTCTATCACGAACTCGAGTTAACGAACCACCGTTCGTAGATAGATAAACCGTGAAGTGTATATTGCTCGTTTCGGTCTCAGTCTATGGATTTCCGAATGCTCGAAGTAAAATGTAGGTCGACAGCGCATTATTGACTGGTGTTCTGTGGCTGAGGTATCACCTACCATCAAGTGAAAGTCATGCTCGTCGGTCGATATCCTACATAACAATTTGTTTAAAGTTTAACAAAAATATATTTTAAATTATTTTATTAAAAACATTTAAATTTTTAATAAAATAGTTGAAAATATATCAGGTTTGTAATATTATATAGTGAGTGCGGACTTAATACATCAAGTGCACTCGTACTAATTTATATCCGGGACCTTGCGGCCTGCGCTAACCGGCTAACCGGCTAACGACAGCCCGTTTGTTTCTTGAGCTCTGAGGACAGGATATATTTCTCAGCACATTACATAAGGAAGACTTGCAGCTTTAAAAAGTTCTTGTATTTTAGACCCGGGCAATTACCAGTGATTCTGAATATTCAAATCACGTAACTTTCACAATTTTTTATACCGTTTGGGGATATAATTTTCAAATGTTATACACGTATTTCTTAACCAATAACCAAGAGGCCAAATACTAATTTTATAAGTCAATACAAAAAAGGTAAACTTTCTTCTAAATATCCTTTTTAATTTTATTTTATTCTGAGTAGAATTTTTACAAAATCCTTCCTGATTTGATGCTTTCAAGGCAAATGCTACTGATATGAGATATTCGCAAGCAAACACAAGAAACTTCTGCCTTAACTATATCTCTATAAATGGGCAAGTCATCAAACTTTTTAATAAACTAGGGGTCCAGACATCTTATGGTAAGCGAGCACCGCCACTGATCATCCGATTGATCACCCACAACCAGTATCTGCAGATGCGTTGCCGGCCTTTAAAAGTTTTAATTAAAAATCTTTTAATTGCACATTTGAATTATAATTTGTTATTTAAAGCTGTTTCAACGTTACACGTTCCTAAAAGGCAAATTGTCAGGTCCAACAAATCAAAACTAGTTAGCGAAAGTTTAACAACACACATCGCAGTGGGTTCCTACATTTCCATGAGAAATGTTGTAATAAATCCTTAAGGATTGTTTACCACTATAATATACTTTTTTCTATAGTATAGAGGGCAAATGAGCCTGTGGCTCACCTGACGGAAAGTGAACACCGCCGCCCATGAACATCTGCAACACCAGAGGACTTGCAGATGCGTTGCCGGCCTTTAAATTTGATATTTCTTTGAGATAATAAGTAGGCTATGTGATTCCTAAGCTTTCAAGCTTATACTCTTTAAGTCAAAATAAAAGATATCTGAAATCGAATAAAGCTGGTCATTTGATAATGGTCACACCTCAGCCGCAGATCATTAATCAATGATGTGATGCGATCTATTATTTACTTGGAGCATTCGGACTCCATATACTGAAACCGAAATGCAATATACTGCTTCGTTACCCGGTCACAATTCTGATATTGCTCAAAACGACCAAATTTAGTGACAAGGTTACAGATTCAAAACTGCGACTTAATAAGCGAGTAAGCTAATGTATTCTCAAAAACATGTCAGCATTATTCAAATATGTACACTTTTCAAAGAATTTTGAATCGCCATTTAAACATAAGCAAGTTTAATACTATCAATGGTTAGTCACATCTAACAAATGGGAAAAATTAAATTATACGCTTTCAACTTAATTTTAGTACTTCAAACGGCAATCCAAATTCTCACAATCGTCCCTTTGTATCGTCATCTTTGAACACATATTTACAGCGATACGGCTAAAAAACTATTTCGTGTTATAGCAGTAAAATTGTTGCCCCTAATTTAATTTAATTAACTTATTTATTATGTAGTATTAATCTTTATAATTAAATTAGTCTTTTCTGTGAATGTTTGCATTTACGATTGTGTACCACTTTAATGTTTTCTTTTATTATTACTGTATCTGTGAAACATATATTAGGACGCATCTATATTTATATCTTGTATCTCTTCTAATATGTTCTGTTTTTTTTTGTGATGTGTTTGTTTTGTTTCCTTATATTAAATAAATAAATAAATTATCTTAGCTCCCAGTGGTTACTGGGCCTAGAACACCGCGAGAGCAGGTAAATTGCACGTTTTAAATTTATTGTTGTAACACTCGTCGCTTTGCGGACTTATTTATTGTAACTTCCGGGAGACAGCGCTGAGATTGTTCTTTCTCCTGCTAATTACTTTTACCCTTTGTCTTACTACTATACGGATAATATCCGCTTGGATCGGGCAATTAAAGCACAAACGTAAAATTACTATGTACCTATATTCTTGCCTATGTATATGAATTGAGAAGAAATATTAACGAAGCGATATGAATGACAAAATTACAATATATTTGTATTTTAAGGATAAGTAATAAGTATGTATGTATATAATAATAATAATACAAAAAATAATAATTCATACACTCATTTCATTCGTTCACTTATTCATTCAAAATTTTTGATCTGGATCTGTTTTTTTTTATAGAATAGGGGGCAAACGGGCAGACGGCTCACATGATGGTAAGTGATCACCGCCGCCAATAGACATCCGCAACACCAGAAGGCTTGCAGGTACGTTGCCGGCCTTTAAGAAAGATGTAGGCTCGCTTCTTGAAGGTTTCCAAGTCGTATCGGTTCGGAAAAACCGCCGGCGAAAGCTGATTCCACAGAGTGGTTGTGCGAGGCAAGAAGTGTCTCAAGAATCGCGCAGTTGTGGACTTCCAGACATCAAGATGGTATGCGTGGTATTTTTGACGCGATGTCCGATGTGTATAGTCTCAAAAATTTTGCGATTATATTGAAGACTAGCGATCCACCCCGACTACTCACGGGTTCCATATACATCTACTATACAAGAAAATAGCTGTTATAGAATATGTTACTCGCTCGTTATTTGAAATCGGTCGAGTAGTTTTTGAATTAAATCTTAACAAACAAACAAACAAATCTTTCCTCTTTATACTATTAGTATAATACGATGTATCTTTATAAATTTGAATGGAATAATTAGTTAATAGGCACTTGTTCGACTTCTGTCCGTACTTAGGTAAGTGATGCGGTTAAGGTGGTAAGACAACTTTGAAGAGGACTGTTATATTATCCGTTGATGACAGACGCTGGGGACTTTGGCAATTTGCATAATGACGGAGGAGACGAAACAATTTCTGTAAAGTGACAGAATGTCATATAATTAAGTACTTATGCTAGGGATGACCAAAGAAACAATCCATTGTTATTTTTTATTATGTAGATTGTAGATGCTAAATAGTCGTGATCTAAAATAAATTAAATTAAAATTTTGGTAAATCTGATGAACCAGGGCTGCAGCCCAAAAGTGGTCCAATTTTTTTTTTAATACTTTTTATCAGTAATAGGAAGACCATGGAATAATTATGGTGGGAGACGCAATAAAAATCTATAGAAATGAAAACTCACCATATTAACGAAAAATTTAGATATTTAATAATTATGTTACTTTATTCCTATGATTAGTTAATTTAAATATTATGCATATCAATAGATATAGATAGATTGCAATAGCTAGAGTATGTCAAACAGTGCTCCACTCAGCATACGTTGTGGTGCATCGTTAAGAATTAACACATCTGTTTTCTTAAAAAGACAAACAAATATAAAATAAAATTAGAAATTAGACACTAACTGATAAAATAAAAACTTATACCCACTGCCTATATATCAAAAAACCTTATATAAAAAAAACAAATACGTATGTATTTCGAAATAAATTGAGAACTAAGGCCACTCAATCAGTTTCTAAGAATAATTGTAGAAATTAAGAGGGGTTAACATTCTGACTACACTAGGATTCTATAAACCCGAAAGATCTCGAGACCTATTGGAGACCCAATTAGCCAAAAAAATCAGCATAAAATACTTCTAAATCTATAACAAGAACCGAGCACTTGATGTCTAATGACATAATATAGACAACCTTCTAATCCAAGTAATGCTAACTTGCTTGTGCTTTCAAGTTACACAGCCACTAAGCGTTGCCTCTAAGTTCGTCAAGTGCAGGTTAATTTGCTCTTACATTTTGTAAATACGAAACCTTAATACCATTAGATTATCTTCAACGTCAAACGTTTGACCACCGCTCATAGATGGAAAAACCGTGAAGTGCACAATGCGCGTTTCGGTTTCAGTCTATGGATTTCCGGATGCTCGAAGTAAAAAGTAGGTCGACAGCGCATCATTGACTGATGTTCTGTGGCTGAGGTATCACCAACCATCAAGTGAAGCTCATGCTCGTCTGTCGATATCTAACATAAAAAACGTATCTTTAACGTTTTATAACTATTCTTACACGTCTGCTGAAGTGGTTTAGTCTCGGAAATGAATCTCCGGCTCAATATATTTGTATTGTATAAGGGGTAGTGTGAACTTCTCATAAATGTAGTGTGTAAAGTCTGTTTTTTAATTCGAGTCAGTAAAATGACAACTACAACTGTCACTGATACAAAAAAGGGTGACCAACAACAATAGTGATGTTCGTCAATCAATAAACTTAGACATGAGTCATGCTTTATTTTATTAAGTATCAAAGCGTTTTTTATTATTGTAAATATGTATTTAATAATATGATTGAAGAAATATGGACCTTACCAGCATATTAAAATTGCTCACTACATTATATATTTTCTCATTATTACAAAAAAGTGTTTAGAGATTCAAGGGAATTAAGTAAAACAATACAAGTAGTTTTATACGTTTTTATTAATTTACAGTGTCGTTATTAATTCCGATTCCGATTCTGATTCGGTGTATTCAGAATCGGAATCAGTTACATTTATAACAAATGAATGAAATATTAAATTAAAAAAATAATGTCGACTTTTAATTTTTAAAACTTGATTCAACCACATCACTATTTATTTGGGACAAAAAACTTGCAACACTGGAAATGTCATTTTACTGACTCGAATTAAAAAACAGACTTTAGTGATCCTGTCAACAATATTGTTTTTAAACGAAAAACAAAAACCGACTCAAAACTATAACTTCATAATATAGTATGTACAAACTTAATCTTAAAAGTAAAAAAATAATATTTGAATTACTTCAAAGCAACAGCCTTAAAGGACAATCAACAACATTATTGATACTTATATATCTATTTCATATTTATTAACAGTTATTTTTCAAGTCAGTGCCAGACAACCGTTCCGTTGGAAAGTTTGTTGCAAAGGCAGGATTAAACTGTTCTTCTTGTCTGCAAAGAATCAACCAAATCCATGGATAACTTACGGAGTTATCGCGTAACAAACATACAAAAAAAAAACAAAAAACCGACGAATTGAGAACCTCCTCCTTTTTGAAGTCGGTTACAAATAACAGTATATCCTCTTTCATCTTACATTGAATTAAAAGACATCAACTGCAAGATTGAAGTTATGATATTATTGACAGAATTTCCTTCTCTTTTGAAAAATTGAAATTATCCGGCCGACTAAGTTATTGTATTATATCTTGATATTTTGGCAAATTCTGCCAAAAAAATCAGTCCGCCATAAAAGCAGTATTGCAATAAACATCTAACATACGTGAACCGTGTATGAGTCATAAAGCAACAAAACAGGGTCCCGTGAAATATTCACAGGCGAAGGGATAATGTTTTGGCCACTAAATTATTAGCGTCACGCTCGGAGCGGCGGTGCTACCGAATTTAACACTCTCTATACCTACATTTATATAGCAATATAGTCGTAGCAAGTAGATTTTCTATATCATTGACTACTGATAGGTCTTTTTTTAAATTTAGCTAGAAAATTGAAAAGTTTTTGGTTGTTTTAATGTTAATGATATTATATAGCACCGTATTTAGACGACGCGGACGTTCTGAATAATAATAGCAGTGTAGTAACTTAAGTTTAAGTAACTATAAAGTCTCTTATCACCTTATATCTAGAATGTATAAACTAAATATTACCAAATAAAAAATATTTAAGCCTAAATAAAAAAAACCTAAGAGTAGAATATACTCTTATGAATATATTAGATATACTTATTTCGATTATATACAAAATGAAACCCCGAGTTTCGTAGTGGAGTATGGGGCTCCATTCCTGCGTATCACTGATTTTCCTTTATAGTCCATAGTATTTAAGTGATCAGCCTTCTGTGCCCTGCCCGACCATTTTTTTCTTTTTCTTGTTTCCCCGGGATTCACTAAGCCATGCATGCGGTTAATATTATATAAAATATGTAATATAATATTATTTAAATTTTGAATATAAAATAATTTTATATATTATTCAATAATGATGTTGCTGACCGTATCAATCTCTAATTAACAAAGAGAAAAATCATTTGCTCTATTATATTTTCTTTTATCTCATCTCAACGCGCGACTAACAAAGCGTGTGTTACTGCAATCTCAGACTGTACATTGACTATATACACTAAGATGAGATGACTCTATCTACTTGGTATATTGCCTTCTACAGTAGAAGATAAGAAATATCTTAGAATACATGCCTCTATTGTGAGTAATTCGTGGCCTCGATTCGCGAGTCACCTGGCACATATCTCCCACACTTCAATAAGCACACCATATGTGACGTTTTTCACAAAATGAGCTTTAAATTTAAAGCTATTTTCAACGCCTTCTTCTTCCACTCGATTATGAGTATAATTTTATTTAAAATAAAACACTTACTGTGGCTACTGTGCAGAAATAGACTGTATTTTTTATTTAATCTTTTAGTTTTATGTTCAAGATGCTTCGGTCCATCGCTCTCTGACATCCTCGTTTTTTTGTTTGTGTAATCGTTGAATAAGCCCCATAAGAATGATAGGTAAATAATAAATATTCCTCTGAAATAAATAAATTTCATTTCATTTCATTTCATTTCAAATATTATTTAAAATTACATGAATGGTTTAAAAATGAAAATTTCTATACTTTAGGTGAATACTTCCAAATTAAAGACATTTTTTATGAAATATTAATGTGTGTTTTATATATTGAAAATTATAATTATAATTTTTTGTAACATAAAACATTATAGTACATTTGTGCAAAATTAAATAATCGTATCTTACCTTATCTATGTAGTGTTTCGTTTTTCTTTTATATATATTGACGTTTACTGAAGACACTGAACAATTTAAGACATACAAAATAAATACAATATAATAACCTTTTTTTTTCATTCACTACAATGTAGGCGAACGTGTGTGAAAGCATTGATAAAAGTGGAAGAAGTGAAAGTGGTATATTAGGATCGGAGCATATGGAATTCCATGATCACTGCCTACCGCAATGGGAAAGAGGCATCATGTATACGTATGTATGTATGTACTACAATGTAGGAATAATAGTATGTGAAGGAAGGTTCTGTCCAAACTGCCATATCAGATCAGTCAGATCCGCAGATCCAGCTGCGTACGTTGAACGTGTTTAGCCCTATTTCTAATTTAATTCAATAATAACTTCAGGAAATTCCTTTAAACTTTTTACATCTGGAAGTGACGTTAACGCTCGCTGTTTATAACACGAGCTTAAAAAACATGAATCAGAAAGGATCGTAACATTCTTTGATCTCGCCCTTTTGTTCTAACTTATTTTAAGATGATTTCGTATTTCCGAATAAAATAAAGAGCGAATTTTTAATTCTTCTGTTAATAATTTAATAACTTCATACCGTTACTTAATTTACAGGGCTTCTAAACTTCAATATTATTTCATAACATAAATGTTAAGTTCCTTTAAAATATAACAGAGTTTTTTAATCGGAATATCCAATTGTTATTTGTTATACAAAAAGAATAATCTACCAAAAGATAAAACAAGGCCGTTCTTCAAAAGGGCCAGGTCAAAAGTACTCGTAACCGACAGTGTGTATGAAAGCATTGATGAAAGTGGAAGAAGCGAAAGTGATATCTAAGGATCGGAGCATATGGAATTCCGTGATCTCTATCTACCGCAATGGGAAAGAGGCGTGAAAATATAATCTTTGGGTATAAATTATTGGGTATATTGTTATTTACATCAGATAAACTTAAAACGCAATTTCTCAGCATTTGCTGCTATGCACGGAACTCGTCTTGACGTGTAATAGTTAACAATTATTGCTAGTTTCTATTACAGACGGACTTAGAGCACTAGCATTCTCAACAGGGACCTAATATCACGAAATGGTCTTGTATTCAAGCTCGTAGCATTGTATTCCTAAACAAACTCGCAACATTGAACTTTGCAACTCGCTCAGCCGCTACTCGGGTTATTGAATTTGTTTAACTTACATGTTTTGAATACGTAAGCTTTTTCTAACTTTAAATTATAATTAGTTGTGAACTTCAGATTGCACGTATCGACTAAAGAAGTAAAAGTTGACTATGCTGAGTTATGTGCCTAATCCCCCCCTAATATCTAAGTTTATACCCCTCCCTCCTTCCTAATGATATGTGGTGAGGTTGAAGACTACTGCTCCCCCCATACCCAAAATCATGTGTATTCTTTTAGTACTTACAAAGTATATTATCTTTATACACGCCGCCGCCGTTTGGTTTAGAAATCGTGCGTTCAACGAAAAATAAATACATGTGATATCTCATTATATCCCCCCCCCTTGATGGTAGGTGATACCTCAGCCACAGAACATCAGTCAATGATGCGCTGTCTTTCGAGTCCCATGTGATTAATGGACGATTCCTAAGCTTATTTCAAGTTCCAACCAAATATCCGAATAGCTACCAGCTGAATCACTCCTTTAATGGTATAACGAGCCCAAACACGAGCTGGCCATTGTTCCTGACAGCCGCACAGTTGCCAACTCGACAAACACTCCTAAGTGGAGCGAAGCGGATGTTTGCATTTTGTCCGAACGGTCAACTTTGCCCGGTTTAACTAGGTTGCGATTATTCAACGACATTTACACTTCATGATGGTATTTTCATAGACCCATAATGTAACTAATAATTCAAAGTATAAGTATATTATTTGTAGTAAGTTTTGTGTTACTGAAATCATAATATTTGTTTGAAGAGTTATTTTCTCTGTTACCATTATTTATTCGACAAATGTAACCTCACTATTAATATTGTGAAAACTATTGATTTAGAACTATACAGCTTAGTTTAAAATCGATTCTCTGTATTATTATGATGATGAAAACTAATAAAAAGAAATTGAAATAAAAAAAAACTTTTGATTTTGAATTATTTACATACAAGATGGTCGTTCTTCTTTACCCTACTCAAATATAATTACAAGTAAATAAGCAGCTAAGAGCTACCCAAATCATATAATTGTATGTTGTCTTTCAAATAAAATCTCGAAGACAACATTCATGTCTATACACTTCAAGATTAAGCAGGGAAGAAAATCATTTAAAAACTACCCGTTTATTGATCCGTGGTAAACGGTAAAACAAAAAGCTAAAGGATCCAAGAAGGAGGCTTTACATTCAACCCTTTTTAGCTTCCGGAAACGTCCGAATCTCGTCTCTACCGTTATATCCTTCACAACCTGTGTATATCCTTTACGGAAAAAGATTTAATAGAATGCTGAAGGCAAATTTTAATTTTAGAGCATTAAGTCAATTTTCCCACATTTTATCAGTCTGTTAAAGGAAATGTTGAAAAATTGCCCAATTTTTTGCAAATTGTCTTAAAAGGAAACGAGGTTTTTCATTTATGTTACAATATCGTAAGATCTACGAGTATCTACGATATTTTTTCTTTAGACTTTCATATAAACGAGCTTTTATCCAAAAAATGTAAAAATTTTTGACAGACACACCTGCAAGCTTTTAAGTTTGTGGTTTTACTTTTAGAGGCATAATTATTTACATCAATTGATGGAATGTTTAGTTTCGTCTATCTTTTCAGACCGTTTGGTTCATAACAATATAAATAATATCCAAATAAGTAAATTTAAACTATCTTTTGGCTTATTTACAAAGCAAAGACAAGGTGAAATATCTATTTGCTTAAGGTTAAAAAGTTGTTGCGAATTTTAACATAATTATTTATATATTAAATATATTCATGTATGCATACTGCATAGAACATACCCCTTACTCATCCGGAAAGAACTGTTATGACATTCACATTAAGAAGTCTCTTGACACACAGCTTTGTTCAAAATACGTAAAGTATTTAATGAGATCGTCGAAACTTGTTTAATTTTGAACTACGAACAAAGTTAGGTAATTTATACAATTTCCTTGAACAAATTGCTTTCACAATTAGGTATGTTAAAATATTATGAATAAAATCAAACTTTAAGTTATATCTGTTATCTTAATTGTATCTTTTAAATATATTTCAACGACGATATTTAATTTATTCAGTACTAGCAAAACGCCCCGGCTTCGCACGGGTGCAATTTAGATGAAAATAAGTTACACGCTGATAATGTAGCTTTCTAATGGTGAAAGAATTTTTAAAATCGGTCAAGTATTTTTTGTATTAAATCGTAACAAAACCACAAAAATTGAAGAAAATGACAAAGTATATACAATACTACCCCTCGCAGCATTGCTCGCTGCGCTGCGCTGCTTGAAGCCGCACCGGCCGTAAACATAACGGTGACATGACTGTAATAGTTAGAGATATGCTGCCGCTGATTTTTTGTAGATAATGGTGTGTTCTAAAAAAATGTAGTATATCATTTTGTTCTATCATCAATAGTTTTCGCAGCGCACGCGATGTAAGGTAGTTTTTTGATATTTTTTTCACACCTTGGATTACGTTATCGTAATTTTAGTAAGGATGCCTATTTTTTTTGAAAATGAAATATAGCCTATGTCACTCAGAAATGATGTAGCTTTCCAACAGTGAAAGAATTTTTCAAATCTGCCAAGTAGTTTCGGAGCCTATTCAATTCATACAAACAAACAAACAAACAAAAAATCAAACCTTTCCTCTTTATAATATTATATAGTATAGATTACTTCAAACATATTACTAGTGAATGCAATTCCTGTGTAATCTATAACCAAACATATTGAAGTAATTCTGTTTGTATGTCTAGTTCGTTTTGCCGACTTAAATTATATTATAATGAATTGAAATTTTTATTCAGATTACAAGGATCTATAATTGTTAGTATAAGAGCTTAATTCCAGTACTGAGAGATACCTCACATTATATTATAACCTTTACTATAACTCCTGTATAAAGAGAGATTTTTTTCTTGATTTGAACATAGATATTATTTAAGTATTTTTCTAAAAAATTGGGGCAAGGCTTTATTAAATCCAGGCCATATTAACTTTCGTAATATGTTTTGTGATATTAATAATAAAAATTAAACTCTACCTACCAGTAACCCCTTTTTTTTGAGCTCCTTATTACCAAAGATAAGAGAAACAAGTTCTCACCCATCTCCCAGTGGGTCAGTACACGACTGGAAGAGTGTGGGGTTAAAGTCACACGTGACTGTCTGTGAGTCAGGCAGCCTAGAGACCCCTACCCACTAAACCCCTTCTGGTGACCCTCAATTTAACCATGGTGGGGCAACGGGATAACTATAAGTAAACGATCAATGGCCCCAGCGAACCTTGTATCCCTAAGATAGCCTATGAAAACTTTGGCACTCAGAATTTTAATTACACGTAACAAAAACATCCGAACGTCCGTCCCACGCCTCAATAGGGGACGGAATTCAAAAATCACTGAGCAATCTAAAATGAAATAAAAACAAAAATCACAGCGCTAGAAGGCGGCATAATACTTAACTGGGTAACAACATTTGTAACAATGTCGTCTGGTTGAAATATAAGCCTTACCCAATTTGCAAGCCCCGACACCTGCACCAAATCCTTTAGATATCCCCAAATATATATCAAAGACGAAATGTCCTTTGAAAACGACATAATATTATAATGTTGGATGGTGAAATATTCGGGCTGCGGTGCTACGAAATTGTCATAAAAAGTAATTTATTGTTATTGCGCGTCATAAATCTGATTATCGGTCTTATTTTATATGTATATTATCTTAAGCTACTCCAACTAAATTGTACGTGTAATAAAATGAGGTCGATTGCCTTTCTATATCAGAGTAGCAATGCAATGTCAACTGAGTCCACATATTTAGCAGATTCAGTGTAAAAGGTAGATAAACAGCAACTATAGTCACGGGCAGATTAAAAGGTAATAGTTATCTGAATTGCTTTCTGAAAGTTGTTACTCTGAAGCTATATTATATCGGATTTGATTCTATTTGCCAGTCTACAGAATATTATATTTATTTAAATTCGTTTTTATAAAGCACTTTTGAAACGTTTTTTTTTAAATCTATCACCAGATCAGAATGTAACATCTAACGATAAGAGATCGGCAGGAAACTCAAATAAAAAACGAAACAATAAATGAATAAATCGTGGAAAATTTATTCACGTACATATGCTACAATATTAGTGCAATATACAGCATCAAACAAATCAATAATAACATTTGCTATAAAAAAATAGTCTTTCGGACCGTTACTGTTAACGCCATCTATCGTCATCTATACAACAAGCATGAACAAGAATTTTGTGTCTGTGACTTTCCGGCTGCCGCCATCTTTTTATTCAACATTCATTCGAAAATAGGTTTAAAAATGAAGAAAACGTCTACTAAATCAAACAAGCCAGATTCCAAGTAATTCGTCATTTATTATTTACATTTATTTATTAACGTCGTTTCTAAACAGTTACATTAATCTTGGCGATGGGATTGCAAAATTATGTATCACAAAGGTTAAGGCGTAATTATAAAATTTTAATGTTGCTTATTTAATTTTATTTATTATTATTTGGAATGGTGCATAAACATCTAAATTCGTCTCAAAGTATCGAATATCACCACACCATCGTCCTTGAGGGAATACATTTTAAAGATTATAGCTTCCTTCCGGCGGATCCGATTCCATCTTCAATTACTTAACTCAGAGAATTGTACATTCAAACGACAATAAATCAACCATCAAAGCCCGAATCGATGCCGATACGTTCCGCCTAGTGTAGGGTGACCATACTTTTTCATTGTTTACGACAAATAATACCATATTTTTTTAAATCACTTAGCAATGAATGGGATATATATAGTTATATTATATATTATAACATGAATTTATCTTCTTGTTATGGGACTAAATATCGATCAACTCAATAATTATCCATTTTTCATATTATTTTAGTATTTAGTAGGTATAAGGTAGGAATAAAGGTATAAAGGTAGGAATAATTTCAATAACATTGTATTCCCTTAATATTTGCTTGATAATCGCTTGTAAACGAAATAAAATAAAGTTAATAACAATAGCGATGACTGAAAATGAAAACTATGTTCTGTCATCGTAGACCCAGTGTCTCATGGTCCCCCTAGTCAGGGTGTCGGCATTGAATTTCAATAGCCATTGTCCGGTGAAAAACGAATGAGTGACGTCCATTTATAACATGTCAAGTTTGGAAATTTAGTTAATAATTGTGTTGCTTTGTCCTCTGACCACGAGGGGGTAATCGGTTCCTTTTAATGGATAAGTAATAATAGAATTCCTAGAATTTAAACCAAACGCCTAGTGATGGCAGCTTGCTTCTTAGTATTAATCGTTTTGACGGGCTCGTTGGCGCGTTCGGTAGAACACCTGCCGTGCGCATCGATGGGTCGTGGGTTCGAATCCCACCGGGAGCACATGCTTATAATTTTCTGTAAGCATATTTTCCCCACGTCTGGTAACTTCGGGCATTGATCGGGTGGGAGGAATATCTGAATTCCGACCGGGTAACGAACCACCGTTCATAGATGGAAAAGCCGTGAAGTGCATATTGCGCGTTTCGGTTTCAGTCTATGGATTTCCGAATGCTCGAAGTAAAAATTAGGTCGACAGCGCATCATTGACTGATGTTCTATGGTTGAGGTATCACCTACCATCAAGTGAACCTCATGCTCGTCTGTCGATATCTGACATAAAAAAAATAAAATAAAAAAAAATATTCCTGGTTTCAGAGCTTTTCTGAGCTTTGCTGGGGTTTTCTCTGGAGCAGAAGGGCTCAGTATTAAGAACGTATGTACTGCCGGCCTAGCATGACAACCGCGACAAAATTTTGTCGAACGTTTTCTCGTGTTTTCATCGAATATCTCTTTATTTATTCCGGGTCTAACATGACAATTACACTTAAAACTCTACTTTTAATATCAAAAATAGATATATTTATCGATCGAGATATGTTTTCTATCAACATTGTCGATGTCGAGATATAATATATCGAGATATCTTACATCTTAGTTTGTCTTCTCTCGTCCGCGACATATCTCGTGGCAGTCATGCTAGGCTAGTGAAACAGTGTTCATTGTTGGCAAAACCGTGATTACATTTTGTTCTTTCTATCTACAGATTAAGTATAAATAAGTCAACAGAATATAGTTGTATTAAATTGTCACAGCTAAGGTTACTCGAATTAATATATTTAATGACTTTTTTTACAAAGCTTTAATACTAAAGAGAGGTACCTAAGAACTATAATTTTCAAACAAGGTACGTGCATATACGCCGGAACTCAATTTCTTCACACTGCTTTGTTCTCACCCATCGTCCAATATGGTCGTTTGAGATATTGACACATAGTCAAACATATATTAAATACATTAACTATTTTTATTGTAAAGTTTGATGATATTTATGAATAATATGTATAATAAATAAATAAAATGCAATGGAAGGTTATTGAAATACCAATCAACACTGAGAATAAATGATATCAAGATATTGTCAATAAAAAAAATTGATATACCATCAAATAAATAAAAAAATACTAGCTGACCCGGCAATCGTTGTTTTGCCATGTACATAATTTCTAAAAAGCAGGGGTTGGTGATAGAAAAGTAAAAATTTTGGGTTGTATGTATTTTTTAATGCCACATTATAAAAAAATAAAAACAAAAAACTTCGTCCAAAAATTAAAAAAAAAAATTAGGGGTGGATTACCCTTAACATTTAGGGGGATGAAAAATAGATGTGGTCCGATTCTCATACCTACCCAATATGCACACAAAATTTCATGAGAATCGGTCGAGCCATTTCGGAGGAGTTCAAGTTCGAACCCCGTGACACGAGAATTTTATATGTGGAGGAAGGAAGGTGTGCTCTTCCTCCAAGCTAAAGGGAGGATCCTCGACCAGTCGAACCACTGACTGGCCGGCCCTAAGGCCCCAGTGGTTGATGTCGAGATGTTGTATATATAGTTAGCGCGCACAGAAACTTTGATAGCGCGATTCAGGAATTGACGTCTTTGTATTGATTCTTGTAGCGGATTATAGATGTCGCTACAGTACTCCCCCCCGAAGACCGGAGGTCGATCGAGTAGTTGAAACAGCTGTGTTGAGTGTTGCTTGCCAGTGCCAGGATGTCCGAGATTCCAGTGAGTCGGAATCGGATGTCGCAGAGTTCGCGGTGAGTCGGAACTGAGTGCGATGATGCTGCATGTTGCTCCAGTGAGTCGGAGTGCTGCAGTGTTCGAAGCTGGCTGCTGCGTCGACCAGGAGAGATGTGCTCTGCTTGCTGACCGGCCGAAGTGCAGTGTGCTGTGCTGAAGGTGGCTGAGGGTGTTGACCAGGCATACGCGCTCGCTGTATGCTAGTGGACAGGATACCCGTTGAAGCCGAAGGTGCTGGCTGGCTGTGACTTGGTTGCTGCTGATGATGTTGTAGGAAGGAGTGTTGACGTCAGACTTCATGATGTTCTGATGTTCAGAAGTAGGTGTTCTTCTGCGGGGTCATCAATGTGGAGGAAGGTGGCTGAATCACGTCGGGGTCACCAATGTGGAGGAAGGGAGGTGTGTTCTTAAAGGGAGGACTTTTAATAATATCTTTTACCTCCTGCGCAAATCGCTGCTCCAGTTGAGACGATATGTGGTAAAACTTCGTCGTATCCGATGTTATTCCGGCTAAATAAAATTGTCCTTCAATCTGAGCAAACCATAATGCGGGATCATCTGGCCAAAACGGAGGTAGCCGCACTCCAACTTTGTTAACTTCATTGTCTGTAGAAGCTTCTTGCGCCATCTTGTTCTCGAATGTTCTCGAACGTCGGGGGTCACCTATTATTAGATTAAAGATAGAAAATATGATGTATAATATCTGAGGTGCTAGTAGATTTAAAGAATAATCTGATAAGTACTTCCATCGAAGTTATAATGATCTCACAGCTGGTCATTAAAAATGTACTCCACAGAGTTTATGTGGTGGACAGTTTGTAGCCAAAGTCCTATCCCTCGGGTCGGGACGTAATTTAACATGTGAAGTGCCCGTTTCAATATTAAGCATACCATAACATTAACCACATTCACTGTGTCCTAACAATAACCCACTGCATATTATATGCATTTATTCTGCGATACAATAAAATAATATAAATATGTGTTTAGGTTTGACATACAAGTATTATTTGAACGGTAATAATATTTTTTGAGATAAAAATAATAAAAACTTAACTTAATTTTCATCAATATCGAAACCTTAAAATATGATAAATAATTAATAACACCTGACATAAATTGTGCCTTAAAGCCACTGCTTTAGTAAAAGATATATAGCGTCGTGAACAAAAGATAGAGCAGCAATGCTATTCTGTAACAACGTTTTAATAATTCGACAGCTGAATCCGCGGTGATGTATCGAATTCGTATTCTCTAAAACTCTAAAGCGCCGGCCGCGCCTCACTGACGAATGCGGCAGTGAGATGAACTGTTGCGCGTGAGATTTTTTACACAAAATGTATGTATTCGGTATTCTGTAAGGGATTTATCGCCTCGATCGTTCGAAGTTCGAAAGTATCGTAATACGAATACACCTGTCAGTGCAAAAGTGATCCAAATGCTTTCGAGATCGGCGTGATTTACAGATTTATTATGATTTTAAGTTAATTTCAGGGCATTTTGCATTAAATAATATATTATATAGTTTTACAATGATTCAATTATGTCTCGTTCCTTCGTGTTTTATAATATATTAGAACAAACCTATTTATTATAATTGATGCAAATCGTATTAAAATATTTTTTAATTAAAGTTAAAATATGTTGCTTTATATTAAAATACAAAAAAAGAAATTCAAATTCTGGGCTGCTAATAAAAACCCGTTTCCGTGGAAATAATTAATATATGTGTCTGAACCGGGAATCGAACCCAGGATCATTGGCGCAGGAGTTTACCGAGTAGGCGGTCACGTGGCCAATATAAAATTCGAACATGAAACGAAAACTCACTTCATCATAAATATTATATGTAGGTATAACTTTAATCGAAACTTTTTATTAAAATTTGACCATTGTCATTAAGCATAATGTTATTCAATGTATGTACATATTTTTTTTATTAAGTTAATTAGGAAAACCATACAATTTTCTTCAATTCAGACTATAATATAATATAATATAATAAATAATATATATTTTCTAAAATCTATGTTTTTAAATGCTATCGATATACATTTCTAATACGAAGTATCTCGAGCATAGACGATCTTCGATAGTAATTTCACTTCACTTCGAATGTCCGCACCAAATGTTTATAGAATGCCAAACCAAGGTGAAGTGAATTAACGTTCGAAGTGAGTTTTTTCGTTTGAGTGAGCTTCGATAGCGAGTTACTGTTTTACAGAATGGCACTACTGATCTAATTAAGATATTTATTGTTGTAATACATCACTTTCACGTAAAATAAAATATTAAGTCAGTCACCCAATACAGCCACCAAATTAATTTACAAATATTGAAATTTTAAACAAAGTAATTTGCTAATCTTGTAGATATCTTTGGGTAAAGGAGAATAATTTCCACTAAGATATCTATAGACATGATGATAGTAGGTATATATTATGCGACATATTCTTATTTTTACCTCGAGAACTCTGAAATTTACAGGATAATACCGAATCACGGCTATCTCTGTATCATAGTCCTTTACTCGCGAATTCCGATTTCATCAAACCCGTCTAAGGAGTGATCTGACGATGTTTACAATTTACATGTCGTGCCAAGGATCCCAAATTTGCGCTTATAACCTTAACACATACAATATTAAATCTAAAGGAATATCTCAGAGCTGACTTATCTCGAATATTCGAGCACCTTTAATATCGAAGCAAATTCAATAACCTTATACTTGGAATCCTTTTCAATCGCTCTGACTTTGAAGAGTGCAAATGTCGGTCCATTCAACTCGCGCGTCGGAAGGAAGAATTAATATTTCTTGTACAATCTTAATGCCGTTTATAAAGCGCTATATAGGGATTCTTGGAAAAGGCTTCAAAGAGAATTTAATTTCTCCAAAGTAATCTGTAATTAACATGAGAAAGTAAAAAAATAAAAATTAATTAGTTGTTAATTAATTAATTACTATTAATTGCAGCAGACTTATGATGGCAGAGGTTGTTGTTATAAGTTCATGATATTGAAATCAGCCTATTAAAAATTGTTTCATCTAATTAACAGCTGATGAGGGTATATTTTTCTAATCCCGGATCTTAGACCAATTATAGAAATTTGTTACCAATAGTTTAGTTTGCTACCAATTCACGCTCTTTTTTCGATATTTAACTTAAACAAAAACTTAAAATGTTTTCGACAAAGACCTGTTTTAAATTCTCAAACTTTTCTACATTCATTGTATACTTCAATGCGTCTTTCCAAATCTACAAAAAAATGTCTCAAATTGCGATATTGTAAAAGTTTTGAACATTGTCAATCAAAGCTACCGGCGCTATTCAAAGAGCGCTCAATGGACCTTCAACTTAAAAGTTTTCAAGAGTCCTTCGTCAAGCATTAACGTATAAATTATAGATAATGACAGAAAAAAATCTTTCGGCCTAATTGTTTATACGAGTCTTCGTAAAGTTTGAAGAAACAATTCCTTCTTTTAATCATCCGTGAGATTCAATTGCAACACTTATGTATTGCGTTATAATCACTGTGAATGAATCTCTGGTAACTCATTATATCTTGAAAGATTTGTTAAATAAAATACTGTATATCGTACTGTATTATATTGTTTAAATTATTTATCCCGACGTTTCGGATGCTTTTCAGCAACCGTGGTCGCGGGGAGACAGAAAGATGACAGTTGTCTGATATTTGAAATGTTTGTAAACTGGCAGTAAATGTAAAATTAGAAGCATTTAATATGTATTTTTTATTCAGGTTCATAAATGTATATTGTGTTACCTAAATTAATAAATTATTTTTGAATTACATATGGCAACTTTGTGACATTTCAAATATCAGACAACTGTCATCTTTCTGTCTCCCCGCGACCACGGTTGCTGAAAAGCATTCAGAAATCCATATTCTGAAACCGAAACGCGCAATGTGCACTTCACGGTTTTTCCATCTATGAACGGTGGTTCGTTCCCCGTTCGGTATTTAGATATTCCTCCTACCCTATCAATGCCCGAAGTTTCTAGACGTGGGGAAAACATCCTTACAGAAAATTATAAATATGTCGTCCCGGTGGGATTTGATTCCACGACCCA
This sequence comes from Anthocharis cardamines, assembly GCA_905404175.1. Classification (NCBI taxonomy): domain Eukaryota; kingdom Metazoa; phylum Arthropoda; class Insecta; order Lepidoptera; family Pieridae; genus Anthocharis; species Anthocharis cardamines. The sequence goes on along the minus strand of FR989953.1, from coordinate 593,549 downwards.
TCGATGCGCACGGCAGGTGTTCTACCGAACACGCCAACGAGCCCGTCAAACTTAGCGCTCAGAAACACTTAGTGGGATTCAGAATTACACGTCTTCGTACTGATTGTAGCTGCAGATTATAGTTGTCACAACACTCTGAATTGATGTTTCGCAGTCGCTGAATCTATTATTTGACCGGTAGAACATTGAAAAAACTGAACAAATTGCACATAACATAAGTTTCACACGCGTAAAATATTGTAAATGTATTTTTTAACCCTCAAAATCCGTTTACTTCAGGTGGGCCCGGGGCCGATGTGCTATAAATCTAACCCTCTTAGGTTGTAGCGCCATAAAGTGCGGCCTCGCGCCAACCCCGTCGCTATCTTGATTGGTTTTATCGAATATTGGTTAGGGAATGTTTACTTTTTTCCCTACAACATTATCTTATTTATTTTTCTGTAATGATTTTCTCTGATATTTACATCTATACTAATATTATAAAGAGGAAAGATTTGTTTATTTGTTATTATAAGATTTAACTCAAAAAATACTCGACCGATTTTAAAAATTCTTTCACCAATAGAAAGCTATATTTACCTTGCTATGTTGACCAATTTTTACTAAAACCATTGGGACATCCATAACCGTAAGCCAGTGGTTTAGTCAGAATTTCGACACAACGAATGGGCTGAAAAGAAGAAAAAAATTAAATCTTATACACGTTATTTTTATCTAATGCTCGAAAGAAAGGAATTAAATTAGTAATTCAATTTATTTTCAGATTTCAATTCAAATCGCGGAATAAATCTCGAAGTAATCAATGCACTTCCAATGGATGTAAGTAATTTATTGCCGATCGAACTGACAAAGACGTTTCCGGAGATGCTAAACTAGGTATAAATATCTTTTAAGACTCCGTGCACATCAATAAATCTCAGTAACAACCTTCTCTCGTTTTGAAAGTCTAAATATTTTAAGCGTTGAGTGAGGTCAGGTCAAAATTTGGAAATGCTATGAAGAATAGAATGAGCGAACTTCAGAATACATTATTTCGTGCACCTACCGTGACGGCTATGAAATCAAGAAGAATACCAAATAAATTGGATAGCCTGTGCCTACAGAGTAATTTCAACCTCAATGTTATGGTTATAAGGTATATTTTTAGCTAGAACACGTCTGTTTTTAGGGATGTCATCATCGTTAAAACCTAATCGTGTACAGTGCTCATTATGCAAAACGTTAGGCATCTCCATTAGAAGCTTTACATTAAATTGTGAATCTCTGGTGTCTCAATATTAGCGGTGATTTTGCTAATAGATGTTGAGTCCTTCAGATGGTTTACAAGGGATATTTTTCAACAGTTTATAAGTACTGTTTTACACGATTCATTAATTATTTTATATGACACTAGGAGATCCTACAGACCTTGTCCTGCCAGAACGTTGGCTTCAAAAATACATATATATTTTTCCTAGATTTGAATAATCTATTTTACCACTTCTATTATATAATGTCTAGTAGGTATGTCACTGATTTACAGTGGACATCAATTACTACAGAAAAAGCTATTAGTGTGCTGACATGTACTGTCAGTTGCAAAAATGGCGGAGTACCGAATCTAAATTATTTTAAAATTACTTTTCCTGAAATTTTCCGATATTTTAATAGTTATTAAGTTATTCGGATCATAGACAAAATCAACAAATAAGATATCATTAAAATCGGTGCAGCCGTTCTTGAGTTATAAATGGTATAACTAACGTAACTTTGTTTTATATAGATAGATTACATACTGTTCAATTAAAGATTATATACCGAATGTATTGATACTTTAAATTTAGTTTTTTTTATTAATAACCATTACTATAGTAATATTTCTTAAAATTACATACATTAAAAGGCTCTACAAATTGGAAATTTACATACTGATTTGTGTGAAATATAGAAGATCAATAACAATTTTTCTTCAATTATTTTTGTTCTTCTTAGTAATATTGATTGTAGTTTTTTAAGTTTTAGTATTAAATTATACATAATATAATAGTATTGATTCGGATATATGTACTACTGGTGAAAAATGGTTCAACAGAAGGATTGTGCAAACAGAAACTTTTTTTATAATATTACACCTTGATCTAGGCAGTAAATTCAAATTCAAAAATAATTTATTCATTTAGGTAACACAATGTACACTTATGAACGTCAATAAAAAATACATATTAAATGCTTCTAATTTTACATTTATTGCCAGTTCTCAAATCAAGGGCGTAGAGCGGACGAGAAGAAATGGCAAGATACTCGCCGCCACTCTTTTTAATCGCCAAATTTTTGTTTTACAAATGTTTTGTAAGGAGCTGCAACCATTACAGCATGTTCCACATGACATCTTTAAGTAATTAACTATAATAATCAAAAAATATATATAAACGAAAAAAAAAAAAAAAAATAAGAACAAAAATTTCCATGATAAAATTAATTAATTTACTATTCCAATTTCACATATGTATGACGTTTAGAGAAGAATCCACGTTAAGATTGTAAATAAATGTAGACAAAGTAGGCAGAAGTCACGTTCACAAGTCGACAAACAGAACATCTTGTATTTTTCGTATATAAATAAACGTATATGAAAAGTGTTTCGCCAATTACGCTCCCGATATTTGTTTTCTATTTGATGCGCGATACTGAAATGTCTCGCTTTATGTCATTTCAATGCTAAATCCAAGAGGAAACGGGTAAGCGGATTTATTAGAACCTTGACGCAGACGCGGAGTTACAATTTTATAGCTACTATGAGTAGGGTGTCCATTAGTTCTGTTTCGTTAGGGCTTATCCGCACGAATATCTTAGATTTTTAAGGTAAAGCACTGCCAATATTCGTAAGCCCTCTTAGTCTCAGTCTAATCTTCTCTAGCCTCTTAAGACTTAGTGTCTCAAATTATTATTTCCAGTCTATGAATATCCAAATGATCAAAGGACAGTTACCACCACTTGTGGTAGAAATACATGGTACGCACGTCGAGATATTTCTGTAACCGGAACGACAGTGACGTGTGGCACACGTCGTCAAGCGATAGTTGCAGAAAGAAAAATGACGCACATGATCCAACCAAAATATGTGTTTATAATTTGCACAACAGAAACAAATTAAATTCCCACTCCCCCCTAAATCTGTTCACAAGACTGTTCTGACACGCACAACCTGCACCATTCCTTTACACCGCAAGTGGTTAAATACATTATTTTCTCATATTAACATGTTTCACTTAAAATAAAATAAAAGGTATATATATTTGTAAATAATTTTTTTTTCTACCAGACTTACTTGTTAAATACATTCATGTTCATTATGTTTTTAAGTACATTCTTCAGGTCTCATGTTACGTATGGTCACCCTAACAATAAGATGTAAAATCGAATAAAGTGAATATTTCTAGCCTTCACAAATCCTGATGATATTGCATTCGGATGTGACGATATTTATTTACAGTTTTCACTTACTCTTATTCTTACGTACTGAGATTTGCAAATTATTTTTATTTTACAGTATGGAAAATGAACCGAGAAAAGATCGTTCTTCTCTTCCGTTCTACGCCCTTGATTTGAGAACTGGCGGTAAATGTAAAATTAGTAGCATTTAATGTGTATTTTTTATTGACGTTCATAAGTGTACATTGTGTTACCTAAATAAATTAATGATTTTTGAATTTGAATTTATATTTTTTACTAAAGACAGAATCCTCGCAGATATTCAGATATATTATTTCTAATTCTTTATTATTTATCGTTTATATTCAGTTTTCATATTTTACACTCTATACAAGAGTTTCATTATATATACATAAAAGTTAATTAATATAAGTATAGAGGTCTATGAAAAATGAATAAAGAAAACAACAGCTGAAAATTTTAACTTAGTGGTGATTATAGGTAAACAAAGCATCAGATTTTAAATAGAAAGTGTTTTCTATTATGCTACGAGTATTAAAGCCTTTCCAAATATTTTTAAACAGATTAATATGTTAGCGTTAAGTGTTATGCAAAAAAGAGATCACCTTTCGTGAGGCATTTTATATAAAATCCGGTAGCATTTTTTAATTAAACCAAAGTGTTTTTCGAGCACTTAGTCTCAGCATATTTTAGCGGTCAAACGCGACGTTTTTCAATTCCGGGTCTCAACAAATTTGACTGCACGTGCGGATTCGTTTTGTGGGCGTATAGAGGTATTCTAATGAGTTTTTACTGATGATTTTCATATTCCATATCCGCATCATATTAAGATCATTGAAGTCTATTACTGTGATAAGCACAAGCCACACTTTCATTAGTTATCACCAGCGGTATTTTCCAATCGATACGTATTAGAAACCAAAAATATATGTAGCTTATTTGTAAGTCAAAGGTCGGTACGCATATGAAAGTAGACTAGCAAAAGTGACTAACAGCGAGATCTAAGTAATATCAAGTAAGTTATTTTGACCGTTGCACCTGCGATACACAAACATATTGTGCAAAAATCATAAATTGAAAGAATATTGCTCCTATATCTTACAAAATTATCTGTCACCTTTATATGTTGCGATCAAGTGACGTAAGTACATTATGTACAATATTTTCATTACACATTGTGTTTATAGATAATCTACATAATAAGTCATAATAAAAAATAGTGAAACCGAATAGATGTATGTAGTCCCTGAGTAACACAATTATCGGTGACAGTTTTTAAAACGAACTCCGTCAGCTGACAGTGATAGGTCGTGGTTATTAAAATGCTAAATTATTGTGTTGTTCCAGTAAACATTATGCGAGGGAATTATGAGTAACAGTACCTACTTATAGATTTGTTGAAAGATATATTGATTATGTAATTAAGATTTGTGTAACACAATATGTAATACTCTCGTTAAGACAATACAAAACTTATAGAGTAATAAATAACTTATTATTTAGTCCTTTGTTACTTGAGAACTAATTAAGACACGAGAAGTTTGTAAAACGAGACGGATTATTTGTAAATGATTCGTGTATAAGTTTAGGCTTTTATCCAAATATTTACTTTAAATTTTGTTTATAAAGTGCCTGCGGCTTTATTTGTAAGATAAACGTAATATTATAATGAAGTAACTTAAATAATAGTAGAGGTACTATTCAGTGAAGTATCATTTATGTATTTTTGAATCGAACTATTCAGTGTATACTAATATTTATTTTTATTATATTTTATAATCAATAGTGAGTTTGCAAAAATCTGGTGTATCATTCGGTCCTATACAATAGGTATGTTATAAAACGAAAGATTTGTATTTTTGTATGTTATGAATAAACTCAAAAACTACTGGACCGATTTCAAACATTCTTTCACCAATAGAAAGCTACATTATCTGCGAGTAACATAGGCTTTTTCTGTATAGTACATCTACATTGCACCCGTGTGAAGTCGGGGCGCGTTGTTAGTAAGATATAAAATGTAAGACTTTTATAAGCCTGTAATAAGATATTATGCTTGAAGATCTTAAATGTCTTATTTGTGTGCGTAATCTTGAATAATTATGCTTAATAAGGAGGATTATTATTTTCTTACACACAAAGGGGGAACCGGATATCTTATTACGTTATAATATGACGTAACAGTATAAATTGACTTTTTGATATTTTGGTTTTGTCTAATAGGAATACAAATTAATTTTAGTAAAAAATTGGATTTTAAAGTAAGTATAAGGGACAAAAGAACCTGCGGCTCACCTGATGGAAAGTGAACAACCCTTTCACCACGTCCATGAACATCCGCAACACCAGAGGACTTGTAGATACGTTGTCGGCCTTTAAAAAAGGATGCCAGTATTATGAATTCATACTACATACATAATAAAAGTATTAGTTATATTAATATGCATAATTCAACGTAAAGTAAAAATGGCCACCTTCGCGGGCGTATGTAGAAAATCTCACCAAAGTTTCATCATTCTCGCAAGATAGTTTAAGAGTGCATAGAAATCATATTATATACATTGATTTTCATAGATAGATAGATAGATAGATAGATAGATAGAACATTTATTTTGGAAAACACCACTTAAAGCTATTACAAAAAAGGACTTAATACTACAACTAATAAAGATTACTATGCAAATCAATAATGAAAAATCTATTTAATATAAATAGAGTGGTGCCACCAAAAACGGAAGACCACTCAGCATACGTTGGGGCCTAGAGCCCCAACACTGATTTTCAGTGGTTCCGTTGGAGGGACGCGCTGGCACAAGCAACAAAAAATAAATAAAGTTAAAAACAACCACAACGTAAACAAATATAACTAATTACAATCCACATAATATATATATTCATATTTATATATAAATCTATACAACCAAGACAGTATAAAATGAAATAAAACAAAATGTGCGCACTTACAATTATGTTATTACTAATTTTATTATTACTACTACTATGAGTAAATATATTTTTATTAAAAATGTATTTTATAGTTGCCAATACACTGCTTAAATCTACTTTTATTACTATAGTACGCACATTCTAATAAATATAGACTATAATAATTGATTAATACAAACATCCTTAATTACTAGTGTAAGCAAACATTATAGACTAAATAGTACTTGTTATAGAATGAAGAACACATTGTGACAATAATATACTAGATTAAAGTATTTTATGAACATTTATTTATATAATTTACTTTGTTACCATTTATCAAATAATTCAAAATAATCTAACAGTGCAATAAATATACTATTTTAAGTATAGTTATAAGAAGCAAATGATATGTTATTGGGGAGGGATTCCGAATACATTTCTTATATCCTCATCACTGAGTATTTTGTGCTTTTTGGAGGAGGGGGTTTGGCGTGCAAAAATGTATCCATTTCTAGTCCAAACATATCGCCAACCTTTACGCTTCCCCTCTTGTCGGGCTTGGTGAAATAAGTTCTGATTATAGCGAGTAAGACGTTCGTTTACATACAACTTTGTGGAATTCTCAAAGCTATTACCACCAGAAGCGCGTTTACTGCGAGCCGATCGCAGCAAGTCGTTCCGCAACTCCCTTCGAGCTAGACGGATAACCACAGGACGGGGTCGAGGTGGTTGCCCTGCTTCACTATGTGCCACTTGTCGGCCCTTTCGTTCGGCAAATACAATTTCTCGATGGTCCACAGTAATCCCCAAATTTTGGCCCAGCGTAGTCGCCACATCAATTAACTCTTCATTATCACTTTCGCTGATTCCAGATATAACTAAGTCATTCTGAAAACTTAATTGTTCATAATGGTTTAGTTCAGAGTTCATGTATGAACAGATCGCACCAAAATCGTTTCCTAAATCAGACGTCTTTGTTTCAAGCATATTCATACGCTCTTCGGTGTTTTTTTCTAAGGTGGAAATTCGAACTTCTACATCATCAAAACGCTTATTTAAAATTGACAAAGTAGTTGTGAGCTGAGATAACTCCTGCTGAAACAGCGCCATCTCTTCGGCCACCTTCAACAACTCAGTGTGAACTAATTTGATGTCTTGTACTAATACACCTCTATCTTGATCTTCAGGCGGTTGGTCTATCGGTGAATTTACATAACTATTAGAGCTCGCTGTTGGCAATTTAGTTGGTGAGATTTGGTTTGACTTGCAACCCTTACACAGCCAGCGCGCAGGTGCCTTGGGGTTTGATTTTATACAAACAGCACATTGTCGGTGGCAGTTTGAATCACATTTAGTGCACTTGATAGCTTCGGTGGAAACAAATTTACCACAAACAATACACTTCTTTGACATTTTTGATTCAATTTAATTCCAATGAAGAAGTTTGTTACTCGAAGCTAGATGGCGTTTTTTTTTAACAATAGAATCGAAGCCCGTCTGTTGTTTTAAATCAAGATAACTTAATTTTTAATTTAATGTGTTTATGTATACTAAAATTATTTAATAAATGTTCACTTGATTTTTGTGAAGACACTAGATAACACTGGTAAATTTGATATTTGAAGGTAGATTTTTTTCTGTGTCGGTAAACTGGGAACGTTAACAAGCGAGCACAACAAAATCTTCTTTATCACTGTTATTTGCGAGATATTTTACTAGATAACATTTGAGAAAGTTCTTCGGCAACACTCGTCGACTTTTCACTACTATTTAATTAAATCACAGTTGTGGATGTTTTTAATAAGCAAAAAAATTACTCAGCGTAACTGTCACCTAGGCCAGCAGCGCCGCCACGCCATAGATAGTGCCTAGGATTTTATAAACACTCATAGATGAACGCAGGCATATAATTTTATAGTAACTACGTAGACAACGCATGCCGATAAGCCCGCGAAACAGCGAATCTTATATTTTCGTATATTTAAATTTGGAACTGAAAAAAAACATGATCAACGAAAACGTAGCCAATATTAATCAGAGTGGTTTGCCACTCTACATATAAACAACCACGGCTACTTACAACACGAAGGGGCTCAGCGCTTTGTTGATGGTACTTTAAATAATACGTAAAAATACAATTTCCAAACTTCATTACACACAATTTCATGCGTTCAGGAATTATGTTTTATGGGAAACAGGAAATAACCACTATAAATGCAAATCAAAAACCATATCAATGAGCTGAGCCATGTACTGTAATTCGAGTCGTGAATAAAAAATGAACGTTTCGTCGACAAAATAAATATTTTATTGCTTTTTTTTTAATCATCATATGTTTTTCGGACAAAAATATATTGTAATCTCTTAATCATTAGTAACTTTACAATATTACTTTTCAATATTTTGGCAAAATTATTTATATTAATTGAACGGCCTAAAAACACTTTCTAATAAGGAACAAAACATATCTAAATTACTTTCAAAACTAAAAATTCTGGCATCAATCACTTAGTTGGATGTTATATTAAAAACTAGTGGACCCCTCAGAACTTGTTCTGCCACATTTTTGGCTTCGAAATTATATAATTATTCTTAAATTTGAATATGCCCATTTACCCACTTTAATTGTCTAATATGTCACTGATTTGCAGTGCACATCTGTTATTCCAAAAAAGCTAAGAATGCATGACGTGTGCTGTCAAGATGGCGGAGTTCCGAATCTAATTTATTTTATAATTAATTTTATGCATATATTATTTTCCTGATTTTTTCCAATATTGTAATAGCTTATATCTTATTCCTGACATAGAGGAATCCAACAAATAAGATATCGTTAAAATCGGTACAGCCGTTCTTGAGTTATAAACGGTGTAACTAACACAACTTTCTTTTATATATATAGTTTTATATATATATAATTGAAGGTACATTATTGGTTCTACTGTTAAGCTCTCTATTCTATGTATGTACTATATAATTACTATTAAGCTATTAATGCTAATGCAACACTCCAACTCTCTGTAATATCGTGTATGCGGTGATATTATTTAGTTATTTCAACTATGTGTTTGCGTGTTGTTCTCACGATAATGTAAGTGCGTGCTCCTATTCGACCATGCTTACTGCTGCTAGAGGACAAACCTTCGTTTTTTATTCGTATATTTTTTTATAATAATTATGATTAATTACTTGAAGATTTCATGTGGACAATGGTGTAATAATGGTTGCAGCTCCTTACAAACATTTTGTAAAGAGTGGCAGAGAGCTTATTGCCAGTTCTTCTCGTCTGTTCTACACAATTGATTTGAGAACTAGCAGTAAATGTAAAATTAAAAGCATTTTTTTTACTGACGTTCTTAATTGTACATTGTGTTACCTAAATGAATTAATGATTTGAATTTGAATTGAGAGCAATAAAAAACTCTTGAATACAGTTCAGATGTATAGACTTGTTCTTAATCAAAAACTTTTAAATAGTTTAAAATAAGGTCCAAAGTGTGCTTAATAGAAATATATTTGAAGCCTGAATATATAATATTAGAACTAACTATACAAATACAATAAAAAATAAACAATATCCTAGTTCTTAACTAAATTATGTATGCAATAGTGAAATATTCGGTTTATCCTTCTTTGACACAAAAAGATGTGGTACAACTTTTTGCTTATTTTTCCGCCTAGGAGTAGAATATACATGGGATATACATTCTACTCCTATATTATATATGCGGTTACTTGGGATGTATTATATTTCATATAAACATCCCAATTTTCCCTGGCATACATTGTTCATAAGAAGCTTAGTTTAGATATAATATGATCGAGTGAATACAAGAATTCCTGAATGGTTCGGCGCTATAAATACAATTATATAATAACATTAAAGGTAAATTCAACATATTTTTAAATTTGGCATGAAATAAAATATATTATTATATATTGTAATAAAACGACACCAAGGCTTTCATTTATGTACCAACCACAAATTACTTAAGAACCGTGTTTGAATCATAGCGTTCAGAATTCGCAATAAGACTCTTAATGAAACATAACTCCAAGGTATACAGTGGCTAGGATTTCCCGAGGGAGTAGGATTTTTTAAAACAAAAGCCGGCTTATGTCTGAAAGGCGATCGGTTATCGCGACGGCGCAGGCTCGCCATCTACTGCGAAAAAGTTTAGACAGTCCCTCTATAGTGTTTCAAGTTTATTTATGGGATTTTGCGCTAACTTCCCAATTAGGTAAAAGTAACGGTAATTATTTTAACACCACTGTTTCAGCTCCCAGTATTCTGCCATAAAATGTGTTGTATCAAAACCAGTACGAAGAAGAAACCCGAAGTACGTTACATCCATCAAAATCTATATCTATACTAATATAATAAATAATAAAGAGGAAAGATTTGTTTGTTGGTAAGTTTATTTGTTTTTTACGATTTAACTCAAAAACTACACGACCGTTTTGTGTATAGTACATCTACATACATTGCACCCGTACGGAGCCGGGGCGTGTTACTATGTATTATTTATAAATACGTTAACATGTCTAAGTTACAAACGAACCCGCGACTCATAGATGAAAGGTAAGTGTATCTAACGACTATAGTCAAACGTTAGCTCGATTAAAGATAGACTTATCTTCTATATACATATAATAAAAGAGTAGGATCGAAATTACGCTTCACTAAATATTTTTACCAGAAATTAATAGGGGTGATAAAAGAAGGGTAGCAGAATGCATAAATGCAATTTTTAAGATTCTTGTCTGTCTGTCTGTCTGTCCGTCTGTCTGTCTGTCTGTCTGTTTGTTCACGCTAATCTCCGAAGATACTGAACGGATTTTCATGCAATTTACACAAATATATTAAGTAAAGCCCGGGGCAACATATAGGCTTTGTTTTATCGAAATCGGTTCTCGGAAAGAAAAGTTATCATCATTTAAAAATAATTTTAAAGGCACCATATCACCAAATTGCAATGCAAAATGACTCGCGTTGAACTTTTTCGAATTGTCAGATGTCAATCACAGTTTGATATGTAAATGAAATACTTTGATTATTTCGCCATTTCCGATATATGTAATCGTAGAATAGTGGATATGCAGGCCCTCAAATACTGTATACCGGATTAATCCGGTATACAGTATTTTATTTAAATGTGTGATACTCGCGTTAATAAAAGACAATATTAAATCGCGTTATTAAACTAAATTAACAGATACTTCATACGTTTTGCAAATTACTTTTGGTAAAATAATATTATATGAAAAAACTCTTCTCTGCTTATTGCAGCTTCTATCCTTCTACGTACTTAGTACTGTAGTTGCCTTCTGTCCAAATTATTAAATGACTCTAGGTCTGATGGCTACTGTTCGATAAATGTAACATTATTATTCACATAATTGGTATCATCAATCGAACCCACGATACACGTCTTACAGTTTTAAAATAATATAAGAAGTACTCACTGCAAACACAAAGCCAGACTTAGTTCCTCCTGTACTTAAAATGTCTCTTGTAGATCTGTGAAGATGTGTAGAAGAAAAACAAATTAAATAAAATAACATTTAAGATAACAACCTCAGAACCCCGTAAAAGTCCTCGAGTAAGAGTTTGGATGTCATTAATTGCCTCAAGATCTGATTAAGCAAATAAATGATTCAGATACGATTTCGATGCTAAAGTTTCGACACTTAACGATATTTTTGTATGTCTTGGTTATTAATGTTATTTAGTGTGGGATCACACTTGTGAGTTGACCGTGAAAATTAATTACAGTGAACATGAAATAACACTAAAACAGATTACGTTTTCCAACGATTAAGCTATTTCAACTATATTCTCTTAGACTGCATTATTATTTAAATTCTTGCATACCTTAAATAAAATTTCAATACATAAGACCACCCGGCATCCTTCTACAACTAACTAATTCCTACTTAGATACTAGCATGTTATTCTCGTATATGTTTATGGCACGTGCAATGGTTTTGTGAATACTTCAACAATCTTTATCGCTAGTCTAGGCGTACATTTAATGTCGCATCGCTCGCGGCACTGCTATAATTTATCTTGCCTTATCTTTGCCGAGTCGAATCTTGGAAGTTAAGTTTATAATGTTAAATTGAACTATGGCTTCAAGTAGTATTGGAAATCGGCAAGAAATTAACATTAAGATATTTATATCCAGTATCTCGAACTGACCATTTCAAATGGAACTACCTACATATTATATTATTGTGAAAGAAAACCATTCGTAGGGGTTAAATTTAATATTTATAGATACTTAGATATATGCTATGTCGATTATATCGGGGACTTTGTTTAAAAAACCAGGTCAAGAGTTCTCCAAACAGACGAGCGTATATGAAATCGTTGACGAAAGTGGAGGATATGAAAATGGTATACAAGGATCAAAGCATATGGAAATCTTTTATCTCCACTCACCCCAATGAAAGAGGTGACGTCATCTATATATACGTATATACGAGTATATATTATAAGTGTTACAATTCTGAAGAGATTTGGCATCTTTTATGCGGCGCAACCAAAATATTGAACAGTTTCCATAAAAACAAGAGAAACACAAGATCAGGTAAAATAACAGGCTCTTTACAAACCGCTGTAATTCCAACAAATGGACAAGAGAGCTGTTTAATTGGTAAATTGCTCAATCGAGTTGTTTTAATGAACGCTGGTCATTTTAAACTAATGAGTAGTGATGTACCTACTTACATCGACACTCGTTAATTAAATCCAAATTTTCCGGAGCAGAGAAAGTTATAATTATTTTCATTATATCGTGTTAAAAGTTATCAATAATTTAATAGATATATGTAGAGAGAAAATTTTAATGAATTGTGTATAGCGTTTTAATCGTTTCATTCTCTAATGGTTTGAAACGATTATTAAAATTTTATTATACCAGAGGTTACGGAGAATTTCAAAACCATTCCTTTTTCTCACTCTGTAGACTTTACGAATAGACAGAAAAAAGCAAAAACAATGCATATTATTTATTTAGAATTACTAGGAATAAATACAGTAGTGGTTTGACGCAAATGTGTATAAATTGATCTAAGTTCCATAAGTAATTGTTAGATAAGTAAGTTAGATAAGTCATTGTTGGATAAATAAGTTAAAGAAGTAGTTAACTGTTAGAATATTGTTTGAAAGATAAAGGTTGACGATTGACGTTATATTAAAAAACGTCGTCACCTAAAGTATAATATTATGAATATTATCAAGAATTTTAGCCAGTTTTCAATCAATAGATATATCTAACCAATAAATATTTGAAATTTAATGGATTTTGTAAGGACCTGCTGTCAACAGATGAAAACAGTGAATGAAATCGTTTAGTTATTATATCGCACATCCCTACAAATGAGCTGCGTTTGGCGGCACGTCATTTGAGCACAGAAGAGCTCTGAGGCTTAATTCATGGGGTGCGTTCAGAGTGAACTATGAAGTGGAGAATAAAATGTCTGAAATTTTTTTTTTTTATATTTTGTTTATATTTATTTTTATAGTTTTTTAAAAACCAAATAGGTAACTTAGGTAACATAAAAATATAAAATTAAATATACTTATTATTATAAAAATAAAACAATAGCCTAGATCTTAAATGCCTAGATCTTGTCTGAAATTAAATTTTCGCAATGAAATATCCTATCGAGCACAACAATCCTTTTAAGTAAAGTTACATTCACTTTTATAATAAAACTAGCGACCCGCCCCGGCTTCGCAAGGATGCAATGTACCTACATATATGCTAATAATGTAGCTTTCTATTGGTGAAAGAATTTTTAAATCGGTCGAGTAGTTTTTGAGTTAAATCTTTACAAACAAACAAATCTTTGTTGTTCATAATATTAGTATAGATTGAGAAATAGGCTCATATTTAAAGTTCGTGATTGTGACTGAAAGCGCAAAAGCCATAACACAAATAGAAAACATTGAATGTAGAGATTAGGTAGTATTAATGACGTGCACCGCCGAATGAGTGCCAAAATTTGGTTATTTAGTGAATTCCCGTGAATATATCATCTGAATGTGTGCCATTTTGAATTCTAATGACGAATCATTTCCGATGTAGTTTAAGCCTCAATTAATTTTAGCTTATTTCCAAATATACAGCTGATACGGAAACCTTCACAAAACAAGCCTGTGGAACCGCCGACAATACACCTGCAAGCCATCTAGAGTTACAACTGTCTATGTGTAGCAGTGATCACTTACCATCTGATGAGCCACCTAAACGATTGCTCCCCATATTAAAAAAAAAATTTTTGATCACTGCATTCTTTTAGCACTGGAAGACCCGGGGAAACAAGAAATAAAAAAATTTTTTTGGGTCGGGCAGAGCACAGAAGGCTGATCACCTACTTGCCTGTTAAGAAAAATGATCAGTGAAACAGACACAGAATGCCCATGCCCCACTTAGGGTTTTTTTTAAATCGTAATGTTATATAGTTAATCAAGTGATCTATTACTACTACTACAACTATTACTTATTCATGACTTGAACTATGAAATATAGACGTTTAAAGAATTAATTTTGCTAACTGTAAAATACCTGCTTTTGATTACGTGGATCATGGATACAACAAGCAATTTTCAAAAATCTTTAATTAGCTGATGCCTCAATAAAAATGTTTCAACTTTTATATAAATTAATTAATTACAACAATTATAGTAATTATGTATATTTAAACATTTCAAAAAGTACTTTAATTGTACTGACTAAGCGGTTGAGTTTACTTGAAAGTGTAAAAACAATGTTGTCCTCAAGTAAATATATAAAAAAGTCAGAAACATATTTTATATTAAACCCACTATGAGTGTTTTAATTTGCGAGCGGATGGCTCCAGGCGAAATGGCTAATATTATGAGAAATAATTTTCCGTAAATCGCTCCCGAATCGCGGCAAAATTGACCAAACACTGCGCTCATTATCTCGAACTCCCATCAGTATGTAAATGTTAAAACGTGTGAGTAATTGATATTCCAGTATTTCAGAAAGTTAATTTCAATCTGATAAGGCTGGGTTGTGTTATATTAAATACCCTTAGGGAGATTAAATGAGCTGTTTGATGAAAAACTGTTTAGTTGTTTACTATATTTGTTTGGGTCTCATTAACAAAGCAAAACTATTTAAGGGAAAAGCTGTTTTAGTAGAAATCCATGTTTTAAAACCATATGCCAGAAGATATTATATTATATTATCCACTTATCATTAGAAATAAGCAATACAATAAACCTACAATAACCATGTCAAATTAAATAGCTTCCTAATTAATCTTATGTATTTCGGTAATGTTTTAATCAAATTCTACATATACAAGTTGCTTGTCTGTCTCCCGGGTACCTAGAGAAAAACACTTTTTCATTCGGGCAGGGCACAGAAACGGACCACCTAATTGCCTGTAAATGATCAGTGAAACAGACACAAAAATGTGTCCACCCAATACCTCGCCTGGTGACTCGGAAATTCACTATAATAGCGACAACTGTTTTTTGTTTTCATTTTATAACTTCAACATTTACTTAAGTATCATCAGAGAAATTAATTAATAATGCTGTGTGCACCTATTATTTATTGACGCATATACCGGACCTATTTCTTTATAATATTGTTATTGTAATATGCGTTGTTGGAGCACCTATTAAATAAATAAATAAACAACTGTCAAAGTACAGTAGCACATAAAGTAGCATAAGTTTTTTCTCATAAGGACCAAAGTCACGTTCGAAACAGGTTGTGCGGCACTTCCGCTCACGCTACTACATCCGGTACGCTTACTGTAACCTAATTACCTCTACTACTATACTTCCTGTGCGTTATTTTATTACGACATTGATATAGTAATAAAGTTAATTGAAAAAACATTCAAGAAAACAAATCGTTCTTTATACATTGTTTATGTATCCTGGCGTTTCGAGGGCAGACTGAAAAGTGACAGCTGAAACTTTGCAAAGTTGCTACAATACCTGAAATTATATCTACAGAGCAAATACTATTTTTTATTTATAGTAGACACCATGGCCCACTGAGACTTCACGTTTTTAATAATTTTAATTTATTTACAAATATTATGAAGCAACAGATTAACATTTTTTTAACGCAAACAAGTAACTTCTTCTTTAAGGTGACTCTAGTCGACATTTTTTCCATAGGAATTTCGGGGGGGTATTACTCCACTATTTAGCACTGTACATGCAAAGTTAAACATGATATCGTTTTGTCTCATTATTAATTTTGTTTGTTGAGAAACAGAATAGTAAAATAAAAAACCATTAAAAAGTTACGAGCTACCAAAGATTGGTTTTCATTGCCATTTTTAACAACAACTTTGGGCTTAAATTAGTAATAAAAGAAGTATCAAATTTTCAAAACAAAGTCTTTACCGACAAAGCACGATTATCGAAGAATACAATAACTTTTATTTGTGATTGATTTATGCAGTGGTTTTTTCATAAAACTCGATTTTCCAAAGGCTTTTTCGTAACTTTTTACGCTCCGCTTTTACTATGAATTATCGTGCATCTCACTCAATAATGATTCCCCCGGTGCGGTGCGGGAGGACGACGCACAGCGCGGCACCCGCGCGCGCGCGTATACGTTTCAGTGACTGAAAATTGAAATTCAGTCTGCTGCGGCCTATGTTGTTTGTATGACGTGTATGTTGATTGTTGACTATCTATACCTGCGCTCTAAGTTACCACACTACATTGACCCCTGGCTTGAACTTTGGATTTTGATACTACCAACTTTTAAATATTTGACTTCGTACTGTTAATTGGTCTCCGAATTTATGTTACTAATTGGAATTGTTGATTTGAGTGGAAGCTGTGCCAGTGACATTGGGCTGGTTCATTGAAGAACATTATACAAATAAACAATGGGTAAGTCATATAATTTGTTACACCTAATCTATTTAGTATTCTTTTCTTTTTCGCCGACGACGCGTGGACTTTGCTCCCATAGATTATACTAATAATATTATAAATGAGAAAGTGTATGTTTGTATGTTCCGTTTTCAAGTCAAAACAGCTGAACCGATTTTGATGGGACCCTAGAAATGGTCATAGGCGGCAAAAAATATGTATCTATACTGTGCGTCTGGCACTATTGATAACGTATGACATAAAAAAATAAAATATAAATATATACCTAGTTTTATATCGTATGAGATTCATACAGGTATGTTTGTACTAGGATTTCTAAGACTCGCGTTCCCGTAGGAACCTATTTACTGCTCCGCTTCCATGAGTCCACGTGTTATGACTTTTAGCTTTTTTTATGTTAGATATCGACAGACGAGCATGATGTTCACTTGATGGTAGGTGATACCTCAGCCACTGAACATCAGTCAGTGATGCGCTGTCGACCTACTTTTTACTTCGAGCATTCGGAAATCCATATACTGAAACCGAAACGCACAATGCAATGTGCATTTCACGATTTTCATTCGATTTTCCATCAATGAACGGTGGTCCATGGAAAAATGGAAATATCGTTGCCCGGTCGGAATTTCGATATTCCTTCCATCCGATCAATGCCCGAAGTTACCAGACGTTGGGAAAATATGCTTACAGAAAATTATAAAAAGCTTATACTATAACATAACCTTTCTCAATAAATAATCTAACAAAAACAAAAACTAAAAAGATTAATCTGGTAGGTATCTATTTGGCGTTCAAACTAACAACCTATTCAGCTTTATAATATTAGTAAATAGGTACATACTTATTCATAAACGTATTGCTTGATATAGTTAAAATAATATGTTTTGTTTCTTTCGTTCTGTAGTCTTTTTATATTCTACTAGCAAAACGCCCCGGCTTCGCACGGGTGCAATGTAGATAAAAATAAAGCAAAGCCTATGTTACTCGCTGATAATATAGCTTTCTATTGGTGAAATCATTTTAAAAATCGTTCGAGTAGTTACCCCTTGCCGCATTGCTCGCTGCGCTGCGTGGAGCCACACCGGCGCGATGGCATGTATTTTTGTTTGTATTGACATTTTTAATTTCGTAATATCTTTTGAATGGAATGTCCGATTTCAATAATTCAAAAAGTAATCAATAGGTTTATTTGGATAAGAATTAATACAAAGGTAAGGATAACATGGTCCGATTTTCATCGACATTTTTTTCAATTTTTTAAATGTTCAAAAGTAGTTATAGTAACATAACTACAATAGTTAGACATAATATGGTCTCGCAAAGTTTTTGTCGATATTGATATGTTCTATTATATTGTAGAACTTTTTTTTGTCTATCGTCAATACTTTTCCCAGTGCATACGATGAAAGACATTTTTTGGCTAATTTCTTTACACCTTGGTTGGTTTTAGTAGGAATTTCTAAGGATATCTATTTTTTCTATTAATAAATATAGCCTATGTTACTCAGCGATAATGTAGCTTTCTATATTCGTGAAATAATTTTTGAAATCGGTCCAGTAGTTTTTAAGTTTATTCGATACTTCCAAAAAAAAAAATACAAATCTTTCCTCTTTATAATATTATATAGTATAGTATATAATAGTATAGATATAGATAGAGCGAGACAAAACATATGTACTAAGTATATCAATCAGGCTTATAATACGTTTATGAATAAGGTCGATATAATATAGTGCTTACCTAAAAATTAATAGATTACTAAATCAAGGAATTAGCATCAGCTGATAATCATGAGGTAGCAAACGCCGAGTCGTGTTGTACTCGCGACGCGCTTCGTACTCGCGTCCGAGGTCGTTATTTTAGGGTTGTCACAAATTATTATGTTATTACTTCAATGAAATACTTTTATCTAAATTTTTAGAAGTCTTACACATCGCTAGAATAGCCTACAAAAATTAATTAATAAATTCATATTATATTATTGACAAATAAATAACGGCATAATTATGAATAACATTGCTTTCATAAAATAAGTTTACTATAGTGTTTAGGTATTTAATTATGCTATTATTTTTATGAAACAGATACAAAAAATTGGCGAATGGGAAAAAAGGGCGCCTAAAACTAAGTGCCCCTCGCAAAAAGAAGCTCAAAAGAACATTGAAAGGATGATATGTCCCAAACGTAAGGATTATTTTGAGTGTTATGATCGATGACCCAAAAAAAACGAATCTTTTTATTTTTGTTTGCAGTTTCGTTAACTTATTCCATTGTACCCAGTATAATCCATGTTTTTTTTTAGATCAACACGTGATTTATTCGAGCATGATACCTGTGCCGAAAAAGTACATAAAGCAATGTCTGCACAGTGTGAAAATGTACCTGTAGTAAATGACTCTACTGAACAGATTAGTTCCGATATTCCTCATGTACTGATCACACCTCAATCGATAGCGTGCTTTTTGGCGACGCCCACCAGTGAGTTCGAGCCCGCGACTTGTTCAACCTTAAGACTGATGTTTCGGTTCATATGTTTTGGGTATATCTAAAAGTATATATAAATGTAAATCTCAAAACTGTGAAACACAAAAGTTGGAAATATATGGAATACTTTTAGTTCTCAAAGAAGAAGCACTATTTGTCAAACTCCCGCTTCCAAAGGTCAGACTAAGTTGCCTATAATAAATTAGGGGTAATTTGTAAGCGTAGTGCCCTGAGGGGACGGTGGCTCTGTCATTCTCTAAGATGAATCGAATATTTGCATATTATTTCGTGATACCTTGCCAAGAAACTTTTGAATTATTCCCTAATAGATTCATTTCGCTTGGAAATAGGTTAATATCTCCCTTTATGATTAATTGTTTTGAAACTTATAAATCTATTCTTTCCTAAATTGTTAGTAAAATCTTTTCAAATACTTCATTAATTTAGGTATATAAGTCTCCGATTTTGAAATGATATTTATTATACACACAAGCCATTTACATAAAAATATACAGGAGGAGTATTTAGAAAACGTTAGCTTTCAAATAGTAAAACATAAATAATATAGTGATATCAACGACAACTTGTCACTTGATTTAGACATACCATATGCAATATCATAACCGGGTAATATGGTAATGGGAATGTAGCGAAAATTCATCAACATTGACTAAGTGCAACGGATTATTATGCAGTCGAAAATTTTCAGAGTTAAATAAAGAGGATAGCTAAAGATAGGACGAGTTAATGGATACCGTCTGCTCCACCCTTGACCAATGACCTTAAGTCAAATACGAAATTTACTTCCCGCATACGTACATAATTATGATCTTTCATTCATATGTTTAACGTTTTCAGTGGCCAGTCTTGAATGACGTCATGATTTTATAAATAAACACTGTTTTCCGAGCAATTCCTTTTGTCAAGTTTTCAGGTTGTTGTTCGCTCAGTAAATGCTTGATCTTTTTACTGTTCTTCGACATTAGTTTAAAGTTTTTATATTCTAGTTAGTAAGTTTTGTAGAGAAAAAAACTCACACTGTGCTGCGTGCTGTTTAGTATTTACCTATACTTAATTGTTTCATACATTTAAAATTGTATATATATAAACGTTGGCAGACGTAAATACATAAATAAACTATAATCAGACCCAGTGGGAATCGAAGGCGCGACCGATGGTTCCAAGGCGCCGTGGCTGCACTAGCTTGCTGAATACACTTAAATCTCCCAACAGAAATCAGAGCTGCCGTATACTTTATTCAGCTCTCAATAAAGGCCTCTGAGTCTGCGATCGTCTAGGGATTGTGCAGAATATCTCAAGTGATCACGCCTTGATTGGATGGACCTTAAATATAGACCCTACGAGTCCCACGAGTAGGGGATACACGCGAAATACGATCCTCGTTCGATATTTGCACTGAGTTTATGTCGTCACTTGAGAATTGATTCACGCTTTAACATGAAAATTGTTTTTATATACCCTTATAACATGATAAAAGGATAGTGTCTGCTTGTTTCTTTTGAATAATCTCTATTAGTTTTTGACTGATGTAAGAAAAGAGTAATGGAAAAATATAGCTATAGAATTCCTAATCGTGAAAATATAAAACTGTTAAGTCTCATCCGCGCTAGCTGGGTGAGTAATTAATTAATTTGTTAATTCTCAATTTCTTCGTATACTTAAGATAATATAAGATGTTCTCGATGTCAATCACATTAAACATTTTATTTCTGATATTTTATACTTAAAGATTAAAAATACAAATTATCCATCACTTTTATATTCATGGATCTAAGTTTTTTTACTCTAAATTCATATTTTCTATATAATTTATGTATAAAACCGGAAGCCAAATATAAAACAAACACACAAACTCAAAAAGATTTCATATTTTCTTTTGTTTATGCCTTGAACTTGAAATATACATTCGTTGTGAAATTTTTCAACCTTTGTGTCACAATATGAAAATGTTTTTCATTAAAAAAAAAGAATAGCACAGCATTTTTTGCCACGTGTGGAGTGTAGAATCCTAATGTACATATTTACCATACCAATGTATCATACATTCTACAAGCGACTGCAGTAATTACTTAGTATATAACACGTTAATGATTGTTCTCGTGAAGTAAATCTTGTGCTCACTATCTTATGCAACCGCAAGTTCCACCAAGAAGCCTAATCTTCTTCTGTTATACAACACAAAGACAATAATTCACACAGCACATAGAAACTAAACAGTGAGTATAAACTCTTACAGAATTACACTGTATCATGAAATCTGCATCTGATTATTTTTGCCATAATTTAAGATTCAGGGCAACCTATTTTTTTTTTTCAAAATTATTAATAAACACTTATGCACATTCATTTATAATAATATGCGGAACAATCAAGCAATATCTATATTTTCAAATTTAAGTAAATACGTGATATAAATTGTTATTTATTGTGTACGAGTATATTCCTCCCACCATAATTTCTGTGCATTATGTATAAAAAATAGGATAGCCTGAAACTTTTTCAATTCAATTTAAAATCATTTATTCATTTAGGTGTACAATGTACACTTATGAACGTCAATAAAAAATACATATTAATTGCTTCTAATTTTACATTTACTGCCAGTTCTCAAATCAAGGGCATAGAACGGACGAGAAGAATTGGCAATAAAATTGCCGCCACTCTTTTTAATCGCCAAGTTTTTCGTTTTACAAAATTTTTGTAAGGAGCTAACCATTACACCATTTTCCACATGACATCTTTAAGTAATTAACTATAATAATTAAATATATATATATATATACGAAAAAATAAAATAAAAAACAAAGATTTGTCCTCTATCAGCAGTAGGCATGGTGAAATAGGAGCACGCACTTACATTCTCGTGGGAACAACACGCAAATACATAGTCGAAATAACTAACATCACCGCATACAAGAATTCAAGTCCGAACACCTGGTGTTTTAACACCATTGTAGGTCTTCTTCTTCTTCCTGCCCTATTCCCTTTTTTTTTTATTTGGGGTCGGCGCAGTATCTTTTCTTTTTCCATTCTCTCCTTTCACTCACCATATCATCAGTCACACCTTTCAAACACATATCATTCTTCACACAGTCAATCCATGTCTTTTTTGGCCTCCCTCTTCTTTCATTACCACTTTCATATTTAAAACTTTTTTTGATACACCATTGTAGGTATTAATCCTAATATAATTTTGTAGGTATGAATGGATTTTTGTTACTCTTTCACGCAAAACCTACTAAACGAAATTTGATGAAACTTTAAGAATTATTATTTATATACCAGAAAAGAAAATCCTGCTATCTGAGAGCTATATCGCCCAGCGAAGTGCGTTTAGTTCGCGTTTGAATCTTCCTTGACTTAAATTGAATTTAAACGTAGCAGTAGTTGATAGTAAAAGGCTAATTGTTAATGCTTTAGTAAGAGTCGGCAACGCATATGCATGCTCTCTGACAGATGTCTATGAGCGGCGGTAACTTTTAGCTGAGCCACCTCCTATTTGCCCCCTTTTCTATAGAAAAAAACTATAGTATTTTACCTATATTTTATCCATAAAATAAGATTTATTATATCAGATTATAGACCATTGTTTGACATGGCGGTAAGTGGTGATGCGGTCAGTGGTCAATCATAACTGTCTAGAAGGTACCTATTTACACTCGGCATCCAAGTCCCTTCACGGTGTCATAATTTTCGGGGAAATCAGACGCTGGGAGAGTGTTTCAGATCTTGGCGGTTAGCATAATTAAGGATAAGGCGAAATGACCTGTGATTTGATAGTCCTACGATTATTTTATTTATTAATCTGACGCTTTGCCCGTTTCAATTATCACTCAAATTAAACTATATAATCATATTAATATCATACTAGTAAGTTAGTAATACGGCTCGGCTTCGCACGGGTGCAACGTAGATAATGTTCGCACGGATACTATAATGTAGCTTTCTATTGGTGAAAGACTTTTTAAAATCGGTCGAGTAGTTTTTGAATGAAATAGTAACAAACCAATCTTTCCTCTTTATAATATTAGTATAGATCATATAGTTTATTTTTTAAAATCCATTAATTGCAACACTTAACTATCAATAGTAAAAATTGTAAATATTGAATATGTTGAACCGTATTATAGTAATATTGTTTGTAGGCATACTGTAGCATAGCAAATATTAAAAATTCTTGCGCAACTACAAGTTAAGAAACTGTTGTAATTGTAACACAAAGACGACACTCATGTCAACACAACCGTATCATGCGCAGTCGCTAATGTATCCGAGTGTCGCCGGCAGCTTACCTGGCTCTACCTACAACTGGGCCGAGGACTTGCCTCCGAAGTGCGTTTAGTTCGCGTTTCAAAAAGCATAGCATTGTCACTGAAAATTAATGCTTACAGAAAGCTTAGATAACACGATATGTATTTAACGTACAGCTTAGGAAACGATAAACATGTAATCTCGCATCAGTGCAGTGTATAGTTGATCATAGGTTATGTATGTTGTTAGGTAGGATTAACATAAATGTAATACGTATGTGGTCTTGTAGTCGAGAGTTCGTCCGCTAACTCATGCGTCCCGGGTTAATTCCCTGGTTGATGGTTAAGTGTTTTTCAATTTCTGGAATTATCGATCAGAGTTTGAGAAATTGGTCGATAAACATCCATTAATTTCTCCCTGAAGGCTGTGCAGGTGGACAGCATAAAGCGTCGGAGCCACGGTTGCGTGCTAAGCGATCCCGTCAGCCCCAAATAGCGGACCGGTCATTAATTTTTTTAGGATAACATAAATGTAACAATAAAATTACTCCACACTTAAATCTAGACTGCATAGTCAAATCAAAACAGGTGAAACAGGTCAATTATAAATGATATTGAAGAATCATTTATAATTGACCTGTTTAGTAGTAAGAAATATCACAATTCTTATCATTCTATTACTCATTATTTCATCTGGAAAAGACATTAAGTACAGACTGAATGACTTCCTATTATTCGAAATGAAAAAATAAATCACCGTAATAATAACCACCGTATCACCGTAAATAAATGTCCTTAATTGATTTATTGTATTCGGTTTTAAGGCTAAATTGAGAAACAAATGCAGATTACTTTATGTTACGTAAAATCATACCGGCTACGCACAGGCTAGGTAAAAATATAGTAAAATATCTTCTAATTTCTTGAACAGTGTTTATCTAATACGAATACAACAAAATCACCTAATAAGCCAAACCATTTCTACACTTGAGTTTACAACAAAGTTGTTGATTGTACAACAAAGTTGAACAACAGAATCTCGAATCTCTTAAATATTCATAATAAATTGTTGACCCACATTATATAGATTCGAATTTCGTTTAACAATTCTATAATCCGTTAAATCGGTAAACTAAAGTAAACTAAACACATATAGGGCTGTCACCAAAAAATTTAACCTTAAAATGACATCCATTATTATTACTGGATTTTTATGATAAAGTGATCTAGTTGAAATTCATTCTATTTAGCTGCCAGGGCAAAAAAAGTGAATTCCCAAGTCCCTTATTTGGCATTAACTGGCAGGCACAAATAGGTCGGCAACGCACCTGCAAGATCACTTACCATCACGTGAGCCACCTGACTGTTTGTTCCCTATTCTATAAAAAAAGGTCTTCTGTGTCTTGTCTGACAGAAACAATTTTTTTCTGATTATAATCACCAGTTATTTATTTACCTTTGTATAAATATAATCAGCATTTGATTCCAAAAAATACTTCGAATGAAACTTAAAATATAATTATTTTCATAACAAATATAAACACCTAATACAAACGAAAACCAAGTATTAAAACTTATTAAAAAAATCAATTAATTTAAAACAATATGATTACAACAAAACACGTTCAAATGCTATTAAGCATCGTCAACCCTATTGTAAGCGTGGATTGAAAGCGCTCAAAACGCTTGTAGTATGATTGAACTAATTGCTTCTCAGATCTCAAAGACATCAAAGACTTTGGATCTGCTGAATGCTATTGTTAGATTATAAATTACACTCTTCAAATTCGACAGTGCTAGAGTCACATCGGTGAGGCTGTTGCATATTGACTCTATCATTTTTTTCTTGACAGTATGTCCTATAAACCATCTGATCCAGTTAATGTTAAAATATATAACTTCATGTAAAAACGTATTAGACACCGTATTTCAAGGTTCAAGTTTATGTATTTGAGGTTATTGATATAAAAAAAATCTGAATCTGAAACGCAGCAACATATTCACTATGAGCAGATATTATTATATGTATATTGTATATGTACGTAATTCAGCCATGTTTCTTTAATTTCATGACCAAGTGTTCTATATCCAATCTATATAAATAAAAATCAATGTATGTTTGTCCTCTATCACACTCCTAAACTATGATGAAGCTTTGTGAGTGGTTCTACAAATACCTGTGAAGGTTCCTGGCAAAAACACACTAATTTACCTTACATGGCATTGCAACGCATGCTTATTACAGCTAGTACATTTAGCTAACTTATAAAAACGATAAGATTTGATAGCGGTTAATTTAGCTCTCGTTTTAAAGTATCAAAATAACGCACTCAGAAGTACTGAAATAAGCCCTATAGCCCTGCTACGCAAAACGTTTAAGAGACCAAACAATAAAACGAGTTTGATATTATATAGAAAGACTCGAATTTGTTAGCGAGAAGTAATAGCATCGCTTTGTTCCCGAAACTTTGTGAGGACAATAAAGGGCTCTGTAATCTGCTCTTTAGTAAATTAAAACTTACACCGCAGCTACTTAACCCCCTGATTGATGCTTTGCGACATCAAAGAGGATATTATCTCAAATGGTTGAACTTGGTTACTGAAACATTTTTTTTAATGTAAAAAAAGCGTTGGTGCATTCGGTAGAACACCTGCCGTGCGCATCGATGGGTCGTGGTTTCGAATCCCACCGGGACGACATATTTATAAAAATGTCTTCCCTACGTCTGGTAACGTCGGGAATTAAACGGGTGGGAGGAATATCGAAATTCCTACCGGGTTACGAACCACCGTTCGTAGATGGAAAAGTGCATATTGAATGTATCGATTTCAGTCTATGGATTTCCGAATGCTCAAAGTAATAATTAGGTCTACCGCGCATCATTGACTGAAGTCCTGTGGCTGAGGTATCACCTACCATCAAGTGAACCTAATGCTCGTCTGTCGATATCTAACATAAAAAAAATAATCATGTGACAACGCGATGTGATGTTTTCCTGTGATATATTATTAGGATTTTTTATGTTAGATTTTCTCAGACGAGCTAACTTCATAGTAGTGCAGCCGCAGGATATCAGTAAATAAAGGGCTGCGACATATTTTTTCTACGGACATTCAGATGACTGAAATCTGAATACTGGAAAAAAAACGTGCAATATACTCTCCACGAATTTTTATCGGAATAGTGGCCATAATTTCGATATTCCTTTCACCTTGTTTAGTCGCATATTTGTAGAAGTTTATAAGCAATAAGCATGTCGAACCCGCGACCCATCAACACCCAACGCGCTAACGAATGTAAATAATCGTACGTAATCGTATTCTTAAATACACTTATTGTATTATAAGTACATATTATTATTACGTATAGTATTGACTTACATCTTATAAATTATACCTTTTAAAGTCGTAATGGAGCAATTAATCGTAATAATGTTACAAAACCAATTTCAAAATTATAAGTACAAATAGGTAATACCTAAATAATACACAACACCTTTGGCATTCTACAACATCTGGTTTAAACATCAAATCTGGTTTAATAAATATATGTATGTATAATACACATATCTATGTGAGAACATCTCTACTAAAAACTTTTTATTACTAAAAAAACTCGCGCATCATTATATAAAATCAACTGTTTAACCAACCCTTTGTGGGAGCACTACCGTAACCGAAACAAGAATCGCGTAGCCGTGGTAAAGCCGTGACGTCGTAAATATGCACAATGACGTCACGACTGACTTGTCGCAGTCACTCATAGTTTGTGGAGCTCCCGAATATCAATGAGTTTGAAAATAAAAATCGCAGTTTCAACTAGCAGCTGCATGTTTTCATACATGGAGTTTTTGTTTGTTGAATTGAGCGATCGATATTAGCGTGAGGCCACATTTCATGGTAGGATACTTTCAGCGTATACCATCAATGGTGTGCTGTCAACCTATTTTATTTTTAGCTGGACCCGGATGGATGGATTTGTTGATAAATGATCACCACAACCATATATATATCTGCACCTTTAGAATATCAGGTGTATTGTATGAAAGGCTAGTTTAAAAATTAAGAACTACTACTAGCTACTTATAAACTACATAATACTTCATTCAAGTTCATTAAATAACATTAATATCGAGTGGCGATAAATCAACCTAGATCCTTCTCAAGACCAACAAAACATTTCAATACCACATGTTACATTTGAAATTACTTCATCTCGCTTATATAACTTAGGTGTGACAAGGACGTGTAGCTAGGCTGTATGCCTCATTTCACTTGCGAAGTTGAAAGACAAACAACGTCATGTAAGACATTAATCTACTGGATGTTAGCAGAGCTTTAGAGCTTAGGAAGTGTTTCAACCCTAATTAAAACTAGGTAAGGTATGGATCTCCCTACCGGCTTCTATGTTTCGGAACATTATCATTTGGATATCTTTTAGCTAAATTCTCGAACGCTAATCAACATTGAGATGTCCTTAAAAGTATCATTTTCCCTTTCATTACGAAGGTAAAATGCGCTAGTCTATCTACTGATAGCTATAGATATACTGTTAGCATTAACATGTCGGTAACGCGAAAATATAAGTTTTCCCCTCTTAAAAAGCTGCAACTCGCCTAAAGCAGTTTTCACATAAACAACACCAAATGCAAAGTGATGTGATGTGGTATGTCAAGCCAGAAGATTCACCCAAGGATAAAATAAATAAGTAAGACAGGGAGGTTTTTTCACAATTTTGGAAGATACCAGCTATTTTGTTGGTAGGATTTAAACAATAAATGGGTTGGTAATTCTTCAAACGGAAGAGTGACCGTTCTAAACAAATTGTTTTTACAGAGGCGAGCCTACTTCTTCTGTTCTGTGGGCAAGGCTATCAACAAAAACATCACCTGGCCTCTCTCCCTCCGCCCTCTGCCCTTTAGAGGACATACAACCTTTAAAAGAAGAAGTCATTAATCGAAAGTAGATGAAGGGGTGGGTGTTTTTAATGAAGATTCTAGTAAACCCAAAATTTAAAAGGTTTCTATATAAATACCAAAAATATATATATGTACTCTGTCTGTCTATTCTTTCATACACGTCATAGATGCGCTGGACTATAGCAAAAAGTGTCGTGACAACTTTTTGTAAGAATTTTTTCCGTCTAGCCCCCTTTCACAACGCGCGATAAGGAACATCGTTCCAAAAAACTAATAATATTGAAATACATGTTTGCAGCTATGTAGTTTATGTCATGCTGCTAAGCTATACCTATTGCCAAGTAGACCCCACACTCGTACTGCATAGTCAATAGATATAGGCAGTAACTATGTTTTTAAAAAGGTTGTTTTAATTAAAAAAAGATATAAAAATCCATTTTCTAGAGTATAAATATTATTTCAAAACCTTTTGAACAAGGTTTTATTGTAAATAATAATGGGTATTCCCGGCAGGTATAAATGGCGCGCGAAATAAAGTTTGCGGCAATACGTTTAATTTTATGCCGTATCATTAGATAAAACACCTGGAAGCCAGGCGGTACAGGATAAAGAATACAGAAAGTTTTTTAGACATACGTCACGATACTTAATATTGAAACTCTGCGTTTAAAGTGTGATTCAGACAACGCGTAGTATAAATTCAGTAACTTTTGTTGTGGATTTTAAATTAAAAACCTAATAAAATGGAAACGCACTCGTAGTTTTTAAATTTTAACAGCTGTCTACAATATATATTATTTACGAATACATTTGCAGTATTCTGATAAATATAATTATAATAGTATGTATATAATATATAGAAAACATTTTTTAAATTAGTAAGCATTTGTAAATAAATGATATTGCTCGTAAACTGATGGATGCGTTTAAAGACAATTACAATAATCCATTCTCAACATAATGACATAATTGCGTTTAAATACGTTATGAAGGTAACACATACGAATGTTTGAAATAGAAAACTAGAATTAACAAAATATAGTAATCGTAGTCATTTTATAGAACCGTTCGAATTAAAATGAATAAGTCCATAACAGCTGTTATAGAACACAATAACGTCCCGTATATTTCATAGTTTAGTAACTTAACTTGCTGTGTGAGTCCACTCAGTCTAATTAAGTTGTTCTTAAGAGCACAACTTGAAACTAATTGTTACAAATAGAGCACTAAAGGATATTTTTATTGTTGCCATACTCGGTGCTTCTGCTCCGGTTTAATGATAATTTATTGTATGAAAATCGATTTTTATTAATAACACTAGATTCTGCCCGCAACTTCTTCTGCGTAGAATTAGTACTACGGGAAGCTTATTTTAATTTTCTCACAGTTAGCACCTGGCAATGTTTAAGTTCAGCTATATGGCAGTATATAGGTTTAAAACTCATTACTTTTAAAACAGCTCTTTTAAAAGCTAAGCCGACCTAGCATGACAACCACGACAAAATTTTGTCGACCGTTTTCTAGTGTTGTCGATTATCTCTTTATGTATTCCGGGTCTAACATGACATTTCCACTTAAAATCGACTTCTAATGTCAAAAGTAAAGATATTTATCGATCGAGATATCTTGTCCATCAAAGTTGTCGATGTCGAGATATACATATCTCGATATCGACAACTTAGTTTGTCTTCACTTGTCCGCGAGATATCTCTTAAAGGGCATGCTAGGCGGGCAGAGCTGAGTGTTTGGCGCCCCACCCCAAAATATAAGGAGTATTTACCCCACCCCAGATTTAGTGATGAAATATATTTCTGTATACATGTGCTTATTTTTGAATCATGGATGGCTCTTTATTTCCTATAACCAACGATCAATACATACTTATATACACAGACATACATACATATATAAAAAAGCAATAAGGAAGTGATAAGGAAGTGTCGCAGTTTCGTTTACAGCGTTAATTTGTATGGTATCTGTGTCATGTCAGAGAGACGCTTAACAGGTAATGAGATAACTCGAGCTAGGAAGATGTAGTTACAAGTTACGCAGTTGAAGTTGTAATATGGCCTTCCGATATTTTTTTAACATTTTCAGTTCTTGTGCACTTCTTTCTCTGACTAAAAAAATAAAAATTCCGTCAAACGAATGCACTTCACTCGATGAGGGCCTAGCATGAACGACTATCGAAAAAGTGTTCGAATCGTCAAACTGTCAGTTACATGAGAAATTTCAGTCCTCTATAGATCTATTACCAAAATTGAACGCAACGAACGGAACGAAATAACAATCAATTCGTGTTTACTTATGAAGAAAAAAATATCAATATTCTATTTACGATCATAGTTATGTCAAACGTAAGACATAATGTCTAATTGCGAATGACGGACGTAACTTCCTATGTGTGTATTTCTAGACATAGAAGTGAAGATGAACCTTTGAGTTCTATCGCTATGTCTGATATAGAATTCTGATTGTAGAATTCAGTATCAGGTTAATTTGACCTCCATGACTCAGTGGTAGACGCTGATTAACACTGGAGGCCCGGAAAATAAAAAATATGATCAGTAAAACAGACAGAGTAATTGTCTACTCAATGCCATCAGTGGCGTAGCATAGGTCACTAGCACCCGGTACGGATCCCAAATTTGCCGCCCTCTCATTTTTTCAATTGATTATACAAAAATTAGGGCATGGTAAAAATGGTACTCTTATTGAATAGCACGAACCTAAAGAGAAACTCTGTCATTACGGTGAAGTTGTAACAACAACAAAAAATTGAGGAAAAGAAACGTTGAAGGATGTAATTTTCAGCGTCACCTGTGAAATGCCGCCCCCGCCAAAGTGCCGCCCGGGGCGGACCACACCCTCAGCCCCCCATGCTATGCCACTGAATGCCATGCCCGACTCAGCAATTCACCTTTCTTTCGAACAAAAGATGCAGTGAAATCAAAACAATAGTAAAAATCCACAAAAACATTTGAAAGATATTCGAAATGGGATATCATACTTAAAGGTTAAATGATAATTGATGAATAAATCTTGCGAGATAATGTTTTGATTAAGGACACTTTCTGTACGTCGGTAGTCTGATAGTCGGGTGAGCGTCCCCTGACCCAGTTTTCAATCGAAGCGGAAGGTGCCGGCGTGTCTATCGATATTGGTTAAGCCGCTTTTAAGTGAGAAGAAAAAGCTTATATTTTTTATGATTTTTATACAGCCTCTTTACATAAAAATCATTCATTTGGCGTCGGCAACATACCTGCAAATCTGTGGTGTTGCAGATGTGTCTATAGGCGGCGGTGATCACTCACCATCAAGTGTCACCTGCTTTTTTGACCGTTACTCTATATATCACGTGCTTTTTTTGTATCAAAACTGAAAAAAAATATATATATCTGGGTGGAATTATTGGACTAATAAAATACTTTCTGTGGACGTTGTTTTTTAAATTTTAGATTCTATAGTTTAGTCTTCAAGGGTTCTTTTATATGTTTATTGCAGCTACAATTCAAATCAATATGTGGTACTTATTTATATGAACTGAACAGTTATTTTTATCATAAGAACTTTCTCGATCTCATGTACAGATATCAACAAAAGAAGTTGATACTAGGGAAATACGAATAAAAGTTTATAGTAATAACTTGTTTTTTAATTATTTTGGATGTTAGGGACAACTTCAAGAAAAAAATAAAGTTATCTGCTATTAAATAATCAAAGTTCCAAAATCGATTTCTGTTGCTGACTGTACTTCAGCAATAACTTACAGTATAATTCTCGTCGCTAACAGCTCTTTCCTTGGAGCAAACTAAGATTTTGTAATTGGGCAGTTATGTTTATAGCGCTCAGTTGGATATATTTACATAAAACTAAGTTTTACCCGTGACTCTTCAGTAATGTACATATAAAAGTTAATCATTTTTCTTTGTAGGTATGTATATTTCTGTACTCTGTCCCATTAGCTTATTTTTTGTGTTTTTTTTTCTCCGGGGTTCGAACCCGGGACCTTTGGCACTAAATCCAACGCGTGTGAACAATGTCATGTCTAGCCTTTATCAATGTCCCTATTCCTCAGAATCAAGTTGATCACAATCGGATGCGCTGTTTTTGAAAGAACAATAAACATACATATTTTAGTAAGTTAAGTAAGTTTAAGTAAACCTCAATGTTGATTAGCGTATGAAGATATAAAAGTTGAGATACATATATGCATATGCATGTATTGTATACATGAAAAAATAGTAGTGCATCCTTTGCCATCAGTCATTTGAATACGTATATAAACTAGATAATATTTGAGCAGAACTCTCCCAGCAGATGTATCTGTGACTCAAATCATTCCGTTATATACATACATATATATTAATATGTATGTATAAAAACTCCAAAATTAAACATTGATTGTATTCTAATTTGAAATACTCTCCGGATATAGGCGTATACAAGATATATGAAAAACAACACAAGGAATGATCATGCTCAGTGCATATAAAACCTGAAATTGTTTAACTTTAGACAACCTTATATTGTTATTAGTTATATAATATTTTAAAGACATATCAGGGATGTTACGGAGCTTCGGTTCCGGTTCCGAAAGGTCGGAACTTCCGATCGATTTTGCACCTCCGATTCCGATTTCGGTTCCGATAAATTAGAATCGGAGGTCATAATAGGAAGTCGAAGCATAGCGGCCGCGGTCAGCACTATTTGATTTAATTTACTACTATATATAATTTAAGAAAATTCGTTTATTTTTATTTTCAACACCCAAGAAAGTTTATTTTTTGAACTGATATGAATGAAACTGATGAATAATGTTTTTAATTTTATTTTATTATACATCTCTCTTTTGCCTCTGCTTCCGATTCCGGTTCCGACAAACAAATTTAAAAACTTCGATTCCGAATTCGGTTCCGATAAAACCACTTCCGTAACATCCCTAACTTATATTATTATATTTTTATTATATTAATTCTAAAAAAAATCGAATATTTCATTCAGTCATAATATTCTATTATTTTAAATATTTCGTTCTCTTCAATACATATTTTACTACGAAAAAGGCAATCTACGAAAAGTTTAATGCATTTTAAAAATTGAGACATCGATAACATAGTTTCGTTGCTGACTGTACATTCATTTCAAGATGGCGGTTCACATCGATCTCAGAGTAGTTTAAACGTTATTCACATTGATACTATCACGGTTCAGTGCCGATTAAATCGGTTTATGTCCGGATATGTCTGTTAAATGGTATAACAATTCCTTTAATTTATCTAAGGAATTAATCTAGATAGATTTCAAGTATGATTCAAGAGATTGTTGGGTTGTTTTTACGTGAAGTAGCGGCAAAATGCTTACTCTTACCAGCTAAAAATAAAATATATGCTTATAAGTCAATTTAACCTTTCAATAAATCGTAACCAGCTTTTTTCTATGTATTGGTCGGATGATCGCTTTAGTATATTATCAGACCAAAACATATTCGTTTGTTTCCCAGGAACATTTGACGGGCTCGTTGGCGCGTTCGGTAGAACACCTGCCGTGCGCATCGATGGGTCGTGGGTTCGAATCCGACCGGGAGCACATGCTTATAATTTTCTGTAAGCATGTTTTCCCCACGTCTGGTAACTTCGGGCATTGATTGAATGAACTTCCCACCTGAGGAATATCTAAATTCCGACCGGGTAACGAACCACCGTTCATAGATGGAAAAACAGTGAAGTATATATTGCGCGTTTCGGTTTCAGTCTATGGATTTCCGAATGCTCGAAGTAAAAATTAGGTCGACAGCGCATCATTGACTGATGTTCTGTGGCTGGGGTATCACCTACCGTCACGTGAACCTCATGCTCGTCTGTCGATATCTGACATAAAAAAAAGAACAACAAAAGCCTCTGAAATCCGGAAGTCGTTAATATAATATATCGATCCTATAAGTTCAAATATACTAAAACATATAGAATCATGTCACACCAATTACTCGACAAAAATCCTCAAAGAGTATAATATTTGCCTAGTCATCGTACCTACTCACACTGGGAGGTTATCAGCGGCTGAAGGATGCTGAACACGCGTATTGGCTACTCGAGAGCAACCCTGCGCATACTCTGCTTAAGTGAGATAATATCCTTCGGGTGATGGCACGCTCATGAGAGAAAGAGGGTTATGTCACTAAGCGATTTTTGTTCCATAAATCCTTTTTGGATAAGAGACGGAAACGTGGGAGACCAAAAAAAAGATGGTGTGATGACCTGAAGGTAGCTGTGGGAGAGAAGGGCGAAGGACAGAGAAGATTGGCGGTGTTTGGAGGAGGCTTTTACCGCGACAGGCGGTCCTTACTTAGATTTTTTAACATAATATGCATTCACTTGTTTTTTTTATCTTACAATTAGAATAGTCTCATAATTAATTATCTTAACCCGTATATAAGTAGTAAGGAAAAAATAGGCTTTTTCATTTTTATAAATCCTTTAATCACATACTACGCCTCTCCCATTGGGGTAGGCAGAGATCACGGAATGCCATATGCTCCGATCCTTACTTACCACTTTTGCTTCTTCCACTTTCATCAATGCTTTCATTCACACTCGTCGGTTACTAGTACTTTTGACCTGGAACTTTTATTTATTTATTTATTTATTTATTTATTGGTATCCAAACAACATACATGTATTAAACTTTACAAACTAACAATACTTAAGGTAAATCATGATAAACATATACGTCAATTATATGGATACACTTATGATGACGTGATATATAACTAAAAATAAAACAAATACAAATTACTTTAAAGAAAAAGAAGGTTATGTTATTATCACGACTATAGTGAAAGGTAAATACATGTTACTAACAAAATTATGCAAAAATTAAAATACTCTAAGAAATAAAAATAAAAATAAAAAATAAAAAATGTCTCCTTAAAACGTAAAACGAAAAACTAAGACTGTTACCGGCGCAGAGTGTCTAAAACTATGCGACGAAAAGTACAGAGACTATTAGAGAACACATCCATACAGTCATTGATATTTACTAAATCATTATAAGTACGAGATAATCTATTAACAGGTGCGTTATATGATGTGCACAAACGAGAAATTGGAACATAAAAGGGCCTTACGTTTCTAGTCATACAAGGATTACAGTATAGAGAAAACCTGGACAGCAGTTGAGAATGAATATTATTATTTACAACCTTATACATGTATATTAGATCAATAAATTTACGGCGCATTTCAAGTGCGTCGAGGTTAAAATATTTGAGTCTAGCTTCATAACTATGCAACGATGTTCTAAGTTTAAAACGATTACACATCATTCTTAAAAAGCGTTTCTGAACATTTTCCACGGTGTCAATGTGGTTTTGATAAAAAGGTGACCATGCTACTGAACCATATTCTAAGATACTACGAACCAGATATTTATATAACATTATAATACTATATTGGCATTTGAAAAGTTTTGAAATACGCATGATGAAGCCTAGCATCTGATTTGCTCTTTCAGCGGTTGAATCAATGTGTTCAATAAATGATAGTTTTTTATCAACAATGACACCTAAATCTTTAATGGATTCTTTTCGAGTTAAAACTGAATTTGAAAGGTGATAAGAAAAATTAATACTATTTCTCTTATTAGTGAATGTGACAATATGACATTTGTTAACATTTAATTTCATTAAATTATTATGACATCAAGAGTCCAGAGCAAGAAGATCACGCTGTAGATTGAAACAGTCTTCAATGTTTTCAATTTTTCTGTATAGTTTAAGATCATCTGCATAAAATAGGTATTTACTATTGCTGGTAAAATACAATGGAGCATCATTAATGAACAAGGCAAACAACAAAGGACCGAGATGAGACCCTTGAGGTACTCCAGATGGAACCAAAATTGCATCAGATAAAAAGCCGTTGATAGCCACTATTTGTGTACGATTTTTAATATATGAGGTGATCCAACGCAGTAAACTACCATGTATACCACATTCCATAAGCTTTTTAAGTAAGAGCTCATGGTTGACCTTATCAAATGCTTTTTGAAAGTCTGTATAAATGACATCTACTTGTCCCTTATGATCAATGATATCGAATAGATAGTCAGTATATTCAGTTAAGTTAGATGTTGTAGATTTATGTGATACGAATCCGTGTTGTTCAGGAATCAATATAGGTTTAATAAAGTTATAAATATGACTGTATATAGCGCGTTCAAATATCTTTGCAAAGCAATTAAGTATACAGATGGGTCTGTAGTTGCAAGCATCTGTTTTTTCACCAGATTTGTATACAGGAATTACATGGGCGATTTTCCATTGCTTAGGGAAAACTCCAGATGATAGGGATTTATTAAAAATAATAGATAGAGGTTCAGAAAGTTCAACATGACATGATTGAACAAAATGGGACGGTATTCCATCTGGACCGGGGCCCTTATTCGGATTCAAGTATTTCAATATTCTATTTACATCATCAACCTGAACATTAATACTGCTAAGACAGCCCAAATTATTATTATAGACATTAGAAATAAAATGACATGACATATCAGCTTCATAGACAGTGTAAAAATAATCTGCAAAAATTTGACAAATTTGGTTACCATCCGTAGCAACTCTGCTATCTAATTTAACAGTAGATGGAATATATGAGCTTTTCTTTTTGTTTTTTACATAATTCCAAAATAATTTAGTGCTTGCTTTTTTTAGACTAGACTCGATATTACTAATATAACTAGTGTAACAATCTTGCATCATTTGCTTTGATCTTTTGCGCAGAAGAGAAAAGGTATCATAATCCCGAGGATTTTTATACTTTTTAAATTTTCGGTGATATTTATCCTTTTCCTTTAAACATTTAATTAAAGAGTTACTAAACCAGACTGGTATAGACGATCTACGTTGTTGCTTGTAAGGTGTATTATTTTGTATGACATTATTAAGAACTTTATAGAACTCAACAAGATCATTATCTATGTCAGTAGATGAGAGAAGTGAATTCCAATTTATATCATTAAGTTCTTCTTTACATTTTTCAATATTACATTTCCTAAAATTCAAAATCTTACTTCTATTGCAATTTTCAAGAGCTGGTTCAAATATAGCATAATTTACATTAACTTCAAAGGCAGGATGATGCACATCTTCTCTACACATGGCTTGAGATGGCTCAAGTGATACAGAAATCTGGCGGGTAAAAAATAGGTCAAGCGTATGACTATTACTATTTTTGATACAATTGTGTTGATTAAGGTTGCCAATAGACATTAAGTCCATTAGAAATCTAACTCGTGTATCCATGATTGCAATATTAGCTTTTACAGTTTTCGACGCATTATCTATATACCAGTTTACATTAGGCGTATTAAAATCACCTAGTAAAATTAAAGACTCATCTGATTTTTTTTTTAACTTTTGATGAACGTCCCCGATTCGCCTAGGTCAATCACTCCTGATTCTACCACTCATACCAGTTTCATAAATATTTTTCGTTTCCCTACTTTGATTCACCCTGTCTACATGCCCAAGCCAACTAATAGTACAAAACCTGAAATTGTCCTGACTTTTTTGTTTTTCACTAAAAATCGATTTATATTTTATTTAAAAAATATAATGTCTCGTAAATAATGGACAACCTTGATAAGATCATCCATATGCCATGAATCTTTATGAATACGATATATAATAGCATGTATGTCATAGGATTAAGCTAATTTTGATTATTGTTGATGTATTTTCATATTAACAACTAGCTGATGCCCGCGACTTCGTTCGCGTGGGGTTTGCTTTTGAGCAAGCTTTCTTCAAATGACATATCCTCCATCCTCTGTACTTGGTGATTTCTTTTGGGAAAGAGCTATCAAATTAGTCACTGACGGTTGATTTTGCATCATATTATCGACACGTTTAATAGTGGTTGAGATTGGGGTTCGAAGTATGATTTGAAATTCAATAGAAATACCATTGTTGAAAAAATGAACCTGACTTTAAAGAAATTTACTTATTTTTTTTATAAATTTAATTAGTGGTGAAGATACTGTATCCACCTCGATATTAATTTCATTTAATTGATCATTTTCATTTTGAGACATTTTTTTTAAATTCCCTTTTCCCGGGATTCCTACTCGGGTTTCCAGTGCTAAATGCGGAAACCTCTAAGATACGAAGACAGTCCTTAAGAAGCAATAAAAGCAATGTCGAATAATCGTAATTCTGTAGAGAAAGGGTGGATGAAAAGGTGAAATAAACGATCTCATAAGAAATAATTTTTCATATAATATTTCAATAATACATTTTCTATTTTTTATATAATATAGTTCTTTAAAAAAATAAATATAAATACAAAAAAAATATTTCCGTCCAACTTCAGATTCGAACTCGCATCTGAAGTTACGCAATGGGCCTGCATATCCACTATTCTACGCTTACATATATCGGAAATGGCGAAATAATCAAAGTATTTCATTTACATATCAAACTGTGATTGACATCTGACAATTCGAAAAAGTTCAACGCGAGTCAGTTTGCATTGCAATTTGGTGATATGGTACCTTTAAAATTATTTTTAAATGATGATAACTTTTCTTTCCGAGAACCGATTTCGATAAAACAAAGCCTATATGTTGCCCCGGGCTTTACTTAATATATTTGAGTAAATTGCATGAAAATCCGTTCAGTATCTTCGGAGATTAGCGTGAACAAACAGACAGACAGACAGACGGACAGACAGACAGACAGACAAGAATCTTAAAAATTGCATTTATGCATTCTGCTACCCTTCTTTTATCACCCCTCTTAATTTCTGGTAAAAATATTTAGTGAAGCGTAATTTCGATCCTACTCTTTTATTATATGTATAGATATTTAAAAACGCTAACCGCTGGTCCTATAGCCTCCGTACGTAATCTTAATGTCGTTAATGTCCTACATATATTAGCAGACACAGGTAACTCCGTATCGCGATTAGAGACACGGAATATTGCCTTAAATTGTAATTTATACGTGTACTTAGGAGACAACTTGGCTTCATGTAGTTAGTAATTTGAAGCAAATTATCTGCGCTATGTAAATGACGATATCGTTTAACCGCCATTTTGCAGTCATAATATTATATTTATTAAATGACAAACTACATTGAACAACGAAAGGGTGAGAGGAGTATTGGAATTCCGTTCGTTTAAACTCAAATTCAAACGCATTTCAGCTTCGATTCACGAATTCTTAAAGTTTACATAATAAGACCATCATAAATATGTATAAATAGATATAGATATAGATAGACTTAGATAGTTGGAAGACGAAGACTTTAGGGTAATGCGGAGTGCTGGGGCGTAGCTACTGGGGGCATCAAAAGGGGCCCTGAACCGGTGAAAGCGAAAATTTACCTCCCATTAAGGCTTCGCCGCAATTAGGAAGAAGGGCACCCCACCAAATTTTGATACAGGGCCCATCAAGGGTAAGCTACGATCTATCTGGTCTGTCAACGTAGATATCCACGTGTAGAGCTGAGAGAACAATGTGGATATTATCACTATGAAATATTCAAGGTGTCCCCCGAACGTCAATGTCAATGCCTTTGACTATAATGTTTATAAATAAAATAACATCTACGTAGCTGTTGCGTTAACGAATTTACTCTATTAGAGTCAACTGCCAAGTAATAGTTACATACATATTTACATACGAATACTTACCCTGAGAAGTTTCTCATCGTCAGTGACATTCACGCATTATAATGCTAAGTTGATTAAAAAGAATATTAGGATGTAATACTTAAAAAATAGGACATGAAAGTGAAGATCTAACTTACCCACTAAAATAGCACAGTATTCCCGATGGAGGCTAAGGTAGTGACGATATATCAAAATTTTACCTCTAATCTGGTGTCATGGAGAGTAATTACGTAGTTAAGTCATAACATATAATACATTATGATAAAATGTTGTAGGCCCAGGCAGCTCAATTTGTAAACAATTAAAAATTTCACCAAAATAATTCCGTAGGTTATTTTTATTTCACCCGTACATAAAATAGACCTTCAGTTATAGATTCTCTAAATTATAGCAAAATACAATTCAAAATAAAACCATCAATATGTAAATTTCTATGGACAATAAAAGGCTTTGATGTAAATGAGCGTGTAACATCATAGGATCTGCTGATGCGTAGCAGACCTTTGGATTATGGATGGATACTGTTGTCATGCATCCATTGTGTAATTTAAAAAGCCTGACTAAAAATCATGGCGAATTAAAAAATATAACATAGTTATAACAATGATACTATTACTAACTAAATAATGTAATTACCTATATCATGTAACTCGTTAATTTCAATTTTATAGATGTAGCTAATATCAATACATTAATTCAACCCTTTGTCGCTAATACAATGGGTGTGCGCTATTGTTATTTATAATCCACTTCCATTTATGTAACGGAAATTAATCGTATTTGAATAGCTATATACATTTCAATACTATAGAATATAAATATCTATAGAATGGAATTATTTCTCTTTTTATTAAAATACACTCTATACAAATATTATATGTATATTCTACACAAATGTACTTCCTATAAAATAGTTTTATAGGAAGTACATTCGTATAGAAACTTGCGTTTATGAATATGGCCGTTAAAGTTAAGAAAAACACAAGAATATATGTAGATTATACCTAAAACATGAATTCGTGACTGTTGTTCGTTAACTTTATACCTACTTGATACTTTTTTTTGTTGAAGCGATTTTTAAATATTTTAATGAAAAAACTTTAATTTAAAAAAATCGTAATCGAACACCTTAGCTATAGATTATGTTCCTCAGATAAAATGGTAAAAAGTAAATCCTCCAAAGTTTTGAATGTAAAAAGTCATTTTCGTTCATACTCAGATTCTGAATGAATTTAGATAGGGAGAGCTTCTTACAGTATTCCACTAAGTATATATCCAATCACATAATTAGTTTAATCAAGAAATAAATAAAAAAACGACCAAGTACGAATTGGACTCTCATACCGGTGGTTCTCACCACTAAATAAAATGTTTTCAAAATTGCCTTTCTTTCCATTTAGTTTTCGCTAATTAATGACTGTTGTTGAATAGTCATAGTTTTGACGCTTATTGGTATTTTTAACAGACTTCATAAACTATACTTAGGATAGAGAAATAGTAGAAATCATTTAAGTATAAATACCCGTCTCTTGTAATTTTGTTTGTAAGCTACTTTGCTTACATTAATAAATCGGAACGTCGTGTTAGCAGCCTATCTCCAAATAAACAATATTACGATTTAAAAGATGATGCTCTATAAATATTGAATAAACAGATGAATAGCGTTAGATTAGAAACAGATTCCGCTTCTGTTGAGGAACCCTAAAAATAAGTTGAAGTTAAGACGGATGGTGCGTTGTTTGCGTGTCTAGAATGAATGATCGCGATAATATCATTCATTTTCTTAATTAAATATTCTTTTTTTTGAGCCACAAACAAGATGAAGTACTATATGTGAATCTCTTAAGATAAACTTTAGAACAGATATAAGAACTTTGGTAAGAGTTCACCCTGATGATAGAGCGCTATTTCCTCCGCCATTATTCATATTTTACAACTACGCTCTAACATGACCGTACAACCTTTATTGGCCAGATCGGAGACTATTAAGTAATATTTAAGTTTTTTTATAAGATTATTAAGTAATAGTGAAGAACAGATATTGCAGAAATTTCGTTAGGGACGCATCAACGCTAACTATATTGGAATGCTTAGACCCCCGGACGCTTAGAGTGTTCTCTCGTGTTGTTCCCACGATAATGTAAGTGCGTGCTCCTATTTCACCATGCCTACTTCTTATAGAGGACAAACATTTGTTCTTTATTCATTTATTTTTTATTATTATAATTAATTACTTCAAGATATCATGTGGAGCATGGTGTAATGGTCGCAGCTTCTTACAAATATTTTGAAAAACAAAAAAATGGCGATTAGAAAAAGTGGCGGAAAGTTTATTGCCAGTTCTTCTCGTCCGTTCTACGCCCTTGATTTGAGAACTGGCAGTAAATATAAAATTAGAAGCATTTTTTTATTGACGTTCATAAGTGTACATTGTGTTACCTAAATTAATAAATTATAATTTGATTTGATTAACATGACCGTAGAACCCTTATTGGTAAGACCAGAGACGCAGTCTCTTATAGCAATT
Source organism: Anthocharis cardamines (assembly GCA_905404175.1). Taxonomy (NCBI): domain Eukaryota; kingdom Metazoa; phylum Arthropoda; class Insecta; order Lepidoptera; family Pieridae; genus Anthocharis; species Anthocharis cardamines. Next base: position 550,402 of record FR989953.1, on the reverse strand, counting down.
ACCAAGCCATTGAAGCAAGCAGTTCAGCCTCCGAAGTTATCTAGTCTAAGTTCTAACATACAGGTGGAGCGAAGTGTGATCGGATATTAACTGGAATGAGAGAATAGTAGGATATGTTCTATAAATTTAAATCATTACGAAACTAAAAAATAATTAAGCAAATGAAAATATTATTTCGTTTATTATTTTTGTATTATGTCGTCTAAATCAAATATGAATCGACATGTATAGTTTTTATTTAAATTAATAGAGTAATGTTACTAATAGGTCTTATTGTTTTTCGTTTGCCTATGTATTTTGTTTTTGAGGAAAACATAAATAATTAATTATTTTAAGAACAAAAATACGATAAGTCATTCCTGTTTTATGTAAGTATCTATTACTTGTCAGATTTGTTTTAAGTATGTATTTACGTATCATCAAACGGCACACTCTTGTGTAGCTACTAGTAAGCAATAATATGGCTTACCACCCCGAAGTTCGATGAAAGCACAGCATAAAACTACATCGTACAGCTTACAAGCTTACACGACCAGTTAGATAGTTTTCATAGTTTCCACCTAAGTTAAATTTTAGCTGACATTAAGTTTTCGTCAAATGTGGTTAAAATATAAATTTTATGGTAGTTACATAAAACCAAAAATATGTATCTTTATAATCTTTATATATCTATAGACTTTATTTAGAATAATATTTTACCGTTTTTTAATCAAAGTTTTGCCACCATGAGACACGAGTAAATAACGGCAAAACTGGGAGACATTTGTATAAGTAGACTCACCGATAAACTGGAAACTTTCGGACTCATTGTCCACAACCAACTCGCACAACCACTCTGTGGAATCAGCTTTCGCCGGCGGTTTTTCCGAACCGATACGACTTGGAAACCTTCAAGAAGCGAGCCTACATCTTTCTTAAAGGCCGGCAACGCACCCGCAAGCCCTCTGGTGTTGCGGATGTCTATGGGCGGCGGTGATCACTTACCATCACGTGAGCCGCCTGCCCGTTTGCCCCCTATACTATAAAAAAAAAAAAAAAAACAAAACTTTAAAAAAAATACTTAACACTTAAACTTATACTAATATAATATGTTTATTTAACTTAATTATTATTATAAATAAATACATTGTCAGTGAATTTATTTCATCCATTAAATATAACAGTATCTGCTGAACCTAACATAGTAAAAAATACGTAAATTCTCACAGGGATCTCTAAAACTTCCATTCCAACTCGTATTCGACCGGAAATATTACAATAATTGCATACATAATCTCCAAATCCAGTTGAAACAAAAAAAAATACATTTGATACATATATTATAGAATGCTGATGGTACCAAACTCTTTAACGCTTTCCATAACAAAGATAATAAATAAGGGTTTATTAACAATACACGAGCGACAATCTTGACGGACACAAAGATCCAGACGTCTCAAGGACAGTCGTAAGCAAATATTGTTTTAAAAAGCCTATAATCACATATTTGCATATCATTACAACACAGTTCAATATAGCAAAAAGTGATTTACCTCTTCGGTATAACATTGAATGTTGATCTATATATTATGATAGTTCATAACAAAAAATGAGTTCGCAAAAAAGCTTCTACATTTTTACAAATATCTAAAAACCACGTTTTAATACTCTGAAATGACCAGACGTAGGAAATATAATATTATTAATATGCTTATAAAAATATATGAACAAGTCTGCCTGGCATCCGTGGGTAACGGGTTCGATACTCCTACTTATATCACTCATGAACATGTGTAGCTTTCGTTAATATCGCGTATCACTATTTGACAAGAGCTTTAAAACGCGTGGGGTGTAACGACGAAGCGTTTGTGTGTGAAATGAATCAATTTGATCCCTTTGATTAATTTCATCGCATATGTTATTGATGTTTATCCCTTATAGTAAACATATAGGATAGATAGAAGCCACTGCGAAGTAAATAAACTCATTAAATTGTGCAAAAAGTTCCGAGTTCAGCCTAGGCTGCGACGTAGATTCTTTGAATATATTTTTTTTATATTTTACTTCAAGTCCTAGCGTAAATATTCAGTATAGGTAACCGTTTTGAAACCGAGCATTGTAATTTACTATCGTCAATAATGTTGGTTGTGATTTACGTTTAGTACAGGAAGTCAAGAGAGCTATATGATTTTGCCGCATGCCTCACTAAAGAAAAAAAAATAGAACTTCTTCTAAACCATCAATGCTTCAGACGTTAGCGGTGAACAGCAAATCTATTTGCGCAAGTGTTCAAATTTTTTATCAGAACCAAAGTGAGTTTCGTTAAATCTTTCCTCAAAGATTAAGTGATAACGGCACTCATAGGATTTAAAATCAGACGCCGTTGCGCAATCAGAGGGGAAATTTGTCACAGTAAGTATCCCTCTCATCGTGCGGGTGCGGAGCTAATGTGCCTTCATTACTTACAGTGACAAAAGTGCATCTCACTGAACCCCTTGTCTTCTGTCTCTTATATTTATACAGTTTTTAGTTAAATGCGCCAAATGACCAGACTAGGTAATTGTGTTGGATACATACCATGGTTGCAAAAAATTACAAAATCGTTTACTTAGTGAGCATTGTGAGGTCCGAATATTTATAGTTTGATGTTTTAATATACGATTTAAAATGAGTGACAATTATTTATTTTATGGCAGATTTTATGTTTATTAGTATGTATATAAAATAGTATTATTAATTTTTAAGATCCGTAGTCTGTAAGTTCCAAATTTTTTTTTTTGTTTCTTTTTGTTTTTTTTATATGGTTGTGTTATCGATAGATAGCACAACAAAAACTGAGCTTACTCCTTTTTCAAGGTTCTCCCTCACATCTCCTTATAATAAATTTGTTTTTATTTTTTTTCCTTTATATTCAGTTGTAATATTTTATAATTTATTTAGTACGGAAGCTTTTGTGTGGACCTTGAAATAAAAAAAAAATCATTTCATTTAAAATATTTTTTTCATAAGTATTGTGTGGTATTCAAACACATTTTCCTCTTCGATATATAAAAAACTATCAATAATTATAATATAGATAAGGTTCAAAAGTACTTGGACCCCTCTGTCCTTTCTACCTAACCGCCCAAGAAACAAAGGCTTGTAAAGTCTGGCCGAGACGGTCAAGTACAATCCATTTCAGAATTTCTCGTAATTGTCTTAATTTTCATAATCAATTCAAATCATCATTAAATTAACGTCTACTAAAATCAATTTAGTAGTTACCAATAAAGGTCTATTGAGGACAAGTTATTATATACTTAACTTACGTATTGTCCTCATATGTTCTCAAATCGTCTTGATGGTAGGTGATTTCTCAGCCACAGGCATCAATCAATGATGCGCTGTCGACTTATTTTTACTTCGAGCATTCGTCTCACAGATCTATCTGATTTCATTCATAAGAATCTTGCAAAAACAGGAAAACATTTTCCGTGAAAACATATTGAATTACGCTAAATTTTTTCCATTTATTCGTAGGTATAAATGTATGTGGATACATTTTACACAAAAGAGGTGATATTTTGCACCGTCCGCACCCTTTCTCAGGGAACATGATATTTGAAGGAAAATAAAACCATTTGTTCCTCCCTGGACGGAACCATTTATCTTCATAATATTATTCATGCGAGGTATGACGCATGTGCTGTGATTAAATATTCATTTGATAATATTTTCTACTTACTGCGAATGTTATTAAATGTTAAAAGGACTGAATGTTATCAATTTTATAACGGTGGTCTCAATATAGACCGCTTTTCTAGGAATAACTTTTGAATTCAAATTCTTAGAATTTTATTCACAGACTTCCAAAAATGGAACTCTACAATATGGAAATATTTTAAAATAAATAAGTTATTTAAAATTTTCCATAGTTTTAAGGACCTGTTTTCTACCTCCAAAGATCAGTTCGACTGCTATGAATTCAAGCACAATCGCGTATCCTTAGATTATTTATCTATACATATAATAAAAGAGTAGGATCGAAATTACGCTTCACTAAATATTTTTACCAGAAATTAAGAGGGGTGATAAAAGAAGGGTAGCAGAATGCATAAATGCAATTTTTAAGATTCTTGTCTGTCTGTCTGTCTGTCCGTCTGTCTGTCTGTCTGTCTGTTTGTTCACGCTAATCTCCGAAGATACTGAACCAATTTTCGCGTAATTTATACAAATATATTAAGCAAAGTCCAGGGCAACATATAGGCTTTGTTTCATCGAAATCGGTTGTCGGAAAGAAAAGTTATCATCATTTAAATATTATTTTAAAGACACCATTTCAACAAATTGCAATGAAAACTGACTCGCGTTGAACTTTTTCGAATTGTCAGATGTCAATCACAGTTTGATATGTAAATGAAATAGTTTGATAATTTCGCCGTTTTCGATATGTGTTCGTGGCATAGTGGATATACGGTCGTACTACGTAACTTCAGATGCGAGTTCGAATCATCCCTAAGGGATTTTTTTTTTGTATTCTTTTTTTTATATTTTTAAAAAAACTTATATTGAGAATAGAAAATGTATTAGTGAACTATTCTATTACATAAAAATGTATTTCTTATGAGATCGTTTATTTCCTTTCCTTTCCAAGGGAATTAAACAAAAATATCTGAAATTAAAAGTGATCAATTAAATGAAATAAATATCGAGTTGGATATAGTATCTTCCACACTAATTAAATTTATAAAAAAAAAATAATTGGCCTACATGGCCATACTATTTTTTTCATTCATTTTACCTTGCATTTCTCCATACCATTTTATTCGTATTTAGACATTTTCTTGGCGTTTTTTCCATGTGTCGCAAGTATTTTCAAACCCCCGTACAATTTTCGTACATATATTTAAGACGGAAAATGCATTGAATCCAATCTTCGACTGAACTCTGATTAGTGGAAAAAAAACACATATCTGCATTTTGGTGACGTAAAATTTGATTGATATGCATCTCCCTAAATTTTCTTTAAAGTCAGGTTCATTTTTTCAATTACTATGGTATTTCTTTTGAATTTAAAATCATCATTTGAACCCCGACCTCAACCACCATTAAACATGTCGATAATATGATGCAAAAGCAATCGTCAATGACTACTCTGATAACTCTTTCCGAAAAGAAATCATCAAGTACAGAGGATGGAGGATATATAATATGAAGAAAGCTTGCTCAATAGTTCAGCATAACGTGATCACCACGCGAACGAAGTCGCGGGCATCAGCTAGTATGTAATAATCAAAGCGCGTATCATAGGCATCGATTTCTCAACTATTTGTTGTTCTAATTTGACAATCACTTTTAGGTTTGAAAAAGTATGTATATCTTCATGTTGATTCCATATAAGTATTATGACGATGTGATGAATACCTACAGACATTAAGTACAGAGCACACTAATTTTTTTCTTTATGAACAATCAGCCAACTGAAAAAAAGAATAATAACTATGACAGAATTCAGAAAAAAATAAATGCTCTAGTCACTTTTAGGACTTCCTTCGTTTCAGTAAGCTTTCGTTTCTGGAACGAAAGAAAAGGGGCTTTTAAATAAGGTTAAAATGTACCAGTTTAAGGAAACCTTTTTGAGTCTAGACTAAAAGGCACCATTATCCAAATACAGAGTCCGGTTCACATGCAGTTCAAATATTTACCAGCCCGTAAACCGATTCGGTCGCCCCAGTTTATTCCACACCAACTAACTTTACTCCACCCGTTTTTCTGTTTGTTTTGAACGGCTGAATTTTAAATCAGTCCTAGATTTTGAGTTTTGTTTTACTTAGACGGGCTCGTTGGCGCGTTCGGTAGAACACCTGCCGTGCGCATTGATGGGTCGTGGGTTCGAATCCGACCGGGGGCACATGCTTATAATTTTCTATAAGCATGTTTTCCCCACGTTTGGTAACTTCGGGCATTGATCGGGTGGGAGGAATATCTAAATTCCGACTGAGTAACGAACCACCGTTCATAGATGGACAACCCGTTAAGTGCACGTTGCGAGTTTCAGTTTGTCTATGGATTTCCGAATGCTCGAAGTAAAGTTGGTCGACAGCGCATCATTCACTGATGTTCTGTGGCTGGGGTATCACCTACCAACAAGTGAACCTCATGCTCGTCTGTCTAACATAAAAAAAAACTTTTGTGCTGAAGCTAAATATCAAATCTGTCACTTTGAAATATAAGGAAACCGGTTGTAAATTTGGAATGAGGAAATCCTTTTGATGTTTGAAAAGCCTTATACTGTGATCCTACTATGTATTAGACGAAAATTACGAGTAACTAGTTAAATGCTAACATAAAACATATTCTTAAAAAAAAAATATAAAATTTAAGAGGTTTTATAAAATGTTACTTTTATGAATAATTTATGTTTTTCGTAGGTTGATTGACAACGACAACCTTAACTAAGTAAATCATGAAGCCTTAGAAGGTGGAATCACTTATCAATAACAGCAGACCCTTTTAAACTACCTTTTTTATTTTTTTTTATTCGAATCGATTTGATTTTAAGTAAATCTTTCCTTACAAAAGAGAAAAAACAAAAATATTGATATAGGTTAAAAAGCGGTCGCGTCGGGTTGCCTCCGACAGTGATACCTTTTTTATTAAGCCTTCTATAAACACTATCGTCAGCATTTATATTAATATTTTTAATAGCAAAACAGCATAAAAAGCCGTATGCCTTACTGGTTATAAAGCAGCATTAAAATATTTTCCCAACATATAAAGAAATTTTTTTTTTTCTTTTTATCACATGTTCGTAGATGAATATGAATGGTTATGAAAGGATAATTGGTACATATGAACCCATTATGCTAATAAAAGATGTAGCCAGCAATAAACAGCTACAGATTAGACATAGTAATAAAGTCGACGCTGTATTGGCCCAGCAATGGGCGATCTGCCAAGCGGGTCGCGGGTTCAAATTCGCCCGTAATAATTTGAATTGAACGTAATGGTCTATTTATTTTGTTCAAATTACTGAAATTGGGGCGTAGAAAATTACACTTGATACGTTTTTTGTAACTGCAATTATTTTCTTTTATTTCGAAAATTCACAAGGTATTATCGTGAGCATTACTCTATTAGATAACTCCGCTAACTAAAACTAGCTAATATTAAAGTTATCTTTTTAAACTAAATTTTAATGTGAAATACACAATCATCATAATATATTAAAAGTTAAGAAAAGAACGTAATTAAAAAAAAAATTAGCATGGAGTTTTTAGAATTAAAGAGAAGAGAACTATTTTCTTCGGTCTCCTCGTGACCACGCTTGCAGTAAAACTTTCGAAACGTCGCGGTCGATATAAAAATGAAATAATTTAATCGTCTTCTAATGGTTGAATAATTTATTATAATACATACAAATAAAATCATTCAGAAATAAAAATAGTGTTGAAGCAATTAAATTTTAGCAGTAATTAAAGACATTTAAATGTTATTCTCATATTTATGAATGTATACTAGTGGTGAATATATACGACATGTATATTTCACCACTAGAACTTCACGGCATTTTTTACGTAAAATTTCAAAGAAAATATTTAGAAATAGAATTCTTTCTAACTGTGTAACATTGGCTTTACGCCTGTGAACCGTCGATAAGTCCAATTTGCTAGTATCACGTACGCGATGCGTACGGGCTTTAAAAAACATCATCAAAAACAACTCGAGAGACATTTTCTTAAAAATTGCTGTCGCTAGCTAAAAGATTCTAGAAAAATTGATATTTGATGTTTAAACCATGTCGACTTGAACTAAAAAATGGCTTTTGATGTTATTAATTGTGGTAATAGGTATGGATTTTTAAGATTAGCGATTTGCATGCATGTTTGTTGATTTTTTTTTTACCAGCACAATCAAGTAAAGTATTGACGTGAATCGTCGTATTTTATGTACGTTAAAAAAAACTAAAAACTGTTTACATACATAACATACTGTTTAGAAAAATATTCAGATAGAAAATATTATGAAAATATTAAGAGGTAGATATACTTATTCGTTTTTTTTTATATAGACAGTAAAACCAAGTATTCATTAATTGGTTTATACAATTCGCGCAAGTCTATAACACTGAGAGAATGAACGAAGTTCCTTCCAATAAGATAGTAACTTATTTAGATAATTAGATTATTCTCTGGTGGACTGTGTTTTGATCTTTGGCATCTCAGATTAAATAAGAAATTTAATCTGAGTTTGGTATAATATAAAGGAAAATTTACATACTTCAAAATCTAATAAATCATTAAAGCCGGACTATATACCTGCAACCCTTTCAATGAGTTTCAGTGTGATTTTCTCTATTTCTTTTTTTTTTAAAAGAAACCACCGAAATGTTGTCAATCAAGACCCCTCATCTTCAAAGCAATAATTCAACACAGATTGTGCACCTCAACACGGGTTAACATGGCGCTCATTGTGATGTGGTAAACTGCTTACCATTTATAATTAATCCGTAATATGAAATTCTCACTACAACATTTTGTCCGCCATAATGAAATTGCATGGACATATCATACAGCATTGTAATTAAATCCGAAACGCAATTTCACTCACATTTTCGTGTGGAAAAATGTAATTGTGTATAAAACATCGTAGGTATTACATGAGAAGCACTATCGCTTATATAAACATTAGTAATTATTTTCGAGTCAAGATCAAGTAAGTTACTTATCCTGAATTACCGTCATAATTCGTATCAATACATCTGATCTAATATATTATGTAGATTATATTTTAGTATTCTAATAATACCTAATATAAGATTTTGGTCCGTTCTATTAGTATTTATAATCTATAATAATATTTAGTGTTAAGCGACATTTAAATAATTAAACAACTAACAAAATGTTTAATCAAAATAAAAAAATATATAAAATGGGCATGAAAAAATAATTACAAAAAAAAAAAGAAAAAATATAAGATATCACAATATTCTTGCCCGTGCTGTATAAATATTATACTCGTATGCTGACTGCTGCAGCAGCTGTGAAACAGCGCAGCGGCTGTTTGAGTAATATTCATTTATTTATTTTATATAAAACAATGTTTTTTGTTTAATGCCAACAAAGTATATAAACTATCTCATCAGTTATTGGTTTTGTACTGAACATTTTTGAACGTTCCATTGTTATTAAAATGCGTTTTCCTCCGTGCTAAATATGAAAAAAATAATGCACAAACAAATATAAATTTCATAAACATTTGAATATATTTAAAGCATATTTCATTCCCGGCACGGCATTTTGTGTGCATTTTAGGAACATACCGCTATTTGGGCTGGACAAAGTGTTTTCATTTTAGCGCGCGCCATGATGGATGGTGTCGGTTGACAGGTGAAGCGCGCGCGACCGCCATTTTGTAATTCCGTGTTGCCGTGAAAAAAATTGTTTGTTAAAATGACAGACATGTTCCCGATTCGCTTTATTTCTCAATCAATTTATTAAAATATTACAATATTAATTTAAATATTATTATTTGGTATAATGTTAATTTACCTAATGTTTGTTATTTCAACCATTAAACCATACCTTACCTTTGTTAATTGTACCATTAAGATGGAATAATTATTTTGCATGAATAATTTGCAGAAGAATCAATTTTAAAAGTCGTAGGGAATTACTATCTAAGGTAATTTATACGCTCTTCGCCCTTGATTTATGAACTGGTAGTAAATGTAAAATTAGAAGCATTTAATATGTATTATTTTTATTGACGTTCATAGATGTACATTGTGTTACCTAAATTAATAGATTATTTTTGAATTTAATTGAATTAAATATGGCAACTTTGTGACATTTCAAATATCAGACAACTGTCATCTTTCTGTCTCCCCGCCCCGTGACCACGGTTGCTGTAAAGCATCTGAAACGTCGGGATAAATAATTTAAACAATATAAATAATAAATCGCGTTTTAATCCGGTATACAGTATTTTATTTAAAGGTAATTTATAAATAACTGAAAAATAAAAACGACAATGAAAATGAAACGTGGGAAAACTTTTTAGATTTAAATGTTATTTACGAGTAACTTTGTAAGTAGTTTTTTTAATCTATAGAAAACGGGGAAAAGTTAAAACTCTCCAAATTCGAACAATGGAGAACTACTCAGACAAATTCGCGAACAAAACCATTACTAAATAGAGCAGAATATCCTGTTATAATAAACCAAGGATATTTTTAAAAGGATATTCAAGAAAGTTTATGAGCACCTAAATCAGAAAATTAACATTTTCTATCTATTCAATTGTACTCGGCCAGGCCATTATGTTCTGCACCTGGGTTGTCGTAAAATACTTGTTACAGCCAGCTTGGCGTACTGCCTGAACACATCAGATATCTGCCCGCATATGTACTGTGCACATGTTAAAACAACTATGTATTAATTTATTATATATTATAATAATAATTGATAATATCGATGCATCCTACATTAATTATGTTAACCAACAAAGTAAGTTTTCTACATTATAGTACGATTTTAAACTATACGATCTATATTCATCTAGTTTTTATATTGCTAAAACTTTATAGGTCTTGTAAGTACAAAAAAAAATATAAGTATATGATATTGTCTTTTATTAACGCGAGTATCACACATTTAAATAAAATACTGTACACCGGATTAAAACGCGATTTATTATTTATATTGTTTAAATTATTTATCCCGACGTTTCGGATGCTTTACAGCAACCGTGGTCGCGGGGAGACAGAAAGATGACAGTTGTCTGATATTTATATATTATATATATGTTTTTTGCTATATTTGTAGTTGAAAAATAAAAAATAATAGAATGACCATTGGTGTAGTAATAAAACTCCAATGTCATTTTGTAGTAAGTGGTGGTAATTGGTAGCTATTTCTAATTAAAATAATTTTTGTAATTGCGAATTTAAAAAATTAATTTTATTTTAATAACATGAACAGCAATTATATTCTTCCAAAACTAGCCATTTGTTTATTGCTTAGCCTTATGTATTCATCGTATTAAAATATTTTTCATAACCATGGATACGTTAAGATTTCGAGTAATTTTAGAATATAAGTACCTACCATCGTGGCACAAGCAGCAACATCCACGACGTTTATGGAACACTACAAAACGTCGTCGAACGAAAACTGCTTGGAACCATTCAAATTATGAAAATAATACATATTTTAATCTGAACTATGTTTTATATGCCTGCTAATTTCTATACAAATCGGTGCAGTTATTTCAACGTCATTGACTAACAAACAGCTAACCTGTGTTCTAGCTTTCTATGTCTAAACTATTGTGTTTTCCGTTGTGTTCTTGCAAAAACACGAGGTAATATTCTATCGGGCAAAGCGACATCTTCACGCGGAACAAAAACTTTGATTAACAGTCCATGCCATGACTTTTTCTAACGTTCAATTTATGTTGGGATGCTCGAGAATTTATCGTAAACTTTAAATTATACGTTTATTTTATACTAGCTGATGCCCGCGACTTCGTTCGCGTGGGGTTCACTTTAAGCTGAGCTTTTGAGCAAGCTTTCTTCAAATGCCATATCCTCCATCCTCTGTACCTACTTGGTGATTTCTTTTGGGAAAGAGCTATCAAATTAGTCATTGACGGTTGCTTTTGCACCATGTTATCGACATGTTTAATGGTGGTTGAGATTGGGGTTCGAAGGATTATTTGAAATTCAATAGACTTTAAAGAAACTTTAGGGAGAGAAATCCAGATATGTGTCTTTTTTCTACTAATCAGAGTTCAATCGAAGATTGGATTCAATGCATTTTCTTAAATAGATGCGTGCGCTCATTTAATTGGTCATTTTCATTTTCGGACATTTTTTTTAAATTCCCGGGATTCCTGCCCGGGTTTCCGGTGCTAAATGTGGAAACCTCTAAGATACGGAATCAAAAAAGCAATGTCGAATAATCGTAATTCTGTTTAAGAGAAAGGATTGATGAAAAGGTGAAATAAATGATCTCATAAGAAATACTTTTTCATATAATATTTCAGTAATACATTTTCTATTTTTGTTATAATATAGTTCTTTCAAAAAATAAATAAATAAATACAAAAAAATATTTCTTTCATTTCAACTTCAGATTCGAACTCGCATCAGAAGCTACGCTATGGGACTGCATAATATCCACTATTCTACGAATACATATTGGAAATGGCGAAATAATCAAACTATTTCATTTACATATCAGACTGTGATTGACATCTGACAATTCGAAAAAGTTCAACGCGAGTCAGTTTGCATTGAAATTTGGTGATATGGTGCCTTTAAAATAATATTTAAATGACGATAACTTTTCTTTCCGATAACCGATTTCGATAAAACAAAGCCTATATGTTGCCCCGGGCTTTCCTTAATATATTTGTGTAAATTGCATGATAATCAGTTCAGTATCTTCGGAGATTAGCGTGAACAAACAGACAGACAGACAGACAGACGGACAGACAGACAGACAGACAGACAAGAATCTTAAAAATTGCATTTATGCATTCTGCTACCCTTCTTTTATCACCCCTCTTAATTTCTGGTAAAAATATTTAGTGAAGCGTAATTTCGATCCTACTCTTTTATTATATGTATAGATTGTTAAATGGCCTTGCCACTTTATATAAGTTTTATTACGATTTTTCGAATTATTATGCATTAGCATTGTAGCATTTAGAATAACAGCATAAATTAAGCATCGGAGGTCCCAGATGATGAAATGGCATACCTTAAAGTAGCGCAAAAAACTACACACAGGTCTATAAAAAAAAATATTGAACCAAACACAGATATGTGTTTGCTATAGATATATATAGGTACACTAACAGAACAGGAATTTATATTTTAAACGTAAATATAATTAGAAAAAAAATAGAACCCGCAACGATCGAGTCTGTGAGAGAGTCAACAAGAGGAAGTTGGCTAATATTTGAACGTTATAATACATAGAGCAACACGGGCCACCGGCGAACCGGAGGGGAGTAGCCATACGCAGGCGTTCCCCTCTGTCAAAGTACAAGTCCAAATGGTCCTATGCGTACAATAAAACTAGTTGTAGCCACACTTTTCACTAGACTAAATCCAGATGCGCGACTGAATCGACCTCCTAAAAAAATGCCGAATTGTTTGTGTTTCTTGTTGCCAAAAAATATCTGCCACGTCAAATTTACAAAAAGATAGCGTTATCTTTCATATGTAGGTATTTTTTAATCATATTATTACTATTTACTTCTTTAAAACTTAAAACATTACAATATTATCGGTCGTGTTGTTTCGGATTTTTTTACCAACACAGTCGCTCGACAGATCCGCGTATTGTATGAGCCCTCATACAATACACGGATCTGTCGAGCGACTGATCCGAGTTTATTTCCGAGAAGTCGCTGTCACCGAGCGATAGTGTTGTTGTCGGATTGTTTTAAGTTATCGAAAAAAAATGGGAAAGGAGTCTTCTATACAGATACAGTTTTGAGATTAAATTTTCTGATTCAAATATTATATTGTGATAATATAGTTATATTGTTAAAATATAATATTAAATATATATATATATATACATAATAAGTGAAAATTGTGTAACCCAAATTTAATAATTGCGATATGATCTAGAAAAATGACATATTTTTAATCTTATAATATAAAAAATCAGCTCAATTCTCAATCTGGGAGAGGATAAATATGAGAAATATAGTTTTCCTGAGATTCTCGATTAATTGAATCGATTACACAATCACAAAAAAAAACCTTTGGTCAAGGTAATTAACTCAAAAGTAATTAAATGCACTTTAAATACAATATATTGCATATAATTACAGTTATGTTATTAAATAAAATATAAATTATTAATTAAAGAAAATTAATATACATAATTATCGATTAAAATCGATCTTTTATTTTAGTCTGTCATTGGCATGCCGCATGACAGTTGTTTACTCTGTGCTAATTCGTTTCGTGTTTTCAACGTTTTGAGTCTGAGTGCTTTCCCGATTGTAGTCATTTAGGAATTGTTACGATTTGACAACCACAAATATCATTGGTCACAGATTTATGATATATTTATGTCAGTTATTGATTGTAACATAACCTTACTTTTACTACTTAAAACTCTAATAACTCGGCTCTCAGATTGTCAAAACTAATAGAATTTTCATCGAAGGACTGTTAAGTCTCAATCTATTAATTCACATCAATTTCATATTGTAACATTGGGGGCCCAAAGTTTTATGTAATCGTTTCCATCTCCTTTAAGGGATAAATGAAATAAATATAATAACGAAGTATTTTTCAAATTATTTCGAAGATTTTATTATGTACCAACTCATGGTCCACTCTCCGTGACCTGCTACGTGCGCATTACCCGACAAGTTCATTTTGTATTATTGTAGTACGTAATAAATTAAGTCCTTTGTATCACTTATAAACCTAATTTCCCTAACCCAGTTCTTGAAATTATCGATACTGCGTATCGACAGTTGTTGCAACTACGGCTAAAAGGACTTGTCAGTGTAGTTGCGCCATTTATTTATACTGTTATGACACGGAATGTTTAAATGTGTGTGTGAAATTGTTAGTGTATTTTTTAATTGTCACGATGTGAGTTTCGTAGTGACAGACGATTGCTTGTGTGTGCGAACTTGAGTACGCACACATAGCGCAGGTTTCCCCCCGCAAAAAATGGCAGATTGTTTGGTATCGGTAACGAACGCTATGGCTACTCCCCTCCGGTTCGCCGGTGGCCCGTGTTGCTCTATGTTATAATATAAGCAATTATTTCAGTAAAATATGCGAGGTGCCATAATGATTTTCGAGTTTAATAATTTCTCGGCTTCGTTAAGGAGGTCTCAACTCTTAGTTAGTTATTAGTTGCGACTTAGCGTAAGAGTCATGTTTATATTTGTTTTAGTGTGTAAGTAAATTCTTCTTTAAAAGTCGAATCATGTATTAAAATTTCATTCAAGTATCAATGTTAACCCCTTTTATAGAAATGCCATGAACTAGGAGTGCAAATTGTGAGTTTAGTTTCACTCAATTTTCAAGCTTACAGTAAATCTAGATCAACAATTTTGGATACGTCTGGGTAAGCAAATCTCATCTTGACATCGACATGTTTGATATAAAATGCCAAAAAAGCGTTAATAAAGCTTTCTAAATACAAATGAAACCTTAACGAAGTACTAAAATTACATTAATATATTAGTTTCATACTAAGGCCTTATTTTCATATTCCATAAGCCTGAGACCTTAAAATTATCACCGCATTGAATTCGTCTAGCTCTTAGACTGGGTTCGTACATGGCATGTGCCAGGGATACATTATTGGATCACTCGCTTCATAGCCATTATTTTGTGAATGAATTTACTGAATTTTCCTTAATATTTAGCAGTTTATTACATAATTAAGGCTCTGATGAAGATGTCGGTTTGACACAAAATTAAATATTTATATAGAATGATGTAGGTATACTCGTATAGTCTTATTTTTAGAATATAAGTTAATTTTATTCATAGAATTTCATAAAAATTCGTCGAATATGATGAACATATACATATTATATACTCGGACCTACATATATACATGTAGATCTATCCACAAATCGTTAATTTTTATGATTTTTTTTTATCCTAAGTTATATTTATTTAACATAATTTGTCATAATTTGGTTTGAAGAATTAAGTTATTTCTTAGGCTTATTAGGCGGTTTTAACGACATCGGCAATATCAATAACTGTAGTAAAAATAAATGATTACGACTTCATTATGTAGGTACCTAAAGATTTAATTGTTGCAAGAAATTGGAGCCGAAACGAAACATTATTTCGTCGAAATTAAATTGAAATAGCTCCTTAATTTAACACATTTATCTCAATTATGTTAAATAATTACTCTTATTTAGACATTCGTAATTATTATAGCAATCCACCATTCACGGGGAAAATTGCACGTTTTCTGTTCTTTCCTTAATTTTCAAAGGAATATTTGTTTTAGTGGAAAGGATTAAGGATTATATTCGAGTAATTAGAAATCCTTAAACAAAAGTTTATGGCATTCGACGGTTTCTTGTTGAGTACAGAGGGCCTAGCATGAACAACTTGCGAAAAGTATTCGTATCATTTGTATGTAGAATACAATCAAATGATCGTTCGTTCGTCGTTCGTGCTTCGAAAAAGTATTCGAATCGTCCATCTGTCAGTTGTATGAGAAAGCATTTCCATACAAATGACAGCTCGACGATACGAATACTTTTTCGCAAGTTGTTCGTGCTAGACCCTCTGATTGTATTTCTTTACTACTGGAAAGTACAGTTGACACATTAGTTAAAGTGGTCGAACAATGGCATAGTGCGTCATGAGTTCGAATCCTGATCTGAAAATAATGTAATTCGTAAGTACGCTTTACATTTTCTAAATCTTACGACTAGTGTATTTTACTTAAATGTATATACAGGGCCAGATTTAGAGGCCTCGGGCAACAAAAGAGTTGGGGCCCCTGGCCCTCAAATTATTTTCGTGTTAACAATAATTTGTTAGTAGGTACAAAGTACAGTAGGTACCATCGAAAAAATATATTAATGGAAATGTTTTTTACTAGTGTTTACTCGTCGGAATTTGAAAGATTTTTTTCCGAAATCTCTACTGTGGGGGCTTTTTGTGGAGGTTCAGTAGCCACGGACCTCCCCTGAATCCGGCTATATGTCTATATAGCATATTGTAACACACAAAATAACATTTCCGCGGTGACTACCTGTCCCTGGCCAATGAGACACATGTAATGTGGGTGTGTGTACTATAGACAAAAAATTGTATCTGTTGGAGAAATAATTTTTAAAATCGGCCCAGTAGTTTTTATACAAAAATACAAATCTTTACTCTATAATTTTAGTGTAGATCTTAAATACTTAAAAATAAATATTCATAATTTTATGAAATACATATATCAAACCTGTCGAGGCGGAACGTAACCGATTGGAGGGAAATTATGTGTCCATTAGACCGTTGTTTGGGCGAATTAAAAAATAATATTTTATGATGATGAGATGGTTGCTGGTTCAGTAAATCGCTGCAATAAAGGAAACCCAGACAATAATTAAAGATGGAGACTTACTGTGTCATGTAGTTCCTTGCAGCTTGTGGTCGACCACTTTTCACTTTCTTCTTGAATTGATTGAGAATTCCCGCGGGATCCCGAATTTGCAATCTCGAGTCGGGATTGCATTCCCTATTGAGAACACATTAATTTATAATTTTTAACAGTTCAATATTTGTGACCGTGCGCGCGCGCTTCTATCCGTCATTCGAATCGCACACAGAGAGAAAATTGTTTATGTTGGTAGGAAAAATAAAATGAGAGAAGATAAAGGCTTTTATAAATGAGTAGATAAATAAAGGTTTTATTTATTTTACCTTTTCAAATCAAAACAATTGACGAAATGATTTCTGTGCACCATCGCTTTTTATAATCAACATAATATTATTCCTTAGTCATGATCCACGTTTAAATGAAAAACATGCTTAGTTTAAGAAACCTAGCTTCGCTTTTGGACGAGATTCTCTGAAGTGAATACTATATTAAAATCTAATGTGTAGTTTGGAAAATAAATAATAAAACTACCACTTTGTAATAAACATTTTTATTGTAGCGGGCATTTTACAAAAAATAACTATTGCAGTTATTAATTCTCGAACTTATTTAATACATATTTATAATACAAAGGACAAGAGTTCAATATAATTCGATAATCGTATTCTGTATATTCAGATACTGCAATCGCAGGTGAACACGGCAACTCGATTGCACGTAATTGCTTGTTGCTGTTGACAAGGCGCAACATGATTCTAAGTTCCAATAGATAATAATATGTATCCTAGATTATTGTTTGACAACAACAATTGTTTAAATACCTACAACAGGCAAATTTTTAACGCGCATAATATATCTTCTTAATTAAATTCAAATATTAATGTATAATGTAATAATGTATTTTTAATTTTATAGTAAACTAAAAATATTTATTATTAACTACAAGTTATAGTATAATTTTAAAACATTTTCTACAGTTGACTTACTCATATTAAATATAGTACCTGGATGTCCAAGCTTTGCTCGGTATTTTTTTTTTTATAAATTGTGTTTTTTGGAAAATTTAAGTACAAATTACATAGTAATAAAATCAAGTCTAACCTCAAAGCAAACACTCATTGACTTCGTGTTACTTAACAACGCCATCTGCTGGAATAGCTTTAGTGTTGTTGTGTCGTTAAAGCAATTAAAAAAAATAGTATTAATATTCGCCGATAGATGTCAGGAAGAGACATTTTCAGTTTAAATTGGGACTACTCAAAGGCCACCTTTTTGTTATTATTCTTCCAATAAAAAAAAGTAAGTTTATGTTTAAGTTGATAAAACACGAATAAAATGACATTTTCTAGAAATGATTCCTAGCTAGATCGATTTTTCGCCCCCGAAACCCCCCGTATACTAAATTTCATGAAAATCGTTGGAGCCGATTCCGAGATTCCAAGTATATATATATATATATATACAAGAATTGCTCGTTTAAAGGTATAAGAATATTATATTCAATGAAAATAGGGCACCTTAAGATTTGAATAGCTGAAGTATACTGACAAATATTATTTTACTAATGAATTATTTCCATTATGTACCAATAAAATATTTATTTATTTTTGTTTTTCTTTTTTTCTGTACACCTTTTTAGATTGTATTGTATGTGTGTACCTACTATGGATGTATGAAAAAAAAGCATTATTATATTAAACGCCATCTTGTGAGAAGGAAAATAACTAGTAATCGTTTCAATTTCGTTACTTGGTTGTACATAAAATATTTCTATTAAATATTAAAATTAAATTAAAATATATTATTAAAAATAGTTTCAGGTCATCAAAATCAATCAATCAAATGCATTTTGCCGATAAACGTTAAAAGATTGAAAGAGTAGGACTACAGCTAAAACCACAGATTAAATAAATTTATATCTTTTACTGGGTTAAAATTCAATTAATCATTTATATGTATTATAAAATATTATTTATCCCGACGTATTGAATGCTTTCCGGTTGATTGTTATCTCAGTGGTACTCAATAATAATATCGATATGTTTTAAGGCGAAACGGGACTTTGGCCCTTGGCAACATTAGATATAATATGTATTTTTGTCGATTGTCATTCTTGATCGGCGACTGTCGTACTTTGAATTTGAAACTCGAAATTCGAATTGTCATAAGTCATTTGTCATTCACACGTTACCGGCAGCCGGACGTCTGCGTTGTTGTAAATTTACGCTGCTATAATACATTAAATTGTAAGTATTTTTATAAATACTATAATATTGATTTAATTTTCAATATTTTCTTATACGAATGCAGTTCGAACTAGTTTTACTCAAATAAATGTGAATAATCTGACCCGCCTTTTGATACTCTCAGAATTGAAGACAAACAGATTTCTCTAGAAACAATTGTACAATAAGTCTGCGTTTGGAATCAATTTTTTTAACATATCACACGTTTTTATACGTATGACGTCAAAATTACTATTTTCAATGTGGGTAATCATTACATTTTAAAATCGCGTCATCTCTTCCCGGCACCTTAGAATTTCCTCAAACTTTAACAGATCATTTCCAACCAAAGGTTAATATGATGCAAGAGGCGTTAAGTAGGAAAAGAGAACGCAGTGAATCAGACAATGAGCTGGTTGGAAATGTGGCAAAAAAGTTATTAATTTCAAGGTTAGTCAATGTCGTGGTGTAGGGTACTAGCATGAGGATAATATATCAATGATAACAGCAAAGTAGTCTTTTTCTGAAATCTTATTTAAACTATCTACATTCACGTATTATGCAGAATATTTAACATACTCTTTGTAACTGAAATATTTGTTTCTCAAAAACGAAACACTATGGAATAGCGTTCAGCTGGATAAAATCTTAGTATGCCTAGTAATTTTATTTTATACAGTAAAGCATGAGTGTCATATTATTTCATTAGATTATTAACAACAATATTATAAGTTTTAGTATGAAGCTAGCATGTTGCTTTTTTAGAAGACAATTAATGGCATTGCTGTAAATAATATTGAAACAGTTTTTCAATGAATTGACAGTAGTTATAACTTTCTTTGAAAGGTCAAGGAGGCTGCACTAAGAGGTGTTAAATATATCCACTGAGTGTTAAAATGGTTGATATCTCTAATGAAAAGAAAAGAGTATTTAGATACATTTTAGTCTTATCTTTTTGCACATGCATGTGATAAAAAAGTTTGCCTATCGAACTACCCCCAATTATTTTTTTTATCATGTAAAATTGAACCTAAGAAGAAATATGTTAAACTATAATAAAATCAAATATAATAAATAGTTAATACAACATGATCAAACCATGTACCAAATGATATCAGGGTTGTATTGTGTACCTACCTATATTTAGATAGGACACGTCATTGTCATGTAGATTTCCATTAATATAAAAGTGATTTCCATTAATATAAGAGTAATCAAATAACTCTTAAAACAGAAGTATAAATTAGATATAAATTATATTTATACATTAATATTGTATGGTCTGTGGTTATTTTTACTTGAAGGTTTTTTGAAAACATTAAAAAATTGGCAATCTTGATGAAACCTTGTTTATCAAAAAAAAGTTGGAGGTTCTAAATTCGATTATATTTTTTTGTATGTATGTAACCATATCTGCGTCAAATTTGAACATAATTTCAAAAAAAAATTTATTCTAGTTTTATTTACCAATTTCCATCAATATTTCTTAAAACATGATAATCAACTTGTTGATTATATAATGTATTTTGTATAAATATCTGTGACATAAATTTCTGAACATTCACAAAGTTACACTGAGATTTTTCACAATAATTTCAAATGTATATTTCGTTTAAATATGACCATGATTTACCATTAACGTCAGTATTTGACTAACAATAAGCATATTTAAATTAATAAACTACCAAATGTAAGGTTTCAAAACATATTTCAAGGCCAAGTTCCTATTTAATACTGAAGTTATAATTTATTAGGAGGATTTTCCGCATTTATGAGGCAGGCACAATTCTGTGTCTGTTTTGCTAATATTCTTTTGTTAGTGAAACTTAGGTGTTTAGAGCTCTTGAGCACTGGCAGACTGAAAAATATTTTTATATATAGAATCAGATAAATTAAAATCAATTTGATCAATTACATATTTTGATATTTTTCTCTATCACTTATATAACTCGGCTTACTTAGGCTCAGCGGTGTGGTCAAAGGTCACAAGTTCGAATCCAGATGAAAAAAGAAAAATGTTGTTTCTTCTTGTCTGTGTACAGTGTATATATATAAAAAGCCAAGCAACTTTTCTGTTTCACAGACATCGTGACCCACATTGTGCAGTATCTTCCTGAAACATTTATTTTAAGTTTTTCTTTACAATACATTTAACATAAATGATTGCACAGCTGATCAAATTGTCAAGTGTCTGCGATGGCTATGGAACACAAATGCTACTGCCGTGGAGACGAAGTAAATGCTCTAGATTTGCAGAAGCCAGAACATCTATTGCCTATGATGAGACCCTTCTCTATGAGGTTCTTCTATATTTCTATTTTGTAGTTAAAATACATATTACAGTGTAGATTTGAATTTTAAAATTGTCCATTAACAGTGACATACTATTTTCTACTACAAACGATACATATTTAAATTAACTTTATGGAGCCAAGTTTTAATAGTTAATGAAGACAGGTTATTGTAGTAAAATGTATAATTGTAATACTTTTCGAAACTAAATTACGGTCGTAAAGATTGTAGTTGTGTAGAATAGATTTGTATTAGTAGTTACATGACTCAATATTTTTATGCAATAACATTTGTTTTCATGCGCGGGTTTGATAAGCATTATACAACTATGAAGTTGTAAAGGAGTGTACAAAGTCAAAGAAGAAACAAACTGGAAAAACTTATCTCCTAGAGCCTAGCTTCTTCTAATAAGAACCTAATTTTATAAGTAGTTAAATGATATTTAAATAAAATACTGTATACCGGATTAAAACGCGATTTATTATTTAAATTATTTATCCCGACCCGAGCAGTCTCCCGCGACCACGGTTGCTGAAAAGCATCTGAAACGTCGGGATAAATAATTTAAATAATAAATCGCGTTTTAATCCGGTATACAGTATTTTATTTAAATGTGTGATACTCGCGTTAATAAAAGACAATATTAAATGATATTGCTAACAAAAATGAAATATCAATCAATTTTTCTTTTGAATTGCATCTATGCGAAACTGCATCATAAGACGTGCCTCACGCCTCTGTTTCCACTTGAACTGGCATCCCCTTCGAATTGTATCCTACATTTTCATTCAATAAATTGAAGCTAGGTTCATATGTAGCTTACTGTCAAATTTAGTATTTATTATTTTTGTTTTATCATTCTCTGAGATTCGTTTGGGAGATGGCGTAATTGAGAAAATAATGCGATAATTTATAGATATATATTGAATTAATGATTTACATAATACAGATTATATGCTTATCCTAGTAATGTGTAAAAGCGAGTGTATCAGCGATGCACTGAGGGGCGTCAGGTCTTATTCCAGTAATATATAATATACAGTATGTATAATAACCAAGTAAATATATGTATGTATAATATAGTAGGTAGGCACATAACTTGTGTTACAGAATTTTTTTCTAATTGCTTTTATAGGTCAATGTCGCGATTAAAGATATTAAATCGATAAGCTTGGCTTCACAATATTTCTTGTGCCTAGTTAAATTTATTATTTAGCTATTTATTGTTGTCTCCGTAAAATTAATTTTTAGAATTAAATCTTACAGTACATCATTTATGAACATTGTATAATAATATTGAGGAGTTTTATAACGGCTTGAAAACATAGATATATTGAAGTTTAATTCAGAATTTCTGATATCAAGTAATGAACAACTTGTTTGTACAATAAATACACTTAATCCACTTGATTTGAATGTAGTTATCATAACAAGTATTTTATGTATTATTCCTCTCATGTTTATTGAACGTTATATAAAGTATCACAAAATCGGAAGACAATACGGGAATATCTAATTAACTGAACGAAACCAGGCCTGTTCAATTATAAAGTGCGGTTAGTTTTAATGTTATTCAAATTGCTTATTCCCATGATCGTAAAATTAAGTAGTTTGTGTCAAACGACTATCGAATAAACTTTAAAATTCTACTAAGTTTTTTTTTAATAGTAGATGATTATGATTACAAATAAAATGTTTTATGTGTAAGACTGTAAAACTCTTCGACTTTTCTCATCGTGTGTTCGAAATTCAGATTAATTTCGATCGCACAATTTTACTATCGAATACCGCGCTAGAATTCTAAAACCAATTGATATTGGGAATCTTCAACAGCCTACTCATTCTATCCCATTACTACAATTACGCTAGCACTGAGGTGGGGTGATACAAAATTGCGCCCAAAAAAATAACTATTGTCAACGATTGTTCCCAGGGTGAACAACCTCGAGCGAGCTGTTAGAAATATGCTCAATTGTGGACTTTTAACGGATTTTTTTTATAAAGGCGATGGAAAATTATTAGTTAGACTCTGGAGGGAGACCGCTTGCTTACCGCACACGGTTTCTTTGTTGAGACCTGATTGTTTTGTGAAAGGTCTCAGGTTTGTCGTTCGATATTATATTCAGTTCATATAATAGATAGTGTAGCGTCAATCTATCTATAGCTTTTCATTTCCTCATAATATTTATTACTAGCAACGCACCCCGGTTTCACACGGGTGCAATGAAGATACTATACCTACACAAATATTTTTAGGCTATTGCCTATGTTACTCGCTGATAATGTAGCTTCTATTGGTGTGAAGAATTTTTAAAATCGATTCAGTACTTAGTTTTTGAGTTTATTCATAACATACAAAAATCCAAAAATACAAATCTTTCCTCTTTATAATATTATTAGTATAGAAGTATAGATATTATAAAATTTCTTATATAGTTTTTAAACGGCTGACCAATATACATTCCAATATTTTAGCACCACTTATTTTTTCATTGTTCGCAAAGTACTCGCAACTGAAGTGTGGATTTGTGAAAACATTTAGATTGTAAGGTTATTTCAACATAATCGGAAATAAAGGCTCTTAACACGCACAAGTGATACTGCGTTATGTCATGATTTAGGTAACTTTATCATGTACTGACTTTCCTTATATTTTACTTATTCTTATATATATAACATTCAATTAATTCTTCGTGCCTTAGTTTAGTCGGGGCGGCAATGTTCTATGGCCGAGGGCGGCCAGCGTTTCAAATCCGCCCCTGACATCATTTCTTGACATAAAGTTTACAATAAGTAGCAAAATGATTCAATATGTAAGATTTAGTATGTGTAGGATATTTCGACGGTCCCTACGTATATAAAGACATCTCCTAAGTCCGGTGTACTGACATGTCGCTTTGTACGTAGGGACCGTCGATTTGGGTTTGGTAATTTGATCACTTATACTCAACCACCGTAATAACCGTTCAGATGCTTTACTACATAGTTCCCAGTGAACCATACGGCATACCTACTCATGGTTCACTGGTCGAAGGTATGGTTATCGCATTAACTTCACCTCGAAGGCTTTCCATTCCATATCCATATGGCTATAACAACAGAAAGACAGATGACTTAATACATTTTATGCGGATCTAATCATTCAATGAATCTTCACCATACATCCATTTTTTTTTTCGATTTAGATTTTAAAATTTAGATGTCGACAGTTGAGCACAAGCACAGATAGTGGCTCTCAGCCAAAGGGCATCAATTGACGATGGGCTGTCGACCTATTTTATTTTATTGTCATAATTCCGTATATTTTACAGCCATTTTGATACATGTGAATGATAAACATTTCTTATCACTCGAGTAGTTTTTAATGATTTCTTATCGTTATTACGCAATGCTAAGAATTTACCTTGATGATAAATAATAAAAATTGGCACTGTGAAACCAATAAGCGTTTATATGTCCGTCTGATACTTTATCTTCACATTAAATTGCTTGACAGATTTTAATGATGTCTCCCCGCGACCACGGTTGCTGAAAAGCATCCGAAACGTCGGGATAAATAATTTAAATAATAAATCGCGTTTTAATCCGGTATACAGTATTTTATTTAGATTTTAATGAGTAATTATTGGTTTAGTTGAGCTGTTTAATGCTCAATTACGGTGCAAGCTAATGCAATTTTAGGAGGCGGATTTCATATTATAGGGATTAAATATGATTATATTATTTGCGATTAACGATGGTATTCAATATGGCGGATACTGCAAAATTAGTACTACAGTATTTTTTTGCGTATTAATAATAGAAATTTTAATAAGAGTATCTGACTCCAAATAATATGTAACACATGGGAAATGCATTCTTTCTTAACGGACAATAGTTGAGTAGGTTCCGATAAAATACTAGTTCAAAATACAGTATAACCGGTTCACGGACGTGGGTTATTGCACTAGTGGTTGAACCTATACGTATTATTGTAGCTTGTAGAGTTAATTGGATTAGATAAATTGTAATATTTATGTAGTTCGTATTTGGATAAGATGTAGTTAATCTTGAATAGCTTTCCAGTTGTGGAAATATACCCTTACCTTTCATATGTACAGGTTCACCTTTAAATCACCGGTATCTTCAAAAACAAGTTGAATACGTAGATAATATACCTATGTATATAAATAAACTGACATTAGTCAATTAAGTCATATTCCTTTCTTACAGCCAACTGGCAACGAAAATGTGTTTCAAAAATATGTCTTATTCCATCGATTTAAGCCTCAATTTACCAATTTCAGTTTCAACAAGATGCCCCTGCAACTGACTAAACCCGCGCCTCAGTTCAAGACCACAGCGGTGGTGAACGGCGAGTTCAAAGACGTGGCACTCTCCGACTACAAGGGCAAATATGTTGTGCTTTTCTTTTACCCGCTGGACTTGTAAGTAGATAACTTGATATCAACAATACATTAGATTACACTACTTATTATGTAAAACGATTCTTATGGTAGGATACTTCAGCCACAAGGCATCAAATGTGTTAACGCATTACCTTTTAATTTTAAAACATACTTTTAAATTACCGACTAAAACTTTCCTTCCTTGTGCTCGAAATAATGCCACAGCAGATAGATATCAAAAATCAAGAAACATCAACACACCGACGCGTCGCGACGGTCTCTTCTGGTTCGATTTGGTGTCGTTTGGTGGCTAAAAGTCAGGAATATTAAATATACAAAAGTATATTATACGCTTATCTTTAGATCAAACTCATCGTTTATCAATATAGTGGGCAATTTAACACCCAATTACCATAAAAATACTAATCTCGCCGAAACCTGTTTCGAATCGTAAAATATTATGCTTAATAGCTCATTCCGCAAGCTTTGAAATGAACCGTGAAGAGGAGAGTTAAAAACGTTAATCAGTTGTAAAAGTAATTAATTTGAATGTAATATAGTGTGTGTCGTGTATGTAGTATTTTGCAAACAAAGGCTTCTGTTTACTATATAATTTGTTTAATACGATTTTATGTTTACTTTATAATATTTTAACATTTATTATTGAGAATTACATTAAATCATTATTTATACGAAACTAACTGTATTTCGTGATCAAATTCATCGATGTATATGCGTTTGCTTTGTTCACGTTTCTATTTATTTTCTCAATTATTTTATCCTTCAGTAACATTTACAAGCACTTTTAATCGTCAGTTAAGCTACCACCGGTTTAAAAAAGCACCAGAAAAACCATAATTTAAACTAACTAGCTTTACTCGCGGCCGTGTGTCAAATTTCATTAAAATTAATTAAACTGTTTACACGTGTTTGAATAACAAGCATCCATACTTTCTCATTAATATTATCAGTAAGAATTTTTTTGTTACCTATCATTACATTTAAAAATTTCTACATTATTCAAGGCTGGACCGGAAAAAATGCTATTTCGCGATAACAGCTTTTTGAACACACTTCCAGCCACTGAAAATTAGAGTTATGGACGCACTACGTATGCTGAGCGGTCCTATTTCCGAGGTCACTGCAACAAAAATTGTTTTGTTGCATTTATGTAATTGTATTAATAGTATATGTCTATTCTATGCTATTTAATGAATGTCTTTTACACGATTTCCCGTGTGTACGCAACGGATATTTGATTGGTCCACTGCATTCCAGCACGTTCGTGTGCCCGACGGAGATCATCGCGTTCTCGGAGCGCGCCGACGACTTCCGCAAGATCGGGTGCGAGGTGATCGCCGCCTCCACCGACTCGCACTTCACGCACCTCGCCTGGATCAACACGCCGCGCAAGCAGGGTGAGTTGCGAGTTGCGAGCTGCGAGTTGCGAGTTGCACTCTCGGCTACTCGATACTAATACCTTTTCTCTTAGTAGGCAGTTGTTTAAACACTATTCCTCCTGATGGTGAGTAGGGATGGTAGTTTAAAACATAACTCTTAGGCCGTTTTGATTTACTGACCAATCGGACACATTTATTGACAATACTTCCAGACGTGCAGATCTTATCTTATAAGCATTTCAACTAACTCGAGGTACTTAATAATGAACTACTTAATAATGTCGTGATACAACAGAATTTCATTCATTTAAGTTTGCTTTTGCGTGCAATGCAGAAACATTAATACACAGACAGAATAAGGTTTAAATTCTATGTGTGCCAACTTCAGGAGGCATATTGATTAACTGCAGATAAAAAAACTGACATCATCAGGCGTGCTGTCGTATTATTTTATTGAGCAACGACTTTGATAGGCGTTCAGCCGGCTTAGCATGACAAACGCGACAAAATTTTGTCTACCGTTTTCTCGTGTTTTAATCGACTATCGCTTTATTTCTTTCGAGTCTAACATGACAATTACGCTTAAAACTCGACTTTTAATATCAAAACTAGATATATTTGTTGATCGAGATATCTTTTCTATCAAAATTGTCGATGTCGAGATATAATATATCTCCATATCTTACATCTTAGTTTGTCTTCTCTCGTCCGCGGCATATCTCGTGACGGTCATGCTAGGCCGGCTGTTCATCGATGTGTTAAGCTTTTTAAAAGGGTGTTCATACCTTGTGTGACTATGAAATCATTTGCAAGAACACGCTGTGGAACCTAGGAGGGAAAATGATTGCTTCCATATGGCGCCTCAAAGTTATGATTGTTCATTTTCTTGCTTGCCACGAAAGAGGTCGATCCTTTGATCTCCTATGTGTTTCTTTTTCTTTTGATCGTTCAAAAGGAAAAGGATCGTTTTGATCAAAAGTTAAATCGCCGAAAGTCGTTTACAAATTTTAGACATTTGAAACGAGTGAATGGGGGTGGTGTATCGGTATTTTCATCATATACGGTCCAAATATATCTCGGAAGCGCAATCAGAGTACATACGGTGTATAAGCTGTAAATCAGGGACTTAATACCGGTTATTTTACTATGGGAGTTATACCGATATAATAAAGGTTTTTGTTAATATTCTTTCGTTTTTATTCATATTTACTGAAAAATATTACTGTGGTAAGTTAAGTGTGTATTACTCTTTAAAACTAATATCATGGTATCTCAGTCAGACACGTATTTTGGAAAATTAACCGGTTTCAGTCCCTGGTGTAAATAGTAGAGCGCGTTTTGCAGGTGCCCCGGCCAGACGCGCTTCGCTAGACGGTGGCGGCTTCCTTTGCCTGCGATCCTTAACAAAATTTAGCTTTTGCTCCCGACAGCCGCGCTCTCGCTCGGCCTCGCTCGGGGACTGCAGTGAGTTTCTGTTGGGTCTCAGTGGGGCGAGCGTTTGATGGTGCTCGTACTGTTCTTGGTCCGGGTCGCGATGTTGGCACTGATATATGAGAGATGTTATTATGAAATTTGACAGTAAATGGGAAGTTAGAATGGGGATGACGTTGCTACCAAACTTCAGGCAACCGGTAGCCAGCACTAGATACGGCCTCCAATCGAGCCCACTACATTACATATGGGGAATGAATCCGACGACATACAGTCTGTTTTTTTTTATATGTAAGATATCGACAGAGAGCATGAGGTTCACTTGATGGTAGGTGATACCTCAGCCACAGAACATCAGTCAATGATGCGCTGTCGACCTACTTTTTACTTCGAGCATTCGAAAAACTGAAATCGAAACGCGGTTACGGTATACGGTTCACGGTTTTTCCATCTATGAATGGTGGTTCATTACCTGGTCGGGATTTCGATATTTCTCCCACCCGTTCAATGCCCGAAGTTACCAGACTTACAGAAAACAATAAACATGTCATCCCGGTGGGATTCAAACCCACGATCCATCGATACGTAGCAAGTGTTCTACCGAACATAAGAACCGGACCATAAAATCAACTGAAAATATTTAAAGAATTGGCCTATGATTAGCAGCAAAATTATCATATAATTGGTTCCATAAGTACATGTTACTGTAAGGAAAAATCTAATTTAATAAAATTGTCAATGTCAAAACAAGTTGTCAGACTTGCTAAATATGCCAGTTTCATGCATTTCAACCGGACCGGACTCTGAACCCGTTGTTCTCGTCAAATGCTCGCAAAGTTGTTTGAATGTCGGTCGTGTTAGGACTTTCTGGTATCGCTTTAAGTGGAACGCCTCAAGAATCAGGTTGTCTTTGGTTGGTTTGGGATGGTTCGCGTCGTGTGCAATCTTCAAATTGTTTTGTCTTGACTTGTGTTTGTTTCTGCTTTTAGTATAAGATTTTTTGTTAGGCCTAAGGAAAAAATGTTATATGTTAATTTATATAATACTGATCTATCTCATATGAATTTTCTCAAACTAGAAAGAAGACGCAAAGTATTGGTTTTATGGATTCGAATCTGAAATTTAAATAAGAAGTTACAATTTAAAATGTGAAATGGCTTTGCTGGACTAAAAACGCGCCTGCAAAGGTGTACTAATATCCTTTCTTAGAGAGTTCGTTCTATTTTCGTTAAATTTCATAAATTTTCTTCTGAATCTATGGATTTGGCATTAAGTATGGAGAAAGGCGGGAAAACATGTGAAATTCGTAGTGAAAAATTAAAATGAATAAGTGAAAAATAGTGCATGAAAATAAGACTTGGCTTAAAGGTCTTGTTACCAGGCCATAAAATCTTTATAATAATGGATTTGCCATTTGAATATTGACCTCTCATTCTAAAAGAAATATATCTGGCGGGAAATACGTATACGTATTAAATACGTATTACCTACACATAATCAATATATTACAAATATTTCTTGTTAAAGTCATTAATTTTTATAAATAATTGTATAAAAACTTGTTACCATCCAAATAAAGGGATTTAGAAGACCTAATTTTTTTATTAATTTTAATGCATTGCTTTTTTGAAAAGCACTAAATAAGCCTCGATGGACGAGTAGATTTCCGGCCTCGTATTAATGGAAGTACTCGCCTCATCCGACAATCGCTCACTTTTCCGCCTCGACAATCATGTACTATTGTGGTTTTGTCAGATTGATGACTGAATGTTGACAGTTGAATATAGGATCGCGATATATTTTGTAAGTGCATTTGTACTGCAAGGAATTCGAACCAGTTGAACCTGAGTGATAATAATTTCAAATGTTGACCATAACTGTCAGGCGTTAGCGCAGAAAACTAATTTCTTGCTTATAATATTATTATCTTGGAGAACTGGGTACTGAAGTGACTTGAGTCCAATGTCTATGTTATCCAAATCAAGAAAATGTCTTTGTTTCAATTTATACATAATCTCCAAAATATTTTTTTTATCTAAAAAAACACTAGAACATTTAGCTTTCACATTGTAATTTTCAATTCTCGTTGTACTATACAAAAAACATAAAGTGACATAAATTTTGAAATCGGGCCAGTTTTTGAGTTAAATCGTAACAAACAAACAAAAAATTATCTTCTTTATAATATTAGTATAGATAAATTATAATAACAGTGACAAATATGAATTACAGGTGGTCTCGGCCCCATGAACATCCCCATCATCAGCGACAAGTCGCACCGCATCGCGCGCGAGTACGGGATCCTGGACGAGGAGAGCGGCATCCCCTTCCGCGGCCTCTTCATCATCGACGACAAGCAGCTGCTGCGGCAGATCACCGTCAACGACCTGCCTGTCGGACGGTGAGATGAATCCCTTACAACACCCTACCCTACTCATTTTTAGTAAAATAATAATACCAAGATAAGAGTGATTCAAATAAACACTCGTTAGGGATAACAGTCAATAGCACAATTTACATCGATTTATAAGTTAGTTTTGAGTACTAATTTGTAATATTTTGCTCATTTTCTCTTGATATATAAAAAAAAACTTTCTAATTGTCTCAATCACTACGGAAAGTATTCCTGTAAGTAATAAGAATTGAATGTTTTGAACACTTTTTCACACTAATTAAGAAAGGAAACGAATGGTTTGATCGAATTAGAATCTACCTTCATTACATACCCTACCCGTTGTCTAGAACCAATATATGAGGACATAAGCACGCGGGGCAATGCAATTTTTAAATTATGTATATGAATTACGTAAATAAATATACTTTTGCAAGTATCACAAGCTCCTTCCAAACATTGTAAAACAAAAACATGGCGATTAAAAAGATAGGCGGAGAGTTTATTGCCAGTTCTTCTCGTCCGCTCTACTCCCTTGATTTGAGAACTGGCAGGAAATGTAAAAATAGAAGCATTTAATTTTTTTTTATTGACGTTCATAAGGTTACCTAAATGAATAAATGATATGTTTTTAATTTGAAAAGAAATATGTGTAGCGAATTAAACAAGATTTATTCATTATATTATTTATAGCAAGTGTCACGGCCCACGAGTGAACAGATAGTGCATTCAATACTTTGGGATAAATAATACTAATGTAATGCTAAAAATTTGATTAATTAATACATTTAAAAATAATGTTCTCTGTAAACGACTTATGCAATCTCAAGATGAAGTAAAAAAAATATATTTATTTATTTAAAGATACAAAAATTACAATAAAGCCACACTACTACTACAATAAATACATGATGGATCAAACAAATCATAATATTAAAGTTTCGATATACCCAGTTAATACCAACTATTTGCATAATGCTTATTTATGCCTAAGAGCTTTCTTGAATGAGCCCCAAATTAGGAAACTATATATCTTGGGGCCTTGGATTATATTTGATGTAGGCTTGACGTGGCAGAAGCATTGATATAGCTTATTGAAGTGTTTATAGTGTGTATAAGATAAAATAATAATAAGTAAAAAAAGACTGTCTATATGAGTCGTATAGAATCAAAGGCTATCTGACATTTTTGGTCTGGCAATGTACAAAAAAAAAAAATTTGATCTTGTCGTTTAGACTGTTATGTTTTTTTATATATTTGGTTTTATCTTTAATCGTTAATATCAATAGATACCTTAAACATGCAATTAATGATACCTAATACAATAATGAAGAAAAACGTTATCTTTTTTAAATTGCTAATAATCAGCCATAAGTCACATAGCCGCCTTTGATTCTATACGACTCATATGTAATGTCTACAGGTCGGTGGAGGAGACGCTGCGGCTGGTGCAGGCGTTCCAGTTCACGGACAAGCACGGCGAGGTGTGCCCGGCCAACTGGCGGCCCGGCTCCAAGACCATCAAGCCGGACACCAAGGCCGCCAAGGAGTACTTCGGCGACGCGAACTGAGCCGCCTACTTGTTAACTTAGCCCTAGTGATTATGTGATACCAATAAACCGTTACTGATTATACGATCGTTTTTGTTTGTCGAATATTCCCATACATCCCAGAAATCACCAATATTTCTCTCTGGTAGTGTTGTGGACATTGAATTTAATAATAATATTAAATAATACAGGGAACTGGACGAAACTACAAAATCTAATAGAAATGTAGTCACGCGTCTGAGCAATATAATTATCCATTTTTTGTTTAAAGCGCCATCTAGTATTTGTATACAATAATATTATATGCTGTATAACTATTTGTATTACAATATATTTAAGTGAAGAACATTTCACTATGGTTATACAAGATGGCGCTATACTAAAAATATATATATTTAAAAAATCAAATTAGGAGACATTATAATTTACGTCACACGTTTATTGAGGCGCAAAGCATGGTGAGGAAGCGTGTCATTGTGTAACAAGTGATGGGAGGTGTCCTCAGCACAGAACACTATTACTCCTAACGGTGAAGAACGCCAACTTCGGTCTTCATACAAAAAATATATTAAAATAGGACTACTAGCGCTACTAGTGTAATCCTTTGGTACTAAACATGGCGCGACATTCAAAAGACCTCATTAATTCACTCAAAAGTACTTACTTATAATATTATTATTAGCGAGTTTTCGATAATATTGTAAATATTATATAATTTTTATTTCATAATATGAATTAGCAATTTGTCAATATATCGTTGCTTTTAAAATAGAAAGAAATAAAAATAAATCAATAAGTATTAAACTTTATTTATAAAGAATGTGTCATAAGTTAGCTAGCTAATTATTGGTACTACATAACAAAATACAACATTGTCTTTTTTGCTAAGAATAATGAAAACTAACAAAGACAGCTATAACATAAGAAGCGTCGAACCAATTTCATATCATGTGCGGTGGATGCATTGCATATTTTAGCACATCTACGATTATTGTCCCCATTGATTGTATTAAAAGGCGTACAATAAATTATTGTCCCTCATATTTGTTACGCAATATACAGATTATTATTATTAAACACTATAAAGGTGTCAGTTAGCTCGTAAAACAATAAATCGTAAAGGCTTGTAAAAACAACTGCGGCAACGTAGATTTAGATGCAAAAATGGATGAATAGAAGAATACTCAACTCAACACTTTGAATGAAACATTACAAAATTATGAAGAAATTACACTAATAACAATATTAATACAAGCGTCAACTGTTTCTACCGTTGACCCATATTATGTTAAAACTGTGTAACCCAACCAATCCTTAAGACAGTTAATCCCCCCTGCTAAGCTTCGAGATGTCACATGACATCATTTAAAGTACAGAAACGCGAAACTTTAAATTTAAAAATATTACCTCCTCTATCTTTAGGACTATAAGGTTTTAATTATTTTGTTGGCGAATTCACGCTCGCCGGTCGCCTTTGACGACTTTGATAAATGCCGACGCACACGCCAATGGATATAAAAATATTTTTGTAACTGCTGCGTTAATTTTATTAATTTTATATGTTAAATTGCAAAATGTGTGACGTCACATCCATATATAAATAAACGAAACAAACCAAAGAATTAAATTGACGACGGCGGACGGGCTCGTTGGTGCGTTTGGTGGATCACCTACCTTTTGCTTCGATGGGTCGCGAGTTCGAATTTCGTCGGGACGACATTATTATGATTTTCTGTTAGCAAGTCTTTCCCTGGTCACTTCGGCCTAATTCCAACCGGGTAAGGAACAACCATTCATAGATTGAAAAATCGTGAAGTGCACATTGCCCGTTTCTGATTGATAAGTGGTATCACCTACCACACATATCAAGTGAACCTCATGCTTGTATGGGTAATATTATATCAATACATCTTTGATTTCAATAAACACTCTAAATTAGTTATTACAATAGAAGACGCTGTGTATACCTAATAATTTTACTTATATACTCGTAATAAGAGATCATTATGGATCAGAAACCATTATCATTTATCACTATGGTGTAAATATTACAGGGTGTAAATATAATTAATATGACTATAATATCTGGGGGCACGGCAGTACTATCCTTTTCTCGAAGTAGTTCGGGCCATTTTCGACTCCCTATAACTTCGTTGTGGATAAAACTAGAAGCTTGAATTTTCAGTAACCAAGCAGGCATTGTATAAACTCGGTATAATTAATAATTTCAATAATTTTAAACCAGTAGTTAAAGAATTATAACTAGTCATACATATTTAAGAGATTTTTTTCCTAATTGGAAAGAACTTACACCTGACATTGATTAAAAAGTTTTATGTTAACATTTCGAACATGTCGAAGAATAAAAAACAATACATAGGTACTACCTAACGACCTACCTTAACATTTATACATATTATATTGTTAAAAGTAGGTAGTTTTAAAAAATGAAGCTTGTCGCATCTGCGTCGCAACGATAACCTTGAAACGTCGATGCTCGAATATTCTGTTAAATAATAATACTTGCTTTCTGGATAACTATACTAGGCATGGGTGATAACTACTAGATCTGTTATATCTGTTACTGCTACTCAATAATAACAGATGCAAATATCTGTTATTAAATAACAGTCTGTTGTTCAGGAAAGGAAAGGAATTACAGATAATACGAAAAAGTTGTCATGACAAAGGAGTGACATTTGAAGGTGATTTTCTTCCGATGAAACGTGGGTGGGCCTAGTACTATTACAAAAAAACTGTAATAATACTAGGTGCATCTCGTTTTATTGTTTTATTGTTGTGATGTTTAACAGTAATACAGGTAACAATAACAGTTGTGATGTAACGGCTTGACTGTTACTAGTATTTGTTGAGCAGTTGTTATTAATTATTATTGCATGATATTTTCAATAACAGGTATATCACAACGCAGGAACAACTGTTATCTGTTATCTTTGAATACCTGTGATTTATATCTGTTACGATAAATACGCCTCACTCCTAAACTTCCTATACCTTTATTCGTATTGATTTAGGCCGACTAGACACGATGCTTGTTGTGTTCGAAATATATAATTATTTATTCGT
This sequence comes from Anthocharis cardamines, assembly GCA_905404175.1. NCBI lineage: Eukaryota > Metazoa > Arthropoda > Insecta > Lepidoptera > Pieridae > Anthocharis > Anthocharis cardamines. The sequence goes on along the minus strand of FR989953.1, from coordinate 514,562 downwards.
TTATATTCAATATTCCTATTTTACCTCGCTTCTACTGCTGTATTATGTAAATAAAATATAGTGAAATTATTAATTGATATATTGGTGACGAGAATTAATACCACTTCTTTCTTTTAAGTATATAAAATATTTATTTTTAAGTAGTTTTTACTGATGTTTTATTTATTCATAAAGAACAAGTTAAAGGTAAGGTTGTAATTTTTTGCCAATTTCGATGCAGCACAGGTGGTAAGAGTTAAACAAATTATAGAAAATTACAAACCTACTTCAAAACAACAAGAATTTAATAACGAGGAAAAAATATGTTATAATATATTTAAAAGAGTTTCCAGGAAGAGTCATATGCAAATGAAAATTTCTAAGTGACAAACCGACATGTTTTGACCTTTTGCACCGATGGGTCGCGATTAAGACCTTAAGTGCCCATTACGCGTTTCGATCTCAGTCTATGGACTTCCGAATGCTCGAAATAAAAAGTAGGTCGATAGCGCATCATCAAGTACTAATGTTCTGTGACTGGGATATCACCTACCATCTAGTGAACCATCTGTCGAGATCTGACATTAAAAAAATATTGATTAGTCAAGCACAGTCAATCTTTATAATCTAATTAGTACTGCCGTAGTAAAAAATTAAATCGAATGTTTTTGTATTAATTATTATTTAAAATAAATTTAAAAAAATTAATATATGTTTGTGAATACTCGGCCTTATTTTTGTTACAATGTAATATTGGCCATCATTTCATTTGTGTATTTTTAAGCCGCTAAAGCGATAGGCAAACTATATATAAACGATAGGTAACTTGAGAGTGATTATTAGGATTTGAAATTCGAACGGAGCGGCCGCTCTTCCTTTTTTCTAAATATTAAAAATACAAAAAAATGAGCCTTCAATATGCTCTGGATAGCAACGCTCCAGAAACAGTGAGTTTTTATTTTCTTAATAAAAATAAAATAACATTGTTATTTACTAATATGTATTGTATTCCATTGTAAGGACTTATTTTTTTTTGTTATTTAGCAAAATATAAACTAAAAATCTTATAGTAATTGTATGTTGAAATTAACGTAAAAGCTTTGATTATTTATATGTCTAAATAATCTAACCGTAAAAGTTCTTATTTTAAAAATGTGTCGCTTACGCATCGCTCGTAGCCATTTTGATTCCGTATTACGCTTTTATACGTTTAAGTATAAAACAAAAGATATAACGTCAATTACCTTTAAACTTCGGTATTTAATTTTGTGATACAGTTTTAAATACTAAATAAATACGTATATATGTAAATTAGAGATAGGCCGAATATGATTTGAACCGAAACTACGAAGTTTGGCCAAACATTACATTACATTACGGTAGAAATCGGTTATTTTCATAACGCTTTCTCGATTGTATTTGTCCAGGTGGTTAATTTTAAGTTCGATTACAAACTTAGTAGTTATTTAATTTATTCTAGAATGTGTAAGAATTAATCTTTTCTTTGTTGGTAATTGAGCCTCTTTCCCATTGGGGTAGGCAGAGATCACGGAATTCCATATGCTCCGATCCTTACATACCACTTTAGCTTCTTCTACTTTCATCAATGCTTTCATACACACTCGACGGTTACGAGTACTTTTGATCTGGCCCTTTTGCAGAACGTCCCCGATCTGATCGAGGTACGTTCGCCTAGGTCGACCACTCCCGACTCTCCTACTCACACCAGTTTCATAAATCTTTTTTGTTTCTAAATTTTATGTATGTAACAAAGTAGTAAATAGACCAAAAGTCAGTTTTTTATATTTACAGGTGAATGAAACTGAATCTGAATTGAAAAATTTAGACGACAAATAATAATTATATGGCGGTTTTTGCACAAAAAAATTTTCTACAAAATCTTTACTTTTCTATATTAATTAAAGCAAAAATCAATAACACATAAATTACTATTTAAGATAGACTATGAATTGTTCGGTTTATGAATTTAGCTAAAATGTTTCAAATATTTTTTTGTACCGAATGTTCGGCACTTGAACCGAACGCACTTGAATTCGATTCAAGACGCCGAAATTCGGTTAAACCATATTTGAAACGAATTTCGAAACGCCCATCTCTAATGTAAATTCATTGACATACATATATTAAATAAATGGATTTTATATATTCAGAATCAGTTAAAAACACGCATCTACCAGTATTTTCTCGGTGTCAAATTATAAATAAAAACTCTTTTTATGACGGTGGAATATACTACTTACTATACATATTAGAGTAGGTATTTGGAACTATCCACATGATTGAACTACCAAAGTACCCAGTGGCGGCGTAAGGCGTGGGCGACGTGGGCCACCGCCTACGGCCTCGCGACCCAGGGGGCCTCGCGCGGCGCGCCTCGAAAAATAAATTACTTAAAAGCCGCGAACGCACTAAAAAATTTTTTTCCAAAAAAAAAAAAACATCTTTTGCGCTGGCAGAAGGCCCCGCAAAATGAATCTTTTCCACATCAAATTTAGGTCTTACGCCGCCACTGAAAGTACCAACTACGTCCATAAGATTTATACACACTTTATCTTATCTCTGGTCATAACAAAGGTATTAAAAGTTTATTTCTTATATTATATTATAGTTTACATCATGGAGAACTAAATCAAGAGTGCCGGGCGCGCGACAGAATGATGAGATGGCTTTGCGTCGAAGATCCTACAGTTTTTTAGAAGGTGAGTTATGGCACTTATGAGTCAAATATGTTATACTTATGTGCCTTATCATTGGAGGATGCAATGTACATGTACTATACACAAAAATAATAAATCTTACTCGCTGATATGCTAGGTTTTTATTGGTAAAATAATTTTTAAAATCGGTTTAGTAGTTTTTGAGTTTCGTTTATGTTTAACTTAATATGTAATAAGTCAAACATACAAAAATACAAATCTTTCCTATTTATAAAATACTAGCAATTGCCCCCGCAACCCCCCTTGTGGGTTGAATTTCGTAAAATCCGTTCTTAGCTGACCTCTACTCGGCGAAAGGAATATTCCTACCATATTTCAAGTCGCTACGCCTTATGGTTCCAGAGATATCGTGATGAGTGACTATATAGGTGGGAATCTCTTTTATATATATAGATAAGTAAAGATGGTGCGTAGCCATATAAAGATAACTCATTATTTATTGTAATAGGGTGAGAAAAATAAGAAAGTTAAATTAATATACTACAATGGTTTTGATGAATAAATGAGACATTGTTCACTTAAGCTGTGGAAGTAATTCACGTCCGTCTTACCGCTTAATTCTTCCAAACACAGTTTTAGTAAATCTATATTAACCCTTAATTACCGACGCAGGGCTAGCCCTATTTAGGCCACGTTACTACCTAGTACCATCCCCTGCTCTGTGAGATACAAGTTCTCCTAAAAAAAATTATAATAAAAAAATCGATAGACTAGCATGAGGTTCACTTGATGGAAGGTGATACCCCAGTCACAGAACATGAGTCAATGATGCGCTGTCGACCTGCTTTTTACTTCGAGCATTCGGAAATCCATGGACTGAGACCGAAACCGCCATGTGCACTTCACCGTCTTTCCATCTATGGACGGTGGTTCGTTACCCGGTCGGAATTTCGATATTCCTCCCACGCTTTTAATGCCCAAAAATACATGCTTACAGGAAATTATAAAAATGTCGTCCCGGAGGGATTCGAACCCACGACTCATCGGAGCGCACGGTATTCAGCCAAAAGCGCCAACGAACCCGTCAAAAATGTTAAAAAAATGCTTTTTGAGATCGAGGGTAGGCGGTTAAGGGTTAAATATCCAGAATAGAGTAGTAACTGAATATTTCAATCGATAATGATAATGATATTTCTAATTACTTAAAGATGTCATGTGGAACATGGTGTAATGGTTGCAGCTCCTTACAAAACATTTGTAAAACAAAAACTTGGCGATTAAAAAGAGTGGCGGCGAGTTTCTTGCCAGTTCTTCTCGTCCGCTCTACGCCCTTGATTTGAGAACTGGCAGTAAATGTAAAATTAGAAGCATTTAATATGTATTTTTATTGACGTTCATAAGTGTACATTGTGTTACCTAAATGAATAAATGATTTTTGATTTTGAATTTGATAGGTACACAAGTGAGTTCCATAGACGTTGTAATGGAAGAGTTCCGCCATAACGGCATTGACACCCCATATGATCCAAATGAAAGGGCCTCTCATCAAGACCCAGGTAAATATTTAGTTTTTAAATGTTCTGCATTGTAAATTGTAATTGTTTTTGAAGCAGATTAAATTTTCTTAAAGATATTAAAAAAATATATAATTATAGCTAGATCAATAATAATTCATTTGTTTATATTATCTACTCGATCGTATTACTGTGTGCCGACCGCCTTTGACAGATACCGACCGTAATTATTTATGCAATATACATTATACATATCAACACGCTCCGGCTTTGCACGGGTTTGATATCTCTATATATTGGTGAAAGAATTATTAAAATCAGTCCAGTAGTTTTTGAGTTTATACTTATATAAGAACCTAGTTAACGTGCTCACTAATAGTACTAGTAATAACCTGAAGAGGTTTATTTATACCTTTTTATGTTTTATCGCATATATGAAAAGGTAAAATAGGTGTTACAGAAATTCATGCAATAAAACCGCAGTCAAGTGCTAGTATAGTAGATTATAAAAAAGATATTTTTTCAGGCTTATCTGGCCTCGGTCCAGCCCGAAGGTATCTTAAGCAGATGTCGTGCCCAGCGGAAAGCAGTTTGGAAGCCAGACAACAGGCAGATTTAACTGCTGCCTATATAGAGCAGTCCGCCTCGTTAGCTGCTAGCCTGTACCAGACTGATTCGTCTGCAACCAATCTTTATCAGGCTGCCCCATTTGCAACCAATCTGGCCCAGACTATAGGTTCTCCCAGCCAAGTCCAACAGTCTCCGACCAACCTTCTTCAACCGGCTGCTACTCCAACGAGCCTGTATCAGTCGGCATCTTCGGCAGCTGATTTTTTACTCTCGGCTGTTCCGGGTAAGATATATAATCTCAGTTATGAATTACACGAAAATTGTAATCACGGATATAGATAGATGAACCGTTTATTCACAAAATACAGTTCAAATGCGTGAAATCAGCTTAAACTAACTATAGGTAACTAAATCTATGTTAGTAAAGTCAAGTAGCACAGCGGTTGCGAATAGGAACTGGCTCAGCATTGGCTGTGACACTTTCGTGCCACAACACTATTAATTCTGCCAGTCCCCTTTGGATCGTAAGGCAGCTGCATATACATGATATCTTTAATATTAAATACTCCTACTAAATGCTACGTAAGTACTAATGTGGTTGGGGTATTGAAAATTTAAAACACATTTGTCTTGAAGAGACCTAGGTCTTATTTTCCGGGAAGACGTTAGACTTTTCAGAGAGAGTGTTATGTTTATCTTACGTGTTTCATTATGTCTGAGATTTATATTTTATATTCTTTTAAAGACATCTGTGATACAAGAATACAGCCTATGGAGGGCTTTCTGTTTGATGCTTATTAATGTTTTTTTTATGTACCACCACTCTGTGTGTTTTCCGAACCGATACGACTTGGGATTTGGGAACCTTCAATAACGAGCCTATTCTTACCTTAAAAGCCGGCAACGCATCCTCAAGACCTCTGGTATTACGGATGTCCATGACGGCAGTAGTCACTTACCATCAGATGAGCCGCCTAACGGGTCCTCTAAAAAATAAAGTCATAAACTACTTATTTTAATAACTCTTTACAATTTGTGGTTAATCTCCAGCTCAAAGCTTCCCCGAGTCAGCAGTCCAATTGGACGAGCCCGTGGCGACAGAGGAGCAGCTTCGCGTCCTCAGCTCCCTGCCCACCGCCACGTTGCACTACCTGCTCAGGGAGATGGAAACGCGTATAAAAACTAAGCCAAAGGTACGTTATTATTATATATTTTTCAACGAGAGTTTAAAATTTTTCCTTTTTATTTTTATATCAAAGATTAGTCTGTCACTAGGAACTATGATTATAAAATCAATAATGCGCTTTCGAATAATTTTATTTGACTAAAAGCATTTTTGACTGGAGTTAGAACGTTCAATTGCAACTGTTTTTCCATTTATGAATTTCATTTTTCTCCGTAGTAATCAGATTCGAATAAACGCCCGTTGGTGCGTTTGGTAAAACACCTGCCGTGCGCTCCGATGGGTCGCGGGTTCGAATCCCGCCGGAACAACATGTTTATAATATTCGATAAGCATGTCTTCCCTACGTCTGGTCATTTCGGGCATTTATTGGTTGGGAGGAATATCGAAATTCCGACCGGGTAACGAACCATCGTTCATAGATGGAAAAACCGTTAAATTGCGCGTTTTGATTTCAGTCTGTAGATTTCTGAATGAGTTAAAGAGAATTAAAGAGTAGGTCGACAGCACATCATTGACTGATGTTCTGTGGCTGAGGTATCACCTACCATCAAGTGAATCTCATGCTCATCTGTCGAAACCATCGTGTCAACAAGTCAAAGTCCTTTTCAAAATAGTCAAATATTATGTTTGATTGTACCGCCTCCGTGGCTCAGTGGTTAGCCCGATGCGTTTTTCACCGGGGGGCCTGAGTTCGAATCCCGGGAAAACAATATTTTAAAAAAATCGGTCGGGCAGCTTCTTCTTCTGCTTGCCCTGTTCCCTTTTTTATATGGGACTTGCGTATGTTCTCTTTTTCCATACTCTTCTTTCACTCGCCATATCATCAGTCACACCTCTCAAACTCTGTATATCATCACACAGTCAATCTGTTTTTATGACCTCCCTCTATAAATAAACACTGATCACAAACTTGCCTGTAAAGAAGTCTGATCATTTCCTTGCCTGTAAAGAACTACATTAGAATCCGTTTATTATGACTCCGGCTATATTGACCAACCGGTTATTATGACGTAATTACATTACGAAGTTTGGTTTTCATATACAACTCTTTATAAAAAAGTCGGATATAATGACTTCGCTTACAGTGACATGTCGCTTATTATGACCCATTTTTAATAGATTATGTCCGGTTATAATGACCGACACGATTCTTTACACCTTCGGTAATGTTCGTTGATTCGGTAATGTCGTACATAAAAAAGGTTTTTTATTTCACAAAACGCTTTGTATGACGTCCGCTTATTATGACGTGTTTGTTAATTCCTTTCGATGTCATTATAAACGGACTCTACTGTATGTATAACCATGCCCTGTCTGATGTCTGATGTAGACGAACGTTCGATCTGAGCAGGCGTGCCGCTTCTGCAAGAACAACGGCGAGCGCGAGTCGTACTACACGACGCACTGCCTGCGCGCGGAGGGGCGCGTGGCGTGCCCCGTGCTGCGCGCGCTCGTGTGCCGCCAGTGCGGCGCGCACGGCGACCGCGCGCACACCATCAAGTACTGCCCGCTCACCAGCCCCTCCGGTATTCTGACTTCGACGGTTTTTATGTTAGACTAGCAACGCACAACACAAAACATAGCCTATGTTTCTCGCTGATAATGTAGCTTTCTTTTGGTGAAAGAATTTTCAAAATCGGTCCAGTAGTTTTTGAGTTTATTCATAACATACAAAAATACAAATCTTTCCCCTTTATAATATTATATTAGTATAGATATCGACAGACGAGCATGAGCATTTTTTTTCAATTTACAGAATTTTTTATTCTACTGTTTTATCTAATATCAACACAAAACAAAACATACAGTTTGCAATTAGGTAAATTATATTGTATAGTAAGATAAAATAAAAAAACCTTAAATTTGTGAATTCCATGAATAAATATGTGTACAAGTTTTGAATTCCCTGTAGTTAACCTCTTCAGTCTGAATATCTAATTCATTCTAGTAGTGGGTTTTCACTCAGGTTTCAAACTGTAATAGCTTTTATTGATAACTAGTGGACCCCGCAGACGTTGTTCTGCCACAATTTTGGCTTCGAAATTATATAATTATTCTTAAATTTGGAATTTTTTTTTTTTTTTTTTATGCCAGATATCGACAGACGAGCATGAGGTTCACTTGATGGTAGGTGATACCTCAACCACAGAACATCAGTCAATGATGCGCTGTCGACCTAATTTTACTTCGAGCATTCGGAAAATATGCCCATTTACCCACTATAATTGTCTAATATATCACTGATTTGCAGTGGACATCTGTTATTCCAAAAAAGCTAAGAATGGATGACGTGAGCTGCCAAGATGGCGGAGTTCCGAATCTAATTTATTTTATAATTCATTTTATGCATTTATTTTTTTCCAGTTTTTTTCTAATATTTTAATAACTTATGTCTTATTCCGGACATAGAGGAGTCCAACAAATAAGATATCGATTCGGTACAGCCGTTCTTGAGTTATAAACGGTGTACAACTTTCTTTTATATATATAGATATAATATATTTTAGAACGCAAGCAGTCCACCATGATGATGCAGAGCAAGCGACTGTCCTCGGGCCGGCGCCGCGTGGCGCGCCCGCCCTCTACCGAGCTGCCCGCGGAGTACGTCCGGTTCGGGGAGTTCTCCCCGAGCGCCGGCATGCCACAAGATGGCGCTTTTCACAACGACTCTCCATTAGATCCCATGTGGGCGGCATTAGAAAGAAAACTAATGTTGTAATATTTATTTATATAAAACAAAATAAAATATTACATCATTAATTTTGAATAAAAATACCACATATTATTTTTTGTAATCAGCTAATCTTAAAATTGAGTTCAATTATTTTGGATTAATATTAATATTCACTATCAATGATGATACGCGTTGTAGCTAATAGATGGCGCTAAAAACAATGTCGGCGGAAAAACGACACATGATTTTCCATGTAACTTGAATGTATTATTCAATATTCTATTTAAGTTGACGGTAACGAAATAGGTATTTTAAATATTTTGACCCCATTTATCATGCTAATATGATAATTAAATTGTAGCTAAAAATAAAATCGGCTACAGTTACAATCTTGCTTATTAATCTTTACAGATTTGATTTGAATTTAATATTGACGACTTTTTTACAATTTATAACATAAAAATCAAATTATATACTTAATCAACAACAAGATCAGATAAAATCCGTAAAAAAATATATTATATTTTAGCGTCCAATCATGTAGATTTGGCGGTTGAAATAAAATAATTCTAAATAAAATAGTACCACCTTATACAAAGTTTTCGTAATTATTAATAATTATATTTTGCCATACTTATTATTAAGCTTAGATAATTTAAAAATTAAAATGTTGAAGCATTTTGTTTTTATATGGAACTAATGTTAATCTATGTATGTTTTTGTTTATCTTTAGTTTAGGAATTTAGACCGAACAGGCAAATAGATTGCCTATTTTTTCTATTATAGAAATTATTATTTTGTTTGTGTTTTTGTTGATTTATATTTTGGGTGCACTTTCGAAAAGGGAAAACCGAATTTCGTCATGAAACAGACATTTGGCACTGACTTTTCATTTGATTATCGAAATTCGGTTTTCCCTTTTTGGAAGTATATTCTGTTTATTTTGTAGTGGAATAAAACAATAAATGATTTCAGTATTTATTTAAATTATTTCCTCATTCCTGAATACTGTAAACTGCATTCGCTTCAAGTAACCTAAGTAACAAAATTATTTTGTAGTAAGAATGTAGGTACTTGCCTTTTCAAATAATTATAAACAGTTTTCAGTTTTTTTTAGGTGTAGATATTAAATAAAAATAATAGGTATACAAAAGTAAAACAGCAGTCATATTCAATTCAAATTCTTATTCTTCTTTCTTTCTTTCTCTTTTTTTGAAAATAAGGAAGATGTTAAAAATAAAAAATTAAGCTCGAGAAATTTGACGAACTACCTATATTTTAAATTCATTGAAAAAAATCATCTGAACGACTTCCAACTCTAGGTATATACCTACCTCGTGTCTTTAGATTGAAACTGCAAAGTTTTATGGCCGAGACGCAAGGTTGAATTTACTACGAGTAAATAAATATGACGGCGCCTGATGCGCCATCGAGTTTGATGAGGTGTGAATGGAACCTTCATGGTTCAAAAAGAATGGAATGTTCCTGGCTGGAAAGAAGTGTCAAGATGACGTTGATGGGTCTCTAATGAAGCGTCGGGTCGATGGTGGTGCCGCGGCCATCTTGGATCTAGACAGACAAGAGGGTCGCGCGTGCACCACGAATACGACGAATCATTTAATTTAGAGTCGATCAATATTATTTTATCATCAATTATTTAATTGTGGTTAAATCAGTGTTATAAAATATTAGATCTGATTAATATTTCTGCATTCAAGTTAATAATTACTAAAGAAAGGCCCACTATTAATAACCTCTAGGTACGGTGCGGCGTTTTCAAATATGTAGGCTACAATTAGGTTGCTTTGAGAATTTGTGTCGCGGAAGTGGGCCGAGTGAGTGACGTGGGGGGGATGGAGAGGCAGATGAATAATAATTAACCTAAAAAACTATTACATACTAGTTTTTTTATCTCTGGCTCTTGTCAATCGTATAAATATAACAGTTAAAATAATATAGTATGTATAATTATATACCCTTTTAATTTAATTACTAATTACAAAAGAATAAGTAAGTACTAAGGTTAAAAAAATTGTAATTCCGATTTTTATCAAATCATATGCTTGACGATTGTGCAGATTTTTTCTGGGATCACATTATTTGGCGACTACAAACCTCAAAGTAATAAAACGGTATTTGTTTTAAAATAATTGATGACCATAATACAATTACAAATTATCGCCCTTAAGATGAACATTTGTTTATCCAAAATTCAAGCCGTTCAATCAGCTCTTTACGAATTATCTTCCATCCAGTGGCCTAATTAGCCTTTTCGGGCCCCAATGCAAAAAAAAAATGTATGGTCCCCTTTGCCTATTATCAAAACGAACGTAGACTGTCGAGCGTTGGACAAACAGTTGGTTACCCGGCAGTAGACTCCTAAAAGCTAAGTTGTATAATAAGTGAATTAAAACTGAATTGTTTTTTTTTTATTTTCAAGTTGTAATTACACACAATACAATGACAAAATAGAGTCTGTGATATTTGGAAAACGGTTTTTTTTTAACTTTTATGAAAAAGTATTTAAACATCGCCTGTGGGTGGCTTGGAGCTCACTTCATTCAGCGGGCCCCATGCGACTGCATTGGCATACCGCATAGCTACGCCTTTAGATTATCTAAGGCTACGCCACTGCTTTCATCGGGGACGGTTGTTCATAACTCCAATGGAATTTTAATATTCATCCCTCTTATTTAATATAGAGTGGCTAGAGATGGGGACTAGTTTAAGCGAATGTAATACAAAATTCGAACAAAATCGAATCTACGATCCAAATATCATTCGATCAAGACAAATCGTATTACTGGTACGTCTGTGTCCAAATGTATTCAAATCCATCTCAAAATATCTAATTATTATACAACCTAAAATCGCTAATCAAAGGCATGCAAAACCATAACCGTAGTGGTATGAATGCGCCCACGCAGCCCCCTCCTAGCGCAAGAGAAATGGCCTGACCTTGTTTCTTGACCCACTGCCGAGCGAGCGCGCTGCGACGTCTCGGACGAGCACCGACGCACACAGCCACATCTCTAGCTGCGTGTGCGCATCTATCTATAATATTTTATGACGTTTTTAGTTCCTCAAAAAAAACTTGTTTAAAACTATTTATTCACCAGAAGATCTAGACAAAATACGGTACATTACTTGGTCGGAATTCCGATATTCCTCCTACCTCTTTAATGTCCGAAGCGATCAGACTTCCCCACGTGCTTGTAAAAAAATATAAACATAATATCGTCCCAGTGGGATTCAAACCCGCGACCCATCGACCGACGAGCCCGTCGAATTAAACGGTTGCACTAAATTATAATATAGTGCAACCGTATCCGAATAGGTACTTCTAACTCTAAATTCAAATAAAAATCTTAAACTGTTTTGCACTTAATAGTTACAACAGTTTATTAGTAGCTGTAGGTACTATTTAAAATGATATATATAATATATTATGTATAAGCATTGTAATCTCTGAATTGGTATTAATAAGTTACGTCCTGAAATGTTGCTGTCAAACTTATCATAATATGTAAGTATTTATTTTCTTTAATATTGATATTATTATTTTTAGGAGAATAAAGCTTCACTTTTTTTTACTGTAGTATTTAAAATATTACAAATATTATGGCAAACATTAAATTTATTTATGGATGTAACTGCATTTTTACGGACGACGAAAAAAATATAAAATACAGGAACACGATGAATTTCAATGTTTAATATAATATTATCTATAGTGAATTTATTAGGCGGTTCAAAGTCGAGAGACTGCTTAGCGGAGGAGGTATTGCCATCTTACCATCACATCTAAATACAGACTTTAGAAGAAAACAGCTTTTGCAGTTAGGTCGGTAAAATGAGACCGATTAATTGATAACATACTTGCTCGCAAATGAAAAATATTATGGAAACAGCCACAGAAATGTGTCTGCTCCATACTGAAATAGGAGTTCGCCTTTGATTTTGTTCCACTCAATTATATCGTTTAGCCGTTAGTTAAAGTCGCATATTCAGGAGACGATAATATCAGATTAATGTACGAAATTCATTTTCACGTAGAATTCATAAAAAAATATTTATATATGATATTTGGTGTAGTTTTCTTTATTTCCAGTTGCTAATGAATAACCAAGAAACACGTTGCTCTCACTACAGCTCGCCTATCTCGTCCTTTTATCAAGATAAAGACCTTGGCGCGAGCACAATTCAGTAGACACTAGTCTAGACACTGGCCGTTGACAAATTACAATATTAGTATCGAATAAACTTCCGAGCTTCCGAGTCGTTTGTATTCTGCAAACGATTCTATCTAGCATCTAGACCTGCACACGTGTTGCTCTGTGTGTGCGTGAATGTCTGTGACACATGCGCCTTATTTAGTGTGCGTGCTGTGATATTTGATTTCTAGGCACAAGAAGCTTTAGTGGAGGCAGTTTGTGGAGGCAAGCAATGTCACCGGAATAAGTGTATATATTTATTTATTTCAGTATTTATTTTTTTATTTTATTTATTTATTTAAGATTGTCTACAGAAACTACAAGATACATTCAAAAATACATTATAAATACTTTAAAAAATAATGGTGATTGCGTTTCTACTTACAGGCTATCAAACATGCATGAAACATTTTATGACGTTTTTTGTCGGCTACGAGCTGATGTAAAGTAATAATAATTGATTATATAATTCTAAAACATAAAACTACTTCTACATATAAAAAAGAAAAATAAGATTAAAAAACAAATTTAAATTGAATTATTGATTAAAAATTAGAAAGCCTAAGTTTAAACTCATTTAATGAATTATGGTGAATGTCTAAACCCTGTATAATAACCCCAGTATAAATAATAGCCAGTGGATACAGAGGCACCAGCAACCAGTCATCCAGCATTTGAAATGTTTTTGATCGTTTAATTCATCTACTACATACCTATAATAAAGAAGTAGCTACCAACTATGTTTTGATATGGAAACAGACATGTGCTCATACGTTCACCTTCCAGTCTCTCTTTTTTACAATTTCAGACGAATTTCAAATGTTTTATATGAAGCAGTTGATAAGCGTTTTTATGTTCAGCTATTTCTTGGCCGTTCTTATTGTACCTAACAGGAAGAAAATTAAAGTTTTATGGCAGTAACAGAATATGATCATTAAAAAACATGAATAATTAATTTTGCCTCGACTTAAATTTAGTTTCCTATATGTAAACCATGCTTGGTTGCGTACTTTTCTTCAGAGGGCCTAGCACGAACAACATGCGAAAAAGTAGTCGTATCGTCTATCATTTGTATTCAATTCCAAATGATTTCTCATACAAGTGACAAATGGACGATTCGAATAATTTCTCGATAGTCGTTCGTGTTAGGCCCTCAGTAGTGATACAGCAGAGTGGAATTTACACAGTGACGAAGCGATATCTTTAAAATGTAAACAGTTATACGAATCATATTGCCCAACTATTTCTTATAGTATACAGTTAATGTCTGAATCACAAATATAGTAGTACTAATAATAACTGTGCGAATTCCAAAATCTGCAATAAATTACGCCATAAGCCTCCCACTTCGCCCCACTTGATGTCACTCCGCAAATTTAGGCGTAAAATGAAATCATTCAGGATTATTTTATTTAACGCAAAAAAATACAGTTACTAAACCGATTAAAGTCTTTGGACAGTTTAACCTACCTACTTCAAAAATAATTAATAAAAACAAATATCGCTTGTGTAAACGCGAAACACTTACTATAAGACTATAGGGAACATAGGAGTGTTTGTTTATTTTACCTGTACTTATATATATCTAATGGTAAGCGACTGATGGCATATCGTGGTCAGTTTATCGATTTAAAGAAAATTATTTGGAAGTCAATTCAAGACGCTAAAATGTGCTGGCGCTCGTAGAATAAAGTATTCAAGTAATATTAATAAGTTTTTACTGAATAAATGAATTAATAGCTCTCTAGACCGGACACTATACCACTTCTGTGTCTTCAATTGCGTGGTGTGATCTCCACACAACACAATATCATGTATCCATGCCACGAAATCGCATAGGTTATAATGATAATAACTAGATGTAACTATATTCAAGTTACACAAGAAAAAGGTGCATACAAGATAAAATATGAATGTTTAAAATAAAACCATGTTTCCCGCATAGTGAATCGGCAATCAGTTAAAAAGTAAAAGTCGGTGCGCGGGCGCAGGCGCGGGGCAGCTAACTGTACCCACATTCGCTCTCGCTCGGCACACTTACTGGGAAATGGAACGCGTCAAATAAACCGTTTTGAGTTTTTAACGGATTTGTGGTGCCCGGGTCATCGCCGAATATGACAGTCGTCTTCATTTTTTTATAACTTTGGAGACAAACGCGTCTTGCTGATGCCTACTTTAGTTACAAGGTTTCTCGTAGAAAAATTGCAGACAGTCAGCGAGTCTCCTAGCAAATGTTTTAAGTAATGATATACCTAGCTTTGAAAGGTATTTTAGGATACTGTTGACTATATAGTTTAAGGGAGTATCTCATGCAAGGAATGTTAGTATCATTGGAATCAGTGTTTGGTGTGTCTTCAAGAAGTTGTTTGAATATTCAATGTGTACAGTTGAAGGGCGCTGTGGTTTGTGTATTAATTAGCGGCCCTCACGTACACGTCCTTGGAGCGTCAAACGTTATACCTCCATGCACTTGACTATAGATACAGTATCCAATCTTTAGACAGGAATAAAGCAATCACGGGCAACAACTAAAATTTAATTCGTAGAAGCGCTACGGCGCTGTGATCGCCGTTTTCTTCTGTTAAATCCTAATTGATTCACTCAGGTATCAAATTTAAAGTAATTTTTCAGTTAGAACGTCTAATAAATAATATAATGAATAAATCTTGTAAAGGTAATTTTTTCGTAAAAATAGGGACTCATTAAAATAATAAAATCTGGATATATATTTTATATATTATAATATATTTTATCGCTTAGAGTCTCATTATTGCCAGGGTAAATAGGCTTTCGCCGGGGTCCCGGATTGAATACGAAAGTTATCCCGTGGACTCTAAGACGGCGAGATCTGAGGATCTAGAGGTGTTTAGTGGGTATTACTCACCCGGCTCTCTGACTAGAGAGACATTTCAGGTGAGGTAGAGTCCCACACTCCCCCCGCATTATATCTCGTGGAGAGAGGGTACCCAGAGCGCAAACGCATTCCCCTCGAGAAAAAAAGGGTAAATAGGCTTATTTTAGGTAGTTGAGCCCTAATATTTCCAGATAGCAATAGGCAAATGCCTTATTTATTTATATATTGAAATTCTTTCGACAGTTTCAATTCTGGGTCAAATTTGAAGAAAAGCACGAGGATCATTGATATCCAGCCAGAATGTCAATGATTCGTTTTTTGTTTATTTTATACATAAGTTGAAGATTTGAAATGATTCTAAATTGAAGTTGAAACGTACAATCTGCTTTTTTTTGTTTGATTAACCGAGTGAACTATACCCTTTATTATAGTAAATATAAATATAGTAATAAATAACTTCAATAGGGACCAATATCATGTTCAATTATCATAATCTCTAGGAATACATAATGTATTAGAGCTACGGTAATATGTTTACCGTTACACTCGTAAACACATTTAAGGATTATGCAAAGTCTATTCTATTTATTTCATCTTTGGATAAAGTTTGTAGCAGATAATTATGATACCTACTAGATTTTAAAAATGTAAATTATACTTAATTAATATTCAGCCATAGCCTCAACAATTCAACAAAATATAAAGTTCTGTTTTTGCTCTTTATATTTCTTGATTTTACAGCCTTCACTCACAAGTTATTAAATCACGAGAAACCCAACGGAATTTGTCTCTATAATCACACAGTATAACATGCTCTATCTATTCACTAGTTGACCATACTACTGTTCTATTTAGTTTCAACCCGAGTACCGTTAAAACATCTCTATCTTAATCTTAACTTAGCAGGTGACAATAACCATAACCTTGACCGTGCAACCTTAACTTCCGGTTGCAGTGTGCGCGCGCGCCGCTAGATGGCGGCGCAGCCCGCGAGGAAAGTGGGCCAGTGGGCCAACACACTACATCCGCAATGCATGGGAACACTTTGTACTTTAAATAACAAATACGTAACTGCGTTTTTATGGCTGTTTGACTTGTATTGATAACGAGTTGGCTTACTTTAAGATAAGTTGTAACCAGCTAGAGATAGAGTGGATATGATTTATATATCTTAATATAAAAATAATTAAACAATTGCTGTCGAAACGGTAATAACTATGTTATAAAATCATTTAGAAAATAAAGTCTCCTCTTAAAGGGTATCGACGCATCTACGATATCTTTGGTATATTAGATGCCTATGGATGGTAAGTATATTCAAAAAAGTCATTCATAGTAATTTCTTTATTAACATCGACTGACCGTCTCCATGACTTAATGGTAAGCGCAACGCGTTTAGCACAAGAGATCCTGGGTTCGAATCCCGGAGAAACAAGATAAAAAAATGATTCGGTAGGGCGGAGCACAAAAGCACCTTGCGTGTAAAGAAAAATGATGAGTGAAACAGACACAGAAATGGGTTTGCCCCATGTCCCAATAGGACAAACACGGACTCGGGAATTAAAAAATATCCTAAATAAAAAATAGGTTTTTTTGTAATTATTATTATTACAATTAGTTTTTCGTTTATCTTGGTAGATCTAGATATACATATAAGTAGATTTATCCTATTTGTATTTCATTTTACACTTACGAAAAATTGTCCTTAAAATAATAACTTTTACGTATACAATTTTACAACACTGATATGTAAAAAATGCTAAATGTCAAAGAAATTTAGATCTAGTTAACGGTTAACCATACCTATAGTAGTAGAAAAACGTACGATCAAGTGTAGAGACTTTCTGAACATTTACCCAAACAAAATAAGGATAATGTTTCACGTTTAGTTCTAGTGGATACCCATCATTTATGTGACCGCGCGTAACTCCACTTTCCCCGCCATTCCACCGAGAAATTGTGATGACTTTGTATTCATTATTAATTCTAGTATATCTAGGATCCTGCTCTAGGTCGTATACTAGTAATTTAGCGCCTCATTACAAGCTGTCTTCAATATGGGGTCAATTAATCATTACTGGAAGCATCATTATGACTTGGACTTAAGTTATAGGTAAAGAGAGGATACTGTTGAAAATTCAATACTGTAAGAAATAATGACTATTTTCATCATAGATCTTTACTTTATTCCCTATCACATCAAATACCCTGAGAATGGAACTCTGGGTATAAACATACTACGAAGATATAAATGCATCGAATTTTTTATTTTTAGGGATTTATATACATATTCCTACATATATAAATCGCCTCCGCCTATCCCTTGCATCAGGGTCACACAAGTTCAAGAATGAAGGGCGCGACGTCCGCTTTCCTCTCGAACCGAACCTTCAAAGGTTGCGCTGCCCTTTGCTTAAGGGATCTGGGCTGATGACACCCTTTCACGTGGCTTGTGACCTGATCTGCTGAAATAATTATTATTTTCGCTTGCGGTGAATGTTCATACCGCGCCATTAATTAGTTTGCTCAAACATGTAAATACACAATAATCAATTAAATTATATTATTTATAAGCAACGAGTTATATTTAAGGCTGAAGTAGGTTCCACAATCAATAGATTTTTTGAATGAAATAGAGAGGGAGAATTCATTTCTTCTTTTTACAATGGTAATATGTAAGTAAAAAATCTTTATTCATATTTTGTAATAATGTTTCCTTAATTTTGAATACATCTTTTGCTTTAATTAGCAGACATCACATCCAGTTGCAGTAGTCATAATAATAGCTGGACTGAATCCTGAGGAGATTTGTCGAAGTATTATATAATATAAGTATTATATAAAATAAATAATTTAAACTATATTTGTCACAACCAAAAATTATTAGTTATTATGACAAAGTGACCGCCTCCGTAGCTCAGTGGTAAGCGCGATACGTTTAGCACCGGAGGTCCCGGGTTCGAATTCCGAGAAAACAAGATAAAAAAAATGTTTCGGTCAGGCAGGGCACAGAAGGCTGATCATCTACTTGCCTGTGAAGAAATATGATGAGTGAAACAGACACAGAAATGGGTCTGCCCCATGCCCCACTAGGAGACTCGCTTATGACAAAGTTAAAGGATTTGTATTACCATTACAATTCACATACATTATTGATGGAAAGAAAAAGCCAGTTTCCTCAGTGTATTAGTTTTTATTTGTAATAGAAGTCTGATCTATTAATAGCTGGTCTCATCCGAGTTTCTAGGAACAGGCAAGTGATCATGTCTGCACACTGCGACGTGTGAACTAGGCTTCCATTCACTCGTCATTGTCTCTCAACTTATGCTTATCGCTTTATGAACTTTGTAAATAATGAAAGCCTTTCGCCTTACAATAAGCATCCATTTCCATCCAGTATACTAAGGCTTGAATTGTTATTAAAATGAGTGTTACTTTTTTAACGCCATCTTTTCAGAGCAGAGCGGTGTCTGGCTTTTATCGCGAAATCTGGTCCTTACTCAACCAAGATTAGTTTAGTGAAACTAAATTATCACAGCTGTGTATCCAGACGAATAACATTTCTAGTGTTTCACAGCAAGTGAGCAGTTGATCACTCATACACTGAAAGGTGACAAGATGTTTG
Organism: Anthocharis cardamines; assembly: GCA_905404175.1. NCBI lineage: Eukaryota > Metazoa > Arthropoda > Insecta > Lepidoptera > Pieridae > Anthocharis > Anthocharis cardamines. The sequence continues at coordinate 495,268 of FR989953.1, read as the reverse complement.
AATTGTTGCTCTTTTGTGTTAGTTATCGAGAGACAAGCATGAGGTTCACTTGATGGTAGGTGATACCTCACCCACTGTACCCACAGAACATCAGTCAATGATACGCTGTCGACCTACTTTTTACATCGAGCATTCGAAAATTTTTAGACAGACCGAAACGCGCAATGTGCATTTCGCGGATTTTCTATCTATGAACGGTGGTTCTGAGCTTTGAGCTTTCGGGACATCTGAACTTACGACCCTATATCTATAGATATGTCTGTATCCATGTCTGTATCTTGAAAGTGCAATGCGTGTGATAATCTTGACCATATCTTGGCAATCTTGACTATGTTTGAACTGACCATCGGCTGTGAGGTGAAATTGTTGTTGTTTACAATAGCTGCAACTTCTGAGCGTCTCTTATTCACGTCGCGTCTGAGTACAATCGATACATTGCAGACACCACCGATGCTTTGAATTTAAACTATATATAAAATTATTACTTACAGAAGCTCAGTGGTATACCCGGTGCATTCAACACTATAAGTTCTAGGTTCGAATCCTGGGAAATCAGATTAAAAAAGATCGGTCCAAAACAAAAGAAGGTCAGTCAGAAAGATCAGTAAATTGTACAAATAAACGTGTCTGCCCAGTTCCGCTAGTAGGGAATCGTATCGTTGAGGAATTATTTTTAAGTCATAAAAACAATGCTATATTTATCCTTCTTTTAGCGTGAAATATCAGTCATATCATATCAGCTCCGAGCATGTGTCCCCTCCATATTATAAATGATTTATGAAGATTCAAATATATTTATATTCCTACTAGTTGTATAATGTATACACCATTCTTAAAATCAGTAACTTTTGCTTAAACAGGTATAATAATATTATGGCAAACTAGATTATAACTAAATTTCGCACCTAAATTAAAACCTCGAATATTACATATAAAATCCAGAATATATATACTAGCAATCCGCCCTGGTTCGCACGGGTGCAATGTATATGTATGCAAAAATAAAAAATAGTACGAGTAGAGCCTGAGTTACACGCTGATAATGTAGTTTTCTATTGATGAAATAATTTTTAAAATCGGTCGAGTAGTTTTTGAGTTTATTTATAACATACAAAATACAAATATTTCCTCTTTATATTATAGATGTATATTAAGAATAGTGCCATTTAGCGACATTGTTGTTGTACATCACTGTCGTGCAAACTTAACCGTTAAGAATCGAATGCAATCGCACATAATCATCAACAACTTATAAATATTTAAAATTTTGTAAAAATGATTGTTTGCGAAATAAAATTTAGCATATTTCAATCAGGGATTGGGATTCCATTAATAAATGGTTTTATTTTTCAGTCATCTAAGTACTTATTTCCAAAGATAACCCTCTTAAAAAACAAATCATCAAAATACTTACATATTAAAAAAAAATCCAAATGTCAATTATTAAACTTAGAAACCCATATTTACATTTGATATTGTCCCAAGTCTGTGACTTACGTGATAGATGCATATAAACAGATCTACAGTCGTAACAGCGATGCACGATGCTCGCGGAGAAATCTCCAGTAAGTGGGTTGAAGAAAGAATCTGCGACGCGCGCCGGTACCGACAGCAAAACAGCTTATAAAATTCACATTAGGTTCTCCATATCTGTTTATTTATTTTACTGTAATGTCAGTTCCACTAAAATGTTTGAATATATGTATATAGGAATGATAACAGTAAATGTATAGAATTTTATATTCCAACAATTTTTTTTATCCTAAATTGAAGTGTCAATCTACACTTTCTTAAGATCAGGGTATTTTACCATAAATATATAGCTATTAAAAAAAAAAAAATATCATGCCATACTTGATAAGGCATTTATTAATTTACCTGCATTTTATCATTTTAAAAAAAAATGTAAAAAGAAGAATAAAAAATAGATGAAAAATGAGAACTTGTACTATTTTCAAATGTTATTGAGCTAATTTACTGATTTGCCACCTAAATTTCTCAATGATAAAATACCTAAATTGATCAGTCGACGCTTAGAGCCGTAACGAATGATTCCATTCCAAAAGATAATTAACTTTGATTGTGAAAACCCTCAACTAAAATTGTCTCTGTGCTAATCACTTTTGAACTAAGGTCTTATAATTTATGTTACGTAATATTGTTAAAAATGTCTCACTGCAAGCGTATGAAATTACGGAGCTTTATGTGTTAATGAATCAATTTAAATGAACTCTCAGTCATGAATCAGTATAAACCCCAATTCAATTAGTTGATGTAGTTTCCGTTACCAACAAAGCAATTGATCTAACATCATAAACTTATTAGGTGGATATAATCTGCGCACGCTACCCGATATTGACAGTGTGCGTTTCTCCGCGCGGCCCTGCAGGCTGCGCAGTACGTACACTTGTCGCAAAAAGCGCATTCGTCGTGCATTATGTCTCTTTCACATCCGACTTCTCTCGCGGAAACTGTGCGAACTTGGATCTTTCTCTCGGCGTCTTTGTTCGCGACCTACTTGCCTTTAGAAATCCTCCCATGACCTTGCGTCGGAGTTAATAAAACAATTCGTAACAAAAAATCTCAATTTATTTTACATTAATTTACACTTTACTTATGAAAATTGAAAAATAACTTCTCTAAATCTATTCTTAAGAATACAGCGTATGTTACACATTTATAAATATGTAAAAATATATATTCTCAGCTCACGACGCTTAAGGCAGTGTTGAGTTTCATAGTGTAACGAGATAAAAGAATATACAGCAAATTACAATCAATAAATACTTAAAAGACTATTCTTAATGCTAAAAAGGTACTTTATTAATCTACATTCATTGTAGGAAACGCAACGGGTGAAACACAACGCAATTTAACACCTAACTCATGGAACAACCTAATTAATATATCTAATGAAAACGAATACAACTAAAGTCTGACGATTTATAAAATTTAATAAGCGTTTCACAGCCGTGCATTTAACCCACAATGTGTAGAAAGGTTTTACCTTTTGTCTTTAAAGGCTTTAGATATAGCTTGACCTAAAAGTGCACGAAATGGATTATTTACGAACCTAATGGTGGATATTATATCTAATTTTTGTGTCGCGTTTTTACAATTAGTAAATTTAATATAATAATAATAATGAAGAGTGATAGATAAATAAAAAATAATATAACTTTAATGATATTCATGTTTTTTGGGAAGTATTTGGTAAATAAAAACTATCAGAGTATCAAATCCACAAGAAATACGAAATGGTGACAATTTTGTATTTTTTGATCGTTTTGATAAAAACCTGTGCACTTTTAGGCTTTGCGTCAACTCCTATGGACGTTCTAAAGCAGTTTGCAGTGCTGAATTGTAACAAAAAGACATCGTCTGTGTACACTAGAAACAACTTCAGAGCGATCATACAACTTGATCCTAATTTGTGATATCGTTAAATATAACCAAGGAATGTTCGATGATAATCCTGATACAAACGCCATTTTGTCATGGATTTTCTAGTGCTAATTTTTATAACAACCAATTTTACTAAGTCTTACGTGGTAAGTACATTTTGGACGGTAAAGATAACATAATATATTTACAATTTTTAACATAATATAATTAAGATTGCAAATTTATACGATTCATTGACAAAACAATTCGTATAAAAATATTAAAATTAAATAAAACGATAACCGAGCAATTACCCTTTCCTAACTAGTTTTATAAATGATAGTTTTGATGAAATTATATGATGAAGTAATGTTCCGAAATTATTTATATGATTTGATGACGATGCAATGGATCTCAAACACACAACTTCAACGCAAGTTTGAAGTATAATTTTAATTCTTGAAGTTTCCAATGAAATGGGCAGTATTAGTACTGTAGTATTCAAACCGAATTGATACAAATTGTTCTATATGCTATTAATCCATTGTCCTAGTTATGAGTTGCGTAAGAACGGATCGCTGTTATTACATTAAGTTAGTTTTTCGATCATTTCCCGGACACGGTTGTTCCGCTCATGCGCCCGCGCACGGCGAGGATCTCGGGGCCATCAATTATTGTTATTTAATTAATTTGGAATACTTGTTTATAGGTAATGGTTGAATGGGTTTGAAGCCACGCCAATGTTAAATAGAACAATAAAATTAAATGTGTTAAAAGATTAAGGAACGGAAGATTGGTGAAATAGTTTGTAATGAGATAATGAGAGATGATTGTTAAATATTGGTCGATCAAATGCATGTGTATGTTATGAGACTATACTATAATGAAATAAGAACTACAAACTATGAACTCTACGAACTCTATTGGGAGTGAAGGTTTTAATTATTAGCCTCGTATGCTTTGTCTTCCTTCATTAAATTATACAAAATAAGTACCTAATAATATACATTATAAAGCTAATAATATCTTTTATAATTTGACTATAAATAGGTAATCGGAGTAAGCATTCACACACGAAAAATATAAATTATTTGAAGAATCAAGATACAGTTGCCGTTTATCGTTTGTTCACTGATACATTACTCAATCGGAATGAATCGATTAACATACATTTCATACACGACACGCAATGAACGAAACACAAGAATTAACCATATACACAACAAAATTAAAAACAATATTATCTACATTATAAATCTGAAGAGCTTAAAACTAGTTAACATTGCACTTTTCCTTAGGAGGATATAACTACAGGGTTAAACATCGCTCTTAACTGTGTTAGAAGACAATGACAGTTATATTCCAATAGTTTATAGATCAAGAGATTCACCACATGTTCACAAACACACAACTACAAGCTACCAAATGCTTTTTGAGCTAGCCGACTCGCCTCAGTCTCTTCCGATCCTTTTATGAATTTGCTGGTGTTTTATCAAATGAGCCTTCTGCCTGAACGCCTTCGCACACACGTCACATCTGAACGGTTTTTCCCCAGTATGCGTTCGTAGATGCACTTTGATATTCGACTTATTCAAGAACCCCCTATTGCAGATACCGCATCGATGGACCGGTTTCTCTTTCCCTAATAGCCCGTTTAATTCAGCAGACGTTGCCGACGAGAACGCTAGAGAACTTCCGTGCAAACTTCCACCGTTATTCCCTTGTTTTGCTTTTGCTCGACTCCGTTTTGATTTACTGGATGGAGTAATTGTTGTAGTGTGAGCGTGAGGATAACCCAGCAGTCTGTCTGGGCTGCAGAGGCCATCCGACTTCAAACTGAGTCCATAATGTTGACTGTACCTTCCGTTTAGCAAACCGCCTACTCCATCAGTAGTTGACACGGCGTTCCCGGGCGGTGAGGATGTAGATATGACTTCCATTCCATAACTTGTCGAACTAGGAGCTTCTTGCTTCACCGGGGGCCCGTTCTGTAACCTATTTTGCAGCAACGGCATATAACCCTGAGTGAGCAAATTCTGAAGCGTCGAACCCGCTTGGCCGAAATTATTTTGAAAAAACTCTTGCGTTTTTGAGTATTTCTGACATTTACTGGGATAATCCAAACCCGATTGATGATTAGACTGGGAGGGGGGAGGTGACATAGATAAACCCAAGTCTGAGAGATCTTGAGTTATTGGGATTTTTTCTCCATGTTGACTGCTAGCACTTGTTATCCACGTCATATCTATGTCCATCCAGCTGTCTCTTGAGTCGTTTCTTTCAGGGTCTTCTGGTTGGGAGGGAACTGTGGTGTCGGCGATAGCGGAACCAATAATAGCCGCTATGTCCTCTATTGAACTCAAGTCGTACATTTCTTGTTTGGGAGCATCATCGAAAAGCTTAGCTGGCGGCGAGCAAGACTGAGCACAGGAGTCCGCAGCGCCGGGGCCAGTGGACTCGGCGAACGGTTTCGTATCAGTTACGTCTAACGGGAACGGTTTAACGTCTTCTAAATCAGGCGGTTCCGAGTCGGTAGCGCAAGTGGAAGACGATACGACTTCATTATCACCGTAACCACTTTGGGTGGGGTAATTATTGTTCTCTTCTGGAAGACGTTGGGCGATAGCGTGGAAGTGATGGCCGGAGATGCCGTTGATGGAGAGGTGTCCGGTGTATCCAGTGAAAGGCGGGAGAGGTTTGAGTTCAGCGAGGGGCGGGGGAGCTAGGAGTGAGTCGAGAAGCTCGTGACAGGGAGGAGAGGATGCCTCGTGCTTGGGGTCGAACCAGCAAGCGCCGAGCAGGAGCTCGTTGCCCCCGGGGCCTCCGCCCGCGACGCCGGTGCACTTCATGCCGCGCCTCACCGCAACGCCAGAGCCAAGAGAGACCCCGCCTCCACCATACTTAGATGCCGCCACCCTGCCGCGCTGTCTGTGGACAAGAAGGTTGTATTATTATCTATGGAAATGTATTCGTGTAAATTAGATTTAATTTAGTCCCATTTTGTAGATATGTATTATAAAAAGTGCATACGCAACAACTATCATATTTCGGGAAAAGATATCAATAATTTAATTGTTATTAATCAACTCAAGTATAAATACATACAAAAATTTATTATCATGGTTGAATTACATTGCATATGATTATAAAAAAAAAAAACAATTAAAAGACTATTCCAAAGAGAGAAAACCATAAACATAAAAATATTTAGTTATTTTAAGGATTTCAATATATCAAACTTTAATATCAATAAACTTTAACAATACGAAAATAACTCTATAATATTTGTAACTAGGTAAGCGAATGTGAAACAGAGATATTGGCGCTAAATGGTTACCATTTGCTGCGCGCGCGTCGCTTCGCATCACTAAATATCTGTGCTAAGATATTTGTACTATATACTATTTTTATTTCCATTCGTAGCTCGTTCTGATTTCATTGTCTCCTTGCAAGACTGTTTTGAAAATTTATATACGAGTATTAGTGTCACTCAGATAGTTCAACAGTTTTGTTTTCACTTATAATCAACCAAAGATAGTTATCATTATTAAAACTTCAGCAACTGACGAAATGAAAAATTATTATAATTAAAATATATAATATTGTCTCTTGTTAACGCGAGTATCACACATTTAAATAAAATACTGTATACCGGATTAAAACGCGATTTATTATTTATATTGTTTAAATTATTTATCCCGACGTTTCGGATGCTTTTCAGCAACCGTGGTTAATACTATAATTATACTCCAATAAAATTTAACCCATTTTTTACATCGAAAGTTTAGACTGTGGTCATTCCTACACTGGAGAAAAGAACGTAGAATTTCAGTCAGACTTGAGGATAAGTTCCTATTAGTATGAAACTTTACATGATTGGGGAAATATAGCCTCCGTCGGCTAAATTGAAACTACATTAATTCATATTTGTAGATTGAAGATGTGCACTCGTTTCCTATAGGCTGTTTAATTTTTAAAATATCGCAACCGACTTATATTTGAAAATTGCGCCAATTTGTCATTTGTAGCGGTCGTAGCGGCAATTGAAAACCGATGAAGTAAGATTTTCTACATAACTCAACTAAAGGAACAATATCACGCACAGTTGCGCAAGCGCAGTACGCAATCCGCAATTTTTAATAAAAAATCAACTAGATTGTTATAAAAATTTGTCTCGGCTAGCCCAGAGCTTGGCCTTCAGGTTTTTCGCAAAGCTGTTGCACCGGTCGATGGCCCGTGGCGGGTTGCCGCAACGTATTCAGCAAAAAAATCGTTACAAGAGTTCGATTGCATATAAAACGTGACGCTGAATGGGCTCTATCAAAAGAGTTGTAATAAATTTATTCAATAAAGCTTTTGTTTATGGTTTCGTTAGCGACAAATACAGGAATACAAGATTACAGTTTGAGGAGTTCGCTATATTTAATACATGCTTATTATAACAGTAAATTCTATGACAGTATTTCTGAAGTATGGCTTAGTAATATATGCACGAGTAACCCGCAGCGTCTTCCATATCTACCCACATCGTTGACTAATTTTAATCAATATAGTGTATTTTAGTGCGAGATAGTACGGCTTTCCATTAGTGAAATAATTTTTAGAAACGGTTTAGTAGTTTTTTTTTATGGTAAGTATGAATGGTAGGATACCCCAGCCACAGAACATCAGCCAATGATGCGTTGTAGACCTACTTTTTACTTCGAGCATTCGGAAATCCATATACTGACTGGGTAACGGAAACGCACAAGTGCACTTCCGTTACCCGGTCGAAATTTTGATATTCCCGCTCAATGCTCGAAGTGACCAGATGGAGGGAAGACATGCTTATAGAAATTTATTAACATCTCGTCCTGGTGGGATTCGAACTCGCGACCCATCGGTGCACTAATGAGCCCGTAGTACAGATTGGTGTTGATAAAATTAGTGTTACATATATTTTAAATTATATGTTTCGAATGCTTTGCAAGTAATGATGCTATGCAGTTGTATCAGAATATCGTAGAGGGCCTATGAAATTATTCATAAAGCATGTTATTAAAATTAAAACTAAGATATAAACGTTTTGTGATATCACAAAATACAGTCAAAAGTATATTATATTTTAAAAAATCAAGTTTAGTGTGAGTGCTTCGTCAACCAAGAAATCAAAGTGTCGATATCCATTCGATTGAAATCAAGCAAACAATCGTCGTCTCGTCCGAATTCGAAAGAAAGTTTAGGTCCGGTTCGCTATTCGCTCTGTTGGTTGAGACTCAGTGAAAGTCCGTGTAAATAGAGCCTTCTACCGCTGCCTCGCTCTGTTGTCGTTTGTCATTTGAATACTTGATATATTTGCGATTGTCTGACCCCTGTTGTGTGCGATATTTTATTGACTGCACTATCTATGTGTTAAACCAGCTAAAGAATGTATAATGTTTCTAATACTAGACACTAAGAGGACCTATAGAGGAAGATTATTGAAGTCAATAGATCCAACTTTCAAATAAAAAGCAGATGGGATGTAGGCCAGGCGGGACCTCGGGAAATTTATACGTCAAATATAAAGATGCAATTTGTAAATTTTTCGTAGAAGGTATATTTTTCTAAATTCATGGAGAGTTTTTACCAACTTATTTATCTTTAAATATAATTAACTTTTTTATCCTCCTTAAATAATAATATAATATAATTAAAAATAAATAAAGTAAATACTAGAATTAAAGTGAGTATTTTTTTAGAATGTTGAAATTTAATTTTTAGTACAATCGTTAACCAAATCAGTTCCCAACAACATCTACATCAATCTTCATAGCTAACAGTTATCACGGCCAACTAAAAATTCCTTTAAAGCGCTCATCTTAATTTAAATATTATATACATTATAAAAATCTCATTAGGTCGGTGAAAATTTTACGTATTTGGTGTGAGGTTTAGCTTCAGTTAGTGACCTTCTTTTACTTAATTTTGTTTAATAATAAAAATCTGAGCATGTTATGTCTAAATATAGACCGGATTAAAGCGGTCTTCCAGCCTTGAGGTAGGTTAAAACTGGAGGCTCTAAGGCATTTACCGCAAGCCATTGTGAATCAACGCCGAGAAAATCGAAACTTGACCATAATCTCGCGATTAACGACCTCATTACCCAATGTCAAGGTTGAATTTTCCCTGAGCAAATTTGGCGGTTACGACCTATGGATATCACGGCATGCTTTACGCTACTGACATACTTCCGCGTAGTACCGTTAGGCGGCCCTGTTCCGTTCTTCTGTCTCTTTCATTCTCGTTCGATTGTGTATATGCCTTTCGCTCGACGTGCGACAATTTTTCGATGCGGGCGCAGCATGTGGGTTGGCCCGAAAATTGAGTTCGTGATAGGATTTTTTAAAATCGAGTGATATATATGTAGGTCACAGGGTCGGACTGCGTTAGGCTACACATAGCTCTTACTGAATTTTAAAAATATAATGAGAGGGGAAGATATATATTTCCATTAAAAAAAATATTTTTAGAAAAAAAATATATATCAAAAAAGCACTAAACAACTTCACCTCCAGTATTAGATTTGATTTTATACTAGTTACGATACTGAATATTAAATGTAACTAAAATCATCCAAAAAACGCGAATCTTTACAATAAAAAATAGGTCATACTTATTTGAAATTATTTGGAAGCCATCATAAGATTTCTGAATTGAACGTGATGTCTCTGCAAAACATGCTCATAGTCGATAGCAATTCTTTAATTAAAGATATTTATTTAATGAATTAATTAATATTTAAAACTAACCTAATAATGACTGACCTACATCCCCTCACCCACGTTCGTATATATATTATGGTGTTATCATAACCCACACTCCACAAATCATAGATTCAAAAGCTACAAGTTGTCTATTTGTTGATGCATGTGCATAAGAATTTGTATAGTGTTTTGTAACTATTAATGCAAATAAATATTTAAAGAAAATTTTATAAAGGGAAATCACTAATATTTACGTCATTACGTTCTTATCTCCTATATAATATGTATATGTAGTTTGTTAAAAATGATGCCTTTGCCCACACTTTTCTCGTTTGAATATACAAATTTAATATTATAATAGATCATAATAATTTAACAAGTTTGTATAATTTTCCATAAATACACGAAAAAAAAAATATATTAAAAAATCACCTGTTTTAATGAGAACAAATGGTAAATTTTCACAAGTAGGCACTAAATTCTTCAAAAACATCACAAAGACACCTTCACTGATCAAGAGTATATCACAAACTGAGCTATTTTTGTTCTAAAAAGCAATAAAAAATAGTTTTAGGTAAACAATGACCGCGGTGCCTTGTGATCCTTACCGTTACAATTTAACAAACCTTTGGCTACCTCGCAATAGAGTTACCGGTGTAAACAGTTCTATTGTCTTTATTACTGTGAACATCTAACACTATAATAAAAGGAGCCGAATGAAGAACGACCAACCTTTCTGGACGATATATATTAATACAGGAGGAGCAAAATTTACCTAAATAAAAACAATTGTCTACGTTAATAATTATTGTAGGCATTTCATTGTTTGTGATTTACATATAGTTGAGCAAAATTTAAAGAATTGATTATGGCTATGATTACCTGTAAAAAATTACCAGTGAAACAGATATCGAAAATTCACTTTCTTATATTAATTATTATGGTTCTTATTTATTAATGAGAACATTAACCATTAAAATTATAAGGATACATCATATTTTGTGACACATAAAGGATACATTTAATGCAATAAATTTAATGATATTATAAAATTAATTTCTTTGTATTAGTGAATATACTAACTTTTTTATCTAATATATAAAATTTCCATGTCACAATGTTAGTTACCGTACTTCTCCGAAACGGCTTTACCGATTTTTACCAAATTTTATATGCGTATTCAGTAGGTCTGAGAATCGGCTACTATCTATTTTTCATACCCCTTAGCGATAAGGGTTGTTTACCCTTAAATTTTTTTTTTATTTTTGGACGAAATTTTTTGTTTTTATTTTTTTATAATGTGGCATTAAAAAATACATAGAACTATATTTTCACTCTTCTTTTACCAACCCCTACTTTTTTTTGTCAAAAAATCTAGACCTGTGCGAAGCCGCGGCGGGTCGCTAGTAGTAACATATTATTCGTAAACTGCTAAGACACAGAAGTCAGTATCGTATACAAAAGACATCAACGAATGCAACGCTAATGTTTATTTTTGTGTAGAATAGGTTATAAAATAACCAACAAGTATACTATGGCGTATGTGTTGATGCTATATAGTAAACATATCATTACGCTTTATTTGTAACCGACAACTGAGTTTTTCTTTACTTCAGTACTTTAGGAAATATTTAGACATATTTTTCCGTTTATATTGTATATTGTATTTAAAATAAATGTTATTATTTTACCTAAAATGTTATCTTCTTCAATAAAATTTTCAGGTAGTTTGGGATGGCCCTTTTTAATTTTACAACGTTACTTTGACGTTTCCCGATACGCGGACCCAGTTCTGTCGCTACTTAAACTGTTATTACAGTTGTAAGTAGCGGCAGAACTGTATCGTTGTCTTTGAAGTAAAAAAACAATAGAACAGAACTTAATCCTAATTGCCTAATATAAACATGACCCGCGGGTCCCGTTACAACGGCCCAACCCACGTGAGAGAGATTCAAATTCGGTTTTTGTGAAAATATACTGTACTTTAAATACAAACGACACTATTTTTGGCTTTATTAAGATAAAATAGCGATTTATTTATTTAATGAAAAATCAAACTTAAGTGCATATATACGAGTTGATTGTATATTTTATTCAATTGAAAACACCATACTCATGATCATACCTAGTTTAGAAAATTGGTTTCTATGGAATTTATATTAATTCTTATAGAATAAATGAATTATAATATAGTGACAATTATTTGGTTAGTTTGGTTTTCAAACAGTTTTTACCCAATGGGAAAATTATGTGTAACATTTAAATGAAATCAATTATACGATATTAATACAAAAGATGTATTAATAAACTTTTAAATATATATAATTTATTTAAGTATCAAATAATATAATAGTAATTTAGATTATTAACTATTCTGTATAATATACAAATAAAATAAAACGTGATAGATATCAATATATTTGTGGGTCGACTTTGATATGTAGATAGCAGTAAATGTTTAATATATTTATATTTAAAAAATTATTCAATTGTCTATAATAATTGAGATAAAAAAAATATTGAATTAGTTGGATAAATGTTAATAACATTGAGTTTCTAATTTTTGCAACTTATGCAATAACTCTTTATAAAAAAAGATGGAGAGTTTTTTTCTCAGATTAAGTACGTTTTTTTATTAGTAATCTTTAATATTTTAAGACGTCGTGTATTATATTGATAATATAATAAATACTACTAATATGTAAACTTATCTCAGTATTGTTCTTTAGTAATCATATATTTGTAAAATATTATATATACTGTTGGTAAATGAGAAGTTGTATTTTAAACTTAAGAAACTAAAATTACTTAAATAAGTCACCAGTTCTTTTTCGGTTGCATTACTTCGTCTACTGATTTGCATTATAATACAATACAAAGAAATTTGTTTAAACACGGCTCTGAATTTAAGAAAGGATTGTATTACTTCTTGGAAACTAAACTTTAAAATGTAATAATTTGTGTCAAGTTTGCATTTGTTCGGACAAAATTAGTGCAATAGTTACGACATGAAATGCTCTTAACGGCAATAGTTAGATGTTCTGCTTTGTCCTGCTATTTAATTTTATTAAAAACTTAAGGCTCAATAGTATTAACTTATCCCATAACTTATTTGGAATCATCTCACTATCAACTGACTCTTTTTTAACTATTATGTATTTAGATCTGATACCAAGCACCAAAGAGAATATGAAAACTTTGTCGCATGATCTTCGTGCTTGAACCTCATGGGTTAATAGGTAAAGCTTTAATAATATTGTCTTTTATTAACGCGAGTATCACACATTTAAATAAAATACAGGGAGACAGTCTCACCACGGTTGCTGAAAAGCATCCGTTTCGGGATAAATAATTTAAACGATATAAATAATAAATCGCGTTTTAATCCGGTATACAGTATTTTATTTAAAGCTTTAATAGTTAAAAATACTGTATAGCGGATTAAAACGCTATTTATTATTTATATTGTTTAAATTATTTATCCCTTTATTTAAATGTGTGATACTCGCGTTAGTAAAAGACAATATTAAGTAAAAATATCTTTAAAAATAAATCACATAAATTCTTCAACCACAGTACAAATCGTAGAGGCAAAAACGAAGGAACAAAAAACATCGGTCATTGTCCTCCCCGGGATAGCCCGGGATCGGTCGTTACATCTAACGGGATCTGGGTCATCGAACCACGGACTCGTGACGTCATGACCTTGGATGGTTTGGGATCGTTTGAGATTTTTTCGATCGCCGAGATAAAAATGTTATTTAGAGGTTTTATAGGAATTCGTTCAGATAGGTCGTGGTGGAGCTAAGATTATTTATTCTGGTTAAAACTTCGTATTGCATCGGGAGGGGTTCATTCATATATCATAATATAAGATATGTATGTATGTACAACATTAACTGCGCGATAGTATCATATCTAAACACTTCATCATACTAGGACGGTCACTTTAATATTATATTTCAAAAATAAATAAATGCTAATTTAACAAAGCACATATTTAGTTCAATACATTTATGGTCTATTCAAGTAATTAAAACTTCAAATTCCTGGCTACTTCTGAGCATGCAATACAAAATTCCTAAACGCTTTTTGTAATAATTTCATTGTACCTTATTGTCTTATACGAATATGTACCTTAGAATACCTTATATATATTAAATACTCTATAATATGTTTAATTGTAATTGTAATGCCTTGTCAATGAAGTTATTTTTCTACCCTCTTTTTTGGTTCTTCGCTTTGGTTCGCTTAGACTTAGACAGTTCTAACTTGGGTTCAGCTTTGGAGCTTCTATACAGAGTGTAGCTTACTTATGTATCCTGACGTTTTGAATAATTTATAAGCTTCGCAAACTCTGTTATATAAATTGCAGGTTCCACACTAACGCCATACATTTTTACAAAGTTAGCATTTGCTTAATTTTCTGGATTATGGAAAAACTAGCAAGCCTATTATTTTTAAGTTTTTTTTAAATACTCTAGGAGAGTCTCAAAGCATCTCAACTGTAAATCGTATTACTTTATAACATACATGACCACACTTACAATTCTTGTTAAGTATCTATTTTCTCTAACAAGGGGCTTTGGTTAAGCAAACGTATAAAGTAATTTAGTCTTAATCTTTAATATGTTCATATACCTCTGACTTAAGTTTTTTAATGACACAAATAATAATAATTTACTTGCATATTAATATATTGCATTTCAATCCAAAGATATTATATAACACTAATATTTGGGAAGAATTCCAAATGATGAGCAAACTTTCATAAAATTCTGTTATTCAATATGAATGAAAAATGAGACATGGATAGCAACTTCCTTCTTAATATTCAAAGAAGGATAAAATTTTATCTAAAATCAAAGGGTCAATAGCCTTACACGGTCAAATTAATTATTTTTTTTAAATGCAGGGGTGACCGCGCGCAGGTGCATTGATATTTAATTAACTTTTATGAAGTCTTATTGGATCCCTTGGAAATCATAGTTTGATAATATAGCATTTTTATTTAGATATATTTGTGAAAATGATTTTTAAGTGATATTTGGTTTTTATATAGTTTGACATAAAAGAAGTATGATTTCTAAAAAAAAAAGTGCTTAAATGAAAGCTTCTTCGAGGTCTTGAAGTATTTAATTGTATATCTGTAAATTTATACAAAGTATCAATTGTCTGGCTGAAATAATTGTGATGAAAAAAATAAGTAATAGTTACCATTTATATAGAGGATTTTCTAAAATTGTATTGTGGATATAAATGCATGAATTCGGAGGCAAAAGCAAGTAATTAGCTACGACTACTGCATCGAAGTAAATATTTCAAACAGGAAGTGATAACTTTTAGATCTATGTGCGTTGCGAAGCTGTCGTAGCACTTATAGCGCATAAGAGCGAGTTCGTAGCTAAGGTCTACGCAGAAGTTTGTAATCGATGTTATAAAATAATACACTTTATGTAAGTCGTCCATATCTTTCACACATTCAGCAGTATCACATACAGTTACACTCGTACTCATATTGGAATAATTATTGTGGATGACTTGTATTTTTAACACTGGTTTCAATTGAAGCAATATAATTTGATGATTTCTGTTTTGTACGTATATGTAATTAATAATTGATAATAAATATCCTAAATTCAAATTGAGCGTATCCTCATAATATCTGAACAATTACTTTAAAATCAATTCATTTTAAGTTTAATAATATTTATTAAAGTTAATAAAATTGTTTGGTTTCCAGCGGTCTAACATGAAACTTAATTTAAAAGTAACACACTAAAAAAACTTGTCATCATTACAAACGACAATAACGTGGTATATTAGAACAACTTTTACTTGGTCAATAGAGATGCGAGAATTTTATTACGACAGCATAGAGACCAAAACACACAAGCCCAATTCATATCTGACTTTTACATTTAGCGAATAAGTGCTAATACGGTTCCCTTCGGTCACTTTTCCACGTAGATTTGTAGTAAAAAAATGAAAGTTCGCGCTTTGAAAACGCCGACATTACATAAGTACTTAGCTAAAGAAATTCTTATTTACTTACTGTGTCTGAACGCGTTTATCTAAAACAGTCGGGATTTTATTGCTATTTACAGCTTCATTGGAGAAAAATTAGGTAGCGTAAATGTAACTAATATATGAATTTCAATTCAAACAATCGTACAACAACACTGTCTGTGGCAGACCATTCAGTCTCTAATCAGTGACTAAGCTTGCTGTAAATCACTCGAAAAATGGGATTATTAAGCCGCTGAAGATTTCTTCATTTATATACTTTAAAGAATTTCTTTGAATATATAATAATAATAATTTATTTATTTCATCACTTTATTTACACAATACATCTTTAGTGTGGTTTAAGTGAGTTAAATATCTAAAATAGCTGAGATATAGACTTTAAGACGTCAATTTTAAATGAAGATGCACTTTTGAATAATTTTATTTTTACTTATTTATATTTACGTTTGAAAATTTAAACGCGCAATCTGCACCTTACAAAAGTTCCACGTATTGACGGTGGTTTTTTATCCAAATCGTTACTTCATATTTATATGGTTTCTAGGTATTTTTATTTCATTATTTCTTTGTGAATGGAATGAATGATGAATGAATGAATTCCTGCCCACTTTCCCTTCCCTGGTGAATTGGTGATGTGATCTTATATATCCACTCAGGCCTAAACCCTTACCCCTTAAGAATTCTTCGTTAATCGCACCTTAACATATTATATGTAGTTATAATAGTCTGCTTACACTATCTATCACTATCTTCTTTTTCAAAATAGGAAGGAACTCATAGGTCATTTACGTGGGTAAAATTGCAGCATGAATTTTTTTTACCAAAGCAGTAGTGTTTAGAAGAGTGTTCTTATTTTGATACACGCAGAAACTAGTCAAATTATTGACTTTGAAGTATTCTGGATGGCACCGCAACAGAATATGATCCTTGCATGACATTTGCGTCGGCAAATTAGGATACATAATATAAATTTATAAAAAGCGAATTGCTTTCATTGTCATTGTGCTCTATGATGACCGCAAAAGACAACACCTACTCCAGATGCAAATTCAAATCTCTTGCTCTATAGAATCATTTGAAAAGAATTAAAAACAATACAAACATTAATCATGTTCCAATTTCTATTGAATGTTAATAAAACGGTGTCGACTTTATCTCCAGTGCTCTCGCTGAAGTCGAGATTGCTTTGAGATAACAGTAGGGTTGGCAGCTGGTTATTTAATGTATATCATCTATTATATGCTGACGCCTGGGAATAGCGTTGTATGGTCAAAAAGAGTTGTAACTTGGCCGTTCTTCTGAAGACTGGATATTCTTGGCCTGCTTGCTTGCTGGTATTAAAATACACATGTACAACTTAATTAAATCACTTAAAGGATGCCAATATATTTAATATTCTATAAGATAGCTGTAATTCTAAAAACATTTTCGTACTTTTGACAAACAATTGACACACAATTGTAAATACGAAATCGTGATTTTGTTAAGTACAGTAATTATAAGTATTTTTAACTAAGTATTCTAATTTTGTAAATGAATTATTTTAGTATATTTCTCTTAATTAATAGATTATTGATTCAAATTGTAATAATATTAGCTCACTTTAACTAAATTTAAAAAAATCAATCAACAATTTTTTTTGCTTAACTTTCATCTGGCAACCCTACACCCAGCCACCGATACGTCCGCGTTCTATCGGCGGTCGGCAATTAATCTCAGATTAAGTTCACGGTTAAGGTTTTAGATTTATCAGCTAAGTGTACACCAGTCCTGTTCTCAGATAGTGACTATCTGTTGTGACTTTATTTAACTGTTGAAGGATTTAAGATGGCCTCATTAACAAAATAAGTACGTGAGCGAGTTTCCCGTTAATTCCCGAACATTATTAACTATTAAACGAATAGAAGGATCATTGAAATTCCGCCCGAATAACAATCATTATATATTTCCCGTTTCAGATACAGTTCATACTTATGAATGATTTCAAAACATAAATAGGGCGGCAGCACATCATTTATGATCACAGTCATAATAGCAATAGACATGACTCCGGGATTTCTTAAATATTTTGACTATGTATATACCATGCCATGCTATTTCCACTGTTACCAAAGGAATACTCAAAGAATAAGTTGTAAATCCTACTACTTCCTTCGTTGCTGCGGAAAAAGTAGAGTAAATGTAGTAAATAACAGTGGTTTTTTATACGTTACACCTGTAACCATACGAAAGAAGCAATGAGGGTCAACTTTGGAACCGTTAGAGTTTTTCAAGTGAGGTATTCGTTATTCCTTAGATAAGAGATATTTAATGACTGAAAAATCATTCATACGCCAACTTTACACACCGTTAACGTATCTCATAGTATAATTATTCCGTTTAAGTGCGCGTCTGTCTGTTAGTGGGTCAGCCTCATAACGAATATATTGAGTCTGCGCTAAAAGCCCACTAAATATTATTCAGTAAGACAACAGCTAATGGATATAGTCAATTGATTTTATTCATAGTTAACCATTTTATCTGCACTGAGTTGTCTTAATGGACTTTCATGAGACTCGAACCTATCGAACTATTATTTTGTTCGATTATTTGAAAATTCATAGTCTGAAACTGACATCTTATAAGTCGCATTCCGATAAGATTGTAGTTTTAAACGATGAAGATTCAAAAGTGCTTTTTAAATATTAACTTTTTTTGAGTTCATAGATTTTAAAATCGTCATGGTCAGATATAGAAATAAATAAAATTATGTTTATAATTAAAATTTTTGAATGACCGTCAGGTCTGCTTTTGAGGCTCACGGGATCGCATAGCACGCAACCGTGCCAGCGCTTTATGCTATCCACATTCACAGGCTTCAAACATCCACCAATTTCTCAAACTCTGATCAATAAGTGCTCCAGAAATTGAAAAACACTTAACCATCAACCGAACCCGGGACGCACGGGTTAACGGACGAACTCTCAACCACAAAACCACATACGCAGTTATGTTTATATATTTGGTATATAACTTTATTTTTGAGAACATTAACTTCATCGTTAATGGCTTTACTTATTATATGTAGGTTTAAGCTATATTTAGAGTTGTGGTATCTTCTTACAATACAAGTGTGGAAGATAGAGTAATTTAAAGTGAAAAACGTTTCTTGAAAACACAGTTAATCCACATTTCGTTGATTTCTTCCTAATTTACTCAATATATCAAGACTGAATATTGCTTGCGATCTTAAACGATATGTAAACTGCCTTACGTTATGTAAACGGTAAATGTAGATACCGTCTTATCATAATGATTATCATATTTGACCGCTCCAAGACAGGTTAATATTTTTGATGGCAGTTGGCACATTTTTTGTATGGAAAATTTTGTATCCATAATATGGGGCAGCTATATTATGTAATTGACATTTTGAAAATCACCTGTCGGGGTTACAAGGTGATTTTATAAAATATATTGATAAATAACTAAATATTTTAATTAATATCAAGAAATACAATTAGTGATACTGTTAATAATATTTTATATGAATAGATAAAATCATTATTTCTGTTTAGTATATTTTATTTTTACTTCATGCATTTGAAAATAGATAGAAAAACCAAAGAAATAAAATAAAGCAATTAGTGCATTAACTATCGCGTGATGGAGTCCGTCAACGCTAAAAACAAAGTTGTATGCAAAACCGGTTCCAAAAGACAAAAAAGCTACCAAATAGCATCCATTCTCGAATAAAACGTGTGTCAAAATGTGTGGTCGCAAATGACCAAGAAAAAACACCGTTCGTGAACTAAAATGTCGTATAATGTAGGTTTACGAGCTTCGCGCGGGAAGGCTGTGTCACACGTCACGTACTCGTAGCGGCAGGTAACATCAGCCTACATTTTTAATCCTAGTCAAAATTGTTCTGTTTTCAGAGAACTTTAATATAAAAAAATATTATAAATATATAGTGGAGAAAAGTTTAGTTATGGAAAATAAGAGAAAAGTTATAATTTAAATTATATCGTTATTATTATTCTGGATTATACTCGCGATTTCTTCCACAGGTATAAAAATTGCAAATCGTGTTACTTGTTGGACCTCCAGACAATAAAGACAAAAAAGGATAAAAGTCGAAGAAAAATTAAATAACAGTATTTAATATAATGATTCAGAGGGTTTTAGCTTATATTCCGTATTTGGTATATTTTATATTAATTATAGCTTATTATTATTAGCTGTTGGGTTGTGAAAATATAACAGACTGCGAGAGTTAATATATAAATAATTTGTATACTAATAATTTAAAAGACTGGATTAAAAGAAAATAAGAACTGATTACATGTTATTCGTTTATCATAAAGCCTTCATAAGCTGAACAGTTCACAATAAATTGATCATAGAATACATTTGATGGCGCAATGGTAAGGGCCAGTGTCCTGTGCGAGGAACTGGTTTCCAGCTAACGGGACCTCGGTTGACCCCAATACGATTTTTGGAAGCTGACCGACTCCGGCTCAAATTGTTCTTTACACTTCTTGAGATATTATATTATTTCGACTAATTAATTTAAATCATGTCGCGGTTGTCGTTTAGTGTCGTTGACGAGAATTATTAATTACTTGCGTTTAATTCGTTTTTATAGCAACTTAATTTTATTAATTCATTCATTCTGTAGTTCACACAGTACAATATATGTATGTAAGTTTAATATTATTAACGTATATGTAATTACCGATTATAAATTGGCTTCCACTGGCCTATAAATTTAGTAATTCGTACATCATTATTGAAACTGAATATCTGTGGCCCTTCGTCTTATTTATTATTAAATTTCTTTTCCAACGAATAGATGAACTTGTTGTCCTGATTATCCTAATTTTTCCCCGGATATAAAACCTAGAGTCTTTGATACGAAATATGATGTCTGCACTACAGATTCAAATACAGATAAAGTATTTGTTTAAACTGTTGACAGAATATCGAGGCCGCTTTATATTACGCTGAGAAATTGTTTCTAATATATTTTTATATATTATATTTTTCTATGTCATTTTCTCCTTTAAGAGATAGTAAAGTTACCTTTCATCCTTATTGAAACTTTAGAGTTAAATCTATTAAAACCTACAACTTTACGAATGCCAAATATTATTAATAAACATTGCGCATTGCATATATTCTTATATATTACAGTCTTCTATCAAATAAGTATAGCTAATTTAAATATTGAAGAAAAAATATTTATAAAATAAATTGAAGATTCCTCAAAACTTTCGTATTTATATTTTAAACCAGGATTTCCCAAAATGTTTTTTGGACACTTATTGGGTATCTGACGGAATGTGGTGGATATTTAGGCCAATCTCGGGCATCCTGTTACAGTGATTCACTCAACTGTGATGTAACAAAGATGAAAGTCTTTATATTATACCCTGCTTACATTATTTAGTCAATATCTTGATGACTCAATGTAAAATTGAGTTTTTATTTGCGTATTAAGAAAGGAAATAAAATACATTTATACAAAAGTCTGGTAACACTATTAAGTTAAGCGGCTTATATTATAGCACGTCAGTTTGAAATGAGTATAATTTTACCTTTGGCAAAAAATCTATCAAATATACAATATACAATTTTTTCGTTTCATATGCTTTATAAAAAGCGTCTGTCCGTAATCATACACACAAATAACTTATTAACTGTTTTATTTATTAGATGAAAAATTTAAAAAATTGTCTTCCAATCTCCATAGTATAACCGAACCAGTAATATAAATATTGATTGAACTGTAAACTATCTTAAAACCTTGATTAAGTCAACCGTTGATTACAGTTTGGCACTTTGTCCGCTACATCTGCCTTGCATTTATAATTTTTCCTTACGCCTAGCTACTTGAAAGAATAAAACAAGATTTCGTTCGGATAAACAAACGATATGGAAATAGGTGGCAAAGAAGTTAAGATTACAAATGCTCGGTGGAAAATAATAGATCGACAACAAATGGTCGATTGATTTGTGCTTAACGTTGTTACCAAGTGAGCCCCGCGCTCGCCTATCGTTCCTAAAAGACGATATAAATAATTTGACACAGTAACTTCGTGAATAACTCTTTGAAAGGCAGTGTAGGTCAATGTAAAAGCATTGCTAACTTGCTCTTGACTTTGAAAGGAGGTTTTGCGGTCGCGGGGGGGAAGCTGAGCGGCCGGAGGGGGGGTAAAAGTGAAACGTCTCTTAGAAGTGCGATTCACATGAATTTAATTGTTTGCATGTCGAGTTAGTAGGTGAATAGCTCGTTGTTTTTAATTTGTTTCGAATGAGAAGTAGAAGATGGATAGGTCGTTACAGATATGAGAATAGAAATATTATAAATAGTAACTATCGTGTTACCGATTTGTGATGGTTTAAAAAACTGGCAATTTAAATTTTAATAATTTCAATGAATTAAAATGTCCTTGAATTTGAAGGAATTGACTATGTACTTATATGGTGTATTTTCAGTGAACATTTCTATATTGTACTTAATGTTTTTGCAATCTTACAGAAATTTTAATTACCAAATTTTTCGTTTATCTCATACGTGTTTTTCGTGATTTGGGAGGTTTTCCCGAAACCCTTTTTATCACTTCTGTTCGTAAACTATCCCAAAGTAAATAAAATTATTCCGTTATGCGTTTTTAAATGAAATAAGATAAATGATAAATAAACGAACTCGAAGTCTCTTTTTAAATAGCAAGGATGTTCTGATTTCTACGTGACTCGGTAAACTAGGTATTGCTCTGTGAAAATGAGTTTAGATATTGAGCGCATAGACCATCAATGTGCATCTGCTGTGGCTCAGCATAAATTAATCAAATGACAATTTCGCCTACCATCAAAGGAGTTTGTGAGGTTATAGGGGTAATCTCTGGATCTGTTGAACCGAATTTAAAAATTCTTTCACTAATAGAAAGCTATATTATGAGAGAGTAACATAGGTCATTTTAGTTTTAAGACCATATATACATTATGTATTGCATTCCATAAATGATATATATGAGTTATATTTGTGTATAGTATATCTCAATTGCACCCATGTGAAGCAGGGGATTGGTGCTAGTCTTAATAAAAATACACTCAAACACCGTAGTTCCTTTATTTGACACTTCAAATGCAATCCTTGTTAATAATATAAATTTCTTGATCAGGAATTCTCAATTCCATGCTAATATTTATCTGAGATTTTGAAAGTGACAGCTTTGGTACATTATTCTTATATCAAAAGATATCCCCGAGTACCCTAGTGGGACTCCGGCCTAGCATGACAAGCGCGACAAAATTTTGTCTACCGTTTTCTCGTGTTTTAATCGACTATGGCTTTATTTCTTTCGGGTCTAACAAGTCAATTACACTTAAAACTTGACTTTTAATATCAAAAATAGATATATTTGTCGATCGAGATATCTTTTCTGTCAAAATTGTCGATGTCGAGATATAATATATCGAGATATCTTACATCTTAGTTTGTCTTCTCTCGTCCGCGACATATCTCGTGCCGGTCATGCTAGCCCGGCTGGACTTCCGACGCTAAACGCATCGCGCTACCCACTGAGTCACAGAGTCGGTCAAAATTCAAAGATATTATATGACGATAAAAATGAAAATTGTCAAATAGTAAAATTGTTTTTCATATACATATGATTATTTAAGACGCAGTTTCATAAGCTTATAATTTAAAGTTAATTCCCGGCTATATACATGCACTTGTTAAATTAGAAAAATGATACCGTATAAGCTGTAAAAATGACTCTATCGCTAGCTTGTATGTAATTATCGTGTAATTTATGAAGCAGTGGCTAGTTACAACGGTTGTCTGTCGGTCCGGTGCGATATTGTGACGTGTCTAACCGAACACACGCTTCGCTGAGCGCCGCAAACAAACACACTGTACACGGTGTGCAAGCTATTGTTGGTAAATGAGAATATAACACATTTATATGACATAGAGAGATTTAAAGTCACTATGGCATTTGAAATTTGGTTGATTTTGATGCTTCAGTGTGTGATATTGTGAATGCAATTCAGTATAGTTTTTTTTAAATATAACTTTTAGTATTTTTAATTTATTTTTAGTTATAATATATACTCTCTATAAAGTAAAATACCTTGCTCAATTGGAAATGTTGTTTGGAAGCGTGCACTAAAGGATTAAGTTTACGTTAAAGTATACCATAACAATATTGCCTATTTATTTATTATTATATATAGACTATCATTTAAATAATTTCTTATATGATACCTGATTCGAAAACTTAAATAAATAACCCTTACATTGCAGTTCGTCATCTTATACATTTCATAAAGACCTATTATCACAAACATGTCCAGAATTTACTAACAATATTTCTACAAGGTAGGGCTACTATTTGACGGGCTCGTTGGCGCGTTCGGTAGAACACCTGCCGTGCGCATCGATGGGTCGTGGGTTCGAATCCCACCGGGACCACATGTTTATAATTTTCTGTAAGCATGTTTTCCCCACGTCTGGTAACTTCGGGCATTGATCGGGTGGGAGGAATATCTAAATTCCGACCGGTTAACGAACCACCGTTCATAAATGGAAAACCGTGAAGTGCATATTGCGCGATTGGTTTCAGTCTATGGATTTCCGAATGCTCGAAGTAAAAAATTAGGTCGACAGCGCATCGTTGACTGATGTTCTGTGGCTGAGATATCACCTACCATCAAGTGAACTTCATGCTCGTCTGTCGATATCTGACATAAAAAAAACTTCTTTCTGTTTCTTAACCCATATGCATATGGGTTAAGTACGAGTAGATGCTATATTTCATATCGCCGCTTGAAAGCTTTTAAGTTAGTGCTCGAGTGACATCACGATAAATATCTCTAGCTGTCCCGCAGCGTATTTACGTTGTAGCGTCCAGTCGCTACGATATCGCTGCAGCGACGTCAGCCCGTACAGTTATGTGACGTAGCAACAAGGCCGTCGGAACGCACGTGGCACGCGGTCGCTCCTCGCACGGCCGCTCCGAGAATGTGTATTGCTTGCTATACTACGATTACGATTACATATATCGCTAAGTTTGGGAACTACAGTTGTAATCATTATGTAAAACTAGCGGACCCAATAGACGTCCTGCCAGAATGTTGGCTTCAAAAATAACAAAATATTTCTAGATTTAATATGCCATTTTCTATTCTATAGTATGCCACTGATTTGCAGTGGACATCGATTGTTACAAATAACCTATAAGCGTGCGTGACGTGAGCTGTCAATTTCAGAAGATGGCGGAGTTCAAAACCTAATTTATTTTAAAATAAATTTTCTGCATATAGTGTTTTCTGTTTTTTTTCGATATTATAATGGTTATTCTGTTATTCGGGATATAGACGAAACCATCAAATAAGATATCATTAAAATCGGTTCAGCCGTTTTTGAGTTTTAAATTGTGTAACTAACACGACTTGGTTTTATGTATAGATGAAACTATTACAAAAAATTTCCAAGATAGTAAACCCGTGAGCACAGATATTTAAATTTTGTAGTTAATAAGTGATAAACATAATCGAATTCTTCTTCGTTCTAGTGCATGTAGGTATAGAGCCGGATAACTTTAATAATAATTAGGGTTAATGTAGAGTGCATAGCTTAATAAGGGACGGGATTATTTTTAACTGTAGTAAAATAAGTATCTATGTATTCCTTTTCTGAAATTATAATTTTAAACTATGATCATTGGCTATACTTATACTTATGTTGTTTAATATATACCTATGACAAAATATATAATCAATCTCTTTTGATATTTTGTTGGTAAAAAAAACATATATTCGTGATGTGAGTAATTACCATTATATGAACAAAGACACTTTAAGGTGCAGTTACAATAAAAAATATAGAATAGAATAGAATAGAATATACTTTATTGTACACAAAAACCAATTATACAAGCAATACAATAAAAACTAAAGCTAAACATTGTACAAGAGGATGGAAATATATTTTTTCTAGACAATTTTTTTTTTACATAATACACTTTTCAGAAGAAATCCTCTTAATTCTTAATGACATTGGAAACTGCTCTGTAATTCATTGTGTAGTTTAAAAAAAAAAGCATATTAATAGACGATATTCGCAAATATTAAAAAAGTATCATTTATCATTATCTACATGTGGACATTCCTTTATCTGAATTCCTTTGAGTATCATCTCCTCAATGAAATGTAGGTCAAGTTTATTGACAAACCAGGACAATGCCCGTTCGCTGTCTCCTTCACACGTATGACGGTGTCCTGCTCTAAATTCTAATTTCACCCTTGTGCCTTTCTCGTTCTTATAGACAGGTATAATTTTTATTACTTATAAGTTGTCGATTGTATTAAATTTATTATTTTGAATAAAATAACAAGATTAAGTTTCTGATTAAGTTGCTTAACAAAACATAAGAGTGAGCGCGTTGAAGTCTTTTTGTTGTTCTAGACGTCTTAATAAGCGTCGTAAAATCGTATCTATCTAAACTCTAAATAGTAACTATCGTATTGTTACATTATATCTATAAACCAAAGTTATTTATTTTACGACCTTATAAATGGATAAAAGGTTATTTCAATTAATATGTAAAACTTGTTATACTATAATTTACTTGAAAACGAGGTCAAAATAACGAAAAAATTAATAAAATGCCCATAAAAAGTAGACACCGAAAAATTTCTCAGCCTATGATTACATTCTTCCGTTTCTAGGGTCCTCTGAGAAACGTAAAACTCCTTGATATATATTTTTATTATTGTTGTTACTAAAATGATAGTGTTATTATTGCTATAAAGTATGATACAATCTTATTTTATAGTAATACATAGCTAGTATATCATGTACTGTACATGGTATAATATCGTCATTTAACAATTAAAAATAATCAAAATTAATTAATCTTTATTTCAGTTACTACACAAAAAAAACAATAAATATACGTTAATAAGCATGAGCCTAAAATATTTCCTAAAGTAAACTTTTACGGAACCCAACAATTAATTATTTATCTAATCTTTCTTTACTACGTTTATTCGGATATAACCCGAGATGAAGCGGAAATCGGTTTAATAGACGGGAAGCTACACACGCTCAGGTGTTCGTTCACTGGGTTAATGGGTTGTTTAGATAGGCCTTTTAATAATAGTAGTATGGCTATTAGGAAAAAAATGAGTAAGAAAAAAGTCTATGGTTGTATTTTAAAGAAACAAATGTAAAAGTACGGACAATTTTGTCAAATAGTTTCCATAATATTGTCTTTTATTAACGCGAGTATCACACATTTAAATAAAATACTGTATACCGGATTAAAACGCGATTTATTATTTAAATAATAAATCGCGTTTTAATCCGGTATACAGTATTTTATTTAAATAGTTTCCATTTAAAATAATAATATAATACATATGTATATACATAATATAACATTTACATACTATATTTTACCGGCTAGATTAAGCAGATAACATATTATATTTTAATATGTCATTAATATTGTAACTACACATTCCTATGACTGCTATTACTTTGTATATTATCATAAAATAATATTTTTTAAAGTTAGAATCATTTGATTAAATTATTTAAATATAACTTATGCATAAAACTGTTTCCATATTAATCTTTTATTGAATCTTAATCGTCTATTGTATCATACCATCAGGTGTGTTAAATGAATGGTTAAAGCAAAGAACCTATTGACTAGTATTTTGAAGACAAATGGGTGCTTCTTTTTTATATAGAGCTAAATTAATTATGTATATTTTTTAAAGTTGTGTGCTTATAAAGTACTATACTGAATTTCATCAAATTCTGCAATATCGATTTGTTCTTTACTCAGGAATAATTTCAAACCTCAGGTACCTACCTCACATTCCCACACAATAACACATGTCTTTTTTTCTTCCCGAATTCAAATATTGACTGATTGAAGGGTTGGAGCCGGGACATCTGTCAGCCTCAGAGAAAGCCATGGGAAAGCCTTACACGATATTTTGGTAACATGTGCCTATAGAACTTTATTGTTCGTATATGACATGTGTTCTTTTTAAATTGTGAATATATTTTTTGATGTTTTAAAGATAATTATAGCGCAAAGATGCCTTTAAGTAACAGAAAGTTATAATATTATAAATGCATTCTGCGTGTTTCTTTTATTTTGTGTACTTATAATATATATCAAATTAATATTAGTATATACAATAATTTTAAATATCGACGCTCAACATAACATTGATTTAAAAACAAGCATATTTTATGTTTGTTTCAAATATTTTAAAAACACGTCACTTTTCGGATTTTCAATCTATAAATAATGGTTCGCTATAATTTTATCAGAGGGAATCGAACTTCGGAACACAAATGCACCAGCCACAAACTCTTGCAATTTAGCATTTTAATATCATACTACTCACAATGACATATACGCGAGTCACCCCTGACTTTAAAACCTGACTTTTCTTCATACATTTTAGGTCATAAGAACGTATACCAGTCAAGAGTAGCTTGTTTAGCTTTCTCCGACGTGCGTGACTTGACGTGTATGAACAAACATGAACCGTCTACGCTGAGATTTAGAGTTTAATTTAGAGTGGCAAGCGAATAGACACTAGGCCAGTGGGCGAGACAATGTCTCTAGAGTTAATTTCTTAAATACATTGTTAAATGTAATAAGCGAAGGAGATGCCCACTATATTGACAGTCATAAAACAAAATTTCGCCAAATACGTGTGTATGAAGATGTCTTCATGAATGAATAATTTAACATAATGTTATCTATCTAAGACACCGGTATGTCGATATTATTTTTAATATATTTTGACCAGTGATAATCAGAAAAGTTGTGGATATCGTAGTATATAAAGTTTGAACTTAGTTTTGGGTGTTGTCTTTTTCTCTTTGTATAAAACTAATCGTTTTCAAGAAGATATAGAAAGTTTCATAAAACAATAACAATTATATTTGAACTGCTAAGGATTTTCGTGCGATGCGAATAAATATTATTTTTTATGCTAAATTGAAAGTTTACAGTTAGTTGGCATAGTTCTATTACATTTTTAGTGTATAAATGTAAGTCGATACTTTTGAGATGGAATCCTACTATTTAAGTGTCAAAAATAAATTATTTGAACCTTAAGCAACTGCTCTGGTTACTTATAAATATACATAATCCGTCGATAATAACCAAAACAGGTGCTCATATACAAGTTTAAACCTATTCTTAGGTGTGTCACTATTGATGATGATGACACACCTAAGAGGCGTTTGAAGGCGATATTTCGTATTCTACCGTCATCAAGTCGGTAGGTCAGTGGTCGGTCAGCTGACGCTTTCACCGGCCATCGTCCTGCGCATGCGCATGCCACGAGCGATCTACACGTCCTACTGAGATGTCGCACTGGCACATACGTGAATGCAATTATCAAAGAAGCCGCAATATATATACATACCAAAATGAGGAGTAAAGCATTTTCGTGTTAAGAAAATTAGTATGAAATGTAAGAACATATTTTAAATTTAAGTAGGTACCTACAGGTATATTGAGTGATAAATTATTTTTATGTTTATTAACAAAATAATAACGATAATGTGTAAGTAAATCACTAGTTTTATGTTAATTTATACATAACAATTTATTTGTTAAATGAGGAAATTTTATATACAAATATTTCTGCTTCAAAAACCCATTTTCCGGATAAAATACCATATTTTTATACGAGTTTTACTTATTTTTAGTTTACCATCAGTTCATTTGGTCATATTATCTTAGATATCCCAGCTACCATTAACAGTTACATAAAACGAACACACCTGACGCATAAACTAATAGTTGACCAATAATGAAGAATCCTTGGTCAGTAATGTTTTGTTGGAAACACCGATATTAAATGCAATCGTTCGTTAAACAAGTAGTCAGGTTTTTTGCGTCATTTATGTATATATGTATTTTATATATATTTATCATATATATAACTCTTTTAAAATATTAATAAAATTCACTTAGAAAGTATTTTAATCAAAATCTGAATTACTTTATCACTGTTGCCGTTTATGGGCAGTTATAGTTACTCAGACTGGAATTCTTATATTCTCCCAAGCTTCAAAGCTAAATTTTTAGACGCAGGGATTAACTTGTTTAATAAATAACCTAGATCTGCGACTTATCGGACGCAAGACGTGACAAGATCGGTTGAACCGTCCATAACACCACGGAGCAGTCAAAATGATGAACCCATTGAAATATGGAATAGTTACGGAACTCGATTTTGATAAAATTTGAAACTACTAAAATAGTTAACAATTACAAATAAGTATTTAATACTCGAAAAGCATTAACGCAGCAATTCTACTTAATGTTTCTTGTTTTATATGTATTTTGCCTAGGAAACTGTTTTTTTGACTAAATGGATAATATTGTCTTTTATTAACGCGAGTATTACACATTTAAATAAAATACTGTATACCGGATTAAAACGCGATTTATTTATTATGAAAAGCATCCGAAACGTCGGGATAAATAAATAATAATAAATAATAAATCGCGTTTTAATCCGGTATACAGTATTTTATTTAAATGACTAAATGGATGTTATATATTCCACTCTCGTTTAAATGTCAGCTATATTTACACGTAAAAGTAGTACATTTTTGTATCTTGTTGGGATTTAAATCCGCTACCCAAATGCATACGTTTATGACTGAGCTACGGAGGCGTTTTAGATCTCTATATACAAGATAACAAGTACTGCGCAGTATGTGAAAAACCGGGTGAAAACAATCCGCACTTGACATTCGCATGGTCATTGCCGAGTGCCGCTGAGACGCGCCGAGTGAAAGTTACTGTCTCCCCCCCCCCCCTCCCTCCTCCCAGGTACGCCGGCGCACGTATATGTGTCACTAGCCTAGACTACGTGGAAAATGATTTTATGTTTTACTACGTAAAGGAAAAACTCGCTCTATTAGAGTGCAGTGAAAGCTTCGGGGTTAGTTAACTACAAATCCCTCGTTAATTAATCGTCAGATATCTCAAACCAAGGGTTAATTTTAACTATTGATACTAATTTTATTTGGTCAAATGTGTAGTACTATTGCTTTGATGATAGAATTATTCAAATACCCATTAACGAAAGCCGTAACGCACAATTAGTAGGTTTTTGGTCCGTTACCAGGAATTCAAATAGTCAAAGAAAATGAAGGTTTATTTTTCAAAGATAAACTGGAGACAAATGCAACTCATAGCTGAGGGGTATTAACTAAAGCAATAACAAGCCCCTCTAATATTATGTACTTTACAGTAAATAAATCTTCGGTCTGCCACCCATTCCCACCTACCTTACCTCGTTGCCTCATCGCGAGCCTGACTCATGAGATAATTAGGTTTTGAGTGAGATGTGTCACTTAACTATTTGATTTTGAGGTCAAGCTTACATTCAAATACAAAATAATGGCGTTAGACAATAAAAAAGAGTGACTTTTTTTTTCACGGTAAAATCCGGTTTTGATAAATTTTGATATGGAGATTTAACTCGGATAAACAGCTCATTATTTCCATGAAAAGCAAGCCGCAGACAAAGTCTAGTATTCTTATGCTGATATTAAAACGAAATATCATGAAGGTCGTGTCTAAGAATTCGATATTTAAAAAAAAAAATATTTCTTAAAAAAACATTTTGGAAGATAAATAATTAATATTGTTTATATGAAAAAATTAATATATGAATATATTTATAATTTCTTCAAAATGCTAAAATACTTCTTGGCCACTAGATTCATAAGGAACTGATGCATAGTTTTCAACAGTAATCAATAATCATGTCTCTATCAATTGATGTAAATATGAGCGTTCTATCAATTTTTTTTTTTTCATTTCAACATTTCCATCAACTGATCAACAATCAAGTCGCGAAAATAATCCATTGGACTAGTATTCACTTGAAGAAACTTCCCATATGAGAATCGTACAACGTCACTAGAAGACTTTACAGTTCTATTAATGGTTTTTTTAAGTTAATGAAAAAAACATTACAAAATAATGGCGCAAGACAATATTTGCTAATTCGTACTAAATTTACGTATCGGTACTCTTATCTAATTAATTCCCCGACTGGTTCTATTAGTTATTGTAGGTCAGTCACCCGCATTACCTAGGTATGACAGGTCAATGTACAAAAAACCACGAATTTTGCGTACTGCCGTATCCAAGGTCGCTATTTTTTAAAGTACCGTTCATACGGTTCCTATTATTACATGTATAGCGTGGACGCTATGTAGGTCACCAACGAAATATTATAAAGAAAATTAGTAAGTACAATAAAGGTCCAGCTTAAGGAAAATTAATTCTTCAATCAATAGTAAACTAAGTCGTTACTTCTGGAGCAATGGAAAGTTTAAAGTTGATTCTAGAATTGAATAAAAGTAAAATATAAAACTATTTTAAAATTAAAATAGAAATTTTATTTAGAGTTTAATAATGCAAGGGTTAACGTAATTAAAATATATTTATTTTTTGGAAATTATTCTCATTTAGTGTTAATATAAAGTGAAGAGACTTCAAAACTCACCTAAAAGATTGCAGTGATATCGTGGGCAGCGGTAAAATAGTTGTCAAATCCAAAACATTATACACTGTCCACTTGTCACAAGTGTCACTTCACGTCCTAGGGCGGAGTACCAGGGCGCCGATAGAAGTCGGGTACAGACTAGAAATAATAGAGACAACTGTAGACACCATACGCTAACTAATCTGTGCTACTACTATTATTTCAAATAACTATGTGCAATTTTAGTTTTATGAAACACCCCGAAATGAGGCCTCAAATTATACACAATACGTTAGTAATGAGCATTTAAAATGTTAGTATTTTTAATAGACAGAAAAGGTATTTGCGTTCGGAACCCCGTTACAAACTGTAAATGTTACCTTCGTTGTTATCAACCAAAATATACAGCGTTCAACGTCAACTAATATTTTGTTTTTACGACAAGAAAGAGGGAATATATATTATGATCGTACTTCAAAATAAAGATAAACAGAGACAGTACATGCAGTTAGATAGAAAATTAGGAAACAATGTGATTGGCAAAAATAAAAGATACACGAAACCTCAAATATACAAAAAGGAGGGTAGAGATAAAAATCCATAAACACTGCACAATCACGTCACTTTATTTATGCCAATTACATTTCCCGGGCACTAAAAGGTCAACGTACGAGAGCACTGGTACACTGTTCACGGCGTTGTCCACGATTGGGTCCAGTTTGGTCCGTTTGGGTCCACTTTGGTACGCGGTACGGAGGCGGGCGCGAGCCGCGCGATCGTCGACTGACTGCGAGCGCGCGCGCACCCCACTTACTGCCACCAAAAATTTTCTACCACCACTGCGCTGGTTACACCGAGGCCCGCAAGCGTAACATAGTACCGTTCGCACTCGAGGTAAGCTTTATAGTTATTGAAGCGATCGAATCATAATCCTAAAGAAAAAAGTTCTATAATTAACTCTTATAAGGAATTGTTATGCAATTATCTTGCATAAAAATTACTATAACTACTTAATGAAGTTAATCGTCATAAAGAGGAAAGGAATTAGAAGTTTTTTTTTGAATCAACGAAATAAATTCTTCTTCTTCTTCTTCTTGCCCTGTTCCCTTTTTGTTTATTTTATTTGGGGTCAATAATAATTAATCAACGAAATAACAATAAATAAATAAATGCAATTTATTAAAAAACGTTTTCATTAATTATTTATTATTAATAATTATAATATTATAATTATTATATTATTTATAATTTGTAAGATTTTATATTAAAAGCATGCATACATAACATTTAAGTATAACATTAATCTGCCTTAATATACATATTTATTTAATATCCTTTTCTAAACGGCTTTTTTTTAAAGTTTTTATTAAAAGCGACGCATTTCTCTTCAAGTTGAACGCCTCTGTCGCCTGCTATCTCCAATGCGTACACGCACACAGCCGTAAGCACGCACGCGCACACACCCGCACTCAGCCTACAGACCTACAACCTACTTTCATTCCTTAAAATCTCTCTTTCAATGCACTAAAGTTGATTATCGTCTGAGCTAGCTGTTGTAGCATGTTGTCAATCGAGTTGGTTAAGTGGGCCACCAATGGTTTTCTTTGTAGGCTCCGGTGAGGCCCTCGCAAGGTCCTATTTCTTAGTGATAGCGTTTAGATGATCAACCTGTATTGGAAACTTTAACAAAACTTTTCATATACATATGTATGAAGTATATTAAAGTTATCAATCATCTTTCTTGAAATGGAATCCCAAATATACTACTTAATATTTCATTTGTCGTATTTAGTTTATTAGATCTATTTGGATATTTTCTTTTTTAAAAGATAAGCTGTCAAGTTCATGTTGGAATTATACGTATATATTATTATTAAAGGCCAACAACGCATCTGAGACTATTAAGTCGCGGATGTACTTAAGCGGTGGTTATTAGTGATTACTTACCATCAGGTAATCACCGATCAGGTAGCGGCTTTCTGCTATGTATATATATATATATATATATATATATGTATATATATATGCATGCATGTAGGCATATATTATAATTTTGAATTTACATTTCGTTTATGTGTTTTTTAGAACATAGTTAATTAAGCCTATTTTTTGTAAACAGCATATATTAAAAACAAATTTAAATAAATTATTAAACTTAATTTCAGTAAAAATTAACGTAGATATTCTGAATCTGTGCGATATGAGCTCGTAACGGTGATTTGTCTATTAATATTATGCTGATTTTGTTCCTAATTACTGAGACTCATTGAAATACGTGTTGTGTGTGCGCTTTCTGAGAGTTTGGGTCAATAGAGAGATACTTACTCTTTGAATAATATTTTTTTTGGGTTATTCGTAAGAATGGGCGTTCAGTGACGAAAAAATATAACAGAGGCTGAAAGATTATTCTGACATAGCAGTTTAGTGCCTAATTTTCCAATTCTATTTCATATTAGTGAGAGAATAGTTTTTGAACTAAAATAATATTACAATATAAAATATATGTAACATATATCAAAATTATGTAGGTTTATGGTATGATCTTAAAAACTACAAAACTAAATATAATAAGTTCTTCATTAATAAAGAGTGGCATTATTCCTGATGGATGTAAGCTATATTTAGTTTTGATTAAAGTAATTTATAATTTGAAATATGAATACATACTTATAAATAAATCTCAAGAAAAGGTACTTTAGTACTGTTCGGAATAGAACATTATTAATAAAAATATAATGTTGAGGGTAGTATTATATAACCGCGATATACTCTTGACAGTCGAGCCGAGTTTGACATCGTGGTAATTTTTCCTAACCTGGTTGGATTTAGGCGTGCTCGTGTGTTCTAATAATTGTGAAAAGCGCTTCTTATGGAAGTTTCGGTCGCTTAATAATTAATATTCGCGCCGCGATATAAATGTTTAATATTGTTATTTAATAATCGTGTGATAGTGCGTGTAATGGACTTATATTCGTATATGTGTTGACGTACTTATTTGTAGTTTCCCTTTTTATATTTATCTTTAAGTTGTAATAATTAAAATTATCCTCTTAAGGGCGCCCTCTTTTATTATAATAATACTGACTAACATACCATAAGGACGCATATATTCTCCGAACATTTGAGGTATGTACTTAGGTACCTATATTGGGTGAGCAGGTATCCGCGCGCGCGATATTAGATTCTGGGGCACAGGGAAGTCTGGTTTCGAAAAATTTAGTTAAGCGATTGAAATTGCATGTAGATCCTGCCAGTGACAGTATTCGCGGTGTAGGCGGAGTTAAGGTGTCTGGTTTAGTGGGACAGGTCTCACTCACTTTTTCTCCTCTTCAAAGTTCTCATCCACGAATTACAACTTCGGCTATTATTTTGGATAACGTTATGGGTAGGCATCCACTTGTTAAGATACCATTGGAGGTACTTGGTCTTACATCTAATCTTAAATTAGCTGATGCCAATTTTAACATTCCAGGTCAAATTGATCTGTTACTCGGTGCAGAGGTACTAGGATTATTACGATTAGGAAACAGTACACTTCTGCAACCTGGTGGGTTAGTAGCAATTTCAACTGAACTTGGTGACGTCATCATGGGCCCTGTATATTTAAGATGCTCTGTCAGGGAAGAGGATGAAGGAGGTAAAACACCTACATCGAATGTAAAAAACAAAACTATTGTTTTAAAATAAAACAGTATCATAGTAACTGCCATCTGCATATTGTATTAAAATATATAAATAATTTGTTTCAAATTCTAAAATCATTATAATGTTACTGAGATAAAGATCTAACATCACATAGCATAATCATAAAATCCATACACCCTGTTAAAGCCTAGTTATTAATTTTCTAAATAAATCTTGTATTTAATATTTTAGTAGTATAATAGTAATATCTTATTAATAGTAGTAGGTTTTTTTTTGCCTGATTATATAAAATTGCATTAAATTACTAAGCAATATGTTATCTTCCGATTTTCTTTAGAAAAAAATAATATTCAGAATGAAACTAAACGTGAGCTTCAGTTTTCAGCAGGCTGTACCTCAGTCGCGCACTGTCGTTACTGTTAACTCATGTAAGCCCAGATCTATACTACTACGAACTCTTACCTATAAAGACAGAACAACCTAAAAAGCACAAACATAATACACAAGAATCGAAGGCCAACATTATTTTGGTCAGATAAGGGTTTGTTCGTTTTTGAATCAGGGGGCATATAATATGGGTAACTGAATGAAATGTCTTTTTCATTATTTAAACGAACCAACCCATTCAGTTCTCGAGGAAACCAGACGTAGGGAAATTCATTGAAAATTATAAACAAGACCGACCCGTTTTTATTCGAACCCGCAACCCATTGCCAAGCAAAACCACCTATAGTACCAACGGAGCTCTCCAAATTTGATTTAATAATTTGACGCTTAATTTGAATATTAATAAGAGTTGTCGCGATATGCTCTACTTGTGTAATGAAGCTATAACTTATGAACAGTTAATGAGAGACAGTTTAGTTTTGACAGCGCATTAATTGGTGGGTGTGGCCGCGCCCCGGGATAAACGTTTTGGGATTATTCGTTAATGAAATCACTAGTTTCGCCCGTGGCTTCACATGAGTCAATTATGTTAATAATGCATTATTATTTATTATTTATGTTAAGAGTGTTTTGCATTTTGCAAACATATGCCTACTTACGATTTCATTTAAATCAAAGATTAAAATAAAATACTTACTCAAATTCCCATGTCTCCACGTTGACCTACAGATTATAATGCATTATCGCTTATATGTAAATACATAAATATACTATTTTCATAAAACATAAGTCGTTATATTTCTAACTGACTTATGAATATACAAGTCGTACTAATAAAGTCTCCTAAATATTTAGCGAGTATACTGACGTATAAATTATAATATAACTGTACGTGCAACCTGTGAAAGAATCTCAATGAGTTTATCTTCACTTAAATAAATAACGGAATGAAAGCCAGAATCAACGTGACCACTTGCGAGTGTTCACTCTACGGTGATGCTCACTATACACTTGTGCCTTTATACATATACTAGTAACATGCACGGGTGAAATGAAAATATATATGTACATTAGGGTGGCCCAAAAAAACCGACTATTTTTTTTTTTTAGTCTCGACTGATAAAATGTTAGTTTTTGATGTTTTAAGAACCCTCTCTAAAAAACAGCTCAAAAAAAAATTTTTAAGAGGTCGCTCCAAATTTTTTAAAATTTCACAAATCATCGAAAATCGATTTTTTTTTGTTTTTAATTTTTTTTCTCGTTACGGTATAATTTTATAGACCAAAAACAAATAAGTTTCTGAAAGTTTCAGTTCAAAATTTAAATTTTGAAAGGTCGCTCATAATTTTTTTCTTTTTTTTTAATTAGTCATATCGCCGACTTAAACTGTTGGGAATGGTACGTTGGGGTCTTTTTGGTTTGTAAACATCTTAACTTACGCAGCAAGGGTCAAATCTCAACCAAGCTGATTTCTAAGACCAGCTTGGGAGTCGAACCCACGGCTGGTAATTGATTAAAAAATTAAAAAAATATATTTTTTCTATATTGTGGTTGATTTC